>OY728148.1:1796322223-1801322223 GCA_963277665.1 Viscum album | reverse complement strand
GGGGCCCTGGGTCCCGCGTTCCGTACTCCGGCCTTCCGCGCGATAAGCTCTCAACGCTCTCATGCGCGAAATTGCCTCTTCCGGTCGCGAAATTCGCCCGATCGGCGCGCAAAACCATCCGGATTTCGCCTGTTTTTGCGCGAAAACCCGGAACTTTGCGCGACAGTCTTCCCAATTGCGCGCCGTCCAATTGGATTGCGCGCCAACCTTCAAACTTCTCTACCAGCCTCGTCCGATCCCGCACGCTTCATTCCTTAACCCGCACGACTCCCGAAACTTCTGAGATGGCCGCGCACAGAGGAAATGAGGGGGATGCCGCCACTCGCAGGGCTGAGATGGCGACGAACGAGGAGGTTTACGGAGCCATGGAGATTGTTTCCAACAATCAATCCTTGTTCGACTTACTAACGCCGGCCCAGAAGACATATCCACTGTCGGACAACCTGCCGCTCTGGAACTTCGGCATCCTAGATGAGGTTCCGGTGCCAGGGTTCGAGATTGATGCGCCGCGGACCTGGGTGACCCGGGAGGACGAGCTTCTCCGCTATAACATCACCAACAATGGGCATCCTGCCAGGGAGACCAGACACTTGGATGTCTATGTCCTGAACCCGAGGACGCGAACCATTGATGGGGGTGAGCCTACTACGGAGAATTCTCCAGCCCTCTACTCGAGCATATATCGCCAGAGCGTCACGGACGACACCAAGGGCTGGCTGAAGGACTGGGACTTGCGGTCTGGGGGCAACTTCACCAGTGAGTGGGCCTGGGCGTTCTGGGTACGCCACACTTGCGATCACTTCGCAGAGGAGCTGCAGTACATCGGCCTATTCGAGGCGGTGTGGACGTCGCAGTTCCACTTCTACCAGCAGTCCGAGCTCGGGCCGGAGCTGTTCACCCGATGGTCTCCGGATACCAACACCTTCCATCTTCACCATGGGGTGGTCGGCATCGGTCTCTGGGACATCCACTGCATCGGAGGTATCCCGCTGTAGGGCTACCAATACGATGAGTTCCTGCCACCGAAGAACACCTGGGAGGACAGGTCACGGACTCCCATCCTGACCTGGCATCTGCTTGACCTGGCTACGCAGCGGCTCGGGATCAAAGACATCCAGAAGGACATAGCCTACAAGGAATGGTTCGGCCAGTTCTTGGAGCATGACCCGGCGTTCAAGATGCCGGGCAGGGGGAAGCGGTGCCCGACCGCAGCTCAGAGGAGCCGGAACGGGTCGTACTGGCGGGTCCTGGAGACGGGTGACTACCGCTCATGGGGGTACCGCGTCATCGAGGCTCGGGACCCAAATGTCCGGTACGCGGCGTTCCTGGCCGCCTTCCTGAGTGGGTGGCTCCTGCCAGTGCGGGACGCGAGAATGGGCGTTCGCCCGGCGACACTGGCGATGGCAGGCGCTATGGCCGCCAACAAGAGATACAACCTCGGGGTCCCAGTGCTGGCGAGGCTGTACACCATCCTGGGACGCATCTCGCGAGGGGGGTCGCCACGAAGGATCTGTGGGCCCTTTCAGTTCTTCCACGGCTGGGTGGCTGCTCACCTCGATGGGTACACGTTTCCGAACGCCATCATTCCTCCGGGCAACGGCCTGCGACCCTCCATGCTGAACATCGCGGGGGTCGCTCCGATGACCCTAAGTGAGGAGGGCGTGCGGATCCGGATTGGCAATCATGCCAACTTCAACTTCAGTCCGTTCCCCACTCCCGTCGGCCAGATGATCGACAATGGGCAGGGTCCGCTGAAACAACATGAATACTTCCTGAACATGCGGGGCGGGGTGCTCGTGGCTCGGATCGACGGGAAGGTGATCTGCGAGCCTTACGTGCCGACCCGGTTCGCCAGGCAGTTCGGGTGCCTTCAACGGATGCCGAAGAGGGTATTCACTGCTGTCCGGGAGGAGACGAACCCTGGCGTCCTTCGTCAGATGTGGCTGATGTTTGCCGCTTTCGGCTCTGGCGACGTCATCACTCTCCCTCCTACCGGAGTTGACGCAGGCTTGGCAACCGAGTACGCCGAACACTGGGCCATCGCGTACCCCGAGGGGCTTTTGCGGAAGCTAGTTCGGCGGCTCGAGGTTACCCGTGCGGAGACCGGGCGTCAAGGAAGGAGGCAAGGCGCCGCCACACGGGGGAGAACGGAGGCGCGCCAAACAGCGGAGCCGGCGCGGGCAGGGACTTCGGCGGCGGGCACATCGCGAGCTGCCGCCACGACCTCAGCGCCCAGAGAGGGGGCACGTGCGGTGGTCGACGAGCGGCCCGGGAAGCAGGTGAGACGTCTGCTCGAACCTTCCCATGATGCGGTCTTCCCGGCGCTGTGGTCGGCCTGGATGACTCTGCGGCAGTCACTGGGGACCGACGCCATCTGGCGAAAGATACTCAGAGAAGGAATCTATCTGCCAGAGGTCGGGCGCCTCCAGATTTCCGACAGAGTGGACTTCAACCGGCAGTATGCGTATCTGACGGCCATGGACGAGTACGCGCGCCAACGTGGTCAGCGCGCGGAGCCATCCCTTCTGGTGAAGGTGATGCTCGGTCTCGAGCCCGCTCCGGAACAGATGCCGCCAGAAGAAGACGACAGTAGCGACTCCGAGGAGGAGGAGGAGACGGGGGAGGATGAAGGCTCTGAGGGAAGGTCCCATCGGGGGAGCCCACAGGAGAGCGGCGAGGTGGCCGGCTCTGACAATGTTGATGTCACTGAGCTCCTCGAGGTCCGCTTCTATCCCTACTCAACCTGCTTCATCCATTCTCTTATGCAGCTTCTAACCCGTCTCTCCATCCTTCTCAGGAGCACACGGATGTCGGTCAGGCGTCCTCAGCGGGAGTAGGAGAGGCGCCAGCAGGACAAGGCGGGGGCCAGGCACCCATTATCGAACTGACAAGCGCTAAGGGGTCCCCTGCTGCAACTGTTCCTGCGGCGACCAGGATAGCAGAAGATGATGCTCCGAACCCCCGTAAGTCTCCCTACTTTACTGCTGGTGCTTGCCGTTGACGATCCGTGACTTACCATGGCATGCCCTGCGCAGTGATCTCAACACTGGAGGCTCATCGGGTTGCCGAACCCGGGCCATCTACGAGTGGACCAGTGGTGGACATGCCGCCTGCTCCGGAACAGGCTTCCCAAACCGAGCCGGCCCCACCAACTGCTGATCAAGGGGCTGCGGACGTCGGCGGTGCTGCCACCGGAGAGAGGTTGGGGGCTGACGAGGGTATCAGCGCCGCTGGGGAGAGAGAAGAAGGTCGCCCGGATGTTGGGGAACCTATCCCTCGTGAGGACCTCCCAGGGGCGGACCCTGCAGCAGACCTGCTGGCTGCCTTCCCTGCCTACCGGCCTGCCGATCCCGAGGAGATGGACGACTCGGACACGGAGGCGGTCGAGGAGAGCCGGATAACGCGCCGTAGGGGGTGGAAGTGCATCCAGCGCTTCCTCAAGCGAGACCCGTCGGAGTGGCTGGGGCGCATGGGATCACTTCAAACCTGGCTGCGCTTTCTGTGCGCCGGGGGAGCTGATGCTCAACGCCTCCATCTAACGGTCCGTGATTTCATGGCCGAAAAGATGCGCGAGAGCTGCCGGCGTGCGGACGTCACACAAAGTCGGGACATGTCGGAGAGCACGCGGGCGCTCCTCGCGGCGGAGCAGGAAGTCCGGCGCCTCGAAGGGCAGGCGGCAGAGAAGGAGGCCTTCGTCGCAACGTGTACCGAGCTTGTGGAGCAACTAGCAGCCCAGCTGGTTGACGCTCAGGTACAGCTGACGGAGGCGGGCCAACAGATGGTCACAATTCAGGTCGAGCGGGAGCGTGCACAGGCCAGAATCGACGAACTGCGCGCTGCGACCGCCGACGAAGAGAGGGCACGCAGAGAGCGAGAAGCAGCTCTGGAGGCCACCAGCCAAAGGGTAGCGGCATTAGAAAGACTCATTCAGCACGCTAATCCCTAAGGGCTTCGTTTTGCCATTCCCAAAACATTTTCTTCCGCTACTTTGATCCATCTGTATGAATCAATATATTTATCTGCATCTTTTGGTTTAGCATGCTCAACCACAATTCGTTGTCTTGCGGGAGTGTTAACCAAGCATCAGGCATCCATAATTGGGCCCGGGTTTCTGGAGAAAAGAGGGAGGTCATTCCTAGGAAAGGAGACCTCAAGCCTAATCAATGTATCATCCCCCCAACTTGTTCCAACACACGAGCGGGACAATGCTAGGGGCGTTGAGATTTTATCCGAACATAGGGAAATGAGAAAGGGTGAATCGCGTGTCCCGAATCCAGACACCCACAACGGTCGGCCTTCCAGGAAATGCCCAAGACGGTAGGCGGACAGTGGATCGACCATAACAACTGCAATAGACGGACCGAAAAAGGTCATCATTCATATTGCAGGAGGCAGACCACATGTCATCATGAATACCGCTTTGGGGTTCCTTCAGACACAAGGGTGGAAAATCCAGATCAACAGGGCATGCGAAGCGTGGGGCGAAGTGACGGTTTGTTCGGACAGAATCCAACGCTCTCAAAGTTGCGCCACCGTGGGGAAAGCGTATTAGGCGGATGCACTAATCTGGGCGTGAATCACCTCAATCCTCAGACAGCACCTCTTTGGCGAGGAAACCGTCACTTCCCATCATTGCGATGGGGCATCCCGAGCTGAATCGGGGAGAATATCACAACTGCACCACTCTACCAGAAGCCAGGCCAGACGGCCGGCGACGAGGAGGGGCGGGACTTAACGATCCCTGAGGCTGGACCCGAGTCGGAATGCCCGGGCGTTCCTACGTACTCCATCAGGCTGGAGATCAAGCCACACGTAGTTCTGAGAGTGCAGTTTAACGTCATGCAGGACGTAGGACCCCATTTGGGGAGATCTTAGTTTAGGGTCGTAGAGCTCGGACCGTAGGGGTAGATCTTAGTTTAAGGTCTTAGAGCTCGGACCATAAGGGCTAGATCTTAGTTTAAGGTCTTAGAGCTCGAACCATAAGGGGAGATCTTAGTTTAAGGTCTTAGAGCTCGGACCATAAGGGCTAGATCTTAGTTTAAGGTCTTAGAGCTCGGACCATAAGGAGAGATCATAGTTTAAGGTCTTAGAGCTCGGACCATGGGGCTAGATCTTAGTTTAAGGTCTTAGAGCTCGGACCATGGGGAGAGATCTTAGTTTAAGGTCTTAGAGCTCGGACCATAAGGGCTAGATCTTAGTTTAAGGTCTTAGATCTTGGACCATAAGGGGGGATCTTAGTTTAAGGTCTTAGAGCTCGGACCATAAGGGTAGATCTTAGTTTAAGGTCTTAGAGCTCGGACCATAAGGAGAGATCTTAGTTTAAGGTCTTAGAGCTCGGACCATAAGGGCTCAAAGCACGCCACATCGTGGTCATATCCCCTGGATATGCGAAGATGCACTGAGGGATAGTGTCAAGAGCGTCGAGGTTTCGCCTGGTCAGAATGGGAGGTGGAAAATGTGAATCATGCAGCCATTCATTCAAGGACTGGGGGCACCGGCGTAACGATATGGGAGTACTGCCGACCGTGGCGGAAAAGCAGCATCAATATCGCACTAACCGTTGGTGGAATGAGGCAGCAAACGAGCATCGACCGCTCAATCGCAGGATTCATATCGATTTGCTGCCCGAGGCCATTGGGGGTACCGGCCCGAGTCGGTGGGAGAGCACTGAGGCATTGTGTCCGAACCGTTCACGGGGGCTCTACCCAGGGCGTAGACGATGGGTCCGAATGAAAGGGAGCACGAAGCCTGAAAAGTGGAGGAAACCTGACCAAACGGATCCTGACCCTCCTGGCAATAAACCAGAGTACTCTTGACACCGGTGGGCCACTGCAAGGGGTCGAGGGACACGCCTTGAGGGTGACCTGAAGGCGGCGGATTCCCCAGAGAAGGGGGAATCTCTAAGAGGTGGGGGGCTGGACCCGAAGTTTCAAACATCCGGGCGGTCCTACGTATCCCATAAGGATGGGAATCAAGCCGCATGTAGTTCTTTAAGCGCGGCGCAACACATCGGGCACCAGCGCGGGGAAGAGTGCGGGTCTGACCCTCGCACACAGAAGGAGCGGCATTTGATATTTCTTGTTTGTCCTTAAAGATGAATGGTTTTTCTTTGTGCGGCGACATGCCTGTGATTGAGAAATCTCTGGCGTCGCCACAATAATCAAGCCATGGAAGGCATTGATGAATGGCGTGGTCATTAACCAGCGCCCAACATGAGTGTCCCCTGAGGAGGACATCACGATGCAGTGCCGTTTCTCGTCGGGCAGCCAAGACGATCACAGTTTACGGTCGTGTGGTAGGACCAGACAACACAGTTTAAGGTCGTGTGGTTCGGACCATGGAGGAACCCGCTTATCGCGGTACGGCGGACACTGCGGAGGTGGGAACATTCCCAGCCCTGCGGTCACGCACGATTCCAGGAGAAGAGTCTTGGGATAGGGGTCTGCGTATGTCCATCACCCGAGGGGCAGAGATGCTAGCCTCCAGATATACTGGGCCCAGAACGCAATTGTTCGGGCGACTCCCTCCTCCTTAGGGGGACGAGGGTCCAGCTACGCATGGCCCTTAGGGAGGATATCCGCATATATCCTTGGTGCTCAGATCATGGGAGCCTCGAACGACATCATTACCCTGGTTTGTCTGCCTAACGTGTAGAGGTGTACTGGAGGTCAATATGAAGGGAGTGCCGAGATTCCACTACAACGCATAAAGACGGAGTGTGATGAGGACTGCGCAATCCAATGTTCAGAGCCTGAAAGAGCCGACATGGTGATCAAGGATGTTGCTGACGCATTCGCAACACAACATACGATCGCGTCAGCCTAAGACGGGGCAAGCAAACGAGCATCAACCGCTCAATCGCAGGATTCATATCGATTTGCGGCCCAAGACCCGCCGGTAAATCGACCCGGAGCGGTGGGAGAGCACTGAGGCATCATACCCAAACCGCTAACGAGGATCCCTTTGAGTGAAGGCTCGAACAAGAGGAAGCGCGGGGCCTGACAAGCAACACAGGACTTGTCGGGATTGAATCTGACACTACGAGTCATAGACCGAAGTACCCAAAACATGTTAACAGATCTCCGGAAAGGGTCGGATGACTCACCCTTAGAGCAACCGAAGGGGGGTAGATCCCCGTGATCAACCAAGAGACGGGGCTGGACCTGAAACATAAGCGTCCAGGCGGTCCTACGTATCCCATAAGGATGGGAATCAAGCCGCACGTAGTTCTTGAGAGGCAGTTTAACGTCATGCAGGACGATGAGGGGTGTGAGGTAGTCCCACACACGGGGGAGGCGTACGGCGCGGCCAGTAGACCGACGTGAATGAGGACATAATCCCCCGCTCACGCGATACGCCTCGCACAAAAAGAAGGGGAACTTGGGCCAGAGGGCCGACACGGGATAGAGATTCCCGGGAAATGGGGCTGGGCCTGAAACATGAATGTCCAGGCGGTCCTACGTATCCCATAAGGATGGGAATCAAGCCATACGTAGTTCTGGAGAGGCAGTTTAACGTCATGCAGGACGATGAGGGAAAAAGAAGGGGGAAGTAGAAGGCATCCCCAAACGTGGGGGGCGTACAGCGTGGCGAGAAAACCGACGTAAATGAGGACATAATCCTCCGCGCACGCGATACGCCACATACCCAGAGGCAACTGGACCAAGGGCCCGGGATGGGATGGAAATTCCCGAAGGATGGGGCTGGGCCTGAAACATGAATGTTCAGGCGGTCCTACGTATCCCATAAGGATGGGAATCAAGCCGCACGTAGTTCTTGAGGGGCAGTTTTACGTCATGCAGGACGAATGCTGAACAGTTTAACGTCTTGTAGCTCGGACGTAGTGCAGTTTAGCGTCATGCAGGACGAAGGACTTGGCAGTTTAACGTCTTGCAGCACGGACGAATGCTGAACAGTTTAACGTCTTGTAGCCTGGACGAATGCAGTTTAACGTCGTGCAGGACGTGGGCACACTCAGACAAAGTACTCCTTGAGGAACCTAGCGTTGGTGGGAGGAGTGACACGCTCACCATCCATAGTCGCTAGGGAGTACGCGCCATTGGGATAGACCTTGTGGACAACAAAAGGTCCCTCCCACTTGGGCTCCAACTTGGGCGGCTTCCTGCCGGGGATCATCGGCGCTCTTAGGGCTAGCACTAGATCACCCTGCAGGAAGGAGCGGAGGCGAACCTTCTTATTGAAAGCTCGAGCCATTCTGCTTTGATGCCTCTCCAAGTTGTGCAAAGCGCGAAGTCTATTCTCATCCAGTGCTTCCAACTCGACTAGACGGGCTTCAGCAACTCCGTCCGGCGCTTGCTGGTCGTAGACCGCAGTGCGCAAGGACGGAAACTGGATCTCGATGGGCAGGACGGCCTCAGCTCCATACACCAGGGAATAAGGGGTCATCTGGGTGGAATTGCGAGTCGTCGTCCGATAAGCCCAGAGGGCGTTGGGGAGCTTGTCCGGCCAACTCTTCTTGTTCTGACCAACCATCTTTTGCAGAATGTTAGAGAGGGTTTTGTTAAACGCCTCGATCTGTCCATTCGCCTACGCATGATAGCGAGATGTATGGTTCGAGCGAATGTTATACTTGGCGTACAACTTCTTCAACTCGGCTGCTCGGAAATTGGTTCCGTTATCCGTGAGGATAGCGTGAGGCACTCCAAATCGATAGATGATGTTGGAGGTCACGAAGTCAGCGATCGAACATGATTTGACCTCTCTGAGCGGAATCGCTTCTGCCCATTTGGAGAAGAAGTCCGTGGCGGTCAGAATGAACCGGCACTGGCAAGCTGTCGCCGGCGGGTAAGGTCCCACAACGTCCAGTCCCCAGACTGCAAAGGGCCAGGAATACCTTGTGGTATGGAGAGGCTCCGGCGGCCGATGCAAAAATTTCGCATGAACCTGGCACGCATGGCACCTCCTGGCATACTCGATGCAGTCATGGATCATAGAGGGCCAGAAGTATCCCAACCTCCGATTCTGGTGGGACAGCTTCGGCCCAGTCTGGTGGGCGCCACATGAACCAGCATGAACCTCTTGCATGACTCGTGGGATCTCAACTCCCTGAAGGCAACGGAGGAGAACACCATCAAATCCGCGTTTGTAGAGGATCTGCTCCAGGCCGAGACTGCTCTGGAGGACGAACTGCGATGCGCGGCGTCGAACTCGCTCGCGCTCGGCCCGATCCGATGGAAGAATGCCATGTTGGAGGTACTCAACCAAAGGCGTCCTCCAATCATGGGCTGATCCGACTGTCATATCTGGGGTACTCGGGGCTCCGGGCATAGGGGCAACCGTGGTGAGATTACTTACCAACGGGCCACGATCTTCTTCCGGGATAACAGGAGCGATGAGCCTGCGGCGCGTCACGCGGACGATCAGGTTGTCCTGTTCAGGCTCCGCAAGTGACGCAGCAAGGCTGGCCAAAGCATCTGCTCGACCGTTCTGCGACCGGGGAACATGGACAATTTCCGGCCGTGAAGGGAACCGGGCCATCAGAAGGAGGGTGCACTCCAACAATGGCACAAGTTCCGGCTTCCTGACAACGTAGTCGCCATTGATCTGCTTAACGACCAGCTCGGAGTCCCCTTTCACGCACAGACGGGGCACGTCGATCTCGAGAGCCAACTCGAGGCCGGTGATGAGGGCATGGTATTCCGCCTCATTGTTGGTACAGCCCTCTGACAACAGGAAAGAGTATGGCAGCACGGCTCGCTCCGGGGTAATGAAGACGATGCCCAAGCCCACTCTGTTGAGCTTAGGATTATCAAGTCTTCTACCGGTGGGGCTCCGGGATGCACCGTCAAAGTGCATCTGCCAGCATGGATCGGCTCGATCAACCGAGAGAATGGCCTCATCAGGAAAGCCTAGATCCAGCGGCTGATCCGCAGAGGTCGGGTGAGCTGCCAGAAAGTCTGCCAATGCTTGCCCTTTGATGGCCTTCTGAGACACATACCTGATGTCGAACTGCTGGAGAATCACAGCCCACCGCGCTAGGCGGCCAGTCAACATAGGCCGGCTCAGGATATATTTCAACGGGTCTACCCGAGAAACCAACTGTACTTCATGGTGCTGCAAGTAGTGCCGTAATTTCTGTACGACAAATACGAGCGCCAGGCAGCTCTTATCGATGGGGGAATACCTAACTTCCGCATCGAGGAGCATGCGACTGAGGTAATAGAGGCTATTCTCTGTTCCCTCGTTGTTCTTCTGGGCGAGAAGGGCACCCAGGGACCGTTCCAGGGCGGTCACATAAAGGACCAACGGCTTTCCGGATACGGGCGGCATCAGGACCGGAGGTTGAAGCAGGTACTGCTTGATTTCCTCGAAAGTGGTCTGACACTCTTTATCCCATACATAGGTGGCACCTTTCTTCATTAGCCGAGAAAAGGGCTTACACTTTCCGGCCAGATTCGCGATGAATCGGCGTATATAGGCTAAGTGGCCTTGGAACCCTTGCAGTTCCCGGACGGTACCCGGGGGAGGCATCTGGCTAATCGCCCTGATTTTCTCTGGGTTGATCTCAATACCCCAGTATCTTACCACAAATCCAAGGAACTTTCCGGAGGTGACCCCAAAGGCACACTTCAACGGGTTCATCTTCAGGCAACGAGACCGGAAGAAGCTGAACACTTTCTCAAGATCTTTGAGATGGTCCCGACACTGGCGTGATTTGACAACCAAGTCGTCGACGTAGCATTCCACCAGTGTGCCGAGGATTGGCTTGAATATGCGGTGCATCGCCCGTTGATAGGTGGCACCTGCATTCTTCAGGCCGAAGGGCATGACCCGGTAGCAAAAGGTACCTTGGGGGGCCCTGAAGGCAGTTAACTCCTCATCCTCAGGGGCCATCCGAATTTGGTTGTATCCGGAGTATCCATCCATGAAGGAGAGGGCTTGGAACCCTTCCGTGGCATCAATCAATAGCTCTGTCACTGGAAGGGGAAAATCATCCTTCAGACAGTGGCGGTTGAGATCGCAGAAGTCGATGCATACTCAAATCTGCCCGTTCTTCTTCCTGAACGGCACAATGTTGGCCAGCCATTTGGGGTACTGAACTTCCCTCACGAAGTTGGCTTTGATAAGCTTGTCAACTTCGGCCTCAACCATGGCACCGTGGGATGGGTGCATCTTCCTGGGAGGCTGCTTGAACCCGCGATGGTTTGCCGGGAGACCAAGGCGGTGGACGGCTACCTGAGGATCTAGCCCCGGCATCTCGTCATAGCCCCAAGCGGACACATCACGGTGCTGCCTGAGAAAGTCCACGTACTGCTGCCGCTCCTCAGAGGGCATGGCGGCACTAACCAATGTGGGTCTTGGATCGGCCTCGGTTCCAAGGTTCACCTGTATTAAATCATCGACCGTGGCGGGGACGCCCTCCTCAAAGGCTGGGGGTGCATCTTCCACGTCCTCTCCACTCGGGGAGGGATTGTCCACGGGAGAGACTGCGTTGGCAACTGCATTGGGGCTACCAGATCCTGCTGGGCCACTGGTGCTGGCGCGGGCGGTCGCGGCCATCTCATCAGGAGACTCGCGGACCGTCAAGACCATGGCGACGTCCAACCGGTGAATCGGGAGGACGTAAGCGTCATCCAGACTTGCCCAGGGATCGCTCGCAACAGCGACAGGCTCAACCTCACCTGCCAGGATCTGCTTATCCTTGCTCTTGTAATAGTCCGCGTCCAGATAGCGGGCTTCACATGAGGCAAAAGGAGAGGCATCTCCTTGAAGCACGCCTACTCGACCATTAAGGGAGTATTTGAGGCATTGGTGGTATGACGAGGGAACCGCTGCGTGAAGGTGGAGCCATGGCCTGCCCATCAACGCGTTATACGCAGTGTCCTGAGAGACTACCATGAATTCGGTGTTGGCAACCAAGTCACCGAACTGGGTCTTCAAACGTATCTTGCCGACCGGGGTTTGCTCGGTGCGGTCGTACCCCTGGATCCTGAGGTCGGAGGGAATCAAGTCATCCTCAGACAACCCCAATCTCCGTAGCATCCGAGTTGGAATTAGGTTAATCCCGGACCCCGTGTCGACAAGACAGCGCTGGACTTCAAGGCCATTGAACCGGCCAGTGACATACAGCGGACGAATGTGTCCCTGTATAGGAGGGTCTTCATCCTTACCAGAGAACGAGATAACTGCCTGACATTCGGCGTCCTCGATCGTTTCGGCGTGAAAGGCCTCTGCAGCCGCAACCTCTGTCTCAAACTGGAGGGGGCTTTTCAGGGCTTCAGCGAGTGCCTCGCGCATCTCAGATGACATGCGCAGAGCCTCAAGGATGGAGAGCCTTGCTGGGATGTCGGCCAAGTGCTTCAGGACATCATACTTTTTGGCCAAGCGCGAGCCCCTGGTTGCAGGAGGTTGCTCTGCGGTTGGCGGCATGACGGGCCTTGCCGGTTGGATCGGCGGCCGACTGGTACTTGGCGCATCTCGCTGTTCACTGGTCGCAGTCCGGGAAATGGTCACCGTACTGGAGTCAGGAGGCCGGGATGGACTCGTGGCAGGGCGGAGCTAGTCGCGACGCGGCTGAGGCGGTTCTGCCTGGTCCCACACCACAAACAGTGGCGGAGGCGAATCCGTCATCCCCGGATGGGGGGGCGGCGCACGTTGTGCTCGATCTTGAGCCTGCTGCCTAGTCTCAGTGGCGTGCACGGCCTGGCTGGAGGTACCAACGGCTGTGCCCCGGCGACTCCTGCTGCTGCGGTTCTTCCGACGGTGGCGACGACCGGGGACACTAGGGAGGTCCACCTGGTGTTCTTCAACGTCGGGAACCGAAAAGGGATTTACCAGCTCGACAGTGTTAACCGAAGCGTACCCAATACCGTCATCGGACGAATCATCCATCACCGGGCGGATCTGAGGAGGGACCCCCATCTCCGGGGGCATGAAATCGCCGAGAGTGCGGGATAGTGGCGGAACCGGCGGGGCGCGCTCTTCCTTCTTGCGCTGCCGCCGTTTGCTCCTCTTGGAAGAGGCAGGCTGGGACGACGATGCCGAAGCAGCACCCGCAGGTTCTGGGGGCTCAGGCTGATTCAAGCGCGCACGGATGATTCCATGGGCGCGAATGATCGTCTTGCGGGCCATCCAGTTTTTATACTTCTGGGACCCGCGGTCGGAGACCAGCTGCCATTCGTCCTCGTTGCCACTATCGTCATCTGATCCCACGAATACGCCCGCCACTTGTGCCGGAGCTGGGCCCAACCTAATTACATTGTTGTTAATCTGGTCTTGGAGCCAGTCCTTAAACACATAGCACCGCTGGATGGTGTGCCCCAGGGCCCGATGGTAGGGGAAGTAGCGGGGGTTATTCGTAAGATGTGCCTCCTCTGGCCTCCAACACTCAGGCAGTCGCACAATCCTCTGCTCCAGGGCGCTCTGGAAGTAACCGGGGACCTGATCCTCATGAAATGAGTAAGTCAGGTGTCGCGGGCCCCGGGGAGCGTGGTCTTGACAAGGGGCTAGAGGGGCCGGCCGAGGAGGTGGACCCTGATTATCTCGCCTGGGTTGCGGCGGTACATTACGCGGAGGGGCCGGCCGGTTCTGGGGCTGCTGCTGCTGGGCCGGGAACTGAGCCCGTGGAGGCGGATTCCTGTGAGGCTGTGGAGCTGGCCTCGCCGGCAGCAGCTCCAACGGCCTGGGGGCCTCTATCTGGGCAACAGCAGCGGGCTCAGCCCTACTGACTCTCCTTGAAGGAATCATAGGAGGCAGCGAGTGTGCCTGGTTGGCCTGTTGCAGGGCTTCCTCAAGACGTTGAGCCTTGTCTGAGAAGTCCCTGAACCCTCCGGGGTAATTCTGAGTGATCAGGGAAGGGACCAGCTCGGTCTTGACGTTCCCGACGCACATTGTCAGCAACTGCTCCTGAGTCAATGGCATGTCAAGGGAATACGTGAGACCCTTCCATCGGGCGACGAAGTCCGCGACTCGCTCATCAGGCCTCTGCTTGCACTTGAAGAGGTCTGCGATACTTGTCTTCCGGGTCGTGGAACTGAACTGGTAGAGGAACTGTCTACGGAGGTCCTCCCAGCTGGTTACCGACCCGATGGGGAGCTGGCTGTACCAGACAAATGCTGGCCCTTCCAGTGTCTGAACAAAGCAGCGAAGCTTAGAGGCCTCCTGCTGCGCCGGAGTCCCCAACATTGGCCCGCACCTCGAGTTGAAGTGGGCTAAATGCTGTGGCGGATCTCCAGTTCCGTTCAAGGGGGCGAAAGTGGGATTCCCGAATCCTGGAGGCGCCGGCATGTCATCCACCCTTGCTGGGTAGGGCTTGCCGCCCGGTGGGATCTCCACCTGCCGAGTCTCCAAGGCTTCCAAGCGGGCAATGAGTGCCGCCATCGGATCGTCCGGACATGGGTTCCAGTCCTGGCGAGGATCTCTAACCACGAGCGCATTGCATGGCCCTTCAATCGGGTCGTCGACCGGGTCGTCGAACTCGGCGGCTCGTGGGATGGCGGGCGGAGCGGCCCTTGGGGCAGCGGGAGGAATCCGAGCGGGATCTCTCAGGTAGTCACGCCGCTCGGGAGGGTGTGGCGAAACATACCGCGCCCTCTTGCCATAGGCAATGGCCTCTCTCCTGTCGGCGATCACGGCGTAATCACGGTGGCCCGGGAGAGTCTCATCGAGGAGCGGTTGTTCCGGTCCCTGCTGTCCTGGCCTGGGATCACCGTAGTCAGGCCGCCGTTCTGCAGCGCGCTCGGCGAGGAGCTGGTCAACCAGCTTCTTCTGTTCGGCGAGCTGCTGACGTAGCGTAGCTTTCTCGGGATCCTCCTCTGCCCTCTGCATGGAGGCAGATGGGTCGATGGGCCTTATAGCCTCGCTGTGCTCTTTTCCTTTGCTGACGTTTCGGCTCAACGTCAGTGCTTCAGTGGGTGCGGGGAGCCCCAGGAGGTTCCTCTGATGACGAGTAACTCTCACCGATGGATCTGACGACGGCTTGTCTTTGGGGGGGAAGCCCCCGTCGAGAAGTTCCAAGTCGTTCCCCTCTCCCGACAGGTCAGCCATATTGACCGTTCCTGTCCCTGGGGATATACCCTCAGGGCCACCCAGCGAATCGGGCTGTCGGCGAATCACACTGAAGCGTAGGGCAGCGTACTACCCCCATCCACGGATATACACGTGGGGAGTGGCTTCCTCGATAACTTTTCGGAGTACTTGAAAACACTCGACGCATCGTTGTTGGAGGGCCTCGTGGTGCTCAAATGACCCGGGGTGCCGAACCGCGGGGAGCATGGCCAGGTCAATTTGACGGCACTGCTCACCAATATCCTCCAGGTGCGCTTGACTCCCTGGGTATGGCATTTGTAGGCGGTGAAGACAGGAGCGAGTCTCCCGGAGAGTTCGGCGGAAGCATTCGAACTCATCCGGGGTGAGCGATTCGGGTGCATCAAAGCCCGGTCCTGCGACTGGCCAAAACTTCTCAGGGAAGTGGCCCTCTGCAAGGATGGTCCAGAAGCTCCACGACTCAAACTCGGGACCCAGATCTCCTTGGTCCTCTTCAATGGCTGGGAACGGACGGGAAACTGGTAGTGGTGCCGAGGCGGGCCGCCGGGCTGACGGGCTGGCCGGCGGTGAATACGGCGAGCAAGCCGATTGGCCTCCATATCCCGGGCCGCCCTCTGAGGGTGGCGGTGCCCTGGCTACCACATCACGATAGGACGGGCCGGCGAGCGAACATCCTGCCGTAGCATCGGTGCTCGCCGAGGGCGCACCAGATCGTGGTTCGACCGTCGGTCCCCAGAAAAAGTCTCCGGCTTCTCCGATCGAGACGGAAGGCACTTCTGGAGGGGCCGGTACCAACCGCAAGTATGATCCTTGGGGGTCTACCAGGCCCTCGTTACTCCGGATATACCTTCGGAGAGAAGCGGGGATCACATCGATCTCGCTCTCGGGGAGCACGAGGCTGACGTGCCGCATTCCTACCCCTGCCCTTGACTGGCGGGATTGGGGAAGGGGCTCTGTCGCCGAATCGTACTCCGCCTCTGAATCAGAGAAGCAAACCGGTCGGATCTCTGTCCGGAATTCCGTAACATTCTTCCCTCGGCGTCGACGCCTTGCCTTCCTGCCCCTGGGTGGTTCTTCGGGGCAGGGCTGATCTCTGTCCTGGCGTCCTCCGGCCGCACTGGTGCTGGGGCCAAGAGGACTGGGAACCAAGGTGCGAGGGGCACCGGGACAGATATCAAAGGGGACGCGGGGAGAGATGATTCTGGGCAGGCCTCCGGGCCGGGATTGGAAGGTGGGATGACCCATGCCTCCTGGATCGGCCACACAGAGCAGATCCTGCCGGTGAATAGCGCTACCGCGAGGTGGTCCGCGGTGGCTACTGCCAGTGCCAGCAACCAGGAGAGTCGACCCAACCAGCCTTTGGGGCGGTCGGGGCCTCGATCCAGGTCGGGCATAGGAGTTCCCCTGCTCAGGATGCACAGAGGCCTGGCGACTGGAGCCAGCAGTGGCTTGGGCCAATGCGGCCGCTGTTGCTAGAGCCCCAAGGTGGGCATCCTCTTTCGCTCGTGCCCGACGTTGGCGTCGAGACAGATGAGTCGGGATGAGCGGCGCGGGCAGGTGGAGAGCCCGCTCTTCGACTGGAGAGGTCTGGCGGCGATGTCGCCGTGGCCTGGCGGGAGTCCTTACCGTAGATCCCTGGAGCGAATCCCGGATAGGGTGATCCCGGGCATCTTCCACCTCATCCGCATAGGGAAGGGAACTGTCAGAGCGCTCCGGGGATAAACTCCCGAAGCGATTGGACGTTGAGGTAGGCAGCGGTGCCTCCCTGCGCGGCCCTCGGGGGCGGCGGTGGCGGCGAGGCGCAGCCTCCTCAAGGTCTAGGCGAGCCATTTCCCTAGTGGGGATGACTCCCTCTTCCTCGTATCTCCGCACCAGGGTGTTGATCACCCTTCTCTGGATGACCTCCGAGGGGGAGAGAGGGCGTGGTCGTCCCGCAATTGCGGCTGCTGGGACGACTGTGGAACGGGCGGGACCGCGCGGAGTAGCCGCGTCGGTGTTTCCCCTATCCCTGCGCCAGTGGGCGGGTGGCGATCGGGCACTGGATCGGGCGACCTGATTTCTGAAAGCAGGGAGAAGAACCCATTAACACTGACAGGAAAAAGGAATCGTCAACCAACAATTAGCGCCACGACGCCTTCCGTGGGGGGAACCCAGGCCCTCGACGTTGCGAGACGGAGTGCCCGATGTCCCTTCCCCAGCCCCTGGCGGGTAAGACTGAATGCTTGGCCGGGCAACATGCCGGTCTTCCAACACCTCTGAAAGCCATCGGTCTTCGTATCGAGGAGAAGAGATTCACGTCGGGTTCACCATTTTTCTGTTTCGGTGCGGATGTGCGTCGGGTTACGCTGTTCCGCCAGGACGCGTTCGCGCGTGCACCCGTCAACCCGAGGGGATGGGCGCGCGGCTTGTGGTCCCGCAGTCCCGCTTTCCAAGGGCGGGCGGCATTCGTCCCTTATTCAGGGGCGTCTGCTCCTTGATCGAAACCGTGATGATGGGATGTCGGCTCCTCCTTCCTTGGACGTCTCCTCGGAACTCGTCGCCTAATCCGGGTCTCCCTCATAGACTTAAGAATGTTCGTGAATCTCGTTCCCGGCGCCATATCTTCATGGACACCGGTTAATTACGCTGCTTCCACCCGGACGCTCCAAGGAGTCTGGGCGGGGCAGCAACCTGCGGTGAGAAGGCCGGGTGGCTCTGCGTGCTGGGGGCGTGTCGTAACACTGCGGCTCTGCACGTCGGTCTTCCGTCCCTAATAGGGCTTCTCGAAGGCATGATGGCCTGAGGCATCCCGTACTGGGTGCGGGGAACTGTGTCACCTGAGGTTTTCCTCAGCTTCCCATGTTTAACACGGGGTATGCCGCGAGTTTAACGTCCAGCGGGGACGGCATCAGACCGATCAACACGAAAAGTGGATCAGATGACAGAACCCCTTGCGGGGAACCTCCGACGCTGGGCCAGCACATGGGCGGCTTCCCAAGTAACATGGAGTGGAGTGAAGTGGCATGACCCCACCGGGATGTGGCGGCCCGGGTAAGGATCAGGATGGATGTTGGAGTGAAGAGATTGGACCCCGGAGGGGCTTCCTACGTACCGCGCGTTAGCACGGATCAAAGTCAACGTAGTTCGGGTATACAGTTTAACGTCATGCTGGACGTCGGCAAGCCGACTCACAGAGAGATCGAGGCCGCCGGGCGGAGGATTGAACCGAACCACCTCGCACAGAGGGGGATGGAACGGCCGGGTGGATCACAGTTTCACGTCATGCTGGACGATAAAAGGAGAAATGGAAGAAAGGGGCTGTGGGGAGGCACAGTGGAGATACACACGGGCAGTCTCCCACAGTGGCGGATTCATAGGTGAATCGACGCAAGCGTGAACCCCGGAGGGGTCCACTGATGGACGAACCGACGTAAATACGACCGGGACGACCAGGTGGCGGGCTTGGACCTCAGGGAGGCTTCCTACGTACCCTGTATAGAAGACAGGGATCAAAGTCCACGTAGTTCATTCTGTCCAGACTTACGCACTTGAGGCAGCCCGGGTGCGGCAAAACTCAGTTGGAAGGGACTTGGTCCGAAAGTAGGAGGCACCTCGACCCAGTCACACCCTCTACTGGCTTCGGCAGTGGGGAGGCGCAATGGAGATACACATGTGCAGCCTCCCACGAGAAACTAGGGGTTTGTAATACCCTGCCCCCGTAGGGAAAAGCCGCTCCCATTAAATCGTCCCAAAAGGGGGACAATCCCGACATCCCTGCAGAGACGAGCGGGTGGGGGCCACATCCAAACCGGGGGAGACCCTGCGTGCGAGGCACGGGATCGAATGATGCGGACGGTTTAGCGTCTTGCCAGACGAAGTACAGTTTAACGTCGTGTGTTGAGGACGAGGCGGACGGTTTAACGTCTTGCCGGACGAAGTACAGTTTAACGTCGTGTGTTGAGGACGAAACACTTGGCAGTTTAACGTCTTGCAGCGCGGACGATGGGGGCTAGGAAGTTTAGCGTCGTGCAGCTTGGACGTAGTACAGTTTAACGTCATGTTGGACGGATGTGCAGTTTAACGTCATGCGGGACATATGTGCAGTTTAACGTCATGCGGGACGAATATGCAGTTTAACGTCATGCTGGACGAATATGCAGTTTAACGTCATGCTGGACGAATATGCAGTTTAACGTCATGCTGGACGAATATGCAGTTTAACGTCATGCTGGACGAATATGCAGTTTAACGTCATACTGGACGAATATTGCCGCCGATGGGTCCGTGTCACTTCGCACGAGCCTGGAAGGCTGCACGGGAAGACAGCGCACGGTTCGGGCACCCAGGATGAGGATCATCGGGCGCCACGCAGGCGGGTACCCTCAGGGGGTCAAGGGAGGCGACCCTGGCGGATTGCGCGCAAAAGAGGAGCTTTGCGCGCAAAACCGCGGGTGGGCGCTCAAAATGGCGGGCTGGCGCGCAATTGGGCCAGCGCTTCGCGCGCGGATGGTTGGGATTGCGCGCACCGGGCTTCAGATAGCGCGCGGGGGCAACGGCTCATTCTCTAACGAATGGCCACTTTGAAAATGGGGGGTGCGCGCAATCGGGCTGGATTGCGCGCACCCGGGGGGGCAATTGCGCGCAAGAGGCTTCTTTTGCGCGCAAAGGCCTTCGAGTTGAAATTTATTCAAAGGAAAGGAGCCAAGGGGATTGCGCGCGAAGGCGAACCCCAAGGCTCTATTGCGCGAAAGAAAGGAGGTTACCTGAAGATCGACATTGCGCGCGGAAGGGGTTGGATTGCGCGAACGAGCGCCGCTTCGGATTCTGGCAACCTTCAAAACATCGGGGGTCGCCTTATATTTATAGGTAACCCCGGGCGCGGAATCCGGTCTCGGGCGCGCAATTCGCTTCGCGGGCGCGGAATCAGGACCCAGCGCGCAAAAGGCGCCGCGCAGGCCGCGGGCGCGCAAAATAGCGCGCCGGCCCAGCGCATTGCGCGCATCCAGGGAGGATTGCGCGCCGCGACTCAACTTTGCGCGTGAGCTTCTGAAATTTCGCGCAAGTCCTCCGGGCCCTCCGGAACGTGCCTCTGACTCCAAATATCACTTCTCTTTCCGCATCCGGAGCTTCGTTTGGGAACAACGGACTTTTCCGGCGTCTACAGTTGCGTATAATGACTACTATCAAATGAACTTGAAATTATGTATAACACAATCCATGAATAGTGTTGTGTATACTGCAACCTAGTACAGTGTTGCGTATAGCACAAGATAATCTTGGTGTAGCCTAAAACACATGACATTAAATAAATAAAAAATAATACTTGTCATTAAATCATGGGGTGTTATATTCTACCCCCCTTAAAATGAATTTCACCCTTGAAATTCGTCAGGGTTATAAATGGTTTAATACTTGAAAGTTTCTTTAATAGAAACCCACATCGTCAAAAGGGAATACCAAAACCTATCATTATAAACTAAAGTATGAAATGTAACGGTTACCCAAATTAACTAATCACTGGGTTTCCACATAGGAGAACATAGGTGAAAAAATGGATATTGAAGAAAAATCTGACCATCATGTTCTGATGGAGAGTGGTAGAGAACATGGCTATGAAAAATCCCACAATCACAAAGCCATAGATTTGTGATGATCTAAGGTACCATCTGACTCATTAGATATAAGATTACTAGGACAACATTTTTGGATTTCAAGATAATTTCCCTAATGTTGTATAATTTTTGAATTAAAATAAATTCTTACTTTATTTAGGTACAATCTTATTGTTGTTCATGACTTGAACAATTTCCACTTCATCTCTTAAAGAAATGAAGTTGAATTTGTCTTCTGTGAAGTGTTAGTAGATTATGTGATAGAATGATAGGTCATTCCATCTATTTATATCGCAAAAAGTTTGTCATAGTTTAATAAATATACAGAAGTCCATCTATGCTGAGATTAATGGTTGCTAAAATGGACTTATACAATAGCTATCATAGCGCTTAATAAAATAATACTAGTTTCTACTAACCATGGATTTCCTATAGGACAGTGGTAGGCGTGAAGGCCTATCGTACATTGGTTGTGAGTTCGATTCCCACAACCTTTTCCAACGTGATAAGTTGTCTCCTGTCCTGCAGGTTGTCCTTTTTCTAAAACAATAATATTATAACAAAATGATCTAGCCTTAAACGATACTATCTGATGTCCAAAATAATCCATTCCGGTCTTTAGACTTATCCAAAATACATATGTCCAATATCATTGTATAAAGAAAATGATTACTAGAAATGTCATTAACCGTGCTTGTGAATACCAACATTTATCCCCATATATCATATGATATGTTTTGTTGGTCACATTCCAAACATTCGAAGGCCTTAATAATATATTATCTTGAAAAATTAATACCCATTGAACCTTAGGGAAAACATGAATGTAGTTAAAAGATAACACTTTCCACATACCAAAATCGCAAAAATTCTATATACTGAAACCATGATATAATATTTTCCTTATATCAGTCATGAGCTCATGAATACTATCAAACATTTAATTTTATCTTTATCCCTTAATTGTGCGCATATCATCTGCTTTCCAAAATATTTCAATAACTTTTCATGGTTACCAGTACCATATAATTATCAAAAACCATAATAAACCATTATATAGATATTCTAATGTTCCAAAATACTATAAATGATATTCCACAACATTATTTTGGAATCCTTTACATAAACTCATAATCATTCTACCACATCGATTTCATACTCAACATTTCTAATAGTGATCACATGTGACTTCCCTTTGTCCTTTGCCTTAATAGGTTGCTAACATTGATCATCATTAACCCTTGGATTAGGGCATTGATTAGCATAATGCCCCATTTCCTTGAACTTGAAGCATTGTAGTGTTGGTGGTGCGTTCTCTTCAGTTTTTTATTTCTTCACATCATTAGCAACCCTTTTTCCATTACATTGACACCTAACTGCTCAATGACCTTATTTTCCACACTTCAAACATTTTCCAGTCCATTTAAGACAATCTCCACCACTCTTCTTTCCACACTTTTAGCATAAAGAAACATTCATCTTATTTTCACCATTGTTCTGAGATTTCTCCTTGAACTCCATCATTCGTTTCTTGTCCTAACCTTTAGATGGATATGTAACACCAAATTCCATTTCTACCTTGATAGCACAATGCAAAATTTCATCATATCTACTGATGTCTCTTATAGCTAATTCCCTTCGAAGACTTGGTTTTAAGCCACTGATTAATTGATCAACTTTACTTTCAGGTTGGATGATAAAGCCAAATTCATACCTTGCATGCCTTGAAAAAATTTCTTCGTACATACCAACACATTTATCATCCTTTTTCATAAGCTCAAGGAACTCCTTTTCCATCTTTGTTCGAAAAATACAAGGGAAGTACTTACTGAAAAACATGTTTTTGAACTCGTCCCATTCCATGGATTCAATTTCATCTTGGGGCCTTGTATTCATACATAGAGTCAACCACTGGTCTGCTTCACCTTCTAAATGGTAAATATCTAGAATGACTTTATCATGTTCTGAACAATGAAGTATGGAAAATTTCTTTTCAATGGTACTGATCAATTGATCAGCAACAAGTGGATCAGAAGACCCATTGAAAGAAGGTGGAGATTGCCTCATGAAGGACTCAATAGAATATTGTTCCCTTATCTGCTCATTCGAAAGTCCAGAATGATTCACAGATTGTGTAAGAATAGAAATAATATTTTACACTCCATCTCCCATAACATTGGTTTGATCAGGAGGACAATCATTGCATTGTCCATTACATTGATCAACACGGTTCCTTCAGGTTCCAACCATTGTCTAAAACCCAAAAATAATAGTGTGAGAGGCAAAAATAAGGCTAGGGAAAACAGCATATTAAAGGGGTATTTCCTTCGATATCTAACACCTTAGGTTTAATTTTAATATCATTACCATAATTATAGTAATATAACCTATACTTATACTTATCTTTAGGGACATCCCTCGACATACCTTAGAAATATCTCTAGGGATCTCACTAATGTTTTCGCATCCTAGTTTCCAAAAGTTAACTAAACATTTCCTCTGATACCAACTGTAGATACCGAAATCTTGACGTACATGGACATTAAATTATTTTTCCGGAATAATTAATACATATCAAAAATAGACACACAAGGACCGTAATAGTTTAGTGTCTTTGAAACTCAGAATGTAATCTTCTAATCATGGTGATAGATCTTCATCATCTCCCATAAAGATCTTCCCCTTTTGTTTTTCTTTCATAAAACCATTCTATAAATCTTGGGGAAAATAAAACATATAAAGGGTGAGCTCAAATTCTCAGTATGGGTAAGCATGGATAAAATAAAACAAATCATATACATTTGAACGTAAAAACATGAACATAATGTTTAAACATCAAAATCTTGGGAAATGACATAAAACATGGTAGTACATAAGGAATAGATCATAAAGAAACAGTAATCATAAAAAATATCATGGGAATAAAACAAGTGATTGTGGAAACCATTAATCACATGATATGATTACCATAATAGCAAAGGCATTGCTGCCTATATAATCTTAGTGGACTAATCCCCTTTCTGAATCGAGTTCACTCCTCATTCCAGTCCTGTATTACTGAACGAGATTAACATAACATTCCATACATGTCTATATAATGAGATAATAATATTTTCCCAAATCCTTGGAGGGATATATAGGTCCCACCCATCTCATATTGAAATCATTCTTACCTATGCCACAAAACAATCATAAATCATTCATCATTACCCAAAGAATAAATTGGGTTTCATAAATATCATTCCATCATAACATAATCCATATAAAAAATGGATATCATTTCATCATAAGAAAATTGAAACCATATAAATTATAGAGACATTATACTTGAAACATACACATATGAAATAATGTCATCTTAGATGGAAAGTGGTTTTGATAAAACACTTGAAACGAATTCTTGAGTAATATATCCTTTCTTCTTCAAAATCATTTTCCTTCTAAAAAAGGCCATGAAATTTTAAAAGAAAAGTATTTTGTTTAAAATAATCATGAAATATTGTAGATTAACCGTAAAAATCCGTTCATTCCATATATGTTAAAAAAACATTCTCCTCGTACTTTTGTCAGAAAAGTCAAAAAGTAATTCGTATTGTAAAAAAAGAAAGATTCATTCCATACGATGCGGTAAAAGTAAAAAAAGGGTTAAAAATGACATTAAACATAAATGGAAGAAAAGTAAACATTTTATGAAAACATTTTGAGAACATGAGGACATGGATGATAAATATATCCCCAGTAAATACTTACGAATAAACAGTTATGTATAAGAATGAGATTAGAATAATTATCCCTTACAAAAATCTTTTTGAAAATAAAATAGATCACTTATGTTTATTCACTATAAGTTCACATAAATAAAGTTTAAATACATGATAAGATATAAAAAATCATTTCTCACATTATCAAAGAATGACATAAACAAGAAAGAGAAGATCAACCCAAAGAACATAAATTGGGTAAAGAAGTTCCCTTACCTCGTGTCCGACTTGACTCGATCGTTCTTTAATCTCCTGAATAATAAACCAATTTTAATTTCTACTTGATTAATAACCTTTTAATCTTTTTATTCCTTTTATATCACTTATTACCATGTTTTAAACATTATGTAACCATTTATGTTAATAACGTTCATTTTGTCGATATTCGGTACTTGAGTAAAAAATGGGCTTCTTATAATTACATGTTGTTCTTGTGGTCAAAGGTTCATTATATCCAGAATTATATTCATGATTTATAAACCATATATATCATATATATCTAGCATATACATATATTTATAATAGAACATAACATATGACGGTAAGAAATGAAATGCACCGTTCATGGAGATGATAAGTCGTACGTACACATGAATGCTACTTTCATTTCTATTTATTATTTTAATGGAAGTAAAAAAGAATGGTACATAGTTATATTAAAATTTAAGTATAATATCATATATAATATCATAAACTCTATCCTTTATACATCCCACATAAGGCATTAACGAATCACATCACTTTGAGGGGGCGGTAGTCCGCACTTCCCCAAATGAGATTATCGTATTTACCCACTATGGAAACCATAAAGGATTGATATAATTGGGAATTAAAGAAGCATAAGGAACTCATAAGCATAATATATATCATATATAAATACAGGTCCATCATAATGGCCACCATGAGAGGCGGTAGGAGAAAATTGAACAACCATCGTTTCGTGAGGAGTTAGTTTTCCATCCACAGAAACATTACGTTCTTAATCCATTAGATGGAGGTGTGTGTAAGTGTAGTTCAAATCCTTATCATAAAAACATCATAGTATATTGAGGATACTATTTTTGTTACAAAATAAAGTATTAAAAAAATTTTATGGGTTGGAGAAGTAGAATAAAAGAAAACAATTTAAGAGAAACCGTTACCTTTAATTTGGGTAACTTCCTTTGGTTTTGAATCTAAAGGACTTATTGGAGTGCCTTCTGCCTAAGGTAAGACTTCTAGGGGGAGGAGAGGTATGCAGAGAGATTAATTGGGCAGAGGTTGGATGATCCTAATGGCTTGAGAGTTGTGAGGAATTCTATATAAATGGTCTCATTTTTTAAGGGGGAAGAGGGGCTCTTTTAGAAAGTGTGAAAATATTATATTATTATAAACTTATCATCTGTTTCGAAAAGGTCCAAAAACAATTAAAGATGAAGATATAATGACTCATGGTCTAGATAAATTATCCAATCATAATTGGATATTTTTTGGATAATATTTTATTCATTATAATCTAATTTATTAAAATCATTTACTAATGAGGTAAATACTGCATCATTATTGTGTCATAAATAATTCAATTTATTTGATGTCTAAAAATTATAGAACAAATACCAACATATAGGAAATACATTTATATTTCCAATTAATATTTATAGTCGAAAAGATAATTTATATAGCCCCTTATAAAAATTAATTACTAAAATATTTTTGTTAATGCCAATTTTGTCTTTACATTAAATTAATTAATCTAATGTGTCATTGTCTTTCAAAAGTGGCTCCATGGGGTCCCAAAATCGACCCAAAGATTCCAATGGTCGGCTGTTACTCATCCAATATGTTTTGGACAAGTGTTAAGCTAATTTTGAATTATTATATTATTCTTTTAACCTTGAATTACTCTATTTACCTTTAACAGCTGTAAATAAAAATTATCATAGTTACTATTCATAATATCAAAAAAATTAACCTATTAACATAATTTGGACCCACTGATTGAAAATATGGAATCCTTTTTTCAAAATTCAAAACACATAAGTTGTAGTAATTAATTTAAAATTTATCCTGTTGTCAAGAAAACGTGTTTTAAAAGTTAAAACATTGCCAAAGATTGAATTGTTTTTACCTATGAATTTAATGTAAAATTAATTCTAATGACATAAATTATATTAAATTGTAATAATATATTCTATTTATACTTTAAAGCCATTAAATATTATAATTTAACCATATATTGTATTGCAATGAAAAAAGATGTTTTTAATTAAAATATATCGTGTTTTACTATTCATCAAAATAAGAAAGTTACGAGAATAATATGAAAAATTTATCCAAAGAAAATTTTTATATCCGGATTCCAAATAAGAATTTTATTTTGTAAAATTGAACTTAAAAAAATGTCAAAAACTATATTTAAAGTGGGTGCGCCATCAAAAGGTGGCAAAACTGCATTTTTAAAAAATAATTATTTTACCTGAAAATTTATTTTGTTCACATACCATGTTCTAGAAAATTTTTATGTTGAATAATAATGTTATAAAATTCAAAATGTAGTTAATACTATTCATAACGGCTAGTCCATAATAATAATATATCGTTGTTTTGTGACATCCGGTATTGCGTACTACAAACGCTATCGAGGAAGGTCGCGATTGCGTGTAATGCAATCCCAGTCAGGGTTGTGTGTTGTGAAAGACTCCTTTGTTGTTTAGTATAACAGAATGCAACCATATTTCATTTATAAATTGAATATATATATATACACTCAATGTTGCATAGAATGACTAATATAAAACGAACTTGAACTTGTGTATAACACAATCCAATAATAGTGATGCGTATACTGCAAGCTAATACGATGTTGAGTATAGCACAAGATAATCTTGGTGTTTCATAAAACACATGACATCAAATAAATTGAAAATAATACTTATCATAAAATCATGGGGTGTTACACTGACCCCATGTTGTTGGGTACACTATATAGGTATTTCTTAATCCATCACCATATGATATAACCCGATCTCCCTAAGAAGGACCACATTACAAGTGTCGTACAATGAGTGTCAAGATCCCTCGACCTTAACTAACCCATCGACCGGATCGATCAGTAGATCCCTTACTCTTAGTCAAATGCAAAGAATCTCATCCTACTTGAGAACTGAGATATTTTTTATATTCTATATCATGGGACAATAGAGGGAATTAATTTCAAAACATTTTCATATATACCATCCCACTATAGGATTCACACAATACTAGGGCTCTATCACATAGAGGTTTCATGTGAAATGATTTCGACACATTTAAAATAATTAAAAACTACAAGCATGAGGAAATTAACTGGTACTTACCATATTATTGGTCTTGAAATAATGATTTCAAACACAGGATAATACACCACAGGGTTGAAAAGATGGTCCACTATGATAGGTACCTCCAACTTAACTTAGGTTACATTTAGTAATAAGAGTATAGTTTTCCATTTATGACTTAATAGTCAACTAAAAGATGTTCACCTATGATTGAATAGGACTCATGAGGCCATCTTTAAAGTATCTTACTCTAGACATCAAATCAGAAGTATAGATAGGCACCAATCTATGAATTTATTTGAAGTGAGTGGAGTAATCCATCACATAAATGGCACCCAAATACAATAGAATAAACCCTCTACCTTAGTCATACCCTATGGCCTTAGAGAAAATGTAGTAAAGAAATTTACTGTAATTCCCTATAAATTATTTCTCAGTTTTGATGTACCTGTTTCATGATATCTCACAAATGTTTGGTGGATCCACAAATTGTATAAATCACGACCTTGACCACACATTCATGATGCATATCTAGAAGTCAGAAGTTAGATAATATAATAACAATACATGACTCATCATCATGGGTGCCACTATCCACAAAAACATTAGGTGGATCCTACTTTTGAAAATATCTATCTTTTATAGAAGAGGTATGTCTCAGAGCTCCCAACATAGTCTATATAAGTATTAAGAATCCCTAATGAAACATAGAATTTACACTCATTTTGGTAATATTAGGTGGTTCTATAGGTGGAACTACTTAAGTTAGCATTGGGGGCTCGGGTCCCTCCACCTCTTGAGTATGGTTATTTCCACCCCCTAAAATACGACTTGAGGATGTCGTGGTTGTATAACTCACAAAATTTCAAGAATACACCTCAAATAGGATTGGTAACAAAAGAGAAATTATATAAAAGTAGGAATGGTACAAGACTTCAAATAATTAATCCAAAACCCCTATACTTATCATAAATCCATGTCTATGTGATGTATTGGTCCATAAATAATTACATGTTATACTATGCAGTTCCCACGAATATGGTTCGATCTAGGTCAAGTTATTTCCTTTAGTCAGGGGTCTTAGAATATAGACTGTTAATTTCATTTTATAATGGAAACCAATCTATAAATTGAAATTGGTATCCCCATTTAATGGTGACCATATTTAAATTATTATTTATCAATTCATTCATTTCCATTACAAACCAGTTATGTGATGTACCATTCCCAATTAATAGAAGTACATGCTTTATAAATCACAAATGGTAATTCATGTAACTATATCCCAACCATTGCATTCAATAATATAATATCATAGCTAATATATGATTGTTTAACATTATAAACCAACAATCCAAATTTATAATGGTGTATTCACTATTTAAATTAAAAATTACAGTCAAATATTAAAAATAAACTATCATCAATGTCTATGAAACCTCATTTACATAACTCAAACAGGTGATAATTAGTTAGTTTAGGTGGCATCATCAAACTATATGGTCATACACCTTTTAACATGACGAATACACTTCAATAAAAAAAATTATTTTATACCCTTTTTCCTATAGAAACATTAGTATCACAAAAAATATATCACTCAAGGAAATTTCTATAAGTACCCTGAAATCAAACTATGAAACCTACATGTTATTTCATATTCATTAAATATGAAACTCTATGTTTCCTTTAATGTAGTATGAATGATGATTCATTTATTTATCAATCCAAAGATTAAGTAGACTCTATAATAATAATAAAACCCATAGTCCAATGTGCGTGACCTAATGGTGAAATAAGTACAATTGTAATTAGTTTAATCGAGGACAACAACATCCATACAACGAAATTTGGGACTTTTCTCATATGTGGGTTAGATACTCCCTAGCGCAGGCACATTACCAAATTCAGACATATCCAAGTCTCATGTCAATCATACCGAAATAGTAATTCATTAGAAAATGAAACACTATGATACAAATTTGTAACTTCTTAGAGATGATTTACTCATAAGTAACTAAATCAGGTTGGTCACATGGAATCAAGAACAACTCCATTTATACAAAAGGCTAATAACTAGTTGAGAGGGACTAAGTGGAAATTATTGGACGTATATATAATCATGATTAGAGTAACATATTTATGATAATTAATGAATAATTGGAAGAATCATAATAATGAAAAATAGAGCAGCATAACTCTATCTTCTAGCCAATATTAATAATCAATCCAAATGTGGTGGCATTTAAAAATGATGAGTATGTCATGGTTCTATACAAAAAGAATGGTGTACATGGAAGTAGTAAAACATGTAATACATACACACAAAAAGTAAAAAAGGGAAAAAATGATATCTCCAATAACAACATGAGGCCTGGCTTGGTCTCGTGCTCCCAATCTTTCCTACTATAGGTCAATCTAGATTCCATGACTAACACTTTCATTTGTCCCTACTAGCATCCATGATGTCAATTTGGGCACCAATAGGTTTCTAGAACATGGTGTGAGATACACACAGTAGGCCACCATCAACAATGTATATAACAAATACAACATGTGTATATAAACTATGAACATGTGCGTGTAAATTAGGTAATGTTGTAATATGAATGACAGATACTGACTTTTCCATGAATAGGGACTGTAACTGTTAGTTGGAAATAAATATTGAATTTTAGTACATGAAGGTAAAGTGTTCATGTAACTAGTAGTATTATAATATGCTACAACCGTTAGAAGTATCTGATCTATATAAGCCATGTCCCATGGCATAACAACAAGGCGGCCCCTCATGTCTATGGAGCATCTCCACATCAATATCAAAATATTGTATGCCTACATGGTCCCAAAACACAGGGTCCATGGTTGTGGCATCCCTTTTTATGGGGATATGATATATACCAGGGTCATAGTTTCCGTACCTAGATCCTCTCACCAGTGTCATACTATAATAATGATTAATGTCATACCATAATAATGATCAGTTCCATATCGTAATAAATATTAGTTCCACACCATTAATCAACATAGTTTTCATACAATAATATCAAAAATCAAAATGTAATATAAAATCCAAACTCTATGTTAGTGACCAATACGAATTGAAAATATCCATTTCTTTACAATATCTTTATTCATCCCATTCCATAAGTCATTTAATTTACTTTAGGCTTCCTAAATGGAATGAAAGCTCACACAAAATAAAGAGTGGTTTAATCTGTGGTCAATTTAATAAACCCACCTTGAAGGTGGTTCTAGTTGAGGTTTATATCATCCGACATTGTCATGTTGTTACAAGGCCATTAAATTTAAGATTATGATAATTAATTTAACACATTGATTATTTTCTTGAGAAACGTCTGGAAGGTCCTATGTGAGCCTCAATAGTGATAATTTAAATAGCGAAAAAAATTAGGGAATATTTATATATGGCATACATTTTTTGGTAAAGGATCACTCATCCAGAATTGGTATTCAATTTAGATTAGAATAGGAGATAATGGAGAAAAGTTCATTAAAATGGGAAAACAGCCTTTCTGAAGATCACACAATTGATGGAAATAGAAGCCATGAAATGGAGGTAACAGATAAAATTTCTTATCAATCGTGATCCAACATGATAGAAAATAGTTGATTCAGACTCCAATAAAATAATAAGTTTCAAATCCTAGGATAGTTGGAGAAAGAAGTGCCCCAAAAAACTGATACTGAACAAACTGAGGAATAGAATGAGGGATTTTAGTTTAAAAAGATGGAGGAGAAATAGACATTTCACTAAACAATAAAGGGTATCACCGTTTGGATTCAATATTGGAAAAACCATAAAAGAAAATTTAAAAATAATTATACAAAAGGAGTAACCCCTCTTACAAATATCATGCATGGTTTGTACAGAGTGTTCTCTAACTTTGCAGAGTCACTGCAAAAGTGTAACTATGGGTGCAGGATATGCGTATAATTTTCTAAAAAATGATAAATCTATGTGGGGTGCCTCTATAATCGTTACATAGATTTTATTATAGCCATTAATCATCTATTATATGGTTTTTCAAAATATACTCCCTTATATATGGGCCATAGAATTGAGCCGTATAATTACTTCTAACTGTATGACAATTGTGCACCTCCTATAGAATCTCCAAAAATTTTGAGCTCTAACAATATGGATTCTCCATTTCCACCTAATAGAGTAAGAGAAACAATGCACTTTGAAGTGAAGGTGTACATATGCATTCTTAAGTATGGTGTAAGGTATACCTACTCATGAATATTAACATGCAACATAGATAGATTAACACACCAATTGTCATCTTCATTATCATCCACTTCTTAATAATGGATTATGATAACTAACCACTCTTAAAAAATTGCGTATGATATATTAACGATATATCTAACCTTGGGGAGGTAAAGAATTATCCAATAAAGGATATTAGCGCCAGGGAGAGCTATAACTAAATTAGTAGAAAAATAATTATTAATATTTTCTTTAATTTCCAGTAATTGTTATTCTTGCAGCCATCCTCACTTTCTGTATGCTTTTTCAATTATTATACTTTACTCCATACAGAACTAATTTTCCTTTTGTTGGAGTTATGTCTTATAAAAGAGTCACACTTGGATATTTGAGTTGTTAATTATTTTTGATATGTATTATTGTGAATGGTCTTGACATGTGGATTTCCTTAATTAATTATGTGATTAAATAAATGGTTGATAGAAAATTTAGTTTACTTGAATTGATGCATAATCTTTTTATTGGCTGGGTTAGACTAGTGTCAATAAAACAAGGATTAAGAAAGACTTGGTTGAGTTATATAATAGGGTAGTATATGATAATATGTTGGCTTAGGGAATGGAATTAATAGATATTGATGATATTTAAGAACCAACGAATATTTGGTTCTGTAGATACATCATGTTAGTTTTAAAAGGATTAAACACCACTTTTTAAATGTTGTAAAAGAAATTATAAACATTATTCATATGTCCCCCATGCAACAGAAATTCTTAACATGATTAAAATTTAAACAATAACATATAAATTTTAAAAATAATGGATTCATCAATAGTTTAAAATCATATTATTTTGACCAAGATCTCTTAGGAGAAAACAATTGGTTCTTTAGAAGACTGATCATTTGATGACGGTGTTTTTTCTATGGTAGAAGTAGTAGAATACACAATCTGTTTATTCAAATGTGTTCATAAAATGGAATGAGTTCGGTTGATCATTATCCTAATCATCAAATCATCATATTTTTGCATATTTTTACTTTTGACAACATGTCATTCGCCTTCTTCCTCTGGAGCAGTAGTAGCAACACATGCTATTGGGGCTGAAGAACTTATCAGTTTTACTTGTCTAGAGTCTAATTTTTTTTAAATGAGGTCAATGAAAACAAAACACTCCTGAATGGGATGCCCCAACATCTAGTGAAAGGGACAATAGTTTAGAGGATCTTAAACTCCTTCTTTTTTTAGTTTCTTCATCCTTGGAAACTGAACCAAATTATTTTCCATTGCTGAGTTAAAGTATCTAAGAACTAGTTCATTTTGGATAGAATATGCATTGTTCTTTAACTCTTCAAACTATTTCTTAAATTGATCTATTTTATCATCTGTAAGAGGTGGTCATTTCTGCTGACACATGGGAGGTGGATCCCTTCGACATGATTAAGGATTTGAAGTAGAAACAGGTACATGTGCTTCCTCAAGTGTAACTGTAGCATCATATGATTTCCTTATTCTCCTTCCTATATCTGATGGAATTACATGAGTTTTAGCTTTAGTATCCATAATGAAATCTTCAATCTGTTGATAAGTTGATAAAGGTATCGAAACACTCCTATGTATTTCATAGGGATCATTGGTGTGCGTAACTCATTTCATAGATTTGCTGCCAAAAATGGCATCCACTCTTCTTGAGGGAGTTCCAGATTTAAGGAATATTTCAATCCTTTCTATTGAGTAATGAAATATGAAACTCTTTAATTTTCCCATTGTTTTCATTTTTTAAGATAAAAAACAATTGTCTTTGTCAGTGTTGAGATTAATTAAAGAAGGAATTTCTGAAATATATTTTACCATATAGTAATTGATCGAGATTGCAAACTTGTATACCATACAAAAGCCGATCCCTGTAATGACTATACAAAACACCTTATCCTTAATGCATCTTGTTGTTGAGGATTCCCTAAAATGGGATCACAATGAGAAATGAAATATGTTATTTTTTGTTATGGATGTCCCAAACCATTAAATATTGGGAATGTGGTATTCACACAATTTTTTGGGTGAGGAATCAGATCCACCCATTAAGGATAAGCTTTCTTCTCCAGATGAACTAGATCATGCCATTCGTCCATAGCTTCCATTTAAGAGTTTTATGACTCAATTGTGTTCATAAGTTCTTGGGGAATATCCGAACGAGCTGGGGAAAATATAGGTACAGTAGATAGAGCTTGAACTATTTCAAGAGTGAAAAAACAACTAGTGGTGGTGCTGGTATTTTCCTTGGAGAACCCCCAAGAACAGGCATATAAAGATGTGTTTGATCCTACCATGGATGAGTACCCAATAAAGGCAATTCATTATCCACATCGGTAGTTACCAAGAGTCCTCTTTTCTGAGGATCTCTTACAAGATGATCAAGATGAGGATCTTCCAGAGGAATATATCTAGTAGAAATGATGATTTGAAATAACTTTGTAATGATTCTTTTTAACTCTTTCATTTCCTCTTCTTACTGTGATTTTTTTTCAAGTTAAAGAGATTGGCATTGTCTCTGGAAAAGTGAGATGCAATATGACTTTTACCTTTCCCCTTGTAATATGCCATTCTGAGGGGTGAGAGTTGGTTATTTAAGGGAATACATATATTTTGGTTAAGACTATGATTTTTGGAACACACAACTCATTATTTTTCTTTAGTGTGTACCGTGTCATGGATATGAACTTCACCTTTTTATTCCCTTGAACTGGACTGTCACGACCCGTCCTCGGGGCCAGTGTCGTGACTACCCCAAGCCCACCTTCCATAGGCCAGGGGTTGGTGACTAGCACCAAGGCGTAAATCCCGGTAAAAAAGGGAAGGCATTGCCTTTGTAAAATAAACAAGCACCTCAGAGTAAACAAGTGGAAAAGTAAACACTAAGTAAAAGCTGGTACAACAGTAAGTGCGGAAAAGTCAATGGGCCAGTATACAAACCCAAACAGAATGTAAAGTACAACTCGAAAGGAAAAAAAAACAACTGAAAAGTAAAAGCTGCTATGCCGAGCTGTCCACTAGAAATCCCACCTGAAGGGTGGGTACAGATAGCTCCACTGCTCCTCGGGTCCCGCCGACCGCTCCGAGTACGTCCCACCCAGTGGTGCACCTCTAGGTACCGTCCTGCTCTGCAAGCCTCAACCACGATCAATGATGTCCGTCATCTGCAACCAACACAACGTAGTGCGAGCATAGCCCATGCAGGGGTGAGTATAAGCTACTCAGTAGGGACCCCGAGAACCCCGAAGGTCTCCCAAAATCCACAAAGGATAAAACACAAAGGAAAGATACAATCACTAAGTAACAACCGACACTGCTTAGGTATATCCCCATTCATATACCTAAGTCATCAATTCCAATACGCTCCAACCTCTGAGCCCAAGTAAAACTCAGTGCACACAGGAAAGTAAACGTATTCCACACAGGAACGATAAACGTAATCCACACAGGATAGCACAACACAATCCACACAGGAAAGTAAACAGGATTCATCTCACACAGGTATACTTCCTATGACGCTAGAGATAATCAGATGTAGCCACTGATTCATCTAAGTTGTCGGACCCACAAAGGATCTGTAGGTACTAACCCTCGCAATGACCCATATAGGTTCAATCATGAAGTTGAATCCAAAGATACTGGAAAACTCCTTCTCCATCAAGTACAATGGTTATGCCGCTACAACCAAGCACTTCCCTCTTACCTTGGACTGCTGTAGTACTCCACCTATCAGGTACTGTGGGCCTGCTGCTACAACCAAGCGCTCCCTCGTGGCGCTACAACCAAGCGCTCCTCCGTCGTGGGTCTGCCGCTACAACCAAGCGCTCCCCTATGCCGCTACAACCAAGCGCACCTCTGTCGTAGGTCTGCCACTACAACCAAGCACTCCCCTGTGCCGCTACAACCAAGCGCACCTCTGCCGTGGGTCTGCCGCTACAACCAAGAGCTCCCATGTGCTGCTACAACCAAGCGCTCCTATGTCGTGGGTCTGCCGCTACATCCCAGCGCTCCCCTGTGCTATCCGAAACACACTGAGTCGTTCGATCAGTAGTCATCAAGTCTCAACCGGCTCTAGGGTTTCCGCACACAGCATGCTCGTTCTGGGAGGGTCCACTCCACGAGCTAAGAGGTCGATGCATCAACTGACATGTAGTCCGGAGTTGATGTACCCCAAGATGTACCGTAGTAATAACTACCGAAAACACGGAGGATTCCCGTACCATTTTCATCATCGTCGTAGTCGATTCCACTGAGGATCTCTGTATAGTCGTTGTCGTCATAGTAGCAGTCACAGCTAGCTCTAAGGTTCCCACACACAACAAGCTCGTTCGGGAGGGTTCGCTCCACGAGCCGAGAGGCTGATACATCAACTGATGAATAGTCTGAAGTTGATGTATCCAAATGTTCCGTATCGTCAACAGGAACTCAACGCAATAGACGGCGCATCAATCGGACGCCCGGTCTGAGAGTTATTGGCTTTTTCGTTCCAGGGGCCCGGTTGGTTTTTAAGGCAAAACCAACCCGATCGTACTCCACATGCGTCCAAACCTCGGGCAGAGTATGCCAAAAGATCCGTCTCACTAAGAGGAACTCAACAAAGTCGACGGCACGTCAATCGGACGTCCGTAGCTCAAGATATGAGCGTTTCTGCTCCGAGGACCCGGTTGGTTTTGTGTACGAACCAACCCGGCCGAACTCAAAGTATTATGAAACCTTGAGTGCAATATAATGAAACGACCGTCTCGATCCAAGGATCACGTTTCCCCTAACTGCACATCATTTGGAAGTCCATAGCCCGAGTTATAGGCATTTGAACCCAAACAGTCCGTTAACGGGGGTTTCGGGCCCGGACCGACCCGACTCGAGACCCCCCGGTTGGCCTGAACCGGGTGGACCCGGCCCGGCACGACCCAGCCCAGCACGGCCCGGACCGGCGCGGCCTGGCCTGGCTAGGCTCGGCCCCGCCTGGCAGACTGGCCAGGCGCCGGTCCGTCTAGGAGCAGGCGCCTGCCCCCCTTGTGTAACTGCGCCCCCCCCCCCAAAATAATGGGGGGACGTTTGAATGGCCGGGGAAATTTAATTCCCCCGGCCCCCTTCCCTTTCGGCCGGCCCGACCTGGCCGGCCGACTCCTTCTCAACGGGACTAGTAGTGGCCGGTCCCCTTTCGGCTCCGACACCGGCGGCCCGGCTGGCCGCCGGTCACCATGCTCCACCACGGCCCGGAACCGGCCTCAGCGCCCTCGATTTCCTTTGACGCGGCGCGACGGCATCGCGTTCTTGAATTTCTTTCCACGGCGCAGCGCGATGGTGCCGCGCATATCTTCCGCATGAAACCGTGTGGTGCGACGACACCACGCTTTCTCGTAACAACCAAAAGAAACCATCACGAAAAATAAGGAGAGGGTTGGCCGTGTTTGTGCGGTCCGACCCCCTCACGTTATTCGATAACAAAATGGTTTTAATCCACGATCATCTTCAATTTGGTATTACGAACAATTAAATAAATAAAACCCCTACCTCGGTTCAGGAACGATGTTCGTCAACGACCTGTGAAAGACGAGCGTCGCAGAGGTCGGCGTCGCGGGGAAAGAACGGCGACGTCGTGAAGTAAGGATTCGAATTCGTTGACGAAGATTTCGTCGCAGAAATCCATCGCGGAAGAGACGACGCGGAAGAAGAACATCGCATCGCGGATACGGCGTCGTGGATGAACCATTGCGGAAAGAGACGTTGCGTTCTTCGGCGGAGGTGTTCTTCGCGTTCTTCGTCAAGGATGAAGAAGAAGAAGAAGAATGCTTCCCAATCCTCTCAAGGTTTCAAAAGAAAGTTACCAAAATAAAATAAGACCAAGTCTTATTTTATTAACACAACCTAACCATTTGAATTTCAAGAATTTGAAATTAAGTAACTCACTTAATTAATTATAACAAGTTGTCAAAAATTAATAAAATTGAGTTAAAGGGGGAGTTAGGAATGTGAGGGGTTAAGAGGGGTTAAGGAGTTAGGGAAATTGAAAAGGTGGGGGGTTCGTGTGGGCCCCACCCTTTTAATTATCCACCCATGGGAAGTTGGGTGGATGTGGGCCCCACCACCAGCTTCCCATGGGAGAAATTAACCACCTTGAAAAGAAATAAAATTGATTCAACAATTTTATTTACTTTTTAATTAAAACCCATTAATTTACTTCTTCTCCCGCACAAACGCAACTACGGTAAAGGTTCCCTTAAGCGATTACCGGTGTTGCGAGTTTAGCGGTGCCATCAGATTTCAATTCCGAGCACCGGTTCAAAAGATAGAAATTCTCACTCGTTCGTTCACTGAACGTACCTGAGCCAAACTTCGGAAATTGATTCCGGGCACACCGGGCCTCGGAATCAGGTGCCGTCAGAAACCGCGTTCTTGTAAAATTCCAAAGAAAATTAAAAAAGAATTCCATTGAATTTTAAGGGTCTTTACATTACTCCCACCTCCGGGCTTTACGTCCCCGTAAAGATACATCAAAACTAGGGAAACAAAAAAGGGTTCTGAGCACGCATCTGAGCCTTCCGCTCCCAAGTGCACTCCTGGAGGTTCCCGTGCTGCCATCTGACGTGCATTAGAGGAATCGACCATCCACGTAGGACTTGCTTCTGTCGATCCTCGATCTCCACTGGGACCTCCGAAAATTTTTCCCCATCATCAAAGACCAGCTCTCCATGGTTAATGATTTGTGTCGGGTCGTGAACGTATCTCCTTGGCTGAGATACGTGGAAGACGTCGTGCACCTAGTGCAACTGAGGTGGTAGAGCCAGACAATAAGCCACCTCACCAATCCTGCTGAGGACCAGGAAGGGTCTGATGAAGCGCATAGATAACTTGCCGCCTCGGCCAAATCTTTGTAATCCGCATCAAGGTGAGACACGCAAGAAGACGTGGTCGCCATCCTTGAACTCTATTGGCCTCCGCCTCCTATCAGCGAAAGACTTCTGTCGGCTCTGAGCTATCTTCATCCGCTCCTGGATGACCTGGACCTTCTCTATCGTGGTCTGGACCACCTCTGGTCCCACAAGAGCTGCTATGATTTCTTCTTTGCCGATAAGAGAAAACCGGTCTCATCCTTTGGATGAACCATGTTCTTCGCCTAATATAGTCAATCCTGACATGGATGATACTAATCTATACCAAGGATGACGTCGTAAGGCCTCGACGCTACTACCAAGAGATCCAACCGTTACTCTCGCCTCCAAGGGTTGAGTCACACTGTCAGCTTCAGTATGGGTTAACTGGGTCTCCTCCAGTAGATGTCTCACAAGTGAGGGTCAAGTCAACAGTCAAAACTAGAACCTCTTAGTAACAACACAAAAGAGGACAGGAATGAAAACATCACAAAGGTATGCGTCTTTTTTATTACAGCTCATATTAAAAAGATACTACACAATAGCAACAAGGAACTAGAAGTACAAAAGACGTATCTACTAGTTCCGCTCCTGTCCATTTGCTCCTAGAGCTCCATGATCGAAGGCCTCAACTGCCTGAAGCTGAGCTCTCCCATGTCCACCAACTCCCTGCGGTCGGGGCGGACCTCCAGGTGGTGGTGGTGGTGGCAACACCTCGAAGTGTCGCCCAACATCTGCTACTCGGACAGCTCCTCTGCCTCGTCCGCTTGCACCCTGCAGACCACCCTGATCGAACCTCTTCCTCTGCCTGGGGGTTCCTTCGTTCATATGCTAGTCATCCGTATGGAGGGTCGGACAGTCACAAGCCATGTGACCAATCCCGCCGCAGGAGTGACACTACACTCTCAGGGAAAGTCATTGTCCACCCCGAGTGCCTCGCACAAACGATCCAGAGTCATGCTGTCGGCCACATGTAGGTCTAGACCTCTTGGACCTCTGCATCACCTATCGACTGGCAGCTGTAGAAGACCCTGCTATGGGCCGTCCTGCGGAGGGTCCTACCGCTGGTGCCTGCTCGGCGAGGAAACTCTCTACTAAAAGGGCTCTCTCCAACACATCTGCCTGCGTCAGATTGTTGAGGGAGATCATCGAAGCCCTGATCTCATGCCACAGTCTTTGCTCGAAGGTCTGGGCTCGGAAGAAAGGGTCTCGTACTATATCTGTTGTGTAGAGCGAGAGATCAGTAAATATCGCCGAGTACTGGGCCACTGTCAAGCTGCCCTACCGCAGCTGAAGAAGCTCCTGAATGCGCACCGCACAGAGGGTGGTTGGGATGAACTCTGAGTGGAAGATGCTCTCAAAGTCCGTCCAGAGAAGAGATGTCTCGTCGTGCACCTGGAGCATCAAGCTCCACCATCGGCCCACTGCTGCGTGCAGGAGGCTCGCTGCAAGGACCACCATAAGATCTGCTGGGGTCCCCACTAATCTGAAAACTCGTACGACCACCTCCAGCCAGTCCTCAGCTGCCTGGGGGTCCGTCTCCCCACAAAACCCGGTTGGTCGCTGGTGCTGGAACTCATGCAGAGCTCCAAGGCAATGTGCATCGTCAGCGGTTGGTGTTGGAAGTATCGGGGGCTCGGCAGGTAGAGCTACCGCAGATGCCACTGCTGACAAAAGCCCTGCACTGAGGCCTTGTCGCTCGGTGGGCTGTCATCATGCTTGACTCTCGGAACCCTAGCTGGCTGCCATCGTGGGGCCATCCTGAAAGGAAACAGGTGCACCACGGTCATAACAGTATACCTGGTGAGCTGATACAAAGCAATCACAAAGAAAACATGAAACACACACGCAATCAATGCTTTTGTGCATTAAGTCAGAAATCAGAAGTCAGGGTCCTGGTGTATGGATACGTCGGCCGCCGCACCAACACTGGTCTCCCTGGACTGATAACCACACTCAATATGCTAAACACTATTGCTTCACATAGAGAAGATCAGAGTTCGCGGTAGAATTGAACTCCTCTGATACCAATTTATCACAATCCGTCCTCGGGGCCTCTGCCGTGACTACCCCACGCCCGCCTCCCATAGGCCAGGGGTTGGCGACTAGCACCAAGGCATAAATCCTGGTAAAAAAAAGGGAAGGCATTGCCTTTGTAAAGTAAACAAGCACCTCAGAGTAAACAAGCAGAAAAGTAAACACTAAGTAAAAGCTGGTACAACAGTAAGTGCGGAAAAGTAAATGGGCCAGTATACAAACCCAAATTGAAAGTAAAGTACAACTAGAAAGGGGAAACAACAACTGAAAAGTAAATGCTGCTACGCCGAGATGTCCACTGAAAATCCCACTTGAAGGGTGGGTACAGATAGCTCCACTACTCCTCGGGTCCCGCCGAACGCTCCGAGTACATCCCGCCCAGTGGTCCACCTCCAGGTACCGTCCTGCTCTACAAGCCTCAACCGCGTTCAACACTGTTCATCGTCTGCAACCAACACAACGTAGTGCGGGCATAGCCCGTGCAGGGGTGAGTATAAGATACTCAGTAGGGTCCCCGAGACCCCCGAAGGTCTCCCAAAATCCATAAAGGATAAACCACAAAGGAAAGATATAATCACGAAGTAACAACCGACAGTGCTTAGGTATATTCTCATACATATACCTAAGTTATCAATTCCAATATGCTCCAACCTCCGAGCCCAAGTAAAACTCAGTCCACACAAGAAATAAACGTATTCAACACAGGAAAGAAAAACGTAATCCACACAGGATAGAACAACACAATCCACATAGGAAAACAAACAGGATTCAGCTCACACAGGTATACTTCGTATGACGCTAAAGATAATCAGATGTAGCCACTAATTCATCTAAGCAGTCGGACCCACAAAGGATCTGTAGGTACTAACCCTCGTAATGACCCATGAAGGATCGATCATGAAGTTGAACCCAAAGATATTGGAAAACTCCTTCTCCATCAAGTACACTGGTTATGCCGCTACAACCAAGCGCTTCCCTCTTACCTTGGACTGCTATTGTACTCCACCTATCGGGTACTGTGGGCCTGCTGCTACAACCAAGCGCTCCCCCGTGCCGCTACAACCAAGCGCTCCTTCGTCGTGGGTCTGCCGCTACAACCAAGCGCTCCCCTGTGCCACTACAACCAAGCACACCTCTGTCGTGGGTCTGCCGCTACAATCAAGCGCTTCCCTATGCCGCTACAACCAAGCCCACCTCTGTCGTGGGTCTGCCACTACAACCAAGCGCTCCCCTGTGCCGCTACAACCAAGCGCTCCTCTGTCATGGGTATTCTGCTACAACCAAGCGCTCCCCTATGCTATCCGTAACACACTGTGTCATTCGATCAGGAGTCGTCAAGTCTCAAACGGCTCTAGGGTTTCCGCACACAGCATGCTCGTTCAGGGAGGGTCCACTCCACGAGCTAAGCGATCGATGCATCAACTGACATGTAGTCCGGAGTTGATGTACCGCAAGATGTACCATAGTAATCACTGCCAAAAACAAGGAGGATTCCCGTACCGTTTTCATCATCGTCGTAGTCGATTCCACTGAGGATCTCTGTACAGTCATTGTCGTCACAGTAGCAGTCGCAGCCAGCTCTAGGGTTCCCGCACACAGAAAGCTCGTTCGAGAGGGTTCGCTCCACGAGCCGAGAGGCTGATACATCAACTGAAGAATAGTCTGATGTTGATGTATCCAAAAGTTCCGTATCGTCAATAGGAACTCAACGCAACAGACAGCGCGTCAATCGAACGCCCGGTCTAAGAGTTATTGGTTTTTTCGTTTCAGGGGCCCGGTTGGTTTTTAAGGAAAAACCAACCTGATCGTACTCCACCTACGTCCAAACCTTTGTCAGAGTATGCCAAAAAATCTGTCTCACTATGAGAAACTCAACAAAGTTGACGGCACGTCAATCGGACGTTCGTAGCTCAAGATATGAGCATTTCCGCTCCGAGGGCCCGGTTGGTTTCGTGTACGAACCAACCCGGCCTAACTCAAAGTATTCTGAAACCTTGAGTGCAATATACCGAAATGACCGTCTCGATCCAATGATCGCGTTTCCACTGAAGGTGCATTGTTTTGAAGTCCGTAGCCCGAGTTATGGGCATTTGAACCCAAAAATTCCGTTAACGGGGGTTTCGGGCCCGGACCGACCCGGCCTGAGACCCCCCGGTTGGCCCGAACCGGGTCTACCCGCCCCGGACAGGGTCTACCCTGCCCGGTACGGTGCAGCCCGGCCCGGCGCGGCCCGGTGCGGCTGGGCTTGGCCCGGCCTGGCCGACCGGCGAGGCGCCAGTCCGGCTGGGCGCAGCGCACCCAGCGCGTTGCCGGCTCGGCTTCGGCTGAGCTGTTCAAAAAAAAGAGGGGGGCGCCTACCCCCCATGTGTAACCGCGACCCCCTCAAAATAATGGGGGGCCGTTTGAATGGTCGGGGGAATTTAATTCCCCCGGCCCCCTTCCCTTCCGACCGGCCCGACCTGGCCGGGCGGCTCCTTCTCAACGGGACCGGCAGTGGCCGGTCCCCTTCCGGCTCCGACACCGACGGCCCAGCTGGCCGCCGGTCACCATGCTTCGCCGCGGCCTGGAACTGGCCGTGGCCCTTCTCGTCCGGCGCGGTGCGACGGCACCGCGCCCCTCCGTCACGGCCCCGCTCCGGCCGCGGTTCCTTCGATTACCTTCGACGCAGCGCGACGGCGTCGCGTTCTTGAATTTCTTTCCACAGCGCAGCGCGACGGCTTCGCGTATATATTCCTCATGAAACCGCGTGGTGCGACGGCACCACTCTTCCTCGTACCAACCACAAGAAACCATCATGAAAAATAAGGAGGAGGTTCGGCCGTGTTTGTGCGGTCCGACCCCCTCGCGTTATTCGAAAACAAAATGGTTTTAATCCATGATCATCTTCAAGTTGGTATTACGAACAATTAAATAAATAAAACCCCTACCTCGGTTCAGGAACGGTGTTCGTCAATGACCCAGGGAAGATGAGCGTCGTGGAGGTCGACGTCGCGGGGAAAGAACGTTGACGTCGCGAAGCGAGGATTCGAAGTCATTGACGATGATTTCGTCACGGAAGAGAAGATGCGGAAGAAGAATGTCGCGTCGCGGATACGGCGTCGGGGAAGAACCGTTGCGGAAAGAGACATCGCGTTCTTCGGCGGAGGTGTTCTTCGCGTTCTTCGTCAAGGTTGAAGAAGAAGAAGAACGCTTCCCAATCCTCTCAAGGTTGCAAAAGAAAGTAACCAAAATAAATTACGACCAAGCCTTATTTTATTAACACAACATAACCATTTGAATTTCAAGAATTTGAAATTAAGTAACTCACTTTATTAATTATAACAAGTTGTCAAAAATTAATAAAAGTGAGTTAAAGGGGGAGTTAGGAATGTGAGGGGTTAAGAGGGGTTAAGGAGTTAGGGAAATTGAAAAGGTGGGGGGGTTCGTGTGGCCCCCAACCTTTTAAATATCCACATATGGGAAGTTGGGTGGATGTGGGCCCCACCACCAACTTCCCATGGGAGAAATTGACCACCTTGGAAAAGAAATAAAATTGATTTAACAATTTTATTTACTTTTTAATTAAACCCCATTAATTTACTTCTTCTCCCACACAAATGAAACTACGGTAAAGGTTCCCTTAAGCGATTACCGGCGTTGCGAGTTCAGCAGTGCCATCAGATTTCAATTCCGAGCACCGGTTCAAAAGATAGAAATTCCCACTCGTTCGTTCACTAAACCTACCCGAGCCAAACTTCGGAAATTGATTCCGGGCACACCGGGCCTCGGAATTAGGTTCTATCAGAAACTGCGTTCTTGTAAAATTCCAAAGAAAATTACGAAAAAATTTCCCTTGAATTTTATGGTTCTTTACATGGACTCATTTTCTGTAGGATCTTGTGCACTGGTGTTAATAACATTTACTGACGCATAATGCATTGATGGAATTCTGTTAGTATCTTTGTGATATTGTCACTTTTTTATCTTTCATGAGACTCTGCTCTCATATATGATGGTTTTTCAGTAGTTGTTTGACAGACAGTTACCCAATGGGAATCTTTGGATAATTTAGTTTTGCGATCTTTTTGTGGATTCTTCCCAAATCATGAGAAAATTGACTTCTATTGAGGAGGGGATTGTAAATGTTAAAACCCCCCCAGCTAGACAGGCTTGGGTTGTTCTTGTTCTTCTTCATCAAACCGTTGAACTTTGTTTAATAAATTTTAATTTTGAATTAAACAAGCCACAAATCTGCAGGCTGGGGTGGCTCTTGAAATGCTATGGATGCGATTCACATTGCTTCCCTCCAAATTTTTCGAATTTTGGTTCGGACATTAATTTGGTGCATTACTCGACAACCATTCAAATCACATGTTTCTAAAGATTATTGTGTTATTTCAGACATTGGAGTTTTCTAATGGATGACCTCCTCTATGTGGTAGGCCTTCTAAAGGTATTCATATGCCTGATGTAAAATTAACTCACGAACTTTTTTTCGTTGGGTATGACTCTGACGAGATCTAGTTGAGGGATGTTCTTAGGCGTAGATTTGATTACTTACAAAATCTATTGATTGTAGCCGTCTATTGTCAATAATATTTCATGAGACCACTTTTGGCATACTTTTTTTATAATGATGTGTAGTGAAATGCAAATCTCCATGTGCACCCCATCCTCTAATACGAATAGAAGATGTGGCATCAGAAATTAATTGGTGTATCCTCTTTAAAGCATTGAGGCATGCAAACTATAGGGTTATCTACTACATTTAAACTATTGGATTTTGGGAAGCTGAGAGAGATGCCATTTCAATTTGGCATTGAAACCCATCTATTACCTATACATGATTTTGATATTCATCATATGGTAATAATTTGGTTTTCAAATGAAAAAGATTCTTCATTATGTTGAGATAGATATAATGAAGGAAATCTCTGGCCATCAATTCTAGAATAATATATTTATAATTTTCCAAAGGATTCAACATGACTGGTATTTCTCATTTAGACAATTTTTTTCTCATGTTTAACATATCGTCATCATCTTTTACTAGAGTTTTTTCCACTTGGTATGACCAAAGTTGGCACTTCTTGTTTGTTTTATTAAAAACAATGGAGTCATTCACTTCTTCCTCTATTGTTTTAAAATACATGTGACCAAAGATAAATTCAGAGAATGAATATTCCATTAAGATATCTTCTAGTTGAAAATGTATATCACCTGTTAATGACAAGGCATAAAAAATGACTCACCTTGTATTGGCAAGTTCCTTGAGATTAGAGGGCATTCTCATTACTACATTTGCAATTATGGAAATATTTTGGCAATGAGAAAAAATACTATCAAGAGAACATTTGCGGTGATTTCTATCATGGGGAGGAACACCATGGTAGACTAAAGCGAGGGATAAATACTCTTGATCCTTGGTCTTATGGCCACACAGAGGATTTTCATGGCTCTAACTAGAGATAGGCTCTCTGGATTGATTGAATATTCATGAATCAAGCCTTCATGAAGAAGTTTCTGACCGAGAGCTTCAGAATTACTGCTACCACTCCCACAATTTGGTAATTATAGAGTATGATATTCTTCTATAATAGATAAATGTTTGAGGGCATCAAGAACTCCAGCATTGAGAGGATCAAAATTGCAGCCTGAATCTTAATTTTCAAACTATTTTGGGTGATATTTTCTCTTTGATTCTTTCATACAATTAGTTGAGGCCACATTCTAGTAGAAGTGGTTATAATGGGAAAGTATATGTTCCTTCCTTGGAGTGGTCACCAAAATGGACCGGTTACATCCAATTTGAACAAGTACATGTTCTCGATCCTATTATCAGTATGGTATGGGGGAGTATAGCCCATGGACCACATGGACTGGAATAAATATGTACATCTATCTGGGATTCCTGTCGATGTGTCATCATAGGTGTGGGGAAATATTTATGTATCTTCCCTTGGTATCGTTGATTATTTTGTTATAATATTCTGGCATGCTTCTAAATATGGGAAAAAATTTGCGTCTTCACTTTCAACATTGATAAGATGTGTTTGGTGACTTCATTAGCATGAATGAGAATATATATCCATTACATATCTAGAGTAAGTGTATGTGCCTACTCCTTTCCACCTTTTCCTATAAATAGGTATTTAAAATACTCATGTATGGGGGAAGAGAGTAGGGTCTATCCCAGATTTGTCGTCGGAGATTTCAAACTGACTTCTCCACGTGCATCCAAATGAGACTGTTGTTAGGCTTGATGAATGATAGATAGTGTATTTTCTTGTTAGATATTTTCTATCAATAATGGTTGACAGACTCCCTTCAATACTGGCATACGAGACTGCTAGCAGAATTGGGGATTTTAAGCAGATGTATGTTTATGTTTACCAGTTACCACCACATTGGAATAAGGGACTACGTTAAATGTAGTCATACGAGCATACTAACTAGATGATAATTTTCAAATAGGTATTTATTCGTGTAAACAGAACTACACTAGATTTGTCTAGTAGGACTTATGGGTTACTATCATATGAGTCGTCTAGGAAGTGAAATTTGGATGGATGGATGTATGTGCCCGATCATTATTCACCATCATGATAAGTTGATGGAATTATCCTTAGGGGGATGAGGTAAGATTCTACTCCCTATTGCTCGGTCATTATCCCTGAAGGTTCATCTTGTGTGCTTTGGTCTGAGGTACTTGGGCCAAACGTCTAAAGACAACACCCCCATCAGGTTGGGGGTTCACTACCGCATGATGTTTTGGGCGAAGATTGTTGGTGGGAATCCTCAGAAAGGACCACTGCATCCTTGAACTGAGGTCCTGAGTAACCTATTGATTCACCTGCCTATAGTACAGAAAGGAATGGTGGTTGTGTTATGAGGATAAGGACCCAAAATAGTTGAAAATGGTGTTTGGCACAGTCTGCTTCTTAATCATCAGTCGTCGTTGTCTGGACGATCGAGGATTGTTATTAACCTAGAGAGACTATTAGGATGCCTCCATAGATGGGATTAAATCATGATGACGGTACTCCTTTACAATCATGTTAGAGACCCAGCATTGAAGAGGCTGGGTGGTGATGGAAACCTTCAAATGAATAAGGATACACCTTGAGCTGTAGTTGAGATGTTCACAGATGCTGTTTTGATGAAATCTATTCTGGATTGAAGGGAGTTCTGAGATGAAACATGAAACAAAAATAAACTCCATTAAAGTTATATATTTTAAATGGATACATTCATGATTTATTACTTTTAATTTCCTTACTTTATGAACTAAAAAGTGCTTAACAGGTGGGTTACATTATTAACTTGGTTAAGGATTCACGTTGGGTTCACCATTTTTGTTTTTTAGTTCCTTGAAACATGGGTTCTAGTTTTAATATTAACTTCTTCTAGGTGGTTTCCATTGGATTTATTCATGGAACCAGAATCCCCCAATAGTTCTCTATCCAAAAGGTACCTTCTTTCCATAGGTAGGAATTTGCTATGTTTTAACTTTATGATACTTATGAATGTGCATTGTTTGAGAGGATGGGAGGTCGGACTCATCATACCCTGTTGGGGGAATTATTTCCTACTTCTGGATTCTCTTTATAAATTTTTCGATATTCTCATGAATACTTTTTAATTCACCATGTATAACATATGTTTCCATTGAAATTTTAAAATTATTAAATAACTTGGATAAAATTTAAAATCATCAGTATGTATTAAAGGTTCTCTATTAATAGAGATATCCATATGTATTCTATGTTCTCCATTATTGGTATCTTCTCATATACTATTTGGAGATTCTATTAATCATCATTACAATGATACTAGTTTTTAAGACCCTTAGTGGGGAACTTTGGAATTTATTGTTATCTAGGTATATGGAGGTTTGTTATGATATTGGGATTGTACCCATGATATGGGCTACCTACATGTCCTTTTGAATGTAATTAAAACCCTTGTAGTTAGGTGTCGCATAATGGGACACATCATACCTTCTATGGTCATGTGATAAGGACCATGGTGTATAGTTTGATGTCATGTGGTACAGAAATATATGTGTAAGGTTCTTAGTCAATGCTTGATGTGGGTATTATGCCTAAGAATCCAAAGAATGTTGGAAGGAATGAGCGTTTCAAAGTAATACTAAACCCTATTCATAATATGGACCAAGGAGAAAATGATTGATTTTAAGTGTTGGGTTGGAACCTCATAGAGGATTCCTACGTATCCCAAGTGTATGGGATTCAAATCCCACGTAGTTTGATAAAGCTCATAGGAGAGTGTAGTCCTTTGAGAGAAATGGGTTTTGATTACATCCTGAAAAGGATGTGTTGATGATTTGGGGGTTTAATTCTGGGATTATTTCTATGGAGGATTCTCAGATAAAAAAAACATAAAGTTGGATTCCTGAAGAGGATACCCAGTGAGCTCAGGCCCTGAGAATAATTCCTACATATCCCATTTATGGTGGGAATTAGTGTTCTCATAGTTAATTATGTTGTCAAAATTTTATGACCATGAATAATCTCTAAGACCACGTGAGTCATGCTCATTGTGAGAAACAAGAGGATGTCAAAGATTCAAAAACGGCACCCACACTTTTCCTCCTATACTATTGGATGTGGGCGAGCCTATAGTGGCCAGGGAGGATGAGGTCAAGGAAACCCGAGAAGAGGGCGAGGTGACCAACCATCCCTCTATTCTATTTAAATTGGATAAGGGTCCAATGAAAGGAAGGAGGGATAAATGTTAGGGGATTACACCCGGATGACTACCCAAAAATTGATCCTTCAAGGGGATGGGAACTTTTCCTATGAATGGAAAATCAAGTTTGAACCATAATGTCCCTACCAATGACCTGAGGTTTCAAATCATTGATAAGGGAAAGGTCAGGACCCTAACCCTCCTCCAAACCGGGAACTTCCCAACATTATTCCACATAGAAAATTCCATGTGACTGCAGATAAACAAATCCACAGATGTTTCATGAATCATAACCCCATAGTGAAAAAAATGTCAGAAACCTCTGATAGCAGATATTAAAACCCTAATAGAAGACACAATGATGTGCCTTTCCCAATGGTTTGATAAGTAAGGTTGTTGTCATGGAGGTCTCAACAGAATCCTTTTCAGACAAGGGAGAAAAGGAAGAAAAATCCTTTCCATGAATGGATTTGATGAGGGATTACTGGCTTATAGACTGAAAAGAGTAGGTGAATCAAAGAGGGGCGCCCAAGTAGGTACTGGCAGGCAAGTATGGGCATGCAACTAGGCTTGGGCAACCTGATGCTCACTAATGCGAAAAACAACCTAGATGATAATAATTGGGAGAGAATTGACTCAAGCCTTAAGGAGTATTCACAGGTATTCCCAGAAGTGGGGAACTCAAGTTCCTATGAATGTAATAGGTGGCACACAGGTTTTTATAATTTAGGGGGGATAGGCGCTTTAGGTGCGCATGTGTTATGAATTTCAAACACTAAAAGGATGTAAGTCCTATGATCCTATTTCAAATCCTCCAATCTAGTGGTTAAAGAACTACATTTCAAGTTTTAGAAGACTTGGGAGAAGCACTAGGGCGACTATAGTAGCAATTAGGCTTTATGGAAATTTTTCCGTACAAATGAAGCCCCCAGGTGTCTATTTATAGGCAAAAATAGGACCGTTGGCGAAATTAAATTTGGCGTGAATGTAGGTTGCACGCCAGAATGTTGTGCACAAGTACCTTGAATGCTGATAATATTTTTTCTAGACTAAGTTGAATCTTTGAGGACATAGACAAAATAAATACTTCAATCAGTTCTTGCAAGGAAGCACAGAGGTGTTTGCGTATAGGTATGAGTGCCTCTTTGGGGACTTATCAAAATTTCTTGTACCACAGCACGGGGGTTTTGCCCCCACACCCCTTATTGGGATCATTGTCGAGCTGTAGTCCCATCCCTTTATGTTGGTGCCTTTACTACTGTCACTGAACCCCCATAAAATATACAAATTTTCACCAAGACCTTTTTAAGCCCGGTTGAGGATAATTTGCAGATAAGTGCATGAAGAACATTTCCTGGTGTCTTTAATGTGAATGGAAAAAAAATTAATTTATTAAACAATTAAAAATGATATTTTATTAAAATGATATCGTTTTTTAAATCATTATCTAAAAATTAACGTAATGAGATATTTTATGATTATTTTGAAAAGAATAATTTTTTTAGTGAATATTGAGAATAATGATTTTGGTAAAATTATTATTTATTTTACTTGGAACATCCTATTATGATTTGAATTTCATCTTAATGTACCAAAAGAATCAATTAATTATATGTCTTATAATAAATTACATTTGAATAATATTTAAACCATATTTTGGTATAAGTTTATTTTTTGTTTAAAAATATAATTTTTTAAAAACTTTTGTTCATGGAATTTTTTATATTTAAAATTCATTACCGAATGTTATAAGAATTTTATTTTTAAAAATTAGTACCATATTTGTAATTATGATGTTTAAATTTAGTCTGTATTCCCCTTTTATTTTTCATCACTATACATAGTAACAGTAGTATATTTTTGTTACAATTGTAATTGTTAATTAGGTAATTAATTTTAAAAATAATATGAAAATGACCCAAAATAAACCCAAAACCTACCTATATTTTATTGTATTAGTGTATTTAGTTCATAATCATATTTACTTTTAATATTTGGAAATTTATTTCCACTTCCCAATTTTTATTAAAATAATATTATTTTTTGTAAATTAAAAGTTAAAAATACCCCTCTTTTACTTTTAATACTTATAATATTCTTTTATAGGGAAAACAACTAATTTTCAGTTAAAAAATGTAATTTATAAGATAAATGATTTTTTATCATTTTATTTTTTTTAATAAAATTAATAATGAAATAATTTCATTAAATGCTTACCCAATGCTAACATAGTACATTTACAAGTAGTAAAAAATCAGGTAATTGAATATAAAAACTAAAAAAAAATTTTGGGTGAGTTATCGTGTCCCCAAAATTTTATTAATTTTACAGTTTGAGAAATTCCAAGAATGCCCCTCCCATCAATTAGAAAAGGGTCCCAACTGTATTCTCTCCCACAAAAATTTATATCCATATATCTCAGAAAATATATTCAAAAATTCTTTATTATCTTCAATCACCACATCCTAGAGCTACTGGTAATTCCAAAATATTATCCCTTTTAGTCTGAAGGTGTAAGAAAAATGTGGTTTCTCAATGAATGGGTATAACTGTTAACCAAATGTTTTCTATTTTATATATTCATCTACATCATATAATTTAAAGGTATAAATTTTAAAATAATTAATTAATTAGGTTAAATATAGTTTTATTATTATTATTATATAACAAAAATTATCATCCTATAGAATTTGAAAACATAACTGGTGGGTATGTACATCTTGTCGTCTATATATAGTAGTGTAATTCATTTTTCCTCATCACTTTACATGTATGTATGTAATGATATATTTCATATATACACACACAACCATATATATATATATATATCAGTTTTTATATAATTATGAATTTGAAAATATGAATTTTTATTTACTTTTCATTCATTCCATCTTTTGAAATGTGGAAAAAGCATTCATGCATACATACGACCTATCATCTCTATGAATTCTGGAAAAAACTTCTAGCTTTATCATTTAAGGATAGATACATATACAATTATTATATATGATATTTATATGATGATTAAAATTCTGGAGCTTATGGACCCATGATCAATGTTCAAGGACCAGAACTACAAAATTGAAACTCTCATGAGACTACTTTGTAGTTAACACACAAAACAATGTTAATAATGAATTATTTTCAAAAAATGGGTGATAAAATATTCTATGTGGATCATAAATGATTTTATAAATATTAATATTCTTCTATAATAAAATAAAAACATTCTTGAAATAAATAAACATAAGTTTAAACCATGATCAACAAAGTCTATGTTTAAAGTAAGGTGCTCCTTAACTCAATTTCCATCCATTAACTAATACTTATACTTCACTATCTATGTTATTCCATGATTATGTGTAAAATTACCTCTTATTTTATTATTTATCATTACTTATTATTATTTGTAGATTTACATTTGTTATAGATCATCACTGTATTGATTAATTCCACTTCAATATGATGATCTTTATAGGGAATTTCTTCTCAATTTCAATTCCATTGAGACATTATTTATTTTATGAACCTATTAATTTTACATGGTGGAGATCCCAAACCATTTATTTATTTAACATGAATATAAAATTATTAATTACAATTAACATTTCAATTCGTGTTATTCTTTCAGGGGGTTGAAATTTTAATGTTACAAAAGATGTAACTATTTATTTTAAAATCTATTGTTTGGGATTTATTTTATTTATATTCAAGAAATATTATAATTTATCCTTTATTGACAACATAATTTTTATAATCCTTGGGATGTTTTATGAATTTCCATGCTTTCCTCAAACATTTACTCACATTTTCACAATAAAAAATCAATGAAATATTTAAAATAAAAGCTGATCTAATTTCTTTTTTTGATCAGTTATATTTTACATTCATGTCCATATTTTTTTGAAACTATTTTATAAAAGTAAATATTTTATTAATGTATTTGGAAAAACATAGGTAATGTATTATTTCTTAAAAAATTTAAAAATAACATTTTTATTAATTTATGAATCATTTATTATAAAAATTCTTTAAAAAAAGTAAAAGGAATGATTTTTTGTAACATATACTATGTTATTGAACAGTCCCACCACAAGATCAATTTTATATAATTTATATTTTCCTATATAATGAAAATTTTATTTGAAATAAAATTATTTATTTTAAATTTCTCACTTATTTTTTCTTCCATTCTCTAAAAGTATTGATTTTACTATAAATATACTTATCTAATTAAATAAATTGTCATTTATATTCTCTTGATTATTTTTATCATTAATTTTCTCTTGAAATATTAAATTTAGTATGATCATTTTTTATCACACATATCCATATTCATTGTGTCATGGGTATCATTGGCTCCAAAATTGTATAAAATTTATACAAATAGAATTTTACTACAAAAACTATTCAACTTATTATAGAAGATATGACATTTTTATTTCATTACTCAAAATGGAAATTTAGTGATAAATAATATTATATAGGAATTAATTTGATCATTCATTATATGAGTAGTACATTAGAATAATTAAGTGTAATGTGTGGATAAGAATTAAATAGCCCCTAGATGTATTGGTAGGTCTCATGAGACAAACATGTTTTTTATGATGAAATATACATTTAAATAAGATATATTGTAATGAGGTCTTGATGATAATATTAAAATGATGTAAATCATGTATTCCATAATTATGAAATTATATATTGATGTACATGTAATTACATTAATATTTATGATATCCATGGATAAAATTCAAGATCATGTGATTATTTATATTTCATTATTTTATCACTATTTATTCATTTCATATTATTTTTAATGCTCAATTTATTGATTAAATGACTTGTATTTTCAATTATTTAACTTTTTATACTGATTATGACATATTTAATCAAGTTATATTATATTGTATGTTACTATATATAATCATTTGAACTCACCCATTTCATATGTTTCCTTTATACAAGATGATATAATTTTCATTATGATTGATATTCAATGATATGTTAGAGAGAACAATGATTTTATAAAAGAAAAAATTGTGTTATATTTTATACACAAAAATTTAATATGAGATTAAAATATATATCTAGTTTATCGAGAACAGTAAATAGTTCGATCCTTTGGAATGAGATTACTTATTCCTAGTGCTAGTGTAATAAAGTTACCACCATATACAGGCTATTAGAGTCTGTTTGTTTATAGTTGGTATCTAATAATGATTAATAGAAACCTTGGTAAATAGATTTTGGAATATTTGAAATAGGTAACATAAAACTAGGAAATAATTTTTATATAAGTCAATGTATAGAGTAACATCCTAATGTTTTGGTAATGAAGAGAATTTGGGGTTTTCATAGAAACATATTCAAGTCTTGATACTATATGTTGACATGGTTTTGGGATGGATATATCTAAGGATAATAATGAAAAAAGGGATGTTTGAATATATCATGGTCATTATTTGGGTGTACAGTGAGTCATCCATTACAAAATACCATGTTTTACACTCTTGAGGGATATTATTGGTTCAGTTCACAATTTATTAATGAACCATAATGTTGAATGAGTGATAATAACCTATGGAAAACATTGATATTCCATATAAATATGGGATAAACCCATAGTTACATGGGTTAATAAGTCTAAAGATAATAATAGGTATAAATTAAAATAAACACATGTTGAGGTTTCATGTGATTAATGTTTAAGATGATTAAGTTTATTTTATATGTAATTTATGGTAATACAAAAAATTGGTTCATAAAATGTTTTTATGAAAAGGTTATTTTAAGAAAACTTCTCTTATAATTTTTGGAAAGAGGTTTAAGGTTATTAATAACCTTTAGTGGTAAAATGATAATTGATGTTGATGTATTTTTGGTTGATTTGGATAAAGAATTATTAGATTTTACTAATATATTTTTATTATATAGATAACTATGGGAATGAAAATTTATTTGGTGATTAAGTGATTATTTTTATTTTTGTAAAGAAGTTAATTGTATTGGGAATATTTTTTGACTAAGGTAAATATAATTTTTCAGAATGAATATTGAGTTAATATTTTGATGCATATAAATTTTCATAGAATTTTTATGGTGATTGATGTTATTAGAATGTTTTAAGAAAATATATGGTCATGGTATTGACATGTATTCTATGATAAATTATGAGAACTAATTTTTTCATTGGGGATAAGTATTTGACCAAATTCATTGATTTTAATGGGTTTTAATATTGATAATATTTTTTGGAGGAGTCTTAAGGTTAGAAATTTATATAATGAATAATGTTCAACTCTAAGTGTTATTGCTGAGGTTTTAGGGAATATTATATAATATTTAACTTTTTTTCATAACTTATGTTTTTTTTTGTAAATTTTGATAGAAAATTGGAATGGAATTTTATTATTTTATTGATTTTATGAAATTATAATAGTTAATTTTAGTTCTTAGGGAATTTAAAACTCATCATGAATATTCATTTTATTGAGTAAGAGATAAAGTCGAAATTCATTAAATCACAACCAAAGGAGAAAATAGTTCTTATGGAATCAAGAGAAATAAATTAAGTAAATTTTATCATATTCATTATATTTAAAGTTAATTAATCCTTAAAATTATGGAAATGGATGTTGAGAAAATGATATTATCCTTTTATCATAATTTATGATGAATTGATGGTCTCTTTACTCCTCATTGATTTATGGATTTGTGGTCATTAAGACTGTAAGGAAAATTTTCTCTATATCTAATTACTAGTAATTAGATTGAATTTTTCTCATCCATGTATACAATTTAACATACCAAAAACATTCTTCTTATCTAGAAACCTGGTTATATATTAATCCTGGTAACCATTCTGTTTCCAACTCCCTATTCTCAATTGTTGTTTTGTTATCCCTCTATATGATATAGGATTTTCATAAATGTATTTGAAAATGTTAATAATTTGAATACCAATATAAATTTGTGAGTGAATAATTCATTTTGATAGGGGGTGGAAAAGATTAACACCCAAAAATTTTAGTTTAAAATAATAATACACTCAAGATCTTTCTTAACAAGAAACACAAGGTTTTAAGCAAATTGAGATACAATATGAAAATATATTATTTAAATGTAACCTCGATGAATTTTTTTTGGTTTGAATAAGAATAAAAGTATTATAAAAAATATTTATATATTTTATATATACTTTAAATATATTTATTTTTGAATAAGAAATTATTAGTCAATTTTCAGTAAAGTTGTTTTATGGTAAAAAAATACATTTTCTTCAATAATGATTTTTACTAATTTCTATATATATATAATATAATTAATTTCTTCCAAATTTATAAATATTATTCTATAAAAATGAGATATATTTTTTAAATTATCATATAAATATTTTTGAAGGTGAAAATATCATATTTTTCTTAAGAGATTAATTTTTTATCTATAGTAAAGAATTTAGATTTTTGTTAAAGTATCATTTTTATAATTTCCATGAAAAATTAAATTTTTTATTTGATCCCAATGTAACATAATTATTATTTATTTATATATAATAAAATTAATTACATTTGAAAAAAATATACCGTATTTTGGTATAATTTCTATTTTGGGTATAAAACCATATTTTCCTAAAAAAAAGTATGTTGGGTTAGCGGGTTTTTTCTGAAATTAATCTATATAATTATAGGAAATGAATAATTAAAAATTTATCCCATATTTTGAATTCATTAGTTAATATTTTCAAAATAATCCAATTTTTTCATTCTGAATAGAAACCATAGTAATTTTGTTTCACCACAGTATAAGTATATAAGAAAATTAAGATTAAAAATAATATAATGTGGTCTCAAAATCAACCCAAAACACACACACACACATATATATTATTCTATGATCATATTTTTTACATAAGAATCAATTATTTTTAAATGATGATATTTATTGTCACATTTCATTGATGATAGAATTTATATTGATTTAGGTTAATATAAAGTCAGAAGTGTCACGCCCCGACCCCAGTTACCTAGAGTCGGTGCCTTATTACATAACATTGGCATGATCACAAAAGATCAAGTCTCGAAAGACCGATTAGTTTAGTAGCCTTGGAAACACTAGATACATTCATAAACTATACATTACATCATAAAAATGAAAAATACAATAACATGGTCTCCTTAGTCCACACTCATATCCTCACTGACTATTCTTGCAAGTCAGTCATAATAAACTTTTTCACATCCTGGGAAAAATAAAACATTGAAAGGGGTGATCTCAAATACTTCGTAAGGATAACAATATAGCAGAAACTTTCATAAGAAAACATAAGCATTTAAGGCAATGTATAACTAAAACAAAAGCCTCATTGAACATGAACTTCAGCATAATATGGAAAAAGTAAAATAAAATAATGCCATTACTTACTCACATGGATATTCTACTAGACGAATAATCACATGAAATATCAATAACCACTTTCATAATGAGGGAATGTATAATGCAAGACATTCTGAAACATTTTGTCAAGGCCTCGGCCAAGACATCTAAAATGATTAAGGCCTCGGCCAAAACCATAAATCAAATTGGGAAAGGGCCTCGGCCAATTCCACGTCTAGTGGTCTCATGAGACCTACCGATGCATCGAGGAGCTATAGCGGGCTCCACCCATCACTTATTAAGTCCAATACATTCCTCATATGAATAGGTTTAAACATAACATAAATATTCGTATTAAAACTAGCATACGAAATGTCAATAATTTCTCCATAAACTATGGATGGTATAAAAATAACACATCCACAGTCAAATATTTCACAAAATGTTCAATGGTTGTTTTGTATCATAAATCAGTTTCAATTAAACTTAAAACCCATCAAAGGATGTTGACATGGATGGAATAAAAGATATTTGATAGAAATATCTCTCTTTTTTTTGAAATCATTTAAAAGTCCCATAATTATAAAATAATACATTTACTTTGAAAATATTCTTATAAGCTTGTAAGGGGAGCTTCGACGAAGTTATAATGGCGGAAAATAGCTGCACCCGCTGTATAAGTTAAAAAAAACATTCTTACCTTAAATTTGTCAAAAAGGTCAAAAAGTAAATTGTTTGGAAAACGACGGTAAGATTACTTTCAAAAACGTATAAGGGTATAAATGACTTTAACCCATTTTCCATTTAATATTAAAAATGTTTTGAAATACATTTTTAATAAACATGGATGTGGATGATAACGAGGTCCCAGTAGATAATTATGTATAAACAACCTTGGAAAATGAAGAGGTTGTGAAGTAAACCCTTAACATGTACTTTTCCTTGGTTGGGTTAGGTTAACCTCCTGTATAATGGTGAAATAATTGTTATTAAATTGTACAAGAATCATATACATTCATATGATATCATATATGATCTTTTAACATTGCTTTGTTAACAATATCTTAGATTTATCGTTGTTTCGGGTGTTAACTTACTCGTTTTCTTTTATATGTTTTGTTACGTAAGTCATGTTTTTAATGGATAGGTTGTATATTATTCATATAAATAATGATATCATGTCCTAAAACATTATTTTTAAATCATAAAATGATAATTATACTTGAATGGATACGACGGAAAATGAATCTCATCGCGTTCGTGGAGACGGTAGTCCGTACGTACGCACGAGCGACAATATCATTATTTTGATATTAAAATAAAATATAATTGGATAGTATATCATATATACAGAATAATTATCATGTTATATTTATTATTTTCATTAATTACATATCATTATTATACCCATCTAAATAATAATATACTGAATAACAATTACACCACGATGTGGAGACGGTAAGCCGTACGTACGCACGTATGGTGACATGTCATTCAAATGATGGGTAGAATACTGAATATGGTTGTTCCATATTTATAATAACATCACAGTATATAGAAGATACTGGAGTTATAATTTTAGAATTGAAATAATAAACAAAGAGGGAGTGGAAGAAGAAAGAAACTTGAAAGAGGGTGATGAAAATGTTACCTCTTCTTCGGGTTCTTCCTTTTGATTTGATCAAAAGGACTCATTAGGATGGCTTTCTGACTAAAGTAAAGCTTCTAGGATGAAGGGAGAGAAGTTGGTAGAGTATTTGGGCAGAGTTTGGCCAAACAAAAAGGCTTGAAAGTGTGAATAAGGTGGTAGAGGTGGGGGCCTTTTATAAGAGGAGAGGAGGGGCTCTTTTGGAAAGATTGAAATGTTACATTATTATACAATGATTTTCGTATTATAAAGGTCCCACACTTATATAATTCGTGGATAAGGTGATAAGGGTTATAAATCTACCCATCCCATAGTCTTTGGACAAGTTTAATCCTTGGATGTTACATTATCTTTTCATTTTATTAAAATCGTTAAATAATGAGGTCATCGCTGCATCATAATGATGTAATAAATAATTTAATTTTTTTAATGTCTAAAAATTACAAAAAAAATACTATGATGTAGGAAATCTTTTTAGCTTTCCAATTACTATTTATAGTCAAAAATATTACTTGTATAACCCCATGTAAATTTTTTTTTTATTAAAAAATTTCTTGTTTGTGTCATTTTTTACTTTAACATTAAATAAAAGGTATTTATGTCATTTTCTAACTAAAGTGGCTCCATGGGGTCCCCAAGTTGACCCATGGATTTTCTTGGTCGGCCATGGCACATCCAATGAGGGTAGGACATGTGTAAAGCTCATCTCATATTATTAAAACATTATTTTTACCTTAAACTACATTAATTACCTCTAATCGCTATTAGGAACATAAAAGTTACTATTCACCAAAAATTATTTTAATCTCATTGAACCACATTTTACTTCTTAATGACAACCATGTATGTCGGATTTTTGAAAATCAAATCACAGAAGTGGAAATATTTCATTTAAACGAAAAATCAGTTATTTAACTACCACTTAGTGGTTTCACTATTCATCAAAAATTGCAGTTTTTCAGAACAATGCCAAAATTTCCCCCTAAGCTATAATTGATAATCCAAATTCAAAAATGATATCTATTTTACAAAATGCCAAACATATAAGTTGCATTAATTAATTTTATAATTAATTTCCGCTGTCACAACAAATAGCGTGTTTTTAAGAAATAATTTATATCAAAAGATTGGCAATTGTTTATGTCCAATTTCAATGTTAAATTTATTCTAATGACCACCATTTGATAAAATGGTAAAAATATATTATAATTATAATTTAAAACCACTAAATAGTATAATTTATCACTATAAATTATTTTGATTAAAAAAGTTGTTTTTAAGTATTTTTCACTTTTAATAAAAAAATTAGAAGTTCTCAGAAAAATAAAAAAAATTCAACATAGGGTAATTTTGATATTCCGAATCCAAAAATGAATCCATTTTGAAATATAAAATTTCTATAATTTTAAAAATTGGGTATTACTATTCATAACAGCTACTTTGATTAGTCGCGGTGTGTTAGAACTCGAGGTTGCGTACAACACACGCTGCTCTATTATTCAAAGAGGAGCGTACCATGGAAGCTTGGGGTGTTACATTCTACCCTCCAATAAATTGCGTCCTCGCAATTTGATATTTTTCTTTGAAAATAAAAGGTTGAAAATAGAAAATACCCTTGTGTAAAACCCACATCGGAAATAAGGTTAATAAAATTTAGCCTTAATAAGAGGGAAATGGAAATAATAAAGTCACCACCAAATTATGATCTCGATAAGGAGAACATTGGTGGAAATTAGAGACATATAATTGGAGGAAAAACGTAAATATTTGTAGGGAGTGATTGAGGTCATAAATCACAAACAAGTGTCAAATTGAGGGCCTCAAAGCCTTCAATCTATGTTGATTTAAAACATCATCAGTTCAACAAGACATAAGGTATTACGATAACACATTTTTTTTGTTTTAATATCCCTTTAATAAAGTTTAAGAATTAATTTATTCATAGAATAAGGTATAGGTATATATATATATTTATGCATGAAAAGTAGATTTTCAACCTTCAACTAATTTCTACCACAAACTCATCTTTCACTCAAAAAGATAATAGAACTCAAAAATAATATATTTATCCTAACCGTACAAGGTTAAAAATATTAGAACATACCATTTAGATTACAAAAACTATTTTGTAATAACCAGGGACTTCCTGTAGACTAGTGGTAGGTAATAAAGGCCTGTCGCACTATGGTTGTGGGTTCGATTCCTGCAGCTTTGTCTGACGCAACGGGTTATGCCCCACCCTGCAGGTTGTCCTTTTCCTAAAACTATAGTATTATGATATTCCAAAAATAATCTTCAGAAATGCTTTAACCTTAGACAATACTATCCAAAGTTCAACTTAATCCATTCCAACCTTTATAGTTATCCAAAATACCTCCGTCCAGACTTTCTCTAAAGGGTCCTTAAATTCCAAAATCAATTGTATCATCAGATTCCCCAAACAAATTAAAGTTTCTATTTTTGTCACATACTAAAAATATGATTACCTTCATCATATTAAAACCTTACTAAAATCAACAAGTACTGCAGTAAAATCCTTATATATATATCACGTTATTCTAATAACCAGAATATAATCCATGAGTCCAAAAGCACCAATACATTAATTATTCCGCTTCAACTGTAGTAACAACATAAGATTGTCCTTGATCCCTTGGCCTTTTCTGAGGTAAGTTTCCCTGACGCTTAGGACATTCATTTTCATAATGCCCCATTTCTCTACAATTATAGCATTCAACATTGATAGAATCTTTCTTTCCCTTACAATCATGCGCCTGGTGACCTTTTTCTCCACATTTATAACAAACTCCCATTCCCTTTAGGCAAGTACCAGGGTGATTCTTCCCACAATTATCACATAATGGAAAATCCTTCTTTCCCTTTTTCCCTTTATCTGTCTCTTGTTCCACCGTTCTCTTCTTCTCTTGCTTTACTTTGTTGTCATAAGACTTAGAGAATTCCTTTTCTGTCTTGATATCACATGAGACAATATCTTCGTATGTTGAGAAAGATTTTGATACTAAAGCTCTACGGAGAAATGGTTTTAACCGATCAAAGAAACGATCAATCTTACTTCTTGGGAAATGTATATAATCTGCAGCATACCTCGCCAACCTTGTAAAGTTGGCCTCATACTTTGCGACATTGCCATCCTCCTTTTGTCTCAAACTCAGAAATTGCCTTTCCATATCTACTCGATGGTCATGAGGAAAGTATTTTTCTAAGAAAATATCTTTGAACTCCCTCCATTCCATATTCGATACATCATCATCTTCCTTTGTATTTTGAATCAATGACCACCATTGATCGACATCTCCAGTGAGGCGGTAAACTGCCATGATAACCTTCTCCCTTTCGCTACTCCCCAAGGCGTGGAATATTTTCTCTAAGGAGTTTATCCATTGCTCAGCTACTAACGGATTTGTACCCCCATTAAATGTTGGTGGTTGTTGCCTCGTGAGGCATTCTAACATTGATCCTTCACGTTGCGGATCAGGGTGCTCCATACGAGTAAGGTTATTATTCATAACCTGAGTGAGTTGTCTCAGTATGGTAATAAGTTGATCAACACCAGTTGTATCTCCAGATCCACAATAATTATCTTGAGCAGGAGGGAAATCCCTACACGGAGTGTGTGCATTGATACAGTTTCCGTTCCTTCCACTAGGCGCCATTTCTAAACAATGGCATAAACTAGATTAGTTTATGAATTAAAATACATAATTCCATATTTGTAAAACACTTTACATAAATTGAACTATTTATGGATATAATCCATAATCATAAAAAGGAATGTTTTCTTTGAGGAAGTATATAATCATAACCCTTCATAGTGGTTTGTAAAGAAAATGAGAATTATCCTAAGCATATCCCCCGGGAGTGTCATAACCAAGAGTGCAGCAAGGCCCGTTGTCGTGCACCAGTTCCCGTTTGAGTCTAGCTCAAAGCGGTGTTTTCGGGGTTTACCGCTAGGTACATCTGTGCCAGATCCACCTCTACCTGCTCGTATCCAGACATGGATGTATTTCTTGGAAAACTCACAAAATCTCTATAATACCAAAATTCTAGGAAGTTCTTCTATACTAATCCTTAAAGTCTAACTTCAGGCTATGTGCTGTAATCAGAGTTTATCTAAATCTAGCTTCCAAGGTTAGTACTAAACTGCCTCTGATACCAACTATAGTGCCCCGACCCCAGTTACCTAGAGTCGGTGCATTACTTAGTAACATTGGCATGATCACAAAAGATCATGTCTCGAAAGACCGATTAGTTTAGTAGCCTTGGAAACACTAGATAAATTCATAAACATTACATTACATCATAAAAATGAAAACTACAATAACATGGTCTCCTTAGTCCACACTCATATCCTCACTAACTAATCTTGCAAGTCAGTCATAAAAAACTTCTTCACATCCCGGGAAAAATAAAACATTGAAAGGGGTGAGCTCAAATGCTCCATAAGGATAACAATATAGCAGAAACTTTCATAAGGAAACATAAGCATTTAAGGCAATGTATAACTAAAACAAAATCCTTATTGAACTTGAACTTCAACATAATATGGAAAAAGTAAAATAAAATAATGCCATTACTTACTCACATGGATATTCTACTAGACGAATAATCACATGAAATATCAATAACCACTTTCATAATGAGGGAATATATAATGCCAGACATTCTGAAACATTTTTTCATGGCCTCGGCCAAGACGTCTAAAATGATTAAGCCCTCGGCCAAAACCATAAATCAAATTGGGAAAGGGCCTCAGCCAATTCCACGTCTAGTTGTCTCATGAGACCTACCAATGCATCGAGGAGCTATAGCGGGCTCAACCCGTCACTTATTAAGTCCAATACATTCCTCATATGAATAGGTTTAAACATAACATAAATATTCGTATTAAAACTAGCATATGAAATGTCAACAATTTCTCCATAAACTATGGATGGTATAAAAATAACACATCCACAGTAAAATATTTCACAAAATGTTCAATGGAAGTTTTGTATCATAAATCAATTTCAATTAAACTTAAAACCCATCAAAGGATATTGACATGGATGAAATCAAAGCTATTTGAGAGAAATATCTCTCTTTTTTTAAATCATTTAAAAGTCCCATAATTATAAAATAATACATTTACTTTGAAAATATTCTTATAAGCTTGTAATGGAAGCTTCGACAAAGTTAGAATGGCAGAAAATAGCCGCACCCGCTGTATAAGTTAAAAAAAACATTCTTACCTTAAATTTGTCAAAAAGGTCAAAAAGTACATTGTTTGGAAAACGACGATAAGATTCCTTTCAAAAACATATAAGGGTATAAATGACTTTAACCCATTTTCCATTGAATAGTAAAAATGTTTTGAAAGACATTTTTAAGAAACATGGATGTGGATGATAACGAGGTCCCACTAGATAATTATGTATAAACAACCTTGGATAATGAAGAGGTGGTGAAGTAAACCCTTACCTTGTACTTTTCCTTGGATGGGGTAGGTTAACCTCCTGTATAATGGTGAAATAATTGTTATTAAATTGTACAAGAATCATATACATTCATATGATATCATATATGATCTTTTAACATTGCTTTGTTAACAATATCTTAGATTTATCGTTGTTTTGGGTGTTAACTTACTCATTTTCTTTTATATGTTTTGTTACGTAAGTCGTGTTTTTCATGGATAGGTTGTATATTATTCATATACAGAATGATATCATGTCCTTAAACATTATTTTTAAATCATCAAATGATAATTATACTTGAATGGATACGACGGAGAATGAATCTCATCGCGTTCATGAAGACGGTAGTCCGTACGTACGCACGAGCGACAATATCATTATTTTGATATTAAAATAATATATAATTGGATAGTGTATCATATATACAGAATCATTATCATGTTATATTTATTATTTACATGAATTACATATCATTATTATACCCATCTAAATAATAATATATTGAATAACAATTACACCACGATGTGGAGACGGTAAGCCGTACGTACGCACGTATGGTGACATGTCATTCAAATGATGGGTAGAATACTGAATATGGTTGTTCCATATTTATAATAACTTCATAGTATATAGAAGATATTGGAGTTATAATTTTAGAATTGAAATAATAAACAAAGAGGGAGTGGAAGAAGAAAGAAACTTGAAAGAGGGTGATGAAAACGTTACCTCTTCTTCGGGTTCTTCCTTTTGATTTGATCAAAAGGACTCCGTAGGATGGCTTTCTGACTAAAGTAAAGCTTCTAGGATTAAGGGAGAGAAGTTGGGAGAGTATTTCGGCAGAGTTTGGCCGAACAAAAAGGCTTGACATTGTGAATAAGGTGGTAGAGGTGGGGGCCTTTTATAAGATGAGAGGAGGGGCTCTTTTGGAAAGATTTAAATGTTACATTATTATACAATGCTTTTCGGATTATAAAGGTCCCACACTTATATAATTCGTGGCTACGGTGATAAGGGTTCGAAAGCTACCCATACCATAGACTTTGGACAATTGTAAGCCTTGGATTTTACATTATCTTTTCATTTTATTAAAATCATTAAATAATGAGGTCATCGCTGCATCATAATGATGTCATAAATAATTTAATTTATTTAATGTCTAAAAATTATAAAAAAAATACTAAGATGTAGGAAATATTTTTAGATTTCCAATTAATATTTATAGTCAAAAATATGACTTGTATAACCCCATGTAAAAATTGTTTTAGTAAAACATTTCATGTTTGTGTCATTTTTTACTTTACCATTAAATAAAAGGTATTTATGTCATTTTCTAACTAAAGTGTCTCAATGGGGTCCCCAAGTTGACCCATGGATTTTCTTGGTCAGCCATGACACATCCAATGAGGGTAGGACATGTGTCAAGATCATCTCATATTATTAAAACATTATTTTTACCTTAAACTACACTAATTACCTCTAATCGCGATTAAGAACTTGAAAGTTACTATTCACCAAAAATTATTTTAATCTCATTGAACCACATTTTACTTCTTAATGAAAAAAATGTATTTCAGATTTTTGAAAATAAAATCACTGAAGTGGTAATATTTCATTTAAACAAAAAATCAGTTATTTAACTACCACTTAGTGGTTTCACTATTCATCAAAAATTGAAGTTTTTCAGAACAAAGCCAAAATTTCACCCTAAGCTATAATTGATATTCCGAATTCAAAAATGATGTCTATTTTAGAAAATTCCAAGCATATAAGTTTCATTAATTAATTTTATAATTAATTCCCGCTGTCACAACAAATAGCGTGTTTTTAAGAAACAATTTATATCAAAAGATTGGCAATCGTTTATGTCCAATTTCAATGTTAAATTAATTATAATGACCACCATTGGATAAAATGGTAAAACTATATTATAATTAAACTTTAAAACCACTGAATAGTATAATTTATCAATATAAATTATTTTGATTAAAAAAGTTGTTTTTAAGTATTTTTCACTATTCATAAAAAAATTAGAAGTTCTCAGAAAAATACCAAAAATTCAACATAGGATACTTTCGATATTCCGAATCCAAAAATGAAGTCCATTTTGAGATATAAAATTTCTATAATTTTAAAAAGTGGGTATTACTATTCATAATGGCTACTTTGATTAGTCGCGGTGTGTTAGAACTCGAGGTTGCGTACAACACACGCTGCTCTATTATTCAAAGAGGAGCGTACCATGGAAGCTTGGGGTGTTACAAGAAGTGTTTCTCTCTTAATTTTAATATCTATAATATGTTTTAACTTGTAAAAATGAAATTATTTTTCAAAAAAATGGTTATTATTAAGAAAAATTATTTTCCTTTATAATTATAATTTATTTTTATTTTTAATGATTAAATAATTACCTTAAATGATTATGCAACTCCTGAATAATGCTTTTATATACTTTAAAAACATGTAAATGATTATTAAACACAAAAAGAATTTTTTTTCGAGAGATTTATTATGTTCCGTGAATTTAATAGATCAATATAGCATAATAGGTTTTATTTAAAAGGTTTGTATTTTAATTCAATTTATATGATAACTAAAATAACAATATTATAAATTCTATTTATGTTTTTTATGTCAAATAATATTTAACATAATTATTCAAAATACAAAAAAAATTATATATTGAAATTATGATTATAAATTAAATAATATTTCTCCCATTTTAAATTTATTATCCATTGGTGATCTTAAAAATGAAATTATAACCATTTAATATCGATAAATTCATTACTTTGATTATGGTTAATTTTTTTAACCAAGGGGTTAAACAAAATGATAAGTTTAAAAAAGAGATATAAATTTATAAAAATGTTATTTAAAGAATATATTAATACCATATATTTATTATATTATAATTAATTTAATTTTGTAACCATTTTATGTGAGTTATTGACATATTAAATTATAATATTTCATGTATTTTAAATAATAATAATATTTTATAATAAATGATATTTTATTAAATGATTTAAAATTAATAAAAATTTACAATTTCGATTTTTGGATTTTATATTGTTTAAAATAACAACCATATTCCATTTTTGATTCATTTTTTCTTTTATATTACTTTGTTGATCACTAACATGTAAAAAACATTTATCTCACGGTTATTGTAATAATGGTCAATAGGGGTTAGAACAAAGCCATAAGGGTCAAAAAAACATTCTTATATTGAATTTATTTATTATAATACTGAATTTGGCTCATAGTTTTCTTTTCATAAAATTATTTCAATTTTAATCCACTTGAACAAGAAAATAAATTTATATTAATTTAACATTGTATTGAATTTCATGAATGACCCTACGAACACTTATAAAAGGGTACCTCATATCATATCCGACTCAAAAAAATTTATCCTTATAAATATTATAATTTATAATGTAATATCTTACTATTATCCTTTAATGAAACATATATCATATATTCTCTCCAAAATACAATCCTTTTTAGGATAAGGAGTAAAACCAAAAGTTGTTTCTCAATGAGGAGGTATAAATCTTAACTAAACCTTTTAAATGTTATTTCATATTATACAACCTCTAGATCTATGGTATACATTATAAAATAATTAATTAATAATATTAAATATATTTAATTTTTATTATAATGATTGAACAACTATTATACACCTTCTTTTCGACCTAGGAAAAGTGAAAACATCAATCATGTATATGTATGACTTACCATCTCCATGTATGGTGTAATTCATTTTTCTTCACCACTAATTGATTATTATAAAATTTTATTTAATAAATATATAATTTATTTATGATATTTTTATGATTATATATATGTGAATTATTTTTTACCTTTCTTTGATTCAATCAGTTGAAAAATTGAAATGATGTTTAGGCCTATATAAAACAAAATTTCTCCATGAACGGAGGGATTCATTTTTATGTCTCTATATTTTATGTTAATATATATGTATATATTAGGAATATATATATTATATTTATAACCTTATTAAAAATATCATGATTATGGAAACAAGATCAAAATTCAAGGTTGAAAACTACTGAATTGAAACTCTAATAAGAAGATTATGAAATTAACACCCAAAATAGTGATAATAATTTAATATTGTTATAAAACAGGAAATAATATATTATAAGTAGATCATAAATGATATTATGAATATGACTATGGTTCTAGTGAAAATTAATAATATTTTTAAAACCATTACACTAGATTTTATGCCATGTTCTACAATATGGATGTGTGTGGTAAGTGGTTTGTTAACTCAATTTCCATTCATTAGGTTATACTTATAATTCAATGAATATGATATGCCATTATTTTGTTTTAAACTTCCTCATGTTTAATTATTCTTTAATTACACCTTTTTGGAGTAATATATTGTATACAGAATCATTTCATTGATTAACTATATCTTTAATGTTACAATATTTATTAGCAGTTTCATCAAAATTTCCAATAAATCAAGTCATAATTTTTTTTAAAAATCTATTTTATTTTTTTTTGGTGTATATACCACCCAATCTATGTGAATAAGATAAATATACATTGATGAATGATGATTGAAGTTTTTATTCAAGTTACTCTTTCAAGGGGTTAGAATTTCAATTTTACCAAAGATGGATTAATTTATTATACAATATTATTTTTTTGGGTTCTATTTTATTTTCATTGATTTAATATTATAACATATCATTACTCAACTCTATAAATATTCTTTACCTTGATTTATTTAAATAATTTATATGTTCTCTTCTAATTTTTCCTCAATTTGATGCTTGAATCAATCAAAGAAATTTTTAAAAGAAACTTTTACCATATTTCACTCTTTGAATGGGTATAAATTCCTCTTTATCTATATTTATTCAAAATTATTCTATGAAATTGATTTTTATTTTGATTTAATAATGATTTTTTGTAATATTTTAATTTTTTACAAATTTCGAAAGGAATCTTTATAATTTTGTATGAATGTGTCATTTTCAAAATTCATTAAAAAAAATAAAAATTAATGTTTCTATTTTAAATATATGGTATTAATGAAAATTCCCACTTCCATATCTATTTTTAAATATTTTACACTTCAACATGTTTGAAATTTATTTATAATGAAAATTATTTAATGAAAATTTATATTAAATTTTTTTGTACCATTTTCTTTTATTGTAACATCCCAAATAAATGAAGAATAAGATATTTTCATATTTATTAATATTTTTGAATTAAATACTATATTTACTTTGAAATGGTTGCTATGTTCGATAGCGTACTTGATAAGCAACAATGGGTTTCGTTGAAATCTTACGTTGCACACTAATAATATAATATTATTATTTTAAATGGCAGTTAACTCATATCCATTGTATTGTAGAGAATGAGTAAAACTAACTAAAATACGATTGTACATCTTTTTTAAATACATTTACATTTATCCTATAAATGTTAGAGGCTTAAAATGTGAATGAATCTAATTTTAACCATAATTTATATTAAAAGGTCAATTTTCCACCTATTAATGGAGAACCCACATTAAATATTTTTTTGTCACATTAATACATTCTATATGACCAAATAAAATCCTTCTTTAGAATGGGGACATCAAAATTTACTTTGTGTAAAGTTTTGGAATTTTTCCGATAAAGATCATTTTTTAATGAATAGTGTAAATATTGTATTTTAATTCAAAACTATGTTATAATATAATTTATTTATATGGATATATTATTTTTTAAATTGGTTTTAATGTATAATTACAATATATTTTTACCATTTAATCCAATTTTGGTCATTTGAATTAATTTTATTTTGAAATTGGACATAAACAAGTGTCAATCTTATGATAGTTATTGTTTCTTAAAAACATGATAGTTGTTTTAACAACGGGAATTAATTTAAAAATTTATTAATTCCACTTTTCTGTTTTTAATTTAGAAAAATAAACATCATTTCTGAATTCCAAATATAAAATATATCTTATTCTTAATTTTTGGTATTTTTCTGAAAAACATCAATTTTTGAAGAATAGTGAAACCACTTTGTAGTAGTTAAAAAAAATGACTTTGTCATTTAAATGAAAATTTACCACTTCTTTGAATTGAATTTAAAAAATATGATATACATGGTTGTTATTAGTTAGTAAAATGGGGTTCAATAAAATGAAAATAATTTTTGGTGGATAGTAACTTTTGACTTTTTTTACCGTAGTTAAGGGTAAATAAGGTAATTCAAGTTATGAATAATATTATAATAATTCAAAATTTCATTAAAAATTGTCCAAACCATATTGGATTAGTCATGGCCGACAATGGGCATCATTGGGTAGATTTTAGGACCCCATGGAGCCACTTATGAAAGATAATGACAATTTAGATTAATAAATTTAATGTAAAGGTAAAAATGACATAAACAATAATACTTTAGTAAGTTAATTTTTATATTGTGATATATAACGAATTTATTTGTCTATAAATATTTATTGGAAAGATAAAAATATTTTCTAAATTATAGTTTTTTTTATAATTTTTAGACAACAAATAAATTAAATTATTCATGACACAATAATGATGCAATAATTACCTCATTAAAAAATGATTTAAATAAATATGACTAAAATGATTAAAATATTTTCCAAAACTGGTACAATTCCTATTGGATGATTATATTTCGACCATGATTAATCTTAACTTCGACTATAATTATTTTTGGACCTTTAGCAACCGAATATAATTATATTATAAAATAATATTTTCACACTTTCCTAAAGAGCCCCCACTCTCCCTTATAAAAGGAGATCAATTCTAACCAATACCTCACACCTCTAAATCCTTTTGGATCATCCAAACACGACTCAATTAATCTCCCTATATCCCTCTACTCCCCCTAGAAACCTTACCATAGGAATAAGGCACTTCAAGAAGTCCTTTTGTTCAAACCAAATGGAGATACCCAAATTAAAGGTAACAGTTTCCCTTAATTTGTTTTCTTTTATTTTTCTTCTCCTACCCCTAAACTTTTTTTATTCCTTTATTTTGTAACAAAGCCAGTATCCTCAATATACTAGGATATTTTTATGAGAAGTATTCTAACTACACTTACACACACCTCCGTCTAATGGGTGAAGAACATAATGTTTCTGTGAATGGATAACTAACGCCTCACAAAACGATGATTGTATAATTACCTCTTACCACCTCTCACGGTGTCCATTATGATGTCAATGTATTTATATATGATATATATTAGTTTTTTTTCTTTATTATTCTGTATTTTCAAAATATATCACACCTTTATGGTTCCATAGTGTGTAAATACGATAATATCATTTAAGGAACTGCGGACTAATGCCCCTCATTGTGATGTGACTCGTCAATGCCTTACGTGAGATGTATAAATGATAGAGTTAATAATATTATATATGATATTATACTATAATTATAATATACCTATGTATCATTATTTTTTAATTCCATTAAAATAAGAAATATTAATGAAATTAGCATTCTTGTGTACTTACAGCTAACTATCTCCATGAATGGTGCATTTCATTTCTTACCTCCAAATGTTTTATAATATTATAAATATATATATACAGGTTATATATGATATGTATGATATCCAAATCATGAATATAATTCTTGATATAATTAACCTTTGACCACATGAACAACATGTGATTATGAGAAGTTCATTTTTGACTCAAGTACCAAATATCGACAAAATGAACATTATTAACATATATGATTATAGAATTTTTATAACTTGGTAATAAGTGATATAAAATGAATAATAAACATGGAAAGGGTTCTTAATAAAGTAGAGATTAAATTTAGGTTTTCATTCAGGATATTAAAGAATGATTAAGTTAAGTCCGACACGAGGTAAGGGACATCATCCCAATCTCAATTCATTGATACATATTTGGTTTTAATACATGACATTCTTTTATACACTGTAAGAACACCCAAAAAATTTCAAAGGGGATATTATCCTTCAAAGTGTTTTACTAAATAAAAAAAATGTAATGTTTCTTTTAAAATAAGTAGTGGCAACGACCTTTTCCGCTATCGCAAGTATCATTTGTTCTTTGACTACCTCAACAAGACGTAATGTTTTTTCAAAGAAAATAAATACCATATACTCTTTTTTGTATTTTGGTATTGAAAATTATTTTGATAATGGATTTGTTTTTTCAATATATTTAAGTGAAATGCTGTGATTGAAATGTAAAAATGTTTTCTTTCCTTTATATTTGTTTTATGTCATAGGATTTTATAATGGTACTTGGACATTTGATGGGTGGTTATGTGATAAACCAAATGACGGGAGGTTCCATGAATACTAGGAAAGGTGGTTATGTTATATCCTCCAATTAATTGGGTATGGATGTTGTCCGTATGGGTATTCCATTTAGTGATATGTATGGAAGTCGTCTGTATGGATATTCCATTTTGTGATATGTGTGGAATTTGACCGTATGGTTATTCCATTTAAGTTTGTTTATGTCCCAAGTTACCTTTATATTTTATGTGTTCTTTATATGGGGTTTATGGTAATATTTTGGTTATAAAATAGTATGCAATGATCTTTTATTTAGTGAAGAGTATTTACTACTTCATAAAGGTGAAAAGTTTTACTTATGATAAAGTATTTGTGGTTTACCGGTAGTTTTGAAAAAACTAACATATTTCCTTCTTTGTGTATCCCTTACTTAGCCTTTTATGCTCATTCCAATTTTTTTAAATGTTTTTCACATGACATAATGTGTAATAGGGTCAAGGATGAGATCAAGGATAAGGCATGCTATCTTAAACATGGAACAGGATATGACTCTTTTTACAAGAGTTCATGTTTTGTAAAAAAATGGAAATCGTGTAGAAGTTTCTACTTTATAATCATTTGAGATGTAATAGTTATTTCCTAATTCTCTAAAACTCTAAACCTGAAAATATCTTAAATGTGAATTATTAACATAATTCATGATTATGTATGTTTTAAGGCTGGTCCCTTATATATGGTATCATAGGTCGGGTTAGATAACATTAGAAGTTAGTTTATTGTTAAATAAATGTCCATAAATTAATTTATAGTAATAATGAAATGATATAACATTTATAGATTACCATGTTTCTTCGTGTAAGATATTTCTATGTTCAGAATGGTTTTACGCAGTGGAAACTAGGCAGCTATGTTGGGACGACATTAGGAGGAAGACAACCATCCAAATCAACAACCTGCGATGGTTAGAATCGGAACTGAACAGTTTGTTGCAGTGATGGAACAGTTTACTCGGGCTATAAATGGTGGTGGTATCCATGCACGAGATCAGCTAGATCAACCACTAAGTAACATTTCATTAGTGTACCATTTAATGAGGAAACATCCCCCATCATTCATAGGATCATCGGACCCGGTTCTAGCAGAATGGTGGATTAAAGCACTGAAGAATATTTCTGATGACATGGGTTGGTCAGAACATCAAAATGTTTGTCTCGTAGTGTACCATTTTGAAGGTGAAGCTGATCAGTGGTGGCCGATGGTTAAAAATATCAGGGACATTGAGGAGATTTATTATCTTGATTGTGATGAAATAAAAGGTATATTTCATTAGAAATATTTTCGAAATGTGGTTCATCATAGAATGGAAAAATAATTCCTAGAATTGAGGTATGAGGATGACTATGTGGCTGTTTATGAAGCAAAGTTCACTCGACTGGCAAGGTATGCACCAAATTTCATCTGAGATCTTGATATTAAGATAAATCGATTTTACTCAGGACTGATTCCACGATATCAAAGAGTGTTAGCCTCTTGTGAGTTCAAAAGTTATGAAAAACTTGTTCGATGTGCGGAGAAGGTGGAAATAGAGTTTGCTGATGATCAGGTGTTTTTTGAAAAACAACATAATAAGAGGTCCAGTTGGCTGGAAAAGGGGAAGAATTCATCCTAGAAGCCTAGTGGTAAGAAAACTAAATATTCATCTTGTGAGAAGTGTGGTAAAATGAATCCTAGAGAATGTTTAAGTTAGTCTGGAAAGTGCTTCTGGGTGGTAAATATGTTCATATTGCTCGTAACTCTAAGGAAGATGATCAAGAAAGCAATGAAAAGCCATCGGTAATATGTTTTATGTGTAATATAATGGGTCATTATGAAAATGAGTGTTCAGAGAAGAACTCAGAAGAGGGAATGCAGCAAAACTACAAGCAGAGAGGGGTGGTGAAATCCTTTGAAACTACTTCAGCAGATATTGGGACATCAAATGAAGTTGTATCAGGTACACTATTTATTTTTTCAGATTATTCCAATGTGTTGTTTGATTCAGGTTCTACACACTCATTCATTTCTGAAAATATTTCTACAAAATTTGGAATTCCATCTCATGATATGAATACAGAACTTATTGTAAAAACACCTGGAGGAAATATTGATACAAAAAGAAAACATAATAACATTCCTACCCTTGTGTGCAGAAGTAATCTACCTTCAAAACTGATTGTTTTACCTCTAGTAGAGTTTGATGTTATTTTGGGCATGGATTGGATTTATTTTTATCATCCTAAGATTGAATGCAGAGCTAAATATGTCTATTTTCAGAATGATTTTCAGTTTGTATACAAAAATGAACCCTTGATTTTGATAACATATCAATAAGCTGAGAAACTATTAAAAGATAGAAATGAATGTTACCTAGCATATATTGTTGAAAACAAAGGAGTTGTTCATATTAATTATGAGACAGTGGTAAATGAGTACCCTGATGTCTTTCTTGATGAGTTGCATGGTATTATACATGATCGAAAAGTTTAATTTATTATTTACTTAGTTCCTAAGGCTAAGTTAATTTCAAAACCCCTTTATTGAATGGTTCAAATTGTACATTTAGATTTAATGAAGAAATTGAAAGAGTTATTAGATAAGGGTTTCATTCGACCTAGCACGTCACCATGGGTTATCCTATCTTGTTTATTAAGAAAAGATAGTACAATGAGACTTTTCATTGATTATAGAGCATTGAATATCATCATTGTTAAGAATAAGAATCCTTTTCCTCATATCGATTATTTTCTTGAGCATCTATAAGGAGCTCGGTATTTTTGAAAGATTGATTTGAGGTCAGGGTACCATCAGTTGATGTAATGGAGGCAGACATTCTGAGGACCACATTTCGTACAAGATATGGCTATTGTGAATTTTTAGTTATTCTTTTTGGGTTAACCAATGCACCTACTATATTCATTGATCTTATTAATAGAAGTTTCTGTGAGTTCTTGGATATGTATGTGGTTGTGTTCATTGATGATATTTTGGTATATTCCAAAAGTAAAGAGGAGCCTGAAATTAATTTAAGGGTTGTCCTACAAACCATAAAAGAAAAGAAATTGTTTGGGAAATTCAGAAAGTGTGAGTTTTGGTTAAAAAAAATTCATTCCTTGGTCACATTGTTCCAGAAGATGGCATAACTGGTGATCCTGCTAACATAAAAGTTGTTGAAGAATGGCCAAGACCCACAAATATAACCGACATCCATAGTTTTCTTGGTTTGGCTGGTTATTACTGGAGGTTTGTTGAAAATATTTCACGGTTATATAGTCCAATGAATAAGTTAACTCGAAAAGGTGTTAATTTCATATGGACAAAAGAATGTGATGATTGTTTTCAGTAATTGAAATGAAAATGGGTGAATTTTCTAGTTTTGGCACTTCCATCCCAAAATGGTGAGTTTTTTATTTACAGCGATGCTTCGTTGAAGGGAAATGGATGTGTCCTTATGTAGATTGATTAGGTAATTGCTTATTATTCACGGTATTTGAAACCTCATGAGTTAAATTACCCTAATCATGATTTGGAATTAGCTGATGTTGTTTTTTCTTTAAAAATTTGGAGGCAACATTTGTATGGTGTGAAGTGAGAAATATATACTGATCACAAAAGTTTGATGTATATATTCACTCAAAAAGAATTGAACATGAGACATTGGAGATGGTTGGAATTAATCAAGGATTATGATTTCATGATCCATTTCCATCTGGGAAAAGAAAATAATGTGGGTGATGCTTGGAGTCAAAAAAGTAATGCTTCATTAGACATGCTACATTTGGAACGAGATCCTTTGTTTTTTGATTTGATGAACTTTGGCATAGAAGTTGTTGGTGCAGGAAATTCTTCTGTTTTGTTTCAGGTGTCAGCAAAATCATTTCTATCAAACAGAATAAAGCTAATGTAGAAAGAAGACATTGAGTTGCAAAAAAAAAGAAGAATTGGTTTAGAAGGGTAAGTTTCCAAATTTTAACATTGATTATTATTGTGTTTTGAGGTTTGGGAAGAGATTATGTGTAGCTTGTGATTTAAAATTAATGAATGAGTCATTATGTGAAGCTCATAGCTCCCTGTTTTCAGTTCATCCTTGCAATACTAAGATGTGTAGGGATCATTGGAAGTATTACTGGTGAGATGGAATGAAAAGAGATATTGCTAATTTTACTGTGAAGTGTTTGACTTGTCAGTAGGCTAAATCAGAGTAGCAGTTACCGAAAGGGATGCTTCAGCCTCTACCGGTGCTAGATTGGAAATCGGAAAATATATCCATGGACTTTGTTGTTTGATTATCAAAGACATCTCTAGTTAAAAATGCATTCTGGGTTATTATTGATCGATTGACTAAATCAGCTCATTTTAGTCCTATTAGAGATACTTTGTCTATAAATAAACTTTCTTAGTTGTATGTTAAAGAGATAGTCTAGTTTCATGGAGTTATCCACTTTATTATATCTAATCGTGATCCCAGGATTACTTCTAACTTTTGTTAAGGCCTTCAAAAGTCGTTGGGTACTAAATTAAATTTTAGTATAGTATTTCATCTGCAATCAGATGGGTAGACAGAACAAACAATTTAGACCTTAGAGGATATGATACATGCCTGTTCACTGGATTACCAGGTATGCTGGGACCAACAACATTCTTTGGTTGAATTTTCTTATAATAATTGTTTTCATTCCAGTATACAGATGGACTCATTTAAATAATTTTATAGAAATCATTGTCAAACTCCATCTTTTTGAGATAAAGTAGGTGAAAGGAACCTTATGAGACCATAATTGGTAGAAGAGATGTAGATAAAGATCATTTGAATCAGAAGCAGATGAGAACAGCTCATAGTAGACAGAAATGTATTGCAGATAACTAGAGGAAGGGTCTTTCTTCTAAGGTAGACGATCATGTCGTTCCCAAAGTTTCTCCATGGAAAATTGTGATGTATTTTTGTAAGAAGGGAAAGTTATGTCTCAGGTTCATTGGACCTTATAAAATTTTGGAGAAAGTAGGATCAATTGCGTACAGAGTGGCTTTACATCCAATTTTATCTTATTTACCCAATTTTTTCATGTTTTGATATTGTGAAAGTATATACTAGATCCATCTCATGTTTTGAGCCCAAAGGTAGTTCTGTTGGAAGAGAATATCTCTTATGAAGAACAACCAGTCTAGATTCATGACAGTAGAGAGGATGTTTTGTGGAATAAGTTAATTCACTAGGAAAAGGTTATGTGGAAAAACCATATGGTTGAAGAGGCAATGTGGGAATCTGAAAATGCTTTGAGGTATAAATACCCCCACTTATTTTGAAATGAGAATAAAAATTGCGAGGACACAATTTCCAAATGAAGAATAATATATTTTCATATTTAATAATATTTTTGAATGAAATATTATTTTTACATTAAAAGGGTTGCTATGTTCGATAGCGTACCCAATACACAACATGGGGTTTCATTGAAATCTTACATTGCACACTAATAATATAATATTATTATTTTAAATGGAAGGTAACTGCAATCCGTTGTATTATTGAGAATGAACAAAACTAACTACAGCAAGATTATACATGTTTGTAAAATGTATTTACATTTATCCAAAAAAAATTAGAGGCTGAAAATGTGACTGAATCTAATTTGAAGCATAATTAACATTAAAAGGTCAATTTACTGCCTATTAATGGTGAAACCTATTTAAATATATTTTTGGTCACTTCAATACAATATATATGACTAAATAAAATCCTTCTTTAGAATGGGGACCTCAAAATCTACATTTAGTACATTTTTGGAATTTTCCTGATAAAGTTCATTTTTAATAAATAGTGTAAATATTGTATTTTAATTCAAAACTATTTTTAATATAATTTATTTATATGGTCAGATTATCCTTTTTATTGGTTTTAAAGTTTAATTAGAATATATTTTTACCATTTAATCTAATTTTGGTCATTGAATTATTTTCACTTTGAAATTGGACATAAACAAGTGTCAATATTTTGAAAGTTATTGTTTCATAAAAATAGGCTATTTGTTTTAAAAAAGAGAATTAATTTTAAAATTAATTAATGAAACTTTTATGATTTAAATTTGGAAAAATTAAATATCATTTTTTAATTCCTAATATCAAATATATATTAGGCAGAATATTTGGTATTTTTCTGAAGAACATCAATTTTTGATGAATAGTGAAAGAACTTAGTAGTAGTTAAAAGAACTGACTTTTTCATTTAAATGTAGTTTTACCACTTCTTTTAATTTAATTTCAAAACTATTAAATTCTTGGTTGTTATTAGTTTGTAAAATGTGGTTCAATAAGATGAAAATAATTTTTGGTGAATAGTAATTGTTCAGTTTTCTTACCGCAGGTAAAGGTAAATAAGGAAATTCAAGGTAAAAAGAATATTATAATAATTCGAAATTACCTTAACACATGTCCAAACCTTATTGGATTAGTCATGGCCAACCATGGGTATCTTTGGGATGATTTTGGGACCCCATGGAGCCACTTATAAAAGATAATGACACTTTGGATTAATTAATTAAATGTAATGTGTAAAATGACATAAACAAAAATCTTTTAGTAAATTAATTTTTAAATGGTGTCATATAATTAAACATTTTACCTATAAATATTCATTTGAAATATAAAAATATTTCCTACATAATAATATTTTTTTATAATTTTTAGAAATCGAATAAAATAAATTATTCATGACACAATAATGATGCAGTATTTACATCATTAATAAATAATTTAAATAAATAAGATTATAATGATTAAAATATTATTCAAAACCAATCTAATTCATATTGGACGAGTATATTTCGACCATGATACATCTTATATTCAAATATAATTATTTTAATACATTTAGATACTGAATATCATTATATTATAAAATAATATTGTCACACTTTCCTAAAGAGGCTCTCCTCTCCCTTATAATAGAAGACCACTTATATCCAATTACTTACACCTGGAAAGCCATTTGGATCATCCAAAATCTTCCCAATTAAGATCACTACATCCATATCCCCCTCCTAGGAGCCTTACATTAGGCATAAGGTACTTCAAGAAGTCCTTTGGTTCAAACCAATGAGAGTTACCCAAATTAAAGGTAACCATTTCTCTTAATTTGTTTTCTTTTATTTTCCATCTAAAACCCCTAAACTCTTTTTATTACATTATTTTGTAACAACACTAGTATATTAAATATACTAGGATTTTTTTATGAGTAGGATAAAAACTACTCTTAGAAACACCTACATCTAATGTGTGAAGAACATAATGTTTCTCTTGATGGAAAACTAACGCCTCACGAAACGATGATTGTTCAATTACATCTTACCGCCTCTCATGGTGGCCATCATTATGAAAATATATTTATATATGATATATATTATGTTTATGATTTCTTTATGTATCTACATTTTCCAATTATATCATGCCTTTATGGTTTCCATAGTGGGTAAAATATGATAATCTCATTTGAGGAAGTGCGGACTACCGCCCCCTCAAAGTGATGTGACTCGTTAATGCCCAATGTGGGATGTATAAAGGATAGAGTTAATTATATTATATATGATATTGTACTATAATTATAATATACCTATGTATAATTATGTTTTAATTTCATTATAATAATAAATAGATATGAATGTAGCATTCATGTGTACGTACAACTTACCGTCTCCATGAACTGTGCATTTCATTTCTTACCTCCAAATGTTATGTACTATTATAAATACTTGTATATACTGGATATATATGATATATATGATATAAAAATCCGGAATATAATTCTGGATATAATGAACCTTTGACCATATGAAAACATGTGATTATAAGAAGTCCATTTTTTACTCAGGGTACCAAATATCGACAAAACGAACATTATTAACATAAATGATTACATAATGATTATAACATGGTAATAAGTGATATAAAAGGAATAATAAACTTTAAAAAGATTATTAATCAATTAAATATTATCTTTAGTTTATTATTCAGGAGAATAAAGAATGATCGAGTCAAATCGGACACTTGGTAAGGGACTTCGTCTCGATATCCTTTCATTGAGGCATATTTTGTTTTAATACACGACTTTCTTTTATATGATCTATAAACACCCTTGACTTTTAAAAGGGAATATTTTTATATGAAGCATTTTACTAAATAACAAAAATGAATTTTTCTTTTAACATAATTGGTGACAATGACCTTTTCCTCCACCGCGATTATTATTTGATTTTTGGCTTCCTCAACATGTCGTAATGTTTTTAAAAGAAAATAGATACCATGTTCTCTTTTATGTATTTTGGTATTGAAAATGGTTTTGATAATGGATTTTTTATGTCAATATATTTAAGTGATATATTGTGATTAAAATGTGGAAATGTTTTCTTTCCTTTATATTTTTTTATGTCTTATGATTTTATAATGGTACTTGGACATATGATGGGTGGTTATGTGATAAAGCAAATGAAGGGTGGTGCTGTGAATACCATGATGGGTGGTTACATTATAACCTCCAATTAATTGGGTATGGAATTAGGCCGTATGGCTAGTCCATTTAGTGATATGTATGGAAGTCAGTCGTATGGCTATTAACTTTAGTGATATGTGTGGAAGTCGATCGTATGGTTATTTCCTTTATATATATTTACGTCCCAAGTTACCTTTATATGTTATGTCTTATTTATATGGGTTTTATGGTAATATTTTGGTTACAAAAGGGTATGTAATGATCTTTCATTTAGTTAAGAGTATTTACTAATTCATAAAGGTGAAAAGTATTATTTAAGATAATGTATTCATGGTTTACCTGTTATTTTGAAAAAACTCACAGTTTTCCATCTTTGTGTATCCCTTACTAAGATTTTTATGTTATTCCATGTTTTTGAAATTTTTTTCACCGGACATAATGTGGAATAGGGTCGAAGATGGGATCAAGGAAAAGTCATGCTATCTTAAACATGTAACTAGACATGAATCTTTTTTTCAAGAGTTTATGTTTGGTAAAAAAATGGAAAATGAACAGAAGTGCCTACTTTTTAATCTTTTGAGATGTAATAGTTATATATTAATTATATAAAACTATAAACCTGAAAATCTCCTCAATGTGAATTAATAACATAATTCAAGATTATGCCAGGTTTAAGGCTGGGTCCTTATATTTATTCTTGAAAAGTATAAATTTTACTAATAATCTACTTTTCATGTGAATTAAATGGCCATATCATATCTCCTGATTACTTATGTGTTCCTTAACTTTATCATAATGTATCCACTTTCTTGTGATCAATTTTAATCAAAATAATCAATATTTTTGTGATAGAAATTCTTATTGAAAAAACTATATATCATTTCTACATGTGATGTTTTAATATAAAATTTAATTGATTGACTGGGGAAATCATAATTTTCCATATTTGTTCCTCAAAAAAATATATGTAGTGATATGAATCATTTTCTATGAATTAAGTTAACCATTCAATATATGATAAATTCATTGGACAAATTAAATTATGGGTGGGGTCTCGAATTACATAACCCTTTAATGCAAAATATGGTCACATGAGGCAAGTATGTTTGGGTATTTAGATGACGACATTATTATTTATATATATGATGACTTGGAATGATCCCTCGATGGTATGTTTACATTATCCATTATAAGGTCTTCTTTAATTATTAAATATATAATTTATGTCCGTATGATTATTTGAATAGTTATTATATCAATGTAAAAGTTTCAAGATCATGTGATTATTTATATTGAACCAGTTTATAATTATTTATTCCTACCATATAATTATTCATGCTCATGTTATAGATTAAATGACATGTTTTATCTATTCATTATATTACCATATTGATTATTTATTATTTCCTCAAGATCGATTCTATCGTACATAACTAATACATAGAATTTGATCTAACACATTTCTTTTATTCCTTTCCCCATGATGCCAAGAATTTTATCACGATTGATATGTGAGGATATTTTGGGGGAACAATAATGTTCTCATAGAAAATACTATGTTTTATTTTATGTTTTTAAATTTTATGTTGGACTTATGTATGTATCTAGTTTACCAATATTACTAAACTACTTGGATCATTGGAATGTGACCAATTATATCTCATTCCAATCTAATTATGCAACCATGGGATCTAGGATACTATAGTAGGGGTATTTATACATAGGAAGCAATTTTATTTCAAACTAAATTATTAAGATATTAAAAATATGATTTTATATATAATCAATATTCATTAAAAACAAATTTCATTTTTTTGAAAATTTAAAAAAATGACATCATATTATAATTCATATAGTTCATCATTCTAATAGAAAATTATATTTTTCAACATTATGTCATTAAATAATTCCATGAATTTTCATAGTTATGGAAACAATATATTAGCATATGATAATTTTTTATTTTTTTAAACTTATTCTTTATTATCCAATAGAAATGGTTTTCATGTGATTATATATTCTCTATAGACTAATGATTTAAAAAACATGAAAATAATTGTTTAATAATTTATATGTTTTTTCCACATTTAAAAATAAAATTTTTTATAATTCGATTAAATATAAATCAATTAAAAGAATGTGATAAACCATTTCTCTATCCAATATAATTACACGTATGACAATAAATTATCACCTAATATATAAAATATTATATATTATCTTATTTCAATTCATGAAATATTAATACATTAATATATTAATTGCATAAATTTAATTTGACTTTAGAATTTCCATATTATCAAATCATATTTTAAAATTAAGTTATTGTAATGGTAATTATACGGTTATGGTGAATGACATACATCATAATAATGTATTAAAAATCACATTAAAATCACACATGGATAGTATAAAAGGGATTTTCACAGATCCCCTACCTCTTGGAAGAAATATTAATAACATGAAAATGCCCATAATAGAGGAGAGTGGAATGATGACCCTAGTTCACATAGGCCTAGAATCAAGAGGGAGGAACTCAAACTGATTGAATAAGAATTTTAGGACATGAATAATAAATTTTGGATCACAAAAAATTAAAATAAATAAAGAATTAACCAAACAATAGAAATATTGTATTTAAATAACTGAGAAATATGTTCTACGTAGATATTCATTTCACATTAAATTCATATTGAAATCTTTTTCATTTCAATTTAAATTATAAGAATATTTTTATGACTCCTAAAATAATGGGAGTCACAATATATTTTTATCTATTCATAATATATTATCTATCATCTATTTTCACTTTAAATTAAACATTTTATAAGAAAATGGTTGTAGAGGGAAAGGGGTGAAAAATATATTTCTGAGAATTTGTTTCCACATATGTGATACATACAGTAAAAATAATGGTGAAAAGGTTTTTACCCTTACATTATTAGACTTTCTAACATTACATTTAGAAATATAAGAGTACACACATGTGGGGAAAATAACTTTTACATGAGATTTTGAAAACCCATACTAACTTTACACATGATAGGGAGGAATATTACATGATGATGGATAGAGGAACTTACATTTATTCCAATAAGAACCAACATTAGCACATGATGAGAAAAATGTGTACTACCTTTATGTGAGATGTGGTGGACCCCTATGTGAAGAGGGAAATGGTTATATTCTTCTATATATGTATAAATTTACCATTAGTAAATCCATATAAAACCCTTCTAAGTTTTAAATAATGAATTAAGTATAGACTTTCCAATAGAAAAATATTATAAAAATTTGTTGGCTTTTTATCAAGGATTAATTAAATTATAGGACATTTACATCAGTCATGAGAGACCACTAATACCCTTATGTTGATAAAATATACATTTATTTACTCTATAAAGACTCTTATTTACCTTTATACACATAAAAAAAATCATTCACAACCATTATAAAAATATAGAAAGTCTCATTTCCTTAATAGAACCCATTACAAACAATCACTCCCCATATTCAAGGGTAACACCATAAATATGGGTAAAAATAAATTTTTAAACAATTTATTTTATACTTATGAAAACAAATAAATAATTAATATGTGGTCATATTATCATTTATAAAATATAGAAAATATTTCTAAAATATTAAAAATACCATTTAAAATATACTAATTGGTTAATATATTTAAATTTAATACATTTATATAATTTTCAATATTTTCAAAAAAATTAAAGAAGCAATTATTCAAATATAAAAAGCACTTATAAAAAACCTTAAACCCAAGAATTACAAAGGGTTTCTCATATACATTCCTGACTATACAATGTTCTTCTCTATTGAGTTTTTTTAAATAATTATAAAATCCATTAATTATCAAATCCCTTATCATTTTCCACTGAAAGTATTTTTTCTCCATAAATAAAGAATTAAAAATTCTAAAATTCAATATCTCCTATTAAATTATCCATACATGAAATTATTCTACACATATCATAAATAATAATAATATTTATAAACCATTTAAATGAAAACATAAGAATTTCCATCTCGAACACATAGTGTTGTAAAATATACGGAATAAAAATCAAGATCATAAGTTTGCATACGATAAGAATATAGGAATTAGAACATAATAAATGTGTGTGTAGATACAATAATACAATAATAGCCAATAAAAAATAGATTTCAAATAATGCTTCATGGAATATTGTTTTTATAAAACATTTCACATGTGTTTTATGAGTTTGGAAGCATGAGTAAATAATCATAATAAATGAAAACATAACATAGGAATAATAATGTTCAATTTTTTCACACAAAAAAAGTATACAAAATCAGTTATCTTGTTGAGGCTCATTTCCAAGACTATCATGAAATAGAGTATATCATACCTCAGTATACTAGTTGGACTTCTTTTCTCCGTAAACATATTGTAAAGTGTATTATTTTGAAGTGGACTTACTCAACAATCCATTATATGAAATATCATGTAATATAAATCATTACTCAATTAATTTTATAAATATGTACTTTTGACCCCACCCATCACATATGTATGAACCATACATATCTTTTCCACTTGAAAAAATTTATAATTACCCCACAACATTTATAAACAATGAGAAAGAAGTGTGATTCTGGCTGATTTTTACCAAACATGATCAGAAACCATAAATTGAAAGAATATGAAAATTAAAATTAGATCATACCCACAATGATTCATCTAAAAAATTAATATAAAATTTTATAGATAATTAATATTTTATTAGTTCATCTGAATTTTTCATTGAAAAATGATAAGAAATATCATTTTCATTTGATGATATTATTTAAAAGTAAATATTTTGAATAAAATTGGAATAAGAATTAATATTTTGATCTTATAAAAAAATATTAAAGTAATATTTATGGATAACAATATATATAATAGTTTTAATTTTCCTTGATCTTTAAAATATTAAAAAAATATAATACTGTCATACATTAGTAATAAATGTAAAAAAATGACCTATGAGAAAAATGGTAAAAATATATTATTTATAAAATTTTATAAAATGAAATTATGATATTTATTAAAATTATAAATTCATTGATGTATATATAAAAAATCATTAATAAAATATAATGAAAATGTATATGTAGGAGAAAATTAATGATAAACAAATTTAGATCTGTTTTACTCCACTTAGTGGAAACCATCAAGTTGAATTATGAACCAAAGGGTGTTTAAGATATAATAATAATTTCCCACACCAGTAATAAGTATTGGTGAATAAAATATATGTGTTTTAATAAGTATAAAACAAACATATTCCATTTATATAAATTCATACATAAAAATATCGATTTGAAATTGGGAGTAGAAACTAAACCCATGCATCTTTTGTGAAATTTGAATAAAAATCATTTGAATGATATATCATAAAATATTCAGTCAGATACCATTAAAAAAATTTATTTGATGATCAAATAATGTAATATTGAAGATTATACAGTACATAATGTTAAATATGTATGAAATTAAAAAAATTTCTCAATGAAGGTGAAATCAAGATGAAAAAACCCTTACGATGGTAAAATATTATGATGTAATAAACAATAAAAAGGGGATTGTGGGTAAGTAATGAATGTAACCTAGATAATTATAGGATGTAATATATATTACAATATTATTATACCATGTACCCAAATGTATTTAATTCATTTTGTGAAGAAATATTATACATGATAAAAGGAAATTGAGTTGAAAAGAACTATTATAACTTTTTTAATGCCGGAATCAAAATTAAATGAAATAATAAACCTTATATACAACTACGAATAACTTGAAGGAAAAAATAATGATGATAATGGAATTAAATAATTTGAAAATAGGAAATTTGGTGAAAAATAAGGAACATGTCATAAGGAATTGAAATTGAGATAATGATCCCATATATTGGAATCATTCTCAGTTGAATGTTTTCCATCATCATGTATAATAATCATAGACTCATAAATTAACTATTTTTGAACTATATACATATTTAATTCCTATTTTATTAATCTTTTTTATCCAAATAGTAAAAATTTATTACTTGTTTTTAGTAAATATTGATCATCAGTTCTTACAAGTATCTGTTCTTCTATATTTTCATTAGTATCAATGTTTCTGTGATTAATCCATGTTTTTATATAATAACATCTCAAAAAGACTACTAAATAAAATAGAATTCAAATAATTATTTATTAGTATCTAAGTTTATTCTACGTGTGTTTCATGAATGATTTTAATGATGAAAGCATTAAATATCCGGTTTTGGTATTTTTTATAAAAAACAAGTGGAATGTTAATAATGAGTCAAATTTTAAATTTACCATTACTGATCCAAAAATATTATTTAAATATGAATATTACATCATTCCAGTGTTTATTTTATTATGAAAAACCGTAATTAAATTTTGTCAAATCATATATGTGTGTGGTTAAACTGACCCAAAAAAGAACATTATATAATCAATGGATGTGTAATATTTTAAAGAGGTTTTAAAAAAATATAATTATTATGTAAGTGTAATTATATTAAACAAATTTAAGTAACATGATAAATCATACTTGGTAAGATGTTTAAGAACATGATTAATGAAAATAAAATATTACCCGACATTACATAAAAAGAAGAAATTGATTCTTCTCTCGGAACAATTCATAGATTTGTAGAGAATTTGATATTATCATGATAGATGAACCTAAAAATTTTGAGGATGTTTTTTAGGTAATTAAATAAAGTAGATTTTGTTAAGTAATTTTAATTTTTTTGTGACCTAGATGGAGTGGTGGAGGTGTCCATCTATAAGTGAGAGGGTGTGGTATTTTTGAATAATGTTCTAATTTTTTTGTTACATTGGTCAAATACTACATATATAATTAACTCCATTGAACTTTATTATTTTATTATTAAAAACTAATATTTTTCTAATTTAAAATAAATGCAAAAAAATGGAATCTTATGAATTCATAATTAATGGAAAAGGGGTGAAAATTGGTTTTTATTATAGTAAAATATATAAAAAATTCAAAAAATTTAAGAAAGGATTACAAATTTAATTTTATATTCTTAAATTCAATAATTTAATCCTGAAATTCATTTTTTTATAAATATGATTAAAAAATGTTTATATAATATATATTATTATAATGTCATAAAATTTTAGGTTATTTGTGAAAACCACATTTTAGACCATTAAACAAAACATATTATTTTTCATAATAATCCTAAAATTTAATTGAAATATAACATTAAAATTATAAAAAAATGAAGTTAATTTTTACAAATGAAAATTAAAAATATTCAAATACTTAACTTTTAAATGAACAAATAAAACATAATTAAAAATATTTTAATTAAATATTTCACTTAAATATTTATCGACATATAATCTTTTTTCATGTCAATTACTAATTAAATTGGAATTAAAATATTTGTTAATAAATGTAATTAGTTCATTATGATCAACAATTAAAAGATTTTATTTTCAATTTTAGTGATATAAATTCACTACACACAGAAAAAACATTAATTTTAAAAATAAACCTTTAACATTTTTAGCTTAACTGTCATTTACCTTAGTAATATGTTTTTACATATAAAAATAAAATTGAACATAATACCAAATTTCGACTTTTTTATTCCTAATAATAAATTTATTTTAATTTATATTAATTTGAATAGTGATAAAATTTATTTTTCATTTAAGAGAACACAACATAATAAAAACACTTTCTTGAAAAAGTATATTTATAATAAAAAAATGAGTTTAATCTAATTAGTTTCAAATTAATAATCATTATATAGTTGTTAATTATTTTACTACATATATAAACAATACATTATATTAATGAAATTATTTAATTGATATACTTTTAATTAAATTAAAAAAAATAACACATAGAAAAAATAGTTCTATTAAAAATATGTATTTTCAAAATTAAATTATTTTATATTTATTAAAAATAGACCAATAATCATTAAATTAAAGTTCATTAATTTTATATATTTATAATGATTTTTTTAAAATATCAATATCCAAATATGAGACATATAAATTTTAAATAAAATCATATAACACATTAGAAAGAATTTTGGTAGAATAAAAACTATTTAATTTTCAAATGGAACACCATATTATCATTTTATTCCTTAATGATATTATTTATAAGAATTTTATATTAAATATATATATATATTTTAATATAATTTACATTAATATCCATTTATAACATATCTTATAATAACATAATTTTCAAAAGTTATGAATGTAATAAATCATGTTAGGAAAATAAATAGAAAATATTTCATATAATTGTTATCAAATTGATAATATAATATATTATGATGACATTGGATCATTTGTAAAATATAAATTACTTTCATAAATTTAAATTCAAAACATTAATGTTAACAAACTAAATAATTGTTAATAAAAATCTATGGGATATTACTGCAGGATGAATTTGCGTATCTAAAAATTTTCTAAATGACCCTAAAATAACAATATTGAATCATAGTAATCAGGAAATATCTTTATGAGGAAAACTGGTATTATTAGATAATTAAATTAAGGTAGGAACATAATACATTTAACTTAGTTCACTGAAAGTAGGCTAATCCAAGGATCATGTAATGATGATGTGTTGTGTTATTTAAACACTATATACACTAATTTTTTATTATAATTTATATCAACCACACTGAACCATTTGGTTTATAACCATTATAGAAATATATAACTCATTTTCTTACACCTTATAATAACTCACTTCCTTTAAGAGTATTAATTATTTGAACATGATGAAAAATGAGTGAGACAATACTTGATTCATTTATCATTTATCCACTTTTATTTTCAATGGATAAATTCATTGAATCTCTAGTAAGATCGCCTCCTTATTCTACTTAGGAATTTCAATCCTATATATAATATTTCAACATTTCCATGATCCTTCCCCCCTAAAAATATACTCATATTAATTTTATCATCAACAAGTCACTATGTTTAACATAATATAAATATTTAATCCATTTTTGGTATGTGGGGAAAACCTTTAGACAAAACATCATCAAAACCATGTCATGTTCTCCCACTTAATTTGCTAATTTCCCTCCTGAATTATTGGAAATATAACTATGGGATTCTTGTTACTCAATGCTCTCAGAAAATAATAATCACTATCATCGAGTGTTCCATGAATTCCTTCATAATTGTAAGTTAATAAATTTCAATTCCATGCTTTGTCATACCACATAGTCACATATAAAATGCATCTTATGATTTCCATAGATCGAATCCAAAAATCATGTAACTATTATAAATTTTGGATTTCTCTTTAAATAAAACACCATCTCCTATTTCAACCATTTTATATTTGGTCTCTCATAATAAATTCTTGAACATCATGTCTTTGTGATACAACCTTCCACTATAACAGGGAATCCCTCAAAATAAAGGAATCACTAAAATCTTTCACTTCCTTACCACTACATGGTCTAATAATCTACAATAAGACTGCTTATTTTCCATGAAATTGTTAATGGTAAAATTACATGAGTGATTTGAGCTGAAAATTTCGACATGTTTTTCTAATTATTCATTGAAATTACCCCTATTAATTAATGAAAAGGCCAGTTATTAACATATGTTTGATACGTTTAGGACTCTAGACTTCAAGTGAAACAGATATAAATTAGTATTATACTTGTATCATTCATCTTGGAAATTAATTTGATAAGCCATTCAAATATTTTAAATTATTTTAAATTTCAAACTATAAATATAAAATTTAAATTGTAATTAAAATATGAAATTTATTATTTTTTAGTTTTTATTTAATACATTTTTGAATTAAATTATATCAAAAAATTGTCTATGAAATTTAAATTTAAATTGATTGATTTTTTTCTAAAATGAAAAGTTTACAATGATTGTTAATTTTTAAATGAATTAAAATTTTTTGTTTTACAATAATCATATTTTCATTTTTTTCAATTTTGATGAATTTGAGGTGATTTTTAATTAATTACTCAGATTATTAAAAAATGATTTTTAAATGGCTTTTCATTTTTTTGAATTTTTTTCAAAGGTAAATACATGATTTATTTTTTTATTTTGTTATGTTGTATATTAAAAAATTTTCAATAGTTATTAATATATCGTAACTTATATCCCTATTTCAGTTTATCCAAACAAAGAAAATATTCCAGTGACAATGATCGACCACATGAAGTAATTTTCATGTTCCCATATATATTTTTATAAAAACTTATGGATTGACCAATACTATGAAATCAACCAAGCCTCAATATTATGTGGTGCACAAAAGTACTACAATGGAAAATATTTTCCATGACACTCTCCCTATGAAATTTATAGGAACTAAAAAAATCAAAAATGAAGCAGAGTGACCATGGTTTGGTAACAATGACCATGGTTTTGTTAGAGTGACTGCACATTTTAAAAAACTATCTCCAACCTAACTCATGAATAAAATTACAAGACCATTAGTATCATAGAAATATAGAACTCTAAAATTGACCATAGACACTCAACTATAAATCAAGGAAGTTAGAAATCTTGTAAAGGGATGTAGATGCAACATATAATAACTAAGTGACTGTAAGGAATCCTTCCTATCTATGGTCTAATAAAATTGAAAAAGTCAAAAAAATATGGGTTAGATCCTATGGAAGCCTATTGACTACATGATATCTCTTCTAAATACAACACTGGTATCTTACATTGATAAAGATATGTAACAAAATAACTTGAGGCAAATGAAACTTAACCAATCACCAACATTGACCAATTTTATATTGATGATAACATAACCACCAAGTTAAAAACCTATAAGGAAAGATGATAGTTCATTAACCAAACTCAGAATGATAATACCAATGACCAAGCATGAATAAAAGAAAAAATTGGGCTTGGATTATATATTCAAATCCTACACCACCAATATATGATAAAATTTTATGATTAAATAATACTCACCACCTGTGGAAGATAACAAAGATTATAGTGTAACATTTTTTAGACCAGAGAGGATAGGATCCCCTAAGCTCTCCATTCAAGAAGACGAAGTCATGCCTCCAATTCCATTGGAACCAAATAGAGTTATAAATTATATTGAACCAAGATATTCTTTAGAACTTGTGGATAGAAAATTTGAGGAAATTAGATTGATGTGGGAAGAAGAACCATCATCATGTCTTACTAGAGAATGATGAGTCTCATGTCGTTCTAGATGAGCAACTGCTAGTAGCCTGAGTTCATGATGATTTTCCCAAGTTTCATAAAAAACCCCCAAATCTAAAATATACTCAAGAACCAATGGTGGTAAAAAAGTGGGTCATGTCACCACTGATTTGGATGGAAAGGAAGTGTTGGTATGTCCCCAATGTGTGAGATTGGGGAATCTCAAGGACATTCATGTGCTCGACTGACATTTCAAAAAAAAATTGGAGCTCTATCATGTATGTATATTGAATATGAAGAATTATTAAAGAGATAACATGAATTATGTTAATTGAATAATCCTAAGCCACACACTCGAACCATGGGTTAATAAAATGTAGAGTACCATGGGATGATTTTAAAGAACGGGATATGAATTATGAAGATAAATTAAAACATATTAAAATCATTCTTGGTTTATTACATATGAAAATAATTATAGGAAGAATGATATGAATTCCCCTAATATAATATATTCAAATTTTAAAGGTGATTCACACATACTGCTCTCTATAATTCCTCAGTCCACTATGAAAAGACAACGAAATTGATGGAGTAGATAGAACAAGACAACAACCTTTCTTTAAATTGTGAACGAAATATTATTGAATGTTTTGAAGATGAATGCCAAGAATGACCTTACTTATCTGTAGGATGAAAATGAAGAAACCTTGATGATTATATGGGGAAGAATTTGAGTTGTAAACAGCTATGTTAAAGGAAATTAGAAAAATATTAAAATAGTACACGATGAGATTGAAGATGAAATTAAATTTATGATTGATCCCAACCCAGTTTTTATATCTTGGAACACCTAGGCTCATAAAGGGCCACATATGAGGTTTTAAAGTCCATTTTTTGATTTCCATTCCCATTCCAAATTTTTTTAAACAAAATCCCTATACTGGCATGGAAATAATCTATTTTACCAAAAGAAATAGGGATACACTATGGATATGAAGAGTATAGAATAATCTGTGTTCAATCATTTTCATAAGATTTAAATAAATTTATAACTCTTCATTAAGATATGGTAAACCATAGAAACACGAACCACATTTTCAAAATGGTTTTAAATCATGATTCCAGCCTTTAAACTTCCAAAAATATATTTTCATCCTTCTATAAGATACCATCATGTCCATAATAAATATCCTACCATGAAGGAGTTGTTGTAACATCTTGTGACATATCACACTACTCAAAAAAATACATTGAATAACCAAGGGTTGAAACTAATGGAAGTAAAAGGATAGTACATCCAGATTATGATTTCAATTAGTGAAATGAAAAATCAAGGATCAGGTAAGCTCCCAACCCAATACATTTATAATTCAATGTGAAATGATAGTTTTATTACCTTAAAGAGTGACAAGGATATGGGAAATAACTATAAATATCCAAATCATATGGAAATTGGGAGTCCAAATCCCATGGTTTCCAATGAATATAATCATGAAAAATAAGTTGAAGCACCAGTAGAGGCACCCCTTATAAATAAAGTCCATGGTAAATTCCTGAAAAAAACTCAAATCTTCCCCAACAACCCATCTAAACAAGTTCTAATCCATCAATGATACTTTGTGAGGACACACTACAGAATTTAATACGAGATTTTTTTAAAAAGTCAAAATCAACATCTCTATACTAGATTTCGTCCAAAAAATAACATGGTATAAAAAATTTATCAATGAATTTTCACCAAAAACTGAAGGTTATAAGGTAATGAAAAGGAATGTCTAATTAAGAATTTTTTTTATATTGTAACCCCTCAAATCCCGAAGAAATTTAATAATATATGTATCTATTATTCCCCATGTAAAATAGTGGAGATTAGTTTTTTAAATTCATTATTTGATTTAAATTAATTAATAAATTTCATTCCTCACTCAGTTTCTTCATCATTGTAGATAAGAGAAGTCAAACCCACCACATTGGGTTTACATTTTTCTATTCAATACATTTACTACCAATTACTTATTTTATAAGTTGCTAGGTTATATTTATAGTGATTTTTATTCCTTGAATATTTCACATACTAAACATTGAGGAAAAAACATTAAGAATCATTCCATTATCATCACATGATGTCCATTTTTTAAGACAATGAAAGTAGTAAAAAATGTCATTGTGGGAACAAATTACTTAAACGTTTGGAAGGAAATGGTGGATTTTAACATATTAGACTTGTTAAAGTATCATCATGAGTAAAAAAAAATTTACTCTGAACAAGTTTGAGTTTCTATATTTTCGAAAGAAAATATTGGAATTTTGGAGGATATTATTTTATTAAAAATTTCTTTTTAATCTTAATATTTTATATCTTATGTTTTATTTTGAAAATAAGTTTAATTTGAAAAAAATTTAATTATTAAATAGATTGTTGAAATTAGTTAGAAGAATTTCAGTAATATGATCAAGTTTTATACTTTCAATGTTACCTTACCTATGCAGTATTTAAGAATTGATGAAAAATATATTTAGTTATATAAAAAATCATGTTGGGTTCAAAAAGTGTTTATATTAATTTTGGGAAAATTGAAAAACCGATGAATTATAAACATTTATAGCAGGATAAATTATGACCAAACCCCCCTTAGAACACATTAATCGTCAAGAAGAATTCATGTTCATTCCATGGAAGACTCACTAAGAGGATATATTTTCAGTTGTGTGACAATTATTTCCCTCACACTTTGATAAGGTGGATATTTCCAAGTAAAAATAATTCTATAGTTATCAAAACTTATATATTGAATACTATTTTTCCATCTGGTAAAGTTAAAATAAAAAGTATCAATTCATAGAAACCATTAATGTTATAGAGAATGAAGATTAATATTTCATATGAAGATCTATGGAATGAATACATATAAGATTCTAAATTTCTTTATGAAACCATCAAATGAAATAATTCAGGCTTACTCTTCCCTCTTTATTTTCCTAGTTATTAATATTTTTTTTATATTCATGAAAAAAAATTCAGGTTTCACTTAAATGGAATGGTGTTTAATATAATCGATGGGGAGACAGAAAAAGTTGTTTTAAGATAAAAATACCATGTTTTTAATTTTAAATCTAGTTTTTGTCATATTTTTTTAAAAACCATATTTTATAGGAATATATAGAAAGATTCTTTAGGTTTTCATTATTTTATTTTATCAAAGTAAATAAATAATTAAAAATAGATATATACATTGAACCATAATTTGTCTTTACTATTTATTATGAAATTCCAGATCTGAGGAGGTTTAATAATTATAAATTAAAAGTTGTAGATGATTTATGAGTGACAATAACCTCAATGAACTATAAATTCTATTTTATGTCTATAAAATTGAGAGGAAACTGAAAAGATCTTCATGTAATGAGAAGTACAACATGTTTTCACTAGAATTTGGAACATGATAACAATATACCTGAAATCTATGGATGAATAACACCTTATTTATCATTCATAAAATATAAATTCTCATGAATCCGTCTAACCAAGAAAAAAATTTCAATTTTGTTCCCTAATGAATCTATATGGAAATGGCCTTGGTTGGGTGAGTATCCCTATATACATATCAAATAAGTGACTTTTCATATTACATCGCACATACATGACTAAGAAAAGATAAATAAAAATAAATAATAAAGTTACCATATAATAAAAATGAATTCATTTAGAAGAGGAGAATATTTATCCCATGAAGGGAGAAATTGACTTTTAAAAAATTTCATTTTTAAAGTATCAATAAAGTGTGAAAGTGAAAGATTTTTTTGATGCATGGGAATAAGGGATTGGTGGAGGTTTTACTTATTAAAATAATAATTAAACTTAAATCTATAAAATTTACTTATGGAAAGGGAATTTAAAATTTAAATATCAATAAGATAGTGTGTGAAAGTCACCTATAACATTACCATTTAGTGGTGTAATTTAGTGATATTATTCAATTACGAATGTATATTTAAATTTAGGTAGAAAAAACAATTTTTTATAAATGACTGAAAAATTTTATCTAGAGTGCAGTAGTTAGAGTGTGGTGGAGTAATATGAGCTATAAATTTCAATTGGCTATTATTAATTTAAAATAACCCCCAATAATTAAATAACAACTAGGTAATTTAATTTTTTTGATACTTTTTTTGATTTTTTACTGCATGTCAAAATGGCATAAAATGAGGTTTCCTCATGTTTTATTAATATTTTATATTATATATCCATTTCATTCATATAATGTAATTTATTTATTATTTTTAAATGTGAATTTAAAATTAAAATTTGGAAATAAATTCATAAATGTATTATTTTTTAGTTTATGTTTTATTCATTTTTTGAATTAATGAAAATCTATACATTTTTATTGACAGTGTCTTATTTTTTTTATTAAATAAAAAATGGAAAATGATTTTGAATTTTTTCTCTTTTTAGAAATTTTTTGTATTTTAAAAATTCAATTTTTAATTGGTCGACAATAATGAATTAGAAATGATTTTTGAAATTATTTCTCAGAGGATGAAATTTGGTTTTTTAATGTTATGTTCATATTTTTATTTATTTTAATATAAACATTTGTACTTAAAATTATTTTATGGTGGTGTGGAGAAAAATTAGAAATTTTACAAAGTGATGGATTGAGTCTTTCTTTCATCATTCTTGTGGTTCATCAAAACAAAAAAAATGTGAGAAGGTAACGATGGGCCACATGAATTTAATACAAATATGTTGAACATATTTTTTTAAAGAAATTATGGATCAAATGCAAGTTTTAAATCGACAATACCCCTATTTTTTTTGTGCCAAAAATTTCCACAATAGAAAAAGGATCTTCCCTGAGCATATTTCTGTGAAATAAAAGAACATGAGATGTGTCAATCGTGATATTGAATAAGACAAAGATACACCATCTATTCCAATGAAACATAATTGATTTATGAAATATATAAAAAACTGAATCTATAGAACCTAGAGATAGTATATTTAAGGAAATTAGATTTATTTTATAAGAGGAAATTTTTAAGTGGCATACTGAAGAATTCTATGTTTTTTGCAGTATTGGAATTGAAATTTTTTATTGACCTATATCAATGATGATTTAATGGATCCATGATGTATTAACCTAAAATCAGTAATGAACTAATTAATCCTCAAGGAATACAAATGGGTCGCATCACCCACAACTTTGAATACTGAGGAATAGTCAAACCACCAGTATAGCGTGCTACTAAAGAATCTCGAAGTCATTCCTGTGCCCAAATGGTGCTAAAAACCCCTAAATCATGAGTGTGTCTACCAATTGATGTTGGATGAAGATTGAGGATGTTTCATGAAATATGTTAAATGAATAATCCAAACCCTTTTTGGGACTATAAATGATTTTCCCATAGGATATGAAATAATCATGAGATAAAATAAAGTGAAAAAACACTGAAATAAATGACATGTGATGTAACATGGAAAACCCCTAAAATGAAGGGGGTAAAAAACCATGGGAATGTTGAAGGATCCCAATGGGTGAAAGTGGGTACACACTCCCTCACTATTACAAGGATGAAACCCTATTAATATCTCTCTTGAATAATAATTAAACCCATCTAATAAATATTGAAAATAAATGGATAACTCGAGAACTAAATGTGAAGTTCAAACGGGTGGGAGAGCTCTATGTAAATAGGTTGCCTCTCCACCTAACTTCCTCTATCCCCTGGATTAGTTGGTGGGGTCGTCCACCTACCACACTCAATCCATACCCACCTCCCTTGGAAAATAGGGGGAAACCACTATCTGCATAAAAAACTACCAACACATCTCTATCTTGTAGATTTTATTGAAAATGAATCATATTTCCACACGACCTTTCTATCTTAAAAACATGCTTCTCACATCGCTACATGACTTCTCAAGGATATAAAACATATGAACTTACAGGAGTAAATTTATTTCACCAGGAAATCTACATGATTTTCTTTATTGTGAATTTTATTCATGTCTACCCTTCCTTCCTCCACCACATATCAAAAAAAGTGATACAATTCCATAGTTTTATACATCTTGAAATGAATATATTAATTCCTTACAATGTGAAAAGCACCATGACTATCACAAAAAATTGACTATACTCATTTCTTTGCCTGAGATCCTCCTAAAGGTTTCTTATTCAAATTTCATCTTTGAAAGCCTATATAGCTTCCATGTACTCCACCAATATCTTGGATTTTCCCAAAACTGACTGTAACATTAAAATCTAGCTCACATATCATCATGTACGAGAATATAGAGAAACTATAGTGGATTTCCTCTGGTCAGAATCACCTGAAAAAGTTTAATCAAGAAATCCTTTGATAGTGAAATCGAATTCTTCATAACATAATACTAAATTGGAGGTCTCCTTTATGTATCTAAAGATCCTATTCACTTTGATCAAATTCCCCCATCATGGATTCTTTATATAAAAACTATCAACTTCCCATTCATGTGTAATGTCTATTCTTGAACAAACCATACCGAACATCAGACTACCCACTGTTGATACATATGGTAATCGAGACATTTCCATCCCTGATAATTCACTGGTAGGAATCATCATTGAGGATAAATTGAAATTAATGGAAAGAGGAGTAGATATTGGATTACAGTCTTGCATGTTAAATAATTTCAAGACTCTCCCTATGTAATCCTTTTGTGATATCCAAATCTTCCCATTATCTCAATCTCAGCAAATCTATGTCCTAAAAAATCTAGTTTTCTTGTCCCATGTCCTTCATATCAAACTACCTAGCCAATTGGGCCTTATCCTCATTGATCTGATCATTTTTGGGCCAACAACCATCATTTACACAACATACAATAGATGAATGATGAAATCATTACAATAAAAACCCCTAAAATATGAACAAGGATCAGAAATATGTCTATTGTATCCAAGGGTAATGGTTTAGGATTAAAATATCTTTTAAAAACACCTCATTTCGTATTTAGGACATACGATGAATTTTTAAAACATCAAACCATGTTATATTATCCTTATTCTGAAAACCCTTCTAGTTGGAGAATATAGATCTCTTCATCAGGACCACCATAGAGAAAAGAGGTATTCACATATAACTTATCTAGATGTAAACTGTATGTTGCATACATCTCCATAACAATCCAAATAATTATTAGTCTAACAACAGGATAAAATATTTCATTTAAATCAATACCTTCATTCAGAGCATATCCTTTGGCTATTAATCACGCATGTTATCATTCCTCATGTTCCTTTCCATCCCACTTGATCTTAAGAAACAATTTGTTTATTATGTCCTTCCTTCCATGAGGTAATGGATATAGATCCCAAGTGTAGTTCTTGTTCAGGGTTTCACATTCCTTCTTCATTGCCCCATACATGAAGATACATCTAAACTATAGGTCACCTTCACAAAAGAATATGGATCTCCATCCTCCGTTAATAAGTAGTAACTAATATTTCTCTCAGTGACATATTTTGATTTCCATACTAGTTATATTTTATCTCATTTTGACCATCATGGTCCAAACTCAACTGGTACTTGATTTTCCTGATCTGGTAATGCTTCCGAGGAAACTAGTTCTTATTTGGATTTTTACTCTTCATCGACTATTTTTGATTATGTATTCTCCTTCTCCATTCCTTGATCTGATGTCATTTTCACATTTTCTTCTGAAAAAATGACATCTCTTCTAATGGTAAGTTTTAGGCTATTGGGTCCTACAAATTATTCCCATTCACACCATCAACGTAACCTGAGAAGTTACATTTCCGGAATCTTGAATCCAACTATAATCTTTCCTAGTCATTAAACACTCTACATACCGAACTACAAAAAGTATATAACTGATAATAGTCTGTGGGTTTACCAGTCCACATCTCCATTGGTGTCTTCAGAACAATCACTACTAAAGGATATTTTTTAATCATGTAATGAGTGGTATTCACTAATTCTACCCAAAATGTTTTGTCAATTACTTTAGTCATCATCATCGCATTGTTTAACCTAACAGGGTTATGTTTTTCACCTATGCCACTCTATTATTCTATGGAGTGTACACCACTGTAAATTTTGTCATGATTACTTCCATATAGATAAAAAGTATCAAACACCTATATTGTATATTCTATACTATTTTCAGTCCTCAGACACATGATCTTCTTTCTAGATTGAAGTTTCTTCAATGATTTTAATGTTTTGAATAATTCAAAAACATCCACTTTCCCCTTGATTGGGTACGCACTAACTTTCTTGGAATAATCATCAATTTAGGATACAATGTACCTTGCTTCTCATTGGGATATAACCATTTCAATAATACCTAAAACACTGAGATTCTTCCTTCTTCCATTAGTCATCAATGATTCAATTACAAGAATGTCCCAATATCCATAAGTAATCCCCACAGTTTTTTCCATTTCATTATTCTTGATCCCACTAGAACCGTGCACTATTATCACATTTTTCAATCTTTCACAAATTTTCAATGGATAATTATTATTCTGATAAACTTCCTATTCTTAATTATACATAATAAAACATCTGCTTTCCCCTTGATTGGGTACATTGTATCCTAAAACATCCTCTTTCCCCTTGATTGGGTACGCACTAACTTTCTCCCGAGTTTATAATCCCTAAAACACTGAGATTCTTCCTTCTTCCATTAGTCATCAATGATTCAATTACAAGAATGTCCCAATATCCATAAGTAATCCCCACAGTTTTTTCCATTTCATTATTCTTGATCCCACCAGAACCATGCACTATTATCACATTTTTCAATCTTTCACAAATTTTCAATGGATAATTATTATTCTGATAAACTTCCTATTCTTAATTTTACATAATAAAAAATTATTCCCGTTGAATTTTTTAATCTCAAATTTCATCTCCATCAAGACATTATATGAGTCTAGAACCACGAATATTTCAAAACGGTGTATTTAATAATCTCAATAATTATTTTTCTGATAGGAAATATCAACCAGAGTTTCAATCATAGAGCATTCTCATATTTACAAGAATTATTAATAACAAAAAATGTGAATCGAACCTAGCCATAACCAGCCCTCTGATACTGACTGTTGGCACTGAAAATCTATAGGCCCACTGGTGCAGTGATAATTAAGAGGTAAAATAATGTAAAAATGATGAAAAAAATTATATGAGAAGCAATTTTAAAAATCATCAAAATGAAAGCAGTAAAAACCATGGGAAATAGAAGGATCACTATGGGAAAAAGTTGGTAACCACTCCCTCACCATTATAAGAAGAAAACCCTCATAACATATCTCTTGTATAATGGAGAAATCCACCTCACAAATATAACAAAATAAATAGAGAAATCGTGAATTATATGAGATTCTATAACTGATAGGAGAGAGCCCTTTAAATTGGTTGCCTTTACTCCTTCTGTCATCTCTTCATTGGATCAATTGGTGGTGTTGGAAAGCTACCACGAACCATCCACACCCACCATACTTGATAAAGAAGGGGGCGATGACCGTCCATGGAAAAAACTAATGATATTCCCAAACCCTAAGTCATGGTTTTATGAAATGTAGAGTACCATTATCATATTTAGAAGAAAAGGATTTTAGTTCCAAAAGTGATATAAAAATATATAATACTCTAGTTTGGTTCATTCCTAATCAAATAATGATTATTGGAGGCCTCTACATACTCCCAATGAAATAGTTTCATCATCAAAGAGAGACTTTAACCAACATCACTTTTCAAATCCTCATTGAACAATGGAAATACTAAGAAATTAGAGAAGTAGGTTGTCCCATTGCATCAAATTACATTATATTATCAAATAAAACTCATTAATACGTTTACGGATGATTTCCAAGAATATCCTAGCTCACTATAAGGATTGATAAGATGAAAACCAATGAGAATTGTGGAATAAATTGAATTACATATTCATATGATGTCAAAAATTAGAGAATAGTAAATTAGAGCCCTAATTAATCAATGAAAAAATTATAACCAAAATATATCGAGGACCAGTTTACACACTTGGGAATTTCAATGATCATGAAATCCCCCAAAATAGATTTTGAGCCCAAATTTTATGATGACTATGGAATTTGAAATTCCACATTATACTAGAATTCTTAGCCCAAAATGTACAAAATATCCATAAATAATTAAAAATATGACACCCAATAAAGGTATAGAAAATTGAATAACATATATGTGTTCATTTGTAGTAGAGTTTGGAGCCCAGTCATTGGAGGGGGAAACCTTACAAAAAATTAGTTGATTATGATGATTTTATGAAATAGTGACAATTGAATAATTCACATTGAGGAAATATGAAGAATAAGAAGTTGGTGAAAATTTTGATGAATAATTTCAGCATACTTGGTTTATTAGAGGGAATTATTATGTTTGTCACATGGATAGGGTATGGGAGATCCAAGAACATAGAGTGTCTCTCTGTAAAAGAGAAATAGTTCAATGGAAAAAGATTAATTATTCTGTGATTATCAAACATGATCTATTTATGTATTTTTATCATAAATTATTTCATTATTTTATTTATAATACTCCGGTAATGACATATAATGAAATTAGTTGTTGAGGCGGGGATATTCCCCATATCCCATGTTAATTTATTCTACATCATAACCTTTTAATCTATTCAATTAGCCAATAGTTTTATTTAATTTATTTAACCTAAAGGATATTTCTAATTCATTCATTTGTAATTAGTATTTCTACTTCACTGGATTTCACACATAAGCCTATTTGGGATTCTCTATTGTATGTGATCGTGAGTAGTGGGTTGAATTAAGTGAAATCAAAGATCTCTCATTACTAGGATTGGGGAGATTGAAGGATTTAGTGATCAATTTATCCATTGAGATTATCTGAACATTACAATATAGGGTAATCAAGTGAGATTTCACTTGATTATAGATAAAATGGGAGAGTAAAAAAGTTGGAATAATGATTTTACATGGTGGGTAATGGGATATCCAAGATAATGTCACTCATTATAGATTTTAATTTAACACCAATCCAGATAAATTATCCTATTTTTTCACATTCATAACCCACCCAATAAAACAATAACACACAGATAACACTCCTATCACTATATAAAGAACTAATTCCCCCTGCTACTATAATTACATGGGTCTAAATTTGTTTTATTGAGTACCATATTATAGGCTACTAATTAATTGGATAATTTAATAATAATGTGAAATGTCAAAAACAATTATAGGTAAGGATTTAACAATATATCCTGGCTTCAAGTCTATTCCAAGAATAATTAAGTCTCACATGGCAAAACAATTATAAAAGCTCATAGTCTAAAACATATGATCTCTTATCACATCAAAAGCTTCTCCACTAATCCATCATTTATAAATATGCTTCATAGTCTTAGCTATGACGTGGTGGACCTAATGGTGTTGTATACTTAGTGTTAATATTTTTTTTAAGGATAAATTGAAAAAGAAACATGAATTTAAATATATATATTAACAAAATTAACTACACTTATACATATTTGGTATTCTATTCCTCTGTCAGTTCCAAAGAGAATCATATCAAAGGGTGACCTGATGTATCATGGTGTTCCCTCATTTTGGAAGAGGGAACTATTATAGCTCTTCCAAGACTCCATAAAACCTTCAATTATAAATATATTTGTTATTTGTAAAGTAATTTGGTAGTATTAAATGGTATTTTTCACAAAACATCCATTAAATCATCTAATGGGATCTTTTCTAAGAATATCTTCCTTTTGGATTATTGAAAACCCTACCAACTCACCAAAGTTGATTAATCATATTCACATTTGAAAACATTATATATAACATGATATATGTATAAATAACATATGAATTCAAATAGTATATCAATGATTCTTTTATCACCAACCTTAATCTGAGATGATCGAAAATCTTCATTAGAGATGAAAGGTAAATGAAAAGTTTACAAAGAATCGATTCTGTGATTTCCACTATAACACCCTGAGTTTTAATAAACATTTTTAATAAAAAATTACTTTTCTTTGATGTATTTAATTACACACAACAATAATTTAATAACTTTTTATTCACTACACCATGATAATCTTGTGCTACACGTAACACAGACTTGGCCTATATTACACACAACACTGATTTTCTACAAAACCACATTATATTGTGATAATTATTTAAAAAAGAAATTTATAACATAGTCATTAAACATATTCATATGAATACTAATAAAAACATTTTAAATATTTTTTATAATTGTTTTTTATAAATAAAAAATATCGATAATGATATATATAATTTTCATTAAAGTCTTTATGTTTTGTAAAAAATACTATCTTCTCAAAAGAAATACTTTTAATGTCCATCTATGTAAAATAATAAAATTCAATTTAGAGAATTTTAGAAATTTAATTTCAAAAAAATCTTCATTTATGAAATCATAGTGTAAAAATAAACTTTGAGTGAACTATATAATTTTTTTAAAAAACAACATTTTGGATGAATATTGAAAATACACAATTTTAATTCAAATCACCTTTTTCATATAATTTATTTATATAGTTAATTTTTTTTAAATATTTTTATAAATTATAATTAAATAAATTATAAATTAATTAATCCAATTTAATTCAACGAAACCAATTTAACATCAAAATTTAATATAAAAACTTTTCTATCTTTTGAACTTTTTTACTTTTAAAACACATCATTTCATCTGATCTCCGATATTACTTTTAAATAAATTTGTACCACTTATGTGATTATAATTTTTCAAAATGGATACCATATTTATAATAATAATAATTTATAATTTATAATTATCCCAACTTAGTTTTTTATAAAAATTTCTAATGATAACAATTAAAATTAATTACATCGATTAAGGTATAAACAAGACTATTTTTTTGTTAAACTTTAATAAGGGGACAAATAACCTAAAAAATGACCAAAATCCATTAGATTGAAAATTTTCAACTATTAAACATATTTTATTTTGAAATAAAAATAACTGGAGGCACATGATGTAAGAGAGACCACTAAATAGTGTTGACCTTCTTAAATTTATAAAAATGTCACTCCTCAACATTAAAAAAGGAACTCACCCCCTCACTTATTCACACATCTCAAGCCATTTGGGTCCACCAAAATTTACAAAAATATCCTCTCAAATTCAATGGTTTGATTCTAGAATTCTCCATTTGGGCCTAAATCTAACCAAGGATTCCATTTAGTTCTAACAAAAGAAGAGTTACCCAAAGAAGAGGTTACATCATTTAACAATCACTTTGTTTTTATTTCATTCTCCCCCACAAAACATATCATTATTAAAATTATAAAATATACCCATATTCACATCCATAAAATTATATTTTTTAATATTAAGTGTTCAACCAACACTAAAACACACATACATCAAGTGGGATACATAATCATCATCTGTGTGTACGGTGGACTACCATCTCGAGAACTGATGTCATTTGTTTGTCCATTTCCATATTTTAATGTTTTGAATAATGATAGAAATTATGTTTTTATATGATATATATGATATATATGATTTTTTATACTTCTCTAATTATTACGTAACACATACCTTCATGATTTGTTAGATACGATAACATCATTTGTGGGTGTGTGGAATACTGCCTCCTCAAAGGGATGTGATACGTTCACACGTTACATAGAATGTATTAAAAATCGGTATAGTGAACATATATGATATATATAACTAGGTAATTATTTTTAATGATATATATATATATATTAATTTACTTATATTCTTTTAATATTAAAATAAAATGGAAACACTGTTCATCTATACATACGACCTACCATCAACATGAATAGTACATTTCATTTTCCCTTCATATTTTTTTATAGATTACTATAAATAAATATATACTTTATATATATTATATTAATATCATGGTTATAATTCTTGATATTTTTAAATCATTATATAATTAATTGGACGCAAAATATGACACATCAGAAATCATGAGAAAAACAAAGTGGTTATTACCTAAACATAAATGTAAGATGGAATTTTTAATAAAGGGGTAATAAAAGGCCATATATAAAACACATATGGTATGATATAATTGAATATGGTTCTGAAATATTTTTATTAAAAACTTATACTTATTATATAGAATTTTTAAAGGAGTATGAATAGAGTCAAGACATAAGGTAAGAGATTTCTCATCTCACTTTTATTTATGTGAGATATATGCTACATTCACCACTTATTATTATTCTATGATATATAAACATCAATAGGACATGTTATATCATGAATTTAATTTATTTAATGATATTAAATGTTTCAATTTATGTTATTATTACATGGATCTCACAATTCAAATGTTACTCAAGCCGTAAGGGATTTCTTGTCTCACTTTTATTTTTGAGAGATATATGTTATATTCATCAATTATTATTGTTTTTTAGTGTATATACTAATAAATGAACTTTTATATCATATATTTAAATTATTTAATAATATTAAAAGTTTCAATTGACTTTTTTTTCATGTATCTCAAGATTCAATATTTTCTCAAGTAGTAAGGGTTTTTCTAGACTCCCTTTTGTTTCTGTGATACATATACCATAATCACCAGAAGTTTCCTTTCTATGGTGTATATAATTGAGTTTAATATATTTTATTATTCATATACCATAAATTATAGTTATTCACATATCAAATGTATGACATATTTTTCATGGGTTTTATGTTTTAAAACTTATAATAATTGTAAGGTAATTTTGTCTCAATTTTTCTTCATTGAGACACTTGTTCTTATATGCACCTATATTATTTTATAAGGAGTATATGTTGTCCCTTTTTCATTTAATATCATAAATATAATTACATTCATGATATTATAAACATTATTTAATGTTAATATCTCATTGGTATTATAAGTAAAAGTTACCAAAGTGGTATGTTTTTATTACTACAATATCACCATCAATCTAGAGTAATTAAAATTATGCTTATATTAATGAAGTATTATGATCCATATATTATGAAATATCCTGGATATTATTAAAATATATTTAATCGTGATATCCTAATTTAATGTTACCATTTTTCACTCTTCATTACTTAATATGATTTATAAAATGTCTTTAAGAAACATGGCATTATTTCCCTCTTTAGTCGGAAATATGTTTTCTTCAAAAAACCATGATTTAAAAAAAAATTAATTTTAGATATTGAAATTATTTTAAAATAAAAAGATTCCAATGATTTCAAATAATACTTTATAAGTTCCCAAACCAAATTTCAATGAAATGGTTTTCAAAATGCCTTAAAAATTCCTTTATAATTTTGAAGGAAAAAGGTTTTCAAAAGGTTTTACATATTCCTTTATATGTTTTCAACTTTATTTTTAAAGTAAAGTATTTTCAATAAGTTTTATATTTACAAAATCATTTTCTAAAGAAGAAATGATATTTTTTCTCATGATATGTTTCAAAATATATTTCAAAATTATTTACGATACAAGATAACATTTTTTGTTGTTCTTAAGCTTTTATAGGGATATGATCTAAGGTTTCAATTCATGTTATTTTTATGAATAATTGATTTTTTTACTAAATGATGGTTATGAAACTTTTTCATCTTTTGCAAGTTATATATTCATTAAACCTATTTCAATTCCAAGGGTTATATGCTATTGAAACAAGTTTATTTTAACTTTTCATTCTTATATTAAATGAATAAGAAACCTGTATCATTTATATAGATTATGATATGATGGAATGTTTATGATAAATATTATATTTTATGGGTTAAGATATAATGTTTATGAAAAACGCCTCTTTTTATGTGTCTTGATGTGATGATTGTTTATGATCTTTTGAAACCCATATGAATTATTTTTATATATGAGGAGTGGGACCTAAATCTATCTCCAATGAATTTGGGTAAAGATTTATTTGTAATGAGATAATGATGAGAAAAATGTGGATGGGATTGATATTATATGGGATGAATGGGAAACCCAATACACTATGGGAAGAAGGGGAAACCATATCAACTATGGGATGATGGAGAAACATGATCCATTATAAAGAATGGATTGTGACTAATGATTGTGGTGATTCCCACCTTGTAGGTGTAGTCCCAATGAAGTTCCATCATATGTTTTGTAAATTCACCTTGGCTTATAGGTAATTATATTACATGTTTATGTGTCTAAAAAATTCCATAAATCCTATATTATGTTTTTATGGATTTTATCATGATTTCCCCATTATTCATGTATTATGAACTACTAATATTTATACCATGAATAATGTATATGATCTTTTTTATGAAAGGCATGATATTCTAATGTTACTCCCTTGTTATCATACCCTTATATTCATGATTATGTTTATATATATCCCTTTTTACCGATTATAAATATATGAGCTCACCATTTATTATGATTCATTTACCATGGTTTTTTAGTTATTTATTATGTATTATGGATTTATGGATGGTGATATTCACGAGGAACCTAGTGGGAGATAATATAGTTCACTTATGTACTAATAATTTTGTTTCCATGTTTCCAAATGCACTAAAATAATATAGAATTTGGGAATCTTTTTGTTTAATTTATTATGTATTATACAAAAAAATTAATGTTAATGTATGTTAAGATATGGTCTCTTATGTTTTTTGATATAAAAAATTAGTTAAACATTCAAAACTAGGTTGATAAAACCTTAGTGGGAACCCTAAGTACATGTATAAGGATAACTATAATGATTAGGAAAAGTATTTGATAATATTTTTGAATTTTGGAAAAGTATAGAGTGGGTAGTTTCAATGAAATACATCATTTTTTTACTACAACATGTGTATGTTAATCTGCAATAGATGTACATCATGGTTACTTCCTTGAAAAAACAATATTGATATATAATCGATTAAGAAATGGGGAACAATAAGAATACTTATTGAATATCTATTTTGACACTCTTGAGTTACATGCTTTAGAAATTCACAAAATCCTCATAAAGCATCACGATATATTTAAACATATTTTTTCTATAAATAACCTTGGATAATCTTAATCTTAAAAAAAATTAATGATGGATTCCTAATTAAAACAACTTATTAGTTTTTTTATGATTTCATGGCTCCTTGATATAATTTTGTTTTCTTACTCTAGGAATTTTGGTTTTAGTTAATGGTTGGAACCCATAGAAACCATGATAATGGTTATTGTGAAAGACAATTAAATTATTGTACTCCTAAGAAACTGAATTCTATTGGAGATGTAATAAAAAAATTTTGTTTCTATGGTCACCAAAACTTCCCAATCAATGAATCATTCTGGACATCCAAATGAGAAAAGGAGGTAACAGAATTCTATTGAGTACTTCATGAGGTAACATCCACATATATTCACCAGGTTATTCGGTTAAAATTTTGGTAGAACAATGTATTAGTACCACTTAAAACTTATTCTGCGTTCTATTGTGTTTGAAAAATGAAAAATTCATTCTGAATGTTTATCATTTAGAAGGCAAAGTGGAATAATGGTCGAATCTAATCAAGAATATGCAGATGCATAATGAAATAGAATCCATTTATTGAGAATAGTTCAAGAACATATTATTAAATAATAATTTTACTCATTTTCATAGAAATAAGATGGAAAAATATTTCCTTGAGTTATAGAAAAAAAGATGATGAATCAATTAGTACATATGAGGCTAATCATACAAGATATAAAATGTAAAGGTCTGGTATTATCATCCAACCAAAAAGTAAGGGCAACTAATTCTTTAGTGGATTAAATCCAAGTATCATAGGGGAGTTATCCACAAGAGAAATTTTTATTTATGAATAGATTTCGGATTGTGTGATCAATATTTAAATAGAGTATGGAGTTACATATAAATATCATGGTTTAAACAAGAAAAAAAATATAGACTTCAAAGGAAAATATAAAAACCATTGAGAGAAGAAGATAATCCTTCCTTTATGATCTATGTGTGAAAATAAGAGTAGTGGAAATTTTATAATCTTTTCTAAAAATATTTTATGTTTAGATGTGGAGGTCATTAGGAAATTGGCTACCAAACTAAAGGGAAGAAGTTAGAAAATGATGAAAATAGAGGGAAATCATCACATAATGCACCTCCCAGACATTAGTGCTTCGTGTATAGGGATAATGAACATTATGCTAACCAGTTCCAAAACACATGGGTTAGTGAAGAGTATTTGAGTTAGCAACATTTTATGGTGTGTGAAAAGGGGAAATCTCATGCGATCACTATTTTTGAAGAGGGTTGTGATAACGACACAGTGAAAGGTATACATATCATCCAATATAGATTTCCTAATGTCTTATTTTATTTTGGATCTACCCACTCATTCATATCTAAGGATATTTATAAGGGTATTAGGACTCCACCCATATGATTGTATGTGGAATTAGTAGTGAAAACCCGTAATTATATGATGATCACATCTAATGTTTTTGATTCCTCTATAGTTTAATTTTTTAGGAATCTGCTTCCCAAAAATATTTTCATTCTTCCTTTGGATTAATTTTATGACATATTAGCGATGGATTTTCTTTCTATTCAAAAATACCACATAATTTTTCGATAAAACAAGTTTTATTTGATATTTCCAATGAACCTATGATCATCTATCAATGTGAAAATACTTATTAATTTTTTTATAAAGGGATTACATCTAGTATATGGGTATTAATATCCATTCCAAAGGTATGTTTTCTTCAATATTTTGGGGAGAAATTTGACATCCAAACTATTCATATAATTTGTGAATTTGTTAATTTATTTATAGAATATTTTCCTAGACTTACACCCAAATATGATGCTCAGTTATCAATAGAACTCATACATATTTCAACACTAAATTCAAATACTCCATATAAAATGGCCCCAATTGAGTTGCAAGTATTAAAGAATACACTCCACGTAATCATTTATAAGGGATTAATTTGGCCAAGTGTTTCACCTTGGGGTGAACCTTTTATATTTGTGATAAATATATATTGATCAATTAGACTCTTTATTGATTTTAAGGATTTGAACAAGTTCATGATCACGAACAATTATCCATTTCCCCATACTGATGACTTGTCTAATCAATTTGGAAGATAGCAATACTTTTATAAGATTGAATTTGTTCTAGATATCATAAATTAATTGTCATGAATGAGTATATACCAAATATATCATTCAATACAAGGTATAGTAACTATGAGTATATTGTGACTTCATTTTGTTTTAAAAATTCCCTTTTTATCATCACATATATTATGATTAGAGTGTTTAAAAGATTACTTCGACCAGTTTTTTTTTAATAATTTATATATGATATTATTATATATTAAAAGTTATATGAGGAGTATTAATACCACTTTATAAATGTTTTATATACTCTATGAAATGAGAAAAAGTTTGAAAAAATTTCAATGTGTGAATTTTGGAATAAAAGACATTTCATTTTTGGGTCACATAATCTTATGGGATGGTATACTAGTTAGTGCATCAAAGATGGAGTCTATTGAATCTTGGACATCACCAAGTATGATGACCAAGATTCATAAAATTCTTGGTTTGAATGGATATTATCGATTTTTTCCAGAGAATTTATCACGACTATATAATACTCCCCTCTAACCAAGTTGACTTGAAAGGGTTCCATGTCCCCCCTGACATATGGCTGTGTGGAAAATTTCAAGGAATTAAATAGAATTTTTGTTAGTGGACCTATTCTAACATTACCATATAGTGTATAAGGGGTTTTAATATATAGTGATTCATTAAATATGAGGTTGAGATTTGTTATTATAAAAAAACAGGTCTATCACTTATTGCTCATGACAATTATAGAGAAATAAGAAAAATTATCCAGATCATGATTTGGAGTTAGCAGTGGTAACTGTTTCATTAATGATATTGAGTCATTTTCCTTATGGTAAAATATGTGATATATATACCAATCATTACAATTTTAACATATATTGACATAGAAGGAGCTGAACATGTTCTAGAGAAGATGGATAATGTTAATAAAGGATTATGATTTCTCAATCAATTACCACCCAAAAAATGTCAACAAGGTTGCCAACACTTTGATTCGAAATGATCATGTAATATTATCAATTTTAAGGATAAAAAAAATCCAATATTTCTGGATCTGAAAAGGATAGGCATAGAAATCCTAAAAAATGAGAAATATCATCTTGCTAAATTCAATGGTAAAACCTCTATCTATGTGAATATTAAATAGTCATAGAAGGAAGATGTAGAGCTACAAAAGAAGGAATGAAATGTTACTGAGTTTAATAATGATCAAGATGGAATGATAAGGTTCAGTTACCATGTATGTGTTCCATCAATTATATATTTGAATAAGGAGTTGTTAAAGGAAGATCACCTCACTTCATTCTCTATTCATCATAGAAGTAAAAATATGTAAAAATACTTTAATGAAGACTTTTTTGGGAATAAATAAAGAGAGATATCATAGAGTTTGTATCTATGTTCTTAGCATGTGAGTAAGTTAAGGTTGAAAGACAAAAGTGTATTAGGATATTTCATCTAATAAAATACCCAAATGGAAATGGAAGAAAATCACTATGGATTTTTTTTGTTAGACTCCACAAAAACACTAAAGGTTTAATTCTATATTGGTGGTAGTTGATATCCATAAAAATTAAACACACTTATTCTCTATAAGAAAATTTATCACTATTGGTAATCATTCCCGTATATAAATTAGTGAAGTTATAAGGTTTCAAGGAGTACCACGTTCCATTGTAATTGATCAAGATTTGTGGAAAATTAAAATTTCTGACAAATTATTGAAGAAGAACCTGATACATAACTGAGTTTTGAATCTTCTTATCATCATCATACATATGGTCATTCTGAAAGAACTATTCAATCCCTAGAGGATATGTTGAGATCTTATTCAATGTATTTTCACGGTGAATTGGATACACACCTTCCTCTAGATGATCTTTCTTACAACAATATCTATAACTCAATAAATGATATGGAACCATATTAATCCCTCTATGGAAGGAAATGTTGAGCTCTAATGTACATTGATGAAGTTAATTAATGAATGTTATTCAGACCTGAGATAATTGAATAAATTGTTGATTAAGTTACAACCATTCACTAGAATATCAAGGAGGATTAAATTCAATAGAAATGTTATGCTGATAAAATTTATAATGATATATAATTTGAAGTTGGTGAGATGGTGTTTCTACGAATATATCACTAGAGGAAGGTTATGATATTAGAGAAGAAAGGGAATCTTTTCCCTTGGTATATCAGTCTATTTGAAATTATTGATCGTATCTAGACGATAGCCTATTTTTTGTACTTCCAAAAAATATATCAAGTCCATGGTGGGTTACATGTATCTCTAATGAGGAAGTACATAGCGTACCCTTTAAAGGAACTTAACTCTGAGGTCATACCACTAGAGCAAGATATTTCTTATGAGGATCAACTAGGAGAAATTTTTTATCATATAGAGATTCCTCTATGAAACAAGACCACTCACATGGTCACTATTTTTTTGTAGAAACTACCAATTATAGGTAGTGACATGGTAACTTGAGGATAAGATGAGACAAAATTATCCTCATTTTTTTATTATAATGATGAATTTAGAGGGTGAAATTCGTTTTAAAGGGTGTAGAATGTGACACACTGAGTTTTTATGAATTTTTTTCTGGATAAATTAAATTTATCTAATTTATTGTAATTAATGATACACCTATTTAATCTAACACTATATGATACACCAAGATAATATTTCACAACAAGAATCACCAAATGGCTTGTGTTACACGTAACACTGAGTTTTATGTAATTAATTTTAATTATGATAATTACGTAAACAAAGAAACTATCGCATAACCATTCAGCTTACTAATATAAATAGTAATAACTATTATTAAATATTATTTATAAGGGTTTCATATAAATAAATACATATTCATAATGAAATATATGATTTTTAGTAAAGTCTACATGTTTTGAAAAAAATATTATTTTCTCAAAATAATTTCATTTTATGTCCATCTGTGGAAAATAAAAAATTTAATTATAGAAAATTTAAAAAATTGGATTTGATAAAATAAAATTAATTTTTTAATTCATATTGAAATTTTATATTAGGGTGAATTTTTTTGGAATTTTTTAGAAAACGAATTTTTTTATGACAAGTGAAAAATACAAAATTTCAATATTTTGATATTAAATTACAGTTACAAAAATTATACATAAATTAAAAAAAATTATGAAATTGTAACAAATTTCACATTGAAATATGATATATAAACATTTCATACTTTTGGATTTTTTTCACTTTACGAACATGTCATCTCATCCCATATGTGGGATTAATTTTTTATTAATTACTGATAATTATTTAATTAGAATTTTGAAAATGGAATCAATATTTATAAAAAGAATAATTTATAATGTATAATATTTTCAACTTAGTTTTTATCAATAATATTACTGAAATTAATAAAAATTAATTACAAAAATTAAGGAAAAAATAAGATCACTTAGTTATTAAACTTTATTTTATAGGTAGAATTTAGGTAGAAACATATCCAAATCTATTTTCTAGACATACATAGGCCATGTACTCTATTTTCATTAAAATAAAAAATTATATTATCCAAATTATATAAGGGATACCTCTAAATAGTTTTTAACTTTTTATATTTGTAGTAATACTACAGCTCCTCCACAATAAAAGGAATCTCACTCCACTCCCTAATTTACACCAACAAAGCTATATTGAAGGAAAAAACCCAATAAAAATATCATTAAAACATCACCACCTTTGTCCTATAATACTATATTTATATAGAAGTCCAAAAATGGAAATATTTTGGTGAAAACCAAAAATAGTTACCCAAATAATTTGTAATATCCTTCAGCATGCACTGCATTTTTATTTCTCTCTAAACTGTATAAAATATTATTATTTCATGATTAAATAATAAAATAAGTATCCAAAATATAATTATATTTCTTATATTATGTATTATACCTACATGCATACATACTTCCATCAAAAGGGATACATAATCATCGTTCGTGAGTACGACAGACTACTGCATCGCGAAACTATGTTGGTCAATCATCCATTACCACCTTTAAAGAATGTGAATAATGATGAAAATTATATTTTTTTATGATATTTATGATATTTATAATTAGTTTATTCTCCTTTAATTATTTTAGAACACATAGCTTCATGTTTTCCATTTTTATAAATATGATAAGTATGTTTGGGGATGTGTGGACTGCCGCCTCATTAAATCAATGTGATTCATTCACACGCAATATGGAATTTATTAAGGATTTGAATAGTGAATGTATATTATATATATGAATTAATAATTTCATTGTAATGATATTATATATATACTTATTTGTCATTCAGTTTTTTCCTTTGAATAAGACAAGAAAATGGAAGCAGTGTTCATGCGTTTGTATGACCTACCATATCCACGAATGGTGTATTTAATTTTTTATTTCAAATTTTTTAGATTATTATAAATAGATTTATTATGAATATATATGATATCTATATCATTAATACAATTATTTATTTGATTAAATAATGATGCAATTAACCTGAACCAAAATATGAAAGATCAAAACTCATGTGATAAACCAAGCGACTATTACCCAAAATGAAACATTATCATGGAATTGTTAATGATCATGTAATAGAAGGCCATACGTAAATAATATGGGGTATTATATAATTTAATATTGTTCTTTAATAAATTTATATTAATCATATATATATTATTTAAGAAATTTTAATGATTACAAATATTATCAATACATAAGGTAAGAGATTTCTCGTCACACTTTTATTTATATGAGATATATGATATATTCAGCACTTAGTCTACTTGTGTGGTGTATATAATACCATATTAAATGTTAAATAATTAATTTATATTATTTAATTATTATAAATTCATTAATTAATTTTATTATTTCACATATCTCATGATTCAATAGTTACTCAGCAATAAGGGATTTATAGTCTCACTTTTATTTATGTGAGATATATGCTATATTAAACATTTATTCTTGTTTTGTGGTCTATTTACTTATATATGACATTTTATATAATTAATATACTTTATTTTATGATATTAAAAGTTTGAATTGATTTTATTCTTTCAAATATCTCATTATTAAAAAGTTACTTAAATAGTCAGGGGATTTCTAGTGTAACTTTTATTTCTAAATTACTTTCACCATATCCGCCCCTAAAATTTTAGGGTGGTATATATAATTCACATTAATGTATTATTCGATTTATATATTTAAATTTATTGTTATTTACATATCCATTTTATGATATCTCTTTCATGGGGTTTATGTTTCAAAAGTTACTAAATGGTTAATGTAATTTTTCCTCAATTTCCCTCATTGAGAGACGTAATCTAATATCCATCTATATTCTTTTACATTGTGTATATATTATCAATTTAACTTTTTATATTATGAATATAATTATTTTAATGATATGATATGATATATATGAGTTATTCTCTAATGTTTATTATGATTTGAAGTTACAAAAGTTGTAAGAGTTTATTGTGACAATCTAATCGTCGATGAGGATCGTTTAATATTATGATTCCATTGATGTAATATTATGATCCATATCTCAAGAAATATTATTATATTTCTTCTCCTATAGTTATCTATTATAAACTCATGTAATTTTACTTTTATCACTCTTTGGTACACAGTAGTATTTAGAAAATTTCTTTATAAAAACCTTACCATTTTCAAGCTTCGATTAAAGATCTATTTTATTCAAAAAAACTGTTGTTGAAATAGTTTTTTTGATATTTTAAATATATTTTTAATGAAAATTAATTAAATGTTTTTACCTATTCTATTATAAGTTTAAAAATATATTATTGATTAATATGTTTAAAAAATTATTCTTCCTTTGTTTTTTTCGTGGAAAATGATTTTTAAAAGTATTTCAAGATTCCATTATATGTTTTCAAGGTTATTTTGAAACAAAATGGTTTTAAAAAAGTTTTATTCTTTAAAAATAAATTGTTAAAGAAGAAATGATTTTTTTATAAAGAAATGTTTTAAAAAAGATATTTCAATGTTATTAACCATCCAAGAAAACAAATGTTGGAGATATTTATTCCTTTATGGGGATATATTCCAAGGGTTCTACTCATATTATTTATATTATGGTTTGTGTTTTTTTTTGAATTATGATTATAAAAACCATTTATATTTTATGATTTATATGTCTATGAAACCCATTTCCCTTCAATATGCTATATGATTTTGAAAACCACTTCATTTCATGGGCTATGCATTGGTGAAATGATTATGAAACATGAATCCTTTTCATCGGTTACGATATGATGGCATGTTTATAATACCAATTTTATTTCTTGTGGAATGATATGATGTTTATGAAACCTATCAATTTTTGTTATTCATGATATGAAGATTATTTATGATCTTGTGGAACACGTAGGATATTGTTATATAATATTTCTGACCTATATTTCCCTCTAATGTGTTGGTAAAATATTTATATATCATGAGATAATGATGGGATAAAAGTTGAGGAGGTTGATCCAATATAGGAAGAAAGGGAAACTTGATCCACTATGGGAATAAGGGGAAACCCAACCTATAATGGGAATATGGGGAACCCAATCCCTCATATGTAGAGGACTGTGATTGGGGATGGTGGTGTGTCCTTCCTTGTAGGTGTAGTACCCATGAAGTGACCTGATATTTTTTGAGTTCATGCCATGTCTTATAAGGAATGATATAACATGTGTCTGTGTCTTCTAAAATTCCATGTCTTAATATTATGTTATTATTTCATGGATTACACTCTTTATTTTCCCATGATTCATGTATATGATCTTTTATATGAAGGGTATGATCTTATTATGTTATTCTTATTTTTCACAGCCATGTGTTCATGATTATAATTATGTATCTCAATATTTTTATATATCAAGAATCTGAGTTCCAGCATTATTATGTTTTCTTTAACTAGTTTATAAAGATATTTATAGTGTATTATATTTCATAGAAGGGTACTAGTCATGAATAACCATGTTTTAGATAATATAGCTCACTTATGTACCATTTTTTTGCCTCTATGTTTCCAAAGGAACTATACTAATATGATCTTTTGGAGTTTATTTTTGTAATGTATTAATTATTATGAAAAAAATAATGTAATGTTAGTGAATATTAAAAGAAGATCTCTATATCTATTCTCTTTGACACATAGTCCTCCTATCTTCTCCTCCTGAATAATAATTGAATAATTCTTATAGTCTAAAAAATCACATGATTTTACCCCTTTGGTAACATGAATGAACACTCTCAGCCTCCCTAATAATAAGAAACATGTTCCAATAACTACGTGTTACTTCGTAAAATTTATAACCATAGCCAAAGATTATTTCACTAAATATTAACAAATATGGTTAAAATTGAAAAAATTTAATTCACTTGGCTTATCATATATTTGTATTAATACAAAATCCTATGTGGGGGAGGGGTTGCGGTCCTTTCTAAAAAATGTCATGATTTGTTGAGGCTACTAGTCTTTAAGAGTGAAAAGATACTTCTCAAACTCATCTTTGGGTATTTTCATAATCATGATATATCAAAAAAGTATTATCATGAAATATCTACCAAAATAAATAGCCCTTATTCAACCCTCCAATTGTTGAAATTGTAAATTTTTATGAACTGATTTATCTTGGAAAGATGGACAGTGTTTTTTTATAATATTTATATAACTCAAATTATAACATTTTAATTCAAGAGGATATTTCAATGAAAACATAAAATACTAATTTTATAACATTATCCCTTATAGTTTATTATATTCTTGAGTATCTATATATATTCAGCCTCTATAGTTATAAGTGAAATGGAATCATAATTATTAATCAATCATGAAATATATACATTTCCAAGCGAGAAAGTTCTATCTAAGGTTATCTTTAGATCTTCATTTAAACATAAAAAATTCATATCTACGTATCCAAACAACTCATAATCTGGTGTTTTAGGATAAAATAGACAAAAAAACATCCATTCTATTATTATATTATGGGTTTATTTTTTTCAAAATATATAGATTTATATGTCGCATCTTTGGTACCATGCGGCAAGATATATAGATAAAAAATATTTGATCTTATTTTTTATGTACCATATGATTCTAATGAGTTTTATATATTATATTACATAAAATTTCTTATCATCACCATCTATTGAAAGCATCATATTAGTCACCACATTTTTTATTCATCTAAGTGTCCTAAATTTTAAATTTAATGAGGATCTATTTGGAATAATTTTTTTTTGAAAATTTAATATTCTAACCATTAGTTAAGATAAAAATAATATATGGGAAAATTTAAAATCCCAAATAATGAATATTTAATATTTTCATATCATGTAATTTTTTATTATCACCCCTTTTTCATCACATGGTAATTTAAAATTATTTCATACATATTTATCAACACCAAAACCTTGGATTATTCTTCATTTTTATATAATGAGAATTATTATCTCCTCCACAATTGAATCCAATTATTATCATGTATTGATATATCCTTGAATATCAAGATATTGGTTATTATATGTGGCCAAAAAAATCCTTCTACAATTGGAACACTTTTATTTAACCATTATCCACATGAAATATTCACAATTTCTCCATGTACACTTCCCAATCATGGACAACCTAAAAAAATATCCAATTGACACACTATGAACCCTATTTCACTAAAATATTGAATGAAATTGTTTTTTAACCAATAAATGTATGAAAATACCTTATTAATTATATTTACCTTAACTTGTTAATAACCCTATCACATCATTAGTTATTTTTTTCCACAATACATTTTAGTTTTCATTACAATTATTATAGAACACCCAGTTTGTTCTAATGAATTCTTATTATCAATTTTCCATTGAATAATTTCACATGATTCATTAATCTAAATTTAGTAATTGTCTTCAGGCATTTATTTAACCAAATTTACATCTTTGGAATTCTATTTAAAATAATATGTCTTTACATGAGATAATAATTTTTTACAAAGTCGTTATTCTGAATTCTTATCTAGAGATATCCAATATCTACATAAATATTGTTTTGTGTTCTTATTTACACTATATGAATTATTTATATTTACCAAACCTATTATATTTTTCTCCTTGTTAGTGTCTTATCCCGAGTCTTCAATCATCCCTTATTCTTCCCCAAGGATACCCATATAAACATTACATTCTTCATAATAGTTCACAAAATATTTGATATTAAACCATCTAAAGGGATTTTGAAATCTACCCATCTTCCACAACCATTATATAAAAAATTTAAAAACTATTCACAAGTCATTGGTTATAGAATTTATACTCCATTATTTGAGATGATAATAAAGGAATAATACATTGTTCCCTATAAGATTCAAAAATTTAATTTGTATCTTTATTGAGAATATAGTACTTATTTATGAAAATTTCAAATTATTAAAGATGTGGATTCATCTAATACCATGAAAAATAGGGCATCTTCTCTTCAATAAAACATAGAAATTATATATTGGAGATAAAAATTACGGTACGAACTATTTATTACCAATATTTTTCTATTAGAACCTTTTCAATGATAATTTTCTTGTATTTGGATTTGATAGTTTGATAAATCCTCCCAATAACTATGTTTTATTGCAGATTTCTCACTACTAAAACCCAGTTTCTTAACATGAATTTCTCGAAATATTCCAAAAACTACTCATTAGTAAATTATAAACATATATTAGTCAAGAAATTCCAAATCTCTATACCTCAATACTTCATTATATATTAAAAAATGATCTGTAATGTATTTTAACACATCATTGTTTTGGGAGATAACCATAATTCATACCATCCTATTTTAATCATCAATAGAAATCATATAATAAATTTTACAATCCATGGCCTTAGATGATAATAGAATAAAAAATTATTTTTCTCAAACTCATGAAATGTTACTGAATTATTTTCCTTTATTTATAAGTATCCCCATTTATATTCCATTTTGAAATAAATTTCACAAATTAGTGTGCTCATGTGAATGTTTTGAGATTTCATGAGTTTCTTAATTTATCTCCATATCATGTAATGAAATTTATTTCAAGTGAAAAATCATAATGTGACATACCTCATTCTAATATTTATTGGAGATATGTCTCATGTCTTCTTCTCCATCAAGGAGTAATAGATTGTTTATTTTTATAACCCATTTCATCCAAATCAAAACTTCTCTTCTGAAGGTGAAATAATTATACATAATTAAGTTCACCAAAAATCCCTATGTCACAAAATGAGTTAAACTAAGTAAATAGAAACTTTGTACTTAATATTCTATAAAATCAATGAGCCCATGTAATTGCATTATAATTTGTTTTTTTAAGTCAAACCATCATCATTTTTAAATAAAATGAAACCGTATTATTTATATTTTGAATCCCGTAATAATATTATTGATTTTATTAAGGGGAAAGTTCAAATTTTATATAATCCATATCCTAGCCTGATCAATTGTGTTTAATGAAATTTTTGAAATGTTATCCTTATAAACTCATTTCATAATGATCAATGCTCAATGTTTCCTTTCCTTAATGGAGAATTATATTGTTCCAACCCAAGCTCCATTGGATCAACGTTATTTTATTAATATATAAATTGAATATGAATTTTCAATCTATTCAATGAGGTTTTATATGATTGAGAAATTTTTTATTGGTGTGCTATTAGTATAATCATTTCCAACAAACATGAGGGATTCATGGATTTATCTATATAACCATATTTCCAAAATTAATATATGTTAATAACATATCATGAGTATGTATTTCTATTCTTTAATATTTTTTTCTTATTTGTTCAAATGTTGTTTTTTGTGGAGAATAATTATTCTATATGTTCTGTCCTTCCACAATAATAACACTATATTCACTGTTTATTATTGTTTATCTTTACAACACTTATTAGGGGCTTTTTTAGATATTATGATTAATGTAAAAATATTATCTTCATGGGTGAGGGTAGTTGTGGTTTTACATGATCCACTATTGATATTTTTCTTATGATCAACACCTTTAAAAAAATTCCATTATCTCAGATATACTAAACATTAAAAATGTTTCTTCTATTTCCAGTAATTCTATATGAACCTTGTTGATGTCAATGAAATAATAAATATGTGTTATGATAGAAATTGGGGAATGAATGACTGGTTTGAAGTGAAATAGGTCCATAATAGTTAAAAAATTAACCTAATGTTATATGTTCATGAGGATAGAAATTTTATGAACATGTAGAACCTAAAGAAGTTTGAAAAGATGGAGTGAAAGATGAGTGGATATCTTTCATGCAGTGTATGTTCATTCACTGAACCCTACTTCCCAATAAAAACCATCATGAAACACATTTTTGAGGTTTCATATTTCATGAAATAGACATATTCACCTTAAAAAAACTGTAAATACCTCTCACCATCATAGTTATAAAAGGATGAAACCTTTGGACTAATTATAAAGTATCTGAATTTTTGAAACTATTACATTCAAAAGTAAAAGATGTGATAGATTTCCAAAGGTAGTTTTATTTAATGAAACTACATCCCATGGTTTCTTGAGATCCTAAAATTATGTTCGAGATTAATTACTTGAAGGTCTATAAATCTCATGATAGAATAAATCCCTTGAAAATTATTGGGGTTTTGTGAGAAAATTATCCTTCCAGAGACCAAAACTAGGGAACCAAGCCATTTCTAGAATGGCTACTCTCAAGTTCACACCTATGAATACTGCTTCTACACCTGCTGGATCATCGTCCACTCTGAGGACGATATCACCTACTCAGTATCTTCAACGCTGGGTATCAAACGTACTGGTTATGGAGTACCGTCAACACGGTACCATCCCAACTCTAGAGGCTACCAGACAAGCCCTCCAAGTGAACAACTCACACCGGGCATCCGAACAATGATGACCTGTGATCAAAAAGCAGGTGGTGCTGACTACCATCTCCAACCGTTTCAGTTCATTATCCCCAGAACGCAATCACCATTCGCTCCCTTATTATGGGGAGGTGAATGAGCAGGTCCCTCAGTGCCTTAATTAAAACAGACAGGAGTCCTTCCTGAGGGCTCCCACCAACAATCGCCGCTAGACTCGTGCGGTAGTGCACCCTCAACATGATGAGGGTACCAACTCTAGGCATTCGGCTCAGGTTCCTCAAACCCGAGCAGGCAAGACAAATCGCCAGAGGTGAAGTCCGGTTAACAGTGACCAGGTTCTCATCTCTTCCATCTCTAGAAAAGTCCACCAACCGAACTTGGTGGAAAGCAACGAGAAAGCACACACACCTGTCCTTTTTAACTCCACTGTCTAGCAGACTTGTCTGGCAGCATCACGCCAATCTCACCAGGCAATTCTGGCGGAGTACTATAGGCTGGAACATACACCTGTTTATACATCATCAGCTAGTCAGAAGGCTCGTCTGACTACATATGATGGATCTCGTCAACTATGTTCGGTGAAGTGTAATTAGTAGGCACATACACCTGCTAGTACTAATCAATCCTACCAACAGTCTCACTTGGTAGCATTCGGAGAAGTCAGTCGGAAAGCCCCGACAACAAATAGAAGGCAGACTCAACTCTCTGCCCCCACACTTGAGTACTGTCAGGATTCAATGATACGAAATGGAGGACAGGAGCGGACACATACACCGACTCCAAGCCCTGAATAGACGTATATTCCCATTCCGACAGCTGAAGTCACCAAGCTAATTCTATCAATGGTGAAAGAGCAGAAAAAATACCTGATCATATTCTGGATGCCTACCAGGATATTATAACAACTTCAGCGGCATCTCTGGGAATGACACATAAATATATCTCTACCAATGGAGTGACACATCAACAATTCACTCCGAAACAGACACACACATCTGTTCCAGTACAAGAGGGTTGTGAGGCATACTCCCCCATATCATACGGACAACCAAGTCTGGCACGTACACCAGATTTGAGTGGAGATCGTCAGCCTAACCTGACCATCTTTCTTGATAAAGCACATAAACCTGCTCAGAGTAGCCACATTCATCAACAAGTGGTTTCCAAAGCAAGTAAGAAGGCGTCTAAGAAAAAGAACCTCCCAGCACAGTCAGGAGATCAAGAGCCAATCTGTAACAAGGCCTTGCTCGATGCTCGAGTTCTTGAATCCCTCAGACAATTATCTGTTGAAATTCAAGATTCTACTCCCTCATTTCCCAATAGTGGGAACATTAATTCTGAATGTCTTCAATAGAAACTTCCTAATGAAGTATTTCTTCATGGAAATTCGGTCGATCTCGAAGTTTCATCTTTATATGAGAGGCACATGAACCCCCTATGTGGTCAGAAGACCAAGGAGCAAGAGATCTCATCTTTTGTTGTAACCCATTATGGTGGTCCTCCCCATGATGATGAATTTTTCTGCGAAATTCCTCTCCGCAATAGTGATGCACATTGCCTGGAAAATGCTCCAGTGGAAAATTTAGTGCCGAGAAAGCCCTCTTATCATGAGGCACTTGCAAATGCGAAACCATTCATGTCTGAGAGTTCATCGCTAGCAGGTGAAATACTTTCTCAATCAGAAGATAGCCAAGGGTGTAGGTCATTCTCTGAACCACCACTAAGTCATGCATCTTCTAGTTTGATCAATGATTTCTCTACCAATACTATTGAATACAATAAAGCAACAAGGAAACACTAACTCTGGTCAAATCAGGTAGAAGAATCTTCATCAAATGATAAAGAGAAAATGCTGATCATGAGAAAACAACTGGCGAAAGGTGAAGTGCCAGTCATGTTTTGGCCATTGGCTGACTCTCAGTATGACATTCCAGAAATGTTGATGGAAGATGAAATTCATGATATTCGTCTCAACATATGGAAAACTCTTTTTCAGTTAAAAAATAAATTACTATCTTATGATGAATATGAAAATCATCTTAAGATAATACAAGGGTTACAACATTAGATTGATTTGGCATCTCTATCAGTCTCTCGATATATGAAGGCTGAAAAGCAGCAGAGAGCCCTTCATCGTTCATGATTTGTCGCACTAAGAAGATTGCATCAGTTAATTTCCAATACCCCATATGGTATTCATGTCAGAGGATGGGGTGTTCATGGAGCACTGCATTTCACGGTGCTCTCCATTCAGCAAAGCCCGCCGAAAATGGTATCATGTAATGTTATTGCCCATGTCCGACCACAGTCAATAGGATTTGTTTGTAATAAAAATCTTGCCCAAGAATAGGCCTCAACTAGTTCCTCTCAGATTCAATAATACAGAGAACACGGTGTTGAATTACTCCTGCATCAGGAAAACGAGAATATTGAACATGCCTCTTGTTTGGAGCAAGCAATTCACCAAGTGACAGAAGTGTCAGAAATCATCCAACGGTCTTTTGAACCGAGAGATAAAAGTGGATACAGGTTATTGAATCCAGCTAATTTGTGGAATATGGTTCGCTAGATCAGGAGAGATTTTAAGAAAGTCTGAGACATAACATTTCAAGAGCCACGCCAGCTCGCCAGACTGGGGACTCTTTTAAAACAACCCTCAGAATCAACAAATAAGATTCGAGGAGTTGAGAAGGAACAGCCCCAGTCCACCGTACTGGGGAATTTTTCATATCATCATCCCCTCCTCATAGAAAGTCGGTCTTTTCTCTATTGGGGAAGAAGTATCAAGAGGAACGAAGACCCAAATTATTAGGAGATTCCCTCCAAATTACAGTTCGTCAAGAATTTACAGAGGGATCTAATCAATCAAAGGCATTGTCTCATCAAAGACATGGAAGAAGACAATATCATAGAAATTCTGATAGAAGGGATTTGATGAGTTATGCATTAATCAATGTCATGAATTCCATTGTTGCTAATCCACCAAATGAGGCTCACTCAGGGGACTCAGATGAAGAGTTTCCTGCTCAAGAAGATGTACGCACCGACACAAATGAAGAAGGTGTGCGTACATGAAATCAAAGGATTACTCAGAACCTTGGTAATCCTTCAAGTAACACACTTCCCCCTCTCTGAAAAGGATCCAAAAAAGGGAATGGAAAGAACAAGGTTACATATCCTTCCTCTGGAGAAGGCCAATCACTCTCACTAGAGAAAATTTTTTCACAACAGGAGGAAGAAATGAAGGAATTAATGAGGTTGAATGCAGAGCTACTTCAGGGTAGTCTTCCTCCTAAGAGAGATGGAGTCAATCAGCCAAGGTAATTTGTTGCTGCTACTGAGAGGGATCAAGAATATCCTCCTTTATCAGTACATCCTCACAGGTCTAATCCAATGGTTCAAGTGCAACAACAGTTGGTAGTGCTACCATCAGTTGTAGCACCAACTACAACATCTGTCCACGCTCCAGTAATTGCACCTACCCAAGTCCAAGTTCAACCAGATGTTTCTCAAAAGTTAATAACTACTATTGAGTCATTAACAACTTGGTTAGAAACAATGGAAGGGAAATGTGCGCAAATTCAACCAGAAATGAAAGTTTACCCGGAATGGGTAGATTCAATCTCTCCCCCATCCAGTTTTGGGAACCTTGTATTCCCTATTTTCAATGGATCAGGTGATCCTAAACATTATTTGACGCATTACATGTCTTGTTGTGATCCTATGATGGGAACTCCGGAGCAGCAAGAAGCAGTGAAACTCAGATGCTTCGTGCGAACCTTGAAAGGACTAGCTTTTGTCTGATATACATGCTTGCAATCTCGATCAATTATGGGATGGGAGGATCTTAACCAAAAATTCCTTCTTCAGTTTAGCTCAACATTTCCAAAGACAATAGTTTTATATCATAAAAACTTTATGGAAAGGGAGAATGAAAGGGTCTCTGATTTCATGGCTCGCTGGAAGGGATTAACATATTCCCTAATCTTAGCACTCCCTAGAGGAATTGTTGCCAATCTGTGTGGAAAATCTGCGTGATGAATTACGCACGCTGTTAATCCCTGTGAAATACACAGGAGGGTTTCGAGACCTTACTTCAATCGCTCTGCAGATTGAAGATTCCCTTATACAGGCTAAGGATAAATCTCATGTAATTCCATCAGCTCTAGGAAGAAGAATGAGTAAAGAAGAAACTTCTACAGTTATTCTTAAACAAGCACCTGTACCTGTTTCTACCTCAAAACCTTTATATTATCAAAGGGATCCACCTCCTAAACTCCAACATCAAAGGTCGTTTCTTCCAGATGATCAAAGAGATCAAAGACTAAAACAATTTGAGGATCAAAAAAGAAAAACATACTCTTTCTGAAATGAACAAGTTCCTGGTTATTTGATTTCAGCTCTGGAAAATAATTTGGTTCAATTGCCAATTCCCAAGAGGCCAAACAATAAAGGAGATTAAGACCATCCCAATTATTGCCCTATTCACCAAATTTTGGGGAATCCCATCCAAGAGTGTTTTGTATTCAAAAACCTCCTACAAAAGATGGTCGACTCGGGACAAGTCAAACTGAAAGGCTCTTCAGCTCAGGTAGCATGTGTTACTACTACAGTTCCAGAGGAGGACGGCGAATGGAAAGAAGTAAAAAGCAAAAATGAACAGAAGTATGATGATTGGATGGTCATAAATATAATCAACTGAACTCATGATATTTTGCGAACACAATTAATGAAACCAATTGTGTCTTCTACCATGAATGTTGTGGAAAACCCTCTTCGTCAGAGGGAAAGTCCTTAAAGAAACGACATGATTAAAAGAAATAAAAAAGAATCAGAAGAATATGAGTATGTGTCAAAGCCTAAGTTTTCTTTGACTCTAGCGGACTTCATGCCATATACTTCAAAGCCACGGGCACCTCCCCACCAAATAGCATAGCCTAAATAGGTTAATCAGGATGAGTCTTCATCAGACGAAGAGTTAATCTTCTGTTCTGTTAATATGATTCAATTAATAGATCTATATGCCAGTCACAGTTTCGATTTCGATGAGCCTGAATTCCCTGTATCAAACAGGGGAATCAGAGGAAGTTCAAAAGGCTCAGGATACATGGGAAGACATGGATCATTCAGAAGCCACTATTCCAATTCCACCCCTACTAGAACTGTGTATGCAGCAGAAACTCGTGGTAGAGGCCTTCAGTGAGCTCAGTGAGAACAAGAAAGTTCTTCTACAAATAGAAAATTCAGTCCTGGCACAGTTATTTTGGAAGACTGTTTGAAGGTTCCATCTTATTCCTCTCAGCATGTAAATGGATCTAATCGGTCTAATATTCCAAAACCAGGGATATTTCCAACTCCAATCCCGATACAAGATGCATCAACTTCCAAATCATCTACTTCCAAGGTACCTACTAAACCACATAATCCTGTTGGGAAACACAGACCCTTGGATCAAAAGTGTGATGTATTGAAACACATGGCCTATGTACCAACCAAGTTATCAATTTTGTTTGCTCTAAATTTGTCAAAAGATCTTCGGGAAGCACTCATTGAGGCTTTGTCAAGTCCTCAGGAGTTTGAAACTGAAATTGTTGCAGCTGAAGTCTATCCCATAGGGAATAATCCTGTAGAATGCCATGCAATAATATCTTTTACTGATTAATATGAAAATGATTTTGTGCATGGGCATATTAGACCTTTGTACTTATCTGGTAAGGTCAATGACATAGACGTCCGAAGAGCATTCATTGACAGTGGTTCGAAAGTCAACCTCTTTCCCATTCATATATTTTGTCGATTGTGCCTCACAGAATCTAATTTATCTCCTTCTATCACTATGTTACAAGGATATAATAAAAATGAAAAAGAACCACTGGGCGAAGTTGCACTCAGAACTCAGTTTAGAGATCTTGTATCCAATTCAGATTTCATGGTTGTTGATCATGACACAGCCTTCAGCATCATGCTTGGTTGACCCTGGCTACATCAACATGAGGCTATCCCTTCATCATACCATCAACGTCTCAAATATTGTTTCGATGGTGAAATTGGTAAATTGTATGGTGATAAAGCTCCATTCAAAACAGGTGACTCTAAATACTTTGATGAATAATTCTATCCCATGAAGGGTAAGGAGAAATCCACAGCAAGGGAGGTTATCAAGGTTAATGCTCCATTTGGTTTGGAAAAGATTCCAGTAAATCCATTTACACATGTGAGTATAAATTATGTGTTGCCTATCAGTCAAATTGACAAGATAGACCCAAATCAAAATATTTTTATAGAAACCTCCATAATGTCAATTATTATAATCAAGCCAGACAACATGGGAGAAATTGGTGATTCACCAAGCAATGGTTAAAGCTCAAATAGGGATATCTTCATTTCATCTGTTGAAATCCAGCTAGTCTATAATTTGCCAACCAGGCCAGAAGAACTTATAGAAATTTCAGAGGTGAATGATGATGTTGATTATCAATCCGTCATCTCCTCTCTATTACCCAAGGAAGACCCTTCATCATTAATAGGGTAAGAAAAGTAAGCCTCTTCTTTAAGATTTTCAAATTTTAACATCTCTTCTGATCATGGAAATTATGCTTCTTCATCTACTCTCCAAGTTGAAACAGATGAAATAACACATGTTGAAGAAGAAGAGGATGATCTCAGGGATGCTCCTCCAGCATTTGAAGAGGGTATGTCTACCACTTTGGATGAACTCAGTGAAATAAATCTCTGTACAAAAGAGGATCCACGCCACACTTTAATTAGTGCGGCCATGACTCTTGAATAGAAAGAGATGTATATTTCTTTTTTAATGAAAAAAATAGAGATATATTTTCTTGGAACTATTCAGAGATCCCGGGGCTTGATCCTGATGTTTCTACTCATCATTTGGGTTTGCCAAAAGAACATCGAGGATTTAAGCAAGCTGTAAGAAGAACACACCCAACCTATGCTTCCAAAATTAAAGCTAAAGTGGATAATCTTATCAAATCTGACTTCATCAGAGAAGTTCAATATCCTAATTGGTTGGATAATATTGTCCCAGTGAAAATGAAGAATGGAAAAATTAGAGTTTGTATTGATTTCAGAGATCTTAATCGGCATTGTCCTAAGGATGATTTTCCAGTTCCGATCACAGAACTCATAATTGATGCAACAGATGGCTATGAAGAACATACCTTCATCGATGGATATTAAGGATATAATCAAATCCAAATGGATCCAGAAGATGAGGAATCTACAGCCTTTAGGTCCCCTTAGGGTGTTTTTTGCTATCATGTAATGCCCTTTGGCCTGAAGAATGCAGGCGCAACATATCAGAGTGCCATGCATCGTATCTTCAAACAATTTTTAGGGAATTTTGTTGAATGTTATGTGTAAGATGGGGTGGTTAAATCTAAGAAACGTTCTAATCACTTGGCTGATTTAGAAGACATATTCCACAAACATCGGCAACATAATTTGAAGATGAAGCCCTGAAAATGTCATTTTGGGGTAACCTTAGGAAAAAAATTCAGCATTGTTGTATGCCATCAAGGTATCGAAGTCGATCCTGAGAAGATAAAGTAAATCCTTGGTATGTCACCTCCTAGGAATTTGAAATAATTGAGAGGATTTCAAGGACACTTAGCCTATATTTGGCATTTCATCGCTAATTTAGCAGGAAAATTTTTACCCTTCACCATATTGATGAAGAAGGGTGTCACTTACAGGTGGATTGAATAATGTCAAGAGGCATTCGATATTCTCCAGAAATATCTCTTGAGTCTACCGGTATTAATTCCTCCTATTGAGGGAAGACCACTTATTCTTTATGTGAAAGCCTTAGAAGCCTTCCTTTCCCAAAAGAATGATGCTGGGAATGAAAACAACCTTTACTATCTCAGTTAGACTATGCTTGAAGCAGAAACCCAATATTCAATTATTGAAAAGTGCTGCCTAGCATTAATATTTGCAGTTCAGAAGTTGAGACACTACCTACAACATTATGAGGTCCAATTGGTATCTCGCAATAACCCGCTCAAATTCATCCTTAGTAGTCCAATGATTAGAGGACGTCAAGCAATGTGGGAAGTTATTTTGTAGTAATTTGATATCCAATATGTTCCTCAAAAGGCAATAAAGGGCCCAGATCTGGCTCATTTCCTTACTGAACTTCCTTCAGTAGAAGATACATCATTAGATATTGAACTTCTTGATGTAGAATTCTTTTCTATTCAAGATATTCTTCAAACATGGGAAATGTACCTTGATGGTGATTCCAGAAGTCCAACAGTGAGGAAAATTGAAGATCCTAAGTTCAACAAAGTTGGGTTAGGAATTGTGCTCATTTCTCCAGAAAAGGTAGTGCTACCCTATTCCTTCTCATTGTTGGGAGGTGGGACAAATAATGAAACATAATACCAAGCTCTTATCGCAGGATTGGAGTTGGTGCTTCAAGCACAAGTAAATCAATTAAATGTGAAAGGTGATTCAGACTTGGTAATCAAACATGTCAATGGGGATTATGTAATTAGAAAAGAATAACTAATCCCGTTGTATGATTACGTCAGAGATTTAATGGCAGAATTTTTTTCGGAACCGACATTTTCTTATGTCCTATGATGACAAAATGCTCAAGCTGATATACTAGCTAATATAGCCACAGCTCTGGAAGATCCAAATTCGGACGAGAAAAGTATCAGTATTTCCCACCATCGTACAATTTTACCTTATCTTCATATCAAAATAGATGAAATCAATGAGATTAGTCCTATTCCAAAACTGTATGGTCATACTATAGGATGGATAAAACCTATCAGGGAATACCTTCAAAATGGAACACTTCCACCTAATAGAGCTTGAAAAGAAAAAATATGACGACGTGTGGTCAATTTCACTCTTTATAATAGCCCAAATCACCTAGATAAAATTCTCTACCAAAGGGGTTTTGATGGAGTTCTCTTCAGATGCATTGATGGTGAAGATACAATGGCTGTCATGAAAGAAGTACATGCAGGAGTCTGTGGTGCCCATCAGTCTGGACACAGACTATCTGATCAAGTTCAAAGGAATGGATATTTTTGGCCTTCAAAGATACAATATTGTGTTGATTTCACAAAGAAGTGTCATTCTTTCCATGAACAAGCCAACTTCATTCATAAACCCCCAGAGTTGCTTTATATAGATAAATACTCATGACCATTTTCTACATGGGGAATGGATGTAGTGGGACCTTATCCATCAGCAACATCCAAGCAGTTTATGTTCATTCTTACTGATACTGAATTCTTTTCCAAATGGGCAGAGGAAATACCACTCAAAGAGATCAATTCTAAATGCATTTTTAGCTCCATCAAGTCTAACATCATTACCAGATTTGGTGTCCCTCATACCATATTGATGGAAAATGGAACCAACTTCTGTTCTACTGAGGTGAGGAAGTTGTATCAAGAATACAACATCAAATCCAATCAATTATCTCGATATCATGCAGTGGACAATGGCCAGATAGAATCCTTCAACAAGACTCTTTCAAACATACTGCAAAATATGGTAGATAACGATAAGAAATCATGGTCTCATAAACACTTTCATGCTTTATGGGATTATCGGACCACCACCTGCACTGCAATGTGGTCAACTCCATATTCATTGGTATAAGGAACAGAAGTAGTCTTGCCCATTGAGGTTAAATTTCCCTCGCTCAAAGTAACCATTTATGATCAGTCATCTACATATGAATAATCTGAAAAGAGATTGGATGAATTGGAATGGTTATATGAGAAAAGATTGTGCACCCTGCACCACTTGGAAGTCTATCAGAATAGAATAGCACAATATTTCAACAAAAAAGTTTGTCTTCGTTCATTCAATTAGGGAGAAATGGTATTGGTTCTCAGAACTCCAATGATACTAGGAAAGAAAACTCCCAAGATGGAGCCAAAATGTGAAGGACCTTATTCAATACATAAGGTCTAATCCAATAGAGCTTATTCTTTGATCTCAATGGATGGAGAACTCATCACTACTCCAACCAATGCTAGATTTCTGAAGAAGTATTTTGTGTAACAAAAATCTTCACCATCATCCAACATGATGTTAATCAATGTTTTCCTTGCTGTAAGACTTTAAACTGAATAGTCTCTTATGCCCAGAAAGATGTTAAACTATGAAAAAAATCACTAATATGTCCAACATGACGTTAAACTGTGTCCTATTTTCTCTTTAATTCATGGAATTAAACTGTACAGTCCCCCTTTTGTCCAACATGATGTTAAACTTTATTTTCCTTATCTTATTAGCTCTAGGACGCTAAACTATACAACACACTTATTGTCCAACAAGACGCAAAATTGTGTTCATTTCCAACATGATGTTAAACTGTGTCCCTATATTTGTCCTACATGACGTTAAACTGTACTGATCATTCGTCCTACTTGACATAAAACTGAACAAAGTCCCTTAATACATCTGACATGAAGTTAAACAATATTTTTTCCCTGCTACATGACACTGAACTATGTAGCACCTATATTCCTCACTGCAAGACTTTAAACTGCATAGTCCCTTCATATGTCTTACATGACATTAAACTATGCATTGTTAAGGTTGTTGTTACCTCTTGTTTCTCACACCGAGTATGAGTCATGTGAGCCTAGAGTAAAAATCAACCGTAACACCTTCTCTGGGCCGCTATCCATGCATAAGTCCCAACACGATTTTGTTTAAGGTCGTTTTCCTCAAGAACAACCTGATCACTAATTCTTTAATTGAACTACATAGACATTGATCCTTGCCTTCTTGGCTGGGTACGTAGGAACCCTTCTGTGGTTCAAGCCCAAAACCAATTATTCACGTCAGTTCACCTCTGTCTCATATGATACTGATCCATGAAGTAACCCCCAGAGCCAATTTTTTATTACATTGGTTCACCACGGTCCATGCATATCACCTTAAAATATTCACACTTTTGTCCTATATGACAATAAACTACAACATTCTTTGACACCCTCACCCAAGAGGGATTCATTATTTACATTGATCTCCAATAATGTTATATTCCAAAGACTACATGCATACATGGCAATTACTGAACCTTTTATCTTGGGTTAAACCATCATTTCACTAAAGTCCCCTTTCACCCATCATATGTACGAACCAAATCTGTACATAGGGTATTTCAAGAACTATGTGCGGCTTGATTCCCATCCTTATGGGATACATAGGAACATTAAAGCATCCCTCGAATCCAGCCCCAAGTCTTTGGGCCTAACCCGAAATTCCACTTTCAGTCCTGGCTGAAAAGTCCACGTGAAAACACACACTGTGTATTCATTATTATGGTATGAGATCTATGACCCTAAACTAAGAACTCTTACACTCTCATCCCACATGATGTTAAACTGTATTTCAAGAACTATGTAGGGCTTGATTCCCATCCTTATGGGCTACGTAGGGAAGTCCAACATTTTAGTTCAGGACCCAGCCACAACATGATCATGGTTATCATTGTCCTGCGTATCTTCTACAAGAATTGGACAATTCCCATTTTGATGTATCATACTCCTAACCTTAAATACTTCCAAATCGCCATAACCCATTTCCTATCTCTTGGTCACAAAATGTTTGATACCTGAGAGTTCTTTTGCATGACTATGCGGCACGTACCCTTTGGTGGCTTTGCATAAACAATCTACATAACAAACTTGTCAGCCAAAAGATACTATTATTTTACTATGCAGCTAGTGCCCTTCGGTGGCCCTACATAATTCAACCCCCTAATGGGGTTTTTAAAATAATGGAAACTTCATTATTTAGAGGAAGACCTCTTTTGCCCTTATTTTTCTTAATGACAATATGTAGGGATCCGCAAAAATGGCCATCCTTAACATATTTTTCCCATACTCTTTTTCATGATCTGAATGTATTCAAGTCTATGGATTATATTTCCCTTCCCTACGTTTGGGTCAGAACTTATTAGGAGTAACATTCATCCAATTATTAGACAATCTTGATTGGAAATATCCTCTCCATATTCAAGTACCTCTCTCCATATAGCAGACTCTATGCTTTAGAAAATTTTAATCTCTATAAAATTCCACTGGATTTTTTAGCACTAGAAAATCAAATTTCTGAGAGTTCTTTTTCCTGACTATACAGCACGTGCCATTAGGCATCTTTGCATAAGTAGTCTACATAATGGACCTTTCAGCCAAAAGATGCTATAATTTGACTATGTAACCAATTCCATTAAGCATCCCTACATAATTTAACCCTCTAATTTGTTTGTTAAATAGTGGTAACTTCGTTATTGGGGACTACTTCTTCTAATTCCTTTTAGCCCTTTTTCATGTCATTCCTCAGATTCAAAATTTCTTAAGTCATCGTTTAAATTTTTTTCCCCATACTTGAACATGGAAATATGTTTTCACATAAATTATCAAGGAATTGAGTCAATTTCGATCCACTCGGTCAATGATATTTCAACCTTAAACATTAGCCTTTTTTATGTCCAACGTGCATGACTTTAAATTGCCTACAAAAGACAAGGTAACTCTAAACAAAAGTCAAGTTATAGCTCACTAAACATACATATTGTATGATTTTGGTAATATTGAGCAATTAAAAGATTCAAAGTTTGCAGGGTTATTCATAAAAATCCTAGAAAAAATCAAACTATGCCTACTAGTCCCATTAGCTTATGTAAAATTTAAAGTAGATAGAAAAATAATAAAAGCACAAATGATTGAAGATGAAAGTATATTTCATTGATGCACAAAAGTTAGAAGGACATCCACAGACTAGAGTCTCTTATATTTTCCAAGAATTAAAAAAGGCTGTCAACATAAATCTTCATTTGATTTACAGAATCTAGAGCTTCATTAGTAGCCACTTGAAGCTCATGGCTTCGACCAGCTTCACACTTTTCAAATTGATGGAGTGCTTTCTTAGCATCTGCAATGGATTTTAGACCATTCATTTGAACTCCTTCCAATTAATTGTTAAGTAGGTCATGTTCCCTAGTAACAACATCTAACTATTGCTAAAGGTGCATCTGCTAGAAAACTTTCTCCTTGATATTATGATTCAGCTCCTCCAACTGGGTAGCATGATCAGCCTCAGCTCGGGACACCGCAGCCTCAAATTCGCTGACATTAGACAACAAACTTGCTCTATTTTGATCTTGAGGGTATTTCTGCTCCTGATCCCTTCTTAAGATGACTTGTTTCATTGCGGCATGAATCTCTTGATATACAAAACCGCCATGTCCCAACATGATGAACAGAGAAGATAGTCGGGGAATCCTTGACGACAACTCTTCTAAAGGAACGTCAGATATGATCTTCCATATGATTTTCCATGCCTTACGTCATGAAAATTGGAGGGCCTTTTGTACATCTGGGTCTGACTCAACATCACTATCATGGGGGGGGAATATAATCTGGGATTAATTAATTTAGGGAAGTGCCCTGTTCTGATCCTTCCCCCCTGACCCAGGTTTCTTCGATTTCCATTCCCATTGGGGCTGAAGCTGAGACTTCACCTCTAAATATAGCCACTGAAATTTATGGTCCTGCATAGTCAATTAAAATATTTTGTTAGTTTTGAAGAATAAGAAAAGTTGAATAGTTGTATTTAAAATTAACTACAACTATATATTTTGTTATCTCTTACCCAATGGTAGACCAACTGCAGGAGAAGGACCCTCCCCATCCTTCCTAGCTTAAATAGGATTTTCAGGATGAGTTTGAGGATGCTCTACTGGGTTCAGCTCCACTTGAGCCAGTGTCTCTACAATAGTGGGGTTGTCTGTACCCCCTTCAGGCATTGGTAGTTCGACAGCTTGTTCATATGGAACTGCAAATTTGAACCATTCATGATCATAGGTGCAATAAGAAGTAATTTTAACAGGACGAAGGATAACACTCACATCCCAAATCTTCTAAATTACATTGTAATTTAACATGATCCAAAAATTCATCAAAAGATGTTCCAAGTTCCATCATTTCATCCAACGTTATCTCATATTCCTGGTAAGTCTCACCAGTGGGAGAATTCTATACCTTTTCATGGAAACCTTTATGATGCAGCCTCTGATCCCAGACATCGTCTTCCGATGAAACTGTAGTGTCGGTTTCAATGGCTACATCAACATGCGATTATCCCTTCATCATACCATCAATGTCTCAAATATTGTTTTAATGGACATGTTGGGAAATTTTATGGTGATAAGACCTCTTTAATGACATGTGAGTCTCAATACATTGAGGCAGAATTCTATCACATAAAGGGAAGGGAGAAATCCACAACAAAAGAGATTACCAAAGTTAATGCTCCATATGGTTTGGAGGAGATTCCAGTAAATCCATTTACACATGTGAGTCTAGATTTTGTATTGCCTATCATTCAATTTGACAAGATAGTACCAAATCAAAATACTCTTATGGAATGATCCATAATGTCAGTTACGACAATCGAGCCACACAACATGGGAGAAATTGGTAATCTACCAAGTAGTGATGAAAGAAAAAATGGTGACATCTTCATTTCATTTTCTGAAATCCAACAAGTCTATGTTTCGCCAATTAGTCCAGAAGAAGTTATAGCAACATCGTAGGTGAACAATGATGTCCATTCTCAATCCATAATCTCCTATTTATTACCCAAAGAAGACCCATCATCATCAATCAGGTCAGAAATGGATGCTTCTTCTTCAAGATATTCAAATTTTGACACATATTCTGATCATGAAAATTCTACTTTATCATCTATAATGCAAGTGAAAAACGGAAGAAATAACACATGAGGAAGAAGAATAAGAAGATCTTAGATATGCTCCTCCAACATTTGAAGAGGGTTTCTCTACCACTGTGGATGAATTTAGAGAAATAATTCTGGGTACAAAAGAAGATCCACACCCCACTTTAATCAGTGCAGCCATGACTCTTGAAGAGAAAGAGGTGTATATTTCTTTTCTAAGGAAAAATAGAGATATATTTTCCTGGAACTATATATAAATCCCCGGGCTTGATCCTGATGTTTCTACTCATCATTTGGGTTTACCAGAAGAACATCGAGGATTTAAGCAAGCCGTGAGAAGAACACACCAAACTTATGCTTCCAAAATTGAAGCTAAAGTGGATAAGCTTATCGAAGCTAAAATCGTCATAGAAGTTCAATATCCCATGTGGTTGGATAATATTGTCCCTGTAAAGAATAAGAACGGAAAAATTAGAGTTTTCATCGATTTCAGAGATCTTAATCGGCATTTTCCTAAGGATGATTTCCCAGTTCCGATTACAGAACTTTTAATTAATGCAACAGATGACTATGAAGCACATTCCTTCATGGATGGATATTCCGGATATAAACATATCCGAATGGCCCTAGAAGACGAAGAATATACATCATTCATAGCCCCTTAGGGTGTGTTTTTCTACCGAGTAATGCCCTTTGGCATAAAGAATGCAGGTGCAACTTATCAGCGTGCCATGCATCATATCCTCAAACCCTTCTTAGGGATGTTTGTTGAATGCTATCTAGATTATTTGGTATTTAATTCCAAACAAAATTTTAATCACATGGATGATTTGGAAGTCATATTCCGCAATCTTCGAGAACATAATTTTAAGATGAACCCCTTAAAATGTGCTTTTGGGGTAACCTCAGGAAAATTTCTCAGCTTTGTTGTATGCCATCGTGGTATTGAAGTCGATCCTGAGATGACGAAGTCAATCCGTGGTATGTCACCTCCACAAAATTTGAAATAATTAAGAGGACTTCAAGGACACTTTGCCTATATTCGGTGTTTCATCGCCAATTTAGCAGGCAAAAGTTTACCCTTCACCAAATTGATGAAGAAGGGAGTCTCTTACCAGTGGACTGAAGAATGTCAATAATCATTCGATATAATCAAGAAATACCTCTTGTGTCCACCGGAACTCATGCCACATGTTGAAGGATGTCAACCTATCCTATATGTAACAACTCTAGAGTGATCATTGGGTGCCTTTCTTGCTCAAAAGAATGATGTTGGGAAGGAAAACAGCCTCTACTATCTCATTCGAACTATGATTGAAGCATAAACCCGGTATTCAAGTATTGAGATGTGCTTCCTAGCATTAATCATTGTAGTTCATATGTTAAGACACTACCTGTAACATCACGAGGTCCAATTGGTATCTCACAATAACCCGCTCAAATTCATCCTTATTCGTCCAATGCTTATAGGATGTCTGGCAAGGTGGGCAGTTATTTTGCAGCAATTCGACATTCAGTTTGTTCCTCAAAAGGCGATAAGGGTCCAAGATCTGGCTGATTTCCTAGCTGAACACCCTTCAGTGGAAGACACATCTTCAGATATTGAACTCCCTGATTAAGAAGTCTTATCTATTCAAGAAAGTCCTCTAACATGGGAAATGTATTTTGATGGTTCTTCCAGAAGTCCAACAGGGAAGAAAATGGAAAATCCTAAATTCAACAATGTTGGCTTAAGAATTGTGCTCATTTCTCTAGAAAAGGAACTATTACCTTATTCCTTATTACTGTGGTAAGGTGGTACTAATAATGAAGCAGAATACGAAGCTCTCATCGTAGGCTTGGAATTAGCACTTCAAGCACAAGTGAATCACTTAAAGGTGAAAGGTGATTCAGACCTGGTAATCCAACAAGTCAATGGGGATTATGCCATCAGAAAAGAAGAAATAATCCATTTGTATGATTACATCAGAGAGTTAATGGCGGAATTCCCTTTGGAACCGAAATTTTCATATGTCCCAAGATCACAAAATGCTCAAGCTGATGCACTGGCTAATATAGCCACAACTTTGGAAGATCCAAATCCGGATGAGACAACCATCTGTATTGCCCACCGTCGTGAAATTTCACCTGATGTTCGAATCAGAACAGAGGAAATTAATGAAATTAGTCCCATTCCTGAACCGTATGTTCATACTATAGGATGGATGTAACCTATCAGGGAATACATTCAAAATGGAACACTTCCACCTGATAGAGCTGAGAAAGAACAAATCCGGGGATGTGCGGTCAATTTTACTCTTTATGATATCCTAGATAACCTAGGGAAAATTCTCTAAAAATGTGGTTTTGATGGACTTCTCTTCAGATGCATTAATGGTGAAGAGACAATGGCTGTCATGAAAGAAGTGCATGCAAGAGTTTGTGGTGCCCACTAGTCTGGACATAGACTGTCTGATCAGATTCGAAGGCTTGATACTTTTGGCCTTCAATAATACAAGATTGTTTCTATTTCACAAAGAAGTGTCACTCATTCCAATTACATGCCAACTTCATTCACTAACCTCCAGAGTTGCTTCATACAGCTAAATACTCATGGCCATTTTCCACATGGGGAATGGATGTGGTGGGACCTTACCCTTCGGCTACGACCAAGAAGTTTAAGTACATTCTTACTGCTACTGACTTCTTTTCCAAGTGGTTAGAGGCAATACCTCTCAAGGAAGTCAGTTATAAATGCATTCTTAGGTTCACTAACTCTAACATCATTACTAGATTTGGTGTCCCTCATACCATATTGACGGACAATGGCACCAACTTCTGTTCATCCGAGGTGAAGCAGTTGTATCAAAAATACAACATCAAATCCAACCATTCATCCCAGTATCATGCAGTTGTCAATGGCCAGATAGAAGCTTTCAACAAGACTCTGTCAAATATACTGCAAAATATTGTTGATAAAGATAAGAATTCATGACCTGATAAACTCTTTCATGCTTTATGGGATTATTGGACTACCACCCGCACTGCAGCTCGGTCAACTCTATATTCATTGGTATATGGAATGGAAGCAGAATTGCCAATTGAAATTCAACTACCCTCGCTCAGAGTAGCCATTTGTGATCAGTAATCTACAGATGAACAATCTCAAATGTGATTGAATGAATTGGAACAGTTAGATGAGAAAATATTGTGCACTTTCCACCACTTAGAAGTCTATCAGAATTGAATAGCATGAGCTTCTAACAAAAAAGTTCGTCTTTGTTCATTCACTCAAAGAGAATTGGTATTAGTTCTCAGAACTCAATGATACTAGGAAAGAAACCTCCCAAGCATGAGCCAAAATGGGAAGGACCTTATTCAATACATAGGGTCTACTCCAATGGAGCTTATTCATTAATCTCTATGGATGTAGAACTCGTCACTACTCCAACCAATGCCATATTTTTTAAGAAGTATTTTGTATAAATAGAGAATACTTCATTGTGGTTGCTATATGATGTTAAACTATACAGCAATGGTCCATACATATTACCTTAAACTATTTTTACTTTCATCCCACATGACGTTAAACTGTGAAAAAGCTCCCTAAATGGTCCAATATGACCTTAAACTGCAACTAGGTCCAGTATAACCTTAAACTGTATCATCAACGGTCCATGCATATGACCCTAAACTATTTGCAAGTCCCTTATGTCCAGCAAGACATTAAACTGTGAAGTCCTAACTACATGACGGTAAACTGTATAAAAGTCCCTTACGTCCGGAAAGACCTTAAACTACATAATCATCAAAGGTCCTGTATGACCTCAAACTTCACTTTTATCCCGCATGACATTAAACTGCACCATCCACAGTCCATTCATATGTCCATAAACTATTCACACTTTCATCCAACATGACGCTAAACTATATCATCCCTTTTTCATCCAACATGACGTTAAACTCTAGAAAAAGTCCCCAATCTGTCCAACATGATGTTTAATGGTGTACTCTTTTTTCCTCACAGCATGACATTAAAACTGCATAGTCCCCCTTTCTTCTAACATTACGTTAAACTATATTGTCCCCATCGTCCTAACTACATGACACTAAACTGTACAGAAAAACCCCAATATGTCCTACATGACATTAAACTGTACTTTATCCCTACTTCATGATACTAAACTATACAGCACCAATAGTCCTAACTGTAAGACTTCAAACTGCATAATCTCTTTATATGACCTACATGACATTAAACTATGCATTGTTAAGGTTGTTGTTACCTCTTGTTTCTCACAATGAGTATGAATCATGTGAGCTTAGAGAGAAAATCAACCATAACACTCTCTCTGGGATACTAACCATGTGTAAGTCCCAACAACATCATTTTTTAAGTCATTGTCCCCAAGAACAACTTGATCATGAATTCATTCTTTAATTGAACTATGCAGACTTTGATCCTTGCCTTCCAGGCTGGGTTTGTAGGCAACCTCCCAAGGTTCAAGCACAAAATGAATCTCTTCACATCGGTTCACCTCCATCTCATACGATGTTAATTCGTGAAACTTCCCCTATAATCAATATCTTTACATTAGTTCACTTTCGTCCTTGTTATACAACATTAAACTATACAACACTTATATCTAGCATGATAATAAACTACAATATTATTTGATACCCTCACTTGAGAGGGAATCATTATTTACAATGATTTTCAATCATGTTTCATTTCAAAGACAACGTGCATACATGGCAATGCCTAAACCATTCATCTTGGGTTAAACCAACATTGTATTAAAGTCCCCTTTCACCCTTCACATGTATGAACCAAATTTGTACAGAGGGTATTTCTAGAACTATGTGGGCTTGATTACCACCCTTATGAGATATGTAGGAACATTCGAGTATCCCTCGAATCCAGCCCCAAGTCTTTGGGCCTAACCCAAAATTCCACTTTTAGTCCCTTGGATGAAAAGTCCCCATGAAAACACACACTGTGTATTTCTTACAATGGTGCGAGCTTTATGACCCTAAACTAAGATATCTAATATTTTTGTCCCGCACGACGTTAAACTGTAGTTTAAGAACTATGTATGGCTTGATTTCCATCCTTATGGGATACATATTGAAGTCCAATATTTCAATTCAGGACCCAGCCACAACATGATTATGGTTAGCATTGATCTGTGTATCTCTGTATACATTGGACAATACCCATCTTTATGTGTCATACTCCTATCCTTAAATATTTTCAGATATTCATAACCCTTTTCATTACTTCTAGTCACAAAAATGTCAAACTTCTGAGAACTCTTTTTCCTGACTATGCAGCACTATCCCATAGGCGGCCTTGCATAAACAGTCTACATAACAGATTTGTCAACCAAAAGATACTATTATCTGACTATGCAGCCAATGCCCTTAGGTGGCCCTGCATAATTCAACCCCCAAAAGGGTTTGTCGCACTAGTGCAGAAAACATTTTTTACGTCGGTTATTTTTCATTATTTACGTCAGTTTTTAGGCAACGTTAATACAGACGACGTTATAAATAACGTTTTTTACGTCGGTTATTTAAAACCAGACGTAACATCCCTAACATCACGGTGTTTATCACGTCGGTTCATATAATAATCGATGTGATAAATATGCGTGGGGGGGTTTATCACGTCGGTTATTTTCTAAACCGACGTGATAAAACGCCTGGGATATAGTTTATCACATCGGTTATGACATAACCGACGTGATTAACCCTTCCACGGGCCTATTATCACGTCGGTTTCTTAAATAACCGACATGATAAAAAGGCCTGGGAAATGTTTTAGCACGTCGGTTGTCCAATAACCGACGTGGTAAATCGATTCCCAGGCCTTTTAGCACGTCGGTTATATTAGGAACCGACGTGATAAAAGGCCCGGGAACGGTTTAGCACGTCGGTTCTCGAAAAAACAGACGTGATAAACCCCTACCGATTTATTTACCACGTCGGTTATAAAATAACCGACGTGAAAGAAATATATTTATTTTTTTAAAATAATTGCACTGCTCTCACCAAAAAGAAACCAGAAACCAAACAAAAAAAATAACCATGCCAGCCCTCCCCCAAGCCCCAACTGAACCCCACCCTCATCTATACCCACCTAACAACCTGGCCAGCCTTCCCCCACCACATTGGAGCCCCACCACAACCCTTGGACACCCCCCCACCCCTTGGACAGCCCCCCACCCTCATTTACACCCCCACGACCCCTAGTACAGCCTCAAACACCCATTGGACACCCCTCCCATATCCCTTGGACACCCCCACCCCTTGGACACCCCCACCCCTTGGACATCCCCCACCCTCATTTACACCCCCAAGACCCCTAGTACAGCCTCAAACACCCATTGGACACCCCCCCCACACCTTGACAGCCCTCCCAGACCCCTTGGACACCCCCGACCCCTGGGCACCCCCCCGAGCCCTTGGACAGCCCCAAACACCCCTTGGACACCCCTCCCATATCCCTTAGACACCCCCCACCCCTTGGACACCCCCCACCCCTTGGACAGCCCCCCACCCTCATTTACACCCAACCGGCCCCTTGGACAGAACTCCCAGACACCTTGGACACCACTCCCATATCCCTTGGACACCCCCCACCCCTTGGACACCCCCCCACCCCTTCGACAGCCCCCCCCCACCCTCATTTACACCCCCCGAACACTAGGACAGCCCCAAACACCCCTTGGGCACCCCTCCCATATCCCTTGGGCACCCCCCCCCACCCCATGGACACCCCCCACCCCTTGGACAACCCCCCACCCCTTGGACATCCCCCCCCCCACCCTCATTTACACCCAACCGACCCCTTGGAAAGCCCCAAACACACCTTGGACACCCCTCCCATATCCCTTGGACACCCCCCACCCCTTGGACACCCCCACCCTCATTTACACCCCCCCGACCCCTAGGACAGCCCCAAACACACCTTGGACACCACTCCCATATCCCTTGGACACCCCCCAAACACCCACCCACCCCCTTGGAACCTCTCCCCCCATACCAAAATCCAGACCAGAAAAACCATCAACAGTAGACCAAAACAAGAAGTAGAGAAAAATTAAACATTCACTTATATAACATTCAAAACTTACACTGTCAACTTCAAAAAAAACTAAATCCAACCTAAACGACTACGAAATACACAATTACATTGACAATATTCAAAATTACATTTTACATTACAAACAACTAAAAGTCAATCAAACCTGTAAAATAATTTGACCACTCCACTTGTAAGTGTTTGATATCTTCAGCAGTAAAGGGTTGAGGGTCATCAAAAATCTACAAAGGAAAAGGATAGTAGTCAACGTGTATAATGAATAAATCAAATTGAAATATTATGAGAAAGAGGAAATCTTACCAGGTCAAAACTCAGAACTGTCCCAGTTGTTATTATTTCATACATAAATCTTAACATGTAATATCCGCATTCGATGATGCCTTGTTGCTCATGACATTTCTGTTTGAATGAGTGTAAATTAAATATATTATTTTTATATAATAAATCAAAATGTACAAATTATAAATGGATATTTACCTTCGCATGTACATATTTGATCTTGAAATTCCTTTTCTTTGCGCTTTTTCGAAAGTGGACCCATGCCCTGTTAGAAAATAATATGAATGGGGTAAATTTAAAATTCATTATAATATATAAAACTATTGTGAAATTGAAACTTACGTTTCTAATATATTCTTAAAACTTTCCCACACATCATCATGGAGAGAGCATATCCAATAAAGTGCTTTCTCCCTAGGGCAAAAAACCCCTAACATCCAATGATCCCTGATAAAAGGAAATTTAACGTTAGTGGTTTTTTATGTTAAAAGATAATTAACTCTTTGAGAGGGATGTGTTTCATACCTCTCACAAAAAGGCATCATCCAACACTGTGTGATTACATTCTTTTCAAATCTATTAGAAATATAAATCATTCTTTGTTCTTCATCCAATTCACATGCTTTGGGGGAAATCAATTGTGGGTCCACGAATCCATATACATCTGTCAGCTCATTCCTCTCACAAATTTTATACAGATACCTAATACAAAGCAGACATAAGTATACATTTTTAATAAATATAACGCAAGGAAAAGGTGTTAAGACTTACATGATAAAAATTTGCACCACGTTGATGCCCAACTTATCTCCAGTGACAAACTCCATGATATCAGTTTTCATAATCCCCACACTTAGTTCACGTCCACAGACATGAGGTTCCATTGTAAAGTCATAATGATCTGGCAACAAATTTGAATATCTTGACAATTTTTCAAGACTGCTAATATCTGCATCTGATGTCATAGCTATCTGTCTTTGTTGTTGTCTATACAGTATTTCTTTACCTTTGAAGTATTCCTGTAAAAATAAATTGAAAAATATATTAGTTTTCAAATGATAAAACATTAATAAAAATATAAAATAAAAGATATAACATCCATACCTCTATGGTAATGAGTCGAAGAAGTCTGGATGGCCAAAGTAAAAAATGGCCGATACTATGTCCAACTGTCGTCACCTCATCTGTAGGTAATGGTATCCAAGCTGATCTATCTATAATATCTTGTACAGTGACCCTCTGATTCTCTACCTCTAACTGTTGATGATGAACTGTATCTCCTATACAATATACCATCCCATATGCAACTATATGATGTTGAGGATCATCAACATACATCTCACAATAAGTAGGTAGCTGCGGTGGAGGAGGAGGATCAAAAATGGGGTCCGCAGGCTGAGGTGGGGGAGTGGGAGCTACTGGGAGAGGTGGAGTGGGAGCTGCACCCTGAAATTGTCTTTGCAAGTCTGCAAACATAACCTGCACCGATGCTCTAATCTTGTCCTCCATTGTCGCATTAATATTATGGACTTCAGCCTCCAAGGATTCTATTTTTTTTTATAAACTCCCTCAACGTTAGAAGTTGAGGAACGTGGCAACACTTTTCTTACCGATACACCTGCTGGATCACCACCGGCCTGCCGGTGGACCAGAGAGATTTGCTGTCTGGACCACCGGCCGGCCGGTGCGCCCAGACTTATCCTCTTTACGGTTTTTATTGTTTTATCATTTTGGTTTGATACATGTTTTAATAAGTAAAAAATTTACAATATCTAACATTATATGAAAAAACTAAATGTAAACAAGAAATAAACATGTGTTACCTATAATTTTAGGAATGTACAGTTGGATTGTTTTCCCAAATTCCTTCGTCGTGATCGTTCCTTATGGCACAAGCCATGTCTTCAACATACTCATCATTATGTTCTGTTAATCTTTCCATGGAAGTCGGGATCTCACATAAATCAGCATCTTCATCAAATTCATCCTCACCAACATATTGTTTTTTCCCTTGTAAAACAACAGCCCACTGCATATCTGATTGATCTACTACATAGAAAATTTGTTTGGCATGTGTTTCCATTATAAAAGAATCAGCTGTGTCTTCCAATCTATTCAGATTGACAAGTGTCATTCCAAATTCATCGTGTCTGACACTGTTGTTACCGATAAACCATTTACAGTTAAAATCAGGAACTTTAATTTTAAAGTAATCAGCCTCCCATATGTCTTCAATCACTCCATAATATGCACTTGATGCCGAAATTGGGTTTCTGTCCTTAGCACTCGAAAAATGCATTGCTTCTGCAAACACCAATACACCACTATTCTGAACTGCACTTCTGTTGTCCTGAGCTTTCGTATGAAATGTATAGCCATTAATGTCATAAGCGGACCATGTTATCACATTTAAAGATGGACCACCCACTATCCATTTTAATGTCTCTGATACATCTGATCTACCAAGCAAGGTCTTTTTAAACCATGGCAAAAAAGTTTTGTTGTGCTCATTCAAAATCCACATTTCTTTATTCTTTGGATGACATTGTTTCAACTCATTAATATGCAATGTGATATACGGTTGAACATCAGCTATGTTATTCAAGATGTATGATTCTAACTTCTTCATATGTTCAGCTGACAGTGATTTGACTTTCAAGCCACGAATCCCCTTTCCCTCATTATTAACCCGTTCATTGCGAGATGGAGGCAAACCTATGTGTTGCGCCGTAGCCAAGTAGCTCGTACAAAACTCTGCTACCTCCTCAGAAATATACTTTTCAATAATGGAGGCTTCAGGTCGATATGGATTTTTAACATATCCCTTTAATATTTTCATATACCTTTCAAAAGGATACATCCAACGAAGATATACAGGTCCACAAAGCTTTATTTCTCGAACCAGATGAATCATTAAATGCACCATCATATCAAAAAAAAGTTGGAGGAAAATACATTTCCAAATGACAAAGTATAAAAATTGCATCCTTTTCCAAAAGGTTCAAAGCATTCACATCAATCGCCTTGTTACAAATTGAATTGAAAAAATAACACAACCTCATTATAGTCTTTCTGACACGGATGGGCAATATTCCACGTAGTGCAACTGGTAGAATTTGTTGCATCATGACGTGACAATCATGTGATTTCATGCCTAACAACTTCAAGTCTTTCAATGAGACAAAATTTATTACATTTGAAGAATAACCTTGAGGCACTTTGATATCATGAAGACACTGACAGAAGCTACTTTTCTCCCTCTTCGATAATGTATGACAAGCCGGGGGAAGAAATGTTCGTCTTCCTTTAGGAGTGGGAGCTAACTCCAAACGTATTCCCATTGATAGTAGGTCTAACCTTGCATTCAACCCATCTTTTGTCTTTCCTTTAATATCTAGCAATGTTCCGATCAAAGAATCACATATATTCTTCTCCACGTGCATGACATCAATATTATGTTTGACTTCATGATACCTCCCAATATGGTAGCTCAAAAAATATTGACCTTTTCTTCCAAATATGTCTATCATTACCAGATTTCTGTGTCTTTCCCAATGTCACATCAAGGTTTTTCACCCTCTCAAAATACAAATCTGGGGATAAAGGTTTTGGAGCAGTATCAAATTCTTGTGAGCCATTGAATGCCTTTTTTAGTCTTCTATAAGGGTGATCCATAGGAAAAAACTTCCGATGACCCATGTACACTGTTTTCCTCCCATGATGCAATTGACAATATGACGTCTGTTGTTCGCAAATTGGACATGCTTTATGCCCTTTAACACTGTATCCAGACAAATTTCCATATGCTGGGAAGTCATTTATAGTGAATAGAAGCACTACATGCAGTTGAAAATATTCCATTTTATAAGAATCATACACCCTAATACCATCTGCCCATAACAGTTTCAAATCATCAATCAGCGGTGACAAGTATACATCAATATCATTGCCGGGTTGCTTTGGACCAGAGATCATGATACTCAACATGACATATTTGCGCTTCATACAATCTTCAGGAGAGAGGTTGTAAATTACCAATAAAACAGGCCATGAACTATGTGTGCTACTGAGGGTTCGGTATGGATTCATTCCATCTGTGCACAAGCCTAGTCTCAGATTTCTAATTTCATTTCCAAATGTAGGGTACTGGGCATACATTTTCTTCCATTGTGGACAATCAGTTGGATAACGTATTTTTCCATCACATACCCGCTCATCAGCATGCCATATTAACCTTTTTGCATCATGTGAATTAGCAAATAAATGTTTGAAATGAGGAATTATAGAAAGATACCAAAATACCTTTGAAGGGAGCTTTGTAATCTCTACATCAGCTTGTGATTTTTCTTTCACCTTATACCGTGATGTCCCACATTTAGGACACTCTTTCAGAAATTCATATTCCTTCCTATATATAATGCAGTCATTCGGACAGGCATGTATTTTCCTGTATCCCAATCCCATCGGGCATAATATTTTTTTGGCCCTATAATGTGAATCTAGAAGATCGTTATCTTTTAGAAGAATGCCTTTCATCAATTGTAGCAGCTCTGTAAAACTTTTGTCACTCCATCCATGTTTCGCCTTCAGGTTAATCAATCTTAACACCACCGACAAAACCGTAAAATCTGTACAACCAGGATATAATGGTTTTTCGGCATCACCATATAGACGTGCAACTGTCGGTTCTATCTCAATTTGTTCTGCTACAATATCGCGAATCATTTCTTCAATTCCATCGGAGTTACCATCTTGCGATTCATTATCATCAGTGACATTCTGTCCAGTTTCTCCATGCTAAATCCAAGGGTTGTAACTCGGATTGAAACCATGACAAATCAGATGATCTTTTATCTCTCTACTTTTCAACTTCTTCATATTCAGACATTTCAGGCATGGACAGAAAAAAATGTCACTACTTGGAACATTTCGTTTAGCAAATTCCAAAAAGGCATCAACACCTTCCTCGTATTCATTGCTCATTTGATGTGCCGTAATCCAACTTCGACTCATTATTACCTATAACAAATAGTAAAAATATATATATTTTTTAGATAAGACAAATATATGTTTATATGAAAAAAAATCATAATTTGAATGTAAATAATTTTGAAATATAAATCAAATCGATGTGTAAACCCCCCTGGACACCCCCTGACCCCTCTGGACAGCCCCCCTCCCCTCCTGGACACAACCCCCCACCCCGACCTGCTTGGACACCCCCCTGGACACCCCCCAACCCTCTGGACAGCCCCCACCCCTCCTAAACACCACCCCCCACCCCCTACCCCCTTGGACACCCCCCTGGACACCCCCCAACACCCACCCACTCCCTTGGACAACCCCCCCACACCCACCCACCCCCTTGTAAACCCCCCTGGACACCCCCCGACCCCTCTGGACAGCCCCCCACCCCTCTTGGACACCACCCCCCACCCCCTACCCCCTTGGACACCCCCTGGACATCCCCCAACCCTCTGGACAGCCCCCCCACCCACCCAGACAACCCCAAATACCCTCTGAGAGGCCTCCACCCACTTGGACAGCCCCCACACCCATCCAACCCCTTGGACACCCCACCGACCCATTTGGATAGGCCGCCACCCCCTTGGACAGCCCCCACACCCACCCATCCCCTTGGACACCACCCTGGACACCCCCCGACCCCTCTGGACAGCCCCTGACCCCTCTAGAAGCACCCCCACCCCTCCTGGACACAACCCCCACCCCCGACCTGCTTGGACACCCCCCCTGGACACCCCCAACCCTCTGGACAGCCCCCACCCCTCCTAAACACCACCCCCCACCCCCTACCCCCCTGGACACCCCCCTGGACACCCCCCAACACCCACCCACACCCTTGGACAGCCCCCCACACCCACCCACCCCCCTTGTAAACCCCCCTGGACACCCCCGACCCCTCTGGACAACCCCCCGCCCCTCCTGGACACCACCCCCCACCCCCTACCCCCTTGGACATCCCCCAACCCTCTAGACAGCCCCCCACCCACCCCGGACAACCCCAAATACCCTCTGGAGAGGCCGCCACCCACTTGGACAGCCCCCCACACCCATCCAGCCCCTTGGACACCCCCTGGACACCCCACCGACCCCTCTGGACAGGCCCGCCACCCCCTTGGACAGCCCCCCACACCCACCCATCCCCTTGGACACCACCCTGGACACCCCCCGACCCCTCTGGACAGCCCCCGACCCCTCTAGAAAGCACCCCCACCCCTCCTGGACACAACCCCCCACCCCCGACCTGCTTGGACACCCCCCTGGACACCCCCAACCCTCTGGACAGCCCCCCACCCCTCCTAAACACCACCCCCCACCCCCTACCCCCTGGACACCCCCCCTGGACACCCCCCAACACCCACCCACACCCTTGGACAACCCCCCACACCCACCCACCCCCTTGTAAATCCCCCTAGACACCCCCGACCCCTCTGAACAGCCCCGCACCCCTCCTGGACACCACCCCCCACCCCCTACCCCCTTGGACACCCCCCTGGACATCCCCCAACCCTCTGGACAGCCCCCCCACCCACCCGGACAACCCCAAATACCCTCTGGAGAGGCCGCCACCCACTTGGACAGCCCCCCACACCCATCCAACCCCTTAGACACCCCCCTGGACACCCCACCGAACCCTCTGGACAGGCCGCCACCCCCTTGGATAGCCCCCACACCCACCCATCCCCTTGGACACCACCCTGGACACCCCCCGACCCCTCTGGACAGCCCCCGACCCCTCTAGAAAGCACCCCCACCCCTCCTGGACACAACCCCCCACCCCCGACCTGCTTGGACACCCCCCTGGACACCCCCCAACCCTCTGGACAGCCCCCCACCCCTCCTAAACACCACCCCCACCCCCTACCCCCCTTGGACACCCCCCTGGACACCCCCCAACACCCACCCACACCCTTGGACAACCCCCCACACCCACCCACCCCCTTGTAAACCCCCTGGACACCCCCTGACCCCTCTGGACAGCCCCCACCCCTCCTGGACACAACCCCCCACCCCCGACCTTCTTGGACACCCCCCTGGACACCCCCAACCCTTTGGACACCCCCCTGGACACCCCCCTGGACACGCCCCAACCCTCTCAGGGATTTATAGAAAACGATGAAAAATTAGTGAAATCATAAAATTAGTCAATATTGCAAGTCGAACAAATAGATCTAGGGATGATAAATAAGATTATGGTGCCAAAACGAGTTAAAAGGGTTCGCAATCGAAGAATCTTAGCTAGTTTAAACAAAAAAATCACAACACATATATATATACTATCCGTGAAAAAAAATGAACGAGTGGGAGGATTACCTGAGTGCTGCGAGTTTAGATGATTGATCCGAGGAGATTAAATATGAGAAACGATGATCGCAAAACGAATCTAAACCAACGAAATGGACGAGCCGATTCGGGTTTACGCGCGAGAGAGACGAGTCGCGACTGTTGAAGGTAAACTCGCGAATGACAATCCACATTTTTAAATGAGTTATCACGTCGGTTATTCAATAACCGACGTTATAATTTTTTTAAAAACATTTATAACATCGGTTATTCAATAACCGACGTAAAAACCGTCCTCCGATTCTTTTTTTACGTCGGTTATTTTGATAACCGATGTTATAAAGGGCTCAAAATCCGCGTTTTTTTACGTCGGTTATTCCATAACCGACGTCAAAAACATTTGCGAATTCTTTTGTTACGTCGGTTATAAAATAACCGACGTAAAAAACGAATCCGCACGATTTATAACATCGGTTATAAAAATAACCGACATTATAGGTGTACCGAACACAGGTTTTTACGTCGGTTATTAAATAACCGACGTAAAAAACCTCGTTTTACATATTATGACGTCGGTTTTATATAACCGACGTAAAAAATGGTGACGTAAAAAATGTTTTCTGCACTACTGTCGGATAGTGATAACTTCATTCTTGGGAAGAATGCCTATTTTGTCCTTATTTGTCTTAAATGACAGTATGTAGGGATCCGCAAAAATTGCCATCCATAACCTATTTTTTCCATATCCTTTTTCATGATCTGAAAGTATTCAAGTCTATGGTTTATATTCTCCTTCCATACGTTTGGGTCAGAACTTCGTAAGAGTAATATCCATCCAGTTATTTGATAATCTTGTTTGGAAATATCTTCTCTATATTCAAGTACCTCTTTCCATACAACAAACTCTTTACTTTGGAATATTTGAATCTCCATAAACTTTCACTGGCTTTTAGCACTAGGAAAGTAAATTCTTGAGAGTTCTTTTACCTGACTATGTAGCACATGCCCATAGGTGGCCTTGCATAAACAGACTACATAACAGATTTGTTAGCCAAAATATACTATTTATTTAATTATGCATCCAATGCCCTTAGGTGGCCCTGTATAATTCAACCCCATAACGGGTTTGTTTAATAATGGTAACTTCATTCTTGGGAACTACTTCTTCTAATTACTTTTATCTATTTTTCATGTCATTCCTCAGATTTAAATATTCTTAAGTCATAGATTACATATTTTCCCCTATACTTGAGTATGGTACAATGTTTTCAGATGAATTTTAAAGGAATTGAGTCAATTCTAATTCATTTGGTCAAAGCTATTTCTACATTACACATTAGCCTCTTTATATCCGACGTGCCTAAATTTAAACTTCCCACAAAAGAAAAGGGAACTCTGAATAAAAGTCATGTTCCAGCTCACTAAACATACATTTTTTATGATTTAGGTAATATTGATCAATTAAAAGATTCAATGTTTGTAGGGTTATTTACATTAATCCTAGTAAAAATCAAACTATGCTTACTAGGACCATTGGATTAGGTAAAATTTAAAGCAGGTAGCAAGAAAATGCGTGCACAATTTATTGAAGGTGAAAGTGTTTTTAATTGATGTACAAGAATTAGAAGGACATCCACATATTGGAGTCTCTTCTCTTTTCCAAGTATTTACAAAAGACTTTCAATGTAACTCTTCATTTGATTTATGGAATCCCGAGCTTCATCAGCAGCCGCCTGAAACTCATTCATTCAACTGGATACCATAAGAGATGTAGTGATACCAGCTCTTCTTGGAACAATTGTAAAAGAATTTTCTTGAGTGTGGTTTGAGAAAATTTTCTGCTGATCAAAGAGTGACTCTGTTTCTATCCAAGTGACTTGGAAGATGGATACATGGATTTGATAATGGATCACTGGAAGTAAAGATCCATTTGGAGAGATTACTCTTTTCAGATATATCTCTAATTCCATGTTTTTCTTCTCTCCACCAACCGGCAATGGAAAACATTTCAGACCATGGGTTTTCTATTTTCATATCTGCAAGGAAATGGAATGCAGGAATAATTTGAAAGTTCATGACAATGTTGTTGCTCTTAATGCACAACATAACTGAAATAGAGGAGTAGTAGTGCAGCTGCATCTCTGGAATATAATTCATTGAAAATGGAACATTGACTCATTGTCGATGACCATGACCATATAATGGCAGGTAGATGCTCTGTGGGAAATTAAGATGATATTCTTCAAATAATTATCCAAATTTGGGAGAGTGTTGTCGCATATATCATAGTAATCATGGCCAACAATGTTCATCATTTCATAAATATGCTTTCTTGCTAGTTCATCATCCATTCAAATTCTCTTGGGAGCCATTGAATCTGCACAATGGATGAATAATTAACTCTTAAGCAAGTTGATTTTTCATAAAATTTGTGAAAGAATTCGAAAAAAATGGAAAAGGAATTAAGGCGTGAAAGTCTAAAACCTGGCGCACAAGTATGGAGGTGTCGTGCAAGTATTTGGAGTGCAAGTATCACCGCGTAGGTCCAGATACCTCTATAGCAGTGCGACATCAAATAAACAGCAAGAAGAAGAGTAAATTGCGCGGAAAATGCAACTTGCGCGGCAAGAGCTCAAAAGTTTCAAATCCATATGCCTCGTACAGATGTGAGACCCTCTATTTATAGACGTGGCCAGGACCCTGCGTGCCGTACCCTGTGCGATCAAGGGCCCTATCCCTGCGTGCCAGGCCTTGCGTGCCCAAATCTCATTTGCGCGCCCTAATTTTTTTTGATTCTCAATTTCCTCAGAGTCAAATCCTCTATTTTCTCTGGATCCAACTCTGTGGGAGGACTTTTGTTGAAGATCCTTTCATCACAGAATCTAAATATTGGAAAAGGGGAATATCTGGGCTCAAAGTGATTCAACCTTTGGACAAAATATCAAAAAAATTGACAAAAGAAGGAATAAGAAGAATGATTCACATGTACCGTGCATGTTTCCTCACTATCGTGCAAGTTCACTTGCGCGACCCAAGTGATAACCACCCGGGGTCATTTCCTACATATAAATAGACCCTGTGGGCCCCCCAAGAGGAGGAGGAATTTTTCCAGAAACTCTGATTTGAGATCCCGATGCCCTAGTCTCTTCTCAATGCTTCCAAAACACTTCTAAGGTAATTTATTACCTATAACGGAAGATCTAATGAGGGGGAGTAAGGCCTAAGTGTTGAAACTCATCATCCCTTGCGCGCCTGAGTGGCCATCCCTTAAGGGAAAAGGCCCCACTTGTGTGCCGCCTTAATCCTTCAATAGAACTCGTGCACCCCTCTTCTAAAAGATCCTCAAGAGGATTCTAAAGTCTTTAACCAAGATTTGCTCATGTATTACCCTGATAGTTAACCTTCGCACAAGTACCCATGTGTCACGTAGGTATACCTGCGCGACTGGGACTTGCGCACCCACACAGTACTTGCGCGCCTGCCAAGACTTGCACGCCTCTGCCTCCATGGGTGCCCTTCTTTCCCATTTCACCCCTCTTATTTCATTAAACCTCTCCTATTCAAGATTCAGTCTTCAAGACACTCTTCAATGCCATTTATGGTATGACTTCTTTATTTGACATCCTTGTTTAAAAGGAATTCAGTGGAATAACTCTCAAAATATAGTTATTTATACATCTTTATGTCACTAAAGATTTAGATTTCATTCATTCAACCTCATCCTTTACAATGAGAGAACTCATTAACCTGGGAATCCTCCTTAGGAGTAAGCCCCAGTCCCTTAATTTGGGCCTCCTTTTCAGGAGTAATCTCCATTCTTAATTTCGTGTAACCAGTCCTAATTTACCTTTGATCTGGGATTCCTTTTCAGGAGTAAAACCCAATCATAAGTCCTCACCTAATTTGGGCCTCCTTTTCAGGAGTAAGCCCCAAGTTAGAGTATTAAATTCTCCATGAAGCACATATACCTTTATGGACCCTGTTCTGGGATTTCTTCCCAGAAGTAAATCCTAATCTTCATTTATCTGAGTAGTCATATATACATAAGCCCCACATTATTTCTTATGAATGCATCTTTCCTGGAACAATTGTCTGATTTTTTTTAGCAATACCTATTGTTTCTCACACCGAGCATGACTCACGTGATCTTAGAGTGTAAAAGTAATTACTACATCCTTCTTTGAGCCATCAATCATAAACATCATACTTCCTTACTCGAACTACGTGGGTTCTGATTCTTTTTATAGACAAAGGATATGTAGGTTGCCCATCTGCGGGATCGATCCCATCTCGGAAATAATTCATGTCCTTCTGAATGACAATAAACTTCAAGTGACCCACTGAGTGGCTTTTAAACCAGTATGGTCATCATAAGGACCAAGAGACTTTTACGTATCAAAGGATACCATTGACTTAGAATCTATAACAAATACAAATGATTCTTTATCAGTGAAGAACCTCGAATACATATAAAAGATTCTCTAAATTTCTTCCATATCAATCATTGATTGTCAGATCTAAAGGAAAACTCATTTTATACTTGATAATGTAATAAGGATTCATGAACATAACTTAAATCTATAAAGAGGGTCCCGAAGTAGACAATAATTCCCCTAAAAAAGGTGTGATGAGTCCGACCTCCCATCCTCTCGACCAATGCAAATTCCTGAGCCTCATCAGTCCAAAAACTAATGAGCCCCTACCTTTGGAACGTAGGTCTGAATCGATGTGGAATCATTGGATGTTTCCGGTTCTACGAACAAACCCGTTAGAAACCGATCGGAATGTTTGAACCTCCCATCAAAGGAGGTCATACCCGAAGTCCAAGGGAAACACTGATGGATAAAAAAACCGATAGACATTGTACCATAATTTTGTTGTTTAAATTAAGAGAAGATTATATCATTCATTGATCAACACATGTTCCAAAAATTTCCGAACATTGTCATAAGAATCTCAATGTTCTAGTATAATTGATCTTATCACAGGAGTTTTTCACCGTTCATCACCATGAGAATCACATCAAAAGAATTTTCCATGATCTCTCTAGACTCAATAGTGGGAGGTTGAGGAAGAACTCCCTTTATTCAAGGGTGAAACCTTATGGAGGGAGCTCTCTAGGGATTGAGAGGGTTCTCTCTAGCTCTCATTGTACATATCCTAAAATGAGGTAGATATGTTGGAAAAATAATATTATTGGGTATAAATATCACTAGGGATTAGAAAAAAATATGTTCAAAAGTACCCTTTAATATTCATTTAATCCCTTCAGGAACCCCATTTATCGAATAATAATATTTTTATTATTTCCCTAAAATTCACTTAACGTTACAATTAAATTAAATATTATTTAGTCAAAATATATTAAATATATATTAAATTTCACTGGACCTAAATACTCACTCATCCCTTCCTCAATAATCTTTATTAGGCCTTTAATTATAAATATTTATTTAATAAATAAATATCACTTCAATATTCACTAATAAATAATCAAATATTACATTCATTAAATAGAAAATAAATTTTTATTAAATATTACGCTCACATTATATTCATCAAATAACTGGTGATAGAATATATGCGATCAATAAAAGATGAATAAATTTTAAACCATATAAAGTAATATTATTTATTAAACTTTCTATATAAGGAATAATAATATATTACTTAACTATGATTCTGGATATACATTGTGTGTCACCTTCTAGGCCACTTTCTCAATGGAAATAGGAAAAATTAACTGAAGTCCAATGTTATCATCTAGAAACATGACAAGGTACCCATAGATAAATAAGTTGATGTCGCAATAATAAAATACCTCATAGGGATTATTCCTATTTAATATGACCCATTTATCATGATATCTCTAATCAAGTAGGTAGTATGTTGGTGCCATCAACCTATGTGCCTAATGTCTCTTTCTTTTCCTTCCAAAAAATCAAACTTTTCTATAGATCACTAGGGCCTTGGATTTTGTAGTCTATATAATTTCTATCAAAGAACTATATATATGATTTTATATTAAATAATAGTTGGGAGAAATCGTTTCTCGCATTATTCATTACCAAAATATTACTTTTGACGCACCCAACACATCCAACCTCGATGTGATCATCTTACATCATTTGTTTTTATTAAGACATCAAAGTGCGTGACTCATAACACCAATTAATAATAATATTAATGTATAAGGACCAATAAACACATCTAAATATTGAAACATACAATGACACATTTATATGTGGATTTCCTATTAGTCGGTCTTGTTCTCATAATATATTACAAATGATATTACCATAGGTGTACACCATGAGAATGTGACTCAATGGTCTTTGAGTATCCACCCCTTATAACATATATCATTTGGGTCAATAAAAGGATATCATCATGCTATATAAAATATTTTTTTTATAATAGTGTCATAGTGATTTTTGTTCTTATCATAGTGGTGAACTATTGTGACCTTTTATAGAGATTACTACTCTTTATACATTTACATATACCATGTTACATGGAAGAAAAATAATGATCTAATAAAGATTTTATTAATATTAAAAACTACGAATTCATGTTTTCATAATGTACAAATAAGTCAGTTTTAGGTCACCCACTCAAACAGTGTGGACCTCCAAGGCCTATTACTTTGAAGAATATGATAAAGAAGAATTTCAAGTCATTATTTCATTTTCAAAATAATATATGGGTGAAACCATTAGGGGGAACATACACCCATGATATAACACTATATAGTCCAATGGTTTCGAAATATTCCACTTTCTAGTGGATACTAGCTCTTAGATGAACTTCATATAGGCCTGAACAATTCACATGATAGGTATTACACAAATAGATATGGCCTCTCTAACCAGACTGTTTAGTTGTACAAGAAGATTGACCAAAATCCAAATGATAAGATTCTTTTAATGAACCAATTATCTAAATTAGTAGAAAGTACATATTTTTTGTGTGGACACATTGGATAATGCCTATAATGGCCTATTGGTAACACCTTGGATTGTTTCATGCATTGGTATACTATTTATACCACCATTGACTAAAATAATTTCGCAATGGACATTTAGGGTTACTCAAGGGTGACACTTCTACGTCAATCTCTTATGAGGTTAACTTACTTGATTTTGGGAACCAAAAAAGGGTGGGAAATAGCCACAAAAAGATAAGGTCGAGGATATAAATTACCCTAATGATCAGAATTCCACTATAGAAGATTCATGGGTAGACATAAAATATATCTTCATTATCTCATCAATTAGTCGGAATCCACAACCCAAGACATGGGCAGCCTTTTTTCAGTCCCTAAGATGAAGAATTTATCACCTATTACCTTTTAATACAACACTAGGCATGCTTGACAAGTACAAAAACCCTACCCTTATAATGTGTCAAGAGTTTGGATGCTTTGAAACCAAAATAAAATATTCTCACAAGTTAAAAAAAGACTGTCTGACTTGATGGAAGGAAACTTGATATCATTGATTTTAAATTAGAGGTGTATCACATGGTTAGAAACTATGTGGGATTGGATCATCAACCTTCATCACTTTGGTCAACACTGAGTAGGGCACCCTCGTCATGGACTCTATGCATACTGTAGATGACTCCAGCATTCTTCTTAAATTAGTTGTTCCAGAAGAATTACTTCCATTATCTAATCATCATTTATCAGGAAATGAAATAGATTTGGAGGAAAATCATCGTACATTTGAAGTGGGTGTCTTCATAAATATTTACCAGTTGAATCAGGTAAATCAACAAACTAAATAATAAATGAGTCCATCATAGATAATAGGAATTATATTTTCAAAAGAACAACAATAGTATGTGGATTTCTTGAAACAGTGCCATATGGTGTTTTCCAAGAGGTATAACAATATTTTATGGAATGATACCCATGTTTATTTCTATCACCTTGGAATACCAATGGGTTTTCATGTTTTTAAACAACCTCTAAAAAATCTGAACCCTTCCCTTGATTTCCTATTTATGGAGAAAGGTTAAAATATTATTAAGGAAAACTTCTTCATAGAGGTCTGGTAGCCTAGGTTGTTGGAGTACATTATCCCCATTAGAAATAAAAATTGGTATACCATAGTCTGTGTTGAATTAGATACATCAATTTTTTTTCCCAAATTATGATTTTATGCTTCGGGTGAAAGAGGTTCTCAATGTTGATATGGATAAATTAAAGGCTATATCCTTCATAGAACAATATTCCATGTACAATCATATCTGAACGGCCTGTCAAGATGGGGATGAAACTACCTTCATGGAACCATATAAGAAATATTTCTATCTAGTGATGAATTCTTTTTGAAGAATTATATAGCCAACTTCTTGCATGCTATGTAACATGTCATCATGTAACTTATTAGTCCACTAGGTTAATGTTATGTGTTTGATTTGGTGGATAACTCCCACCAACTCTTGTACCATATCAAAAACCATGATAAAGAGTTTAGTATCCTCTTCTCTATCCAATTAATGATACACCCTTTTATGTTCACATTCAGGGTTATCTATATAAGGGTTTATGTCATCAACATTAGATTTAGGGGAATCAAGATAAATCTTGAGAACATCAATTCTATCATCCAAATTCCTTCTCCGTGAAACATTCAGGTGTTGCAAGACCTCTAAGGCAACTTAACATATAATATCTAATTTATTCAAAATATGGCTGACATGTGTAATCCTTTTTTAGGGTCATTAAGGAACCTCTTACGAATGGGATAAAAAATTCCATATAATGTTTGAGAGAATTATTAAGAATATTTTATGACCTTTTGTTTGGATTCCACCTATCATAGTGAATCATTTGGTCCTTTATGTGACCATGAGGGAACGGTCCCTTGGTTCCTTATAAGAAAAATAAAATAATTTGGGTAGGTATAATAACCAATGTTATACTAGACCTATTCTCCTCAAGATAGAATATAGATATTTCTGCAATTAAAAGAATTGAATCAAGCCGGTTGTTATAATTAAAATGTTATGAAAATAGATAGAGGATCCTGATATATAGCTAGTTTCACATATTAACCAGGTGATGTAAATCCTTAAATTCCACATGTTGAAAATGGGATTAGAACTCTGGGTGGTAATCCTTATGTAGTTTTACATAAGGTATTTCCCCCCAAAAACATCAAGGGACTACCGTTAGAAAACATCATATCAACACATCCTATCTGTGAGGAACTTCCCTTGTAAGATTATTTTATAAATGAAGACATTCAATCATAGGATCACGTTTTCTTGTGTTTCCAGATGAATTTTAACAGTGCCTCCCCTAGCATGATTGGTAGAATGCTCAATGACATAAAACATAATATAGTATTCATCGTGATTATCTCTATAACTTTTATGTAGACCATATTTATATACACATTCCTATTTTTAAATGGAAATAAAAAAATGCTGAATAATACTACACCCCTATAACGGGTCTAATTTTTTCCCTTGATATTTATGTCCACCTATTTCTTGTGAAGGGATACAGTGAGATAGTTATCAAAGAGATAGTGACAATATCTTCAGAAAAAAATCCCATTTCCCATCTAGAATGTATTTTCCCACTAATGGATGAAATCCCTTCCCAGATAAAGGCAAATCATGTTACTTGGGCATATAATAGAAAATAAAATTATTTTTCAATTATGACCTCATTCCTAGAAATGTCTGTTCAATATGATTTTTTTATTTATGATACTTGTTGTAGGGTTATCACCCCTTCCAATTTATATAATGACAACCAAAAGGTATATCTGTTGACCATCAGTACTTCTATACTAGGGACCATAAATTTCCTTTGCTTAATTAAATCACTGATAATATGACACCCTTCCTTAATTATATCTAGAAAAACCTTTTCCCTCAATACAAACCTGATAATTAATAAATCTACCATAGTACAATACAATATAGTTCACCCTCAAGAGTATCCCTAACCTTGAGAAGTATATCTACATGTGTTGGTCTGATAGAATTATCCTCTACCATATTAAAGGGAGGTAGATACCCCAAGTTATGTATGGGGTCCAGGAATAGACAACCAAGGACAATAATAGTTTAGTGTCTTTGGAAACTCAGAAAAAATATTCTAATCATGGTGAACAATCTTGAACATCTCTCATAAAGATCATTCCCGTTTATTTTCATTCCTAAAAACATTTCTTTATATCAATGGGAATGGAAAACATAAAATGCGTGAGTTCAAATTCTCACTAAGGGTAATAATGGAGAAAAAAACCGTATACATTTGAACTTAAAAACATAAACATAATGTTTAAACATCAAAATCTTGAGTTGTGAAATAAATCTTGGGAATACATAAGGTAGAGATCATAAAGGAACATTAATCATAATAAAATTACATGGGAATAAAACATGTAATTATGGAAAACCATTAAGCACATATTATGATTTCCATATTAGCCAAGGCATTGATTCCAAGACCATAATACTGGAAAAAGTCCATTACTGAACTGGGTTTACATGTCGTTCCATCTCTATATTAATGAACCATATTCACTTTTCGTTCCAGCCATGTCTATCTGATGAGATATAAAATATTTACCCAATGCATTGTAGGGAGATATAGGTCCCACCAATCTCATAATGAAATCATTCTTTCGTGTGCCACAAAATAAACACAAATCATTTATCATAACCCAATGAATATAATGGGGTTCAGAAACATCATCCCATCATAACATAATCCATATAAAACAAATGTATATCATTTAATCATAATAAAAATAAAACCTTGTATATAATAGATAAATTAATATTGAAACATAAACATACTAAATAATGTCATCTAAGATGGAAAATAATTTTGATAAAACACTTGAAATGAATTATTGAGGAAAATAACCTTTTTTTCAAAATCACATTATTTTCACCAAATTGCCTGAAATTTTAAATGAAAAGGATTTTAGTTGAAAATAACCATGAAATATTGTAGAGGAAGATTTGTGAGAATAAGATGTTATGAAACCGTAAAAATCCATTCATGCCGTATAAGATAAATAAAACATTTCTCTTGTACTTTTTCCAGAAATGTCAAAAAGTACCTCGTTTGGTAAACAAAAGAAATATTCCTTCCATATCTCATAGTAAAAGTCAAAAAGGGTTAATCATGACATTAAACATACCTGGAATAATAATAATACTTTTATGAATTTTTTTTTATAAAACATGGTCATGAATGATAAATATAAACCCAGTAAATACTTACGAATAAACAATATCGGATAAGAATGAGATTGGAATAATTATCCCCAACCTTAGGTACAATTTCTTTCATACGTGTAAGAAAATATTGTATAGTGGGTTTAAACATATTATTAACTTTTAAAATAATAATAATAATATTTATGATATCATATATTATTCACTTATTACATTATATTACCTGTTCTTTTGTCAATTCCATGTTAAAACAGTGTTTTGGGTAAAATCGTTTCATTTATCGTACGTGTTTGGACTTGTTGTTCATGATATTATTTCTAATATCTGGATTTACTTAATTACACAATATAAAAAATTATTTGTATATAATATATATTAATCATATAAATATTTATGATTGATCGATAATTGGAATGAAATACACCGTTCATGGAGACAGTAGGTCGTACGTACGTGTGAACACTATTTTCGTTTCCTTATTGAATCGAATGGAATAAAGTCAATGAAACATATATGTAAATAAATCCAGTATCATTATTATGTCATATATTTCATGATTATTTATTATATATACTTTATAATCATTCTTTAATGGTTATCTTGGAGAATGAATCTCATCGCGTTGTGGAGACTGTAATCCGTACGTACGCACGAGCGATGATATCATTCCCATAATTATTGAATGGAATTGGAGTAGATGATATAATATATCAGAATCATTATGATGTTATAATAACCATATATATTTATTATTTACACCATTATACACATCTAAGTAATGTGGTTGTGGAGAAACAGATTACACCATGGCGAGGAGACCGTATTCTGTTCGTACGCACACACATTGATTTTGTTTTCCATAGATGGATAGAAGGTGAAATGGGGTTGTTTCATATTTATAATAACATATAAGTATATTAGAGATACTTATTTTATTACTTTATAATTAAAAAACTTAAAAAGTTTAATTTGTCGAAGAAAAAAACTTGAAAGAAGCGGTAGAATAGTTTACCTCTTCATCGACGTACCTCCTTTAACCTTCCTCTTAAGGGACTAGAGTTGGTCTTATTAGAAGACTGAAATTTCTAGAATGTGACTTGAAAATTTTAGTAGAGTAATGGGTAGGGTTTTGTGATGCATGAAGGGTCAAAATTGTGTTAAGAAAAGATGGAAGGGGTGCCCTTTTATAAGATAGGAGAGGGGCACCTTTGGAAACCTCTAAAATATTAATTTATAATAAACCCAAACCCCACATAAATACTTCCAAAATGACTCAAATTTGAAGATGAGATGTGATAGGGTTGTAATATCATCATCCAGTAAAATTATACATGTTTGGAATTTATTATAAACCTTATCAACTTGATTTATCCTTATTTAATCTATTTAATTTTTTTGTGGTAATAATATTCAAAATTTAAAATTGATATAAATAATTACTAATGTGTTTTCAATTTTCAATAATTGGATAAATTATAACATTTTTTACCATATGAATTTCAATTTATAATTTTTAAATATTTTTGTTATTTTTAAAGAATTTAATAAATTATCATTGTTTTTAAAATATCAATAGTGTTAATTTTGACACTGTTGAATTATATGAATTTAAATAAATTCCACATAGAACATATATTCGAACCAAATTATTTAATTATTTCCTAACATTGCATATTCATATAAAAATATCATGGAGAACATTAATTGGTTCATATAATATTTATTTTAATATTTTTAAAACCATTTATTGGATATTTTTCTAAATAAAATAATTACTACAACATTTTTGGTATATTTAATTAATATACTTAATTGTTTCATAAAAATTAAAATTAAAATACTATGATGAAGATAAATCTAATTGATTTCATAATAATTCTTTTATTCTAATTTATAATCTTAAAATCACTACCTTTTAATTTTTATATTTATTAAATTATGAAGGTCACAACATTGACATCATTTAAAATAAAATATTATAAATGTCGTAATCTGTTTTATGAGGCTCCAAATTGTCCACAAGTCATCCCTTGGATGAAAATGGTATATATAGACTCTAACAATATTTTTTGGTCAGATTTTTGGGCATTTGGATGGGAAATAGTATTTTAATAAAAACTATATTATTGATTTTTCACTGAATAAATAATTTTTTCATCATTAACGTATATGTTATTAATGTAATTAAATATTTATTAAAAATTTCAAATAAATTACCATAAAAAATAAAAACATTTTAGATTTCAAATGAGTTTTTATAATGATATTTATATTCTGAATAACCTTATCTTAAAAATACATTAATTATTAATGTTTGAGTGAGACCTATTTCACTTTCTTTAAATAAAATAAATTAAGGGTCTTAATCATATCCAAGTAGATTCTAATATATTCAATTTCGACCCAAATATGCTTTAGGGAAAATTATAATCATCAAATTATATTAATAGAAGTGTAAGGGTAATTTAATAATATTATATTTACCCTTAATTGCCTTATTTACCTTTAACTATGGTAAATAAGATTTACCGTAGTTACTATTCATAATTCCCAAAAATAAAAAGTAGCCTATTAATATAATTTTTTCCTAATTATTCCAAATATGGAATATGTGTTTCAAAATTCAAATCACCGAAGTGGCAGTATTTAATTAAAAATTAATCCCACTGTTGAGAAAACGGGTTTTAAAAGTTAAAATGTTGTAAAAGATTAAATGGTTTTTACCTATGAATTCAATGTAAAATTAATGATTGTGAAATAAATTATATTAAATAGTAAAAATATATTCTATTTATACTTTAAAACCATTGAATATTATAATTTAACCATATTAATTATCTCGATGAAAAAATTTGTTTTTAATTACAATTTAGCGTATTATTACTATTCATCAAAATAAGAAACCTATCAAAAAAATATCAAAAATTTGTCCAAAGTAAATTTTTATATCCTTATTCCAAAGAAAAATTTTATTTGGTCAAATTTAACTTATAAAAATGTCAAAAACTAGATTTAAAATGTGTGTTCCATTAAAAGGTGGCAAAACTGCAATTTTTTGAAAAATACTTATTTTACCAAATAAAAATATTTTGTTCACATAACATGTTCTAGAATATGTGTAAGATGAATTATAATGTTATAAAATTCAAATTTTAGTTAATACTATTCATAACTTCTAGTTCAAAATAATATTATAACAATATATCATTGTTTAGGGAAACTCGGTATTGCGTACAACACATGCTATTAAGGAAGGTCGCTCTTCCTTGCAATAAAAGCCAAGAATTGTTTTTCCATATAATACAAGATAATAAGGTGTTGCGTATAATAAAAACTAATTTTGTTTTAGCGTAAAACACAAGACATCCAAGAAATTAGAAAAATAATATTTCTCATAAAATCTTGGGGGGTTACATTCTACCCCCCTTAAAATGAAATTTTCCCTCAAAATTTGTCGGGGTTATAAATAGTTTACTAATGGATGTTTATTTCATAAATACCCACATTGTAAAAAGGAATACTAAAACTCAATTTTAAAAAATAAATTATGAAATGTAACGGTTACCAAAATTAATTAATCATTGGGTTTCTACATAGGAGAACATAGGTGAAAATATGGATATGGAAGAGAAATATAACCATCATGTTATGATGAAGAGTGGTAGAGAAAATAGAAATGGAAAAGCCAAAAATCACAAAGACGTAAATTTGTGATGATCTAAGGTAGCATCTGATTCATCATTTATGAGGTCACTAAGAAAACATTTATGGTTTTCAATATCATTTTCCTAATGTTGAAAATTTTTTGAATTAAAAGAAATACTTACTTGATTTTGGTACAATCTCACTATTGTTCATGCCATGAAAAATTTCCTCTTCATATATTAATGAAATGAAGGTTAATTTTTCTTTCATGAAGTGTTAGCAAATCATTCTATAGAATGATAGGTCATTCCATCTATCCTAAACATAATTTTAGCTAAAGTTATATACATTAGTCCATCTATGGTGATAATAATTGTATATGGTTCCAAAATGGACTTATACATCATCTATCATACTGCTTAATAAAATAAAACTAGTTTCTATTTACAAGAGACTTCATGTATCCCAGTGGTAGGTGATAGTGGCATGTCACACTTCGGTTCGGGGTTCGATTCCCACAGCCTTGTCTGACGTGATGGGTTGTCACTCTTCCTATGGGTTATCTTTTTTCTAAAACTATACTATTATAACATTCTAGAAATAAAATCGAAAAACAAGTTCTATCCTTAAATAATACTCTCTGATGTCTAACGTAATCCATTAAAACCTTTAGGCTTATCAAAAATACTTTTTTCCAATATCATTGTAAAAAAGAAGACAACTACCAGAAAGAACATATAATAAGCATGTGAATGCCATAATTTATCCCCCATATATCATAAGATATATCTTATTGGACACATTCCAACCAAGTGAATACCTTAATCATGTATTCTCTTGAAACATGATTTACCATAGAACCACAGTGAAAACATGAATGCTATCAAAAGTTAACTCTTTCCACATAATAAAATCCCAAAATTTCTATATTCTCAAACCAAGATATCACTTTGTCCTTATATCAGTCATGAGATCCATAATACTATCAAACATATTATTTTCTCCCTATAAATTCATTATGTTCATATCATCTTCTTTCCAAAAATATTTCAATCACTTTTCATGGTTACCGGTACCATATTCGTATGGAAAACCACAATGGACCAATACAAAAATATTTCAATATACCATAAAAGAACCTCTATAACATTATTATGGAATTCCAAAACATAAGCACTTCAATCCCTCCTCTTTGATGATTGGAATAGAATAGGTCCTTCCACTATTTAGAAGTAACCGATTAGGTCGGGCCATTGAGTTGGGTAATGCCCAAGTTCCCCAGAGATAAGACATTGAACTCCACCCTAGTCGATCACTCTATAAACTTTTTCTCCACACAGATAACATCTTCCCCTCCATTTGAGGTATTCCTCAAGGTTCTTCTTCTCTTATTCTTGATATGTAGAAATCTTCATCTTCCTTCATATATGTTCCAATCCATGAGAACATGCATAAAAGTTCATCTTCCTCTTATTTGATGACTTAGGAATACCACCAAAGTTCACCTTATTAATCATATATTGTGATGACTGATTCATCATAATCACAATATCTTTCTCTCTATGCATTACCCAATTTTGTTGATCACAGTAACCATTTTTTCCATTAGAATCAACATTAACTGAATTCCTTCTCATTCCATCCATTGACTAAAACCAGAAACCATAGAGTAAGAAACAATTAAAATAATGAGGAACCACATAATCATTAAAATTCACTTATGGGATGTATAAATTATCATAGATTCTTTAATTCATGACACCTTAGGTTCACCCTAGGTTATTCATGATCATCAACATAATTCGAGGACTGTAACCTATAGTTATACTAAACCTTAGGGACATCCCTAGACATACCTTAGAAAAATCTCTAGGGATCTCACTAGAGTTTTCACATCCTAGTTTCCAAAGGTTAACTAAACCTTTCCTCTGATACCAACTGTAGAGACCCAAAGCTTGACGTACTTGGAAATTACATTACTAATGTAGAATACTTAATTCATAACAAAAATAGACATCCAAGGACCACAATAGTTTCATGTCTTTGGAAACTCGGAACAAATTCTTCTCATCGTGGTGAAAGATCTTCAACATCTCTCATAAAGATCTTTACCTTTTGTTTTCTTACCTAAAAACCATTCTCTATATCCTTGGGAAAATAAAACATAAAATGTGTGAGCTCAAATGTCCAGTATGGGTAAGAATAGAGAAAACAAACCTTATACATTTGAACGTAAGAACATGAACATAATATTTAAAAATCAAAATCTTGACTTGTGAAGTAAATATCGGTAGTACGTAAGGAATTGATCATAAAGGAACATTAATCATGATAAAATCGCATGGGAATAAAACATGTAATTGTGGAAAACCATTAAGAATATATTATGATTTCCATAGTAGCCAATGCATTGCTTCCAAGACCATCATAGTGAACAAAGTCAATTACTGAACCAGGTTTACTTGTCATTCTAGCCCAGTATTACAGAACAAAATTCACCTAATGTTCCATCCATATCTATATCATGAGATATAAATCTTTACCCAATGCATTGGAGGGAGATATAGGTCCCACCCATCTCATAATGAAATCATTATTTCGTGTGCCACAAAAAACATAAATCATTCATCATAACCCAATAAATAAAATGGGTTTCCAAAACATCATCCCATCATAACATAATCCATATAAAACAAATGGATATCATTTCATCATAATAAAAATAAAACAAGGTAAATAATAAAGACATTATTCTTGAAACATAAATATACTAAATAATGTCATCTTAGTTGGAAAATAGTTTTGATAAAACACTTGAAATGAGTTCTTGATGAAAATATCCTTTCTTCATCAAAATTATTTAATTTTCATAAAATGCAATGAAATTTTAAAAGAAAGGGATTTTTGTTGAAAATAATCATGAAATATTGTATAGGAATCTTCATGAGAATAAGGCATTATGAAACGATAAAAACAATTTCATGCCGTATAAGATAAATAAAACATTTCTCTCGTACTTTTTCCAGAAAAGTCAAAACGTACCTCGTATGGTAAACTAAAGAAATATTCCATCCATACCATATAATAAAAGTCAAAAAGGTGTAAACATGACGTTAAAAATACATGGAAGAATAGTAAAAATTTTATGAAAACATTTTTATAAAACATGGACATGGATGATAAATATATTACCCGTAAATACATACCACTACGGTAAAATGCAGATGTAGCGGCGGTTTTGAAAAACTGCTGCTAAATTGTGCGTTCGGAAACTGTTCGCGGCGGTTTTCAAAACCATCGTAGAACATTTCACGGCGGTGTTTCTTTCTTTCTTTCATTATTTCTTTCTTTCGCGGTGGTCTTTCATTCTTTCATTCTTTATTTATTTATTTATTTATTTCTTTTTTTCTTTCCTTCTTTCTTTCTTTATTAATTTATTAATTTATTAATTTATTAATTTATTTATTTATTTATTTCATTTAATTTATTTAATTTAATTTATTTATTATATTTATTGTATTTATTTTAATTAGTTTATTTATTTTATTTATTATATTTATTATATTTATTTACTCGTATTTATTTTATTTATTTCGTATTTTATTTATTTATTTCGTATTTTATTTATTTATTTCGTATTTTATTTATTTATTTCCTATTTATTTTATTTATTTCGTATTTATTTTATTTATTTCCTATTTATTGTATTTATTTCGTATTTATTTCATTTATTTCGAATTTATTTTATTTATTTCCTATTTATTTTATTTATATCGTACATATTTTATTTATTTCATTTAATTCGCATTACGTTATTTAATTTAGCCATGCATGCATTCCCATGCCCAAGCACATGCCCATGCAAATGCCCATGCACATGCCCATGCAAAATAAAGAAATACTGCATTTGGTGAGATTTGAACCCCTAACCACTTGCTTATTTTCTAAAGACATTACCACTCCAGCAAGCTCGTCATATGGTTAATAAACATGAATTTAATATACTCATATATACTAATTGAAAAAACAAATTATACATAACTAATAAGTATAAACACAATAATAATTAGACAATGAGCAATAACCAATAATTAATAACCAATAATTAATAATTAATAATTAATAATTATTGATTTATTAGTTATTTATTGTGTTATTTTTTATTAATTACTGTTTATTATAATAAATAACAAATAAATTATAATAATATTTATATAAATTATAAAATTATGGAAATAAAATAATAAAATTACGAAATTAAAAGAATAAAGAATAAAGAATAAAGAATAAATAATAAATAATAAATAATAAATAATAAATAATAAATAATAAATAATAAACAATAAATAATAAATAATAAATAATAAATAATAAATAATAAATAATAAATAATAAATAATAAATAATAAATAATAAATAATAAATATTAAATAATAAATAAACAATAATAAAGGATAAAAAATAAATTATAAATAATAAATAATAATAATCATAATAATAATAAAAAATAATAATAAAATATTAAAAAATAAAAAATAAAAAATAAAAAATATTAATAAATAATAAATAATAAATAAGAGACAATAAATAATAATAAATATTAAAGAATAATAAATAATAATAAATAATAATAGATAATAATAAATAATAAATGACAATAAATAATAAATAACAAACTATAAATAATAATAAATTACAAATAATTAATAATAAGAAATATGAAATATGAAATAAGAAATAAGAAATAATAAAAAATAATAAAAAATAATAATAAAAACTAAAAAACAATAAATAATAATAAATAATAAATAGTAATAAATAATAAATAATAATAACTAATAATAAATAATTAATATTAATAAATAAAAAATAATAATAAAAAATAAATAATAAATAACAAATAACAAATAACAAATAATAATTAACAAAAAACAAATAATAAATAACAATAAGTAATAAATAATAAAAAAAATAAAAATAATAAAAAAAATAAAAAAAATAAAAATAATAAAAATAATAAATGATAAATAATAATAAATAATAAATAATAAGTAAAAAATAATAATAAATAATAATTAGCAAACAATAAATAATAATAATTAATAATTAATAATTAATAAATAATAAATAATAAACACATAATTTATAAATATAATTAAATAAATAATAAATAATAAATAATAACTAATAAAAAACAATTAATAATATATAATAATACATATATAATAAATAATAAATAATAAATAATAAATAATATATAATAAATGATAATAATAATAATTAACAGATAAATAATAGTTATAAATAATAAAAGAATAAAGAATAAAGAATAAAGAATAAAGAATAAATAGTAAACAATAAATATTATATAATAAACTATAAATAATAAATAATAAACAATAAATAAAAATATATAAATAATAAATAATAAATAATAAATAATATATAATATATAATATATAATATATAATATATAATATATAATATATAATATATAATATATAATATATAATATATAATAATTAAATTATTATTATTATTATTAATAAATAATAAATAATATATAATATATAATATATAATAAATAACCAATAAAAAGTATTAATATTCATAATAATAAATAATAAATAATAAATAATAAATAATAAATAATAAATAAATACAAATAATAAATAAATATAAATTATAAATTATAAATAACCAGTAACAAATAACAGATAATAAATAAATTAAAGTATTATATATAATAAACAATAAATAATAAATAATAATTGAAACACATGAAAAAGTATGAAAAGGCGTGATAAGGCATGAAAAATTCTGAAACGCATGAAAACAGATGGAGAAGCATGGAAAAGGAAGCATTAAAAAGCATGAGAACGCATGAAAACTCATGAAAACTCTGGAAAACCCCTTAAGAATTCAACATAATAATCATAATAACCCACATAAAACCATTAATTTACGATAACAATTCTAGAAACCAATATAAACAGTAATAAAGAGAGGAACCGTTAAAACCCATCAAAACGGTCATAAAGTGACAAAAACATTGGACTCACATTAACAGTGATAACTTATGATCCAAGAGTCCGTTCCAGATCCCCGACCAGTCAAATCCAAGATCCAAATTATCTTTGACAATATAGGTGAATGTGGCCGAATGGATGAGCAGATCGGACGTTACGACCATTTAAAAAACACTGACGGGGAACTGGTGCTAGAAAAGAGGCATCGAAAAACATAACAAACCTGATACCCACTAAAAGGCCTAAACATATGATCCAAGAGTCCATGTGGCCACCGCGACCAGTCAAACTGAAGCTCATGGAATTATCTACGATCTGGAAGGTGGAAAAGTCATAACTGACAAATAGATCGAATTTTAGGTCCGTCTGAAGACAAGTTCGACGGGACACCGGTGATGGAAATGGGGTTTCAGAGGCCTTCAGATGGGTTTCTGGGGTCAAAAAACATGGAAGAATTTTGGTTGTGTTAAATATACATGTATCTCTCTTCGCTAGCTTTGATTTGATATGTGGTAGATCCCAAACGGACACCCGGAGCGAATGTTATGGCCGTTTGAAGTTGGAGAACTTTTTTCAACTTTTTTATAACTCTCTTATCTTCCGCACCTTAGACTGTCTCACGGTTTTGATTATACATGCATCTAGATCTTTTCATGAGCTTCAATTTGACTGGTCGTGGTGCTCCAACGAATGCCTGAATCATTAGTTATGGTCATTTTAGTTATTTTTGGGGTTAACCATGTTTTTTTATTTTTTTCTATTCATTTCATGGTGGTTATACCCAAATCGCTGCTATTTCGTGGCGGTTTTTTAAAAATCCACCGCTATTCCACGAAAAGATTTTAAAAAAAATTATAAAAAAATTAATACATTTTTCTGTGGATTCCAAACCACTGAGTAATAATTGCAGTGAAATAACGGCCCGAAATAAATTTAACGGCGGTTTTTTAAACTGCCGTGAAACGACCGTTTTCCAGTAGTGTACGAATAAACAATCTTGGATAAGAATGAGGTTGGAATAATTATCTCTTACCTTAGGCCCAATTTCATCCGTACATGTCCAAAAATCCTCTATAGTCGAATAAAACATATTATTAAAATGTAACAGGACCATAATAATATTTATGATATCATATATGATTCACTTATGACTTTATATTACCCGTTCTTTTGTGAAATCCATGTTAAAGAATCATTTTGTGTAAAATAATTTCATCTGTCGTACGTGTTTGGACTTGTTGTTCTTGATATTATTACTTATATCCTGATTTACATTTTTCGAGAATGTAAAACATGATTTATATATAATATATATTCTGAATATAAATATATATGATTGATCGATAATTGGAAAGAAATACACCGTTCATGGAGATGGTAGGTCGTATGTACGCTTGAACGCTGTTTTCATTTCCTTATTGAACCGAATGGAATTAAGTAAATATAAAATATTTTTACATAATTCCAGTATCATTATTATTCCATATCTTTCATTATTAATTATTATATATACTTTATAATCATTCTTGAATGGTTATCTTGGAGAATGAATATCATCGCGTCGTGGATACGGAAATCCGTATGTACGCACGAGCAATGATATCATTCCCATAATTGTTGAATAGAATTGTAGAGGATGATTTAATATCTCAGAATCATAATGATGTTATAATAACCATATATCGTCATTCTTTACACCATTATACCCATCCAAGTAAGGTGGTGGTGGAAAAACATATAACACTACGGCGTGGAGATGGTATTCCGTACGTACGCACGCATGGTGATTTTGTTTTTCGTAGGATAGATAGAAGCAGAAATGGGGTTTTCCCATATTTATAATAACATATCAGTATATTAGTTATACTGATGTTATTACATTATAATTAAACAACAAAATAAGAGGAAGTTGAAAAATAAAGAAAATTGAAATAATCGGTAGAAGAGATTGCCTCTTCCTCAACGCACATCCTTTAAGCTTCCTCTTAAGGGACTAGAGATGGCCTTTTGAGAAGACCCGAACCTCTAGAATATGACTATGGAAGTTTATAAGTGTAATGATCTGGTTTTGGCCGATCTTTAAGGATCAAAATTGTGTGAAGAGGGGATTGAAGGGGTGCCCTTTTATAAGAGAGGATAGGGTCACCTTTGAAAACCTCTAAAATATTAATTTATAATAATCCCAAAACCAACATAAAAACTTCCGAAAAACTCAAATTCGAATATAAGATGATATAGGGTTGTTATATCATTATCAAATAAAATTTATACATGTTGCGAATTTATTTTAATCTTTATCAACTAGATTTATCCTTATTTAATCTATTTAATTTTATTTGTGGTATTAATATTCAAAATATTAAATTGTTATCAATAAATGCTTATGTGTTGTAAATTTTCCATAATTACATACTTTATGACAATTATTACCCTAGAATTTATAATTTATATTTTTAAATATTCTTTGTGATTTTATGCAATTTAATAATATGTCATTTTCATAAAATATCAATAGTGTTAATTTTGACACTATTCAATTATTTGAATTTAAATAAAATCTAAAAAGAAGATATATGAAATACATAATATTTAATAGATTAATAGCATGTCCCATTCATCTAATAAATTCATGGTGAACATTAATTTGTTCATATAATAATTATTTTAATATCTTTGAATCCTTTTATTTGGTATTTCTCTTAATAAAATAATTACTACAACATTTTTGAATACTTATTTAATATAATTATATATTGCATAAAAATTAATAATAAAATAATATAATGAATAGAAATCTAATATCTTTCAAAATAATACTTTTATTCGAATTTATCATATAAAAATCACATGATTTAAATTTTTATATTTATTAAATTAAGAAGGTGAAAACTTTGACATCAATTAAAATAAAATATTATAAATGTCATAATCTGTTTTATAAGGCCCTAAATGGTCCACAATTACACACTTGGATGATTAGGGAATATATATACTCGACTATTATGTTTTAGTCTGGTGTTTGAGCCTTTTGATGGGTAATATGGTTTTAATAAAAACAATATTATTGATTTTTCACTAAATAAATAATTTCAACATCATTAATGTATATGCTATTATGGTAATTAAATATGTCTTAAAAAATAAAAATAAATTACCATAAAAAATAAAAAAAAATTAGATTTCAAATGAGTATTTATAATCTAATTTATATTCTATATAACCTTATTTTAAATATACATTAATTATTAATGTTTGAGTGAGACATATTTCACTTTCTTTAAATAATATAAATTAAGGGTCTTAATCACATAAAAGTGGGTTACAATAGATTCCATTTTGACCCAAATATTCTTTAGGGAAAAATATAAACATCCAATTATATCAATACAAGTGTTAGGGTAATTTTATATAATTATATTTACTCTTAATTACCCAATTTTCCTTTAACTATGTTAAATAACATTTACCATAGTAACTATTCATAATTTCTTAAAATAAAAATCTGCCAATTAACATATTTTGTACATAATGATTCCAAATATGGAATCTATTTTTCAAAATTCAAAACACATAACTAGTAGTATTTAATTTAAAATTAATCCCGCTATTGAGAAAATGGGTTTAAAAAGTAAAACGTTGCAAAATATGGAAATGTTTTTACATATGAATTCAGTGAAAAATTAATGATAATGAATTAATTTATATTAAATGGTAAAACTTTGTTCTATTTATACTTTAAACCATTCTATTTTATAATTTAACTATATAAATTATCTCGACGAAAACATTTGATTTAAATTAAAATTTAGCATATTTTTACTAATTATAATAACAAAAAACTTATCAAAAAAATATCAAAAAAATCAAAAGAATATTTTTATATCCTTATTCCAAAGAAGAATTTTATTTTTTCAGATTTAACTTATAAACATTCCAAAAACTAGATTTAAAATGGATGCGCCATCAAATGGTGACAAAACTGCATTTTTTAAAAATATTTATTTTACCTGAAAAATTTATTTTGTTCTCATACCATGTTCTAGAATATGTGTAAGATGAATTATAATATTATAAAATTTAGAATTTTTTAATACTATTCATAACGGCATGTTCATAATAATATTAGAAATATTTATTGTTGTTTAGTGAAACTCGGTATTGTGTATAACACACGCTATTGAGAAAGGTTTCTCTTGTGTGCAATAGAAGCCAATAATAGTGTTTGGGTTTAATAAAAGCTAATATGGTGTTTCATATAGCGCAAGATAATTTTGGTTTGGCGTACAACACATAACATCCAAGAAATTAAAAAATAATATTTCTCATAAAATCTCGGGGTGTTACAGTTTTAGCCCTTATTGTTTTGTTACTGCATTGAGTACATGAAGAGATGTCATGTGTTGTAGATCAATTCCAACATTATGCATCGATAGAATGAGCTTCTATAAATCATAAAAACATTTTTGTACCATTATAGTTTGGGGGACCATGGCTTCGGGTCCCTACCCTCAAGTTACAACTCGACAATAATGGTTCATTTTGATCATAACAAGATTCTTCTCAATATGTGAAGAATTATCTTTCATAAAGAATTGAAAACACTATCCTTGATCATGTTCCAAAAATCCCACATCATTAATTGGTTTCGGGTTCCTAAAACTATTCTCATTGAAAATGAAACTATCATATATGTTTTTGAGTTGATGATGTTTTACGTAAAGTACGCAATCTAGTCCAACCACACTTCCCATTATCATGTACAAGGAAATGGACATATTGAATCATTTAATAAAATACTATATACTATTATGAAAAAGATGTTGGGCCATAAAAAATGAGTTATCTCTATATACTCTCAAAGTTTCACTAGTATTATCAAATTCCGAATCAATGTCCCAACCAGGTAACCCTATACTACAAATGACATTGAACGAAGACACTTTTATCTATATATATATAATTTATATCCCCTGACTATCAATTTATGATGGGAAAAAGATAAAAAAAATAGTTGAGTCCATATTTCTATGTCAAAATACCTTGAGAAAAATTGGCCTCAGGAATTGCATAACATAGAGATGTACCCGAATGGGATAGAATAAATGTTCGAGAAGAATGTTCTCCTTCGCTCCTTCCTTTTGGGTGACATGGTATTAGATACCAGGACAGAAATAGCCCACCAAAAAAGATTATGAATATGGAAACCAAATTGTCAGGGCCTTATTCCATTCATAATGTATAATATACTAGTGCGTAGTCATTAATCACCATAGATGGAGAGTGCATAACACCTCCTACCAGTACTATTTTTCTCATGATATAATTAACATAAATCCTTGGTCTAGGCACTATAACCTTGAACTAGTTGCATCCCTGGTATATTCTCTATGTAATTAATCTAATAGATACTCCCCTCATCTGTGAAATATAACTTTAGACTACATATCCCATATTCCTTCGTGAATTATGTTAAATTTTAGCCTTACCACATATAAAAAAACAAGGGACACCTAATATGAAAAATGTGAGATGAACAAAACCAATGTCTTCAACAATTTACGATAGACTATATCCTTAACCTATATATCAAATATGGAATGTCTCATATGATAATTGTGAGATGACCAGAACAAATATCCTCATAATATGATATTAAATGGTATCCATAACATGTGAAACAAACATTTGATTTGACATAAGAAAAATTTTAGAGGAAATAAACCAACATCCTATGAAAATGATTTTAAACTATATCCTTACCCTATTTAAAAATAATATATTGCCTCATATGAAAAATGTGATATGACTGAAAGCAAAATCCTTAGAACAAAAATATAAATGGTATTCTTATCCTATATAACAAACCTGAGATGCCTCATATGAAAAATTTGAGATGAAAAACACCAACGCACTCTGCAGATGACAATAAAATGTGTCCTTACCCAGTTTGGTGAACATGATATACCTCATTTGAGAAATGAGAGTTGACCAAATCGAATTTCTTTAGCATATGACTAAAAAAATGACTTTAACTATGTGATAAACACATGATACCTAATGAAATAATCCTGATATTGTTCTGCATCCCCATCGCATGACATGAAACTAAATGATGGCATGGGCCGACACTAGAGATTTTATCACTCACACAACATTGGTTTCTAACAACTTTTTGTTCTAGAACTACATACAGACTTATATTCTATCCATGAGATATGAAGTGGTGACTAAGAAAATTTTTAATTCAAGACCAACAATAAGTTACCATCCTTAAAGGGAGGTATTCATTGATATTAATCCCTTTACGACCTCATACCAAAGGTAAGAAAAGATGACAAGGTAATCCTCATAGGTGAAAGACCCAATCACATTCATTGAACTGTCAACATATCAAGATTCCATCAGGACCCAATATGATGAAGAATTAATGGACATCTCAATGTGTAATCCCTACGCACAATGTCCTATAACATGGTGTTAAACTATAACCATGCCCTCTAATGTAGACATTAAATTACCAGAATAATAAATGAAGTATTACTCATATTAAAATACAAGAAACATCATGAAAAAATAATGTGATGGTTCCTTTATCAATGTTTCAGCAAAGATATATTCTTACAATAAGTCTATAAAATCAATTTCAATTTCCATACCATAAGAAATTAAACTGGATGGGCTAAATCCCAATCACATGGTGTGAAACAATGTGATACCCCATTTTGTCACTTCAGAGATCCTCCCCCCAATTGTATTTTGGCCTCTTAACATAATATATTCTATAACTATGTGAAAATTGATTCCCAGTACAATGGGAAATGTATCAATGCCCAGGTTTTATGCCTTGGGGTCCAAACCTACGACTGACTAATATTAGGGTCTTTGTCCTTAGAGCCTATCTAGATCCTCTCCTATTAATATTCTTCTCCATCATATTCAATCATGGGTTACAATAGCTCATACATAATTTAATTACCTTATGAAAATTCTCTCATCCACTGTCACTTTATTCTTCCTTATATTGGGATCCCCATCCACCTCCCAATCGAAATATTTCCCCCTAATGACAATGGGGAATAGAAATAGAGTCTCATTTACCATCTTCATCAGATGCGTTGAATAATATTTTCTGACTTTTTGAAACTCCAGTTTTTCAGATACACCTCATTGTTTGAACAAACTTTCATTCTCCCCATTCATGACTGGTGTGGTTTTGTGACCTATATCTCGAATATGGAACATTGTAAAAGATCATTATGTACCGATTAGTCACCAACCTTTCAGGATCTGAGTCTACAAAGTGATGATTTTTCTACCTTGTCACCTTCTAGACCCTGATATATAACATAATACTAGAAACCACAATCTGGCTGGAATGACCATAGACTTCCATAGAAAATAGGCATATATGATTTCATATTGAAAGCCCATAGGGGAATCTTGGAAAAAATTCATACACCCATCCTATAGGTATCCAACAATATTTTGGAAAAAAATTAGGGAATAAATAAAAATTTCTTATGCCAACACCACCCACTGTGAGACCTAATAAAAATATGGTTATGATCACTCAACCAACTAGTTCTGGAATATGTTACTACCAAACCATAACTACTTCATCCATTCACATTGCTTCATATATCCTAGTCATAAGACATTAAACTATAGTACGAAAATTACAAACAAATGATGAAATAAATTGGGTAAACACAGTTAAAACTACATATCCTAAAACTATATAAATGGTGTGATCACCTTATGACATTAAAATATATATTCAGTATTTTGGTTGAAATTCATTAAACATCAGGACTTTCATACTTATTTTATGATGTAAAACATAAAATAATCTCAGGACCTTTCATGAGAACCTGTTTTCACCCTTTGTTTTTGGTCAACTACCACACAATTTGAATTCCTTGATAGTCACTTGGCATCTAATATGATGCTCCCATTGGGAGATGAGATAACATTTTTTAGACCAACACACCAAATTGTTGTGTTAAGAACCACATTGGTGTGATTCTAAGATTATTGAACTCTATTTGAATCTTCCCCCAGTTAACCAAAAACGTCAAGACTCCTATGCTTTGTAAAATCACCACTATCCACTTCGTAATGGTAGTACCATAATGTAAATCTTTCCTAGACACATTATATAAACTACCATCTTGGCCACATGCTCCGAAATAAATATTGTAAATTTTTGGTACGTCCTGTGCTTTTCCAATGATCATTGGATAACCCTTGATTTTTTATCTGCATTATTGATGGAATTATAGTGTAATAAGTGTTTTGAACATGTTAAAAAAATTATCTACTGAAAATTAACTGTATTTATGTTCCTTGTCCTGGATATCTTTATTCATGTCCTTCATCTTCCCTCAGTCCAGATATATTTCATCGCCCACTATGTTAATCCACTCATGCACCTGCTCATGTTGTGAAAGAAAGTTGGTTGTGCAGTGTTTTTGACTATCCAACAAATGAATTCCTTGCCAATAAATACATAATGGTTAATGTTATATTCAGACCTTGATTGTTAATTACATGTTTGTTACTTTTATACATGTGATCAATATTCTATTTTCTCCTTTTCCCACACAAATCATGGATCATGTAGGCTTAGGAATAAATTTTTTATTATATCATTAATATGAATAAGATGTATCAATGAGAGAAAATATATACACGTGGAGAAATTTAACAAAACATTAAAAAGTTTTGGGTGGTTAATATACATGTTGAAGCCTATCCTCTATTTTAGCAAAATGAAATCCCCTAAGGGTCAACATGGATAAATGATTTCTCTAACAAGGCCAGCCTTTGTCAGGTAGTTTCCGAGGTCCCCTACCACTTGACTAGAACAAAAACTTCTTCATTAATAGTGGGGAAAATATCGTCAGCCCAAACTAACAGCTAGTCCTACTTTTCTTGACACTCATCCACCAGATATGTTTTTTATAGCCCAAGCCCCATCTGAAACTAATTTCCCCATTATTTTCTAATGACCCGAACAATTAAGAATAAAATTCATCCTTGGGATTTAATTAAATAGAAATCACATTCAATTTATATATATATATATATATATCCAATTTTAATTAATTGACCATTTTTTATCTTTATGATTGATAATATAGATTTCGAATAGTGATCACATGACTAGTATAGATATAAGGTTTTAACAAATCCTTTTGGGATATATAAAAGAACTGATGGCCCCAACCTATAGAATCATGCCATATGATTCCCATTTATTATAGATTTTGAGGGAGTTAGAATTTTGGGGATCCTACCTTGACTAATCCCATGATTAGATCCATTAAATTTTTCATGAGAAAAACCATTTATAAGATAATTTCAAGCTCATAGAACTCATGACCCTGACCATATACACCAACAGACCCATGAAGTCATAACCATCGCACACCTTACACTTATAAATTATTCTAGCATATTAAAGGGATATATATCAAGGACATATTAATAAAAATATTTAAATTATTTTTTTATATAATAACGAATAGATTTTCATCCTATTATTTCTACTTTGAAAATAATTTTTAAATCACAAATTGTATTTTTGGTTAATATTCAAATTCAGTTAACGAATTAATGAAGTGATGTAATTTTTAAATATATAATATTTTAATTTAATAGAATTATTAAATAATATTTATCAAATATACATGACCATAAAATTATTATGATTTTAAATGTAATTTTCATAAGGGTTAATAAACAGTTATTTTTCAAAAATCCAACATTTTCAATAAATGTAATTTTTTATAATACAAATTAAAATTCACATATTTAGAAAATTATTTAGATAAAATGATTATTAATTTCGGAATTAGGACATCAAAATTATCAAATTGTGAATTTTTTATAATTTTATCCGACAGTCAAATTTTTGGGAAAAAATTAATTATCGTATAAATATTCATTGTGTATTATGAAATCATAATGGCCCAGTAGAAAGGAAATAAATACTATAAAATGTATACTCAGCCAAATATATATTTTAAATTTAAAATAATGAAATTTGGGTTTATTGCTTTTATGTTATAAATTCATAGTGAATCATCAAAGACTTATAATATATTTTAAAATTTTCAAAATTATATCTTTGATAGTGTGACTCACTCATTATAAGAAAGGGAATTTTTTTAATCTTCGGCCCTTGGAAATATAAAATAATTTAAACCAATTCCATTTGTTAAAAACCATTGGAAAATCCATGGTATGGTTTGTGGTTTGGAATATTTTATTATATAGTGTCCAAAACAAAATTAATAAAGAAACCCCTTTATCTTCTTATATGCTCCCATTTCTCCTCACTCATCCTCTTTAGAGCATGAATAAACTATATAAATACACCATATAGTCCTAATAATTCAACTAAAATCTCTCTAGAATACCATCCCAATACTTTGGGGTCACCCATTCAGGTAAGTGATTTTATCTCTACACTTTTTACCATGCATTTAATTTATTGTATACCTTTTAAATTTCAATTTGATTAAGTTGAGATACATTATTACCTATCCCAATTACTGTAAATTTTGTTTTTAAAATATTAGATCCCCTTTCACCATCACTTCTACATTCTATGAACCATTATGTACATCAGTTACACTGCCAAAATTCTGTAAGGGATTTTCCATCCTCCTCTTTTATCAAGAACTCCTTTTATGATAGGTATTTTAATTTCCTTTTGACCTATGTTGGGATATGTTATTGAATATATCCCTTACATTACATTTGATTTATAAATAATTATATTCCCTTTAAATCATATTTAACCCTCTTTAGAACCTTTATGTACACCTGTTACCATGCCAAAACTTGGTAAGGGTTCTTTCATTTCTCCTCATTCTTAGAGTTTCATTATTATGTTACACCTTCTATTTCTTTTTTTTTTAGGTTAGGGAATGTATTTTTAGGTCTATATTACATTCCATTTCATTAATAAATTATGATATACCAATTTCAATATCATAAAGAAATTATGAATTTAAATATAACGTCATTTTGCTTCCAAAATTACACCGTGATTTTCCATACCAAAATAACTATGGTGTGAATACAATACCCATTTCTATATCAAGGGTATTAAAATTTATTCCCATAAAATAATTTTATTGGGGAATTATATTTATTTATTCTACAATACTTTATTGTGTAATAAATTATGATGATTAATGAATCCATGTTATATGAATTATGTGTTGCACTTAACCATGTGAATGAAATGATTAGGAACAATGCTCCCTGATAGCGCTCCAATGCATTTGGTAATATTTAGTACGAAGACACATCATGTTGGGATATGAGTTCTCCTTATTGATTTGTGTGACCTTTTCTACCATTATGTCTTGGTTTTTTATCCATGAACTACATTTATGATAATTTGTTTTATGTTTTTTCCATATTTCCCTTTTTATGCTAGTCATTCTATATCATGCATTACGTTTAATTTTATTTTTATGCTCCATTGATATGAATATTGTCTAAAATGTATTTCATTCCTCATCTTATTCATTGATTATCCACTTAATGGGATTTATGTCTCAACAACATCTTATGAATGTCCTCTAGTTATCTCGGGAAATGTTATCTATGAAGTAACGTTAGGGTCATGTTAAGGATGTTTTCAATAAATTTGTTGTTTTTTATATTTCAAGATGTTATTTGATGTACCTAATGTCCCAAATACACTATTCTTATTGATATTTTTGGTTTTATTAAGTGATACTTTATTTAATTAAAATATTTAATATTGTTTAATAATGATAAGGTTGTTATAGTTAGTATCAAATGACAAGTTTAGTTGTATTTGTGATTAGGATTATAAAAATATAGCAAAATGCTTAGGATTTGATAACTCTAGAGAATGATTTACAGACAATACTATGTATATTAAAAAATTTAGAAATTATTATAAATATATAGTAAGTGGTTGATTAGGAAAATAAAACCCTTTCTAGATAAAACAAGTAGATGCGGTTCTAGTATAGATGTAACAATGGGTAACAACTATGACAAGGTGTTTCAGGAATGACTTAGGGTAACCCGATATATGAAAACTGGCCTTATTTCATACCTTGTTTGAAATTCTAGGGGATATTCTTTGGTAAATTTATAATATCATTACAAACCACTATTAAGGTGAAAAAATTTCCATTAGAATATATGTTCAGAAATAGATCACAGATAACATAGATTGATGCCTACAAACTCATAAGATAAGAAGATAAGTTTAATTTATAATATATGGCCTTAATTTAATTGGATTAAAATTTACATGTTTAATTTTAAGATAATAATTCCTAATTCTATTTTTCTAGAATATTACTGTTAATAGGAGGAACCAGGTTAACAACTGATGCATATGGTAATGTGATAACTGCCCAAATGAGATTCCCAACCCACTGGGAGAAGGAATCGAAATCCTTGTCAATATTATCAACCAGTTAACACAAGATATTAATAGAAACCTTTATCTGGTGTAGAACCCAACCCCCCCCCCCCCCATGAGAGAAAAACCAACAGTCATGACCTTTATATGATAAAGTCCTCCTCATTTGAATGTATCATCTGATCCCTTAATCACAGAGGGATGGATCAACTCCATTGAAATGATCTTCTCCATCCATAAATGTTACAAATAATAGAGGATTTTTATAGTTTTTTATCATATTGAGGGTGAACATTATTAGTGTAGGATATTGGTCAAGAATACAAATCCTAAGGTAGAGATCAAGAGAATGGAGTGGAAGGAATTCAAGAAAATGTTTTTTATAGATCTTTTCCCTACACCCACCATATTAAAATCAAAAAATATTTCATCGCACTTAAGACAAAATATGAAAAATATATTGGGATGTACATAGTAAAAATCACAATAATTTCATGATACACCTCTGGTTTGGTCATTACACTCAAATTCAAGTTATTTCACTTCTTTTATGGGATAAAATCAAGTATACAAACCCCCCAAAAATCTGATAATTTTACAACTATGAGAAATTTTATGATGATCCCTCAAAGTTTAAATAGAGATCATATAATCCCAAGGGTATTATATTGTTAATATGTGGACATTGGTGTTTAAATTTGGTGATCTAATGGATAAATACAATGGTGCTATGAAATTTTAGCATTCCACTTGTCAATGGTGCCGAAAGGACCGTGGAAGTTGCATAAGGTTAAAAACGAAAGGATTTGGGTGTACAAGAGAAGGGAACTAAGAAAATGATTTTTGAAAGGGGAAAACCAGAAATGTAATCGAAGAAAAGAATAATCCTTTCAACCCTAAATTCATTGTACTTTTCTAATACTGCAAGGAACAAGGTCTATTTTCTAAAAAGTTCCCTAAGATAAGGGTTTTTTTAGGAAACCAAAATGTAAAAGGGTGTAGGGGTGAGATTTTTTAAAGACTACCACCAAAGTGAATCCTAACAATGAAGTGGTGACAAGTACAATAGTTATTCATTCATGAATATAGAACACAATTTTTTATTCTGGTTCTATAGATTCCTTCATATCATTAAATAGTTGTCGAATAATCCAAAAACCACTACAAAGAACGGATGTAGAGATGTCAGTGAAAACATAAAATAGTTAAATTATTACATCTCAAGATTATAAATCCTCCCCCATAAATTTTTTTGGGATGAATTTCCCAAATAATATATCTGAACATCCTTTCATGGGGTTCGGTGCAAGTTTGGGAATGTATTGGCTTTCCTTACATAGAGCCAACCAAAATTTCTATGAGAGTGAAATCACTCTTCATATGGTGAATCGACTCCCAATTCCTTAAAAGTGAAAGGATGAGGATTACTCTTATTTTTCCACATCATTTCAAACATGGATATTATTTTCCAATGAGAATGTGTATCTAGATCAAATGATTGATTCTATGGAATGAACCATCCTCTAATGCATGCTTATTGTGAGGGAATACACAGATGTGTTTCTTGAGGAATTTCATTGTCTTCCCCCTAGCTGAGAGGTTAAATTTTTAATTGAGAATAATCAAGGGGAATTGAATATATAAAAGACATTATATAGGATGTCTATTGTTGAGTTTAAAAAATTTAAGAAACAACTACATGATAATTTAGATAAAGTATTCATATTCTCAAGTTCTTCACCACAAGGTGCACTAGTCCTCTTCGTCCAAAAGATGGATTGGTAAATACGACAGAGTATTTATTATTATGATCTCAACAAGATCAATATAATGAAAAAGTATCAGTTTCTATGAATTGATGTCTTTTTCAACCAGCTACATGGAGCACAAGACTTCACCAAGGTGGCTCAGTTTTCGGGATATTACCATGTTAGGGTGAATAAGAATTATATCCCCAATAATTCTTTCTATACAATGTATGGGCACTATGTGTTCCAATTAATGCCATTCAGGATCACTAATTCTCCATAAATATTATGTAATTGATGAATATATTATTTATAGATTAACTCAGCAAATGTTTTTTTGTCTTTATTGATGATATTATAATATAGTCTAAAACCAAGGAGGGTCATGAACTGCATTTTAGCACTATGCTAATGAACTTACAAAGGGAGAAGATCTATCAAAATTACAAAAAATCATGAGTTTTGGTTGAAGTATCATTATTTCGATATATAATCATAATCAGTGGGATATATGTGGTCCCTTCAAAGACAAAATCAATTGAAGGATGGGCGGGGACATCATCTATGAAATCTATCCACAGTTTCCTTGGGTTAGCAAGATATTATTGCTGATTTGTGTGAAATTTATCACGATTATCATACCCACATACCCAGACAACTCATAAGGGAGTAAGGTTTTCTTAGAATGAGGAATGTGAATAAAGTTTCATAGAGTTGAAAAGGAGGCTTATTACTACCCATATTCTCATACTACCGAAATGTGGGGAACTTTTCATAAATTTCAGCAATGTTTTGAAGAAAGTATTGGGTGGTGTGTTGATGAAAAATAACATATTCATGTCTTATGACTTATAAAACATGATTTTATGTTGGTATCTATGATATTAACTTTGGAAATTTGAAGGAATTAACTCTTTGGTGAGAAGTGTGAAATAAATATAGATCCCAAAAGACTTAAATATATATTATCATAGAAATCGATTTATATGCACTAATGAAGATGGATAGATCTCATTAAAATTTACAATTTCATAATACTCTACCATCCTCAGAAAGCGAAAAAGTGGTAGATGCTCTATTTATAATGGATCCAAAAATTCTATCTTAAATGATAATTAAAAAGGATCCAATCTACAAATAATTAAAGTGGATGGACATGTGAATAAAAAAATAAAGGAATACCAAGAATATTTTCAGAAATTATTTCTCATCAGCCTATTCATGAAATGTTAAAGGATTATCAGAGAGATGATGTTGGAACTCATAAGAAATTGAAAACTATAAGAAAAGGGTAATCATATGATTACAATGTTAATAAATAAGGAATTTTGTGAATTAGGTCAAGAGTTTAGGTTCCATAAAATCAAGATTTAAAGAAGAATCTATTGGATGATGCATGAAGTTTGACAATCATTATTCACCCATGAAACACAACGATGTATCGATATGTATGATATAACTATTGGTGGGATAACATGAAGAAGGAGATTGATGATTATATATCAAAATTTTAGATATTTCATCATGTGAAGGATTAAATGAATATGAATATAGCATGATGCAACCATTACCCATACTAAGATGGAAATGGGAAAAGTCACCATGGATTTTTTTCATCAAACTTCAAAAGACATCCATGGGAAACTATGCTATATAAGATGTTATGGATCATCTGAAAGAGACTCCACACTTAACTGTGATCTGGTAGGATTTATTATAAGATAAAATGGCATGGATATACATCAGATAAGTTGTACGGATTCATGGAGTACCAGTATTGATTGTGTCTTATTAAGATCCAGGATTCACCTCTATGTTCAGGAAGAGTCTATATCAAGCTATGAATAGTGTGTTGAACATCATCATGACTTATCTGCCACAAAATGATCTCCACTCTAAGAATACTATCCAAACAATTGAGGACCTGTTGAGACTATTCTCAAAGGACTTAAAAGGAGTATGGGATCAATATCTTCCTCTGGTCGAGTTCTCTAACAACACTATTTCCCACACAAGCATCCAAATGGATCACTATGATTCCCTTTCTGGGAAGAGGTTCAGAACACCAACATGTTGGGATAATGTTATGGAATGATAAAAACTAGGACCGAAAATTGTTGAGTAAATTGTGGATATGGCTTAAACCATTCAACATCACATCAATGATTCTCAGAGTTAAAAGATAGTATATGCTAACAATTATCGATGAGACCAGGAGTTTGATTTTGGAGACATGGTATTGATTTGCATATCTCCATAGAAGAGAGTGATGAGATATGGTGAAAAGGGAAAGCTTTATCCTATGTATAGTGACCCTATTTAGATCCTTGATCACATTAGAGTAGTGGCCTATCAACTAGAACTCCCACTAAACCTCTCTCATTTACATGTTTTATTCCTTGTATCCCTATTAGGAAAGTACATACCAAACCCATCACATGCTTTAAATCCATATGGGGTATCTTTGGAGTATGTAATTTATTATGAGGAGAAGACAGTGAAGATCTTAAATCATAGAGAAAAATTTCTCAAAAATAATACAATGTCCATCATTAAATTTTAATGGAGAAACCATAAATTTGAAAGAATAAATCCATGAACTAGAGGAGGTGGTTAAGCAGAGTTTCCCTTATCTTTTTTACGGACGGAAAATGAAATTTTTAGGATGAAATTTATAAAGGGGGAACATTTTAATGACCTGAAATGTTATGAATAAAACCCCCATTTTATTTAATTAAATAAAAATAACATGACCTTATTTTTACATATAAAAAATTGGATTTAAATGACCATTAATAAAATTCACAATTGACAATATAGCTATTGAATAGTGATCACATGACTAGTTTAAATATAGGGTTTTAATAAACCCATTTGGAACAAATAAAGGATGTGATGGACTTAACCAGAAGGATCATATCTTATGAATCCCTTGTATCAAAGCATTTTGGGGATGTAGATTTTTTAGACTATTCCCTAGACCAATTCCAAGATAAGATCCAAAAACTTAAGTATGACTGAAACTGTTTATGGTAGAATATCAAGATCATCGAAATCATGACCCAAACCATGTTCATCAAACAACCCCCTGAAAGTCCAATGATCACACACCTTACTCTTAGGGATTATGCAAGTGAATTAAAGAAATATTTATTAAGAACCTATAAATATAAATCGTTAAATTATTTATTATTTAATAAAGAATATATTTTCATTATATTATTTTGACATTGTAAATTATTCTTTAAGACAAAAAGGGTTTTTTGGATAATATTAAAATAAAATTAATGAATTAATAGATTTTTGAAATATATAATATTTTTTTAATATTATTATTAAATAATATTAATAAAATATAAATGATTATTTAATTTTCTTGATGTCAAATTTAATTTTTTATACTATTTAAAAAACAGTTATTTGTCAAAAAAATGTAAGTTTCTAAAAATCTCAGTTTTTATTTTAATAGTGAAAATTTTATTATTTATAAAATTATATAGTTAAAATGAATATTTTCTTTTTAATGATTTAAAAATTATCTAAGAGTGAGGTTTTTAAAATTTTCAAAGGCAATCAAATTTTTGGGTAAAAATTAAATACCGTATAAATATATGGGGTGTTTTATGACATCATATGGGTCCAGTAGTGATGAAATTAAAACTAAAAAATTTATCCGCAGACAAATATATGTTTTGACTTCAAAATAATGTAATTTTTTTACTTAATTTATTTTAAAAATCCTTAATGAATCCTCAAGGACATATAATTTATTTTAGGATTTTAAAATCGTTTATTTGAGAGTGTGGATCCCCTCCACAAAAGTAATGGTATTATTTTATTATCTTTAACAATTGGTCATTAAAAAAACTGTAAAACACCGATCTTTGAAAAAAACTAGGGGAAAAACCATGGGTTGATTTGTGGTTTTGAAAATTTTATTATGGAGTGTCCAAAACCAAAATAATAAAGAAACCCCCTTCTTTTCCTATATAAACACACCCAAAGTTCCATTTAAATTTATTCATCCTCCTTGGAGAATGATAGATATACTATCCCTACTCCCATGAGTACTCCTTTGGTTCCCCAAATCTCTAAAGAATCCCCTCCCAAGCCTTTGGATTCACACAATCTTGTAAGGGATTATATCTCCCTCTCCTATTTTTATAATGCAGTTCATTTGTGTTATTCCATTTAAATTTCTATTTTTAAAATATGGGATACTTTCCTACCTATCCAACTTACTATTCATTTAATGCTTAATTGATGGATTCCCCTTTCTCCCCCACTTATATCTCTTATGAACCCTTATTTACACTCATTACTATAGCTAAATTCCTTAAGGGATTTCCACCCTCCACTTCTATCATGCACACCTTTTTTCATATGTCTTTTAATTTCCTTTTTTATTATGTTGGGATATTCTATTAAATACCCCCTTACTTCCCATATTAGCTATAAATTATGATATTCCCTTTAACTCTCTTTTAACCATCCTAATAAACATTATATACACCTGTTACCATGCCAAAATATTGTAAGGGTTCTTTCCTTTGTCCTATTTCTTCATGTTTCTTTATTATGCTACACCTTCTATTCCCAGTTTTTTATGCATCGGGAATGTATGTGTATATTAATATAAATTTAATATATAAAATATCATATTCTCATTTCACTCTCAGAAAACCATTTTATGAATTTCTATATGAAGTTGTTATGTTTCCGAAATTTCACCATTATTTTACATAGTAAAATAAATATTTAGTGAATAATGTACCCATTTCTCTAACAAGGGTATTAAATTTTATGCAAATATAATATTTTAGGAATAATTATATGTATTTATCCCACACTGCATGACCATGTAACAAATCTTGATGATGAATGAATCCAATTTATATGATCTATGTGGCACACATAAGTATCAAAATGAAATTATTGTGAAGGGTGTACCCTGATAGCACTCCAATGCATCGGGTAATGATTAGTATCACCATACATCATGTTGGGGAATGATTTTACCTAATTCTTTTATGGGTTATTTTACACCATGAATTATTGTATTTTTAACCTTGGTCTATGTTTATTATGAAGTGTTTTATGTTTTTTCCGCATTTCCCATGTTATGATTATCATGAAATATCATACCTTATTATTCATGTTATTTTTATTCTCCAATGATATGAATATTGTCTAACATGTATTTCATTCTTCATATTATTCTTTTTTTATTACATATCTAAAATTTATATCTCATCCCTTCCTTTTGTGTGCACTCAGTTTATCCCATGTTGTGTTAAATACGAAGGAAAATTTTGGTCATGTTATAGATGTTTTCAAAATATATTTATCTTTTGATGTTTCAAGATGTTATTTGAGGCACCTATTTTACAAAAGACACTATAACTCTTGATATTTCTTGTTATATAAAGTAAAAAACTATTTAATTAAATAAATTATTAATGTTTAATAAAATAAAGGGTTTTTATATATTTGTTTGATAGTATATACCATATAATTTGAGACATATTTATATTAATACACCTTCCCCATAAACCCAAAATGATCCTCCATGGCCACATGGAGAGATTTGGTTCCATCAAAATACTACTTTTACTAGAAAATATTAATCTCCTACAACTATTTCCATAACTATCTGGTGAGAAATTCCCAAGCTAAAGAATGGAGACCACGAGACTCCATGCCACCAGTGTCTAAGATCACGAGCCAAAGGGTGAGAGACCCCATAGAACTTGTTAGATCCACCCAGAGAGTTTGGGTGGAGATGTTCGGATTAATCCTCCATGATATGAACTAGAAAATCATATTCTCCTCATCTATGTAAGATTTTGATTCCTTAATGTCCTCAAGAAGTTCATTATGATATTCCATTAAAGATTTTAACACATCTTCTACAAATTCATCTATGGGATTCTACTCAATGTGGATGGGATCTATGTCTATAAGATATTTGTCCTCATCTAACTCTCCAAATATGACTTTGGCCACTACCTCTTCATGAACCAGTGATATTGGCCCATCCACCACCACGTCCTTAACATTATCTAATAATGGTGTGATCTTGAACACCTTTGTTGAGGCCTCAACTATAGTAGCTACATCTTGTGGAAAATATAGGATATGCATGACCAATATATCCTCCTCAAAGAACTTCATTTGAGGCCATAGTTCTGCCACCCTCTCTTGGATAACATCTTGAATAGATGGAATTTTCACTACCTTCCAAAACAAAAACATTTATGGAAGAACCTTAGTCTCACTCATAGAGTTTGAAATATTAGTCACCATTACCTTGGATATAGTTCTTTCTTGATCAAACATCCTCATTAGTGGATGAACACATAAAAGGGGTGAGATAAACATTATGTTTTGAGGTTATCAAATTGTAACATTTTGTAGAAACAATTAAAAATTAAGTGTGGAAATATGATTAGACATACATAAGTTGTAAAGATCAATAAATAACTTTACTGAGGTTCACCAAAATACCCCACACATGTTCCACCATGCCAAAATATCATTGGTGACCTATGACCATAGTGTTGGGGGAAGGCCTCACATGTACCCCTTCCAGAATTGTGTTATTTTAGATCTTCTCTATAGGTTAATCATTAACCACACATTCATCAGTGATAAATAATTCTTTAACAAGTAATAATGGGGGTTATGCAGTAATCCTAGAGGTTAACTGTGGTTCAAGTAACAAAATATTAGAAACTTTATTTGATCAATGGAGGGATCTCTATCCACATGGAAGTATAGGTTGGAATTTCTCCCCATGTATTGAACTTTTAGAAACCCCTCTTGGATAGATGGGTCTATATTCAATTGATTCAATTGAAAATCTGGTAGAGTGGGAATTCCCAAAAACACCTACACCTAGCAGTTCAAGGGACAAGTGACACCATGATAGTGAAAAAGCTATTCTAGTTCATTAATATATTTCACCCACTAAGATCTAGGATCTTGAAAGCCTGTCCATTTATGCCTTTATTGGGAATGTTAATCCCTAGTCATGAAGTCAAATCCACAATATATATATAGAGTTGAGAAGTCTGTAGATTCCATGGCTCCCCTAGACAATATAAAAAATAGTGTTACTGGGAATATCTGAGTGAATCATTTATTTAACTATAAATTATAAATTTTATTATATCACCACATTGGAGGGTCCCCCTTCCACCCTAGTACTTTTTTATAGAATGTTTTCGGTTATTTACACTATTCCATGTAGATATGATGGATCTATAGTCACAACCCTCCTCACATATTGTCTTTCCCTACCCTGTCATTGTTCCCTACCTACTACAGAACACCCTAGGAACCATGGTCATAGGATCCCTTCTTCTTCATCCACATAGTATAACTAAAACCTCTATATCTCCCTATGTCACATACCTTCTTAGCTAATGTAATATTCATAGAAGAACCTATACACGATAGTTCGTGGTGACAAAACATTACTTCACATATCATCTAATCAAAAAATCATATTCTATATTCATTTAAGGTCCAATGGATGACTCTTACCTAGTAACATAATATACACTATCATATTTAGTTGTATAATACACCATATCTTCCTGGTAAACTAGTATAGGTTGTATCATTTTTATATTTCCTTATAATCCATAATCTTCACTAGTACCCCTCCTCAGAAAATTGTGAGGTATCACAATTTATCTAATATCTATTCCGAATAATTTATTATTTTACCCATTATTAAGGTTAATATGAGGATTTTGAAGTTATCATCTATCAAAATCCCTTCTCACATGCAAATTAGATCAGATCGAGAGGCTAACTCTCAAGGGTGTTGAGTAATGACAGTTGAATGTTGGTAATGTGAGGAGAGACCATGTATGAGTTCTTATAACCTACCATGTGTGAGACGATCCATCCATAAACTGAGTGGATGAGATAACACACATAGAAATAAGTATTCCTTAAGATGATGTTGCACAACATCTTGTAAAATTTATCCAAAAATGAAACAACTAGGTTGATGAATTTCCCAGCTGCCATCTCCAATTAAATAACAAATGTACTCAGCCTCACCCCCATGTATATCGACCCTCCATTTTCGATCATTAACATTACATATGTTTTTTAATACATAATACATTACAAGAAAATAGATTTTTAAAGAAGACGTTAGTTTAGTGCCATTGGAATCCTATAAATGTTAAAGATGGTACTTGATTGAGCTACAATATCTCCCACTGGGATCTCCAAGACAAGAACACCTCTTTGACATATCATTCCAAGAATATATCTTAATAACCAAGGTAAGTAAATATAAAAAATGTCGATTTCATATTCTTTATAATGGTAAATAAGGGATAAATGTAATAATAAACATGAGAATACAAGTATGAGAATGTGATCATAACATTTGAACATCAAGAGCTACATATCAAAGATCATAATCATGACTCATGGAATAAATAGTTGTATTTCATAAGACATGAATCATAAGAAAGTAAATTACATAATACATGAAATAATAACATATGAATAAAATAACGAGTTTTGGTAAAAATATAAGCATATAAAATTACTTCTTTATCAGTTAAGACATCACCTCCAATGCTATCTTAGAAACATGGGTTCACTCCCCATAACATCTAGGTTTTCATGTTTCACTATCGTGACCATATTAGTAGTATTAGTTCATTTCCCATACAATCTAAGTTGTAATGGTTCGCTACCCCAGTCACCTTAGTATTATGGTTTCACTCCCCATACCATCTTGGAAGTCATGGTTCACTCCCATGGACATCTTAGTCATCAAGTTTCATACCCAAGACAATTTTAGTCAATATCATGATATAAACATATTTACCTAATGCATTAAAGGGAGATATATGTCCAAACCATCTCATAATGAAGTCATACATATGTGTTCAATGAGATCATAAACCATAATCATAACATAACCCAAAAAAAGAAATGGGCACAATAAACATGTAATCATACCATACCATGTGGAAATGAGACTGATTTCATAATTATTTCATAAAATCATAACCCATGAAAGTAAATGGGTTTCATAGACATATAACCCATGAAATACATATAGATATCATAAACATAGAACCTATATAAGAGAAATAGATTTCATAAACATAGAACCTGTAAAATATAAAAAGATTTAATAAACATGTAACACATGAAATAGAAATTAATTTCATAAGCATCGAACACATGAAATAGAAAAATATTTTATATACTTATAACCCATGAAAAATAAATGGGTTTCATAAGAATCATTCCAAACAAAAATAAACCTTTAATTAATAAATATGAAAAGAACATATAGATCATTTCCCATTAAGGCATGAGTAACACCAACATATTTCATGTTAGATAGGAAATATTTATTAAATATATTTTAACATATTTTTTGTGGAAAATATCCTTTCAACATTAAAAACTCCCTTTTAAAACATGAAAATTTTGAAAACCATTTTCATTGAAAATAATCATGAGAACATATAAAAGAATATTGAATTTTTTTTGAAATTATTTTTATTTGAAAACTTATAAAATAAACATAATAATCTTTTTAAAACCATTTTCTTTGAAAATGCATTGAAAATATATTATAGATCTTTTGAAAACAATTTAAAACCCTTTTTAAACATTATTTTTTCAAACCCGTTCTCATTGAAACACAATTCAGAACCAAAAATTTTAAAAATATTAGGAAACAAATTCCATGAAAATTAACATTTTAATCTTGTAAAATAAATTTTATGGGAATAATAGTCCTAATGATGAGTTAATCTATACATGCCATACATTCCCTTTTCATAGTAAAAAGTTTATAAAAGGCCCTTGGCAGAAAAATGAAAACAATATTGTTTTTTAAAAACTATTGTGTTTAAAAGGTAAAACATGGGTAAGAATTTACCTTAAATGAGAAAGTATAATAGAACAGTATTTTTCGAAACATATTATAAAATATGGTTTTAAAGGAACACATGTTTTTTACTAAAAAGAGAGGTAATTCTAGACTTTCTTAAAAACACATTCTTGATCATATCATGCACCATGGAGTGAAAAAAATGGTACCAAAATATGGATATAACAAGAATAAACAGAATTTATGAAATGTAATTAGAGTTGTTGAGATAGTTTTTATCATATTTCTTTAATGGTATCATAATCGTAAATAATCTCGATAAAATATTAGATTGTAGCTATAAACTATTACAAATTTGGTATATTTGAATCATAACCCAATGTAATGAATAAAATTATATATATATATATATTAAAATATAATTAAAATAATAATATTCATTATATTAAATTACAAGGGAATTATATACACTTTATTGAATAATATAGGTTCATAACATGGCTTCTGTCTTAATCAAGAAAAACTGAGACAAAAATTACTTTACCGATTTTGTAACTTCTGAAACATAAAAATCATGAAAGGAATATCCTGTAATAGATATGTAAACAAACATAATATATGGATAATAATTATAAAATACATCCATTTTAAGTATAGACACCACACAAATTAAATTACTGTATAATAAGACATTTATCTCATAGAAGTAGAAAGTGAGATGAAATTCCCTTACCAAATATCTTGACATTCTTCATACTCATACAAACCTCCTGAATAATAAATATAATTTTTGATTAATTTTTTAAATAACCATATTATTATTTCTAATTCAATATTTTTTTTATTATGACTTTATATTAACTTCTTATTAATGATTCCAAGTTAAGGATTCTCTTTGGGTAGTATCCACTTTGTTCTTCTCATGTGTCTTGATTTATTTTATTTTTAGTCATCATAGTTATATAATGATTTAGTGAATATAAAAAATTATATAAATATAATTTATTTTAATTATATTTTTATTTATAATAATCTATATTATATATAAATAAGAAATTGAATACATTATTCATGAATACGATTGGTCGTACGTACGAATGAATGCAATTTCTGCTTTACTTTGTAATATTTAAATAAATAAAAATGGAAATATTTTTATTTATAATATCATTACAGTAGAATAATTATTCTATATATATCATATAAGATCACTAAACCCACCTTTAATATGTTTGATGTCGTGTATGATTGAAGCACATCTCTTTAAATAGGCGGTAGTCCACACTTCTCCAAATGAAATTATCGTAATTACAAAAAATGGAAAACATGAAGGTATGAATTATATAATAACTAAATAATTAATACACCATTAATATTATATATACAATGAAAATAGAGTTTACATTATAATTCCCAAATATGAGAGTTGGTAATACTATAAAAAACCACTTCGTTTCATGAGGCGGTGGTTCATCGTAAAGAAGAACAAGATGTTTGTCTACCATTAGATGGAAGTGTGCATAAGTGAAGGTCAAAACCATAGAATAAGAACATATAAATATAATTTGGATATTTTTTTTATATATTATCATGGAATGAGAATAATTGAGATTATGGAGAAAGAAAAAAAAGAATGGAGCATGAGGAAGGATGTTACCACTTCTTATGGTAACCCCTTTTTCATTTCCCAAAAGAGTGATTTATTGGATGGATTTAATCCCAAGGGGAGGATACAAGGAGTAATTTATGGATATTGTGGGGCTAATTGGACATATATTTGTGAATCATTAGTGGATTGATAGGTTTGAATACTTGGGATAGGTGGTTCCCTTTTATAAGAGAGAGAGAAATGACACACTTAGCATTTTTTAAACAAGGTATGTGTACCCATGTTTTTACCAAATAAAAGTCATAAAAACAAAAAATAATAAATAATGGAAGGTTTATTTATGAAATATTGCAATAAAAGGTGTTTTGGATAAGTGGATACATCATTTGGACACTTAATTTTAAGGTATAGTCCCTTGTTAAATTTAATTGTACATTAATCACATTAATTTATTTTAATCACATTCCCTAATATTATTGGTCATAAATTAAATTAATATTATTAGAATATAAATATTATACTGATTACAAACTTTTATTTCTAATTTTATAATTTCAATTCACATAATATGAAGAATTATGTTTAGGGAAAATCTTGTATTCATGGAAATAAATCGGTTTTTTAACGAGAGAATGTTCAAATGATCATTAATATTTTTTATCTAAATTTAAAATAAAAATGGTTCTAATAAAATAAAATAAATTAATACATTAATAATTTTTCTATTATAACAATAATTCTAAATTATTATTTAATTTAACTGTGTAAATAAATTTAATGAAGAAAATAATTAAAATTAGGTATTTTTCACAATTCACCCAAAAATGATGTTTCTTAGAAAAATACAAAAAATTACCCATAAATAATTATGATATTATGAATTAAAAAATTATTTCTATTTTATAAAATTAAATTTCAAAAAATTTCTATAATTAATTTTATTATTGTTCCTAGATGGACATAAAAAAGATATTTTGAGAAAATAGTATTTCAAAACATATAAAGACTTTACCAAAAATAATATGTTTTATCATAATTTTGTTTTATTTGTATAAAAAATTATAAATAATATTTAATATTTAGTTATTAGAATTCATATTATTAAGTTTAACAGAGATTTCATAACCATCTATTTCAATTAATTATAATAAAAAATATATTTTTAGAGTTACTCAGTGGTGTGTATAATGTAAGTCAAGATGACATTTCATATAACACATGCCTAGTTAGTGTTTCATGTAGAAACAATAGATATTGGAGTATATTATAAATAAATATTATCTTGGTATATATTAGAATTCAAGACATACATGGTTCTCTCATATAACATAAGCTATATTCAGTGTTTCATGAAATGAAAAATATCCAAAAGATTAAATTAATTTGACGAATATATTTCAAAAAACTAGGGGTGTTACATTCTACCTCTCTAAAGTGAATTTCTCTGTCAAAATTCATCTAGGTTATCAATGGTTTAATAATTTTAATTTCAATTTATATAAACCCATATTGTAAAAATGAACACTAAAACTTCCTTTATAATGAGAAATTTGGAACCATAACTGTTTCCCAGAGTAACTCGTATCTGGGATTCCAAATTGGAGAATGTTGCTGGGTTGTGAAAAAATAGACTTGATGGAAAAGGGTAAATATTTATAGGGAGTGATTTTCAACCTCAATCAAAATCAAGTTTAAGATCAATAAAAAGATAAGGTCCTCAAAGTCATAAATATGTGATGATTTAAAAATCTCATCAGTTCATAAAAATAAGGTATTAATACAACCATTTTATTATTCATTTTCCTAAAAATGAGTAATTATTTTATTAAAAATTAATATAGGGAAATATAATAACTATATATATTTCTCTAAAGAAAATTTCATTCCTTGGTTGTGTTTCGATCAATTCCTAATTAATCCATTACTTCAAGAAATGGAAATCCAAAAAGAAACATTGATTCCTAAAGCACTAAAATACAGTTTTATGTGATATTAAAGACCATAAAGGAATAAAATGTCAAATTATTTGTCCCTAACTATTCATCAAAATCAATATGGTAAATAAATTAATCTCTAGTGATAAAAAGTAACAACGGGTTTTCACCATTAATATTTATTCACCCAATTGTATAACAAAAAAATAATTACACATTAACCAGGACACCGTGTAGGCTAGTGGTAGGAGTGAAACCCTTATCAGCATTTGATCAGGGGTTCAAGACCCGAAGACTTGCTGGATTTTATGGGTTGCCACTCGACATACAAGTTTTCTTTTTCTAAAACCACATTGAAATAAATTGAAAAATAAATATGATGGAAATCCTTGAAATTAGGTTAATCATTAAACATCCTTTTAAAAAATATTTTAAATACTACCCAAATACATAAATAATTTATCTGATGTTTATCTTAAACATTCCATAATTGGTAAATCTTATAACCCTTAATAACAATGAAAATACAATTCATTATAAAGAAGGTTCAAAAATCATCTTAAAATTGATCCCCCAAATATCACTAAGTATCTCTCGGTTGTAACATTCTAAACACATGAATATCCCCTTTGTATATTATCTTCAAAAATGGCAATAACCAAAATTACAATAAATATTTTTGGAAAACATGCATGATTCATTATTCCAAATATTAGTAGATATAATAATTAAATCCATGAAGTTGTAAACTTCATCCATGATAACATAGAATGATTTTTCAACAATGTTCTTATATGTTCTGAGGTAATTAGTACTGTACAACATATATTTTTCAAAACCTAATTATCTCAACATCAATATAAATTAAGGGTAACCTTCCCTTAATCAAAATATCACATTTCTAAGAAATCAATCTTCAATCTCACCAGCACCATTCAACATATCCTTTAAAATACATAACGAAAATCATATACTAAAAAAATAATATATTTCATGATTTATATAACATAATCCTTGAATTCGAAAGCATAAATACTTCATTCATCCAACATTATTTTTAAACCATTACTCAAGAATCATGAACATATTCCTTAATACCTTTTTCCTAGAATTTGAAATAGGAATCATGTATTAAGTGTCCACAATATTAATATAATCGTGATTCTTGAGTAAATGTTAAAAAGATAGGAATAACATTTCATACCAATCACATATAATTTTTGGTCTCCTTATCATAAGAAGTATATCTGATACTTGTTGGCCATCTTGATTATCTTCATGATATTTCCACTTAGAAAATAAACATTCACTATTCCCATAATTTAAACATCTAACAAATTAAATGTTAACTCAGTTCCTTCGAATTCCTACTATAGAATAAAAACAGAAATCATAGGGTGAGAAACAATTATCATAGAATAAAACAACATAACCAAGAAAAATTACTTATAGGATGTCTAAATAATAACACCAACTTATTTAATATATTAAAACTTAGGTTTATCTATGGTTATTCAAATAAAACCTATTTTTAAATCCTTCATGATGGTTTTAAAGAGTTTTGGAGTTTCCAACACAAATAACCACGAGTGTCAAACCGGTTTTGTAGTAAGGCACATTGTTGGGTACTAGCTTATTTCGAGTCAAGAATGACATACCTTATCAGAGTTTTTACTCATTGGTGTATATATTCCATAACAATATACACTTGTAGTATCCAGCCATGGATGCATTTCTATAACAAAAATCACTCTATCTTTTATAAAAATTCATGGATATTTTCTTAAACATTAACTAATCCATATAATTTTCCTTAGATACATCCTTAGACATATCCTTATTAATATACCTAGGACATCATTAATGTTTTATCATTATATTTTCAATTGGATGAATAATCCTTCACTCTGATATCATCTATAGTGACCCTCACTTATCTTACATTATCATTACATAACTTTGGGTAATACTATATAAATTATAAAAAAAATAGACACCCAAAGACAATGTTGGTATAATTCCTTTGGAAATATGGAAATATAAACACTAGTACATATGTGAGATACATTTTATAAAACTAGGTTCTCCAATAATATCACCCCTCTTATACATATCATAACTAAAATATATCTTCATAAACCGGGTAAGGAAACATAAAAAGGGGTGAGCTCATATGCTCATTACTGGTAAATAAAAGATATATGTAATCATAAACATGAGCATAAGGGTAAGAGAATGTGAATATAACATCAGAATGTTATACCATTCATATCAAATATCATAATCATTAATCATGTAATAAATATTGGTAGTTCATTAGACATTAATCATAATATAGTAAAAAAACATAATACATGAAAGTATAACAAATGGATGGAACATGGAATTGTGGAAACACAAAATCCTATAAAATTATTTACATAAAAGTTGGGGAATCACTCCCAAGGCCGTATTAACAATATGGGTTCACTCCCCATACCATATTTTTAGTCATGGTACACTCCCATTTCCATATAAGTAGTATTATTTCACACCCCATACTATCTTAGTAGTTATGGTTCACTCCCATGGCCATCTTAGTTGTATGTGTTCACTCTCTTTTACATCTTGGTAGTTATGGTTCACCCCCATGGACATATTATTTGTCAAGGTTCACTTCTAAGACTATCTTAGTTTATCTACTGAGATAATAGAAATACCCAAGTAATTGGAGGGAGATATAGGTCCCACCCATCTCATAATGAAATCATACATATGTGTTCCCTAAGATCATAAACCTTAATCATAACATAACCCATGAAATTAAATGTGTATAATAAACATGTAATGTTATCATAATGAGATAGGGTTAATTATAATTTAATCATAGAATAACACATGAAAATAAATTCGTTTCATTGAAATATAATTCATAAAAGAGAAACCAATTTCATAAACACTGAACCCGTAAATGAGAAATAGATTTTATAAACATAGAAATGAAGAGATATTGATTTCAAAAACGTATAACCTATGAAATATAGATGTATATAATATAAATAGAACCTATGAAAGAGAAATATATTTCATAAATATATAACCTATGAAAGAAAAATGGATGTCATAAATATCATTCCATCAGAACACAAACCATTCAAGAAATAATATGAAATGAAACATTTCGATCATTTCCCATAACGACATGAGTATTCCAACAGATGTAATCTTATATGGGAAATAATATTGGAATATATTTTTTTAAAAAAAATATTGATGAAAATAATATTCCTTATATAATAATGACATTTTAAGACATGAAAATTTTTAGAATCAATTTCTGTTGAAAATAAACATGAAAATATATAAACGATTCTAGAAAACATTTTGAAAAACCATTACCTTAAATATTTTTTAAAGAATCATGAAACAAATTTAAAAATAAAATTCCATCAATAATTAGAAAAGAATCCTGAAATTTTTTTAAATCAATGTTTTTTTAAAATACATTGAAAACATAAAATGTAGGTTTTAAACTGATTTAAAACTATTTTTAAACATAAATAATTTTTTCAAAAAAAATTCATTGAAAGCCACTTAAAAAATTCAATTTCTACAATATTAGGAAGAACTTTTACTTAAAAAAATATTTTTAATCTTGTAATATAATAGTCTATGGAATGATGGTTATGATGCTGGGTAAATATATAGATTTCAAAAATTCCTTTTGCATTGTAATGTATTTATAAGAGTGCCTATACCAGGAAATGACTAAAGGATCCATTTTTAATTTGTTTTAATGGTCAAAAATGTGTAAAAATGACTTTTTAAGATCATATGAGAGTCGTATAATATTTTTGGAAACCTTTTGGAAATTTTTTTTTGAAGGAACATAGATTTCCAACCTAAAGGAGTGGTAAAAGAGGACTTTCCAAAAAACACTTTATTGGTCATTATATATACCAAAGATTGGATAAATGGTACAATTACTATGAAATAAATTGAATAAATATAGGGTAAGAAAAACATGATATTATTGAGATATGTATAAGAATATTTGATGATTGGGAGCATAATAATAAACATTCACAATAAACTGTTAGTTTATAGCTATATATTGTTTCTAATTTGGGAACATTCAATCATATTAAAGTGAAGATAATATCATTAAATAAAGAATAAAATATCATTAAAATAGGTATATTCAGGATATAATACTTCAAAGGCTGTATATACACCTCATGGATGAACATATGTGCATAACATGGCAGGTGTCTCAATGAATTCAAATTGAGACAAGAATTACATCATCGATTTGGTAACTTTTGAAACATAAACCCCATTAAAGGAGGATCATAAAATAGATTTAAAAATAATCAAATATTTAAGTATAATAATAATTGAACACATTTTTTTCATTATACACACCATACATATTTAATGAGTGTTAAATAATACATGTATCAGACATAAATAAAAAGTGTGGGGAAATTCCCTTACCTAATATCTTGACTATCTTTGTACTTGTAAAAAACTCTTGTATAAAAAAAATAAGTTTATAATAAATATTTTAATGAAAAATATTATTGTTTACCATACCATATATGGTTTGACTATGAATTAATATTACCCTTCTATTAATAATTCCAAGATAACATTTCGATTTGGGTAGTATCTATTTGGTTTTTTACAAGTGTCTTTTTGATATATTTTTATTTGTCATACATATATCTTTATTTATAGAATTTATTACATTATATAAATTAAATTTATATTAATTATATATTTATTTATAATAAAATAAAGTAAATAAAAATATGAAATCGAATACACCATTCAGGGATACAGTATGTCATGCGTACACATGAATGTTGTTTCAATTTTTTATTATAATATTGAAAGAAAGAAAGTGAAGTACATATATATATATAAAATATAATTTCAGTGAAATTATGATGTTATATAAATATCATATAATTCTACTAAACTTATTATTTATACATTCCATATACTGTGAACAAATCACATCACTTTGAGTAGGCGATAGTCCACATTTCCCCAAACGAAATTATTGTATTTACACAAAATGGAAGTCATGAAGTTAGGATTTATATAATATCTAAATAAGTATAAATAAATCATAAATATTAGATATAACATATAAAAATATAGTTTCCATTATAATTCCCAATCATGATATGTGGAATAGGTCAAACGAACAACATCATTTTGTGAGGCTATAACTCGACATACACAAGAATAGTAATTTCGTTAACTATTAGTTGGAAGTATTTGTAAGTTTAGGTAAAACCTTTATTATGAAAGTATATCAGTATTTTGAGAATAATTTTTTTATTATATGATCATTTAATAATAAAAATTGATTTTGTGTATAAATCAACTAAACTAAAGGATATTGAAGAAGGATGTTACCTCTTCTTTGGGTAACTCCTTTGTCTTTGCACAATAAAGGGAATCCATAGTTAGATTTTTTCTGAAATGGAGTATCCAAGATAGAATGAAATGATTTTGGGAAGTTAATTTTAAAGATATTTTCCAAATATAAGTGGCTTTAGAGGTGTAAAGAAGGGGGATATGTGGTGGCATTTTATAGGGGAGGGAAATGACACACTTGTTAAATTTGAAAACATATTAGGTGTATCCACGTTTTTCCTAAAAATGTCATAAAAATATACCAAAATAAATAATGTCAAGATTATGGTCGAACTATTTACTAAAAAACTGGTTTTAGACAAGTGGATAGGACATTTTGGCACTTAATTTTACGGTTTAGTCCTTTATTAAGCAAAATTTTAATATAATCATTTTAATTAATTTTAATCAATTTCACAAGTTTTTTTCATCAAAATTTACGATGATATTATTATTTTATAAATATTATAATGTTGACAAACAATTTGGTAAATTTTTCAAAATTCAATTCATAGAAGTGGAAAATTATTTTTAATGCTAATCCCGTAGATATGGCTAAAAAGTAGGTTTTTAAAGTGAGAATGTTCAATAGTTCATTAATCTTTTTTTATTATTAAATATATAATAATTACAGGTAACTAAATTGGACTAATATATTAATAATTGATATATTCTAAATTTCAAACAAACTTAAAATATCATTTAACCATATAAATAAATTATATTAAAAATGGTTTAGAATTAATATTCAGTATTTTTCATTATTCACCCAAAAATAACGTTTCTTGGAAAAATCCCAAAATTCCGCCCTAAGATAATGTAAAAATTTTAAATTAAAAAATTATGTCTATTTTATCAATATAAATTAATTTAATTTAATCATGTTATTTGTATTATTATTCAAAAAAGGACTTAAAAATAAGTACATTTGAAAAAATAGTATTTCCAAACATTTCAAGATTTTACTAAAAATTATATTTTTTATCAACATTATATTTCATTTATGTAAAACCATTATAAATAATATTCGAAAAGAGTTTATTACTATTCATATTATTATGTTCAATGGTTATGCTATAAATATCACATTTAATTACTTATAATTAAATATGATGTTTTGTCACATCCATGACTTCTTTTCAAGGTATTTGTTTCATTAAATTTCTGTTCTTCCTTTATTGATGGGGTTTCCCATACAATTTTGGAGGAAAGGGTCAGTTTTCATGATTTGGGCTAAACCTTGACCTCATTTCTATATTTAAATACTAATATTTCTTCTTTTATGACTATAAATTTTCAAAATTTTGCACAAATTACACTATAAATATGGCCTACCCTAACATATTAACACCACCATATTAATTTGGATCCTCTAAGAATCCTTAATCATGGTGTATTTGCATTTTTATTTAACGAATTGGTCCTGCCCCTAATCCCATTTCCAGTTTTCAAAAACAATTTTTTTATTTAATATCATATTAATTTATTGCTCTTTTTAGTAATTCCACCTTCCACACAAAGCCAACAGCCCTAGGAGTGCCCCCCAACTTTGTGTCTCCCTCTAGGGAGCTCATTTCTATCACAGATTAGGGTGAAACATCTTGAGATTTCTCTAATCATCCAAATTTGAAGAGGTAATCTGTTTCCATCATAAACCATTCATTTTTCACTCTTTTCCCCCATTCTAGATCCTACATGACCTTATTAGACTTAATATAAAACAACTTGTATTTTTGGTAGTTATAAAATTCAGATACTAGTGTATTTAGGTCGTTTTATTCAAGATATCTCAAATTAGTGGTTTTCCTCTCATTTTCCTCCCATTTTTTAGGGTTTCTTCCCCTTTTCTTGACATTATAAAATTTCCAGAATCTAGGGTTTATACCTAGGGTTTGAATTTTTTTCATTTTGGTTAAATATTGTGGATTAGGACTTGATTTGACTTCCTTGTAGTGTGGTGGTGGTGCGATTAATGTTTCACACTACGGTTGGGAGTTTTTTGAACACATGGTAGGCTATTCCATGTGTAAATTTTTTTGGATGAGTTAGTTTTTATTGATTTATATTTTTATCTTGATTATCTTCCATTGTATTTGATGTGAAATTTATATTTGGTATTATTTGTTAACTGGTTAGTTTTCAAGTGGCGTTTTTCTGAAAAGATTAATTTTCTTCCTCTGTATTCCATGTTGTATTCATTGAGGTTTGTTTTATGATTCATGGAATGGTATTATTAAATAATTTTATGGCTAAAAATTCTGGTTTTATGTGATATTTTAATTATTTTGGTCCTCAAAGAAGGGTTTTAGAAATATTTTATGTGAAAAACATGGTTACACTCCTCGGAATTGTTTTGTGAAGGTTTATATGGTTTCTTGATTGATGTACGAGGTGTAGTTATGTTGCCAAGCTATTTTGGTGGGAATGTACTTCTGAAATGGTTTATTTTAATGTGAAATGGTTGTTATGTGATGTTTACATTCTGGAAAATGTTCGGTAATTTTTTAATGGATTTTTTACAGTGTGAAAGAGAGGTGAAAAATATTACAGGGAGTTTTGGTGTGAGCATGATTTCCAAAATGAATTTGAATAAAAAAGGGGATCATGTGACATGTGTGTGGGAATTTTGGTGTTTTTGTGACGTTAAAGTGTAAATTTAATGTTTAAATTGTATTTCGTGGCTTGTAGAACTTGTTTTATCACAAGAGGTAAAACCCAAGTATTTAGGTTGGTGGACATGTACTATTATGTTGGTGATCCCGTGAGGTATAACCCCTAATTCACGTAGAAAATTTTATGTTGAAAACACTAACTAAACTATGATGCTGATGTTATTGGGGGACCATGAGGCTATGGGTATGATACCTACTAGTGGCTCATGTGCACGAGAACAAATATTTGTGTGGTTACTTTCACTGAGTAAGAGGTACATGGGACCTACAATGAGCTAATTCCTATGGCTGTTTTCCAAGTGCTAGTTCCCATTAGATATTTTATACATTCCATTGGAATAAAATATGTTTGGCTGGAGAAATACAGTATAATTTTCATTATATAAAAATTGTTTATTTCTCATAATTTATCTTAATTGAAAACTGATTTTTATTTAAATTTGTATCTTATACAGATTTTTACTAGCATTTCTTGTTTAAAAGCTGGTAATATTTTTTCATTATAATGATTATCACATGGAATATTTTTGTGGTGGAATACTATTTGGATTTCTCTCACACCCTACTTACACCTTTGTGGGTAAGTAGACTTGGTTGTCTTTGTTATAGGTTGGGTAATGATTTTAGTGTCGGTGGTCGAAGTTTCTAGCGTTCTTCATGTAGCGGAGTTTTTGAGATGACTTGTGGGAATTTATCCAATTCATGAGCTGGTTCATGGGATGTCATATTTGATTTTTTTCCTTTGTAATAGTCTTTAAATTTTTTTAAATTGTGCAAATCAATTCAAAATTTTTGTAAAAGATAACTTGGTTTGAAAAATCTAGATTTGTTTTATTGTATTCGATTGTAGTTTTGTCTCTATAAACCCAGATAAATCATTCCAAAATATCATTATATGATACCCATGAACCTATGCCAACCCGTGGGTATTACTACCACCCTTTGGGTCTTACTACAGACCAGGTTAGGTGCTGGTTTTGAAGGTGACCAGATTTGTTCCATGACAAAATAGTATCAGAGCATCAGGTTCGCTCTCTTGGGTCATTTTATTTTGGGGAGAGTCGGGATAGTCTGAAGGTAGTGTTGTCGGGACATTATATTCCAATTATGACTAGGTGCCTAGCCAACACACCACTTGATAGGATTCATGTCACCCATAGATATCAGGTTTTATCTAAGTCCTCTTGTTTTTGAGGGGTTATCGAGGATTGGGGAAATAAAAATAGAGTTGTGTCAATGTCCTCAGTGAGATCGTGGAGCCAGTCAAGCCATGTAGAGCTTGGTATATTGTCCCAGAATAGTCTATGTGAAAGTGAATTGATTAGTGCATGTCCTCTAACCATATCTCCAAGTCACCCACAAAAACTAGATTCCTCTTGCATTGTCTTGTGTCCTTTTGTTTTGGAATATTGGATGATTGGTTTTAAAATTATAAATAATATGTGATTTAAGAAATGTGAACTTTTATAAAATGATGTTTCAGTAAAGTGGAGGTGGATTGATTTCTATAATGGTGGAAATGAATTTTCAGAACTATTTTGAAATGGTAAAAGGTATGTTTACACCTCTTTTAAAAGTATGAATTATGTTATATTGGGTTTGGAAAATATATTCCAAATAGACTTTGAAGAATTATAGACTAGTGTTTTGTGTTGAATAAAGAGTTTTGGGATTTTATGTGTGGGGTTTTAAGATAAATATTAATTTGGTAGCTAGTAATCATTTGAGAATTTTTTTGAGTAATTGTAATCTTGATTAAACAAGAAGATATGGGGTTTTAAATGGATGGGTGCTAATGAAAGGGAGATGTTTTTTTCGTAAAACATGGAGTGTTTTGATACGAGCATAGATGATTTGAAATTAATATATGGCTTGAAAGTGAGTTTTTATTTTAATGACTGGGTCTTTCGAAAATGTGTTTTAAGATGTAAATTTGGTTTTTATTCTGTAGTTAGCAGTTTTCAAAAAAGGTAAGTTTCAGTTGAATGTTTTGGTTTTGAAAAGTGGAAGGATTTTTTGTTTTAACCTTTGGTATTTCCATGAGCAACCGCATGCATGGGGTTATATGGGATGATGGATGGTTAATGGCATGAATGGTTGAAAATCAGGTTGGATATGTGGAGGTTCCCAGTGTGGCATGGAAACATGCATGCTTGGGGCCCATAGATTTCCAATGGTGGGTATGATAACCATCGACTCCTTTTTTTTCAAATATGTGACTTATTTTAAAGGAAAGCATGATGTCTTGATGACCAGTTTGGAAGGTGTGTCATATGTGTTTTTGTAAATTTTGTTGTTGAATGATGTTTTGAGTTCAAGAAACCCTCTTTTTGGAATGATGTTTTGTGTTTGTGTTTTTTTGGTATGTTGGTTTGAAGGTCAGGTCAGTGGGCTCTTCTGACAAAAGTTCTAGAGGCCATTGTGGCGGCTCCTCTCATGTGTTCGGTTCGGACTAGTGATATGTTTTTTGAAAAATGGACCATCATGGTTGGGTCATTGGGTCCTCTCGTTGGATATGGTACACACCCATAAATATTTAATGCACAACTGAAGTGCAGACCAGATAGCTTATACATTGGAAATTCCTCTAGTTAATTATCACAATGAGTCTTTTTCTCGAGATTTGGAGGTTGAGGCCACACCATTTCCTTTTTTATTTTTGTGGCTCCACTTGTACCGGGAGAGTGGTTGTGGAAGGATAAAATAGACCTTAGTTACTTATTTTACTTGAGTCTCCAAAGGTGGGAGTGGTCTGGGGTTGTTTATGTAAAATGTTGTCTAAGAGGGCCTTTGGGTCTTTCATCAGTCTCTTTGAATCAAGGGATCATGTTAAACCACCTGTGAGGGGAATATGGTCAAGATATGTTGATATATTCATTTATAAGACTTCATTTGAATTTTGGGACTCATAATATGTTCCCTTTCCATATATTTTCTCTATCATTCGCAAGGGTCATGATTAGTGACACCTTGCGATGTCATGTGCTCGTTTGACCGAAAAAGTAAAAGTTTTTCAATATTCTAAGTGGTTATGTTTTTTTGATGTGTTACACCCTTATGAAATCATGACATCCTCTATTTAGATGAATTTGATTTCATAAATCATTTCCTAATTCCATTATTCATCCGAAGAAACATGGGGTGATGTGAGTGCATTATATAAGATCTTGTTTTAGAAACATTTCAGGTTTTGGTAAAGTGAGTTTGGAGTGTGTCCAATATCGTTGAACCCATCTGGGATCATATTTTAGTTATTTGTGGAACCAAAAGAAGAAGTTCTGTTCAAGTGTTTTCCAAGGACATACTGTGGAGCTAAATATGCTTCGATCATCTAAGCTTCATCCATAGGTCTCAGAGTGAAGTTGGTGTATAGTCAGGGAAATACTAAGGTTGTTAAAAATTGTTGGTCTAATTCTCTTCCTTGGAATGAAATATTGGAATAGTTTAAACCTATGGTATTTTCATCATTCACTAACTATTCCCATTTGGTCGAAAGTGGTGGGGGTGGAATTCCAATGTTGTCTTTTAAGTTAATTTTTTCTCCTTTGGTTTCCATTGAGTTTTTAGAGAAAATTATGAAATTTCTCTACGAAGATAGTAGCATACAACTTGGGCATAATTAGTAGTAACTGTGTGTCGGCCTAGGAAACAGTGTGATAGAAGATAGTAGATATCACACAATCTCCACATGGCCATGTGACTTGGCCGATGTAACAATGCAAATTTTCCTCTTGGGACATAATTCTCTGCATGGTTAGACTACGGTTTCCAAAACTATACGGACTAACTGTGAAACCATGATGGTTATGATGGTTGGTTATTATGGGGGGGAGACCCACTATGGGTATCAAGTATATTATTTTGAAAATTTATAATGAAAGTATACCCCTTATATCGTGGAGTCCATTCGGTCTTCCCCCTATTATTTCCCCATTTTTGTCTCGAGAAAAATTGAGTCACCCCTTATGTTGGGGAGTCTGTTTGTGTCTCCTCGTATCAGTAACATAGTTTTTTCCCTAGTGTTGGTCTGACAATAGGTAGTCGCATTCATAGTTATTTATCCTCAAAATTACTCCATACGTAAACATTGGGATTGGAGTGCACCCAATAGTTTTGTTGAAGTAACATTGTGGTGGCCTCATTCATTTGTGTTGTTCATTCTAGGTAAGTTGCTTGAGTTTTGTTCTGATAGTGTTTGAGCTGTTTTGGATTGGGATGTAGTTTAAATATGCATGATTGTTTCATGAAATGTTTTATGTTTTGGTTGGTGAGATTATTAATTTATTCATCAATTTGAGGTGTTTTAGTATTTTGGGGGCAAACAACACATGGAAAAGATGTCCATTTTTTCGTTTAGGTTGGGTTTGGTTTTTTACTTTTGTCCTAGTTATGGATTTCTAAGTGCAAACTTCTTTATTATGGGTAGAATTTTCACAAACATTAATTATTTTAAAGTTATTTTGTTTCATTTTATTTCCATTGTTGATTTGTTCTGGGGTTCCCCATACATTTTTGGAAGAAATGGTGAGTTTTCATGATTTGTTCCAAACTGTGAGCCCATTTCCAAATTTAAAAACCAATTTTGTTTCATTATAACTCTTTAAATTTTCAAAATTTTGTACCCATTCCACGTCCAAAAAGGACTCCGTTAACCGATTGACACCACCATATCAATATGGATCATCTTGGAATCCATAACCATGGTGTATTTGGATTTTTATTTAAGGAATTGGGTCATCCAATAAGCCCATTTCCAGTTAAAAATAAAAAAAAATTATTTAGTTTCATATTCATTTTTTACTATTTTTTTGTTTATTTTTCCTCCCACTCGAAGAAAAATTCCCTAATCATTCATCCATCTTCGTGTATCATTCTTTGTATCTCATTCCCATTTCATATTAGGGGAAAAATTCTCAAGATTTCTCAAATCCTCTAGATCTGAAAAGGTATTTTTTTCCTTCATAACTCCTTCATTTTTCACTATATTCCCCCCATTACAGTTCCTATATGACCTCCTCATCATGATTTGAACTTCACTTTCATTTTTTGATGTTTTTAAATTCATATAAAGGTGTATTTGGGTCGTTTTATTCATATATCTCAAGTAAGTGGGTTTCCTCTCACGTTCTTCCCCTTTTCTTAGGGTTTCTTCCACTTTTCTTTAGGTTCTAAATTGTCCAGAAGCTAGGCTTCAGACATAGGGTTCGATTTTGTATCAGTTGGATTATATATTCTCTATTAGTTCTTGATTTAACATCATTGTGTTGCTGCGGTTGTGCGATTTATGTTTCACAAAATGGTTTGGAGTGTTTGGAACAAATTGTAGGAGATTACAACTTTAAGAATTATTAGATGAGTTAGTTTTTATTGACTTATATTCTCAAAAATTATTATATTCCATTTAATTTATGTAAAAAATATATTTAGTAGCATTTTTTATGTTGTTGGTTTTCAAGTGTCATTTTTGAAAAAATATTAATATTTTTGGTCTGTATTCCATGTTGTATTCATTGGGGTTGATTTAAGAATCCTGTAATAGTATTATTAAATGATGTTATGGCTTACAATTATGGTTTTATGTGATATTGGTATGATTTTGGTCTTCCAAGATGGTTTTTGGAAAGATTTTCTTTAAAAAAAATTGTTACACTCCTTGGAATTGTTTTGTGAAGGTTTTAAATTTTTTCTTGATTAATTTAAGAGGTGAAACTGTGTTGTCAAAATTTTTAGGTAGGAGTGTACTTTTAAAATGGTATATTACAATATTGGAAAGTATTTGTAAAATTGTTAAAGGATTTTTACAAGTGTGAAAGAGAGGTGAAACGTATTGTGGGCTGTTTTGGTGTGAGTATGGTTTGCAAATTGAATTTGAATGAAAAAAGTTGATCATGTTACATGTGTATGGGATTTTTGGTTTGTGTGTGACTTAAAAGTGTTATTTTCATATGAAAATGTTATTTCACATCCTGTATAACTTTTTTGATCACAAGAGGGAAAATATTAGTATATTGGTTGGTGGACGTGTACTAGTATGCTAGTGACCCCATGGGGTTTGGACCCTATTTCACATAACAAGTTTGACGATGAAAACACCAACTAAACTATGGCGATGTTGATGTTGGGGGACCACTAAGATATAGGTATAATCCTAACTAGTGGCTCATGTTCACGAGAACAGATATTATTATTGTGAATTTCACCTAGAACGTGGTACCTGGGACCCACAACGAGCTAGTGACTATGGTTTTTCCCATTGCTAGTGCTCATTATTTATTTTATACATACCATCAGAATACAATATGTTTAGATGGAGAAATTAATTGGCCTTTTCATTATATTTAAAGTTGTTTATTTCTTATAAAAGTAGCCCACATGAAAACTGTTTTTTATTTAATGTTTCATTTTTTAAAATATTTTACTAGAATTTATTATTTAAAAAAAATGTAAGATTTATTCATTATAATGATTATAACATGGAATATTTTTTGTGGTGGAATCATACTGGGATTTTTCTCACACCATACTTACACCTTTTGGTGTATGTATACATGGTTATCTTTGTTGCAGGTGGGGTAAATCATTGAGTGCTAGTGGTCTGGTTTTTTAATGTCCTTTGTGTTGAGATGTTTTAGAGATGTCTTGTGGAGTTTACCCTTGTCATGAGGTGGTTCATGGGATGTAATTATTTGTTTTTTTACTCCTTAACAGTATTTAAACATTATTTTAAATTATGTAACTCAATTCTAAATTTTTTTAAAAGATAATTTTGTTTGAAAATTCCTGATTTTTTTGGTTGGATACTTTTTTTGTTTTAGGTTTATAAACATGGTTTAATATTTCCCAAATTTCATTTTATAATACACAGGCACGTGTGCCAGACCTTCTAGATCTGGAACACGCTTCGGGTCTTGCCACAGATTAGGTCAGGTGCTAGTTTTTAAGGTGACCAGATCTGGTTCGTGACATGTTTCATAGAAACTCAATGTTGTGGGTAATGAAATCCAATTCAGTGTTGCATATAATGTATCCCTAGTAGGTGTTTCATGCATCTAAAACATATATTGGGGTTTTTTATAAAGAAATATTAGCATGGTTTATCATAAAATGATTGAATAACTTGTATCTCTCATATAACCAGAGTTATATTTAGTGTTTCGTGAAGTAAAAAATACCAAAAATATTAAATTAATTTGAAAATAATATGTTTTAAAAAACACAGGGTGTGAAGAAATGCATGAAATTAAGCTCTGTATAGTCCTTACAAAGATTAGTTCCATGATTAACCCCACTAGTCTAGCCAAAGGGCCTTAGTATTGAGGTGTATCCCCACAAACACCATTACCTAACAACTATAAGTTTCTAGTATGACTTCTCCTTACCTTACTTAGATGCCTTAACAAACTAGGGTGGCCCATATGTAGATTGTAAATAGGATCATTTAGAAAACAAAAAAAACACTACTTAAAAGTTATTTAATTCATTCCAAGATTTTATTGATCACCCCCATGTAATAAAGGCAATAGATCCCTTGATATAGAAGACATCTGATTTAGGACGTCCCATATATCCTCATCTGGAAGTAAATCATCATACATTTCCCTAAGGATGGGGATCACTATAGAGACCCAAGATTGACTTACATGGACATTAAATTACTTTTGTGGAATACTTAATACATAACAAAAACACAAACACAAGGACCGTAATAGTTTAGTGTCTTTGGAAACACGGAAAAATAATCTTCTAATCATGGTGAATGATCTTCAACATCTCCCATAAATATATTTTTCTTCTTTTCTTAGCTAAAACCTTTATTTATATACTGGGGAAGCAAAAAAAATAAAGGGTGAGCTCAAATTCTCAGTAAGGGTAAGCATGGAGAAAATAAAACAAACCATATACATTTGAACTTCAGAACAGGAACATAATATTTAAACATCAAAATCATGAGAAATGACATAAAACATGGAAGTACGTAAGGCATAGATCATAATGGATCATCAATCATGATAAAGTAGAATGGGAATAAAACATGTAATTTTGGAAAACCATTAAGTACATAATATTATTTCCATATTAGCCTAGGAATTTCTTCCAAGACCATCTTAGTAGACAAAGTCCCTTTTTGAATTGAGTTCAATCCTCGTTCCAGTCCTGTATCACTGAACCAGATTCACTTACCATTATAGCCATGTCTATCTCATTAGATATAAATCATTACCCAATGTATTGGAGGGAGATATAGTTCCCACTCATCTCATAATTAAATCATTCTTACATGTGCTATATCATAAACATAAATCATTCATCATAACCCAAAGAATAAAAATGGGTTTCATAAACATCATATCATCATAACATAATCCATATAAAACAAATGGATATCGTTTCATCATAAGAAATTTGAAACCATGTAAATCATAGAGATATTATAATTGAAACATACACATATTAAATAATGTCATCTTAGATGGAAAATGGTTTTGATAAAACACTTGAAAAGAATTCTGGATGAAAATATCATTTCTTCTTAAAAATCAATTTCTTTTCACAAAATGCCATTCAATATTAAAAGAAATGGATTTTGTTGAAAATATTCATGAAATATTTATGAGTAATCTTAATGAAAATAAGTCATTACAAAACTGTAAAAAAAAATTCATGCCGTATAAGTTTAAAAAACATTCTCCTTGTACTTTTAACGGAAAAGTCAAAAAGTAGCACGTATGGTAAACAAAATAAAGATTCATTCCATAACACAAAGTAAAAGTCAAATAGGGGTAAACATGAAATTAAAAATACATGGAATAATATTAAAAACTACATGAAAAACATTTTATGTACATGTATGAAAAATATAACCCCATTAAATACTTACGTATAAGCAATATCGAATAAAAATGAGATTGAAAAATTATCCCTTACCTTAGGTCTGATATGCTTCATACGTATCTGACCCCCCTATATAATGATTTAAATAATTTCATTGACTTATTAAAGAATCATATTCATTGTTATGATATCATATATGGTTCAATTATGACTTTATATTACACATTCTTTTGTAAATTCCATGTCAAATCAGCGTTTTGGGTAAATTTGTTTTATTTCTCTTACGAGTTTGGACTTGTTGTTATGGATATTATTATTACTTATATAGTGATTTACCTAATTACATATGGTAAATAATGATTTATATATCATATATATTCAGTATATATATATATATAATAGATAGATAAATGATGTGAAATACACCGTTCATGGAGTCGGTAGGCCGTACGTATGTACGAATGTTGTTTTCCTATCCTTATTGACTTGAATGGAATTAAGTAGATGAAATATATATATATATATACATAAATAAAGTATCTTTATCATGTCATATATTTCATTTTTATTCATTATATATAATTTATAATCATTCTTGAGTGGTTAACATGGATATTGAATCTTATCGCGTCGTAGAGATGGTAATCCGTACGCATGCACGTGCGATGATATCATTCCCATAATTATTGTATTGAATTGAGGTGGATGATATAATATCTCTGAATCATTATGATGTTATAATAACCATATATAGTTATTCTTCACACCATTATACCCATCCAAGTATGGTGGTGGTGGAAAAAAATATTACACCACGACATGGAGACGATATTCCGTGCGTACGCACGCGCAGTGATTTTGTTTTCCGTAGGATGGTTAGAAGGTGAATTGTTGTTGTTTAATATTTATAATAACATATCGTTATATTAGTGATACTGATGTTAGTATTTTATAATGAAAAAACTAAATAAGAAGAATTGTATGAAGAAAGAAAACTTGAAAGAATCGGTAGAAGAGATATTCTCTTCTTCGACACACCTCTTTTATGCTTCCTCTTATGGCACTGGAGTTGGAATTTTGAGGAGACCTAAACCTCTATAATGTTAATATGTAAGTTGAGAAGAGAAATGGGCAGGTTTTGGCCAAGCTTGATGGCTCAAAATTGTGTGAATGGAAGGGGGATGAGGTGCCCTTTTATAAGGGAGGAGAGGGGCACTTTAGGAAAAACTTAAAATATTATTTTATAATAAAGTCATATTCGGTTTATAATGGCACCAAAGTGATTTATTTCAAAGATAATGTGGGGATGGGTCTAAATCCTCTCAAAAAATAGGTTTTAGACAAGTTTATGTTTCTATTTTTACCTTATCATTTATATTTAACTCTATGTTAAGTAATTTATCTTTTACTGTGTCTTCTTATTTTCTTACACTATATGGTTAATAAACACACTATAACTAGCCAAAACAATCTCAAGTGGTTCACTATTAATATATATAACCTTATCTACATTATTTGGCTGAACCTCATATTTTTAAGAATACAATAACAATTAATAATATAATATATTTTTAAAACTATTTTATATCTATTTTGACACTATTTGGTAATTTATTTTTTTGAAAATCATAACAGCATGATTAGTTCAAAAAAAATTAATTAATACAATACTAACATGTTATATTAACATATAAAATTAGTGTAATTCATAAAAAGTCTCAAATTACATTTATTTGGGTATTTATAAAATCAATTATTTTAATATTTCGTTATTTAGGTAATTACTTCATCACCATTGGGTCATAAATAAATTAAATTATTTATTGTCTAAAAATTATAAATAAAATACCATTAATTAGTAAAGCTTTTAAAATTTATAATGAATATTTATAGTTAAATTTATCTTATGTATAACTCTATATTAATAATGTTTTAGTTATTAAACATTGAAATTAACTATTTTAACTCTTTTATAAATAAAATAATAATAAGTGTCCTCATCTAATCCAAGTGGACCTAGAGGAAAATATTTTATTACTGAGGTTGTTCTTGGTCGAATTACAATTATCTAATATAATTATGACATGTGTTAGAGTAATAGTAATATCATTTGGACCCTTAATTACCCTATTTACTTTTAACCATGGTCAATAAAAGTAAGAAGTTACTATTCACCAAAAATTATTTTTATCTTATTGAACCACATTTTACTCATTGATATTAACCTTATCTCTCGGATTTTTGAAATTCCACTCACAGAAGCGGTAAAAATATGTTCTATGTTAATTTTCAAATTCTTTTAGAAGGTGGGTAAAAGACTGTGAAAAGTTCAATAAAATTTTTATATATCTAAAATTATTATAAAATGACTCAAATGAATTAAATTGAACTTATATAGGCATTATGTATCAATTTTGACCTAAAATTAATTTAAATAAAATAAATAACTATTTAAATAAAAAGTCGGGTTTAACTAATAACTCATTGTTTTCACTATTCATAAAAAATTGAAAGTTTTCAGAAAAATACCAAAATTTCACCCTAGGCTAATTTCGATATTCCGAATCCAAAAATGAAGTCCATTTTGAAAGATAAAATTTATATAATTTAAAAAAGTGTGTATTAATATTCATAATGGCTAGTTCTTAACAATATTATAATAAAATATCGTTTTGTGAAACTCGGTATTGCGTACTACACACGCTATCGAAGAAGGTCTTGATTGCGTGTAATGCAAGCCAAGTCAGGGATGCATGTATTGAAATCTATATTTTTTGTTACATGTAACATAATCAAAACTTATTTCTTTTATACATTAAACAAAATCTATACATAATGTTGCATAGAATAATTTCCACAAAACGAACATGAATTTGTGTGTAACACAAGCCAATAATAGTGTGGCATATACTGCAAGCTAATACGGTGTTGCATATTGTACATGGTAATATTGGTGTAGTGTATAATAGAATACATCAAAGAAATTAAAAATAATAATTCCCATAAAATATGAGGTTGTTACATTCTACACCACTTAAAAGGAATATTTCCCTCTAAATTCGTCGGGGTTATAAATGGTTTACTACTTTAAATTTTCATTCATATAAACACACATAGTAAAAAGGAATACTTAAACATAATTTTAAAATGTAAAGTAAGAAATGTAATAGTTACCCATATTAACTCATAATTAGTTTTCCACATAGGAGAACATAGGTGGAAATATGGATATGGAAGAAAAATCTGACCATCGAGTTCTGCTCTAGAGTGGTAGAGGACATGGATATGAAAAATCCAATAATCACAAAGCCATAAATTTGTGATGATTTAAGGTACCATCTAATTCATCGGATATAAGGACACTAGGACAACCTTTTTTGTTTTCAAGATCATTTCCCTAAAGATGAAGAATTGTTGAATTAAAAGAAATACTTACTCTATTTTGGTACAATCTTACTGTTTTTTGTGCCTTGAACAAGTTCCACTTCATCTCTTAATGAAATGAAGTAGAATTTGTCTTCCATAAAGTGTTAGAAGATCATTCGATATAATGATAGGTAATTCCATCTGTCTCAAACAAAAGGATAGATAAACTTATTAAATATACATAAGTCCATCTATAGTGAGATTAATCGTATACGGTTCCTAAAAGGGACTTATACTTCATCTATCATACCGCTTAATAAAATAAAACTAGTTTCAACTAACTAGGGACATCTTGTAGGCTAGTGGTAGGAAATAAAGGCATGTCGCACTTTAGTTGTGGGTTCAATTCCCGAAACCTTATCTGATGCGACGTGTTGTCGCCCGTCCTACGGGTTGTCCTTTTTCTAAAACAATACTATAATAACAAAAAGTTCTAGCCTTAAACAATAGTATCTGATGTCCAACATAATCCATTACAATATTTAGGCTTATCCAAAATACATCTATCCATTCTCATAGTACAAAGATAACGATTAATTGAAAGATCATATAACAAGAACGTGAATACCATCATTTATCCCCCATATATCCTAAGATATATCTTTTTGGTCACATTACAAACATGTGAATACCTTAATAATGTATTCTTTTGAAACATGAATTAACATAGAACCTTAGTGAAAACATGAGTGCTGTCAAAAGTTAACTCTTTCCACATACCAAAAACCCAAAAAAATTTATATACTCAAACCATGATATAACTTTGACCTTATATCAGTCATGAGCTCATTTCATTTTTTTACCCTTTTATTATGTGGATATCATCTTCATTTAAAAAATATTTCAATCACTTTTCATGGTTACTAGTACCATATAATTATTGAAAACGAATACATAGATATTCCAAAATTCCACGATACCATAAATGAGATTCCATGATACTATTTTGAAATCCCATTACATAAACACTTATTCATTACAAAACATCATTGTCATACTCATCATCACAAATAGTGATCACATGTGACTTCCCTTTGTCCTTTGACTTAAGAGGTTCCTTACGTTGATCATCATTAACCCTTGGATTAGGGAATTGATTAGCATAATGCCCCGTTTACTTGCACCAGAATCATTGAAGTTTTGGTGGAGCGTTCTCTGTAGTCTTTTCTCTTTTCATGTCATTAGAAACTTTTTTTCCCATTACTTTGATTTTGAGCTACTCAATGACCTTATATTCCACACCTGAAACATTTTGTAGTACCTTTTAGACAATCTCCACCATGCTTATTTCCACACATTGATCATAAAGAAACATTCATCCTCTTTTCACCATTATTATGAGATTTATCCTTGAACTCCATCTTTCTTTTCTTGTCAAAACCATGAGATTGTTATGTAAGACAAACATCCATTTCTTCCTTGATATCACAATGAACAATTTCTTCATAGCTACTGAATTCTCTTATTGCTAATGCCCTTCGAAGACTTGGTTTGAAGCCACTGAAGAATCAATCAGCTTTACTTTCAAGTTGGATGATAAATCCAGGTGCATACCTTGCAAGACATGTAAAATTTGCTTCATATATACCAACAGATTCATCATCCTTTTTCTTAAGCTCAAGGAAATCCATTTACACATCCGTTCAAAGAATACGAGGGAAGTACTTATTGGAAAATATGTTCTTGAACTAATACCATTCCATGGATTCAATTTTTTCTCAGTGCCTCATATTCTTAATTAGATTCCCCCATTAATCTACTACACCTTCTTAACGGTAAATAGCCAGAATGACTTTTTCATGTTCCAAACAACAAATAATGGAAAATATCTTTTCAATGGTACTAATCCATTGTTCAGCAGCATGTGGATCAGAAGACCCACTGAAAGAAGGTGGACGTTGCCTCATGAAGGACTCAATAGAATATTGTTCTCCTATCTACTCATTTGGAAGTCCAGAATGATTTATAGCTTGTGTAAGTATAGAAATTATATTTTTCAATCCATTTCCCATAACATTGGTTTTTTCAGGAGGACAATCATTGAAATTTCTATTACATTGATTACCATGTTTCCTTTGGGTTCCATCCATCATCTTAAACACAAAAATAACAGTGTGAGTGGAAAAAATCATTCTAGGAAAAGAGCATATGTAACGACCCAAAGTTTCATTAATGGAAAATCCCTCTTGATCCAGTTAAATGTTTCTTTATGAAAAATGTTTTTATAAGATGTCAACTTCTTTAGTTTTATGTTAAGATTTGTGACCGTTACTTTTTACCCGTTGAGCAGTGATCATCTGAGTAGTATAAATATAAGTCTTTAACGAACACATTTCTACTCAGACAAAGGAAGCGATGGCCTCATCCAGTATAATTGCCCCTTACGAATCCCATTTGTCAGAGCTGGGAAAAGAGGTGGCATATTTGGGCTTTGCCCTTGACCAATCCCAAGCTGAGCTTCATCAAGTCAAGCTCGAACGTGATCGTCTACGGGAAAAGTGGAAGTTGATTGAAATTACCACTCTAGCGATGTTATCCGAGCCTCCCCAAGAGTCTGTCACTATCGCGAACCTTACCCTTAGGTAATATGCGGCTATTTTAAGGGGTTATGTAACAAATAATTATCACCATGTTCATGTACATTATTTTTGTATATAATAATGAATATAATTTCTAGTCATTTTTGATACATTGTAATTAGTTTTTAAAGTACAAATGCTGTTTTTTAGTTATTATTTAAATAAGAATTATATTTTATTAAATTAAAGGATTTTTGAATTAAATAATATTTTAATAAAATATTATTATTAATATTAAATTAATTTTTTATTATGTATAAATGATCTTATAATTTTATGAATGCATTTAAAATTTTTATTAAGGTTTGAAAGTCATTTCTGTCAAAACCCGTGAATTTTTTTATAAATGTCGGTTTTTATTTTAAAAGTGAAAATTCACATATTTAGAAAATTATTTAGATAAAATAAATATTATTTTTGGAATCAGAATGTCGAAATTATCCAACGGTGAATTTTTCATAATTTTCTGACACAGTCAAATTTTTGGGTAAAAATTAAATACCATTTAAATATATAATGTGTTTTATGACATCATAATGACCCAATGGTGATGTAATAAAATAACATAATCCTTATGTTCGTCCAATATGTGTTTTATCATTAAAATAATGAGGTTTTGGGTTTGTTTGACTTACTTTACAAAGATTTAATGGAGCCCTCAAGACTTATTCAACACTTTGCCTTTTTAAATTAATTTCTATAGGAGTGTGACTCACCTCCACATAAGCAACCCTAATTTTTTAATATGTTCACACCTTGAATTTATAAAATATTTTTTTCCTCTTTCATTTTCCAGAAACCATGGGCAAATACCATGGGATGTTTTGTGGTTTGGATTATTTTAATATAAGGGGTCCCAAACCTAAATAATAAAGAATTCTCTCACCTTTCCTATATAAACCCACCCAAGATCTCACTTACTCCTCACTAAAATCCCTTGGAGTTCGTCCAAAATCTACCCTAATCTCTCTAGAATCCTCCCAAGGTGCCCCAAGCTCCCAAGAAGCCTCTCAAAAGCCTCTCTCTAGCCTTTGGAAGCACACTTCCAAGTAAGGGTTTTTTCTTCCTTTCTCATTTTTGTAAATTTTATTTAAGTTGTATTTCCCTTTTAATTTCAATTATGAATGTTGGGGTATGGTTTTTCACCTCCCCCATACTTCCCTCTTATTGTTTTAATTATGGTATAACCCTTTCCCTCTCATTAAATGCCTCCCATGTACACCCGTTACTATGCCGAAATTCCGAAAGGAACATCTCTCTCTTCTTTTACATTCAAGCAATACTTTGGTATCATGAATTTAAATTCCATTTCAATTTTTGGGACATGTATATATATGACATACTTACTGTACATTACATGTAAATATGATGAGGAACCCCTTTCTCTCTCATCAAACGTTTTTATGAATTCTTATGTCACGCCGTTACGCTGCCGAAATCGCACCGATTTTCTAAGCCAATGTCATTGTGTAGTGAATACCATGCCCATTTCTCCATCAAGGGTATTCACCTTTATGCACATTTACTTATTTATTGTAAAGTTTCATGTGTTAATTCCACATTCCTTTATCGTGGAATAAATTATTATGTTTTATGAATCCATGTTTTATGATCCATGTGGCACACTTATGCATGAAATGAAATGTTTAAGAAGGGTGTTCCCTGATAGCTCTCCAATGCATTGGGTAATGTATCGTATCATGATACATCATGTGCAATGAGTGTTGACTCATGCTAATTCAAGTGCAACGAGGGTTTACTCGTGCTTCAAGTGCAATGAGGGTTTACTCATTCTCCATGTGTAATGAGCCATGGCTCATGCTAATTCAATGTTAAGTGTTGTTGCCACATTTCCATGTTATGGTTATCATGCTTTATCATACCTTTATGTTCATGTTACTCTAATCCTCTATTTATGTTCCTATTGTCTAACATGTATTTTACTCCTCATGTTATTCATTGTGTACTCCCTTACTGGGCTTTATAGCTCACCCTTTTCTTATGCATGTCCTCAGGTTATCCCATGCAATGCTAAGTACGAAGGAATGTAGTGGTCATGTAAAGGAAGTTTTCAATAAAGATGTTGTATTTCAAGTTTAAAGTTTTTATGTAATGATCTTAATCCCTAAAGACACTAAACCTCTTGATCTTCTTTGTTGTATCAAGTGAAGTTTTATGTAATAAAGCATGCTTAAGTTGTATTAAAAAGCAGGGTTGTCATAGTTGGTATCAAAGGATAGGTTTAGTTATTTTTGGGATTAGGAAACCCTAGTAAAGCCTTAGATACAATACTAAGCATAATAAAAACAACCCTATGTTTTGGTAAATACTATGTAAGTGGATTATCAAACAAATACATCCCTGTCTGGATACGAGCAGGTAGAGGCGGCTCTGGCACAGATGTATCCTAGGGGTAAAAACCGAAAACACTACTTTAAGCTAGACTCGAATGGGAACTGGTGCATGACAACGGGCCTTGCTGCACTCTTGGTTATGACACTCCTGGGGGATATGTCTTGATAAATTCACAATCTTAGTATGAACCCTTGTTAAGGGAAAAATTCCCCTAAGAATATATTTTAGAAGGAAGATCATGAAAAGCCTGGATTGAATCCTATAGACTCATGAGTTAAAGAGATTAAAGATTATTTATAAGTCATAAACTTTTGTATTTGGATTACCCTTTATGTGTTACCCCTAAATTTCATTTTATTCCAGCCAATGGCCGGTAATAGGAGAACTCGGGCTAACAACCGTTGTGATGATCAGTGTGATGATTGTACTTATGAGATGCCCAATCCAATGGGAGGGGGAATCACAAACTTTGTCACGCTTATCTCTCAGCGAACTCAAGTTTTGAATAGAAACACTGGTCAAGAGGAACGTTCAACCCCCCCCCCAAGAAAGAACAAGTCGTTATTGAAAGCTTCATGAGACAAAGGCCTCCTAGTTTTAGTGGATCATCCGATCCCACAATCGCTGAACAATGGATCAACTCCATTGAAAAGATATTATCTATCCTCCAATGCTATGAAAAAGAGAAGGTTCTCCTGGCGGCATATCGTATGGAGGGTGAAGCTGATCAATGGTGGACGTTGATCAAAAATATGAAGCCTGAGGAGGAGATTGAGTCTTTGGAATGAAAGGAATTCCGAAAGATTTTTTTCGATAAATATTTTCCACGCACCCTCTATCTTAAGATGGAAAGGGACTTACTTTCCCTCAAACAGAAAGATGAAGAATCTTTGGGAGCATACGAGACAAACATCACAAGGCTTCCACGATACGCTTTCGGCTTTGTCGTTACCCCCGAATGCAAGGTTGACCGCTTCTTTGGTGGGCTGAAGCCTAGCTTGCGGAAAGCATTAGCGATCCGTGACTTCGACAACTATGAGGAAATTGTCTGATGTGCCCTCAACGTTGAAATGGAGATCGGAGAATCACATGGGTATCATGGGGACAAGAAGCGTAAGGTGGACTTCAATGCTGGTGGTCCGATGGATAAATCCAACGGCGCTAAGAAATTCCAGCACCCCACTTGCCAAAAGTGTGGAAAGAAGCACCCTGGAAATTGCCTTAGGGGGACAAGAAAATGCTTCAAGTGTGGAAGAGAAGGGCACCTAGCTGTTAACTGTCAGCAAGAAGGACCTGCGGCTGCGACAGAGGAGAGGAACGCTCTGTTCGAACCTCAACGCGTTGTTCAATGCTACAAATGCAAAGAACCAGGTCATTTTGCAAATCAGTGCCCTAATCCAAGGGTTATCGGAGGCAACCAGCAACCTCCAAGACAGCAAGGAAGAACTTTTGCCTTCACTTATGCCGAAGTGAACCCCAAAAACGAAGTGGTGACAGGTACGCTAGTTATTCATTCAAGAATAGTGAACGTACTTTTTGATTCAAGTTCTACGCATTCTTTTATATCTCAAAAGTTTAGTAGAACAATCCATGCACCACCACAAATCATGGAAGTAAAGATGTCGGTGAGTACGGAAAATGGGGCAATCATTGCATCCCATGAGTATAAGTCCTCCCCTGTTATAATTTGTGGATTGAATTTCCCGGAGAACCTCGTCATACTCCCTTTGGTGGAATTTGATGCAATTCTTGGCATGGATTGGCTTTCCTTATATAGAGCCAACATAAATTGTCAGGAGAGGGAAATCACACTCCATATGGAGAATCGACCTCCGATTCTTTACAAGTGTCAGGAGGAAGATGAATCTCCTTTAGCTCCATCATCTCAAGAATGGATATTACTGCCTTATGAGCACGCATATCTAGATCAGATGATTGAGTCCAAGGAAGAAACCACCCTTGAAGAAATGCCTATTGTGAGGGAATTCGCTGAAGTATTTCCTGAGGAACTTCCTGGTCTTCCTCCAAGAAGAGATGTTGAGTTCTCAATTGAACTTATACCTGGTTCGCTACCAATATCCAAGGCTCCATATAGAATGGCTATTCTTGAGCTTGAAGAGCTGAAGAAACAACTACAGGAGAATCTAGATAAAGTGTTTATACGCCCAAGTGCATCACCATGGGGTGCACCAGTCCTCTTCGTCAAGAAGAAGGATGGGTTAATGCGGCTTTGCATCGATTATCGTGAACTTAACAAAATCACGATAAAGAACAAGTATCCTCTCTAATTAATCGATGACTTGTTTGATCAGCTGCGTGGAGCACAATACTTCTCCAAGGTGGACTTGCGGTCGGGATATTATCAAGTAAGGGTGAAGAAGGAAGATATCCCCCAAACTACTTTTCATACAAGGTACGAGCACTATGAATTCATAGTAATGCCTTTCGGACTCACCAATGCTCCAACAATATTCATGGACTTGATGAATAGCATCTTTCAAGATTACCTAGACAAATTTGTGGTAGTCTTTATAGATGATATTCTTATATACTCCAAAACCAAGGAGGACCATGAGTAGCATTTAAGAATTGTACTGGAGACTTTGCGCAAGGAGAAGCTCTATGCCAAGTACAGAAAGTGTGAGTTCTGGTTGAAGGAGGTCTCATTCTTGGGCCATATCATCACAAGCAATGGGATATCTGTGGACCCCTCCAAAACAGATGCAATTGAGGGATGGCTGAGGCCAACATCGGTAACAGATATCCATAGCTTCTTGGGGTTAGCTGGATATTATCGACGATTTGTGAGAAATTTCTCATGATTGCCCAACCCACTTACCAAGCTAACTCGAAAGGGAGTAAAATTTTCTTGCAGTGATGAATGCGAAGAAAGCTTCAAGGAGTTTAAAAGGAGGCTTATCACTGCACCCGTGCTCACATTACCCAGAAGTGGGGAGCTTTTTGTGGTATTCAGTGATGCTTTAAAGAAGGGATTAGGATGTGTGCTGATGCAGAATGATAAAGTGATATCCTATGCCTCAAGGCAGTTGAAAATCCATGAGCAAAACTATCCAATGCATGATCTGGAGTTGGAGGCGGTGATCTTTGCCTTGAAAATATGGCAGCATTATCTCTATGGAGAGAAATGTGAGATATATACTGACCACAAGAGTCTTAAATATATATTCACACAGAAAGAGCTTAATATGTGCCAGAGAAGATGGATAGAGCTCATCAAGGATTATGACTGTTCAATACATTACCACCCTGGGAAAGCGAACAAGGTGGCGAATGCCCTAAGTAGAAAGGATCCAGCTATTCTATCAATGATGGGAATTGAGAAGGATCCAATCTTCTTAGACTTGATGAAGATGGATGAGGGAATCATAAAGAAGGGAACATCATCAATCCTTTCACAAATGATTTCTCAACCATCTCTTTTGGAAAGGATAAAGGATGCTCAAAAGGATGATACAGGAATCCAAGAAAAAGTGGAAGCTATCAAAAAGGGAAAATCCTCAGAGTTTAATGTTAATGAAGAAGGAATTTTGCGGTTTGGGAAAAGACTATGTGTTCCATCAAGTTCGGTGCTAAAGAAGGAACTTTTGGATGATGCACATAGTTCAAATTTCTCTATTCACCCAGGGAGCACAAAGATGTATCGAGATCTCCGAGAAAACATTTGGTGGGATAATATGAAGAAGGAGATCGCTGAATATACATCAAAGTGCCTGGTGTGTCAGCAAGTGAAGGCAGAGAGGCAGAAGTCTAAGGGGATGATGCAACCATTGCCCATACCAGAATGGAAATGGGAGAACATCACCACGGACTTCATCACTGGACTTCTAAGGACATCCAAAGGCAACAATGCAATCTGGGTTGTTGTGGATCGTCTTACAATGACTGCACACTTCATTGCTATTCGAGAGGATTTCTCTTTGGATCAACTGGCACAGATATATATCAGGGAAGTGGTACGGTTGCATGGAGTACCACTATCTATTGTGTCTGACTGAGATCCAAGATTTACCTCTAAGTTTTGGAAGAGTCTTCAACATACTCTGAATACTGAACTGAACTTCAGTACGGCCTATCATCCTCAAACTGATGGCCAATCCGAGCGGACTATCCAAACACTTGAGGATATGTTGAGAGCGTGCTCAAAGGACATTAAAGGAGGATGGGATCAACATCTTCCTCTAGTTTAGTTCTCTTATAATAATAGTTTCCACTCGAGCATCCAAATGGCACCATATGAAGCCATGTATGGGAAAAGGTGTAGAACACCAACATGTTGGGATGAGGTCGGTGAACGTAAGCTGCTTGGACCAGAAATGGTCGAAGAAATGGTGTTGAAGGTGAAAACCATTCAGCAGCATATCAAGGCAGCCTGAAGTCGACAGAAGAGTTATGCAGATAATCGTCAACGAGATCTTGAGTTTAAAGTCAGAGACATGGTGTTTTTACGCATATCTCCGTGGAAGAAGGTCATGAGGTTTGGAAAGAAAGGGAAGTTAAGTCCAAGGTACATTGGCCCCTTCGAGATTCTTGATCATGTTGGGGTTGTGGCCTATCGACTAGCACTTCCACCTACTATGGACAAGGTGCATGATGTCTTCTATGTATCCCTCTTAAGGAAGTACATACCAGACCCTTCACATGAACTCTCTTCCGAGGTGGTACAATTAGAATACGATATTTCTTAGGAGGAGCAACCAGTGAAGATCTTAGATCGTAGAGAAAAAGTTCTACGAAATAAGACAATGCCCCTCGTCAAGGTGTTGTGGAGAAACCACAAGTTTGAAGATGCAACTTGGGAGTCGAAGGATATGATGAAGCTAAGTTACCCACATTTGTTTTAGTGTGGGAAAAGAAAAATTTCGGGGGCGAAATTTCTTAAGGGGGGAATGTTGTAATGACCCAAAGTTTTATTAATGGAAAATCCCTCTTGATCCAGTCAAATGATTCTTTATGAAAAATGTTTTTATAAGATGTCAACTTCTTTAGTTTTACGTTAAGATTTGTGACCGTTACTTTTTAGCCATTGAGCAGTGATCATCTGAGTAGTATAAATATAAGGCTTTAACGAACCCATTTCTACTCAGACAAAGGAAGTGATGGCCTCATCCAGTAGAATTGCCCCTTACGAAGCCCATTTGTTAGAGCTCAGAAAAGAGGTGGCATCTTTGGGGTTTGCCCTTGACCATGCCCAAGCCGAGCTTCATCAAGTCAAGATCGAACGTGATCGTCTACGGGAAAAGTGGAAGTTGATTGAAATTACCACTCGAGTGATGTTATCCGAGCTGCCCCAAGAGTCTGTCACCATCGCGCACCTTACCATTATGTCTTATGCGGCTATTTTAAGGGGTTATGTAACAAATAAGTAGCACCATGTTCATGTACATTATTTTTTTATATAATAATGAATATAATTTCTAGTCATTTTTGATACATTGTAATTAGTTTTTAAAGTACAAATGGTGTTTTTTAGTTATTATTTAATTAAGAATTATATTTTATTAAATTAAAGGATTTATTGAATTAAATAATATTTTAATAAAATATTATTATTAATATTAAATTAATTTTTTATTAAGTATAAATGATCTTATAATTTTATGAATGCAATTAAAATTTTTATTAAGGTTTGAAAGTCATTTCTGTCAAAACCCGTGAATTTTTTTATAAATGTCAGTTTTTATTTTAAAAGTGAAAATTCACATATTTAGAAAATTATTTAGATAAAATAAATATTATTTTTGGAATCAGGATGTCGAAATTATCCAATGGTGAATTTTTCATAATTTTCTGAGACAGTCAAATTTTTGGGTAAAAAATAAATACCATTTAAATATATAATGTGTTTTATGACATCATAATGACCCAATGGTGATGTAATAAAATAAAATAATCCTTATTTTCGGCCAATATGTGTTTTATCATTAAAATAATGAGGTTTTGACTTACTTTTCAAAGCATTAATGGAGCCCTCAATACTTATTCAACACTTTGCCTTTTTAAATTAATTTCCATGGGAGTGTGACTCACCTCCATATAAGAAACCCAAATTTTTTAATAAGTTCGGACCTTGGCCTTGTAAAATATTGTATTCCTCTTTACTTTTCCAGAAACCATGGGCAAATACCATGGGATGGTTTGTGGTTTGGATTATTTTAATATAAGGGGTCCCAAACCTAAATAATAAAGAATTCTCTCACCTTTCCTATATAAACCCACCCAAGCTCCCACTTCCTCCTCACTAAAATCCTTTGGAGTTCGTCCAAACTCTGCCCTACTCTCTCTAGAATCCTCCTAGGGTGCCCCATGCTCCCAATAAGCCTCTCACAAGCCTCTCTCTAGCCTTTGGAAGCACACTTCCAAGTAAGGGTTTTTTCTTCCTTTCTCATTTTTTTCAATTTTCTTTAAGTTGTATTGCCCTTTTAATTTCCATTATGAATGCTGGGGTATGGTTTTACACCTCCCCCATACTGACCTATTATTGTTTGAATGATGGGAGAACCCTTTCCCTCTCATTAAATGCCTCCCATGTACACCCGTTACTATGCCGAAATTCCGAATGAAACTTCTCTCTCTTCTTTTACATTCAAGCAATACTTTTGTATCATGAATTTAAATTCCATTTCAATTGTTGGGAAATGTATATATATGAAATCCTTACTTTCCATTACATGTAAATATGATGAGGAACCCCTTTCTCTCTCATCAAACTTTTTTATGAATTCTTATGTCACGCTGTTACGCTGCCGAAATCGCACCGATTTTCTAAGCCAATGTCATTGTGTAGTGAATACCATGCCCATTTCTCCATCAAGGGTATTCACCTTTATGAACATTTACATATTGATTGTAAAGATTCATTTGGGAATTCCACATTAATTTATCGTGGAATAAATGATTATGTTTTATGAATCCATGTTTTATGATCCATGTGGCACACTTATGCATGAAATGAAATGTTTAAGAAGGGTGTTCCCTGATAGCGCTCCAATGCATTGGGTAAAGTATAGTATCATGATACGTCATGTGCAATGAGTGTTTACTCATGCTAATTCAAGTGCAACGAGGGTTTACTTGTGCTTCAAGTGCAATGAGGGTTTACTCATGCTCCATGTGCAATGAGCCTTGGCTCATGCTAATTCAATGTTAAGTGTTGTTACCACATTTCCATGTTATGGTTATCATGCTTTATCATGCCTTTATGATCATGTTACTCTAATTCTCTATTGATGTTACTATTTCCTAACATGTATTTTACTCCTCATGTTATTCATTGTGTACTCCCTTACTGGGCTTTATAGCTCACCCTTTTCTTATGCAAGTCCTCGGGTTATCCCATGCAATGATAAGTACGAAGGAATGTAGTGGTCATGTAAAGGATGTTTTCAATAAAGATGTTGTATTTCAAGTTTAAAGTTTTTATGTAATGATCCTAAGCCCCAAAGACACTAAACCTCTCGATCTTCTTTGTTTTATAATGTGAAGTTTTATGTAATAAAGCATACTTAAGTTGTATTAAAAAGCAGGGTTGTCATAGCATAATAAAGGGGGATTGCTTTCAATATATAACATCTTAGGATTAATTCTAATACTATTACCATAATTCTAGGACTATAACCTATACATATACTTTTCCTTAGGGACATCCCTAGACATACCTTAGAAATATCTCTAGGGATTTCACTAAATTTTTCACATCCTAGTTTCCAAAGGTTAACTAAACCTTTCCTCTGATACCCATTGTAGAGACCCATCCATGACGTACATGGACATTAAATTACTTTTTCATAATACTTAATACATAAAAAACACACAAGAACCGTAATAGTTTAGTGTCTTTCGAAACATGGAAAAATAATCTTCTAATCGTGGTGAAAGATCTTCAACATCTCCTATAAATATCTTCTTCTTTTTTTTCTAACCTAAAAATTTTCTTTATAGCCTGGTGAAACAAAAACATATAATGCGTGAGCTAAAATTCTCAGTAAGGATAAGAATGGAGAAAATAAAACACACCACATACATTTTAACTTCAGAACATGAACATAATATCTAAACATCAAAATCTTTAGCAATGACATAAAACATGGCAGTACGTAACTCATAGATCATAATGGATCATAAATCATGATAAAATAGCATGGGAATAAAACTTGTAATTTTTTAAAACCATTAATTATATGATATGATTTCATTAGTAGCATAGTCATTGCTTCCAAGACCATATTAGTGGACAAAGTCCCTTTCTGAATCGAGTTCACTCCTCGTTCCAGTCCTATATCACTAAACCGGATTAACTTACTGTTCCAGCCATGTCTATCTCATGAGATATAAAACTTTACCCAATTTATTAGAGGGAGATATATGTCCCACCCATCTCATAATGAAAACATTCTTACTTGTGCCACAATATAAAAATAAATCATTCATCATAACCCAATGAATAAAAATTGGTTTCATAAACATCATCACATCATAACATAATCCATATAAAACAAATGGATACCGTTTCATCATAAGAAAAGTGAAACCATGTAAATCATAGATATGTAATACTTGAAACATACACATATGAAATAATTTCAACTTATATGGAAAATGGTTTTGATAAAACACATGAAAAGAATTCTTGAGGAAAATATCATTTCTTCTTAAAAAAAATTTTGTTTTCACAAAATTCCATTCAATTTTAGAATAAAGCAATTTTGTTGAAATTATTCGTGGAATATTTTAGAGTAAGCTTCATTAAAATAAGGTGTTATAAAACCATAAAAGTCCATTCATTCCATATAAGATAAAAAAACATTATCCGCGTACTTTTAACGGAAAAGTCAAAAAGTAGCACGTATGGTAAACAAAAGATAGATTCATTCCATAACACAAAGTAAAAGTAAAAGTGGGGTAAAAATGACATTAAACATACATGGAAAAATATTAAACACTTTATAAAAAATATTTTATGGACATGGATGAAAAATATAACCCCGGTAAATACTTACGTATAAGCAATCTCGAATAAAAATGAGATTGAAAAATTATCCCTTACCTTCGGTCCAACATACTTCATACGTATCTGAACCTCATGTATAGTGATTTAAATAATTTCATTGAAATATTACAGAGTCATATTCATTTTTAATATATCGTATATGGTTTACTTATGACTTTATATTACCCATTCGTTTGTAAATTCAATGTTAAAGCAGCGTTTTGGGTTAAATCATTTTATTTCTCGTACGTGTTTGGACTTGTTGGTCTTGATATTATTATTACTTATATGATGATTTACTTACTTCCATAAGGTAAATCATGATTTATATATCATATATATTCAGTATATATATATAATAGATAGATAAATGAAGTTAAATACACCGTTCATGGAGACGGTTGGCCGTACGTACGTATGAACTTTGTTTCCCTTTCCTTATTAACTTAAATGTAATTAAATAGATGACATATATATATATATATATACATAAATACAGTAGATTTATCATGTCATATATTTCTTTTTTATTTATTATATATACTTTATAATCATTCTTGAATGGTTAATATGGAGAATGAATCCCAATGTTTCGTGGAGATGGTAATCTATACGTACGCACACGCAATGATATCGTTCCCATAATTATTAAATTGAATTGGAGTGGATAATATAATATCTCAGAATAAGTATGATGTTATAATAACCATATATATTTATTCTTCACACCATTATACACATCCATGTTAGGTGGTGGTGGAAAAACAGATTACACCACTGCGTGGAGACGGTATTTCGTGCGTACGCACGCGCAGTGATTTCATTTTCTATAGGATGGATAGAAGGTGAATTGGGGTTGTTTCATATTTATAATATCATATAAGTACATTATTGATACTGATGTTATTAATTTATAATGAAACAACTAATGAATAAGATGTTTAAGAATAAAGAAAACTTGGAAGAATCGGTAGAAGAGATTACCTCTTCTTCGACACACCTCTTTTATGCATCCTCTTAAGGCAATAGAGTTGGTCTTTTGAGGATACCAGAACCTCTATAATGCTTATATGGAAGTTGATAAGGGTTATGGGTAGGGTTTGGTCGAGCTTGAAGGCTCAAAATTATGTGATGAGAAGGGGGAGGAGTTTCCCTTTTATAATGGAGGAGAGGGCACTTTAGGAAAACAATTAAACTATTATTTTATAATAAAGTCATATTCTGTTTATAATGGCTCCAAAGTGACTTATTTTGAAGCGAAAGTGAGTATGGGTCGAAATACTCACAACTAATAGGTATTAGACAAGTTTAGGTTACTATTTTAACCTTATCATTATATTTAATTCTAAGTTAAATACTTAATATTTTACCATGTCTTCTTGTTTTCTTACACTATACGGTTAATAAATTTACTATAACAAGTCAAACGAATCCCAAGTGGGTCATTATTAATATATATAACCTTATCTAAGTTATTTGGCCAATCCTTAGATTTTTAGGAATAAAATAACAATTAATAATATAATATTTGTTTTGAAAACTATTTTATGTCAATTTTGACAATATATGGTAATTTATTTTTGTGAAAATCATAACAGCATGACTAGTTCTAAAAACGTTAATTAAATCAATACAAACATGTAGAAGTAACCTATATAATTAATTAAATTCATAAAAAGTCTCAAATTACATTCATTTGGGTATTTATAATATCTATTATTTTCATATTTTATTATTTAGGTAATTACTGCATCACCATTGTGTCATACATAAATTAACTTATTTAATGTATAAAATTATAAATAAAATACTATTAGGTTTGTAATCATTTTTTCTTTCTATTGAATACTTATAGTCGAATTTATCTTATGTATAACCCTATATTAAAAATGTTTTAGTTATTAAAGATTGATTTTAACTATTTTAACACTTTTTTAAATAAAATAATAATAAGTGTCCTAATCTAATACAATTGGACTTAAAGGACAATATTTTATTCATAAGGTTGTTTTTGGTCGAATTACACTTATCCAATAGAATTAGGACAAGTGTTAGGGTAATAATAATATCATTTTTACACTAAATTACCCTATTTACTTTTAACTGTGGTAAATAAAAGTAAAAAGTTACTATTCACCAAAAAAAAATTATCCTATTGAACCACATTTTACTCTTTGATATTAACTATGTCTCTCATATTTTCGTAATTCCACTCATAGAAGCGGTAAAATTATGTTTTATGTAAATTTTCAAATTCTTTTAGGAGTTGGCTAAAAGACGGTGAAAAGTTCAATAAAATTTATATATATCTAAAATTATTATAAAATGACTCAAATGAGTTACATTGAACTTATATAGGTATTATGTGTCAATTTCGACCTAAAATAAATTTAAATAAAATAAATAATTATCTAAATAAAAAGTCATTGTTAACCAATAACTCAATGTTTTCACTATTCAACAAAAATTGAAAGTATTCAGAAAAATACCAAAATTTCACCCTAGTCTAATTTTGATATTCCAAATCCAAAAATGAAGTCCATTTTAAATTGTAAAATTTATAAAATTTCAAAAAATGGGTATTACTATTCATAATGGCTAGTTCATAATAATATTATAATAATATATCATTTAGTGAAACTCGGTATTGCGTACTACATACGCTATCGAAGAAGGTCTTGATTGCGTGTAATGCAAGCCAAGTCAAGGCTGCATGTAGGGAAATATCTGTTTACTGTGACGTATAACATAAAAAAACTTATTTCATTTATACATTAAAAAAATCTATACTTACTGTTGCGTAGAATAATATCCACAAAACGAACATGAATTTGTGTGTAACACGAGCCAAGAATAGTGTTTCATATACTGCAAGTTAATACGGTGTTGCATATAGTACAAGGTAATCTTGGTGTAGTGTATAATAGAAGAAATCAAAGAAAATAAAAATAATAATTCTCATAAAATCTCGGGTTGTTACATTCTACCCCCCTTAAAATGAATTTCTCCTTTGAAATTCGTCAGGGTTATAAATTGTTTACTACATGAAAGTTTCATTCATAGTAACCCACATAGTAAAAAGGAATACTAAAACATAATTTTAACAAGTAAAGTAAGAAATGTAATGGTTACCCAGATTAACTCATCACTGGGTTTCCACATAGGAGAACATAGGTGGAAATATGGATATTGAAGAAAAATCTAACCATCAAGTTCTGATGGAGAGTGGTAGGGGACATGGCTATGAAAAATCCAACAATCAAAAATACATTAATTTGTGATGATTTAAGGTACCATCTGATTAATCGAATATAAGGACACAAGGACAACATTTTTTTTTCAACATCATTACCCTTAAGATGAAGAATTGTTGAATTAAATTAAATACTTACTTGATTTTGGTACAATATTATAATTTTTTTTTGCTTTCAACAAGTTCGACATCATATCTTAAAGAAATGATGTTGAATTTGTCTTCTGGGAAGTGTTAGCAGATCATGTTATATAATGATAGGTCATTCAATCTGTCTCAAACAAAAGGATTGAAAAAGTTATTAAATATACTTAAGTCCATCTTTAGTGAGATTAATGGTATATGGTTCCTAAAATGGTATTATACATCATCTATCATACCACTTACTAAAATAAAACAAGTTTCTACTAACCAAGGACTTCTTGTAGGCCAGTGGTCAGAAATAAAGGCCTTTCACAATTCGGTTGTGGGTTCAATTCCCACAAGCTTCTCCGATGCGACATGTTGTCTCCCGTCCTATGTGTCGTGCTTTTTCTAAAACAATTATATTATAAAAAAAAGTTTCTTCCATAAAAAATACTACCTAATGTCCATCATAATCCATTCCAATATTTAGGCTTATCCAAAATACATCCATCCAATCTGATAGTATAAAGAAAATGACTAATTGAAATGTCACATAACAAGCATGTGAATATCATCATGTATCCCCCATATATCATAAGATATATCTTGTTGGTCACATTACAAACATGTTAATACCTTAATCATTTATTCTTTTGAAACAGTATTTACCATATAACCATAGTGAAAACAAGAGTGCTGTCAAAAGTTAACTCTTTCCACATACCAAAAATGAAAATATTTCAATATACTCAAACCATGATATAACTTTGTCCTTATATCAGTCATGAGCTCATTTCATTTATTGTCCCTTCATTATTCCTATATTATCTTCGTTCCAAAAATATTTCAATATATTTTCATGGTTACCGGTACCATATAATTATTGAAACCCAATATATAGATATTCCAAAATTCCACGATGCCATAAATGAGATTCCATGATACTATTTTGAAATCCCATAACATAAACACTTAATTATTACACAACATCATTGTCATACACATCACCAAAAATAGTGATAGCATGTGACCTTCCTTTGTCCTTTGCCTTAAGTGGTTTCTCATGTCGTTCATCATCAACCCTTGGATTAGGGCATTGATTAGCATAATGCCCCATTTCCTTGCACTTGAATCATTGATGTTTGGGTGGAGCATTCTTTATAGTATTTTCTCTATTCATGTCATTAGAAACATTTTTACCATTAATTCAGAACTCAGCTACTCAACGACATTCTTTTCCACACTTGAAACATTTTCTATTACCTTTTAGACAATCTCCACCATGCTTATTTCCACAATTTGATCATAAAGAAACATTAATCTTCTTTTCACCATTATTCTAAGATTTCTCATTAAACTCCATATTTCGTTTCTTGTCAAATCAATTTGATAGATATTTAACAAAAACGTCCATTTCTACCTTGATAGCACAACACACAATTTCTTCATAGCTTCTGAATTCTATTGTAGCTAATGCCCTTCGAAGACTTTGTTTGAAGCCACTGAAGAATTGATCAAATTTTCTTTCTAGTTGGATGATAAATCCAGATGCATACCTTTCAAGCCTTGTAAAATTTTATTCATATATACCAACAGATTCATCATCCTTTTGATTATGCTCAAGGAAATACATTTCCATCTTTGTTCGAAGAATATGAGGGAAGTACTTATAGAAAAATAAGTTCTTGAACTCGTCCCATTCCATGGATTCAATTTTATCTCGGGGCCTTGTATTCTAAATTAGAGTCCACCATTCATATGCTTCACCTTCTAAACGGTAAATAGCCAGAATGACTTTTTCATGTTCCAAACAGTGAAGTATGGAAAATATCATTTCAATGGTACTGATCCATTGTTCAGCAACAACTGGATCAGAAGACCCACTGAAAGAAGGTGAACATTGCTTCATGAAGGACTGAATAGAATATTGTTCCCTTCTCTTCTCATTTGGAAGTCCTAAATGATTCATAGACTATCTAAGTATAGAAATATGATTTTTCACTCCATCTCCCATAACATTGGATTGTTCAAGAGGAAAATCATTGCATTATCTATTGCATTGATCAACACGGTTCCTTCGGGTTCCAACCATCGTCTAAAACCCAAAAAGAAGAGTGAGAGAGGCAAAAATCATGCTAGGAAAACAGCATAATACAGGGGGAATACTTTAAATATATAACATATTAGGTTTAATTCTAAGAACATTACCGTAATTCTAGGACTATAACCTATACATATAATTTTCCTTAGGGACATCCCTAGACATACCTTAGAAATATCTCTAGGGATTTCACTAAAGTTTTCACATCCTAGTTTCCAAAGATTAACTAATCATTTCCTCTGATATGAATTGTAGTAACCCAAGCTTGATGTACATGGACATTACATTACTTTTCTATAATACTTAATAAATAAAAAAAACAAACACACAAGAACCATTATAGTTTAGTGTATTTGGAAACACCGAAAAATAATCTTCTAATCTTGGGGAAAGATCTTCAACATCTCCCATAAAGATCTTAAAATTTTTTTCTTACCTAAAACCTTTCTTTATATCCTAGGGAAATGAAAACATATAATGGATAAGCTCAAATTCTCAGTAATGGTAATCATGGATTAAATAAAACCAACCATCTACATTTGAACTTCAGAACATGTACATAATATTTAACCATCAAAATCTTGAGCAATGACATAAAACATGGCAGTACGTAAGGCATAGATCATAATGGATCATCAATCATGATAAAATAGCATGGGAATAAAACATGTAATTGTGTAAAATCATTAAGTACATGATATGATTTCCATAGTAGCCTAGGCATTACTGCCAAGACCATCTTAGTGGACAAAGTCCCTTTCTGAATCGAGTTCACTCCTCGTTCCAGTCCTGTATCACTAAACCAGATTAACATATCGTTCCAGCCATGTCTATATCATGAGGTATAAATCCTTACCCAATGTATTTGAGGGAGATATATGTTCCACCCATCTCATAATGAAATCAATCATACTTGTTCCACAACATATACATAAATCATTCATCATATCCCAAAGAATAAAAATGGGTTTCATAAACATCACCACATCATAACATAATCCATATAAAAAAATGGATATCATTTCATCATAAGAAAAGTGAAACCGTGTAAATCATAGATATTTTATACTTGAAACATACACATATGAAATAATGTCATCTTATATGGAAAATGGTTTTGATAAAACACTTGAAATGAATTCTTAAGGAAAATATCCTTTCTTCTTAAAAATCATTTTCTTTTCACAAAATGCCATTGAAATTTAAAAGAAAAATATTTTGTTGAAAATATTAATGAAATATTTTAGTGTAATCTTCATTAAAATATGGTGTTATAAAACAATAAAAATATGTTCATTCCTTATACGTTAAAAAACATTCTCCTTGTACTTTTAACGGAAAAGTCAAAAAGTAGCACGTAATGTAAACAAAAGAAAGATTACTTCCAAAACACAAAGTAAAAGTCAAAGAGTGGAAAACATTACTTTAAAAAGAAATGGAAGAATATTAAACACTTTATGGAAAACATTTTATGGACATGGATGAATAATATAACCCCAGTAAATACATACATATAAGAAATCTCGAATAAATATGAGATTGAAAAATTACCCCTACCTTTGGTCTGATATGCTTCGTACGTATCCGAACCTCCGGTATAATGATTTAAATAATGTCATTGTATTATTAAATAATCATTATCATTGTTATGATATCATATATGGTTCACTTATGACTTTATATTACCCATTCTTTTATAAATTCCATGTTAAAGCAGCATTTGGGTTAAATCGTTTTATTTCTCGTACGTGTTTTGGACTTGTTGTTCTTGATATTATTATTATGTATTTCATGATTTACTTACTTCCATAAGGTAAATAATTATTTATATATCATATATATTAAGTATATATATATAGTAGATAGATACATGAAGTCGAATACACCGTTCATGGAGACGGTAGGCCGTACGTATGTATGAACGTTGTTTTCTTTTCCATATTAACTTGAATGTAATTTAGTAGATGACATATATATATATAAATAAATTAAGTATTTTTATCATGTCATATATTTCATTTTTATTCATTATATATACTTTCTAATCACTCTCAAATGGTTAACATGGAGAATGAATCTCATCGCGTCATGGAGATGGTAATCCGTACGTACGCACACATGATGATATCGTTCCCATAATTATTGAATTGAATTAGAGTGGATGATGTAATATCTCAGAGTATGTATGATTTTATAATAACCATATATGGTTATTATCTACACCATTATACGAATCAATGTAAGGTGGTGGTGGAAAAACATATTACACCATGGAGTGGAGACGGTATTCCGTGCGTACGCACGCGCCGTGATTTCATTTTCCATAGGATGGAAAGATGGTGAATTGGGGTTTTTTAATATTTATAATTACATATCATTATATTAGTGATACTGATGTTATTACATTATAATGAAAAAACTAAAGAAGAGGAAGTTAAAGAAGAAAGAAAACTTGAAAGAATCGGTAGAAGAGATTACCTCTTCTTCGACGCACCTCTTTTATGCTTCCTCTTAAAGCACTAGAGTTGGTCTTTTGAGGAGACCAAGACCTCTATAATGTTTATAGGGAAGTTCATAATGGAAATGGTCAGGGTTTGTCTGAGCATGAAGGCTCATGATTGTGTGAAGAGAAGGGGAAGGAGGTTCCCTTTTATAAGGGAGGAGAGGGGCACTTTAGGAAAAACTTAAAATATTATTTTATAATAAAGTCGTATTCGGTTTATAATGGCTCCAAAGTGACTTATTTCGAAGATAAAGTGGGGATGGGTAGAAATCCTCTCAACCATTAGGTTTTATACAAGTTTATGTTACTATTTTAACCTTATCATTTAGCTTTTACTCTAAGTTAAATAATTTTAATTTTACAGTGTCTTCTTGTTTTCTTACAATATATTGTTAATAAACATACTATAACAAGCCAAATGAATCCCAAGTGATTAATTATTTATATATATAACCTTATCTAAGTCATTTATATAAACCATAGATTTTTAAGAATACAATAACAATAAATAATATAATATTTGTTTTAATAACTATTTTATGTCAATTTTTACACTATTTGGTAATTGATTTTTGTGAAAATAATAACAACATGATTAGTTAGAAAAAGGTTAATTAAATCAATACTAACATGTCATAATAACCTATAATAGTAGTGAAATTCATAAAAAGTCTCAAATTCTATTTATCTGGGTTTTTATAATATCAATTATTTTAATATTTCATTATTTATGTAATTACTGCATCACCATTGTGTTATAAATAAATTAAATTATTTAATGTATAAAAATTTTAAATAAACTACCATTATGTAGGAAATGTTTTTATATTTCTAATGTGTATTTATAGTCTAATATATCTTACGTATATCCCTATATAGAAAATGTTTGAGTTATTAAACATTGATTTTCACTATTTTAACACTTTTTTAAATAAAATAATAATAAGTCTCCTAATCTAATACAAGTGGATATAAAGGGAAATATTTTATTCCTAAGGTTTTTTTGGTAGAATTAAACATATCCAATAGAATTAGGACATGTGTTAGGATAAAAAAATATCATTTTTACCCATAATTACCCTATTTACATTTAACCGTTGTAAATAAAAGTAAGAAGTTTCTATTGACCAAAAATTATTTTTATCCTTTTGAACCACATTTTACTTCTTGATATTAACCGTGTCTCTCGTATTCTATAAATTCCACCCACCGAAGTGGTAAAATTATGTTTTATGTAAATTTTCCAATTATTTTAATAGGTGGGTAAAAGACGGTGAAAAGTTCAATAAACATTCTATATATCTAAAATTATTATAAAATGACTCAAATGAATTACACTGAACATATATAGGTATTATATATCAATTTTGACCAAAAATAAATTTAAATAAAATAAATAATTATTCAAATAAAAAGTCGGTTTTAACCAATAACTCAGTGTTTTCACTATTCATCCAAAATTGAATGTTTTCAGAAATATACCAAAATTTTACCCTAGGCTAATTTAGATATTCCAAATCCAAAAATGAAGTCCATTTTGAATGATAATATTTATAAAACTTCAAAAAATGTGTATTACTATTCATAATGGCAAGTTCATAATAATATTATAATAATATATCGTTTAGTGAAACTCGGTATTGCGTACTACACATGCTATCGAAGAAGGTCTTGATTGGATGTAATACATTCCAAGTTAGGGATGCATGTAGTGAAAGATACGTTTTGTGTTATGTATGACATAATAAAAACTGATTTCATTTAAATATTAAACAAAATATATACTTAATGATGCGTATAATAATTTCAACAAAACAAACATGAATTTGTGTGTAACACGGGCCAAGAATAGTGTTGCATATACTGCAAGATAATACAGTGTTGCATATAGTACACAATAATCTTGGTGTAGTGTATAATAGAAGACATCAAATAAATTAAAAAGAATAATTCTCATAAAATCTCGGGTTGTTACAATCCCCTTAATCTGATTGGGATTCCGGAGACTAAGGTTATCTACCCTAGGGTACAGGTATAATGGGTTGGTCAAAGGTGACCACATTCTATGAAACATTGGAAATTTTTCTTGAGACTATAGAAGAAGAACTGTGGAGTCTATTCCACCTTATACATACCCACCATCTTCAACTCCACCTATAAACTGTGATAGGGAAAAAATATCCATTATTATTAGAACCTCACATTAGTAAAATTTCCATCCTATTATATATCTCATTCCTACATCCATCCCATTATAAGTTTTTTCGATCCTAACATAATAATTTACTCTTATTGATTGGGATCTTGCATCATCAATAAATTCCTGGCCGATAATGTCTTTTAGTGGGTTTTATATCTTGTGTGCCGTTATCCACACATGGTTCTTAACAATATGACCCTAGGAATCTCTGGGCCACTAGTAGAACCTAGATGAGCTACTAAACTAGTATATGGTAGTATCTAAGTCATATTTGGGAAGAACAAGTATTCCTAAACCAAAACAAATATAATGATATTCACATAAAAAATATATATTTTGACTACAACTACTCCAGAAAATTCAGAAAACGTATTATTATCCAGCACCATTTTAAATCTCTCCCTATCATGAGGTTTCTATCCATATCCTTATGTAGATCACGAAAATCCTATACAACTTCAGAATTCATATTATAGGACATATAATTTATTTAGAAACTATTTCACGATGGTCATGTCACAAATATTGAGTTAACAAAAGTAGATCGGCATCACGACATTCTTTTCATGAAGGATGTGTTCGAAAAGTAATCAATGTTTCACGAGAACTATGGATTAAAACAAAACAAACAAGTCAAGGCCATGCGTTTTAATATAAGTTATAAAGGTTCTATCATATTTGAAAATTTAATATCCCCCTTAAACACACACACAAATTTTTAGGCATAGAGGCATTTTGAGTTTTGTGAATAAGTCTGGAAAATAGAAACATATATGATATTTTTCCTCAATATATGGCCATATTCTCTGATGTTAGCTTTTATTATATAGTTAGATTCATTTATTAAATCCCCAAAAATCTAAATTTTTAGGTACAAAGGGAAATTCATGGCCAATTCGAAGCGAAATTTGTCCCTAATAGCGAAAAAATCAACCAAAGGGGCTGTGCATGTGAAGTTCAAAACATTAAAAAATATGTGGAGCCTTAAAATGTTTTCCAAACATCCATGAATTTTGTTAATGTAATATCTTAATAGGATATTTTCATTCGTATACCTCCATGTCCTATGTAAACCATTGAAAAATATATTATTGAGGCATTATCTTTTATAAGATAGTCCTCCCCTCCTTTGAAACATGTATTAATTACTCCCTATATTTGACTTTTAATGGGAAGAAAACTTTTTACTTCCTAAAAAGGATTTAAATTCATGAAACTCTGATATTTATTAGAAATATTTGTGATGGATTCTTTGAGGTATCCATGTTCTATGAAATATCATCACATGGGTTCTTGAGATTCTCAAACCTTGGTGGACATTCATTTCAGGACGCTCTATGGCCTTCATGTTAGAATAAATCCCTTTTCAGCTCTTGGGTATTCATAAATTAATTATCATATGTGAGAACAACACCATTGGAACCAAAATATTAATATGAGTTATGTACACCCTGTTTCATGACAGATACACCTTGGAAATACCCCCTTCGATTAAAACACCCCAAAAATTCTTGAACACCGAAACATATAATAACAAATCTACCAATAATTGGAACCCTAATGGATCTTTCCCATAACAATAGGAACTCTAACATCAAGATCCAAATTTTCCAGTTCACCATGACAGTGTTTATTCCACACACGAACCAAGTGCGCATGAACAACATACAAGTTATCCCTGAATATAAAGTCCTCGTGGGAAATAAATTGGCTTTACATTTGATGACAGATAATTATATCATGTTCTATAACTTGGATATGGTATCCCTTAGGGTATTTCCACACAACATCTAAGTTGTATGACATGAAAATACATATCCCAATGTCCTAGTCAAAATATTTTCAACTACATGAAAAAATTCTTATCACATGACAAGAAATTTTAACACTATCATGTGTGATGAATATATGATACCCTAGGTGTGACTGAAATTTGATAATCCCACACGTCTTACCCTATATAATGAACACAAGATATCTCATGTGAAAAAATTAGGGACTTGAACCTCCTTTCCTTCCATGGGTTGATCCAAATACTTTGGGAATATTCCATGAATAATCCCCACATCATCACTTGTGGTCTCTTCTTCCATGATGAAAGCATCCTTACCACTTGACGTTAAACTGTATAGGTTAGTCTTGACACATGAACATAAACTATTCCATTAAACTATGTGGGTTTAGATACCATTATCTTAAGGGGGAATGTAGGAAACCGTCTATATGTTCAATCCCAGTGTATAGACATGCCTTGGATACACAATGAGGATCAATCTTGATCCCCAACATTCCCATTGAATCTACATGTCTTTCACTCAGAAGTAAGGATCCCAAAAAGTGTAATTTTATTCCCCATGGTAAAATACACAACCTAACCAACCTATCCACATAATATTTCAGACATAAAACCATAATTTCCCCAAAATATGTCAATCCTTTGACCAAACTTTGCCCATATGATTTCAAATCTACCACCAACCAATCCCCACTAGATGTAAAAACTATATATGAACTATCCCCACAAGACATTAATCTAGGGACACACTGTTATACCTAAGACATTAAATAATTTACCTTATCCTAAATATCTACCCCATACAATTAAATTTGGATGCTTAGGGTAATATTCCTCAAATTGCATATGGTCCTGGTGTCAACTCCCCCATGTAAGACATGTGGTTCCATGGGTTCTGTGTCTAATATGGATCCAATAGTAGTTTTCATCATAATTAAAATTTTATAGATTAATAGATTCCCAACATTCCAATTTCCTAAAAATGCTCTAACATTCCCAACATTACCATCTAATATAACCACATGTTACTACCCTATTTAGATAAAATTAGTGTAATTAGATTGAATCCACATCAAGATGGCTCCAGGAACGAGTTTCAAAAACATGACTCAAATCTGTAAGGCTAAACAATGGTTGGAAATGATCCATGTAGAGGGATCCTTGAAAGGATGAACCGATATCCAATAATTTGGTTTAAATAAAGGAGAAATAATCAGAAACCATGATGGAAGAGGCCACCCAACTTTTTAAAGAGATAATAAAGGTAAAAAATTACATCTATACCTTGATTAACTCAACCCCGATGAAAGGTATCAAAAAAATCCTCATTATTTTATTTATATCCCATTTATTTTAACAATATAATGTCATTTTTGGTGATAAATTTTTTTAATGATCATCAATATTTTCTTTTAGGGTAAAAAATACTCCTTTATGATCATTTATCTAATTGACATAATACTTAAAAAATTGGTAAAACGATCAATAATACTTTATAGATCATCAATTTTGTGGTTAATATAAACTTCCTTCTATATGATTCCAAAATTTACATATCTAAGCTTTTCAAACATAGTTATCAAATGAATTTTCATCCCCTTATTTTTTTATATATATTTTAAAATCATGTACCACCCCATTGTTTTTAATCCATTTATCCTGATAAACCTTTATTTCATCCAGAGAAACAAATAATTCAACTTTTTAGTTGACTCTTCCAAAATAAATAACACTTTAATGGTCAGTTACCTCTAGTTATGGTCAATCTATTACACCAAAAAGAACATCATCATATTGGTATTTACAGAACTATACTTCTTCCATGTGTGATTATTTTTATTGAAAAAATTTCTAGAAAATCATGTTATTATTCTTGAATAATGCATACTGTAAAAAACACTTTTCTTTTACATCCTTATATTAATCATTGTTGGTTCATCATCATCATCATCATCATAATCATCACTATCTATGAATTTATTAGGACCCTTTTATTCATGACTCCAACAATTCCAAATCAAAAAATAAAAAATTTGATGCCTTAAATTGAATTGTTCATTTCTTTATTTGATGTTTTAAGTACGTAATGTCATCACATCATCTATATACCCTCATCTAGGGTCATCTCCCATTAAATGATTATTTTTCAAATTTAATAAGACATCCTAATTATCCTCCATTATAAGGTTATATTTTCCAATATTTCCCAAATCATATTCAACAATAATTATATAAATATTATCTACTATCACCAACTTTGGGTTTTTGTATTTAATGACTGATAGTATTTTATTGAAATTTTACGGTAAAATTCATAGGATCATCTTCATGATTTTGATAATGTCAAAAAATTATCTACATCTTCTTAAGGTCATGATATTAATGTTTCCCTATAAAATAATGTTTTAAATATTACATTGAGTTACATCCTAATTTTTTTATTCGTTTTCATTAATACCTATAATTTTGCTTCATATACCATGTATTCATATCTATAGATGTTGAGATGTTTTCCCACATGGATTTATAAGGATTCACCTTAATTTATATATCATTATATTACAATAATCCTAAGGAATTTACTCCTTTGGTCTTTAATCTCAATTCACATTGATCATTTCTCAATAATACTCGACTTTACATGATGGATGAAATCCCAAGAATGGTTGTTGTAAACACATCAATTTGAAATGATTTTAAGTATAATTGAATCTAATTATTCTATCTATTAAAATATTTTTTATTGAAGAATAAAATTACAATATTTAATAATTATACTTCAGTCTTGTTTGAGAGAGAAAACCCTTGAATATACTGGATCTCTAATACAAATTATTGGTCCTATGTATGGTAAATACTAAGGAGGTGTGGTGAATTAGGGTATGATAATAATTTTCAAATGTACCCTTATATAAAACCATGTTCCAAAATTAAAAACACAACCTATACATTAAACCTTTTACTAAAACAAAAAATACATAATGGATACACATAATAAAGTTTACATATTTCAATCATTTCTGGGTAGTCAATATATGATGAAATTAAAAAGTTCCATTCAAAAAACTCCTTATGAACATTTAAGTTTTGTTATAATTATGAGAATTGACACTAACCAAATAGGTTTATAAATACAATATAAAAAAATAACATAAAACACATGTAAATTAGAAGAAGTCACTACCATGATGAGTTTTAATTCCTTGATCATCTTAAATAACATGTTTTTTAGACAATAATGTTATATAAAATCTACTCCATTGTTATTTGAAAATGACTTACATGAATCTCAAGAAAGATACACCATCAATACTATTATTTTTAATTTCTTTTACATCTATATTAACTCTACATTTCCATGATCCCTCTTATTACGAATAAATATAGTGATATATTGTGTATCTTTGTAGAACCCTAATGTTTCACATTATTATAATCAATAATAAATATGTGATTAATGGAGAAAATATATCCAAATACCCTCTATAAAATTGAGTTAATAAATCCCATTTCATTCCTCAATTTCCTCTTGAAGGATATGAAATATAAATCTAAAAATTGGATAACTTGATACTTTTATAGTTTGACTATCATTGTAATGGAGCGATCTATTGCTTCTTTTAGAACTAAAAATGAATTAAAATGTAAGTCCACATAATGAAAAACTCATCAAATCCTATTAAAAGTACCTTTTAGTTTTCATAGATATCATATAGAAAACATTTTCATTTAATATATGTAGAATTCATGTTTTGATAACATGCCACAGTGAAACATACCCCCTTGTGGAATTTTCACATTTACATAGCTCATGAAAATAATGTATATTTGGTACAACCTTGATCTACATAATTGAATACCTGAAATCTATAGATCCAGTAAAATAAAATTAATCCAATCAATATAATGTCAAAATGAACTATAGAACAACTATTTCTCTTCCTTGAAATGATAATGTTCAAAATGTTAAAAATCACTTAATGATTCATAACAAATAGCCAAAATATCATTAGAAAAATAAGGATTATATCTTATATCCATATTTATAGTTAAATCACAACACAACATAGAATCACTTGATAAAATCACCAAAATTATTATAAGAAAAAATTATTTGGGGTTCTATTGTGAAATAATACTACCCATGAATTGACCAATCAGAAAATGGATAATCAACCATAGTAAGGTCATAGTGAAACCAAAGGGTCTAAACAACGAATGGTAATATTCTTCCAGAAACAAATCACATAATCATAGACATGAAATCAAAGACCCTTTTGATCCAAATTAATTATTTATAATCATATATGGTAGTCAAATCCTTTATCACATATTTGGAAACACATTACATATTGTGACTTCATGCATCACCACATTACATTTAATTAATAGTCATAGAAACATTATCTCATAAAAAACCCATCAATACATTTTTCATGAATATATTATTTATTTAGAAAATACATTATGAATTATAAATGTTCTTTTCAAAAAACACTACCCTAGTAAATATGTAAATATTTTCTTTTCTAACAATATAAGAACTTACATATGTATGGATGAATAATAATATCAAACAATATAATAATGATTTAATCATGTTTCGGTCATATAGAATTTTATTTTAAATTAGGATATTGATAATGGTTTACTAAATATATCATTAGTAAAATATGTGGGTAGATCATGAATTAATATGTTACACTATATGTAAATGTTTTTATGGATTATAATGAAATTATATAAAATTTTGAAATAGATTCGTGTTAAATTTGTTTAAGTAGGATTGTTTTGTTATATATTTAATTAAAAAGTAGCGAGTAGAAGTTAGTAAGAGAAATAAACCCATATACTTTGTGTTGGATCGATTAAAAATGTTGTAGTAATATAAAATTATATTAGTGAATTATATACCCATGAAATGTGTTGTTTTTGATCCAATAATTGGACTCCATATGTAAGGTAATATAAATAACCCAAATGATTTTTATATGATTTTTTGTATGAATGTGTGTGGTAGAGTAGAATGAAAATATTTTATAACAACCTCACATTGTTCCATCATCTGATATTCTATATATATGTTTGTGTTGTTACTTATATTGGATTATGAATAGTGTTGGGGAATTAATCCAAATTTGGGGAGATTATTCCACCAATATCACTACTATTACACCCATTGAATAGTGTAATGATCATTTTATGTATTATTATCTAAATGATATAATATTTAAAAATAAATTGTGATTGTTTTGATTGTAATTTATGTGTTTGGAGTAATTTAGTTCTTTTATAATAGTGCTTGAAATTGTTTCATGTTGATTTTAAAACGATATAGAAATTCTAGTGAATTATGTGTTAAGAGTGAAATTTTAATATTGTATTGACTTCATATCACAAATATGACCATACAAATTACATTTTTTAATGAAAATAAATCATTAAAATACATTCCCAAGAAAATATAGTTTTAGAGTCTTGGAAAATTGGGAAAACACATTTCCAAACCAAAACATACCCCTCAATAAATTGATATTTTTTACAGTATGATAGGAACAGCTTAATCTATAACAAGTCCTTAATATCTATCACATGTTATCTATATTAGAAACACTTCTAGATATTACATACTTTTTTTATATTCATAACTTGGATAAATTGTAGCAAGATAAATGGGTGGTAACTGATCCTCATTGAGGCTAACCCCAATCATTAAAAATAAAATATTATAAGTGATTATGAGATAAAAATACATGTATTATCTGGATGTATTAGAGTCATATTTTAAATAAATCATGGATCATATATCATGGATAAGCCTTTGAATATTATAATACATGAATCAATGTAATGAGGAAACAAGATTCAATGAGCCATTGTAAAACAACATATTCATAAGAATAAGTATAATAACAGAGAATATGATGGAATAAAATTGAAATATGTGACAACTAAAATAATTGGAGAATGATGTTTAGATAAACCATTATTCCAGTTAATATATCAATAATCATATTATGTAAAAACATAAACAAGTGAGAAAACCATAAATGGACACACATTTGTGAACAAACTCATTAATTGCTTCCCTTACAATATCATGAGATATAAAAATATACAAATTAATTAGAGAAAAATATGGGACCCCACCCATAATCTTCCAAACATATAATATACCATATAAAATAATTCATCATATCATAAATAACACAAGAAAGAAGAATATGTTTCTTATATTTTTTAAATGAAATAAAATAAGAAAAAATTCATAATTTCATAATAGCATTTCAACCTCTTAGATAATGAATGGAGATCCAATTAAATCAATTAAATTTCTATGAAAATACTATTCACACATAATAATAAATTGTATTCTATTTAACTCATATAAAAAACAATATATGGGTAAGAATAATTTTCTTTTTCAATTGATGTAAAACATATAGGTGAAATCCTTTCATACAATGGAATAAAACATATGGTATTCATTGATGGAAGGAATTGAAGGAATGTTTAGGTTTTTTAAAAAATATTATTATGAAAGACAATGGTAATGTTGGATAATTCCAATTTTATAAAATAACATTCATAATACATTTGAAGAAATAAAGTGCATTGTAATATTTTAAAAATAACCTCAAAACATGGATAAGATTTATCAAAGTAAAATGAATTAGATTATAATTTTTTTTATGTGTCATATAAAACAAACATTTATTTGTTTAGGAAATTTCCTTGACATTTTGATACAATTTTATACGAAATAATTTATAAAACCAGGGGAAAAAGATTTATTTTAGAACCCATTAAAATTTACACAGAATATTTCCTTTAAAATTTTCAATTCATTAAATGTATATGTTACCATAGAATAAAAACATAAAAATAATATTTATAAAAATATTTTTCTCATTATTTTAAAATTGTTATGTTAAGGGTCACTTGCTAATGATATTTTACAATAGTTTGAATTTAAAATATTTAAGGCATTTTACATTCAAAAATTAATATCAATAATGGATCCTTCAAAATAAATAAATAATATGAAGATAAATGTGTGGTGGATGATAAATATTTTATTTGGAATGGATGGACAACCCTTTAAAATATGTTGAAATACATATTTTTAAAACCCATTTAATAAAAAGAGTTTCAAAATTTTCTCCCCAAAAGGATTAAATAGTAATTTTGTAATCATAAAAAATTAGACATATTATCCTTCCCAAGAAGACAATAGAATTTTTCAGGAAGTAAATTAATTACAAAAATTAAATAATATTCGTTAAGAATGGGAGATGTTGATCACATTGTTATTCACTACATTATTTCACCCTAACACCACTGTTTGAACTGATTTTGTTTTGTAAATTAAAAATATAACAAAAAATTTCACTTCAAATTTTATCCAATTATTTAATTTTTTAAACATTTTAAAATGGATGTTTTATTTGTTTTGAAACTTTCATTGTAGGAAGTGGTGATTTGGAGGATTCAGAATGATGTTGAAGAATAATGGGCCAAACTGCAAGATCATGGATACCTATTCATTTTTTTGTACATTAAGGGAAATACATGCATCGAAATTAGACAAATTTTTTTATTGATCCTAAATTAAGTGTTATTCAACTCATTTAGATAAATCAAATCCAAATTATTCAGTATAGTGGCCAATCTGTTGTTATCGATCCATGATACAAAATCTCCATGAATTCAAATGATAGGATTGGTATTTTAAAAATATATCCCATTCGGGGTGTCCAATGGCCACAAAATTTGACATGGAGAAATTCTAGATTCCAGAAAAAACACTCTTATCATTTATTTATGTCTATATAATTCCATTTACATAACCAAGATCGAGATACAAGTGGTATATCTAAAATTGGGTACCCCAAACCACTTATCATTTTTTCAATAAAATGGAACCAGGGGAACCTCATTTGGGAGTTAGAGCACGAGGAAAGGAGCTAATATTTTGGATTCCTCAAGGATTCCCCTAATCCATTTAGTGTTTTTTGTGATCCCTATCCTCCTAGGGAAATCTTAAATGATTTCGGAGTTCCATACGATCTTCCTCATCTTCTTGATGGTGGCCTAAACATCGGTCATTCGTCACGAGGGAGTTACACACATGTAATGAGTGTTATAATGCTTATAATACCTAATTAGATGCATTATTTTATGTTTAAAAACATATAATTCCATTTTACTTACATTATTTTATATTTTAATGTTTTTTAATGCTTTTCATTTATATACTATAAATTTATAACTAATCGGTGTGAGTTTTTGAGTTCATGACTTGTGATGTTCTGATTGGGAAACACAATAACCATTTTTTCACAAAAAATAATGATATTTAAATTATAATTGGAATATATTATACCATTCATGAGGTATAGACCAGGGATAAATGATTTTTATTTCATGTTTTGGTTCATTAAGAATTGATATAAAAGATTCAAATTAAATGGGATTCCAATTATTCTCTAAAAAAGAATTAATTAAAACCTATATGAGTACCTAAGAAAAATGAACTTGTAGTGTGTGTATTGAACTCACAATGAACCCTTTTAACTCATTCTTTTTAAAAAATAAACATTCTCTTCAACAATTAAACTCTTTAAATTATTTTTTTGTCTTAAAACTGTTTTAAAAAATACCCCCTCTATTTGTACCTTTTATTAAAAATAAACACTTTAAACCTATCAATTCTCCTTGATATATGTCATAGGTTCTTCCCTAAACAATAAATAATATTTAAAATCACAATTAATTATATGTTTCTTGATAACATGGTCAATTTTTTCCCATTTCAGGGGATATCTTTTCATTTTAATGTAGGTTTTTATAAGTTTTTTTGTATATTTTATGAATTTTTATTGGTTTTATAATCTAACGTTAAACATATTTTTGAGTTTTGATTTATTTCTTGTGTAGGTTATATGAATGATGCATTGTACTCTAGTAGATTAACCACCATTGAAACTAGAAAATAGGATGATCCTACACCAGTGACACAGGGACATAGAAGAAAACACTTTGAACGAGGACACACAAAACATTGAATCTCTTCTTCAAACTTCTTCCTCTTATGGAAGCCGCATTAAAACTGAAATGAAATAGAATAAAATGGATAAAAATAAATTGAATTTGAAATAACTAACCTTTACAGATGTAGAGATCCACCATGTATACATTCTAATACAAGGCGTACCCTACTACAAAGCTGGCCATTAACAGTGCTATTATTTAATAGTGCTAAAAGAAAATGCTGAAAAATAGAATATTTATCGGTTCTAAAGAAATTTTTGTAAAATTAAATATTTTAAAATAACATTTTTTATAGTGTTGACAAAGGAAACCATTATTAACACTAGATTTTTAATTATGATAAATGGAATCCTCTATCAGCACTTTATTTTTAGCACTGATAAATTGTAGCTTTTATCAACACTTTATTTTTTAGATCTGATAAAGGGTACTCTGTATCATTACTTTATATTTAGCATTGATAAATTTTTATTTCATCAACGAATTTTTAGTGCTAAAAAATGAAATAATTAAATACACTAAAAATAAATAATGTGTTTATTAAAAAATTTATTACAAATTTTTTGAATTAAATAATTATTGATAAAACTGAATTGATTGATTGTACAATATTAAATACTAAAAAATTTATTAATTATATATTTATGATAATTGATGTTATTAAATTTTATATATTAAATATATAGATATATATTAATGTATCTAAATATGATTATATAATACAAAATATTTATGCACATTGCATTAAATTTTCATATATTTATTATATAATGGGATATAATTAAAAATTAATATAAATAAAAAATATGGACTTATTGCATAGTAATTGAAATATAATAAATATATTTTTTTAATATAATATAGGTCAAATTTATTTTATATTGATTTCTCATATATGTATAATTTATGCAGTTTTATATATAATATGCACATAGAGAAAACATATCCATTTTTAAATATTGTTAAAGTGTACTTATATTCTTAATTTATTCAGTTTCACTCATTTTGTACATATATGCATGCACTCAAAATTATGTATTCATCCATAGTGTTTAAAATAAATCAGTAAAAAATATTTATAAATAATAATATTTATAAATGTTCATTCACTGTATTTATACAGTGATATATTTATAAATCTAAATAAATAAATATTTTTCAAAGTATTCATTTAATTATTTATAAATAACTATTTATATTTAAATAATTATAAAATTTATAATAAATTTACTTAAATAATGAATAGATTTACAATATATATATATATATATATATTAAATATATATATATATATATATATAATTATATAAACATATATTATGATCTAAATAATATTTTTTAATAATATTTTATAATTATAAATAGATAATAATAAAATTATAATAAATATATTTAAAAACAAATATATTTACAAAATTAATATTTATATATATTTATTAAGTATTTATAAATATTTAATTTTTTTATTTATAATTATAACTATAAATAATTTTGATGCGCTTCAGTAATAAGAACCGATAAAATAATTGTTATTAGCACTTTTTCATGCTGATAAAGAGGAGGATTTATCAGCGCTATAAATTTAGCACTTATAAAGACATATCATTATTAGCGCTTGTTTTTAAGCATTGATAAAAGTATCTAGATCTATTTTAAAAACCCCAAACCTTTGTAAACACATTTTGATATAGAAGCTTTCCGCGGAAGTCACCCACTGCTGGTGCTCATCCTCAGTGAATTGAAGGATGAATCACACCGCTCGAGAGCCTCTGAAAATCTTGTCTAAAATCTAAAGAGGGTGATAGATTTTCATCAACCTAGAGTTGCATGTCTTCAAGTTTTATTTTTTTATTTTTATTTCATTTTGGATATCTTCTTCTATAATTTTTTTATGATTTATTGTTTATGATCCATTGTTTATGATTTTTTTGTGATCCGTTGTTTAGAGAATAATTTTTTCTTTATTATTTATGATTTTTTTTGTGACCCATTGTGTATGGAATGATTTGTGGTCTTTTGTTTGTATTGACTACCGATGTATGATCCATTGTTTGTATATGACACTAAACCTTGGATTTATTCATTTTTGTTTTACTATTATGTTTTATATATTCTTACTAAATATTTTTTTTTCATGAATGTATATAAATGTAGAATGATTCGGGCATATTCTTTTTTATCGAAATCTTATTTGAGGCACAATGGTTTTTCACTAATGGTTATATATTTTCTGAAACCTTTCATGGACACCTCATTGAACACACATCATTAGATGCTATTTTTTAGGAACTATGTAGGTGGAGTTATTCATGTTCTTCTATTGGTTAAATGTATCATAGGATCTAGTTGCTCCTATAATTTATAATGGTCCTTAGTTTTTTAATAGAGAAGATCCAAAGGGTCTATCCCCAGTTATAAACATGAGGTTTTATCACATCATGCCTTTACTTTTCAAATCATTATGGTGCCATTAGTTCACATTATGTTTGAATATCGGGTTATTATCTATTTGATATTACTTATATACTATAAGTGAGTGAGTTTTTATACTAGAGTGACATGTATGTGGGTATTTATATCTATTTCATCGTTTATTTCCATAGTTGTTTGTTTATCACGTATTCCTATATCTGGTAATGATGTTTTTGGGTCTACATGTCCATTGAACTAAAGGGACATGCTATAATTTTGTTCGACCTATGGTACTGATTCGTTCTATTTTGGAGGGAGGGGACCAGCACTCATTTATGGGTTTTTACACCCAATGTTTAAAACACCCATTAGTGACTTTGAGGTGTTTTATAGGTTATAAGATGATCTGACCTGGTCTTGTTTTGGTAATTCATGCTATGGTTATTACACAATCCATCTTCATGATTACACCAATAAAGCTCAGTGATAATATAGTTTATTAACTACCTTTATCTCCCCCTATTTTTTCAAATTCCAACACACCTTATTATTGGATTTTTAATATCTATGTTCTCATATATTCTAGTTAAAATGATCCATATTTCCCTTATTAGAATTTTCTATAACTTTCAATTTTTGACAATGAATATCTTCTATGTATTTATTTATATATTCCATAAAATTAATCTTTTATGAACCCAATAGGATGGATATGAACTGAAAATGGATGCACTCCAATCGTTTCATAAACAAATATAAAGATGGAGTTAAATAGTTCCTCATGTTTTCAATATAGAATTCAGACAACCCTTCTAAAATCCTATTTCTGTGTTTACATTGTAGTTATTCCAGAAAAATTAGTCACGAATAGTTTTAAGAACATTTGATTTGACCTATAATAGATCAATGATATAAATTTTGGACTAAATCCTTGAAATAGTAACAAAAACCATGAAATCTTTAAAAAAATAAAGAGAGTTCAATGAGAAGGTAAAATTTATTTTAATAAATTATATTTTTCTTCATAATATTATATATTCTCTGTTATAATAACATAATCTAAATTAATTGACAACTATTGTATACAATATCATCATGAGATGATGATGTTACCAATCTCTCATAAGAACAAACTAGAATGAGGGAAACCCTTTGGATAAATCTAAAGGTAATTATATGATTTACTTTCTCTATTTTATAAAAAAAATTATATAATGGAACGTTGATTTAGTTTTCATTAATCAGTGTAAAGTTTGATTATTTTTGATGATTTATGACCATTTTTCATTCCAGTTAAGGAATAGAAATGATTTTTACTCTTTTGAAATATTGATGTAATCCGGATGATTGAAAAGTAAAATCATGGCCCATATAATTAATGTATTTTCTTCATATATATGTCTAATTTATGTATTTTTCTTATTACTCACATAATATTTGTTTTCTTATATAGGCGGATTATTTTATTTTAGTTTGGGGGTGTTATGTCCAATATTTATGCCCCTTCTCTCTTAAAATCTTTTCACCCATGTATTGGAATATTTATAACTTTCAATCAAGTAACCTCCACTACCATTGAAGGAAGAGCTACATTGCTTCTTATGCTCAATTATAGAGTTAATATTGATGTTTTCATAGTAAAATCACTATCCATAGACTTAATGTATTGTTTTAATTGTATGTTTAATATATTTATTTTCAGTATTACCTACATAATAATTGTTTTCATATACAGATGGATTCCATTGTTTGAGTTGGGGGTGATATATCGAACTTTAATGCTCATTATCCCTTTAAATATCTTCATCCCTTTTGTGGTGCATTTATCACATTCCTTCAAGTAACCTGCACTGCCTTTGCAGAAGAGAAATGATGCTACCTCTACTTAATTACAAAGGTAATATTGATGTTTTCTCAGGAAAATTATTGTCCATATAATTAATATATTGTTTCTTATGTATGTTTAATTTAGTTATTTTTATTATTAGTCACATAAATTTTTTTTCCTTATACAGGCGGATTGTTTTGTTCGAGTTAGGGGTTATCTGTCTAATATTCATCTCCCTTTATATAAACACACCAACAAACATCTTCTCTCAGAAAACCTTTCACTCATGTAGTTTTGACATTTTCACTTTCATTCAAGTTCCCAGCACTAATCAATCATAGATGTAATATTAATATTTTCACAGTAAAATAATTTACTATAAAATTAATGTATTATTTACTATTTATTTTTAATTTATTTATTTTTAGTATTACTCATAATAATTATTTTCTTATATAATTTGATTCTTTTTTCCTCAATTTGAGGTGGATTATTCAAAACTACTCATGCAATGTTGGCATATCAAAAAAACATTTCAATGGGAAATCTTGGAAATATTGAAAGATAGGATTTTTTTAATTTATGTAATAATTTTTATTTGTGTATTTATATAAATCATTATTTTAAATGTCTATAATATATTGTTTTTCTTTCTAGTATAGGTATTTTAAATTTAATTTAACTTAATTTAATTTATTGGGAATTGTATTTGTTGATATATTATGTGGTTCTAGTGTTGTAGTGTGATGTAATAGCATACTTTAGTGTATTTATTTAATAGTGCTTTTAAATGCACTGAAAAATTGGAACTTTATCAATGAAGATAAAATCAATATTCATCAATGCTTCTAAAAGTGATGATAAAGGGTTATTTTATTAGGGATAAATTAAAGCGCTAATAAATGACAACATTATTGGCGTAGATAATAGTTATGGACTTTTAACATTTCTCCTTTTGATAGTTCCTTTCTAATGCTGATAAACTCCATTTCTATTTATGTTAAAGGACTATTTTTTAGTAGTGTGGACACATAATTTTTAAATTAAATCTAGTTTAATTCACTTATTATAAATATTCCATCATTTACGAGAGAATATTAATAGAAGAATTTAAAATAAATTCATATTATGTGTTTGAAAATAAAACCTTCTAAATTGGATGAAGAATATGTAAAGCTTAGGGAATTCCATTTTTCATTAGAAGATACTAAAAAGACATGTTATATTTTATTAAGTACCCAATAAAATAATGGGTAGACATGAAACACATTTTTCATGAAAATTATTTTCGAGGCTCTAAAATTGAATCCATAAGGAATGAAATTTGTGGTCTATGGAAATCACAGAGTAGAAACACATCATGAATACTGGGATTGATTTACAAGGTTATGTTCAAGATGTCCACAACACATTATAAGTGATCAAATTATAATATATTATTTTTATTAATGTTTTAGTCCTAATGATAGAAACATTATTGATGGTTCTATAGGTGGTTCACTAGTTGAAAAAAACCCTAATCGTTGCATGGACACTCATTGAGAACATGGTGTAGAACACTCAAAAATCTGGTTCAAGGTCCAATGTACTGATTCGAGGCATCCATGAAGTTTTGAGTTTTGAGTTTGAGATGAAGGTGGACATGAATTTTGAAGATGTAAGTACCCTTATTCAGGAGATTAGTCTTTTAAAAAAGAAATCATAATCTCCTCCTCCCATCCATTGTCATATCTGTTATCCCAACACCCACTAATCTAAATAATTCCCTTAATTGAGAGAAACATATGAGTGTTGTGAGACAATATTTCTAGGATTCCCCTATAACCAACCCATTAGGAAATAAACATACTATCAATCAAACTGTAGGTGTAAATATATCCACAATTATTGAAATGGGTATTCAAACAAAACACCACAACCAAGAAACCAACTAATCATGAGTAGCCATCCACCACCACCACCCATAAATCCCCAAACCCCCCGAATACCATTCCAAAAACCCTCTCCAAAATAGAAGACTATCATAGAGAACATGGTGAAACAAATGTATAAAAATAATCTCTAATTTCAACAAACCACCAAATTATCCATATAAGACCTAAAAACCCAATTATGCTAACTTGCTAACTCAGTGGGGGAAATCCAAATTCACAGGTGATTTAAATTACCCTTTCAAACACTAATAAACCCTAGACACAAGAGAAATGTTAGTTCCGTTGTCCATTGAAGTGGAACTAAACATAAAAATACTAACGACCCCTTTGGTAGAGTTATCACCTCCTAAGTAAACTTCCATTCAAACCACCTCAAATTATCCAAATAAGAAAAATGCTTGTCTTGAGAAACATCCCACTGAAGGAAAGAGTGTGTATATCGATGTTACTTACTTCCCAACCATTCCTCTTCCATTTACCTATAGGTCCATAAAACCAAGAAAATTAAAAGAAAAAGAACATGATAAAGAAATACTGAAACATTCAAAAAATTATTGGTTAACATACCCTTGATTGATGCCCTAATGAAAATTCTTATATTTTCCATGTTTGGAAATAAATGTGTAAATACTGAGGGAAACATATAGGTGATGATAATTTTAGATAGGGGATCAATATCCAAGATTTTAAAGGGTAATCACCTCTAACCAAATGAAAATATCATATAACATTCTTGATTCTATGAAACATAGGGGAATATTTCTTTTCTAATGATATAATTTATTTGGGTTCTTAGAGAAATGTGATTCCTCGCTCCATTTTATCATCAATTCAGGTTAAAAAACTAAAGACCACTATAATTTTTGTTTAAATATAAAACTGAAGTACAACATACCATGAAAGTGTGTTAGAGGATGTTCTTGTGTTTGTGAAAATTTTAATTTATCCTACTAATTTTTATTTTCTCAAAAATGGATGATGATAGAATGAATAGTCATAAACCCAATTATATTAGGGATTCCATTATTAAAAATCACCAATACCATAATTAACTTCCATAATTGTGCATTATATATGGAATGTGGTGGTGACATATTCCACTTTAACATCCTTGATTTCATAAGGAACCCCTCAAAAGAATATTCCTAACTTTTGGTTAATTCTATTGATGTAATGCATTCCACTGAAAAACAATTCCATTTCACATGATCCCCTTTCTCTGTTTTCATCATTTATTGACATTATTAGAAAATAATCGTTCATAGAACATTGTACTAGTTTATAAAAATATCATTCATGTTTTTTAATTGAATATTTATTGAACATTGAGGATCCCACGACCATCGATGATACTGCTAAGTTTGTAAAATATCATTCCTTATATGAGGATGTTACCATTGTGTATTTAGATTATATTATTAACCTCTCACATTCCCATTCACTCCCATAATTCCAAAATATCCCTAAATTGGAGCTTGAACCTCTTCCTCAAAATCAGAAATATTCATATATTGAGAATGGAAACAAGTCTCCCATCATCATTGATTGATTAATACCTCTAGATAAGAAATTTCAACTTCTTGAAATTTTGAGGGAGTATAAATAATCATTAGGATGGAAACTTTTAGATATTATTTTATTATCCCATCAATTTTCATGAATCATATATTGTTAGATGATGAGGCTAAACCAGAAATGAAGGCACAATGTCAACTAAACCCAAACCTTAAATATGTTGATAAAAAAATGAGGTAAAAACATTATTGGCTACTGGAATCATTTATTCCATATCTGAAATCAAATGGGTTAGTCCATCGCATGTAGTTCCCTTGAAAATTTGTCTTATTATAATTAACAATGAGAATAATTAATTGGTTCCAACCCATGTGCAAAATAGTTGGGTTGTCTGTATAGACAATCAATGACTAAACCAACACACTAGGAGTAAAGTACCTGAAATTTCAAGGATACTTTTTTCTTAATTTTCTTTGGAATTTTACAAGAATGCAGTTTCTGACGGCGCCTGATTCCGAGGCTCAGTGTGCCCGGAATGATATTCCAAAGTTTGGCTCGGGTACGTTCAGTAAATAGACAAGCAGGTTTTTCTATCTTTTGAACTGGTGCTCGGAATCGAATTCCGAGGGCACCGATGAAATCACAATGCTGGTAATTGAATAGAAACACCTTTTCCAGAGTTGCGTTTTCACAAGAGAGGTTGATAAAAATTGTGGAAGATAGAATAAAAATTTAACGACAATTTATATTTTCTCTAAGTGGATTTATGCTTTGGGTGGATGTTGGGTAACTACCCACCTTCCCAGGTAAGGTTATGAGAGTGGTGGGTCCCACACGAACCCCACCCCTTCACATTCCTTAACTCCCTCAACTCATATTTTAATTTTATAACTTATGTTTTGATAACATATGATATTAATGAAGTGTGTTTAATGTGAGTGTTTGAATTTCGAACACTTGAATTTCAAACCTTAAGTTGTGTTAATAAAATAAGTAAGGGAATTATTTTATTTTGGGTTGGAGGCTTGTTGCTTCAGAGATTTGGGAGAAAAGATAAGGGAGACTTGAGTTTCTTCATCCTCTTCGTCTAAGTACACGAAGAACGTGAAAAAGGAGAATAATGCCAGATTCCTCGGAGGTCGACGTCTCCTTCTGTGACGTCTCCTTCCGCGACGCCTCTTACCGTGATGCCGACGACGTCTTCTTTCGCGACGTCTCTTTCTGCGACGAATCCTCAATCGACGAACCTTCGTTCAAGCAACGTTAAGGTAGGGAATTGTTTTGTTAATATTAATGAACCCCATTTTACTTCCTTCTAAATCAAAGTATGCGGATCAACAAAACATCAAGTTGATCTGCAAAGAATATGTTGCAGGTTGGGAATTCTTGTTTGTGGAAAAACTGTAGGGGTTTACTTAATTATTTTTGTTCGTGATTACTACATGATGTGTTTCGTGGAATATGACGAATTTTTTTCGATTAAAGAGAGGGGACCGGACCGCACAAACACGACCTACCCTACTCCATTATCCATGTTTGTTTCTAATGTGGTTGGAACAGAAATTGTGCATTGTTGTTGCACCGTGCGGGATCGTGCAGCAAGGAATGCCCGACGCCGTCGCAATGTGCCGTGAAATTGAACCAAGTCACAGCGCCGTTGCGCCGTGCCGGAGAACCGCAAAAGCACCATGGCCTGAGCGGGGTCGTGGTGGAGGAGTGCGGCGCCATTGCGCCGCATCGAACGAATGAAGGCCACGGCCAGTACCGGGCCGCGACGGAGCATGGGAAACGGCATCCGGAAATGGGCCGCTGGCGTTGGAGTAGGACCGGTGGCCAGAAACAGGCCGCCGGTGTTGGAGCAGGGAGGGGACCTGTCGTCACTGGTCCCATGGCGGCAGAAACTGGCCAGCCAGGGCTGGCCGGCCGGACAAGGGGAAAGCTGGGGGATCAAACCCTTGGTCGGCCAGCTAGCGGCCACCATTAAGGGGGTCCGTAGTTTCAAAACACGGGGGGTAGCACCCCCCCCCCCCGCAAACCGCATCTCGCGTCGGGCCGCTAGGCCGGGCCGCGCCCAAGTGGGCCGGACCCGGACCCGGTTCGGGTCGACCCTGGGGTATCGGGTCGGGTCGTACCGGACCTGAACCCCTTCATACCTAATATTTTCCAGTAGGATGCCCATAAATTGTGCTACGGGCCTATGATCGATGCACCGTTAGTGGCGATGCGATCCATGGATCGAGACGGTTGTTTTGGTATATCGCATTCAAGGTTTCGGAGAACTTTGGATCTGGCCAGGTTCGTTCGTACACGAAACCGACTGAACCCTTGGACCAAAAATGCTCATATTTTGAGATCCGGATGTCCAAATGACGTGCTATCAACTTCGTTGAATTCCTATTGATGATACGGAACTTTTGGCTTACTTCACTCGAGGTTTGGATGCCGTTGGAGTGTGGTCAGGTTGGTTCGCTTATGAAATTCAACCGGGCCCCTTGAACAAAAAGCCAATAACTCACAGACTGGGCGTCAGATTGACACGCCGTCTGTTTAATTGAATTCCTCTTTATTTGACAAAACATTTGGCATACTTCGCCTGATTTTTGGTTGCTGTTGGATAGTGGCCGGGTTGGATTGTACAAGAAATCTAACCGGGCCCCTAGAACGAAAAACTGATATCTTTCAGACCGGACGTCCGTTTGACGAACCGTCTGCGGCGTTGGTGATCAAGTTGAGAAACGGTCCCTTTGAGTATTCCCTATGAGAGTTTGGGGTACAGTTGAGATACGGACGGGTTGGTTTGCTCATGAAACCAACCGGGTCCCTGGGACGAAAAGGCTAATAACTCACAGACTGGGCGTCCGATTGACGCGCCGTCTGTTGCGTTGAGAACCCTATGAGGAGGCGGTCCTTTGAGATACTTCTTTGTGGGAATTTGAGATAAATGGAGTATCGACCTGTAGCTCATTGAGAGGACCCTCCTAGAGACGAGCGTGCGGAGTACGGAGACCGTGTAGCCGACTGAGACCTGACAACTTCTTGACCGACTCGACTTGGAGTGAGTCGACTAGCCTAGTGGACGGAGCACTACTTTGTTTGGGTGCAGACCCATGGCGGATGGAGCACTACCTATGTGACAGTGCAGACCCACGGTACTCGTCCGGAGAGTACCTCTGCAGGCTACTAGGGGGTGTGCACTACTATGATTGGGTGGCATACCCCGAAGGGAAGCCCTACTGTGTTTGGGTGGCTGGACCGTGGTACTCGACAGGAGGAGTACCTCAGCAGTCTTAGGTTAGTGAGCAGTACCTCAAAGTCGTGATAGGACCACTGTACACTCCAGAGACGGAGCTCTTCAGCAGTTACGGTTTCGATAATGAAAATCCTATTTTGAGCTGAGTCTATGACCTTTTTGTTACCTCTTGATTGAGATGGGTCACTTGATAACTTAGGTATAAGTATGGGCATATACCTGGGGTAGTGGTTATCCATTGATTTCATAATCTTTGTGTTTCCTCATGATTGAGATGGGTTACTTGATAACTTAGGTATATGTATGGGCATATACCTAAGTAGAGGGTATCTGTTGAGATCTTATTTTTGGTTATCCTTGTTGGTTTTAATGAGAACTTGAGGGTCTTGGGGTCCCTACTGAGTATCTTTATAATCACCCCTATACGTTCTATTCCCACACCTCATTGTGTTGGTTGTAGATGATGGACAGTGCTGACGGAGGCCGAGTGTTCGAGGACTGGACGGTACCCGGAGGTGGACTACACGATGAGTCAGTATCCAGAGGTGGACTTCACGGTGAGACAACACTCGGAGGAGGTTGATGGGCGAGAGCATTGTGGAGGCTATCTGTACCTACCCTTCAGGTAGGATATGTGTTGGACGATCCAGGAGCTGCGCCATCTGTACCTGCCCTTCAGGTAGGATCCGAGGAGGACGTCCCAAGAGCCGCTTCTGTTCTTCCAGCTGTTTCCTTTTGATGTTTTACTTTTTTTTAAGTTGTAGTTGTAATTTCAGTTGGATTTGTATTCTTGCCCATTTACATTTCATCACTTCTTTTTTGTACATAGTTTTTTACTTCTGCTTGTGCTCTGTGATGTTTTTTTGCTTTTTTAAAGGCAATGCCTTCCTAGTTATCGGGATTTACGCCTTTGGGGATAGTCGCCAGCCCCGGTCCTATGGAAGGAATGCATGGGGTAGTCACGACATGGGCCCCGAGGATGGGTCGTGACAAATTGGTATCAGAGGAGTCGGTTCTACCGCAGAACTTATAACTCTGATATTTTCTTTCTGTGAAGCAATAGTGTTAAGAGTACCGAGTGTGGTTTTCAGTTCAGGGAGTCCAGTGTTGGTGCTGGTGGCCGACGTATCCATACACCAGGACCCTGACAACTTATTTTCGACTTTGTAAACGAAAACACTGATTGCGTGTGTGTTTCCTGAAGGTTTTAAATGTCAACTCAAACCAGGTTAGCTCACCAGGTATAATCGTTTGACCATGTCACGTTGTTTCTTCAGGATGCCTTTTCATGGAAGACCAGCTAGAGCCCAGAGGGATGTGCGTACTGACAGCCTTCTGAGTGACGAGGCTTCGGTACAGGGCCCTCTTGCATTTGAGGCACCAGCGGAGGCACCAAAGGTACTACCATACGTTGAGCAACCGATGCCACCAGCCCCAGCAGTAGGCGATGCACGCCACTTGAGCGCGCTGCACGAGTTCCAGCACTAGAGACCACCCAGGTTCCGGGGAGAGATGGACCCGCAGGCAGCTGAGGATTGGCTGGAAGCTGTGGTGAGAGTCTTCAGGCTAGTGGGGACGCCTGCAGACTTCATGGTGATCTTTGCTGCCAGCCTTCTTCAGGCAGCAGTAGGCAGGTGGTGGAGCCACTTGTTCCAGTTTTACGACGGGATGACCTTCACATGGGAAGACTTTGAGACCTTCTTCAGGATGTAGTTTGTGCCAGTAGCTCTACACCCCGATCATGTTCAGGAGATTCTGCCTTTGTCGCGTGTTTTTCGATCAGTAGCCGAGTCATTTGTGGGCAGTAGACAGATGATGCAGCGGTCCAAGAGTACCAGACCAGCAGTTGGGCGGTGTCGGGTTTTAGGACCGGTGGTGCGGGGCACCCGGGGTTGGGTCAGATCCAGTCGTACAAGGAGAAGGAAGTGTTATGAATGCGGTAGGAAGGGTCACCTGGAATGTGACTGTCCGACCCCCTACACTGTCGATCCGTAGGCGTTGGAGGAGCCACTGAGGCCGAAGCATCGACGAGTGCTTGAGCAACAACCGAGCAGTGGACAAGGCAGTAGAGCTCCGGGAGCAGGTGGACAGGAGCGGAACTAGTGGATACGTCCCTTGTACTTCTAGTTCCATATTGTTGTTGTATTCGTGTCTTTGTACTATGAGCTGCAATAAAAAAAGACACTTATCTTAGTGATGTTTTCTTTCCTATCATTTTGATTGGTTGATACTGAGAGGTCCTGGTTAAAAACTTTTGACTTGACCCTCACTTTTTAGATTTCTAAGGGCGGAGATCCAGTGACCTCACACTGATGCCGATAGCGTGACTCGACCCTTAGAGGCGAGAGTGATGATTGGATCTCTTGGTAGTTATGTCGAGGCCTTACGACGTCATCCATGGAATGAATGCATCATTCATGTCAGGATTGACTGTATTAGGCAATGGTCATGGTTCATCTAGGGGATGAGGCCGAATTTCTCTTTTTGGAAAAGGAGAAATTTTTAGCAGCTCCTTCAGATCGTAGGCAAAGAAGGTGCAGATCATCCAGGAGCAGATGAAGACTGCACAATGTAGTATGAAATAGGAAACCTGTGCCAGTCATTGAGACTCGAGCGTGATAAATGTTTCAAGAAGAGGAAGCTTTAAGGAATGTTGAGTCTACAAAGCAGCAGACATGGAGGCAGAGCTAGGAGAGCAGCATGAGGTGGTGTACATCTTAACATGCTACAACCACCCTCCTTAGTTATCCCCTCCAGGCTCAGGGAGCTGTAGGGCGGAGGAAGAGTGCGGCTGCATGCGGTCAAGGAGTGTGGCCCAATGGCTCTAAAAATGATTCAAGGGATAGTCTGTGTCCACTACTAGCTGCTGTAGTAACAGACATCGATATGAATCATTCCTTGCTTTCACAAATCTTGTCCCAGACCTAGAGTTTCCGGTAAGCCGTGGACTTGACCCTCACATCCGGAGATACCTTGTGAGGAGACTCGATAATCACACTTACGCCAACAGTGTGGTCAGACCCTCGAGGTGAGAGTTTTGGTTGGAATCTCTTGGTGGCAGCGTCAAGGCCTTACGAAGTTGGTTTGAGTATATACTGGGCAATCACAGTTCATACACAAATTGACGGTATTATGCAAGAAGGTTGTGGTTTAACTACGACGTCAGAATGGGTTTTCCTTGGTCGGCGAAAAGGAAACCCCAGGTAGCACAAGATAAACTCATGCACAGAAGGGTGCGACCGATCACTCTTGAGTCGGTCAACCATACCCTCGTGGAAGCAGTCGTTTTGAGTTTCAGTTATAACAGGATTTGGAGACCTCTAGAGTTCGAGGATGACGATCACGACCTTATACTGGTCTCACCTCAACGAGGTTTACAGAGATGTGGCCAAGGCCGCAATTTATCTCTGAGGTTCAGTGGACCATTCCTAGGTCCTCAGTTGGGTAGGCGGGATGGTTTACCACTTGACCCATCAACCTCAGTTGCACCAGGTGCATGACGACTTCCACGTATCTCAACTGAGGAGATACGGGCTTGACCGTTTGCATATCATCGACCATGAGGAACATGACGATGGCGATGGGGTTACTTCAATGGAGGTTCCAGTGGGGATCGAGGATCGATAGGAGCAGATTCTACGAGGAGATATGTGCTCAACCCCTTATATGATCTATTTCATTATGTACTAGATTGACCAATGCATGTGTACCTATTATCTGTCTATTGTACACCCTAAAAAATAAAAATAAAAATAGACAAAAAACATGGTTTCTGAATTGGTAAGGACAAAAAACTCTTCCCCAACATTTTATCTTATTATAACTATTAAAATTACTGTCATGAGAGATCCAACAGGGGTTGAGTGATGAGTGTGGGATTTTTACCATGTTCAAATTTTGAAAATAATAAAAATAATAATAAATTAGGGGAGTGATTAAATTTATAACATATGGGGAGATATAAGTCATGAGATTATGGTTTTACATCAATGATTTCTAAAGTTACTCGCTATTGAAATTTGATTTCAAAGGATGTAGGGAAGGTTTGGTGCAAAAAATCATTTATTAATAATTTTTTTAAAATAAACTATAATTAATACCTAGAAAGTAGAATGAATATCATGATTTTTTTATCACATGAACATGTGGAGAATTAGTGACATGGATAAATTCTAATTACATTCTTGTATTTTTATCAAAAATATCTTATAATTTTGTTTTGATTCAATTTATGAGATATCTTTTTCCATGATCCCCGAGAATAAGCCCTTGGTGCGATTTTTACTTTAATCAAATTTCTACCAAGAATATAATTTTCATTGATTGTTAAATATTAATGATGTTTGGAATATATCCATGAATATTTTTTTTTGGAAATGTGACTTTCCCTAAGAGTGTAAATTTTTAGGTGGGGGTGTGATTACACCACGATTCACTTTTTATTTCACCCTTACACCAATGCTTTAAAGTAATTTATTTTTGGAAATTACAAATATAATAACTAATTAAAAATAATAAATTATTTAATTATTTAATTTTTATCACTTTTAAAATGTTAAATTTTAATTTTTTATATATCTTTATTATAGGAGGCGGTGATTTTGAGGATCCAGAATTATGTTTAAGAAAAATGGGCCAAATTACATGGAAGACACGAAAACCTTTCATCTTTTTTTACTTTACATTAAATATTTAAATCACAATGGGATGAAATGTTGTTACTTGATCCAATATTAAGTGGTCTACATCTCCTATTAAGACAACCAATCCCAATTCATCTATATTATGACCCATCCAAAATGTAACTAAAATTAATGAATAAATGCCATATAAATACCAACAATGAAATACAATGAAGGAAAATGAAAAAAAATTCATCATAGAGGTGCTAGTCAACAAAAAACATGACTAACATTTTCACATCAATTAATTTTAAATGGGGGAATGTGGTTAGAAGGTGTATAATAATTATAATGAAATAAATATAATAATGATACTGATGTTATCATTTGATGATTTGGTAATGTAATTTGAGGAATAAGTTGTGTACATAATAAAATAGGAAGGAGGGAGGAGTGGTTAGAAACTTACAACTCACTACTTCTATAATCTCATTTGTAAAGGTGGATATACTTTTAAGGGAATGTATTATTAGAATATTAGAAAATCCATAAGGCTTATAATATGTTTTAACGGGGGCTTAAGTAGATATTGGTCCAAACAATGTGGGTTTTGAAGTGACTTGAAGTGAGGAGAGGATATACACTTTCATTGCTGAAAAGGGATGAGATTATTATAATCACTGGAAGGTTTTAAATAATGGGGAGTCATTATCAATGAAGGTCAGTCAAAAATTCTTAAATAATTGTGCAGTGACTAGATATGGTCTCTCAAAACCTCATCCACTAAAAAAACACATTTTTAACATGTTAGGTTCTTTCCTCTTAGGTAAGTCAATTTTCCGTATAGATTTTTAGATTGGTAACCATTGTTTACCTAGAAAATTTATTATATATTTTTAAATATTTCCCATATTATATTATTTTGACATAATGATTAAAAATTCAAAATAAATTTTTTATTTCAAATTTTAAAAGTGATAAAAATTAATTTTTAAATACTAGACGTAAAATGTATTAAAAACAATATTTAAAAATATATATTATGTTTTAAAAAAATCAAATATAGGATAATAAAATAAAAAACATTTTCAAAATTATATTTTCAGTTTTGAAATAATTATTTTTTATTAGAAGGTTATTTCATGAATTTTTAATTCATAACTATATACTAATGATGTTATTAATGTCATGTTTTTTTTTAAAATGGTATTTTTCCCTCATCACCTTAAAATAAATCATTTTAGATAAATTGAATAAATATATATTAATATAATTTTTAAAATTTATAACAAATAATTATTTTTATTTTATCAAATTCAATATGTAAAATTTAACATTTTACATTTAAATTAAAATAATCTAATATAATGGGAAATTGTTTTAATTGGAAAATAAAATTTTTAAATACTATTGATCCTTATTATTAATTTTAATTAAAAAATTAATAATGATAGAATAAATAAATAAAATTTTAATTAATAATTTAAAAATAATATTTTTATACTATCTAATAAAAAGTATATAACAAGAAATATAGAGATTCATAAAGACAATAATGAATTATGTGAATATTAATAAAACAACTTTTTATAATGAAATATATATTAATATATTTTTCAATTTGGTCACTCTCTAATAATATGTAATAACTAAATGACTAATTTTACTGACCACATTTAATATTTATAATATATATATATACACACAAATATCAAGGATTCATTTTAGTTTATTGTTACGGTTGGAGTAAGAAATCAAAAAGATTTTACTCATTTAGAGGAAAAATATATTAAAATCCTATGGCGTTACACTATCCCCCTTAAATGTATTTTTTTATAAATTTTTTAATTATAACTCATTGAAAATGTATGTGAGGGTATTCTTAAAAAATAATCATTCAAGGTATAACTTTTAATATTACATCTTCCTTACTCTCTAAGGATATATCATTCTACTAATTTTTTCACATAAAAAATCATACAATCATATACACATGTATATATATACCTATTAATATATTCTATATTATATATCATTTCCAAAATGATTTTAATTTAAAAGTCATTAAACAACAAAAAAACATAAATTACATAAAAAATTCACACATATAATTATATAATATTTTATAAAATAACACACTAGTCTATATATCATGATCCCAAAATTGAGATAAACATCTATAATTATCATTGATCATTTTTTAATTAAATCAAAAATTAATTCCAGGGATATCAATACTATCCACCTCAAATTTTTGAAAATAAATATAGCATTTATTACCTTAACAATAAACATATATTAAACCTAAGTGTTATTTATACATCAATCACATGATCAACAATATTTATCCATAAAAATATAAATTGTTCATGTAATCACTTTTCAAGATAATTGACACAATTTAATATATGGAACCAATTATTTAAAGAAAAATTGATGAAGAAGAATCCATCTTATATAATCCTGAAAAGTTTTAGAGAATACCATAAATTCATTGATTAATATCACTCATAAATTATAATAGTTAATAGAATCATTATTGATGTTACATTATGATATCAAAATTACCGTCATAGGTAAGACTAAAAAACCAACCTTTTAAAAAACTAGAATACACTAATATTCTCATCCATTTATATATTATCCCTTATTCAACATAAATATATAGTCATTTTTAGTTACTTTCCCTGGAAGGTATAATTTCTATGACCCCCTTTCGATCAAAAAAAATACTAAATGAATATAAATAAAATAATATTTAATGATAATATAAATATTAAAAATTAGTCATATAATGTATTCTCTAAAGAAACCTCATCTTCATCCTTATAAACTTTTAGTTCAATCGACATTGAATAAATTCAGGTTCTCTTGTACTTCCTAACCCAATAACTTATCATAATAAGTACTTTAAAATATGTTTTAAATATTATATGATTAAGAAAAATATATCCCATGATATTGTTAAACAATATGTGTAGTTAGAAATATTTTTGTACATAATTTGACAATTAAGTTAATACTTAATTTTTATTTTTTACCCCTTTTACATCGAGGTACATCTATTCCAAAGCCAACGTACAGATGTAGTATCATGGAAAATATTTAATTTCTTGTAAAACCACATAAAATCTGCTTTATCAAAATTTCAATACATTATCATATTATTATACATTTACCACAGACTTATCCTTATGGGTTTTTACTAATGTAATCTTATTCAAGTCCATATAATATTACCCCAACCGACCTAAAGTGATATCTATACCACTTAAATTATAATAAACCTTAACATATCGACCATTTAGGACATTTATAACTCAAAATTCATCCAAAGATGATTTCATCATTATATCCAATGTTATACACATCATGAATGGAGAAAAACTATATCATTCCACTAACATGATCTTCTGAATTTCCAAACCTAAAATAAATATTTCATTATATTAATTTACCATGACCATTTTAGATTATAATTTTATAGATTTAGGAACTAAATTATATATAATAAATTATTTTTTGACTAATGGGGATTATTTATAGTATTAATCAAACTAATTTATCCCTATCATGTCTTAAAAATATCCAAAAAAAATTACACATAAGAATATATTGTAGATATTAAATATGTTTTTTATCATCACAAGCTAGGTAAATAGAGACACAAGAGTGGGGTGATCTCATATGCACAATAAAGGTAAATATAATTAATGGAAATAAAATATGATAAATGAAACAAATATGACCATATGGGTCTAATCATGATACATAAGAAACATATACCCAAAAAAGCATGAATCATAAGGTATATCCTACGATTATGCATATCATTATACATGAATCAATAAAGTTTAGAAAAAATGAGTAATGATCCATGAGAGCATAATTAAAATAAGAAAAAATGATTGAAAAAAACGGGAAAATATAAGGAAATATATCAAAAAACTAATTACAGGAATCATGTTATGAGAAAACCCATTATTACCAAAAATATGTGACTAGAATCATTATATTCATGCATGAAAATTTGAGAAATCACAATATTCTAACAACTATGTGAATTAACAAAACATGTCCACACCCAAATATCTCCTTATATATAAACCTAAAATAATTAATTAGAAGGTGATATAGGACCCCCATCATCATGAATTCACATGTGTAGTATATAAAATAATTAATCATATTTTAAATTTCTTGATGATGTAAAATGGGTATCCTACCCATTTCAAATGGAATATCAAGAGTTGAAAATGATTAATTCTATAATATGATGAAAAACCGAGGTAATATAAACCAAAATCCAATGAAATAATGTAAAATTATTAGTTAATAGCATTAAATCAAGATAATAATGTGTATTTTGTTTTAAAAATATAGATGTAGGGTATATATTTATAATTATAACTTCCCCAATAAATCAATTTATAGATTCTATGTGAAAACCTTCAATCAATAGAATGAAAAAAAAATTAATTTACAGAGGGAACACATTGGAATAAAGATTTTCTTTAAAATCCAATAGTTATTAGGTAACAAAAATGTAGTGATACATTATTTATATAATATAAAAGAATATTTTTATACCATATTGATAATGAATGTGGATTATAATATTTTTAGAATATCCAAGAATCAATAATAAGAACTATCAAATGAAATTTAAATATTTTAAAACAAATTTTAGTAGTATTAAGAAAAGATGTTGGAAATATGAAAAATAATTAATCATTTGAGTGTATTTTAATTGAAATTCATTATAAAGCTTGAGGAATTTCAGTACTTTTAGAACCCATGAATATATATGTTGAATGTTTTATTGAAAATTACATAATCAGAGAGAATATATATTCTCATGTATGAAATACATAAAAATAGTGTTTATGAAACATTTATATGATTATTACCATTATCATAAAATACAAATTTAAGTCACCTTAATGAGTTATTTTTGAAACATTTAAATTGAAACATTTAAAAACATTTACTTTTGGAAAATAAACATTAATAAATGTTCCATGATAATATATAATGGTTATTAAAAATAAATTTGGTGTTATAAATAAAATATTTTATATTAAACTAATGGAAAAATGTTTATATAATTTAAAATACTATTCTTTGAAATCCTATTCTTTGAAATCCCATGTTCAAAAAAGATTATTAAATATTAATTTTGAAAATAGAAAAATAAGATTATGATAATAGTATAAAATAATATATATTTTAATTCCTATGAAGAAAGTAGATAATTTGGGATGCAAATTATATAGTTGGAATAAAATTCTCATTCGTATGAATGTGGGTTATTCTTACCAATGTTACACATTTATTTGAGAAAAAAATTACCAAATAAGTTGTTAATAATAATCAGAAGTAATTTTAATATATAAAAAAAATGAGATAATATTTAAAATAGGTTAATGGTTGGACTATTTAATGATTTAATGGTATATTCATGCAAGAAATATTATAACCTATGAATATGAAATTAAGTCAATCTAACTATTTCTAAATTTTTGATGTAAAAACCAATGTAGATTGAGAGGAAGATCCTTAAATATACATTTCAATCTCATGAAATGTAATTAAAATTAATATGTAGGAAAATCGGGTAGTTAAATAAATTATGGAACACATTATCAAACATGTCCCGCATGGAGTTGAAAATGAGTTAAAGAAACCCTTACATTGTTCTATGCTTAGTTGAATAAACTCTATTCTATTGTACATTATTTATAAATATCTTAATTACATAGTTTAGATCACTTTTTATATAAATAAAATTATATAAACATTATTTATCATTATTCTCTACATATATATTAGTTAGGTAATATTATTTTTCAACATATCGTGTGAGTAGTCATGTAAATTTTGATCTATTTTATCAATTTTTATGGTGTCATTCGTTCTTCTTCAAAATTTAATAATTTATAGAACATATATGTTACTTTATCTTATTTTTTATGATTATTTATATTTTTATAATTTTATTTTATGGTAGTTTAGTTATGAGAATTAAATATTAATTTGGTGATGATAAAATTTCATTGATTTTTGAAAACAAATGGTGTCTTAATTAATCAGGAGTTATATTTTTTACATTACCAAAAAGTAAAAATCAAATAATTAATTACTTATTAATAAAATATATTTCCTAGAGTAAAATTACAATAGTAATCCATGATATAAATTTATAAAATTGTTCATGGAGGTGATCCAACTGACCAAAATCGGAACATGCTAGGATTAATGGATGATTATGTGGTTGTTCGGCTTTCATATCATTATTATAGAATCCTAATAATCATTTTTATTATTTATTATTTTTGGATATAATTTTTTTTATAATGTATAGGAATAAGGTAACATATATAATTTAGTATGAAGATATCATTTATTTCTCTCATAAATCTCTTTTGGAAGGTTGAATTCACCTCAGTTGTTTGTGGCTCATATTTTTTATAGTATATCCATTGTATTTTTCAGGAACATTAATAATTTAATATATATCATATTTATCCTTTATGAACATTATTTTAATAATCCTTTATAGTTAGAATGAAAAATGAAACACACTGATCCATGGAGGATGTCGTCTGCACATACACAAGGTTGACAATTTCCTTATCCACAGAACATGGAAAAGGAGTACTGTTTTTAATTTTTCTGAATTTAAAATATTTCATATATATCATAAATTTATATTAAACTACTAATAATGGCCATCCGGTAACCATGGGGAAGGAAAATAAAACATATTATATCTTAGAGGTGGTAGTCTGCACAATGCATGGTTAATGGATTTTATTTCTTAATTTAAAATGGATAAAGGTGGTTATTGTATATTATATTATTATAAAAAACTAGTTTTATAATAATGAATCTAAATGTATCATTTTATGATTTTTTATGGAACTTTATAAAGAAGTGTGTAGATAAAGAAATATAAAATAAGGAGGTGCATATAGAATTTTAAACCTCACAATTTAGATTATATCTTTTACAAAGTTGGTCTATCCTTTTAGGGTTAGTGTTTTGAGAGTAAAAATACCTCCTCAAGGTATACAAAAGGGTTTAAAAGAGGTTTCAGTCGTTTTTTATCTGAAAGAAGTTTATTGTAGTGGGAGGGGAAGTGAGGAGAGGAGAGCCATTTTTTAAATCGAATATGGGTGATATTTTTTTAAATAACCAAAATATTTAAATAATGGTAAATCATTATCAATGAAATTTTCCCCAAATTTATAAATAATGGAGTGATAAAAAATAATATCTATTCAGACCCCAACAAATTAATGAAAAATATTTTTTTTATCATGTCATCCCATTTACCTCTTAATTTACTAATTTTTTCCATTTTGTTTAAATGTAATATATTTTTATTCCAACAAGATTAATGGAACTTATTATATAATATGTGAATAATGGTTAAAAATTTTAAACAAATTATTCAATCTTTATTATTTTAAATATAAATTTTAATTCACTAAATGTATAATTTATTAAAAATACATTTTTAAAAATATAAATTAGTGTATTATTGAAAAACATGTGTTTTAATTTTTTTTAAATATAAAGAACCTTCTAAAATTAATATTTGGTCTTAAAAATAAGTTTTATTTTATTTAGAATTCAACCTTATATAATAATTATAACATAAAAGTAATTTAATTTGTAAAAAACTTATTTTAAACCAATCCGCTTAAAATAATTATTTATTGAACAATATCAAAAAATCATCTTAAATCAACACATACAATATAAATAAAACAAATAAGTTTATTATGTCAAATTAAATTGGTTGATTTTTAAATATTTAATTTTAAATGAAATCACAAATAATATAGGGAATCTAATTTATTGGAAAATAAAATTTTAAAATACAAGTTATTCATACTGTTAATTTATAATAAAAAATAAAAAAGGATGAATCAATCAATGAATATAATTAATTATTAAAATCATCATTTAATAGTAATATACTTATAATTCATTAATGAAAATGATAATACATAGATAAATAAATTATAAAATATAATAATGAGTTATGTAAATTTATATAAAATAACCATTATATATATAATTTTTTTAATATTTTTCACAATTTGATCCAATTTATTCACACTAATTCAATGGATTGTTTTAGTCTCCCCATTAAATATTTATTAAAAGTGTGTGTTGACAGGATCCTTGAACAAATTCATTTTTAGATAATTTTTACACATTGGTTAACATATATCATGAGTTACAAAAAATAGATTTTATAATAATAATTTATCAAATATTTATGATGTGTTATATCTAGTTTATTATTTTTATATTGATTAATATCATGTTCCAACAAAGCGTAGACCACATGGATGGCGGTAAGCCAAGTGTGAAAACCCCAATCCTACCCCCAATTGGCTAGGGGCTAGAGACCAATGCCAAGTAGGCATATCACACACATGGGAGGCATTAGAATATGGTACCTATACCCACAGACATCTACAAATACCCATAAAATTTTGAAAATAAAATTACAACAAATACCAAAGAATGAATAATTTTATATCCCAAAAGTAGAGTATGAAAAAATAACTAGAAATCATAAATGAAAAAATATGAGCGTATGAAAAATTAATTCCAACCTACTATGTTGGAGGGGACAACTGTAAAATTAAACACCCCATCCAACAACGATATGTCAAGCCCAAAGTATAGTACACCAACTCTAGGTCCTCCATGGAATCTATAAAATGGGTTTCAATCTGTATGAGGCTTGACATGTGCATTTAGATCCCCAGAATGAGTCTATACCCATTAGGAAACCCCAAAATCACTAAAAATAAAGCATCAAGATACTAGTCATCTCAAAAAGAGGTATTTTAATCAGGATATTAGACATAATTATATGAATAAAAAGATCTATATATACTCCTCATAAACTATATGTCTCAAAGAGGTCCCAACCATACTTCTAGCATTATGATTCTACTAAAGGACTCATGGTAAATCTTGTCCTAGAGATTCCACTCCATGATCTATGTTATAACTAATTTCTCTCACCAAATAGGCATGATATTAAGGTCTCACAATAGAAGACAAATTCATATGATCCAAAGGAATCGACATTCATATAGAGGATCATAACCAGGAACATTGGGAGACACCAAAAACCCTACTAGAATAACCAGATATATAGTGGATCATCTGTATGATGATACCAAAAAAACAATTAAATTGACCTATAATATTGGTTATCAAATCCTAGTGATTAGTGGGCATGCCGATACCGTAGACCCAACCCATAGAAAACCAAGGAATGATAGAGGATCACACCCAATGTCATATGGAGGGACAACATGAACTCAATCTCAAAATCATCCTATTAAGGGGATAACATTTCTATGTTGGGGAGATAATGCCACAATATTCCGTTATATGGATATACCCAGGGAACATACTCAACTAATACTAGTCTATACTAAATCGGTCTATGGGAAGTCACCCAATATAAAACTAGAGATGAAATAAGAAGAAAAAATGCTCCAATCCTCCCAAAAGGAGAACACATCATGCCCAAGGAGAGAACGTGATGTGTCTCACTAAGCATAGAACTTCTCATGTCTTAGGCTTACATGAAATTAATTTTTTCAAAACACACATTACTTCAAATATGTTATAAGACATTTATAATCCTATTTTGGACTTACTATTCCACTTTACCATTCTAGTTTACATTTTACTCTTCGTGTAATCTTTGGGATTTTCTTGTATACTTTAACATGGCTGTGTACTAGTTCATGTTTGAGTACCAGACTATTAATAGGTACTCTAATTATAGACATGATATTAGAAATGTCCATTCCCATTCCCTCTTCAGGGCACACATCATGTTTCCACCATTGCTTTAAATATCATGTGACACATGTCCCACAGTGTGTGATATTTGTTTCTTAGCATAAACCCTAATGTCCTGGAAGAGGGACTACACGACATGTTTTATTCATATTAAAAATAGTGTATTTTAGAATTTAGATGAAATTATAGACTATTAATTAATATATTGCATGCCTCCACCCTTCGATCGAAACATGATATCCAATATAGATTGCAGATCTATACCCGATCGAGTACTGATGAAGATGTTTTCCATATTCCGACTATCCAAAATGATCCAAAAGTACTCTCCTTTTCACCGCACCATTGAATCATAGAGAATCAAGAAATATAGTAACTCCAACCAAGTCATGATCCTCCAGTAATTTTACATTATAATCATCAAACCTCAATCACTTTATTGATCAAAAACATGAACCCAGAGTATTGATCTGTTGTTCAAAAGGATGTTTTTTCAACAATCGAATACATTTTATTGTTTGAATTAACAATCAAAGGAATTATCAATGATGTACATAAGTAGAACCATGTAAAGAATAAATGAAACAAAAAATAAGAATAAACCAATAGAATTTTTCTTTATGGAATTAATTCTTTCCATTGTAATGATAAATGAAAAGAAACAATAAAAAATTTCAATTCATATTCTCTATGAATATAAAACATCAAAAATAATTCACCAAGAAACCCACAAAAAACCATTTGAATGAATTTATTTGTGTATGACACAATATTATAAAATATGGGATGATATCTACAAAATAAATTCTTAGATTGAATTTATATCAATTTATTGAAGAGAATGGATACATGTCATCATCATTTGAGACATCCATGATTTTTGTTATCATTGGGGATCCTTTCAGTTCTCTTTTCATTGGTGAATGATCCTAATACATTTTTGGGCTCCTTAAAACCCTCAAATAAAATCCCCTAGGTTATATAGCCAATGGAATGGTAATGTAATAAAATTTTATTTATAGGGATGATTAGGTTGATGCATGAAAAATTAATGAATAAATAAATTAATAGATTTATTTCATTATTTGTACCCACAATTTCATTTAAGCTAAATTTTTGGAACATACAAATCTTTTGTCACACCCAAGCTAAAACCCATATTTCAAACTCAATGGAAGTATCACATTTATAATATATGACAATATTTTGGTGTAATTTAATTATTTTTGAATAACTATTTTAATGTTATACAATATATTTAATGATTTAATTATATAAAAAATGGATTACTAGGCCTTGAAATTTCATATTTTATTATTTACTAGATCAAAAAAAATGCCTTAACATATTCCAAAGTCTTACAAGGAATAAACAATGATGTAAAAAATTTCCCACCATAGGGATTTTCATTTCTAAAACAGAAAACCTAACTCAAAAGATGAGGGTACTGAGCTTGCATCGTGGTTTCTCACCCGTAGGATCACTCTTTTAGTTTTCCAAGTTTCCACTAAACAAAATAAAAATAATAACTCACCAATGAATGATCTTCTCCTTCTAATCCTTGATCTCCAATGGGTACTCTGTAAAGGTATCTCCATTATCAATGTCCAAATCATCATGGTCAATATTATGGATTGAGTCAAGGACATGTCTCCTCAGTTGGGATACATGGAACACACTGATAACATTGATAAACTATAGTGAAATTTCCTAGCAATAATCCACCTTTCATACCAAACAAATTAACCTATAAAAGGGCCTAGGGAACCAAAAGATATCCTACTATATGAGCTAAATATCCACAATCCTCGACAAGGGGTGAACTCCTGAGTCACATTATCATCGTGTGGAACCCCAATGTCACTATCATCAATCACAAAAGAACACATGACATTAATTTGAAGTCTTTATCTTACCCTAGATAAACATTATCCCATTATAACCATTACTAGAAACAGCTATAGACCGACAATAACTATTTCCCATTGGCTAAGATAAGTACAGAAGTGACCTACAAGGATCTCATACATGGAATCACATGGTGATATAGTAATGGTAGATTGGTAGCCATTATGATAGTCAACACCACCAATGGTAAATAATCTTCCAATATATGGACCCAAGAAAACATGAAATCCTAAATCTTGTTCTCCTTAAGATGAATGGTCCACACTGCCTAGATAATTTTATTTGGGTAGAAATGTTTTTCTCAACCACAATTGATTCATAAATATTACTTCATCCATTCCGAAATACTAAGGTGATTTGATTTTCACAGTCTATAACGAACATATAGGGAACTCCATGATGACAAGAAATCTACTACATGTAAAGGCATCCCCAAGATCTCAAATGAACTTTACACTTGGATGGTAAGGAAGTTGACAAAATTTTTTATTTATTCAATTATTACATAGATACAATTTATAAATATCACTAGTTATGGAATCTATAATAGGAAAACCACAATGACACCATCCCTTTTACACTTCCATCCTAGTACATCTACCTAACCTACTAAAAGGTTAGACAGAAGGAGTCAAACTCAATGATAAAAAACAATGTCATTGGCCACCAAAATTGATTCCATGGGATCCTGAGATGTCCTCAACTCTCCTGGAAATATTTATAAGTTAAAGGAACCTCCTTAGAACCTCTTCTCATAATGAGATATGTTTTATCTTCCATTTGTAAACAAAAATGTTGTACTCTCCACAGTTATAAAGTCCATAAATAACATGTCTTAGGGATATATATTCATGCAATAAATCATAATCAATATCACCATAATGCGCCTCCAAGATTTTTTGAAGTATAGGAGGATAAGAAAACATTGATTGGGGATATGATTCAATAAAAAAAAATAAAGGTCCATCTCTAAATTGGTAAATTTCATAGTCAACTCACTTATCAATAAGGAATCAGAATACCTATCCCTAAGAATCTTCTACTACTACAACACCCTTTGGTGGATCCTAGAAAAAAACCGCCAATTTGTTTACTGGGTCCATCGTTAATATCATTTATGTGAGGACATATCCTAAAATATTTTCCTCCAAAATCCCTAATAGATACTTCAATATATTCCTAGAAGGTGTTACTCTAAGATCGTGTCTAGAAACATCCTTTGTTGTCTCTTGTTCACAAGTAATGAAATCGAGTACATTAGGATTTCATTCTTGAAGACATAGATGACCAATATAAGAGGGAGGATCCAATTCATGATTCTTACAAACACTTTTTGGGAATCCAACATGCTGAAAGGTATCACCATGAACTCAAAGAAACCAATGTATCACTAGAAATCCACATTAACTATACACTCCACTATATCCTAGAGATGGTGATAACTTCTCGTATGTTCAAACAATGAAAACCACTTCACCCCTACCACTAGATAATGAAGTAATCATTTCCCATTGATGGATACTCCACCCTGATGTTTCATTGGGTGTAGGTGACACATTTCCACACCCGACCTAATGCTCCCACCCAACTCCTACAAAAAAAATATTGGGCCACCTAATATAAATCATTGGTTTGTAGAAATCCTTCAACTATAGGTCCTACAACTTCACCTCTATTGCATATAACTCGAGGGGGTCATGTGAAATGTAGGAAAAAATGGACCAACCTTGGTGAAATATAAGCAAGAATAATAATATTTTCATTGGGGTGTAAGGATGAAATATCTATAAGGAAGGACGCTACATACTCCTCCAACTCCACAGGGAACTGAAACATCATAGGGTAAACTTATTCAAGGGTCATAAAAAACAATATATAACAAAAAATATATTTCCTATAATACATTGGATAATCATGCCATGCCTAGGATTATTCTTTACAAAAGGAGGAAATATCCATATAATAAATTAAATTCACTGAAACCATCGCAAGTAAAAGAGAACTATGTATGTATGGTAGAAAAACAATCTATAATGAGTAATAAATAATAAATTTTGACTACCAATATAGTAAGTTTACACATGTGGATCTATCTCTCCTATATAGTCATGTAGAACTATCAATTGAAGTGTGAGAGAATCGAACAACTCTGACAGTGCCGCCAAACCCATGGTTCGATCCAAGGGATCAACTACAAATTCTTTATCTCACACAAGGGGTATAGAAAGAAAAGAGTGGCTCCTGAATATGTTTATAAAAATTGTAGATAAAGTAGAAAATACATATATTATTCCTTGAATCACTCACGAAGCCTGTATATTAAAATCCCTTAGTGTCGGTAGATGTCAATGTACCAAACCCACAACTCCCTAATCCTAGCGTGGACCACCTAGAGGTTCTGGTGGTGGAAGTCCATCAACGTACCAAAAACATCATAATACTCTTCAAGAACTTCTACCATTCCTTACACCTTAAAGTAATCATTATTCTAACCACTACATCTTACTTGGTGATATATCAACTTTCTCTCTATTTGCAGCCTAATTTGTAGGAAACTCTTCTGTGATATGGAAATGTCTACCATGGGAATAGACGAACCTCCGCCTCAGTAGGGAGAAATATCCTTGAGGTCCTCAGGAATGATAAAACTCATGTTCATTGACATGAATAATTTTACTAATATCAATAGATCATTATTACCCTATATCAAATGAAATATCTCACATGTAATCTCATGATACATGTTTGATTCGTATGCAGTATCAACATTTAGCAAGAAATCATTACCTGAATTTTTTTAACATTATAAGTCCACCTAAACCACTAAATGAGGGTCCCTTAAATGATAATAATTTGGTGAAACAACATATTGTCCACACAGAAGGAAAACTACCTCTATAATATGATTCTTCAAGGAGACCTCATCACCCATCAGGCAATACCCATGACCCTTCTATGGATACCTCGATGGATATTGTCAAGGAAACATACTAAAATAATAAAATACATACCAAATTAAATGATTATATATGGGGATATGGCTTAATTAATATATTGAAAACAAAACACATTCTTATATGAAGCATGGACCAATGTTTTTCAAAACAAGAATTGTCCATGTGTACCACGTCAACAAGAAGGTTATCATTGTCATAGTGAACTGATATTTATACTACCACACCAACACTAGATTCCTTTTTGTGAAATATGATCTCAATAAACATTGAAATCATTTCCATAAAACCCAAACAAAACCCCATTGATAATTGACGTATAAAATCTAGTCAAAATATAAACATTGCGCTAATATCACTAAGTCATGACCTGACCCATAGGTTCCTTCCTAGCCAATAATAAGATGAGGATGAAAACCCAAGACCACCATCAATAGGCTATGGGATGATGATCAATGATGATTAGCAATATCAAACAAATGGGAGGAGTTAGACTGATGTACCTATACACATGAAAAAATCTTGAAATACTTATTTAATACTAGAAAAAAATGTAAAACTGATAGAAATGCATTCATACTTTTTTGTCCCATAATCGAGTACATAAAATTATAAGAATGAATGAAAGAAAAAATACAATCCCTCTAAAAATTAGAATATAAGTCCAACTTGAAAAGAAGCAAGGTACTAAAATTGAATGAAACACATAATACAACCATTGTATGTCAAGCCAATACAATGCTATTATACCTCTTAGTACTCAATGGACTTCATAAAAAATCCATTTTCTTAATACATGACATATGTGGGTCCATACCATACATGGTTCAGTATAATAAAAAATAGCAGAACACCTCAAAATAAAAAAACAACAAAAAAAATCATGATACATGAACAATCAAAGAATGTTACCTCAATTAGGATATAATAAAAAGTTATGTGAATTAAATGAACTAGATATAATAATGGTAAAATCCATATCTCAAACAAGTCTCAACCATACTACCTGCCACATGATTCCACTAAAGGATTTATGGAAACACTTTTCTAGGATAATACACTCCATGAGATATGCTATCAGTAATGAAACTCACCTAAGATGCCATTCTCATTTGGCCCCAACATAAAATAAGAATTCGGTAACATTGAAAATCTTGAAACAAAGATAGAGTATCACATCTAGGACCACTGGGGGACATTGTGAATCTTACTTGAATAATATTCTAATTAGGTGATTATATGAGCAACGATTACATGAAAATTTATTAATTAACCATACAGACAGGGGATTCATGCCTAGTGCATGGCAGTTATAATAATACCAATAACCCTACCTAGGGTGAATGATGGAATGACGAAGGATCGATCCCCAGGTCACATGAATGGAATCTATGAAAACAATATATGCAGTATCCCATAGAGTGGATAAAAATCCGAAGATGATGGTGTAATGCTGCACTATACATTCATAATGATAGAATAAGGTAAAAAACTCAACCAATATTAGTTTACATTGGAATGGTCTAAGGGAAATCACCCACACTCATACCAGAGATGAATTGAGAATAACATGGGCTCTAAATTACCCATGCTACTATGTATAATTGTTTTTAATCATTAGTGATACATTATAGAAGGTATTGGAAAATATTTCCATGTATAATAACATAGTTATAGATTTTTTATCACAAAAATTGAAGGTTCATGAGAAAAATAACTAAACTCGTGATTTTGAGAAAGATGCGGTAATTTTTCCATTGAATATATCAAGGATTTATTTTTTAGAGGAATATATAGTATATATATTGATAAAAAAATTTAATTATATATTCAAATAGAATGAGTTGAATATTCTCCAAATAAGATGGAATAATTTGATTTAAGAATATTAATTCTCAATAAATTACCACAATGGGAATGAGAAAAAGGTGGAAGATGATATGAGTTAAAAGGATAATGATAAATTATATATGAAGAGGATAAAAAAGGGTACAATATTATTGGAATTAAAAATTATGGATTGGAAAATATTGAACAAAGTAGATAAATCTTATCTTTATCAATTGAATTTTCAACAATATATACATGTATAGGTAATAGAGGTTTATAAGGAAGATATTGATGTGAAAATTAAGGTTATAAATGTTCCAAAAATTAAAATTGATTTTTATGGAATGATATGGTTCATATATTGTGTATGTGTGCCTTTAATATCAGATTTGAAAAAGGATTTTTCCTAAGATGTTCATAGTTCTCCAATATTTATTCATCTTGAATGTATAAAAATGTATAGAGACATGAAATAGTACATTTAATGGGATGGTATGAAGATAGATATCAAATAGGTTTTATATAGGTTCTTGGTATGTCATCAAGTCAAGTCTGATATAAAAAATTATAACGAGATGTTAAATACATTATCAATATCAGAATGGAAATGGGAAAAATCACCATGGAATTTTTCACTTGACTCCCCTAAAATGTCTAAAGGGTATATTTCTATATGGGTGTAGTCGATCGCCTTACTAAGTCAAAATAGTTTATCTCTATTAGTGAATACATCTCTCTCAATAATAATTCTAAGATATACATTATGAAAGTGATAAGGTTTCATAGAGTACCACATTCCATTGTGTCTAATTAGAATTTGAGGTTTACCACAATTTTATAGAGAAGACTTAAGAATGATCTTAATATGTTGTTGAGTTTCTGTACTACATATCATTTTCATAAATATGGTCAGTTTGAGAGAAAAACTAATTCTATGGAGGATGTGATGAGGTCTTGTTCATTGGATTTTCTCAAAACAATCTTATAGTTCAGTTTTAATACAATAGTTTATTTTAATTGATTATTGAGATGGATCCTTGTGAATCCCCTTATGGAAATAAGTGTTGAGATCCAACATGGTATAATGGATATATAGAAATAATGCTATTGTGACATAAGATATACAAAGAAATAAAATGTATGGTTTGAGAAATTCAGAAATACATCACGTAATATCATAGTAAAAAAGAAAAGGTACACTAACAATCAATGACATAATTTAAAATTTTATGTTGGTGACAAGTTGTTTCGATAAATTTCTCCATGGAAGAAGGATATGAGATTTGGGAAGAAAGGGAAAATATTCTATACTTATATCGATCTCTTTAAATTTTTTGATCATACCTGTATAGTAGCATATCAGTTGGTGCTTCCATAAACCGCTATCACTTTCACGATGTGTTCCATGTATCTCTATTGAGAATGTATATATGCAACCCTTTATATGTGCTGAACTCAGACGTCATACCACTGGAGAAACATATTTATAATATGGAAAAACCAGTGGATATTTTTGATCATATTGATAATGTTCAATAAAATAAGGCCAACCACCTTGTAAACATTTTTTGAAAAAAATACCTATTTGAAGAAGCTACATTGGAACTTGAGGATATTGTGTGGTATAAGTATCCTCATTTGTTTGTATCGAAGAGATAAATTTCATGGGTGAAATTAATTTTAGGGAAGTAGAATGTAACACCCCATGTTTGTATGAAATATTATTTTTCAAATAAATTAAATTCATTTGATAGATTTAGTTACCTGAAACACCGTGTTGAGGTTACACTATGCGCATTAATAGGTTAGCTTGTGCTACCCATGACACAGAGTATTACAAAACCAAAATATAATATTAATATTATTTTTTAAATATGGATGTTATAACATTTCCATTAAATATATTGAGATGAATATTAGTAAATATGTTTTTAATATTTTTTATAATGTATTTATATAAAAATTTATAATGATAGAAAAGTACATAATTTTCATTAAATCATCATGTTTTGTGAAAATAATTATTCTCAAAAAAATATTATTCTATTTTGTGAAAAATATTATAATTAATTTTTGAGACCTTTAGAAAATACATTGAATATTTTTTTAAAATTAAAAATTCATTATTATCTTAGGGTGAATTTTTTTTAATTTCTAAAAAATTTCATTTTTGGTTGAATAGTGATTAAAATTGAATTATAATTTAAAAATTCTTTTTCATTTAAACTATTTATAATGATAGATTATATTATAATTTGGGTTTATAGTTCAATTACATCAATAATTCATATATTCATCCAATTTTGGTCAATATAATAAATTTTATAATGAATATTGTTTTAAAAACATTTCAAAATGTTTAACTTGTTTTCTATTTAAAAACATACATTCTCATCACGTCCATATATTAATTTATAAATTAAAATTTTCCATTAATCTGAATTATATTTTGAAAAATGGATTCTATATTTTGAACCAACATAATTTATATTTTCAAATAAAGTAAAATTATTTGATTACTAAAATAAATTTTAAAAATAATAATAATAATTTTCCTAGGTTAATGTAAAAAATTAGTTTATCGTTCGCATGGGGGTGGGGTGCTAAAATAAAATTATGATTGTTAAAAATAAAAATAAACCCTATTAAAAACTTATTATATGGATATATTTCAACCTCATATATTCAAGAATATAGAATGTTCTATTATTGGTGCCTTGTAACATGTAAAAACATGGGCAGAATTGTTTCCTTCAAAAAATTACAAATTTTCCACTCACATCACATATAAAATGCCACCCTTATCCTTGAATCTTCAAGCCATGAAAATATTTTGGTTGAAATAATATCTACAAAAATACATTTCCTTTATATATCCTCTTATCCTAGAATCCCCGGATTGGATATAATGACATCCTATGATGGATTTTGATAAAAACATAAGGAGGATACCTAAAGAAGAGGGAACATTGATCAAAGATAATTTTTGTTTTATTCTTTCCTCAAACTCCTTTAATTATAATTACTCCATGATGAAATAGTAAAATAATAATCTGAAATATAAAATGTTATTTTTATGTTATGGTTATGGCCTACAGTCATTTTCACTTTAATCAAATTTTGTAGGAAACCGTTGTTCGGGTGATAGGTGGACTACTGCCTCACAAACTGATGTCATTCATTTTTTCATTACCACCTATATGGGAAGGACATAATCATGTATTTATTATTTATATATTATATTTGTTTAATTATTACACTTTTTTAATTATTTTATCAAACATACATTCATACTCTTTAGTTTTTGGGAATACGATAGCGTCGCTTATGTTTACAAGAGACTACCATCCCATGAAGCGACGTGATTCATTCATGTTTCACATGGAAGGTAGTATTTATTGGTGTATAATGAATTATTCTTTTAATAAATATAAATTAAATCATTATGATAAATATTCATTACATTATAAAAACACATACCAAGGGAGTATAATAGTGTAGTATATTTGAAATCATAGAAACATAAAAAACTAGTCCACAGGTAAACTAAATTATCCCTAAAATTATTTTCATTACTAGAATCCTTCTAAAACATATCATAAGTAATAAATTTCTTCAAACCATGGGGGAAGTAAATATAATAAAGGGTGATATCAAATTCTCAATAACTATAGTCAAGGGTGATATGTAAGCATATCTTGAACATAAGGGTATGATAACCTATTAAAACCATTTTAAAACCATCCCCAACATATAAAAAATCATAACATTGACTCATGAAATAAGTATTGGATGTTAAAAATACACAATTCATAAGGGAATAAGAGTACATAATCCATGAAAACATAATACTTTAAGAAGTCAAAGATTTGTGGCATACACATAAGCATAGAAAATTATTTTCATATTAATCAATGGTGATTTCAAAGTATACCATAGTTGAAAGGGTTCACTACCCAAACCATTATAGTGTTAAGGATGCAAACTCAAGATAATAATAGTGGAAAAATCCCCTTACCAAACTAGTTTCACTCCCCATTCATGTCCTGTCTCTCTCATGAGATATAAATCATTATCTAATGCATTAGAGGTCCCACTATCTCATAATGAAGGCCATATTTATGTGTTCCAAAAGATCATAAAAAATTTACAATGTCATAAACCATAAATTTTAAAGGATTTCATTATCAATTAATCATATCATAGCCTATAAAAATGACAGGTTTATAGTCATTTCATCATTTCATCAGAAATTAACCCATATAAAAAGGGTGAGTTTCAAAATAACATTATCATGGTAAAAATATTTCTGGTAAGGCATAGGTGACTTCAACAGGTGCCATATTAGATAGAAAATGATTTTGATCATTTATTTAAATCATTTCTAGAGAAAAATATTTTTTACAAATTTAAAAACACTTTTTAAAACATTTAAAAAATTCGAAGACATTTTCATTGAAAATAAAACTGATAATTTATAAATGCTATAAAATAATGTTCGTGATTCTGGGAAGTTTCATTCATACTATACACAATAAAAAATATGTTTTTTTGCATTTTTGTAAATGAAACAGAGATTTGATTAGAAAATGAAGTGAATATTTCTTTCAAAACATTTTATAATAAGAAAAAAATTGGATAAAAACCTATTATAAATCATTGGATAAAAATAAAACAATTTTTTTCAGAAAACAATATTTTGGAAGACAATTAATTCTGGACCAAAGAGAGGAATAAAGTATTATTTTATTTCAAATAAATGTATTTTATTTGAAATAATTTATCATTTCTTTTAAGAAACACAGAGTGATATATGGGACTATTAAATTATAATATCATGAATAAACATATTTTTATAAAAATTATGAATTTATTTATAGTTGGATTTTAATATTTTATCATTGGAGCCATAATTATAAACAATCTTGATAAACGATGAGATTGTAACATAAAATCCTTACCAAATAGATAGCATTAAATTGTAAGACCCATAAAAAATATTATAAAATTGAATTTAAAACATCATGAGGGTAAATTAATTATATTACATGTCAAAGGGTATTTATATAAAAATTGTTAAATAATATAGTTTCATAAAATAACATTTGTCTCAAAGAATGAAAATTGAGACAAATATCCCTTACCTTAATTTTCAACTCCCATTATTCTCATTCAAATGTTTGGTAAAATAAATGTAATTTTATTATAAAATTATTATAGAACCATATTTATATATACGATATCATATAGAATTTTCATAGGACACTTTATTACCTATTTATTAACAATTCCAAGTTGATTTCCTATTTTGGGAAATAACTAATTTTATTTTCTAGTAACTTTTTCCATGTTATTTTTGGTCCTATTAAATAAATAAAGTTTTTGAACATCTCATGAATCTATAAAAGGATATAAATATCATATATATTTATTATGAACGTATCTATAATAATCCATAAAATTTATTAATAGGAAATTTAATAGACTGTTCGTGGAGATGGTAGGTTGTATGTACACAAGAAATATGTTTCCATCTTCTTGTTAGATTTATTTCCAAAAAAGTAAATTATATATACTATCATTATAAAATAATTTTTATATCAAATATATCACCTATTTTCATTAAACAATCACATGTGGTTTTTTTATATTTAACTATAGTTCTTGTGACTCACACTGAATCTTCCAATCGTTGCTTCTAAATTAAATAGTAATCCTCAAATTTATTATTTCATCCAATATGGGTCTCTCTTGTATCACATAATCATGGTAAAAGATTTACAACCTCAACTTGATCCACCCATTTAGTGTGTTTCCATTATCTTTCCTATGTTAATCCACCCCTGTGTCTATGTGAGCTCACCAACCTAGTAGTGGGAGCCTCTATGAAATAATTGACACAGTTTGAGAGGATTGTGGCTCTTTTCCCATGTAATTAAATGTTATTAAAAATTATTAAGTGGATGATTAAATGATAATTGATTTTTAGGTGGTACACTAACATGTATAACATTATATTATTTTTAGGACCATCTTGGTGTTGAATATCACAGTAAGACACAAATTTCTTATGAAGGTATGGAAACTATTACTTGATGGCATGACAAATACTAGGGTATTGAGGTATGGAACCTGAGACTCGTAGGTATGACTCTTTATAAAATAGAACATACTAGGGGATCAAGTAATGAAACCTCCAACCCATAGGTATGATTATTTATGTTATGTAACCAATGAGGAGGATCAATGTATGACACTGGTGACTCCCAAATACATTTAAATATCTTGATAGAGGATTCCTTGGTCATATGCCTGGGGACCTTGCACATGTATATCTATTACTATTATCCCATCTGTCTTATCCAAAGTGTTTTACTACTAATTATTCATAATATATATATATATATATATTGACTCACATATTTTATATCCTACTTCCTCAAAAAACTGTTCTCTGTACATTGTGTATTTATGTTACATTAATTCTCACTTGTTATACGTACTCATGATTATGTTTTATGCACATATGTGGGATTTTTTGTAGACACAATTTTTTATGGCATACCGTGATTATCTCATACTCAATATGGGCCGATGATAGTAGTCAAGAAAATTATGTGTGTGTAAGTATTGATAAGGGAAAGAAGTAAGTGGATGATGTTTTATTTATTATAGCATGGAAGTTGAGGAGTACAAGACTGAGTTACAACTCATGATGATATTTTTATTGCCTTTTTGGAATTTTTGTTCTTTTGAAACATTTTTTATGAGATTCCAACAGCCATGTATAATTGTTTTATTGTTTAGATATATGACATTATAAATAATTTTTTATATAACTGTAGAAGTTACAATTGATTGGTGTTTATTTATCTATATGACTTATGTTTTGTAATATTAATTTTATTATGGTTACACTATTTTTTTATTTATTACAGTATTGTTATAATCAAATTAAAATTGTATAGTCTCCCCATTATACCACCTTATAACCTCACTGATATTTTCCGAACTCTAATTTATAGGGGAGTGGGGTTGGGGCCCTATGACCAAGTTGCTTGGAGCCCTGATTAGTGTCTTCGATTTTGGGTCATTACAAACTAGTAAAATATTGTTTCTCTTTATTAAATTACAGATTTTTTGTTATAATAAGGTGACTATGATGTATTCGAATATAGTAATGATATTATGGAAAGGTGTACCTAACTCATGTATACGGAAAAAACTGAGTGTCCTGGGATTCAATATGATGTTCTGGTTTATTCCAAGTATAATTGATTTGATTCCACCATTAGATGACATATATGATATATGATTCTATTATTATTATAATTTTTTATTATATTTTATCTTCTGTGGAAATAAACTATTGATCTTGCAACATTTTGGTCACCTTGTAGGATGAATATGTCATGAATATTTCCATGCCATGTATGATTCATTTCCTAACTTCATTAGACTTGTTATATATTACTTTGGTGATATATCTATTATGAAACTATCATTTCTAGTGTAAAATGAAGATTATATAATGGGTTATTAATTTTTTTCATTGATATAAATGGATATTTACAATATATTTTAATGATTCAACCTTAACCAACTAATTATCAAATATTTGGGATTTTTAACTGATTATACATAGACTAAATCATTAGTATATTTGATATAAATGAATATATTTTATAATTTAAAGAGTTCATGTGCCTCTATAAATTGGGAATGTTAATTAATTTATTCTAATAAAAACATTCTACTTGTTACATTCCAATTTTGAATGTAATGTTCTGATACGGTTAAAAGAACAAAAAAATAGAATTTTTAAATTATGTACTCGTATATCATAGGAATGGTACATTAGATAACTAGTCTATTATTTAAAATCATGAATTGAGAAATCTTAGATTCTAATACATTTTTAGTTAAATAGGGATTCAAGTTTCAAATTAATTATTTTTTACTCTATAAATTTAAACTAAGAGTTCACATATCGAGACCCATAATGTGAAGTAGAGAGATTAAACCGTATTCAACATTAGTAGTGTACACTAGGTACTATCTCTCATGATATTCATCATAATTCCTATAACACATACATGGATTTTAAAAAAGGAATAGAGGAATAATTATTATATAGAATGGATTTTAATTATCCTATTATTGTGACTACTTTATTGGTTGGTATAAAATAATTTGTGAGGAATGTTCTTTCATTTTTGGATGTATTCCACCACAACATCCTTGAGTCATAAAGCAAGGGGGTTGTAAAGACTGTGATTTGGAGGTGGTGGGACCTGAGTTACTAGTGTTACCTCTATTAGTTCCACCTGTGGCCCCTCTTACTATTCCTGATACTGGTGATAATTCATGGCATGGAGGGGATATTTTTACTAAAAACTATACTGGGAGATCTACAAACTTTCCTCATCGTTGGAAGAGTTGATGTGACAGTTCAAGTAATATTATCCACCCACATTTTCCGGGGAGGACTATCCTGAGGGTATAGTAAATTGGATAGAGGCCATGAGGACTATCGTTGATCACCTTGAGACACACTCTAAGTGGTGACTGAATCTCACTTCATATTTGATTCACAATTCTTCCAAAAGATGGTGGGATGTTATCATCTAGAAGGTCCATCATTAGGGTGTGGATTGAAATGTTTTTCAGTTAGTATTATTTTAATATGTATTCTCTAGTACCATGATGGAAGTTCTTCTAGGGAGTTCATAATCTTGAAGCAGGTTTCTATGTCCATTATAGGTTACTCAGATCAATTTATCAAGATTAACAGTTTATTCTTGTATATAAAACATATGATAGTGAATGTAATTTTTTTTAGGATGGGATCATGAATACTATTCATTTTCAATTGAATGTTTTATTGTTCAGTACCACATTTGATATAGTGAACCAGTCTATTATAACAGAACACAACTTAAGGGAAGATGGAGTTTCAGATATTAATGGACTAAGTCCTCAACCTAGTAGTGTAGTATCTGGTGGAAGAAAGAATTTATTTGAGACTAATCTTGTGGGAAACACCAATTAGAGTTAACATATTACTTATATTTTAGTCTAAAACCTATACAGGAAGAAGAGGAACATGAATCCTTATTGTGATAGGTCCCAAATTTAGTGCCAATCAAGTGGAAGTATGGGACATTTACAAACAAATTTCAAAATATTCCCTCAAATGGATTGTGTGACAAGATCATAATTGAATCTGGGTCCTGGGGTTGGATTAGTAGCTAAACTTCATGTAGATATCTAGGGTTATATTGATAGATCTATCTGTGGAGATGTCCATGGCTAAGAAGAAAGACACTAGTTATGTTCTGTCAGAAGAGTGGGCTTTCTCAAGGCATCCATATTGTATCTTAGTGTAAAATATGAGGATAGTTTTATACAGTGCAGTATGAGATAAGGGATAAAATTCCTAGGAAATATACATTTCAAGGTACAATTTTAGTATGTTCTACATTGTTATCTACTATGTTTGATACAGGGTGTTTTAATTCATTCATGTTTTTGGATATTAGAGAAATGAAAACACTTGATATTTATCACATTGATTGGTTGATGACTTCTAAAACCCCATTGGGTATACATTATGAGATTTTATACCAATGTGGTGAGTTCCCACTTGAGATTAGAGAAAATATTTTTCTATAAAACTTCCTCATCCTTGAGATGTTTGTTTTCAAAACCTTTCTTGGGATAGACTGTTTAGTTCCACATCTTGACTACATGGATTAATATCACCAGAGGGTGTTTTTTACATGACCAATGGGTAGATATTATATTCCAAAGGTTGATTGAGATGTCAAGGTATGTAGGAATGGACCACAAAATCATGGACTAGGTAGTTTGATATCCTAGATTGCTATATTTATATTAATTATCATGTTTTACCTCATGTTTAATTGCACCAATAATAGATCATTTTATGGTTGTTATTCTTAATGAATTTTCAATTTTACCTCCTAATAAAGAGGTTCATTTGTCTATTTATCTAGTTCAAAAAGATTCACTGTAGTCCATTTCTCCTTACAGGATGTATACTACTATCATAAAGGTGCTCAAGAAATTACTGGAGGACATAGAATATAAGTGCATTATAAAAACCAATACTTCTCCCTAGGGTTCAACAGTCCTTATCACTATGATTGAAGACAAAATATTTAATCTCTATGTGGGTTACTATATGCTTAATCAAATTTCTATGAGGAACTTTTATACCTTTCCACATATAGATGGCAATTTTGATCTGATCTGAAGATATCATGTTTTTAAAAAGGTTTTTTTGGGGTCAAGCTATCACTAGGTATGTGTTAGAATTATAGAATTATAATTTAAACCATACCATAGAAGTATTATATTTTTTAGTATTTATTCATGTCATTTGGTCTCTCAAATGAAATATCCATTTTCCATGCTATGATGAATCATCTTTTCTTATATTTTTGGATTCATTTCCCATTGTATTTGTGGAAGATATCGTCATGTATTCATTTACAAAACATGAACATGAAAATATGCTAAGATTATTCTAAATACATTGAGAGGGAACTATATCTAAGAAAATATCTCTAAATTCCACTTTGGGATTGATAAAGTGTACCTCTTCTGTCGTATTGTCTCAGAGGTAGGAGTATCAGCTAACCCAGATATGGTAAGAGAATTAGTTACCTGAGAGAATCCCTATAAAATTTCTTATGTATATAGTTTCTTGGGGATAAAAGGTTCTTAATAAAACATTATATAAGACAATTAATGACTATAATAACTACTTGAGTTATTAACTATAAATGTTGTGAAATTATTCTCGTCTAAATCCTAAAGGGCATCCTTTTAGAATAGAAAAATAATATTGACCTCCGTGCCCATCTCGATTCATCCCTAATTGGGAAGAAGCTATAGATTAATTTGTAATGCCTCAAGTATTAGACTAGGAGAAGTTTTGATTCATGAATATTGAGTTACTACATCCATGTATCCTCAGTTGAGGCCAAATTAGATGAATTACCAGACGCATGGTCTCGAATAAATAGTTGTGGTTCCTGATTTTCAATGCTAGAAAAATTATCTACTAGGAGAGGGTTTTGTGGTGTTTAGGAAATACAAAATGATATTTTATTTTTCACAAAACATGACATTATCTTTATGAAATTAGTGAGGGTTTAATAACTTGGTTACTGGAATTTTGATATTTTCTATACACTTGGAAAAGGCAATGTTATAGCGGATCCTCTATGTTGAAGGACTCAGTAAAAGGTAGTTTTGAAGCCATTAGTGAGTATAATAACGTGAACATATGTTATACTATGGATTTTAACATTCATGACTATATTGGAATGTATCTAAGTGAATAATTCTCAGTGATATATTTACTTCTTGAGGGAGTGATGATCATATAATTATTGAATCCCAAGAGCATAGTCATATGGTAGAGTGTTTCAGGTGAGGAAACACAACTGAGCTAGATTTTTGATGAGTATGAGGTATTGATAATTCATGGATTCATCAAGGTTCCAAACAAATATTGGAGGAATTAATGTGAGATTATCATTCATCTACATGGATAGTACACACTTGGACTAATGTGATGTATCATGACATACATTGCTAGTATTAGATTCCCAGTTCGAAAAAGAGACATGATTATTATTTTACTCCGTGTTCCACCTATAAAAATGTGAATGAATAAAAATAGTGTCCAATAGGGATTTTGTTGTCGACGGATATTCCTGATTGGAAATGGTATTATTTCATGGTTGATTTTGGGATTGGGTTACCCAGATCACCTCGAGGACATGATGTAGTATGGATGATCACAGAATGTATAAATAGGGTCACTAATTTATTACATATCTGAGAGAAATTCATTCGAGATGAAATTGCGAGAAAATATTTCTGTGATATTATTCATTTATATGGTGTCCTTAATACCATTTATTCTTATAGTAATGCTTTTTTCACATCAACGTTCTATTAGAGGATTCAAAAATATTTGGGTATGTAAGTACTTTTGAGTACATGCATTCACCCTCAGACCTACATTTAGTTAGAATAACAGATATTTTTTGTAATGGACATGATATAATCACATGTTTATTATTATAGATGTTATTATGAGAAATATATACCTAAATTTGAGTTCAATTATAATACTTGTTTTCAAGATATTATATAGATGGATCCTTATCAGGCCGTATATGCTTGTCAATGCGGTTTACAATTATGGTAGTCAGAGTTAGGAGAGGAATATCTTCATGGACATATTCTCATTTAGGATAATTCATGGAAGGATCATCTAAACAGAAAGTTATTGTCTATTGTTGGGATTAGCCAGAATTCATATGTTGATCATCTTTTTTGACTAAATAATTTAGATGTGGGGAGTCAGGTTTTCTTACATATATCACCTAGACTAGGGAATCAATGTTTTAGATAGAATAGGAAGATTTCACCTTAGTTTTTTGGAAGTTTTTACATTATGGATAGAGTTAGGTCGGTAGCCTATAAGTAATAGTAATCTCAGAGGTAATAGGATATTGATGATTTCATCCATGTTTCATATATATTCTACTTGTATTCATATTTGTATCATATCTTTTAACTTGATGATGTTTACTTGGAGGTGGATGCATATTTTGAGGAGAATCGTATCCGTTTTATGGATTAGAGAACAAAATTTCTCTATTTATAGTTTGTACCAATAGTACATGTGATATTAAAGAAAAAACACAAAGAGGGTGAGACTTGGGAGTGAGAGGCTAACATACATCCTCAATGGAATGATTTATTTTTAGACGACGTTTTATAACCTATGGAAGTGAATCTTGTGTAAGAGTTTCATTAAGGTTGAATAATTTATTATCCATGATTATTATTGAAGCATGTTACTCTTGGTTTTCATTTGGATCCCATATTATTATTAATATATATATTCTTAATGAGTTTATGGTGGAAATATGTGTTTATAGGGTTTTTTTTAGGATCAGAGCCCTTATTTTTGGAGGGAATAATAGGGTCTCATAGTTTGTAGAAACCATGCCACCCAGTTCACATGGTTTGGGAAAATAGTGTGGTGTGATCATATACTCTATCAAGGGTTGTTAGAGTATGATATAATTATGATACATGATCACATGTACATGTAAGTCTATGGAATAGGGTGAACATGGTCTAAACATTATTTTTCTAATCCTGCACTATAGGTTGTGAGAGGTTTGATACGAGAGAAGTGGGGTGAACGTGGTTGTTGCATGGTTTTTCAATATGTTGGACCAAACATTTTGACTTTTAAACATAGGTAGAAAAAGTCATTTTCCTCCAATTTAATTATAATATCTCATCCTCCTTTTCCCTCCTTTCCAGTGGGAAAAAACCCAACACCTCTGATGTTAGGATATCTCCCTCAAGCCAATGATATTCTCTGGTGTTTTTCATCCATCTAAACTCTGATAATATAAAGGCATTTATTGTTAGATCATTATTGGTAAGATCTCTAATCATTTAGCTCCTTCATCTATTTCTCTACATATCGATGATGTTATTTTGGTGGGATCTCTTATACCCTATTTTTAGAGTGCTGGTATTTTATCATTTTCATTATACGTAGACCAAAATGAAGGTTGATACAAGATAAGTGTTCTAGCTGAACCTTAATTTAGGTGGTTGATATGTTCCCCCTAATTTTTTATCTATTTTATTGTAGACATTATTTCATACATAAATTTTTTTTGGTTCTAAATTAAATGATAACCCTTAAATTAATTATTTATTCTAATATTAATCTCGCATGAAGTAACTAATCATGTTTTGAGGATTTTAACCACAACAAGAGACACCCATATTTTTTGTTTAAAATATTTTATATATTTTAAACCACCCCATTGGGTGTGTGATCTCAAACCCTATGTAGTGGAATCCTATATGAAACTATTTATATATTTGGAGGGGATCATGTCTGATTTTACAAGTTACTAAGTTTTATTAAAAATGCTTAAACTTTTGAGGAAATTATTACTTTATTTGGGTATTTTGACGTCCTCGACCTGGTTCAGTCATTAGTAATCCAGACTGATTGGCCACATGGGCTCAAGCATGCCTCCCTATATTCTAGAGGATACTGATGATGAGTTAGGGTCCTTCGTGGAATTGTGGGGAGACTATATCCTCCTGATCAGAGTGTAACACAGTTGTATAATCGTATCAAACAATAAAATAATCATATGAGGTTACTAAAAAATTAAATAATTAAAATACACCAAATAAATAAACATATAATCTCATCCATTAGTTTCATATACACACGATGATCAAGGAATGCTATAAAAGATACAATAAATACATAGAAACAAGAATCCATTGAAATTTATGTATTAAAAGTTCAAAATGGATGAAAAGAATAGTCCCCAAATATCATCAAGATCCATAGACTGATGTTATTCTCCTATAATACTATGAAAAAATTAATCAAACCTCACCATGAAGGTGTCTTCCCCTATCATTACCTACATCCATAAAGTCTATCTGAGTAATGACAGGTGGAATGAATTGGGTATGAGATAACACTCAAAATACCACTATCAGGGTTGTTTCTAATAAGTCTATAATGTTCATATAATCTTATAGAGTGTTCAAATATAACAAGAGTTCACATAATAGTTATAGAAGTGATACTGTCAATTCTTGAAAGTCTTACTTTGATCAAACATTTAAAAACTAAATGGCTATATGTGAATTATTTTAAGCAATAAAAATTACATATATAATGTAATCATGTATTTGGATTATGTGGGTCATGGTCCAAGTAGAATAATTGTAAAAGGAAACCATTTAAGCTAACAAAATCAAGTAAATAAGATCCAGGGATTAATAATGTACAATTTATCATAATGGGTTAATTAAACAAATAAAATCAGATCTGAGGAGTAAAAATATCCAACACATCCTAATATGATCATCAAGTCTAATAGGTAGAAATTTCCAAGGCATCCTAGAATTCCACTAAATCATATCCAAGGATTCCAAGTATCAAAGACATCATATCATGCTATCAAATTAGATACAATGAGTAAAAACTGTCCAAGGAATCCAAAAAGATTATTACTGCCATACCCTGAAAACTTATTTATTATAATAACCAATTCATTTATCAATAATAAACCACTACACTAATAATTTCACTAATCCATTCATAATCATATACAAGATAAGGTATTACTCATTTAATACATTGTATATAAAAATTAAAAGGTTATATATAGTGTTTTAAACCACTAATAATTCACTTAAATACCACATTAAATTCTAGATAATGTAATAAAAACTCATCACACCCCATGTGTGGGATAATCATGATCAAAAGGAAAAACCTACCTCATTGGTGGTTCATATTATTGCTGAAAACCTCAAATATCAACAAATGTTGTCAAAACATGACTTATGCATAATTTCAACCTATTATTTATGGATTTAAAAATTAATGAATAATTTCATTAAAATGTATGGAATGTGACACAACAAAAATAATGTATATACAAACAATATTTTATAGAAAAGGTATATAACACCTACCTTAATCCCATAGTAGAAAACTTATCCAGTCACAACCTCTGATTTGATACAAATTAGAAGAAAAAAATAATGGATGAAAATCCTAGAAATATGGAATATTTTCTTGAACCATAATTTAGTCATCAACAGATAGCAAAATGAATAATTTATCCTAACAAATGAAGAAATCACTTGAGTATATCTAATGAGATGAATGAATATTGAATCTATAATTGGATGAAGATGTTCCGTAAATATCGTTCACTTTTTTCAAGGAATATCTCAAAGGAGGAGGAGAGGCTTTTCATGTGATAGAAATGAATAATGATGGAATAGTTTAATTGTGTGAGTGAAAAATGTTAAACACGCCAATTTTTTAAATGGTGTATAGTTTGGTGACATGGTTTTCCAAATTATGTGCCAACCATGTGCTTACTACTATCTAAGGGGAGAGGAACACATGGTTAGAGGAGGATGGTTTTCAAAAATATACTCTACCCATGTTCCCCCATCTTCTCAGGGTTCACAACACTCTTGGGTTGAAGCATACAATTAGGAAAACCATGAACTTGGCCTCTATGTATCTTCATATATCCTAATACGAGTTTTCCAAACATTGAAGATTTATGTTCATGGTTTGGTCAAACCATGAACCTACCCCTTTCCCACATAACTCATATATTTGGGCTCTCAAAAACCGTATTACATTCATGACTCATTCTTTAGGTGATTAGGAATGTTTTTAAGGAAAATGAAATAGATTAAGAATTAAATTTATGAGATCCATACCTCGCTGATAATATACATTATTACAATTTTACACCATTAAATTAATTCAACCTTGAATTTAATTTACAATGGTGACAAAGAATTGTCTAATAATAACTCCATAAACTAAGCACAAACATTGGTCTCCCACTCCCAAGTCTCGTCCTATAAATGTTTGTGCTTCGGTAGAACCCATAAACAAGGAACTTACTATCCTAGAAGAACCTTAATTCCTTTGGTAAGAATACATATAAGTTTATCCTAAATTGATGAATCTACCTCCACATCAACCTCTTTGAGATGAATAATATGTGACAGATCAAAATGATATCGATAATGATATGATTTGTGGAATATATCCTCCATGTTCTGGTATCACTAAGGTAACAACAACTAATAGTATATAGGACCAACTTACTCCAGAATCTCTAAGGGCCTTAAGAAGTGAGGCGTCAAAATCCGTTGTTTTTTTAATCTGTCTATGCTTCAGTCAAGTTGAAACACAAAATAAAACATGACTCCCAAACTCAAACTATATGGTTCGACGATGACGATCGACATATGGATTATTTCTATATTATGATATGGACATCTGATTCCAAATAAAATGAACCTTATCTAAAGTATCCTACATGATATAAGGATCTAGTAGAACTGCCTATCCTACCTATTACCCGAATTGTAGTGAACGACATGGACTACATTATAGAGCCTCATAAGGATCCGACTATATGGTCAACTATAAGATGTATTATAGGAGAACTCAGTGAGAGGTAGGTGTTTCTCCAAATAATCGACTAAATAATGAGTTCATTACAAGTGAATGTCCCCTAAAAACTATATTGTACATTTGTACTAGCCAATGGTCTATAGGTGATAGGCTATGCACATTTGTACATGTGAACCTGGTTCCCTCTTCAATCGCTATAAGAACTCTGATGTGAATCGAGCATCAATATCAGTTAAAACAGAATGTGGAACCCCATGGAGTCATATGATCTAAAAAATATAGATCCTCCCAAGATCAACCAATGATAAACTATGCTGAATAGTTCAAAAATGGTGGATCATTTTGAAACTATCTCTGATCACCCATTTATCATCACTTCATCTAGGTGACCTATGAAATATTATCATGAAATCCATGCAGAGGTCATCCCATTTCCACTCACGAATTAGAAACCAGTATAAAATAACTACTATTCGTCGGTGTTACATATTCACCATAAGATAGGTCAAACATTGAGTGATAACCCAGATGTATCCCACTTCATCCTCAACCACCAGTATTGATGGTTTAAGTCACAATACATCTTGGTAATACAATGATGCACAACCCATATAGTAATGGGACTATCACATCATGTCTTAACAGATGTCCATCAGAACCAAGACTTGTTCATGAATATACATGACCTCATCCTCATCAAAAATACATCTAGGAGGCGGGACATCCCCTGTAAGGCTCTCCTATAGGATCAAGCCCTTGGATTCGAATAGCTACGACATCTTCATTATCTCTAAAATTGGAGAGGTAGAAAATAAATATACAAGTAAAAGACTATCATTTACTATCATGAACCTCTTTGTTCATAATATAAAATAGATCCATATGATACCACAAACTTCTAGCCTTCTGAATTTCCTCTTTCTGAGTCCTCCATCATAGTGCATTAGTAGCATCATTTACCTTTCTAGGCACATAAGAGTGATAAAATTTAAAATACTATAGGTATTCACCCCACCTTCATTTTCTAAAATTCATATCAATATATTTAAATATATACTAGAGGATTTTTTAGACAATATACACCAGAAAATTATCTTCCATTATATAATGCCTCCAATATGCCATGAAATGAATATCATTAGTTAAATCAATATCATGAATCGGGTTGTTCCTAATGTGTGGCCTCATATGATGAGACTCGTAGACCATGACTCACTCCTCAAAATAATAAATGATCCAACCCTGATACATGATACATCATGATATAATTTATAACTCTTTCTCAGATCTAGCATAATCAAGATCAATACTGAGGTTAGTCTCTCTTTATTCCACTAAAAGGTTATATATTATGTGTCAAAAAATATAAGTTTCACACCTTTCTTAGTCAAGGTTATTTAGGTTATTCTTGGTATAAGAAATCTAGAATGTGTATTCTGTATTAACCATTAATTTATAAGAAACATCATTTATCATTGATTTTATTATGATGATACCAAGAAACTATATCTCTCACCTTCATTGGGTCAACTGATACTCATGTATTTAATATAACATGACATAGGAAGTGAATATTATAAATATAGAAGTGCAACTTTTTGAGAATATCAAATAACTTATTCTCTCTCATTGTATTCAATACAATCACGTGATTTTTGGCATGGTTATGTCGAGTGTGACAATAAACCATGATATTGTACACAAATACCACCACAAATGAATCTAATTAATGATTGAAAACACAATTCATCAGTTACATGAAAACTATGGGTGTGTTCATGCGACCAAATGACTGGAAAAATATGCCTACATTCTATATCTACTGTGGATTGTTCAACATGGTTTATATGATTGTCTAACATGATCCTGATGAAAAATCGATCTTAGATCAATCTCTCTGAACACTCTATCATAATAGATTTATTCTAAGTGATCATTTATCCTTGAAAAAGAAAATATGTGTTTAAATATTGAATGATTCAATTTCTAGTAATCCATATATAAACTATGGGTTCCATCAAACTTTTTGATGAAGACGATTGACGAAAACCATGGAGAAGTACTTGGACATATAAACCCATTTTCATCAAAGTCTTCAAGATAAATATTAGTATCTTAAAACATAGTAGTATACATCCTATAAAAAGGAATGTATATCAGCACATATCTAGACACATGTTTTTTTTGAAAAACTCAACCTCTATCAAGGAAGTTAGTTTTATAAATCCATCTATAAAAACATCTCTAAAAGAATCAATCACTAGATTGAAATTTGACCAACGTGTTCCCTGGTCATTCATATATATTCTAGAAATATAGGTTGTTATCCAACCTATCCAAAGATGAACAGGTCTATATCATCTCACTTGAACATGCCATTCACCCATATGAATGAAAACCTGATTTGGAAGGAACCCTTTGGTGATAGATGTCAATGTAATAATTATAAGAAAAAATATTTCATCTTGGGAATGATGTCAAATAATTAAAAATAGTGGAAAAAGAGGTCCCATACAAAACACCCACATAATTCTAGGGAGACTCACTGCACTGGCATACACTCTCTAATAAAATCCCTAAATTGAGTATCAGGTGCCATCACACCATAGTAGAAGCGAACAACTGTCCCAATGGTCTCTAAAATAGGAACAAATATGAAGGAATGAGATTCTATAGTATCAAAATTAGTGGACAATAATTTAGAGTCTAATAGAATAATACCTATCACTATATATGGTTCGATACTCCACTCCTTAGGTATCACCTGTACTGTATACATCCAGCATAAACCATGACCTTTAGATAAAGAATGACTACCCTATGGAGGTCCAATCTAGTATATATCAAAATCTAGTGTTTTGGTACCAAAACCACAACCACCACATATTCCAGATCAAATAATCGTACTACAAATCCTTGTTAGTCAATAATCTATTTAACACTCACTTAAACGTGGAGTTGGTGCAGAACCTCATTCACTAGATTCAGGAGGGAATGTATTGCAATACCATTGAAGGGGGCCCATCCTATTGAAAGCTCCATACTTGACAGGGTTTCTATCACACGGGTTCCTCACATGTCCCTATGCCCCACACTAATGATAGAAAATATAACAATCATAACACATTCTCTAACTGGTATTCCCCTTTTAATATGTATCAAAATGTCTATTTGTTCCACCTGCAATAATTCCGCAAGGTTGAGAAGCTAAACTTACCTACACTCTGCCCCTAGATTTTCTCATGTTTGACCATAAATCAATGCCTAGTTTACTATTTCAATTATGTTATCTAGTTAAAATATGTTCATCTAAAATCATATATGTTACCTACGATCATCCCAAAATCACATATCATTAGATAACTAATTAACTAACAAAGTAGTTCTAAAACTCTATAAATACATAAAACTAGAATAATAGTCCATAAATTAAAATGTAACATACTCAAAATACATAAACTCTAGGAATATATCATCCCTAAAATTCTTAGAGTAAAAAAATATTAGCAGGGTTCATAAAAATCCCTCTTAGCCAAATCCTCATGAAGACCAATCTATGGAATCATGTCCCACAATATCTTGGTGGCATACTGAATCATATATGTAACAAGCTTCACTCTCCTCTCATGAGGTGTCTCTAGATGCTAAAAAATATATTTTATGGAATCAATAAATGACTCCATAACTTTTGGAATACCATCACTTGAAAATGAGATTCTATTCTACTATAAGAACTCACACGTCATCTCTTCCATCATCCGGGAAAGTCGCAGTGCTTACTAAATAGTCTTCCTAAAATGTAAAAAGCCATAGCAAAACTAGACCTCAACACCCATATCAGGTATTACAGGTAGTTACATAAGAGGCAATACATGAGATTCTATAGGTGGCCTAATGACCACCACCTATATAGTTTGGTCTTCTCCGCCCTCTTAGTGAAATAATAAAGGTCGTCATCATGAAATATCTATAAAAACTCCAATTTCACACCTTAAAAAATATTTGATAATGAAATAATCACATATATAAAATCATGAAAAGAACATGAATTCCAAAAACCAAGTCACAACACTCTGCTTACTCCTAAATCTAGGTCTGTGAAGAGAAAATCATTGGATATGAAATATACACTTACTACTACCCACTACTAATGTTGGTTATTGATCAAGCACTCTACTAAAAATACAAGGTCCTGATATATAGATTGTTAATTTCAATTTATAGGGAAAATCCCTTCAAATTTAAATTGTATTTCCTATTTAACAACAACCATTTCATTTTAAAATTCAACTTCATTTATGTCAATTCTTATTTATAAAATAAATCACTTTTAAATGGTTGACATATATAGATAAACACTTCTAGTTTATAAGGTCTTATATATCTCATTAATCAAAGTGGGGTATCCATTTAATCTAAAACAATTATTCATTATTTCCCTATGTATTATTTTAGCAAAATTTAATGTACAATAAAATAAAGGAACCAAAACATTCTTCAAGAAGTGAATGCAGTTATATAAATGAGGTATGACATAATGTATCACATATAAATCCTAAACTGCCTATAATGATGCATGATGCAATATTATCTAGCTATACATGGCCAAGGGTAAAAATATAAGGTCATAAGGAACATGAAACATCATGTTTGTCACCCAGTGTTTTTATCAAATCAATTGTTACATAAATAATCCCAAAAATCATATCCTGCCGCAAAAATTTGTCCTTTTCTAGTATGCAAGTTAGACAATCTCAAGAAATGTTCACAACCAAACTCCAAAACTCCTCTAATATCCTATGTAATATTCCTAAATGAGAAGATAAAATAAAATAAATTACACTTATTTCACATTATATTATCCCAAACCCATTTCACTCAATAGTGACCAAACACGGTTGGATGCATTGCCTAAAGTAAAACTCCATGTATGCTAGAGGATTCCAACTAGTAGCGAGGGCCAATGGTTGAATAGTAGGGAGACTATACCCTCTTGATTAGTGTATATCACAATTTTATAATCCCTAAAAAAATAGAAAATGAATATGATATGAATGAATAGATGAAGAATAAAAATACCTCATATAAATAACCTAGTAATCTCACACAATAGTGTTATATACAAATTATGATCATTGTATAGTATCCAAAAGATAGGAAATACATAGAAATTGGTATATAGTGAAATACATATAAAAATAACAAAAATTAAATAACCATATAGAGCACCAAGAGTCTGAAACTCGTTCGGTGCTCCCATGATCCTATATAATAATGAATCAAACATCATAAGGTGGTTTCCTCCATTGTCTCTCCCTGAATCCGTGAAGTCTTTCTAGGAACCCAACTGTTCATTAACATGGTTTCAGATAGAACTATGTAGACCAACATTATTGGTGTCTATAATTAATTAAATCTTTGTATATAAGTTTAAGCAGTGAGTATATATTTGAGGAGTACATGAAATAATAATATAATTGATCATGTCAAGTCTATCAAGTCTTATTGTGATCATGAAAGTAAAAGATAAGTTATATCTATAAAGTATGTTAAGAAAGCATTAATCAACTATACCATGAAGACATGTATCATCCCTACATGGGATATGGTATAAAGAGTAAAAATTTCCATGGAAACCATGTATACTAAGTAAATCAAGAAAACATGGTCGATGTAGTAGAAATATCCAAGGTATCTAGGTTGGTCATGTAAACTGATTAAATCGAATCCAATGAGCAGATATGTCCAAGGGAACCCAATACGATCTATGGATCCATAGAGTAGAAATGTTTAGGGAATACTAATATGGTTGTCAGATCCATGGAGTATAAATGTCTAAGGCCCCCTAATAAGATCATTGGATCCATGTAATATAAATTTACAAGGAATACTAATGTGGTCTTTGAATCTAAAGAATACAAATGTTCAATGAATCCAAGAATATAAATAAATTTTATCCAAGGAGTTCAAATATAAAAGGAATCCTAACATGTAGTCACATCCAAGGAGTATAATTGACCAAGGAATACAAGCATTTTAGTAAATTGGTTCCATGGAGTAAAAAATAACCAAGGCATTAAAATATGTCATCGATTCCATACCAAAAACCCTACATTACTATTATTACCAATTCATTCATCAATCAAAAACCAGTACATCAATAATTTTGTTAATCCCTTCATAACCATATACAAAACAAGTCATTACTCATTTCATACCATCCATATACAATTTATGAGGGTCTATAAGGTGTTTACAACATTTAAAAATTCAAATTAATACCACATTAAATTGAAGAAAATGTAATTAAAACTCAACACAACCCATCTATGTCATAATGATGGTCAAAAGGTAGAACCATCCAATGGGTTGTTCATGATGATGTCAAAAACCTCTATCTTGGATGAAATGTGTCATGAAATTTTCTTAAACATCATTAGAACATTTAATTTATGTATTAAATAATTTAGGAAGAAATTCCCGGAATGTCCAGTGAGCGTCAATGTAGAGACAAGGTATATACAACCAAAATTTTATGGAAAATGTATAAGCAATGTAACTTATTCCTTTAGAAGAACAAGAATCCAATACCAAACCATTATTTGGTATAGATTAGATGAAATCAGGTGAATGTGAAAAAATAATGAAACATGACATATTGTCTAGAATTATAATCACATCATTGAATGAAATTAAAATGATGAATGGAACCTAAGAAACGAAGAACTCACTAATGACTATCTAATGAGATGAAAAATTATGGAATCAGATACAGGATGAAGATGTTCCATCAATCCGTTGACATTGGTGTAAGGAATCACTAAAAGGAGGAGGAGATGTTTTATATCTTCTAGAAAAGAATAAAGAATGACAATTTTTAAAGGGTGATGTGAAAAATATTAAAAGGCCAATTTTTATTGGGAAAACTGTTCATCCATATGGGTGGCCAAATAGTGAATAAATTGCATTCCTTCCAATTTCAAAGAGTAGTGAACCACATTGTTGGGGGAGAACTGTTTTCCAAACCTTGATCTAACCATATGTTCCCTCTACCCAATGTTCACACCAAGAATGGGATATAATTCATGGTTAAAAACTGTGCCTAGCACATTCTCTCCCCTCTACAGAGCCCTACATAGCCATGTATGCTTTATCCAAACTGTGTGGCCTCCAATGAATGGTTTGGTCAAATTTTGAATCTTTCAATTTCCCCCATAACTTAAGGATATGTACTATGAAAAATCAAAAAACTTTCATGATTCCATAAATAGGTTGTTATTCATGTCTATAATGATGAAATATAGGATTCAAAATGAAATTTTAGAGATCCTTACCTAATAAAATAGTTAGGTTCTTACATGTATGGACAATGAAAAGGCCATCATCATATTAATATTATTACCATATTTATGTTGCATATCATTTTATGAAAATTATTTTTTATAATTGTATGGAACCGATTTCATGATTATATTGAACCTATGACCCCAAGGGATTAATATTGATGGTGTGGGACTGACTAGGGGATTAAGCTATGAAACTTGTGACCACTCGGTAAGATTATTTAGGATATAGAACCGATAGGGAGGGTCAAGGTATGACTCCTAAGAATCTTGTATACATTAACAAATCCATATATTAGTATTATTTTTTATATACATTGTGAACTGACCCATACAAGACTATTACTGTAACCATAACTGGCTTTTTCCAAGTGGGGTAATACTTGCCGTTGATACTTTATATACATATTGAAACCCATTTTTCATAGCCTAATTCTTCTATATCTTGTGCAATGAAATTTTTATATTTTTAATTCATTACTTCTTACATGTTATTCTTACAAATGCTTATGGTTTATACACACGAAATGGCTTTCCTATAGACACTATTGGTGGTGGAATGTGGAGTTTATATGACATGTAGTCTCAGATACCATTAGTACCACAGAATATTATATTAATGTAGTTAGGTAAAAGTAAAAACACAAAATTTATGATCATTGGTTGATTAAAACATGGTATCATGGGAGAATATGACCAATTTATTTCTCATTATTCTCTTTTGGTATCCTTTTTGGTCTTTTTGTTCTTTTGAATCATGTACTATATTGGATGCATGCTGACATGTTTGTATGTTTTCTTTTTTTAGATACTATTTCCAAATCATACATTGAGGAATTACTTACTTGGATATTAACATGCACTGGCATCATATTTTTTCCCCACATTTCTTATTTTTAAATATGGACAGATTTAATGATTTTTAATGGCAATGTCTGCTCCCGGATCACAATCAAGTGATGGGATTCAGTTCCTCATTCCATAGATTCTTCATTGAAACAAGTCACCTACTCTAGCTATCCCGCATAGTTATAAATTATGTTTTTGGATCAACTATGTTGTTCCATATCATTTTTGATTCTGGTTAATTATTCTTCTTATGTCTGTAAATTCCAATGGGTCTATATAGGGCAATAATCTTTGGTCTACAGAGTAGTCATGCTGGGCATCATTGGCATGTATAGATGCTAGAAAAATTAGTCACCTATATTCTTCCCCAAATGAGGGAACCTCATAGAGGCATATTTAAGTTGGATATCAAGTAATAATGTTTAGATAAAGATGTATTTAACCCATAAGGTGTATATCTTCCAAGCATTTCACCTCAAGCATCCCTTGTTTTTTATTAGGTAGTTGCCTTTATAGGATTATTTCACCCAAGGATTTTACCTTAGGCATTACATGTCTAGTTTGAGTTAGCTAAATTCATCAGATCATATATTCCAAGGACAACTTAGGCATCCCATGGTTAGCATGATGTAGAATTGTGAGACATGATCTGAGTTTAGCATCATATGGATATGGGGTCAATTGATCAAGAAAACCCCATTTTGACAGATCAAAGAGGTGTGTCCCTAGGCGGCATGATGTCACAACTAGAATTTTACCAATGAATATATCAGAAAACCCCATAATGGAAAATTCTAGAGGAGTTTCCCATAATGAGATGATGTCAAAACGTAAAGGAAGATGGCTCAAAATTCATGATTGAGATAGATCAGGAGGTTTTTACCATAATGGGAAGATGTCAAACTGTGAAGGTTGACCAGAACACCCCTGAATGTTGATTAGGGAGGCATGTCTCTAGAAGGGATTACATTGGTTTACCATTGGTTGGGACTAAAACTTAGAAATTTTTCATACATACCATTTTATAAGACATGGATCAAAACCCATGTAGTTAGATGCCGAAATTTATCTTATTTTGACACGACCAATCCATTCAATTTAAATTCATGTGTTAAGGATGTTTTCATCACAAATGTAGCATCAATGATGTATAGTGTCAGGATTACAAAATGAAGTTTCCATTTAAAAACGAATTTATCTTTGTTGGAAGGCGTGGGTATTATCTATTGAAAATTATGAGGGACCCAGAGAAGATGTGACCTCCAAGGTGAATGACATGATCATGATAAGTAGGTGACTAGAAGGAGATCAGGATGGATGTACATGTTGGGTTTTAAACTTATGGAGACTTCCTATATATCCTAGTAAAGTTGGAATCAAATCCCACATAGTTTAGAATGGACTGGGAATTACACCTAATGATAAGGAAAAATAAGTAAAATGGATGTGGCTTACACATAAGAGTGTCCCATTTGAGGGGACATGATTAGGAATTATGCATATGAGAAACCCATTTGGATGGAGGTTGGGTGGGTTTCATGGTTTCTAATAACCTCTAAGACCATGTGAGTCATTCTTAGTGTGAGAAATAAGAGGAATCAGTAGACATGAATCTTGTATCATTAAAGATACATCAACGTGAGATGGTTTGGGGTTTTCACATGGAAACTACCTAATAAGGATGACATTCCTTGTGAGTAGGATCTAATTCCATGTGATGAGATTCCATTATATATGATTTTAGGTTGTATATAGTCCATATTATTCCACTCACACATGGAGAATAATGTTATTATTTCTTAGGTTAGCATCTCAATTTAACATCATCTATTAAGGAAGTTAGAACTAATCAGTTTTATGTCATGAATCATGGATGTAAGGACTAACTCTCTACGCACTGGACAAAAATTAACACTAATAATTCACCTGCGATAGGGGAATGGGTTTGACAATTCCATCACACTTCTATGGGAATGAGTTTCCTTTTACTAGGTCCCTGTTAGCGTGTCTATGCTGTGAATAAAAATTCATTAGCATTCCAATGATGGGAAGAAAAAGGTAAGTGCGAGTCTAGGTCAACATTTGAAGTGGAGTGGGTCATGTAATGGGTGGCTTGGGTCACATAGGGGCTTTAGGTGATGTTGAACTGGTCATGTATTGGTGTGGGGTTTTGGAGCAACCATCCATCACAAAAAAAGTGTTTGTAGATGGGATAAATCAAGGGGAGGCACAAGAGAGGGGTATCACAAAGAATAGTTCCAAACATAGAGGTGATTTTTGAATCATATGTACTTCTTGGTGGTCATGCATTTCACAAAATATCATGCTTTGCGAAATAGGGTGACCCTGCATTAGGATGATGTCTTGACTCGGGAAGGGAGTGATTTGTGATGACATAATTCTTTGAGAAGACTCAAGTTATGCTTAAGGAAATATCACTTCATGAAGTGAATAATACATAAAAATCATCTTATTCATGGTTGGAGTCATTCAATAATACATGTAACAGGGTTTTCTGAAGCCTTAGTACCTCAAATGATCCATTTTTGGTCTCACTCATGATGCAATGGAGGTTAAAAATCAAGTGTAATTTGGAAGTAGAAGGGTTGGTTAATATTCCCCAAATTATAATACTGCAGGGGTATTTATAGTAAAAGTGGTTTCATAATGTTGAGATGCGGTTCATGAAGGCAGTTGTGGGATTCATGTAGGGGAGTGGCTTTGTCAGACACACAAAGTTCATTGTCAAACCTCCACATAGTCATGAAGCTCCATTGGAATAGTGAAGAAAACCATCATTGATCCATTAATTAACGAAGTGTATTTATCATCTAGGTCTACTACAAGCTCCGACCATTCATAGATTGTCATGGATTCACAAAGAATACCCTGAAGAATGTTTTTGGGGCTATTTTGGTTTGATTTCCCCCAAACTGGTTTCTTCTTCCTTGAAATTTCATATGGAATGTAAATTGAAAACTAAAATTACCCCCTAAGAATTGGAGACAAGGGGAAATGGAGGGTCATATTCAATGGGAGAATCCCAAAAACTGGTAATCTTTTCTCTTTTGTGAACATTATATATGATTATCATGTCTGATTATAACTTATGATGATATCTAGTGTGAAGTACATCATGAATCCCAGGATACTGTATTTTTATAAATAGTTCATGGGATGGGTAGATCAACATCACTTAACTTCACGTGAATAAAATCATTTTTATCTCTTATAGTGATGCTCACAATCTCCTCGAACATTATCTGAGAACACTACATCAATGAACTAGTGTTATTAACACTGCTTTTTGAATTGTTCTTAGTGAATGAGACATTGAGAACGATATATTTGATTTGAGAGAACTGTGAAACAATTCTCCAGGAACTGTATCTACATAAAATATTCACAAACATCCATCATGATTCAGACATAATAAAAATACTTGTCTCAAATCTAATTGATTATCAAGAAGTCTCTCAGGAGGTCAGTGAAAAAAATACTTAGAGGGAATAGAAGGGAAAAAATAACAGACTGATGAGTGAGTACAAATCACCTCAGACCATGAATCATTACATGGATTACTTTTAGAGTTTCAATGGTAATATCTTTAGTGAAATAGGATGTCCCTTTATGGAATATACATGTGTAACTATGTCTTTTTTCTGGCAGTGAGAATGTACGAGATGAGTTTCTAGAATGGGGGAATTTAGGGGAAATACTGGTTTCAAAGGGTTATTCTATTCCACATTTAGAAGGAACACACACACAACATAAGAAATTTCCTCTACAATAATATCAATATTGTTTATGGGAATAATTTGGAAGAAAATGCATCCCCTTAGTAGTACTATATGATCCTTAATGAATATTTGGTGGACCCATCGATGGGATGGAATGATGGTTGGAATTTTAATCATGGAGGAAACTTTACATATGAGTGGTCCTGGGTCTACTAGGAAAACACATCATGATGATAAATCGAGATAACTCTGAAGCTATTCGTACCTTATAAAGTAGTATGGGATTATCAATTCCATAGTTACCATCTTCAAGAGATCATGTCTCAAACACTGATTAAGAGGTCACCAGTTAAAAACACATTTTATCTACATCATAGGGAGGTCAACAATAACCTCTGGTACCTTCAAAAAAAATTTGGCATCTGAATCCTGAGAGTGATGTGTGATGAATTTATCCCCATGTAGAATTTATCAAGAAAAACTAGCAGATTCCAACTCTAGAAAAGGAACTATTGGACAAGATATAGGGAACCAATGAGTTGAAGATGATGATATGAGACATTACCTTTAAGTAGTTGTTCAAATACATCGTATACAAACCAAAACAATATCCCCCTAAGGGGGAGGATCCAACAAGGAATTTTTCGATGAGGCCACACACACGTCCCAATAGATACCAACTACACATGGAGGGATCCTACTGAATGATTTTTGAAGAAATATTGTTACAGTTATGGGGATTTAGTTTCAATACTATTCCTCAACCAATAATTAGCCTGGCAGGGTTTGTCACAACAAAAATTTGTTGGTGGATGATCTAAATTATAGATGCTCAGATGAGGGTGCAGCCATGAAACATGATAATGGAGGTGATTTTGATGATGTGGATGTATTTAAACTTTCTTTCTAGTAATGGATATGTCATATAGTGAACAAAGGAACTTCAGTGAAGGGAATATGTCATTGTGTGTGTGTGGGACCATCCGATTTATGTATAGTTGTGTGGCCGCACACATTGGGGTTAATGAGTATCTGAACCGTATCTCCCCTCCCACAACACATTTCTTGGAGACAATCATGAACATTGTGGAGAGTTACCAATTCATGTTGGTCATAGAGGATATGATCAAGAATGTTGGGATGGTTGAACAATTTATCTATCACCTGTTCATCCAATCTATATGGGTGTTTATTGATGACAGCATGGGGATTGAGGAGAATAGATCATACTTGTTGGACTCCCAAGGCAGGGTACTGGTGTCCAAAGTCAACTATATGTCTGTCTGTGATCCATATAACTTTCACTTATTTCAATATAGTTGAAGTTCCTATAGAGGATGACCATGATGGTGTAATCATGGGTGATTCATGAGTTATACCCTATGCCCATGAGGTTTTGATGGTTCTTGTTCATGCCTGAATATGGAAATATGTGAAACGATCTACCACCACCCAAAACCATGTTCAAAATTATTTATGAATACACATAGTGTTGGGTGAGCATATATCCTGAGGTCATGTTGAGGTAGCGATCCACCCAATCCAATGAATGAGTGAGTCCTCTACCTTGTCTTTATGGAAGAGCAGTGACTAGAGTGAACTATGGAAGTCGACATGGCTCAGTGGGAAGAGTAGCCACAATGAGACTGACAATTCATGTAGGACCCTGATGCACCCTGAGAGGCGAGGGTTGAATATGGGTGTCAATAATTTATTTTAAACTAGTTGATCTTCTTCTAATGTTGTTAGGAACTTATTAAATGTATCTGACGATAATTTTCTAAATGTAAGCAATCACATGAAATGAGATGACACATATATTTTATTATATTCACCACTAAGGGTTAGTACAAGGAGTGTAGGCCGAAAAGTTATTGATATTAAAAAACTCCAATAATATTCAATAGTTGTGGAGTATAAAAGTTCAGTCAAAGTCACTTTATACCAGACAAACTACCTTTACAATGTTTTAGGGATAACACACCGCATCACATAGAACACTTCCGTTGAATCCCTCTTACTCATTGTTGTGGGTGATGTCTTACACAGTTTATAGACATGAAGGTCTCTTCAATAGATTGGTTCTGAAGCCATGGTACCATTACAACATGATACATTGCTTTTATCTGTGTCCTAAATTGATGCACATGAAATAACTAATCAAACAAGCAGAAGGTTCAAAGCGTACCTATAGCACATACAAACACTCTCGCACAACACTTTCCCTTGCACACAAGATTTGGGATTATTAGACAAGATGAATTTCACACAACCCTTATTTTTCAAGAACCTCTTATATTTTAGATAGCCACACCACAAGGTTCACTTGTTCTTTTTAGATTAAATGAACACTTGGCATGCAAGTTTCTCTCTCTACTTATCTTTTGCATGGATGTCTTTCACGCGACATAGGAACCCGATCATTGTAGAAAAATTATTAAGTCTCAATTGGGAGTATCCACCTTTTTAAAAGCCTTGATGACCCCGACTGAATATTTCTAATTCATCTTTGTTGGTGTGTGTAATTTACACACCAAGAACAAATAAACCCTTTTGACATCGCATTGGGTGTGTAAGACTCTTTCACACAACCACATCTTTCACTCCCATTTGAATCTTTCATATACTTTTTCCCTCTGTCATATTTTGATGAAATGATCCCAAACCAAGCCTTGTGTGCATTTTTATATACCTCCTCCAATATTTAAAACAAATCCCATTTCCAAAAACACTTTTCTCCATTTTCTTAATTTTGAAACCAAAAATCTTGGAAAAAATCGGAAACCAAGCCATCTTAAATACTCATGTTTTCCTGAAATGTATGATTCATTTCTTGGAAAATTTTATAATCATACAATGAGGATTGTCCACAAACACAAAACATACACCAGCCTTATTTCAAACAGTTTGTGGGTTCGGGCTGGAAAGATGTGAAGAGATTGGATAAACAACACCAGGCCCTACATCCTTGGGAAGACTAAATCATGAATAATATGATCCATCTAGGTGGTCCTTTGGACATTATTCCAAATTCACAAAAAAAAATTGTAGGGATGGAAATTATTAGTGATGTAGACTTTCATGATGCTTGGGACAAATATGATGCCTTTATGCAATTTTATGGTGTTTATAAGATGTGGCCGCAACCCAATAGATGTGGAATGCATATATACAATATCAGAAATTCCAAAGAAATTTTCCAAGTGTACTAGGACAATGGATAGCTATATGTTTCATAGATGGAAGACCTGGTTCCTTCTCAGGTCATTGTGCATCTGCTGACACACTAGGTGATGGTGTTGGTAGAAAAGACCTCTCCCTAAAAACCATCAGTAGTTGAATTGACTGTGCAGGACCACTTTACTAAGGAATCATATGATTCATGGGGAACTGATGCTAATCGATTCTATCATATAGGAATAAGAATCACTACTAAATTGGTAAATATCTAGATCTTATATACCTTATATATAACCTACTTCATAGAACTTATTTTAAACACTCTTTTTTACTTTTATAGGAATCAAGAACGAAGGAGGTGGAGGACAATTATAAAAATTAAATAGAGGGTGAAGGGACCTCAACCCATGAATGAGAGTGTGTGTGTTCCCTTCCGGACTTGGTTGTTATATGTACCCAAATCTCAAAACCTAGAATTAATATAGAAACAGTAGAGGATATATTTCCAGGGGAAAACCAAGAATCTTCATGAGCTTAAAACTGGAGTATAAATTTCACTATTGTTCACTCCTCCTCAACAAAATTTACTATTTTAATTTATTTTATATTCTTGAATGAAATATTTTAGGAATGGGGGTTAAAATGGTGCTCAGAAGCAAAACAATACTCCAAATCTCATATTAACTATGCTTGAGGACGAGGTGGTAATAGTAGATGCTACTCACCCAGTAATAAAGTTTGGATAGGTTGTGGTGGTTTGGAATGTAATAGAGGAACTAATGGAGGGGAACAATGAGACCACAAACTAGATGAGGAGGTGTCTAGATTGGGACCACAATGGAGATAGATGCATGTGATGCATCAGTTGTGCTACCAGAAGTGGCTTCTAGGGGAGAAATTATAATTGTGGAAGCAGTGATGGAATCAGTGTCTAGGATGACGGAAGAGATTTCTTTGAGTGATCCTTCTTTAGAAATACAACCAATTATAGCCACATGAGCTAAATATATAGTGATGAAATCCACACCCATTATACTAAAAAGTTTAGTGGATGATTAAACCATAGGTGGAGAGGATGAAAGAGTAGTTTTCCCTACGGTATCCATCATGCCACTTGTGCCTTTAGATAATAATATGATTCAGCCACTCATAATAGAAGACCAGCACTTTGATGATGTAGCTGAAAATATATTGGAAGTCTTTCCTCTTTATGACCCTAAGACGCATTAATATCTCAAGGACTCCAACCCAGTGTTCAATAAGAATAATTGGTATACCCAAAAAAATATGTGGTGGAAGATGAAAAACATCAACACCCACATCTAAAAAGTTGACCTTCCATAATAAGTGGGATCTCTCCACTATTTTCTTAGTCTAGAGATCAATGGGGTGGATTAAAAAACTCCTCATATGCTAACCCATGAATTCATCATCAATAAATAATGCATGAAATGTAAGTAGCTCAATATTTATTGGAGGAAACACATATTTGAGGGATTCAAGGTTCGTTATAAAGACGAGGAAGAGATTTACTGTTGAGAGGGGTTTGAATAGGAGCATGCGATGGAGGCTGATACTAATGATAAGATCACTATTATCTCGAGGGATCAACATGATGTTACGAGGCCAATGGGGTGTCTATTAAGAAGGAATATACTATGTTCCATGTCAAGCAGCTTAAACGTTGGACCAGGGTAAGATATGTTCACTCCCTGACCAATAAAGAGAAGGAATACTTGAAAGTGTGACCAAAATTCTTCAAGGCTACTTAGCAGAGGATAGCTAAGCTCGAGTTCAAATTTTATGAGGTGGGGAAATATAGGCAGGTTTTGTGATAGAGAGGCTCTGATATATGGTTGAAACTATAAAAATATAGTTTTCTTTGTTCTTATCTTATTCAAACATATTACTTACAAAAATTTCTTATTTTCATGATATTTCTAAAATAACCAATCTATAATATAATTTGAATCCTTCCCGAAGTGAGTAATAAGGGGTGGCCATGTGATTTATTTTCATATGAGAAATCCAAATAATCATCAAGCACTCGAGGTCTTCCATTATTGGCTTACCACCAATGGTGTATGGACTAAGAGAGGTTGTGGCTGGAGAGAAAGGCTCTTAGAATAGCCAAATTAATGTTCCAATGCTCCCTAGTATGTGAATGGGATATCACCAATATTGTTGGATTCGACCCAAAGAAATTTGAATGAGATTTTAAAACAAAATTCCTAAAATACAGAATATAAGTAATGTGGCATGGTTATTCAAGAAAACTGCTAACCATGTTTCAAACACAATATCTGTATCATTATATTGGAATAGGGAAAACCAAATGAGGGAAAATCACTGACCTAGATTTAAACCAAGATCCTATCTAGAAATGTCATTCAATGTCTACCAGGATATTGAGCCCTGATGGTAGATGATACAAAATGGCATGAGACCAAGCTATTAGGGTTTCCCATCAGATGTGGAAGAGGATGAGGATTGAAATAAGGAGGTACAAGAAGCATGGAAATGGAGTGATGGAATGTTCGAATAGAATCTAATAGTCTTGGAATTATTTCACTATAACATAAAGCACATTTGTTTATGTGAATTAGTTTGAACAAAGATTAGCCCCATTATCTAGGGGAGTTCTATATGAGATGTCGAGTAAGGGTTGAAGGTAAATGAGCAATGTGATAAATTAATTGATCCTAAGGAAGGGGTATCAGGAAAGGCCTAGGATACCCTGTAGTTTTCCAATACAAAAAATTATGTTAGAAATATAGTTTTACGTTGTATATTTTGGATGTTGGACATGCATTTTAACATCATACAATAAGGATAGATCATTGTATAGTATAACATCATGTGATCAAAATGCATCTCATAGTTTATCGTCATATGATTGGGACATTGCACACATTTTAATGTTGTACTATCTAGACCATGGGTTCTCAATCCGAAAAACATATGTATTGTAACAATTTGGAAAACATGACCAGATTGAGGAACAAGGAGACCCATAGGCCACACAACATATATTTGGGATGAAAAAGCACATAAAATTTAAATTCATGATGCATGGACTTGAATACCTAGTCTATGGTCATGGATTTTAGACCATAGAATCCTTTTTGATGCTCAAAAACATTTGTACACACCCTACGAAATCACCTAATCCTATGCAAGTCATGATCATTATGGGAAATAAAGAGTAGCAAGGCGGTTTACTAACCTGTGGAAGCACATAATATGGTAGACCCCAAGGGTTATGGGACCCTACCAATATACAGATAAGTGGAATGGAGATATATCAAGTCTTCAATGAGTTGGAAAAATGGAAATTTGTGAGTAGTGATCATGTATTGGCCTTTTTAAACATAGGGACCACAAACCCACCTCTTAGAAATGGGTCAAGAAAATGCAGAATTAACTTTTGACCATGTTACAAATCTAGGATTTGTTTCTCACTACAGGAAATCTATTAGGGCATTGGCCCATGATGGTAGTTGAACCAAAATGGAATTACACCATCTGCATTAAGGGATCCATCTATATTTGAAGTATTATAGAAATACAAACTGGGAAATAAATAAATTTTGGAATGGGTCAAATTTGGGTTTTTTCAAATAGATTCAAGTCATATTTCATGGACTATGGCTACTAGATTCATGTCATTGATATTGGACCATAATGTGGTTAAGGGGTTAATGGATTTGATGATGTTATTATTGGGACCATAGGTAATAATTCCAAACATCACTACACATCCCATAAGGATGGAAATCAATCAATATGTAGTTATATTGAGAAATAAATATAGTTTATGTTTATACGGTCATGAACATGGTGGAATATTTAGTATCTTTTCATTCAGACTATTAGAAAAAAAATCACTCTTAAGTTGTGTATATGGAATGAAAAAGGTAAAATCCAAAAGGAATGAGGCCCTGAATAATTAAATTCCAAATACACACCTTATGATGAAAATCATATATTTTATGGTCATAAATTATAGACCACAAATGAGGAAAAGGGGATAAAGGGTTAATGAATTTGTGGCTAGGCCTTGAGATGATAAGTTGAATCATTACTTCATATCCCGTATGGTTGGGAATCAATCCACATTTAGTTATAGATAATTTAAAACTGAGAGGCCAACACTGATAGAGGAGATCCTATCGAAAGTTGGAATTGGGGAATCTCATAGTAATAGTGATTCATCATTGTTGGGAGCATGGGGAAATATTTTTTAACCATACCACACTTAATGTATGAGGAATCCCAGTTTAAAAAGGGTTATTATCATCATTTAACTTCATGCATTGAGGAAATAGACTCCATGTTTATGTTCATTGAGTTTGGACCATATGATGGATGTTAGAATATGGTCATAATGCTCAGAACATTATGGGATGTACCTCCAGAGTATACTTTTTGAGTGGTGTTATAAAAAACCCAACTTGAATGAGTTCCTAGGAGGCCCATCGACACATAATATTTTCCAAATAGGTCTTGCACCTATTTTATGGTCATGATGTTTAGACTATAGGCTCTCAGTTTAAGGTCATGCAGTTCAGACCAAAGTGGAAATGATTGAAAGGAATTCATGTATGATGGTGGAGTAACAAACCCAACATGAATGAGTTCCTAGGTGAAACACTTACACATGAAACATGTTGATAAAACCTAACATACAGTTTGAAGTCGTGATGCCTTGATTTAGCATCACAGTTTAAGGTCATGGATCCAGGTACTTTTATAAGCAATATATGGTCATGATAAAAAGACCATATGCTCTTATATTAAGGTCATATTGTCGGAAACTAGGGAATATGGCTTCCCAAAATGGTCATATGTGGCATGGCAGGGTTACAACCCTAACATGAATGAGGTTAAGAAGCTCAAAAACCACATACAAACCATGAAATTGACAATATTTAGTTTAAGGTCTTAATTCCATGACTATAACTCTAGAAAAAGAGCCATAAGGTTGATGAATTTCTGTTTGGGACTAGATATTAGATGTATAAGCATCTCTATGTTTCCCATGTGGTCAGAGACCAACACTGGTGGGTGAAATACTCTCTGGAAAAGAAAATAGGGCATCCTAGGATCAAAGTGAGGAATTTGGAACTTGTTAATGGTAGGGTAATAGTTTAACAACATTTGTTAAGGACATTAATTCTTATTTAATGGTCATATAGTTTGGACTATAATGTGGATATGTGTCAAAGGGTTAAGTGTAATTCAGTGACATGAATGATGAACCCGGAGGATCATGTTTTGTGACAAATTCCTAAAGTGCTTCCCACATAGGGTTTAATGTTTTATTGTTTGGACTTGGGATCCTAGTTTAAGGTCATAGAGATTGGAAAATTGCGAATAGTTTAATGTAAAGCTGCATGGACCATAGAGTAAGCACTACAATAGAGATTAGTGTAATGAAATAGAGTAATAAAACCCAACATGAATGAAGACCAATAAGGCCCACAATCCACATAATAATTCATAATGAGGCTTGCACTAAGTTTTCAGAGGTGATTTTTCTACATAGACTCCCAGTTTATGGTCGGGCACTTCTAAACACGTTCACAATTTAATATCATGTGATTGTAATGTGAGGGATATTTAGTTTGTAATCGTACATCTAGGGAGAGGGTCACTTAATGTGAAAGAGGTATCATTGTGGTTGAGGCTACTAATAGATATTTTTGAATCACTACATATGTTTTAATGGAAGAAATCAAGAAACACATAGTACTTAAAGGAAATCTCCCTATATAGGTCGAGACCATAAACAGGGGGGTTATTTTTTTAATAAGGGTGGCTGGATGAGGAAGTAAAAAACCCATGAATCACTACGTATCCTATGGGGAAAAAATAGAGCCTTTTGTTGTTCTTGAATATGGTATAGTTGATGGAAGATGTTGAGGGAAACATTCTCTTAAGAGAGAACATTATTGTGATGTGCAGTTTCTCATCGTGAAGCTAGAAAGTAATAATTATATATTTTAATGTCATGAATCTAGGAAATTTATTTTTACACATTTTATCATCATGAAACTAGAAATATAGTTATTTTTAATCTATCTTCACATGATTAGGATGATAATGACCCAATTTACGGTCATGTAACTGGACTAGTCCATGAGGTTTAACATCATGCAGTAAGGACATAGGTGATATATTGTTTTTCTTCATGAAACTAGGATGATAACAACCAAATTTAAAATCAGGTGTAGGGATGAATATATCTCCTGACATGAAATACTACTTAATAAATTTGGCATTAGTGGGAGGAGTAATGTGCTCTCTATTCATGGTAATCAAAGAGTATGTGCCATTATAATATACCTTGTGAATGATATATGGTCCTTACCACATGGGTTACAACTTTTGTAGATTCCTTCTAAGTACCGTTTATGTTTTGAGGTCTAGTACCATATTACCCCCAGTGAGGCATGGAAATGATAAATTATTATTGAAATATCATGCTATCTGTTTATGGTTCCACTTTAGACAATGACGGGTATAAAGGCTATTCTTTTGGGGGATTAAAACTCAGCTAGATGGAATTTTTCCATTCATTATAGAATTTTATTATTATATAAAACGGTTCAGGGTGATATAAATTGAATCTTGATTGGTAGGACTACCTCCATTTCATAAACCAAAGAATATAGAATTTTGGGTCATCATCTGATAGGACAAGATGGAATTGGGGAGCTTGTACGAACATATTTTTATATTGTGATGCACTTTCTTCTATTGAGTGTTAGAGAGTGTCTTATTGAACAACTAAATCTATCCATTTTATTACTCATGGAAATAATTTGTATGGTTTGACAATGAACTATACATTTCATACAACTGTTAGAGATCAACAACCAGAAATTTAGTTTCATTGTTGGTGATAATGTTGTGAGGAACTCTTTATTTATGGATGATGTGGGTGATCATAAATTTGATCATATATCGAGCCTTATTTCCTAAAGAAGAATAAATTCGGCCTACATGGATAATAAATCCATTTCTGTATAAATGAACCGGTATTGGTGATCTGTTTCTGGTGGATATAGTCCCACGACATCGAGTTCCCAGACTGCAATGGTCCAATAATACTTGGTCGTATGATGGGGATCTAGTGGTTGATGAAAAATTCCGGTATGAAATTTGCAGGCATAAAAACTCTTGGTGATCTCAATGTAGTCATGAAGAATGTTAGGCGAGAAGTATCCCAACTTAAAATTCAAGTGGGAGAGCATCAAACCTTCTTGATGAGAACCTCAAGATTTAGAATAAACTACCTACATAACGTGAGTAATATCACTGCCTTAGATGCAAATGGGGATAATTCCATCAAACCCATACCTATAGAGAGTATACTAAATGCCAGGCCCGCTCGGGAGGGTGAACAGAAATGCACTACAAAATATTCTATCACATTTAGCTCTGTCCAATATATGGATGTCTAATAAAAGATACTCAATAAAAAGGGTTGTCAAATTAAGGGATTCCTCTTCTATGAAATGATCTTTATATTTTAATGCAGAAGCACTAGAAACCATCTGATTTACCTACTGGTTGTCATTATCTTTTGGAATGAATGGAGTGATGAACCTCCAAATCTCCACATTAATGAAAAAGTCATACTGGTTATGCACTACATGATAAATGACTTTTCTACCTAAGGCGTCAGCTTAACCATTTTTTGACTATGAAACATGAGTTACCTCAAGCTAAAATTGGATTTGGGCCATCATCTGGAAAGTGCAGTCCATCAATGGTACAAGATCAGGATTTCTTATTATTTATTCACAAGTTATTTTCATGATGACTACTTCAGAGTCTCCACTCACATGCTTATATTGGAAATTAGTCTCAATTGATAACTCAAGAATAGTAATGGGAGCCCCATACTCTACTTATTTATTAGTGAATCCTTTTTTTTGAAAGAACGAGTAGTGAAGAACACCATTTTCTATGGAAATGAATACAACCCCATGATAACTCTTTTGAGCTTACGATCATTGATTCTTATACAAATTGGAATTTATGATGAACCATCTAAATGAATTTTCCAACTTAGCTAATCTTGGTCTAATGATAGGATAGCCTTTCCTGGGAAATAGACAACTAGAGGTGCTACTTTAGGGTCCGGATGAGCGGCTAGAATATTTGAAAACTCCTAACCCTTGACAGATTTCTATGGATTTGACCTGATATAGAAAATATGAAAGATCACTACCTAGCATTATAGTCATCCAGTCAACATTGGGAGATTCAGGATATAATTTAAAAGATCCAAAAGTGACAAAAACTATTTCTCATGATGATGTAGGTTATGTCATAACTTATGTTCTTCTAAAACTGGCACGAGATGGATCTTCTTGATATGAGGGTATCTGGACCCCATTTTGAGGAGCACGTAGATGAGATAGTAAAATTGTTTCATTGTACTTTTTTATTCTTTGTGTTAGAATGGAACCATGTGATCTTTCTTGGTAAATCAAGTATAGGAACAAATTCTTCATGTAGATGAGTAGAATCAAAAACTAGATGTTGTAGCGTATAATACATGATGTTTTTAGAAGTTCCTTGGAAATTTTCATCTCACCAATAGATGACAAAATTATTCATGAACCTTGATATGCTCCTAAAAATTACATCCATATTCATAATTAATTATCATATGTAGGTTTAGTGGCATTGAAGGCCTCAGATCTCCTTCAGGTCGCTCATAGGATGAATCTAGCTAATGGACTTGAACTTCTGTGGGATGATGTCATTGCATCTATATCTGAAGAGAGAACTATGAAATAACCTAAATGGAACCCCACATGCACATTTCAATGGATACATCTTCTAATTATGGGAGTGGAGGAATATTAACAATTTCTCAGGACCCTAAGGAAGGTCATGAAGCTAGCAGGATTTGACCACAAAATTGTCTATATAACATTCCACTAGTGTCTTAATAATCAGTTTGAATAAGTGGGGCATGGACTACTGATAGGTGCCACCTAAATTCTTCATACCAAATGAAATTTCCTAATATAAAAGTCTCTATGTGGTTCTCAAAATGTGGCAGACTCTTTATCTTCGAGGGACGTCCAAATCCTATTGTACTTGTAATATCCATACATGAAGGAGAAAACATTGAACCCGGTTATGGAATCAATTAACTACTCTTTCACTATAAAGTTAAAATCATCCACCAAACAATGACATTCGATATCCAAAAATTTTATATAGAATCTAATATTCACTTTTTTCATCCTTAAAAGAATGATATTGGATAGAAACTTGGGGTAAGAAATATCCTTCATGAAATTATGTTTTATAGGATTATCAACCCTTTCCTCAACCATAACACCATGAGGAGGCTACATTTTCTTGGGTGTCTACTTGGACCCATGATTAATCACTAGGAGACCAAGATGTTGTACAGTGACATGAGGGTTTCTTCTGAGAATCACATCATAACACCTTGAAAATACATCACGATGTTTCTTCGGGGAATCTATTTATAGATATTGCTCTTAAGGAGGAATGGAACTGCTGATCAATGTGGGCCTCAGATCATACATGGTTCCAAGGATCTCTTGTACCAGCTCATCCAAAGAAGTGGATACACCGTCTTTGAATGTGGGGGGAGTGTCTACCAAACCCTCATCCTCATATGAGAATGGAGAATCAATGGGAGTATACAGTTCATCCGGGCCAAATGATTCTAGTGGAACATTGGTGCCTACTTATGCAGATGAATAATCCTTTCTAGGGGACCCCAGATCTGCAAAACCCAGGGTGACATAGGCTTTTGATCCAATCCCATAAGGCAATCGACCATAGGTTCCATGTTTAATGTTAAATTAATTATGATGTGTGGGTTTTAGGAGGATCAACCAGGCTTGGCGAAACAGGTGGGTATGATGTATCATGGTACCCATGGGGGGGTGTCTCGATACCTTATAGTGGAATGATCTTTTGGTATCACCTGTTATTGGTTTTTGTCAGAGTACAAGTTAATATTCTGACAATACTTATACTTAGGTAAGTTCACACTTAACGATTGGGAGAATGAAAGTATCATCCAAGTCTTCCCATGGGCTAGATCCCATGGATGTGTTCTCTACGTCATCGATTTAAACCTATTTTTCCTTTGTCTTATAATAAAAAACATCTAGATATCAGGATATATTAGATTCTAAAAGAGAATAATCACCTTGAAGAATTCCTACTCAACCATTAACTGAGTACATTGGTTATATTAGGATGGGAATTCTTCATGCCGAAGAAGCTGGGGTCTACCCATTAAAGTGTTGTAAAAAGTATCCTTTTAGAAAACTATGAACTCAGTGTTTTCTATCAATACACTAAACTAGTTCATTAATCAAATCCCTCTACATGATCTTTACTCGCTCTAGTCATAACCATTAATCTTCAAGTCCAAGGGATCCAATTTTTCTTAAGTCAATACTATCTTATGGAACATCTGACTCAGAATGATATTGATCCTAGAACATATGCCAACTTTAAAATGATGGGCATCTACACCACTAAAAATTCATGTGATGTATAGTGTGTAGTTCTTTCCATGTTTGAGGGGGTATTCATCTTCTCTAGAGAAAGAAATTATATCTTGGAATTCTTTGTACTTGACCAACTCATTATTGATGGTCTCTATGGAAGCTAAACCTATGTCAAAATATAGGGGGGGTTATCAAGGCCTCTGTGAGAGTGTCACACATCTCTTCAAATAAGAGGGGGGAATAAATGATTGATAACATCACAAGTATTCTTCCAATGTGGTTTAACACATCACACACCCTATCTAAAAACATGTTTCCTCTTACAGGGGATCTCTATTTGAGAGGAGGCACGACTGGTGCTAATGGATGAATCACCAAATTTTGATTGGTGCTAGAAATTCCTAGATTCTCATCAAAAACATCACCCAGAACAACTACTACTTGATTGTTGTCTAACCAAGGATTGTATTTTTATGGAAACCGGTTATTATCTTATAACTACGAATGTAATTTCTAGTTAGTTAAAAATATAATATATGGTAGTGTGTCTGCTAGAGTGGTCTAGGAAGGCTGTTCCTACTGAGTTATATGTAACACTTATTAACCGGTCTCAGTAGCGTGAATAGTTTGTATTGAAGCACTGGCATGTAAATTATGATGGTTTATGTGTCTTCAAACATTCAGTGTTAGATAGAGCCACTCAGGTGACCTTCAGGGTATTCCTCATAATTTGGGGTCATTAATGGATGTCCCATCTCTACAGTATTCACAGAGGCATACCTTGGTTAATCATTAGAGGGATTATCCAATGTTGGGACTACCTTAGGAACGAATTCCAAAATTGGTGTCATGAAAGAGATATAGATTTGTCACATATGGGGGAATTTTCTCTCTCTCGATTCATTAGTTACTACTCTTACTAAGCTTATAAGACAATGATTCTGATGAGAAAGGCTCAACCGTAGATGTTTAAGTGACTTTAGAAGGTCTGTGCAGGCTTAAGAGGGAATAAATTACTCCATGATCATTTGAAACCACTCTGTCGGCCAACTAATTATAATAATTCTGAGTCCCATGGTTGGAATCCTACTACCATTAAGTTGATCCCTCTGTATCACTATCAGGTCCAGGTAAGATGTGTTCCATCTATGTTAAAACATATCCCAACATTTAAAAACCATTTTCCACTTGGTCTTGAAGACAATATTTGGACACTTAGCATTGTTTGATGGTATTTCTATGGATCTCATGGTAATGGAAATGTCATGTACGATTTGTATGTTAATTTTCATGGGGATTATTTCACACTAGAATCATTAGAATCCCCTACTCTAGTAAATGGATAAAATAACTATGAATATACACATCCTCGAAAAAATACATATAATTTCTCCTATTAGGTATGCGAACTCTAGGAGCCAAGACCAGATGGGAAGATGGATCCTGATGAGGTAATTGTGACATATTCTCTTATATAGGATGATGTGTATTGAATGGTGGTGGCTACTGATTCTATAATGGGTGAGGATGATCTTGATGAGTCTAGTACATTCTATGAGGTTATTTAAGTGGAGGTTCCAACAACTCTTATGTCTATGAGGCCTTCACCTGTAATGCATTGGGAGCCTCTGCCTGGGCAGTTTTTCCTGTAGAAGTTGGGAGGCCCAATGGATATGCCTAATTGTTTCTTTGAAAGGATATATCCAGGAACTAGGCCTTGTCATAAAATCCTAGAACCATCCATGGATGTTCTCAGTGATGAGTGTAGGTAACAGGGTAATATTGATATTCCCTATCCATATCATTAGCTAATAGACTTGGGCCAATGATATATCGAGTGAATATGTGAGGCCTTTATCCAAGGAAAATATTTTTGTTACATGAACATCTGGTAGTTTCTTACACTTGAAGAGGTCGGAAATTGTTATCTTGCATGTGGTGGTGCTAAACTGGTTGATAAACTACTTGAAGAGATCTTCCCAACTAGTGATGAACTCTTTGGGTAACTAGACAAACCATATCAACATAGGCCTTCCATCATCTGAAAAAAAATGTCAGATCATAGTATTATATTGATCTATGGTATTACCAAAATGTGACCAAACCATAAAATGATGTGTTCCAAATGTTTTAGTGGTTCTCACATCCTGTTTAAAGGGATAATACTAGGATTCCCAAAATACGGGGGTTGTCTAATATCATCTACCCATGCCAGATATGTCTTAACGTTAGATGGGATGACCACATACCACATCTCCAGGGCTTCAAAGTGATAGGTGAGGGTGGATATCAAATCATCTTATCAAGTTTTCCAATCATTATGAGGAACCCTAACCACCACTGTGTTTCAAGGCTCATCAAAATGGTAGGAAGGATCGACGACTCAAGAAGAAGCATGATCTGGGTCCCAGGTATGATTATCACACTACTTGGTTGGATTCATCAACTCATATCTTGGAGGCTTTCCATGAACTCCCACCTCTTATCTGTCTTTATTCATAAGATCAAAAGTTTTGACTTGGATCAATAGGTTGACGAGGATATATGGATTCCCATGTGGAGGAGAAATGGGATTCTGTCATGGATTGCCATTATTTGGGTGCCACTCAGCAAGGATCTCATCGATGATCCTCTTATGAACAGTAACCTACCGGGGTAGTGCATTTACTATGGGATCAACCTATGTCTTAAACATAATATTAGATTGATTAAAGTGATTGTGTGGTACCTTGACATTGTTGATATTCAGACCTTTGGGAAACAATTTTGAGGGATCTCCTAGGATGAATGAATACTTTTTTTGGTGAGAGTAGAAACCTTTACAAGGGTCTACCTGATTTTATGATTCCCTAGGGGAAGGTTTTTTCTTTTTTACCCTGTCTCAATTCCCCTATCATTGCATATATTGAGAAAAACCATGATCACTGTAATGATACCAAGAGAAAAATCCTCAATATCAACGTATATGTTAGGATATCGAAGTATTGTGCTAATGTGATGTAAATCGCACTGTCTCCATACATGAACATGAATTTGTGTAAATTCCTCTTCTAAGATTCATTAGAGAACAATGAGTATATAGACGCATACCTATTAGGAGGGTACACTGGTATCTAATTGATGAATGTTTTTGAGCGATTGTGAGTGATTCTAACTCAATCATGTGAAACTATTGATCAAGGTGGTTGAGGTTATCTAAAATTCTTGTGAAGACCAAATAATGGTCCCGATGGTGGTGGATCATCACCTTGATAGTCTGAAAGAATCCCAAAACCCAGTCCTCAGTGAGGGAATCTTGGATATTGATGTTGGAAGATTCATTTGACTAGAATACCGCAATTAACTGGTCAGAATCCAAAGTCTCCCACAAGATTTATTTATCAGATATGAGGCCCTTATCTTTGTTGGAAAATGATCTGGTTATTTTATGAAAATTGATTGGTGGTGTAATTGATGTGAATATATGTTGTAGTTGTTAATCCAATGGAGAATCCATCACATTATTTTACTTTTTTCTACTTGCTAGTTTTCATGTCGAGTGAGACACTAACCATATCATTTCATAATTTTCATACTAGGTGTTCACCACTACCTTGAGTGTGAGGGTAGAAAATCTCATTGATTTCATGAATATATATTTTTCATCTATCATATTCCAGTATAGTTATCCACGATCCTGGGTAGAGGGGGATAGTGAAATAGAAGATGATGGTGATGGATGTCTCATGATCCCATTAAATGGAGTAAAATATTCCTCCAAATACAAGTAATTGTAGAAATATTTGAGGATTTTATGGATCTCACCTTTATTAATGATAAAAACACCTATTGGGATCTTTCCTTAGACTCTGATGTTGAGGACTGGGGTGATGTTTCTATCATTGAATCACATTCCTCTTTAGAATCTAAGAGGTGAATGGGATTCACGATGCCTTGGAACTTATCTAAATTTTTCCAACATGGTGGGGGGAGCTATCCCTTATACCCAAGGATGGTTTTTAGGGTATGGAATTTCTTTAACATAGGGATACCCTCTTTGATGGTGGGTGACTCCATGAATAGGATCTCCACATTGTTCATGATGGATACAAAGAGGGAATCTGTATCACTTATTTTTGGAGTAGGGATGACCACCTCTTCAACTACTCTAGGAGTAAAGAGGAGATAAACTCTAGTAAATAAATAAGTTGGGAGGGCCTTTTCTTTGATTAGAAAGATGATAATGAGGACCTCCATGGTGATCATTAATAATTCCATGAGGAGGAACTATGTACTATTGATCCAAAGTCTGAGGAGAACCTTTTCACTAATTGATAATGTGGTGGGGAATAACTATTCTTAAGATGGTGGAAGCATGGGGAGGGCCTCTATGTTTACTACATATGGAGTGGGGATCACATCCAATATGGTTGTCTATAATGTGGGGAGGACCTATGTGCTGGTATGCGTAAGTATGGGAGAACCTCCATTCTAACTGGAAATAAATATGGATGGACCTCTTCTTTGATTGGTGTTGGAGTGGGGTGGAACTCTGCATGATATGGGAACGACGATAGGAGGACCTTCACACTGATTAGTTCGGACATAGGGAAGACCCTCATCTTGATGGGTGGTAGTGTCATGGGGAGGGCCTTCATACTAGGTTTCAAAATGGGGGAGGACATCCTCCTGAACATAGAATGTAATGAGGAGGACCTTCATGGTAATTTTGATAGAGGGGAGGACCTCCTCATTTATTAGTGACAATATAGTGATGAAATCTTCACTATAACTCATCCTCAGATGTTAGAATGTAATGGATTCTATTGGTGCCAGATATTGATAGAGTCAACCTAGTCTCCATACGTAGTGGCTGAGGACTCGATCCCATCTAGACATGGATATATCCTGGAATCCCTATTATAGGAATACCGAGGAGTACTCCTATGGTGGTAGGGAACACTAGAGATCTAGAGAATGATTCTCCTGGAAGGAAATTATACAAATATTTCACTTGATGTTGATTTCTTGTAGTCTGAAAAATGGCCAATGGGTAAGGTGAATAATCCACATATTCATTATCATCAATGTTTGGTCATTTTTGGAACTGATGGGGCTTTGTAGGAGAAATAAATGGGGATATTGGGAAGTAGTTGTGGCTATGATGACTCAACCATCACCCACATCCATATCATAGGAGAGCATTTTGTAGGATCAATTTGGTGATAGGTTATTGAAGCGGTTTACTATTAAACCTGGGAGGAATGAGTACCTACATCGTCCTTGTGGGAGACAATGTCAGTGATGCATTGAAACATCTAGGTCCTAGAGGTCCATATCCCATGTGGTAATGATCCCATATAGCTCATACAGGAAAATCTAGGAGTCCCTTACCCTCCTATGGATTATCTTTGAGGGTGATATAGGGTGTGGGTACTGGGTAACTGTAGTCACAATGTGTGTCATGGAAGAGGTGGAGTCGTGCAGGATTTACACATTAGAATTTCTCCCTCCCCTGCATCCATGAGAGTTGGGTGACTGGTTTCCTATAGCTTGGTTCCTAAAAATCAGTAGGGTTTAGCTATCAGTACAGATATAGGGAATGAAATACCCAATTCCACATCATCATCTAATTTTCTAAATTCATAGGGAGATATCTGTACTTTCAATTTCATAGTCAAGAATTCCCAAATATTAACTTCCCCAATTTCTGGTGAGTGTCATGTCGATCCCATTTTGTCATGGGGGGTCCATGTGCTGTGTAGATTTATTCAATGACATGATATGTTTCTGATGTTTTGAATGATACCAGTCCCCATGTTGAGGAGAATAGTTTCACATTTGGTTCACCATTTTAATTTACAATTATTTTACTCGGGTGTACCAGCAATCATGTTAACAGCCATTGGCATCACATTTTTACCCATATTTACGATTTCAAATGGAGGGATACATTCAATAGTATAAATGGTGATTTATACTCTTTTATCAAAATGAGATGATGGGATGTCAGCTCCTACTTCCATGGATTCCTCCATAGAACTCGTTGCCTAATCCGTGTCTCCCTCCTAGAGTTAAGTCATGTTTGGGGAACTCATTACTAGTTCCATATCTTTTTTGAAACCTTTAAATTACATTACATTTGTTTGGACATTCTAGGGGGTCTTGACCAGACAAAATCCTTCAGTTAGGAGAGTATACACATTGGGAATCACTATCATGTCTGGACACTAGGAACATTTGTCACATATATTCCTCCTCATGGGAGGGAATTTCATAATGGAATTTCCGGCACGGAACTCAAGGAATATGGTTTCAATCTTGGGGTATCTAACATGAAATGTGTATACCTTAAAGGATTTCATATAATAAATATTAGGTTTTTTCTATGGTAGATGACTTATATGTGCATAAATTCTAAGACATTCACCTCAAGAATCCCATGTATATAATTAGGTAGATGATTCTATAGGATATTATCTTCCAAGTATTTTACCTCAATAATACCATGTTTTTAATGAGGTAGAATTTTGTTACCTTTTGAGATTTTAACATCTTATGGAGATAGAGTTGATTTATCAAGAATGATCAATGGTAGCAGATCAAAGAGGGGTATCCCTTAGAGGGAAGATATCGCACATGGACGTTTATTGATGGATAGATCAGAAATCCCCATAGAGGAGTATTTGGTTGGTTTGTTCCATTAAGGGAGGATGTCAATCCTTGAATATGGATGGACCAAAATAGCTGATTGAGATGGATCAAGGAGGTTTATCACATAAAGGATTGATTTTACATCATGAAGGTTGTTTTGAACACCCTTAGAGGTGGATCCAAGAGTTATGACCCTATGAGGGTAAAACATGGATTAATATTGGTTAGGATTAATCTTTATAGAGGAATATTATTTATCATTTTTAGAATAATGGGTTCCAATCCCACATAATTCAATGCCTCAGCTTAAGGTCATCAGACTGGACTGGTCCTTGTAATTAAGTGACATGAGGAAAGGATGGTTGAATAAAAATAGTTCTTCGATGAGGGTCGGTGTGTATATTATGCATTGAATATGACCTTCAAAATATGATCTCTCTTGGTTGGATTATTTGGGGCTTTCACATTGAGCTTCTTGAGGGACTTGGAGGAGTTGTTATCTAAGTGAATGGCATGGTCATCCCAAGGAAGTGACCTAGAAGAGATTAGGATGGATGTGGTTGTTGGGTTTGGACTTCAGGGAGGCTTCCAATGTGTCTCAGTTAATTGGGAATAAAATACCATGTAGTTCTGAACCTGATAGGGATTATTCCTATGGAAGAGGTCCAAGGAGGAATATGTTTTGGGATTATTCATTAGAGAGGCCCTTTTATGGGGACATGATTAGGGCATATGCATATGATCGGTCCATTTGGATATAGATTGGATGGGTTTCATGGTAGATACTATGAAATAATTCCATGTGATTCATGATAAATGTGAGAAATAAGAGGCAGTAGTTGACTTGAATCTCCTGTCACAAAAGACGAGTCAATGAAAGATGGTGTGGGGCTTACACATTGAATATTCCTAGGGTGGATATTATTCCATGTGAGGATGATCTAATTACATGTGAGGGGGATCTAATTCTTTATGAAGGTAGGTGTTATAAATACCATCATATTCCACTCAAACATGGAGAAACATATAATTTTATCAAAGTGTAAGGACATAGTTTAACATCGTGTGTTGAGGACGTTGGTACTAGCAAGTTTTACATCATGTTGATTGGAATTGGGGGACTCACTCCCAACCCCATAGGCATACATTAAAACTAATCATGATCATTCAGGTGCATCATGAATTCATAAATTCGAATGTGTAATAATTAGGATGATTAGAGAATCATTGGTTCCACATTGTTGTGCCTTTGATGTGAAGAAAAATGGATGAGTAAACATTGGCTGATAAGAAAAAGATAAGCGGGAGTCTTGGTCCTCACTAAAATTTGAGTGGGCCAGAAGAATTGGTGTCATATATCACATAAGGACTTGAGGTGTAGCTAAAGAAATTTTTTATGGGTGTGGGGGATTTCAATACTCGTCATTTTCTTTATGTGTTGGAAAAAGGAAGGTAGCATAGAGGGGATGATGAGAGGGGTTTCACGAAGAACAAGGACTCACAGAGAGGTGATTCATGAATATCAGGTTCTTTCTAGAGGTTAAGTGTTTTGTGAAGGTGGAGGCATCATGAAACAGGATTAACCAACATAATGTTGAATTTTTGGCTCTTTAAAGGAGTGCTTTATGAAATATTAATGCTTCATGAATCCTTGGGTGCCCCATTAGGCCTTATTCCTTCATGATGGGTGTAGGAATTAATGAACACAATCTCTACCTTGGGTGGAGGTTTTCATGAACACGTTCAAGGGTGTTACACAATGCCCAAGTACATTCGATTATCCTTTTTTAGTATGGTTCGTGATTATTTGGAGGTTGAAAAATCAATAGTTATTCAGAATCCAAATCATCGGGTAACCATCCCTAAAATAGAATAATTAATGTGTATTTATAAGAAAATGGGTTTTAGAAAGTAGAGAAGTGGTTCAAGAAGGATGTTGTAGGATTCTAGATGTGTCATCACTCTATTAAACTCAAGAATGTCACTATCAAACCACTGCACAGTTGTGAGTCAATATTATACTCACGGAGGACACTTTCATGGCTCCATGTATTCATAGAGGGGATTTCGCGACATGGATAATCATGAGATCTATACATTCATGGAGTGGAAGGGAATTTAAAAAAAAGACCCTTTAGTGTGGTTTTGGGTCCGTTTTAGCAAGGCTTTTATCCAAATTGACTGCTTCTTTGTAAATTTTTAAATGGAATGTATTTCAATGCCAACATATATAAACATTACATCATTTTTTATGTGAAATTGGATGTTACCACTGATGACTATTTATTTATCGAGATGATTTATTTTAAACCTTCAATAATTTATTATTATTTCGCTATTTGTTCATTTATTACACCACTATATTCCTCTGATTATGAGGTTAAAGTCTCCCCAATGCAATACCATAGAAGATTGATGCTAGTCTGCCACCTCCAGTTTAAGAGAAGGCCTTCATGAGGCTATATGACCAACTCTATTAGAGACAAAATTAGTTGGTGGTAGTTTGGGACATCACATATATCATATATTAATAATAAAACCATAATAATTTCTATCCTTGTGAGGTAAAATGGATAATTGAATGAAATCGGTTTGCAATGTGGGAATCCTTTGTACACAGAAATGATGATTTCATAACACATTTTTTTGTAGTGGATAGGTTTCAAGACGTCACAAAACACAAAAAATCACATTTGATTGATGGTATTGAGTTTATTATGTATTTATGGTATATTAATAATTGAAGGAGCTGGTTGAAGAAAAAAATGCTCATTGATGAAGGTTACATCTTCTTCATGAATCATCCATTAGATTCTACCAAATCCTTCCAATTTTATATTTATGTTCAAAAAGCATCTTTTTGGATGAGAAAAGTAAATTTGCGAAGGTATTTTGGTTTGACATTCCTAATTCAAAAGGGTTTGTTGGTGTGAGGAGGGGATGGGACGCGGTGGCCTTTTATAAGTAAGGTGAGTGGAACACTTGTAATTTTTTGTAATGAATGAATTCCACCAATGTGTTTTCCCTATCAGAAGGCTCCAACAGTGGACCATTCAATCACATTGATGGTATAAGTTAAAAATATGGATAGAAAATAGTTTTTAGAAAATTATATAGGTCATTTAAGACAATATATTATTTTTTTAAACCTCGGTAAACCAGTGTTTACCTAAATTGTGGTAATTAATTTCAATTGATTTCACTATTCATTTTAGTGAAATATTTAGTTGAATAAATTAGATAATATGAATTATACTAATTATAAATATGGATTATATTTCAAAATTCTATTTATATAAGTTGAAAATTTTATTTTCAAATTAATTCTACTGATGTGATGCGAAATATTGTTTTTAAAGAGGTATTATTCAAATGTTAACAATGTTTTTATATCAAAATTCAATATTAAATTCATTCTAATGAACTAAATTATATTAATCGATTTATAAATTAAATAATTATACTTTAAAACAAATTTATAATATAATTTATCTTTATAAATAAATTAAATGAAATTCAATTTTCAATTATGATTAAATTTTTTCCCACATTCACCAAACCATAAATATTTTTAGAGAAAACAAATTCATCTCCATCAAATGATACTGAGAATATGATCTCAAAAATTACTTATTTTATCAAATTAATTTTTATAAATTTTCAAAAAATAATTATATTAATTTTTGTAAAAAAAATCATTTTTTGGTTGAATATAATATTTTCAAAACATATAAATATGTTACAAAAAATTAATAATTTTTATAAATATTTTTTATTTATATAATAAAACTATATATAATATTTTAAAATTAGTTCTTATTATTTATCTCACTATGTTTCATGGATATGTTATAACGTTCTTGTTTGAGTAGATATATTAAAAATATATCATGGTTTTGTTGAATGTTAGTATCCCATGTGATGAAACCTAACCCAGTGTCTTGTATAGAAAAAGATAAACATGGTTTTTCTGTAATTAAATATATCTATGAGATTTAATTTATTTCATTAATTAAACTCAAAAAAAAACATAGGATGTTACATTATGAATCCTTTAAAATTAATTTCTCCCTTGAAATTCATCCATTGGATACAAAAAAATGACTTTAATTCTACCACATCATATCCTTATTTTCCCATATAGATTCCTCTGACTATTGGTTTTAGCATAAAACATTGACCAAGTCAGTGGACTTTTTTGAATAATTTTCTCTCTATAATCCAGAATCTACACCATTTTTTCGTAATAAGAATGATTTTTCTGCAATGGTATGACCTCAAAGTTCAGTCGTGAGGATTGTTAGGTATGTACTTCCCCGGGGGAGATAAATAAAGAAGATCAGGTACTTTAGAGAGGTTTATTAGAATAGATAGCCAATAGGCTAATATCCTAATATAATAAAAAATTTAAAATGGACTGATATACCTAGGGATCAGTTTCATTTTCTTCCCTATTCTAATTACCTTATTTCCAGGAGAAATTATTAGAAACAACGTTTCAATAAATTCAGATTATAGATCATGACTATGATTATTAGCATAAATGCCGTACAAAATCTGTGCTGCCTTGATGTCATACTAAATGGATTTAACATTCTATTACATCTATTCATCCATCTCATGTCCCAATAACTTTCATTATACAATATTATTCTAACATATTGGTGTTCATTATTTCTTTTCATAAAGGGTTTCACAAAGATCCATCTGGATTCTTGAGTGAGAAATATTTTTGTTTGATATATCAAATATATGAATGTTTTTATCCAAACCACATTTGAAATTTATATATAACAAAAAATCAACTTATCCTAGAGGGTTTTAATTGTTCTCTCAGACTAACCATCTATTTGAGGGTGATTCATAGTGATGAAACAAAAATCCATATCAAGAATATACTCTAGACTTTTCCAAAATAGTAAGGTAATCCTTAGAACTTGATCAGAAATAATGAAATGTGGTACTCCATGCGACCTTACCACATCCTTAATGTAAATATTGGGATATTGATCTAGAAATAGTTTTTCTATAATAGTGATGATGTGTACTGAATTTTTAAGGTGATCAACAATAAACCATATAGAATTATTCCTTTCATATATTTTGGGCATTCCAATGACAAAATCAATAGTTGGGTTTTATCATTTCCATTCAGTTAGGGGTAATGGATATAATATCCCCTTATAATTGGCTCTCTTATACCTTAATTACTGACATACAATCCACTAAGATACTATCTCTACAATATCTCTCTTCATGACATCCCACTAGAAGTAATCTTTCAAATTTCAATACATCTTTGTACATCATGAATGGATATTTAATGATGAACTATGAACTTCCTCTAAAGAATCCTTCATTAAATTGGTTATGATCAGAACACATACAATGTTCTTAAACATTATCACTCCATCATGAAAAAGATTACCCTCAGGAAAAATTCCGACATTATTAAAAAAAATATGTTCCTTCTGCACCTCTTTAATCTACACATTAATAGATATTTGAACATTCAATTGATTAAGATAATATTTTTCCCTTCCTTCAGGATATCCCGATCCATCATTTGAAAATCCAAAAATATTATATCTTTTGTAACTCTCATAATGTATAGGCTACCAGGATCCTTTCAACTGGAATCATTGGCCACCTTGATCACATTCCCATTGTTCTAGTGTATTAAGGAGACACACTCATTAACTATATCTAAACATATACTTTATCAAATATTAAACTCCTTATTTTTCAAATATATAATTTAATATTTTATTATTTTTATATATATAACACTTAAATCCATAAAGGTAATGAATCTATAATTTTAATGCAATAAATATTGAATATTACGCAAAAATCAAGTGTTGGGTAATTTTTAACATGAATCTTCAATTGTCGTGAAGCATAAACAATAACCATGTTATTATATAAATTTAAACAAACCATTTCCTTCTTGTAGGAATCACTATTGATTAAAAACCCTTATACACTATAGTTTAATGTAGTCATATATGTGATGGATAATCTTCTCTTCAATTTCCGGAAATTCTCCTCACATTCATTTGTACGTGTGAACTTAGATCCGTTCCATGTTAACATGGATATAGGACTAGATAGTCATGATTAATTCTTCAAAAACCATACAAATGTATAGCTAAATAAAAATTAATATGAATCATTTTCAATATAGTTTTTATATTCCAACATTAAATAACCTTCTTCTTTGATATATTTGATGATATACCCTTCGTAAAGACTATAATACTAAAAAAAGGAAACCTTTTTCAACAAGAATTCATACATTATAAATATTTATAATAGTTTATCCTTCATTATAGTCTTTAGATCAATTATTTATTGATCATTATACTCTAATATTCTATTTGATTATATAATAAAGTCAACCATAAATACTACCAATAACTGATCTAGGTAATCTAAAACTACTATTCTTATTTAATCCATGATGATGGTGGGGAATTAGTAAGATCGAAATTCATCATTATATATTCACAGTTTCCATACCCTATATGAAATTTTTTCTTGGGTATATCCCCCCTCATTGAAAATAAATTTATGTTATCATGAATGGAGGTCAATGAAACAAAATTATTGAGCTATATGTCATTTTCCAAATCTGTCACCAATAAAGGGTAAATGATACATGTTCTTGATCATGATATTGTTCAAATCCAAATAATCTATGAATATTCACATTTATTGGTATTCATTTTAAAAAAAAAGATATGTTCACCCAATGTCGATACACTTGGATGAATGAATTCCCTTTTTAATTTCTCTTCGATTTGTTTCATTGCTTCCAACAACTCAATTAGGGCCATTCTATAAGGAGTCTTTGAAATTTGTGGGGTACCAGCGATGAGTTATATTAGGAACTATACTTCACATTTTGTTGGAATAAAAGTAATATCATCCTAAAATATATCAAACAATTCTCACACAATAGGCATATAAAATATTATGATTTTTCTCCAACCATTGGTGACAAACACCACTTTTGAATGGGAATTAAGATGCATACAAATGATAAAATCCCCTTCATATGTTCTTAATTATTATCATATTTATATATGATCATAAGTTCATTTGGAATATCCAATTTGAATTACCTTACTCATAAATTGATGTGGGATTAATGAAGATAATTAAGATCCATCCAAAAGATAACATAACATTCAACCATTGGAAGAATGAGTTGATTTGCAGTAAGAACATTCCTACAAACTTTAACATGAGAAGAATCATATACTTGAGATGAAATGATCATATCACTAAGGCTTCACACTAAATATTACACCTCTAATAATTTTGGTGTAATATTTATTACCTTATAAAATTAATTATATATTAAATAATCTGTAGTTCTATATTCAAATAAGATATAAGTTGTTCTATAGTGGATCGTAATTGTACCTTTCAGCACTTTGTTATCGCACACCTCATCAAAAAATGATATATTGAGATTTCCCTTTTCCCCATGGTATAAGAGGTTTTTAATTTCAATAATAATCATTAATATTTGGATCAATGCACTAGTTGTAATTGTTCTCACACTCCATGTATTTGAAAAATTGGACTATAGTCGGTGCATTCTGTGAATCAATCTCTCTATTAACATCATTAGCTAACTTATTCTCATAACATTAGCTACAAAATTACAGATTACCTTCTATTAAAAATATAAAACCTTTATTAGACCCTTAAAATAGCTTCCTCTATGATTCCTCCCACACATTGAGAATAAATGAGAACTCAAAATCTTATCTCCACAGTTTTTAGATTTTTTATTAAACTCCTTCATCATTCTCTTAGAAAAACTATGAGATTATTTTATAACTTCAACCTCTATTCCAACCATTGTATGACATATAACCATCTATTCATAGCTACTAATGTTCCACATGTGTAATTCCCATTGGATACTTTGTTTTATGTTTCTAAATAATCAATCGTACTTTCTTTCATGAGGGATGATAATTGTAGAAGCATATCTCGCGTGTCCTGTAAAATTTTCCTCATAGTACCAATAGATTCATCATCTTTTTTCATTAAATCGATGAAATCATTATCAATTTATTTATAGAAAATATTAATAATGTAATTATAAAAAAATATGTTCTCTAACTCATACAAATCCTTGAATAAAATCACATATTATTAACTCATATTATTGATTATATTCCACTATTGATCTATTTCACCATCAAAACAGTTAACAATTAATGTCACCAACCCCAATGAATGTAAAAACAATTTCAGTGGTAATGATATATTTCCTAGAAAATTTCATATTAGTGGTTCCATTGAAGGATGGTTGACAATTCCACATGAAGGAATCCACAGAATTTCATCTTCTCCTTGTTATTTATAATTACAACATGATTCATAGATTATGAAAGTTGTTTGAGCATAGAAATAATATTTTTCATTATAAAAACTATAATGAGTGTCCTATTAAGAGTACAATAATTTAATTTTTCATTACGCTCAACAATAACATGGTTTCGTTAGGTTCCATACATTTACTAAAATTGAAAAACATTTTTTATGAAGTAATAATCATAGCATAAAACCACATAATCTTGAAAACCCTCTTTTAGTATGTCTAATTCATGAAACCTTTTAATTAATATATGAAACCGTAGGATAATACTTAGTTATTCATAGTAATATTCCAGTTTTATCCTTCATGATAGTTCATAACGTTTTTGTAAATTTTCAAAGAAAATCCTCCTTGAGTACCAAACCAGGTGTGCAATAAGGCCCATTATTGTGCACTATTTGATGATTGAGTCCATCTCAATTCACTCTTTTCCGAGTAATCGCCCCTGGGTACTAATCATTGATTTGAAGATTCACGTATAGTATATAGACAAGGATTTAATTTCTTAGAAACCACTCTATATATCCTTTAACAAATTATCAAAACAATTTTATATACTTTTACTCAAACTTAAAAATATCCTTATGCATTTCTATGGTATATCACTAAGGATTTCTCATCCTAGTTTACAAAGGTTAACTAAACCTATCCTTTTATACCAAAAATAAGTAGTATTATTATATATATATATATGACATCATTTCTGATAAATATTCATTACATTTCACTAATACATGCCTAAGGAAGTTAATATTTAGTGCCTTTGAAACATGGAAATAGAGACAATTGGTCTATAGTTAATTGAAATCATCTCTAAATATTATATTTTTAACCATAATCCTTATTATAATTATCACATGTAATACATCTTATAAAATCATGGGGAAAGGAAACATAATAAATGGTTAGATCAAATGCTCAGTAAGGGTAAACAAAGGAGATACATTAGCCTAACAAGAATATAAGGTCATAAAAACATGAACAAGTAAATTTAAAACTACACCCTATAAAAAATATCATTATCCTTATTATTGGAATAAAAATTATAATTTAACAGTACATGAATCATAATTGAATCATATAACATGATCCATGAGACCATAACATTGGCTTAAGACATTGATTTGTGGCACACCCATAAGCATAAAAAATAATTTCCATATTATTCATCAGTATTTTTCAATTATATCATAGTGGAATGGGTCCACTCCCCAAAACATCATAGAAGTAAATTTCCTCTAAAAAGGTTATAATATTATAAAAATACCTTTACTAAACCTGGTTAACTCCCTTTTCTAGTCATATCTATCTCATGACATATAATTCATAACCCAATGCATTAAAGGATGATATGGCTCCCATGCGTCTAATAATGAGAACAATATTTATGTGTTCCACATGATATTAAAACATTCATCATATCATAACCCAAGACATGAAATATTTTACATAAAATTTTCATCATATAATATCAAGTATAAAACTTATAGATTTCATTGTCATTTGATCATTTAATAATATCATAACCCTTGGAAAAAGTACAGAGTTTCATAAAACTTTTATCACGGTATAACCACTAGAAGAGATATAGGTTTCACAAAAATCATGCCATCATAAAAATAAACCATTCATAGAAATAATATTAAATTCATCCTTGGATAAAATTCCCAATAAGGCTTATGTGACATCTATATGTGTCATCTTAGATGGTAGATTATTTTGATCGATCATTTAAAAATATTTAAATAGAAAATATACATTACACTTTGGAAAAAACATTTCAAATCATACTACATTTTGAAAATATTTTTCATTCAAAATAAAATTTAAAATTTATACTGTAATATTCAACGCACATAATGTTCATGACAACTTGAAGGTTCTTTTAGAATTTACAAGTTAAAACAAATATTCATTTCATATTTTTAATAGAATCCAAATGAGAATGGTTTTCAAAAGTAAATGAATATTAATTTCACAACATTCATAGAAATAAACCTTGGTAAAATTTTATTTTAGAAATTATATGATAACATTGAATCATTTTTCAAAATAATCTTAAAAACATTTTTTTGGAAGAAAATAGATTCATGTCCGAAGAGAGAAATAATGTGATGTTTTCATTAAAAAATTATCAAACCTTATAAGAAAAAAATATTATAAAATTTGTTGTATTAAAAAAATATACATTGAATAAAATTAGAGTGATATAATTCAAGAAATTATTCATAGAAGTTTTATAATATTCTATCATCAGAAACAAAATTATAAACAATCCTTATAATCAATGAGATTGCAACAAGAAATCATTACTACTTTAGTAACATTGATTCATAAGCCCTCTGAATAAGAAATATAAAATGGAACATAAAATATAATGAGGATATATTCTTGATACTAAATTTCAATGGGGATATTTAGAATCCCCTTGAAATAATATAGGTTCATAACATAACATATATCTCAATGAAGGAAAATTGAGACAAAATCTCTTTCCATATGTCCTGACATTCATCATACTCATTCAAAAATCCTGTATAATGAATATAGGATTATTATAAATATATTAAGGACCAAATTTATATAAATAATACCATATATTATTTCTATATGGAATTTTATAACCTTTTTATTAACAATTACAATTTGAAGATATGTTTCGGGAAATAACTGTTTTGTTTTTCATGTATATTAGGACTTGTTATTCCTGGTCCTATTACATATGAAATAGTTTCATTATATTCAAGATGAAAAATATTATATTAATATCATATATATTATATATATAGTAATTCAAAAAAATATTTACATGAAAGGAAATAAACTTTTCATGGAGACGGTGGACCGTACACCTGCAAGAATTTTGTTTTGATTTTATTTTTGAATTGAATGAAAGAGAATTAATATATATATATATATTAAAATAAAAAATATTTTTTTATGAAAAATATATAATATATTTCCATTAAAACAATACTTAATATTATCCATGTAAACTATGAAAGAATCACATCATTTCATGAGGCGGTAGTACACCGTACACATGAGTGGTATATTCATATTCCCAAAAAATTTAAAGTATGAAAGTATATATGATATAATTTTTTTAAAATAATATCCTAAAAATAATATATAAATAATTAATCAATAATTATGTTTAGTATTGAGATTCAGTAATGGAAATATTAATGATATCAGTTCACGAGCTGGAAGTTCATCGTACACATGAATGATGATTTTTTAAATCTTTCGATGGAAGTCGAGAGGGTTTTATGCCATTACATTTACATAATAATAATATTATATACCATATATTATTTATATTATATCATCATATTATAGTTTTAATTTATGAATGTGGAGGAATAAGTAAAACCAAAACGCACATTGAGGAATATTCCTCTTATATGGGAATCCACATTAAGTTTTAAACAAAATCAATCCTAGGTTTGATTTATATAAAAATTTGATGTTCTAGGATGATAATATGATGTTTTTAAGGGATTAAATTAGGTATTTACTTAACCAAAATGTTTTATAATGTGATTAGGAGAATAGAATGTGTATCCTTTTATTATTGACGTGGGTGGCACACTTGAAATTTTAGAAATGAATGATTCCAAACAATGTTTTATTCATGTAACAATGATCCAATAATGGAATATTATGGATAAACTAAGTTATAAAGAATAAATATTTCTAGAAATATAGTTTTTAAACCAATTAATAGATCCTTTTATCCCTTATAAATTTAGTTCAACCCTCGATAAACTCATTTTTACTTTAATTGCAGTAATTAGTTTTTAATGTTTTCACTATTAATTTTGGAAAAACATTAAGTTGAAATTATTAGATAATATAAATTATGAATATTAAACAAAATTAATAAATTTTTACTAATTACATTCATATTCATGGAATAATGTACTTTAAAATTAATCTCTATGATGTGATGAGAATGAGTGGTTTTAAAGAGAAAATGTTCAAACTTTTACAAATATTATGTAACATCCTAGGTAAATAAAGAATATGACATTTTATATTTATACATATTTGTGAATAAAATATTTAAATGACTTTAAAGGGGACGCTATGCTCGATGGCGTACCCAACACGCAACAACGAGTTTTTGGGAATCTTACGTTGCACTCTAATAATAAAATAATATTATTTTAAATGGTAGTTAACATGTAGCCGTTGTAATGGCGGGAATGGATAGAAATAACTAAAATATGATTATATATGTTTTTAAATGTTTTTACATTTATCCAATAAATGCTAAAGGCTTAAAATACAGAAAGAATTCAATTTTAGGCGTATATGCCCTAGTTTTCACTAAAGGTTCACTTATCGCCTTTTAATGGAGAACTGTCATTAAATATAGTTTTGATCACTCTTATACATTTTTTTGGACCAAATAAAACTCTTATTAAGAATCGGGACATCAAATTTTACTTTGTGTAAATTTTTGGTATTTTTCTGATAAAGTTCATTTTTTTAATGAATAGTGTAAAATGTTGTATTTTAATTCAAAACCTCTTTTTAATATAATTTATTTATATGATTAGATTATCTTTTTAATTTGTTTTAAAGTGAAATTAGAAAATATTTTTACCATTAAATCCAATAGTGGTCGTTGGAATCAATTTCACTTTGAAATCGGACTTAAACTAGTGTCAATCTTTTGATACTTATTGTTTTATAAAAACACGCTATTTGCTCTGACAGCGGGAATTGATTATTGAATTAATTAATGTGACTTATATGATTTGAATTTTGTAAAATGGACTTCATTTTTGAATTCGGAATATCAAATATAGCTTAGGGTGAATTTTTGGTAATTTTCTGAAAAACTTCAATTTTTGATGAATAGTGAAACCACTAAGTGGTAATCAAGCAAACTGATTTTTCAGTTAAATGAAATTTTACCACTAATGTGTATTGAATTTTGAAAATCCGACATACATGGTTGTCATTAAGAAGTAAAATGTGGTTCAATGAGATTATAATAATTTTTTGGTGAATAGTAACTCATTAAGTTCTTAATCGCGATTAGTGGTAATTAGGGTAGTTTAAGGTATAAATAATGCTTTAATAATATAAAATGACCTAGACACATGTCCCAACCTTATTGGTTGTGTCATGGCCGACCAAGACAAGCCATGGGTCAACTTGGGGACCCCATGGGTCCACTTTTGTAGGGAAATGACATAAATTACTTTTTATTTAATGTTAAAGTGAAAATGACACAAACATAAAGAAATTAAATTATTTATGACATCATAATGATGCAGTGATGACATCATTATTTAACGATTAAAATAAAATGGAAAGATAATGTAAAATCTATGAACTACACATGTCCAAAACCAATTGGATGAATGGATTTCGATGCCTTATCACCTTATCCAAGAATTATATCAATGTGGGACCTTTTGAAACCGAAACACATTTTCAAATAATGTAATATTTCTTACTTTCCAAAAGTTCCCCTCCACTCCTCTTATAAAAGGCCCCCACCTCTACCTCATTTCACACACTCTTCGAGCCTTTGGCTCAGCCAACCCCTTCCCATTTGCTCTCTCCACATCCCTCTCCTCATCCGAGAGGACTACCTTTGGGAAGAATCCTTTCAAAGGAAGCCTTTAGGCTCAACTCAAAAGGAGTTACACTTTTAAAGGTAATTCATTCTCTCATGTTCATTTGTTTTATTTTTCTTCTCCAACCCCCTAAACTCTTTTTATTTACTTCTTTTGTAACAACACCAGTATCTTCAATATACTAGGATGTTGTTATAAGATTTATTTGAGCTACACTCTCACAAAACTACATCAAATGGTTAAAGAACATAAGGTTTCCGTGGATGGAGAAATTCTGCCTCCCGAAACGATGATTGTTCAACACTCATTTAACTCCTTCAAAGGTGGCCATTATGATGTCACTATTTTTATATATGATATATTATATGTTTATGTTTTCCTTAAGCTTCTGTTTTTTTTTCATTTTGGGCATACCTTTACGGTTTCCATTATGGGTAAAACACGATATCTTCATTTTAGGAAGTGCGGACTACCGCCCCCTAAAAGTGATTTGATTCGTTAATACCATATGTGGGATGTGTAAAGGATAAAGTTAATGATATTATATATGTTATTATACTGGAATTATAATATAATCTTATATCATTATGATTCCATTCCAGAAAATATGAAATAGAAATGGAAGTAGCGTTCATGCGTACGTACGGCTTACCGTCTCCATGAACGGTGCATTTCATTTCTTACCTCTAAATGTGATGTAATATTATAAATGAATGTATGTACTGGATATATATGACATATATGATATCTAAATCATGAATACCATTCTGGACATAATGAACCTTTGACCAAATTAACAACATGTAAGTATAAGAAGTCTATTTTTGACTTAAGAACCAAATATCGGCAAAACAAATATTATTAACTTAAATGATTACTTAATGTTTATGACATGGTAATAAGTGAAATAAAAGGAATAATGAAATTGAAAAGGGTTCTTAATGAAGAATATATTAACTCAAGTTTATTATTCAGGAGATTAAAGAACGATCGAGTCAAGTCGGACTCGAGGTAAGGGATCCTACACCTCTCTTTCTTTTTAAGTACACTCTTTTATGTAATTTCTTTTAAGCAAATATTTATTATGATTGGGATGTTATTTTATATTACTCCTACTGTAAGTTTTTATGTTCATGTGATGATATAACCTATTCTCTCTCATCAATCCTTTTTGGAAGTTTTATGTGGCACCGTTAGGCTGCCGAGTTTTCGTAAGGGATTTCTCATCTCACTTTTATTCCCGTGAGATTTATGCTACATTTGCCACAAATTCCATTGAGTGGTGTATGTACTGCCCATTATTCTACTCTTTGTGTAATATACTTTCGTTTATGAGTATTTACATCAATGATCTATTGTCCTTCTTTCATGGGGTGTATGTTTTGAAAGATACCCAAGTCGGTAAGGGAACCTTTCACCCTCCTCTTTTTTTTAAAAAGACTTCTTTTGTTGGGTCTTTTAATTTACATATTGTTATGGTGGGATATGTTCTCATATATCCTTATTGATGTAAATTTTATGTCCAAGTGATGAGATACTTTTTTTATCTCTCATCAACTCATTTTGATGTGATGTCGTTAGGCTGTCAAAGGAACTTTTTAACCCAATTTCTATTTCTTTGGGTTCAACATGTAGTCATTGAATATGTCATCCATTGAATATGTGTGAATGACCTTTTATTGTTTTACACTTAATATCCACTTATATTGGGTGTATTTATATTTGTCACACATATTTTGAGATTGATTTGTCCTTAATTTAAGGATACCTTCTTTATAAGGGATTTCATCACATTTGACATTTCTATTGAGGGTTCATTGTTGTTATGCACCAATTCACTCATATATGGTGTATATACTGTCCTTTGGAGTATTATATCATGAATCCTTTTATTCTCATGATATTATAATTTTCTTACTAAATGTTATTCCTCAATTATTGTATTCAAGTGTCTCTAATTTTGGTAAAACCACTTCTACCAGAATATCGTTTTAAATGTTCTAATTATTTGTTTTTATTAATATCCATGTTTTCAAAATGGTTTTAAGGATTTATTTATATGGATATTAATGGTTTAAAATGTTAAAAGCTTCAAGGTGGTATGGGACTTCGTCTCAATCTCCTTTCGTTGAGGCATATTTTACTTTATACACAACTTTCTTTTATACGGTGTATAAACCCCCTTTGACTTTTACGTTTATTCAAAAGGAATCTTTTTTATACGAAGCGTTTACTAAACGAAAAAAGGGAATGTTTTTGTCGTACGTATGAGGCGACAATGACTTCTCCACCGTCGTGACCGTTATTTGAGTTTCGGCTTCCTCTACAAGCCATACCTTCTTTTTAAAAGAAAAAAATACCATGTTTTACTTTTCTTTTATTTTGATATTGAAAATGGTTTTCACAATGTTTTTGTGTTGTATTGATATCTTGTGATTGAAATGTGGAAATGTTATGTTTCCTTTATGCATGTTTTATGTGATACAATTATGTTATGGTTCTTGGGCATTATTATGAAGACGGGTGGTTCCGTGATAAACTAAGGGCGGGTGAGCCCGTTATAGCTCTCCAATGCATTGGGTAACGCGAAGGGGTGAAACGTTAAGGTTTCTCCGAAGAGATTTAGGGAATATACTGTGATGGGTATTCCAAATGTAACCAAGAGGGTTACTCCCTACGTAAGAATGTTATGAATGCCTCAAGTTACCTTTATGTCTTATGATTTCTATGATTTATTCATTATTTGATGAGGTTGGTTAAAGTGCCTATGGTTTATGGGTAAATTATGATTTCATTCTTGTGTATATATGAACTCATGTTTCCTTTCCATATTTTTACATCCCTTACTGAGCTTTTTATGCTCATCCCATGTTTTTGAAATTTTTTTCACAGGTCAAGGGAAAGGTACATGATGTGATGATAGTGTCAAGGATGTGTCAAGAAAGAATCCGTGTTTTATTTTAAATAGGTTTCCGTTGATGGGATGAATGAATATTGTCTTTTATGCAACCACTTTGATTAAATGTGGAATGTAATTCAAGTTTCGTGATCTAATTCTCTAAAACTCTAAACCTGAAAAGATCCTCAATGTGTAATCTTGTAATAACTCAAGATTAAGTAAGGTTTAAGGCTGGGGCCTTATAGTTGGTATCAGAGGCCGGTTTAGATAACTTTAGAGGTTAGGGTATTCTCTAAGCACAAGTGACATTGCCATAATGGTTAGGATTTCAAAAGGAGTCCTAGTTTTAGATAAATTGAATGAGTAAGTATATCTTAGTGTTTACCTTCCTCGTTAGTACATGATGGTTTTGTTGATATACTCACACTGACCTTTTTGGTTTTAGTAAATGGCTGGATCTAGCAGGTACCAATGTGACAATGGGTTTGAAGGAAACTGTGGTGGTTCTCTGATTAAGAGACTGGATGAGATGGGGGATTCAATGAGGAATCTCATGGTTGTTCTAAACCAACTATCAAGGAGTCATGATCAACCACTTAAACCTTGGTGAGTTCTCTAATGCATCATGTACGAGATGGCCAACTCGATGTGGAAATTCAGGTAATAATTATTAAGGTAACCATTAGGGTTTATATGATCCTGACTTTTGAGGTAATTATGTGTTATTATATGTTATGATGGAAAATGAAAGGCATGAGATAAACTTGAGGTTAAAATATGTTATGATCATCTTTGAAGATTTTATCTCATTTCGGGGATTGTTTTAAGAATTATATAGTTTTGGAAAAAGGACAACACGCAGACCGTGTGACAACCCGTCGCGTCGGACAAAGCTGCGGGAATCGAACCCACAACCAAAGTACGACTGGTATTTATCGCCTACCACTGGACTACGTGAAGTCCCTGGTTAGTTTGACTGATTCTTTTCAGTTATATGATTTTATGAATTAAGAGTAAGTTGATTTTGGGTTATTTATGAAAATGATTAACCTATCATGGAGGATATGTGATTAGGTTAATTACTTTCAATGCGAGACTTTAAGAGCAACTGATTTTCATTGGAGATAAATGTTACGATTTAACTTGGAAGACTATGTGACTAAATCCTTAAAATATTTGGGTTTCAATCTTATATTGGTTTACTTTGAATAATTTTATGGACAAATTGTTTATCGGATGGTCCTCGTTGAACTTTGGGTTTTGTTGGACAAATTTTGGAGATTAAGCATAGATTTTCTTTTTAATGGGTTATCCTTTTCTGGATTATCTGACCTTGTACTAACCTTTTTGGTTTTCGTTTTGGTTAAAGTCTAAAGACATGGGAGGTATATAGTTCTATTTTGTGGATTAGGTGATTTTCTAAAAGTTTATTATAGTACTCTTAATGTGAACAAGTCTTCCTAAATACTCGCCTTCAGGAGAAAATATGAGTTTGTGTAAGGAATCTAATAAAAGTTGAAAGTCAATATGATAAGTGATTATGTTTCCTTATGAATAAATTCCTCAATAAAAAGTAACTTAAAACAAAAATGTTGTCTATTAACTTTTCCTACTGGGGAATCGAATACCGTTTAACCCATCACAAGTTTGTGATTTTCTCGTGGTTAACTTTCTCCTAAACATGTTTTCTATCACTCTCCATCAGAACATGACCCTTTGTTTTTTCCTCCATGTCCATATTTTCATACTTTGAATCCTAGTATGGGTTAACTCGGGTGACCTTTGTACTTATCTTTCCTTATTTTAAAGTGTTTGTTTTACCGACTTTTGTTCCGATGTGGAACTTTCAAGGATGTTTCCAAGCACAATTTTAAAATTGCGAGGACGCAATTCCCAAAAGGGCGGAAGGATGTAACATCCCAGGTAAATAAAGAATATGACATTTTATATTTATCCATATTTGTGAATAAAATATTTAAATGACTTTAAAGGGGACGCTATGCTCGATGGCGTACCCAACAAGCAACAACGAGTTTTTGGGAATCTTACGTTGCACTCTAATAATAAAATAATATTATTTTAAATGGTAGTTAACATGTAGCCATTGTAATGGCGGGAATGGATAGAAATAACTAAAATATGATTATATATGTTTTTAAATGTTTTTACATTTATCCAATAAAATCTAAAGGCTTAAAATACAGAAAGAATTCAATTTTAGGCGTATATGCCCTAGTTTTCACTAAAGGTTCACTTATCGCCTTTTAATGGAGAACTGTCATTAAATATAGTTTTGATCACTCTTATACATTCTTTTGGACCAAATAAAACTCTTATTAAGAATCGGGACATCAAATTTTACTTTGTGTAAATTTTTGGTATTTTTCTGATAAAGTTCATTTTTTTAATGAATAGTGTAAAATGTTGTATTTTAATTCAAAACCACTTTTTAATATAATTTATTTATATGATTAGATTATCTTTTTAATTGGTTTTAAAGTGAAATTAGAAAATATTTTTACCATTAAATCCAATAGTGGTCGTTGGAATCAATTTCACTTTGAAATCGGACTTAAACTAGTGTCAATCATTTGATACTTATTGTTTTATAAAAACATGCTATTTGCTCTGACAGCGGGAATTAATTATTGAATTAATTAATGTGACTTATATGATTTGAATTTTGTAAAATGGACTTCATTTTTGAATTCGGAATATCAAATATAGCTTAGGGTGAATTTTTGGTAATTTTCTGAAAAAACTTCAATTTTTGATGAATAGTGGAACTCTAAGTGGTAATCAAGCAAACTGATTTTTCAGTTAAATGAAATTTTACCACTAATGTGTATTGAATTTTGAAAATCCGACATACATGGTTGTCATTAAGAAGTAAAATGTGGTTCAATGAGATTATAATAATTTTTTGGTGAATAGTAACTCATTAAGTTCTTAATCGCGATTAGTGGTAATTAGGGTAGTTTAAGGTATAAATAATGCTTTAATAATATAAAATGACCTAGAAACATGTCCCAACCTTATTGGTTGTGTCATGGCCGACCAAGACAAGCCATGAGTCAACTTGGGGACCCCATGGATCCACTTTTGTTGGGAAATGACATAAATTACTTTTTATTTAATGATAAAGTGAAAATGACACAAACATAATATGTTTTGCGAAAACAATTTTTAAGTGGGGTTATACAAGTCCAAATTTTGATTATAAATAGTCATTGGAAAGATAAAAAGAATTCCTACATCATAGTAATTTTTTTATAATTTTTAGACATTAAATAAATTAAATTATTTATGACATCATAATGATGCAGTGATGACATCATTATTTAACGATTAAAATAAAATGGAAAGATAATGTAAAATCTATGAACTACACATGTCCAAAACCAATTGGATGAATGGATTTCGATGCCTTATCACCTTATCCAAGAATTATATCAATGTGGGACCTTTTGAAACCGAAAAACATTTTCAAATAAAGTAATATTTCTTACTTTCCAAAAGTGCCCCTCCTCTCCTCTTATAAAAGGCCCCCACCTCTACCTCATTTCACACACTCTTCAATCCTTTGGCTCGGCCAACCCCTGCCCATTTGCTCTCTCCACATCCCTCTCCTCATCCTAGAGGATTACCTTTTGGCAGAATCCTTTCAAAGGAAGCCTTTAGGCTCAACTCAAAAGGAGTTACACTTTTAAAGGTAATTCATTCTCTCATGTTCATTTCTTTTATTTTGCTTCTCCAACCCCCTAAACTCTTTTTATTTACTTCTTTTGTAACAACACCAGTATCTTAAATATACTAGGAAGTTGTTATAAGATTTATTTGAGCTACACTCTCACACAACTACATCAAATGGTTAAAGAACATAAGGTTTCCGTGGATGGCGAAATTCTGCCTCCCGAAACGATGATTGTTCAACACTCATTTAACACCTTCAAAGGTGGCCATTATGATGTCACTATTTTTATATATGATATATTATATGTTTATGTTTTCCTTAAGCTTCTGTTTTTTTTTCATTTTTGGCATACCTTTATGGTTTCCATTATGGGTAAAACACGATATCTTCATTTTAGGAAGTGCGGACTACCGCCCCCTAAAAGTGATTTGATTCGTTAATACCATATGTGGGATGTGTAAAGGATAAAGTTAATGATATTATATATGTTATTATACTGGAATTATAATATAATCTTATATCATTATGATTCCATTCCAGAAAATATGAAATAGAAATGGAAGTAGCGTTCATGCGTACGTACGGCTTACCGTCTCCATGAACGGTGCATTTCATTTCTTACCTCTAAATGTGATGTAATATTATAAATGAATGTATGTACTGGATATATATGAAATATATGATATGTACATCATGAATACCATTCTGGACATAATGAACCTTTGACCAAATTAACAACATGTAAGTATAAGTAGTCTATTTTTGACTTAAGAACCAAATATCGGCAAAACAAATATTATTAACTTAAATGATTACATAATGTTTATGACATGGTAATAAGTGATATAAAAGGAATAATGAACTTGAAAAGGGTTCTTAATGAAGTATAAATTAACTCAAGTTTATTATTTAGGAGATTAAAGAACGATCGAGTCAAGTCGGACTCGAGGTAAGGGATCCTACACCTCTCTTTCTTTTTAACTACACTCTTTTATGTAATTTCTTTTAAGCTAATATTTATTATGATTGGGATGTTATTTTATATTACTCCTACTGTAATTTTTTATGTTCATGTGATGAGAGAACCAATTCTCTCTCATCAATCCTTTTTGGAAGTTTTATGTGGCACCGTTAGGCTGCCGAGTTTTCGTAAGGGATTTCTCATCTCACTTTTATTCCCGTGAGATTTATGCTACATTTGCCACAAATTCCATTGAGTGGTGTATGTACTGCCCATTATTCTAATCTTTGTGTAATATACTTTCTTTTATGAGTATTTACATCAATGATCTATTGTCCTTCTTTCATGGGGTGTATGTTTTGAAAGATACCCAAGTCGGTAAGGGAACCTTTCACCCTCCTCTTTTTTTTAAAAAGACTTCTTTTGTTGGGTCTTTTAATTTACATATTGTTATGGTGGGATATGTTCTCATATATCCTTATTGATGTAAATTTTATGTCCAAGTGATGAGATACTTTTTTTATCTCCCATCAACTCATTTTGATGTGATGCCGTTAGGCTGTCAAAGGAACTTTTTAACCCAATTTCGATTTCTTTGGGTTCAACATGTAGTCATTGAATATGTCATCCATTGAATATGTGTGAATGACCTTTTATTGTTTTACACTTAATATCCACTTATATTGGGTGTATTTATATTTTTCACACATATTTTGAGATTGATTTGTCCTTAATTTAAGGATACCTTCTTTATAAGGGATTTCATCACATTTGACATTTCTATTGAGGGTTCATTGTTGTTATGCACCAATTCACTCATATATGGTGTATATACTGTCCTTTGGAGTATTATATCATGAATCCTTTTATTCTCATGATATTATAATGTTCTTACTAAATGTTATTCCTCAATTATTGTATTCAAGTGTCTCTAATTTTGGTAAAACCACTTCTACCAGAATATCGTTTTAAATGTTTTAATTATTTGTTCTTACTAATATCCATGTTTTCAAAATGGTTTTAAGGATTTATTTATATGGATATTAATGGTTTAAAATGTTAAAATCTTCAAGGTGGTATGGGACTTCGTCTCAATCTCCTTTCATTGAGGCATATTTTATTTTATACACAACTTTCTTTTATACGGTGTATAAACCCCTTTGACTTTTACGTTTATTCAAAAGGAATCTTTTTTATACGAAGCGTTTACTAAACGACAAAAGGGAATTTTTTCGTCGTACGTATGCGGCGACAATGACTTCTCCGCCGTCATGACCGTTATTTGAGTTTCGGCTTCCTCTACAAGCCATACCTTCTTTTTAAAAGAAAAATAAATACCATGTTTTACTTTTCTTTTATTTTGATATTGAAAATGGTTTTCACAATGTTTTTGTGTTGTATTGATATCTTGTGATTGAAATGTGGAAATGTTATGTTTCCTTTATGCATGTTTTATGTGATACAATTATGTTATGGTTCTTGGGAATTATTATGAAGACGGGTGGTTCCGTGATAAACTAAGGGCGGGTGAGCCTGTTATAGCTCTCCAATGCATTGGGTAACGCGAAGGAGTGAAACGTTAAGGTTTCTCCGAAGAGATTTAGGGAATATAATGTGATGGGTATTCCAAATGTAACCAAGAGGTTTACTCCCTACGTAAGAATGTTATGAATGCCTCAAGTTACCTTTATGTCTTATGATTTCTATGATTTATTCATTATTTGATGAGGTAGGTTAAAGTGCCTATGTTTTATGGGTAAATTATGATTTCATTCTTGTATATATATGAACTCATGTTTTCTTTCCATATTTTTATATCCCTTACTGAGCTTTTTATGCTCATCCCAAGTTTTTGAAATGTTTTTCACAGGTCAAGGGAATGGTACATGATGTGATGATAGTGTCAAGGATGTGTCAAGAAAGAATCCGTGTTTTATTTTAAATAGGTTTCCGTTGATGGGAAGAATGAATATTGTCTTTTATGTAACCACATTGTTTAAATGTGGAATGTAATGCAAGTTTCATGATCTAATTCTCTAAAACTCTAAACCTGAAAAGATCCTCAATGTGTAATCTTGTAATAACTCAAGATTAAGTAAGGTTTAAGGCTGGGGCCTTATATATTATATATCAAAACGAGACATGAAGTTGATTGCTATAACCTAATTTTATTAATGGATATATATGTGAAGAAATTTTTCATTAAAATAAAATTTAGAAATAAATTAATATTATGAATAATGTATACGAAAAGGAAATATCAAATTAAAATTTAGTATTTTTCAATATTCAACAAAAAATGAATCATTTAAAAAACCCAAAAATTTAAACTAAGATAAATTTGACATGGCAATTTAAAAAATTAATTTCATTATATCAAAATAATCATAAAATTTTTCAAATATTAATTTTATTAATGTTCAAAAAAATTAATAAATAACTTTTTTTTGATAAAATTGTATCTTCCAGATATAAATAATTTGATAAAAATATAGTACTTTTTTATCAAAAAAATCTCTATACGAAACCATTATAAATAATATTTTAAAAATAATTATTAATATTAATCTCCCTATGTTTAAAATATTAGTTATTTCCATCAAATTTAAATGACATTATTAATAATATATCATGCTTTTGTTAAAACCTGTGATTTGTGTAACACAAGCTAACCAAGTGTTGCATGTTTCACAAGATAAATTGGTGTTATGTGTAACATAATATATAAATGGAATTTAATTTATTAACAAAATTAACTATGAAAGGTGATGTTATTGATTTAATGAACAAATGTGATATATATGACATAAAAATGGTTCTATAATGAAAACATTTCATTTACTTTTCATTAATGAATTATGAAAGGAAAATGGAAACAACATTCATAAGTACATACTACCTACCTTCTCCATTAAAGGTGTATTTCATTCTATATCACTAAACAATAAGAATAACAATAAATAATTATTCGATGAATATATATAATATTTATATCAGGGTTAACATTCTAGAGATCATGAAACAATAATCAAATTAATAGAAAAAATAACAAATCAATCCAAATAAAAAAGTGGTTATTACTCGAAACATAACATAAATTTTAATTATAAATGAAAGAGAAAAAAAATATTCTTAAGAAAATATTATATGGTATGATATATATAAATATTATTCTGTATTAGATGAATAGTAAACATATATTTATTATAGATGGGTATTGAACATGTACAATGAAATTCAATAAATAGAGGGACTTTGTATAAATTTTTATTCTTTGAGATATAAATTTTGATATGCACGTATATTATTTCATAAGGTATGTATACATCCCAACTGAAATGATATTTACTAAATATATTTACACTCATGATATTTTATGTTTCATTTTATGTTATTCATTCATTGGTATTATTTTTCAATGCTACCAAAATTATAATGATTTTATGTTACAATCTCATCATTTATCAAGATTGATTATGAATATTATTTCAATAATAAAATATTATTTTCAATATCTCAGGAAACTATTGAATTACCTCATACACTTTTTATTCATGATATTTTCTTGTAATTTTACATCTTTCTACTCATTGGTACTTAAATTAATTGAGAAAGTGTTTTTAAAAAAACACAAAAATATTTGTCTCTTCAATTAGAAACCAATTTTCATCCAAAACCATGTCTTATAAATATTATTTGAAAATTGATTCATTATAAAAATGTGATTATAAATCATTTTTTTATATTTTTTATTTTAGTTTAAAAAATATATTAAAAGTCATTATTATTATTATTTTTTTAATAAATTCCCAATTTGATTTTATAGAATATGTGAAAGGAATATTTGTTTTAACATTTACGACATTAAGGAATCATCTTATTACTATGACCATTATTTTATCTGAAGAATCCTTTTTACGTTGTAAAATTTTTTTATGGAAGAATATTTTAAAACTGTTTTATGTTTTAAATCTTTTTTTTCAATATGGATATTATATTTTCCTCATTAAATATATTTACTGATATACCAAAATAATTTTCCACCCAATATTAAATCCATTTATGTTACTAATTACTTATAGAAGAGATTATCCAAGGATACCATTAATATTATTTCTTTTAATGTATCAGGTTTATGATGTAACGATGCTTATAAAACCCATTTATCTTTTATAGGTTATACCATGGTAAAATTATTATAAAACATGATTCTTTTCACATGTTATCCTATGATGAAATGATTGTGAATATTTCTACTTTTCCATAGGTTATAATATGATGATTTTTAGCAAACTCGTTTAATTTAATTTCTTATGATCTGATGAATGTTTTATGATCTTGTGGAACTTATAAATGTAGTATTAATTATGATATGGGTGGGACCTATATATCCCTCCAGTACATTGGTTAAAGGTTTATATCTTATTAGATATATAAGACTGGAATGGGGACTGAAGATAGTTTATAAAGGGACATTGTCTTCTACAATGGTCTTGGGAGTGAACCTTTACCACTATGATGTGTTTGGGAGAGATCTCATCCCACTATGATAGCCATGCTTGTGAGACTTTTCTACCATGGATATCATTTTCTATGCTTATGTGTATTTCAAAAATCTATGAATTATGCCAATGTTACTATCACATTTATCAAATTCTTTGATCCCCTTATTATTCATCTCTTATGAGATACCAATATTTATTCCAACACATAATATTATGACCTTTGATATGTTGGTTATGGTTTTAAAATCTTATGATCATGTTTGTATAACCTTATGTTAATGTTATGCATATGTATCTCCATTGTTTATCCATGTTGGTCATTTGAGAACACCCTTTCTTATTTTTCATTTTACAATGTTATGAAGAAATGTATTATGTGATTTCTATTTAAGAATGGTTCTAGTTATGAAGATCATAATGGGAGATAATGTAGTTTACATATGGTCCAATTATTATTTTTCAAATTTTCAAAAAGAAATTTTTTTAGAGTTCTCTTATACATGTTTATTTATTTTAATGAATATTCATCTAAAATGTATCTTTATGATAATATTGGGCCCCAATAACCATGTCATGTTGGTGGTTTTTTGTAGTTACAAATATTATTCAAGATTAATTTTATTTTATGGTTTTCTAGGGGTTGTCACAGACTAATAAGATTATTATGGAACATTACAATATAAGGTAAAAAATTAATGATCACTTGTGAATATTAAATGTTTAATTAATCCTAAACATTATATTAATGGTTTATCCTATAGAGGATACAAAATTTTTTTGTTGTAGTATGGAAAATGTATTAATACCAAAATTTTATATCTACAATTAAATTAAGATGAAATAAAATAATTGTATTCCGTGAGACTCTCTTTATATATTTTTCATGAATTTATTCAAGTTTATGTATGTGGATAAAATTGAATTACCGTTTTTGGTGTCATGTCAATATGTTTATATGAATGTTGATGTGAGAAGTTATTAAAGAAGAATTCTATTCAGAAGAACATAAATGCAGTGATATCTCTTCATTGTGATGATCATAGACTTGGTGATTTATTATAGCTACTATAAATATTCAAAAAGAATGTGATTTTTTTAGTGGCATTGGAACATTTCATTTGATTATGCCATATATTAACTCAGTTAGGATGAAATAAGTAAAAAAATCATTTTCCTTTTCCTTACTACATTAATAATTTCATATTTCATGTTATGAGAAGTGAAAATTATTCATCATAAAAGTGGAAAAAAATAATTCAAAATGAAAATGTTTAAATTATAATACCTCATATAGCCACCCATATTAGTGTATTAATATTTTTAAATGAATCCAAATTTCATAAAAACTATAGGTTTTTCTGAATATTATCTCTCCCTGATATCAGAGATATAATTTTCAATCCAAAATGATTTCCTCTAATTTAAGGAAAATATTTCCCTTTATAGAAAATATTTATTAATAAATAATTTTAATCATTGTGGATGTGAATCTACACAGATTCCATATATTGGATCTTAGAAAATACAGAATGTGGTTCTTAATCAAATATATATATAATAAGTAGCTAGACTATGATTTTATGTTGTTTAATTACTAAAGTGTATCTTCAGATAATCAAATATATATATATTGGTGATTTATTGTAATCTATGTTATTAAATGTAGGAAAATCCCAATAAAATCTATAAAGGAAACTCCATTATTCAAGAGGTGAAGCTAATAGTGTTGTTTAATATATATTATGACCATATGATGATCCTAAGTGAGATGGTTTATTCATTCATTGATCAACAAAATATTTAAATAAAATACATGTGTTGATATAGAGAAAATATTTACAATGTCAATATTTTCAAATTAATCATGATAATACTTCCTCAATGTTTCAATTAAAATGAATGAATTAATAAACATAAATTGAAAATTTATTTTACATTGGATAATCTACAAAGTAATCTAATTTGATACATGATTAGGAATAATGAATATCAGTATATTCTAAATGGGAAATCATACGATGTTTCATTAAATTAATCTAAGAAATATTTGGTGAATGAAAATCCCAATAGGAATGATGTTGATGTGCAGATAACCATTATTTCATCTTATTTGGAGAGAATAAAATGAAAAATAAATGTAAAGCTTATGATTTAATTATTTCAATATCAGTATTTATGGAATATTTCGTTAATACTTCCAATTAAATTTCAAGATTCTAAAGATGATAAAAATCCTATAAGGAAACAATTTAAGTTTTTAAAAAGTAGGCAAAATCATCATCATAAATTCTTCAAGAAGATATAATATTTTATCTAAAAGGAAGGAACCCAGATAATAAAAATAAGTGGAAGTCATTGATTATGGAGATCTATGTGAACAAGTTCTTATTAATATAGTAGAAAATACATCGATAGTATAAATTAGTGAAAATGGTATTTGAATTGATGCTGGAGATCATCTAGAAGCTAATATTGAGTCATCCCTTGAAGAGAAATACATTTAGAGGTGTAATGAATTGAAAGATAACATAGTTTCATATGACTCTAATATTTATATAAAACAAATGTAATAGGATGATTCAAAAAAAATTGGTTGAGATTGAAAAACATAAATTAGAACGTTTTGGCCACATTACGAAAAAACATCATATTAGGATCAGACATTCATATTTTTTAAAAAGCCTGAATAAAAAAATAAATTTTTGGATTTATAGAATAGTGTCACTAGAAAGTGAATTGATTAAATTATGATATAAGTATAGTTGTGAAGAATGAATTATTACACTCGTTATGACATTCTAATAGTCCATTCAATGATCTACTAATGAATTTTTCATGTGTTTATAAGAGTAAATTTTGTTATCCCAGAAGTGAAGTTATTTAGATTCAATGAAAAACTATTGTGGAGCATTAACAGAAGAATAAATTTGTCATGTTCTATGATTCACCTCATTAATCTATAACATATTTCTAGGATGAATTTTGTAATAAATAAAATGTGAAGATTACTATTATTGTTTTAGAAATAAAAGGAAACATTTTTCCACAAATATAGTTTTATTTCTATTAGAATATGGGGATTACACAATATTTATTATCTATTTAAAAAAACTCTAAAAGAGAGTAAATTGTAATGTAAAAATTAAATATCCTTATACTAATTATTTTTTAATCGTAATTTTCATTGGTGTGGAGGCGATTCCTATGTCGTAGTGGATTTATCATCAAATATATGAAGGATTATACATCCAAAGGAAGCATCAATAAATAAATGACCAAGTAATAGATTTGTAACATTGAAGTATAAGGATAAAGAGATAATATTATGGGATAAAAATTGTTTTCCATCATAATTATAGATATGGAAGCGTACATGGAAAATAATTTAACGAAGGAAAATAATGTTAAAATTTCATTATGGGCAATATAAAGAGTTGTAATATAGATATAGAAAAAATGTGTATATAACATATGAGGGGAATTGATATCCTTATATATTGTATTAAATATAATTTGGGGGAGTATTTTATTTTTTATGTGATATGGATTTGAGGATTATAGGCTCTAGAAATTCCAAATCAGGGTAAAATAACTATGATGCCAGATTTTTTTTATTAAAGGATGGGGTACAAATTTATTTAGTGTAAATCAATTAAATCACATGGGACATAATTTAAAGGTAATCAATAAAAAATTCATTATAAAAGGAAGAGATGGATTAGTTGTATATAATGGAAGTATTACTATGAGTAATATCTATTATATTAAATGAGTAATAAATAAAAATATGATAATAATGAAATTCCAAACAAGGGGTAAGTCTATTTCATCCAATTATATTTAGAGATCCATGTGAGAAATTAAATGGATTGATACTTATATAACACCACACCTATTCATATCAATATGTGTGATACATATTAAAATAGAAATATACCCTAAAATACCAACATGGGAAAGAAGGATAAATCCTCAGGGTTACTTGATCTAGTGCATGTTGATGTCTCTTTGTCAATGAACCATAAATTTTTTGATGTAAATTTTACTATATATTTTTTATTTATTAATATATAATGAGATTTCAATATATATATATTATTACCCAAAAATCTAATGAGTTTAATTAAATTACCTGATATTGAAGAAATATTAAAAATGTGGGGTCTAAAAAATTAGATAAATTACAATAACAATGATACATAATTTACCATCATCTAGGTGAGTTATGTCTTAAAAAACATGGTATTTAACCTCATTATTCTGAATTTAGGACTCCTCAATGAAATAAAACAGTCAAGGTAATGAACTAATTCATTTATTTTGTGGAGAAGACAATACATGTATGATAGATTTGAAAAAATGAATTTTTTATGGAGGTAATGATAAAGTAAATTATATCTCAAAAGGGATTTAATATTTCAGAATGAAGAGAAGTATCCCTAAAGGATAAGGTATGAGAAAAATATAACTCTCATATATGTTCAAGTATTTGGAACAAAATTTTTGATTCACAATAATGAGAAAAACAAGATGAGTGATTCTCGTTGAGATTAAGGTATATTTCCGGTTTTGGGGATCTAGCCTGAACTTCAGACACTAAAATTCATACAATGATGGATAAAAATAAAGAAAATATATCTTTGGTATGGGTATTCTAGTTATCTAGTTCATCATAAAATAGTTGTATTGCTACAAACAAAATAATCACACTAAATACCTAATCTACACCAAATCATACATTAATACATTCTATTGAAATAATTAAGCACAACGAAATAACATTAGTATACATTAGTTTCTATTTTCATCCTACATAAATTTGAAAATAGTACAATTATATATCAATCAAAAATAACATTGTTTTATAACTTCATACTAGTCATCCATGCATATCAAAGTGTAAAAAGGTCACTCAATAATTTCATACACCTTAGAAAAGTGGCCCCACCATATTTATATAGAGGGACCCACGATAATAGAAATTTAAAACTTTTCCTAAATTTATGGTCATACATCTATTACACTATGAAACATCTAACTCCCTATAGCATACCACAACTTGACCTTTTATAACCAATAATAGAATAATTTTCCTATGCCTCACACCTTCCTATAAACCCTAGTTGAGTAATGTTTTAAACATGGACATAGTTATCATACTAGTGAATCTTATTTCTAATCATACAATAACCTAACAACAGAATGTACTTATAGTGTTACATAATAATGAGAATCTATCAGAAAGAACCTCTTAATTAGTATTACACTATCAAACTTTCCATGATGTGAGTCAACAACACCCATTAAACAAGTATCAAAAATTGGAAAAGATATCACAACCATAATAGTGTGCCACATGAATACTACTTCAAGGATCCCTAGAAATGATCCACTCAATATAATCCATGTTGTGATCTCTATCCATCCTTTATAATCACTCTGGACCCACATTGGCATAATTCTACCTCAAATGTTCTTTGAATAAAGCATTGGTGAACATATCTATCATGTTTGGTTTTCAAAAATAGTTTTCTTGATTTATCTCCATAGCATACAGAATATTGAAGATATAAAGGTACATGATGTCTATATGTTTATTCCTCACATGAATAATCATCTTATTCCCTATATAAATATCACTTTGATTATTATAGCATGGTGTCACATTTTCTTGACCATTTCCATGTTTTTGAAGAAAAAACCTTAACCAAACCATTTATTTTCTTACATTCAATGTTACAACATATTCATCTTGCATTGACGAAATGTTAAAAACTAGTTTCAGTATTAAAATCCAATATATTTTTATTCCACTATTATTAAGAATATATCTAGAAGAACACTTTAGAGTATCAGAATATCCCCTAAAACTAGAATTACCAAACCCATCTATCAATTCATACAAATTGAATCCAAAGGATGTATCTATAATTTTTCTAAGATAACAGTGAATCTATTTAATGTCCTCATAATCTTTTTTCTAGGATTTTTTATCATTTGAATATCAAATGACACTAAATGAAAAATATATTCACATTTTTACACCATGGAGATCATAAAAAATCCATTGATAGATTATAATAAAATTTTAGATATTTTATTTATTTCATCATGCATTTGAGGTGACTTCTATGGGTAATTTTAAATACCAATCATGAGGAGTAGAAATATATTTACCTCTATTCATAACAAAACATTTAATGCCTTTTTAACTGTAAAATTTTATAGGAGATTACAAATATTTTTAAACATTGACCTCATCCAATATATATAGAAAAATATATTTTTATATCTACCAAGATAAATCATTTTAATGAGTATTTAAAAAAATTCATTACCCTATAAATACATTTAAAAGCTTGTCTACCTAGAATCACATGATTCACAGACAATATTATGATAATGAGAAACCCATACTCAATCTCTATCAAGTATAAATAGTGATATGAGTTACTCTACATCGATCCTTACTTAGATGAAAAAGAATCAAACTTTTGGTTCCCTTTCTTTATAGAATTCCTAAACTCATATATAACCCTTTTGGGATTATACACCATGTAATAATTTTTTTCCACAAAAAAATTGGGTTCTGTATATAAATAATTTCCTCTAGATCACCATGAATAAATTATTTTAACAATACCATCCACGGACCTTCTTGGGATGATCCTATTTTGAGATTCACACCAAGACTTCCTCTAATATAATAGGGGCTATAAAGTAGTGTGTAGTAGGAGAAAACAGAAATATGAATCCTTCTACAAATTTAACTAAGAAATCCATTTCTCTCTCTCTCAAAAACACATATAAATCCATGATACATTGTATATTTATAACAAATCAATAGCTTCTATACAATAATAATTCATGAAATAACCTCTATGGTACATATTAGAGTATAATAATGTATACCAAACTATATTTGTAAAAAACATACATATAACTAGAAATATAGGAGGAAACTAAAACTAAAAAAATTAAACTATAAAGTAGAGGAGACACTAAATCAAGATCACAAAGACCGACCACTAAACATAGACAATTATATAATGTGATAATAATAAATATTGATACTAGGTCAATCATAATCACAGGTAATCAATCTATTTCCCTCATTGGAAATAGAAAGTGTGATAAAATACGATGTATTGAAGAGTACATACATATAGAGCATGAAGACCTCAAAACCAACATGTGAGAAATATAATAAATGTATCCAGATAAACCAATGGGAAAGAGGGAAAATAAATTTACCATAAGATATCATCATAACGAACCCCAAGATAAGAGATAATGTGGATATCCATCTTCAAACTGGATATGAACAATATGTTTTCAAAAAACTCCAAATGTCCTATCGTCAAGTCAAGAATCACCTGTAACTTTCCAAAAATGAGTATAGAGGACGCATACCTTGCAATTGTGTGGTGAAACTTAGGAATCACTAATTCTAATATAGGACTCACTCATGGACTTAGCTCAATTACAAGGCCTACAACTTCAATGAAATGGTAACCACAACATATATATTTTGGGGGAGTTCCATAAATAACTATATAAAGGTTATGGGGGAGATTTTACTTACATAGATTAGGGAGTATTTAACTTAATATAAATCAGTTGATCACACCAAAACATAGCTATCTAAAAAGAAACACATGAATAAGTATCTCATTAATATCAGATCTGTTTGTATCTCTTGTAACACACTGAGTTTTCTGAAATATTTTTTTAAAATAAATTAGCTTTATTTTATGGACTGTATTACATTAAATACCATGTTAATCATTTACTTCATACAATAATGGATTAGTGTGAACTCCACACAACACGGTATTTTAACAAAAAAATGATATATTTTTTGTATATTTATTTAAATGAGACCATTATAATCTAGATGTTAAATTTAGTGATATGAATAGTAATAAATAACTTTATTTTTTAATGGATAAATATAAACAAATCATATTTATAATAAAATTATCCACTTTTGGTAAAGTCCAAATATGATTCAAAAATACTATTTTCTCAAAACAAATTACATATTTTTGTGAAAAATAATAATATTCTAAAAATATTAGATTTTTTTTAAAAAAATACATAATTTTTTATTTTATAATTCTAAAATTATATTTTTATGATTTTTTAATTTTTCTAAATATTTAATTTTCTAATGAAAAGTGAATAATACTAAATTATAATTGAATTCTATATTTTCTCACAAATTATTTATAATGTTAAATAATATTTTGAGTTTAATTAATATTATAATTAATTCAATTATACATTTAATAATCCTAATCAGTTTATTGGAACCAATTTGATATTGAAATTTCATATAAAAACAAATTAAACATTTGACCATTCTCACCTTAAAACATACTTTCTCATTGTGTGTGTGGGATTGTTTTTAAATTAAATTATTCCACTTGTATGAGTTAAATTATAAAAATGGATTAAATATTTGGAATCCTAAAAATTTATACAATCTATGATGGTTAAATTAATTTTTTATTATTTTGATTTGTGAAAGCATTTAAAATTAATTTCTATAATTAATAATAAACCATGGTTTTGCGCATTTCATGTGTTTGTATTAAAACTAATTTCATTCAAGCATAATATTTTTTTTAAAGATTAGATATAATTTTATAAATAAGTATGAATAAAATTTACATTAAATCCCATTTTAATTTTAGTCATAAATAATAACTTTTTTAAGTAAAAAAGTAATTGGTACCATTGTAAAAATATAAACAGGTAAAAAATTTTATCCATAACAACTAAGGAACATGATGATAAAAATCTTTTTATAGTTTTGGAGGTGTCTCTTGAAAACATAAACCATTACCTAAAATATTTATCTATTTTGGAGGCATATGAGGTAAGGTAGACCTCCCAATAGTGAATTCATTTCAGTATTTAAATGAATTCCACTCCTCCTCAATTATAAAAGGGAACTCGCTCTACCACCTTTTTCACAAATCCAAAGCCATTTGGATCAACCAAAACCTTAAAAAATCACTTCCAAAAATCCCTCACATAATTCTAAAATCACTATTTCGAGATTAAATCCCACAATGGAAATAATATTTCAAATCTAATGATAAGACCTGTATGAGAGATATTGTTCTTCAACGAGCGCAACTATTTTATTTATTTATCAATCAACATAAATTGTGATTATACAATTATTATATAATAAAAACAATATCATATACATATATTGATATTTTGAATTTAATTTTATGACCTAAAACATCACAAACTTCCATAAAATTGGTAATGAAATCATCTTTCGTGTGTACAGTAGACTGCTACCTCACGAACTAATGATATTCGTTTCTCAATTACTACATCTCATGCTTAGAAATAATGAATGATTAATATTTTATATTTTATATTTATGATTTTATTATAGTTATTTTATGATTATATCACACATACCCTAATTATTTATTATTTTTTGGAATATGATAATGTTTATCTTGTGTACAGTGGACCACTGCCTCACAAAGTGATTTGATTCATTCAAGAATTTCAGAGAATGTATTAAGGATGGGTTTAATAAATATATATGATATATACTATAATAAATTATAATATAAAGAATATATATATATATATCTATTAATTTTTGTTCCTTTAATACAGAAAGAGGATGGATACAATGTTCATGCGTACGTATGACCTACAGTTACCATGAATGGTGCATTTCATTATCTATCATTAAATTTTATTAATTAATTTAAATAAATATATAATGAATATATAGGATATTTATATCATTTTTACACTTTATATATTATTGAAGCATTATATAATTAAGATTAAAAAAAACAGAAGTCAAAACAAACACTTGAGAAAAGTGATTATTACCAGAAACAAAACTTTGACATGGATTTTTTATACAACTGTAATAAAATGTCAGAGGAAAATATTATATGATATGATATTATATATATTATTATTTTATATATTTATAAAAAACCTATATTTGTTATGAAATTGGTTTGAACGAGTACAATAGATGTCAAGACTTATGGTAAGAGATTTCTATATCCCCTTTATTTTATGTGAGACAGAAGACATATTGACCACAAATTTAATTAATGTGGTTATATACAGAACATGAATCTATATTAATATTATTATAGTGAAAAATATTGTGGATTACAATTCCATTTGAGGATCCCTCTTTCATCAGTTTTATGGTTCAATAGTTAACAAGTTAGAAACAGGTTTTTGTATAAATTTACCTTCTATGAGACGCATGTTATGTTTTGAAACTATATTACATAAAATAGATAATATAAAAACCTTTTAAAATATAATATAATAAATTTATTCATAATCATTAAATTTTATTTTTTATTTTTCATTATCACTTCAGGGATATTAGGATTCAAGGTTTCAAAAGTCTTAAGTGTTTTATGACACAATCTCACTATCTATGAATATTATTTATAAATGAGTCTCCAATGATGAAATATCATTGACTAACTCCCAATAATTATCCTGAATTTTATTCATATATTTTTTTAAGATATATTACTTTTTAGGTACCATTTTTCTAACCCTTGGTACTTTTGATAATTAAGAGAGTTATTTTATCAAAAGCTGACATTATTTCTCTCTTTGGTAAAAAATATTATTTCTTAAGAAACATGTCTTCAATAAATGGTTTCAAAAAGTGTTTTTAAATTATTATTTTTATATCATTTCTACATAAGAGTATTTTGAATATTTTTTATGTTTTATAAAATATTCAAAATTATTTTCATATATTCATTTATAAGTTTTCAAGGACATTTTAAAAGAAAATGGTTTAAAAAATATCTGATATTTTAATAATATTTTTTAAAGAGGAAAGGATATTATCCTCTTGAATTATTTATATGTTTTTTTAATATTACTTTTATATTTCAATGGTATTTTTATAGAAAAAGATTTTTATAATATTTTATGTTTTTGGAATGTGATTTTCAAAATGAAAATTATATTTTCACCAGTAATTTTTTCAATTATATTTTAATGGTATTTAAATTCATAAACATAAAAAATGATTTTTGTGCCAATATTGAAAAAGGAAGATTGGGTATTGATACCATATTGGTTATTTATTGTGATGGTATAATATTATTTCAATGAGAATTTTAAGTAACCTCTTTCTCTTCAACGGGTTAATCATTTATCAAAGTGGTTGTTATAAAACCTATATCTTTTCTATGGATCAATCATGTTAAAATATAATATCATGAAACCCATTTAATTTATAAGAGTTAATAAGGTTATAAATGGAATAATAATTGTTTTTTGTGCCTTATGATGAAATGAATGATATTTTACTGTATTCATGTATTGGTTCTTTAACATTAATTATAATATAGGGTGACACACATAGAAATGGGTTAGCTTGTTACAACTAATATGATAGGGAGGCCTGGATAGGAATGGGTGATCTTATTATATCATACACAATGGGTTCACCAAGATAGTTATCCAATTATTTGGGTAATGATTAATTCTATATTATCTCGAATAGCAGACATGTTCTTAGCCCATACCCAAAAAGGAGTGTACACTAGTCCTTATCCCATGCGTGAAAATATGGGTAAACATGTGGTTAGCCCATTCCCAAAGATGAGAGAACATTGATATTTAATCCAATCTCAAAAATAAGGTTCCACAGGAAGTCATCCCATGCCCAAAGTATGTACACATGTGGTTAGTGCAAGCCTAACATGTAAAGAATGTTGTTATGGGTATCCTTTTCATAATTTTTCTTAATATTATGTGTATTCCAGAAATTCCTTGTCTTATAAAAATGTTATTCTCTCATGGAAAATGTTCTTTTATCCCACTCTAATTCATTTCATATAAAATACCAATATGTAATCCATGACTATAGATTATGATCTATAAAATATATAGTATGTTTTCCAAAGGTAGTTTAGTTTTTTCATACCCTTGTCCTTATGTTTTTCTTATTTATATACCTTTATTATCATTACTGAGAATTTGATGTCTTTATTTCTAATGATTCCTTCCACTAGTTTATTGATAAAGGATTATTTAGGGTATATTTGTGAACGGTACCAAACAATAAGATCTTTTGGGGGACATTGAAGATCTTTCACCAAATTAAAAATATTATTTTCTAGGTTTCCAAGGCAGTATAATATTATAATCCTTAGTCATGTGTTTTTTTTTAATTTATCGAATATTCATCTTAAAAGATGTAATATCCAAGTATAAGAATCCTGTTTATCCATAGTTCATAGGAAAATAAAGGTTTAGTTATCCTTTAAAAACAATGATGATAAAAAATAATAGAGATACATAGGGATATATCTAAGGATATTTCTAGAGATTTCTATAAGGATAAATGTAAGGATAATTTAATGTATAGAAAAATTACCTATAATGTTTTAAAAAGTATATTGTAATTTGTTTCCTAAAAATAAATCTATTTCAGTATAAAATATGTGTATGTGTCTTTTGCAAAAATTTATCGATGGTTGACAGCATTAAAAATAATAAATTGAGCTAGACTTGAACAAGAAATGCTGACCAACAATAGGACTTACTACACACCCGATTTGACACTACCAAGTTGTAGGCTTAAGAAGTTCACAAACAATTTATGAATATATTTTAATGGAATAAATTGAAGATTACTATAAAAACCTACTATAAAACTATGGTGTTATATATTAAAGAATAAGTTGTCATGATTTAGACATCCTATACGTGAGTTTTCTTGATTATGTGGTTCCCCATAATGATTAGTATTTCTAACACTATTTTTCTATTTTAGTTAGTGTTTGGAACAAGAATAATCATGTTAATGAGGAATACAATGGAAAATGAAATGATTTGTTCCTTAAGAAACTATATATCATAAGAGATGAAATGAAAAACCCCATTGTCATTCTCACAAAACATTCTTAAGATAGGAATTACGGTGAACATTCAAATATGATAAGTTGGGGACAAAATTCTATTGAGTCCTTAATAAGTCATTTCCCACATTCATTTAGTTCCAACATTTATAAATTATTTGTTTACAAATGGATCAGTACCAGGGAAAATATATTTTCCAATCTATAATTTTTAGATCATGAAAATGTCAAATTGGTTATCTATTGTCTGGAAGACGAGGCAGATCAATGATGGAATCCTAAGTATACCGGGAGACAAAAAGAAATATATTCCTTGTATTAGGATGAGTTAAGAACATATTTTTTAATAAAAAATTTATTCATATTATACATATGAACATGGAGAGTAATTCCTAGAGCTTAAATAGATGATGATTAATTTTTGGGTTCCTATGAATTAAAAGACATGCACGTTACTCCTTTGGGTTTATCATTAATCTAGAAAGTACGATTGACAACATCCTCAATGGTCTAAGAAAAATTTATGATTTGTATTATCTATAAGGAAAATTTTATTCTATGAATAGATTGTTCATTATTCTATCAACATGTAAATGAGTGTTCAAGTTTTTTAGCAGTCTAATGGTGTTATTAATAAGAGAAAATTACAATTCAATGGAAAATATAAGAACCATAAGATAATATAATGAGATTGAATTTATTCTCAATATGTGGGAAGAAACATGGAGGGATTTTTCTTAATTGGACATGTAAATTTTTTATATGTGATAAGGAAGGTCATATAGAGGATGGGTAATTAAGTATGTGATTAAACTAGTGAATAATTCAAATAATGTGAAAACCCTATAGGAGATAACTCTAACATTTTAGTATTTCAATTTCAAGGGGTATGTTTATTGTTATAATAAGTGCCCAAATCAAAGGGTTAATAATGGTGGTCAATATTAAAACCATATAGAGAAAAAGGGAATATTTATTCAACCATGATGAATGATGTGAATCATGATAATTAGGGAAAACATTTTCCCCCATTCTTCAGTGGGAATATCATGATTTATTTTCTATAATTGAGCTCTATGAAAATATTAGTTTCCATTCTTTAGTGAAGTTTAATGGAAATATATCTATATTCATGATTTTTGGAATAATAAACTAACATTTTATATTATATTTGTATAATGTTAAACACATGCTTCCAATGGAAAAATTTTATATGAGATAAGATTCTATTTAAATATTAAAGGGTGAATTATATTTTTGAAGTATATATTTCTCCATGTATGATTAAATTAAGAGTTATCAGTAACAAAATTGGTTTATGAGTTTAAGGATGATCATATATTTTGAGTTTCTAACACCCCATATTTAGGTTTTATGTTATGGTAGTTTAACATGATTAATGATATTTTAAGTGATATTTATAGATATGAAACCCTATATAATTATATGTATTAAAAATTTTATTCAACGTTGAATTACTTAAAAACTTATGGAAATATGATTGATGGCTACTCTGTGATATTATACTATAGATTTTAATGGTGGTTGGTATTGACACCTTCACCAAGTTAAGTTTTCATACAATTATAGCTTTCACATGACCATTAAAATAGATCCTTATGAATTAATTTATGGGTATAAGTGCGGAACTAAAATTATTTGGAATGAAGTTGTGGAAATAATGAAATTTGGAACTGAGAAAGTTGTTGAGATAGAAGAGAAGGTTAGATCCATTCAGAAACATGTAAGGACTGAACATTAATGAAAAAACGTTATATTGATAATCTTTATTGCAATCTAAAATATGAAGTTGATTAGAAGTTAATTCTATGAATTTCACCATGAGTGAATGAATGATGAACTGTGAACTTGGTATACCAATCCCACTATACTTGAATATACCAGGATAATAAATTATCTCTTGATACTTCTAAAAATCATTAATCTAGTCCATGATGAATTATTTGTACCTATCATGGGAAATTACATAACTCATCCACCACATGTACAAAACTCATGGGACATACAATTGGAGAATGATCTGTCTTAAGAAGAAAAACCAGTGGAGATTATGGATCATACCAAGAATGTTCTATGAAACATGACAACTCACCTGGTCATAGTTTTGTGGAAAACCCAATAGTTTTAGGGAGAAACATCAGATTATATGGATATGATAGGGTATAATTATATTTATTTGATGGTATTAGAGTGAATATTTTTTAGGGAGAAATTCAATTAATGGGGCATAAAATGATAAAAATTGAGTTTTCATAAATTATGTTTTTTTAATAAATTAAATTAATTTAATGTATTTCATTATTAAAAATACCATTTTATGCTTTCTCTTCATGAAACACTATATTAGTTTGTGTTTCAGGGAACATTGAGTTTTAACAAAACCACGATGTATTATTAATATAGTTATTTAAATTTGAATATTAAAAGCAGGGAATTCATCCTAGTGATATGAAAAAAATATATAACTTTTAAATATTACATATAATTATTTTATATAAAATAAAAACATTTATAATAAAATACATAGTTTTTGGTAAAGCGTTAATATGTTTCAAATATACTACTTCAACAATAATAAATTTTTTTTTACCTTATTTGAAGAATAGGAAAATTAATTTTTGATAGTTTTTGAAAATAAATATGATAAAATAAAATTAATGTTTTAATGTATATTATCAAAATTATTTTAGTTTAAATTTTTATAATTTTTTTTAAATGATTGTTTTTCTGATGAAGAGTGAAAAATATTGTATTTTAATTCAAAACTATTTTTTCCCATTAATTATTTACAATGATATGTTTCATTTGAAATTAGATTTAAATTATGATTAGTAAAATTATACCTATCTAAATCCTATTATGGAAATTTGAATCTATTTCATATTGGAATTGGATATAAAATCGTTGTAAACGTTTGGACATTTTCAATTTACAAACATGTATTCTCATTGTGTATGTGGGATTAATTTTAAATTAAATACTTCTATTTATTTTATTTGAGTATGAAAACATGTATTCAATATTAAAAGGAAATTTTATATTATTTGATTTCAACATTACATGATAATGTAATCAACTTTTAAGTGTATGTACGACCTACCATCTCTATGAACAATGTGATTAATTTTCTATCACTAAATTTTATTGATCAATATAAATAAATATTTAATTAATATATATTATTTTTATATCATGGTTTAAATTATAGATATTTTTAAACAATGATCTCAATAGGATGTCCAAAAATAACAAGTCAAAACATATGGGAAAAATAAAGTAGTTATTACATAAAACATAACTATAACATGGAATTGTTAATAAATATGTAATAAATGGAAATTATAAAATAATATATTATATGATATATTTAATTATTATTATTTAATATATTTATAATAAACTTATATATTTTATACATGTGGTTTTATGGAGTGAAATGATAGTCAATACTTAAGGTAAGGGATATCTGTCTCACCTTTACTTTCTATGCGTCAAAAGGCATATTCACCACATATTTCATTTATGTGGAGTATATACAAAGAATGAATGTATATTGTGATTATTAAAATGGAAAATATTAGGTTTTAAATATAATTTCCATTTTCTCTTTATCTTGGGGTTTATGTTTCAAAAGATAACAAATCTTTAGGAGATTTTTGTCTCAGTTTTCCTTTTTTGAGAAATAAAATGTATCATGGACGTGTATTCATTGACATGGTTTATATACATGTCCATTGACATGTAAAATATATAATTTATTAATAATAAGGATATTAAATTTTTAATGTTATATTATTCCTTAATGGGTATTATGATTAATGTTTACCAAAGTTGTAAGGGTCTTATTTTACAATATCACCATTTATCTAGATTGTCAATAATTGAGGTATATTGTTTAATTATCGTGATATAACTCTAAAAAATTATCATGAATTTTCTTATAATCTAGTTCTTCATAATATATTAAACTAATGGTACTATTTCTTCTTTTTTTTTGCGTTATTTAATTATGAATTGTTTTTAGAAAATCCCAAATTATTTCTATCTTTGGTGGGAAATTTGTTTTCTTTCAAAAAAAATATTTTTATGTTTTTTCAAAAATTGTTTTTATATAATATTTTAAAATTGCGTTGTAGAAAATATATTTTGAATATATTTTATTTTTAATTTTTTTAGTGATTTTGAAATCATCATTTAGTATTTTTCATATATATTTTCAAAGAAACATTTATTCAAAATGTTTTTTGTTTAGAAAAAAATTTCAAAGAGAAAATGATATTTTCCTAGATAATATTATAAAATGATTTTATAAAACTTTTTTTATATGTTCCGAAGGTTGTTTTCATAGAAGAATATTTTAAAAAAATATGTCTGAAAAATAGATTTTAAAATTTAATATAATTATTTCCTCAAGAACATTTTTAATGATAATTTAATAATATTTACATTCCTAACATTCAATAAAACGTGTTGTAACTAATCATACACTATGAATATTTGGTATTGATACCATCCTAATTCATTATATTTATGGAATTATACTTTTTCAAAATAATTTTTATTAAACTAGTTTCTCTTCCATGGTTTAATATTTTTTAAAAGAGATTAACATGAAACCCGTTTCCTTTCGTGTGTTAATCAAGCTACAAAGGGTATTATGATTACTTTAGGAATTTTGATGATTAAAACAAATATATTTATACATTATTCATTTTTTGTTCCATAGAAATACATATATTATGGGGTTTAATAGATAATAATAGGTAATCCCATTACAATATATATGATTAGGTGGACCGTATAGAATTAGGTTGGACTCTTGTATATTATATGACGACCCAAAACAGATTGCACAGGGTGATCCCATTATAAATTTACATGATGGTTGCTCCCAAATATCCATCCAATTCATTGGGTAATGATAATTTCTATATGTCTATGATTTACACACAAGAGCACTGACCAAGCCCATAATTGAGGGTACTTTGGTGATTTTACCTAGAAAAAAAGATGGTACATGGGTGGTCAGCCCAAGCCCAAAGATGAGGGTATATATGAAGGAAACCCAAACCTAAAAATGAGGGTATACATTTACATAGCCTAAGACCAAATTAGGTACATAGGTGGTTATCCTAAGACTATAAAGTTATGCATTTCATGGTGGGTTTCCATGAATCAATATTTTCTAGGCTTATGTATATTAAAAATAATTATTGTCTGAAGACATGTTTATTATCTCATGGAATGTTTTATTTGATTTACTTATGATTCAAGTCTTATTAACTACCAAAATATATTTTGTGACTCGTGATTATGGAATTTGATAAGAAGGTAATGGTTTTAAAATTTTATTTTCTTGTTCTCATACACTTATCTTTAGGTTATTCTTATGTATCTACCATATTTACCTTTACTAAGCATTTGATCTCAAACTTTCTTATCATTTTATTCCCCAATTTATAGATATTTTATATAGTAGGGTATGTTTGTGATGATTACTAAAATAGAAGATATTTCTGGGATACATTGATGATCTCTCGCCAAATTATGAAAATTAAGATTCAAGTTTCCAATGTCACTAAACTATTACAGTTCTCAATTGTGTTTTTTATAATTTATTGAATAGTAAGCATAAAATATGAAATGTATATGAATGTCAAGCAAGATATTTTATATCTTTGAGGAAAATAAACGCCACCATCCCATACTACATATAATGCAACTCTGAATATACTACTCAATGGACTAAATTTGAGTCTTGAAGAATGACACACAAAATGTAGAATGTATTAGAAGATGTACACTACATTTTATTCTAAGTTACAAAACATTTTTCATGAATCCAAACCCTTGTCATTAACCATCATTGTACTCAACATGTAAACAAAAAATTATAGGATATGTCATCCTAGTGAAATGTTGTTTTGGACACTCAGTGTCTAAGTCATATTTCTCATAGAAAATTGGATTCTCTAGATGAGATGGGAGAAATGTTTTTTACTATGATGTAAACCATTTGTGTGACCACTGAAGGTCCATGAAGTGTTCCTTGATGAACACATGTTCTTAGAATGATATTGGGTTCATAGGGTGTACTCTAATGTAAAAGTTGTATTGGCCACTAATGCTTTAATGGAATGCGTATTCCATAAATGGTAGAGATAAAAAAGCAAAATAACATGTTGTAGGGGTCCTTCACATTTTGATTGAAATGGTTAGAAAACTGCAACCCCTTCCTCAGCACTAGTATGAGTAACATGGAATATGATCCTCATAAATACATGACATGTAGTAAGGTTTCTCCCACATGAAGTACTATATTTATTTAATATCACCAACATGTATTTGTTCTTATATATTCACAAAATAAATCCACTTTAGTTTTGGTCAAGTTTGTGGAACATATCATCCATCATTTTCAACTCACCAGTGGTTGGAAAATGGAACCATTGGAAACCCATTGGAGGGTCGTTTTACCTCCTATCACATAGAAGGGGTCCTGAACCTCATTTGAAGAAAAATTACCTATCATAGACTAGTCCAAACTACCTAAATTAAAATAAATTTCCTCAGATCATTTATTATTGGAAATCTATTGGAATAAATAAATATTCCCACCATTTTCATCATCAATTTTTTCACTATGATCCTTTATTTACTCCTCGATTTTTTGTCATTTAAAACCCCACCATGAATATGGACGTTTGATCACACTCAAACTGGTCCAAAAATGTAAAATCATTGACCCACAATGGAAAATGATGTGGAAAAAAATAATTTATATAAGAGAGGAATAAAAAATGATATTTATCATTGGCAGAAAATATCCTATACAAAAATCAATGATGAAAAAATATGAGTGATTAAACATGGGTGCAATGAAACATATAATCATAATTTAAAAAAATATTAATTTTCTAGATCACACATAGTAAATAATTCATGAGTTAACAAGATAGAAATATATTTTCAAAATAAAATAAATTTCAATAAATCCATAAATAACAATCCATTTTTCTATACAAGATTTATCTTTGGTTAAAAACACATTTAATATTGATGTAATTAAATATTCCATTATGTTAGTTGTTTTTTCATGAATATACGTGGTTCATTAAATGTTTATCCATGATCTGATTTCATTTTATAAAATGGTGTCTCTCCTCTTCTATATCTCTAATATACCATGGTTTTGTGGTAAACACATGGGATTTTTTTTATAAAATGTAAATATACAGAAGGAATTATGTTTTATTGTAATTAAGGAAAATAAATGAAAAAATATTTAATTTACTAAATTTACCCAGCAACATATGCCTTATAAGGAACATATCGATCTGGCTAACCACGTATCACACCTAGTGTAGACCCCACATTCTACAACCAAGTGTAGTCTTATTTTCCTTATCCATGGTCCATATCTAAAGAAAATCATTTATTTTGAAGTGTTGTGGGCATGATATTTAATATATATAATATATTAAATATATTGAATATTTTTAAATTAGATCCATATGACTCAAATAACACCATTCCAACTGCGATTAAAAATCAATGAATACTTATAAAAATATAAAAAATAGGAAATTTCCAAAACTAATATTTTTACATTCTCCACATCTTATTGGATTCTCAATTAGAAATGACGATGATCACACACGGGAAGGGGGTATAAAGCCTAATTCTGTAACTAATACTGCCATGATCTCCCAGTTATCCCCCAATGTATCCTAAGAAGATTAAATAAGGGAATATTGAATCTATAAAAAAACATCTCATATTGATCATTGATCACCACCACATACTCTTAGAAGGTTACATCATACTATGTGTAATATTCACCATAGTTGATAATAAGATACGCTTCATACATCAATCAAATTAGATAAGAATAATTGAATAAATAATTTACTCTATCACACTATGAGCTTAATGATAATTGATATGAAACCTCACTAACTTTATATAAAAACTCAAATGGATTGACGAACCATGGAGAAAAGGTTGCACCATAACTAAAACTATGAAATCTAATACATTTAGAGACCATCGAGAATACATGGTTTCCCAACACAAACACTAAAGGTCTATAATGTAAATTTTATAAGACTGTTTTCAATACTATGACATACTCAAATGATCTAATATCACTTTATCCCTTAACTAACATTTCATTTACTATTTATGGCTAAAAAATATATGTCCTTCAAACATCAGTCCAATAAAAGGGTGACCCATAGGGTCTCCAACACAGTGCCTGATGAGGTTCCTTTTAAATAGTGGATTGATATGAGATAATATAATTGATCTATAGTAATCGTATTTGGTACACATTTCTTAATAAAAAAATACTTTTCCTCAAAAAATGTTTTCCTAAAGCTATATGTTCTGTTTGGACTGGCTTACTACCCAGGGGTGGAGAATTGTTCTCATCATTAAGAACATCATATAAGAATCTTATAAATACCTAAATAACATTGATTTATAAAGAATTTCATTATTGTATATGATCATCATTGGAACCCATTATGTTTTATGTTCTAGTACATAGAAAAACAAACCAAACTATGAATTGATATCTACCCTTGACTGAGAAGAAAGTGTACTGACATGGTATATTGGTAAAAAAATCACCCATATAGTTTCATGTAATCTCATTGAATATCGAATAAGTACCAAAAAAATACATGATTTTTTCATCAAACTACAATTTAATAAAATATATTTGTTGAGTATGGCCCGCCATAACATGAAATTCATCCTTTATCTATTGACATGCGAGGCATTGAGAAACAAACTCAACAACACCCAACATTAAGGAAGAATAACCTAAACATCCATTGATTTTCCAATGACATATTTATTAGTCAATGATGTATTTACAATATAGAAGAAGAAAAAATAAATCAATACCTCACAACACAACACAACTATAACCACCATTTTCCCTAAAAATGTTGATGTGATCCCCACCTTAAAGAAACCACCATGGGGAATATACTGAGGATATATTCTCATGCCAAAATTCAAAATCAAAATCTCCCAACTAAGCCTCCCATAAACACTAATGACTTGGTGGAATCACTACCATCCACTGAACAATATCATCACCCCTTGCCATATAGTCTAATTCATTCTCAATCTAATGTTATTGTGATTAATTACCAATTTAATTCAATATAATATGTTTATTACCTTGATTAGAAACTATTTCAATGTCTTAGTCCAATAATAACTCGAACCAACTCATCTATCACATTTTATGTTCTGTTTATGTATAATTGTACTTGTAACACTGGTGGTCTGGAAAAATATTATAGAACATTCACATAGAATGTAACACCTTTATATCATTAAGGAAAATATTAAAAAAAAATTACAAAACATGGGAAATATATTTTTCCTCATGGGTTCTAAAATTCCTCAACCCCTAATTTTTTTAATATCTACTTCTACGTCAGTGTGCATCTGAGACTATATTTGGAAGAATCAGATAACATTATGAACTCAACACTCCCATTTGGAAATCTCAACATAGTATAAATTATCTAGAAGTAAACTTGATCATGGAGGGATATTAATGTTCATGGATTAAAGATAAATATCCCATTATGATTCTAGGTAGTCAATGGTTCTACAATCAGGGAAAATACCATAGAACACCATTGATAGTACTATACCAAATCAAGGAAACTATTTAAAAATACCATGCTCCTTGGTGGATCACAAGAAAACAATTCATAAGAATTCATTGAGTCCATGACCACACCAAGAATAGAATTTATTGGATCAAAAACATGATCCTAACTGATCAAATTATGTTTCGTAAAGATCATATCTTATAATTTCTGCTCCCATAGCATTTCTAGTGCTATCCTCAAATGATTTATCTGAACAACCTCATACATAGAGTATATGATATTTTCAGTAATAAAGGTAACCAAGTAATGATCAATCAAATCTTATAAAATTTTTTTCATAATATCTCTAAAAATTGTAGGGGAATTCATCACACAAAATCTCACCATATGGGACACAAAATTCCCATAATGTCATAGAAATATCATCTTCATTATATAGTCCTTAAGAACCCTCTACAGGTTGTAGAAGTACCTATGAACAAACTTCTAGAACCATATCACACCTTAAAATATGTTTAAGAGGTTTTCAATCCTTTGAAATGGGTACTTTATTTTTATCATCACCTGGTTTAGGTGACATTAAATAGTAAAAAAGATTCATTATTACATCTACCTTTTCATGAATTACACTAGAAAATACCAATGAAAAACATTGGGTGTAATAAAACCCTCCTCATAGAATTTACCACTCTAAAGGTGACACTAATAATCTAAATGAGAATTAGACTATATCCTCCTACATATGATCTATTCCTTCTTGGCATAAGCTTTAATCGCATTAATGAAGGTAAGGATCATCCTTCAAGCATGAAGAAACTAAAAAACATCATAGGTTATGATCACGAGTATAGAAATATTCCATAAGATGATATATCTCTAATTTTTTAATTCATACTGTCATATTTGAAGTGTGATCAGAAACACTCTCTTAGTAGGATTCATTACATGAAATGGTTAAGAAAAAGGGTATACTAAAATCTCAATGTCTCAAAGAATGAATGTTACAAGAAAGGAGTGACTTAAAATGGTGACTACTAACAATTCATCTAATTTATAGATGTCATTTTCCAACACATATATTACTCCTAGTGCCTCCGAGTTAAAATAATCCACTTCTTGAAGATATCCTTCCACTTTTCCACAATTTCCCCAGAGCTTGGGTTCATGCCAAAAACCATTGAACCACCAAAATGACCTCAAAAATTGAATTATAAGGAATTAATTGAATAAAACACAATGATATATAATTTTTGAACCAATAAATCACCTATAATGATTTAAATATTTTAACAAGATATTGTGTTTTGGTGGGGGAATAATATCCCTTCCATTCATTCTTGAAGCCATATCACCCATCACCAATAAAATAATCCATCAATTCCCTATGTTTCCCTAATGAATCCTATATTTTATTACCATTATATCCCTAGGTGGGGTCCCTAAAAGCTTCAAGAAATCCACTCCATCAATTTTAGCTAAACCTATATTACCCACATGGTCACAAACAATAGGCACTCTGGAAAGAGATTCTCATATTTATACTAAGATAGGTCCACCTCAATGTTGATCTAGATGTCCATACCCAACCAATTCCCAAATAATTCATGAGATAACAATTTGTGAGCAAAATTATTTGATCTATTGGTGTCTACACAAGCTATAAAACATAGAGCACTGATTCAATGAAATACACCATTTCTTGATGTATTGGTCCACCATTAAACTAGAGCTGTATCTATATTTAGAATTCACATAATACACTAATTCTACTAATATAATTATCCTATAATAGAGATGAAATTAACCACTAAACATGGGGATGGCCATCCACATGGCTTTCTTATGGTGGGTCGATGAACTGTTCATTAAGTTGGAGAACTTTTTTAGGCTTTCTAAGAGGATGAACTTAAAGAATAAGTCCATGCAATGAGTCCTCATAACTCAACTAGTCATCATCACAACACTGTATTGAAATAATAGTTGTATATCATCTTGGAATCATCTAGAAAATCTTCATGATGTTTAGGTTTAAAGGATCATATATGTGGATTTGACATAAGGACATGGATGTAAAATAGAGTCAATCATTATAATGCATATACCATTTGTTTCCCTATAACCAGTTCCACAACATGATGAGAAAACAATAAGGAATATTATACATGATTTATAAATACATTATCCACTATACTAAAATTGGGTTCCCTTGCCTATGAACCATACATAGACACTCAAACACTATTTTCCTAAGTTACCAAACCAAATATCACATCTGTTGTAACTCATAAAACAATAATTGATACCACTGTTTCAAGACCCAACCCACTGAGTCCCTACCTGTCTTGCTAACAATATGAGAGTGATGCCCCATGCCTACTTCCTATAGGATAAATGTATTAAATAAAAAGTGAATATGAATAATAATTTATAGGATACCTTATCCTAATGTACATGTTCTCTAATATACAAAAAATCCATGCAATAATGAAGAGATGTAAGAATGTTATAGGTGTTAAAGTGTAAAAAGGTCATGAAACAACCTATAGGATTCAAATGTGAATAAAAAAAGTTATAAAAATTTTAAGATAAAATATATTACAAAATGAAAATATATAGGGAATCCCAAACTGACAAAAAAATTAATGAGTGCAGTAGATTATAGCCCGACTCAAGATCTGTGAGTTCGACCACCGAACTTGGTCACTACCACCATTTAATGCTATGATCAAGAAATAACATTTCAATTATATTCACTACTAATCTATATATCATTTATTTGACATAATAATTTTGAGAAAATCCCATGTGGGGTTACCATATAAAAACCTAGTTGGATGACCCTAAAACAAAAAAGGGAATAAATAGAGTAAACACAGTCCACTCAAACCATTGGAAAGGGGGAAAAGAATCCCAATAGTAGATACACTCATAATGAAAAACATTTAATGAGAGATAGCATATCAATATATTCATAGATAACTATTAATGAAGAGTATAACCATAAATCGAAAAGACCCGTATTCTAAACAAGCATCATGTGTAACCACTCAAAAATCTGTATGGAGGACCTGCACATCACCACTGCATGGAATGTAAAAGGGATAAATAACACCAATGTAGAGAATGATCACTTCCAGAGACGAATGAGGGTGAGTACCAGTCCACAAATTGAGGATAAACACCCAATCTATTATGGGAGAGTTTCATATCCACATGTATAAATTATATGGGGACTTGAAACATTGTGATACAGGGGAGTACTAAATAGAGTAACATTCCAATGGTCACATCCAATCACATCCATTAGAAAAACATCCCTAGAAGAATAATCTCAACAAAAACACTTTGCATCATATCTTTAATTCCCAAAAAAGTGACATCATCATGTGCTATGTTGAAGACTACTAATGATTGGTTAATTCACGAACCGAATATGAGTTCCTATGATATAGATAAAAATGATAGAAGTTTTCAATCAAAGTTCATAGTATGTCCTTATGGGGTAAATAATATGTGTTATGAAGATGAAACCTGGTCATTCCCTATCATCAGCCTCAGCATGTAAAATGAAAAGTAAATGGCATGTTAACCTAGTGACATGAAGTGTAGGACAACTCAGGGTCTTAGTCGTGTTCCTCGCCAAAAATGGTATTTTATAGCTTAGTAGGGGTATAATGGGTGTACTCTGATGTAAATTGTGTGTGGGACCACTCATGGACAATGCCATGTTCCTTACAAAACATGGGTTCTGTAACTGAGTATGGTTGAATGAGGTGTACTCTAATGTACATGGCACATAGTCCACATAATATACCTATGCATATGTATACCATTCATCATTCTTCTACCCAGCTATAAGAGAACAACTTGTGATATACCTAGGTGGATGGATCCCTAATCTCTATGAGATTTTGATGATCACAAAACATGATTCTCTAGAATAAAAGGCATACAAATATTTTTCTTCACCATACATAATTTATTCCCCATGTTTAAATGGATACATCATTTCTGAAACCATATTTTATTGAATATCTTCTTGAGGTTTTATCTGGTTAGTGGAATATCTTCAGCAATATTTTGTATTCATCCCAACAGAAAAATAGTTCATTTAGAAAACATTTTGAGTCCCATCAAACCACCAAAATCAAAATGAATTCATGCTATGCGTCATTCAAACCACCAAAATCAAATGAATAACGAGTATCCACTGTAGAAAAATAGTTCATTTAGACCTCCTATTACTACATAGGGGACCCAATACATTGTAGAATAACGAGTATCCACTATAGAGTCATTCAAACCACCAAACTCAAATGAATTCTCCTCTGATAATCAATTATCAGCCTCATATGACTGGATATTGGGATTTCCACTATCCACACATGATCTACCATGCTATGCGTTTCCAAATTAGGGTTATGATAACTATATCTATCATCCACATCCACTTTTAGCTCATTATCCTACCATTAATCCTCTATCCATTTCCATTAAAACAACCACAAAATTTCTAGATGTACCATCTCAACCGTATCACTTTAGGAATATAGAATAACTAACCACCTAGTGAAAAAAATGTTGAATGTGATGAATGGAGGTCATTGAGGCACACAAAAAAATTATGAATCATCATCAGCCAGTATGATCTTGGAAACCATCATAAATTTATAAGCAAGATTGATGAATAAATAAAGAAGTGAAATAGATATTTATAATTTAAAAGTTGGTTAATTATCCAGATCATGAAAAAAAATCAAGACATGAACAATAATGTGATCATTTCTCAATATCAAATTAATAGAATGAAATCCATAAATAACAAGAGATATTTGTATGAAATTTTTATTGCTTGTGAAGAACATGTTATCTTGGGATTTTAATCGAGAATCTACTATGTTCATCATTCATCCTGTTAATCCAATATCTGAGTTCCTCATTACCCACAAGGGATCTCTACCTCCACCTCAAAAATATCCCATGGTTTTCAGTCAAAAAAAGGATATTTTTCCTTAGAATGTATATATAATGTGGGATTTTTTGGGTATTAAGGAAAATAAATAAATAAAGTATTTAATATACTTAATGTGCCCACCAACATTCATCTTTTATATAATATCCGACAACAACTTTCCTAATGATGAACCTAAGGTAAACCACATGTTCAAAAACAACCAAAGTCTCAAATTTCCATTTTTAGTGCCCTATCAAAAGGAAAACCATTTTTATGAAAATATATTTGTGTTCTTTAATATATATATATATATATATTATTTTAATTACATGGGCATATGATAACAAAAACACCATTCAATTGTCAGGGAAAAAAATCTATAGATAAATCATGAAATATTCAAAAGATTGAATTTCCAAAACAAGAGGTGTTACATAAATTATTTCATGAAATATATTTTACAAGATAATGATTTTAAATAGATTAAAAACATAGATATCATTTTATAGAAGTATATATGAAAATGATTGATTTTTTTAATAACATATCTTCCTTTTATTGGAATTATTTCACCACCAACCTTCAATTATACATCATACATCAAATAGCTTAAAACTTTATATAGAAACCCTATTTTATCTAGATCCCTCTTTCTAAGATTAATTTTAATCAATTAATAGTGTTATTTACATATAATTAATAAAACTTCTACTTCAAAGCAATCTTCAAATTAATTGATTCATTGATACTAGCTCCATCATCTGGAATTACATGTACATATACATCTATGAAATGTATTGAGTAAATATAATCTCCATTCCCAAATGTTAATCACCAAATGCTGCAATATCTTCATTATAAAAGAAATTATTTATCTATTTATTGTATTTATACCTTAATTAAATAACATTATAAAGCTCTATAAAGAGCATCACCTACCACTGATCGTTCTGGTATATCAAATGGTATTATATTATATTTTTTTCTAATACTATGGTATGAACATTCTTATAGAATTTATGATTTTCCCTGTTGTTGGCGCAAAAAATATTGGACGCAAATGGAAGAAAGAAAAGAATCATGCACGCTGCCTCGCGAAGCACCGACGTAGAGCCCCCATGAAAAATAAAGCCACCGCAAAGACTGTAACAGCCCGAGATTTTATGAAAAATATTCTTTTTAATATTATTAATGTCTTGTGTTTTACGCTACACCAAAAGGAGCTTGCACAACACGCATCCTTGACTTTCCTTGCATTACACGCAATCGCGACCTTCCTCGATAGCGTGTGTAGTACGCAATACCGAGTTTCACTAAACAACGATATGCTATTAAAATATTATTATAACTAGCCGTTATGAATAGTAATAACCACATTTTAAAATTTTAGAAATGTTAGCTCTCAAAATGGACTTCATTTTTGGATTCGGAGTATCGAATTTAGCCTAAGGTGAAATTTTGGTACTTTTCAGATAACTTTCATATTCTGATGAATAGTGAAAATTACTAAATTATAATTAAAAACAACTTTTTTTAATCAAAATAATTAATAGTGATAAATCATTAATTTGAGTGGTTTTAAAGTATATTTATAATATATTTTTACAATTTAATACAATGTTGGTCATTGGATGTAATTTCACATTTAAACCAGACATAATCAAGTGTCAATCTTTTGATAGATATTGTTTCTTAAAAACACGCTATTTGTTTTAACAGCGGGATTTAATTATAAAATTAATTAATCCAACTTTTATGTTATGAATTTGGTAAAATAGACTTCATTTTTGAATTCGGAATATGAAATATAGCTTAGGATGAAATTTTGGCATTGTTCTGAAAAACATCAATTTTTGATGAATAGTGAAACTACTAAGTGGTTGTTAAAAAAACTGAATTTTTCATAAAACTTAATTTTACCGCTTCTGTGAATGGAATTTTAAAAATCCGACAGACACGGTTGATATCAGTATGTAAAATGTGGTTCAATGAGACAAGAAATAAATTTTTGGTGAATAGTAACTTTTTACTTTTTTTACCGCGGTTAATAGTAAATAGGGTAACTAAGGGTAAAAATGATATTAATATTACCCTAACACATGTCCTAATTCTATTGGATAAGTTTAATTCGACCAAAAACAAACTTAGGAATAAAATATGACCATTTAGGCCCACTTGGGTTAGATTAGGACAATTATTATTAAATTATTTAAAGAAGGGTTAAAATTGTTAAAATCAAAGTTTAATAAGTAAATCATTTTTCATATGGGGTTATACATAAGATAAATTAGACTATAAATATTCATTAGTAAGATAAAAAGATTTCCTACATAATGGTATTTTATTTGTAATTTTTAGACATTAAATAATTTAATTTATTTATGACACAATGATGATACAGTGATTATCTTATTTATGAAATATTAACATAATTGATGTTATAAACACCACAATAAATGTAATTTGAGACTTTTTATGAATTAAACAAATTTTATAGGTTACTATGATATATTAGTGTTGATTTAATCAACTTGGTTAGAACATATAATTCTGTTATGACTTTCACAAAAATCATATATCAAATAGTGCCAAAATTGACACAAAATATTTTTTAAATCAAATATTATATTATTAATTGTTATTTTATTCCTAAAAATCTAAGGTTCGGCCAAATGACTTATATAAGGATATATATATTAATAATAAACAATTTGGGGTTCGTTTGGCATGTTATAGTAAGTGTATTAACCATATAGTGAAAGAAAACAAAAAGACACGGTAAAAGTTAAATTATTTAACTTAGAGTTAAATCTAATTGATAAGGTTAAAATAATAACCTAAACTTGTCTAAATCTTATTGGTTGATAGTATTTCGACCCTTCCCCACTTTAGCTTCTAAATAAGACCCTTTGTAACCATTATAAACCGATTTTGACTTTAATATAAAATAATATTTTGAGATATTCCTAAGGTGCCCCTCTCCTCCCTTATAAAAGGACACCTCCTCCCCCTCCACCTCACACAAATTTGAGCACTCAAGCTCGGCCAACCCCTGCCAAAATCTCTTCTCCACTTCCCTAGAATAATCCTAGAGGTCCTGGTCTTCTTCAAAGACCAATCTTAGTTCCCTAAGTGGAGGATTCAAAGAGGCGTTCCAAAGAAGAGGTAATATCCATTACCGATCTTTTCAATTTCTCTCTTCTTCAACTTCTTCTTCTTTATTTGTTTCATGATAAAGTAATAACATAAGTATTACTTACATACTGATATGTTATTATAAATATGAAACAACTCTAATTAACCTTCTATCCATCCTACGGAAAAAGGAAATCACCGCGCGTGCGTACGTACGAAATACCGTCTCCACGCCGTGGTGTAATCTATTTTCCGCCACCACCTTAATTGGATGGGTATAATGGTTTAATGAGTAACTATATATGATTATTATAAAGTTATATTAATACTGAAATAGAATACATACACTTCAACACAATTCCATGACCATGGGAACGATATCATCGATCGTGCGTACGTACGGACTACCGTCTCAACGACGCGATGAGATTCATTCTCAATGATTAACCATTAATGAATGATTATAAAGTATATATAATATGTACTAATGAAATATATGACATAATAATGATACTGGATTTATTTATATATTTATATGTATGTCATCTACTTAATTCCATTCAATTCAATAAGGAAACGAAAACAACGTTCATGCGTACGTACGGACTACCGTCTCCATGAACGGTGTATTTCTTTCCATTTAATGATTTATTATATATATGTATATCCTGAATATATATATATATAAATCATGTTTTATGTTCTTGAATTAAGTAATCATGATCTAAGTAATCATATGAATAATTACAAGTCAAAACACGGACGACAAATGAAACCATTTTACCCAAACCGCTCTTTAACATGGAATTTACAAAAGAACGGGTAATATAGAGTCATCAGTGAACCATATATGATATCATAACAATGAATATGATTCTGTAATAAGTCAATAACATGATTTAAATCATTATACAGGAGGTTCGGACACTTACAAATCAAGTCGGACCTAAGGTAAGGGAAATATCACAATCTCATTTTTATCTGAGATTGTTTATACTTTGGTATTTACTGGAGTGTATTTTATCATCCACATCCATGTTTCCTCAATATGTAATATTATTTCCATCCTTCTACAATAGTTTATATCCAATTTTACCCTTCGGTAAGTTTTTTTGTAAAAGATTTGAAAGGAATCTTTTGTCGTTTTTCGTACGAGGTACTTTTGAATTTTTCGACAAAAGTACGAAGAATGTTTTTTTAACTTAAACGGCACGAAAGGATTTTTTACGGTTTTATAAAGCCTTATTTTCATGAAGCTTCCTCCAAAATATTTCATGACTATTTTTAATAAAATCTCTTTATTTTAAAATTGCATGATGTTTTGTGAAAAGAAATTGATTTTGAAGAAGAAAGGATATTTTCCTCAAGAATTCATTTCAAGTGTTTTATCAAAATTATTTTCCATCTAAGATAATAAAGGGTACTGTTTCTATCCATATTTTTACATTGATTTGACTATGTTGTGATGGAATTATGTTTATGAATTCCTTTATCTTAATTGAATGGTTTTATGATGTCATGTTGTTTAAGAATCCCATTTTTATTACATGGGTTATGAAATGATGTATGGTTTATGATTTTGTGGCACACATAAGAATGGTATCATTATGAGATGGGTGGGACCTATATCTCCCTCCGATGCATTGGGTAAAGATTTTATATCTCATGAGATAGACATGGCTGATATGGTAGGTTATACCGGTTCAGTGAAATATGACTGAAACGAGGGTTACTCGATTCAGAAAGGGACTTTGTCCACTAAGATAGTCTTGGCAATGAGTCTTGACTAACAAGAAATGATTCTCTATGATTATGTGTGTATGCCACAATGTTTCATGTTTTAAGTTATGATTATTGGGATTTCATTTCACTACTATGATTTATCCCAGGTTATGAAATTATGCTCTCTTTTGCAGGTTAAGATTTCCAAAAGTTATGTTCTTATGAATATGATGTGATTGATTTTTCATTTGTATACCCTTACTGAGCATTTGAGCTCACCCTTTTATGCTTTCTTTTCCCCAGGATATAAAGAAAGGTTTTAGGTAGAAAAAAAAAGAAGATCTTTATGGGGGATATTGAAGATCTTTCACCGCGATTAGAAGATTACGTTCCGAGTTTCCAAAGACACTAAACTATTACGATCCTTTAGTGTGTGTTTTTGTTATGTACTAAGTATTCCGCAAAAGTAATGTAAAGTCTATGTACGTCAGGCTTTGGGTCTCTACAAAGACCGAGAGGCGGTAACCCTCCATAAATGCCCTGACATTTGTGTGCCCGCCGCGAAGCCCCAGAGGCAGTACTGCTCCACGAATTCCCTGACGTTTGCGATCCTGTCGCGCAGTAGAGGAGGTGGTAACCCTCTGTGAACCCGGTTGATATTCGTGACCAGCCATGACGCAACCACTTCCCATTCACACTACATGAGCTCTACTTCACAGAGCCCCTTTCCTATAAATACCGGGCTCCCCCAGAGCCTGACAGACAGACAATCCAACCTTTCAGCTTCTAAGCTCCCGAATCATGAAGCATCCTTCGCCCCAGGAATCATGAGATCCGCGAGGTATTTTTGCTTCACGAGAGGCATCCGCCTTGTCTCGTTTTGAGCCCCTCTTCCGAGAGGGATTCCCTTTTCAAAGCCTAAGGGCATTCATGAAGGAAGGGGATCCCCAAGGGAACCCGGGCAGTCGCGGAGTGTTTATGCTTCACAAAACACCCATCCTATACAAGTGATCCACATGCCAAGGCAGGGTCGTTGTACTCCGCGAAGCACACTGCTTCACAACACCTTGCTTCGTGAGGCACCCCTACTTCATGAGGCAGTGCTCCGTGAACACCATTACACTTCATGAAGCACCTCCCATTCACACCCCGGCCCCATGCTAAGGCCAAGGCATTCCACTTCGCGAAGCACACCCCTTTACCTAGAAACTCCTCTTCCCGTGTGACCCTCCATGTTTGCACGATGTGATTTCAAAGTCCCATGGACAACATCACCCATAACATTGCTTCACCTAATGATCTTATTCATTGGCACACTAAGAGCTATTGCTTCTTCGCATATCCACACTAACGTGGACCCCTCGATGGTTCGCTCTGCGACCCCCTTTTACCATGGATTTGCTGGTACCTTCCCTCCCCCAAGGGGCAGAGGGTACCGGTTATGTAAGTCCTATGGGTACGGAGTATACCCACCTTGTCCTAGCTACAAGAAGTTAAACTACCAAGCACCTCGTCCTCAACACATGACGTTAAACTGTGATCTGACCCCATTCTTCTCATGAAGGGTCCCCCCATCTCGGACATTCATTACGTTGCTCGTCTCCACAGGAATGGAATCACCCACACATGGGATGATATCCTCCTTCGAGTAGCATATGACCATAGGGGAAGGAAAACCACCTAGGTGTAACCCCCCAATCCTCTCTTGCAGAAGGTAGCACCCATGCACCTCCGTACTACCCCACTTTCAAGGCTAGTGGAGGGCACAATAAGGAATGAGGAACCTTCCATATTTGGTCCCAAATCCATCTCCTTCTACGCTTTGTCGCACCTTGGGAATCTATCCTGGAGTAACTCCTAGCACCACGGGCTTCCTAACGCATAAGCCCCTCTTCTATTCTCAAGGACGCACCCTTCGCGACGTGATCATCATGTCTTTGCTGCCTCTTGTTTCTCACACTAGGCATGACTCACGTGGGCTTAGAGTAAGCATTGACCATGGAAATGCCCTCATCTAGCATGATGTTAAACTGTATGCCATGTCCAGAATGACGTTAAACTATATGCCAAATCCAGCATGACGTTAAACATTATGCCCCATCTGACATGACTTTAAAATGCACACTAGAACTATGTGGTCTTTGATCTGTGCTAAGGCATGGTACGTAGGAAACCTCCATGAGGTTCAAGCCCACCACCCATCATTTATTCATGTTAGGCTTCACTCTCGTCCTACATGACGTTAAACTACTTTTCATCCCTACGATAAGCTGTTGTGACCATCCCGAACTATGAGGACTTTGATCCATGCTAAGGCATGGTACGTAAGAAGCCTCCACGAGGTTCAATCCCACCACCAGTGGACCCCACAGGTTCAATTTCATGTTGGTTCACTGACAAATCCCAACCTGAACTACTTGGTCTTTGATCCGTGATAAAGCATGGTTTGTAAGAAGCCTCCACGAGGTTCAATCCCACCACCACATAGACCCCTGGTCCTCCTTCACGTCAGCCTTCCAACGTCCAACTTGAACTACATGGTCTTTGATATGTGCTAAGGTACGATACATAGGAATCCTCCATGAGGTTCAAGACCATCACTCGTTGGTCACTCCAACCTCTTTCACACCGGTTCACCAGCACTTGGGCAGCCTAGAGTGTATGACCCACACCATTTTCCTTTCTCGTCCGAGCTACAAGATGTTAAACTGCCAAGCACCTTATCCTCAACACATGATGTTAAACTGTGATCCGACCCCGTGCTTCCCATGCAGGGTCCCCCCATCTCGGACATTCTTTACGTTGCTCGTCTCTACGGGAATGGAATCACACTCAAATGGGATGATATCCTCCTTCTTGGAGTAGTGTATGTCCACAGGGGAAGGGAAACCACCTTGGTGTAAGCCCCCATTCCTCTCTAGTGAAAGGTAGCACCCATGCACCTCCGTACATCCCCACTTTCAAGGCCAGTGGAGGGAACAATAGGGAATGAGGCACCTTCCATCTTTGGTCCCAAATCCCTCTCCTGCTGTGCATTGCCGCACCTTGGGCCTCCATCATGGAGTATGTCCAAGCAGCATGGGCCACCTAACGCGTAAGCCCCTCTTCCCTCCTCACAGATGCACCCTTCATGACGTGATAATCAGGTCTTTGCTGCCTCTTGATTCTCACATCAAGCACGACTCATGTGGGTTTAGAGTAAGCATCGACCATGGCAATGCCCATGTCCAGCATGACGTTAAACTGTATGCCTCGTCCAGCATGATGTTAAACTGTATGCCCCGTCCATCATGATGTTAAATTGTATGCCTTGTCCAGCATGAAGTTAAACTGTATGCCACGTCCAGCATGACGTTAAACTGTATGCCACGTTCATCATGACATTAAACTGTATGCCCCATCCACCATGACGTTAAACTGTATGCCCCGTCCACCATGACGTTAAACTGTATGCCCTGTCCAACATGACGTTAAACTGCACACTGGAACAATGTGCTCTTTGATCTGTGCTAAGTCAGGGTACGTAGGATGCCTCCATGAGGTTCAATCCCACCGCCTGGCGTTTATTCACGTCAGGGATCACTATCATCCTGCATGAGGATAAAATGCATTTCGGCCCAGCGATAAGCCATTGTGACCATCCTGAACTACGAGGACTTTGATCCATGGTAAGGCGTGGTACATAGGAAGCCTCCATGAGGTTCAAGTCCACCACAAGTGGACCCCCCTGGGTTCACTTTCACGTCAGTTCGCAGACAAAACCCAACCTAAAATACGTGGTCATTGATCTGTGCTAAGGCATGGTACGTAGGAATCCTCCACAAGGTTCAAGCCCACCACCACTTGGACCCCTCGTCCTCATTCATGTCGGCCTTCCACGTCCAACTTGAACTACATGGCCTTTGATCCGTGCTAAGGCGTGGTACGTAGGAAGCCTCCATGAGGTTCAAGCCCATCACCCATTGGTCACTCCGACCTCCTTCACGTCGGTTCACCAGTACTTGGGCAGCCTAGAGTGTAAGCCCCACACCATCTGTACCAAGGTCCTCCTCCATGTTAGCCTTCCGGCATCCAATTCGAATTATGAGTACATTGATCCATGTCATGTCATGGTACGTAGGAAGCCTCCTTGAGGTTAGAGCCCACTATCCATCGGACCAAGGTCCACTTTCACGTTGGTTCGCTGATGACACCCATCAGACCAAGGTCCACTTTCATGTCGGTTCACTGACAACACCCATCAGAAGAAGGTCCACATTCACATCGGTTTTCTGATCACCCCATCAGACCATGTTCCACCTTTATGTCGGTTTACCGGCACCACCCTGAACTACGTGGACATTGATTCCCTGACATGGGGATACGTAGGAAGTCTCATCGAGGCTTAAGCCCAATTTCACTGTCATCCTTGCGATGGTCCCATTTCACTCCCCCTCCACTCCATTCATCCATCCATCTTCCATCCTAATTCTCACCCGGGCCGCCACATCCCGGTGAGATCTGAGATCATGCCATTCCACTTCCCCCCACAGCATCTATGAAACCGCCCATGGGCTGACCCTAACATCGGCATCCCCTCAAGGGGGGGGGGGATTCTTCAATCCGATCTACTCCAGCTAGTGTTATGATCAAGCCGATCCATCCCCGTTGGACTTTAAACTTGCGGAATACCCCGTGTCAAACATGGGAAGCTGAGGAAAACCTCAGATACATGCCTATCGAATATGATTCCCCGTGCTCGATGTGGGATTCCTAAGGACTCCACACCCTCAAGAAGCCCTATAATAAGGGACAAAAGATAGACTCGCCAATTCCCAAGCGTTCAGACACATCAATGATGCCTCGACGTGACTACTCCCCCAACAGAAGGTTGCTTCCCTGACCGGACCATTTGGAATGTCCTGACAGAAGCAATGTAATTAACTGGCATCCATGAAAAGATGGTACTGGGAAGATCTTCACGAACAACGTATTAAATCGATGAGGGAGACCCAGACTAGGTGACGAGCTCCAAGGACAAATCCACCAAAGGAAGAACCGACATCCCATCATCCCAGTTTCGATCAAGGAGTAGACGTACCTGAATAAGGAGCGTATGCCACCTGCCTTTGGAAAGTGGGAATGCGGGGCCACAAGAAAGTCGCACCTCTCGCGCCCATGCGGACAGAGGTGCGCTCCCCAACGAAAGCGTCAGAAACAGAAATAGTGAAGCCGACATGAAATTATTCTCCTCAATGTAGATATTAGTAGCGCTCGAGACATCATTAGACTGATGTATTACTGGATCTAGATATCTAGTATCGGGCCCCGCTAAGAAAATAATGGGCCTGGCGTGAAACTTACCGGATGTTGGGGTAGTAGAACGTGGGGCATTCCGTTCTGCAAAATTGTCAGCATGGATTCGTCTTACCGGATACGGGAGATGGAATGACGCTGGGGCATTGGTTGTCAAATATTTTCCTCACAGTGCTAACGAGTTAACCTCCCTACTTCCCAGGAACCAGGTTTCTACTATGGAGACACGATCACTGCCTGATCGCCTACGTAGGGGCAGGGGTAATACCAGCACAACTGCTCCGTATGGCTCCACTACCATCACAACAACCTCTACATCCATCAATGCGGGATGCCCACGTCCCCTTTCTCCATCAGAGATTATCCAACGCAGGGTGATCAACGACCTTGTATGTAGGTACGAGGAGGAAGGGGTCATCCCAACTCGGGATATGGCCCGTCGGGACCTGGAGGCGTCTAGGCACCACCGTCAACGCCATCCTCAAGGGCCGCATAGGATGCCCCTACTCACCACCCCAATGTTCAATCATTTCAGGAGCCTATCCCTAAAACTCCACGATGACTCCTCTCCTTACGCTGACGAGACGGGTGATGTCCGGCTCAGCCCGGTCAGAGTCCCACTCCAAGGACATCAGGCAAGGTCCCCATCCAGCCATGTCAGCGCTGCCGTCTAGCATTGCTAGAGGAGAAGGTAGGCTATACCCCTGCACCACCTGCACCAGCTCGTCTGACCCGACGCCAGCGTCGGGCCCAAGCTGAGGACGCTCGTCAAAGGGGCATCGACGTCAATAGCTACTGTGGCAAGAGTCACCGCCGACGTGTATTATGGAGTCCTTGCATACACTAAGAAGGGGAACTCCTACGCCTGGCCATGATCGAGGCCCCAACTGCCCCATGGGCATGCTGGGTTGACTCTCCGGGTCGCAGGCCTGAGTGGTGATCGCTGCAAACCAATTCGCGGTGATGCCACCCTGTACGGAGGGCCTACCCATAACACCATTCCATAGAGTGTGTTCCTTCCCCAATCCTAAGCTCATCGTGGAGGCATTCCTCATGCTACCCCCATCCCGAATGAAGTCCTGCCTCGCAGCAGTAATTCTTGGTTCGAAATTCTCTCACGCACCCACCATACCGGGTATGGAGTTTCTCCTCCTACCCCAGAATGTCGATGTGAAGGTATTGCCCATTTGACCCCTCTCCAACATGGGGATCATCCCTATGTCCTCTCTGCAACTGGAAAAGGTCCTCCTTGCCCTAGAAATCCGAGGGCTGATGGTCAGCCTCGCTCCACCCACGTCAAGCATGGAGGTCCTCCCCATGCTCTTTCTGATTCCAACAGAAGTTCTACCCATGCGAGTGATGTTCATGGAGGTCCTCCCCATGTACCCTTTGACATATTCCCTGGTGCCCCTCGCACCCCGGCCATCTCAAGCAGAAGTCCTCTCAACCACGACGCCAGCACGGCCCCGCGACTACATGTCGAGAATTAGCCCTGCCCCGAAGAGCCATCCAGGGGCAGGAAGGCGGGTCTTTGCCACCACACGAAGAATACTCGGAAGGCCCGGGTGGAGATAAAACCATCCCACTTCTCGGATTCCGAAGAGGAATGCGACTCAGCGATGGATCCTTCTCCCTACTCCTCTATGTCAAGGACTGGGGTAGGAACGAGGCCTGTCAGCCTCATTCTCCCAGAATGTGATGTCCACCTGATTCCCACCTCTCTTAGTAGGTATGTCTAGTAGGAGGAAATCGTGGAAATCCCACAGGTTCCAACCATGAAATCACCATTGTCGTCACCAGAAGCGCCCTCTACCTCTACCAGAGATCACATAGAGATATTTTGGGGACCAACGGCGGCAGAGCAATGACATGACCCATCACTGGTGACTGCAGTTCATGCACCATAAGCTGTGGCTATTAGCCTGTCGTATCGTGATATTGTGGTCAGGTCACCTCACTCTTCATAGGAAGAATCAGAATTTGGTAGCCAGTCAGCTCTTTTTCCATATTCTCCACTGCCCAATTTACTGTCCCAGCGGTCCGCCTCAGTACCGCTACCAGTCCCTCAGCCGCCCCAGTTGGAGAATGGGGCCATACGGGGCCAGACCCTAAATCCGAGCCCAAGAGCTTTTGGAACATTCTCGCAGTGGAACACTTCCTAGAGAAGTTCTGGCCAGTGGTAGCATCAAATTTTTTTTCACCAGAATCCCTCGCCCCGGAGGAAGTATAGTGCTTTCTCTTAACCCTATGGGTGACACACTTTCTTCATCGCTATCAGCGAGTATTGTACCCTAGGAGCCATGTTAACATCGACGAAATCGGAGATCAATGACGTCTGGTCGATTTGGATGCACTCCCTATGGCCCAGCGCCCCAAATCACTAGGTCGCCAGAGCACCCTTCAACAAAAATGCGTTCAGAGTTTCAAAGTACTCTGCAAAATCATTTTGGAAGATTCCCCCATGTTAAAATCCGTGGTTGGGGATAGTATGCCGCACTCCCCTTCATTCCTATCTTGTAGAATCTCGATTTATTATGCGAAATTGAGGTCATGCCTCCAAGAGGGGTCGCAGTCCACATGGATTATGTAGTGGAAAAGGAGGACGAGCTAGAGTTCTTCGACGGAGACTTAACCCCTGAGGGTGTAACACCACTACTGGACCTCTCAGAGAGGATTACCCATCAGCAGAGGAACATTCAAGGCCTCCTCATACCCACCTAGGCGCTGGTACTCCGTCGGATGGACGGTAAGGGTAAGGAGAATGTCATAACTTTCAAGCAATCCAACCCGTCCCCTTCAGTGTAGAAGATGGACGAAGACCCCGAGAAGGCCACATTGCACCAGCATCTCGATGAGCAGAAGAGGCTGGTCGATGAACTTTTGGCCAAGTGTGTTGTAGAGCGGCGACCCGACTATGGTAATCCCATGCCGGGGCAGTATGGGCCGGAACAATTCCCCCTGGCGAGATGCCTCCGAGAAACCCTGATCATGCTACTCCTGCAGACAGGGCAGAAGCCGGAATGCACGACAAGACGGTGTGATACATCTAACCAAACCCTCCTGAGCGATGAAGCAATCAGAAGAATCCAGCCAGGGTTCCCCCAGCCATCCCACAGGCCGTTCCACCAGTCACTCCATGAGCTGCTGAATCCATCTACCTTGTTGAAGAACCAAGCAACGCACTTGTGATTAGGGACCCTCGTCAAGACAGGGACCCCCACCCGGATGATCTTATTGCGGCACTCATCACCCACCTCGAGGCGTTGGAAACTCAGAACGTGGAAGTCTTACCAGATGAAAAACTATATCCCGCATGGGTGGATGATATGACTACACCTCTGGGTTTTGGTAACCCAACTTTCTTTCCCTTCAACGGGACAGGGGACCCGTTGCAGCACTTGGCCCACTTTTCTACTAGGTGGGGCCCTATGATGGGGACCCCTGCCCAGCAAAAAGCCACCAATATCTAATGTTTCATGTAGACATTGGAGGGCCCTGCATTCGTCTGGTACATCCAGCTCCATATCGGATCGGTGACCGGCTGGGAGGATCTTCGTCAGCAGTTCCTATACCAGTTCAGCTCCACCACGCGAAAGACCAGCATTGTAGACCTCTTCAAGTGAAAACAAAGTCCTGATGAGCGAGTCGCAGACTTCATCTCCCGGTCGAAGGGGCTTACATACTCCCTCGACATGCCACTGACTCAGGAGAAATTACTGACGATGTGTGTTGGGAATGTTAAAACAGAGATGGTTCCTTCCCTGATCACCCAAAACTACCCTGGGGGGTTCTGGGATTTCTCAGATAAGGATCAGCACCTTAAGGAAGCTCTATAATAGGCTATTCAGGGACGTCTACTGCCCCTTGTGATCCCATCCAGGAGGGATTCCAGAGCCGAACCTGCTACGATGGCCCAAATAGAAGCCCCCAAGCCGCTAGAATTACTGCTAGCGGCACCAACCCTGTAACCCAGCATAGGTCCTCCACCTCAAGTGCAGGCTCCTGCCTAGCAGCGCCCGCCTCAGAATCGATAGGTTCCCCCATGCAATGCGACACCGCTACCTAGGCGGGACAACCAGGCACCACCTCCTCGGCAGGCCCCTCCGGCCCCACATCAGGACCAGGCTCTCAGGGCCCCCTATCCGGAAATAAGGAACCAGACTTACTCATTCAACGAGGATTAGGTCCTTGGCTACTTCCAATGTGCTCTAGAGAAAGGGATTGTGCGCTTACCCGAGTGTAGAAGGCAGGCAGAGGAGAATCTCCCTGATCGTCCCAACTTCTTCCCCTATCACCGGATCCTGGGAAACGCCCTCAAGCAGTGCATTGTTTATAAAGACTGGCTCCAAGATCAGGTCCACAAAAACATAGTCAGGCTAGGCCCAACCCTGACATAGGTAGCAGGTGTCTTTGTCAGGTTAGAAAGTGGTAGTGATGATGAAGGCGAGTGGAAGCAGGTTCCCAGCTGTGGTTCCCAGAGGTATGATGACTGGATGGCTTGAAAAACAGTCGCTCGCACCCATGGAATCATTTGGGCGTTCCTGAATCAGCCAGAGCCTTCAGAATATGCGACCAGTACCTCTGTGTCATCATCACAGCCGACCTTTTCCCAAAAAGGGAAGCAGCGACGGCGCAAGAAGAAGCAACGCGCCCCACTGCTGTCATCTTCATCCCACACTCTTGGTAAATTTATGCCCCAAAAAATAGGGATTCCTCCCAGAATCCGCCCATAGGTGGATGATTCGTCAAGCGACAGCCAGGGGTACACTTCGGTTAATTCCGTGGAGCTGGTAAAGCCCTATTTGATTCTCGACAAGGGCGAATGACATGTGAACCACCCCAATGTCCCCAGCCGACGTCAATGTTAGAAGAACCACAACCACGTGGGTCCTCAAGACACGTCAGTGGGCACTTTCAGTCAGGTTGTACATGCTGCTGAAACATGACAGCAAGCTCATCACAGAGCTCAGCACGCGCAGCCTCATATGATACACTTAGATCTACCTCCACCACCATTCATGCTACTAGATCAGGTAGAGCTACCTCGTCCATATCACGGTCAGTATTTTCCAGCTGCAGGACAATCTCCATTTTCGGGTCCTAATCCGGCAGCTACTCTCCAAGCATCATCTAGTAGGCAGCGGGATGTACGCAGTACTAGCCAGCCGCCTGTTCAACTGGCGTGACCCGCTATACCTCCAACTATAGAGTGACCTCTTGTGGGAAGAAGCTCACGTCTGGCATGAAAGTATGATGTCCTGAAGAACTTACCCGGTATTCCAGCAAGTATTTTTATCCTTGAGGCCCTTCGCCTATCGTATGAAATGCACAAAGCACTTGTCGAGTCCCTAAGGAGCCCCCTCCAGTTTGAGACAGAGGTTGCAGCTGCAGAAGCCTCCCACACTAAGGTAACTGAGAATTACGAATACCAAGTAGTTATCTCGTCCTCTAGTGAAGACGAAGACCCTCCCAAACATGGGAACATTCTCCCACTATACATCACTGGTCGGTTCAATGTCCTGGAAGTCTGCCGCTGTCTCCTTGACACCGGTTCTGGGATCAACCTAATCATGACCCGGACACTACGAAAGATGGGTTTGTCAGAGGATGATCTTACTCCCTCCGACCTTAGAATTCAGGGACACTATAGGACCGAGAAATCCCTGGTAGGCAGGATCTACTTGAAGACCTAGTTAGGTGGCCTAATTTCCAGCATAGAGTCCATGGTTGTCTCACAGGACACCACCTACAATGCATTGATGGGCATGCCATTGCTCCACCTACAAGAAGTGGTCCCTTAGTCGTATCACCAATGCCTCAAAAACTCCCTTAATGGTCGAGTAGGCATGCTCCAAGGAGATGTTCTTCCTTTCACCTCCTGTGAAGCCCACTATCTAGATGATGACTAATACAAGTGAAAGGATAAGAAAATCCTGGCAAGTGAGGATGAACCCGCCCAGGTCACAAGTGATCCATGGGCAGGTCAGGATGACACCTACATCTTCCTGATCCATCGATTGGAGGCCACGACCCCCAACAAGGGGCAGTGTTTTGTTTTTCCATGAACCAAAGGAAGGCATGTTTCTATGTCCAAGCGACGATGGAAAATCACATCGTACTCCTACACCAACTAGGCTCAGGTGATCCTGGAACCTCCTACCCCTATGTTGTATCGCAATGATAGGATTATGGAAATGAAAGTATGTCATATGTGTCTCTTCTGCCGGGCTGGAATCAACCGACTCAGGCCAACGTGTCACCACTTCTTTGATGTCATCAAACGTGGCCCCTTAGCCCGAAGGCAAGATGGGATATGATTTATTGTCTTCATTGATATGGTCTCAGTGACGCATGGGTATCCTGATATGATGACCACTACAGCCCAGGCCAGCACCAGCTACCTGTCAGGGATTGATAGCTCAGAAGCCGCTCCCCCTGTAGGAAATCCCTCCACAGGCGGAGAGGATGATCTGGAGGATGCTCCCCCCCCCCCGCCTTTGAATAACGCGTCTCTACCATGGTCGATGAACTGGTATAGGTGAACCTTGGTAGCGAGGTGGATCCGAGACCCACATTGATCAGTGCAACCATGTCCCTCGAAGAGTAGTAGTGGTACGTAGACTTTCTCATGAAGCACCATGACGTGTCTTCCTGGATTTACGGTGAGATGCCAGGGCTAGATCCTCATGTAGTCATTCACTGCCTTGGTCTCCCGAAAAATCATTGTGGATTCGAGCAGCCTCCCATAAAAATGCACCCGTCTCACGGTGCCATGGTTGAGGCCGAGGTTGATATGCTTATCAATTCCAGCTTCGTCAAGGAATTCCAATAGCCAAAATGGCTTGCCAACATTGTGCCAGTCAAGAAGAAGAATAGGAAGATCAGAGTTTGCATCAACTTCAGCGATCTCAATTGCCACTTCCCAAAGGATGATTTTCCCCTTCCGGTTACTGAGTTATTGATTGATGCCACGGTCGGGTTCGAAGCCCTGTCTTTTATGGATGGGTATTTTGGGTACAAACAGATCTGGATGGCCCCTGAGGATAAGGAGTCCACTGCCTTCAGGGCTCCCCAGGGTACTTTTTGTTACCATGTTATGCCCTTTGGCCTAAAATATATAGGTTCCACTTATCATCGGTCCATGCATCGCATATTCAAGCTGATTATCAGGACGCTAGTGGAATTCTACATGGATGATCTAGAGGTCAAATCTCGCCAGTGCTAGGACCATATCAATGTCCTTAAGAAAGTGTTCAGTTTCATCCGTTCCCGCCACCAAAAGATAAACCCATTAAAGTGTGCCTTTGGGGTCACCTCTGAGAAATTTCTTCGCTTTGTTGTTAGATATCGGGGCATTGAGATCGACCCAGAGAAGATCAAGGCTATCACTCAAATGCCTCCCCTGAGCAATATTCGGGAGCTCTGAGGTCTCCAAGGCCACTTAGCCTACATATGCCGATTCATTGTGAACCTGTCCGTCATGTGTAAGCCCTTTTCCCGACTCATGAAGAAAGTCACTGCCTAAGAATGGGATGAAGAGTGTCGGACCGCCTTCAAAGAAGTCAAGCAGTATCTGCTCCAACCTACGGTTTTGATGCCATCTGTCTCTGGAAGGCTGCTGGTCCTTTACATGACCGCCCTAGAATGGTCTCTCAGTGCACTTCCCACCCAAAAGAACAATGAGGGGATAGAAAACAGCCTATACTATCTCAGTCACATACTTCTCGACATGGAGATCTGATACTCCCCTATCTAAAAGAGCTGCCTTGAGCTCGTGTTTTCCATACAGAAATTGCGGATTTACCTGCAGAAACATGAGGTACAGTCGGTATCTCGGGTAGACCCACTGAAGTACATCCTGAACTTCCCCATGTTGACTGGCCGACTAGCGTGGTGGGTGGTGATCATCCTGTAGTTCAACATCAGGTTCGTGCCTCAGAAGGCCATCAAGGGACATGCATTGGCTAACTTCTTGGCTGCTCATCCATCCTCCGCATATCAATCCCTAGACCTAGATTTTCCTGATGAGGCGTTCCTTTCAGTTGAGCATGCCTTCTCATGATGGAAAATGCACTTAGAAATTTCCTCCAGGAGCCCTGATGGTATGAGGCTCAACGATCCTAAGCTCAAAAGAGTGGGTCTGGGTATCGTATATATCACCCCGATGCAAGATGTCATGCCATACTCATTCCTATTGTCAGAAGGCTGCACCAAAAATGAGGCTGAGTACCAGTCTCTCATCACCAGCCTCGAGTTGGCCCTTGAGATTGATGTTCCCCATCTACATGTGAAAGGGGATTATGAGCTGGTTATCAAGCAGGTCAATGGAGACTATGTTGTCAGGAAGCTGGTGATTTTGCCATTTCTGGAGTGCACCCTCCATCTAATGTCCCAGTTCACTTCTCGACCTGAGTTGACCCATGTCCCTCATTCACAGAACGGTCGCGCAGATGCTTTGTCTGGCTTAGCTGTGTTGCTCGCAGAACCATACCAAGATGATTTGATTGTACTTGTGGAACATCAGAGAGTCATTGCACCCGTCACCCTAGAGTATGACGACAACATGCAGGTAAGTCATCTTACCATCGGACCCTCTACGTCAGGGGTCCCAGGTTCTTCATACATAGTGGTTGTGGCCACTCCCGAATGGAGAACAACTTTTTTCAAGTATCTCCAAAATGGATGCCTCGCAGGCGATTGGGCCTAGAGCAAGCGAATCTGACGCTGCGCACTGCAATTTACCCTCTAGAGTGGTCTCAATCTTGAGCGGATCCTCTATAAGAGGATCTCAGATGGAGTTATCCTCCATTTCATTCAAGGATTTGAGACTTATTAGGTCATGCAAGAGGTTCACGTAGGTTCCTGTGGTGCCCACCAGGCTGGGCGCAAGTTGTCCCATCAGATCCAGAGGTTGGGGTACTTCTGGCCCTCTATGATCCATGATTGTATCGAGTTTTCCAAGAGATGCCATGCATGCCAAGTTCATGCTAAATTCCTACATCGATCACCAAAGTCTCTCCACTCCACCAAGTATTCTTGGCCACTTGCAGTGTGGGGAATCGATGTCGTGGGACCATATCCACCGGTGAGAGCTCGCCAGTGTAGGTCCATCCTAACTGCTACAGATTTCTTCTCCAAGTGGGTAGAGGCAGTACCACTCAAAGAGGTTAAGTCCCTTTCCATCGTTGACTCTGTGATCTCCAATATCTTCCACCGGTTTGGAGTCCCTCACGCTGTCGTCACCAATAACGACACCAACTTCCGAGCGGATGAGATAAAGAAATTGTATGCCAAGTAAAATATCCGTTCAAACCATACCTCTCATTACCATGCATAGGAAAATGGACATATCGTGGTGTTCAACAAAACCCTCTCTAACATTCATCCGAAAATGGTTGGTTAGAACAAGAAAATATGGCCGGACAAGCTCCCCAACGCCCTCTGGGCTTATCAGACAACGACTTGAAATTCCATCTAGGTGACCCCATATTCTATGGTGTATGGGGCTGAGGTCGTGCTTCCCATTGAGATCCAGCTGCCATTGCTACGCACTGTAGTCTACGACCAGCAGGTGCCAGATAAGGTGGCTGAAATCTATCTAGCTGAATTGGAAGCAATGGATGAGAACAGGCTTCGTGCCCAGCACAATCTGGAAAGGCATCAGAACAAGATATCCAGAGCCTTCAACAAGAAGGTTCTCATTCGCTCTTTTCTGCAGGGTGACCTGGTGTTTGCCCTTCGAGCGCCAATGATTCCCGGTAGGAAACCGCCCAAGCTAGAGCCCAAATGGGAAGGGCCATACATCATCCAAAATGTTTACCACCATGGAGCATACTCCTTGGTGACCACAGATGGTGAGCGTATAACTCCTCCCACCAATTCTAAGTTCATCAAGCAGTACTTTACCTGAGCCCCATGGTCCTACATGACCATAAACTGTATGTTCCCGCACAACCCTACACTGCATGTTATGGTCCTGCATGACCCAAAACTGCATGTTACGGTCTAGCATGACCCTAAACTGCACCACCGTCCTGCATGACATTAAAGCTGTGATATCGTCCCGCAAGACGATAAACTACAAAATGGTCCGAGCTCTATGAACTTAAACTATGATCTCCCCCAGTCCTTACTGTAAGATGTTAAAATGAAAACTGGTCAGGCCTTCCTGACTAAGGCTTAACCTCAGGCCCCTTGGACTTTCCCGGCCCATGGCCCCTGTCCTCACTACATGACGTTAAACTGCAAGTTAGTCAGGCCGTTCGGACTGAGGCCCAGCCTCATGCCTCCCTCACTAAGGCCTAGCCTCAAGACCCTTGGCCTCTTTGGGCCCCTGGCAACTGTCCTTACTACAAGACGTCAAACTAAATGCCAGTTAGGCCCTCCAGACCGATGATTATCCTCAGGCCCCTTAGCCTTCCCCGACTTAGACTCTCTTATGGGATTGTACGGAATGGTGTGGGACTATGTCCTCATTCATGTCGGATTACTCTCCATATCGTACATATCCCCAGATGAGATGTTTCCCCCATCCTGCATGATGTTAAACTACATATCGTCTTGCATGACATTAAACTGCACTTCTATAACTACGTATTGATCAATTCCCATCCTAATGGGATATGTAGGAATGCTCAAATGTCTTGTCTTGAGCCCAGCCCCGAACTCTTCTCTTTGACCGTCCCCCTTGGGTATAGTTTCCTCAGAGGGTCCTTGCATGACGAGGAGTACGCATCCTTATCCCCACTCATAAAAGGATTATAAGGGTCACACCATGTGCCCACTCCCGTTCTTCTATCTTCCCACCTCCTCACCGCATGACGTTTAACTGCATGGCCTTAAAAAACTATGTATGGCTTGATTCCCATCCTAATGGGATACGTAGGAACGCCTGGACATTTCATCTGTTGGCCCAGCCCAAAATCCAAAATCTTCCCCTCCGGTCAAGAAATATGGTAGGGTGCACACTATTTCCCTGAATCACATCGAGCAAGCCTCGACCCAGCTGTACGTCCCCCCAGGAGATGTTCTCCTCTTTCATGGATGGGTACAGCTATGCATCACCCACTCCTTGAATGGTATTCCATCACATTCCTCACCTGGAGGAACCCCATAGAACGACCTAAATACCACGCCCAAGGTCTCTCCTACCGATACGGGCCAACGCCCCCCGAGGGTTCCTGACCAACAAGCCGATACAAGTCCCGCATTACGAATTTGGTCAACGGTCAACACTAATTTGTTTCTCCCATATCAGGTCACCATAGGGACGCTGTGTTTCGAACAAGGTCAACAGTGTCCTGGATTTTTGGGTACACCCTGAGATGTTCCAAACATCGTGTGCAATGATTCATTCTACCCCATCCCGAAGCGACAAACATCCCTCCAGGTGGTGCCAGCGGTCAAGACCATGGCCCTGATTCTCTTATAAGGGATGAACAACGTGGTGTCTGATTATGTACTCATTCATGCCTGGTTACTTTCCATGTCGTACACATCCCCAGATGTGATATAGGTATCTATTTCCCCATCCTCATTGCAAGACGTTAAACTGTAAACTGGTCAGGCCTTCCTGACAGATGCTTAACCTCAGGCCCCTTGGCCTTTCCGGGCCCACGACCTCCATCCTCACTGAAAGATGTTAAACTGGAAGTTAGTCAGGCTGTCCTAACCAAGGCCCAGCTTCAGGCCTCCCTCACTAAAGCCTAGCCTCAGGCCCCTTGGCCTTTTCAGGCCCTATCCCAAATTCTTACTCGGAGTGTATGGTGTGATGAGGTATTATGTCCAAATTCATGTCGGGTTGTTCACCATACCATAAAACTCTAGGGAATCCTATACCCCACCCCTCGCCCTCACTATAGGACGTTAATCTATGAGTTGGCTAGGCCTTCCAGAGAAAAACCTAACTATCAGGCCCCTTGGCCTCTTCAGGCCCCCTGGCCCAGGTTCTTTCCTACGAGACTGTGCAGAGTGGTGCGGGATTATGTCCTCATTACTCGCTATGCCGCACATGCCCTCGATAGGGTATCCTACCCTTGGGTATCTTCTAGAACTATGTGTGTCTTGATTCCCATCCTTATGGGATACATAGGATCATCTGAATGTCTAAGCTTTAGGTCCAGCTCCACCTCTCGAAAATCTTCATCCCACCTTGTCCCCTTGGCCTACCCTTCCTCCACAAGGGGAGTAGGTGGCGTGGTATGGGATTATGTCCTCATTCACATCAGACTTGTAATGACCACGCCATGTGCCTCTCCTTCCCGAGCTGTTTTGTCGACCCTTTTCGACGGTTCAACAATGTGGCTAAGGGTACTCTTCTTTATTACCTAGAATGTTGGACTTTACTCGGACATGTCCGCAACCACTTTTTAGGCTTTGTGTATCCCTCCATCAGGGATTCCATCACCTTTCACACCCAAAGGGACCCCCAAGAATGGTTGGGATACCACACCCAAGGGCTCTCCTACCGTTACGGGCCAATGCCCTAGAGGGTTTCGGACAACAAATCGATAAAAATCTCATGTTGAGAATACGATCAGCAGTCGATGCTCGTTTGTTGTTCCCACATCAGGCTAACACGATATGGACACTATTTTTTTACCACAGTTAAAAGATATCCTCCAATGCCATGCCAACCCAATTATGCCCAAAATTTCGGTTACACGATTCACATCCTTCTCCATTCTCCTCATGTCCATGTAGAGTTTCGAAACTGTTGATAATATTCCTCAGTGCACATCTTCACATTTGGGGAACAAAGCCACGTCAGAGGCGTCTTTTGGGGCCCTTCACCGATTTCCCCTTGATGGATGTTTCGGGTATTGCGATAGAGAACTTCCCTCCCTTGTTTCCCACACCGAGTTTAACTCACATGGGCTTAGGGATCGGGTTGAGGTCTGCGCTCACCTGGAAAGTTTTCCTCCACCCATGGTTCGAGCTCTAAGACCGTAAAATAAGATCTCTTCAGAACAACGTTTCGCTTGAGTCCTATCCTCATGGGATACGTAGGACCGCCCGATCATTTTCGGTTCCAGCTTATTAAGGTGATAAACTCGTCACCTTCACCTCTCACCCCTTGGCCTGAGGTTCCTTTCTCAGGATTATATGGTATGGTGTGGTATTACGTCCTCATTCACATTGGTTATGCCACATGACACCGTACACATTCCCCATCTAGAATCGTTTTTTCTATGTTTGTGTCGCATGACATTAAAATGTCTGTTTGGTCCTACCACGCAACCCTAAACTGTGACATTATTGTCCTGGCTGCATGATGGAAAACAGAACTGCATTGTGATGACCTTGTTATAGAGATCATCTCGTTGGGTATTGGTCACATGCCAAGCCATTTTTCAATGCCTACCACATCTTGATTCTAGTGGCAACACCAGGGCTTGAGTCCCTAGGCCTGTTGCTTCACAAAAAAACACTCACCTTAAAAGGAAAAAAAGATTTATCAAATTCCACTTCTTTTGGTGTAAGGGCCACGCCCGCACATCCATTTTTTACTAACACTGGTATCTTATCATGTCACCCTTCAGAACTACGTATGACATGATTCCCATCCCTATGGGATACGTAGGAGTCCCGGGCACTTCCTCGTAGGCCAAACCTAACTTTCATGTGCGGTCCCTTGACTCGATCACTCCACAGAGAACGCATGGTAAGTAGGGATTATGTCCTCATTCACATCGGGTCTTGTAACTAGCTTACCGTGTGTCCCCTGATCTCCCTACTCCTACATGGTCCGAGATCTAAGACCTTAAACTAATACCATTTCAAGAACTACGTGCAGCTTGATCCCCATCCCCACGGGGTACGTAGGAACACCTTTGCGCTTTGCTTTAGCACAGCTCAACATCATCTTTTGGTCCCTTGACCTAAAACCTCTCTCAAGGGAGCTTGTGCGGTGTGGTATGGGATTATGTCCTCCTTCATGTCGGGTTGCTCACTGCACCACACACACCCCCAGTTCCCATCCATGTCGGGTTTTTCGTAAATACCCGTCACGTGCCTCCTGTGATTTATCCCACTCATGGTCCAAATTCTACAACCCTAATCTATGATCTCCCTATGGGAATGGACTCTGCTACCTCTATCTAATATGTCTCACTGTCATATTCAGATGCGTTTTGACAAAGATCCCGAAGTGTGGGAGTTTCATCGGGAAATTCCCCTCGTCCCATTACATAGCTTTGTGCGCTTTCTGTTTGGATCCCCACCCTCTCCCACATCCAAAAGGACCCCCGAGAAACATGGATTCTTGGATTAAGGGCTCCCCAAGAATGCTGGACCTATGGTCCCTCCAATCGTTTTGGGCCAACATCCCTACGGATCTCTGACAACATTTGTGACATGGTCTCGTGTTTCGAACATGGTCAACAATCGACCCTCATTTGTCTGTCCCCATTCTATGGTAACACGATATGGATTTTACATTTCCACCAAGGTTTACAGTTATCCTCTATCATCACGCCGTTGTCGTTGTGATCCAAACCTCGAGCATCAGGATCCACACATTTCCACTTCCTCATGTTCAAGTGGAATCCCAACACACTCGGCTCTATCTCTTCACACATCTAGGTTCGACACATGGTCATGTTAGTATCATGGGGCTAGTATTCACAAAGTGTCCCTTGATCCTAACCTACCCCCTCCTATGTCGGGAAATCCCCACCACTACTTATTGTTTCCCACACTGAGCAAGACTCATGCGGGATTAGTAGTTTTGGCAGGATGTATACCAACACGGACAGGCTTCTCGTTGACCCCTCAGAACTACGTGTGGCTTGATTCCCATCCTCATGGGATACATAAGGACACCATGGTATTTTTCCTATGGTCTAGCCCATAGTAATCATTAATACTATTCTTCCCCTTTTTGGCCCACTGGCTGGACCCCTCGTAGAGGACCATGTAACTATTACTCTGCCCTAAACAAGTTCAGGATGCCCCAAGATCCCATTGGGAAGTGACATACCCCCTCGCCCGAGAGTCCTTGTCCCAAAGAAGGAATGATCCATGATCAAACCGATGCACCCATCTGGCGTAATCCCACCATGGTGGTGTAATTACATGAGTATTGGATTCTGTTCGGAAAAACCATCACTCCATATTCCACGCTTTACGTGCGCCTTATTCGGACCCTCGTCCCCTTTCATGTATGAAGGGACCCCCTAATGGCCTATTCTCATGCTGCATCGGCTTACCTACCGTCCTGGGCCAATGCCCCGGCCAACGCCCTAGAAGACTCTTGAAAAAATTTGTGACATGGTCTCATGTTTCAAACATTGTCAAAGGCCGACCCTCATTTGTCTGTCCCCATTTTAGGCTAATGCGACGTGGATGCTGTGTTTCCGCCATAGTTAACGGTTATCCTTTATTGACACTCCATCCCCACAATGTTATAAATCCTGGGTATCGTGATTCAAACATCCCATTTCCATCTATTCGGACCGATTTTTGCGCCCAAGGCGTCGCACCGTTCATGCATAAGAGCGCGTCGACGAAACGGTAATTCGGCTGTCTTGAGAACTTAATTCTCCGGCCAGGTCTCTCCTATTTTCCAGAAATCCAGAATGGTTATCAAAACCCTCGATGCCCGAAGATTGGTTCCCACTCTTATGTTGGGTGGCACGATGAGGCAACTATCTCTTATTTCTCACATCGGGCCTAACCCACGTGAGGTTAAGGAATTGTCGCCGGACGTCCCACAGACATTGTAAGGATGTAATGAACTGATGAAAATGGAGGAAATCATGCATACTACTACATTCATAGAAAGATGAAAGTTAAGGCACGACAGTACCATTAAACGGTTTGTAATTGTTAGAGTACTCGGGGGTCGACTCCCCCCATGGATGGATTGACCCCATCAAAAGAGTGTTGCAGCTCTGCCACCCTTCGACTTGTGGAATCTAGGAATTGATGCTGCTGACTTAGCTCCCACACCTCCACACCAGCGGTGGGGCACATTTCATCAACCGTGGACCTGGCCCTCTATATACCGGCCTGAATGGAAACCATCTCTTCATAAGCCTGTCTCATATGCTCTTCTGCCTCTGCCATATGGGCCTTCAACTGTGAGATCAGCTCAGATTGTGTATTAAAAGAGGCTGAATGCTCATATGCCTGGATCTCCAGCTGATGGACCTCGCTTTCAGCCTCCTATAGCTTCTTGATTTTTGTCGCTTTCCTCCGCTACCAGCCCACACTGAGCCCGTGATCATACTCCCGGATCATATCGGCCATGAGATCTCGGATGACCGCATGAGGACGTTGGGCATCAACTACCCCAGCGCACAGTTTGCACAACCGTGAGTGAAGTCTGTCCATCTCATCCCGCCATTGCACTAGGGGGGTTTCATTGATCAAGTGCGTGATTAACTTCCATGATCGGTGGCAGAAAATGCTTCTTTTTTCTTCATCGAAGGCCGTTTCATCCCAGTCCACGTGATTGGCTAGCCCGTATGCAGGATATGCCCGCAGGAAATCCTACATAGGATCTACATCTGGTGTTGAATCCAGTGCGACATCTGGCACCGGAGCAGGCATGACGGGACTTGGGCCGGCTGGTTGATCCTCTTCATCGGACTCCACCTCGATATCCTCGTTCACAACCCTGCTGGTGGTCCCTATGACGGTAGATAGTGTTGAAGCTCGGGTAAGTGGGGGGGACTATCTCCACCATCACAGGAATGCCACTAGGAGGGATGCCACCAGACATCCCGACCATCCTTGCCGCAGTGGACCATGCCAGTCAAATCATTGTATGATAGAGAATGGCGTAGACCTTAGTTAGCATGATCTACATACGACATCAATGAATCAAGTGGAAAGAACTTATGGAGATCGAACTCCTGGTACTGCTCTTGGGTCGATGCTGACGCGACCCCAAGGTGCGACCCTCCGTATACTGTTGGAAGGTCTGGATATTTTGGAGGTGCCACCTCGGGTGCTCTGGCCCCGCCATAAATAGAACTGGATGCAGCCATAGGCGCTGGTTCTAAAGTTCCAGCGTCATCACCCACCAAAGGGTAAGAGCGAGGTCTGTGTACAAGTTCCTCTTTCACGGTTTAGATGTTCATGAGAGGTCTACAACAACATAAGAGTAGACCCATAGGAAATAGATTTGTAATGATACCTCGAGAACCTCTGCGAAATCATCAAAATCTGAGTCTTGGTCTCCAAATTCGCCCTCCTCCAACAAGCTCCCTCCGCTAGCCTCATCCCCCCAAGAGGATTCCTCCGATTCTTCCGGAAGGGGGAAGCGCTCCCTCAGATCGACGACTGACAGTTATGGGGGAATCGTCCGATCTAGAAGTACCCTCTCTTGGTCTATCATTTGGCGTGGGACAGCACTGGAGTGAATGTAGTCCTCCTGCTCATCCATGTATTGCTCCGCCTCCGCCGAAGACGCTGCGAAACCAGCCCAGATTGGGCCTATGCCCTGAAAATCCATTCCAAGATGAGTCAAGTGCACCCACATCTCGGGTGCACTGAGGAATTGCTGGTTGACATCCCAAATTTCCCATACCTCTAGAAAAATGGCATCCTCTAGCATGTCAATGTGGCGTAGTCGCTTCCCACGAGCCTAAGTGGATATCCTATGAAATCCCCTCGGTGGGTGCCCCTCCAGATGGCTCTGCTCTTCCGGGACCACCGGGTCCACTACCACTACTGGATCTGCCATTGTTTCCACACCCATGTCCAGTGCAGGTCTCACCTCCATGGCAACCCCGCCACCGCGAGAGGCCCTTTCTTCCCTCCGACCCCGACCTCGGGATAGGGGAGGCTCTCCATCACCAACCCGAATGGTTGGCTGCCTCAGCATCTCTCCCGGATAAGTGGCCTCTCAGCTGATGGAATACTCCTTCACCAATCCGAAAGAGGTAGTGGACGAAGGCAATTCAATTCACATATTCCTGTCTTCCTATGTGAACATGAGCCACAACTGCCTCATCACACACGGGTGCCCCTCGTGACGCACCTCCCAGTAGACCTGTGGGGTCAGCCGCTGCAGGCACCAAATCTGCCTCGCGAATCGATGCGGGGAGTATGGTTCGCAGAGCGGCTCATGGTCCACCCATGCCACCAAGACTCCTCCATAAAAGGCCAAGAGATAAGCCCGGTGCTCTTCCATTCCCCTCCAATCGACAGTAAGTACCCCCGTCGGTAATGGAAATGGATGGAAGTTAAACTCATCCACCATCCACACCCAGTTTAGAACCATCAGCATAGTTAGTTTGAATGGGAATATACTGGTTGCATTCAGAATGGATGGGTGGAAGTTTGATCCTGGCGGCGAGATAAGGTTTGGATATTCGTAAACCCCCTAATGTGCGCTGCGATCCACCCGTACAGAAGGTTGAAGGGCCCGCATATCCTCGGTGGCTTCTTGTCCTCGCTAACATGCCGCAACATCTTGTACACCTTGGTGAGCATCAGAATACCCAGATTGACCCGCCTTCCCATGGCCAGCATGGACGCCATGATGAACGAGCTGGGCTGCACCCCCATGTTGGTATCCCTCACCGGTAGGATCCAACCGCAAATAAGGACCGTGATGAATGCTGCCAGCTTGACTATTGGCTACTCTTCAGTGATGACACTGAAACCCGAAGTCTTCCGTTGGCTGTCCTCCAAGATTTTCCAATATGAATGCTTTCTTCCTCGTTGAGCCTCCTTCAGACAAGTTCGAGGCCACATAGGTAACTCTCGATTATCCGGGATTTTCAGGAACTGCTTGAACCACTTCTTAAAGTAGACATCTCTCACCTTCTCATTGTCCTCCCAAGGGACTAGTGCCATTAGTGCCGACGCCGGCCGCGACATCTGCTCTGGATTCTCCCACTCACTCATAATAGGGAGGAACTCATCATTCATTGCCCCCAATATCGGGACCCCAGTAATCTGATGGACATCCAGCATGCTCATTCCCACATCCCCATGGTGCAGGTGAAAAGTATTGGTCCTAGACGACCATCTACTCAGCAGCTCTGGCATCAGCTATTTCAGCTGGTGAATGTGGAACTGGGAGGCCCATGCCACCTTATACAGGCCCACCCTCCTCATCTTGGCCCCAAACTCCTCACATGAGGAACCTACCTAGTACGCCCATGCCCATTCGTTGGTGAAGTTGCCGCCCTGGCACATGTCCCACTCATCGGACCACCCCTTCCTTGAATCCTGCAAAGCTACCTACAACATGGTGCATTACAGAGAAGGGGTTGTCTCTAGTTGCAGTGGCTTCCTGTCACTATTATTCACAAGGTTGTACATGTAGTCAGTCGCGACAGGTGTGAAGTCCTCCCGCGCATGACCATCGGCCGCCCTGAACCAATAGCGCTGACATGGCGTGCTCCTGAACCAGCAAGCCGGTTCATCCCTACTCACCTCAGAAATGAAGACATCATCCCTTAGCCCGAAGCCATACAAAGGCAGTTTTATGCACATCGAATAGTTCTTTTGGCTATCTCATAAGAGGTTTTTCCATGAATTATGGTGCGAGTGACTTCATATAATCTCGCCTAGACCCAGATGGTTGTCCATATCATCCCTCCAGGCGGCATCTACAAGCACCCCCAACACAGCTTGTTGATGGGACATTTTGGTTGTGGAACTCGAAAAAATTTCGGGTCGGGTCGCAAAGGTTGCTCCTGAAGATCTCTCGCAAAGCTCGGGAGAAAAGAAAATGACGTGGAGCCTTGCCTTGGCTGCCAAAAAGAAGTTTGAATGGCATATCCAAGGAGTTGGAGACTTGTGTTTCGCCGCAAAGCTCAAGTCACGAAGAGCAGACGTGGAGTATGCGGAGCTTCGCGAAGTCGAGAGTGAAAAAGGAAAAAAGTCACCATAGGAAAAAAGAGAGGTCAGCACCCGCTATTTATAGGTGGTGACCCTGGAGCCTTGCGGCGTGTCCCGCCCACGTGGAGAATCGTGGCGCGTTCGTACCGTGCGGCCATTGTCCACCCCGCGCACCCTCTTCGCGGGGCCGCGTCACAAAGTGCTGAGAATTCTGTCGATTTTCCCTTCAGACTTCGACCCTTGATCCCTCCGCAGCTCCAAGTCTGAGGGGGGGCATTTGTTGGTGCCAAAAATATTGGATGCAAAGTGAAGAAGGAAATGAATCTCGCATGCTGACTCGCAAAGCACCGACGTGGAGCCCCCACAAGCAACAAGGCTGCCGCGAAGCCCCAGAGGTGGTAACCCACGACGAACGCCCTAACATTTGTGAGCCCGCCGTGAAGCCCCAAGGGCAGTAACCCTCCAAAAGTGCCCTGACATTCATGAGCCCGCCACGATGCCCCAGAGGCAGTAACCCTCCATGAATGCCCTGACGTTCGCGAGCCTGCCGTGAAGCCCCAGAGGCAGTACTGCTCTCTGAACACCTTGATGTTCATGAGCCCACCGTGCAGCAGAGGAGGCAGTAACCCTCTGTGAACCCAGTTGACATTCGTGACCCACCGCGAAGCAACCACTTCCCCTTCACGCCGCATGAGCTCTGCTCCGCGGCTCCCCTTGCCTATAAATACTGGGCTCCCCCTGAACCCGACAGAAGGACAATCCGACCTTTCAGCTTCTCAACTCCCGAATTGCGAAGCATCCTTCGCCCCATGAATCATGAGCTCTGCTAGGTATTTTTTCTTCGCGAGCGGCCTCCGCCTTGTCTCATTTTGAGACCCCCTTCCGAGAGGGATGCCCTTCACGAAGCCTATGGGCATTCTCGAAGGAAGGGGATTCCCAAGGGAACCCAGGCAGACTCGGAGTGCTTATGCTTCTCGAAACACCCATCCTGTACAAGTGATCCACATGCCAAGGCAGGGTCACTAAACTCTGCGAAGCACACTGCTTCACAGCACCTTGCTTCGCGAGGCACCCCTGCTTCACGAGGAAGTGCTCTGCGAACACCATTCCACTTCATGTATCACCTCCCATTCACACCCCTACCCCATGCATAGGCTAAGGCATTCCACTTCGCGAAGCATACCCCTTTGCTTGGAAACTACACTTCCCGTGCGACCCTCCAGGTTTTCACAATGTGAATTCAACGTCCCATGGACAACATCACCCATAGTGTTGCTTCACCTGATGTTCCTTCGCATAGGCATGCTAACAACTATTGTTTCTTCGCATAGCCACGCCAACGTGGACCCCTTGATGGTTAGCTCTACGACCCCATTTTACCACAACTTTGTTGGTACCTTCCCTACCCCAAGGGGAAGAGGGTACCGATTATGTAAGTCCTAGGGGTATGGAGTAGACTCACCTCATTCGAGCTGTATGATGTTAAACTACCAATCACCTCGTCCTCAACACATGATGTTAAACTATGATCTGACCCCGTGCTTTGCATGCAGGGTTCCCCCGTCTCGGACATTCTTTACGTCGCTCGTCTCCACGGGAATGGAATCACACTCACATGGGATGATATCCACCTTCTCAGAGTAGCGTATGTCCACAGGGGAAGGGAAACCACCTTGGTGTAAGCCCCCAAGCCTCTCTTGCAGAAGGTAGCACCCATGCACCTCCGTACTTCCCCACTGTCAAGGCCAGTGGAGGGCGCGATAGGGAACGAGGCACCTTCCATATTTTGTCCCAAATACCTCTCCCGTTGTGATTTTACACACCTTGGGCCTCCATCCCGGAGTAAGTCCCGGCACTACCAGCCACCTAACACGTAAGCTCCTCTTCTCTTCTCACGGACGCACCCTTCGCGACGTAATCGTCAGGTCGTTGCTGCCTCTTCTTTCTCACACCGAGCACGAATCACGTGGGCTTAGAGTATGCATCGACCATGGAAATGCCCATGTCCAGAATGATGTTAAACTGTATGCCCTGTACAGCATGACGTTAAAATGTATTCCCTGTACAGCATGACGTTAAACTGTATGCCTCGTCCAGAATGGCGTTAAACTTTATGCCACATCCAGAATGAAGTTAAATTGTATCATGTCCAACATGACGTTAATCTGTATGTCCCGTCCACCATGACATTGACTGTATGCCCCTTCCACCATGAGGTTAAACTGTATGCCCCGTCCAACATGATGTTAAAATCCACACTGGAACTACATGGTCTTTGATCTGTGCTAAGGCATGGTGTGTAGGATGCCTCCATGAGGTTCAATCCCACCACCCATTGTTTATTCACATCAGGGTTCACTCTCGTCCTGCATGACGTTAAACTGCATTTTGTCCCAGTGGTAAGCTCTTGTGACCATCCAGAATTATGAGGAATTTGATCCATTATAATTTGTGGAACGTAGGAAGCCTCCACGAGGTTCAATCCCACCACCAGGTGACCCCCTGGGTTCACTTTCACATCGGTTCGCTGAAAAAACCCAACCTGAACTATGTGGTCTTTGATCAGTGCTAAGGAATGGTACGTAGGAAGCCTCCACGAAGTTCAAGCCCACCACCACTTGGACCCCAGGTCCTCCTTCACATCAGCCTTCCAACATCAAGTTGAACTACATGGTCTTTGATCCATGCTAAGGTGCGGTACGTAGGAAGGCTCCATGCAGTTCAAGACCATCACCCGTTGGTCACTCTGACCTCTTTCACATCGGTTCACAAGCACTTGGGCAGCCTAGAGTGTAATCACCACACCATCTCGACCAAGGTCCTCCTCCATGTCGGCCTTCTGACGTCCAATTTGAACTATAAGGACTTTGATCCATGTCAAGGCATGGTACGTAGGAAGCCTTCCTGAGGTTTAAGCCCACCATCCATCAGACCAAGGTCCACTTTCACGTCGGTTCACTGACGACACCCATCAGACCAAGGTCCACTTTCACGTTGGTTCGCTGATGACACCCATCGGACCAAGGTCCACTTTCCCGTTGGTTCGCTGACGACCCAATCGGACCAAGGTCCACCTTCATGCCAGTTTACTGGCACCACCCTGAACTACGCAGACTTTGATTCCCTGCAATGGGGATTTGTAGGAGGTTTCTTCGAGGCATATGCCCAATTTCACGGTCATCCTTGCGATGGTCCTATTTCACTCCCCCTCCACTCCATTTATCCATCAATAATCCATCCTAATTCTCAACAGGGCCGCAACATCCCGGTGAGATCATGCCATTCCACTACCCCCCATAGCATCTGTGAAACCGCCTATGGGCTGACCCTAACATCGGCATACCCTCAAGTGTGGGGGGGGGATTCATCAATCCGATCCACCTTAGTTAGTGTTCTGATCAGTCTGATCCATCCCTGTTGGACATTAAACATGAGGCATACCCCGTGTTAAACATGGGAAGCTGAGGAAAACCTCAGATTCATGCCTATGGAATATGATTCCCCATGCTCGATGTGGGATGCCTCGGGCATCCAGTACCTCGTGAAGCCATATAATAAGGGCCAAAAGACAGACAGACCAATTCCCCATCATTCAAACATTTCAATGATGCCTCGACATGACTACTCCCCCAACTGAAGGTTGCTGCCCTGACCGGAACCTTTGGAATGTCCAGACAGAAGCTGTGTAATTAAGTGGCATCTAGGAAAAGATGGCACTGGGAAGAGTTTCATGAACAACGTATTAATTCTATGAGGGAGACCTGGACTAGGTGATGAGCTCCAAGGAGGAATCCACAGAAGGATGAACCGACATCCCATCATCACAATTTAGATCAAGGAGCAGACGTCCCTGAATAAGGAGCATATGCCACCCACCTTTGGAAAGCGGGAATGCGGGGCCACAAGAAAGCTGCGCCTGTCGCACCCACGTGGACGGACGTACGCGCCCCGACAAAAGCATCTGAAACACCTGTGACTCAGGATCAATTTTAGTTTTTGGTAATTTAAATATTTTAGAATATCCTAAAATATCTATACAGACATGAGATGATTATTTTCTATCATCATTCTTTATCACCATCTTCCATTCCTTACAAATTCCTTCTCATTAGAGATCTCATTTAAACTTATGCTCATTAATTTTCTTTTATCATCTCAATGTTGACATATTTAATCCTTTTTGGGAATTTTAATCATGTTTTATAGGTATTTTTTTATTCACATAAACATATACATCGAAACCAATGATTCTATGGTTATGAATTTAGAATGTTATACTATAAAATGATGATTCTAGAAACTAGTAACCAACTTCTAAAGAGGGAAACTATTTTTTAAGATAAATTTTTGTGTACCAGAATTTTTCCCAAAAAATATTATGCATGGTAGAGTGAATCAATAAGATTTGAATATTATAGTTAATAGTTTACCACATCCTCTATATTATGCCATTTTGTTCTACCATTCCAAGAACCATCTTATCAATTCTCATTACTCTATTAATACAGTAGTGTCAGAAACTAATTCTCATGAAATCACCCCAATATAAGACATTATACACATCAGATTAATTTAGATTTATATTTCCTTAATTTTATTCTACTAAACAGTGAATATAAGCACATATAAATTGTGCATCAGTAAAAATTCATTCTTTTCTTGAGAAATCATTAATTAATGTGAAAAAATATTGTTATATTATATGTGGAATAAATTTTGATGGTCCCCAAACACTAATATGTTCATGATCAAGATTTATTTTTTAGGAGTTCATTTGAAGAGTGTTAAATAAACATTTAATTTCTTTCAATGATTATAAAATTTACTAATATCAATATATGAATACTCAAAATTAAATATTCTATTTCCCCTAGAAGGATAAAAATATTATCATTGATATGAAATTACTAAAAGTTTAGAAAATATTAACTTTTAGAGGTTAATCATTTGAGAATGATGACTCAATATGTTTTTTTTCTATAATATAAAGAGTTCAAAATTGTTTATACATAAATGAATATAGTACCCCAAGTGATTTTCCATATATGAATAGAACTGATTATACCTAAACTAGAATCATCAAATTAAATCAAAAAAATAGAATAAATCTTAAGTGCAATGATAGAATAAAATTCCATAAACTCTAGAGTGATTCCATACTTCAGTTGTATTGTCACTTCTTAGTTTCCCATAATCAGAAGTTATTTATCTTCTAAAAATGTACTTTAATTAATTTCATAAAAAATAGTTTTTCATGTATCTTATCTGTCCTGTGAAATGGAACTATACACATAAATCTACAATACATTATTTCATGGGAAAATTGAAACATATAATTATTTTTCTCCCTTTTATAATAATGTTATTTAAAGAAAATAATCTTTATTAAACAGATCTTTCACTACTATTATGATTCCAACAATACTTATTGATGTTCCCCAACTTTATACATTTCGGATTTATAGATATAGGTGTAGTAAATTCCCACAAACCCCAACCTCTTTATTTTTAAATTTACAATATATAATTCATTGTCAAAGGTGAACATCCTATTTTACATGAATTCATTAAATCCTCAAAAGATACTTTGAAGTACATCCTTTTATATGTTCATTCAAAATTAGGTTCTAAAAATCTATAAATAAATGATCTATATTTCCTAAGGAATTGATCACAACCATTACCATCACTTCCCATGATTTATAGAAATGATGGAAATAGAAAATTTTCAAAAAATTGACGAGTAATTATTACCTTTACAATCTATAGATGATTTTAGATCACGTTGAAATCATCAATGTAATGTTATATTAATCTCCCTTATGATAGTTATAAAATTAAAAATTTCCACATTAAAAATAATTTATTGAGTGAAATCACATTCATATGCATATACATTATCACTTCTATATGATTCATAATTTTTATTATTATACTATTTATTGAATGCAACATTGATTTATAACATCAACCGAATCAAATGGATTGATTTTCTATTCGAACCCTCTGATTCATAATTTTCCATCCTCTTAGGTTTAGTAATATTAAAATTTTGTTCAAGATAATTTAGGATTAGATAATATTCCATATTTATTTTCTAGAAACTAAAAACAATTACATAGAACATACCCTCCCTCAAGTTTCTTTATTTTGATTAGATAACTCTATCAATGTAAATCTAATGGAATAAAATCATCAAGTATGGTAACATAATATATATTAATCTAATAAGTTTAATCCATTTTCATGAACCAATATTTAATACAAGTTTTTAGTGGTATATAAATGACTATAATAATTAGATGTTCATTCACTGGAGGGTAACAAATGACAAAATAGATCATTAGTATGGATGCTTTAGAAGATAAGTTCACCAGAACATGAAAATTAATTCCTCTCCCAAATCACTGCACTAAGTCAAATATCCATTCATAAGTATTTCACATTAAGGTTTTATTTTAGAAAAAAATCTTACTAATTAAATTATTAATCGGGTACCAAATATTTTCCTTGATATATATCCGTAAAAATGACATTTAAAATGGATTATTATATAATAAATGAGAACTATCCAAAAAGTTCAATAATGAATGGACATTTTGTCACAGAGTACATGGAATTCAATTATTTTCATTTGAGTAATATAAATATGAAGAATGATTTAATATTGAGAAATGAAGATAGTTAATATGAATGAATTTATTATATATTTCTATCACATCCATATACATGAAAGATTCAGAGGTTTACATACATTGATAACTTTGATCCTTTTAAATTGTACGATTACACATAAAAATCCATAGTAAAAATTTTATTTTTGGGATGAATATATGATATAAGTAATAATATTTATGTGTTAATTTAACGTTATTTTGGGTTTAATTTCTTTAATTTAAAATTTATTTGAAATATCTATTTTTAAATGTATAGAAATTATAAATGAAATGCATAAATATTTATGTTATGAACCCTCCTTCAAATGGTATATCTACTTGAATGGAAATAATGAAATGAAGATAGAAAAATTGGATGACCACCTCTAATAGGCCATGGGTTGGATACTAGCACAACAGTTTTATAAATGACACATATTAGAAGAATTTCCCAGAATATGAATTTCCAGATAAGATATTAGATGAAAAACAATCAAATAAATATCATATTGGAAGATAATCCAACCCAATTTGTGCGTATAATGTCATATAAAATAGATACAACTAAAATAATCCAAAATGAGTACTAAGGTGGAGACAATGACAACTAGTAACTCTAAAATCTTATAAACAACTACTCCTAAAAAAGGAACATCAAGATTGATCATAAATGATATCAAGAAAAATTTTTAAAGAGGTTTTATATAAATATATGTTGTGTATGACATGTATACTCAGTAGGATCCTCCTTTAAATCTCTCATTTTAAATGTGATAGAAACACACTAAATCCCAATGAATAAATACATGAAACCAATATATAACATAAATGCTAGTAATAATTTCACAATATCCCCATGGATCAGTTACCAAGGGAAACATAAAAGTAACTCATGCTAAATAAAAAAAAATATAAAAATATTGGTTCCTTGCCCCACTTCTCTATGGGGGTTTTTCTCTCATACCACAATAACACGAATCCTTTTCCCATATAATCTATAAGTATTCACGCACATTATTCATAAGCACTATATCATTAAATGTATCAATTGTAACACGACATCTCATTATCATCCTCATCCTCACCTATTACCAAGAGTATGAGTAAAAACCACCCCACCCTATTTAAATGCTTTATACCTAAAGGCATCACATCTTATAAACGTACACCAGTGGAAACCCATATCCCATACATATATTATACCTAAATCATTTTAATATTTCAAAGAAATGTACAATAAATTGAATGTCTGTATAGCCTACATAAGAAAAAAATACTATACAATAAAACATTATACCCCGAGATATTCATACACTAATAACATCAAAAGAGATATAGGGGGATAGAGACTCGAATACCATTCATTCCTCCTCCATCATGTAAATTATATAAAATACCCCCAAAAAATTTGTTACCAATTTCCCCATTAACACAGGTGGTGAATCATTTGAAATAATAAATATTGTACAATAACATGGAAATACACACTAAGGGAAACTACTCATCCTTAGACCCATATTCCTCTAACATTACACAGAACAACTAGAATCCACCATTAAGGTTTTGGTCTTATAAAACAATACAAGAATCAGTTTCAATATTAAATAATTAATTAACCATTATTTATTGTTCTCTCATTATCATTTTTAGGATTAAAACATTAATATTTTCTACCAATTCATTTAGAATAAAAAATTATCTAATTTATATTCTCAAGTATGAGATCATCATCTATAAACACTAGGAAAGACATTGTTCATTTATTAATATATTATCATTATATTCCATTAGGTTCTCAAGGACTCATCCTAATCTACAAAAAAACTATGTTTTCCATGATTAAAGTCAAAATTATTCTAGTGGTTAATTGATAATAAATAAATAATTTTGGATATCTTGATATTAAGGAATACTTTGGAAAAGATACGAATCAATGAGAATGTTCTAATATGAACTTTTCCCCACCACCGGATGTCATTTCAACACCATTGAGAAAAATAAAATATTCCACTCCATCACTGGCATAAACAATCACTACAGTCCCAAGATATCATTATATTGTTTCAAATATAAAAACCTATCAACAAGGTGTTATTCCTCTGAACTATTTCTTTTAAATATCATCCAACCATAACAGATTGTAATTAAATCACACCGGATCACCAATTTTCCAATATCATAGATACATTTAAAATTTATTTCTTTAGACCTACAAAACAACAAATTTAACTGTTCAAGGTTTTCAAGCCTCCCATAATCCTTAATGGCCTCGTTAAGCCAAAAATTTATATTCATTGACAACGAAATTTTTTAATTCCAATGAAAATCAACCAATATAAAATTCATAGGTTTTCCTTACTAAGAAACATATAGGTAGTTTCTGAAAATTAATAAAGAAACATGAACATGATCCATACATTATTTCCATGTTTAACAGATTACAATATAAGAAACATATATTATATTGGTTCCCCATTCATTTAAAATTAATTAATTATCCATAATTATTTTTTCTAACTCTCGCAAAATGAGAACTAACAAACCCACAAGGGAATAAATACCTGAATATGTTTGTTATTTCCTCCTCAATGAAAAGAAAGAATAATATGTACAAAATCCCATGGATTGCGTGAGCCTCTAAAGGAAAAAAAGTTTCATGAACATTGGAAGTCCATGTGATAGATAATGAGTAGTGAATGGCCTTTTGGGGAATCTCATGGATCTCCTTTGGATAGTCATTTTACTCCCTTGAGTGCACCAAGGGAATCAACTATACATGTCGGAACATCCAGATAAGATACCCGAGGTCAATTGACCTTCCAACCAAAGGATTATTCATCAACCATCAAATAAAACATGGAATAAACAGAGGAAAATATAAAAAATTCAGGATCCTCTTGCAGTCATAAAACACACATGACATGCTTACATGGTTCTCAAGGAACTACAAAACCCTGATGACATTACTGCCTTATCTCATTAAAATCCCACTGGCATGCTTCCATCACCATGTGAAGGGTCTTGGAAATATCCTAGAAGACAATCATTCCCCCTCCATCCATAGAAAACACATATGGATTTTTAAATAAATTGATCGCACATCACTAAATGACTATTTTTTTCATGTGATGCATCACCGATAGGTAGGGTGATTGTATTTGACAAAACTTGTGAAAGTTGTTGATAACTAAAAAGCATTGAAAACTATATAAAGAAATAATATGGAAAATATGGGATCCTCTTGGGGTTGTAAAACTCATGTGACACACCCATTCATCTTGGGAGACATTGTGGAAGCCCTAGTAACATGTCTTCCTAGTTATGCAAGAGCCAACTGGCTTTTCACGCACATCACGTGAAGGACCCTAGACACATCCTAGTAGTCCTGTGCTCCTCCATTCAATATAAATGAAAATAGAAGGGTTTTACAATGATAATGCTCACACATCACCAGAAGACTCTTTCTTCATGTGATGTATCACCAATGGGAATTCTTGATTGTCTTCTACAATATTCAAGAAAACTCGTGAGACCCCATACACTTATAAAATAAACATAGAAATAAAAATGAAAATTAAAGGAGACTCTTATTGTCATAAATTTCACTCAATGCACCCAAGTGGTTCTCAAGACTCCGTAAAGCCTCCAGAAACATGCCAGAATGTTCTCTTGATAAACCCCTAGAATGAATATTTTTCTTGTGAATGGTCCAAGACAAGTCACTAGAGATCATGTGAAGACATTTCAGTAGGCATACTAGTTGCATGAAATTCCTTATACATGAAAAGAGGTGAATAATTAGGGTGGTGAGGTAGAAAAATTCCTCACCCCAACATCAAAAAATACATCCTTGGATCCTTGCACTAGTGCAATCAATAATTAGATAATATTTCTCAGGGAGACTAATATTTTTATTAGAATGTGTTTCCATCAGATAAAATCTAAGGAACCGCCTATATAGATCATGTAACATGAATATTCCTTCCACGTGGTCACTCATAAAACACGTGAAAGATGTCATGGAGTTTTATGAATGGCATCCTACATACATGATCAGTCATATGAGATATAAACAAGATAACACTGAACAAATATAAGGCATATAAAAGATAAGGATTGAATAAAAACATGGGAGACTTGTGTGAAGAACAAATATTTTGATCCTCATGTGCATCACATGAACCACCCAGATAATGTGACAATGCCATGACATGTTTCCTAGATTATACACCACTCCTTTTTTATACTCTTTGGATCATGGGAAGTCCCTTGGATGGGTAAAAGAAAGTCATTTGGGGCCATATGGACAAGCCACCCAAGTCTCATGAAACCCTCTAGGCTCCCCATTCAGACCTCACGATGACCTCATGATAAGACACCTTTATAATACATTTAAACCAGCACTTTTCAGTTAAGTCTCATGATGGAATCATGATAGGTTAAATGGATCTCTTGATGTCCTATAGACAATCCAGTTAGTTCTTGTGATGTATTCAAGATATGTTATTCGGATTTCACACTAACACCCAAAAAAGTTAGAAATGACATGAAACACCCTTCATACATGTCACACTAACTCATGAGACTCCCTCCATACATGTCACACTAACTCTTAGGACACCCTCAACCTTGTCATCCCACTTTCATTAGGAAAAAAGGTAATGTTAGTTGGATCATGAAAAAAACCACCACGCATGTATGTTGAGATCATGCAATGGACACTAGGATCATCCATCTAGGTCATGCAATGCCCTCTAGATAAGTCATCCTTGATCAAGAGAAAACCTCCAGATATTCCATCCAGATTATTCGATTTCACTAGGACATGTAAATTGGGTCATGAAATTGTATTGGGACATTTCCCGAAGATATTCTCTAACATATCATGCATAAAATCAAGGTGTGTTAGGATGAAAATCAACGCATGTTAGGAATATGGGTAGGCTATTTCAATAGAAAATCCTAGGACACGATAACCTTTTCCAACCTATATATAAGGGAAGACTCTGTGTGTAATATCAAACATAATGAACTATGATATCTATGATTCCTTCTATAATTAGGATACATAGGATACCTTCCTAAGGCCTAAGCACCATTACATACCTTGAAAGGGATGTCTAATTTCATAATTCTTGCATCCATGATCTATGAGACTGATTACATAGTATCCCATTTTTCTCACACTGAGTATAGATCAGGAGGGATTAGGGAGTTTTACTGATCATATCATTTGTGTCATAAGATTCTACCATTGTAGTGAAACATCATTGTGTATACCCCAATCATTGGAAAGATATGATATGTACCAAATATAATGGTAGTTTCAATGTGTAAGACCCGACCAATTGAACTATATAGACATTAATTACTAACATGACCATGATTCCTAGGGCCCCAACCTAAAGCCCAGGCATAAATGGGTGTCCCTATAGGAATAAGTCTCACCCTGTATTTGACATTCCAACCATTACAACACAATATATTTCATTGGTATATCAATATTTATCATTCACTATTAGATTGAAATATCAATGATCTATGATGAAATTTTTTCCCTCCATAACCATCATACGTAGGAAAAATTACAAAGGAAAAAGCAATATATTGATCATCGAACAAGATTTACCAGTATATAAGCTCTGCATCAATATGGATGTAGATGATTAATTTATATATATTATTTCTCACATCTAGCATAGATACCATGGTCAGATGGATTTGTATTGTTCGCATAATTGGAATCATGAATCTCCACCATCCAAGGCAACCTTAGTGTAAGCCTCTATCGGTCGCATGATATAAAACCCCATCCTAAATGTGTGTATACTTTGGGGAAATCCCCAAGGAGATATTTTACTATAATAACATTTATTCTATCCATAATCGAGATATGTAGGATGCCTCCTTAGGATTTGAGCTCAATACCTAGTTTCCAAGTTCCCATATATTTGTCTATGATATAAGCTATTAAACACATGAATTTAATTAACTATGTGAGATTTTATTCCTACTATAACCATGATATACAAGATGCCTCATAAAAGAAAAATACCACTAATGAAATATTACCCACATCCGTATAAAACAACAATCATTAGAGTGCTTAGTTATACATCTTAAAATATAACCGGCTAACCACCAATGGGAAATGGATGAAGAACCTTAGACACAAATATATGGAATCACTAATAATATTTCCATTATTCATATTAAAATACTTAACATATGATCATTTTTTAGGGTGGAATATCCTATATCAAGATTAGGAATAGAATCTCAAACATATTCTAATTTTTTTAGAGCAGCATTGAGTAGGAAAAAATGTCCCCAAAAAGGGTGTGACAATTCTAAACTACCATCCTCTTGACCAATCTAAACTCATAAGAATCATTGTGTATAAAAAACCCAAAGGACCACTTTCCTTTGGAATATAGGTACATACCAAGTTATGGATATGGGATTGTTTCCGACGCTTTCGCCGGGGCGCGCACGCATCCGTCCGCGGAGGAGGGGGACGCGCGGCTTTGTTTCCCCGCATTCCCGCTTTCCAAAGGCGGGCGGCATTCGTTCCTTATTCAGGGACGTCTGCTCCTTGATCGAAACGGGATGATGGGATTTCGGTTCTTCCTCCTGTGGATTCCTCCTCAGAACTCGTCACCTAGTCCGGGTCTCCCTTATAGATTTAATACGTAGTTCGTGAAACTCTTCCCAGTGCCATGTTTCCATGGACGCCGGTTAATTACACCGCTTCTGTCGGGACATTCCAAAGGGTCCAGTCAGGGTAGCAACCTTCGGTCAGGGGAGTAATCACGTTTGAGGCATCAGTAGCGTGTCTGGATGCTGGGGTACCTGGCATGTCTGTTTGTTATCCTTGATCACAAGGCTTCTCGAGGGCGTGGAAGCCTGAGGCATCCCACATCGAGCGCGGGGAATTACATGTCGTAGACACGTATCTGAGGTTTTCCTCAGCTTCCCGTGTTCAACATAGGGTATGTTGCAAGATTAACGTCTAGCAGAGATGGTTACGCCAAAGGCGTTCCATCCGAGGTTTTCCTCAGGCATCTCATGTTTATCACGAGGTAGGCCGCGAGTTTAACGTCTTGCGGAGACGGAATGAGGGTGATCAGAACGTCCCATAGAGACGGACCGGATTGGTATATCCCTATGGGGGAACACCTGGAAGATTTACCAAGGCGATGGATCAGAACGCCCAATGAGGACGGATCCGAGGTGGTGCACTCCCTAGAGGGGAAAAGGGTGATGAATCGGGGTGTACACAGAGGACAACGACCCAGAGATATGATGGGGCTTACGCGTGGAAAGCGGCCCATGCGCCGCTAGGAGCAGCGAGGAGGTGGATGGCATGATCCCACCGGGATGTGGCGGCCCGGGTGAGAATCAGGATGGGTGGTGGATGAATGAATGAAGTGGAGGGGGAATGAAATGGGACTATCGCAGGGGGGCGACAGTGAAGTTGGGCTTGAGCCTTGATGGGGCTTCCTACGTATCCCCGTGGTAGGGAATCAAAGTCCTCGTAGTTCAAATAATACAGTTTAACGTCATGCAGGACGATAATGAACCCTGACATGAATAAATGACGGGTGGTGGGTGTCGGTGAGCCAACGTAAGTGAGGGACCTTGGTCCACTATTGGTGGGCTTGAACCTCGTGGAGGCTTCCTACGTACCATGCCTTGACATGGATCAAAGACCTCGTAGTTCAGGTGGTCACAACGGCTTACCGCTGGACTGGAATGGGACCCGACGTGAAAGAGCGACGGGTGGGCTTGAACCTCGTGGAGGCTTCCTACGTACCATGCCTTGACATGGATCAAAGACCTCGTAGTTCAGATGGGGTTTCGCCGGTAAACCGACGTGAAATCAGACCTTGGTCCACTGATGGTGGGCTTGAACCTCGTGGAGGCTTCCTACGTACCATGCCTTGACACGGATCAAAGACCTCGTAGTTCAGATGTCACAACGGCTTACCGCTGGACCGGAATGGGACCCGACGTGAAAGAGCGACGGGTGGGCTTGAACCTCGTGGAGGCTTCCTACGTACCATGCCTTGACATGGATCAAAGACCTCGTAGTTCAGAATGGGTTTCACCGGTAAACCGACGTGAAATCAGACCTTGGTCCACTAATGGTGGGCTTGAACCTCGTGGAGGCTTCCTACGTACCATGCCTTGACACGGATCAAAGACCTCGTAGTTCAGGTGGGGTTTCGCCGGTAAACCGACATGAAAGCAGACCTTGGTCCACTAATGGTGGGCTTGAACCTCATGGAGGCTTCCTACGTACCATGCCTTGACACGGAGCAAAGACCTCGTAGTTCAGGTGGTCACAACAGCTTACCGCTGGACTGGAATGGGACCCGACGTGAAAGAGCGACGGGTGGGCTTGAACCTCGTGGAGGCTTCCTACGTACCATGCCTTGACACGGATCAAAGACCTCGTAGTTCAGGTGTCACAACGGCTTACCGCTGGACCGGAATGGGACCCGACGTGAAAGAGCGACGGGTGGGCTTGAACCTCGTGGAGGCTTCCTACGTACCATGCCTTGACATGGATCAAAGACCTCATAGTTCAGATTGGGTTTCACCGGTGAACCGACGTGAAAGCAGACCTTGGTCCACTGATGGTGGGCTTGAACCTCGTGGAGGCTTCCTACGTACCAAGCCTTGACACGGATCAAAGACCTCGTAGTTCAGGTTGGGTTTCGCCGGTGAACCGACGTGAAAGCAGACCTTGGTCCACTAATGGTGGGCTTGAACCTCGTGGAGGCTTCCTACGTACCATGCCTTGACACGGATCAAAGACCTCGTAGTTCAGAATGGGTTTCGCCGGTAAACCGCCGTGAAAGCAGACCTTGGTCCACTAATGGTGGGCTTGAACCTCGTGGAGGCTTCCTACGTACCATGCCTTGACACGGATCAAAGACCTCATAGTTCAGGTGGGTTTTTGCCGGTAAACCGACGTGAAAGCAGACCTTGGTCCACTAATGGTGGGCTTGAACCTCGTGGAGGCTTCCTACGTACCATGCCTTGACACGGATCAAAGACCTCGTAGTTCAGGTGGTCACAACGGCTTACCGCTGGACTGGAATGGGACCCGACGTGAAAGAGCGACGGGTGGGCTTGAACCTCGTGGAGGCTTCCTACGTACCATGCCTTGACACAGATCAAAGACCTCGTAGTTCAGGTGTCACAACGGCTTACCGCTGGACCGGAATGGGACCCGACGTGAAAGAGCGACGGGTGGGATTGAACCTCGTGGAGGCTTCCTACGTACCATGCCTTGACATGGATCAAAGACCTCGTAGTTCAGATTGGGTTTCACCGGTGAACCGACGTGAAAGCAGACCTTGGTCTACTGATGGTGGGCTTGAACCTCGTGGAGGCTTCCTACGTACCATGCCTTGACACGGATCAAAGACCTCGTAGTTCAGGTGTCACAACGGCTTACCGCTGGACCGGAATGGGACCTGACGTGAAAGAGCGACGGGTGGGCTTGAACCTCGTGGAGGCTTCCTACGTACCATGCCTTGACATGGATCAAAGACCTCGTAGTTCAGAATGGGTTTCACCGGTAAACCGACGTGAAAGCAGACCTTGGTCCACTAATGGTGGGCTTGAACCTCGTGGAGGCTTCCTACGTACCGTGCCTTGACACGGATCAAAGACCTCGTAGTTCAGGTGGGGTTTTTTCAGGGTCGGTGCTCACTCTAAGCCCACGTGAGTCATGCTCGGTGTGAGAAACAAGAGGTTGCAAGGACCTGACGATCACGTCGCGAAGGGTGCGTCCGTGAGAAGCGAAGAGGGGCTTACGCGTTGAGCGGCCCATGGTGTTGGGACTTACTCCAGGATGGAGGCCCATAGGGGGTGCACCACGTTCCCTATCACGTCCTCCACTGACCTTGGTAGTGGGGAAGTACAGAGATGCATGGGTGCAATCATCCGTACCAAAGGTTAGGGGGTTAGGCTCTGAGGCATCCCTTCCCCTGCGAACATACACCACTCCGACAAGGAAGATCTCATTCCATGTGCGGAAGAGTTACCATTCCCATGGAGACGAGCGGTGTAATGAATGCTCGAGCAGGGGGACCCTTCTTGAGGGAGACGAGGTTGGGTCACAGTTTAACGTCATGTGTTGAGGACGTGGTGCCTGGCAGTTTAACGTCCTGCAGCTCAGACGAGATGGGTTCACTCCACACCCCTAGGGCTTACATAACCGGTACCCTCTGGTCCTTGGGGAAGGGAAGGTATCGGTAAGGCCATGGTAAATGGGGGTCGAGGGAGGAACCATCGAGGAGTCCACGTTAGCGTGGCTATGCGAATAATCAATAGCCGTTAGCGTGCCTATGCAAAGAAGCATTAGGCGAAGCAACGCTACGGGAGGTGTTGTCCATGGGACTTTGAAATCACATCGTGCAAACCAGGAGGGTCGCATAGAAAGAGGAATCGCTAAGCAGAGGAGTGTGCTTTGCGAAGTGGGGTGCCTTAGCCTTATCATGGGGCATAGGTGGGAGTGGGTGGTGCTTCGCGAAGTGGAACAGTGTTCGCGGAGCACTGCCTCGCGAAGAAGGAATGGTTCGCGAAGCAAGGTCCTGCCAAGCAATGTACTTCGCGGAGTGGAGCGACCCTGCCTTAGCATAGGGATTACTCGTATGGGTTGGGTGTTTCGCGAAGCACGAGTGCTCCGCGGCTGCCCGGGTTCCCTTGGGAATCCCCTTCCTTTGCGAACGCCCTTGGGCTTCGCGAAGGGCATCCCTCTCGGAAGAGGGGCTCAAAACGAAACAAATCAGAGTCGTCTCGCGAAGTAGAAATACCTCGCGGAGCTCATGATTCTCGGGGCAAAGCTTGCTTCGCGATTCGGGAGAGGAGAAGCCGAAAGGTCGGATTGTCCGTCTTCGGGACTCAGGGGGAGTCGAGTATTTATAGGGAAGGGGTGCCGCGAAGCAGGGCTCGCGCGCCGCCTTCGGAGCTTCGCGGCGGCTCGCGAACGTCAAACGGGCTCGCGGAGAATCACCGCCTCTGGAGCTTCGCGGCGGCTCGCGAACGTCAAACGGGCTCGCGGAGAATCACCGCCTCTGGAGCTTCGCGGCGGCTCGCGAACGTCGAATGGGCTCGCGGAGGATCACCGCCTCTGGAGCTTCGCGGCGTCGCCAGGGTTGGGGCGCTTCGCGGCGAGGCTTCGTGGCTGCGCTTCGCGGCTGTGCTTCGCGAGGCAGCGCGCCGACTGTCTTTTTCGTTCCTTCCTTTCGGGCCATATTTTTGGCGCCAACAAATGCCCCCCCTCAGACTTGGAGCCGCGGAGGGCGAAGGGTCGAAGTCTGAGGGACGATCGCCAAAACTGTCGGTGGTTCGCGATGCAGCATCGCGAAGGAGGCCCGCGATGCTCGCCGGAGCCGTGGATCCGGACGCTCCGCGATGCTTCGCGCGGATAAGGCGCGCCGCGATACTCCGGGGTCGTCGCCTATAAATAGGGGGTCCGCCCTCTTTTTTCTTTACGTGCCTTCCTTGTCTTTTTGCGCTCTCGATTTCGCGAAGCTCCGCGTACTCCGCGACAGCCCTCCGCGAATCGAGCTTCGCGGCGCACCGCGGGTCTCCGACTCCGCGTCCGCGCCAAGCGAACCTTTGCTTGCCTGCCCTGGCCGGAATTCGCGGTTTGATCTTGCGTCCGAGCTTCGCGATCCAGCTTCGCAATCGAGCTTCACGATCGAGCTTCGCGATCCATCCGGACGAATCCTTTTCTGAGGGCCAGAGTTAAAATGGCCCATCAAGAAGTTGTGCTGGAAGTGCTTGCAGATGCTGCTCGCCGGGATGAGATGGCCAACCGTCCAGGCTTGTGGGAAATGGTTCGGAGCCACTCGGACCACACTTCCTTGACAGACCTACTGTCGGAAGGTCAGAGGGATTATCCGCAGTGCAAGAAACTGTCGTTGTACGGCTTCGGACTGAGGGATGACGTCTTCATCCCTGAGGCGAGAAGGGATGAACCAGCTTGCTGGTTCAGGAGCACACCATGCCAGCACCAATGGTTCAGGGCGGCCAATGGTCATGCGCATGAGGATTTCACACCCGTCACCGCTGATTGCCTCTACAATCATGTGAACGATATTGACGGGAGGCCACTGCAACCGGAGACGTCCCCTCCTATCTACCGTACCATACTGAAGGCGGCTCTGCAGGATCCGAAGAAGGGATGGTCTGACGAGTGGGACCTGCGCCAGGGCGGAAACTTTACCGATGACTGGGCCTGGGCCTACTGGGTAGGCGCCTCATGCGAGGAGTTCGAGGCCGAGCTGAGGAGAGTGGGATTGTACGAGGTGGCATGGGCCTCCCAGTTCCACATTTACCAACCGAAGCAGCTGATGCCGGAACTGTTGAGTAGATGGTCGTCCCGAACCAACACCTTCCACCTGCATCACGGGGAGGTGGGCATCAGCCTGTGGGATGTCCACCAGATTTCCGGGGTCCCGATCATGGGGGCCATGTATGACGAATTCCTCTCCGTTGCCAGCGTGTGGGGAGATGCTGAGCAAATGCCGCGACTGGCGTCAGCGCTGATGGCGCTTGTCCCTGGAGAGGATAAGGATGCCGTGAGGGATGTCCACTTCAGAAGATGGTTCAAACGCTTCCTGAACTTCCCAGAAGATCTAGAGTTCCCTCCAAGGCCTCGAACTTGTCTGAGGGCAGCCCAACGGGGCAAGGGACACTCGTATTGGCGGTTTTTGGAGGACAGCCAATGGAAGACGTGGGGCTTCAGCGTCAGCACTGAACAACAGCCAATAGTCAGGCTGGCAGCGTTCATCGCGGCTCTCATCTGTGGGTGGATCCTACCAGTGAGAGATACAAGCATAGGGGTACGGCCCAGCTCGTTCATCATGGCATCAATGCTGGCAATGGGGCAGCGGATCAACCTGGGGATCCCGATGCTCGCCAAACTATACAGAATGATGCGGCGTATTAGCGAGGGCAAGAAGCCGCCAAGAATATGTGGGCCCTTCCACCTCCTGTATGGGTGGATCGCGGCGCATATCAGGGGGATTTACGAGTATCCAAACCCCATTTCGCCGCCGAGATCAGACTTTCGCCCCTCCATTCTGAACGCAGTTGGGAGCTTCCCATTCAAACTGACCATTCCGATGGTGCTGAATAGGGTGTGGAGGGCGGACGAGTTCAACTTTCATCCCTTCCCTCTGCCGACGGGGAGGCTTACTGATGATGGACGGGGAATGGAAGAGCATCGGGCTTACCTCCTGGCCTTCCGAGGTGGAGTTTTGGTGGCTCGGATAGATCGTGAGCCAATCTGTGAACCGTACACCCCGCATCGTTTCGCGAGGCAGTTCCGGTGCCTCCAGCGGCTGACCCCGCAGATATACTGGGAGGTGCGTCACGAGGAGCACCCGTGTGTGATGAGGCAGCTGTGGCTCATGTTCACACGTGAGGACGGAAAGATGCAGATCACATTGCCTCCGTCTACCGCCGCCTTCGGCTTAGTGAAGGAGTACGCCATCAGCTGGGAGGCCGCTTACCCCGGGGAGATACTGAAGCAGCCAACGATCCGGGTTGGTGATGGTGGGCCTCCTTTATCTCGAGGTCGGGGTCGGAGGGCAGCCAGGGCCGCCCGCGGCAGCGGGGCTGCCATGGCAGAGAGACCCGCACCGGCCGAAGGTATGGCAGCAGCGGCGGATCCGGTGGTTCCGGGAGAGCAGGGTCATCCGGAGGGGCGGCCACCGAGGGGATTCTGTCGGGTATCCGCTCAGGCTCCGGGGAAGCGGCTGCGTCACATCGACATGGCAGAAGATGCCATCTTTCCGGAAGCTTGGGACATTTGGGATGTCAACCGGCAATTCCTTAGCCCAACCGAGATGTGGGACCACCTGAATCGCCTCGGGATGAAACTGCCGGGCATAGGCCCAGTTCGGGCTGGATTCATGGTGTCTTCGGCGGAGGCGGAGCAATACTTGAACGAGCTGGAGGATTACGTCCACTCCAGCGGTGTTCCTCGCCCAATGACATATCGGGTGAGGGTACTGTTGAATCAGACGGTGCCCCCACAGTTATCGGCTGCCGATCTGAGGGAGCGCTTCCCCTTGCCGGAGGAATCAGGGGACTCTTCTCAGGGGGACAAGGCTGGAGGAGGGATCCTGTTGGAGGAGGATGTGGTCGGAGACCGAAGCTCAGAATCCGACGACTTTGCGGAGGCTCTCGAGGTAGCATTCCGAACTCCTCCTCTTACGATCTGTTCTTGAATCCCTATGGACTTCTCACAAATGTTCGAGCCATGCAGGAGGAACTGGTTCGTAGGCCTCGTTCTCGCTCCTTGGCGGGTCATGTCACGGGACCTTCGGAACCCGCACCTATGGCTGCGTCCAGTTCTGCATCTGGTGGGACCGGGGGGTTTGAGTTGGCTCCTCTGGAATCTCCGGGCCTTCCAACAGTACACGGGGGGCCTCGTCTTGGAGTCCCATCGGTACCGGTCTGGGAGCAGCGTTCGGAGGTCGATCTTCGTAAGTCTCCTTCACCGGTCTCCTCGTTGCCACACGTGGGCCATGCCAACTAACGTTTATGTCTCTTTCTGTCATACAGTTCTCCAACTGGCGTGGGCTGCTGCAGCTAGGCTGGTTGGGATGTCTGGCGGCATCCCTCCCAGGGGCATGCCGGTGATGGTGTCGATAGTCCCTTCACCTCCTCAAGCTGCGGCGCACACCATCACTGGTGGGATCACCAGCAGGGCCATACCTGAAGTCATCGAGGTGGACTCTGAGGAAGAGGATCAACCGGTCAGTCCCAGTCCTGTCGTGCCTGTGCCGGCGTCAGGTGTCGTACCAAACTCAACACCAGATGCGGATCCCGCTGAGGAATTCCTGCAGGCATATCCTGCGTACGAGCCTGCCGACCGCGCAGATTGGGACGAAACGACCTCTGATGAGGAAGACAGCAGCATAGTCCGCCGCTGGTCGTGGAAGCTGATCACGCGCTTCATCAGGGACACTCCCCAAGCGCAATGGCTGGCCGAAATGGATTGACTCCGCTCGCGGTTGCGCGAACTGTGTGCCGGGGGAGTGGATGCCCAACGCCCTCACGCGCTCATCCGAGACCTCATGGCTGAGAAGATCCAGGAGCATGATCGTGGGCTGAGCGTGGGATGGCAGCCGAGGAAGGCGACCAGCATTAGGAAGCTCCAGGAGGCTGAACGCGAGGTCCAACAGATGCAGATCCGGGCCAACGAGCTTTCAGCCACTCTCGATGCGCAGTCTGAGCTGGTCTCACAATTGAAAACCCAGCTGGCAGAGGCTGAGGAGCATATGGGGCAAACCTCTGGAAGGATGGCTGTCATTCGGGCCAGGGTGCAAAGGGCCAGGGCCAGGGTTGACGAATTACGCCCCGCCGCTGCTGAAGAGGAGCGGGAGTTGAATCAACGGCAACAGGCTTTGGACGCCGCAAGTCAACGGGTGGCGGAGCTGCAACGCTCCTTTGACGGAGTCAACCTGTCCATGGGGGAAGTCAACCCCCGAGTATTGTAGCGAACCCGAAGAAACTTTTATTAACACTTTTGTGCTTCAACTCTTTCTTTCTCCTTTGTTTTGAGTTCCGTAGCACGCACGATTTCCACTGTTGAATTGCCTTGTTGCATCCCTACAATGTTTGCGGGACGTTTGACGACAATTCCCTCAAACCAGTCCAGATTCCCGAAAGATGGGGAAGGCTTGATCGGAGGAGGAACTTCCAGGATAGCCGAACCACTGTTTCTTCAACGTGCTCTTATGCAGGGACAGGGCAACGCCAGGGGCGCTGAAATCGGTTCAAACAGATGAAAATGGGGAGTGAGAATCACGATGCCCAAATTCAGAACACTGCGGGGATGGCGTGACAATAAAGGACAACCGCTAATCGTGGCGGACAGACGGTATCCTTACTGCGTTAGCCTGAAATGGGGACAACAAATGAGCATCGACCGCTGACCGTATTCGCAACGCGGGATTTTATCAATTTGTTGTCGATCAATCTTTCAGGACGTTGGCCCAGGACAGTTGGTGGACCATAGGTCAGACATCCATACTGTTAGGGGGTCCTTCCAGACATGACCAGTCTTCCGGAACGTTGGCCCAGGACGGTAGGTGAGCCGATGCGGCATAAGACCAGGCCGTTAGGGGGTTCCTTCAGACATGAAAGAGGACGAGGGTCCGAATAAGGGACACGCAAAGCGTGGAACATGGAGTGGTGGTTTGTTCAAACAGAATCCAACACCTTGGTAGTTGCACCACCGTGGAGGGAGTACGCCAAATTGGGCACATTGGCCTGATCATGGATCATTCCTTCTTCCAGACAGGGCCTCTGGCGAGGGCTGGAAATGGGGAGGAACAAGATTTCATGATTCCAGGGGCTGAACCCTAGGTGAAATGCCTGGGTGTCTCTACGTATCCCACATGATGATGGGAATCAAGCCGCACGTAGTTCTTGAAGCGCAGTTTAACGTCATACTGGATGAGGAGCAGCCTGACCGTGTTGGTACACATCCAGCCAAAACTACTAAGCCCACGTGAGTCGTGCTCGGTGTGGGAAACAAGCAGTAGCGGTGGGAGTTTCCCGACGCAGAGAGGGGCAGGTGAGGGCAAAGGGATGCTCGGTGACTACCGGCCCAATGACACTAACACAATCATTCAGCGCACCTAGATGCGCGAAGAGAAAGAGCCGAGTATGATGGAGTTCCACTTGAACAAGAGGGAGTGGAAATGTGTGAATCATGGTGCTCGAGATTCAGATCACAATGATGGTGGCGTGACGATGGAGGATTACTGCTGACCATGTTCGCAACACAGCATCCTGTCACGTTAGCCTGAGGTGGGAACAAACAAATGAGGGTCGACCGTTGACCATGTTCGAAACACGGGACCATGTCACAAATGTTGTCAGAGATCCGTGGGGACGTTGGCCTGAAACGATTGAAGGGCCCTTAGGTCCAGCATTCATGGAGAGCCCTTAAGCTTAGTGTCCACGTCGTCCGAGGGTCCCTTTGGATGTGGAAGAGGATGAGGATCCAAATAGCGAGCTCACGAAGCTTGGTCATGAGATGAGGGGAATGTCCCTGTGAAAATCCCATGCTTCGGGCTTTCTGTCAAAACACATCTGAATACGTCAACGAAACGTATTAGAGAGAGGGAGCAGATTCCTTTCCCTTGGGGAGATCTTAGTTTAGGGTCATAGAACTCGGACCATGGATTGGAAAAAGGGATCAGGGGACGCATGACATCAAAACCTGACGTGGATGAGGACATAGTCCTGCTTACCATGCGTTCTCCGAGGAAATGCTCAAGTCGAGGGACCGAACACCGGGGTTAGGCTGGGCCCTCGGGGAAATACCCGGGCGCTCCTACGTATCTCATAAGGATGAGAATCAATCCATACGTAGTTCTGGAAGGTGGCACGGTAGGATACCAGTGCCAGGGGAAAAGGGGAGTGCGGACGTGGCCCTTGCACTAAAGAAGCGGAATTTGATGTATCTTGTTTGTTCTTTAAGGCGAATGGGGTTTTTTTTGAAGCGACAGGCCTAGAACAGTAGGTCGCGATGTCGCCACAAGAATCAAGCCGTGATGGGCATTGAAAAATGGCATGGCACATGACCAATACCCAACGTGATGTCCTCTACAGCGAGGTTACCACAATGCGGCTCTGTTTTTCGTCGTGCGGCCAGGACGATAATGTCACAGTTTAGGGTCGTATGATAGGACCAAGCATGCATTTTATCGTCATGCAGCGCAGACGTAGCAGAGACGATGCTAGGCAGGAAATGTGCGCAGTGCTATAAAACACATTTGACAGAGACATGATCCCACATCAAATTGTACGCCATCCGGAGGTGAAACAGGGAGAGAGACTGGCTTCCTGAATGGGTTGTACTCGGAGACAGGGCGTCTGGGCGGTCCTACGTATCCCATGAGGATGGGAATCGAACGTATTCCCGAATGGGTCTTAGTTTATGGTCTTAGATCTCGGACCATGGGAGTCCCAAAGGACGCCAGATTGCAGCTTTATCCCCCTAGCACGCAAAGGTGCACTGAGGGATAGTGCCAAAAGTGTCGAGATTCCACCTGGACATGATGGGGTGGAAAATGATGTGAATCATGCAACCAACATTCAAGGACTGAAGGGGCTGGTGTGACGACAGAGGATTACTGCTGACCATGTTCGCAACACAGCATCCTGTCGCGTTAGCCTGAAATGAGGACTAACAAAACGAGCATCGACCGCTGACCATATTCGCAACGCGGGATTTTATCGATTTGTTGTCCGAAACCCTGGAGGGCGTTGGCCCGTATCTGTAGGAGAGCCCTTGGTCGTAGTATCCAGGCCGTTCTTTGGGGTCCCTCCGGGTGTGCAAGATGATGGAAGTCCGAATAGAGGGGAACACGAAGCTTGACAAGTGGAAGGAACTTGACCAAGTTGAATCTGACACTCTTGGTCCTAGACCAGAGTACTCTTAATACATGGGTCAACCACTGAAGGGAGCCAAGGGACTCAACCTTGGGGGTGATCGAGAGATGGCAGATTCCCAGGGAAAGGGGGCATGGTGCCCAAAACCTTGTATCATACCCACACCCCCCCCCCCCCGCTGGAGAGGGATGGGCCAAGTGGCCTAGGTGACCGGGAAATCAAGAGATCTCCCAGAGGTGGGGCTGGACCCGAATCTTAGACATTCAGGTGGTCCTACGTATCCCATCAGGATGGGAATCAAGCCACACGTAGTTCTGAAAGGTGCCTTTTAATGTCATGCTGGAAAGGGGACAGGAGGACTGAGCCTCAGAATGGGGGCGTGCGTGGTGCAGTTGTTGCAAACCTGACGTGAACGAGGACGTAGTCCTACACTGCGCCACGCAGCCCTGTGATCAGGGTCCTGAAGGAAGGATTAGAGAGGTAAATTTTCTAAACTCAAGCTTGGTCCCAAGACAAGGGGTCTTGAACGTAGTTCCAGATGAGAGTCTTAGTTTATGGTCTTAGAGCTCGGACCGTGGGTGGTGACAACTCCCGAGTAAGCACAGAGGTCAACCCAATCCCTAAGCCCACGTGAGATAAACTCGGTGTGGGAAACAAGGGGGGCATCCTCATTGCAATACTTGGGGCATCCATTAAAGGGGAGTCAGCAGAAAGTTCCGAAGGACACCTTTGATGTAGCTTGTTCATCAAACGCGCAGACGTGCACGGGGGAAAAGTACCAAGAGTCCCGAAATTCTACTTGGACACGATGAAGTGATGAAGGGTGTGAATTGTGTACCCGGCATTTGGGCTTAACAGATTGGCGTGGCGACAGAGGAAAACTGTTATCCATGAAGGAAACACAGCGTCTGTATCGTGTTAGCCTGAGGTGGGAGCAACAAACGAGCATCGACCGCTGACCATATTCGCAACACGGGATTTTATCGATTTGTCGTCCGAAACCCTGGGGGGCGTTGGCCCGTATCGGTAGGAGAGCCCTTGGGCATTGTATCCAGGCCGTTCTTGGGGGTCCCTCCGGGTGCGAAAGATGGTGAAAGCCCTGATGCGGGGATACGCAAAGCCTGGAAAGCGGGTGCGGACGTGTCCGAGTAAAGCTTGGCATTCCAGGTAATGAACCAGAGTACTCTTAAGCACATTGGTGAACAGCCGAAAGAGGAATCGACGAAACAGCTCAGTGGTGCGGGAAACATGGCGTGGTCACTACGAGACCCTCGTGAATGAGGACATAATCCCACACCGCACCATATGATCTCCTCATGGAGGAAGGATGGGCCAAGGGGCCAAGATGGGATGAGGATTCCCGAGAGATGGGGCTGGACCCGAAGCCTAGGCGTTCAGGTGGTCCTACGTATCCCATTAGGATGGGAATCAAGCCACACGTAGTTCATGAAATTCAGTTTAACGTCATGCGGGACTCGGGTGGGGAGTAATATACTCCTAAGAGAGGTGTACAGTATGGCGAAAAACCGACGTGAATGAGGACATAGCCCTACGACATACTGTACAATCCTATAAGACAGGTCCTGGGCCGCGGCCTGGAAAGGCCGAGGGGCCTGGGGCTGAGCCTCGGTCAGGAAGGCCTGACCGGTTTGTAGTTTAACGTCTTACATGAGGACGGGGGGCCAGGGGCCCAAGGAGGCCAAGGGGCCTGAGGCTGAGCCTCGTAAGGGGAGTTGTACGGCATGGTACATGATCCGGACGTGAATGAGGACGTAGTCATACATCACACCGTACACTCCGGGTAAGAAATCGGGGCCGTGGGCCCGATCACTAGCACCACCTGGGGGAAGTTTGTCACCTCAGGATGGGGCAGAATGAATCACTGTTGACCATATTCGAAACACAGCGTTCCTATGGTGACCCGCATGGGGGCAACAAATGAGCATCGACCGCTGACCAAATTCGCAACGCGGGACTTGTATCGATTTGTTGCTTGAGAAACCCTCGGGGGCGTTGGCCCGTATTGGTAGGAGAGCCCTTGGTCTTTATATCCAGGCCGTTCTTGGGGGCCCCTCCGGGTGTGAATCCATCCACGAAAGGGGCAAACACCTCCAGGGGGGAATGTGCAGCCGGGTCGAGGCTTGCTCGACGTGGGTCGGGGAAAAAGTGTGCACCCTGCCATGTCTTGACCCGAGGGGAAGATTTTGGCTTTTGGGCTGGGCCGACGGACGAAATGTCCGGGCGTTCCTACGTATCTCATACGGATGAGAATCAAGGCATACGTAGTTCTTGAAGGCCATGTAGTTTAGCGTCATGCGGTGAGGACGTGGGAGGGTAGAAGAACGGGAGTGGGCGCATGGTGCGACCCTTACAATCTTTGCGCGAGTGGGATTGCATGAGCGGGGCCAAGAAAGCCTACCCCCTTCTACACAAAGATCCTCCAAGGAGACTATCCCCAGGGGGAATAGCGGAAGAGAAAAGCTTGGGGCTGGGCTCAAGACGAGGCGTCCGAGCGTTCCTACGTATCCCATTAGGATGGGAATCAAGCCACACGTAGTTCTTGACATGCAGTTTAACGTCATGCGGGACGAGGGGCATCTCATTCGGGGATGTGTGCGGCATGGTACATGATCCCAACGTGAGAACGTAGTCCTACACTGTACCGTACGATCCCGTAAGAGGGTAAGTCGGGGAGAAACGAGGGGGCCTGGGGCCAGACCTCGGTGGAGACGGGGCCAGGGGCCCAAAGAGGCCGAGGGGCCTGAGGCTGAGCCTCGGTCAGGAAGAATTGACTGACTTGCAGTTTAACGTCTTGCAGTGAGGACGGAGATGCAGTTTAAGGTCATGCGGGACCAAGTCGCAGTTTAGGGTCGTGCAGGACCAATGCAGTTTAATGTCGTGTAGGACCCTCTCGCAGTTTAGGGTCATGCAGGACCAATGCAGTTTAATGTCATGCAGGACCCTCTCGCAGTTTAGGGTCATGCAGGACCAATGCAGTTTAATGTCGTGCAGGACCCTCTCGCAGTTTAGGGTCATGCAGGACCAATGCAGTTTAATGTCATGCAGGACCCTCTCACAGTTTAGGGTCATGCAGGACCACTTTTGCCCTAGGAAAAGTATCGCTTGAGGAATCTGGCATTGGTGGGAGGGGTTACACGCTCTCCATCTATGGTCACCAAGGAGTATGCTCCATTGGGGTAAACCTTATGGATGATATAAGGCCCTTCCCATTTGGGTTCTAACTTGGGCGGTTTCCTTCCGGGAATCATTGGCGCTCGCAGGGCCAGCACCAGGTCACCCTGTAGAAAAGAGCGGAGACGAACCTTCTTGTCAAAAGCTCTTGCTATATTTTCCTGATGCCTTTCCAGATTGTGCAGGGCACGAAGCCGGTTCTCGTCCAGTGCCTCTAACTCAGCTAGACGGATCTCGGCTACCTCATCTGATGTCTGGTGATCATAAACTGCAGTGCGTAGCGACGGCAGCTGGATCTCAATGGGTAGGACGGCCTCAGCTCCATACACCAGGGAATATGGGGTCACCTGGGTAGAGTTGCGAGTCGTCGTCCGGTAAGCCCAGAGGGCATTGGGGAGCTTGTCCGGCCAACTCTTCTTGTTCTGACCAACCATCTTCTGCAGAATGTTAGAGAGGGTCTTTTTGAACGCCTCGATCTGTCCATTCGCCTGTGCATGGTAGCGGGAGGTATGGTTTGACCGGATGTCGTACTTGGCGTACAATTTCTTCAATTCAGCTGCTCGGAAGTCGGTGCCGTTGTCAGTGAGGACGGCGTGAGGGACTCCAAACCGGTGGATAATGTTGGAGCTCACAAAGTCAACGACGGAATGGGCCTTGACCTCTTTGAGCGGAACTGCTTCTGCCCACTTGGAGAAGAAATCTGTAGCAGTCAGGATGAACCTACACTGGCGGGCTGTTGCCGGCGGATACGGTCCCACTACATCGAGTCCCCATACCGCAAATGGCCAAGAGTACTTGGTGGGGTGGAGGGGTTCTGGCGGCCGATGCAAGAAGTTGGCGTGCACTTGGCACGCGTGGCATCTCTTGGCGTATCCAATACAATCGTGGATCATGGAGGGCCAGAAGTACCCTAGTCTCCGGATTTGATGGGACAGCTTCGGCCCAGCTTGATGGGCGCCACAGGAACCGGCGTGAACCTCTTGCATAACTTGAGGTATCTCTACTCCTTGGATGCAACGGAGGAGGACACCATCAAAACTCCGTTTATAGAGAGTCTGCTCAAGACTGGGGCTGCTCTGCAGGGTAAATTGAAGTGCGCGGCATCGGATTCGCTCGCGCTCGGCCCGGTCGTCCGGGAGCTGACCATTTTGGAGATACTCGACAAAAGGTGCTCTCCAGTCGGGGGTCCTTTCAACCACTGCGTCTGATGAACCTGGGACTCCCGATACGGAGGGTCTGGCGGCGAGATGACTTACCCGCAGGCTATCACGGTCCTCTTGAGTGACGGGAGCAATGACTCTCCGGTGGGCCACATGTATGACCAAATTATCTTGCTCGGGTTCTGCGAGCGATGCGGCTAAGCCAGCTAGGGCGTCCGCTTGGCCGTTCTGCGACCGCGGGACATGGGTAACCTCCGGTCGAGAAGAGAACTGGGCCATTAAGAGGAGGGTGTACTCCAGCAACGGTGCAAGCTCTGGCTTCCTGACGACGTAGTCGCCATTAACCTGTTTGATTACCAGCTCGGAATCTCCCTTCACATTTAGATGGGGTACATGGATCTCAAGGGCCAACTCGAGGCCGGTGATGAGAGCTTGATACTCTGCCTCGTTGCTCGTACAACATTCTGACAACAGGAAGGAGTCTGGCAGGACGGCTTGTGCCGGGGTAATGAAAACAATACCCAGACCCACTCTGTTGAGCTTGGGGTCGTTGAGCCTTCTACCGGTGGGGCTCCGGGAGGCGCCGTCGAAATGCATTTGCCAACATGGGACAGCGTGATCGACCGAGAGGATCGTCTCGTCGGGGAAATCCAGGTCCAGGTATTGATCCGCGGAGGTTGGATGGGCAGCTAAAAAGTCTGCCAACGCCTGTCCCTTAACGGCCTTCTGAGACACAAACTTGATGTCAAACTGCTGGAGAATCACCGCCCACCGTGCTAGTCGGCCAGTCAGCATGGGGCGGTTCAGGATATACTTCAGCGGATCCACCCGAGAGATCAATTGCACCTCGTGGTGTTGCAGGTAGTGTCGCAACTTCTGCACGGCGAAGACGAGCGCAAGGCAGCTCTTTTCGATAAGGGAATATCTGACCTCCGTATCGAGAAGCATGCGACTAAGATAGTAGAGACTGTTCTCAGTGCCCTCATTATTCTTCTGGGCGAGCAGCGCGCCGAGGGATCTCTCCAGGGTGGTCACGTAAAGGACCAGCGGCTTTCCAGAGACGGGTGGCATCAAGACCGGAGGTTGGAGCAGATACTTCTTGATTTCCTCGAAGGCGATCCGACACTCCTCATCCCACTCGTAGGCAGCGCCTTTCTTCATGAGCCGAGAAAAGGGCTTACACTTGCCGGCCAGATTCGCAATGAATCGGCGTATATTGGCTAAGTGGCCTCGCAGGCCTCGAAGCTCTCGAATGTTGCTCGGGGGAGGCATTTGGCTGATGGCCTTGATCTTCTCCGGGTCGATCTCGATACCTCGGTATCTGACAACAAAACCCAGAAACTTCCCGGAGGTGACCCCGAAGGCACACTTCAGCGGGTTCATCTTCAGGTGACGGGAGCGGAGGAAACCGAACACTTTCTCAAGGTCTTTGAGATGGTCCTGGCGTTGGTATGATTTGACTACAAGGTCATCCACGTAGCATTCCACAAATGTCCCGTGGATCGGTTTGAATATGTGATGCATGGCCCTCTGATAAGTGGCACCTGCATTTTTCAAACCGAATGGAATTACCCGGTAGCAAAAGGTACCCTGGGGAGCCCTGAAGGCAGTGGACTCCTCATCTTCGGGGGCCATCCGGATCTGGTTATACCCGGAATACCCATCCATGATAGAGAGGGCTTGGAACCCGGCCGTGGCGTCAATCAACAGCTCCGTCACTCGGAGTGGGAAGTCATCCTTTGGGCAGTGGCGATTGAGATCGCGGAAGTCGATGCAGACTCTAATCTTCCCATTCTTCTTCCTGACCGGCACAATGTTGGCGAGCCATTTGGGGTACTGGACCTCTTTGATGAAGTTGGCCTTGATTAGCTTATCAACTTCGGCCTCAACCATAGCGCCATGGGAAGGGTGCATTTTCCTGGGAGGCTGCTTGAACCCACGATGTTTTACTGGGAGGCCCAGACGGTGGACGACCACTTGGGGATCCAGCCCTGGCATCTCATAATAACTCCAGGAAAACACATCGCGGTGCTGTTTGAGGAAGTCTATATACTGTTGCCTCTCCTCGAGGGACATGGCCGCACTAATCAATGTGGGTCTTGGATCTGCCTCGCTACCAAGGTTCACCTGTACCAGCTCATCGACCGTGGTAGAGACGCCTTCTTCAAAGGCTGGGGGAGCATCCTCCAAGTCTTCCTCCCCAGTCGTGGGGGAACTTCCCGCGACGGAAGATACTTTTGGTCTTTCAAAACCCGAGGGGCAGCTGGTGCCGGCTTGGGCAGCAGCGGTCATCACATCAGGAGACTCACTTTTCGTCGAGACCATAGCAATGAATGCATTTGATCCTATCCCATCCGGCCTTCGGCCTAAGGGGCCACGCTTGATGATATCAAAGTAGTGGTGACGTGTCGGCCTGAGTCGGTTAATTCCAGCCCGACAGAATAGACACGTATGGCGCACCGCCGTTGTCATGAGCTTGACGTCCCGGTACCGTATAGGGGTAGAAGATTCCGGGATGACCCGAGCCTGGTTGCTGTAGGAGTACGAGGTGATTTTCCGCCGTCGCTTGGACGCGGGAACATGCCTTCCTTGCGTACCCGAAACAACGAAACATTGTCCCATGTCGGGGATCGTGGCCTCCAACCGGTGGATCGGGAGGATGTAGGCGTCGTCCATGCTCGCCCAGGGATCACTTGTGATTGGGGCGGGCTCACCCTCGCTGACCAGGATCAGCTTGTCCTTACTTTTGTAATAGCCCGCATCCAGATAGAGGGCCTCACAAGAAGTGAAAGGGGACGCGTCTCCTTGGAGCACGCCTACTCGACCGTTGAGCGAGTACTTAAGGCACTGGTGATACGATGAGGGGACCGCGGCATGCAAATGGAGCCATGGCCTACCCATCAATGCATTGTAGGCAGTGTCCTGAGAAACAACCATGAACTCGGTGCTGGAAATTAAGCCACCGAACTGGGTCTTCAGGCGGATCTTGCCGACCGGGGTTTGCTCTGTCCTGTCGTACCCCTGGATCCTGAGGTCAGAGGGAGTCAAATCGCCTTCGGACAAACCCAGCTTTTGCAGTGTCCGGTTCGGAATTAGATTGATTCCAGAACCCGTGTCAACGAGGCAGCGACAGACTTCCACACCGTTAAAGTGGCCAGTGATATACAGTGGACGAATGTGCCCCTGTATAGGAGGGTCTTCATCTTCACCGGAGAACGAGATAACCGCCTGACATTCGGCGTTTTCAATCGTCTCGGTATGGAAGGCCTCCGCGGCTGCCACTTTTGTCTCGAACTGGAGGGGGCTCCTTAGGGCCTCGGAAAGTGCCTCGCGCATCTCGGATGACAAGCGCAGGGCCTCAAGGATGGAAAGCCTTGCCGGAATGCCGGCTAGGTGCTTTAGGACATCATACTTGCGTGCCAAATGCGAACCTCTGCTTACAGGGGGTTTTTCGGCATTTGGAGGCATAGCGGGTCCTGCTGGCTGAACTGGCGGTCGGCTAGCACTGGGTACATCCTACTGCCTGCTAGTAGAAGCCTGGAGAGTAGTCGCCGGACTAAGATCGGACAGCGGAGGCTGGCCCGTCGCCGGGCGAGACTGGCTGTGATACGAACGAGGCGGCTCTCCCCGATCCAGCAATACGAACGGCGGTGGAGGTAGAGCTGAGGATGTTCGATGGGCCTGCGCGTGCTGAGATCTGCGCTGAGCCTGCTGACTGGTCTCGGTAGCATGCACGGCTTGGTCACAAGTGCCTGCTGACATACCTCGGTGACCGGCGCGATTGCGATTCCGCTGACGTTGACGTCGGCTGGAAACATTGGGGCGGTCTGCCTGGGGTTCCCCCTCGTCGGGGGTCATATAAGGCTTTACCAGCTCCACGGTGCTAACCAAAGCGTACCCTTGACTGTCGCTCGAAGAGTCATCCACCGCTGGGTGGATTCTGGGAGGAATGCCCATTTCGGGAGGCATAAAGTCGCCAAGAGTGCGGGATGACGACGGCACTGGCGGTGCACGTTGCTTCTTCTTGCGTCGCCGCTGCTTGCCCTTTTGGGCAGAGGTCGACTGTGAAGACGATGCTGAGCCACCGGCTGCTTCTTCTGAAGGTTCCGGCTGCTTCAGGCGTGCCCGGATGATACCCTGGGCATGGACAACAGTTTTTCGAGCCATCCAGTTGTCGTATTTCTGGGACCCGCGGCTAGGGACCTGCTGCCACTCACCCTCGCTGTCACTACCGATTTCTGATCCCGCAAAGACGCCTGCCACCTGTGCTGACGCTGGTCCCAACTTGACTATGTTGTTGTTGACCTGGTCCTGAAGCCAGTCTTTAAACACATAGCATCGCTTGAGGGTGTGCACCAGGATCTGATGATAAGGGCAGTAGTTGGGGTGATCAGTGAGATGCGCCTCTGCCGGCCTCCTGCACTCAGGCAGACGCACGATCCCTTGCTCTAGAGCACTCCGGAAGTAACCAGGGACCTGATTTTCGTTAAACGAATAGGTATGGTACTTTCTTTCCGGGTAAGGAGCCCTGGGGGCCTGGTCTTGTCGAGGGACCGGAGGGGCCTGCCGAGGGGGCGGCGCCTGGTTGTCTCGCCTAGGTGGCGGCGGCGCATTGCACGGGGGAACCTGTCGGTTCTGAGGCGGTCGCTGCTGGGCAGGAGCCTGTGCTTGAGGTGGAGGACCTCCGCGAGGTTGCGGGGGTGGTGCCGCCGGTAGAAATTCCAACTGCCTCGGGGATTCTATTTGAGCCACCGCGGCGAGTTCAGCCCTGGCGGCCCTCCTGGCTGGGATCACAGGGGGCAGCAAACGTGCCTGACTAGCCTGTTGCAGGGCCTCCTCGAGGCGCTGGGCCTTATCCGAGAAATCTCTGAACCCTCCAGGGTAGTTCTGGGTAATCAAGGAGGGTACCAGCTCTGTCTTTACGTTCCCCACACACATCGTCAGTAATTGCTCCTGAGTTAGTGGCATATCGAGGGAATACGTAAGTCCTTTCCACCGGGCGATGAAGTCTGCAACCCGCTCGTCAGGCCTCTGTTTGCACTTGAAGAGGTCCGTGATGCTGGTCTTCCGCGTGGTGGAGCTTAACTGGTACAAGAACTGCCGGCGAAGATCCTCCCAACCGGTCACTGATCCGACGGGGAGCTGGTTGTACCAGACGAATGCCGGACCTTCCAACGTCTTTACAAAACATCGGAGCTTAGCGGCTTCTTGCTATGCAGGGGTCCCCAGCATGGGGCCACACCTGGAAGAGAAATGAGCCAAGTGCTGGGGTGGGTCCCATGTCCCGTTAAAAGGCGAGAAAGTGGGGTTCCCAAAACCCGGAGGCGCGGGCATATCATCCACCCACGCGGGATAAGGCTTGCCATCCGGTGGGACCGCCACCTGCCGTGTCTCCAACGCCTCGAGGCGGGCTGTGAGTGCCGCAATAAGGTCCTCCGGGTGGGGGTCCCTGTCTTGACGGGGATCCCTAACCACAAGCGCATTGCCAGGTTCTTCAACACGGTAGACGGTTTCGGCTGCTCGCGGGTCAACTGGCTGGATGACCTGTTGGGCGACTGGGGGAACCCGGGTTGGGTTCTTCAGATTGCCCCGTCGCTCAGGGGGGTTCGGCGAGACGTATCGTGCCCTCTTGCCGTATGTTCCGGCTTCCGCCCTGTCCGCGACAGTAGCATGATCAGGGTTGCCCGGAGGCATCTCACCGGGGGGAAATTGCTCCTGCCCCTGCTGCCCCGGCCTGGGATTACCATAGTCGGGTCGTCGCTCTGCGGCGCGTTCAGCCAAGAGTTCGTCGACCAGCCTCTTTTGCTCAGCAAGCTGTTGGCGCAACGTGGCCTTCTCGGGATCTTCGTCCGTTTTCTGCACAGAGGTGGACGGGTCGGAGTGCTTGACTATTCCGACGTGCTCCTTACCCTTGCCAGTGCTCCGACCGAGTGTCAGTGACTCGGTGGGTACAGGGAGGCCTAGCAGGTTCCTCTGATGACGGGTAACTCTCCCTAACGGGTCAAGAAGCGGCGGTACGCCCTCGGATGGTAAGTCCCCATCAAGGAACTCAAGCTCATCTTCTTTATCCACAACGTCGGCCATGTGGACTGTGACCCCTCTTGAGGGCATATCCTCAATGTCGCATAGCGAATCGGGCTGTCGTCGGATAGGGTCGAAGAGGAGAGCGGCATAGCGTCCCCAACCACGGACTTGCACATGGGGGGTGGCTTCCCTGACGATCTTGCGGAGTGCCTTGAAACTCTGGACGCATTTTCGCTGGAGGGCACTCTGGTGACCGGGCGACTCGGGGTGCTGGGCCACAAGGAGTGCCGCTGCATCAATCAGGCGGCACTGTTTGCCAATCTCCTCGAAGTGCTCTCGACTCCTGGGGTGCACTACCCATTCCCAGCGGAGGCGGAAGTGCGTCGCCCACAGGGTTCGACAAAAGCATCCCACTTCTTCAGGGGTAAGCGACTCGGGTACGCGGAAATTCAGTGCCGCCGTGGGCCAAAACTTCTCTGGGAAGTAGTCCGCTGCAAGAATACTCCAGAAGCTCCTGGGTTCATCCTCGGGGTTCGGCCCCACATTTCCCCACTCATCGACCGGGGGTGGCTGAGGGACCGGTAGCGGTACCGAGGTGGACCTCTGGGATAGAAAACTCGGCGGTGGGGAATACAGCAAGCGAGCAGACTGGCCACCGTACTCTGGGCCTTCCTCTGAAGAGTGAGGTGACCTGACCACAATGTCACGATAGGACGGGCTAACAGCCACTGCTTCGGGTACGGGAATCGCTGTTACCGGTGTCCGGTCATGTCGTGGCTCTACCACCGTTGACCCCCAAAACAGCTCCTCGTGATCCCGAGTAGAGGTAGAGGGCGCTTCGGGTGACGGTGGAAGTGACTGCGCGGTCGAAACCTGCGGAATTCCCAGGATTTCTTCCTCTTGGATGTACCTGCGGAGAGAGACGGGAATCCGGTGGACCTCAAATTCTGGGAGAACGAGGCTGATGCGTCTGGTTCCTGCCCCAGTCCTTGATACGGAGGATCTGGGAGAAGGTTCCATCACTGAATCGCATTCCGCTTCCGAATCGGAGAAGCGGGCAGGTTTGATCTCCCCCTGGGCCTTCCCGGGATTCTTCTTGTGGCGGCGACGACCCGCTCTTCTGCCCCTGGGTGGCTCTTCGGGACAGGGTTGACCCCTATCAGGCAGCCCTGGGGCGGCGCTGACGCCGTGGCGGAGAGGACCCCCACTCGAGACAGCCGGGGTGCGAGGGGCACCAGGGAAAATATCAAAGGGTACATGGGGAGGACATCCATGAACAGTACCCACGTGGGCGGGGCCTCTGTTGGAACTGGCAGTAGCATGGGGAAGGCCTCCATGGTCGATGCGAGTGGAGCAAGGCTGACCTTCACTCCTTGAGTTGCTGGGGCGAGGAGGACCTTCGCCAGTCGCAGAGAGGACGTAGGGGGGACCCCCACGTCGAAGGACCGGGTGGACGGTGCCTTTAGAAGGATGGACTTCATACCCTGTACAGCGGGCGCGGGAAATGTCTCCGCGCTGAGCATCACTGCCACGGGGCAGGGCTTCCTGCAGGATGGGGGCAGCACGAGGCATGCCTCCATGACGAACCTCGGAGCGGGGAAGGCCCAAGCTCTGTGGAGTAGTGGTACGGGGAGGACCTCCATACGGGGTGGCATCACCGTGGGTTAGCTCGCGACGATCATCACTGGGGCCTGCAACCCGGAGAGTCAACCCGGCCTGCCCATGGGGCGGTTGGGGTCTCAATCTTGGTTGGGCAAAGGGGTGCCCCTGCTCAATGTACGCGGGGGCTTCATAATGTACGCCGGCGGTGGCTCGGGCCACTATAACTGTCGACGTGGACGCACCAAGGCGAGCGTCCTCAGCCCGGGCCCGGCGCTGACGTCGGGTCAGGAGGGCCGGTGCAGGTGGTGCAGGGACGTAGTCTGCCTGCTCTTCCTGCGGGACAGGACGGCGGCGTTGACGTGGCCGGACGGGAGCCCTCGCCTGGGGGCCTCGGGTCGGGGCCCTGAGCGGACTGAGCCGGACAGCACCTGCCTCTTCAGCGTAAGGCGAAGAGTCGTCAAGGCGTTCCGGGGATAGGCTCCCGAAACGATTGAATGTCTGGGTGGGGAGCGGGGGCTCCCTGCGCGGCCTATTAGGGCGGCGTTGACGGCGGGGCCTGGAAGCCTCCAGGTCCAAGCGGCCCATATCCCTGGTCGGGATGACCCCTTGTTCCTCATACCTGCGCACGAGGATGTTGATCACCCTTCGTTGGATGACCTCTGATGGGGAAAGGGGACGTGGACGTCCCGCATCCCGTGACGTGGCAGCCGTCGTGGCGGTAGTGGTGCCTGGTGGAGTGGTCGTAGTGGTGTTTCCCCTGCCCCTGTGCGGGCGAGGAGCGGATGGTGACCGCATCTCTGAAATAGCAACCTGGTTCCTGGCAAACGAAGGGATCAACTCATCAGTATTGAGAGGAAAAGGATTGACAGCCAGTGCCCCAGCGTTCTTCCATCCTTCACGTCTGTGAGGAGGACCCATGCCAACATGCTGCAGAGCGGAGTGCCCCACGTTCTACTACCCCGACTTCCGGTGAGTTCCACGACAGGCCCGCTATTTGCTTGGCGGGACCAGGCACCGGATATCTGGATCCGGTGACACGTCAATCTACTGGTGTCTCGAACGCTACTAATCCCCATGCTGAGGAGAAGAAATTCACGTCGGGTTCACCACTTCTGTTTCTGACGCTTTCGCCGGGGCGCGCGCGCATCCGTCCGCGGAGGAGGGGGACGTGCGGCTTTGTTGCCCCGCATTCCCACTTTCCAAAGGCGGGCGGCATTCGTTCCTTATTCAGGGACATCTGCTCCTTGATCGAAACGGGATGATGGGATGTCGGTTCTTCCTCCTGTGGATTCCTCCTCAGAACTCGTCACCTAGTCCGGGTCTCCCTTATAGATTTAATACGTAGTTCGTGAAACTCTTCCCAGTGCCATGTTTCCATGGACGCCGGTTAATTACACTGCTTCTGTCGGGACATTCCAAAGGGTCCAGTCAGGGCAGCAACCTTCGGTCAGGGGAGTAATCACGTTTGAGCCATCAGTAGCGTGTCTGGATGCTGGGGTACCTGGCATGTCTGTCTGTTATCCTTGATCACAAGGCTTCTCGAGGGCGTGGAAGCCCGAAGCATCCCACATCGAGCGCGGGGAATTACATGTCGTAGACACGTATCTGAGGTTTTCCTCAGCTTCCCGTGTTCAACACATGGTATGTTGCAAGATTAACGTCTAGCAGAGACGGTTACGCCAAAGGCGTTCCATCCGGGGTTTTCCTCAGGCATCTCATGTTTATCACGAGGTAGGCCGCGAGTTTAACGTCTTGCGGAGACGGAATGAGGGTGATCAGAACATCCCATAGAGACGGACCGGATTGGTATATCCCTATGGGGGAACACCTGGAAGATTTAACAAGGCGATGGATCAGAACGCCCAATGAGGACGGATCCGAGGTGGTGCACTCCCTAGAGGGGAAAAGGGTGGTGAATCGGGGTGTACACAGAGGACAACGACCCGGAGATATGATGGGGCTTACGCGTGGAAAGCGGCCCATGCGCCGCTAGGAGCAGCGAGGAGGTGGATGGCATGATCCCACCGGGATGTGGCGGCCCGGGTGAGAATCAGGATGGGTGGTGGATGAATGAATGAAGTGGAGGGGGAATGAAATGGGACCATCGCAGGGGGGAGACAGTGAAGTTGGGCTTGAGCCTTGATGGGGCTTCCTACGTATCCCCGTGGCAGGGAATCAAAGTCCTCGTAGTTCAAATAATACAGTTTAACGTCATGCGGGACGATAATGAACCCTGAAGTGAATAAACGACGGGTGGTGGGTGTCGGTGAGCCGACGTAAGTGAGGGACCTTGGTCCACTATTGGTGGGCTTGAACCTCGTGGAGGCTTCCTAGATACCATGCCTTGACATGGATCAAAGACCTCGTAGTTCAGGTGGTCACAACGGCTTACCGCTGGACTGGAATGGGACCCGACGTGAAAGAGCGACGGGTGGGCTTGAACCTCGTGGAGGCTTCCTACGTACCATGCCTTGACATGGATCAAAGACCTCGTAGTTCAGATGGGGTTTCTCCAGTAAACCGACGTGAAATCAGACCTTGGTCCACTGATGGTGGGCTTGAACCTCGTGGAGGCTTCCTACGTACCATGCCTTTACACGGATCAAAGACCTCGTAGTTCAGATGTCACAACGGCTTACCGCTGGACCGGAATGGGACCCAACGTGAAAGAGCGACGGGTGGGCTTGAACCTCGTGGAGGCTTCCTACGTACCATGCCTTGACATGGATCAAAGACCTCGTAGTTCAGAATGGGTTTCGCCGGTAAACCGACGTGAAAGCAGACCTTGGTCCACTAATGGTGGGCTTGAACCTCGTGGAGGCTTCCTACGTACCATGCCTTGACACGGATCAAAGACCTCGTAGTTCAGGTGGGGTTTCGCCGGTAAACCGACGTGAAAGTAGACCTTGGTCCACTAATGGTGGGCTTGAACCTCGTGGAGGCTTCCTACGTACCATGACTTGACACGGATCAAAGACCTCGTAGTTCAGGTGGTCACAACGGCTTACCGCTGGACTGGAATGGGACCCGACGTGAAAGAGCGACGGGTGGGATTGAACCTCGTGGAGGCTTCCTACGTACCATTCCTTGACACGGATCAAAGACCTCGTAGTTCAGGTGTCACAACGGCTTACCGCTGGACCGGAATAGGACCCGACGTGAAAGAGCGACGGGTGGGCTTGAACCTCGTGGAGGCTTCCTACGTACCATGCCTTGACATTGATCAAAGACCTCGTAGTTCAGATTGGGTTTCGCTGGTGAACCGACGTGAAAGCAGACCTTGGTCCACTGATGGTGGGCTTGAACCTCGTGGAGGCTTCCTACGTACCATGCCTTGACACAGATCAAAGAACTCGTAGTTCAGGTTGGGTTTCGCCGGTGAACCGACGTGAAAGCAGACCTTGGTCCACTAATGTTGGGCTTGAACCTCGTGGAGGCTTCCTACGTACCATGCCTTGACACGGATCAAAGACCTCGTAGTTCAGAATGGGTTTCGCCGGTAAACCGACGTGAAAGCAGACCTTGGTCCACTAATGGTGGGCTTGAACCTCGTGGAGGCTTCCTACGTACCATGCCTTGACACGGATCAAAGACCTCGTAGTTCAGGTGGGGTTTCGCCGGTAAACCGACGTGAAATTAGACCTTGGTCCACTAATGGTGGGCTTGAACCTCGTGGAGGATTCCTACGTACCATGCCTTGACACGGATCAAAGACCTCGTAGTTCAGGTGGTCACAACGGCTTACCGCTGGACTGGAATGGGACCCGACGTGAAAGAGCGACGGGTGGGATTGAACCTCGTGGAGGCTTCCTACGTACCATGCCTTGACACGGATCAAAGACCTCGTAGTTCAGGTGTCACAACGGCTTACCACTGGACCGGAATGGGACCCGACGTGAAAGAGCGACCGGTGGGATTGAACCTCATGGAGGCTTCCTACGTACTATGCCTTGACATGGATCAAAGACCTCGTAGTTCAGATTGGGTTTCGCCGGTGAACCGACGTGAAAGCAGACCTTGGTCCACTGATGTTGGGCTTGAACCTCGTGGAGGCTTCCTACGTACCATGCCTTGACACGGATCAAAGACCTCGTAGTTCAGGTGTCACAACGGCTTACCGCTGGACCGGAATGGGACCCGACGTGAAAGAGCGACGGGTGGGCTTGAACCTCGTGGAGGCTTCCTACGTACCATGCCTTGACATGGATCAATGACCTCGTAGTTCAGAATGGGTTTCGCCGGTAAACCGACGTGAAAGAAGACCTTGGTCCACTAATGGTGGGCTTGAACCTCGTGGAGGCTTCCTACGTACCATGCCTTGACACGGATCAAAGACCTCGTAGTTCAGGTGGGGTTTTGTCAGGGTCGGTGCTCACTCTAAGCCCACGTGAGTCATGCTCGGTGTGAGAAACAAGAGGTTGCAAGGACCTGACGATCACGTCGCGAAGGGTGCGTCCGTGAGAAGCGAAGAGGGGCTTACGCGTTGAGCGTCCCATGGTGTTGGGACTTACTCCAGGATGGAGGCCCATAGGGGGTGCGCCTCGTTCCCTATCACGTCCTCCACTGACCTTGGTAGTGGGGAAGTACAGAGATGCACGGGTGCAATCATCCGTACCAAAGGTTAGGGGCTTACGCTCTGAGGCAGCCCTTCCCCTGCGAACAGACACCACTCCGACAAGGAGGATCTCATTCCATGTGCGGAAGAGTTACCATTCCCGTGGAGACGAGCGGTGTAATGAATGCTCGAGCTGGGGGGACCCTTCGTGAGGGAGACGAGGTTGGGTCACAGTTTAACGTCATGTGTTGAGGACGTGGTGCCTGGCAGTTTAACGTCCTGCAGCTCGGACGAGATGGGTTCACTCCACACCCCTAGGGCTTACATAACCGGTACCCTCTGGTCCTTGGGGAAGGGAAGGTATCGGTAAGGCCATGGTAAATGGGGGTCGAGGGAGGAACCATCGAGGGGTCCACGTTAGCGTGGCTATGCGAAGAAGCAATAGCCGTTAGCGTGCCTATGCGAAGAAGCATTAGGCGAAGCAACGCTACAGGAGGTGTTGTCCATGGGACTTTGAAATCACATCGTGCAAACCTGGAGGGTCGCACGGAAAGAGGAATCGCTAAGAAGAGGAGTGTGCTTTGCTAAGTGGGGTGCCTTAGCCTTAGCATGGGGCATAGGTGGGAGCGGGTAGTGCTTCGCGAAGTGGAACAGTGTTCGCGGAGCACTGCCTCGCGAAGAAGGAATGGTTCGCGAAGCAAGGTCTTGCCAAGCAATGTACTTCGCGGAGTGGAGCGACCCTGCCTTAGCATAGGGATTACTCGTATGGGTTGGGTGTTTCGCGAAGCACGAGTGCTCCGCGGCTGCCCGGGTTCCCTTGGGAATCCCCTTCCTTTGCGAACGCCCTTGGGCTTCGCGGAGGGCATCCCTCTCGGAAGAGGGGCTCAAAACGAAACAAATCAGAGTCGTCTCGCGAAGTAGAAATACCTCGCGGAGCTCATGATTCCCGAGGCAAAGCTTGCTTCGCGATTCGGGAGAGGAGAAGCCGAAAGGTCGGATTTTCCGTCTTTGGGACTCAGGGGGAGTCGAGTATTTATAGGGAAGGGGCGCCGCGAAGCAGGGCTCGCGCGCCGCCTTCGGAGCTTCGCGGCGGCTCGCGAACGTCAAACGGGCTCGCGGAGAATCACCGCCTCTGGAGCTTCGCGGCGGCTCGTCATCGTCAAACGGGCTCGCAGAGAATCACCGCCTCTGCAGCTTCACGGCGGCTCGCGAACGTCGAACGGGCTCGCGGAGGATCACCGCCTCTGGAGCTTCGCGGCGTCGCCAGGGTTGGGGCGCTTCGCGGCGAGGCTTCACGGCTGCGCTTCGCGGCTGTGCTTCGCGAGGCAGCGCGCCGGTTGTCTTTTTCGTTCCTCTCTTTCAGGCCATATTTTTGGCGCCAACAGGGATCCATTAGGATTTTTCACAAGGGGTTGAAAATGGAAAACCCAACATGAATGATTTTAAATACATTAAACCCAACAACCAGTCAGGTCAATCCAACCACAACATTATAATGAGACAAAAGCGGTGAACTAGAAAAGAAATTATTTAACTATAACATCTCCTTTGGAAGATAATATGAGTAGACTATCCAGTTCTCATTAAACCATTTTTCCTATGTCCTCATAGGTTTCCTATCCCTAAAAATCCATTGTGAAATAAAAATTGTAAACCCTACGTGACTCTCTCAAATAGAAATATGATTGGTTAGAAATGAAATAGATCTTATTGTAGATCCCTTATAGCTAGGGTTCTCGTGAAGTAAGCCAATCCCCTATTTGACATGTCCTCATGAGTATACAGACTAGATCGAGAATAAAAGAAAATTAATGTTACCCATGAATATATGATTAGGAACATATCATTACTGTAATGGTAAACTGATTGGTTCCCTTTCTCCTTATTGTCTTCACGGATGTAGAAAATGCTCTTGATAAAGACACCATAATATAACTTTTCTTCATTCGGTGATTGTTTTGACAAATCAACTTCAACTACCACCCTTTGGGGCTTCATAATGACCTCACCCACCAGATATCTTCATCAAAGGATGGAGAACAGAATGGAACAGGAATACCATTGACATGGTCTGATCCTGACTATCAAGGTTACCCGTGATGATCTTCAAGTACATAATACAACAAGTAATCACCACACAATGGATTCCCCAATAAAGATAGTGTCCCTTTTTATAAAAATAATGTCTTTAGAAGTTTTTCCCTAGTGCACAAAAATCACCACCATTAGTATTTGATGAAGGTGGATGAAGGATAAAATTATGGATCCATTTTACTTTATGAACCATAAAGGAGGTTTCATGTCAACTGGTTTCACTAGAACCATACTATTGGTAAACATCATCCACCTACTTAAGGTTCCACTTAACACACTTACACCTCTAATAAAAATGTACTAGAATATAGGATGACACCTCAAATGAGGAGGGATTTGGATAATTTTGAGTGGGATCATATCTCTTCTCCATATAATTATTTCTACTAGAATATTCTGAAAGTGGACTACAAGTAGGCTTATATCTCTAGTTACATAGAAAATGTTTGTCGGAATATCCCTATATTAGCATAGGGAGGCACATATCCTTCCCCGCATGCATGATGTACGTCAACATATCTCGATTGATAAAGGAAGAATGAAGTGGGATCATATAACTACTCAAATTGAAGATATATTCCATTATATAGTGTAGATGGAAAATATGAAAGATTATTTCCCAATGCACACTTTAAAAAATGTCATTAAATCTTAGAAAAATCAAAATAACTCTTCCTGCATAATTCAAAACCGGTACAAATTCAAATACATGCGGATATTCCTATCCCTACAAATAGTGCCAATAAACTCAACACTCTAATCATTATAAACAATTGTTTTCTCCATAAAATAACACATTATCTCCCCTTTATAGGAGGATTGTTAGCATATTCTTGTAAAGGATATGGTGTTGGATCGAGATCATATTCCCATTAAAAAAGGGTCTCACAAGGTGAGAGTGGAACATGTCTCAGGATAGCAGCACATGCCTATCAAAAAAATAATGTGTTATAATTCAAAAGAATGGGATCAGGATCATATCCCCATTTTAGATTATCCCCACAAAGTAAGATGGTCAAATGCCTCGTGACATGCCCATATTAATATTTAATAAGACCAAAGACATACTCAAAAGTTTTAATATAGGGATCACATCCCCTTTTTTTCAGGGATCACCATGTGATAATTTCACAGAACCCAGGATAACCCCATATACCTTCCAGTGAATCATCAATGAATATTATAGAAAATTATGTAATCCATGAATATAATCCCACATTGGATAATGAAATAATGAACAATAATTCTTCATTAACTATATGGAGGAAACTCGTATAACTACTCCCATTCTGGAGTTCCATCGTCATATTCTAGTGGGAAATGTGTATTCTAACCGGTCATGTAATCTCGCTCCAACCAAGGCACTCCAAGGGAGAGTGTCACATGCCTCGAGGTATTCTAATATACATATCATAAAATAAAACAACATAATATTCCAAAGGATCTGGAATAGGATCATACTCCTATTCCAACTATGCTTTACAATGTGATAATGGAACATGCCACAAGAGATGTTCATATTCCTCTCAATAATGAAGAATCTCATTGTAATATTCTCGTAGCTTATCAGTAGCATCATCAAACTCTAATTGACCAGGATGATTATAAACATGTTCCAAATACCATTATACAATTTACTAATATCCACACAAAATTCTATAAGTAAAGACTCTATATTCTAGACATTATGTCTATAAGCGATCATACCCCTAATCTAAAAAATTCCTATGACCTTGATGTTGTTCAAGACACATTCTCAACACCCCATAGGTCATTAAACTTTTCAACTTAAGAAGAATATCATCATTACCACGATATTTCTCCCCATGGTATTATGGATATGGATAGTAGGAATCAACTCTTGACATCCCTAATGGTCGGACCTCCGACTGTGATATCACCAGTGGATATGGAAATCCTCCCCTTGCCCAAGGAACTCAGTATTGAGAGGTGTTAAAAACTCAGATTCCTTGGAATAGAGAGGTTATTCAAACATCTAGGTCATAATATTATAGTTCCCTATTAAAATATAGTATAAATCCACTTTGGTCAATATGTTTCCCCAAGTAGTACCTTCTATGACATAATAGGATGGTGTGGGGTATGTATAATGAAGAGGAGGAAGAAATTGATATATTGAAATAGATAGAGGAAAACAAACTCCCAACATGTTATGGAATCCTCCCACTTATAAATATGAGATACTACATGATCAAGAGAAAAATTTCATGGCCTATCTACCAAAAAATATGTAGGCTATTAGTCAAAAACTAAAGGATAGACATATCCCCTATCCAAAAAATGATTCTCACCTTAATATCATCAATACACATTGTTTTTTGATGGATATGAATACCTTTTCCATAGCCCAAAACCCATGAATAGAGGATAATGAAAAAACCATATGCATTGTTTGTCTCCACATCAAGAAAACAATCCCCTAACTTCTTTCCAAATAATTACCATATGTATATATCTATGTGTGGGAGAACTATCAAGCATTTCACTTCATAATGTTTCCAGAGAAACAAAACACCTCTGACATTACATCCTGTAATGTCATGTCCTTTTAATAAATTAGGGGACTAGGTAATTTGTGAGCTAGTTGGTCGGTACAACAAAAGAACCTTGCTTTGATGGTTCTCAGGAATCACAAATAGTGGAAGATGATAACCAAAAAGTCTTTAATCAAGACCCCATAATGAAAAGGGAATGTAATTTAGTAACAGAAGTGGAGGATTCCCTCAACCCAATGACATCATATAGAAAATTACACCCATTATAAGATAACATTACTCCCATATCCTACATCATCACAACTACACCAAATCAAACAAGGCTTAGTAGCAGTATCCATAATAGGATTCCAAGAGAGAATCCAACAGAATTGGTTTGGTGAATATATACCACCACCTACACCTATTGGATTGTTAATCACCAAGATGATTCAATATGTGTTGTCTGAAGAGGTATAAAAAACATAGACCACTAATTAGGGGGAATTTATATTTTTATCTCTATAACTAGGTTTATCATCCCCTAAGAGGGTCTTAGGGAAATCAATGGGGATTCCAGACGATAATCATCCCACTATCCTAGGGGAATTTTTATCTCAATGCCCATCCTAGGATCCATAAAATCCACTACTAAAAGAACCATATCCTAAACAATAGGATCTATTTAACAATGGTGGAACCTAATAACCCCCCTCCCCGGGTATATGGGTATTTTGATCATCATTATCTCAATAGATAGAATTTGTATTCTCTAGGTTGGGAGGAAAATATCGATGGTCGACATCCCATCTGTTCCTCCCACCCAGTGATATACCTCTGATATTCAGGTCCTATTTGTAAATCGTGAATAGAAACTTCATCGAGTTCGTTACTCAGAGGCTGAGATTAGAAGAGTGTTAAGAGAAGGCAATCGGACCCCATTGGGGTCCCCAACCAAAACATCTCATTATGAAAAAGGGTTCAAGAAAAAACCTTAATAAATTAAGTGTATAATCATCTTGTTGCATGAAAGTAATGGAGAAATAACTATTTCTCGATACACCTTTGTAAATTTCATCACCATTATCAAGAAAGACAGTTTTTACCAAGATATAGATGCAGAGGGACACATCATAATAAATTTACTTCGAGAGGATGGTGATTTGGATAAACCAACGGAGGCTGTAACCACCCATAACCATAGGAGGATCCAAAACCTATCACCTCAAAATATATATTTTTCACCTATATGGGGAACAATTACCAAATATTAAGGGAGAGGTGTGGATACATTTTGATCACCACCCTAAATATTCAAATTTCCTTCCACTGAGGAACATTTTTTACAGTATATGAAGGAGTTAAAAACATTAAAACAACTCAATGTGGAGCTACTAATGATAAATACATCTTCTAGGTGTTTTCTTCATGTAGAGAAGAATATTCTTCCTTCTTGATCCAATCCACCCATAAAAGCTACATTTGAGCCTCATACTAGATCTTCATCTAGGTATCTGATCTAAATAAATTTGGGTGTAAAGAATTATTATAAAATCCCTCCATTACATCAACAACCTCTCCCTCACTAGGGAAATAATCGAGTCTTCACATGACTTGAGAATCAGTGGGAGATGAAAACAATTCCACCTAATAAGGCATATCCCACTCCCTATAGAAGCAAGACATCTCAAAAAGGATTACCCTTTGAATTTATCAACATCATCGAGTCCCTAGATACTTGAATATATGTCATGGAAGGTTAACATGCACCTATGTAGCCTAAGAAGATAAAATATCCTAAACAGGTAGATGAATCTTTTCCCCCACAAAATTTCTGAAATCCAACATTCTCTACATTTGACAACACAAGATCCCTTGACATAATCTCACTAATTTTGTATCCCGATGCGATCTGATTATGGGACCTTGGGATTATTAGGCGGCTACCAAGATGATATATTTTTTACAAACAACAATAGGGACTACCTTTGATTGGTACATCAGCCTCCCTGCCAAATCCATTATAGGTTGGGAAGACATTCTTCATTAATTACATCACCATTTCAACTCCACACTAAGGAAGATGATGTAACATTATGTTTCATGAACAGGATGAATATTTTATGGGGAAATTAAATGTTTCACATTTACTAGACCAGACATTTGTAAATGGATAATCAGAACATTTTTTTCTATGATTCAGAACACTACGGTGTGGATATTTTAAAGAATTAAATTATTAAAATTTAAATTATAATAGAAATAAAATAAATTGGGGTAAATGAAAAATAATAATCAAAAATAAATGTTTTATTAATAGTAATAATAAGAATATTATTATTATTACCTTTTGAATTTTTATTGTGGATGTTAATTATATGATATTATTTTATTATTATTATGATTATTGTTATGATTATAATTTAATTAATTATTATTATACTTATAATAATTATTATTATAATTATTATAATTATTACTATTATTGTTAGTTTTTATTTTTATGTATTTTTAGAGGACATGTATTCTCCCCATCCCCTCTTACCCTTAGGTGTGACGTACCCCTGGCTGGACTCCCCTTTAGCTCATGATGACCCCCACTCATGGATCCCTCTTCATTCAATGATTTCACATAGTTTCCTTCATGATTGTTCTTCGATTATTCAAGGTATGGTTCTATGCTCCTGATACTCTCCTTTTTGAGCCTATTCTCAGTCTCCCCAGTTCCCAATATAGACCAGATGATGATCTCGTTTTCGAGCACATAAAATTAGATGTTTAGTTTAAATGAATGTCTATAGTAGAGAAGTATCCCTAGTTCATCTCTTGATAGAGCCATAGATCAATAATTTAAAAATAGGGTTTTGAGTATGAAAATTGAAGGGGAATGGGATTTTATAAAACTTGGTTTTGATGATTAAAGTTGAATATTGAAAATGAAATTGATAAGACAAAGTAAAAATGAACAGGATTAATTAAACATGATCAACCCAGGGAAGTCTCGTGATGCACATCCTTCATCCCTTAAAGAGAAAGGATATGGATTTTATTCCCTGGTTTGTAACACCTATTACATAATGTTACTATTTTTATGATAGGATTCCTCCTAGGGTTCAGTTGAAAACACACATTGATTCACTGGACACCGCCTATGATTGGGTGATTAGTGTTCGACTTGATAACCAAAACTCACCAAGGAAACACATGAAGAAATCAATGTGTTGTACAGGTTTGTATGTTATTTCTTTTTGATACAATGAAATAAATTTAGATGACCTTGATAGTCCATAGATGAGTTCTATTGACCAATATGAACCACACAAACACCACAATTGAATGAGGGAAGAAAAAGGGTTGAACGGTGTGTGAAACATCACATGAAAGGGTACCCCAAAACATGATCATTTGAGTTTGATTATAACATAATAGTATATAACTCAATCAAATAAGAATATATAATGAAAAAAACAACATTCAAACTATATTTAAAATTATTATTCAATATAATACAAACAAGGAGGTCAAGATTACATCACGTTCCTCCCCAAGTGATCACAAGGGGTTTAGAAATCCATGAGAGGGGAGTAATTGGATGATGTTGAAGTAAATCTCACAATAACCTCCATAACGTCTAGGGATTAAAATAAGACTCCATGGGGACTCCAAAATGGAAACACCGTGCCTCCTGGTTGAACCCATAAATGAGGTACCCAAGGTTCTCTTTAATATCAAATATGGGAGGTGGTTTTGGGCACCATGATTTAGAGAAACCACTTTTCTCATTATTTTAGGAAACTAGAAATCCTTATATCGTTATGGAGAAAAATAAAATGTTTTATACCCAACTCTTGATTATATCCACTGAATGCTTGGTACCATTTGGAAAAATTCAACACTAGATATTCATAAAATAACAAACACCCCTTTTGAGTTTTTGCATATTTTATTCTTTGGATAGATCAATTAATATGGGCATTATAGTGGCCTAATGCAGATTCAGTTACTTCATAAGAAATGTATACCAATAAATTTTGGACCACAAAACTAAATTTCCGCACATTTGGATTCATTATTTAGTAGTGTTATGTGGTTTATTCCACTGGTGTGCTTGAATCCTGTCTAGATTAGACCATTCTTCTTGATCTTCATGATGGGACCTCCAAAAACACCTCCACTGATAACAAAAACATCAAAATAAGTAAAATATACATATTTTAAAATGATAATAATTAAATTATAGAACCCAACATGAAGTAAAACTTTTTATTAAACTTGTAATTTTCAATAAACAAACAGTTTAATACATTGGTATATGGGTGAAATAAAACAGTGAATCATGGACGGATCACACCCCTGATCCTAATAATTTTCACTCTAGAGAAAAGTATAATATCCTAATCATGTTCCATTTGTAAATAAAAGGTTCGAAAACATACAGAATTATTTTTAAATGAAATTCACCATGTTTCATTTATTGAATCAATTTTTCTATCTTTTGGCTTTTATCACATTCAAATTTGATCAAATTTATTTTTCCACCCATGCAACATGGCAGAACCTACCACACATAAAAATTTTCCATTTTATCTCAAGGAACATATGAATGTGGAGTTATTCTCTTTTCTTGGTGTTCATGTGATATTACCATATGCATTCCATGATTCTATGTTCTCTACCGGAAGAATCAAGTGTAGTACATAAGAGGACTTCCAACATGTTGTTCTAAGGTTCAAAGGTTGGTTGGATTTAATGTATAAAAAATATGAAGTAGAATAAGAGTGTTTAATCTCTTAAGTAAAAAACATGTAAAAATTGAACAAGTGTTTACAAGGAATATAAAAACTCATCCCCTCATAAATTGTATTACCTCAAACTCACTATCCCCATTTTCCATTTGTGAGGGTCACAACCAAGAAATCAATAATAATGATTAAACATACTCTTTTCTCCATTTTATTATTTTGTTCAATTTTTTTACAATGTAAAATAACTATTTTTTTAATATATAGTTTTTTGTAGATAAATAGGGAAACATCTCTAAAGCAATGATGAAATATGGTTCATGAACCCATTTTCCAAGGAAAATGTGGGCACCCTTTATATCAATCCCTAACAATAATTCTCTTCCAATAATTCCCATGGAAACACCCTCTCTCCCAAACATTCTGAAAATAAAACAATAATATACACATATATGGGTAGTTAGGGATAAATAATCTTTTAATGTTGCTACCTAAAAGGAATTTCATGATCTCTATGTCTTAAGAAGGATAAAATGTAAAGGTGGAAAAAAATACATGATTATTGTACAAAGGGATTTTCAATGAATTATTTCATCTATCATTAATGTAGCATACTTTAATCTTAAGGATTTATTTAGAATCATGGAATGTTATAGTTTCTCCACATGAACGAGACTCTCAATATAGTGATTAAAATGAAGAATATTCAATAAAGGGCTTAGAATGTCTCTTGGGTAAGGGATTAAAATATTGGTCAGTGATAACAAGGCATGGGATTCAAAAAAACATTAAACACCTATGAATGATTTTAAAATAAAAATTATAGACAAATATTCCATATCAACATTTATTTGGAAAACATTTTTATAAAAATAATTCAAATTTCTGAACAATTTACTCAAGCATGAAAAATGATCTTGGATATTCATTATAAGATCAATTTTTATAAGAAATAAAAAATAAGGAAAAATAAATCAAAAATGAAAATAAATTTTTTTGTTTTTTTGGTTTTGTGTAATCCTAACTATTACATGTCACCCCCCAAACCTAAACGATACATTGACCTCAATGAAATTATGTTAAATAAATAGAAAAGTAAATAATGGCAGTGATAAGTAACAACCTGTTAAGTGGTGTCATATGTGGAATCTATCAGTTTGATTTATTCCAAGATATTATTTTGAAAATTTTCATAGATTTGATTGAGACTCTACCCATTGACTATAATATTTTTTTTTCACTCTTCAATTTCAAAACATGTATAACATAAAAATGGTAAACATCAGTAATGGTATATGGACTGAGCCATCAGGAACTAAGCATAACTGGGTGGATCTTTATCTGGGAATTATAAATGACAACCTTGTCACCAATATTAATATTCTAATAATGATTCATGATATCATGGATAGCCTTTTTCTTCCCTGTATAGATACAGTATTTCTTATATTCAGTACGTCATATTTCTTCCAACTCTTGAATCTACAGCTTCCTATGCTCACTTACATCTGAAAGATTCATATTACATTGTTTCAAAGCCCAATATGCATGGTGTTCTACATCCACTGGGTGGTGAATAGACTTTAAAAACACAATTCTATATGGTGGAATTACTATTGGGGTTTTAAAATATGTACAGTACACCCAAACTGAATCATCCTAGTGAAAACTCCATTCTTTCCTGTTTTGTTGTACTGTTTTTTCCTAAACTCTCTTAACATACTGATTTGATATTTATTCTTGTTCATTAGTTCAGGGGTGATATTTCGTGGGGGAATTTACGATTAACCCCATACGTAAAAATGAAAATTGTTCATGTTGCGATTGATAAAATTTAAACCCTGACCACTAATGATGAATCTCGGTAAAGCAAACATACTAAAAATTTGGGACATCACAAAATAAACAACCCCTTTAGATTAATAGGCCTTTTAGCCTTTGATTCTACCCATTTAGATACATAGTAAACCACCAATATGATGTAAAAAATCAAACTGATTTTGAAAAAGGCACCCATGAAGTCAATGCCCCATGCATCAAATATTTCACAGAATAACTTCAGTGGTTGGGGCATTACATTCCTCTTGGTGATATTCCCTATGAATTGACAGTAACTACATGACATTAAAAATATATGGTAATACCTATAAAATTTTGGCCAATAAATTCCTAATTCTAGGACATTTTGAGACTTACATTGGAGAAAAATTGGCCCCCGTAGGCCAAAGTGTGGCATAAGGTCAAAATAGAGGTAAACTCATGGACAGAGACACACTGAAAAACTACTTGTTCATGACAAATTCTACACAAATAAAGGTCAAAGAAAATGTACAAAAGATAATCATGCATACTTATCAAGTATTGTGAAGTGCTTAAATTTTTGGGGACCCTATATATTGTTAGAAAATTCACAATTTCTACATACCAGGGGGTAAGGTCCACAACATCAAAGAGGTTTTATGGGGGGAGAATTATCCAATGGGGAGTGGTGAGTCAACATTATGGTCTAGTAGTGGGGAAATACTACTAATTTCCTATGCTACCAAATTCTTCACTCCTATCTTGTAAAAATTCTAAATTTCAATCTCTTGGAGGAGGATCATCCACTGAATGAGGTAGGGAATGGCTAAAGGTTTCTTCATGTAAAGACCCAAAATTTTATTAATGAAAATTCATCTTGATCTAATTAATTGTAGTATTATGTAATATGGTTATGTAACATATTCACATCCGTGGTTTTATGTTTTGGAATTCAATGTACCGTTAATAATTTTTACCATTGCTAATATAGTTGTTGAATTGTGATCACATGATTAGTATAAATATAGGGATTTAACAAATCCCATTTACTCTGAAAAAGGAAGTGATGGCCTCATCCAATAGATTTTCCCCATACGAATCCCATTTATCGTAGCTCATAAAGGATTTTTCATCATTGGAATTATCTCTTGACCAAGTCCAAGTCTTGCTTCAACAAGTTAAGCTTGAGCATAGCTGCCTACGGGAGAAGTGGAAGTTGATAGAGAATACCACTCGAGCAATGTTATCTGAGCCACCACAAGAGCATGTCACTATCACACACCTTACCCTTTGGTATTATGAAGGTGATATAATAGGTTATGTAACATGACTTTATCACAATTATTATGTGCATTATTTTTTTATATAATAATAAATATACATTTATCTTATTATTTATAATTTGTAAATAGTTTTTAATGCACAAATAGTATTTTTAGTTAATATTCAACTAAGAAATATATTTTGATAAATTAATGTATTTTTAAATTATATAATATTTTAATAAGATATTATTATTATTAACATAATTTTTATTATGTATAAATTATCCTATAATTTTTATGAATACAATTTCAGTTTTTATTAATGATTGAATACTTTTTTTAGTCAGAAGCCATAAATTTTCAATAAATTTAGGTTTTTATTTTAAAAGTGAAAATTCACATAATTATAAATTTTTTTAGATAAGATTAATATTATTTTTGGAATCATGATGTCAAAATTATCCAACGGTGAATTTTTCATAATTTTCTGAGACCGTCAAATTTTTGGGTAAAAATTAAATACTGTTAGAATATATATTGTGTTTTATGACATCATAATATCCCAATAGGGGTGTAATAAAATACAATTAAAATTATTTTCTACAAATATATGTTTTACCATTAACATAATGTGATTTTATGTTTGTTTCAATTATTTTACAAAGCATTAGTAGTCCCTCCAAGGCTTATAGAATATTATATCATTTTAAATTGATTTCCTCTTGAGTGTGACTCACCCTCACATAAGAAACCCTATTATTTTAAGAAGTTAGTCCATTGGACTTATAAAATATTTTTTTCACTTTAATTTTCCAAAAAAAAGGGATGGTATGTGGTTTTGATTTGTTTAATGTGTGGTGACCCAAACCTAAATAATAATGAATTTCATCTACTTTCTTATATAAACCCACCCATGCTCCAACTTCAACATCACTCAAACCCCGTGGATTTCATACAACCTCTTTCTTCTTCTCTCTAGAATCCTTTCAAGGTTCCCCAAGCTCCAAATAATCCTCTCCCAAGCCTCTCCTAATCCTTTGGGATCACACATCCATGTAAAGGATTTCATTCTTTCTCATCTTTTTCCAATTTTCTTTAAGTTATTGTGCCCCTTTATTTTCAATTACAAATGTTGTGGTATGATTTCACACCTCCACCATACTACCCTATTAACGTTTTATTGATGAGATACCCTTTTTCTCTCCCATTAATGCCTCCCATGTACTCCCGTTACTATGCCGAAATTCTATATGGAATTTCTCTCTCCTCACTTACAATCAATAGATTCTATTATATTATCCATATAAATTACATTACACATGTTAGTATTTTATATCCAATTATCCCCTTAATTTAAATTTAATTTATAAATGATGAGAGACCCCTTTCACTCGCAACATACCATTTTATGAATTTTTATTTGCCGTCATTATACAGCCAAATTTACACCAAAATTTCCATGACGAAATTATTGTGTATTGAATACCATACCCACTCCTCTATCATGGGTATTCACCTTTACGTACATGTACTTGTTGATTGAGGACATAAATGTAAGTATTCCACATCTATTATTCAGGGAATAAATTATGAAATTAATGAATCCATGTTTTAAGATCTATGTGGCATACTTAAGCATGAAATGGAATGATTATGAAGGGTGCACCCTAATAGAACTCCAATGCATTGGGTGAAGTATTGTATCATTATATGTCATGTGAAATGGGTGTTGAATCATGCTAATACAAGTAAAATATGGATTTGAATCAAGCTAATACAAGTACTATATGAATCATACTTGTGTTGAATCATGCTAATACAAGTATTGAATCTTGATATGTCATGTGGCAAGGACACTCGGCCGAGAGATGCCTGGTCAAAGATGGTGCGGGACTTACGCTGAAGCTGCTAGGAAGACCCAAGGAAAGTGATTTACTGGGCCCAAATATGGTCCTGCTGGGGTATAAGGACATGGAATAACATGTAAAAAGGTGTATGTCAGACTTAAAGATTGGGCTTTCACCTCGAGGAAATTTGTAACATATCCCAGTTGGTCGAGGATCAAAGTCAACGTAGTTCTGGATATGGGTGTGGGGATTACACTCTGGGCTGCCCAATGTGTTGGTGAACTGACGTGGAGATGGTTGGAACGACCGGTTGGTGGGCTTGAACCTCATGGAGGCTTCATATGTACCATTCCATGACATGGATCAAAGTCCGCATAGTTCGGGAAAATTAGGGCTTACACGTGACAGTTTCATGTTATTAGGATTGAGCCTCGGGGAGGCATCCTAAGTACCCTATTTGGGAGACAGGGATCTAAACCCACGTAGTTCATTTAACCATCTCCATTTTGTGGATGTCACGGCCACCAAAAATCCCTAGGCACATGTGAACCAGGCATGGTGTGAGAAACAAGAGAATGAAACAGACATGGAAAGCCTCACACTTTTTCCTCCTCAAGGGAAGGTGGCCGGAACTGCAAGACCCTCCTTCTCCCTGATGATAGAGCAGGGTGAAAAAAGTAGTTGCGCAGTAGATACTATGGATATGGTGGCAGAGAGAAATGGATGATGTCTCTGGATTCTCCCACTTCCAAATATTGAAGGGAGGTAGAAGTCACGCCGGCCGGGGCCGGGGATACGACGACATATCAATGAACCCTATCGGAAGGGAGGGGAGGGCCATTGACTTCTAGTGAGGATGGTGTAGGGATTACTCTAGAATGGATGCCCAGACACTCCTAGGAGAGGGGATAAGTGCTCACTGCTGGTCCTCATCAAAAGGAAAGGCCACCGGGATCCCTCAATCCTAGCCAGTGGAGAGGCGCACAAAGGGGACTCCCAGATTCGGACCCTGCACTACCATGGGAATGTGAACCCAGGAATTCTTCAGGAATCCACTCAAGGGTCGGGGAAACCCCTTTTTCCTCACCTACCGTGGGTATGTGGAATCATAGTGGCGCGCTGACGTTCCTGAAGGTTTCATCATATGGGTCTGGTGGCCTTAGTAAAGGCCTTGGCATGGGGCCGGTGAATCGTCCAATGAAGGGATCGCGGAGGATCAGGTTAGATTGGAATAATTTTATCTCTCTCATGGAATGGAAACAGAGAATGATTTTTCGGGCCATATTGGTGCATGAGGTGTGGCGCCCTTCATGTAGGGGGGTGCTACGTGATTGGAGAGGTCGTCTACGTACTAGGGTGGTAGGTGGGCTGATGGGCCTTCTACGTACTAGGGCGGTACATGGCTTTGGATTTGGCCTGCATACCAAGTTGGTATGTAGCGCTGGAGTCCACGCGAGCAGCGGCAGATAGGGGCACTGCTGGTCAGGGCTGCGTCCGTGTAGGAGGGTGCAACGTGGCACATTGGATCAGAAAAGGGGCATAAACTCCCTGGTCCACGGGGAGTACATTTGTGGAGGGTCCATAGCATGTGACTTTAATTTTATTTTTCAATTCACCAATTTATTAAGCATTTTTCAGTACTTTATCAATTATTTCTAGTTCTATACCTGTACTGGTTCACGAATTAGAACTTTTCAGTTCGCGAAATCCTAATCTCCTTCCTTCGAAAAGCTGCCCCTTCAATCTCCTCTTGCATATGAATATCCACGTATCTGAATCCCCATCCCCTTTCTTCTTCCCCTCAAAATACTTTTATAGAGGGGGTAAGAGGTTGAATTGTGGTCATGCAGCACATTTTTCAAAGGCCCATGACCGAAAACCAGACCTATGGATGACTTGGTCAATCCAAATTTCATGGGGGTTTATTGAATGAAGCTCACTCCCCAACCCAGTATGCTCGAGGGGTGCTTCGCGGACGTGCAGGGCTCCGTCTCTGTTCCTCGAACAATAGCGCACTCAGCACGGGTTGGTCAGGTGCGGTTCGCAGTGGGGGAGGTTCGTGGAAGGGGCGGATCGTGGCAGTGGACTGGCCTGGGGTTTGTCAAAGTCTGCACCCGCGTAGGGGCTCCTGTCTCCATTTTGCAGACGATGTTGGTCCGTGGGGGGCCTCGCTGAACCGGTCGCGTGCCACGGATGTTGAAGCATTACGTGGACCTGTTAGTCCTTTCTCAATTTTTAGTATACTTCATGTTTTATCCCAATCTTATAAGGGAAATTGGGTAGAATCCTTTCTCAAATTAAGGAGGATTGTCATTCCCCTTTGCAAATTTTTCAAGGCCCTACAAATTCCCCCATCGGAATGGGGTCCGATCGAAATGAATAGGAGGCTATTTCGATGTAGAGCGGTCCTGAAACTTGGGTAGTTTGAGATAGAGGGGTTGACCCAATAGGGGACCATGCCTATAAAAAAATGGGTCCATGCCTTTTTCATTTACCAGATTCTTCTCAAAAAAGGGGCTTTCACTTTCGGTCTCTGTGCGACTGCCTCCTTCACGAAAAGCCTCATCTGTGAGCCATCATTCACTTTTGCGAACCACTCTGCATTCACGCTTACCGTCACCCATGGACCAATCTCCCAAGCCACAAACTAAAACTTTTAATTAATTAAAATGTAAGTCATGAAGGGCTGCGTAGGAAATCGCTATGTAGTTTTAGATGGTCCGCGGTCTTGAAATCCTCCAAACATTGAAAAAAAATTTAGGTTCTTTGAACATAGACATTAAAATCTGGAATTGAGATTCCGTGGAGTAGCCCGGTTCGTGGCCTACTGGACAACGCTTCGTGGGACAGAGTGTCGTGGGCTTCTTTCACATAGGGCTAGTTCACGGGATGTAGCCGTCATGAACTACCTTTTGAGGCCAGCCCGCGGATCTCTTCATGAAGGCTCTTTGATGGAGTATTTTTTCAAATACATTGTATTTTGTCCAAATTTTATTATTTTGGACTATCCATTTGTATGGTTTTCATAATACAGTGAGAAAATATGGTTCCTCCTCAACCCACACCTAGGCCAACCGCCGAGCCTCTTCCTATTGGTTATCTACACATAAAGGATGTGTCAAGCTCTGTCTAAGACGGAGTCCGTGTTGCTCTTCTATATCAACCCCTTGCAAACATTCTTTCTAAATCGCAATGGGTGTATCCTTCTTGAAATAGCCTACATGTTTATGGGTTCACCAAATTCTCTGATACACCGATCCTAGAACCATCTCGCGACAATCATCCCACGACATGGATATTCTACAGTTCTATCCCCCCGAGTCGTGATATCATATAGGGGGTGGATTGTAACGACATGAAATTTTAAATAAATCTTGTTTCCTAATTTTATGTTTTATTTTATTTTATTTTTATACTCAACAAAAATGTTTCATTTGATAACATGAGTATAATTAAAATGAGAATGTTGGGTTTTGACTGTTATTTGACCATTGGTCAATATGACCGCTGAAAACTAAACGTTTTGATTATTGTCTCTAAATACAAGTAATATTGGTTATTTATTATAGAAAGAAGTTTCGATGGCCTCACCCAGTATTCTTGGACCGATCGAAGCCCATCTAACAGAACATGGGAAGGAGGTAGCACCACTGGGCTTTGCTCTGGACCAAATCCAAGCCGAACTTCATCGTGTAAAGCTAGAACGGAATTGCCTTTGCGAGAAGTTCAAACTGAAAGAAATTACTACTCGTGCGATGTTAGCCGAGCCTCCCTCAGATTCTCTCACCTTAGCACACCTTACACTTAGGTCCTATGCTTGTGTGATAAGGGGCAATGTAAGGAGACTGTAACTGCCTTGTGTAATCTTTTGTTTTAAATAAAAATTGGGATTTGTTCTTATGATGAAGTTTATGAATTTTTAAATGACCTGATAAATATAGTATGCATATTTTTGATGAATTTTAGAAAAAGGGTATTTTAAAAATGTTTATGTAAACCTTAAATAATTAAAAATGTGTAATTATTTTCAAATAATGGTCTTCTACAATTATGTTCAGTATGAAATTTAGAGTCTAATAAGATAAACTTGATTTTTGATGAATAGTAAATTATAAATAGTGATTTTATGCTTACGATTAGTAATGTGACCAAATGGATTAGTAATCGCACTTAAAGAATGTATTAATATAATCTAGGCACCTTGATTAAGTAATGTGATTCAATAAAATGGTTAAATAACGGTTTCATAAATTATTATTCAAGTATTAGTTTTTTTCGGGTGAATAGTGTTTTTTAATTAATAATTAAATTAAAAATATTTAGAAAAATATTTTTATAAAATGGATTTCATTTTTGAACTCAGAGCATCGATATTATGTTAAGGTAAATTTTGGGGTTTTTTCTGAAAAAATGAATTTTCGGTGAATAGTGTAATTATTTAAAAAATAGATTACAAATATTTTAAAAATTATCTTTATAAAATGGAGTTCATTTTTGAAATCAGAGCATTGATATTTGATTAAGGTGAAATTTTGGGATCTTTCTGAGAAAGTTGAATTTTCAGTGAATAGTAAAAATACAGTTTTTAAGTTACGGGTGTTTATTGACATCATTAAATGATGTATGAAGTTTGTAATCAATATGTTAGACTTATGAATAGTATGATAAGGTATGAGGTGTCCCAAGTGGCCAATACCATGGGCAACTACCATGGGCAAGCCCATGGTTTTTCCAAAACCACTAATGAGGTGTCCCTTGGCCATTAATGCCTTGTCCCTTCACTTTCCCTATAAATACCAAGCCATCCTCTAACCCATTCGACTCCCCACTCTTCCACAGCGAAGTTCTGGTCTCATTACCTCCCAAGGAGTCCTCCCAAGGTGCCCCCAAGCCCTCAAGATCCCAACCATTGAGTTTTAAGAGTTACGTTTTAAGGTAAGGGATCTGATCTCTCTCTTTCTTTTCAAGAAATCTCTTTTATGTAATTTATTTTATGCTCCATGTTCTTATGTTAAAGGGTGTTATTTTATACTCCTCTTACTTCCCTTTTCATGTTAACATAATGAGAGATCCCCTCTTACACTCATTATTTCGTTTTTTTACGTTTTAAGTGGCGTCGTTAGACTGCCGAAATTTTGTAACGGATTCTTTCTCCCTTATCATTTTTCAAGATCTATTTTCATGTAAAGTATTTACAGTTCCTTATTATTATGTTGGGGTATGATATATAAATTTATCATAATGATATTTTATGTTCATATTATGAGAGAACCCATTTTATCTCTTCAATTCAGTATTTTGATGTTTTAAGTGGCGCCATTAGGCTGCCGAATTTTTAAGTGGTTCTTCACCCTTCTCATTTTGAAGTTCTACTTTCATGTCAATTCTTTCAAGCTCCTTTTTGTTATGATGGGGTATGATATCTATATCTATCATAATGGACTCTTATGCTCATATGACGAGAGACCCCATTTTATCTCTTCAGTTCAGTATTTTGAAGTTTTAAGTGGCGCCGTTGGGCTGCCGAATTTTTAGGGGATTCTTTCACCCTTCTCATTCTTTTAAAAGTTCTACTTTCATGTCAAGTCTTTCAAGTTAATTTTTAATTATTTTGGGGAATTATCTCTATATATATCATACTGAACTCTTATTTTCACATGATGAGAGACCCTATTTGATCTTTTCAAATCATTATTGTTGAAGTTTAAGTAATGCTGTTAGGATGCCGAACTTTCATAAGATAAATCTAATTTTTGTCTTCCTTCCATGTTTTTCCTTTCAAATGGTATGTCCTTGAAATTTCATTACCATGATCATGTATCCTTCTTATTATGTCCATCTACTATTTTATGGGTCATTTATGAATGTTTGACCCATTTTTCCTCTCTTTTTAATGTCTTCTAAAACCTCGTAACATAGCCGTTATGCTATAGAATTTCCGTCTCAAAATGTCCCTCTCTTTTTCTAAACTTCTTTTATATTATTAAGTGAAAACTCAATGATCTTTCTCCTAAAGTGGTATTCACATATATACCAAAATGTTCTATACAAAATTCTTGGATTTACATACATGAGAACCACCTTCTTTTTCTGTGGGTTTTAAAGTGACGTAAAGATCATGTCTTTAAAGCAGTTTTTAAAACGTTGTGATTATGAAATGAAACCCATTTATTTTTTGCTATATGGGTTATTTTTGAAATGTTTTATGATGATATGTGTGTCTCACATGATAATAAAGAAAAATTTAAGGGTGCGCCCTGATAGCACTCCAATGCATTGGGTAAAGACTTAATCTCTAGAGATGACCATTTTTAACGATGCCTTGGTGAATAACCTTGGTAATTTTTAACGACACATTGGGGATGGACCTTGGTGAAATGAAAAAATTGACAATATTAAATGTTGTAGCCACATCTTCATGTTTTGAAAAATTTTATTTTTATTATGATATTCCTCATGGTTTCATTCTCATGCCTTAAAGTTCTTTTCATGACCTTATTGAAGTATCTCAAATTCACATGTAAAATGTTTCTCTTGATTCCCTTACTGGGCCTTCTACTCAACCTTTCTTTTGATGTATGTCCCCAGGTTATGAGATGCAGTAATGAACCTAGTATGAACATGAGGATAAGCCTTTCAAGTGTTTAAGAAGAATGTTTTATGTTTTCATGTTTTAAGTTCCTAGTTTCCAAGACACTAAACCTTAAAGATCCTTAGTTCTGTGTAATGTAATGAAAGGTTATGCGATAAAAAGGCGGCGATGCTATAGTTGGTATCAAAGGATGGTTTAGTTATTTGTGGAAATTAGGATATGAAAACATTAGGAAGAAGCCTATAGAAAATTTAAAAAAATAGGAAATCTTCCTGGTATTTTGGTGAGTATTGACTAAGGGGTTGCCAAGCAAATACATCCCTATCTGGATACGAGCAGGTAGAGGTGGCTCTAGAATAGATGTACATAGGGGTAAAACCTAAAAACACCGCTTTGAGCTAGACTCAAACGGGAACTGGTACACGACAACGGGCCTTGCTGTACTCTTGGTTACAACACTCCCAGGGGATATGCTTTGGTAAATTCATAAGCTTAGTAAGAACCATTGTTAAAGGAATTAAGATAAAATAAAATAAAGATTCACATGAGAATATATGATCATGGATAACCTAGATGGGAACCTAGGGGATCACAAGTTAGGGTATACTTTTCTTCTACAATTTATCCTTATATGCTTGCGGTTCCTTTTCATGATTATTGGCTAAGTATTTAAGCCCCTAATAATGGTTTCTTTTCTTAGTTAATGGCAGGAAATGGAAGAACATGTCCCAACAACCAATGTGATAGGAAATGAGATGATTGTCGTATTAATTTGACAGGGATGATTAGGGGATTAAAATATGATTATTATTTTGGAAGACGTTCACTATTTTGGGGACCCTATATGATCGAGGTAAATTGATTACTATGGTATTTTCATTGAGGGGTAAGGTTGACTTATATTATGAAGAATCGATGAATTTAAGGTGGAATTATAGTAATTTAGGTTACTTATGGAAATGATTAACCTATCTTGGGTAAAATATGTTTAGATTATATACTTTTGTTATAAGATGTTAGGAGTGGTTGATGTTGTTTGGAGATGAACAATGAAGTTTATTTTGGAAGACTATGTTATCAAATCCTTCTTGTATTTGGGTTTCAATCTTAGTTTGGTTTATTTTGAGAATCATAAGGACCGTTATTTATGGAATGTTCTGTGATGAACTTTGGGTAGTACCATGGAACTTTGATGATTTAAAATTAGTTTCCATTCCTATGGGATTCTTTTTTTTCGAAGAGTAGTTTTACCTTACCCTTTCTGTTTTTGGGATAATGTTTAATGATAGAAGAAATAGATAGTTAATCTTTTGTGGATTATGTGATACTCTAGAAGATGATTCTTGTGTTTTGATGAGACCAAGTAGTTTTTAATGCTCATAGTTTGGAGAAAAGATTAGTTTTGGGTAGAAAATACTTATTAAAGGATGAAACTCTACTTGAAGGTAGGTATATTTTCTTATGTTTTTGTTCTATGAAGTAAATGAATTCCTCAAAATTATGAAAAGGAATGTAAAGAAAAAACGTTTTTGGTTTACATTTCCTACTAGGTAATCAAAGACCATTTACACACATCATATGTTTGGGATTTTCTTATGGTTAAATTTCTCCTAATCATGTTTTCTATCACTCTCCCTCAGAACATGACCCTTTGTTTTCTCCTCCTTGTCCATGTTTTCCTACATGGAATCCTAGTGTGGGTTAACTCAGGTGACCTTTGTACTTCCCTTTCTTTCTTTTAAAGTAATAGTTTTACTGACTCCTTTTCCGATGTGGGACTTTCAATGAAATTTCAAAACCCAATTTTAAAAATTACGAGGATGGAATTTCTTAAGGGGGGAAGATTGTAACGACCCGAAATTTTAAATAAATCTTGTTTCCTAATTTAATGTGTTATTTTATTTTATTTATATACTCAACAAAAATGTTTCATTTGATAACATGAGTATAATTAAAATGAGACTAGTGGGTTTTGACTGTTATTTGACCATTGGTCAATATGACCGCTGAAAACTAAACATTTTGATTATTGTCTCTAAATACAAGTAATCTTGGTTAATTATTATAGAAAGAAGATTTGATGGCCTCACCCAGTAGTCTTGGACCGATCAAAGCCCATCTAATAGAACTTGGGAAGGAGGTAGCACCACTGGGCTTTGCTCTGGACCAAACCCAAGCCGAACTTCATCGTGTGAAGCTAGAACGGAATCGCCTTTGCAAGAAGTTCAAACTCAAAGAAATTACTACTCGTGCGATGTTAGCTGAGCCTCCCTCAGATTCTCTCACCGTAGCACACCTTACACTTAGGTCCTATGCTGGTGTGATAAGGGGCTATGTAAGGAGACCGTAACTACCTTGTTTAATATTTTGTTTTAAATAAAAATTGCAATTTCTTCTTATGATGAAGTTTAGGAATTTTTAAATGAACGGATAAATATAGTATGCATATTTTTGATGAATTTTAGAAAAAGGATATTTTAAAAATGTTTATGTAAACCTTAAATAAATAAAAATGTGTAATGATTTTCTAAAAATGGTCTTCTACAATTATGTTCTGTACGAAATTTAGAGTCTAATAAGATCAACTTGATTTTTGATGAATAGTCAATTATGAATAGTGATTTTATGCTTAGGATTAGTAATGTGACCAAATAGACTAGTAATCTCACTTAAAGAAAGTATTAATATAATCTAGGCACCTTGATTAAGTAGTTTGATTCAATAAAATGGTTAAATAACGGTTTCATAAATTATTATTCAAGTATTAGTTTTTTTCGGGTGAATTGTGTTCTTTAATTAAAAATTAAATTAAAAATATTTAGAAAAATATATTTATAAAATGGATTTCATTTTTGAACTCAGAGCATCGATATTATGTTAAGGTAAAATTTGGGGGATTTTCTAAAAAAAATGAATTTTCGGTGAATAGTGTAATTATTTAAAAAATAGATTAAAAATATTTAAAAAATTCTTTTTATTAAATGGAGTTCATTTTTGAAATCAGAGCATTGATATTTGATTAAGGTGAAATTTTGGGATCTTTCTTAGAAAGTTGAATTTTCAATGAATAGTAAAAATAAAGTTTTTAAGTTACGGGTGTTTAATGACATCATTAAATGATGTATTAAGTTTGTAATCAATATTTTAGACTTATGAATAGTAATATAAGGTATGAGGTGTCCCAAGTGGCCAATACCATGGGTAAATACCATGGGCAAGCCCATGGTTTTGCCAAAACCACTAATGAGGTGTCCCTTGGACATTAATGCCTTGTCCCCACACATTCCCTATAAATACCAAGCCATACTCTCACCCATTCGACTCCCCACTCTTCCCCAAAGAAGCTCTGGTCTCATTACCTTCACAGGAGTCCTCCAAAGGTGCCCCCAAGCCCTCAAGGTCCCAACCATTGAGTTTTAAGAGTTACGTTTTAAGGTAAGGGATCTGATCTCTCTCTTTCTTTTCAAGAAATCTCTTTTATGCTCCATGTTATTATATTAAAGGGTGTTCTCTTATACTCCTCTTACTACCCTTTTCATGTCAACATAATGATAGATCCCTTATCACTCTCATTATTTCGTTTTTTGAAGTTTTAAGTGGCGTCGTTAGACTGCCGAAATTTTTGTAACGGATTCTTTCTCCTTTATCATTTTTCAAGATCTATTTTCATGTAAAGTATTTCAAGTACCTTATTATTATGTTGGGGTATGATCTATAAATTTATCATACTGATCTTTTATGTTCATATGATGAGAGACCCCATTTGATCTCTTCAATTCAGTATTTTGAAGTATTAAGTGGTACCGTTAGATTGCCGAATTTTTAAGTGGTTCTTCACCGTTCTCGTTTTGAAGTTCTACTTTCATTTCAATTCTTTCAAGCTACTTTTTTTATGATGGGGTATGATCTCTATATCTATCATACTGGACTCTTATGTTCATATGATGAGAGAACCCATTTTATCTCTTCAATTCAGTATTTTGAAGTTTTAAGTGGCACCGTTAGGCTGCCAAATTTTTAGGGGATTCTTTCACCATTCTCATTCTTTTAAAATTTCTACTTTCATGTCAAGTATTTCTAGTTCCCTTGTAATTATTTTAAGGAATTATTTATATATCTATCATACTGAACTCTTATTTTCACAAGATGAGAGACCCTATTTGATCTTTTCAAATCATTTTGTTTGAAGTTTAAGTAACACCGTTAGGCTGCCGAACTTTCATAAGAGAAATCTAATTTTTGTCTTCCTTCCATGTTTTTCATTTCAAATGGTATTTCCTTAAAATTTCATTACCATGATCATGTATCCTTCTTATTCTGTCCATATACTGTTTTATGGGTCATTTATGAATTTTTGACCCATTTTCCCTCTATTTTTAATGTCTTCTAAAACCTCATAACATAGCCGTTATGCTACAGAATTTCCGTCTCAAAATGTCTCTCTCTTTTTCTAAAGTTCTTTTATATTATTAAGTGAATACTAAAAGATCTTTCTCCTAAAGGGTTATTCACATATATACCAAAATGTTCTATTTTAAATTCTGGGATTTACATACATGAGACCCACCTTCCTTTTCTGTGGGTTTTAAAGTGATGTAAAGATCATATCTTTAAAGCAGTTTTTAAAATGTTGTGATTATGAAATAAAACCGATTTATTTTATTCTATATAGGTTATTTATGAAATTTTTGATGATGATATGTGTGTCTCACATGATAATAAAGGAAAATTTAAGGGTGCGCCCTGATAGCGCTCCAATGCATTGGGTGAAGACTTAATCTCTAGAGATGACCATTTTTAACGATGCCTTGGTGAATAACCATGGTAATTTTTAACGACACCTTGGGGATGGACCTTGGTGAAACGAAACGATTGTCAATATTAAATGTTTTAGCCACATCTTCAAGTTATGAAAAATTGTATTTTTATTATGATATGACTCATGGTTTAATTTTCATGCCTTAATGTTCTTTTCATGACCTTATTGAAGTATCTCAAGTTCACATGTAAAATGTTTCTCTTGTTTCCCTTACTGGGCCTTCTTCTCACCCTTTCTTTTGATGTATGTCCCCAGGTTATGAGATGCAGTAATGAACCTAGGATGAACATGAGGATAAGCCTTTCAAGTGTTTATGAAAAAAGTTTTATGATTTCATGTTTTAAGTTCCTTGTTTCCAAGACACTAAAACATAAACATCCTCAGTTTTGTGTAATGTAATTAAAGTTTAAGTGATAAAAAGGTGGGGATGCTATATGGATTATCCCAAAGTACACGACTGCTGGGTCTATTCTGAATCACCTCCCTATGTCCCCGATAGGTGAATAGCATCAGCAGGATGGGTCTACTCATTGTTATTGGATTATTGCCCGAAACGCTATGGTTAACGACTAACACGGTTGGTCAGTGGACCGAGATCTCTGTCCTGGAAGGGTATTCATGTTGTTGGATTTGGGGTGGCCCTTTTCAGTTCACCAGAGCAGTGAGGAATCTGAAATAGAACTTTGAGTCGTGGGTTTGTATGAGGCTTCATTAGCTTCCCAGACCTAAACCAAAGGCATCGCGCTCTTTCCCAACAGATTATATGTTGTTGGAGTCCCAATACCAACACATTCCACCTTTTCCATGGGGAAGTGGGTATCGGTCTTTGGGATGTCTTCCAGTTCTTAGGAGTTCCAATCGTCAGAGGTATGTATAATGAATTCTTGCCTCCCCCTTCTGTATGGGATGAGGAGGAGAGGACTCCCCCCTTGGCGACATGACTCATTGATCAAGACCGGAAATGTTCACCAGAGATATCTCCAAAATAGCTCGTTCAATATCACGAATGGATCAAATATTTTTCTAGAGAGGGAAAATCCATGTCTCTTCCACGCAGTCCCATGACCTATCCTTCGATGGAGTCCCAAAGGTATAGGGAAAGCTATTGGATGATTCTTAAGGAAGGCCAATTCAATAGTTTGGGCTGGGAACTTGTGTCGGGCGTTAATCAGTTGCTCTGACTGGCGGCGTTTCTAGCCATGTTCTTCAGTGGCTAGCTATTTCCCATACACGAGTCTAGCAACGTGTGGGTCTCTAATTTTTTCATGGTGGCACAGCCGGCCACTGGCAATGTTATCAATCTAGCCCTTCCAATCTTGGCTAAAATTTACCGGATTCTTGGCAACATTACCGAGTGGAACCGTCCAAAGTGGGTGGTCGGACCTTTTTAGATCCTCTAGGACTGGCTGGGAGTGCATGTGAAGAATTTATATACTTTCATCAATCCTTCATAGATTCAGGGTATTGTGCACCATCCGTATCTACAATTGACTAGTGGGGTTATGCCTGAGGTATGCGCAACCCAAGATAAGGACGAAAACCAGATGGTTCAGAATAATAATTTGCTTTCAAGTTGAATCTCGATCTACGATCATTTCAATTTCCTGCCATACCCCTCCCCTTATGGAATAATCATGAATGCCATATCAGAGGATTTTAAGAAGTGGGGCTACCTATTTTCCCTCTATGAGGGTATCTTGGTGGCTCATATTGGTGGGGAACTAATCTGTGAGGGGAATGCACCCTGTCGATTTGAACGTTAGTTTTGCTGCATCTAGATGTCATGTCCCCCTTCTCTTAATGGTGCCCGTGGGAACCTCCATATGATGGTGGAAGGGAAAATGTGGCTGATGTTTACCTAGGAGGACACCGATTGTGAGGTTATGACCCCCACATATATAGACCCCATCCTTTCTTATCGCAAAAATATGACGACTCAAAGGTGTAATCATACCTGATAGATCAGTTAGGTCTGTGGGTTCCTAATATCCCGAGTTCCAAGCCATCTAAGTGAAAGAGGAAGCGGAAGGGAGATAGTACTCCAATCGGGCCAGGAAAGGTTCTTTATAAACCTACTGGTCCCATGATTCTTGGGAACGTAACAAACATAGGTGTCTCCTCCCATGCCCTTGAAGCTACTCAGAGACAGTTGTTCATAACCAAAAATTATGCCTTCCCGACGGCTTGGGAAAATGGAACGAATTCAAAAGCCAGTCACCCTTCTTCAGCCAGTACCCCCGTTCTTTGTGGTTGCATCTCCTGGAAGCGGAAACTAAATTCGATGGGCTGGGCTACATATCTGCACCTACATTCATATTTTATGATGTGGTCCTAGAGAGGGTCGATTGGTATCTACGAGACCTTGAGTCCAACATTCATGAACACCGAGGTTATTATGTGTTACCTCACCATGTCCAAGCCATGCTACAGTTGGTGACTGACGAGGAGGAGTATGGGAGAAATCACTCTTCAGGGGGTGATTATTTCTCTGGTTCCCCTGATGCGGCTGAGGAAAGAGGATTTCCCTCTCTATCTTTGAGGTCCCACCCATAGGTAGCTCTCGAGAGTTATATAATGGTTGTGAGACCTAAAAAACAACCGTGACTAATGACGCCCCCACTAGCCCCCATCGCTAGCCGACCATCTCAGGTCGATCCTCGCCGACTAGCTGTTCCTATTAAAGCTGTGTTTCCAAACACATGGAGGATGTGGGAGGACCTACGGGTTAGTGTATCAGATGAAGAGGTTTGGATGCTACATCAAACAACCTCTCTCCAGCTTCAGGGTGTTGGGACTATCTTTAATCTTCATTATTTGTCGTTGGAAGAAGATCTGGATGAAAAATTCTCTTCATTGAAGGACATGGACACATATGTGCATTCAATCAAAAACAAACTTTATGGATGTAATCGGGTTTCCATGATGACAATGCATCTTAAATCATCTGATGTTGAGGAAATGGTTTCCCTACTCATCTATCCTAGTCCTCTCCTTTCATCATTTTCAAGGTTCTAACATTTCTTTTCCTCAGGTAGGGTACCAAGGAATATCAGGGGGTAATTACATCCCTAGAGTATACTCTACAGGGTACCGCACCAGGAAAAAATGCGCCTTTGACTACGAAGGTCATCAAGGAAGGGTCTCCAGGTGCAGTGGATAACATGGAAGAAACTATTGCGGATCCAACCGGGGTCTTTCCTCCTCCTTCTCCTCCTAGTTCTCTAGGCATGGAATTGTCCCTTCGGCAGATCAAGAAACATTTGAAGGTGTCGCAATTTCTTGAATGACTAAGACAAGGAATAACTGGTAATTTTGATTCCCGTTTCCCTGATTAACAAATCAGATGTTCTGAATTCACCAGTTATTAATTGTTTTTGATGTTGTGGTGTAGAGCTGATCAGTGACCTAGACATGGCTGCCCAAGGGGTCATACCTCTCACCCATTTACTATCTAAGGGACCGCCCATGGCCACGTCTGAGCACAATGATTTGGTGGGTGATACCGAAGGAGTTAGTGGTACAGACGCCTCCATTCTGTCTTCAATGATCGGGAATATGACATAGGAGGGGGAGCTGGAAGATGGGTCTCCCCCTGATCACACATCCTCCATATCTGCGGGGGAGTATGGGAAACTTTTGATTACTGAGGAGGCCCCAGATCTGATGGGGTCAGCTGTCTCAGACCCTATGGATCCCATTTTGATGGAGGAAGCGCCTGCTATCATTCGAGTTGTTGAGAACCCAGAGCAGTCCACTATTCTGTTTACCAAGGGAGTATTTTCCCCATGCTTGATCTCTGTAGATGACTACATGGGGAATACTTTGGGAGTTGCTGGCCTTGGGCACATCCTTAGGTCCTGGGAACCTCTGGGTGTTTCTAGGACTCCATTTCCCATTGAAAATGTAGTGTCTTATTCGACTGGTAGCAGTGGTGTAAGCTTGAGGGCACCGATGCCTTGATGATCGAGAGTAAGATTCTCGATATCTTGCCACTAAATCCCCTCTCTTCCCTTTTCTGATTAGGGATACTTTTCTTCCTTATTTTATTTTGGGATTAATGACCACAACTGCTGGCACTGGTAATTGTGTTGTTGGATATAATCATTCCCTTGACCACAACCGCCTGGGGCGAGGTAACTGCGATGTCGAAGCATGCAGTTGAAGATGTACTGGGTCCCTCCTTGATGATGTTCATTCTAGAGTATACGTGTCCATCTGGGAGTGACCCTGAGTCTGATCAATGGGCCCTCTCTAATCTTCGACCTTCTTGCCAAAGGGCATGGGAGCAGATCTGGAAGCAGATATCTAAGACGTCCTTATCCAAGATTCCAACCAATTTACAAAAGTTGCATGATCTGTTTATTCTACTGGGATTCAATGACATTGACTACCATGGTATTTATGAAATAGTAAAATAGGTGGTGGCTGAATAGGAGAGGCTTGGTGGTTTTGAGTCTTTACTTTCCGCTTCTGAGTCGGAAGCCTACCTCACTGTAACCCGACAACTTCACATGGCGGAAGCTCATGACCAAGTGGGGGTGGTTATGAGACATCAAGGGGAAGTTCATAAACAGCGGTCTCAAATGAAGCTGTTTAATAGTGACATGCAGTGGCTACAGAAATAGTAGGCTAAGGCTATGGCCATAATTGAAGAAGGGGAGCGGCAGATAGAGGAGAGGATGAGGGTGAGATTAAAGGAAGCACCGGAGGTGGAAGCACAACGGGTTGATGCGGAGGCTGAGACGACCCTACTGCAGAATCTCCATCAAGAAATAGATGATTCTCACCAGTGCCTAACACAACTTTGTGAGTCCACTGAGAGTCTTCTGTAATAACCTTTCACTACCAGAAGAGGCTCTATATTGTGGAAGCCCATCTCATCAATCTCATAATAGAGCAAATGATTTTTCTTTTTCTTATCTTTTAGCACCCTTTTCTACCTTTTCCTATGAGGGATATTTTCTGGAATGGTTTTTTTCAGAAATAATAATTCACCAAACTTAGAATTATTAGGGTTCAGAAAAATGTTAGAATAGAAACGAGTGTTAATTTTTTAACCTGGACCAAGGGTTCTGGCGAGCATAGTTTTACTATTACTGGGATTTTGTAGAGAAAAACCCACAAACTTTTTGTCTTTTTTGATGATTCCATAACGTTTTCCCAATCTCTCTTAGTGTGGAACTGGAGGGTATAGCTTAGCTATTTCTTAGGTCACCCTTTTCGAGTTTTCGGCCTAACAAGATTTGTGCCTCTTTTTGTGAGCGGTTTAAAGTCCCGCCAATAAGAATATCACCACAGATGTTTTAGGTCGAATAGATTTGACAAGATATGGTGGGGAGAGGTCCCCAATGAATCTTGGTTGATTAAAAGATGTCTTAATACCTTTTAGACACACCCAAGGGGACATGTTTAAATTTGAGCAACATGGAGGGCATGTCTCAAGGCATAGGAGTTGTGTCGGCATATAGAGGTTAGAAAATAATTGACTAAGGAAGAATTCAATTCGGTAGACTGGCTAGGGGTGATCAATATGTAGATCCACTGAGGGCATGGTATGTATAGTCATGAAAAAGTTTCCTTAGGTCAATGATTGCATTCTCTTGATAGTCGGTCAAATTTAGGGAAGTTATGATTCAGGGCCACCAGGGGTGGCTTACAAGAGTTCGGCTCTTTCTGAGTACAGAGAGTGATTTGCGCAGAGAGGGTGCCTAGATACAAGAGAACCATCTAGGCTAAATTTCCTGATAATGGGTGAAGTCATCCCTTCTCACACTCGTGTGAAACAGTGGTTTGTGTAGGTCTATCCCATTCATTGAGGGACAGAGGAACGCCTCCATTCCTAACTGATCCCAAGAAGGGTCTAACCTTGTAATTTAATGTATTGCATTGAGGACAGGTGCATTTTAAATTCTATGTAATTTAACGTCATGCGGTGAGGATGGAGGGAATTGTTATTATTATATACTGTGCAGTTTATTTTCATGTAGTAAGGACGTGGATGTATTTTAAATTCCATGAAAATGAATGTCTTGCAATGAAGGTGGAGGGAATTTTTAAATCCATAAATATGATTGTAGTTGGAGTCATTTTCCTGGATGTTTAATGCTTTGTCTTTGTAGTTCCATGAAAAGCGGCAAAGTCACACTCTGTGTAGTTTTAACATCATGCAGTAAGGACGTTTTTGCCAATGCCACTCTTGATTATAATGTAACTGGTCTGAAATATCTTTGCATGTCCAAGATGTGGTGAGGGGTTGATGGTGTAAACCATGGTTCCAGGGTTTCTTTTATCAGGAGAGATGATATGGGGGCGCTGGGGTCGTTGAGCATACGAAGGTAGGAAGAGTGTGGCCTGGGGAAATATTGCCTTTAGTAGATGTGCCTGGGGCAATCAATATGCAGAGCTGCTAAGGGAAAGGTTTCATAGTCATTCAAAGGTGTCCGTAGGTCGATGACATTCCATGTTCGATGGCCTTGGAGGTTAATGGGGATCTGCGATTGTTCGGGCCATGGATTCTGTCATTTGGTAAGGAAATATCTGGACATGTCAGGGATCCTCGCCCCTAGTTGTTGATAAAACTTGAAGGGTTCCCTGTCCTGATTTATCTCGTGCATGTGGTGTACCTTTACTCCATACAGTTTAATGTTGTGCAGTAAGGATGAAATACTCTTAGTTTAACGATTGTAGAGTTCGAACGACTTAGCGACTATTGGTACAATCACCTGAAGGATAATAGAGATAAGATGCTCTGTTATAATCTGAACAAGGTAGAGGATTGAGGGTGTAAACTGTATCTCTAGGGTTTCCCGGACTTGGAGGTGTGGTGTGGGGTATTTGAGGCTGGTAAGCGTTTGGTGCTAGGAAGAGTATCGCATGAGGAAATATTTCCTTTAGTAGATGGGATCGGGGCGATCAATATGTAGAGCCACTAAGGGCATGGTATGCATAGTCATGAAAAGGTGACTGCGGGTCAATGAATTTTCTTTTCCAATGGTAATGGATGGTTATGAAGATCTGGGATTTCTCGTAGCATAGATTCCAGCATATGGAGATAATTGTGACCGAGCATACAAGAAACTTCTTCATTATAAATTTTCATTGAGTCAAAGAAGCCAAGCCCTGAATTGGTGTTCATGGATGGAGATTGTCATATATCCTAGGGGCAGATATATAGGCTAACCAGGTAGGGGTACCCTGGAAATGCTTGGATGTGAGGGGGGGGGGGAACTAACCTATAAACCACTGCTCCAGCAATTTTTGGATCTGGGGATATGATACGGGGGTTCTGAGGCCGGTAAGCATACAAATATAGGAAGAGTGTCGCCTGAGGAAATCATGCCTTTGGTAGACAGCCCAGGGGCTATCAATATGTAGAGTTACTGAGGGCCTGGCATGCATGGTCATGCAAAGGTGTCCACCGGTTGACGACTTTCCACTTATGATGGCCATGGGTGGTTATGAAGTTCCGCAATTGTCTGGCTCTCAGAGTCTGATGTGTGGAAAGGATGCATCCAAATCCATAAGGAGTATTCTTATCCCATTTTTTCGTATATCTATGGTGGGTTATGAAAATTTCTATGCTGTTTATCGTCATGCAGTGAGGACAATTTCTGTGTAGTTTAACATCGTGCAGTGAGGATGATTTCCTTGCAGTTTAACGTTGTGCGGTCATGATGATTTCCATGTAGTTTAGCGTCGTGTGCTGAGGAGGATTTAGTATAGGTTAATGTCGTGCGATGAGAACGATGATGATCTGGCATGCAAGGGGGATTCCATGTAGTTTCACATCATGTGGTAAAGTCACTTGACTGTGTAGTTTAATGTCATGCAGTAAGGACGAAGGGAATATTTAACTCCGTGAAGGTTATTGTCTTGCTGTAAGGACCAGAAAAATTCGGTGGCTAGCCCAGGAGATAAGACTTTGGTGTCACTATGTATCCTACCAGGTCTGGAATCAAGAAACATGTATTTATATCGAGGAATATACCCAGTGAAGGTCTGGTCTGTGCACGGGGTAAAAGGGACATTCTTTCTTTTTTTAGGGCAGCTAGGCCAAGATATTAAATCTGGGCATTTATACATATCCTACAAGGCTAGGAAACAAGCCACACATAGTTCTTTCAATAAATATACTCGTGGAGGACTAGTCAGTGCATGGGGGAAAAGGGAAATTCTTTATGTCTCTTTTTTAGGGTAGTTGGGCCAAGATATAGAATCTAGGAGTTGCTACGTATCTTGCAAGGACAGGAATCAAGACACATGAATTTCATTCATGGAATATACCCTGTGCAGTTCTGGTTCCTGCACAGGGGAAAAGGGGTATTTCGAGCTTCATTTGGGGGTGGTTGGTCCAGGATGTGGAACCTTGGCATCACTACGTATCCTGCGGGTGAAGGAATCAAGCCATACGTAGTTCTTTAGATGCCATTCGGCCTGTGTTCACACAAAGGAACCCAACCATAATTTCTAATCCCATGTGAGTAATACCCATGAGAAACAAGGAATGGTGGAGGTCCTGATTGTGTGGTGTGATAATAGGCTTGCTGAGAGGGCGGTGATTAATGTGGTGGCTGGACCTGGTCATGAGGTCCGGGTGTCACTATGTATCCTGTGAGAACAAAAATCAAGCCATAAATAGTTCTTTGAAAGGGATAATCCCAATGTAGGGTTGGACTATACACTGGTTAAAAGGGCATTTTTGACTTCATTTGGGGGTGTCTAGGCCATGATGTGGGATCCTGGCGTCACTATGTATCCTACAAAGGTAGGAATCCAGCTGTACGTAGTTCTCTGAAATCCGTGCAGTTTAACGTCATGCGGTAAGGATGAAATACTCTTAGTTTAGGGGCATAGAGTTTAGACCATCATGGGGCTTGGTAGTTTAACATCCTACAGCTCGGACGATAACTTCTCTAGGTTATCTAAAATATTTCTTCATGAATCTCACATTTGTAAGAGCGGTAGTGAACAACCCATTTATGGAGATCAGGGCATATGTTCCATTGGAGTACACCTTGTGTATAACATATGGTCCCTCCCATTTGGGCTCTAGCTATAGAGGCTTATTTCTAGGTATCATTGAAGTGTAGAGGACCAAAACCAATTAACTTTCTAAGAAAACCAAGGAAGAACCTTTTTATTGAAGGTTCATCAGATCCGGTTTTGATATACTTCCAGATGGTGAAAAGTGTTCAACCGCTTTTCATCCTGCTATTCCAATTCACCAAGCCGTTTTTCTGATTTCTCATAAATGGATAAACGCTCACAAGTGGAAACCATGAGCGAAGTCAATTGGAGCTCAAGGGGCAGGACAGCTTCTGTTCCATATACTAATGAGTACGGTGTAGCCCGGGTAGTGGTGCATATTGTGGTTAGATGAGCCCATAGTGCATGGAGATGTTTGTCTGACTATGACCTTTTGTCATTGTCCACCATTTTCTATATTATGTTTGATAGGGTCTTGTTGAAATCCTCTATATGTATGTTGGTCACTGCATCGTAGCGGGATGGGTGGTTAGTTTTGATACCATATTCTTGGTACAAATTCTCCAATTCACCAGAGTAGAAGTTGGTGTCGTTATCCGTCAGTATGGTATGAGGGATGAAAAATCTTGTGATGATATTAGATTTCACAGAGCTGAAAATATTTCTAGCCCCAACTTCCTTGAGGTGTTCAGCTTCTTCCCATTTGGAAAAGAAGTCGGTTTCTATGAGGATATACTTATGTTGTCTAGTCGTGGATGGAGGGTATGGTCCCACGACATCCATTCCCCAGACGGAAAACGTCCAGGAGTACATGGATTGATTAAATAGCTCCATGGGCTGAAAAATGAAGTTGGCATGAGTTTGGAAGAAGTGTAATTTTTTGGTAATGTGTGCTCAATCCCGTGCCATGGTGGGCCAATAATATCCAAGCCTTCAAACCTGATAGGAATGATTAGAACCTGAATGATATGCTCCACATACTCCAGCATGTACTTCATTCATGACGGTAGGAGTTTCTTCTCCGTCAATTCATCTGATGAGAACTTCATCAAATCCTTCCTTGTAGAGGACCTCTTGCTGACTCGTGCCACCATATAGGAAAACATTGATTTCCGTTCTCCATACTTATTCTCGTTCAGCCCTGTCTGATGGAAGTTTTCCCTTTTAAAGGTAGTTTGCAATGGGGGTCATCCAGTCGGTGGCAGGAGCATATGGATCAAGGATAGGACTGAATTCATTGATTTCTTTCATCTATGTCAGAAAAAACGAAAAGACCATTCGTTGATGAGCAATACTGATAATTGTTTCATCCCGGTCTGAGTCAGCTAGGGTTGTGGCTGCATTAGAAAATACATCGGCCTGGGAATTCAGATACTAGGGAATATATGTCAATGTTGGTTCTATGGAGAATTTCTCCATCAACTCTTTGACATGGTCAAATAGGGGGATCAAATCCACCTTTTTAATTGCTTAATCACCATTGACATGATTGATGACAAGTTCTGAGTCACCTTTTACCTCAAGGTGCTAAACTTGCACCTGGAGGGGGAACTCCAGGCCTGCAATGAGGGCTTGATATTCCACCTCATTGTTCGTACATACCACTAAAAAGAGTATGGTATATAGAAAAACTACCTTTTCTATGGACATGAGTAAGATCCCCAACCACACATTGTTAAATTTGGGATCCTCCATCCTCTTCCCTGTTGGGATTCGAGATGTGTCGTTGAAGTACATTTCCCCTTTTGGGGGATCCTCTTGAACCGAGAAGATGTCTTCATCGGGAAGCTCAATGTCTGGTGTGGTGGTCCCCATCGAGGGATGTTCTGCTAGAAAATATACTAATGTCTGGCCTTTGAAGGCTTTTTGAGGCACAAACTGGTTGTTAAAATGTTGTCGTATGAATGCCCATTGGGGCAAGCACCCAGTTAGCATCGGACAGATGAGGATGTATTTGAGTGGGTTACTACGAGAGGCCAAATGGACTTCATGATGCTGTAGATAATTTCACAATTTATGAACTACAAAAACCAATTCCAATAAATTCTTCTTGATATTTCAGTATCTAGTCTCAGCGTCAATCATGGTTCAGCTGAGGTAATAGAGATTTTTTTCACTACCGGTATCATTTTTATTCTTGACGAAGGCTCCCAGTGACCACTCTAGGGTCGTCATATATAAGATAAGAGGTCTTCCTTCAACTGGTGGCTTGAGTCCTGGTGGGTTTAAGAGTTACTTGTTCAAGATGTCAAATTCTTCTTGTCAATTGTCTGTCCAATGGTACGTAACCCCCTTTTTCATTAACCTGGTAAAATGAAAACATTTACCCACCAGGTTAGCTATAAAACACCTAATTTAATCCATGTTTAATTGGATTCCTCTTAGCTCAGTGATATTATAAGGGGGTGGGAATCCAAGGATATCCTTTTTATTTTCAGGGTCGACTTCAATGCCATGATGGTGTACGACGAAGCCAAGGAATTTACCAAAGGTAACATCGAAGGTGAACTTCCTGGTGTTCATCTACATGCTATATTGTGAAAGTTTGCTGAAGATAGTTTCAAGTTCTGACAGGGGATCTGAGCCCAGTATTGACTTGACCACCAAGTCATCTGTGATTAATTCGATGAATATCCCCAAGAATGGTATAAATATACGTTTCATGGCACGTTGATATGTGGCACCAGCATTCTTGAGACCAAAGGGCATGGCCCTGTAGTAGAATATTCCTTGGGGGGCCGTGAAGGTATTAGATTATTTATCTTCTCGGGCCATCCTGATTTGATTATACCCAGAATAACCATCCATAAAGGAGATAGCCTCATATCCAGCTGTTGCGTCGATTAATAACTCGGTGACCGGGACCGGGAAATCATATTTTTGGCAATGCCAATTATGATCCCTAAAATCGATGCAGACATGGATTTGAACGTTCTTTTTCTTGAAAAGGACAATGATGGCTAGCCAGATGGGGTATTGGACCTCCTTAATGAAGCCTTATTTGATAATATTATCAACTTCAGCCTCTATTCTAGAATAATTCATGGGTTGTGTCCTTCTGGAATCTTGTTTATAGCCCTAGTGGTCTCCTGGCAGACCTAAGTTGTGTGTCGCCACATCAGGATCAAGTCCTGTCATTTCTGTGTAATTCCAGGAAAAAACATCTCAATATTGCCTTAAGAAAGTGGTGTATACCTTGTGCTCCTTAGAAGACATGGCTACACTAATGAGATGGGACCTTGGGTCTTCCTCGGTACCTAGGTTCATTTCCCTGAGCTCATCCACAGTGGTGGAGATGCCTTCTTCAAACACAGGAAGTGGAGCCCTAAGATCTTCCTTCTCTTCTTCTCCCACATCCTCATCTTCTTGATTATATGGGGGAGAGATCTTGACACATGCTCTAGAGATTCCAAAGGCGAGGCATTATGGGAATCCTTTCCCATGTTTTTGCCCTCAAATTTAGGGTTAATAGTCGTTTATACACTTCTATGCATGGGCGTCATGGCTGAAGCCATGAGGACAGCTGAGTACTTGTCCAGACTTGAACCCCTGCTCTTAACATGGTTGATGGGTAGTATGTAGTCTTCGTTGATCTGCTTGAGGAGGCCATCAGGAACCATTTTCAGACCATTTGTATCGGGGACCCAGTCGATACCATCGATTGAAGTTTTCTTTTTCTTTTGCTCATAAAACATGGCATCGATGTTGTCTGACTCGGAGAGCTCGAAAGGGGCCTCATCAGCGTGTAATGACCGACCTTGTCTATCGATGTAATAATTGATACACTGGTGGTTGGATTAAATAATGACCAAGTGCTTATGGATCCACAACCTTCCCAACATGGCATTGAATGTTGTGTTCTGTTGAACAACCAGGAATTCTGAGTAGGCCACAAGGTCGCCAAAATTGGTTTTGAGCATGATTTGTCCCATCAGCTTCTGTTCACTCTTGTCATAACCCAAAATATTTTAATCTGAGGGTATTAAATCATCCTCGTTGTAGCCCAAATTATGGAGCATCCATAGGGGAAGGAGGTTAACTCCAGAGCTGTTGTCAATAAATAATTTTTGAATATCAACATCATTCAGTGTTCTAGACACAAATTGTGTGTTGATGTGTCCTTGCATGATCGAATTTTCATCCTTATTGTTGAAGTAAATCACTACATTTCATTCAGTCGGGCTAGTCTCTATTCAGAAAATATCAGAGGCGGTGACTTCGTCTTGAAACTCCTGGGTGCTGAGAAAGGATTCTATAAGCACCTCGCTGAGGTCATAAGACATTCTTAGGGAATCCAGGATTGAATGCATGGATGGAACTGATTCCAGATACTTAAGGATGTCGTATTTCTGCACCTATGGCTGACGCTTCTTCATTGGTGGGAGAGTTTTCATAGGCGGTATGGGAATTGGAGTATGTGAAAAGGAGGGACCAGCCACAGATTTAGATGTCAACGGTGATCCCTCATTCTAGGGACTCGGCATGGCCAGTCTTTTTGTGCACACTAGGCGGCTAAACACTTGTTCCTCCCTGGATGAGTTCTACATAATGACAGGGCCAGAGTGGCTGCTTGTGTTGGTGGAGGTATATTCTTTCTCCTATTGAGTCCGTTGAAGGGTTCTCTGTCGGGTTTCTGTGAATTAATGTTTTGGGTCAGGGTAAAACTATAGGGTTGGTTTCATTTATGATCACTCCTCCCCTGGTACCCCCTACTTCTTTGATTCCTCCTCCGAATCCCTTGTGTTAAGAATTCAGGTTTGTAACCATACCCTTTTTCAGGCAACAATGCCATTAGATGGACAACATTGATGGATCCAAAGATTAGCTCCTCGTCCTGTGATGGGTCATCCTGGTTGGTTGTCCCTAATGGTGTCATTTGGTGGGTCAGTGCCCGTGGTGCCATGTTTGAGGGCATAAAATCCAACAGTGTCAAGGATAACTTCGGCCTTGTTGTGGACTTCTCTTCTTGTGCTTGTTTCCTCCCTTCATGATTATTCCTGGATGATCGACTTGTGGATGAATTTTGAAGCCAATATTGTTGGCTGTGCGACATTTGGGGTTTTTGGCGGCACCACCGGCTATTGTAGCTGAGCTCAGAGTATGCCATGAGCTCGGTTGACAGTCTTCCGACTCATCCAATCATCAAATTTCAGCCCCATTTTTCTGGTGGCTTACTACCACCCCTCTCCTTCATCGGGCTTGGTGGTAAGAGCATATGCTAGGTGAGCCAGGGGTCGTCCCAGCTCGACCTGCCCGGAGACTACCATCATTTGCAGGATATATTTAAAGATGAAGCATTCCTAGATATTATGTACTAATATTCTCTAGTAGGGACAGTAATCTGGCATGTCATCGTGGTTGACTTCTTCGGGTTTCCTTGGCTCCGGGAGGTGGAGCAAGTTGCACATGATGGTGGCGATGAAGTATTCATGGACTTGGCCTTCTTGAAACGAATATACTCTATATATTCATTCCTCAAACTGGTTTTGCTTAGGTCCTCTCTAATAATCTCAACAGGTTAGAGGTGACCGCTGATATTCGGGGGGCCCTTGACGATTCGGTGGAGGCCTAGGTGGTGGGGTTTGCGCATGGGCTAGCTAGAGCGTGACAGAGGACGCTTTAGCCCTAACTTCTCTCTTTGCTGAAGCCTGTGAGGCTATTTGAGACATCAGATCAATCTATTGTAGAGAGTCTTCAATTCTCTGGGCGATGGAAGAGAGATTATGGAAGCCAGTGGTGCAATTTACTGGTATGAGTGGTGTTTTCAGCTCACCTCGGAGGTTATCTATGCCAATAGTGAGCATGTCGTCCTGGGGAAGTGCCTTGTTCAGAGAGTAGGTCAGGCCCTTCCATCTGGCGATGAAATCTGAGACCCTCTTGTTCTCCCTCTGTTTACAATTCATGAGGTCGCTGACTTTTTTTAGGCAACATTGAGCTGAAGTGGAATAGGAACTGCTGTTGAAGGTCTTCCCAACTCTTTATTTTCTGATCTGGAAGGCTCGTTGCTGGAAAAAGGCAGATCCTTGTAAGGTTAACATGAAGCATCTGAGTTTCACTGCTTCTTATTGTTCCAGAGTTCCAATTATGGGATTTCAATAATATGTGTAGTGCATCAAATGATGTTCCAGAATTCCTGATCCATTGAATATAGGAAATATAGGGCTCCAAAAGTTGTGAGAAGAAGGTGTGTTGCTCACCAAATATGGATAGAGATTTCGCTCTGGCTATATCAAAGAGCTCCGACCTTCCATCACTTCTAGTCGAGTAGTCAGTGCCTCGATAGTGTTGGCGAGACCCTGATTTACATCTTGTTGAGCCTGGCCATGGGTGGGTATAGTATGAGGCATGCTTGAGGATCCTACTCAGCTGGCACCAAGGGTGCATATGCCATTTGTGGCACATTCGGAGGGTTCAAACGCACCTGCTTCATTTGCTTCCTGAGTTCAGGGAAGTATTGGTATTCATCTAAACCCAGGTTTAGATTGTTGGATGGGCTGGGCACCATATTGGGCGGGAGCCCTGACCGTGATTCATTTGTCAGGTGAAACCTTGGTCCTTGAGGTTCACTTTCTAGGAGTTCAAGGTGCACCTCTTATTGGGAAACACTTTCAGTAAGATAGTTCCTCTGGGGTAGCTCAGTGTTGAGCTTTGTCAATTTTTTCATCTCCTCTTCATGTCGAGTGAATCTCTCCCCGAGCGTAAGTGGCTCGTTATTACTCAGAGGCACCAGGTTAAGGGTAACTGGGCCTTTTTTCTCACCCTTTTTGGGGACTCTCAGGGTAAGTGGAGGAGGGTTTTTTAGAGGGGCGGCCATATTTAGGGCGGCCCTCTGGTTCCGGGTGTGCACGCCTGATGGTTTGTTGTGGGTCATCGCCTAAACAGAATCATCATCTCCCGATCCATCCAGATTCACATAATCATCGTTGTCACCCATGGGTTTAACCTCTATGATGCTGATAGATTCATACCACGGGGTGGAGGAGATGTCATCTTCCAAATAGGAAGTGGATCTTCTGTGCCTTTTACCGGTCTTCCCCTTTTTTTCCTGGGATTTCTTTCGTGCTCATTGATGAAGGGTGACGTGGAGAGTTCTTTAATGTGACCTTACAGTACGCCTCCCTCTCATAGGGGATGGTGATTCAAAGGATGGGATATGGTAGGAACCCACTCTTCAGACTATCCTCCCCAGACGAGAGAATACAGATTTACGTGGGGGCGGTTGTTGTCGAGGTAATAAAAATACCCCTAGCCCTGGGGGAGGGGGTTGGCTCCATTCCTTGGAAGTTGTGTCTCTTCCCGCTTTTATTAGTCTAACGGGGGTATTTGTTGTCAAAAATTCCCCCAGCCCGGTAGGCTGGGGTTGGCCCTAGATTGCGGCAATGGCTGCTGCTATCGCTACATGCATGATCTTGCGTGCCCCCACTAAGGAGTAAAATGGTGGTGGTGCCGAGTTCACCTATGAATTGATTCCCTATGGGGAGGCAAGCAATGATTTCTGATTGGCCTCTCTCAAGCGAGAGGACAAATTTATGCTTTCAGTGGCCAGATATAGGATTTCGTTAATGGATTGTTCTTGTTGGGCCTGACGCTTCTGAGACTTACTCAAGGCCTGTCTCTATCGGGCGGGACGCCATTCCGGAATAGGGACCCCACTCGATTTCTTTCTTGAAGCGATGACGTTGTAAGATGTTATGATGAACGGGTTCTGTTGGGTGCGGAGTGGAGTGAAATGCAGAGCTCCATGTTCTCCCCATCCTCTGATATGGACTTCCATTGGGCCATCACCAAGGAGGCGGCCCAACTAGTGCAGTGTCTAGAAGTTGGATAACTCGAGGTTTCATTTAGACCTCTCTGACCACAGTTGCTGCTCTGAAGGAAGAGCTTCCAAGTCAATGTGACATAAGAGGTCTTCTATCCTATTGACATATTCTACATACCGATCATAGGGTAGACAAATTTATTTCAACCGTTGGAGGGTTTTCCATATATTGTAGAGGATGGCGTTCACACACTCTTCTGACAACTTTCTGGGTATGTCGAATTGAGAGGTGGTCGTGGGCCAAAACATAACTGATACATCATCCCTGGATAGTCGTTTCCTCAGGTGAAACATGCCAGCATGCTCCTCCGCCAGTGATTCCTCTACCTGTTCAGCCCAACTGAGACACTCACCAAAAGTGTGGTCAGAGGTAGTGGGGCTAGTAGGTATCTAACTATCACGTGGGCGGTTCTAGGGTGGCTTAGAAGATGATTGTTGTCCCGTACCGCCCCCTGATTGAAGAAGGATTTCATTGGTGAATGGCTGAGAATATGACATGTTGGATCTCTTCCTTCTATGTGCCTCAGCATAGGAGGGATTTTCTGTGCTTGATTCGGTAGGGGGAGGACCTTTCTGTCGATATGATATGTCACTGCGTGGAGGACCTCTGCTATCCATTCCGTATTGAAGAGGGATACTATAGACCCCTGAAAACATGTACTCAAAATTTTCTCGATGCTTCCATACATGATCCAAGATCATAGACCTTTTTGCAAGCTTCGATTTGGTAGGTCACAGGGCCCGAATAGAGTTACATATTAAGAGATATGGAAATTTGATATTGGGCTAGAAAAATGGTTCGCAAAGCCCATTCGTGATGCCCCCTCTGCGATCGCGGAGCGCCGCTGTGAGGAAATGAGGTAGGAAGCTCCGCAAACCAGTTTGACGTTCGTGAACCCTACATGAAGCATAGGAGGAGGTACCTCTCCGCGAATGCCCCTGACGTTCGTGAACCCGCCGCGAAGTATATGAGGCGGTATATCTCCACGAACCTGGTTGACATTTGTGACCCGCCGCGATGAAACCGAAGCCCCATTCGCACCGAGCACACATTTCTTTGCAGCCTCCCTTTCCTATAAATACCACGCTCTCCCCCCTTCTCCAGACAGCCACTCTGCACCTCGGACGGCCACTTCGCCCCTTGGGCAGCCGATCTCCCAGTCCGCGGAGCTCCACTTTGCAGCTCCATGAAGCCATGCTCTACGAGCAGCTTCCTTCGCGTTGCTGCTTCGTGAACAGATGCTGCTCCGCGAGTCGATGCTCCACGATCCAAAGCTCCGCAATGCTGATCCATGATTCCATGCTCTGCGAGTACTCTGTGCGCCTCCCTTGCACCGCAAGAGTCCCATACTACATGAGATCCCTCTGCTCCGCAAGCCGCCCTTTCTCTGAAAGAGGCCCATGCTCCGCAAGATCCCTTTGCTCTACGAGACCTTTGCTCCGTGAAGCTATTTTGTGAAGACCTATCCTTTGTGAGGATCCTACCATCGTGCCCACCAGTCCATACCACGGGGGATGTGCCCCCGCGCACCTACTCGCCGTCACTGCCGAGCTGTGGTCCCGGCCCTTTGGGCATGCCCCTTCGCTACCGTCACTCACCCCCATTAAATATGGAGAGTCGAACCGTAAAATTTTCAGGTCGGGACGTCCGAATCTTCCATTTTTCCCTTATGCGTAGCCCCCTTCCATCTATGGAATACCATGATTTGAGAGACACATCTTCACACCATGAAACACATTGAGTCGACATATTCCTCTTGGATTATTTATCATGTTGTGAGTTGAGATCCTTGTCATCAATTCCCCGAGTACCTTTAGTCGAACCATTCCTCAAGCAACTCTTCCAAACCTTATCACTTTCCTCCTATGCCAGGTACAACTAGAAACGTATTCCCTTGCATAAGTCCCAACACCATCCATTTCTAGGCAACGTATGCCCAAAAGTCCTATCTACATGACTTTAAACTGTAGTCCTCCCTATCTTCCAAACATAGGATGCCTCTTACCCAAATAAGAGATTCCTTGTGCTCCAAGCATGAGATTCCCAATTGTCCTGTCTACATGACTTATACTGTAGTACCCCCTATGTTCCAAACATAAGATGCCTCTTGCTCCAAACAAGATATGCCTTATGCTCCAAGCATAAGATGCTAATAGTCCTATCTACATGATAGTAAACTGTAGTAATCCCTATGTCCCAATCATAGGATGCCTTTTGCTCTTAACAAGAGATGCCTTGTGCTCCAAGCCTAAGATGCCAAGAGTTTTATCTACAAAACTCTAAATTGTAGTACTCCTGATGTCCCAAACATAGGATGCCTCTTGCTGTAAAGAAGAGATGCCTTATCCTCCTAGCATGAGATGCAATCAGTCCTTTCTACATGACTCTAAACTGTAGCACACCCTATGATCCAATCATAGGATGCCTCTTTCACTAAACAACAGATGACTTATGCTCCAAGCATAAGATGCCTAATGCCATGATTATAGTGGCATGATTCCAACGCCCCTTGGAATTATCCCTCTTGTGCACCAGTGCATAGGTGAAGGCCTCAATTCACCAATGGGTTGGGATTTCCTCATGGACATACATGAGGAATACATTATAGGCATCTTTCTCACGTAAACCCCATTCCCCATTACTGCTCCATAGCGTCACCCAGGCTGCTTCCTAGCGTAAGCCCCATTAACCAATGCCGCTCCATAGGGGCACTTGGGCAGCATCCTTGCGTAATCCCCATTCACCATTGTCACTCCATAGAGGCAGCCGGGCATCTTCCTTGCGTAATCCCCGTTCACAATTTTCGCTCCATAGCGGCACCAAGGAAGCATCCTTGCATAAGCCCCATTCACCATTATCGCTCCATAGCGGCACCCGGGCAGCTTCCTTGCATAAGCCCCAGTCACAATTGCTGCTCCTTAGCTGCACCTGGGAAACTTCCTAGCATAATCCACATTCACCAATGTCGCTCCATAGTGGCACACGTGCAGCTTCATAGCGTAAGGCCCATTCACTAGTGTCACTCCATAGCGGCACCCGGGTAGCTTCCTTGTGTAAACCCCATTCACAGTGTCTCTCCGTTGTGTCACCTGGGCATCTTCCTTACGTAAGACCCTTTCACCATTGTAACTCCATTCAGCGGTATGTCGTTGACATCCTTATCTAGTGGTAAGCCATTGAGACCCAATGCAGCGGTAATCCGTTGTGACCCTATGCAGCGGTTAGCCGTTGTGACCCAATCTAGTAGTAAGCCGCTAACATCCTTATCCAGTAGTAAGAAGTTGTGACCCAATGCAGCGGTAAGCCATTGTGACCCAATCTAGCGGTAATACGTTGTGATCATATTCAGTGGTAAGACGTTGACATCCTTGTCCAGTGGTATGCCATTGCACCCCGATTCAACAGTAAGCCGCTGACATCCTTATCCAGTGGTAAGCCGTTGTGACCCAGTGCAGCAGTAAGCCATTGTGACCCAATCTAGTGGTAAGAGATTGTGATCTTTTTCAGTGGTAAGCCGTTTACATCCATATCCAATGGTAGTCCATTACGACCCCATTCAGTGGTAAGCTATTGAAATCCTTATTCAGCGGTTAGCCGTTGTGACCCAATCCAGCGGTAAACCGTTGAAACCCCCAATTTGTGGTAAGCCATCATTAGAAGAACTACGTGGACTTTGATTACCTGCCATGGGGATATGTAGGAATCATCTTCAAAGCTCAAGCCCGAAACCATCTTCATATTTTTCCTTTGGCCTCCATCCTAGAGTAAGTCCCAGCACCATGGGCCGCCTATCATGTAATCCCCTCTTTGCTTCTCACGGATGCACAGTTCACGACGTGATCATCAGGTCCCTGCTGCCTCTTGTTCCTCACACCGAGTACGACTGACATGGTCTTAGAGTAAGCATCAACCATTACAATTCCCTCGTCCAGCATTATGTTAAACTGTAGGCCCTCGTCCAGCATGACGTTAAACTGCATGCCCTCGTCCAGCATGATGTTAAACTGCATGCCTTTGTCTGTCATGATGTTAAACTACACTCCCGAACTACGTGGACATTGATCCATGATAAGTAATGGTATGTAGGGAGCCCCACGAGGTTCAACCCACCACCAGTGGACCCACAGTTTCACCTTCACATCGGTTCGCCGACAGAAATCCCACCCGAACTACGAGGACTTTGATCCATGTCTAGGCATGGTACGTAGGAAGCCTCACTGAGGTTCAAAACCCATCACCCATTAGACCAAGTTCCTTCTTCAAGTCAATTCTCTAACACCCACATTCACACCTGAAATACGAGTAATTTGATCCATGTTAAGGCATGGTACGTAGGATGCCTCCCGGAGGTTCAATCCCAACAATCATTACACCACAACCGTCTCCGTGTCAGTGTGCCAAGCCCCTATTTTCACCTAAAATATGTGGTCTTTGATCCATTTCAAGGCATGGTATATAGGAAGACTTCCTGAGGTTCAAACCCACCATCCACTTGGACCAACGTCCTTTTTCATGTCAGTTCTCCGAGAAGCCCCCGTCCCGTGTGACGTTAAACCTCATCTTAATCTAGCGGTATGCCGGTGTGACCCCACCGTCTAGTTGTTCTGACACCACATCGTGTCTGTTCAATATCTCTTTTCATGAACTACGTGGACTGTGTTCCATATCAAGGCATGGTACGTAGGAAGCCTCCCTAATGATCAATCCCACCACCTGGTCGTTCTGACCTCATTCACGTTGGTTCACCCACCACCTTGGGTAGCCTAGAGTGTAATCCCCATACTAGATTAACTACAAGGTCTTTAATCCATGTCAAGGAATGGTACGCAGAAAGCCTCCAGGAGGTTCAAGCCCACCACTCGGTCATTCCGACCTCCTTCATGTCAGTTAACCCCCATCCCACATGACGTTAAACTGTATTCCCCATCCCGAAATACGATTAATTTGAACCATGTCAAGGAATGGTACATAGGAAACCTCACGTTGTTCAATCCCAACACCCATCAGACCAAGGTCCACCTTCATGTCGATCCCCTGACGCACCATTCCGAATTATGCGGACTTTGATCCATGTCAAGGCATGGAACATAAGAATCCTCATGAGGTTCAAGCCCAACACCCATCGGACCAAGGTCCACCTTCACGTCGGTTCACCGGCACTATTCCGAACTACACGGATTTTGATTCCCTACCATGGGGATACGTAGGAGGTCTCTTCAGAGCTGCAGCCCAACATCACCATCACCCTTGTGATGGTCCCGTTCCATTTCCCCTAAACTTCATTCATCCATCCATCATCCGTCCTGATTCTCACCAGGGCCACCACATCCCGGTGGGATCATGTCATCCACCCTCCTCAATACTCTTAGCAGTACCCGGGCTGCTATCCGCGTGTACACCCCAGCATGTCTCCGGGTCGTTTTCCTTTGTGTACAGCCCGATTCATCAACTCTGTGAACTACATGGTTTTTATCCCTGTTGTCTACATGGGGTACATAGGAAACCTACATGAGGTTCAATTCCAGCAAATGGTAAACCTTGGTGTTCTCCATTCTAGGGTGCACTCTCCCTGATCTGCCCTTACTGGTGTTCAGATCAACCATTACGGTGTGACATCTCCCCTTCACGGGGTGCACCACCTCAGATCCATCTTCATTGGGTGTTTTGATCCATCCATCTTCAAGGTGTTCCCTCATTGGGATGTACCAATATGGTCCGTATCTATGGGACGTTTTGATCACCCTCAAACCGTCTCCAAAAGACGTTAAACTCGCATCCTACCTCATGATAATCATGAGATTCCTGAGGAAAACCTCGAAAGACAGGCCTTTGGTGTAACCATCTCCAAAAGACGTTAAAATCATGGCCTACATCATGATAATCATGAGATTCCAGAGGAAACCCTCGAAAGACATGCATTTGGAGTAACCATCTCTACAAGATGTTAAACTCACGACCTAACTCATGATAAACATGAGATGCCTATGGAAAACCTCAGATGACACACCTTTGGCATAATCGTCTCTGCAAGATGTTAAACTCGTGGAAAACCCTGTGTTAAACATGGGAAGTTGAGGAAAACGTCAGATACATGCCTATGGTATGTGATTCCCCACATTCGACGTGGGATGCCTCAGGTTCTAGACCATTGAGACGCCCACTTATGAGGACGAATACATATTCCCCAATGTCAACGCACCCAGAGATGCCCCGGCATGCCTGATGTTATCATCTACTCTGACTGATGGTTGCTACAATGTCAAGACCCCATGGAATGTCCTGACGGAAGTTGTGTAATTTACCGGCGTCCATGAAGATATGGCATCAGGAATGAGATTCACGAACCATGACTTAAATATATGAGGGAGACCCGGACTAGTTGATGAGTTCTGAGGAGGAATCCACGGAAGGATGAACTGGAATCCTTATCCTGGTTTTGATCAAGGAGAAGATGTCCCTGAACAAGGAGCGAATGCTGCCCGCATTTGGAAAGTAGGAGTGCGGGGAAATAGCAGTGCGTCCTCATAGACGGATGTGCATGCCCTAGAAAAATCATCGGAAACAACTATCATTACAGATGGATGCCCCACTGCATAGATAAGTTTTGAAGGGAATACCCTAGAGAGGACCTCCAAGGCGTATCTCAGCATGGAGAGGATCTTCTAGCTGCACCGCACTGTTATGGGGAGGACCTTCGCAAAAACTGCCATCATGGTGAGGATGACCATCATGGTTTGACATTCGATGTGTATCATAGGGAGGACCTTCAATACACACTACGACAAGGGGCAGTCCTTCTTGTTCCTAGGGGCCTTTGGGGGGAGGACCTTCGCAATAGCGGTCGTGGTGGCGAGGTCTACCATCACAGCTTCCGCAATGGTGAGGACTACCATTATAGCTACTGCAGGGAGAATATATGTGGGGTACACCCTAGGGAGGACCTTCAGAATGTATTGCAATGAGGGGAGGGCCTTCATGTTGCTTGAAATCTCTGTGGGGAGGACCTCTGTTATCAGAGTGAATGGGACTACCACCGCGATCTGATTCTTGGATATGTGGAGTGTCGTTGCAATGTAACCCCTGGGGAGGGCCTTTAGAGTTGTCCGTGACAAGGTGAGGGCCTTCTTGTCATGATGAGACATCATTATGGGGAGGGCCTCCGAAGTTGCGACTATGATAGTGAGGGATACTATCATAATCTATGGTCCCACTGCACAGAGAGTGTTTTTAGTGTATACCCCGGGGAGGACATTCAAGGTGGACCAAAAAAATTGGAGGGCCTTGTTGTTGCCAGATCTTCTGGTCACGTGGAGGGATTTTGTGACTCTCATCAAAAGAGAAGCTTTTGTGATCGATCGTTATATGCCTATGGGGGAGGCCCCCGTGGGTGCACCTGGGAGGACCTTTAGAGCTGCTTGTAGCGACATTGTGGGGAGGACCTCTAAAACTGCAACTGCGACTCCCATAATATAGTAATGAATGGGAAGGGTTTTGATCCTTCAAAATGTTCTTAGTGGCATCATGAACAACATCTTCTAGTAGAGCATAGTCATGAACCTGCTCTTTATTTTCCTGCTACCTTCAATGCATTCAGGGTGCTCTATTATGGGCAGCTGGGACCGTCTCTTGTTGATAACGGCCTTAACCTTTGGTTCCCTATCTAATTGGGTCTTGAGATGATTCCAGGATATGTCGACAATCATCTTGAGTTTTATCATGGATATATGCCTGCTCTGGAGCATCCACTGTAATGTACGGGTGTCCCCCAATTAGAACGAGTAAAGCTTCTTGATCTGGTTACCCTTGAATCACGGGATAAGGCCAATGACCCTCTTGGAAAGAAGTAGGGATGCAGATCTTCTCCAAGGTGGCTATCTCGTCTCTTAGATGAGTCACCTCAATTAGGGAGATGGGCTCACTGGCCTGAGTCCTTGCTGTTGTTTCCAATGCATTACATTCTGGAAAGTCTGCAAGATATGATATGGGATTGATACCTGCTCCTCCATCATTTCTTGGATATGAAGAGAGACATCTTTGGAAGGAAATGGTATGTGGGCCCATTCATGTATTGGAGAAGGAATATCCTGCTCCGGTCCTCCAGTGTTCAGTGGGTATGGAAAATTCTCCTGTGTCGGGGCACGTGAATGAGTTTTCCCCTATGTCGGGATATGCCAGTTTACTTCTCTATGTGCCGCCACATCGGGGTGGCAGACTTTATTTGTATCCGCAGGGATAATTCCCTACATATGTTGGTTCCCCAGCATATCAAGTCGGTGGATTTTGTTGGTAGGGATACATGACCACCTATTAATTATCACCACATCTGGATGGCGAGAATTGTTTATTGCCACCATATTGGGATGGTAGGCATCAGGAGAATCTTCTTGGAGTAGGTCATGCAGGGGCTAGGTTGCCACCATGTCTGGTTGGTGGGCTTCATGACCTTGGGCAGGGAGAAGTTCTTTCGGGGTAGGTGTCGTCCGGTGTGGATGACAGGCTTGACGAAGCTCAGTGGGAATTCTCACATGCTCATATGATGTTGCCATTTCAGGATGGCGGGCTTTGGAGGAGTGGACAGGTGTATGTGCATGCTCGTGATATGTATCTATGACTGGGAAACAGAGCTCCTCCTCCGGGACAAGGGTGATTACTGGTCCCTGATTTCATGTTTTCCACTCTTGTCGAGTAGTCCTAGGGGCCAAAGCTCGGGGAGAGTGGGCCTGGATCCTTTTGTTGATATCCTCCCTAGTGTGAGGATATTGAGTCGTGGCATAACCGTGACATCTTCTTCCTAACAGTGTCTTAAAGCAGAACCCCCGTTCAGTGTGTATGAAGTCCTCAGTGTCAAACTCATCCGCCTCCATAATATAAGGGAGGTATGCGATGTTCTGTTCTGGAGATAGAATCCCGAAACAGTTTGAGATGGCAACATGTGCCATCTGGATCTGCGTTCGCGGACACTTCTGGGAAGGTGGAAGGCGGGTCTTGGCCGACTGGAGGGCATGCATGGACGCCTACACCATCGGTATAGTACCGTTCAAGTGGTACTATCAGATCAATGCATCAAAGTCCCAACGTTGAAGACACTGAGTAGGTTATGGGGTCCTTCGTTTGCAGGAATACCTGGTCGTTGCGTTACTTGAAGTACGCGTCTATGAGTTCCTTTGTAATGACATTGGATCGAACGGAGTTCTGATTGGTACCTATAAAATATTTTAACAAATAAAAATATAAAACCCATCAAAGAATCATCTCATAATCCCATGCGTAATTAATGACCTTTCTTGGCCCTCTTCGTGAGTATGAGGGGGCACAAAGTGGGATTAGGGTAAATCCATCATGTTGGTTCAAGATTCTCATCGATTTCACCATTTTTTGTATCAAAGTGGGAGGGTAAAAATATTGTCACTGATGGTTGATTTTAAGAATGCAGAGTCATGTTTAATCACTAAAGTCAGGTGTATCATTTTTTCTTCGAAAATCCCAACAGTTCCATAACCAATGATACATGGACCTTCTTTCCAAAGGCATGCGTTCTCTGGGATATTTGTCCAGTGAAACCTAAGAACTCACAACAGTCGAGAGGATGCGAAGTCGGGCTCATCGCACCCTCTTGGGGGGGGGATTATTGCATGTTCCAGGACTCTCTTATAGATTTAAGACATATTCATATGTTCGTGAATACTTGGTTTATCCCCAAGCATAGTATCCACAAATTATCCCTGTTGGGCAATGATCAACTGAATGTAGGGATTCTAAATCATTTAGGCCTGAGGTTTAACATCCCTCATTGGAGTAAAGACTCCATGGAATTTGGACTCATTGAGACAGTATGAGTTTAAAGCCTCAAAACTAGGCACTCTGGAATTTATTGTCATCCAGGGGGGATAGATAATGACTTGTACATTTGGAACAAACCCGTGATATGGGCTTCCTATCTATCATCATGAGAGGAATCAGAATCCACGTAGATCGATGCCACTAAACGGGACACATCACCTTTTAAGGTCGTGTGACAAGGTCCCAACCGCACAGTTTATTTTCATGTGGAAAGGACACCCAGGTGTTAGATGCCTGGTCAAAGATGGTGCGGGGCTTATGCCGAAGCTGCCCAGATGACCCAAGGGAATTGAATTACTGCACCCAAATATGGTCCTGCTGGGGTATAAGGACATGGCTTGATAGGTACTATGGTGTATATCAGACTTAAAGATCAGGCTTACACCTTAGGGAAATTTCCCATGTATCCTGGTTTGACCGGGATAAAAGTCCACGTAGTTTTGGATATGGGCTTGTGGCTTACACTCTGGGCTACCCAAGGTGTTGGTGAACTGATGTGAAGATGGTTGAAATGACCAGGTTGTGGTCTTGAACCTCGTGGAGGCTTCCGACGTATCATGCCTTGACATTGATCAACGCCCACGTAGTTTGTGAAGATTTGGGCTTACACATGAGTGTTGTCTATTATTGGTATTGAACCTCGGGGAGGCCTCCTACGTACCCTGTTTGGGAGACAGGGATCAAAACCCATGTAGTTTGTTTAACCGTCGTTTTTGTGAGGACGTTGTGGCCACCACAAATCTCTAAGTCCACGTGATACATGATCGATGTGAGAAACAATAGAAAGAAATATACATGGCAAGCCCCTAAATTTTCCTCCTCAAGGGAAGGTAGTCAGAACCTTCGGACTCTCCTTCTCCCTGATGTCAGAGTGGGGTGAAGGTAGTAGTCGTTTGGTAGAGACAATGGCTATGGCAGTAGAGAGAAAGGGACAGTGCCACTGGATTCTCCCTCTTCACGATGTTAAAGGGAGGTATAAGTCACGCCGGTAGGGGTCGGGGATATGGTGACATAGAAATTTACCCTCCCAGAAGGAAGGGGATTCCCATTGACTTCCGACGAGGATAGTGTGGGACTTACTCCATAAGGGATACCCAACCACTATTAGGATAAGGGAGAAGTTCTCACCACTGGTCCATGTCAAAAGGAAAGGGCAGCAGGATCCCTTAATCCTAGCTAGTGGAGAGGCACACAAAGGGGACTCCCAGACTCAGAAACTGCACTGTCGTGGGAAAATGAACCCAGGAATGCTTCGAGAATCTGCTCAACGGTCTGGGAAACCACTATTTTCTCACCTACCATGGGTATGTGGACTCATAGTGGTGCACTGATGCGCTTAAAGGTTTCATCATACAGGTCCAGTGTCGTCGGTAGAGGCCTTGGCTCAAGGCCGGTGAATATTCCAATGAAGGTATTGAGGTGGATCATGCTAGATTTGAAGGGTTTTATCTAGCTCAAGGAATGGAAACACTGAAGGAGTTGGTGGTCCATAAGGGTGCATGAGGAGTGACACCCTTCGTGTAGGGGTGTGATACACAATTGGAGAGGCCATCTATGTGCTAGAGTGGTATGTGGAATGATGGGACTTCTGCGAACCAGGGCGGTACGCGGCTTCGGTTTTGGCCCGTGTAATAAGTTGGTACGCGGTGCTGGAGTCCGTGTGAGTAGCGGCAGCCAGGGGCACTACTAGTCAGGGCTGCGTCTTTGTAGGAGGGTGCTACGCGGCATGTTGGATCATAAAAAGGGCATAAACTCACTGGTCTGTGGGGAGTGCATCTATGGAGGGGCCATGGCTCATGGATTTAATTTTTGTTCACAGTTCACCAATTTATTATGTGTTTTTTTGGTTCTTTTTCAATTCGTTTCCAGTTATATACCTGTACTGGTTCACGAGTTGGAACTTCGCGATTCGTGAAATCTTAAGCCCCTTCCTTCGATAAGTTTCCCCTTAAATATCCTCCAACCTCAGAATACCCAAGAATTTGAATCCCCATGCCCTTTATTCTTCCCCTCGACTTCCTTTTATAGAGGAGAGACAGTGTTATATTATGGTCGTGCGACACCTTTTTTGGAGGTCCATGAACGAAAACCCGGCCTATGGATGACTTATTCAATCCGAGGTTCACGAGTGTTTATTGAATGCACCTCACCAAAGAACCCAGTCTGCTCGAGGGGTTCTTTTTTTCCATGCAGGGCTCGGTTTCTATTCCATGAAATACAATGCGCTCGGCACAGGCCAGTCAAGTGTGGTTTGCGACAGCGGAGGTTCGTGGCTAGGGTGGATCGCAACGATGGACCGGCCTGGCATTCATCCTGGTCTACCCCCATGTAGGGGCACTCCTCTCCATTTTGCAGATGACACTGGTCCATGGGGGGGCTCCTTGAACCGTTCGTGTGCCTCTGATGTTGAACTGGTACGCAGACCGGTCAGTCCTTTGTCAATTTTGAGTATTCTTCATGTTTTATCCCAATCTTCTAAGGGAAATTGTGTAGAATCCTTTCTCAAATTAATGGGGATTCAAATTCCCCTTTTTGTATTTTTCAGGACCCTATAGGGACATAAATAATTACAAAAAGAATATCCATAACCTGATTAACCCCCCCCCCTCCGGGTATCTAGTCATTCTTATGAAAATAATACTTCTAATTCCCACCATTGTCTAAAACTATAAAGCCTAGGGTGAGAAAAACCTTTCATATCATAAAATCACATAATCATGAAAAATTAGTAATATGATTCCTAAATCATGATACACACCTTTAAATCTATGACACATTTATATTATTCTTAGAAGAATTCTTAGACATATCCTTATAAATATCCCTAGTTATATCACTAATGTTTTTTATCCCAGTTTCTAATGGATGAATAATACTTTAATTTCATAAAATAAATAGTGACACATGCTTAACATAAAAGGACATTTCATCATTTTATATGAATATTTTGAACATTACACAAATAAATTCCTAAGGACCATCATATATTAGTGTTTACGGAAATATGGAAGCATAATATTATAACATGGTGACAGATCGTCAACATCCCACTTAAAGATCTACTCCTTTTATTACTCATACTTAAAACATCTAATTATAACCTTGGGGATGGAAAATTATGAAATCAGTGATATTAGATTCTAGTTAATCTTAAGAAAGGGAGATATTTAAGAATAAAATGAGCTTAAGGATATGAGAAAATTATCAAAACATTGTAAGATCATATCCCGTATATCATAGATCATAATCACGAGTTATGGAATCAATATAGAAAGTTCATAAGATATGAATCATAAGGGAATCACATGTATAATCTATGAGATCATAATAGAAGAATAAGAAAATCAATTATGGAATACATATAAGAATATAAAATACAATCTCAATGCTACTTACCATGACCTTCACAACATGTTTGACTTGGGCTAATCACTCATCTACACTTTGGGAATGTGATTCCCTCTAGTGTACCCTCTTGTCTTTATCTTGGGATGCCCTCCCATGTGCATTTTCTTTGTATTTTTGAATCCATCCCATGTACCCTCTTGTTTAAGGTTTGGTATTCCAATCCATGTATCCTCATATTTAGGGCTTCATATTCGCTCCTGTGTAACCCATTTTTCAGGCATGGGATTCTTTCAAATGTACCATCATATTTCAGGGTCAGGATGTCCTCCCATGTACCCACTTGTTTCAGGAATGGGATTCCTTCCCTTGTAAACCTTGATCTAATAAAATTTTTACCATTACCCAATTAATTGAGGGAAGATATAGGTCCCACTCATAAAATATTATAATCATACATTCATGTTCCTCAAGATAACAAAATATCCACCATATCATGACCCATAAAAAGATATGGGTTTCATAAACATGATATAATAACCCATGAAATGTTATGATAATTATAAAAATTTAATCACATCATTACATGTGTGAATGTGATAAGTTTCACAACCAACTAATATTAGAATAAATATTGAAAGGAAGAAGGTTTCATAATCGTTTTATTGTTGTATAACTTGTGGAAGAGAAACTAGTTTCATAAAAAACATTTCATCTTAACATAAAATAGTCATGGAAAGAATAATTATCGTGTCATTTTATTATATCCCCTCTAATGAATAATATATACAAAAGGTTGTAAACATATATGGGGAAGTATTTTCAAATATAACATGAAGTATTTCATAAGGAAAATAACCTTTATTTAAAAAAACTTTTTAAAACATAATTCAAATTTAAAATCATTATCCTTGAAAAAAAACTAGAAAAACTATACTTTAATATTATAAAAATAGTTTAGAATATTTTTTTTATAAAATATACTTTCTTATTTAAAAATTATTTTAAAATAAAAAAAACTTTTAGAAAGCATCCTCCTTGAATATAACATTGAAAACATAAAAAAGAGGCTTTGAAAATCATTTAATACATATTTTAAAGAGAAATTTTTTTAAAAATTTATTATTTCAATTTATTTTGTAAAAATACCGTAATATTAGAAAAAAATTCTTTAAAATTAATCGAGTAATAATTCAAAATAATATTCAACGAAATGATGGTCATACGGTGGGTGAAACCGTACATGTCAAACATTTCTTTTGTAACTCCGAATTTTTAGAAAACATTCATGATCCGAAAATGACAAGGATATTATTTTTAAAACATTTTTAAAAAAGTAAAACATGGTTACAAATTCCTTTGACACGACATATTTAAACCTTTTTTGGAAAATGTTTTTGTGAATTAAAAATTTTTTGACTGAAGAGATAAATAAATTTGAAATTTCATAAAAATCATTTTCCTAATTATCATAAGTACCAAATAGTGGAAACATGGTATTAATATATAGATATATCATGTAAAACTATATAATTAGAAAAATTAATGATATTTCTTGTTATATTTATCATAATATTTTACCAGTGGAAATATAATCATAATCAATCTCGATAAATGATGATGATATAGCCATAAACCATTATCAATTTTGTAACATTGAATCATAATACACATGAAAGAATAAATTAACTTGAAATATAAAATATCATGAAAAAAAAATGGTAAGGATATAAATTTTTTAAATGTAATTATATAAAACTCATAAAATAATATAGGTTTATCAAATGACATGTGTCTCAAAGAAATAAAATTGAGACAAATGTTACTTTACCAATTTGGTAACTTTTTAACCATAAAAACCATAAAATTATGAATATAAAATGGAAATTTTATATAACAATAAATTTAATTATATGAGTAATTTAATACATTAATGGTTAGTATATACATCACAAAAAGTAAATTACTGGCAATTAAGGCATAAGTCTTATAGAAATAGAAGTAAGACAAGAAAGCCTCTTACCTTAAGTCTTGACATTCTTTTTACACCTTGAATCCTCTTATATAATAAGTAAATGATTATTATAAATATAAAAAAGAGGCATATTATTGTATATAATACCATACATTATTTTATTATGAATTTATATTATACCTTAATTAACAATTTCATGTTCATGTTATGTATCAGGTAATATCTGCTTTGTTTTTCATATATGTGTTGACTTGTTAATCTAGATCTTCTTAATTAGATAATTTTTTACTTATTTAAAGACTTTAAAACATGATTTAAATATCAAATATATATATATACTTATTATTTATAAATTTATAATTATATATTTAATATAGAAATATGAAATCAAATACACCGTTCTTGGAGATGGTAGGTCATACATACGCATGAATGTCATTTCCGTTATATTGTCATAATTTTAAAAAAGAAAGTAAATGATATATATATATATATATATATATATATTATAATTAAATTATAATTATTAATTTTTATATATAATATAGTTTTAATAAACCCAAACTTATTGCATCATATGAACATTTTGAATGAATCACATTGCATTGAGAAGACAGTAGTCCACAAGTCCACAAATTTTGTTATTGTATTTACACCAAATGGAAAATATGATTGTTCTTTTATGTAATCATTAAATAATTTTAAATAAATCCTAAATATAATATATATAAAAAATAATATTATTTAATTTATAATTCCATACCATTATAGGTGGTAACAAAAATATGAATGGCATTGTTTTACGAGGCAGTAGTCTGTTATACCCACAACTGTAGGTTCATTACACATATGATTAAAGTGTGTAGGATTAGGTAAAAACCTTATATTGAAATATCACAGCGTTTTTTTGATAATTATTTTCTTATATAATCACGTAATAATAATAATTTATGTGGTGGATAATGAAAATAAAAAAATATTTTATAGAAGGATGTTACCTCTTCTTTGGGTAAATCCTTTCGGATTACACCAAAGGGCTAACTTAGTTTTCTTTATGTCCATGGTGAGGTATCTAGTTTTAGATAATGTTTTTGGGAGATTAGTTTGGTATTTGTTGGATTATCAATGGTTTCATGAGATTTTTGAGGAAGTGATGGGGTTGAGTGAACTTTTATGGTAGCGGAGGAGTGGAATTATTGTAAATACAAAAAGGTAAACAGTATTGGGACGTCCCCCTAACGTCGCGTGCCTCCAAAAATTTTCCATCTTAGATAAAAGTGAGTATATAGAAGAAATATTTATAGAAAACAAATTTTGTTATTTTTAATAGGGTATTTTTCACATAAGATAATGTTTAACCATGAATTAAAAATGTTTTTACCTTAATAACTATAATTAATATTAAATAATTTCACTAAAAGTTTCGGTAAAAAATATATTTAAATTACTATATGTTGTAAATTATTATGATTCCAAATATAGAATCTATTTTTTATGTTTATTAAAAATATGTGGAATATTTTAATTTAAAATTAATCCCATAAACGTGCGATGAAAGAATGTTTTTAATGCGAAAATGTCCAAAAGCTAGAAATATTTTTATAATCAATTTCAATGTGAAATTGGTTCCCATTTCCTATATTTTAATAATTGATATATAATTCCTATAATTATATTTAATAATATAATTAATAAATAATTTATCTATATAAATAAATTCAACAAAAAATCAATTTTGAATTCAAATTTCTTATCTTTATTTATTCATCCAAAATTAAAACATTGGAGAAAAATACCAAAAATTCAAACCAAGAAAATTTTTATATTCCAAATTCGAAAATGAATATTTTTTGTATAATAAAAATTATAAATGTGTCAATATATATATTTAAAATGGGTACCCAAATAAAAGTGTTAAAATAACGATTTAGAAACATATAAATTTTTATTAATAAAAGTGGATTTATTATTATCTTATTACTATAAAATATATTAGATGACTTTCAAAAATATTGATTGAATAATATATAAATTTTATTTAAACCATACATAAAAATTAGTTTGTTTAATTTAATTCTATATAATGGTGATTTTTCATAAAAAATTAAATTCTTTATTTTCAAATAGTTCTTACATTAATTTTTTCCTTATTAATAATCAAAAAATACATTTCATATACAATGTTAAATCATATTTTCAAAATTTTGTTAATATTATTCGAATGTACCATTAAAACTTCAAGGTGGTAACTATAACAATATTTTAATTGCAATATTTATGGAATATTTTTGTATGGTAAAACTCAACCTTGTGTGTAAAAAAACCTATCAAAGGGACTCAATATTGTTTGTAACATAAGAAAAACATAGTTTTGTGTGTATAGAATGTTAATATATGAATTTTGTATAGTGAAAGATTAAGAAGTTGTTTCATGTAACATAAGTTAGGCATATTTCTTTTTGTATAAAAAAGATATATTTGATGTTGTGTGAAATGAAAAATATTTAAATGATTAAAATAATTCAAAAAAATCGTAAAATGTTGGGGTGTTACATTAAGGGTAAAACAAATTGTCTCAACATTATTTAAAATTTGTATTTATATATAAAATCATTGTGATGGTTTTTAAAATGTTTATAAATCATTTTAAAAGGTATTTTGGGATTCCTTAATTTTTTAATGATATATTAATTAATTATAAATGGTAGATAATTAATGTTAAGTAATTTTTGTGAAACATTTTATCCCCAAATGATAAATGTAAAAATTTGAAATACCTTTTAATGAAAATAGTTATTAGTTATTACGATAAAAAATAAATCTTCATAATTAAAAATCAAATGTAAATAATTTATAAATGGACATAAATTATTAATATAGGGAAAAAATATAAAATATTTAATTTTAAGTTATTAAATGTTCATAATTAATTATTTATAAGTGTTAAAAATAAAAGGGGGAATTATTTGGATACCATTTAAGCCACATCACAAAATGTTTTTATGATTGATATTAGCAAGTGTCAAATAATAATTCATTATATATTATTTAGAATATATTAAATGTATACATAATATTGATTAAATTATAAATTGATGATAATTTATATAATATGATATATTTATGTTTTAAATTACATATTTCAATAAATGTGAAAAATCTCATAGTTAAATGAATGTAAATTTTTTATATATAATATTATTCAATGTCAATAATTTTAAAGAGAAAATTATAAAAAGTATAATAATTATATTTGATTTGTGAGTTGTTTATAAATTTTTATCTCATGTTTAAATATTTGAATTTGTTAGCTTTATTCAGGATAATTTATTACAATATTCATGTTTATTAAAAAAATAACAAATGTTAATATTTTCTACTCTTTAGTTCAATTTATTATAAAATATTAGTATTTATCCTTACATTAGATTATAGTATTGACTCTATACTGTATTTAACTTTTTTTTATTAAACATGACCACTATTTATTAATGAATTTATGAACATGAATTTAGTTATTTTTTATAGTTTTTTCAAATTTGGATTTAGAGTTATGTTGATTTTTATTCTCTCTTGAGTAATATATCCCCTTTTAGAGGAACTTGGGGCATAACTTCTTACCTACCATGAGTCTTATACCTTGTCTAGTCTGGTTAATGGGGTATGTTATATGTGACTTTGGCCTAAATCATGTGAATATTTTCAATCTAATATTGTATTGGAATATAATAGAATCACTATCAAGAACAAGTATTCCCTACCCTTTATTGAAAACATGATTGATAATTTAAATAGATCTAAATAATTTTCAAAGATTGATTTTCGGTCTAGATAACATCAATTGAGGGTCATGAATTTGGACATACCCAAGGCAGTATTTCCTCCATGGTATGGACAATATGAATTTACTGAGAATCCATTTTTTATTATTAAAACCCCTTCTAACATAATAGATTTAATGAATAATGTAATTATAGATTATAAAGTGTGCATATACCTTATTTAGATGATTCATTTGAATATGTATCAATATGATCAAATTATAATTTTTGGGATGTATCATAAACATAATGGTTGTCTAATGAGTCAGATTTCCATAGGGTTTGGACTTATTTTTTTGTGGGGGAATATGATTCCAAACAACATTACTAGAATCATGAAAATATAAAAGTGAAAAACTTGAGTGAGGATGATGATACTAATTGTCCCATTAAAATACTAAGTGTGATATTTATTACAAAGAATAAATTTCCAAGGCCTCAACCATTCAATTGGGTAATTTCTAATCAAGTATGATACCCATGATTTATCTTATCTAAGTTAAGGAATTGATAGAAAACATTGGATAAAAATTTGGTAGTTATTACCAAATAAGGGTTCCCATGGATTGAGATTTTAGTCAAGTATCAGTGATTTTTTTGTTATACTTAGCTAGTAAACCGTTGGTAAGGATACTATGCTAATGAAGTTGATTTTATCAATACGATGTATTATACAAATGACTGTCATCTCAACTATCCAATAGTCATATATGATATGATCGAGATGATTCCCTACCTAAATAATTATGTAGTGAGATGAACACCTAAAAGAACTCATTTCATATTTTAATGTGGATCTTGGACCATTAACCATTATAATGAATTTTCAAAAAGGGATCATCATTTTAGAGGGATACCATTAAATTAAATTCCATATCAAATGGTAAAAACATGATATTAAAATTATGAAATCATATATCGTAGATAACCAATATCATTTTCGGCAAACATTGAGTTTAATACATGAGAAAAATAATCAGAATATATTTTACTCCAAATACTATTAACATAAGAAATGTTCATGTTCTAGACTATAGTTTCAAGAAAATATCATAATGAAAATTTTATTGGTCAAAATAGATTCTTCCTTAATAACCATGTATTCAATATATTAAGAATCTGAATATATATTATTATAGAAACATATAGTGAATCATTCATTGTTTTAATTGAATTAGATAAAAAACGGCTTGTTATTGTGAAGAAATTTATCCTATTTTCATGTATTAAAATGTTTTGACAATATAATGTAATTAAAATAAAATTCCCCTGATATTATTGTAGTGTTGGGAAAATACATGAGCATGTAATATGATTTTTATAATCTAAAACACTATATATGAAGTAATTAGACACAATTTAAAATTGGAAGAAGAAAAAAATTGGTATTAAAGGTTCAATAATGTTTATCCAAGAATCTAATGAAGGGAATTAATTCCTAGGATTGTAAGTAAGGAATCATTCTAGTTCAAAATGTATTGATTATATGAGATATACCTAAATGGTTTTTTGAAACTCAAAATAATATTAATATATGGTGTGGATTTTAATGAAATTAATCAATTTATATTTTAGGATTTGTGATATTGAATGTATATTTTACATTGTGTTTTAAATATATATGTGATAAAAATAAAAGGAAAATAGATATTGTATTTTTTATTTTTTAGATTATGTAAATAATTACTACATAAAGGATTTAAATATAATGGATTTCATAAAGATGAAATGAATCTATATAAAATATGTGCACTATCATCTCCATCCATGTCCCTTTTTTTCTTAAGGAACTTTTTTGGATAAGTTGGAACAATAATATACCAAGATAAGAAATAAGAAGAAACAAAACATTCTCTCACAACTTAGATCAATTCAAAAACTATGAATCCAAAGGAAAAACCTAAAGAAACATTCCTCATCAGCATACACTGGGGATCATACTAGGGATATAATGGAATATCCATGTAATGTCTTGAATATATTTCATACGTTGTCACCAGAGATTACATTATATGGATATAAAATTTATGTTATAATGAATTAAAATATCAACAAATGTAAAATAAATATCTTCCACTTTTAGGAAAAACTAATCCCAGTGCAAAAAAACCAAAGAAAGATGTTTTTACTAAGGCATTGAGGCTTCATTATCCACTTCACATTAGCCAAATCTTCATGGGACCACTGAAATATCTTTATATTTTACACATTAATTTACTTATCATAATCATTACTAATGTTGGGATACATGAATTTCAATTTTTTTGGGAAGATACAGTGTAGAAAATCCTCATCAAAATGATTTCCCAATGACCATTCAATCATATTATGATGAATTACTGACCCGGTTCCATCTACATCTGAAAAATTATTTTTTCATGTAAAATATTCTTACTGGTGAACTTAATCATCATTTTTTTTGGAATATATTATTAGCCTTTTAAAGTCCTTGTTTTCTCCTCCTTGTAGGTGAGACATCCCCCTTGATTCCCTTAATAGGGGAAACTAGAAAATCACACAAATGAAAGAATTATTTTCACAATTTTCTCCCTCATAGACCCTAATAATAATCAACTTCAACCACCATAACTTCTTCATAATAATATTTTATTGTTTATATACATTCTTAAGACACTTTCCCAACCCATATAGATTCCTCCATGCATCTCTTGTCTGACTTTAATGTTGGATAGCAATTCTTTTTTAATCTTCACCTTCTTCCAATTCTAGGTTGTGATAACCTACAAGTTCTTATATAAAACCTCAAACTAGTTGTAATTTGATGTGTTATAAGAGGCTCCCCTCTTGGTAATATGAATAATTCCATGATATTTATAATTATCGACATTCGGGCTACAATTTTTTAAAACCTCAGATTCTCCATTATCTTCTTCAATAGAAATAGTCATCACTATACGATGATATGTGAGCATACAAACAGAGATATAAGATTCCAAGGGTTTTTGGGGATTCTTGAAATAATTCATTTTTTAAAATGGGTTATTGGGAACCCCCATTGAGAAATCTAGAATCAGAGGTATGCCAACACATGATTGAAAAAGATCATCAATGGGCTTAAGGAAACCAGAACTAGGAGTATCCACATAAGATGAAATAGGACCAGAAGCCCCTTCCATCTGTAAAGAAACCAATTTATCAACAACTAGAACTTGAATATTGAGATATATAATAGGACTAGAATGTTTCTTGTAATCTTCTAGAGGACTAGATAATTCATCCAAAGGAGAACCCATAAATCACTTATGACAACCAAGGTGGCAGTGACCTTTCCTATGACATATAAAATGAAATTATATCAATGATTTATAATGTATAGAGCAGAATTATTTGTATTATCCCTCAATAATGATCCCCATAACATTTTTAAGCCTTCATAAATGATCCATTTCAAAAAAATGAACACTATAATATGGTGTTTCAATGTAAATGTCCTACGACCAGTGCAAAAGAAGAGAACGAGTGAATTACCTATAGATAAATGGATGGATAGACTCTAAAAGGAATTATTATGAATATTATGTTGAATACTGATAATTATAAAATACATGCCCTGATTCATTTGAATTTCAACGAACTAGTGAATAATATAAAAATTGAATCCATGAGTAGATTTGAAAAACCTAAACCAATCATAAAACATATCTTCCTAATCAGTGAAGTTAATAAGGATCTATCACATCCCAATTTTCCTAAAAATTGACTCCTAAATTAAACATCATGTATAATTTATAATCCTACCAAAAAGATTAATAGTTGGATGAAGATGGACAATCATGATTTCCATTAATGAATATGGAAGCGAGGAAGCCTCACATGATACCAAAAGAGAAATAATAACCTATGGTTGACTTTGATATACCTAGGGAAATTCAATGAAACATTGATGGTGGGAAAATCAACGAATCCCGTAACTGGATAAGAAGGGTTGAAGGCCCTACAATCCAAAGTGATTCATGTAGAGGGTGAGCACCCTCCCTCACCGAATGAGGAGGGGTCGCTAAATCTATGACCATTGTTATGGAATCATAGGATAGGATTAATCCCCAATGATGGTTCCCATGTTATGAAGACCTCCATTGGTATCTTTATCTCATTTATCCCATTTATCATATAATTTTTCAATTACAAATTATTTTTTTGAAAATGTTTGATATTATTTAATTTATACACAAAGTTTACGAATCATCAATATTTATAAAATATTTAATGAAGATGATTTGGATAATAGTTTTTGTCCAAGATAAATTTTTTTATCCATGGATTTGTTAAAATATATGGTAATTTGTTCTTTCCACCCATATGTAGTATATTTTCATAAATTATTATTTTCATATGAAAATTCTAAGAACCCAAAGAATACCATATATAATTTGGAAATGATATATTATTTGTTAAATATTCCAAAATAAGGGAAATAAATGTTATTTAGTAACATAAAAGGGTTTTTTATATAATAGAACGATATTTTGAAAATAATATATTGTACTAGAAGAAAATTGGGTTTTTTGGTCTTAAATAAGTTTATTGTTATCAAATAAATAATCATACCAATCTATGTTTATTGTGAATTTTACAAAATATCATATGGGGGTTACAATGTATTAGCAAAGAATAATGTAAAAAGTAATATATTTTACAACAAAAGAATGATTGAATATGGTTCCAAAGATGATGAGGATAAATTTACATAATATTATAGATATAAAATATAATTTTACATCATATAAATTGATGTTATGTTATTAAGAATATTTAATATGTTTGATAAGTTGAACAATTTAGAATATGATTCTTAAACTGACAATTATTGTAACTTGATTACTTCGCATATTTTTACCACAAAATAGTTTAGTGGGATTATTTTATAGAATGATCACATTGATATTTGAAATAGATTACAACATATGTAATATATTCAAAAACCCCAAATTTATAGCAGAAAAAGGATCATTTTGAAGTTTATTATATATGGTATGATAAACTCGTGCTTATATTTTATTTTTTAGATATTATTAAATAATTTCTGATTATTAAAAAATATCACATTAATGGATTACTTCAATTTAAAAATATCTCATTTTATCTCCATATATATACATATATACATATATATATTTCATAATGTTTAACGATAATTGATCATTGAATGTTTGAATATGATATTATCATTAATTAATGTGTGTTATGGTGTAATATATGTTATGATGAAATGTTATGGTTAGAAAGACTAGGATTATTATATTGAGAGTCATAATATATTCATGGGGCATAACATAAACAATAGTAAATTCATTCAGTGTACTGTGAAAACCACTATATAAGCCACATAGATTGTTATATAGATGTATTTGGTAGTAATAGGGGTGTCGAGATCATATTTGCGTCCCCACATCTAGGGGTTGGTGAGATACCTCACGTGAGTGCCTCCATATATTGATACCCTACACACCCTATTCTACATATTGACCAAGCTATGATAGTGGTGGTTAGGTATGTTACTAATAGTTTCATTGTTTGTAGCTCAACCATGATTAAATCTATCCTATTGTATGATGGGTATGACATCAGTGCCCTTAATTGAGACATAATATTGTAGGGAGCAACCGTACCTTTAAATTTTATTTATCTTTATAAGGTACAACTGATGTTCTTATGAATAAATATTAATGACTTGTTATGTTTTAATTGGTATATTCATTTTATAGCAATATAATGAATATCATATGGTTTTCCTCTATGAGATTGATGTATTTAATGTACCATGTCACATTATTTCCTAGAAAAGGAGAAAATATGAGAATTCTTGTTTTTTTATAATATAGATCTATTGAAACAACTATAAAGAAACCTGTGGTTGATGGATATCAGGATAGAATCTTATATATATTTAGTAGAATTGATTATATAACAGATCCCACTACTTATATTTATATATTTATTTATGGATTCAGTTTTTTATCAATGATTCAATCTCTTGAAGGGTCACATGTTGTGGTTGACTAAGTGGGGATTGAGTTTTGACTCATATAGTTACTCTAAAAATGTTTTAGAGTTAATTATAATTTGTTTTGTATGGGGTTTCACAACGTATAAAATTTTATGTGAAGCATAGTGTAGTTAATGATAGTTTTATAAAATGAGTTCTGGAAGATATCAATAACCAATTTTGAATATGGTTTCATGAGTTATTGTATACAATAGAATATATGGGTAAATGGAATAAATTCTATTAAACATCAGAAAAATTAGGAGATTGAAAGAGATATTCATTAAAGACTTATATATATATATGATATACAGATTTCTTGAAAATGTGTATTTTGATGCAAAGGATATATTACAATGAAATATGTGATTGTATTAAGATGATTAATAGTTTTCAATTTATGTCTCACTCCATGTAATCTTTAATTACATGAACTCATATCATAATTAGATGAAAAATTTTGTAGTTTCATAAATTAATATGATACATGAAAAACAAATACATTATCTCATGCATTGAATTGAAATATTTAATGGATACTCATTCAAGAAGAATCTTCATTGGATTTATTAATCCTACGACCATGTGATTGAAATGTAGTGGATATTAGAAAAATTTATTATGTATCTCGATCCTCTATTCATCTTCATGATTTGAATTAAATGAACTATAATTCCATTGAAAAAAGGTGTATCCCACCCAAACATTGAGAAATTCAGATTAACACATGGCTACCAATGGAGGTGGAATACTTATATTTTCCACTAAGTGATCACTATCAAACATATATGATGGTGAAAATGATTTAGTGGATTCTTCATGGTAATATACTATAGTTTATAGTATTTAATCATTTTAGTTTTTACATAAGTTTCATATATTCCCTCATGGGTATCCTTCAACTATAGTTATAATTTATTCCTTTGCTTTTGGTAATATTATTAGTGCTCAGTAAAACCCTTCAATTTACCCTATCATCAACAGATTCCTAAAAAATGGACCATACCACACATCTAGTTTGACACTCCTTGGGGACCTATTCGGTTAATATCATGTTTTTGGGAGCCATTATTAATAACATATGGAAACTCAAATTAAATTATAATAAATTAAAAAACAATTCCTCTTAATAATGTTGTTTTATGAAATAAAATCCATTTTGAATTAGAATATTCCACAAAGAACTCATTTCTCACCATAGATTTATCTTTTTAAAAAATACATAGAATAATAGGAATTTTGAAAATAAATTATATAATATAAATTGAAATGAATTTATTTTTAAGGTGATTTAATCTAGATATTAAAATTTCATAATTATGACTACTTAGATAACTCAAGTTTTGAATAAAAAACTAAACTATGTGGAGTGTCCAAAATCTTCTTAAAAGGATGAACTGGTAGTTGAATCCTTCATGCATCAATTACAACCTATTCCTAGTTGAACCCCTAATCCACTAAGAACCAAAAAAATGGATCAACACTACATAAAATATATATTATGTACTCCATTTTTTTAAAAAATAGAATGTTACATCGGTAATATATCACCTATAGGGAGAAGTTTGTCGATTTTGGACAATGACTAAGAAAAAAATCCATTTGGATGAGGTGGAATCCAGGGAATGAGTATATTTTAAAATTTTCATTATGTACCAGTACATTCATCATACTATCTGAAAAAAATATTTATGGTGAATTCCATATGATGAAACAATGATAAAATTAATTGGTGGGGAATTATGAGATGAAAATTCCATGGCCTATGTGATATGATTTATAATTTTTCATTGATTATTAAGGGATTATCAACCGATTATTTACTAGAATGAGACCCCACATTTTTAAATCATGTGAAATATTAGAATTTATGAGTTATTAATTGACAATATGGTGTGATCTCAATGTTGAAATGAATTTTATAGATTCCTAGTGTATAATTTTCCTTCCTTGGTTCCACTAAAATCGGTTCCCTGAGACAGTGTGCCACATGGCCTCATGCACACCTCCCTGTATTCTAGAGGGTTCTCAATAGTTTCATGAGTCTAAAGAATAACGTAGAGAGACTATACCATTTTGTTAATGTAAATCAACAAAATACGTATTATCAATAGAAGTTATGACCAGCAAGAATAGAATATGGATACCATACGAGAAGAGCCAACAAGTAAAAAAGTAACACATGATATAACTATATGATGTACACACTACTTGTTCAATAGGAATAAATCTAATCCTCAAAAAATATTTTAGAGAACAAATCCCAAACACGATTCTGAGTCCTAACCCGTACCTAAAAATCCATACTCCAGTCACAAAATCCCACGAAGGAACTAATAATATTTTCCCTACCCAGAACCATTAATTGAAACAAGTAGGATCTAATCATGTACCCAAGAACCAAGTCAGCCCAAGAAGGGTGAGGGTATAACATTGTTTTCCATAACCAATAGTGGCTAAATAAATAAACATTCCAAAACAATGTATGTATAAATATAGATTTATAGGGAAAATAGTAAATAAACCAAATTTCAATAGTTAATTTTTTTAATAGGATTATTAGATCTATGTGATGCACAAAATCATCAATCCATAGAATCCCATTCTGACCATCAAAAATATATATCAATGGGCGTGTAATTCATAAAACTAGGAAAATATTTTTAATTCTCCATGAGAATTAGAACACCTCATATGACCAACCCCAACCATGATGTCAAACTTCATGTCCCTACATTAGGATTCGTGAGAATCATTCCATCCTCTAAAAACTATGGTCCCCCATGGTTCAAAGAGCATTATTCTGGGCTGTACAAAATTGAGGAGTGGTGTGTCTGTCCAAAATCCCAAATCATTTGTAATAGGTTAGAAAACATGGATCATCAGTCCATGAATATTACTAGGTTTATCACATCATTTTGGGTCATAAAAATCAATACTATTATCAATCATTTCTATTTCTAATTACTTTAATCACATAAAACTAGACTAAACAATTAAACCATTTCACCATTTATTCATATAACATGTCTTCTAAGTGTTATGAAAATCCATTTAACACTTAGAAATTCCCCTTAAACCATTTACACTACCTTAATTTATCAAAAACTTTATCATGAACCAAACGTAACTTTGAATCAACACATGGATCAACCAAACCCACCCCTTTTAACATGTCATGAATCCTCATCCAAATATCATTGAGCACAATTGGATTCTACTCATAAAAACGTGGATCTCCACCATTCAAAAACAAATCAAGGTCTATGACCTGCATTTTCCTTGAAAATAATAAAGTATTATAAACAATTTCCATAAAATGGGTTACCGCACACCCATTTTAATGATACAATTTAATCCCACTTGAATGACCTTTTTTCATAACACCCCAAGGTGAACAAATCCTTTAGAAATTTAATACACTTAAAAAAATATATCTCATTCATTTAAAAGACACAACTGAATCAAAATCCAACCACACCATTTACAAAACATCAAAATGCCTCTTAATAATTTCATAATACATAGAAATATATATATTCCATTATTATTGAACCATTTTTAGGGGTTGGCATACCGCATGAGTATCCATAGTTTCAATCTCAATCATAAAAAACCCAATAGGGTCAAGTATATGACAAATAAAATGAATTTTTAATTTACATACCTTATTAAAGGATATAAAAAACCTAAAATAAATACATTGGAATAAAAAAATAATCATATAAAACATTATGAAAATGGGAAAAATAATGTAAAACACCTAACTTAAACTCCTAGACTACAATAAGTTCAACCAAAACCTTTGATTCAAGTTAAAATGACATCAAAACCTCATATAAAAAAATGACAGAAAGTGGATTTAAAAACTATAGAGAGATAAGAATCAAAACACTATGGTTCTCCTATAAATTGGAATAAATAGAGTTGAAGAGTTAACTAATGCTTTGATTATCACTAAAAATAACTCCAAACAACCCAAGATTGAAGGAGGAACACTCACGAAGGAGGAGAGAGATCCCAGTTTATCACCCCAGCTATAAGGGGTCTAATGGGGGAGAAAATTGACGGAGAAACCTTAAATACATAGGGAGAAAAAGATATTTCCTTAATATTTAGAAGGGGAATGGTTTGGCAGCATGTTTTGTCAAAACCATTCACCAACCATGAATCTCCCTCTATCTAGGAGGGGGTCAGACTAGAAATTCAGTTTGGGACTTCCACATGGGTCATAAAAAATGTGTCCATACTATGTTCATGCCTCTTTATAAGGAAATAATGGCCACAGTGGTTTCTAGGAAGGCATATAATGTATTAAAATTGTGCAAGGGACATGTACTCACCACATTTCGTGACACCATCACCCATCACGATTATGGTGAACAGTTAAGATGACCCTTCACCAATCATGAATCTTATATAGTTTGGATTATTTTCAACAATTCTATGCTTCAAAACCTTGATACACCCTCAAGAATTATCCAACTCCCTGAAAACACCACATTAACCATTTAAAAATGGATTTTAATCCAAATTTAAACTAGGATATATCTTGTCTTAGGGTAGGGATTTTATAATCTCCCTACTTTATAATAGATAATCCATGAGCCATATTCCTAAGATACATCATGCCTCCAAGAAAAATGTTTGGTCCATGGGGACCACCTATCAACTTCTTTATCCCATGTTTCTTAATGAACACTTCCATTCCATCATAACACTCAAATAAAGAAATAGTCACACCATGAATAATTTTTCTCACTGTCGTCCACAAAATGAACCTGATGCTTCTCAAAGGATACCTCAACCGGAAACCCAAAATTTACAAAAATAACTCCATAATGAATCGAAGGTATCTAAATCTATGATACAACACAATAAAATTCCTTATATAGAACCATGACACTGAGGAAGAGCCGATCGACACTCTGTAGGCCTGAAACTCTCTAAAACTCATGGGCCAAAATACCTACATTCAACTGATGCTATTCAAAACATTATGAGGGTGATACAAGATTTGAATCTCTTGAAGGAAAAATGGTCATCCAAACACATTCTCAAAAATACATTGGTCTATGATTTAAATCCAAATTTACTCTTCCAAAACTAGACAATTGAGACACAACTATATCATAAGTGTTAACTAAAGAATTAAACCCCCATAACCTATGACAATTCTCATTTTTGAAATTGAAATAGTGATATGATTCTCCCCAAATCCCATAAAAACAAAAATACTTTAGGAATTTTTTTAGTTACACTCTCAGATTTTTTTGATCCCTAACTAATTCTTGAGCTTCTAGTTATGTAATTATTAATCATGGCCCTAATCTTATCCACAAGACAAAAAAATAACATCATACTCACAATCCCACAGGGCCCACAAAATTGTAATCAACTCTTCATTCCTAACCACCCATCATAGATCTAATCAACATCAGCAACCACCAAATCCAATGATACCCAAATGGAAAATACACACACCCATCATACATTCAAAACTAAAAAAACAAAAATCCCACCCCATAAAAACCCGATATAATTCCACATAAACATACATCATTTTCATGATGTTATGCTGGACGTGGTTTGAAAATCCCCAAATCTATTCCTCACATTTACCAATATCAGACTACACTAACCAACTCATCAGATAAAAAAATTTCATCCACAACTGTTGCATTTCCACCCTACCTGATAATGATGCCTTCACAACCTATGTATTTTTTGATCACCAAAAAATATCTATTGGAGTCCATAAATAAATCCTAGGGAGATTATATAGTCAAACCCACCAATGTCTCAAAAAAATAACTTGGCTCTACTATGCCCACTAACGTACCTCCAACATAATCACCTCACATTTCTATTAGAACTATATTTATCCTAAATACAATTCTTGGATGAACCATATACAAATACTCAACTCCCTGATAGAACTCCCTAAGGAATGTAGAAACACTCGTCATAAATTATTCATGGGAATGTCGGTTTAAATGTGGTCATACCACAGTCCACTCCACACATCTATGATCTATTCAGTACAAGGTTCATACTACTATAACCCACACTTCACTCCCCACCATTGGAATATACACTACAGGAAAACCGCCTATTAGCAGCGGTTTTTTTATATAGCGGCGGTTTTAGGGATTTCGCGGCGGTCAAAGAAAAGCATCATAGTACCTCATTTCGCGGCCGTTATTGGTAAATTTATCGTTGGTTTTAAGGGCTATTTAATTAGCGGCGGCAATAATCGCCGCGAAATTCAGGCGTGCCAGGCACCTTCTTAGCGGCGGTTAAAACCGCCGAGAATTTTGACATGATTTCGTGGTGGTTTAAACCACGGCTAAACAGTCTTCTGAATGCATTTAGCGGCGGTTTAAACCGCCGCTAAATGTATAAGTGGTAAAACATTTGCGGCGGTTAAAACCGCCACGAAAATAATTGACCCGGAAAAAAATGCATTTCTTTTTATACTCCACCACTGCCCTAGAAATCAAACCAAACAACACATACAACATATATATAATAAGTACAAAATTTATGCACCACCTATGCAATATTCATAAACACCCTTTCATTTAATGTTGATGAAAATGTTGATCCAATTCAATAAGAATACCTAAAGCATACAAAATACCTAAAATTATGGATTTTGAATGAAACACAAGATAACATCAAATGAAACAAGAGATTGGGGGTCACATGGATTTATACTTACAGTTTACAGATGATCAAAATTGAAAATATTTGATTCCATAAAGGTATCCCAATGTTCCAAATGATAATTGAAATCCAGTTAAGTAACATGAATATTATTTGAATTGGTAATGTCCAGTTTAGTCTCCAAAGTTATTCTTGTATCCTGAAAACTATAATAAATATGTAGTGCGAGAAAAAAAAAGATATAATCATCTAGGTATTAATGAAGTCTTCAATTTTAGGTGAAAATGGTTTGTTAATGTGCTGGCCATCAAATAGAATAAACCGTATAACCCCATACATTTCATCTAAATAATCCTTTGTACACCATGGATTACTCATCAAATAATTGATCCAATATTATCATATGGAACTGTGTTCAACAAAAAATTAATGTAACCCCACTATAGATTAAACGTTACTTTTCCACTCTCACAACCTTATATCTAATTAGCAATGCTCCCATCCCATCCAAACAAACCACGTCACATCACATCAAATCCTTCCCATATACAAATGGGTTATCACATCACACCACATCCCAATAGCAGTCACCTAGGCCATCACATCACAACACATACCACCAGTAGACACATAGTCCATCACTTCCCAATAAATCATACTTGTAGACAAATACACTACCACTTAACATCACTTCCCACCCACGGACACATATTCTATCAAATGGCATCCAAACTAAAACAAGAGTCTTATGGTATCATGAATGTGATAGACATAATCATTGTCCCCTCCTCCTACCATCAATTACCCCACAATATATCACATAGAAACACATAACTTATCACTCATAGAAATAGTGTCTAATAGATCAATTCCCACCGAAAGGCACCATGGACATGACATCGTTTTTATGAATTCTCCAACAGCAACATGTGTCACTAATTCCGAATGAAGTGAGAGGATGTGTGTGAACCCATGCCTAAATTTCACCACCATCATATTTATTGGTGAAAATACCTAAAACTCTAAACCTTTGAGTAGTGGTAATTTTATATAAATAATTCTTGGTGTATAAAATAATAGAAACATTCATGGTATATAGATATCCCACAATACCAAACCTATGTGTCCACATAAACTACACTTGAGCTTATTAGATCACCACACCATAAAAAAAATCAATAATCTCAACCAATTAAATCACTATTTGAAACACCCAAGACAATCACAACACTATCAACACAACATTCCACTTTCCATATACAAGTTTCACCACCTTTATTTTGTATCCATTACAATTCACATAACACATTACATTTTCATTTGATTAATTTATAACATATTTATTTCCAATAAATATTTTTTATTTACTAACCTAGATCATTTACATTATCAACATAGTTCATCTCATGGATAACCGAGAAACTGATATATCCACTTCATGCTACAACTAATTCAACTCACAAAACCATCACCACAACACCACACATCCACCATTGTTTCCACACCACATTGCCCAACCCATATCACAAAATCAAATACTCCTTAAAATCATCATGATACTCTACCACCACATACCAAATCAACGAATCTGCTACAAAAACATTATTCTACAACCACTGCACCACATCCATGACACCATAACCATGTACCACAACCTCTTCATAGCACATTTCACTACTACCAAAATCACATACATGAAAATCGACCAAAGAATCACATCCCCTTGTACTACAAAACCAATCTGGTCAATAACATCACCATACAACTTCCTAAACCATATAGTGAAACACAATAAGATGAATTATCCACAACATCACAGATAACGACTTCAATGAATATTCATGGGAATTATCACATATCATTTTTACTAATCATGGTTATCCCCACACAAAACCCTTAGTAGAGTAAGAAATTAATATGGAACAAGGGGGGACCTTGTGGTATGGTAGGAATCGAAATATACAAAACCCTTAGTAGAGTAAGAAATTAATATGGAATCTTTTTATGAAAATATGGTTTCTAATGGGTATACCTTCTATGGGGACCAGGGTTCCCAGACACAATTATCAACTTATATTAATTGAAAATATTTGATTCCATAAAGGATTAAAGTGTATGGATCAAAATGTTCCAAAGAAGAGAGGGGAGGGATCACTACTAGTCATTTGTCCTATAAGGATGAGGAACGAGGATTAAATGGGTTGATGTTCTGTCAGAATAAGAACCTTTAAATCATTATTGTTATAAAATACATTATATTGATGATTCACATTATGGTTCCAGGAAATAAGGTCTCTCCAGTCTACCACATAAGAAGACATTTGAGAAATAGAGGATATATTTAAAGAGAATAGAGAATATATTAGAAGATATGTAAACATTAAGAGAGAATCAGTTGTGCTAATCAAACAAAATAAGTGAATAACATGGAAAACATTACATGGACCACATGATCCATTCTAGGTCACGAAAATCACATAACCCATAAAACATATTTTGATCACATTAACAATACTACTCATGGTCCGATGATGCATCGTCACCCTCTCCACCTCCATCTCCTGCTGCCACCTGTAAGAACATTATATTGAAAATTAAATACTGTTGCATATTTATAATTAATCTCAAAACCAATAAAAGTTTGAAAAATAAATGATTGTGATTTTTTGTGATTTACCTACTCAACACCACTCGGTGCACTACCACTGGGGGCATATCTGCTCATCTGATGATATAAATCAGTCAACGCTTTCTGCATAGTGGATATCTGAGCCCCTTGGTCTTGAACTGTGGCTCGTAGAGAAGAAATCTCCCTCTGAGCATCTTCAGGTATGGGCTGACCATAACCAGGAGTAGATGCGGCTGGAATCCCTGATGACCTGCTAAAGACCTCAGATGGTACGGGTCCCGAACCCATCCCGTGCAGTCTACTAGGATGCTCCTTCCCAAGGACTTGAGCAACCGGGTCATCCTGGGAGACTGAGTTGGACTGCCCAGGACTGGCATCCCATATATCTTTAATTTTTACCTATAAATCAAATATCAATACATATTAACACAGTAAAAACTGATAATAAGTAAAAAATTTGACTTCATACCCCAACTTCTTTGGTAGGCTCATTAACAAAAGAACTATCTGATTTTCTGTGAACATCCAAACACAGTTCAGTCCGAGAGGCTTCATGCCCTAAATTCTATGACTGCATTAAGCAAAGATAATTCAAAAATTCAATATATTAAATAGATAATATTGTATTATAAATATTTAAACTATTTAAAATATTACCAATGACATTCGGCTTCTAGAAAATCTTTTTGAGCCCGCCGTGTGAGGGATGACTTGCTTCGCCCTGTTTGATGTATTCTGTTGTGAAAGATCATGAAATAAATAAAATGAAATTTAACAGTAATGTATCCAATGTCATCTCCTCTTCATATAAATGTATTAATGTAAAATGAGGATAATATAATAATATATATTTCAATACCATCCGCTTCTCATCACGATGTCTTTCAACAAAAACATTCCACTACTCTTTCGGTACCCCACTGGGTATCTTGTCATACATTTGTTCCAAGGTCAACGAAGTATCGTTGACATCACACCACAATCTCCATTTGAAATCTTTCCATTTTTTATTGAGATTTTTCAAAGTCCACTTCCATGCTATCACATCAGCAACTGTGAAGTGGAAGAACATCTGTATACAGAAATTCATTTTGAACATATTAGTAACATGACATTCAATTAAACCATAATGTAATAAAATTACCTTTATTTGAGAATCGAAAACTTCATTTTTCCAGTTTGGAGGCATATGTCTCCAATCATCATATGAAATGGGAAGGGAAATGGGCTCCACTGCCAACTGACCTATAATCTGGCCAAGTAACCCCGCAACATCATCCGTAGGGACCCCATAAGAATCAAATGGCATGACTATCTTTTTGCCATTCAAATTCCAAACATCTGAGCTTTTTAAGTGTTTCTCCATGGTTTTATTTTTGTCATCTTCAATGAGCAAAGAATTAGTATAAACAAAATGCAATAAATTTATTTAATTAAAATTTATACCTATGATTGTGACCCTCCAGTGTGTCCGGGATGAACTAGAAGGGGTCTGTTGCCGCCCAACGGATGAGGCCCCTATAGGGGGAGTCGATGACTCAGCCTCTAATGGGAGGCTCTCTGATGGTGTGAGAGATGGTGCGAGGGGAGATGGTGCGGGGGTGTAGGTAGCTGGTGCCTCAGATGTCATGGGGAGTGACCCAGATGGATCGACATCCGTCGCAGAACTAGATGAAATAGTATACTACTTCCTCCTTGGAATTCCTGTCATTTAATCAAATAAAATTAAGTTTAGAATATATATTTCAAAAAAATTATGCAAAAAAATTCAAAATGATAATAGATACCAAGTACTAATAAACCAAATATATATAACAATGATAATGAATGACTGCAGAAATGAAACAAGTGGTTGCTGCATGAATGAATAATTGTACATACATTCATTTTCCCCTTCAATAATGTTGGTTTCCTTCTCCATTTCTTTTTCCACTTCATTCATCCTTGCAAGACTAATATTTTCAATATCATGATGGAAAAATAATTCTTCTTTCTGTTGTTGATTACATTCAACTTCAGAGGTCAAATCTTCCACTTCATTACCCATATCATACAAATCTCTTTGTATTATGTGAGTAACTACACTCCACCCTTCATCCAAAGCATCATTCACATAATATACCATTTTTTCTTACGATGCTAAGATATATGGATCATGCATTTCACGATCACCAACATCCATCAAGCAAGAGAAGTTCACAGAAGTAAATTGCAATGAATCTCTTTTAAAACCTCTGATAATATCGACCCATTTTCATTTGAATAAAACAACAGAAAAATGTCCATGGTAGTTTAATTCAATAATATCATGTAGCTTTCCATAGTATCCTACTTCATCAAATGTAAATATACCACTATTTTGTGTTTTCAAACCCACTTCTCGATCAACTGTACGAAATCTAAATCCATTCACATTATAAGAGTCGAACTTTCTAACTTTCTTTATAGGACCTCTAGCAAGAAACTTCAAATCTTCTGACAAGTATGCTCGAGTATCAGTATTCATGATCTGAAAAAAGAAATATAATTTAATAGATTTACAAATTGTATGTGTCAAACTAATATTCTTATTTATTGAAATATTTATGAACTTACACGTCATGCAAACCATTATACAAGCTCTTTGTTCACAGCTTTCGTTATATCTTTCTAATTTCGTGTTCGTCCTTTCATTAGTCTCTTTGTTTGTATCCTCAACTCTTTAATAAATGGATCTTAAATTTCACTATTTAGAATCACATATCTATGTGCCTGTAATAATTCCAATTCTGTCAGTGTCACATTTCAGGTCCTCCCAACTGATCGGCCAATAGCAGGAAATGTTTTTGATTTCTGATGCATTTGAGATTGAGTTGATGTGTCGTCAACACGTACAACTAGATTAAATCTTGTCTCAATATCATCTAAATACCTGGAAGAAAAGGTAAGACATTCCTCGGCCAAATAGCCTTCAGCAATAGAGCCTTCTGGTTGAGCTTTATTTCTCACGTATGATTTCAAATGCCCAAGATATCTGTGAAATAAAATAATAATATTATGCATTTATTTAAATGTCAAAAATTGTTTACTTAACTGGAAAACATATAAATAAAATACCTCTCAATTGGATACATCCATCGATAATGAACGGGGCCTCCTAATTTAGCTTCTTCAACCAAATGCACAGTTAAATGCATCATGATAGTAAAAAATGATGGAGGAAAGATCATCTCCATTGCGCAAAGAATAAATACAAACCTCTCCTGGAGGTTGTCAAGCTGAAATGGATGTACAACTTTCTCACATAATTGCTTGAAAAATGTGCAGAATTGGAGTAAAAGAGCAGTAACCTTTTCAGGTAATAAAGTACGCAATGCCAATAGAAGTAACTGCTATAACAAAATATGTGAATCGTGACATTTCAATCCATGTAACTTACGATTCTTCAAGTCAACACACCTCAAGATTTTACTCGAATACCAATCAGATACCTTCACATTCTTTATAATTCAGAGGAATGTATCTTTATCCCTATTTTTTATTGCGAAAATGGCCGGAGCATACTTTTCATTCTCATCTGGCTTGAGATCGCGTTTTATGTTCATTACTCGTAAGTCTTTGCGAGCATTAAGATGGTCCTTCAACATTCCATGATCATTAAGTAATTTGAAAATCAAATTATCAGAGAAAATCTTCTCAATATTCATCACATCAAGATTGTGGCGCAACAAATTAAATTCGCAATATGAATGTTTAATGAATATACTTTTTTGCTTCCATTGTTGCGTTCTGATCTCACTTGACAATGCACTTCGGACCCATTTTCTGCAATCATTCAAATGATGTACCTTCCCAAATTCTGTTTCAACATTTTCAAGCTCTGTCAATATTTCAGAACTGGTTAACAACTTTGGAGGTGGTCTACGATCAATGAAACCATTAAATTTTGATTTGTTCAGCCGAAATCTATGAGATGCATCGAGAAATATTCGATGGCATAAGAAGCACCATTTTTTACTATGAGGTACCCGTTTGGGCTCAAAATCAAAGTTATAAATGGGACAAGCCAAACCGGTATAAGTGTTCCAACCAGATAAATTCCCAAGCCCAGGGAAGTCACTAATGGTCCACAGTAAAGTAGAATGCATTTTGAACATTGTTTTAGAACAAATGGGTTGAATCCATCGGCAGCCAATCTCAATCGAACATTCCTTGGATCAGCTGAGAAATCTGGATGTAATGAATCAAATGTCTTCCATGATTGGTAATCTCGTGGATGTCTCATTAACCCATAATTGTTATTATCTACAGAATTCCACTACATGTGTTCAGCGGTTTTTGATGACATGAATAATCTTTGCAATCCCGACTTCAAAGGAAAGTAACGCAATAACTTTGTAGATGTGTTCATTTTCTTCTTCTTCATGAAATTATGTTCAGTTAGACTTCCAACATCACCCTTTGACTGCCATATAGAAGAAGAACATTTCTTGCAATTCTGTCTACTTGAATCCTCATCCCAATAAAGCATACAATCATTAGTACACGCGTGTATTTTTATATAATTCAGACCAAGCTTGTTAACAAATTTTTTCATATCATAAAAAGATTATGGGATTTTTGCTTCAGGAAATGCATCACGAATCAATTCAAATATCATGGACATTTCCTTATTTGTAATTCCACATAGACATTTGATATGGTACAACTTCAGGAGAAATGAAAGCTATGAATATTTCAAACACCCACTATACAAATCTTGATTTCCATCGTCAACTAAATCATGAAACACATTTTTATCAGTGAAGTTTTCCATTACATTTGGCTCTACAGAATCAAGAGGGGGATCCAATGATATGTTCCAATCTTGATCTACTTCTGTTACAGTCTCAAAAATATCACTTTTCATGTTTCAATTTGTAGCACCCTCTTCTGGTTTTTCTGATATGTTTTGATGCTGATAGTGGTGTCTTGCAGTGCCGAATGCATCATTTATGAGGTTTTGCATTTCATTTTCCATTTTCAATGAACTTGGGACCTCATTCTGTGGATTAACATCAGTGCTCAATCTTCATGTATTGTTCGATTCTCCATGCCAATTCCAACACAAATATTGACCATGGAATTTCTTCAGTATTAAATGTTCATAAACTTCATCTCTCTTCAACCATGTTCTAAATTTACATTTAGGACATGGAAATATTATTCTCCCTTCAACGGATCGATTGGAAATCGAAAAATCTAAAAACTCATTCAAACCCTTAACATACTGAGGTGTGTTCCTCGGTAATGTGATCCATCTTTTATCCATGTATATCACAATGTTCCTACACAAAATATACGATAGTGTAAGATTGCAGAATCATAATATAATAAAGATGAAAAATTTATCATAAAGTATGCATAATATAATAAAGATGATTCATTGATCACATTTACCACTTACTTAGCATGCCCAGACAAACCAAACAAGTATGGCCCATTGGAGATAGCGTGAACCCCTCATTGAGGAGCAATAAGAATATCGGGATATACAATTATCATAAAACTATCAATCACACATTTATGTTACCTCAATCAATTTCTATCCCCACTACATTAATGAGATACATTAGTCCACTCATATTACTTCCACACCCTCCCAAATAATACTACAACTTTCCTGAACATCTCATGTACTCACATGCTTGGGCATCTCAATTAAATGTTTTATTTTATTTTCCATATCTAGAAATGGGATACCAGTCGATATTTATAACATCCATCCAAAATCACTAGTATAGAATACCAATTCATGTGTTCCCATTTCTAGAGTTTCCCCTCATTGGATTATGTTTAATAATCATTACCTTCACTTATCAATATTATATATCAATAAAAATAATATGGAATATTTTTTTACCATATTTAGTTTCATAATTTGAACAATGTTGTTGATACTTGTTTATATGCCAATGAATATTCTTCTCACTAGATCCAACACAGTGATAACACATTATGATAATTCCCCCACTTAATTTCAATGTTTTTTCATCTATTAATCATTTATTTAGTAAGATACCTAAAATAGTGAAGTCAAATATTTGTTGTACTTTCATCTTTAACCAGCTTTTTCAACATAATTCAAAAGTCTTTCACACTGTATAACTAGGTTACACATCATGTAACTATTACTAGATACAAGTCATTATTCAAAAGTCTTTCACATACAACATTCTAGTCTACGTTAACATGAATATGGGTTAGTTATCATACATAAGAGTATAATTCAAGTTCCCTATCTCACAAGGTATAAACATTCCTAACAATACATCACACTTACCTTGGAGCCTCAGTCTAGGTAGTTCCATAAAATTAAACCATTAGGGGTATAGAGAATCAGTTCGACTCCATAACCCATGCATTCTTGGGTGGGGTTAGAGCATTAGTCCAAACCAACCTATGGAAGGAGCCTTAGTCCTTTATCCCACCACCAAGCCATGTGCACATGCTTATTTATCAATTTCCACACACACACACACACACCATATCACAAACACACTCAAAACAATACACATAAGAATATCAATCCATAACAATCAAGGAATATTCTCATTCAATTTTGACGGATTATGCAATAAATTGTGTGATCACTTGTCATAGGCTCTTAAATTTACCGAATTGAGAGGAAATTGATTTTCCAGATTAAAGGGAATTATTTTCTTAATGAATTTTGGATTCCCCTAATTTTCTAGTGGATATAGGACAAGATTATATCATATATCTCCATATGGTAGAAACTAATTAGCATGGAGCTCATTAATGGGAATCTTCTATTAGAAAAGATGTTGAAACATAGAAGTCATACCAGGATCAACAATATTCTACATTGAACTAGACGGGTCAAAGGGATTAGCAGTCCTGGTCAGTCCTTTACCCTGGTTGGGGTCTTGGTGTAAGGGTAATTACATAGAGGAATCTGAAAGGGCATGCGTCTTTCTTTGATGGTGGGTGTCAACACTTGCAGTGTCCAGTAGATGTTGTGATACCACAAAGGGTGGGTCCTCTTACTCAGAATTTAATTTAGTTTATCACTCCCTAACTGTAACAATATCATCTATATTCAAGGTGACTATGCACAGAGGCACAGTATTGATGTCATTGGGTAGATTTGACTATCATAGGATGGGATTGAAGTGGAGAGAAACATAATTCCCTATGATGAAAATCTGTACTGGTGGGGAAACTTCCTTAATAAATATATGGATTAGAAAAATGTTCTGAAGACATCATTGTAGATGGTACTGGTGGTATCTTATTGATGTTGGTGGATACGACATGAGGAGCCATACTAAATAAACCATGTAACGTTAATGGAAAATGTCATCCCAATGCTCTTGGATATTATATAATTCAAAATAAGGTTCAAGAGGCGGAAATGTGTCTCCAAAATGGTTTAAAAAACCCTATCATGATTGAGTGACCCCAGAATTATGATGTTGGAAGTAGTGATCATCCTTAATTTATCAGAAAACTGATCAGTGGTTATAGTTTCAAATCATATTCTCCACTCAGAAGTGCAGTTTAACTCTTCATTTCCACATTCTTATACTTTGGGTGGCTCAGGAACTTGAAAAAATGGTTCTGTATACCATTGTGGTAGTGGAATATCTGGTGGGGATAATGTTGCATGAGATGATAGTCCACAACCTACTAGATTGTATCTCAAAGATGGTACATACTACTTCACCATTTTCTTATAGGACAGAGTGTATTCCACATATTCATGTGAAAGGGAAGAGGCTGTCAGTTGAGAATCTTGTGAGTGATATCCACCAATCATACCCAAAACAATAATTTCAATCAAGCCATATATCATTTGTTTGAATATGATTTTACATCCAAAAATAATCCTAGTAGTCTTGGATATATGAATATTTCAATTATAATTTTGTTCTATGGGATTATACGGCTTTATAAAGACCCTTGATATATAATATTCCTTCAATAGTATGCAATGAAATTTTCCTTGACCATTTCAAATAAGGAATATTATTTTCAATTAAGTCCAAAAAGAATTTAGATAAAATATTTTGAATAAATTTTTTTTCTCTATTTGGATCATATTTCGTCAATGAAGATTAATGGAAACTATAGTTAACACATTGAGATTCAAGTTAATATTTCCCTCATATTAATGTTATAGTGTTTCTTATTTTGGTATTATTAATAAAATCTCATCAGTTATTTAATTGAAATTATTAATTCGAAAATTTTCATAAATAAGAGGTATACTGAGATATGTGAGTGGATAATCTATTATATTTAAATAAATTATTCCTTTGAATAGGAGTAACAATACTTTGAGAAACATTCATGGAATCTATGATGTTGATTTAAAATTAATTATCCCTTTTCCTGTATCTGAAATATAATTATAATAATTTTTTTTGAAAAATTCAATATATATTTTATATTAAATGAAAATATGAACATATCACCGTTGAATAAGAGATGTGATTCTCAAGGATATTCAAAAATTCCTTTAAACCATTACATTCTACCTACCTAGTTTATGAAATATGGAATCCTATAAATTTTAGTCGTATAAATAATTAAAAAGGAATATGATAATAGGTATACCTATATAATATTCCTATAAAATCCAATTGGGAACCATTCTAAAGACTAGGGAAGAAATTCTTAGCAAAAAGTTTTAGTTGAATCTCAAAATGTTAAAAAACAACAACTTACATTCAAGGAACTTATTAAAAATGCTAAATATGGTTCTAAAAATCCCATATCTGGTGAGAAACAAATGAAACATTTAACTAAAAAACCAGCATGTACAACTATAATCGGATAATACCATTTTCATAAAACAAGGCCTTAACCACTGATTTTTCAAACCCAATGAATTAACCAAATGGTGCACAATAATAATTAACACCTAGAAAAAAGTATAACAACAAGAAATAGATGAAAGTAATATTATAAATCCAAGCACAATAGGACCGACATTATGTGTGCGATATTTCACAAAATAAAGTCAAATATCATAAAACAAGATTAGAACAACCTTTTGGAATGAAATTAATTATATACAAAGATTGAAATTAGATTATATAAATAAAATATGGTGACAAAAACACATATTTAATGATTTTCAAAGTAAAAATGTCAATTTCATGGGAATCCTACCATAAATCTAGGGCGGGATAAAAAATAAAACCCATAGATCACACCATAAGGGTTATAATTCCCCTATCCTACCAAAAATTACCATTAACAATAAAAAAACTAATTGAAGGAAAAAAAAGAAGAATGAAACTGGGTTTACTGGGGAGAGTTGTGCTGCTTGATCGAGTAGGAGGTCGTGGGTCGCCGGAGGTCGCGGGTCGCCGTAGGTCGCGGGTCGCTGGAGGTCGAGGGTCGCAGGTGGTGTGCGGGTCGCCGGGGGGTTAGAGGAAGAAGGGAGAGCGCGAGGGTTTGGGGAACAATCGGGGTGGGGGAAGAAGGGTCGGGATTGTGAAATGATTTTCGGTTTTTGAGGCGGTTTATTAAAAACCACCGTGAAACCTTTCGGCGAAAACATTTAGCGGCGGTTTTGGTGAACCGCCGCTACAAAACTGCCGCTAAACACGGTTTTGTTGTAGTGATAATTTTCACCACCTCTATCAATAATGTCCAACTATGATAGCCCATGTTCAACCAGTAATAAAGCAAATAATTTTACTTGGCTTCCCCAATCTCATGCAACCAACAATAATTCAAGTCCAACATCACCCATTCCAAACCTATCGTGTTGGTAGCCATGGTATAAACCAATATTTGGTCCATCACAAGGACCCTTCTCATAAACTACTGGTGGTAAACTTCCCACCTTGTGACTTCCCTCACACTGATCAAAGAATGAAAACTCTAAGTGGTTCCCTATAAAACATAATAATAAAACATTAATAATATTAGTTTATATCCAATTCTATATCGATTTTTCTAGGATAATTTCATTGTGTAGGGCATGATCAAAATGATTATGCAAGTACACTAAGATTTCATTGTAGAATACCACCAAAACATATCCATCACCAAGTTCACCTCTCACTATGGGGAAACAATAATTTGTTAAAATCCATGGTCTACAATGATTGAAAGAATATCAACAACTCCCATTAACCATAACACAAGATAACATTTCCAACCAAAAGTCATTACTTCCTCATGGCTTTCATCCAGGAAGCCATGAACAAATGTTCTATGTGGCACTAGTTCTACCCCACGGCTCGAGTTTCACCACCACGAATCAATAAATTCTAAAAAACACGAATGATCTACGAAACCAATAAAAAAAATATTTTCCACCTAAACATGGAACACATCAAAATAATTTCATCATAAATGACATGTTATTTCTCTCGATCCACCCATTCACATGACACAAATGTTATAGTGTATCTTCAGCACAAGCCTACCATCCAAGACTGAACAAAACTATAGGTTTCATGCTCTATTATGACCATTCAATAATCCCAACTGAGAATTGAATATTCATACATCACCAAAGCTAGGATAAAATTACCAATCAACTGTATACCACCCCACCTAGAACTTCAACCTCATTTGATTTGAGGAATACTCCATGTTCCCATCCAACAACCCATCCTTTTTCAAATTCCAGGTCCAATGAAACAACCGCCCATTGACCCACAATAATCACAATATTATAAGTTTTATAACATGATAAAATATCCCTTATCTCATCCATCAAAGTTTAACATCTATTCCCACAGTGAACAATATCATAAAAACAAGGTCATACATCTAAATGATTCCCCCCTCAAAATCATCATTCCATCAAACCAAAATAACTCAAGGTTCTTATCTGAGAAAAAAACCATGTAATAACCATTCCATTCAAAAAAACATGATCACACCCATCATGCATCACTCCCCCCATTGAATCATATGTCGCACTTTAAATTCAAAAACACAGACAACACTAGGACTGGCATTCCTATGGTTACCATCACATAACTAGAAGCACCGACTCATAATAACAACCTGAGTTTCATTGCCAACACCACTTTACCATCCACATATACCCTAGGGATAGAACCCATGATAAGTGATAGATATTTTCCCCACATAAAAAATGTCAACACATCCAACTAGACATCACAGATACCCAAAAGTGATCATAAAAAACTACCCTTCTTAAGGGTCACCCTAGAAAAGAAAATGAAAATATTTCCCTAGACTGGAGTCATGTGATGTATGGTTACTAATATATCTCACCGATACATACACATCAAAATTATCATTGGTCACTACTCTCTAGTGACATCCCAACACCTATTATATAACACATAGTGTCTAACACACTAATGAAACCAATCACTCTTGGTCTTACACCCATAACCACACAACAACAACTAGCTTTACCAAAATCCATGAAAACCATTTCGTGGTAAAACATAAAACTTTCATGACAAAATTAAATTAAGGTTACCACATACACATTATAAATCGGCACCTCACAACTTCATTTTTTTAGACTAATTGAAGGAACAAGAAGAAATATCCCCTACCAATTACATCCAAACCCACCAAGGTATAACACTCGTGAACAAGGATTTTAAAACCATGTCCCTCTTAAAACCCAAACCACACAAAAAATGGGACAATATAAAAAAAGGATACACAATAATAGTGTTTTTAAAGGTTTAATCATTTTTCATTTACACATTTAATTAAAACATACCATTTTATAAACCATAATATTCACATTTAAAAACCTTTTTGTTACCGATCATTTAAAAAATAAAATTATTATTCATATTCATATTAACAAAAAATTCATTAAAAAGAATTTTTGGAAACGTTCAATAAGAATAAACCACAATTAAAAATTGAGCTAATATCATTTGAATCCCAAGAAACTCTCATTCATAAGAAACATACATATGACTTACCAACACTATGTTACTTGAATGATGTATGAAAAAAACACACTCTTTCCTTATCATTCCTAGATATAAAACCTTAAAAATCAAAAATATCACATCCATGAAAATGAATAATTGTGTAAAAATAAAACACTTGTGAAATAATAAAATATAACTTCAATTACCACCCCTAGAAACATTAGTTTTCCCTCATACATGAAGTTGTAGGCAACCATGAAAGTGAAAATTAGAAGGACTAGACGAGATCATAGTATCTTGTCTACCATGACTCAATTAGTGACATAAAAGACACCACATTTGATACCACAGTGTAACATCCTGTTTTTAGTGACACTAAAATATATACCCAGATCTACTGTACCATATGAATGTCGGTGTGCCTCCCCATACAGTAGATAATGATGAATAATATAGCATGTTTAATGAGAAACATGGGGAGACTATATCTATAAATCATAGTAATCCCACAGTATAATAAATATCAATATATGTAATAACCCATATGTATAATAAATAGAAATTCTATATAATGATCTTACAAGTAACCATGTAAAAAATCTATAACAATATGTTATATTCACTATATATCTGACATGAATTAAAATAAAACATCAAAAATAAATGTAGGGAAAAAATTCCAAACAAGATTCTGATTCCCAACCGAGAACTAGAATCTCATTCTCTAATCCTATCATCCAATATAGGAATTAAAAATACAATCTCTATCCTAAAAATGTACCTAAAACTAGTAGCATCTTCTTGGGTACCCATGTACCAGGGAGTGTTGATCAGGGTGAGAGAGAAACTCAGTAGGACACCACCAACAGTGTCTAAAGAAATAACTAGTCGAAAACAATGTATTCCCATATATAGGTAAGTAGTGAAAGAAATAAACAAACATAGTTTCATTAGTTAATAACTATACATTATCAAATTTTTTCTTAGTTACATGTGTTACTCAATGACAATAATCTATCTTGGCCTCTTCTAGTAATTAAAAAATATATAAAATGTGTCATAAGTCGTAAAACAAGGAGCATCATTCCAAGTATCCATTAGGGAATTCGAAAGTGATACTCAACCATCCCCAACCATGGTATATAATTCCATATCTATACCCATGGATTCAGGAGGACCAATCTATCATCTGAAAATTATGGTGGACCGAGGTTCTGGGAGCTTCAGTCTAGCCTATACAATGCTAAGGATTAGAGAATCAATATTTCATCCAAAACCCATTAGTCATAGTTTTTCAAACATGTAGGATCTATCCATGTATCCAACTAGGATTCAGAACATCATGTCTGAAAATTCCCAAAAATTTCATTATCATTGATTATTATGGGTCATTAAATTAAATACACACAACCATTCATCATCATTAATCAATTGCATCATTCATATATATAAAATGTTTGTAAAAGTTTCTTAAAAACGTTTTTACAATTAAAAATTACACTTTATCCATTTCCATTTCCTTTATTTATCACAATATTTATCATTTCCCAACTAGACATTTAATATAAACATGGTTCATCTAAAACCCACCCCTTTTACTATATCTTATAACATGAACCCAAAATCATCGTCATCATTTGAAATCCACAGATAAAAAATGGCTGTTTCACGTTGAAAACCCAATCATTGTTCATAGTCCTCATTTTCCATCAAAATCATAAAAATGTTGTCAAACAATTTTCATCAAAGGTGTCACCACATCCCAATTTAAAATAAACAGTTAAAACCCATTTTAAAACTATTTTCAAAACACCCTGATGTCAGCACATAATTTAGAAATATAATGTAAATTTAAAAATCACCCCAATTCTATTAAACACCAAAACCAATCAAATTCAAACAACACCATTTATAACACTTCAAAAGGCCTCTTAAACATTTTTTAAAACGTGGCTTTAAATAAATTCAAATATAATTCTTCCACTTTAAAGGGTTGTAATATCCCATTGGTATCCTTATGTCATGTCTCAATCATCAATGAACCCAATGGGGTTTGAAAATTATCTCCCCCATAAAATTGATTCCCAAAATACATCCCTTAGCCAAAGACATAAAAACCTAGAATATAAGTTAATCATCAAAAACAACAAACTTATATAAAAAATCAATGATATTGGGAATAAATTGTATACCACATACTCCAAACCTATATACAATCAATTAATCACCCAAATACATTGATTCTGGAGAAACTACCTCAATCTCCCAGACAATGAGAACCTTGGACATAGGGTTTATAATCTTTAGAGAGAGGTGAAACAACTCTCTAAGGATCTCCAAGAAAATAGTAGGAAATAGATTTAAATATATATGAGATCATAAATTCTCATCTAACAACACTCTAATAAGTGAACTATTAATAAATAACCACCCATGGAGGAGGGTAGAGCTCCCGATTTTCCACTCATGATATATGGGGTCTAATTGGGGAGAAAATAGGGAGAGTAACCCAAAATATTGAGGGGTGAATTGGTTATTTAATAAATTTTTAAACAGACAATTATTTGAACACATTTTTCTTCAAAAAACATCAAAATGACTTATATCTTTCTTTCCAAGAGTCTTTCGGGATGAATGGTCCGGATTTTCCTTCCGTGTGGTTTGGAAAAACTATGGGGTTCGCATGTGATTGCCTCTATAAAAGGAAGGCATGACCACATGGGTTCTAGGAAGGATTGCACTATTATAAAAACAATCCAAGTATATGTTATAAAAACTATAATATGCATTCCCTCCCCACATAGTTATCATTGAATGTTAAAATAACCATGTTCCTACAACAAAACTTTCACAGGTTGGATTAGTTTCCACAAATTCTTATCTTAAACCACTAGAATACCCTGTTACTTGTTCTACTCCTGGTAAAAAATCAAATAACCATTTAAAAATGGAGTTTAAAAAAATTTAAATATGTCCATACCTTTTTTAATTATAGGGTTCCTAAATTGTAGAATCCAGAATCAAATGAAATTAAGAGAATTTTTGGGAATTTTTCTTGAAAAATACTAATGGGAAGAAAGTACAACATCTAAAACAAATTTGGAAGTAGAATTGGGAGAATTGTGTGAAATGAAGTGAAAAGTTATACAAGTGTTGAAGATATGGATATATAAAACTAATATGCAGATTTCATGCCTCTATATCTTATGATGAATAAAAAATGAATGATAGTGAAATAAAAACCATCTAGGAAATATTTTGCTTGTGGGGCACATGGAATTTTTTACAATCAATTTATAAATTAAAATATAATAATGGGAAACTACCATCAATCCCAAAATAAGACACGGGATAATGTTTGTGCGTTTTAAATCACGATGGATAAAGTTGAGTATCAAAATGATGATGTAGCATGTACACTCATTATACAGTCAACATTATAATGTTTATTGTTTGATTCTGGTTCTATTGATTATTTAATTTTGTTTAGGGTTTCAAATAAAATAAATTCAATCCCTAAAATTTATGTGGTAATGTTTTGTATTATAAATACATGAGTAAATACTCTAATAATAATGATTTATTGGGATTCCCCTATTAACTTTGATGTGTAAAATCTATCCACAAAACTAGTGGTCATTCCAATGGTGGAATTTTACATAATATATGCGATGGATTATTGTTAGAGTATAATAAGAATAGAAACTATAAATTCTTATATATTTTTATTAACATGATGGGAAAACCCATAGTTGTTTTTAAATAAGAGATATTTCACCCTGAGTCTCACCATGAACCACCTCTTCCTTCATTGTTTATAGAAATTATTGGTGATGGATGGGAATAAAGTGTATATATAATAATTAGAGACAAACTTATATTTTTGGAATATAATGATTTATTTATTATAGATTTACGTGGACCCTGCATATTATTATACGTAGAGTTATCAATTGAAATATTACCTAGATCCAAGAAAATAATGAATAACACATATATAATGGAATATTCTGAGTTTTAGGTATTAATGATGAACCTTTAAGACCTCTTGTAAAAACTTTTTATTCAAACAAGTGTTCCACTATAGAGAGCGCTTATTCACTTTGTGGAAATAAAATATGGTTCAATGAGGATATTAATTTACTTTTAATAGATTAATGGTATCATAATATTGAATAAATACCTTATCCAGAGGATTGGTTATTTTTTTGACCAACATTGATGGGATGGATTCTTCTTATGATTGAACTCTATTTAGGGTATAATTCATATTGGGTGAATAAATAAGATATCCCAATGACCAGATTCAAAATAAGAGAAGGAAAATACAGTTTTGTTGTTATTAAATTTGGAAAAACTAATTCATTTTCATGTTTTATGTATTTATTGAATTAAGCCTTTAGGTACTAACATTGTATTTTTTTTGGTATTTATTGATGAAATTATGATATATTTAATTTTTTAGGATCTTGAGGATCTTACAAGGGACATATTACAAACTTTGAGGTAGTAAAATCAATTTAGTAAATTTAGTAAATTTAAGTTCAAGTTAAAAAAAGTTACATTAATTGGGAACATAGTCTCTAGTGAAGGAATCCAGATTCATCTCTCCATGAAAATGGATATAGAGGAGTCACGTCATCCTACAACAATAGGTACAAAATTTCTATTATTTAAAAGTATATTATAATAGTTTTTTGAAATAATTTTCTTAGATTTATAACAAAATAACTATGTTAACATGAAAATGAATTTTTTTTATAGAAAAATTTGTATGAAGAATATTCCATGATCTAGTGAAGGGAATGGTTAGGAAACTATTACTATATATACCCTCTTCCAAAGAAGTATTTTTTGTTTATATTGATTAATAATTTAAAGAGAATGGATTTTTTGTATTGAAAAATGAAATTGGAAGGATCTATTTATCTTGAAAATTAAATCCTCTAGAGTAGAATTGTAGCGCCCCAACCCATTTAGCCACATGAATAATGATATGGGTAGAGTACCACAAGCCCTTAGGTTCTCTTCCACATATTCCAAAGGTTGTCAAATTGAATTGAGTGTGTAAAGTTCTGATAATGGGGAGACTGTACCCTATGATGATTATATAACAATGTTCTATTGCATATATAAAGAAGAGTAAATTAAAGACCACCAAACAATATGCCAATAACCAACCCTAGGTAGAAGCACAAGTTATATCATACAATTATAGAAGAATAATAAATAAAATAAGGGAAATAAATTACTATTAAGTCATTCCATTTGTATACTCTAAACCAAAACATATATACAAGAAATATTGTACAAATTAATTAGATTAAGATTCAACAATGGTAAAATTTAATACAAATATATATAATAGCATGCTGAAACAGAATGAAAAAGGGAAACCCATCTGATGTAGGAAACTTAATGTCCCTTTCCATCCATCAAATTCTATATATACCAACACTATATTCGATACCCATACCCTAAACCCATACTTGATCGTAAATCTTTTAAATCTACATGCAGCTTGAAGGGCCCAAGTAGGGTTAGAGAAACAATCTCAGCAAGCCACCACCAATGTTTCCATATATTATATCTATGTTTCATAAGGTGTATCGAAACCAGAAATATAACATCATAGAACAAATTCATAATAACAACCAACTCACATCATGCTCAGCATCCATAAGGGAGAAATCACCTGCTTCGGCCAACATTGATATTCCATAGTTGAGAGTTTCCTTACCCTAAGACAAAGGCAACCCCTAATGTAAATCATCCTAGGGGAACCCTCAGGTTCCACCTTTAATAAAATCAACTGACACATCAAGCTCAAAAAAACATTTTACCAAGAAAAATATGATTCCCCAATGGCATGCCCCATTAATAAAACTATCACGACCCGCCCTCGGGGTCCGTGCCGTGACTACCCCAAGCCCGCCTTACATAGGCTAGGGGCGGGCGACTAGCACCAAGGCGTAAATCCCGGTTAAAAGGGAAGGCATTGCCTTTGTAAAGTAAACAAACACCACAGAGTAAGCAAGCGGAAAGTAAACACTAAGAAAAAGTAGAGTACAACTGAAAGTGCAGAAAAGTAAATGGGCCAGTATACAAACCCAAACTGAAAGTAAAGTACAACTCGAAAGTGAAAACAGCAACTGAAAAGTAAAAGCCGCTACACTGAGCTGTCCCCTGGAAATCCCACCTGAAGGGTGGGTACAGATAGCTCCACTGCTCCACGGGTCCCGCCGTCCGCTCCGAGCACGTCCCGCCCAGTGATCCTCCTCCAGGTACTGTCCTGCTCTGCAAGCCTCTGCTAAGGTCAACAATTTCCGTCGTCTGCAACCAACACAACGTAGTGCGGGCAAAGCTCGTGCAGGGGTGAGTATAAGCTACTCAGTAGGGACCCCGAGACCCCTGAAGGTCTCTCAAATCCACAAATGATAAACCAAGAAGAAAGGAGCAATCACGAAGTAACAACCGACACTGCTTAGGTATATGCCCATACATATATCTAAGTCATCAATTTCAAATACGCTCCAACCTCCGAGCCCAAGTACAACTCAGTCCACAAAGGAAAGTAAACGTATTCCACACAGGAAAGCAAAACATAATCCACACAGGATAGCACAACACAGTCCACACAGGAAAGCAACAGGATTCAGCTCACACAGGTATACTTCTTCAAATGACGATAAAGATGATCTCTGATCCATCTAAGTCGTCGGACCCACGAAGGATCGATAGGTAACTAACCCCCGCAAAAGACCCACACAGGATCGGGCCCACGTTGGACCTGTAGGCGCTGGTTCACACAGGACTGCTGAGCGCAAAGACCCACACAGGATCGGACCCACCCAGGATCGGGCCCACACAGGACCTGTAGCACTGATCCACGTAGGATCGCTGAGTGCAGTAGTCGTCGTCGTCGAATCCACACAGGATCTCTGTACTGTCGTCGTCGCAGTCACAGTAGCAGTAGCAGTAGTAGTCACAGTGGCAGTCACAGCCAGCACTAGGGTTCCCGCACACAGCAAGCTCGTTCGGAGGGTCCACTCCACGAGCCGAGAAGCTGATAGATCAACAGTCACAAAGTCCAAAGTTGATGTATCCAAAAGTTCCGTATCGTCAACAGGAACTCAACGCAACAGACGGCGCGTCGATCGGACGCCCGGTCTGAGAGTTATTGGCATTTTCGTCTCCGGGGCCCGGTTGGTTTTTAAGGAAAAACCAACCCGACCGTACTCCACCTGTGTCCAAACCTCGGTCGGAGTATGCCAAAAGATCCATCTCACTAATAGGAACACAACAAAGCTGACGGCACGTCAATCGGACGCCCGTAGCTCAAGTTATGAGCGTTTCCGCTCCGAAGGCCCGGTTGGTTTCGTGAACAAACCATCCCGGCCAAACACAAAGTGTTACGAAACTTTGAGTGCGATATACCAAATCGACCGTCTCGATCCAAGGATCGCAATGCCGCTGACGGTTCGTCGATCAGAGGTCCATGGATCATGTTATGGCCAAAAGACCGAAACTGATTCGAAACGGGGGGTCCGGGTCCGGGCCGACCCGGGTCCGACCCGGCCGGCCGGCTGCGCGGCTTTTAGCCGCGCCATTTGGAGATCTGGCCCCCCCTCGTGGGGGCCTGCTTGAAGAAACCGGGGGGCCGCCTGCCTCCCCTCAAAGGAACCGCCCCACTCATAAATGGGGGGGGGGGGGTTTAGAGAGTTGACCGGGGGAATTTATTCCCCCGGTCTTTGACCATCCGGCCGGCCACCTGGCCGGCCGGTATTTCTCCAACAGGACCGGCAAGCCGGTCCCCTTCCGGTTTCCAATGCCGGCGGCTCGGCGTGCCGCCGGTATTCCCGTCTCGCCGCGGCCCGGAACCGGCCGCGGTGTTCATCGTCTGGCGCGGTACGACGACACCGCACCCCTCCGCCGCGCCTTTGATTCCCTTCGATGCGGCGCGACGACGTCGCATTCTTGATCATCCTTCGACGGTGCGGCGCGATGGCGCCGCACAATTTAATCGTGTGAATATCCGTGTGGTGCGACAGAACCACGCCATCTTGTTTCACCCGCAAGATAAAACAACAAGAACAAGGAGGGGGTTCGGCCGTGTTCATGCGGTCCGGCCCCCTCACGTTAAACAATAACACAAATTTAAAATCCTCACGTTAGTCATTCTATAACCACGAACATGGATAAATAAATAAACCAATAACAACAACCCCTACCTTGGGTATAGGTTCGAAGATTTGTCAATGTCCCGCGGAAGACAACGTCGCGGAGGTTGGGCGTCGCGGTAATCGTTCGTCAAATCCAATGACGAAGAGGTACGTCCGAAGAGGTACGTAGTTGGAGAATCTTCGTATGCCGACGAAGGAAGTCCGAGGAGGAAGCGACGTTCCCTTTCGTTGACACGGAAGACGAAGAAGAGAGGAGCGGCATTCTTCGTCGGAGCTTGAGCGTTCTTCGTCTAAGCTTGAGCGTTCTTCGTCAAAGTTGAAGATGAAGGAGAAGAACCCAAAAGCTCTCAAGATGGCTAAACAAATGTAACCAAATAAAATAAGCTAAGAGCTTATTTTATTAACTCCACCAAACCTTTTTGAATTTCAAAGGTTTGAAAAAGTTTAAAAAACTCAAACTCATTAATAAGCTAAGTTGTCAAAACAATTAAAGAGGGGTTAAAGGGAGTTTTGAGAGAAGTTGAAAAGTTGGGTTTCGTGTGGGCCCCACCACACTTAATCCTCTCAAGGGAGGTTAAGTGGATGTGGGTCCCACCTTTAACATCCTTTGAGAGGAGTTAACCAACAAGAGTAAAATAAAAAGTGTTCCACATTTTTATTCAACTTTTTATAATTCTCCCAAAAATTAACTTTCATCCCGCAATAAACGCAGCATCGGAAAATGTCTCCTTAAGAGAATATCGGCGATGCGAGTTCGTCGGTGCCCTCAGATTTCAATTCCGAGCACCGGATCAAAAGATAGGAATTCCCGCTCGTTCGTTCACTGAACGTACCCGAGCCAAACTTCGGAAATTGATTCCGGGCACACCGGGCCTCGGAATCAGGTGCCGTCTGAAACCGCGCTCTTGTAAAATTCCAAAGAAAATTAAGAAAAAATTTCCCTTGAATTTTATGGGTCTTTACATTACTCCCACCTCAGGGCTTTACGTCCCCGTAAAGATACATCAAAAACTAGGGAAACAAATGAGGGTACTGAGCACGCATCTGAGTCTCCCGCTCCCATGTGCTCTCCTGGAGGTTCCCGTGCTTCCATCTGATGCGCACAAGAGGAATCGATCGCCCACGTAGGATCGCTCCTGTCGATCCTCTATCTCCACCGGGACCTCCATAAAAGTCGCCCCATCGTCAACGTCAAGCTCCCCATGGCCAATGATGTGCGTCGGGTCGTGCACGTATCTCCTCAGCTGAGATACGTGGAAGATGTCGTGCAGCCGGTGCAAATGAGGTGGCAGAGCCAGGCGATAAGCCACCTCGCCAATCCTACTGAGGACCTGGAAAGGTCCGATGAAGCGTGGAGATAACTTGTCACCTCGGCCAAATCTCCGAATACCACGTCGAGGTGAGACCCGTAAGAAGACGTGGTCGCCATCCTTAAACTCCAGTGGCCTCCACCTCCTGTCAGCGTATGACTTCTGCCGGCTCTGAGCTGTCCTCATCCGCTCCTGGATGACCTGGACCTTCTCTGTCGTGGCCTGGACCATCTCTGGTCCCACAAGTGCTGACTCCCCAGGGTCTGTCCAGCACAAAGGAGATCTACAAGGTCGGCCGTACAACGCCTCGTACGGTGCCATCCCGATGGTGGAGTGGTAGCTGTTGTTGTACGCAAACTCCACCAAGGGTAGGTGGTCCTCCCAGCTGCGACCAAAGTCGAGGACACATGCACGGAGCATGTCCTCGAGAGTCTGAATGGTCCTCTCCGTCTGACCATTCGTCTGAGGGTGAAAGGCTGTGCTCAGACGTAGCTGTGTCCCGAACGCCTCCTGCAAGCCCTTCCAAAGCCGAGAAGTAAAGCGAGCATCTCGATCGGAGACGATAGAAGATGGCACACTGTGGAGCCGCACAATATCCTGAACGTAGAGACATCCCAAGCTCTCCACTAAGCCCTGCTCTCTGATGTGTAAGAAGTGTGCCGACTTGGTGAGTCAGTCAACAATCACCCAGATGGAGTCGTGACCTCTGGATGTGCGTGGAAGTCCAGTCACGAAGTCCATAGATATGCCGTCCCACTTCCACTCTTGGACCTCCAAGGGCTGTACCAAGCCTGCTGGTACCTGATGCTCTGCCTTCACCTGCTGGCAGGTGAGGCATCGAGAAACGAACTCTGCTACTGCCTTCTTCATGCCCGGCCACCAGTGCTGTCGTCTGAGGTCCTGGTACATCTTTGCCACTCCAGGATGTACTGCCAAAGGAGAAGTGTGAAACTCTCTCAGCACTTCCCCTCGCAAAGCGACTGGTACCATGGTACGTCCTCTGAAAAGGATGTCATGCTCTTCTCCAAGGGAGAAACCATCATGTGCCTGTCCCGAGGATATCTGTGCACGCCGTGTCTCACAGTCAGCGTCCTCACGCTGTGCCTCTCTGACCCGCTGCAGTAGTGGAGGGGTGACTCTGAGAGACTGGAGGAAGGCTGCTCCACCTCTATCCACGAAGGATATCTGCAAAGAGGCTAGCTGCTCCGTCGCCTCCTCAAGTAGCTGAATTCCCATCCTCCTGCTGAGGGCATCGGCTACTACGTTCCCCTTCCTAGGAGTATAGACTATCTCAAAGTCATAGTCCTGGAGGAACTCGAGCCATCGCCGCTGTCTCAGGTTCAGGTCCTTCTGTGAGATGATATACCTGAGACTATGATGATCGGAAAAGACTGTAAAGCGCTCGCCCATCAGATAGTGTCTCCATGTCTTCAGAGCAAAGACCACTGCTGCTAACTCCAGGTCATGGGTAGCGTAGTTCTGCTCATGAGGCCTCAACTGACGTGATCCATAGGCGATCACTACCCGCTCCTGCATCAGAACACATCCGAGTCTGGTCCCTGATGCATCATAGTAAACTACGTACCCTACCCCCTCCTCGGGCAACCTCAAGATAGGTGTGCTAGTCAATCTCTCCCTCAGTTCCTGGAAGCTCTGCTGACATCTTTCTAACCACACGAAGGGTTTCCCCTTCTTCGTCAATGTTGTGAGTGGTGCCGCAACTCTAGAGAAGTCTGGCACGAATCTCCGATAGTATCCAGCTAGTCCCAAGAAACTCCTAACCTCAGTCACGCTCCTGGGTGGCTCCCATGCTAACACAGCCACAATCTTCGCGGGATCCACTGCAACTCCTGCCTCATAGATAACGTGTCCCAAGAAGTGGACCTCAAGTATCTAGAACTGGCACTTCGAGAGCTTACGATAAAGCTGGTGCTCTCGGAGTGTGTCTAGTATAACTCGCAATTGATAGGCGTGCTCCTCCTCAGTCGTAGAGTAAATCAGAATGTCGTCGATGAAGACCACGACAAACCGATCGAGGTATGGCTGAAAGATCCTGTTCATGAGAGCCATAAACACTGCTGGAGCATTGGTTACACCGAAAGGCATAACTAAGAACTCATAGTGGCCATACCGACATCTGAAGGCCGTCTTCTGCACATCCTCGTCTCTGACTCTGAGCTGATGATAGCCTGACCTGAGGTCTATCTTCGAGAACCACCGTGCTCCCTTGAGCTGATCAAAGAGGTCATCAATCCTCAGTAGCGGATAATTGTTCCTCACTGTCACCTGGTTCAGGCGACGATAGTCAACACAAAGTCCCAAGCTCCCGTCCACCTTCTTGGCGAACAATATCGGGGAAGCCCAGGGTGAAACCCTGGGTCAGATGAACCCCTTAACCTGCAAGTCCTCCAACTGTACCCGTAGCTCTCGAAGCTCGGCGGGGGCCATCCGATATGCTGGAGTGGATATCGGGGCTGTCCCAGGGTACAAGTCAAAATAAAAGTCTACCTCTCTACGAGGAGGTAGCCCTGGAACGTCGTCGGGAAAAACGTCAGCAAACTGATCCACCACTGCAGGAAAACCAGGACTCCGCACGTCAACTGCTCCAAGGATGAGGCTAGCTAACTGATGAGTAATGGGATGTCCTCTCCTCCGCGGAAGTCCATCCTGTGCTGCTAAGGCTCCCTTCTCGCCGGTGAAGGTGAACCTGCTCCCGTCGGTGCGTACACATCGCACCTTGCGCCTAAAACAGTCAATCTGTGCATGGACCGTAGATAGCCAATCCATGTCCAAGATGATGTCGTAAGGCCTCGACGCTGCTACAAGAAGATCCCAGCCGAAGCTCTCTCCTCCTAGAGTAAGGTCACACTGCCGGAAAAAGTGTGTAATCGTCGAGTCTGCTCCCGTAGGAGTCTCTAGCCGTAAGGATCGAGCCAACGGCTCTGTCGGAATCTCCGAGCTCCGAAAAAGGGCAGCGGCTATGAAAGAGTGAGTCGCTCCTGTGTCTATAAGAACTGCAGCAAGGGTGGAATAGACACATATAGTACCTCGAATCATCTCGGGTGCGCCGTGGTCGTAGGGCTCTGCTGCCTGGAGTTGTGCCTGTCTCTGCCCGCCAGCTCCCTGTGGTCGGGGTGGACCTCCTGGTGGTGGTGGTGGAAGAGCCTCAAAGCGTCGTCCACCACCGGCTGCTCGTCCAGCTCCTCTGCCTCGTCCGCCTCCTCCCTGCGGACCGCCACGGTCGACCCTCTGCCTCTGCCTCGGTGGTCCCTCAACTGTCTGCTGCTCCTCAGCATGGCGGGTCGGGCAGTCACGAGCCATGTGGCCCTACCCGCCGCACGAGTAGCATTGTCTGCCTCTCGAAAGACTGGCTCCTTGCTGTGTGCTCCTCACTTCTGAGCCAGTGCCCTGAGGTCGTCTGCCCGAAGGTCTGGTCTGCCTGGACCCCTGAGTCATCTGTCGACTGTCTGCTGCAGATGACTCTGCCACGTGCCACCCTGCGGTGGGTCGCTGCGCTGTTGTAGACTCAGCAAGGAAGCTCTCGATCAGAAGGGCCCGCTCCAGTACTCCTGTCTGAGTCGGTATGCTGAGGGAGATCAGAGATGCCCTGATCTCGTGTCTCAAACCCTGCTTGAAGGTTCGGGCCCGGAAGAATGGGTCCCGTACCATGTCGGTCGAGTAGCGAGAGAGATCGGTAAATCTCGCCGAGTACTGAGCGACCGTCATGCTGCCCTGCCGCAGCTGAAGAAGCTCCTGGATACGCACCGCACGAAGGGTGGCTAGGACGAACTCCGAGCGGAAGAGGCTCTCAAAGTCCGTCCATAGAAGTGATGACTCATCGTGCACCTGGAGCATCAAGCTCCACCATCGTCCTGCTGCTGCGTGTAGTAGGATCACATCGAGGATCACCATGAGGTCTGCTGGTGTCCTCACTAGCCTAAACACACGTACTAATGCCTCCAGCCAGTCCTCGGCTGCCTGGGGATCCGTCTCCCTGCGAAACCTGGGTGGTCGCTGGTGCTGAAACTCATGCAGTGCGCTGTGGCGACGTGCATCGTCAGCGGCCGGCGCTGGAAGCATCGGGGGCTCGGCGGGTAGTTCTACCGCCAGTGCCACTGCTGACAAAGGGCCCTGCACCGAGGCCTCGTCGCTCGGTGGGCTGTCGTCACACTCGACTCTCGAAACCCTAGCTGGCTGCCGTCGTGGGGCCATCCTGAAAAGGAAACAGGTGTGCCACGGTCAGAACAGTATACCTGGTGAGCTGATATAAGTAATCACAAAGAAAACTTTGAAACACACACGCAATCAATGTTTTCGTGCATTAAGTCCAAATCAGAAGTCAGGGTCCTGGTGTACGGATACGTCGGCCGCCGCACCAACACTGGACTCCCTGGACTGATACTCACACTCAATACGCTAAACATTATTGCTTCACATAGAGAAGATCAGAGTTCGCGGTAGAGCCGAACCCCTCTGATACCAATTTGTCAAGACCCGCCCTCGGGGTCCGTGCCGTGACTACCCCAAGCCCGCCTTCCATAGGCTAGGGGCTGGCGACTAGCACCAAGGCGTAAATCCCGGTAAAAAGGGAAGGCATTGCCTTTGTAAAGTAAACAAACACCACAGAGTAAGCAAGCGGAAGGTAAACACTATGCAAAAGCAGAGTACAACTGAAAGTGAGGAAAAGTAAATGGGCTAGTATACAAACCCAAACTGAAAGTAAAGTACAACTCGAAATGGAAAACAAAAAATGAAAAGTAAAAGCCGCTACACCGAGCTGTCCACTGGAAATCCCACCTGAAGGGTGGGTACAGATAGCTCCACTGCTCCACGGGTCCCGCCGTCCGCTCCGAGCACGTCCCGCCCAGTGATCCTCCTCCAGGTACCGTCCTTCTCTACAAGCCTCAGCTAATGTCAACGCTGTCCGTCATCTGCAACCAACACAACGTAGTGCGGGCAAAGCTTGTGCAGGGGTGAGTATAAGCTACTCAGTAGGGACCCCGAGACCACTGAAGGTCTCTAAAATCCACAAAGGATAAACCACGAAGAAAGGAGCAATCACGAAGTAACAACCGACACTGCTTAGGTATATGCCCATACATATATCTAAGTCATCAATTTCAAATACGCTCCAACCTCCGAGCCCAAATACAAATCAGTCCACACAGGAAAGTAAACGTATTCCACACATGAAAGCAAAACGTAATCCACACAGGATAGCACAACACAATCCACACAGAAAAGAAACAGGATTCAGCTCACACAGGTATACTTCTTCAAAAGACGATAAAGATGATCTCTGATCCATCTAAGTCGTCGGACCCACGAAGGATCGATAGGTAACTAACCCCCGCAAAAGACCCACACAGGATCGGGCCCACGTAGGACCTGTAGGCGCTGGTTTACACAGGACCGCTGAGCGCAAAGACCCACACAGGATCGGACTCACACAGGATCCGGCCCACATAGGACCTGTAGCACTGATCCAAGTAGGATCGCTGAGTGCTGTAGTCGTCGTCGTCGAATCCACATAGGATCTCTGTACTGTCGTCGTCGCAGTCACAGTAGCAGCAGTAGTAGTAGTCACAGTGGCGGTCGCAGCCAGCACTAGGGTTCCCGCACACAGCAAGCTCGTTCGGAGGGTCCGCTCCACGAGCCGAGAATCTGATACATCAACTGTCACAAAGTCCAAAGTTGATGTGTCCAAAAGTTCCGTATCGTCAACAGGAACTCAACGCAAAAGACGGCGCGTCGATCAGACGCCCGGTCTGAGAGTTATTGGCATTTTCGTCTACGGGGCCCGGTTGGTTTTTAAGGAAAAACCAACCCGACCGTACTCCACCTGCATCCAAACCTCGGGCGGAGTATGCCAAAAGATCCGTCTCACTAATAGGAACACAACAAAGCTGACGACACGTCAATCGGACGTCCGTAGCTCAAGATATGAGTGTTTCCGCTCCGAAGGCCCGGTTGGTTTCGTGAACAAACCAACCCGGCCGAACTCAAAGTGTTTAGAAACTTTGAGTGCGATTTACCGAATCGACCGCCTCTATCCAAGGATCGTAATGCCGCTGACGGTTCGTCGATCGGAGGTCCTTGGCTCATGTTATGGCCAAAAGACCGAAACTGATTCGAAACGGGGGGTCCGGGTCCGGGTCGACCCGACCCGGGTCCGACCCGGCCCGACAGGCCGGCTGGCGGCGCGGCGGCGTGGCGGCCTGGTGCCGCATGGAGGCAGCGCGCGGGGGGCAAGGCCCCCGCTTCCAGCAAGGTGGCGCGACTTTTAGCCGCGCCATTTGGAGATCCGGCCCCCCCTCGTGGGGGCCTGCTTGAAGAAACCGGGGGGCCGCCTGCCTCCCCTCAAAGGAACCGCCCCCCCTCATAAATGTGGGGGGGTTAGAGAGTTGACCGGGGGAATTTATTCCCCCGGTCTTTGACCTTCCGGCTGGCCACCTGGTAGGCCGGTTTTTCTCCAACGGGACCGTCAAGCCGGTCCCCTTCCGGTTTCCGACGCCGGCGGCTCGGCGTGCCGCCGGTCTTCCCATCTCTCCGCGGCCCGGAACCGGCCGCGGTGTTCGTCGTCCGGCGCAGTGCGACAGCACCGCGCCCCTCCACCGCGCCTTTGATTCCCTTCGACGCGGCGCGACAGCGCCGCGCAATTTAATCGTGCTAATATCCGCGTGGTGCGACGGCACCACGCCATCTTGTTTCACCCGCAAGATAAAACAACAAGAACAAGGAGGGGGTTCGGCCGTGTTCATGAGGTCCGACCCCCTCACGTTAAACAATAACACAAATTTAATATCCTCATGTTAGTCATGCTAGAACCATGAACAAGGATAAAAAAATAAAAAAATAACAACAACCCCTACCTTGGGTATAGGTTCGAAGATTTGTCAACGTCCCGCGGAAGACAACGTCGCGGAGGTCGGGCGTCGCGGTAATCGTTCATCAAATCCGATGACGAAGAGGTACGTCCAAAGAGGTACGTCGTTGGCGAATCTTCATATGCCGACGAAGGAAGTCCGAGGAGGAAGCAACGTTCCCTTTCGTTGACACGGAAGACGAAGAAGAGAGGAGCGGCGTTCTTCGTCGGAGCTTGAGCGTTCTTCATCTAAGCTTGAGCGTTCTTCGTCAAAGTTGAAGAAGAAGGAGAAGAACCCAAAAGCTCTCAAGATGGCTAAACAAATCTAACCAAATAAAATAAGCTAAGAGCTTATTTTATTAACTCCACCAAACCTTTTTGAATTTCAAATGTTTGAAAAAGTTTAAACAACTCAAACTCATTAATAAGCTAAGTTGTCAAAACAATTAAAGAGGGGTTAAAGGGAGTTTTGAGAGAAGTTGAAAAGTTGGGTTTCGTGTGGGCCCCACCACACTTAATCCTCTCAAGGGAGGTTAAGTGGATTTGGGCCCCACCTTTAACTTCCTTTGAGAGGAGTTAACCAACAAGAGTAAAATAAAAAGTGTTCCACATTTTTATTCAACTTTTTATAATTCTCCCAAAAATTAACTTTCATCCCGCAATAAACGCAACTTCGGAAAAGGTCTCCTTAAGCGAATATCGGCGCTTCGAGTTCGTTGGTGCCCTCGGATTTCAATTCTATGCACCGGATCAAAAGTTAGGAATTCCCGCTCGTTCGTTCACTAAACGTACCCTAGCCAAACTTTGGAAATTGATTCCGGGCACACTGGGCCTTGGAATCAGGTGCCGTCTGAAACCGCGCTCTTGTAAAATTCCAACGAAAATTAAGAAAAAATTTCCCTTGAATTTTACGGGTCTTTACAAAAATACATGGTCTTATGGAAATCAACTCAAAAGGACCCTCATCGGCTCAAAGCAAGATATCTGAGGATTAAAGATGACTACCGTCTAAGTAATATTACCATCAGCTCAATAGTAAATGTCATTGGGAATTTATTTGTCCATACTCTAATCATTTCTTTTCCCAACAACCTCATGTATGACGAGATTCATCCCCCAACCAACTATCTCAATATTGTTAACTGATTACTCCTCACCAACCCATGGCATTACATGGAATAAAAATCTATCCAATCATGAATATATATATATAATGGAGGACACTAACCAAGAAAGTGGTCAATAACACATCATAATCTTATTTATACTATCTGCACACGACTCTAAATAATTCATTGGAAAACAAAATTGAGGGGAAATCACCAAAACAATTATTTAAGCCACATTATATGGCATCTCATTCCCCTACGACGGTTTTTCTCAGCCGTATGGTGATCACTATCCAATATCACGTGATCAATCCCCATAACATGATGTCCTCGTCAACTAAATCCAATGCCCCTATCACCCAACCTTTGATCTTCATTATTCATCTAATCCAAGCCTCACCCAACCCGATGATTACATCACCTTAGTCAAGATGAAAAATTCCATCTCAATCACTGGTCAAAGTCCATCATGTTCCCATGGAACTCAATAATTTATAATTGTAGCATAATAAAATTTATTTAATTAAACAACCATTAAATTTAAACAAAACAACACCCATTCCTAATCCTCTCATGGTTTAAAATATCTCACTAGGATCATCCATTTGTAGGCTTATAGGACAATTCCTATAGGCATCTACCAATGTATAAATTAATTAATTAAATGAAGAAATTAAAATTTTAGGGTATTTCCTTGTAAAATTAATGGAATGCTCAAATAATGACCCTAAAACAACCACAAAATCACTAAGAGATATGATATCCACCTACCTCACATTTGTAGGTGTCTGATTTTCCATTCGTATCCTATAATTTGAGCCAATTTAGATTAAATTGACATTTTTGAAGTGAAACATGAAATATGGTAAAATTTATCACACATATTTAGCTCCCTTTAAGGAGATATCAAATTTGAAAGGAAGTAATAATATTGAAGAACTCAGTGAAATTGTTTCAATACACCCAAATTATCAGGAAATAGAGTCTACATGAAGAAAGCTGATCAAAACATTGTAGAGGAATAAATAGGGGATCTTATATACTATACATCGGTGAAGGAGGAGGAAAACAGTGGAGAAAAGAAATAGTGGAAAGGGAAATGGTATTTCCCCACATTAATTATCCCACACATTTAGCTTTCATGGTTTGGATGGTAATGTGCTAACAACGTGTAACCCAATACCCAAGAACCATGCTTGTAGGGTTCATGATCACCGTTTTCTAAAAAGTGCACTAACTCTATATGATACCTATGTTAAAAATGTAGAAAGGGACACACATCCTGTTACCCATCCTATAAGGTTTGGAAAAAATCCAAAATATACCTGGAGGGCTATATTGTTTTTCTTGGGAGGCCTCATGGGTTTCCTAAACTGTGTGCCCAAGTCTGTGCACCCAAAAAACATGGTTTCTTGGACTTCGATTGACCTAAAACCCAACCTATCCCATAATAAAACTTCCAATAAATATAAATCACCTAAAAACAATGTGTTGTGTCAAAAGAAAACTTGTAATTATGTTCTAGTGAATGAGAAAAGAGTTGGTCTACCCACCAATCTCTGAAAATTCAAAATGGGAAAGGATTTTTACCAACTTTAACAACTTAGGATGTTACAATCTACACACATTAACATAGATCATCCATGAGCTATAAATAAATAAAATATGGTACACAAATTAAATGTCCTAATCAAGACATCCCAAACCACCCCAGTCTCAATGTCACAAGTACACTCTCTCATAGATCTCCCCACAATAGGAGTTACATACTCTGGTCGCTTCCCACAAAAAAATTAAAATAAAACCAATGGTCCACTGACCATCCCTAGACTCAAAAATCATTGTGTGATTCATCATCACTCCTAAACCTCATTAGGTTCTTGTATGTCACACCTTAACCCAATCATGTTTTGAATATCCTCATTTTTATTCCCCATTCCCATGTCCCACATAGCACATATGAGGTAACACATATCCTCATATGCTAAATTAAGGCATGATGCCTTGCACCTCAATCCATTTTTGAATCATATTGATTTTCATATGCCAATGCACATAAATATATATGCACCCAATGATGCTCAAAAATGATATCGGTGTCATGCACGTCACACACACACACAAGAACACACACACACACACATATAACTCATCCGAATAGATTACAACCTACGAAAAAATATCTTTTTAGTCAAAAAATACATCCCATGATCCTCATCCACCCTAAAAATACATGAATCGAAAAATAAAATTCCAAAATAAAACAAAAAAAATTATTTTCATTCCCATAGAGTACCTTTAATCCTAAATAGTGAGCTATCCTGCTCTACAATTGGAACTACACCATGTGAATTTTTCATGAAGGTCATGTTTATGAGGTTGGAATCATAGTGGTGATTCACTAGACTCCAACCACTAACCCCAATATTAGATCTCCCATTCTCTACCATGAACTCCACTTGAAATTGAAACTCATCAACCATCACATTTTATAATTCCTAATTTGTCCTCAAAACCCTAATTATATCTTACACCTTGACTATCAGCTATCCAAAAAGACTTCTTATAGAAACTCTTGAGATGTCCAAATTGTCTGCATTCCCATCAATCCTTTAGTTCCTGCTCGTACTACTCTTGCACCTGACCTAGGTGTCCACAGTAGAAGAACACCATCAATGACCCACTCTGGGGTTATTTACATGATTACCCAGCATGAATGTCCTTATATAACACCTTTAATCATTTATTACTAATATCTAATGAATTTATACTGACATCACATAAACCCATCACTGAACATGAATAAGATTGAGTATTCAAATTTTCTAAGGCTCTAAGAACCTAATTCACTACCTTGGGGGATGAGGCTAACCTGATAATGTTTACCTATACTCTAATGGCATGTTGTAAACCATCATCTAAATACATCACCCTTTAAGTTTCATCAACGACCATTATGGGTTTGAAATGAGATAATATAGTGTGTTTAACTACGAAGTCCATGATGTACATCTCTCTATATTTTAGACTCATTAACTCATGACCTCTCTCTACCCAAAGCATCTCTAAAATGAAGTTCTCAAAGAACCTGTCCACAAATTCATCCCATGATAATCCTTTGTGTCTTCCCAACTAAACTTGCAAGTCCCACCAGTTTTTAGCCATTCATATGAGTGTGTATGTAGCCATCTCCACCCTCCACCATATGGGTTTCTCATTATGCTCAAATATCATCTTCATTGAATCGATCTAGTTCATAGATGTCTATGAACAACCCTCGCCCTAAAATAGTGGTATGTGTTGTGATTGGAACCCTTGAGCATGATATGCTATAGAAGTATCTAGTCCATCATATACCCTATCAATTCCCTAGTTTACATGAAATTGAATTTCTCTAAGATACTCATAAAAACCCAAAAATGTGTCAAATATAGTGTCCACCACACCTGTATATATTCCTATACCTAATCTTGTACCTATTGATCATGATCATCCTAACCCTACGTGGTGTTATACAGAACCACAGACATCTTAATCATTGCATTCTCTTGTGAAACCAAAACACCACCCACCTAACGGTCCATTGGATCCCATCTAGGTGTCAACCACTAAATACAAATATAATGGTCAGAAATCCATAACAACATATATATATATATAAATATATATATATTAGAAAATCATTTTTACCAGGCTACACAATCTCACTACCATTACTCTCCCCCTTTGAAAAAATGTCACCCAACATCCAAACATAAGTCCCCTTAACCGCCCATATCAGTGCCAAGTATCACATATGCCTCAATCCACACCCATCCTGACAAACCATGTTGCCTTAATCTGACAACCTTGTCACCCAACCTTGTGATCAACATCAAACCATATCATCATACATTTTTTTTCCAATAAGATCCATTACCATAAAAATAGATCTCATATTATATACTTTTTTCGTTGAAACTATATTCCATGGATGGTTGAGTAAGATTCCCCCAATGAGAGGCTGGGTAGGAAAACATTGTATATCTTCCTTTGTTGGCACTTAAAAATATAGGAGTTATCATGATATGGGACTTTGATGATGATCAAAAAGACATTCAATAACTAGAAATGAATATATATATATATATATATAAATTTTAAACCCTCTATGTACATAATATGAAATTATGAAAAACCCTCCCTTGCCATACTTTTCTAAGGGTCAAATAATTTCTCCCTTACCATAACATGTCAAGGATCCCAAATAAAAAAATATAGTAGTAATATATATATATATATATATCAATTAATTAAATAAAATGAGCAATAAAATGAGCAATGAAAAACATAAATTCCAACCCATGTTGACTTGGTTTGTCCACCATGCATGGGGATGCAGGAACACAAACCAGAGTTATAAACCCCATTCCAAAAACATAGAAACATCTAATCCACCAAATACCAAATAGTAAGACCAAGAGGGAGGTAACATAGATCCCTCAAATACCATTTGAAGAAACATGACCCGTTTATCCACCTGAACAGTGTTATGGGATAAATGCCAATGGGCCTTAGGTGTGCATCTCCATATGCCAATTTCTACCAACTTGTAGCGATGGTGAAGTGAGTTGTGGGTGGGGAGAATATATGCAATGGTTATGATATAAGAATGGTCTAATACATAGATAATTTATAGGAAAAAAAATTCCAATATAAACTTGACCAGTATCCCGCCGTTGGTGGAAGCACTAGTAATATAATATAATAGAAGAAGCATAATCAACAATAGTTGTGAAATAAATATTCAAGATAATATTCCATTTTTGGATTCCTGAAAAGAACATATACGAGACCAATCACACATACCAATAAGAATAAGGTTCTCAAATAGACAACCTTCATATATACATATATAACAGCATTCCGAAACATAAATAAAACAAAAGGGAAACTCTATCTGATGTAGGAACCTCAAGGTCCCATTCCATCCACCCCATACTAAATTACACAACACTAATGTCCAAATCTAGATATAGAACCCATAGTTAGTTGATAATCTATAAAAACTCTACACATCATTACTGGATCGTGTAGGGAGCGAGAAATAATCTTTGTAGGACACCACCAACATGTGCCTCTCATACATATATGTTTCATGAGTTCTATCTAAATAATAAATATAACATCCCATCACACATACATAATAACAACATTCCATCCTTGTTCTCCGGTGACGCAAAGAAGAAATAACAATCTTCAGCCGATTACAGTATACCGTAGTGGAGAGGATCCTTAGACAAAGCCAAAGGCACCCCAGGATGTAAATCATCCCAGGTGAACCCTCAGGTTCAGCCTCTATAAAAATTGCCTAGAACCTCATGCCAAACATTACGTCATGTTCAAAAAAATTTGATTCCTTCAAGGTATTCCCCAATAATCAAATACCTATCCCTATGGTCCTTAACTCATAAGAAACGTCATCGGATCAAATAACAATGTCCGAGGGACAACAATGTTTACTCTCGAAGTAATTTAACTATTGGATAAACAATTGAAACCCATAAGAATGATGATGTATTTCCTCCCAAATAAATTTTAGACCAACAACCTCATATTCGATGAGCCTCAACCCCCAACTGAAAATCTCAACACTATCAACTACTGGATCCACACTATCCCCATGGATTTCTATGAAATGAAAATCCAACTAATCATCCTAAGCCTCATAAAATTGAGGCCTATATTGTAAATACCATAGACCTAGTAGCCTAAAGTCAGTCCCTTACCTTATTATATATTCCTAGATATAATATTTGAATACCAAAGTACTGATTCGTTTGTTAATTTTGGAAACCAAATTTCATACAAGAATATTACATTAATAATTACTATAGACAATACAACATAGTGAGTCCTTTGAGAAAACCATTTTTCTCCGTGATTATCCCTAAATGTTAATCAAAAATACACATTGGAATCCTTGGTAAAAATAAAAAATAAGAAACGGGTGAGATAAAAATGTTAGTATGGGAAAATAAACACTGTAATCTATAATAAATAAACATAAGCATTAAGTAATGGTGAATAACTAAAAACACATTCCATTAAAACATAATCTTGAGGATAATATGGTATGAAATCTAATCATATAATTCCATATATATAATTACATGCTAATGAAACCTAACAAGGGATATTCTAATAGTACAATACTCAAATGGAATATCAATAACTAATATCATAATTAGGTAATGCAAAATACCGGACATCAAAATCATACTTCCAAGGCTTTAGCCAAGACACCATACAAAATCAGGTAAGACATCAGCTAATACCCAATCTTTTTTGTATCATGATACCTACCAATGACTGAAGGGGATATACTAGTCCCTTACAAACACTTAATAAGTTTAATAAATTAATTATATGAATTGGGTGAAACATAATCAACATATACATTCTCATTTTAATTAGAATATGAAAATTAAATATTTTTCCCATATAATAAATCTAATAATACACCATCTAGATAAATATGGTGAATGGTGTCAAAAAAGTAAATCCCCATCAAAACTGTTCATAAAAAATTAATGAAAATATGAAAAATGGTACAATATGAGATCAACCTTAGAAAATCATATGACTCCACAAATTATGTTGGAAAAGATACTTTAATATGATCAATGAAGATTTCTTGGGGAAAGTACCCTTTTATCTTTGAAATTACTTATTCTTTAGAATATTTCCAATTATAAAAGAACAAATCATCATTGAAAAAAATCCTTTTAAACATGAAAAGGATTCCTTAAGGAACTAAGGTTTCATAAAATTGAAAAAATATTATCATCTAGTATAATTTTAAAACAACATTTCATTTAAATATTGAAAAACAAGAATCAGTTATAAGAGTATTTTTAAAATAATGTGTGAGTGTTAACCAAATGAATAGATTATTTTTTATCATATATAAATTAACATAAAAAAGTAAAAATACAACTTAATATAGTTAAAATTCATTAGAATCCTTATCCCAACATAACATAATAATGGTGGTATAATTTTAACTCAATGAATTGAAATTGAGTTAAGATTTCCCTTACCACTATGGAACTAATTGAACCGTATGTGCCATTAAATTAATCATCATCAATTGAAACATCGAAGACTAGTAAGATGATGAGAATAATGATATAATATTTCAAAAGTAATTATATATACAACATATGCTAGAAAACCACTCGTGTGCCCCTCTACCCCATTGGGAACTGGCCTAAGCACAAGGGTTGGCCACCTTGGGCCTCGCTGGGGACGTACATCACACAGGTGGGTAGGCTAGCACAATACCTAGTTACACAAAAACACATTTTCTATTAGGAGAAAATAAAGGAATATATCAATATGCTAAAAAAATATGAGCCTCAATCAGAATGGGAATCGACTGATGCTGATGATCCGACCGGGTATGATTGGGGTGATTATGACTATTTGAACATGTTATCTCGCTCTCACTATCTCTTATTTGTCTCTGCACTATTTCTTTTTATTAATAAATTTGGTGGTCCAGGCATGCTTGGATCTGACTTTTTGGGTAATTATATATACACCATAAATTGGAAATAAGTGGTGAATAAATAATATCTAATAGAAATAAAAGTGAGATGAGAAACTCTTACCTTATTTCCTAAAGAAATTTTCAATTGTACTTATTGTCCCAGATAATAAAATTAGATTCATTAATTACTTAATTTATAACCTATTAGATACGGATTTTTTATTATAATTTTATTAAGTTCATTTATGGCCATTTAAATGGGTAATAATGTTTAATTTTGTTGTTTTGGGAGCGTTCGTTTCATAGTTTTATAGTCAGTTCTCTTGAGTATAAATATCAATGTTGTTTTCAAAAGGCTGATAAACTCTAGAATTCGAATGGAATGATATTATTAAACATAAATGTTTTTAAATGGTCCTAATATATCATTTTTTATATGTTATCTGTAGGATCCCTGATACAAATATTAGTATCTGAAAAATGATGTAGATGCTCAAAATACAATATGGGTGAATTGTATACTTTAAAGATTCCATCGAAACCATTTAGTTTGGTTAAAACATGTAATGTTTAACAAATTTAAATAAGATGAATTCACAAGACCATTATGTTCTACAAATTAGTTTGATTCTAGAAATGTAGTTTCGAAAATGAAATTCTGAAATGTGGTTCCAAAAACTAAACTAGTTCTACAAACTTTCTGGATTCTGGAAATGTGGTTCTGAAAATGAAATTCAGGAAATGTTGTTCCAGAAATGAAGCTAGTTCTATAAACATTCTTGATTCTAGAAATGTTGTTCAAGAAATTAAACACAACCAATTATTACAAAACAAATATTATACCTTAAAGTGTATAGAATATTATTTAATCCGAGTACAAGTATGAGAAAGTGTAAGATAATTATACATTCCCTATAAATCAAAATACAACAGAAAACAAACATGAAACAATACAAGTAGCAAGTAGTAAATATTTTAACTCAAAGAGTAGGTTATCCAAGAACCTTTGATAACGGTATCTTGATTTATACTTTCAAGAATGTATGTATTACCCACCCTAGGATAGGCCCTCAATCCAAAGATCGGTATCTATCTTGCTATCTCCACAATCCCTCGATTTAGAAGGAAATCAGAACTTTTATCTTCCAAACCCAGAATCCCATGATCATCACGATCAAAGTATACACAAAGAAATTCTAAACAAGTTTTTCACACCTGAACAAGTTGTTCATGACATCTGCAAAAAGCAGTGAGAGTTAAAGGATCCTCTCTCTCTAGCATGTAATCTCTAGATTGGTAGAACAATTCAACAATTGTCCAAAAGAAAAAAGATAAAAAGTTCTGAGCCCTTTCAAATTAGCTCCTATTTATAGGCACATCTTAAACGGTCAGCTCCCTCCTCCAACAATCATATTTTTCCTTGAATCTCAGAGGGTCCTATATATGCGTCTCTCAAACGAAGGTTAGTTAATAACATAATGAACGACATTGTTCTATACATATAACAAATCTAAGAAAAATAAAGTTTCTTTAATAAAATCTAAATTTCTGATGTCCAAAAAACCATTCGGTGTTTATAATACATGAATATTTAGTTTCTTCTTTTCTAAGAATTTAGAATCATAATTCTATAGATCTAAGAGTCTGAATTCTGAGGAATGCAGAACCTGAATTCTAAGGAATTCAGAACCTTAATTGTAAGGAATTCAGAACCTTAATTATAAGGAATTCAGAACATGAATTATGAGAACTTCAGAACCAGAATTTTGAGGAATTCAGAATATAAATTCCGAGGAATTCGGAACATGAATTTTAGAGAATTTGGAGTATGAATTTTAGATAATTTGGAGTCTGAATTTTAGAGAATTCAGAACTATATTTCTGATCCCGAAAACATAATACTCTATATAATAATATTTATAGAATTTTGAGGTTTTAGATGTGAACCTAAATTTTACACTTACGAAAAAAAGTATATTTTAGAGTAATTAGAATATTAACAATGAAAACATGGTAAGGATAAATTATCCTTGGGGATGGAAAATTTTCCTTATCAAGGAAAATATTTGGGAAAATAATGTTTTCCTTCAGATAGGGTTTTTGTGATTTTTAAAACATGAAGTAATGGAAAAGTCATAATGAAACCTTATTTACTCAACAATCTACCCCAAACATGAAGGAATGGAATAGTAATGAGGAAACCTTATTGACTCAACAATCTCCCCCTTTTTAGAAAGAACAATCATCCTTACAAAAAAGAATATAAGGACTTTAGAAATTTTTTTGGCTTGTAAATATGAACTTACATCCATTTACATATTGATCAAATTGAATACAACTAACTCCCCATTAGGCATTGAAATCTCTAAGGATCTTATTGAAAATTTCCAAAATGAGATTTTTCATTTTCTTGCTTACAAAAATTTTCATTAGGAAAATTTCCCCTTAGATGAACTCCCCCTTACTAAAAGCAATTCCTTCTTTACTTAGTATTCTTTTTGACATTATATTCTCCCCCTTTGTTATTTTAAAAAAATATATATGGAATAGAATGGGAATATGGTACCTGAAAGATTAGTACTAAACAACCAATACACAAGAAGTGCAATAAAATTTTCATTAGGATCCAAATATTTTGTAGAATAAAGAAATACAACAAAAGATCAGATTTGTAATGAAATTATCCTTCCTTATCATTTGGAATCATCTTCTTCACTATGGTTTTGAGATTCTTGAGTTCCTTGTTATCCTCTAATGCATGTGTGAGAATCTAATCCTGATCTTCTGTTCCCTTTTATAAGGCTTTGATTATTTATTTCTAATCATTAAGAAACTCTTCCGAATCCATCAAGGATTCTTCCTTCTTAGCAAGCTTTTCTTCTATCTCAACTCTGAGATCCCTTTCTCTTTTCCAACTCTGAGTATCAGAAAATAACTTCCCATTCAAATCTTTCACTTCTTGTTTTTGAGATGTCTATTCTAGAGATAGAATCTCCTCAAAACTATTTGTGAGATCCCTGATCTTCCCATATTCAGTGTCAAAAGATTCCTTGACACTTTGTTGAAATTATTCAAGGATTTTCAACTCTTCAAATATCTTCCTTGACCATATTGTCATATATTTACATGATCTTTTATGAGCTTCATAGCTAATAATTTTTTTTAATTCTGCCTCGATTGTGACACATTTATCCATCACCATGGATACAGAATCTACTTTTTATTAAATTAATGTTGAAGCATCTAGTATCTCGAGTCTATACTGGGTAATATTGGAATAGTCCCAACAATCTTTTTTAGAGACTGAACTATAATGTCATGTATAAGAGAGGATGATTCTGAATCCTATAATTTGGTTTGTGGGGGTTCTTTTTCAATTTCAATTTCCTTCCTCTTCGATGAACCACCAACATATTTCTTCATTACTCCAACCTTTCTAGGTGTATCAGCTACAACCTATTTTCTATTATCAACTTTTTTAATGACTTCTTCTTGATTAGGATTCTTTTGTTCACTATCAAATAGATGAACAATTGTTTCTTCATCAATTTCTTCCTTCTTGGCTCCTGCCTCAACATCCTCTGGAAGAATGAAATCATAGTTAGAGATTTCTTCATCAGATACTAGGTTCAATTCTTCTCCACTCTTATCATCATTCCTTGGGTAAGAAAGTTTTGAAGACTCGGCTTTAGAGGTTCGGAATGAAAATATTCAGAAGGTCTTTCCATCCCATGAAAATCCTCAACATTTTTTATCGAATCATCAATATCACCACTGCCTTCTTTTTCTTCTTCATCGACTTCATTTTGTTGATCTTTTTATAGAGTCATAATTTTTTTTCCTAAAGTCTCTGGTAAAGGATCTATTATAAAGGATTCTAATACCAGAATATTCTTGGATACCTTCTCAGTAGCCTTTAAATGTGATTGGAAAATCTCTACCTCAGACAACTATTTCTTTTGCTCTCTTCTCTTTCTCATGCATCTCAAGCTCTTCAGCTACCTTTTCGATAAATTATTTTACCTCAGTAGGGTCCAAGAAAAAATCATGATCCCCTTATTTTTTATCTTTCTGGGCTTCTCTACAATTTTCTACTACCTCATCCGGATATTCTTTTTGTTTCTTCGGCTTTGGGGGTGCTGAATGAATTTCCTTTACCAATGGAGTTTTTGCCTTCTCTTCTGGTTCCTTCACCATCCTATTTCATCCTCCCTTATTAGACGATTTATCCACTTCTATATTCATTTATATGGTTTTTACCTCCTCTTATGTTAAATCATAGATTTCTTTGGATTATTTAGAAAACCTACCTTTCATCCTTCTCATGGTTTCATCACTCAATAACATGACATTGAAATTCCACTACTTAGAATTGAAAGGTATTTTGATGGATTTTAAAAACCGAACAATCAACTAATAGAGAATGGATGAATACATTATAATTTGAGATTTCAAATTCCCATTCATGATATTCTCAATCGTAATAAGAATGTACTTAACCATATTTATCTTCCTTAGATTTACCAAGAAATCAAGAATATAAATGTTACACTTATTTAGAGTTTCTTTATCACCTTTTCTCATAATAATGAATCCTTAAACCCATAGTTCATGAATCCTAATGTTTGTAGACAGGCGAAGAATCTTTGGAGTCTTTAATTTGGAAAGTCCAAGAAAAGAAATGGATTTTACCTTATCCAAACATCCCTAAACATCAGGTATCTTGTTGGTTCAAAACTCATCTTCCCCTTAGTAAGGAATACCAACCACGATTGCAGCCTTATTGTTAGAAAGTGAATATGTATTTCCATAACACTTTAATGAGAAATTACTCATTCCCTCTTCCTTGAATAAAGTTATTGACTCATAAAACTCTACTAATAATTCTGAATATACCAAATCCTGAGATTTTTGTTTTGAAATACATACAGTCTCCAAGCCATTGAGTTTGATATTCTTAGAAACGATAGGGTTATATTTGGAATAAAAATTTGGATCAATTAAACATTCTTTGTATATCTGTCATTCAGATATTGGATGGACAATAGACATTTCTTTCTAGGAAGATACTTTGGTAGACATTCAGAAATAAGAATGTTCCGGGAAGTTCAAAACGGGCTTATATATGAAGGGAAGATATTTAGGACACGAAGTCTTGAGTTTGTTGTGGGACAACCATGGGAGGTTCTTTTATATAGGAAATTGGGGGTGACAGTTCACCTCCCATGATTGATCCAATGGTTGAAATATTCTTGAGAAGATATTATGGTTGATATGGTAGACAATGAAGGATTTTGATTGAATCTAATATTTTGAGGTTTTTTTAAAAAAACATTCTGATTTAAGGAAAAGTGAATTCAAAAATTTTAATACAAAATGAAAATACCAACAGTTAAAAGACGATTACAAAAATTTATAAATGGAAACACACAATCAGAATTTCTCGGAAGATTATTCTTAATGTTGAAAATTATTCTCGAAGAACATTAGATTATGAAAATATTGATTACGGACACATTGACTATGAAAATCGTTATTTCGAAAATTTTAGATACGAAAAACTTCATTTCGAAATTTTTTAGTACGAAAATCACCATTACGAAAAATTTAAGGTCAAAAATCATCATTACAAAAATTTTAAGTACAAAAATCTTCAATAAAAAATTTTTTAGACTATGAAAAAAAATTATACTATGAAAAAAAATTAGGCTATGAAAAAAAATTAGACTATGAAAAAAATTTAGATTCCCAAAAAATTTAGACTACGAAAAAAAATTAGAACCTAACAAACAAATGTACTCCCTCAATGAAAAGAAGTTCCTTATTGTAAGGAGATTGGTTTAAATAGGAAGTTAATATAGAATATTACATTATTGTTATCATTCCTACCTTCTATTTAATGTATTTATATCTATCGGATGATAAAGATGTTCTGAAAATATCAACAAGTTGATCTTCTGTTCCGATAAATTAAGGAATGATATATCCATTTTTGTGTTTGATCCCTAAGAAAGTGATTCCAAATATATTTGTGATTTTCATGAGAGTGATGTGCAGGGTTTTAACATAGGGAAATGGCACTAGTATTATCACACAACAATTGTGTTTTGGAAAAACTTCTACCATAGTTTGTGAGTGTGTATTGCATCCCTAACACTTGAGCACAACAAATTCCAAATTCTACATATTCAACTTCAGCAATGGAAAGTGATACTAAGTTTTTCTTTTTTCATGACCAAGAAACTAATGAATATTCTATGAAATGACAAGTTACAGATGTACTTTTAATATCCATTCTATATCCACCAAAGTTAGAATCTGAAAAAAAACCTTTCAAAACTAAGTCATTTCTAGAAGTATAAAAGAGTCCAAGATCTATGGTTCTCATTAAGTATAGAAAAATATTTTTTCCTACCTTCAAATGATATTCCTTAGGATAGTATTGATATCTTTAACATAAGAATACTAAAAACATTATGTATATATGACTATATCTCAAGTAAAGTAGACTTCCTATGATACCTCAAAAAGATGTTTGATCTACTTGTTTCCCTGCTTCATCAAGATAAAGAAAATTTGAGGTATCAATGGGAGTACTTATATTCTTAGTGTTTTCAAATCCATACTTTTTAAGTAGATCTTTAATAAACTTATGTTTGGTTATATGGATTCATTTTGGTTTTTGAGAAATTTAAAAACCAAGGAAAAATGTTAACTCACCCATCATACTCATTTCTAACTCATATTTCATTAAATCCACAAAGGAATTGATTAAATATTGATATGTTGAACCAAATATAATGTCATCAACATAAATTCAGACAATAAAAACATTTTTCTTATTTTATTTATAAAAAGGGTTGGATCTGCACTTCCCATAACATAATTTTTTTGAATCAAAAATCCTGTAAGTATATCATAACAGGCCCGAGGAGCTTGTTTTATTCCATAAAATGCTTTAGAAAGTTTAAAAACATGTTTAGGATGTTTTGTATCTTCAAAACCAGAAGGATATTCAAAAAAAAAACTTCCTATTGAACATAACCCTCAAAAAAGCACATTTCACATTCATTTGAAAAAGTTTGAAATTGAAGAATGCTATAAAGGCAAGTAGAATACGAATAGATTCCAGTCTGGCTACTGAATCATAATTTTCCTCATATTCTATTTCTTCTTATTGATAATAGACTTTTCCAATAAATGTCTCTTTATTTCTTACAATGATTCCATTTTCATTACACTTATTTTTAGAGACCCATTTTACTCCAATAACAGAAGTTTCCTTAGGACTTTCAACCATGGTCCAAACATTATTCCTTTTATTTTTGTTCAGCTCATCTTGCATAAAGTTTATCCAATCATTATCACCTAATGCTTCATCAGTGCTTTTTGGTTCTAATTGGGAAAGGAATGCAAGATGTTATACTTCATTTATAAAAGAACTTATAGTCCTTACAGGTTGATTTAAATCACCAATGATACTATCACAGGGATGATTCTTAAGAAACAACTAATTTTGGTTTTGTAAAACATGTTCATCAACATAAGAAAGGAAATCATCTGGGGTAAATGTTTTATAAATACCTTCTTCAACATTTTCCTTATCAGAAGGATCTTCTATCAAGGGATGATAATCAGTTTTTGAAAACACATTAAAAAATGTAGGTTGAGGTTGTTTAAAAAAAGGATCAGTCTCATCATATTTTACATGTAATGTTTCTTCAATAGTACAGGTTTTTTTTATTGAAAACTCTATAAGTCATAGAAGTTCTGGTGTAGCCTAAGAAAATTCCTTCATCAGATTGTTGTGTGAATTTTTGTAGATTATCTTTAGAATTCAGAATAAATAGCTTACACCCAAAAACCATGAAAATGGAATGTTTAGGTTTTCTACCATTCCATGAATCATAAGGAGTTTTATTAAAAAAAATGTCTTATGGAAACATGATTTATAGTATAAAATGTAGTACATATAGCTTCAATCCAAGAAAAATTGGCAACCAAATATTCACACAACATGGTTCTTGTTATATATTGAATAATTATATTTGTTCTTTCAACATCAACATTTTGTTGAGGTGTTCTTTGTGATGAGAAGTTATGAGTAATGCCTTTTTTTACTACAAAAGGATTAAAAATCAGAATTTTGAAATTCACTTCCATGATAACTTTGAATAGTTATCAGGGGAAGGTTTTTCCCATTATTAAATTGGGCTCTAAATGTTTTGAAATATGAAAAAACATCAGATTTCATTGCTAGAAAATAAACCCATGTAAAACAAGGGTAATCATCAACTAAAACGAATACATACAATTTTCCTCTAAGGCTTCCTGTTTTTTTTTACCAAAAAGATCCAAATTTACTAATTGTAATGCATGAGTATTTGATACTTCACCGATTGATTTAAATCTTGATTTATTTGGCTTACCATATTGACGAGGATCACAAACTTTTGAAAAATCAAATCTATGCTCTAAGAGATCCTTCAGTAGTATTTTCTTAGAGATTTTTCATAGGTTCGTACGGTTACAGTGTCCTAAAATCCTATTCCATAACCAAGAATGATCTATCATTTCACTAAGGCAAGGTCAATCTTGGCTTCTAAGGTTTTCTATGTTTAATGTGTAAGAATTCTCTTTCCTATTGAATGAATGAATAAACCCTTCCTTGGAATTTTGTTCTAAGAATTTTTCATTCCTAAAATTCACAAGGTATCCTTTATCATATAATTGAATTATGCTAATGAGGTTGTGCTTAAGACCCTTAACAAATAAAACATTTGAAATCAATTTTTTTCCCAGAATTACAATGTAACATAAGATAATAATTTCTACCCTAGCATTATCTTCGAAAGTTACTTTTCCTCCTTTCATCTTGATAATATTTTCAAAGATGTTTTTGTTACCAATCATATGCCAGGAACATCCTCTATCCATTTACCATGTATTATTGTTGGTACTATCTTTATTTTCCAGAAAATAAGAGTGTTAGAATTTCAGAATCCAAACCTTCTTGGATCTAGAAATTTTAGACAATAAAAATTTGGTATCCACATTTGTTTAGAAACATAATATTTTTTAATCCCAAGGGATTGAAGATTATTTAAATAACAGTTCTTCTTCCAATGCCCACCACTTTGAAATTTATTACAAAAATGGGCTCTAGGAGGAATGAAATATTTCTTTCTAAAAACAAGTTTTTCATTAGAATAACATAATCTGTGATTATTAACATGAGGTCAGTTCTGAGAATATATCTTGTCCAAATTTTCCTTACTAGAAGTAAAATTTGCAACAAGTTTCTTCAAATAAATAATTTCAGAATTTAGTCTAAGTACTAAATTATTATCCTCTGGGATAATAGACTTAGTGTTAAGTTTATCCTCCAAAACATCTTTTTCTAAAAATTGGTTTTTAGGATCCTTAAAAAGATTATCCTTCTCATAATTAGATTCCTCAAGTTTCATAGAACGATTTTCTAAAAAAAGTATTTCTTATCATGATATTTGGTAATATCTGAAATTTATTTTGTTAGAATAAATTCTATATAATTTTCTTTTTTGAGTTTCATAGATACTTTACAATTTCTTATGTAGAAACTTAGCAAACTTAAAAACTTCATAATAGGAAGGAAAATAATTATCATTATCTGATGAAGAGGATTCTTCATCTGAAGAAAAATATTTATTATGAAATTATTCACTCAAAGACATGTTGGTTAATGATTCAGCAGTTCATACAATAGTCATAAGACATTGATTTTGAAATGGAGCTCATTCTATTAAACCAATATTCTTTTGATCAGATGATTCATAATATGATGAATCGTCAGAAAAATCTCCACCTCTGGAACTCCAAGTGTCATTGGCTTTTAGAACATTCTTATTTTTTGATCTGTAGAACATCTTCTTATTTCACTCAGAATTCTTGTCCTTCTAGTCTATTTTCATAATTAAAGGACTATCAGGTTTGATATGACCAGTTCTTCTACATTCATATCATGAAACTTCTCCTTATTTTTTTATCTTTTCAATATTTCATCTTATATTAATATTGAAAGTTATTTTTCCCAACTATAATGTTCATCCTTTGAAAAATATTAGCTTGTTCATTATTAGAATTTTCACTTTCACTGGATTCAGATAAAAAAGTGACTTTCTTTGATTTAGATCTTGTAACATTCTCAGGAGTCTTAGCTTTAATATGTTTTGAAGTAGTTGTAAAAGCAACAACTCCATTCCCATTCTTCATCTTAACATTGTCAGCATCTATCTTTATTCCAGTCTCATGTTGAAGAAGAGTTCAAAAAGCTCACCAAAAGTAATCTTTAAGACTTTACAATTCTCATCAATTGTTGTTTTATTTGATTCCCACTCATTTAGAATGTTTTCTATAATCTTGTCCACAAGTACCTCATCATCCAATCATTTTTCACCAATGTATTGTATGATGATGACAATATATATGAATCTCTATTGTACTATACATATAGGTTCTCTATAAGGAAAGAAAAAACCATGGTACTCAGCACTAGGAATAACTCTTCTAGTTTCAATAACAGTGGAAGTTCCAAAATGAGTTACTTCAAGTTTCTTACAAATAAAATTTGAAACTTCATAAGAAGAAATTTTTCTATATATATTCATGGTCATGGAACACAAAAAATTATTTCATACAATATAGTTTAGTTGATATTTTGACTTCTCTTGATTAATAAAATTTCCAACTACTCTATCAAGAATCTTGTAATCTACAATAAGCATAGCAATGTTGTCCACTCCAGTATTAATGAAAAAAGTCTTCATACGATCTCTTCAATATTCATAATCATTCCCATAAAATATAGGTGTTCTAGTAGGATTAAGATTTTCAATTGAACCAACATTCATTCCTTCAATATCAATGAAAAATTTCATTCCACACTAACTAGTTAGTAATAAATGTTTGGAAACAAGGATGAAAATTCCTAACCAAGGAAAATATAAAACAATGAAAAACATGATAAAGAAAACTTATATGTGAAAATAAGTATTTTATTGACCAATCTTTTGATAACAATTTTAGGATCGCTGATACTAATTTTAGTATCTAAATAATAATGTAGATTCTCAAAATACAAGAGGGAGGTTTAATAGTATACTTTAAAAATTCCTTTGGAACCATTAATGTTGGTTAAAACATTTTATGTTTATCAAAGTTCAACTGGGTTAATTCATAAGACCTCTAAGTTCAAAAAACTTCTTTGATTCCGGAAATGTAATTCCAGAAATGAAATTTTGGAAATGTGGTTCTAGAAATGAAACAAGTTCTACAAACTTACTAGATTCTAGAAATGTGGTTCCGAAAATGAAATTCTCTAAATGTGGTTCCGGAAATGAAACTAGTTCTATAAACTAACTAGATTCTAGAAATGTGGTTTCAAAAATGAAACTTAACAAAAGTTTGCAAAATAAATATTCTACCTTAAAGCATATAGAATCTTATTTAATCAAAGTACAAGTATAAGAAAGTATAAGATAGTTTTACTTTCCTTATCAATAAAAATACTGCATAAAAGAAACTTGAAACAATACAAGTAACAAGTAGTAAGTATTTTAACCAAAAGAGTAGGGTATAAAAAACATTGGACAATGGTCTCTTGATTTATACTTTCACGAAATTCGGTCTTACCCACACTAGGGTAAGCCCTCAATACAAAGATCGATATATGTCTTGCTATCCCCGAAGGCCCTCGATTTAGATGGAAATCAAAACCTATTTCATCCAAACCTGTAAGCCCACGATCAGCACCATCATAGTCTGTATGAAGAAAATATGAACAATTTATTCATAGCCGAAAAAGTGGTTCACGGCATCTGCAAAAAGCACTAAGATTAGAAAGATCCTCTCTCTATAGCATGTAATCTCTATATTGGTAGAACAGTTCATCAATTGTCCAAAAGTAAAAAAGATTAAAAGTTCTGAGCCCATTCAAATGAACTCCTATTTATAGGAACATCTTTAATGATCTGATCCCTCCTCCAACAGTCAAATTTTTTCTTGAATCTCGGAGGGACTTCTATACGTGTCACTCAAACAATAGTTAGTAAATTATAGAATGCACGACATAGTTTTATAATTATAAAAAATTTAAGAAAAATAAGGTTCCTTTAATAAAATATAAATTTCCAGAGACCAAAAAACCATTCAATGTCTATAATACCTGAATATTTAGATTCTATTTTTCATGTAATTTGGAACCTGGATTCTTAAGAATTGGGAACATGAATTCTGAGGAATTCAGAACTTGAATTCTAAGGAATTTGGAACCTGAATTATGAAGAATTCAGAACCTGAATTCTGAGGAATTAGAAACCTAAATTTTATATAATTCAGAGTCTAAATTTAAGAGAATTCTGAGTCTTAATTTCAGAGAATTCAGAACCTGAATTCAGATCATTATAACAGAATACTCTATATCTAAATATTTATAGAATTCGGATGATTCAGATGTGAAATTGAATTTTCCACTTAGGAAAAAAGTTATATTTTAGAGCAACTAGAATATGAACAACGAAAACATGGTAAGGATAAATTTTCCTTGGGAAAGGATAATTTTTCTATTTATGGAAAATATTAGGGAAAAAGAAGTTTGCTTTATGATAGGGTGTTTGGGATTTTCAAAACATAAAGGAATGGAAAAGTCATAAGGAAACCTTATTGACACAACAATGTCCCCCGAACATGAAGGAATGGAAAATTTATAAGGAAACCTTATTGACTCAACATTATGAGGATGATTCATCATAAAAAATGTTAATGAGAAATTATTAGTTAAATTTGGTTATTTTTACAATAATCACAATCTAGAATCATTTTACTGAATATTATGTTTATATACATTTTCAAAAACATTAAATAAGTTTTTATTAACATATTATAAAGTAGTATGACTATAAAATGGATTTGTGAATAGCCAAGAATTTATAAATCTAAACACAAAAGTTTTATCCATGAAGGTAGAGAATCGACTCCGCTTGGATGATGTTTGGATTTATAGAAAAAATGTAAAATAGAAGTGAATTTACGATTAATATTACACTAAAATAATTAAATTATAGAGTATTTATGATATTGGGGTTACCATGACACTTTTTATAAAGGATTTTAGGGAAGGATAAGAAAATAAAATATATTAAAAGTCAAAGAGGGTGGGTTTTCCCTTTTTAGTGTCATCCCCTTGAGAACTTCCACTAAGAACATGGAAAAGGGATTTTGGTGGGACAGACAAGACTAAAATTTATAGAGTAGGTTTTGTATACTAATTGGGGAGAATATAATAAGGCTTTTAATCTTAGATGTTTTTGGTAGAGGGTTTGGTGAGGGGTGGTATTTATAGTGGGGAGAGGGGTGTTTTTTGATAATTTTATTCATTAGTTAATTATTTTGACTTAAGACTATCAATATTTCTTTACTAAATAATGAAAATATGGATTTTGAGTTAGATATAATAGAAAATTACATCATATATGACTCAAAAATGACTCATAAATTATTTTACTTGTACTATAATTTTAAATACCGTAAATTAAAGTATTTCACTATTCATAAAAAATTCAACTTTTTTAGAAAAATCCCAAAAATTTAACCCTAAAATTTTTTTTAAACAAAAATTACTAAAATAAACTCAATTTTATGAAAATAATTTTCTAAATAGGATAAATTTAATTTTTATTTAATGTCATCAATTCTTTGATTGTTTCATTAATAAAGTATTTTTTTCATAATCATTGCATAATTATTTAAGATAAATATTTCTTCATTAAAAATTAATAATAAAATACCATGATATAGATAAATATTTTATTTTTAAAAATAATATATATAGTCATATATATAATATTCTAAATATCACAATATTAAAAATATTATAGTTATTATGATTATGAATGTGACATTTTGTGATTTTTGTTAATTTAAATAATAGAAAATGCATTTTCATGGAATATTGTCCATTATTTAACTAAATGTAGAACCTTACGTGTTAATGGGAGAATTTAAATCTTACAATAGCATTTGTGAGACGTTATAGTGTAAATGTTTTAGTTCTCATCGCATTATTTTTAACCTAAATTACCCAATTTACCCATAACTATGGTAATAAAATAACTACAAAAGTTACCATTTGTATTTTTTAAAACATAAAAGAGGCATATATAATAAATTTGAACCTTATTATTAAAAATATAGAATCTGTTTTGTAAATTAAAAACACCAGAGTGGCAAAATTTAATCTAAAATTAAACCAATAAAGCACAATGAAAAATAGTTTTTGGAACATGCATAATTACACCCAAAACTACCCTTATGGAAAAAGAAGGTATAAATATAAAATAACATATATTATTAATATCTAAATAATATTTAATTAAAATTTGATAAAATTAAAATAATAAATAAACATTTAATATAACAAAATTGATATTTTTATATAAATTGGTATTTTTCACTATTCACTGGAAAATATATATTTTTAGAGAAATACCAATATTTCACCCTATGATAATATTGAAATTATTAATTTAAAATTGAATATTATTTTTTAAAATATTATATATAAATGTTTCAAAATTTAGTTTTAAAAAAAGTGCTCCCTCAAAAGGTAGTAAAATTCTATTAAAAAATATAGCATTTTGTGTATAAAATTGTATTTATTTTTATCTTATGAATATAAAAATAAATTCGATTATTATAAAAATTATTATTGAATATATAATATATAATTATTATAAAGTGTTTAATAGTATTAATTTCCACCAATTTAATGACTAGGTTATAAGGATTACATTTTAAATAGTATATCAGGAATTTGAACTCGTTGTGTTCAACAAAGGCTATCAAAGATGTTAAATTTGAAAGGCACGTACCATAAAATCATGGGGTGATACGTTATAACCTCCTTAAATAAATTGAATCCTAAAAATTTAAAAAAATTATTGGTAATCACAGAGTTTTCATTTTACAATATCATTGTGGAAATCCTACATCTTAAAAAGTCTTAATAAAACATACTATTAAGAGGAGGGAAAGGGAAACACGAAGGGCACCCCAAAATTTACCATTTGAATGGTATGACATTATTTATAAGTAAAAATATGTAGATGGAAGAAAATTATAACCATAATGTTCTAATAAGAAGTGATTAAAACATGGTCATCATAATGTTAACCATTACTGGACTGTAAATCGGTAACTCATTAAAAGGCCATTGATTTCTCATAATGATAAGTAATCATATACCATTTTTTTCAAAAAAACATTTCATAAAATTAATGGGTTATTTTACTATATAGATAGGCACTAGAGAATATAAATATAATATATTTATTTTCAAATCAAAACAATAATATCATCCTTCGGTTGTTTTTATATTTTTTTTACACTTTATTTAGTACACCAGGTGATGAATGTTCATGATGATTTGTTATGCCTAAAGAACATCAATGAATCACAAGAACAACATTTCATTCCATTTAAATTTAAATTTTTACCTAAACCAAAATGGATAACACCTGATATACAATATAATAAATAATATTATAACCTCAGAAAATAATATCCACTGTTCAATTTATTTCTGTCCATAATGAACAATTCTTAAGTCTCTTCCAAAATATTTCAGTCCAAATTCGAAGACCGAAAATTTATATGGATGGTCACTAAATTTCAAAAATAATATTATCATTATATTATCCAAACATAATTTATATCTTAATACCACATACAAAAAATATGAATACCTTGGTCACCTTAAAACCTTAATGAAAACATGTATGCTTCTAAAAATAAAATATCAGGTTATTGAATATATTCCTTAATTAAAAAAATATTTTAAACCCTTATAAATAAAACATAAACCATCAAAGAAGTAACCAAATTCATGGTCACTAATAATATCCCGTAAAAATATATTTATTATTTTATCAACATCAAGAACATATTTAGTGTTATATTTCCCAAAACATCACCATATTAGAGAATCACTTTTCTTGGTTACTGGTGATATTCAACACAATATTCTAATTATTTAAAAAAGTAGTGAAGTACAATAATTTTATATCTGATCATTCTTATAACTATATAATTACAGTTAAAATACTCAGTAAACCTAATTCTTGAATCAAAACATAATCATATTAATTATTACTATATGTATGTGTTAGTAGCATAATTTTGAAAATGATCTATTATCCTATATTTAGTTATATTATTTGACACTAGAGATATTTATTTAAATATTGTCTCATATCATTTAAGTTGAATAATTCTACATTTAAAACATTTTTCTCAACCTTTCAATCACAAGAATTGTGGCCTGTCTCTCCACACTTGTAAAATATTCTCATTCCTTTTAAGAAGGTACCAATGAATTTATTTCCACAATTATCTCTTGTGAAAAAATTATTATTTTTATTATTTAAATTATCCATCTCTTTCATAAAAGTACTTATGTTCTTTTAATTCCCTCCAATACCACAATACTTTGAGAATTATTTCATTGGATCATTATCATATGATACCGTGTCCTTATATGATGAGAATATTTTAAAGACTTTATCCATTCCAAAGATAGGTACAATACCATAAAATATATGATACCTATAAATTTTTGGATCGTGTGCATTGATTAATTTACCATTCCTTATTCATGGAACCATTTATAAAAGTTTAATTATTCAAGATTAAGTCATTTTAGAATGTAGAATATCAAAACTAGTGGAATACTTAACATAAATTAAAAAAATTATGCATATATGATTTTATAAACAAGGTTTTTTTGGATATTATTCTATACTAATACTCAAATTATATCATAGGTTTATGTTCCCTAATATAGTATTTCCTATATCTAGTTCCTGAGTATTATAGTAAATATTACCCAATACCAATTATAAATACCCTGACACCAGTAGCTTAGAGACAGTGCCTTACATTATTACCTTGGAATAAATACTAGATTTGAATCCAAAGGACCGATTAGTTTAGTAGTTTTAGAAAACATATTTCATAAATGAATCATAAATTATAAATTAAAATACTAAATATGACATAGTGAATCCTCTTATAATTTTTTTTCTCATAGAATATCAATTCATGTCACTCATATACTATATGTTGGATTCCTAGGGAAGAAAGAAACATAATAATGGTGTGAGCTCAGAAGATCAGAAAGGGTACGGATACATCATAAGCTATCATAAATAAAAATAGACAACAGTTAATAGTGAATAACTAAAAACAAATGTCATTAAAACAAAATATTGAGAATAATATCGCCAAAATAAAACTAATAAAATTATTCCATATAAATAATCACAAGAGAATGAAACATAACCTTGAATTTTATTCTAGATGAATACTCATATGTACAATTAATAATCAATCTTATAATTATAGAATAAATAATATGGAACATCTTAAACATGTTTTTAAAGCTTTTTTCAGGTCACAATATATAATCTAGTAAAACATCATCCAATACCCAAACCAGTTTGTCTAATGAGACCTACCAATGCATCGAGAGGCTTGTGCAGGCCCCGCATGAAACATAGTAAGTGAAATGAATTACTAATATTAAAGGTTTTATATATTAATGATATAAATTCATATTTAAACTATCAAATTAAATGAAATTATTTTTCCCATTCAATAAACATAATCCTAAACCTTCTAGAGAAATTTGATGAATAATGTCAAAATAGTACACCACAAGTTAATATGATCATAAGCCATTAAATAAAATATGGTAAATGTTACTATAAGAGATATAAATCAATAAATAATTGGATTAAACCAATGATGTTTGAATATATACTTTAATAATATCAATTAACAATTCTTGAAAAAATATCAGTTTTTTACTCATAAATAACTTATTCTTGAAAAACTACACAATTATAAAAGAAAACAATTATTAAAAATAATAAATAAAAACATGAGAAGTATTTATAAATTAATTAATTAATCTTTAGAGTGTAAAAATCCACTAATTTCATATAATTTTACTTTATTACATTTTGAAAAAAAAGAAACATTTAAAAGAGTGTATTTAAATGAAACGCGAGCATTACCCAAATAAATCAACTATTTGTATCTGCTATAAATAAAAATAAAAAAGTATAAATAGAAATTAATATGGTAAAAAATTATTTTTTGACATATTCATAACATACCATAATCAATGGGGTTGAATTTTCACCCAAAGAATCTAAATTAGGTTAGGAATTCCCTTACCACTATGCAAATAATCAAACTGTATGACCCAAAAAATGATAATAAAATTTAACATTTAATACCATTAATAGAAATATAATCATGATATTATATGTCAAAAGGTGGTATATATACACCATACACAATAAATATGTGTTGAATAATATATATCTCATAGAAATAAATGTTATATGAGGAACCCTTACCCTATGTCCAAATGTATTATGAAGTTGTACATAATGTCCTCAATAATCAAATTAGATTCATTAATTACATAACATAGTACCTATCCAACTTATATTTTATTTATTTTAATATTATTACGTTTATTTATTGCCATTTTATGGGTTATAATGTTTAATTTCAATGTTCTTGGAGCATTCGTTTAATGATTTCAGGGTCGGTTACCTTGAGTAAAAATATTGGAGTTCTTGTAAAGTCAAAAAAATTATAGACATCAGATGGAATGACATTAATATAATTCTAGTATCTTAAATATTTATCATATATAATTTGGTTATATATTATAAGGATGATTCATTAAATAAAACCTCAATGAAAAATGATTTGTTTATTCGGGTGGTTTTTACGACCATCATGAAGAGGTATCATTTTATTTAACATTATTTTTATTAAATAGTTAAATAACATTAAATAAGTATTAATACACATAATATAATATTTTTTAACCATAAAAATAATTTTATACCTATCATTTAAGGTGGTAATGGAAAATGAAATGGCATTGTCCATGAAGGCGGTGAATCAACACTTCATAAATAATGTTTTCATTTTTAGACTAAAAGAATAATAAAAGAAATTTGATGATTCAAATTTAATTAAAATATTAAAATTAAAATATATTTATGATACTATTTTTACGGTGACAAATTGGATACGGTATTTTAGTTAAGGATCATTAAAGAAATGAAATTAAAAGAGAAAACCTAAGGGGTTTACCTCTTGAGTGTCTTCTTTGAAAACCTCCTTAAGGAACTTATAAAATTTATTTTGGTGAGACCATATAGACTAGAATGTGGGAAATTAGATTCGGAGATAAATTGGGAATAATATTAGCAAGAACCATAGCTAATAATGTGTGGGGAGATAGGGTGGAATTTATAGTGGAGGAGAGGGGTTTTTTTGATTATTTTATTCATTTGTTTATTATTTTTGTTGGAGACTATCAATAGTATTTATTATTATCATTAAATAAAATAACTAGAGCACATGATTCTGAGATAAATTTAAATTTAATCATCAATCATTCATCCATGACTCAAGAATTTTTGTATTTGGAATATTATTTTAAACACTATAAGTTAATGTATTCTACTATTCATGAAAAATAAACTATTTTAGAAAAATAAAAAATTTCAACTTAACCATTTGTTCACATATAAATTCAAGAAATATAATATATTTTATGAAAATAAATTTATAAATATGATTATTTTAATTTTTAATAAAAATAATCCTTTATATGATTATTTCATTAATTGAATTATTACATCATCATTATATAATTATTTAAGGTAAGTACTTCATCATTAAAAAATTAAAAAATATCATGATGTAGATAAAAAATTTATATTCCAAATTAAGTTATATAGTGAAATATATCTTATAAATTACACAATATTAAAAATAATACAGTTATTAAAAATATGAACGTGATATTTTATGAGTTTCATAAGTTTTAGTAATATCTAATCCAAATTCATGGAAAAGTGTCCATTAAAGAAATAGATTTATAGAATTAGCTGTAATGGGTAGAATATAAATCATTAAATAAAATTTTGAAATGTTTTAGGGTAATTTTCTAGATCTTATCATTTTATTTTTTACCTAAATTACTCAATTTACCCATAACTGTGATAATAAAGAAATAATCAAAGTTACTATTCATAATGGTAAAAAATAAGAGTCTTATTTATAAAATATGGACCATATGATTCCAAAAAATCAATCCATTTATCAAAAGTGAAAAAATATAAGTTGAATAATTTAATATAATATTAAACTGATAAAATGAAACAACGACAATTTTTTAATCCGTTATTAAGCCCAAAAATACATTTATGAAAAAATAATATTTAATAATGATATAAATTACACTATTTATAAATAAATTATATTTATATTGAAGTTAGGTAAAATTGAAATCATAAATAGTCTTTTAATAAAAAAATTAATAGTTTTATAAAAATTGTTATTTTAAATATTCACTTGAAAATAAATATTTTCAGAAAAGTACCAAAATTAAACCGAATTTTTTTTTTGACATTCTGAATTTAAAATTGAAGTTTATTTTGTAAAATATAGTTTATATAATTTTGAATTTTTTTTTAAAATAAGCTCACTATTAAATGGTGGTATAACTACCTTTAATAAAATATGGCCTTTAATGCATTAACATGGACATATTATCATCTTATGCCTATAAAAACAATCAGTATAAATGTAAAAATATTTTTTCAATTTACCATATATAGATTTAATAATTTTTTTAATACTAATCATTCACACCAATTTAACATCTGGGTTATAACGGTCACATTTTAAATATTATATACCGGTTTTCAACTTGGTGTTAAGTGCAACATAAGATGTCAAGGAAGTTAAAAAATAAAAGATACATAACATAAAAATTGGGGTGTTAAATATACCCAAATTATTCGTCAATAAAACATTATCTCATCATTCCTGCTATGTTAAAATGACTCCAAATGGTGCATTTTCTGACACGGGTGATCAAAAATCTCTAAATAAGTCCCTCAACCACATCATCGGGAACCTCATTCCCCTGTGAATGAGTCTCTAAACATTGTTTTCATCACCACACAATATCACACTATCTATTATCATAACCTAATGTCCTTGTCACCCTTATCTGACGACCATGTCTCCCAACTTGTGATTAACATCAATCATCAAATTTGGGCCTTGGACAACATAATGATTATATATCCTAAGTAAAAATGGTAAATGAATTATCAATCCATGGATTGAGCCCCTCACATCACCATGGAAGTCAGTAATTAATACATCATAATAAAAGTTTATTTGTTAAAAAAATAATTTAAAAAAACCAAACCCTAACCTAAATTTTATAGAGTCAAAATCTTCATACTTGGATCAAATATTTCTAGACTTAGAGGAGGATGCCTATAGTCATCTCCCATTTGATCAATTAATTAGTTAAATAAAACCATTAAATTATGAGGGTGTCTCTCAGTCAACACAATGTAATTCTCAAATACAAACCCCCAAAAACAACCAAAAAATTCCTGATAAATATCAGCACAACCTGCATAATATTGCTAGATTTTTTTATATCTGGTCAAAGACTCTTACTCAAGATGATTGGAAAGAAATAAGAATTTGCGAATAATTACATAAAAATAGGGTAAAATGGTAAGAACATATATATTTTTTATTAAGGATTTAACAAATAATAATGTAATAAATTGTATATAAGAACTCACCAGCATGGTTCAAATGCACCAGACAAATGAAGAAACATATTCTAGATGATTATTTTGGCTCAACCCCTAGGGGTGAAAAAATGGGAGATCATATCTACAATACCTGGGTTAAGGATAAGTGAAATATAAGAGAAAAGAAGAAATAGTGGAAAAGGAAAATTTTCATTTTTCACACTATTAATGGGTCAAACGATTAGCTCTCATGGTTTGGCTAACTGAGCGACACCCACCGGCCAATCATCATACATGCACAGTTCATGCACACAGTTTTCTAAACCATGTAAAAATAATGAATGATACCTCCATCAAAAATAACATTCATGTATTCAAGTTCAAGAACCACCCTTATATATGGCATGTAAAACAATTCATTGTATGTTTGGAGGGATGCACAATTTCTTTTGGGAGGTTGTGTTGTTTTTCAAAATGGTGATCTCCAGTCTGTGCTCTCTAAAAACATGGGTTTTGGGACTCTAATGGACCCAAATCCAACAAAAACATACTTAAAAATTAAAATCATTATTATTCATCTAAAACTAGGTCTTGGGTCAATAGAAAACTTTTAATTAAGTTATAATTAATGAGAAAAGATTATTTCTGCCCACCAATCTCTAAAAATTCATAATAGACGAGGAATTCAACCTGTAACAAAAACTACAGACCTTATAAGAATTATCATACTCATGACCTAGATTTAGATGTAGTAATTTTTTCTCTACTGATATGGAGACACAATATTTATTGAGAAATGTGTGATATATACGTAGACTACCACAATTTAAAATACATACTTATGAAAATATAAATAAAAAAGAGTAACAAGATATGGTTTGAGATTTTTAAAGACTATGTTTATTGAATAAGTTGAATGATAGTAAAGGAAAAAATTTCAATATATTAATTATATAGGAAATTTCGAAATATTATTGAAATTATTAGGATTTAAGAATATTTATTGATCAATTAGTGAGTAAGGATGGCCATGAGAATGATAAAATAAGGGGCATCGTCAATCGTATCAAAAATTATTTCTCAACTATCATTACAAGAGAAGGTAAATAATGTTCAAAGAAATTTTCCTTTGATGCAACATAAGATAGAGGCTATAAAATATTTTTTTTATATATTTATTATTGATCAAGAAGGTGTACATAAATTTTGTTCAAGGATATCTATTCAATTTATTCTTGATTCAAGGAAGGTTCTTGATCTAAATTTTCTATATTTCCTAGAATAAATAAAATGTATAGGTTCCTAGACGACCATTATTGGTGGTATAAAATGAAAAGGGTGATTTTTTATTAAACATTAAAGTGTTTTTTTGTAAAGTGAATTCACAGTGAGAACACCTTGAAGGGGTATTACCACAAAACCTATACCTGTATAGAAGGGGGAGAAACATCACCTTATACATTTTCACTATAATTTCAAATATATCCATGTGAAATATTTATCTATGTGTAATAATTGATATTTTAAAACATTATTCCCATATCATTTTCATAATAGTGGAATTCTCTATAGATCACCGATATTACCTCTATATTCAGGATGTATTGAGACTTCATTCAGTACTTCTATTGATTATTTTTTATCATGATATAATAATTAATTATATTTTCTTGAGGATTCAATAAATAGGCATGAATTATGAATTAATAATTTTCAAAACCAATCATCCTCAAACTGGTGGGAAATATCATAGGATGAATCAGACATTAAAATACATGTTAAGGGATATCTTGATTTTTAAAATAGTATGTTAAGATATATTACTCGTGTTAAATTATCCAACAACCCACATTTACACTTAAGTATTAAAATGATACCTTTTTATGCTATATATTGAAAAAATTATTGAACTCCATTATGTTGGGATGAGGATGGATAATTGAAACTATTGGCACAAGAATGTTTGTAGGAGAATACCAAAAAGATACAAGAGATTAAGAATAATAATCAAGGCTTCTAAGAGCCAACAAGAAAATTATATGGAAAATATATGGAAAGAAAAAGAACATCTTGTTGAGGATTTTGATTTTTTTGGTATTTCATAGTGGAAATGAGTTATGATATTTAGAAACAAGCAGAAATAGAGTCCAAAGAGAATTGGACTATTTGAGATTTTATAGGGTGCATGATAAGTTTCTTATCGATTTGCACTAAATTAGGAACATATTACTACTTGTTGGTACTCATTGACCCAATTTTTTATAAATATTTGGTTTTTTCATGATTATGCGTGCTTTAGGTGAATGTTTTATAAATTTTATGTTTTTCGGATACAGACAACTAGTGCATGGTTTTTCCAAATCATGTGTCTACCAATTTGAAATAGTTGAAACCTATATAAGGATGGTTTTCATGGTTGGAACACAGTTTAAAAAACAATTCCCCCACCTATTAGAAACCATTCACCCCAAAAAACATGTACATTATTAGGTTGCATCGTTTGCCTAACCATGCGACTCTGTCTACCAACCCATGGGTACGAGAACGTTTATTTCCAAAAAATTAATTTAAAATATAAAAAACCACAGTTTAAGTGACTGAAATTCTCATTCAATAATAAAGTGATTTTTTATAATTTATAGGATCCCTATAAGTGATTTTGGATCCTTAAAACCCTTTTTAATGTGAACTGAATCTTGGAGAACATCATTATCTCTCTACCCTGTAAGAGTTCTTCCCCCGTTATTCACCTCCTCGTAACTTCTTCTCTCATATTTAATGTTTGATAAATCTATATGATATAGGAAGATCTAATATCAAATGTTTTAGATACTAAATCTAGGTATTATTCTCAAAACTACATTTTCAACATTTTTCATTGGACTTTGACATTGTGGGTGTTCTGAGATGTGATCTCTTTATTTTGGTAGGAGGTTCTGTTTTAGATAGGACAATATTTAATCCAAAATTTCAGGATTTATATTAAATTAAATTTAATTAGATTAAAAAAAACCTAATTCACATAGAATTGGGGATTTAATTTTCTTTGGTATTTAATTATGTAAATCCCCCAATTCAAGAGAATTAGGGTATGATTATGTAATTTTATAGAAAATTGAGAAATTCAATTTTACAGTAATTTGTGAAATTGATTATAAATATTATTTGAGAAAAATGGATTAAATTGTTTTGATAAAAACCAATTGGTTTTATTCTATATAAGGTGTGAATTAATAAAAAATTGGTGTACTAGTTTTTGAATAGAAATTGGCATATTATAAGGGAATTTTGGGGAAATTTTATTTTTAATAGTTTTAAAATAATTATCCAATTATTTGTTTTTGTTTAATAACATGAATTCCTTGGTATATAATGAGTAATTTTGGAGAAAATTATATTGACACATTACAATTCACACAAAACATAATTCAATAGTGGACTCCCTGATAGGATGGTGATGTGTTCTATTTGACTTATGTCTAAGGGATGTGTGTGGAAATATTATCGTGATAACCTATTTGTGTGTGTGAGGATCCCATAACCAAGAACTATCATACCCCTTATAATATTTCCATGTTTCTGATTTGTTATTATTTTGATATTTGTTACATTTTTTTAAATTACATTACACATGTCTTGTGAATATATATAAATTTTTTTGTATAAATTATTTTATTAAAGTATTGTTTGAAATATTTATACTAATTTAAAATGTAAAGAATGAGTTTTTTAAAATATTTTTTTTATTGAAATTCCAATTTATTTAAATTTGATATATTTATTTGGATAATTATTGTGTTATCCACTTATGGAATCCATTGTAAGACCCGAGTAGGATTTTATCTCACACCATACTAGTGGGTTCAGGTTTTTGTATATTTTCTTATATCCAGTTCAATAATGGGTAAAGCAACACATAGAGGTGATTCTTGTTGTTGATATTTTTTACCTGATTAGAGTTTCTTAATGGGACTTGGGTAGTTTATCATTTTTTAATACATTGATTATAACCTTTAGGTTGTTGACACATGTTTTTCTTCTAATATAGTTCTCCTTTTAGAGTTTTCTTTTGTGCATACTGACTTGTAACTCTTTATTTCATTTTTTATGTGGATATATCATTCCCAAATTCATATTTTTTTTATTCTAGACGCTAGTCACCAACCTGTGGGGATTAGAAACCCCAATAGTTCTATGTCATAATTTCCGTTAGTAATTGGGTACTGGGGTATCCATTCTATTTTGTGAAAAAATTGGCATCAAAGGGTGTCATTTAAGTGTCAATATATATTTGAGTAATCATGTAAGGACATAGAAGGTATTGGAGATTCAGTTATTTTCCATATCTCATCATAATAAGTCTTAAGTGACTTGGGGTGAGTTGGGAAATGGACTTGATTATTAGTTCTAGTTTGTCCCTTGATTTTGATTTGAATAGGATGATGTAACGACCCAAATTCGGAGCCACTCAACTGGTGCCCCATACATAGTTCACCACATGACCTCGAGTGTGTTTCTCCAAATTCCAGAGTCTGCTAACTAGCAGCGAGGGCCTTGATGAGTCATTGGGGAAACTATGCCCACATTTGGTAAGGTATACAAAGAAAAGTAAATAACAGTCAATAGCGGAAGTAGTAAATATAATACCATAACAGAAACTAAACAGCGGAAGCAATGTATAATATAATAATGATGAAAATGATGCAGCAGTTACAAGTATATATGGAAAGCAGTAAACACAACAACGTGCTGAAATACAACTGAGAACAATGTACTAAAAGTAAACAGCATCTCCAGCAGCAACGCAAGCCTAGGCTCGGTCCTATTCTCTCCAGCTCCAACCAGCAATCATGTACCCGAAGTTGAAGGGCGACAATCCTTATCCACACCTGCAACCATATAACCCATTTGGGCGGAAAATCAAGACCCAAACAAGGTGTGACACTAATCGCAGTAGGAAAATCACCACAAGATCTATGCCCTACTATTAGTGAGCAATTGGAAAATGTATATGAAATAAATGCTGCAGAGAATAGGAGTACACTAAGTAAACAATCCTACCAATATCCATATACATTTATTTATTAATTCAATTCAATAATTTAATTATCAACCAAGGAATCTAGAAATAGCTCTATATTCCCAAAGCAAAGAAAGTATCACTACTTGTATCTCTGTAGACTACCTAAAAAACAAGTAGTACAAACCCAAGCTTGTTCTTTGTCATGGTGGACTCATCACAACCAACCAAAAAATATTCACAATGACTCTCTGGGTGGCTCATTCTGGCAGACCCCTATAGTCACATAATCATACAAGGAACATACACTTTGGGAAGCACTCACTGCCAATTCCCTTGTGGTCTTACAACGATAGGTATAGACTCTATGAGGAAACACGTACGTCTAATTCCCCCTATAGTCTCGATATGTAACTAAGGACACTTTAAGTAAGCACCGAGTCCAATTCATATAAGTCCTACGAATGATACTAATTTATAATAGACTCTCTAGGGAAGCCCTTAATCGGAAATTCCCTCTTTAGTCTACCGAACCAGGTTCACACAGCCCTGTGCAGTCTAGTCGTGCATAATCGACTTTCAATGGCCCTAAGTAAGTTTAGAAACTACTTGGATAATAGCTACAATGCATGAAAAGCATATAAACAGTAGTAAATACATGCATTCAATTATCTCAAGGCAGGCAAACAATGCCACAAGGTATGCCTCACTGGAAACCTAAGAAAAATGTTAGTAAACATCCAAAACTTTGGAAACACCCATGGGGATATCCTCAAACATGATAATAAGAAAACATTAATCATTTAATAACCTCAAGCATACAAGAAATCTAAGGAAGATAATAAAAAAAGTTCAAAAACCTAACTTGAGATACCCGATACATCAGAATCCGACACTTTTTGCACAAAAACTCCAATACATTCAACGTAGGGCAACAAACCACCTACCTCGATCCTAGGAGATTGATATGATTGAACCTCATCAGGTGAATCAGCCTAGAATGGAGAAGATCGATGGGATTCTATTACAACTTAAGGCCTTCAATTCAGATAACTGGTGACAGATTAGTGGCTTGGAAAAGATTCAGCCTCCTCGAACACTCTGGATGTAATTAGGAGAAAAAGAAGATAGAAATAGGGATTAGACGTGACCCCAGTCATTTTAAGGAAATGAAATGAAAAGTACACGGCATGTAATTCTTGAGTACATGGCATGTACATTGCTTTTCTGTACACCGCATTAAGCGGACTCCACATCATCCCTACACACTGTGTGTGTGGCCCAAACATGGCATGCACATGGCCTCACATGGGATCAAATTACAGGGCATTTACTTATAAAGTACACGACGTGTACTTAGAAAATTTCAGATTTTCATCTTTTCCTAAAAAATGACCAGAAAAGGAAAAACATACTTGAAACTAAGATATGGGTTCGTACAAACATCCCCCCTTAAATAAATTCATCCCCAAATTTCCCTAACAAGGTGGCGAAGAAGAACCCTTGAACAACTCTGGCAACTATGATCACATATTGGCCTCCCTCTCCCAAGTCTCGTCCGACACACGGTCATGCTGCCATAGCACCCATACTAGAGGAACAGATCGTCCAAAGAGTACCTTTGCACTACGATCAAAAATCCTGATAGGATGCTCCTCGAACGATGCATCCTGCTCCATATCAACCTCCTCAGGTTGAAATACATGAGATGGGTCTGACCAGTAACGTCTGAGCAATGAAACATGGAAGACATCTTGCATAGCCTGGTACCTCTGAGGTAACTACAACCTATAAGCAATCAGCCCAACTCCTTCCAGAACCTCAGACGACCCAATGTATCTTGGTGAAATCTTAACCTGCCTCCTAATCCTCTTGTGTTCCCACCTCGGGGTAACACGTAGAAAGACCTGATCTCCGACTTGAACTCCAATGTTCGTCTCCACTGATCAGCATAAGACTTCTGGCGAGACAGTATTGTAGCCATCCTTTTCTGAATCAACTCCATATGTTCTATGGTCTCCTAAACAAGACGAGGTACCAGCATAGCTGCCTCTCCTGCCTCCAGGCAACACAAGGGTGATAGGCCCGACCTACCATACAAAGCCTCATAAGGTGCCATCTAAATAGTTTCTTGAAAAATATTATTGTAGGAAAAATCCACGAGAGTTATATGTCTCTCCCAAAAACCTCCAAAATCAAGGACGTGTGCTCGTATCATATCCTCTATCACCTGTATCGTGTGCTCTGACCATCCATCATTCTTGGGAAGGTAAGGTGTACTCAGAAGTATCTCTGTACCCAAATCCCTCTATAGCCCTTTCCAGAAATGCGACGTAATGTGGGTGTCCCTATCTGAAATTATAGTACTCAGAACCCCATGAAAGTGTACAATATCATAGATGTAAAACTATCCAAGCTCATCAACACCAAAGGTCTCCTTAATCAGCATGAAGTGAGAAACCTTCGTGAACCTATCAATGACAACCCATACCATGTCATTCCATCGAGGGGATCTCGGTAACACTTTCACAAAGTCAATCGTGACATCATTCCACTTACACTCGAGAATGGGTGGATGCGGTAAAATCCCTACTGGTCGCTGGGGCTCCGCCATCACCTGCTGACAGGTGGAACACTTCATGACAAAACCAGCAACATCTCTCTTCAGACCTGGCCTCCAATACTGTCGGTGTAGATTACGATACATCTTGGTGCCGCCAGGATGAACTTCCCAAACTGAGGAATGAAAGTCTCGCATTAGATCCTCATGTATATCTACTGGCACCCATACACATCCCTGGAAATGAAAGATCTCACCCTCTCTTATAGTCCATCCGGGAGGAGGGTCCTCTCCTAACACGCTTTCCCGTAGGACTAGGACTTCTGAGTCTGATAGCTGCCTCATTCAAACTATATCAAGAAGGGTAGAGGTAACAACTACATAAGAAAGAAAATTCTGACCCTGTCTATCATGCACCTCTAAATTCATTTCAGAGAAAAGTTCCCTATGCTGCCACTCACTTCTGGACTCCTGAACTGCATGTATCTATGTCCTCCTGTTCAGTTCATCTTTCAGAGCGTTTTCTTTTCTAGGTGTATAAGCAAGCTCAAAATAAAAAGAATGTAGGTACTCAACCCACCTCCACTGTCTCAGATTCATGTCACGCTGTGTGAGGGTGTACTTAAGGCTCTTGTGGTCAGTATAACCCACAAAATTCTCTCCCAGAAGATAATGTCTCCAACAACCCAAAGCATGAACTACTGCAGCCAACTCTTGGTCATGCATAGGGTAGTTCCTCTCATGTGGCCTCAAATTCCGTGATCCATATGAAACCACATGATCCTCCTATGTAAGCACTGCTCCAAGCCTGATGCCAGATGCATCACAGAAAACTGTGTAACTCTTGCCCGGCTCTGGAAAAACTAGGATTGGTGCTAAAGTTAATCTCCCCTTCAGATCCTGAAAGGTTGAATCGCAAGCTTCTGACCAAACATAATTCACCCCCATATTAGTCAATCTCATCAGTGGTGCTCTTAAGCATGGAAAGTCATGTATAAACTGCCTGTAGTAACTAGCCAACCCTAAGAAACATCGTACCTTGAAGAAATTCTTCGGCTACTCCCAAGTAACTACTGCTCTCACCTTCTCTGGGTCTACTTATACTCCTGGCTCTGAGATGACATGACCCAAGAAGTGACTCTTTTCCATCCAAAATTGACACTTTGAGATATTAGCATATAACCGATGCTTCCTCAGTGTACTCAAAACTATTTCAAGATGGGTAGCATGGTCGTGTCGAGTGTGAGAGTAATCCAAGATGTCGTCCATGAGAACCACCATGAAAGATTCCATGTAAGGATGGAAAACTCTATTCATCAGTGCCATGAAATCTACTGGTGCATTCGTGAGACCTAACGGCATGAAACAATACTCATACAGACCATACCTACTCCGGAAGGCTGTAAGAGGTATATCAGATAGTCTGACATGCAACTGATGATATCCAGAACTCAATTCAATCTTCGAGAACACTCTGGATCCTCTAAGCTGATCCAATAGATCATCTATCCATGAAAATGGATATCGGTTCTTGACTGTCAATTGATTTAGCTTCTGATAATCCACACAAAGCCTAAGGGTGTCATCTGCCTTCTTTGCAAAAAGGAAAGACGAACCCCAAGGAGAAGTACTAGGTCGGATGAAACCCCTTGCCTGAAAATCCTCCAACTGCTTCTTGAGCTCCTACAACTCAGGTGTAGCCATCCTATAAGGATAAATGGACACCGGTGCCTCTCTTGGAACAAGCTCAATAGAAAAGTCTACCTCTCTCGCTAAAGGAAAAACTAAGAAGTCTTCTGGAAAGACATTTGGAATGTGATTAACCACTGGAGTAAAATCTATCTGATAATTTCCATGGTCATCCAGATATAAGCGAGAAATCTAGGCTATAACACCTCCCAACCCAGGATGCTCTGGTCTAGCTCTGCTCTCCTGGACATCACATTTTCCCTTATGAAGAAAAGATCCGCCTTCCAGTGATGTAAAACTCACCCTACGGTCATAGCAATCGACAAAGGCCTGGAAGGGAACTAACTAGTCCATCCCAAAAATGAAATCATAGCATATCATCTCCAAAACATAGAGGCTCCTTGAAAAATGACACCCACCAATCACCAGGGGGAAGTCTAAGCACTGATGCATGATAGTATTTCTAATTCCCAAGTGAGTGCCTAGCGTCATCATATCCTCATAAGTATAAACAGTATGTTTAAGGATTTCCACTATATGAACAGAAATAAAGAAATTGTAATCTTCGGTATCAAAAAGTGCAGAGGACAAAACTGAGGCTAAAAAAATAGTACCTCGAACTATGGAAGGTCCAGGATTCTGCTCCTGATAAATCTACTCTACTGCAAAAGTATGTCCTACACCGCAGCCCTGTGTAGCAGCCTAAGATCCCTGAGCTAACCCTCCCTGAGCCTGACCACTATGTCCATAACCTCTACCTTGGCCGGATTGACTAGAAGAACTCCAATCCCCAGTCTACTACAGAACTGGTAATCATACTCCTGTACGCGGAGTCGAAACAGATCCTCCATCACTAGCCGCTGGAAGAAGAACCTTGAAGAAACATTGTAGATGACCCATCTTTCCACATGATCAGCACTCCTCTGGGTCTCTTGATCACTAAGGATTCTTATGCCCATTTTTTCCACACTGATAGCACACTACTAGGCTTCCAGAAGGATGATCTCATCTACCAAAATGAATGCGTCTCTTCCTCGAGTCACCTCGTGTAGACTCTCGGTGGCACTTCTTTCCATCTACCTAAAAATATTCAGCCCTGGATGCTGAACCACCCTAGTCCACAATTCTAGTCTCCCTTAGGTTTCTCTCCGTTATAAGAACCTGGTTGACTATCAGAGTAATAGAAGTCAATTGGAAGAAGTTCACCTGCGATATGATGTCTGGTCGGAGACCTTCCTCAAACTTACTGGCTAAAAACAGCTCGTCATTCCCCAAAACGGGGGTGAAACGTTGTAACTCTATGAAGTGAGAGTAATAATCCATAACTGTGGGAGTACCCTACTGTAGGTTCGTGAAATCTATGTCTTTATCAGCCCTCATCATATCTGGGTAGAAGTAGTCGTAAAAGGTTTGCTTGAACTCATCCCAAGCCATAGCCTGTTTGCGCCCTTACTACGAAATGACATCCCACCATCTCTTGGCGGAATCTCGCAGCATATTAGTCGTGAGCTTCACTCTCCTCTCTAGAGGTGTCTCCAGGTGCTCGATTAAGGATATCATGGCTTTTATCCATGATTCCTCATCCTACGGTCCTCCCTCCCCTGTGAACGTGGGTGGATGATGCGGCTGAAAGACCAGAGTCAGCTCTGCCATAGACGGGGCAGGATACAGAGCTCCCTGGAAGGTCTGTATGAACCTCATGAAACCCTCTCTGAACTATGAATCATCACCAGTGTCTGGAATCACTATAGGTGCCTTGTTTGGAATGATAGGTGGAACTACTGGTAGTCCTTGGTCTGCCGTATCAGGCATGCAGTCACTGCTTGGTTCCTAACATGCAATGGGATGACATATTGGTGTCATAGCTCTGAAAAGTCAAAAGAAAACCTTATTTAACGTTGAAAAAAGTTGCAACATAAGAGAGTAAAATGGAATAGGAGGGAAAAAAACATTAAAATTATAGAAAACATGACTACACAGCGTGTTAGTAAAATGACATGGCATGTGTTCTGCAATTGTTTTACCCTGGGTGTGTACCTTGGCCATACATGGCTGTGTAAATCACCTGGCTACACGGTGTGTTCATAAACTACATGGCATGTACTAACCCCTTTTTCTCCCTTCCCGATCACTCCTCCATGGCTAAGAACATGGTTTGTCCCAGCAGGAAACTATAGGGCGTGTTTGTCCACTACATGGCGTGTCCTTATGATTTTCCCCCTGTCTGTGTCATTAGTCACATGGACTGGTACACAGACCACTACTACACGGCGTGTCAAAATGGTACACAACATGTTTCCTTGTGACTTTCCCAACCCATGTATTCAGCTACAAAGATTTTTCACATAAGTCCCCTAAGACAAAACTACAAGGCGTGTTCAAGGATGACACGTCGTGTAATATACATGCCTTACATAGCCCGTGTTTTTCACGACACGGCCTGACACATGGCCAACCATACACGACGTGTTCCAGATGGAAACGAAATGTACTTGATGGAAACCCCCGTCCTGTGTTGTTCATGACACGGCCGGATACTCAAAACATACTACACAATGTGTAATCTAGTACACGAGATGTTCCTACAAGAACATTCACAACCCTGTGTCCCTGCCCACACAGTCAGTGGAACGGCTAAAAACTATAGTTCTTCTATTCATGATGTACACGCCGTGTATTCTAGGTTTTTCTGGATAGTAGCCTCAGAACTACACTGGAGCCCAGAAAACATAGAAAATAAGGGTTTATGTGCCAAATTACGATCTGTGGGGGGCCCATTCTCCAGGCGAATCAAATCTTGGCATCATAACAATTCATATAACAAGTAAACAGTATAACAACTCATGACCCACCAAATTATGATCCTTGAGGGCCCATAACACCTCTAAGACCAATGTTTGGCATCCATGGTAAGGAAGCTCTAAACAAAAGTTACCCTGTCAATCATGGCGGGTATTACATCACATCATCTATCACAACAGCATGCGTCATCTATCAAAAATTCTATCACAACAGCATCCAAATTCTATTGCAACCTAGATGGAAGGAAAAAATGAATTACATGTGATTTTCTAAAAAGTACCTATATGATGCATGAGATGTCATACCCTCATCTCATCGGTGATCAACAAAATAGAACCACAATCATAAAAACAGTAACAACACAAAACAAGTGCACTACCCAACGCTGAAATCAAGTAAAATATAACATTTTCAAAACTCGAAAACAGCAACATTCGAGTTAATCTAGATTTTTCCCTGTACAGAGGTTCTATAACTCCCGGGCATATCTATTTACCACTTACCTATTCTGTCCAATCCATGTCTAATGTCACTAAATAGTATGTCAATAGAAAAGGAAAGAAACTCATCTTATACGACTTTGTAACGACTCGAATTCGGAGCCACTCAACTGATTCCCCATACACGGTTCACCACATGACCTCAAGCAAATTTCCCAAAATTCCAGAGGCTACCGACTAGCAGAGAGGGCCTTGGTGAGTCATTGGAGAAACTATGACCTCATTTGGTATGGTATACAAAGAAAAAGAAATAACATTCAATAGCGAAAGCAGTAAACATCATACCATAACTGAAACTAAACAGCGGAAACAATGTATAATATAATAACGATGTAAATGACACAGTAGTTAAAAGTACCTAAGGAAAGCAGAAAACACAACAACGTGCTGAAATACAACTGAGAATAAAGTACTAAAAGTAAATAGAAACTCCATCAGCATCACAAGCCTAGGCTCGGTCCAATACTCTCCAGCTCCAACCAGAAATCATGTTCCTGAAGGAGATGGGAGATAATCCCTATCCACACCTGCAATCATATAACTTATTTGGGATGAAAGTCAAGTCCCAGAGAGGGTGTGAGACTAATCCCATTAGGCAAATCACCACAAGACTTGTGCCCTACTGTCAGTGAGCAATTGGAAAAATTAAATGAAATAAATACAGGAGAGAACAAGAGTACACTAAGTAAAAAATCCTACCAATATCCATTTACATTTATTTATAAATTCAATTAAATTATTTATTTATCAACCAAAGAATCAAGCAACAACTCTATATTCCCAAATCAAAGCAAGTAACAAAATAGTTATCTCTACTGACTTCCTAAACAACAAGCATTACAAACCAAAGCTTATTCTTTGACTTGGTGGACTCGTCAAAACCAACTAAAAAATATTCAAACTGACTCTCTGGGTGGCTCATACTGGCAGACCCCTATAGTCAAGTAATCATACATGGCATATACACTCTGGGAAGCACTCATCGTCAATTCCTCTGTGGTCTTGCAATGATAGGTATAGACTCTCTGAGGAAGCACTTACGTCTAATTTCCCCTATAGTTTTGATATGTAACTAAGGACACTCCAAGGAATCACAAATTCCAATTCCTATAGGTCCTTTGAACGATACTAATTTATAACAGACTATATAGGGAAGCCCTTAATTGCCAATTCCCTCTTTTGTGTACCGCACCAGGTTTACACATCCCTGAGCAGTCTAGTCATGCGTAATCTACTGTCACCAACCCTATGTAAGATCAAAAACTACTTATATAATAGCTATAATTCATCAAAATCATATAAACAGCAGGAAATACATGCAATCAATTATCTCAAGGCAGGAAAATAGTGCAACAAGGTATGCCTCACAAGAAACCTAAGCCAAACGGCAGTAAACAACCAAAACAAGAGAAACACCCATGGGGTGATCCTCAAACATGATAAAAAGAAAACATTAATCATCTAATAACTTCAATCATACAAGAAATCTACGGTAGATAATAAAACAGGTTCAAAAACCTAACCCAAAATACCCGATACATGGGAAATATGACACTTTTTGCACAAAAACTCAGAGAAATTCAACGTAGGGCAACAAACCACCTACCTTGATCCTAGGAGATGGATATAATTTAACCTCGGCCTGTGAATCAGCCTAGAACAGAGAAGATCGCTCTGATTCTATTGCAACTGATAACGTTCGATTTGCATAACTGGTGACAGATCAGCGGCACGGAGAAGATTCATCCACCTCAGACGCTCTAGATGTAATTAGGTGAAGAAGAAGACGGAAATAGGGATTAGATACGACCCCTGTCCGTTTAATGAAATAAAAAAAGTACACGGTGTGTACTTCTTGAGTACACAGCATGTACTTTCTTTTTCCGTACACCGCATTAATTGGCCTCCACATCATCCCTAGACATCGTGTGTGTGGCCCAGACATAGACAGCACATGGCCTCATGTGGGATCAAAGTACACGGCGTGTACTTAGAAAATTTCATATTTTCCTCTTTTCCTAAAAAATGACCAGAAAAGGAAAAACATTCCTGTAACGAAGATCCGGGTTCTTACAGATGAAATCCAAATCATGTTATCTATTTGATAAGACTAATTCCCCATGTTTTCTTATTTGAGTGTTAATAAAATTTCTTAAATTTCTTATTCTAATGTTTTGTAGATAATTCCTTCGAGAAGACATGTGAAAAAGATACAAGAAGATGTAGGTAATAAACCATAGATAGAAAATACTCTTATGGACTAGAATTTGGTTGATGTTCTATTGTATACTTACAATCTGTAGGATATGAACTTCTACCTGATCTAATTCAGGATCCTTCTAAAGAACCATAGATGGGTGGCATAAAGAATCATGCTCAAGAGTTTCTTTACAAATATACACCATAATTCCAAGGATCAAATGATCCTCAACTAGTTGATTATTGATTTATAAATAATAAGATTCAGATTGAGTTCATGGAAATTCCCAATGAAATCATGGTTAAATGTGCCACCTTTAATCTAGAGGACCAAAAAGGTTATGGTAGTACATGGGATGGTGACAGTGAAGTTGAATGAGGGGTTATATTTGAAATACATTAATCTTATTTTCACTAACCAGTTATATCCAACGTTGATGTATTTGTTTAAGGTTATAGTGTTTTTCAAACATGATTAGGCAGACCTGACCATGAAAAAATATGAAAATTGTTATACTAATCTTTTGTAGTTCCTGATATCATATTGAATGAGAATATTAAGACATAATGGTTCAATATAGGAATTCGATATGATATTCTTTATCATATTTTTTGTATATAAGATTTCTTATTATACTGATGTGATGGATATGGTGTTGATGGTTAAAATAGACATGGCTAGCAATTAATGGTTGGTGGGAGTTCCATTTTCTCCTAATAGTAATTATATGAATTCCATTAAAGGATAAATGAATCATGATAATTATCATGGTGTTTCTATAAAACATGGTTTTTATATACATTATACAGTTCCTGGTATAGGCCCTTTGAATTGTTACCTAAGTGGAAAACCTGGGCACTCATAATATGTTTTCAATGGGGAACCAAAAATATGTGGTTCGTATAGAAGATCAGGTCACTTTAAAAAGTTTTTCTATTTCTATTCTACTCCACATAGTGTAATTATATCATTAGAACCTAATAAAATTATAGTGAAATCAAATTGATCACAAACAAAGGGGTTCTAGCCACTAACATCTGAAATGTAACTTCCTCAAGCAATGGAAGAATCTATAGAGGAAGTATATTGGGGTCTAATAATATTTATAGGTATCATTATTATTGATTTATCTTTATTGAATGATTCATTTGATATTGGTTCATCTCATTCATTCACTTTGACTCTTGTTGTGAATCGATTAAATCTTCATATGGAGATTTTTTCTTTTGTAAGGGATGTTACTTCACTCCTTGAAATGAAGAGAGATCATTTTATCTATAATTACTCTTGTATATTTCCATTATAAGATATCAATAATGCATAATATTTTCTAGTTCATTTCATGAAAACTCTCGACATCATATTTGGGATAGATTGGCTCATTGATAATAAATCCCGAATTGATTTTTATCTACGATGGGTCTCCTTTATTACACCCTATGGGGTATGCATTATCTTTTAGGGAGAGTGGGACCCCTGTTCGAGTAGTGGTGTACATTATTATATAGAGATGGTGAATGTAAAATTATTTTTTTCTTTTGAATTTAGAAATAATCTTTGTGTGATGATCTTCAACAATTTTTCATCGAGATTCCAATGTTTTCCCTTCTGAATACTGTTGTTGTCCACTAGTAAGGGAGTTATAGTTTTCTATAGATTTATTAAATTATACTCAACCAATATATACTACTTATTAGAACATGTAAATAGCTAAAATTAAAGAGTTTAAGACTCAGTTGGGTGATCTTCCAGAGAAACTCATTTTATGATCGAGTGTGTCACTATGTGTGGCACTGGTTATCTTTACTAAGAATGATAATGGGTCACTTCACCTTTGTGTTGACTAACATAGACTCAATAGATTTATAGTAAAGAACAAGTAATCATTTCCATAGATTTATTATCTTTTTGACCAGCTGAAAGGGGAGGAGTGGTTCTCAAGTATTTATCTTTGGTTTGGTTTCCATCAGTTCAAAAAAAGTATCTAACTATCATAAAACCCCAATTCAAAGAAGGTTTGACCATTATGAGTACCTTTTCATTAAATTTGTTATAAAATATTATGCTTTTTTCTTTATGTATTTTTTTAAAATGATATTCCATGATTATCTTTACACATTCATTGTGGTCATTATGGATGACATCCATGTTTACTCTAATTATAGAGATGGTCATGTGCATCAATTGAGATATGTTCTATAATTTTTGAGAAATCAGTGAATTTTTTATAATATATTGAAATTTTATTCATGTATTTGGGATGTAATGTTCTTGGGACATGTGGGGTCATAACATTGTGTCCTAGTTAGTCATGATATGGTGAAAAATCTTATGACATGGGAACAACCATAGAATATTTTTGAGAATTTGAGCATGTTGGGTTTAGCTGGATTTTATTGTCAGTTAAATAAATATTTCTATAAGTTTTATCCAATAATTATATACATAATTTTAAGGGGATAATTTTTTTAGGGATGATAAATACAAACATTATTTTGTTCAGTAGAAACTTTTTTTCACTAATTTCTAATGTCGACTTCTAGAGGCTTGGTAGGGCTATGTTATCTTCTATGATGCATTTGGTCTTAGTTTGCGATATGTTATTATTAATGTTGAGAACTTCATTTCTTATGGATATCGACATCATAGGCCACAGAATAAGAATTATCCAGTCGATAATCATGAAATTGAAGTTGTGATGCATGCGCTTAAGAGTTAGAGGCATTAACTTTTCTATGAAAGGTTTACCATGTCTTCCAACAATAAGAAGATTAGTTACATATTCTCTTAAGAAAATTTGAATATAGTATAGAGGAATTGGGGTTAATACCTACAGTTCTATGAAATTAACATTGCCTATACCTCAGTTAAAGGTAATTTATTCCTAAATGATTTGTGAAGGAAAATTCTTACCCATACTTTGAAAGAATCATCGAAAGAGTGGATCTTGATGGATATTCTCCCACAGTTCCATAATATAGTTTGGGAATCATGGGTCTATGTTTCCATGGCCAGTGTTCGATTGAAATTATCTCTTCTCGAGTTGATTATTTATGAATAGTATCTTGTAGTTATCTTTTATAGCATTAGAGACTCTCTTTATGGATGGGAAACCATTTCTAACTGGGGTTTCCCAATAGATGGTATTCTAACTTATCATAATTTGTTTGTGGTATAGTTTTAATTTAGTAATTTTGTGATGTGGTATTTCTAGATTTCCAAGTGTACAGTGTAGCCATAAACCATGAATTCGATAAATGACATGCTACAATGATTCTGGTGTCCATGCGTGAGATGAGACATTGTCAATTTTCTCTCTCATTGTTATACTTTTGAACATGTTGAGGTGGGGTCCAGAGACCTTTAGGTTTGATCATACCTTGTCCAGTGCGGACTTGGGTGTGGGATGATATCATTATAAACTTTTTTTTGGGTTACCTTAAACCTAGAAATAAAATAATGTGATATGTTTTATGATCTATAGGATTACCAAATCAGATTAATTTTTACATATTGATGATACAACCGATACTGAGGAGTGGATAATTCTCTATGTGAATGAGTTTATTCATTTTCATGGAGTTTTATATTATATTGTTTCGGATAGAGATCCCCATTTTACTTATCTATTTTTGGGAGGAAATTAGGAGGCACTGGGATATCAACTTCATTTGAGTATGGCCTACCAGCTGTAAAAGGATGATTAGATAGAAAGCGATATACATATTCTTGATTGTATACTGTATGTGTGTATCCTTGACTTCAGTGGGGATTAGGATGTCCATTTGGGGTTAGATGAGTTTTCTTATATTAATATTTACCAGTCAGTGATCAGAATGGTTCTTTTGAGGATTATATGGATGTCATTAGAAATCAATGTTGTGGTTGTTGTAGATAGCTGAAATTTCCCTAGTTGGACCAATATAGTTTCAATAGATGTCAAAAGAGATTCATTTGATTCATCAGAGAATTTTTATTGAAAAGGATAGGTAAAAAGTTTATGCTGATCCTTATAAAAAATCATTGTAATTTTCAGTTGGTGATTAGGTTATATTGAATGATTTACCTCAGAAAGGACATTATCTGCTTGGGATGAAAGGGAAGCATGCTCCAAGTTTTCATGGGACCTTATTAGTATCTTGATAAGGTGGGTAATACAATATTCCATTTACCATTCTACTAATATTTATGTCAATACAATACATGTTTCATGAATCTATTTTATAAAATTTTCTTATTAATCCATATCAAGTTCTGAGATGGAGTGATCTTGATGTTGAAACTAATTTATCCAAGAATGAGAATCCCATCTAGATAGTAAATTTTGGAATAAAGTTACTTCATTTTAGTGTGATACCTTGGGTTAAATTTCCATGGAAGTTCAATTCTGACACTCGTGATACATGGGGGAGAGAGGCACTAATGAAATAGATGTGTCCTCATCTTCTTGACATGGAAGTATCTTGATAGTATTCTTGGGGAAATATTGTTTATATGTTTGGGAGGTTGTAACATCAAGTTAATTTTTTATATATATCATTGAGTCTATTTCTGGTTGTGACTTGGTATGGTCTCATTTATGGTTCCTTTGGGGGACAATTTGATTGTTTTCGATGTTTTCAAGATAGTTTACTACTTATAGCATGATTTTCCCAAGCCGTGTGCCCAACCAGTGGATATAGTGAATAGCTAGATAGTTAGGGTTTTCATGGTGGGAACATGGTTTAAAAAACCATGTACCCCACCATAGGGGTTCATGATGAAGGTAAATAGTTTGTATAACCATGCATATCTTCCCAGCTAATCATATGTATGCGAATTTTTATTTAATACATTTTTAAATCCCAAAACCATTAGTTTATGTTCATGATGAGACCATTCAACCCTATAATAATTTATTCTTCCATGGTGTATACTAAATGTGATTTTAGACACTACAAACCCTTTTTTATGTGAATTGACTATAGGGTGACATTTTTATATCTCCCCTAGTAATATTTCTTCCTCCATTATCCCCCTCTCAGTCTCTTCCTCTCTCCAAATCAGGATTTGATATATCTCCATTTTATTTGAGGATCTAGTATTTATTAGTTTAGATCTTGAATATAGTTTTGATTCTTTTGTATCCTTTACTAAGATTATTCATTGGAGTTTCCCACTACAATCATTGTGAGACGTGATCCCTTTGTTTTTATAGGTGGTTCTATTTTAGATTGGCCAATTGATTTAACCATAAATTTCATGATTTAAATAAAATTTATTTCAATTAGATTATGAAAAACCCTATTCTCATCAAATTCATATTTACATTTTATTTGAAACTAAATTGGGGAAACCCCCAATTTCTAGTGAATAAGGGTCTAATTGTGAAATTTGATGGAATATTGTGAAATTAAATTGTAGAATTAAATTGGGAAATTGATTTCAAAATTTTACATAAGAAAAATGGATTACGTTTTTATGATAAAACCATATTGGTTTTATCAAGTAAAATTCATGAATTGATTAAAAACCCATGTATTTGTTTTTAAAGAGAAATTGGAATACTGAAATTGAAAATTGGGGAAATTGAATTTTTAATAGTTTTAAAATATTTTTTCCATTATTGATTGTTTCTTGAGGACAAGAAAGCCTAGGTAGTTAGTGAGTTATTTTTTACAACACTATATTAGTGATTTTTATAACTAAAAAACATAGTTCATTGGGTCACATCCTCAATGATATGGTGATGAATCCTCTTTTACCACTTTTTAAGGGAAGTGATTACCCATATAAACATGATCACCTATTCAAGTGTGTGAGGATCCCATAACATAGATCTTTCATAACTCTTATAAGATGAAAATGTTTCTCTATTGTGATTATTTTTAATATAGATTCAATTGTTTGAAATTTTTCATTTCACATTACATATGAATTTATATATCTTTATAATTTAAATGATGTTATTAATACATTTCTTAATGTATATCTATGAATTGAAATTAAAATCCTTATTTTCATTAAATATTTTTTTCATCCATGACTATTTATTTACATTTTTATCTATATTTGGTAAATTTTTGTATCAAATTCTAATATAATCCTTGGTGAGACCCTACGGGCCTTTTCACTCACAACAACATGTTCCTTTAGATGTTTTTGTATTTTATACTACTAGGTTTGAGAAATGGTAAAAAGATACTTTGAGGTGGTTTTTATTATTGATCCTTGGGACATGGAGAGATTTTTATGTTGGAAAATGCATAGTTTATAATTTTTATAGAACATTGATGATGTAAATTGGGTTGTTGAAACATTTTATACTTCTATAAAAATTCTCACTATGAAGTACTCTTTGTTACATACTGACTTGTAACATTTTTGTTTGTTGTGTTTGTGTAAAATTCATTACCACTTTCATATTGTTTGATTTCATGTTCTAGTAAAAAACCAGTAGGGATTGTGAATGCCCTTTGGGATATGTTAGGAATATCATGCATATTAGGGTACCAAGGTATCTAGTATCATTCATGACAACTACATAAAATCATTTCCAATGTCTATGATATCATCCATGTTTCTCTATTGCTAATATATATGTTTGACCCAACATATATTCTTGATATTAATGTTGTGGAATTAGAACATGAATTGTCTTATGATGAATAAACAATAATTATTCTTGATATGATATGAAAAATAATTAATGTATAGGGAAACATCACTTGTGAAAGTCGTAGGGATAAATCAAATGATTTCGAGAATTTACATGGGAATCTATTGAATTAATGATGTAAAAATACCCCCATTTTTTATGAGTAAATAATTATATTTTTAGAAAAAAAATTTCCCATTGGTTGAGAATGTAGTTCCTTGAAAATTACCTCTATTAGGAATAAATTTATTTTTCTATGAGGGTTCTTGTATTAATTTGTATGATGGAAGTAAAAAAATAAGGCTATTGAAATAATAATATTACATGTAAATATGTAATATCAATTATTACAGGTAAAATTAGTACAGGGAAATGAAAATAATTGAATATTTTCCACACAATGGTATACTCAATAGGAATGATCGATATCAAGAATATTACACCTTCCATAAAAAATACTAAAAGAAAAATAATATTTTGAATATAATTGAAAAAATAATAGTAATTTTAAATTCCATTTGGAACTATGTAGAAAATATTGATGTTGGATTCTATATATATGATGTAATAGAAAATTTCCCCATTAGAATACATAAGTTATATTACTATTACATGTCTTCGTCTTAGTGTGAACCCTGGTGAATATGACTATTGTTCAATGTGATCGTTGGTTCATATGACTGTTGGTCAAAATGACCATTGGATAATACAGCCATTTTTAAATATGAACATTGTCCATTATGGTCATTTATAATGTATCCCACATAGTGTAACCATTAATATTAGTTAATATTATGGTTAATGATTAGTGTTAATTTAATCTATAAGGATGTAATAGGGGAATCAACTAATAGGATCATGACTTTTGAAGTCCATATATCTAAACATGGGAGGGAGGTAGCTTTTAGGGTATTCTTCCTTAAGAAACCCCAATAAAAGATTCATCAAGTCTCAACCAGAATCAATTATGGGAGAAGTTCAAGTTACTAGATATCACCAATAGAAAAATTTTATCCGAGCCACCCATTTAATCTACCACCATCACACACTCTACCCTTAGTATATATGCTGGTATACTAATGTTTTATGTTTCTTTACATTAGTATCATACAATTTTAATATCCTTTGTATGAATGATTTTTTATTTCATCAAATCAATTTACATTCATATTTTATTTTGTAAAACACATATGAATATATGATGATTTTGATAAATATAAATGTAAAACACAATTTAATGGATAAAAATATTAAAAAATGTGGCATAAATGTACAAATATATAAGAAAAAATAACCAATAATACATCATTACTTCATTTTCAACAACTAATAATTCGAAGACCAATATTTATAAATTATTAATCACTTTATCTCCTTTTTAAATAAGTACTAAAAAATTCCTCTATTCCTATCCACTACCAATATGTTGAGCTTGATATTCGGCCCATTTTCCCTCTCTAATTTCCCAAAATTAATTATCCAATATAGGGACCTAGGATTATCATACATAGATATTACACCATTTTTTTATGAATAATCATTACATTACACACACTCATGCATAAGGATCATAATTTATTGTTATATTTGGAAGCATGGAAACTCAAAAAAAACTTTTCTATGGGTAAACTAAATTATCTTCCATAATGATACTCATTATAAGAATCCACCTTACACATATCATATTCAATATATTTATTCATAACCATGGGAATGGAAACATAAGAATGGGATACTGCATATTCTAATAAGGGTAGTCAAGGGAGATATGTAAGCATTTAATTAAAATAAGTGTTTGAGAACATGATCATAACATTTTAAAACCATATCCTTTATATCAAATATCATACTATTGATACATAAAACAATGATTGGAAGTTCAAGAGACATGAATTATAAGGTAATCAATGAAAACAATCCATAAAAGCAAAATATTAACATAAGACATATTTATGTCATCAACATAAGAAAATAAAATCACATCAATATAATTCTAGTCACAATGACTATTCTATCATAGTGGAATAGTGTCACATCCTAAACCATCAAAGTTGTCAGGGTTCACTCCCAAGACCATCATAGCAGAAAATGTCCCTTACTATAATAGATTGACTCATTGTTATTGTTTTATCTATCTCATGAGATATAAATCATTACCCAAATCATTATAGGTAGATATATGTCCCACCAATATCATAATTTAACCAATATTTATGTGTTCCATATGATCTTAAAAAATCATCATATCACTTACAATGTTATGAAATGGTGATGACCTTTTTTTGATAAAGATTCAAACATTCCAATCAGTTTCTAACGGGTTTATATGTAGAACTAGAAACATACAATGATTTTATATCCATTTGGAACTACTTTACAAATGTAGGTGCCCATTAGTTGTTGACTGATGAGGCTAAAGAATTTGCATTGGTCGAGAGGATGGGTGGTCAGACTCATCACACCTTTTGGGGGGAATTGTTGTCTACTATGGGACCCTCTTATAGATTTGAGTTATGTTCATGAATCCTTATTAATTTACCTAGTATGAAAATGAGTTTTTCCTTTAGATCATGTAATCAATGATTGACATGTAGGAGATTTAGAGAATCTTTTATATTTATTTGAGGTTCTTCACTGATATAGAAAAATCTATATGAATTAGGGATTCTTAGTCAATGGTATCATTCCATACATTATATAGAACTCACTTGGTCATTATGATGACCATACTAGTTTTAAATCTACTCAGTGGGGCACTTGAAGTTTATAGTCATTCAGAATGACATGATTATTTTAGAGTGGGGATCATACCCGCTGATGGGCTACCTACGTATCCTTATTAGAAAAGGAATAAGAACCCTCGTAGTTAGAGTGATGAATTATGAAGTTTTATTCATGATTAATGGCCCAAATAATGATGTAATAATTTATTTTATGCTCTAAGCTCACGTGATTCATGCTCAGTGTGAGAAACAAGATGTATCAGTAAAACCTGATGATTATGCCACTAAAGATGCAATAATTAGAAATGATGTGGGGCTTACGTATGCATGACTACCCAAAATAGTTTAATATCCGAACTTACTTCAAAGAAGAAGCCTAGGAATAGGGTCCATAATTGTACGTATGATAAATGATTATTTGGATACTTAACTTAGAATTTTCTCCTCAGAAGGATGGCCAAATTAGAGGGGACTTATGATTGGGTTTTATTCCTGAAAAGGAATCCCAAATCAAAATAAATTTTGACTAGGGCTTACTCTTGAGGAGGAGGCCCTGGTTAAGGGGACTTGAGACTTGGGGCTTACTCCTGAAAAGGAGGCCCATGTTGAGGGAAATTATGGTTGGGGCTTACTCCTAAGGAGGATGCCCATGAATAGGGAACTTGGGGCTTACTCCTAAGGAGGATTCCCGGATTAAAGTTCTTCTCATCTTAAAGGATGATATTGAATGAAGGAAAATATCTAACCTTAGTTATATAAAGCTATGTAAATCATGAGGTTTTGAGAAATGTTCCACAAAATTCTTTTTAGTTAATGAAGCCAACAAAGTAACCATGCCATAAATGACTATTAAGAGGGGTTTTAAGGATAAATATTGAAGAGGAGAGATGAATTTGAGTAAAGGAAGTGAATTGGATGGAGTCAAGAAATTATTGGTCTGGAGCGCAAGTCCTGGTCGTGAATGTATACTTCCATGACATGAGTTCACTTGGGTGACGAAGAACATATGAAGTGATACTTAGGCAACCTTGAATTAGAGCCCTTAGTATCGTCCCTATGGGCTTTTAGATAGGTGGTGTGCAAGATTCCTTGAGAGGGAAAGGTGGTGCACAACTGTCTTCATTTCCCTTAAGGGTTAGACACTTTGGCGCACAAGTATTGATGAGTTTTAATACTTAGGACTTATTCTTCCTCTTTAGAACGTCCATTCTAGGTAAATAATTACCTTAGAAGTGTTTTTAAGACATACGATAGAGACTTGGGAAACCAGAGCTTGAATTGGAGTTTCTGATTTTTCATCCTCAAAATGGGGGGCCCATAGGGGGTATTTATGGGCCATCTGAGGTTTTGGAAAATTTTAACATAGGACGCGCAAGTGACCTGCGCACCACATGACTGGCGCTCATGTGAATTGTGCGCCCAAGGCTGGTGCACATGTAAACTTGTACTCTTTAATTCCTTTGCAATTTTTTGATGGATGTTCCCTCATTTTGGCTTGAGTTATTCCCCTTAGTCAATCTTTGGACTCTATGACGGAATGGAGCGTCATCAAAAGTCCCCCGTTAGAGTTGGATCTGAAAAAAGGAAAGTGGATTTGACTCTAAGGTAAAGGAGGAAACCAAGGATTTTGGGTGCGCATGGTTTGAGCGCGCAGGTTGTGGCGCATAGGTGCGAGCCGTGTAGGGTACGGCGCGCAGGTAAACTACTTCGCCTTTAAATATGTGGCACCACTTCGTGCAAATCACCTGGATTCGAATGCTTCTGATCTCTTGGAGCGCAAGTGACTCTCATATCGTAGGTGCTGCTGTCTGCGGCATATTGCTTCTTCAAAATTTTGTCGCTCTTCTGCAGAGGTATCCGGACTTGCGTGGTGACACCTGCACACCCATACTTGCACAACCGGCTTAAACTTACATGAAAAATTTAGACTTGCATGCCTTAATTCCTTAGCCATTTTTTCGAATTTCATTACAAATTTTATGAAAAATCAACTAACATAAAAGATAAATATCTGATGATTGTGCGGATTCAATGTCTCCCAAAAGAATTGGACCGGCTGATGAGTTGTCCAGCAAGTGGATTGATGACATGATGAACATCATTGGACATGATTACTATGATATATGTGACAACACTCTCCCAGATTTGGCCCTGTATTTGATGAAATATAATATTATTTCCCACAGAGCAATTACCTACCTCTGTATGGCCATGGTCATCTATAATGAGTCAACATTCTAGAGCTGAAGAACTATCTCATGCATTCTTTGTTTCGGACATACACTAATTTTCTTCAGAAAATGTCTCTGTTGGAGGATCATTCATAAATGTTGGAACAGTGGATAAGGAATTTATAATGAATCATAGCCCATGAGCTCCAAATTAGAAACCTCACAAGCCTGAGTGGCACCCGCATTATTATCCCTCAATCTTCCAAGATTCTTAGATAGATCAATCCAAGGGATGGAAAAAGATCTGGGATTTTCGTCTCAGAGGAGGTGTGAAGCCAACCTAGATGTGGGCATATTGGATGCGACAAACCTGTGAAAAGTTTTTTGAGGATCTGAAATGAGCTACAATATATGATGTTGTCTGGGCTGGGTAGACATATGTCTACAGGAATGATAACTTTGTGTTAGACCTAATCAAACGCTGGAGCCTAGAAACAAATTATTTCCATCTGACTCTGGGAGATGTAGGCATCAGTTTTTGGGATGTCTACAAGATCTCAGGGGCTCCAATTTTGGGCGATATGTATGATGAATTCATCCCCCCAAAAGCGACCTGGAATGATTCGGAGAAGACTCCAGCTTTGGATCAAGAATTATTGAAATTTTTTAAAAGCATTAGAAATCAAAGACCTCAAAGACTCATTCTAGAAAGGATATTCATCCAGTGGAGTGGATGGATGTGTTTCTTAATAAGAAGAAGGAGAAGGGGCTTACTTGTACTCTCCCTACTAGCATCCCTAGAACAGAGAAGAGGGATGCTCTTGGAACATTCTGGCCGACCTTGGAAGCAGGAGAATTTGAAATGTGCGGGTACGAAGTGAATCATAGAATCCCAGACAAGACCCATCTGGCGGGCTTCTTAGCCTTGTGGCTCAGTTTTTATCTTCATCCAGTTAGGTATTTGAAGGGAGGCGTCAAGACAGGGACCTTCGTTGTTGCAGCCAAGTTGGCTAAAAGGAAAATGGTTGGGTTGTCCACCCCAATTTTTGAAATGATTCACAGGAGATTACTCAATGTCTATATGGGTAAGTCTCCTTTGAGAATAGCAGGACCCTTCCAAGTTTTGTGGGGATGGATCGCCACTCACATCAAGACGTATGATGTACAGAGCGAAGTGCAGGTTCCTGGAAGTTCATTCAGGCCATCAGTGTAGGCATATTCTGGAATTTTTCCATTTTCCCTCAACAACAATGATATGAGGGTGAGGATAAGCTTGTTCAAGGAATTCCATTTCTTTCCTTATGGGAACCTGCCAACTGGGCAGTTTGTTGATGATGGAACAGCTAGCCTAGAATTGAGGTCATACATGCTTCCTTGTAGAGATGGTGTATTGGCCACCAGAATTGATGAAGATATTATATGTGAGGCCTATGGTTCATATAGATTTTCACACAAATTCAAGTGCCTGCAGCAGATTGTTGTATCCCCTCATGTGCATGTCAGGTCATAGTAGCATCCAATGGTTTCCTGACAACATTTCTTAATAAAATATATGGGAAAGACCGAGGTAGTGTTTGATCTAACAGTTACTGGAGCGGCGAGTAAATTTACTACATGGTATGTCAGGAACTGGGTAGCATCAGACCCAGAAGTGGTACTGAATCATCCAGTTCCTTAGGTGGGGAAAAGGAAGAGAATTATAGAGAAATAAAACCTTAATCTGCAAGATGACTCTTCCACACCCAGAGCTGATTCACCAGGTTCCTCACCTAGGGCTGATTCTCCAGATTCCCAGGATGGGGATGATGAGTTACAACATATGTCAAAGTGGCCTCGTGCCATATATAATCCTCTTGCCAGAGTCATGAGACCCACTCCATCGACTCCTGGTGAGTTAATTCATTAAGGAAATTTAATCTTCATTATTTTATAGAGTATCACTTTTCATTATCTTATCCTTTATATGTGATTGCAGGAGCTGGGAAGAAATTGAAGTCTAAGATTATAGGACCCTCCTCATAGCCTTCTAGTGAAAATGCTGAATATTTATGACCAGAGGCTATCCAAACATGGTGGAGTTTATATTATGATGTTGAAACTACCTGTCTAGACCTATGTGAAGGGATACACATCCCTTGAGTAGGGAAAATTCAGGCTTCTACTGATATCCATTTTGAAGATAACCTTGATGAAGTGCGGGCTTACATCAAAGAGCTAGAGATGCTCATATACGCCGCTGATGATTCCATTCCTATCACCAAGATGGTAAAGGAAATGATGGATCGTGGCACCACTAAGGGGACAGATGCTTTTGCAGATGAGGAGTGGCACGATTACGTGGCTCTTGAAGATGTAAGTATCTTTCCTTATTTGCTTTGAAACATGATTTTAGTTAAACCTTTGTTAGTTAAAGAAATTAATTTCTTCATCCTATATCTTATAAAGAAAGGAACTGCTGAGGTTCCTTCACCACATTATAGCCCTGGTGGCACTGCCATCAGAGCTACTAAATCTCCTCATGAGTCGGGGTGAGGAATCTCTAGGCCGGAAAGCCATGGACGAGGAGTTAGACAGGGATTTTCATTCTCTAATTCCTGTATTTAGAGGTAATGTTGTCAACACTCCCAAAAAATCTAAGAATAAAAGACATCAAAGAAAGAATTCCACAGCTAAACACTTCTTCAGTAGTGGTAATTCCTTCAGATAGTCATGAATCCTAACTCATGAAAAATAATTGCTCATACTTCATGGGATTGTAGGGGATCCTTCAATTTACCCTCTAAGGAATAGGACTGGCCATCCTATGGGGATGACAGAGGGTCCTGGTGAATAGTCGCAAATTCACGTTGACTTGGATGATCCTGAAGAAGAGCCAGCGTCTGTTCCCAATACTTCTCTTTCTGCCGCTGCAAGGAGAGAAGACCATTCTTCTGGTAATTTAAAATTTTTTGGACATGATTTTTATCCTTCTCCCTATTAAAAATTTCTTATTACATCTCTTACCACCATTGGTTGAAATCGGTAGTTCCATATGAGTAAGCTGCTGAACTGCCAATTCCAGAAGTGGATAGAGACAACCCTATTATTATAGATACGCTTGATCATGTGGAGCTTAACCTGGCAGAGCTTCCTGAAACCCGTCCTGAAAATCCTATTGAAGCTAGGAAAGATGTGGAAGATCCTTCTCATCATGCTGATATACCATTGGGTAAGAGATAATAATATTTTTGGTAGCACTTAATTTGCAAGACAAATAAATCAACTTTTTTATCCTTTGAATCAATCCAAAACATTAAATTGACTATACAGGGCCGTCTATTTTAGTGGCTATGTCTAGAGGTGACACCTCAGCCTCCACTCCAATGGGAATAGAAATTGAAGTAACAAGGGTCAGGGGGGAAGGAGCTAAACAGGGAACTTCTCTAAGTGCATTAATCCCGGACTATATTCCCCCTTGTGATTGTGATGCTGAATCAGACCCAGAGGTACAAAAGGAACTCCAATTTTCACGTCAGAAGGCATGGAAGAACATATGGAAGATCATATCTATAGTGCCTCTTGAAGAGCTATCTTCGAAGATCCCACCACTGTCATCCCTGTTCGTCATGTTGGGACTTGGCAGTTTTGGATATCAAGATATCCATGCCATTGTGAAACAAGTCATTTTAAGGATGGAACAGGAGAAAAGGTATCTTCAATACTTGAACAGAGTGAGGATGTTGACCAATATCTACAAATTTGAGGCTACAGGGTCTTGAGCTGAGGCTGATCATGCTTCCAAGTTGATGGAGCTAAAGAATAAGATCACGGAGAATGTTTTCCAGTAGAGGTACCTTCAACAACAGTTAGATGATGTTACTGGGGAACATGACCAGATTAAAAATTCACTAGAAGGAGTTCAAACAAATGGTATGAAATCCATTGTAGATGCCAAGAAATCACTCTATCAATCTGAAAAGAGTGAAGCTGGTCAAGTGCATAAACTTCAAGTGGTTTCTAATGAATCTCAAGATGCCATAAATCAAATGAAGAGTTATATTGAAAGCCTCTTGTTATTCCTGAAAATGAGAAGAGACTCTAGTCTGTGGATTTCCTTCTAACTCGTGAGAATTATTGAAAAAAACATTCATCTTCAATCATTTGTGCCTATATTCTTTTGCTACCTGATTTAAATTTTTACCTATGCTAATGGGCCTAGTAAGAATAGTTTGATTTTTTGCTAGGATTATAAAAAATAACCCTACAAACCTTTAATCTTTTAGTTGATCAATATTACATAAATCATATGAAATGTATATTTACTGAGCTGGGACCTGACTTTTGTTTAGTGTTCCCTTGTCTTTTGTGGGATTTTTGAAGTCATTCACGTTAGACATAAAAATAAAGGCTAATGTTTAAGGTCGAAATTGCTTTGACCAAATGGATAAAAATTGACTCAATTTCTTGATAATTTATTTGAAAACATATTACCAAATTAAAGTATGGGGAAAAACATGTAAACTATGAATTGGGAAATTTTGAATCTAAGGAATGATATGAAAAAGGGCTAAAATGAATTACAAGAAGTATTTTATAAGAGTGAAGTTTCCACTATTTAACAAACCCGTTAGGGTGTGGAATTATGCAGGGCCACTTAAAGGGCATTGGATGCATAGTCAAATAATTGAATAATTTGGATGATAGTTCCGTTATGTTGACTACTTATGCAAGACCACCTATGGTAATGTACTACATAGTTAGGAAAAAGAACTCTTAGATATTTTACTTTTCTATTGCTAAAATCCAATGAATGTTTATGGAGATAAAAATTTTACAAATCATAGAGTCTGTTGTACGGAGAGAGGTACATAAATATGGAGAGGATTTTTCCAATAAATATTTTCAATGATTTGGATGAATGTCACTCTTGAAAAGGTATGACCCAAATATAAGTTAGAGAAATATAAACTATAGACTTAACTACTTTTAGATCATGAAAAATAGTATGGGACAAATATGTAAAGCATTACAATTTTTGTGGATCCCTACATATTGTCGTTATGACAAATAAGGACAAAATAATTTTTTATCCCAAGAATGAAGTTTCCACTACTTGGAAAACCAGTTAGGGGGTTGAATAATGCAGGGACACTTACAGGCATTGGCTACATAGTAAAATAACAGAAACTTTTGGATGATAGGTCCGTTATGTAGACTATTTATGTAAGGCCACCTAGGGGCACATGCTACATAGTCAAGCAAAAGAACTCTCGGGTATCAGACATTTTGCGACCAGAATTCAATAAAAGGGTTGTGAAGATCGGAAATTATTTAAGGTTAGGAGTATGACACATCAAAATGGGCAATGTACAATGCGTGAAGGAGATACACAGACCAATGCAAACGATAATCATGTAATGGCTAGGTCTTGAATTGAGGTGTTGGACTTCACTATGTATCTCAAAAGGATGGGAATCATACCATATGTAATTATTGAAATACAGTTTAATGTCATGTAGGATGAGAGTGAATGAGATCTTAGTTTAGGGACATAGAGATCAGACCATAATGATGAATACACATATAAACCTAAGGTGAATGAAGACCAGGGTTTTCATACCACATTCTTGTCTTAAAAAGGGCGATTTTCAGCCAAAGGACTGAAAGTGGAATTTGGGGTTAGGCCCAAAGTCTTGGGGCTGGATTCGAGGGATTCTTGAATGTTCCTATGTATCCCATAAGGATGGTAATAAATCCATACATAGTTCTTGAAATAACTTCTGTACAGATTTAGTTTATACAAGTGAATGGTGAAAGGGGACTTTAGTGCAATTATGGTTTGACCCAAGATTAAATATTTGGGCATTGCCATGTATGCATGTAGTCCTTGGGATAAGACATGGTTATAGACAAATGTCAATAATGATTCCCCCTCAGGTGAGGGTATCAATGACTATGGTAGTTTATTTTCATACATGACAAAATTATGAATATTTTAGGGTCATATGCATGGACCGGTGGTGCACAATTTAGCGTCATGAAGATAAGACGTATTATTATGTAGTTAAATGTCTTGCAGTGCTGAAAATGTGGGAATATATAGTTTAACATCATATAACAATGATGATGGTGAATCAAAGTAAATATATTGGTTTTGGGGGAAGCTTCACGAATCAACATCGTACAAGATGGAGATGAATCGATGTGAAGATACTGGTTTTGGGCTTGAACCTCATGAGGTTGCCCACGTACCCATCCTAGAAGGAAAGGATCAAAGTACACGTAGTTCAATTGAAGAATGAATTGGTGATCAAGTTTTTCTTGAGGACAATGACCTAAAAATGTTGTTGGGGCTTATTCTTGGTTAGCATCCCAGAGAAGTTATTATGGTTGAAGTTTACTCTATGCTCATGTGATTCATACTCGGTGTGAGAAACAAGAGATAGAAAAAACCTTAACGATTCACAATTTAATGTCATGTAGGACATATAAGGGACTAGAAACAGTTTAACATCATGTTGGAAAATGGAGGGACTGTGCAGTTTAAAGTCTTACTGTAAGGAATAAAATAGTTTAAGGTCATATGCATGGACCACTGCTGCACAGTTTATCATCATGTAGCTAGGACAAGGACTATATAGTTTAACGTCATTTAGCAAGGATGAGGACTGTATAGTTTAACATCATATATCAAGGATGATGGTTATTTAATTGTGTTGCAACAAAATACTTCTTCAGAAATCTGACATTTCTTGGAGTCGTGTTGAGTTTTCCATCCATTGAGATTAAAGAATAAGCTCCATTGGGGTAGACCTTATGTATTGAGTAATATCCTTTCCACTTTGACTCAAGCTTTGGAGGTTTCATTCCTGGTATCATTGGAGTTCTGAGGACCAATACCAATTATCCTTGAATGAATAAACTAATATGAACCTTTTTGTTGAAAGATCGTGTTATTCATTCTGATAGACTTCCAAGTGGTGTAGGGTGCACAATCGTTTTTCATCTAATCATTCCAATTCATCCAATCGCTTATGCGATTGATCATATGTAGATGACTGATCACAAATGGCTACTCTAGTTGTGGGTAATTAAAAATCAATGGGATATACTACTTCTGTTCCATATACCAATGAATATGGAGTTGACCATGTAGCAATGCAGGTGGTGGTCTGATAAGCCCATAAAGCATGAAAAAGTTTATCAGGCCATGTTTTCTTATCTTTATCCAGCATCTTTTGTAGTATGTTTTAATGTGTCTTATTGAAGGATTCTATTTGTCCATTGGCTGCTACATCATACCATGATGAATGGTTGGATTTGATGTTGTATTCTTGATACAACCTCCTTACCTCAGATGAACAGAAGTTGGTTCCATTGTCCATCAATATGGTATGAGGGACCCTAAATCTGGTAATGATGTTAGACTTGATGAAGCTAACAATGCTTTTAGAACTAAATTCCTTAAAATTTATTGCCTCTACCCATTTGGAAAAGAAGTCATTAGCAGTAAGAATATACTTAAACTGCTCGGATGTAGCCGAATGGTAAGGTATTACTACATCCATTCCCCATGTGGCAAATGGCCATGAGTATTTAGCTGTATAGAGAAACGCTGGGGGTTGATGAATGAAATTGGAATATACATGGAATGAATGAAATATCTTAGTGAAATCAACACAATATTGTAACATTGAAGGCCAAAAGTATCCAAGCCTTATAATTTTATCAGATTGTCTATGTCGAGACAGGTGGGAACCACAGACTCCTGCATGTACTTCTTTCTTGATAGTCGTTGTCTCCTCACCATCAATACATCTGAAGATAATTCCATCAAAACCTCACTTGTAGAGAATTTTCTCTAGGTTATCTGGGCTATCATAAAGAGTAAATTTGACCACATGTCGCCGAACTTGTTCTTTCCCGGCTCTATCAGGTGGGAGTGTTCCATTTTGAAGGATTTCCCTGGTAGGTTCCATCCATTCTGTAGTATGACCATATGGTTTAGAAATGGGGCTAATTTCCTTGATTTCCTCTGTTCTAATTTGAAAATAATGTGAAACTATATGACCGTGGGAAATACTACGGATTGTCTCGTCCCAATTTGGATGTTCCAGAGCTGTGACTAAATTAGCCAGTGCATCAGCTTGCACTACTGGAAACCTGACTTTTCCCAACGCTTCTATACCAACGGTTTGTAAAAACCGATGGTATAGGTCCTTTCTCCCAACGGTTTGGCCAAACCGTTGGGAAATCCCACTTTATGGCCACTTTTCCCAATGGTTTGCCAAAACCGTTGGGAAAAGTCCACTTTGTGGCCGCCTTTCCCAACGGTTTGGCCAAACCATTGGGATAGGTATACCCTTTCCCAAAGGTTTTGGCAAAACGTTGGGAAAAGACCACTTTGTGGAAACCTTTCCCAAAGGTTTGTCCAAACCGTTAGGAATGGGTATACCTATCCCAACGGTTTGGCCAAACCATTGGGAAAGGTCAAAACCATTGGTATAGGTCTATACCAACGGTTTTGACAACCGTTGGTATAGGTCATGAGATTTTTTATCATATCTTCTTACCGAGAACATTATATAAATAAAAATTTAAAATAATTATGAAAATACATATATATATTTATGTAATTATGTTCACAAAAGTCATGTTAGGTTAGTGGTTAAGTCGTTCAATGATAAACTAGGGGTCCTGGGATCAAATCCCAGGGAATGTTTTTTTGGAAATACATATACCAACAGTTTCATAACCATTGGTATATATTTTCATATTACTTATACCAACGGTTTCCAAAACCGTTGGTATAGGTATATACAACGGTTTTACGAAAACCGTTGGTATAGACCTATCCCAATGGCTTACTTGCCTACGGTTATCCAAACCGTTGGTATAGGCTATACCAACGGTTTGGAGGCCTATACCAACAGTTCCAAACCGTTGGTATATGTTAGTTTTCCAGTAGTGTTGAGCATTTTGTGATCGTGGGACATAAGAAAATGTAGGTTCCAAAGGAAATTCTTTCATTAACTCTTTGACGTAATCATAAAAAGGGATTAACTCTTATTTTCTAATGGCATAGTTTCTATTGACTTTTGTAATTTGCATGTATGAATCACCTTTAACCTTTAAGTGATTCACCTGTGCCTGAAGCACCAACTCCAATCCTGCAATGACAGCTTGATATTCTACTTCATTGTTTGTACCGCCTTCCAACAACAAGAATGAATAGGGTAACACTACCTTTTCTGGGGAAATAAGCACAATTCATAACTCAACTTGGCAGAATTTAGGATCGTCCATTTTCTTCCCTGTTGGACTTCTGGAAGCACCATCAAAGTACATTTCCCATGCTTGAAGATTATCTTGAATAGAGATGACTTCCTCATCAGGGAGTTCAATATCGAATGATGTATCTTCTACTAAAGGGTGATTAGCAAGAAAATCAACTAGAGCATGGCCCTTTATTGCCTTTTGGGACACATACTGGTTATCAAAATACTACCAAATAACTGCCACCTTTCCAAAATTCATGTAAGCATTGGAAAAATAATGTTAAATTTGCGCGGGTTATTGTGAGATACCAATTGGACCTCATGATGTTGCAGCTAGTGCCTCAATTTATGAACTACAAAGATTAATGCTAGGTAGCACTTCTCAATACATGAATATCTTGTTTCTACTTCAATCATAGTCCGACTGAGATAGTAAAGGTTGTTTTCATTCCCAACATCATTCTCTTGGGAAAGGAAGTCACCCAATGATCACTCTAAAGCTGTTAGATAAAGAATAAGTGGTCTTCCTTCAACAGGTGGCATTAATACCGGTGGACTCAAGAGATATTTTTTGATAATACGGAATGCTACTTGATATTCTTCATTCCACTGGTAAGTGAATCACTTCTTCATTAATTTAGTGAAGGGTAAACATTTTCCTGCCAGATTGGCTACAAAATGCCAAATATAGGCCACGTTTCCTTGAATTCTTCTCAATTCCTTCATATTTTGAGGGGGTGACATACCATGGATTGGATTTTTCTTCATAGGATCAACTTGGTACCATAATGTCGTACAACAATGCTGAGAAACTTTCCTGAGGTTACCTCAAAGAACAGTTCAAGGGGTTCATCTTCATATTATGTTGCCGAAGTTTTTGGAATATGATTTCCAAATCAGCGAAGTTATTAGAAAGTTGTATGGATTTAACCACCAAATCATCCACATAACATTCAACAAATTTCCCTAAAAAGTGTTGGAAGATACGGTGCATGGCACGTTGATATGTTGTGCCTTCATTCTTCAGGCCAAAGGGCATTACCCGATATCAAAACATTCCTTGAGGGGCTCTGAATTCTGTAGGCTCTTTATCTTCTAGAGCAATTCGGATTTGATTATAGCCAGAATATCCATCTATGAAGGAAAGTGCTTCATATCCAGCTTTTTCACCAATTATGATTTTTGTTATTGAAACCGGAAAATCATCCTTGGGACAATGCCGATTAACATCTCTGAAATCAATGAAAACTCTAATTTGTCCATTCTTCTTTTTTCATAGGGACAATATTAGATGTCCAGTTGGGATATTGAACTTCTCTGACAATGTTAGCTTTGATAAGCTTATCCACTTCAGCTTCAATTTTGGAATCATAAGTTGGGTATGTTCTTCTTGCAGTTTTCTTTAATCCTCGATGTTCTTTTGGAAAACCCAAATGATGAGTAGCAACATCAGGATCAAGCCCTAGAATTTCTGTATAATTCGAAGAAAATATATCTCGATTTTGCATTAAAAATGAAATATACATTTCTTTCTCTTCAAGAGTCATGGACGCACTAATTAAAGTGGGGTGTGAATCTTCTTTTGTACCCAGATTTATTTCTATGATTTCATCTATAGTGGTTGAGATACCCTCTTCAAATACTAGAGGAGCATACCTGATATATTCCTCTTCTTCTTCAATATGTGTTACTTCTTTTGTATCTAATTTCATAATAGATGACGAAGCGGAACTTCCATGGTTAGGAGAGAAGTTAAACTTAGAACATCTTGAAGAAGAGGCCCCCATTTCTGACCCTATTGATAATGAAGGATCTTCCTTAAGTAATAAAGAGGAGATGATGGTTTGAGAATTGACCTCATCATTTATCTATGAAATTTCTATAACCTCTTCTGTTCTAGTTGAAGAAATATAGAATTGTTGGATTTCAGTGGATGAAATGAAGACATCTCCATTTGAGCTTACATCATTTCTTGGTGAATTACCAACTTCTCCCATGCTATCTGTCTTGGTTGTTGTAATTGACATTATGGAAGTTTCCATAAGAGTATTTGGATTTGAGTCTATCTTGTCAATTTGACTGATAGGAAACCCATAATATGTACTCACAAGTATGAATGGGTTTACTGGAATATTTTCCCAACCATATGGAGCATTAACTTTTGTAACCTCCCTTATCGTGGATATATCCTTTCCCTCCATGTGATAGAATTTAGCCTCAATGTATTGAGATTCACATGTTTTGAATGGGGCCTTATAACCATACAATGTCGCAATTTGACCATTGAAACAATATTTAAGACATTGATGGTATGATGAAGGGATAGCCGCATGTTGATGTAGCCAAGGTCTTCGAAGAAAAATGTGGAAGGCTGTGTCATGACGAACAACCATGAAATCTAAATTGTATACAAGGTCTCCAAACTGAGTTCTGAGTGTAATATCACCAAGAGGTTCTTGTTCATTTTTATCATATCCTTGCAACATCAAACTAAAATGAGATAAACCAGATTTTGTGAGGCCCAATAGGCAAAATGTACAAATAGGGAAGAGGTTGACTCATGAACCATTATCAATGAAAGCTCGTCGTATTTCTACATCATTGACCTTTCCAGATAAATAAAAAGGTGTAAGATGTCCATACACAACATCATCTTCATCTTCATCAATTAAAGATATCACTGCATGGCATTCTGTAGGATCATTCTCTATATTACAGACTTTAGCCAAAACAATTTTATTTTCGAATTTCTGAGGACTTGAAAAAGCCTCAATGAGTGCCTCCCGAAGATCCTTTGATAGATTCAAGGCATCCAGAATTGATAACATGGCAGGTACTTGGGCCAAATGTTTCAACACATCATACTTTTAGTCCAAAGGTTTAAATTTCCCAATAGGAACATGTGGTTTTGCAGGTGCCTTAGATTTTGATTCTTTGGAAGTAGATGCATCTTGTATCATGGTAGGAGTTGGAAATACTCTTGGATTTTTCATATTAGACTAACTAGGTCTATTTTTTTGATAAGAGTATGAAGTTCTAACCTTCAACCGATCCTGTAGAATAATTGTGCCCAGACAGAATCTACCATGCATGGAAGAACTTTCGTGTTCTTATTGAGCCCTTTGAAGGGCTCTGCCCCGAGTTTCTACGGCATATACAGTTCTAGCATGAGAAGAATTACAATAGTGGCTTTTGAAATATCTACGTCTTCCCCTATATCCTAGACATTGGTAACTCTTTCCTCTATTTGATATAGGGAACTCAGTCTCATAATGATCGAAACTGTGACTGGCATTTGGATCCGATAATTGAATCATATTGATAGAACCAAATATCAACTCATCATCTGATAAAGATTCTGCTTGATTAGCCAGTTTAGGCTATACCATTTGGTGGGGTGGTTCCCGTGGCATTGAATTATATGGCATAAATTCTGCCAGAGTCAAAGACAACTTAGGCTTTGACACGAGCTCTTCTTCTTCTAAATGCTCTTCTTTCTTCTAATAATGCTACCTCTTTGAGGATTTTCCTTCTGATGAAGGGGGTTTTCTGTGGCACTCATAGCAGAATACACAATTGGTTTCTTCAATTGTTTTCGTAAAATGGCATGAGTTCGGTTCATCAATTTTTTACCATCCAATAATTATATTTCTACGCATTTTTGCTTTTGAATTCCTTCCACTCACCTTCTTCCTCTGGATCTGTAGTAGTAACACATGCTAACTAGGATGAAGAACCTCTCAGTTTTACTTTTCTGGAGTCCACCATATTTTTCAGGTGGTCATTGAAGACAAAACACTATTGAATGGGACGCCCCAACATCTGATGAAATTGGAAATAGTTGGGAAGGTCTTCATCTCCTTCTTTGTTTGGCCTTTTGGGACTTGGAAACTGAACCAAATTATTTTCCAAATCCAAAATGAAGTAACTAGGAACATCTTCATTTTGGAAAGAATAAAATTTGTTATTTAACACCTCAAATTGTTTTCGCCTTTGATCTCTTTGATTATCTTGATGAGGGGATATATTTCTTGATTCTCATGAGGCAGAGACCATCGGTACGATGAGGGTTTTGATGTAGAAGCAAGTACATGTGCTTTTTTAAGTGTAACAGTAGCAGTCTCTACTCTACCCATTCTCCATCTAGGAGCTGATGTAATTACATGAGTTTTATCCTTAGTCTTTATAAGAGAGTCTTCGATCTGCTGAGCGATCGAAGTAATGTCTTGAAACCATCCTGTGTATTCACAGGGATCAACAGTGTGCGTAATTCATCACAAAAAGTTTCCACAAATATTGGAAAAAATCATCTTGAGGGAGTGCTAAGCTTATGTAATATATTAATCCCTTCCATTGAGAAGTGAAACTTGATATTTTTACATTTTCCCTTTGCTTACAATTGGTAAGATCGAAAACTCTTATCTTGGGAAATGTTGAGCTGAATTGAAGAAAGAATTGTTGACAGAGATCTTCCCACCCGGTAATTGATCGAGACTGCAAACTTGTATACCATACAAAAGCAGGACCTTATAATAACAGCTCGAAACACATGAGCTTAACTACTTCTTGTTGTTGAGGAGTTCCCATCATAGGATCACAACGAGAAAGATAATGTGTTAAGAGTTTTTATGAGTCTGCTGGCCCATTAAAAATTGGGAATGCGGTATTCACAAAATTCAATGGAGGAGGAATTGCATCAACCCATTCAGGGAAAGATTTCTTTTCCAGTTGAACTTGTGCACATTTTCCTTCCATAGCTTTTAACTGAGTTATTAATGACTCAATGGTAGTTATTAACTTGTGAGAAACATCTTGTTGAGCTTGGACCCGAGTAGGTGCAATAATTATAGTTTGAACAGGTGTGGTGACTGGTACTGCAACTGATGGTGGCACTACCTGTTGTTTTTGTCCATGACCCATAGGATTGGACCTGTGAGGGTGTACTTGTAATGTAGGATATTCTTGATCCATCCTAGTAACTGCAACAAATTCCCTAGACTGACTAAATCCAGCATGCAAAGGAGGAAGACTACCTTGAAGTAGTTCTGTATTCAATCTCCTTAAATCTTTCATTTCTTCCCATTTTGTGAAAACCTTTGTTCTAATGAGAGTGATTGGACTTCTCCAGAAGTATGGTGGGGAATAACTTGACTTTTACCCTTTTCATTGGAATGTGCCTTTCTAGAGTATGGAAGGGCATTACCTTGAGAAATATCTAGCCCCTGGGTAGCCCTCTGGCCTATGGTACGAACACCTTCTTCATTTATTTCTGTACGTACAACTTTTTGAATAGTAACATCTTCATCTGATTCCTCTGACTGAACCTCAGGTTCTGGGGGATCAGTGACAACGACATTGATGACATTAATCGATGCTTAATTCATTTCATCCCTTCTATCAGAATTTCTCTGATATTTTCTTCTTCCATGTCCTTGATGAGACATTTCTATTTATTTAGATGATCCCTCAGGAACTTCTTGATGAAGCATAATATGGAGGGAATCCTCTAATAATTCGGCTATGTGTTCTTCCTGTGGCTTTTTCCCTAATCGACAGAACACAAACTTTTACTAAGGAAGAGATTGAGTATTTGAAAAAGTCCCCAGTCCGGTGGACTGGGGCTATTCATGTAGTTCCCTTTTAACTTCTCAAAACCAATTTGTTGATTCTGAGGGTTGGATTAAAATAGTCCCCACTCTGTCAAGATGAGTTGGTTCTTGAGCTGCTACATCTGAGATATTCTTAAAATATCTCTTGATCTTGCGGAATTTAGTTCGGAAATTGGCCGGATGTATCAACCTACAACCACATGAATCACCTAGATCAAATGATTGTTGAATTATTTCTGACACTACTGTCACCTGATGATGTGCATGCTCTAAAAGAGAGGCCTGTTCGAGATTTTCAATTGCTTGATGCAAGAGTAATTTGACAACTTATTCTTTATATTAATGACTTTTGGGAAGAACTAGTTGAGGTCTGTTCTTGGGAAAGCCTTTGATTATGCACAAAACTAACTAGATGTGGCCAGCCCTAGGAAATAACATTGCATGAGACCACCTTTGGCGGGTTTTTTTGACAAGAGAGCACAGTGAAATTTAGTGCTCCATGAACACCCCATCCCCTGATATGAATATTAGATGGGGAATTGGTAATTAAATAGAGAAACCATTTCAGTGCGACAAATCATGAACACTGAAGGGCTCTCTGCTTCATTTCAACATTTGGATATCGGGAAACTGAGAGAGATGCCAAATAAATTTGGCATTGTAACCATTCTATTATCATGACATGATTTTCATATTCATCGTAATATAATATTTTCACTTTTAAATGAAAAATATTTTCCATACATTGATATGAATATCAGGAATACAATCCTCAATCAACAATTCTGGAATGTCATACTGAGAGTCAGCCAAAGTCCAAAACAAAAATGGTACTTTACCTTTCTCTAGTTGTTTTCTCATACTCATCACTTCCCCCTTATCATTCGATGAAGATTATTCTACTCGATTAGACCAAAGTTGGTGCTTCTTTGTTGATTCATCAGATTCAACAAGATCAGTAGAGAAATAATTTATCAAACTAGAAGATGAATGACCCAGGGGTGGTTCAGAGAATGACCTACACACCGGGCTATCTTCTGATTGAGAAAGTATTTCACCTTCTACCGGTAAAGCATCAGTCATAACTGGCTTCACATTTTCAACTAACTCAAGATAAGAGGGATTTCTCATTACTTCATTGTCCTTTGAAGAGTTTTCCAGGAAATTCGATTTATTACTGTGGAGAGGACTTTCACAGCTAAATTCATCATCATGGGGAGGACCATTATGGTGGGTTATAGCAAAAGATGAAACCTTTTGTTCCTTGATCTTCTGACCACACAGAGGGTTATCGTGGCTCTCATCTAAAGATGATACATTGAGATCGATGAAACTATCATGAAGAAAGCCTTCAAAAGTAAATGTCAAATGAAGACCTTCATAATTGTTGTTATTACTTCTGAAATATGGAAATGAGAGAGTAGAATCATGAGTTGCAACAGACAATTGTCTGAGCGCATCAAGAACTCCAGCATCGAGTAAGGCCTTATTACAAATTGGCTCTTGATTTCTTCACTGTGCTGGACGTTTATTTTTCTTAGATGCCTTATTTCTCACATTAGTAACCACTTGTTGATGAAAGTGGTCATTATGGGCAGATGTATGTGCCTGCTTAGGATAAATTCTCAGGTTAGGCTGATTATCTCCATTCAAATCGGGTGTATGTTCCTGACTTTATTGTCCAAATGACATGCGGCAGTATTATCCTCAACCCTCTTGGACAGGAATAGAGTTGTGTAACTATTCTGGAGTGATATATTAATGTGTCACTCCACTTAATGGGATAGATTTATGATTTCTTCCATGTGATGCTGCTGCAGTTGTTATAATTTTCTGAGAGGCATCCAGAATATGAGCAGGGATTTGTTTATGCTCTTTCACCATTTTCAGAATGTGCTTGGTGACTTAAGCTACCAGAATGGAAATATACGTCCATTCTGTGCTTGGAGTAGGTGTGTATTCCTGCACTTGTCCTCCTTTTCCGGTCAATAAATTCTTCCAGTACTCATATGTGGTGGTAGAGAATTGTGTATGCCTCTTTCTTGTCATTGGAGTGTTTTAATTGACATCTTCAGGTGATACCAAATGAGACTGTTGGTTAGCCTAATGAATTTCAGGTTTATGTGTCTGCTGATTGTTCCCCACCACATTTGATTGGGGAGTTTCTTTGGTTCTAGTCAGAAGAGCTTAATGACTTGCTGATGGATTATAAATTGGTGCATATGCCTGGCTATAATACTCCATCGGAATTTCCTAGCGGGATTGGCATGTTACTGCCAGACAAGTCTACTGGGCAGTAACATCATGACGGATGGGTGTATATGCCCACTCATTGTTTGCCATCAAGATGGCTTTATGGACTTCTCCAGAGGGGGCAGAAGTAAGAACCTGCACCATGTTGACCAGATTTCGCCTTTTACGGTTCATCTTGAAGACTCAGGTCTGAGGAACCAAAGACGAACCCCTAAAGGCGATACCCTCATCATGTTGAGGGTGCACTTCCGCATGAATCTGGTGGAGATTTTTAATGGGAGAATTTGGGAAGGAATCATATCTCCTTGATTTAAGGCCTTGAGTGACCAATGTCATTCACCTCCCCATAAAACAGGAGGGATTGGTGATTGAGTTCCGGGGATAACGACCCAAAACGGTTGGATACGGTGGTTGGCACCGCCTACTTATGGATCACTATTCATCACTGTTTGAACAACAAGGGTGAATTGTTAACTTGGAGGGCTTGTCGTGCGGCCTCTAGAGTTGCAATGGTACCCTATTTATGGTATTCCTTATCTAGTGCATTTGAGACCCAGCGTTGAAGACACTTAGTGGATGATGTCATCCTCAATGCGGACGAGGATCCACCAGGAGTAGCGGTCAGGGAATTCACAGGTGTTAACATTATAGAATCCATTTCTATAATGCAAAGAGATCTTTGAAAAGAGTGCTTGTTTGATATAACAGACATAGTCAAGATAATTTTGACCACTACATATTTTGGATGAGCACATATGTTACCGATTGCTTTCTTGGCCCTCATATTGAGTTAAATGGAGGCATAACAAATAAGTAAAACATCATTTAACTTGGTTAAGGATTCACGTCGGGTTCAGCATTTTTGTTTCTTTTAGAAATGGGGATGACCTTTGTTTGTTTAAGGTTCAAACATTCCAATCAGTCTCTAACGTGTTTACTCATAGAACCGGAAGAATCCAATGATTATATATCCATTTTGATCGACTTTCCAAAGTTAGGTTCCCATTAGTTGTTGACTGATGGGGCTTAAGAATTTTCATTGGTCAAGAGGATGGGAGGTCAGACTAATCACACCTTTTTGGGGGGAATTATTGCCTACACCAGGACTCTCTTATAGACTTGAGTTATGTTCGTGAATCCTTATTAAATTACCAATTATGAAAATGAGTTTTCCTTTAGATCTTGAATTCAATGATTGATATGTTGGAGATTTAGGGAATCTTTTATATTTAATTGAGGTTATTCATTGATATAGAATCATCTATATGAATTAGTGATTCTTACTCAATGGTATCCTTCCATACATTATATAGTACTCCCTAGGTCATTATGATGACTATACTAGTTTTAAATCCACTCAGTGGGGCACTTGAAGTTTATTTTCATTCATAAAGATATGGTTATTTTATAGTGGGGATCATACCTGTTGATGGGATACCTAGGCATCCTTATAAGAAAAGGAATCGTAACCCATGTAGTTCAAGTGAAGAAGTATGAAGTTTTATGCATGATTAATGTCCCAAAGAGAGATTTCATAATTAATTATATGCTCTAAAATCATGTGATTCATGATCAGTGTGAGAAAAAAGTGGTATCAATAAAACCTAACAATTGTTCCACTAAAGATGAAATCATAAGAAATGATGTGGGGCTTACGTATGTATGACTGTCCAAAATAGATGAATATTGGGACCTACTTCAGGGAAGAATCTCGGGAACAGGGTCAATAAAGGTATAAATGCTTTATAAATATTTGGATACTTAACATTGGATTTACTCCTCAGAAGGATGCCCAAATTAGAGGGGACTTATGATTGAGTTTTATTCCTGAAAAGGAAGCACAAATAAAAAGAAATTAATACTGGGGATTACTCCTGAGGAGGAGGCCCAGGTTAAGGGGACTTGAGACATGGGACTTACTCCTAAGAAGGAGGCCAAAGTTGAGGGAAATTATGGTTGGGGATTACTTCTAATAAGGATGCCCATGAATAGGTAACATGGGGCTTACTCCTAAGGAGGATTCACGAATTGAAGATCTTCTCATATTAATGGATGAGATTGAAGGAAGGAAAATCTATAACCTTAGTGATATAGAGCTATGTAAATCACGGGGTTTTGAGAAATGTTCCATAGAATTCCTTTCAGATAAAGAATCAAACCAAAGAACCATTCCATAAATGACTTTGAAGAGGGTTTTGAATGCTAAATCTTGAAGAGTATAGATAAATTTAATGAAAGGAAGTGAATTGGAAGGAGGTGCGCAAGACATGGTTGCACAAGTATACTTACACGACATGAGTACACTTGGGTGATGAAGAACCTGTGAAGTGATACTTGGGAAACCTTGAATTAGAGCCCTTAGTATCTTCCCTAGGGGCTTTTAGATAGGTGGCACGCAAGTTTCCTTGATAGGGAAAGGTTGCATGCAAGTGTCTTCATTTCCTTTAAGGGTTAGTCACTTAGGCGCACAATTATTGATGGGTTTTAAAATTTAGGCCTTATTATTCCTCTTTATAACTTCCATTCTAGGTATATAATTACCATAGAAGTGTTCGAAAGACTTCAGACAGAGACTTGGGAGACTAGAGCTTGAATCCGAGTTTCTGAGTTTTCATCCCCGAAATGGGGGGCCCACAAGGGGTATTTATAGGCCATCTGATGTTTGGGAGAAATTTCAATTAGGGAACGCAAGTGACATGCACGCCCAAGGCTGGCACGTAGGTAAACTTGTGCGCCTTAATGCCTTTGCAATTTTTTTTTGAATCTTCCCTCTTCTTTGCTTGAGGTATTCACCTTAGTCAATCTTTGGACTCTATGACAGAAAGGAGCATCAATAACTTCCCATGTTATGTAATGGGTTACATAAAAATAATCATATCATAAATAATAGAAAAGTTACATGTTCCATACCAATTTAATCATTTCATCATAACATAAACTATGGAAAAATAAGCGAGTTTGATAAAAAAATTTCATGCCATGACCAGAGTAAGATAAATGGGTGTTATAAAAACATTTTCATCATAAACATACACTATTCATAAAATGAAAGAGAATTTCATTCTTGGATAATACCCCCAGTAAGTCATAGGTAACATCATTGAATGTCATATTAGATATAAAATGGATTTTATTGACCATTTAAAACATTTCATGAAAAAAATATATCTTTTTCATTAGAAAAAACTATTTAAAACCTAAATCCTTTTTATAAATTCTAATTTGAATATAAATTTTGAAAAATTATAAAATTGTATTAAGAAAATTTTTATGATTAAGAGAATATTCATTCATTCGTTAAAAGTTAAATTAAAAATTCCTTTTACATTACTAACAAGATCCAATTAAGAATTATTTGGGAAAAAACATTAATATCTCTTTAAAAACATTTTTTTAAAAAACAAAACATTTTGAAATTTTTATTTTTAAAATTATAGGAAAATAATAAAAAAAGTTGATTTTTTTTAGAAAACATGGTTTTGGAAAGAAATTGATTTCTGACCGAAGAGAAAAATAGAGTCAAAATTTAGTAATAACATGTTATCATTTATTTTAGGTATTAAATAGTGGTAAAATGGTAATATTACATGAAAATATCACTAATAACTATAATAATGAAAAATTCCTTAGTTTCATTAGAGTTTTATCTGAATGTTTTATCATCTCATAAATAATCATAAAAAATCCCAACATGTGATGGGATTATAACCTAAAATCATGACCACATTAGTAATTTTGAATCACCATAAAAATGAAGGAATAACATAAAATGGAACTTAAAATATAATTGGGATAAATAAAATCATGATATTACACATTAAAGTGGATGTATATACACCTCCTCAAAAATATGTTTGCATAACATAACATAAATATCAAAGAAGGAAATTTGAGATACAAATACATTATCATAATTATTAACGTATAATATACAGATTGAAACATCATCTATACTAAAAATGTGTTTAATATAATTTTTTACAGAATAATATATATATATATATATATATATATCATGCCATATCTAATATTTTTATGAGCATTTATTACTTGATTATTAAAAATTCAATGTTGATGTTATGTTTTGGGTAAGAATGGATTCATTTTTCATATCTGCTTTTATTTTTTTACTATTGGTCCTATTAATTTTATCATTATTTAATCATCTCTATAATTTTTACCATGATATAAATATTATTTATATTCAGTATTCCCTGTTCATGAAGACGGTAGACCATACAAACAAATGAAAGTTGTTTCCATTTTCTATTATTATTAATATAAGGATAGGTAATTGATATATTATAATTAAATAATAATTATATGACATATATATAACATATTTTCATTAAATATATACTTATTACCTTCCTTGTTAAGTGGGAATGAATAACATCCCATAACGAGGTGGTAGTTCTCTGTACATACGTAAGATATTATTGTATTCAAAAAAATGGATTGAATGAAGTTATGTGTAATATAATAATTCCATAATTATAATAATATCATAAATACCATATTGAAATGATAAATACATCATAATTTCTATTTATTTTTGATGGTATTATAAAAGTGAATGACATTGGTTCGTGAGCCGGTAGTCCACCATACACACGGGTGATGATTTCATAACCCATTTGATGAATGTCAATATGGTTGTAGGTTATTACCATAACATAAAAAATATATGTATACAGAAAATAATTATTTTATTATTTCATCATTATTTAATAACAATTTATGGAGGTGGATGACGATATAAAAAACTCTCATTGACAAACGTTACATCTTCTTCGGGAATCCTCCGTAGGTTCCTCCAAAAATCCTTAATATATTGTGATTTATGTCCAAAAATGGCTTATAGGATGAGAGGATGAATTTTGGAATGTTATTGGGAGGTATTTTTGAAACCAATAGGGTTTTATGGTTTGAATATAAGTGGAGAAGGGGTTCCCTTATTTAAGTGATGTGAGTGTAACACTTGTAATTTTCTAAAATAAAGAGTTCCACCAACATTTAATTCCTGAAACAACAATGTAACAACAGCCAATTCTTGATATTAGAGGATATAAGGTATAAATATTTCCATTTTTTTAATTGTTTTAGGTTTTTTATATCCCCTCTCATTTTATTTTAAACCCCATTAAACATATTTTTACCCTAACAACGATAAATATTTATTACTATTCTTACTATACACTTTTGTCAAAAAATTAGTTGAGGTCATCAGATAATATAAATTTTTATGATTCAAAATATGGGACTAGTTTTTAGAAATTAAATTCCCAAAATTGTAAATTTTTAATTTAAAATTTATCCCTTACAAGCACTAGGAAGGCTAGCTGTTAAAGAGAATTGTTTTTAGAAGATTGAAATGTTATAATAGAAAAATTCAAAATCAAATTGATTAAATTTACCTAAATGGGATTAGTTTATATATAATTGAAATAATATTACTTTTAAAAAGTTTTAGTGAATAACATTAATTATAAATAAGTTAAATTAAAAATGATTTTTTAATTAAAATTCAGTAATTTTCAATATTCATAAAAAATTAAAACTTTTTAGGAAATCCAAAAAATTAACTATAAGAAAATTTTGACATTAATATTTTATAAATAAATTTAATTTAATAAAATTAATGTTTTAAAAGTTTCAAAAATTATTTTTTTTATTGTTCTGAAAAAATGAATAAAAAAAACAATCTTTTTTTTTCAGAAAACAATGTTTTTGAATCACATAATGATTTTAATGAAAATTAAGTACCTTTTATCAAATAAGTTTAATTGTATAAATAAATTTCATATTATATTTTAAAATTAGTTGTTACAACTCCCATATTAATGTTTAATATCGAGATTATAATGATATACTTTGTATAATAATATTAGTAGTATATCATGGTTTTTTTAAAACAACTTTTCTTGTGTAACACAAGCTAACCTAGTGATTCATATCGTGGAAACATGACATGGTGTTCTGTATAATGAAAGTGTGACATGTTTTTGTGTTTAATATAAGATATATATTGTGTTATATTTTCTATAAAAATGTTAACAAAAATTTAGGGTGTTACATTTAACCCCCCTAAAATGAATTTCTCCCTTGAATATTTTCAATGTTATAAAAATGGGGATACATATTCCTTATAATATACTCAAGCTACCAAATAGAATCAAAATTTTTTTTTCTTATGTAAAAAAATAATACAATATGAGTGGTTTTTGTTTCATATAAACTTCACTATACGGTCCATAATTTTCATTGATTGTTCCTCATAGGAAAGATACTTCTCAAATTAAATGACATCTGAGTTCAATACATTTTAAGGGTGAAATATTTTCTTCCATATGATAGATACATGGAACAAATCTTAGACTTCATAGAGGGTTGGTGTAAGGGCCTGACGGTAATCTATGATCCTATTATGATCATGAATTATGAACGGATCGATATATATAGCTTAGTTTCCCTTTTCCCAAATATTGTAACATAATTCCATTGAAAAGTTATTTGAAAAATATTTTCCCCAAATTCCTATTTTATACTATGTCAATTATTATTTTTGTATCATTTCATCTAAATTAGAGATACAGTGATGTGTTTCTGAACAAATCTATCATTATCTACCATTTCTACGGTTATCCTAGGTAATAATAGAATTAATTCTTCAACATCATTCCTATAGGTCGGAGTTCTACATTTCATTCCATTTTGGGCTTCATAAGTAAGTATATAAATGTTTCAATGAATTAATTTTTTGTAAAAAAATTACCAACATGATGTTTTTGAACCAAACTACCTTTGAAATAAAAAAACATCCAAAAATATCCTATATAGTGTGAATTTTTATTTTATTCTCACTATCTTTTTTTAGGATGATACATAGTGGTGAAAATATACTTCATATAAATATCTTATTGAATACATTACTAGTACATTGATTTAAACCTAAAATCTCAATTATACACCCCTGAATGGGGTAATCCATGCAACCTCCCCACTAGATTAGTGTATATCATGGGAAGCTGATCCATAGATAAGTCTTCTATAATATTGATGAAGATTCATGGAATCGTGTGTTTATAGACTAAACAACTTAGTGAATTATCACCACCAGTCATTTTGGGGAGTCCAACAATAAAATACATTTGGTTTTATCCCATATCCAATCAGGTATGGTCAATTAATTTAAAATCCTCCCATAATTTTTTCATTTAGAATTAAGTGGTTGACATACCATGAACCAATACAATAACTCTATGATATAAATCTTTATTTCACCCTAGAAGAAATACTAGTTTAAATATATATACATCTCCATACTTCTTGTACGAATAGATAATGATGAAAAATGTGCTTCCTCTAACAACTCATTCCTAAAATACATTATAGATGAAACACATACACATTTACTGATCTTATTATTCCATAATGTAATGTTTATCCATAGGAACATTTCTAACCTTGTTTTTTAGAATTAAATTTTCTTAATCCACCTTTTTAGTATTCACATGGATATATGGATGAACATTTAATTGAGAAAGATAAGATTTATTCTCATAATTTGTGATTTATAGATCAATACTTTGTAAATATATAAATATGGGATCCTTTTTTGATCCTCATCATGGATAAGCTAACATGATCCTTTCAATTGATGACATAAATCACCTTATTCACTTTCGAATGATGGTATAGTATTATGTAGTCATAATAATTAACCATATACTCTGGAACATATTCAACTCCTTATGTGTGAATATATTCTTTAAAATGTTGTGATTGGTGTATATATTACAATTTTCTCAAAAAATATAATATATTAATTTCATAAATGTAACATTAAATATAGTTAACTCCAAATCATGTTTGGGTAAATTTTCTCATGAAACATACATTTTTGCGAGTCTAATTCTATAACCATGACATTATATATAATAAAACATCCCAATATATTCTTGTATGCATCACTTGAGATTACAAACCATCCTCCACTATAGTGTAACGTAAACATAGGTTCCCTGAATAATCTTATCATTAGTTCCATGAAATTTTCATCATATTCATCTTTCTAGAAGAACACTACTCCCTTTTGATTTAACTTAGTGATTGGATAGGTATTTGTGAAAAATTATCCACAACCCATTTATAATTTCATGTTATACCAAGAAAAATATGGATTTGAGTCATTGTGGTTTGTCTATGACAACCTTCAATAGCCATAATAATTGTTGGATCTATCAAGATATCCTATTATGAGATTATATGACACAAAAATGAAACAATTTTTAGAAAAAATTTAAATTTTGTAAAATTTTAATATAGTATCAACTAACATATGGTCTTTATTTAAATTACTAATTTATCTTAATGCAATTTCATTCTCATTGAATAGATGATAATATCATCTATAAAGAATACCCTGAACTAATTGAGGTAATGCATAATGACTCTATTCATTAAGTCCATAAATATAGAGGGTGAATTTGTAAGATCAAATAGAATCAATATATGTGCATAGTTTCCATTCCATGTATGGAATGATTTCTTGATTATATCCTCCTTCTCAACCCCAAATTAATGATATCCATAACCAATTTCTAGCCAAAGAGATAAATAAAGTTTAATTTTCCAAAAAATATTTTCTCACTTATGTTATGTACTAATGAGTTAAAAAAATGTAACTATTACTTAAAACTATCATGAAAAAATAGAATATTGTAAAATTTATGTGTTTCATGAGAGATTGATCATAATATTTTATTTTCTAACACACAATCATAAACATTCAAGATAAATGATGAGATTGTAACATGAAATCATTACGAGTTTGGTAGTATACAATTTTAATACCAATGAAGGAATAACAGATAAGGGAAACTATAATATCAAAATTATAAATAAACTTATTATATTACATGTAAAAGGTTCTATATATAAACCTCTTGAAGGAATATATGTGCATAACATAACTTAAATCTCAAAGAAGAAAACTAGTGATAAAAATACATTACCTTAAATCATGACTAGCATGGTACATGTTAAAAATTAAAAAATAATATATATATAATCTTATTATAAATATATTATATAAAAATATTTATATATATCATATAATATATTATATTCTTATTAAATTTTAATAACTATTTATTAATAACTCCATGTTAATGTAATGTTTTGGTTAATAACCGCATTGTTTTTTCAGATATATTTTGATTTTTCATTTTCAATATTATTACATTGATCATGATATCATCATCTACATAATTTTATCCAAGATACTACTATAATATATAATCATGATTTATGTAATAATAGTAACCCATAAATATTAGTAATAGAAGATTAAATACACTATATATGGAGATGGAAGTCCATTTGTAGGCATAGGTGATGTTTCAATTTTCATGTAAGACTGAATGAATGAATGAATGATAAATGATATATTATCATAAAAATTATATTTATTTCACTTGTAACACATATTTTATTTAAACCCATCCTTATTACCTTACATTTAATGAATGAATGAATCGCATTTCTTTATGAGATGGTAGTCTGTTGTACACACAAGTGGAATTATTGTATTCCCAGAAAACTAAGATTATGAAGGTAAATAAGATATAATAATTAAAAAGTATAATAATATCATTAAGTTAATATATAAATAATAGATCAATCATTATTTCCATTCTTGATAGGTTGTAATGGGAAAAAACAATTGACACAGGTTCATGACGCAGTAGTCCCTCGTACACATGAATGATAACTTCATACCCCATTTGAGGGAAGAGAAGATGGTTTTAGGTCATAACCGTAACTTAGAAACATATAAATATCTGTAATATACTAATGTTTTTATTTCATCATGGTGTCATAATAATTGATGGAGTTGTACTTAGAAATAAATGAAAAATTCCTATTGATGAATGTCACATCTTCTTCAGGTGTCCTCTATTGGTTGACGCAAAAATCCATCATTGGTCATATTTTTGTGGAAACTAAGGATTATAAGACGAGAGTAAGCAAGTTTTAAATTTAACTTATCTTGTCTTGGCTACCCCAAAAGGGCTTCATTCTATAAAGAGGATGAGAGAAAGGGTGGCCTTTTAAAAGAGAGGTGAGTGGCACACCTACAATGTTCTAATACAATAAATTACACCCAAATTTTTTCATGTCACATGGCCTTAATAATGGACCATTATCTAGAATAAAAGATGTACAGTCTAAATTTTTCAATGAAATAAGTTTTTTAAATGTTTTCTGTAATTTGCAATGCTTATATTTTTAGTTTAACCCTTAGTATTCCAATTTTTACCAAAATCACGGTAATTTTTTAGACTTTTTTCTATTATTTTTTGGAACAAAATCTAGATTAACATATTATATAATATAAAATATTCTGATTATAAATATGGAATATATTTTTTCCATATTACATTCACATAATAGGAAAATAAAAATTTAAAAACAATCCCAAAAACTCAATGAGAAAGTGGGGTTTTAATGTGATAAAATTATCAAAAGTATGAAATGTTTTAATATCAAAATTAAATACAAAATTGGGTACATTGATGTGAATTAGATTAATATATATATAGTTGAACTAATGATTCTCTTAAATAAATTTAATATATAATATATCATTATAAATAATTTAAATGAAAACCCAATTATCAATTAAAATTTAGTATTATTCACTATTCATAAAAAATGATATTGTTCTAAAAAAATATAAAAAATTCAACCTAATGTAATTTTGAAATGATTATGCAGAAAATAATGTTAATTTTATAATTTTAATTTTATAATAGTGATTTTTATATTTTTCACAAATATAAATAATAATTGTTTTTGAGAAAATAGTATTTTCGAAACATATAATAATTTTATAAAAAATTATGTACTTTTTTATAAATATATTTTTTATATAAAACCATGACACATAAAAATTTGGATTTATTATTTTTAATATATATAAATTTAACATTTAGGTTATTAAAGTCATGTTTTAATAATAATACTAATAGAATAATATGTTTTGGTTAAAACTTTTTCTCCTTTGTAATGAAAGATAATCGAGCTTGCATGTAGTGCAAGAAAAACATGTTGTTTGGTGTAACCCTAGAATAACATGGTTTCATGTGTAATAGAAGCTACAAAATGAAGTTAAATTATTTTAAAAAATAATAATCTATAAAAACATGGGGCGTTACATCTAATGTCATAAGGTTTACTTCTCCAGTATTTATATATATTTATTCAAATGTAAGGTAATTATTGACCTATTTCATTTAGTATATCATTTTATACATATTTAAGTAATTTATTTTCATCTTAATATGTTTAATTAATTTAAACTAATCCATTACTATGTTGTTTATTTTCTATTAATGATATATTTCTCTACCCTATCATTAATAATAATGAATAATCATTTTTTCCTTCTTATTACACAAAACTACCAAATTTCTTTAATTAATTTAATTTCATTTCCCTAAAATATCCTTATATTTTTAACACCCAACCAATTTATCTATTCATATATAGTGAACAAAACTTAGAAAACTAGGAATTCCACCCAAGAAGTTCTTCCAATTGTTGAGGTGCAACCAAAAAAGCCTCATTATAAGCAATAAATGAAAAAATAAATCAAAATCACAATTTCATGAAGATTAATCATACATGATATGTAAAATGACATTCCCAAAATTATAATTATAAAATTAATACAAGAAAAGTAAATATTTTAATCTCCATATAACTATCAATTACCCCAAAACTCTCTTATTATGACGCCGACATCTCTGTATTAAATTTAGTGAACTAAATGACACCCTTCCCTTTAATTATCTACTATAAAACCTCACCAAACAATTCCAAATGGAAAATGATGGGTGTGAGAAAGAAATCCTAGTATCATATCACTAAAGGATCTATATAGAGTTTAATTTCATGAAAAGTTTAATTCTATAGTTAAAATAGTATTTTGTTTGTTAAGAATTTATGAAATAGAATCCAATTTTTAAAACATAATTTGGTATTTATAAAACCCATTAATATTTACATAATTAGTATTATAAATATAAGTAAAAAAATAATGAGTTAATAATTAAAACCATACATGGATACAATATAAGATTAATAAGTAAGAAGCCAACCACGTAATATACCATCATGTGTCAAAAAAAATAATTGTCAAAGAACATGATTAGTTATATAGCTTATGACATTATATACTCATAAATATAAAGAGAATATGAATACATTTATCATGTAACTCCAATTTAAATCAATTCATGTCTTTGTCCATCAACATCAATGATATAATGGTATTACACATAGCAATGTGACATGGTCCATTTCATGATGCACTCAATGTTCCCAATGTGATATGCTTTCCAAAATCATTTAAAAACCATGTTAACAATTAGTATAACCTTTTTGAAGAGAATCATTACTGATTCAATTATTTAAATCCTATTTTAGAATCAAAACCACCCAAAAGTAATTTCATTGAACTCATAGTGTGGAAAAAAGATTATTTCTACTGTAAATACACTATAAAACATAGATTTCATAATAAAAATCAACATTGATACCAAATCCACCAATTTTCAAAAAAACAAAGGAATTTTTCAACTGAATCATGTAATTAATGAATTACAACCTTTATATAGAATCACCTACCTCATGAATAGTGATAAACTATTCACCGTCTCAAATGGATATTCGAAATGTGTATATTAGGTCCTCAAAGAGATAAGATTCATATAAAAGAACAATAAACCTCTATGAAACCCCTCATATTGGTCATCCAATGCATATTTTTGTTCTAACGAGAATATGAGAAGTCATTTAGTGAGTGTCTAACATGAAGAAAGGAAACTAGATAAATAAATGGAACACACCTTTTAGATATCAAATAAGAATGATATAATTCCATCACCAATGCAATGGGAGAAGAATCTATAGAACTGGGGAAGGTTTATTTTTGAGCCTACTGAATATTAATGGGTGTTTAGATAAATGGAAAAAAGGAAAGGGGGATAAATTAAATATTTTAAATGGTTCATATTGAGGTGAATGGTTTGGACACATAGTTAAATAAATAGTACACCAATAATATGTATCCTATATCCCTTGAAAAATAGTGTGTAAGACCTTTTAGAGATAAACCACGTGATTTGTGTATATCATTATCCAACCGTTAGAGAACCATAGAAAACCACTCAGATACACATTTTCATTCACGAGTCACATGGTTTTTATAATAATTCTAAAACTATTAAAAACACCATTAAATCCCTAAGAAGATATACATAACAATTAGCAAACCTTTTTTTACTAATTTTGAGCCTGTATTTATTTTTTTAATGAGAATTATAAACCACATATTTGGAAAATACTCTAAAATAACCACAAGGATAATAAAATTTGAAGATAAATAATACCTCTACTATGATGTTTTTCTACATTCTTCCCACAAGATATTATTTATTTACCAATAAATTGATCAAACCTCTAAACTTGTAAAAATAGTTGGACACTTTTTCACGACAATCATCTCTCACACCAACATCCCACAATTATCCCACTTTCAATTCCATAATGCACAAACTGTGAATGTTTAAAATTTTCTCGGTGATCCACAATATAACATGGTTTCTCAAAAACAATGTTGCCATGCATAATATAAATATAATCCCATATAATTACATGGTTAGTGTTTCATTTTACCTCCTTGGATGAGAAATATGGAACACATCATGAATCAATGTCAATCAATATTGAAAGTTCAAACGATATTAAATTCAAATTATTGCAGTGATATTAATGTAGAAGAAAATACTCAATCCCAAATTTCCCATTCTAATAGAACATAAATGACCCAAATGATGGGAAACTCTGAGAAAGATAACATCACTGACCTCAAACAATAGCGCATAATAAAAATGGACACCAAATAATTTTGCATGCCTTTATGATATGGGAAATATCTTTCGGGTCATTTTTAACTTTTCTACCATATACTGAATAAGGATAGGCCCAACTAAGGGCCCTTATCCCATATATTACCACCACAAGGTAGAACTATGTGGTCTCCTAATAAATAATTCAAAATAATCTTATTAATCTAGTCATGATATTTTTTATAGGAAAATTTGACACGAGGAATATGATTTTCCAAGGAACAACTTAAATCCAAAATGAAAACATGAAGCATACTCATTTATTTGAATTGATATCTTATTGTTTCATCCATTTTAGGATAATATTCCATTATTAATTTCAACTTGAAATCAATTTCCACTAGAAAAAAATTTTAATTTCTAGATGTAAACTATGTCTCCTTATCTGAAATAATCACAGAGTTAACACCGTGTTATTTAACAACCCATCCGACGTAAAGGACCCCAGATCTACACCATCATCATTGCATCCTTTATAGGGATGAAATTATATAATTAAATAATTTTATCAATGATCACCCTAATATAATATTTCTTTGTAGGATTCCAAGGTAATATAATGAAAAAATCTAAATAAATCTCATCCCATATTCATTCTGAAATGTGTAAGTTTGTAAAAAACTATAGGAACTATAGTTCTCTATCATAATTATCTTTCAGTAAAGGCACTATGATACAAATCCTCTAATAATCTACCTCAACTATGGCCAAAAATATTAATTTATTATATTATGATACATATTAATAGTACTATGGGGTATAAAACCACAAGACTGGTCTCCAATTTTTATCTATTCCTACCTTAGAGATATATAAACAACCAAAAAAACATGTAAATAGAAATAAAACATGGGAGACTAACATTAGTCACCTTATGTCTCAACAACATTTAAAATATTACTACATCAATGAGAATTTGCGTCGAAAAAATATTATTTCCAAACCTATACTAAAAATAATGAGTCATCCTAATCTTAGGATAAGAACATAATACACTACATTCCTCTACTCCCATGATCATCTGAATAGAATAACCATCCAGAGGCCACTCTTCCACTATTTTCATCATGTTTTCAGTCATTAAATTTCTACATAAGTCATTTAAGGATAAATTATATTTCCATGGAGTATAAGAAATTTTAGAATCAAAGTATTTAATTAATTCAACCTAAAATATATATAGAATAATTTTATTAATTTGAGAATAAATATACTTCATGAACATTGTATTTGAATATACTCCAAACCACACTCTAAAGAGATAGTTTTAAAACATTTGGAGTGCATGAAAAACCATTTCTGGTTCATGGTCAAGGGTAGGGTAGTTATTCTCATAAGGGTCTAAGTGATGAGAGTCATAGTCCTCCCCATACTTCTTCATCCTCGGGATACACCCAAACCCCTCCCCTGGACCATCACATAAAACATCATAATCAGAAATTATGTTTGGAAGATCCGAAAGGGATTATAAATCAACCTTAACTTCATTTCTTTAAAATATATTTGAAATTTTTTATTTTATTCCAACTTATCACATTTGTGAGTAAAATAGTTCATTATAGTTGAAAGCTTAGAGAGGTTCAGAAAAAATCATTAAGAATAACCTAATATACCAAATTTTAATCAGATCTCAAAAATGTTTTTAGGCTACTCATATGAAATTACTTCCCATATCTTTTAATGATATTTTTAGATGCCCCTATAAGAAAAAACATTTTCTTAAAAATTACTTCTTAGATCCAAAATTCAAACATGGACAACATACTATACAAGTGATGATGATCCAATATTATAATTATATATTCAAATGGATCCCTCCATTACTTATTTTACTCTAATTACAACAAAACATCATAAAAAACATAACTATGAAATATTCCATGAACTGATGAACGATTAAGTAAATCATTCCCATAAATAATTGACGAGTGTTTGTGATACTGATTGGAATAACTAAAAAATTTAAATACCCATACCAGATCCTAAAAATTGTCTTAGTAATGAACTTATTATGGAATGTAAACTAGTGGTACCTAGATATATGGTCAATATTTGAAAATATCAATCTCTTATTACATGATCAAAGAGAATATCCATTCTTAAAACGGGATACATGTTCATAATAGGCAATTGATTTAAATATAAATAGTCAATTAGAAGTTTGATTCAATTATCTAAATTCCTATAAAAGGGGACTGGGTATTCTCAATGTGATAAATTATGATGAATAAATACTATTATCTTATGTTCCATATGTCGAACCTTGAGTTTCTCTATCTCCACAGCCTCTATTCGAGAAAGTAGAATAGAAATTTTCATCATACAAGGATGTATTCCATTAGTGGGATCATCCTCAATCAATGGTGGTAACCCATAAAAATTTCTATGAATGTCCTTAGAGTACGAACAAACCAATATTTGAGTTAGAATACCCAAATGAGGTTGAATGGGATCAAAAACTATATCTGATAACTAAAAAATGATATTTCTAGAATGAAGAACAACATGCACCACCCTCTTAAACCTATAATTCCACTCCCCCTAAAATAAAATGGAGACCCCGTCAAGAGATAAAAAATGAACTTGATGATGATTACAGTCCATTAGGGATATAACATGAATTATCCAATAAATTAAAATAATCATGTTAATGATATCAAAATGAATAACTATGAAATCATACATCACTTGAAGGTCAGTAATTTTTATCTGACACATGGGAAATTTAAAAACTTTTTTATACCTCTTTACCGAAATGCATGAAAATATTCAACAAGAGTGACCTGACTTACAAATATAATCCCTCCCGTTCAGTCATTTTAGATTAAATAAAAGCATGATAAGAATAAATATAAAATAAATCATTTTCTATGGAGAGTGAAATGATCAACGTACTTGTAATAGTATATTTACCTATCTAAAATTCTTCTTATGCATACTCTATTATGTAAAGACATCAAGTCACAACTCATCACTAAGATTTCTCAGATGCAAGAAGATCCACCTGGACTTGAGGATAAGAAAAACACCCAGGATGAATCATAACAAAATTATAAAACATTATAAAGAGTTAATTAACCCTTACAACATTAGGAAATTCACTACTGCAAATCAGAACATTAATAGTGCTAGAAAATGGGATTTATCAATGCTATAGAAGTGATTATAAAGTAGGATATTATAAAGGGTTGGCTTTAACAGTTCTATTAAGAAGTGATCATAAGGGACCCGTTTAACATAGATAAAAAATCACTAATAATGGGGGGCTTTATTAGACCTTTTTATTGCTATTAAAGGATACATTATCAGGTTTTTTCACTGTTAAAGGCTGCCTTTAATAGTGATTTTTAGTGCTGATAAAGGGTATAATTTTTTTCACTCTGAACCCCCCATCAGTGATTCCCCCCACCCATGCCCTGTTTATTAGAAATTCCCTGACCCCTTTATCAACTCTTTAGATAATCCCACCCCCATGGTTCGCCCCTACCTGCAGTGAGTTTCGAACCGAAGACCTCCATCTTATACACCAATGACTTTTCCACTCCCCTATTCTATTTTGTATTACATTTTATGATATATCTATATAAATTTTTATATTTAATTATATTATATTACCCATATTTTTATATATTTTTATTATATGATTTTATTTTCATTTATATATATATATATTTTAAATAAATATTTCTTCATATATTTTTTTAAAAATGTATAATAACACTAAAAACCCTTAAAACACCTAAAAATGATAAGAAACACTTAAAAACATAAACCCCTTAAAAATATGAAATGAACATATAATATAATCCAGGAGTTCTTTTTTCTCCAAAACTATAAAAAATGAAGATCATGAAATTATATTCAATATGATATTTGGTATATTTCCAATAGACACCTGGATTAGAAGTTATAACCGTTTGAATTTTAAGATACTAGGGTCGTTGATAAAACACCTATTTTGAAGGCCATCAAGGATTTTTGGAAGCTATAAAACTAGAAAAAGATATTGAACCTCAATATGAGACCCTTTTTGGCATAGATCTTATTGAAATCATTGATTTGATATGTGGTAGATCCCAAATAGACACCCAGATCAAAATTTACGGCTGTTTGAAGTCTGATTTCTATTTCAAACTTTTTTGAAGTGGTGATATATTTTATTCTTTTGATTGCCACATGATTTAAATATCTGGTTGTTTTATATTTATTCATAATCTTCGATTTGGCTGGTTATCGATATTAAATGGAGACACAGATAAAATGTTATTATCTTTTCACATTTTTAGAGTTTTTAGGTTTTTAGGGGTTTTAAGTGTTTTTTACATTTGACGACCATAATATATGATCCAGGTGTTAGATTTTCCTCTACCACATATCAAATTGAATCTTGTGATGAGATCTATGATACAGGTACACACAATAACACCCAATCACCTCTATTTAGGCAAAAATGACCTATAATGCCTCCAAATAAGAATAACTTCTGATACGGGTGTCCTTTAAGGAAATATATTTTTTGAAATATATCGTTTATCAACACTAGTAAAAAAGTAGTGATAAAAGGGGGGTATTTATAATTTCTTATTTATATGCACTAATAATGAACCCCATTTATATGCATATTTTTAGAAGCATTGATAAATACCCATTTTATCAATGCTTTTTTTCTAGTGATAATAAAGGGAGGGCCTTTATCATCACAATTTTATAAGAACTAATAAAGGAACCATTTAACATTATTTTTTAGTGATATTAAAGACCCTATTTAAAATTTATAAAATTTTTTTAAAGGCCCCCTTTCATATCACTTTTTATAGCATTAAGAAAGTTGGTTTTTAATAGTGATTTTTCCAAGAATTTTAAAAACCCAGTGCTGGATAAAACCAGTTTTGTTGTAGTGATCCTTCCAAAAAAATATTGAGTTTTTCAAACTATTCAAAATGATAAATATTTAATGGTGCTTATATACAATTATTCTTTGTATGAAAAGGCATTCTTCTCTTGTATCATAAATGTTGTTTTGTCTAAATAAAGCCCCATAAACAGGTCCTGATAAGAAATGAACATCATTGTGTTTTATGTTTTGAAATAAGACACACATTGTATAATAGGTATAGTAATACAATATCCAAATTGAGATATTTTCTCATATATGGCATCCTTAGCCATAATGTCTTTATCAACTACCAATACATAGGCCAAAAGACCCATGAAAATAAAAATTGAAAAAATATAGTCCCTCAACCCCATCTCAAAAATACAATATTTGACGCAATAAATTATCACAATATCAGAATCCAGTTCTACAAAAAAGTTTGGAATTGTATATTCAAATTCTTCTGGGATTAGAAATTCCTAAGTGTTCACCACACACAATATTTTAGTATTAAACAATTGATTGAATCTATTTTTCAATGTTGTCCTAGTGATATCCTCATCCATCTTATCTTTAATTGTATAGAACCATTATCTCCTTCTACATAAATCACGAATATAACTGAAAACCCCACCTTAGATTCCTAAATATTTTTTATAAATTAGAAGGTCCTTTCATTCTACTAAATCCGAGGTGTCAAATACACGCCTCATGTAGATTCAAAAGTATAACATCCAGAATCCAAGTCAACTAATTTTAAACAAAATATGAAAATTACATTAGTGATTCTATGAATGAAAGGAAAAACCATAAGAGGGATCATTTTAGATAAAATAATCACTAAATAAAAATAATTTAACTGACATAAAAATACAAATATAAGTCTTTGAAACAAATTTCTGGACCACCTATTGTAACTGATGTTCCCAAATAGATGTGAGTAGGCCTAGAACACTCTTTCACTAACTAAATACATTTTTATGGTCTTAATAATTATGAAAAAAATACCATGAAATAAATCCATGAAGTTTCATAACACTTCTAGATGTGTATTCCCTATGATACATTTTTGTAACAAACCAACACAGGTAAACTAGGAATTTTACCTAAGACAGTCGACCACTTGGTTTGGTTCATCCAACCATCCAAAATAACCCTCATGTAAAATAATAACGAGACAAACCAACTATTTATATATTGAATGAATGAGTACACATCCATGATACATAAGATGAAAATATTTAATGGGTAAACCAGAATGGAAATGAAGAAAATCCAATAGCCAAAACATAATGTGACTATATTTTACCACAAAAAATATCACTATGATGTAGACACAACTAAGGGATTGTTAGTGAAATAACTTATTCCCTTCAATTTAATCGTTTACTATAAATCCTTATGAATAAACACCCAATGTCAATAACAGTTTTTTGAGGAAAAATCCAAATCAAATTTCACCCAAAAAATATGTACATTGTCTAATACCAAGAAAATGATAGTACTATATTTTAAAAAAAAATACTTTTTCTAAATCAATTTAGAAATAGAAACCATTTAAAAAATATCTTTTGGTATTCAAATAATCCTTTGATATTCAAAAAATAAGGAATCAGAAATGTACTTGAAGAAAAGAATAATAACATATATAAGATAAAATATATTAAAATCAACATAAAACCTCTTCCAATCCCCTTATATCTATGGTTTATAGACCAGTAGGGTTATAATGGAACTAGAGGATTAGAGTTATATCCATTATCTAAGAATAATAGATATAAACTGGTAAAAATGGAATATATATTTTATATTTTCATAAATAACAAATTATTTTGTCAATAATCCATAGGGAGAAGCATCCAATGAACTATGAAAGGTTTAGTACAAGACTAATGATGATTTGGGGGATGTTTAGGCCTAAAAATGACCGCATGAAAATGGTTTAATAAATAATTAATTAATGTTACAAATCATGGAACACAATTACAAAAACATTTGTGACAATCATGGGTGGCCATTATCCATTGAAAATTTGGGAACCCAAATTATTTAATATAACCCACTAGGGTTGGGTAGGCCTTGATCAAACCATGGGACACCCCTAGAAAACTAGTAAAACACTATCACAGTTTACATGGGCATATTAATTATTTTATGAACTATCCTACAATTGTTAAAATTTCTACAATAACACAACATAGTCTCTTCCTCCCAAAATTCTAATTTTTCAACCTTTTATTCCTAGAAACCTTTGAAAGGACTCCAAGCATAACCCAAACTCAATATAAAACATACCTATTTCATGGAGGGAATCAGATTTTTTTTCACCTAGATGAATCCATGATTCATTTATTTTGGACATCAAAATATAATACTCACATTCCTTTCTAATGGTTGAAAAATGATGTAATGATAAAGAATTTATGAAATTATAGATTTCTTGAATTTAAAAAAACACATTCATTATTAACCACAAGATATTAATGAAAATTTTCATTTTGAACTATGTGGGAGACATGAATTAATACATATGTATAGTCAACCCTAATAGAGCTCTATTTCATTAAGTAAATAATTAATCCCTAGAGATGATATGAGTTATTAGTCCACTTTAAATAAACTTATTAACTATATTTTCTGGAATCTGGTTGATAAGAGTTGGTGATATTATTAATAATTTATCTTTTCTATATTATATATCCATTTCCATGTTAAAATACATGATCATTCTATTAAGATATACATCATTTTCTTAAGGTCATTCCCTTTTATTATACCACCTGATCTCATGAAAAATATTTCTTTTATTATTACCTTAAGGGGATTTATAATTACTTATTTGTTTTTATATATTTACCAAGGATATGAGATATAATACATGTAACCTAGGATGAATCTATGAATAATCCTTTCAAGTGTATTGGATTTATGTTTTTCATTAATCATGTTATTAATTTCTACGAAACTAAACCATAAATGGACACATGAAATATTAATTTTTGTACCAAGTAAAGGAATATTTATGTATTTAAAAGGCAGGGTACCTTAAATATTGTTTTTTTCATAAAAAACACATCCATGCATGGATACATGAAATTTTTTATTAGTTTGGAAAAAATCCCCTTGGGGTAACAACTCCGAATTTTCCAGATTGATTATTAACATGATCAACACAGGTGCATGATGAGTGGGCATATGACTAAAAAACATAGAGAGAGAAATACTCAAAGGGTATATGATTGGGTTTATCCACATTTTATTTATGAACAATTATGATGATGTGGTGGATTTAATCTTTGTAGACATATGATATTCCATATTGATATAGGATGAACATTAAGTGTCATTGTTCTATATGTCTATAGTATGTCATAAGATTAAATACATAATATAGCCCCTATGATGATTATTGTAATCAGAGTCAATAATGATTAAGGATATTATGGGAAAAATTTAGGGGAATATATACCATTGTTCTAGTATGTATTTTAGGGAATAAATAATTTTCAGAATCATTATTTCATATTGTCTGGACATAATTTTGAAGTTCTTGATATCCATTATGGTTAATAGGATCATTGATATTTAGATAATTTGGGATAATTGGGATAAATGAGTTGTTATAATTTGGAAACATATTATTATTTTATATGTTAACCATTGGATTGATATGTGATTTTGTAAATATGTTTGAAATGGTAATTTTTATGATTCTCTCGATTTTGGGAACATTATATGATTATGGTAAATGTGATATTATTTTTTATGATTGGGTTTTTTGGGGAATAAATATTACATTCATTTATGGAATAATATATGATTATATTGCTTATTTATAGTGATTAGAATAATTTGTTTAAAATATTTTCGTATTTTGGAGATTTTTTTATTATAACGTATATATTTTTTATATGTGACTTTATGAGTACCAAAAATTTTTTGAGAAAAAATGTTAAATTAATTTTAGAATAATATATGGTCAGATATTTCAGTTTTTTGGGTTTTCATGTTGGTTATGAAAATATACATGATTTTAAAGGATTGTTAATTTTAGAATAATTTATGTTGTTCCTATAGTGTTATTTTTGAGGCTTTTTAGATTAATGTTTTGTTACTTCATATGAAGGTTTATTCATATTGGATTTTATCTCAAATTGTGATAACCAATATCATTTTATATAGAGATCGGAGGAATAACTTATAATCATTTAATGGACGTTATAAATCATTGAAATGTTATTTTTGTATTTCATGGACAAAAACTTCAATATGCAAATTAATTTCTTTGAGTATGAGATGAGATAAAACTAGAAATTAATAAAATCACAATAAAATAATGAAACTATGTATATTAAATGGAAGGAAATGAAGTATGTATACCCTATAATGTTCTCTATGTTGATGTTAAATGGGTCCCTAAACGTTTGAATATGAATATTGAAATTGAAAAACACATATTATTACATTAATTTTTTATTAATTGATGGTCTTATTTAATATCTTACTAATTACTAGTTTTTTAGTCATTAACATTATCCTTCTCATATAAATATCTATTATGAAAAGGAATTTTTTTCCTACATAACCATATTTTGAAATCATATTAGTTTTATGATTATATGAGAACTTGATTATCTCATATTTCAGGTATCCTTTATATTTTTTCCTACCCCTTATAAAGAGAATTTTTATTATTCCTTTATACTGTGTAGGTTTAGAAAAACAATTTTAAATATTAAACCATTTAATATCATGATAATAAAAATTTTGAGGACACATTTTATATAATGGTTGGGAGATAGTAACACAATAAAAATCTGGTTTAATAGAATGAAAATATTAACATCTTTCTTAACATGCAACATTGATCTTTAATTGAAATATAATATGTAATAAAATGTTAGTATCAGTAAAAGAAGATCATTATAAACAAGCTGTTAAATTAGAAATATAAAAAGGAATATCTGCCATATAATAAAATATGTATAACTGTATTATAAAAAAATATCTATAACTATAGTAGTGGCGGCACTATTGCAGCGGTGGGTACTGTAGTAGTGGCAGGGCACTGTAGTGGTGGCAGTACGGTGCAGGTACTATAGTAGGTGGGTTACTATTCACATAATGGGCATTGGGCCAAAAATTTGCGCCTATGGGAAATGTAATGGGCTAAAAGCCCACTGAGCCTTCGAGTAATGTAATGGGTCTCCCTCTACCCTGTTAAAAGAGGCCTTTTCTTTTCTTTAATAATAAAATGAGGCTTTGGCCCCATCCTTTAAAAAAAATTATGCCAGTTTTAATAATTTATTTGAAATACATTGATATAATTTTTTATATAATCATTAATTTTTAGGTTTATGATGACTATATGGTTTTTTTGAAAAGGTTGATTTTAATGTGAATAGTTAGAAATACTTATTTTTATAAAAGTTCTATTTCATTTCATTAAATAATGTAACTCAAAATTTACCCTATTTTTTATTTGTTTTTGAAGTAATAAATGATCCATTTTATTATTTAACAAGTAAATAATTCCATAGGAATCAAAAAAATATATTTAATTGGGGTACATGTTTATTTTTATTCTCAAGAACACATTTTTTATAGTGTTTCCCATTGATATTTGTAGATTTATAAAAAAATATTTTCCACCTATATAAATATATATTTCTGAAAAATTAATTCCATATCGAGAATTTTTTGGTTCAAATTTAAAAAATATTTCCCTTTTATCATTATGAATAATAACCGAGTTAAATATTTTTTACCTCAAGAAGGGAAAAACTGGGTTAAAACTACGAGATAAGTTATAATAATCTCTATATAAATTTACATTATATGATTAAATGAGATTATGTTTACAAAATACATACTATAAATAAAATTTTAGAAATTTAATCCTATTTTTCATTGATTATAAAATTTAAATTATTTTAAGAAAAGGATGAATATAAAATAAAACATTCTAAAATTTAGTTTCTCTAATAAGTTGTAATAGGGATAAAAAAGTTATAAATTTATATAAAAGCTCATACTGAACATATTTTTTTTATAATAGTAATTTATTTTAAATACACATTGATGATATATTTATCTTAAATGCTTATGTAACAATGATATTGTGTTTGGGCACACAATCAAAAAATCAAGGAAATTCACTTTAATATTAATAAAATTGATATGTTTTGGATGAATTATGGTATTCCATTAATGTTTTGGTATATTATAATAGATAAATCATATTAAACATGTTTTTATTTTAATTCCAATAATTTCTTGATGACATTGAAGTCAAATTAAATGATTATCCCAAAAATATTGACTTTAATAATATATAATGATAAAAATATATATTATTAAATGATTTAAATATAAAAAATCATTTAAAGTGGAAAATTGGGATATGAAATGGTGAAAACTTTCTTCCATATATCATTATTTATCCCATTCCCATTATAAGAAAATCTACGACACTAAATGCTAAAAAATATGATACAACTATTATGATTTAAAAGTGCCCACATGGGGGTTAATAATAAATATAAGGATTAAAATAAAAATTAAACAGGGAAAAATTTTATTGGTTGAAGGTATTTAAATCATATGATGTAGAAAATTATAAACTATGCTCACATTGTAATATATTCATAATATAATTAATTTTTATTATTTAAATATTTTATGAAATTACTTATGTGTCCCTGTTTCGCATGGATTTCGGGGATGACCTCCTGGACGGGAGATTCAAACGTTCCGATTGGTTTCTAGCGGGTTTGTTCGTAGAACCGGAAACATCCAATGATTCCACATCTGTTTGGACCTACTTTCCAAAGGCAGGCGCTCATTAGCTTGTGGACTAATGAGGCTTAGGAATTTGAATTGGTCGAGAAGATGGGAGGTCGGACTAATCACACCTTTTTGAGGGGAATTATTGTCTACTCCGGGACTCCCTTTATAGATTTAAGTTATGTTCGTGAATCCTTACTACATTACCAAGTATAAAATGTGCTTTCGTTTAGTTTTAACAATCAATGATTAAATATGCAAGAAATCTAGAGAATCTTTTATATGTATTCGAGGTTCTTCATCAATAGAGAATCATCTATATCTGTTTAGAGATTCTTGGTCAATGGTATCCTTCAAAACATTTATATAAAAGTCTCTTGGTCATTATGATGACCAGGCTGGTTTTAAATCCACTAAGTGGGGCACTTGAAGTTTATCGACATTCAGAAGGATAGGGATTATTTCAATGTTGGGATCGAACCCATAAATGGGCTACCTACGTATCCTTTGTTTTGGAAAAGGAATCAGAACCCATGTAGTTCGAGTAATGGAGTATGATGTTTATGATTTATGGCTCAAAGAAGAATTTCATAATTACTTTTACACTCTAAGCTCACGTGAGTCAAGCTCGGTGTGAGAAACAAGAGGTATTGGTAAAAATTAGACAATTGTGCCATGAAAGATGCAATCATAAGAAATTGTTTGGGGCTTATGTATGTATGACTGCCCAAAATAGATGAAGGTTTAGGATTCACTTTTAGGGAGAAAATCCATGAACAGTGTCCATAAAGGTATATGTGCTTCATGGAGATTTGAATACTCTAATCTTGGGGCTTACTCCTAAGGAGGATGCCCAAGTTAGGAGGGGACTTATGATTGGGTTTTACTCCTAATAAGGATGCCCAAAATTATGACTTGGACTTATTCCTGAAAAGGAGGCCCAGGTTAGGGGACTTGGGGCTTACTCCTGAAAAGGAAGCCCAAGATTATGACTGAGTCTTATTCCTGAAAAAGAGACCCAGGTTAGGGATTAAGGTTTGGGGCTTACTCCTGAGAAGGATGCCCACATTTGAGATTGGGGCTTACTCCTAAGAAGGATGCCTGGTATTTGAGATTGGGGCTTACTCCTAAAGAGTATGCCCAAGTTTAGGAACTTTAAGAATTTGGGGCTTACTCCTGAGGAAGATGCCCACATTAAAGGATTTATAACTGGGGATTATTCCTGAAAAGGAGACCCAGGTTAAGGATTATCTCATCTTAAAGGATGAGGTTGAATGAATTAACTCTCAATCTTTGGTGACATAAAGATGTATAAATCACTAGGTTTTGACAGATATTCCACCGAATTCCCTTCAAATAAGGAAGTCAAATCAAGAAATCATGCCATAAATGGTTTTGAAGAGTATCTTGAAGACTGAATCTTGAATAGGAAAGGTGAAATGGCTTAAGAGGGGTAAAATGGGAAAAATGGGCACCCAAAAAAGGAAGGGGCGTGCAAGTATTGAAAGGCGTGCAAGTCTTGCGTGGGCGCAGAAGTATTGGTCGCGCAAGTATACCTGCGCGACACATGGTGTACTTGCACGATTTTCAACCAGCATTAAAATACTTGAGAGACTCTTTATTAAACCCTTTAGAATCCTCTTGAGGTTCTTCCAGATAAGGGACGTGAAAAATCTATTGAAGGAATAAGGCGGCGCGCAAGTGTGACCAGTTCCCTTAAGGGCTGGCCATTCAGGCGCGCAAGTGTTGATGAGTTTCAACACTTAGGCCTTCCTCCCTCTCTTTAGATCTTCCATTCTAGGTAAGAAATTACCATAGAAGTGTTCTGGAAGCTTTGAGAAGAGACTTGGGCGTCGGGAGCTTCAATCTGAGTTTCTGGAAAAAAATCCTCCCGAATGGGGGGCCCACATGGTTTATTTATAGGTAGGAGAAGACCCCGGGCGGTTACCGGGCGGTTACCACTTAGGTTGCGCAAGTCACTTGCGCGACCAAGAGCGTCGCACAACTGTACTTGCGCGACAGTGATATAACTTGCGCGGTGCAGTTGATGTTGATCCTTTCTTCCTGCCTTTGTCGATTTTTGATGTTTTCTTCAAAGGATGAATCACTTTGAGCTCAGATATTCCCCTTTTCCGATCATTAGATTCTGTGAAGAAAGGAGCGTCAACAAAAGTCCCCCCTCAGAGTTGGATCCGGAGAGAAATGAGGATTTGACTCTAAGGAAATTGAATCCATCTAAAGGAAAAGGGGGGCGTGCAAGTCTTCAGTGCACAGAGGGCGGCACGCAAGTTTGCGTCGCGCATGCTTTAAGCGCTCTGGGTACGGCGCGCAGATAGGCTTCCTGGCCTATAAATACATGGCCTCATCTACATACAAGTATCCGGATTTCCGGATTTCATTCCTTCGAGCTCTCGCCGCGCAGGTCACCTTAGCCACGCAAGGTGCTCTGTTTTCCAATGTTTTCCTCAATGTCGCGCTATTTTAAAGGTACATGTACTTGCGCGGTTTACACTTGCGCGTCAAAAACTAGCGCGGCACACGAATACTTGCGCATCATTGTTTAGACTTGCGCGACTTAATGGCTTAGCCATTTTTTAAATTTCTTTCACAAATTTTATGAAAAATAAACCTATTTAAGAGTTAGTTTATTCATCTTTTGTGCAGATTTAGTGGTTCCCAAGGGAATTGGAATGGCTGATGAACTGGCTAGCAAGCGGATTGATGACATGATGAACATAATTGGCCATGATTACTATGATATCTGCAACATCACTCTCCCAGATTTGGATAAGTACTTGAAAAAATATCATCTTAATTTCCCACAGAGCATCTACATGTCTCTATGTGGTCATGGTCACTTGCAAGGAGTCAATGTTCCAAATAAAAACAACTATACACCTGAGATGCAGTTGCACTGCTACTCCTCTATTTCGGTTTTGCTGTGCATTAAGAGCAATAATAATGGTGTAAACTATCAAGTTCTCCTTCCGTGCCATTTCCTTGCAGATATGAAAATGGAAAACCCATGGGCTGAAATGTTTTCTACTACCAGTTGGTGGAGAGAAGACAAACATGTTATTAGAGCAATATCTGAAAAGAGTACTCTCTCCAAATGGATCTTTACTTCCAATGCTCCATTCTCAAATCCATGTATCCATATTCCAAGTCTCTTGGACAGAAACAGAGTCACTGTTTGATCCACAGAAAATTTTCTCAAACCGCACTCAAGAACATCCTCTTACAATTGTTCCAAGAAGAGCTGGTATCACTGCATCTCTTTTTGTATCCAATTGAATGAATGAATTCCAGGTGGTTGCAGATGAATCTCAGGATTCCATAAATCAAATGAAGTGTTATGTTGAAAGCCTCTTGTAATTCTCGAAAAAGAGAAGAGAATCCAGTCTGTGGATGTCCTTCTAACTCTTGTGTATCAATGAAAAACACTTTCATCTTCAATTATTTGTACCTGCATTATTTTATTACCTGCTTCAAATTTACTTAAGCCAATGGGCCTAGTAAGCATAGTTTGATTTTTACTAGGATTATTACAAATAACCCTACAAACTTTGAATCTTTTAATTTCTCAATATTACCTAAATCATACAGAATGTATGTTTAGTGAGCTGGAACTTGACTTTTATTTAGAGTTCCTTTGTCTTTTGTGGGCAGTTTAAAGTCATGCACGCCGGACATAAAGGGGCTAATGTTTAAGGTCGAAATAGCTTTGACCGAAATGGATTAGAATTGACACAATTCCTTGAAAGTTAATCTGAAAACATACTACCATACTCAAGTATGAGGGAAAATATGTAAACTATGGCTTATGAATATTTGAATCTGAGTAATGATATGAAAAAGAGATAAAAGGCATTAGAAGAAGTAGTTTCCAAGAATGAAGTTACTATTTTTTTAACAAAAACCCGTTAGGGGGTTGAAATATGCAGGGCCACCTAAGGGCATTGGATGCATGGTCAAATAAATAGCATCTTTTGGCTGACAAGTCTGTTATGTGGACTGTTTATGCAAGGCCACCTATGGGCACATGCTGCATAGTCAGGAAAAAGAATTCTCAGAAGTTTACTTTCCTAGTTCTAGAAGCCAGTGAATGTTTATGGAGATTCAAATTTTCTAAAGTATAGAGTTTGATGTATGGAAAGAGGTACTTGAATATGGAGAAGATATTTTCAGACAAGATTATCGAAGAACTGGATGAATATCACTCCTACGAAGGTCTGACCCAAACGTAGAGAAGAAGAATAAACCATAGACTTGAATACTTTCAGATCATGAAAAAGGATATGGGACAAATATGTTAAGGATGTCTATTTTTTTCGGATCCCTACATACTGTCATTTAAGACAAATAACGACAAAAGAGGCATTCTTCCCAAGAATGAAGTTACCATTATTTAACAAAACCCGTTATGGGGTTGAAATATGCAGGGCCGCCTAAGGGCATTGGCTACATGGTCAAATAAATAGAATCTTTCGGCTGACAAGTCTGTTAGGTGGACTGTTTATGCAAGGCCACCTATGGGCACGTGCTGCATAGTCAGGAAAAAGAATTCTCAGAAGTTTGACATTTTTGTGATTAGAAGTCATGAAAAGGGTTATAAAGATCTGAAATTATTTAAGGTTAGGATTATAACACATAAAGATGGGTATTGTCCAATATATATAGAGATACATAGGTCAATGAAAACCATAATCATGTTGTGGCTGGGTCCTGAATTGAAATTTTGGACTTCACTACGTATCTCATAAGAATGAGAATCAAGCCATACGTAGTTATTGAAATGCAGCTTAACGTCGTTCCGGATGAAAGTATGAGTGATCTTAGTTTAGGGTCATAGAATTCGGACCATAATAATGAATACACAGTGTGTGTTTTCATGAGGACTTTTCAGCCAAGGGACTGAAAGAGAAATTTGGGGTTAGGCCCAAAAGACTTGGGACTGGATTCGAGGGATACTCGAATGTTCCTACGTATCCCATAAGGGTGGGAATCAAGTCCACGTAGTTCTAGAATTACCCTTTGTACAAATTTGGTTCGTACATGTGAAGGGTGAAAGGGGACTTTAGTGCAATGATGGTTTAACCTAAGATAAAAAGTTCAGGCATTACCATGTATGCACGTAGTCTTTTGGAAATGAAACATGATTTAAAAAATCAATGTCAATAATGGTTCCTTCTCAAATGAGGAAATCAAAGAATATTGTAGTTTATTGTCGTACCAGACAAAAGTGTTGTATAGTTTAACGTCATATAACAAGGACGAAAGTGAATCAATGTAAAGATATTGATTCCAGGGGCGGTTTCACGAATCAACATCATATGAGGTGGTGGTGAACCGATGTGAAGAGATTGTTTTTGGGATTGAACCCTGGGAGGTTGCCTACATACCCATCCTGGAGGGAAAGGATCAAAGTCCGTGTAGTTCAATTAAAGAATGAATTAATTATCAAGGTGTTCTTGGGGACAACGATATAATTAAAATGTTTTTGGGACTTACACATGGTTAGGGGCCCAAAGAGAGTGTTATGGTTGAGGTTTGCTCTAAGATCACGTGAGTCATACTCGGTGTGAGAAACAAGAGGTAATAACAACCTTAACGATGCACAGTTTAATGTCATGTAGGACATATTCAGGGACTATGCAGTTTAAAGACATGCAGTTAGGACTATTGGTACTGCACAGTTTAGTGTCATGTAGCAGGGACAAAATAACAGTTTAATGTCATGTAGGACATATCAAGGACTTTCTGTACAGTTTAGCGTCATGTAGTTAGGACGATGGGGACAATACAGTTTAACGTCCTATTGGACGAAAGGGGGATTGTGCAGTTTATTGTCATGCAGTAAGGACAAAAGAGTGTACCATTTTAACGTCTTGTCGGACGAAAGTGCGAATAGTTTAAGGTCATATGCATGGACCGTGAATGGTGCAGTTTAATGTCATACTGGACCTTTGAGATTATATAGTTTAACGTCTTTCCGGACGTAAGGGACTTTTATACAGTTTAGCATCATGTAGTTACGACGTCACAGTTTAACGTCTTGCTAGACGTAAGGGATTTTCAAATAGTTTATGGTCATATACATGGACCAGGGATGATGCAGTTTAAGGTCATGCTGGACGGTTTAGGGAACTTTTTCACAGTTTAATGTCGTGTGGGACGAAGTTGCAGTTTAAAGTCATACTGGACCATTGCTGTATAGTTTAACGTCATATAGCAAGGACGAACTGGTGCTGCACAGTTTAGTGTCATGTTGCAGGGAAATCTTCTTTTCTACAGTTTAATGTCATGTTGGACGAAAAAAAGGAAACTTTTTAATAGTTTAATGTCATGTAGGACAAGTAAAGTAACTGTTACAGTTTAACCTCATGTTGGGCGATAGAACATTGTTGTACAGTTTAAAGTCATGTAGCTAGGACTAAGGTGAACCAATATGAGGATATCAATTTTGGGGACTTTTTACAGTTTATCGTCATGCTGGACGATGAAAGTTCCACATAGTTTAATGTCATGTTTCTAGGACACAATATAGTTTAATGTCATCTCGGACAAAATAGAGGAACTTCTGTACAGTTTAACATCATGTAGATAGGAAATAATACAGTTTAGTGTCATCTCAGACATAATATAGTTTAATGTCATCTCGGACATAATACAGTTTAGTGTCATGTTGGACATAATACAGTTTAGTGTCATGTAGGACATAATACAGTTTAGTGTCATGTAGGACATAATATAGTTTAATGTCATCTCAGACATAATACAGTTTAGTGTCATGTAGGACATAATACAGTTTAGTGTCATGTAGGACATAATACAGTTTAGTGTCATGTAGGACATATCATGAACCAATGTGATTGTTTTGGATCTGGGAACAATATTTTTTGTTCGTACAAAATACTTCTTCAAAAATCTGGCATTAGTTGGAGTCGTGATGTGTTCTCCATCCATTGAGATAAGAGAATACGCTCCATTGGAGTAGACCTTATGTATTGAATAAGGTCCTTCCCATTTTGGTTCAAGCTTGGGAGGCTTCTTTCCTGGTATCATTGGTGCTCTGAGAACCAATACCAATTCTCCCTGAATGAATGAACGAAGACAATCTTTTTTGTTAGAAGCTCGTGCTATTCGATTCTGATAGATTTCCAAGTGGTGCAAAGTGCACAATCTTTTCTCATCTAACTGTTCCAATTCATTCAATCGCTTTTGGGATTGCTCATCTGTAGATAACTGATCACAAATGGCTATTCTTAGTGAAGGCAATTGAACTTCGATTGGCAAGACTGCTTCTATTCCATATACCAATGAATATGGAGTTGTCCGCGTTGCATTGCGAGTGTTAGTCCTATAAGCCCATAAAGCATGAAAGAGTTTATCAGGCCATGACCTCTTATCTTTATCCACCATCTTTTGCAGTATATTTAAAAGAGTCTTGTCGAAGGCTTCTATCTGGACATTAGCCGCCACATGATATCGAGATGAATGGTTGGACTTAATGTTGTATTCTTGATACAATTTCTTTACCTCAGAAGAACAGAAGTTGGTGTCATTGTCCGTCAATATGGTATGAGGGACACCAAATCTAGTAATGATGTTAGACTTGATGAAGCTAACAATGCATTTAGAACTAACTTCTTTGAGAGGTACTGCCTCTGCCCATTTGGAAAAGAAATCAGTAGCAGTAAGAATGTACTTAAACTGCTTGGCCATAGCTGAAGGGTAAGGTCCCACCACATCCATTCCCCATGTAGAAAATGGCCATGAGTATTTAGCTGTATGAAGCAACTCTGGAGGTTTATGAATGAAGTTGGCATATACTTGGCATGAATGGCACTTCTTTGTGAAATTAACACAATCTTGTATCATTGAAGGCCAAAAGTATCCAAGCCTTCGAATTTGATCAGACAGTCTATGTCCAGACTGGTGGGCACCACAGACTCCTGCATGCACTTCTTTTATGACAACCATTTTCTCTTCACCATCAATACATCTGAATAGAACTCCATCAAAACCACGTTTGAAGAGATTTTTATCGAGGTGGTTTGGGCTATCATAAAGAGTAAAATTGACCACACGTCGCCGGATTTGTTCTTTCTCGGCTCTATCAGGTGGAAGTGTTCCATTTTGAAGGTATTACCTGATAGGTGACATCCATCCTGTAGTATGACCATACGGTTCAGGAATGGGACTAATTTCATTAATTTCCTCTGTTCGGACTTGAACATAAGGTGAAATTGCACGACGGTGGGCAATACAGATGGTTGTCTCGTCCCGATTTGGATCTGCTAAAGCTGTGGCTATATTAGCCAGTGCATCAGCTTGAGAATTTTGTGATCTTGGGACATAAGAAAATGTCAGTTCTGAAGGGAATTCCGACATTAACTCTCTGACGTAATCATACAAAGGGATTAATTCTTCTTTTCTGATCGCATATTCCCAATTCACTTGTTTGATTACCAGGTCTGAATCACCTTTCACCTTTAAGTGATTCACTTGTGCTTGAAGCGCTAACTCCAAGCATGTAATGATAGCTTGGTATTCAGCTTCATTATTGGTACCACCTTCCCACAACAAAAAGGAATAAGGTAACACTGCCTTATCTGGAGAAATGAGCACAATTCCTAAACCAACTTTGTTGAATTTAGGATTTTCCATTTTCTTCCCTGTTGGACTTCTAGAAGCACCATCAAAATACATTTCCCATGTTTGAGGACTCTCTTGAATAGAGAAAACTTCCTCATCAGGGAGTTTGATATCTGAATACGTGTCTTCTACTAAAGGATGTTCAGCCAGGAAATCAGCCAGAGCTTGGCCCTTAGTTGCCTTTTGAGACACATATTGAATGTCGAACTGCTGTAGAATAACCGCCCACCTTGCCAGACGTCCTGTAAGCATTGGACAACTAAGGATGAATTTGAGCAGATTATTACGAGATACAAATTGGACCTCGTGATGTTGCAGGTAGTGTCTCAGTGTCTGAACTACAAAGATTAATGCTAGGCAGCACTTTTCAATACTTGAATACCGGGTTTCTGCTTCAATCATAGTTCTACTGAGATAGTAGAGACTATTTTCATTCCCAGCATCATTCTTTTGAGCGAGAAAGGCACCCAATGATCGCTCTAAAGCTGTCACATAGAGGATAAGCGGTCTACCCTCAACATGTGGCATGAGTACTGGTGGACTCAAGAGGAATTTCTTGAGAACATCAAATTCTTCTTGACATTCTTCAGTCCACTGGTAAGTGACTCATTTCTTTAATAATTTGGTAAAGGGTAAACTTTTGCCTGCCAAATTGGCGATGAAACGCCGAATATAGGCTAAGTGTCCTTGATGTCCTCTTAATTCTATCAAATTCTGAGGAGGTGACATACCAAGGATTGATTTGGCCTTCTCAAGCTCGACTTCAATACCACGATGGCGTACAACAAAGCCGAGGAATTTTCCTGAGGTTACCCCAAAAGCACATTTTAAGGGTTTCATCTTTAAATTATGTTGTCGAAGCTTGTGGAATATGACTTCCAAATCAGCCAAGTGATTATAAAGTTGTTTGGATTTAACCACCAAATCATCTACATAGCATTCAACAAACTTCCCTAAAATAGGTTTGAAGATACGATGAATGGCGCGTTGATATGTTGCACCTGCATTCTTTAAACCAAAGGGCATCACCCGGTAACAAAACACACCTTGAGGAGCTCTGAAGGCTGTATATTCCTCATCTTCTGGGGCCATTCGGATCTGATTATATCCAGAATATCCATCCTTGAAAGAAAGTACTTCATAGCCTGCCGTCGCATCAATTAAGAGTTCTGTAATCGGAACTGGGAAATCATCTTTAGGACAATACCGATTAAGATCTCTGAAATCGATGCAAACCCTAATTTGTCCGTTCTTCTTCTTTATAGGGAAAATATTAGCCATCCACTTGGGATATTGAACTTCTCTGACGAAGTTGGCTTTGATCAGCTTATCCACTTCAGCTTCAATTTTGGAAGCATAGGTTGGATGTGTTCTTCTTGCATCTTGCTTAAAACCTCGATGTTTTTTTGGTAAACCCAAATGATGAGTAGCAACATCAGGATCAAGCCCAAGCATTTCTGTATAATTCCAAGCAAAAATATCTTGATTTTTCTTTAGAAAAGAAATATACAACTGTTTCTCTTCAAGGGTCATGGCCGCACAAATTAATGTGGGGTGTGGATCTTTCTCTGTACCAAGATTTACTTCTCTGAGTTCATCCACAGTCGTAGAGATACCCTCTTCAAATGCTGGAGGGGCATCTCTAAGATCTTCCTCTTCCTCTTAATCATGTGTTATTTCTTCCGTTTCTACTTGCAAAGTAGATGAAAAAACGAAATTCTCATGATCATAAGAGATGTCAAAATTTTCACATTTTGAAGGAGAAGCTTCCATTTCCAACCCTATTGATGATAAAGGGTCTTCTTTGGGAAATAAAGAGGAGATGATGGATTCAGAATCGACATCATTATTCACCTCTGGTGTTTCTATAACTTCTTCTGGCCTGATTAGCGAAGTATAGACTTGTTGGACTTCAGAAGATGAAATGAAAACGTCACCACCTATGCTTTCATCACTGCTTGGTAGGTTACCAATTTCTCCCATGTTGTTTGGTTCGATCGCCGTAATTGACATTATGGATCTTTCCATACGAGTATTTTGATTTGGGCCTATTTTGTCAATTTGACTGATAGGTAACACATAATCTGTACTCACATGTGAAAATGGATTTATTGGAATTTTCTCCAAACCATATGGAGCATTAACTTTGGTAATTTCCTTCATTGTAGATTTTTCTATTCCCTTCATGTGATAAAATTCCGCCTCAATGTATTGAGACTCACATGTCATGAACGGGGCCTTATCACCATACAATGTTCCAACTTGACCATCAAAATAGTATTTGAGACATTGATGGTATGATGAAGGAATAGCTGCATGCTGATGTAGCCAGGGTCTTCCAAGCAAGATATTGAAAGATGAGTCTTGATCAACAATCATGAAATCCGAATTGGATACAAGATCTCCAAACTGAGTTCTGAGTGTAACTTCTCCCAGTGGTTCTTGTTCATTTTTATCATATCCTTGTAACATCATGGTAGAAGGAGATAAATCAGATTCCGTGAGGCCCAATCGACGAAGTGTACGAATGGGCATGAGGTTGACTCCTGAACCATTGTCAATGAAAGCTCTTAGAACATCTACACCATTGACTTTGCCAGATAAGTACAAAGGTTTTATGTGCCCATGCACAACATCATCTTCATCTTTATCAGTAAAAGATATCACTGCATGGCATTCTGCAGGATTATTCTCTATGTGATAGATTTCAGCTGCAGCAATTTCAGCTTCAAACTCTTGAGGACTTGTCAAAGCTTCGATGAGTGCTTCCCGAAGATCTTTTGACAGATTCAAAGCATCCAAAATTGATAAACTTGCTGGTACTTGTGCCAAGTGTTTCAATATATCATAATTTTGATATAGAGGTCTGCGTTTCCCAATAGGAATATGCGGTTTAGCAGGTACCTTTGACGCAGATGATTTGGAAGCTGATGCATCTTGTATTGAAGTTGTCAACATCCTTGGTTTTGGAAGATTAGACTGATTAGATCCATTTACTTGCTGAGATAAAGAAGATGGAACCTTTAATCGGTCTTCCAAAATAACTGTGCCAAAACTGAGTTGGCCATTGGAAGAAGAACTTGCTTGTTCTTTTTGAGCTTGCTGAAGGGATCTACCACGAGTTTCTGCTGCATATACAGTGCTAGCAGGGGTAAAATTAGAGTAGTGGCTTCGGAAATATCCACTTCTTCTCCTGTATCCTGAACCTCTAGAACTTCCTCGGATTCCCTTATTTGATACAGGGAATTCAGGCTCATCAAGACTGGAATATGGATCTGTTAATTGAATCATATTAACAGAACCAAAGATTAATTCTTCATCTGATAAAGACTCTGCCTGGTTAGCCTGTTTAGGCTGTGCCGTTTGGTGGGATGGTGCCCGTGGCTCTGAAGTAGATGGCATGAAATCTCCCAGATTCAAAGACAATTTAGGATTTGATACATACTCATCTTCTCCTGATTCCTCTTTCTTCTTTGAATTGCGCTGCCCTTTTGAGGATTTATCTTTTGATGGAGGCTTTACTGTAGCTTTTGTAGGAGACACAATTGGATTCTTTAATTGTGTTCGCAAAATGGAATGGGTCTGATTGATTGTCTTTCTGACCATCCAATCATCATATTTTTTTGCAGTTTTTCTTTTGACTTCCTGCCACTCACCCCTTCCTCTGGATCTTTAGCGGTAATACACGCTACATGAGCTGAAGAACCCTTCAATTTGACTTGTCCTATGTCGACCATCTTTTGCAGGAGGTCTTTAAAGAAAAAACACTCCTGGATGGGATGCCCCATCATTTGATGAAAGGGACAATAATTGGGACGGTGTTCATCTCGTTCCTTGTTTGGCCTCTTGGGCACTGGTAATTGAACCAAATTATTTTCCAGAGCTGAAATGATGTAACCAGGAACTTGCTCACTTCGGAAAGAGTATGTTTTACTCTTCAAATCCTCAAATTGTTTTCTTCATTGATCTCTTTGATCATTTGGACTAAACATCCTTTGTTGTTGGCGTTCAGGAGGTGGAGCCCTTCGAGAAGATGAAGGTTTTGAAGTACAAATAGGTACAGGTGCTAGTTTAAGAATAACTGTAGCAGTTTCCGCTTTACCCATTTTCCTTCCTGGAGCTGATGGAATTATACGAGATTTAACATTAGCCTGTATAAGGAAATCATCAATCTATTGAGAGATTAAAGTAAGGTCTCGAAACCCTCCTGTGTATTTCACAGGGATCAATGGCGTGCGTAATTCGTCACGCAAATTTGCCACACAGATTGGAAACAATTCCTCCTGAGGGAGTGCTAAACTCAGGGAATACGTTAATCCCTTCCAACGAGCAATGAAATCAGAGACTCTTTCATTCTCCCTTTGCTTGCAGTTTGTATGATCGAAAACTGTCGTTTTTGGAAAAGTTGAGCTAAACTGAAGAAGGAATTTTTGACGAAGATCCTTCCATCCGATGACTGGCCGGGATTGCAAGCTTGTATACCAGACAAAAGCTGGTCCTTGCAAGGTTCACACGAAGCATCTGAGTTTCACTGCTTCTTACTGCTATGGAGTTCCCATCATAGGATCACAACAAGACACGTAATGCGTCAAATGTTGTTCAGGGTCGCCTGATCCATTTAAAGTAGGGAAAACAGGGTTTCCAAAATTGGATGGAGGAGAAATTTAATCTACCCATTCAGGGTAAACTTTCTTTTCAGGTTGAACTTGCGCCTGTTTCCCTTCCATAGTTTCTAACCGAGCTGTTAATGACTCAATAGTAGTTATTAACTTTTGAGAAACATCAGGTTGAACTTGGTTTTGGGTAGGTGCAATGAATGGAGCTTGGACAGACGTGGTGGTTGGTGCTGCAACTGATGGTAGTGCTGCCAACCGTTGTTGCGTTTGACCCGTAGGATTAGACAACTGAGGGTGTACTGATAAAGGAGGATATTCTTGATCCATCTTAGTTGTTACAACACATTCCTTCGGCTGTCGGACTTCAACATTCTTAAGAAGAAGACTACTCTGAAGTAGTTCTGCATTCATCCTTATTAATTCTTTCATTTCTTCCTCCTGTTGTGCAAACCTTTGCTCTAATGAGACCGATTGACCTCCTTCAGAGGATGGGTGAGAAGTAAACTGATTCTTTCCTTTCCCCTTATTGGATCCTTTTCAGAGAGGGGGAAGTGGGTTACTTGAAGGAATACCCCGATTTTGGGTAAGCCTTTGATTACATGTGCGCACACCTTCTTCATTTAGGTCTGTGTGCGCAACTTCTTGAGCAGGAATCTCTTCGTCTAATCCCTCTGATTGAGCCTCATCTGGTGAATCAGCAGCAATGGCATTGATGACATTAATGGGTTCATATTGCATGGAATCCTTTCTATCAGCATTTCTGTGATATTGTCTTCTTCCATGTACATGATGAGACATGGAATTCCGTTGACTTGATCCCTCAGGAACTTCTTGGAGAACCGTCACTTGGAGAGAATCTCCTGATAGCTTGGCTCTTTGTTCCTCTTGAGGCTTATTCCCTAATCGAGAGAATACTGACTTTCTCTTAGGGAGGGATTGAGGATTTGAAAAAGTTTCCAGTCCGGTGGACTAGGGATGTTCCTGCTGCTTCCGCTCAACTCCTCGAATCCCATTTGTTGACTCTGAGGGTTGGGTTAGAGAAGTCCCCAGTCTGACAAGTTGGGGTGTCTCTTGACATGCTATGTCTGAGATCTTCTTAAAATCTCTCTTGATCTTGCGAATCTTAGTTCGGAAATTAGCTGGATGCATTAACCTGTATCCACTTTTATCACCTGGTTCAACAGACCGTTGGATGATTTCTGAAACTTCAATCATTTGATGACGTGTTTTCTCCAGACGAGAGGCTTGCGCAATATTCTCACCTTCTTGATGTAGGATCAATTCAACAACTTGTTCTCTATATACTTGATTTTGAGAGGAACTAGTTGAAGCCTGTTCCTGAGAAAGCTTTTGATTATTAACAAAGCCCATTGACTGTGGCCGGCCATGGGCAATAACATTGCATGAAACCATTTTCGGCGGGCTTTGCTGACTGGAAAGCACTGTGAAATGTAGTGCTCCGTGAACACCCCATCCTCTAATATGAACACCAGATGGAGCATTGGCAATTAACTGACACAATTTTCTTAGTGCGCCAAGGCATGAACGTTGAAGGGTTCTCTGTTGCTTTTCAGCCTTCGGATATCGAGAGACTGATAGAGATGCCAAATCAATCTGACGTTGTAGCCCTTCTATTATCTTAAGATGATTTTCATATTCATCATAAGATAATACCTTATGCATTAATTGACAAAGAGTTTTCCACATGTTGAGACGAACATCATGGATTCCATCATCCGTCAACATCTTTGGAATGTCGTACTGGGAGTCAGCCAAAGGCCAAAACATGACTGGTACTTCACCTTTTTCCAGTTTTTTCCTCATGTTCAGCATTTCCTCTTTATCATTAAATGAAGATTCTTCTACCAGTTTGGACCAGAGCTGGTGTTTCCTTGTTGCTTCATCGGATTCAACAAGATTGGTAGAGAGATCATTAATCAAAATAGAAGATGCATGACTTAGGGGTGGTTCGGACAATGACCAACACCCTGGGATATCTTCTGATTGATAAAGTATTTCACCTACCGATAGTAAAGCATCAGACATGACTGGCTTCACGTTTGCAAGTACCTCGAGATAAGAGGGCTTTCTCGGCACTACATTGCCTTCTGAAGAATTTTCAAGACAACGTGAATCACTACTGCGGAGAGGACTTTCGCAGCGAAGTTCATCATCATGGGGAGGACCACTATAATGGGTTACAGCAAAAGATGAAATCTCTTGCTCCTTGTTCTTCTGACGACACAGAGGGTTCCTGTGGCTCTCATCTGAAGAAGAAACTTCAAGATTGACCGAACATTCATGAAGCAAGCCTTCATGAGGAAGTGTCTATTGAAGACCTTCAAAATTAATGTTCCCGTTATTGGGAACTGAGGGAGTAGAATCTTGAATTCTGACAGATAAATGTCTGAGGGATTCAAGAACTCCAGCATCGAGCAGGGCCTTGTTGTAGATTGTCCTTTGATCTACTGACTGTGCTGGGCATATATTTTTCTTAGATGACTTCTTACTCACTTTAGAAACCACTTGTTGAAAAAAAGTGGTTACTCTAAGTAGGTGTATGTTCCAGATCAGGAATGATGGTCAGGTTAGGCTGACGATCTCCACTCAAATCAGGTGTATGTGCCTGACTTGGTTGACCGTATGATATGGGGGAGTATGACCCATAACCCTCTTGGACTGGAACAGATGTGTGTGTCTGTTCCGGAGTGAATCGTTGATGTGTCACTCCACTGCTAGGGATAGATTTATGTGTCTGTCCCTGAGATGATGCTGAAACTGTTATGATATCCTGGCAAGCATCCAGAATATGAGCAGAAATTTGCTTCTGCTCTTTCACCATTGAGAAAATATGTTTGGTGACTTCAGCCGCCGGAACAGGGATATACGTCCATTCCGGGCTTGGAGTAGGTGTATGTGCCTACTCATGTTTGGAGGCAGAGAGTTGAGTCTGCCTCCTGTTTGTCATCGGGACTTTCAACTGACTTCTCCATGCGCTACCAAGCGAGACTGTTGGTAGGATTGATTAGTATTAGCAGGTGTATGTGCCTGCTGATTACACTTCGCCAAACGCGGTTGACGAGATCCATCATATGTAGTCAGACGAGCCTGCTGACTAACTGGTGATGTATAAGCAGGTGCATGTTCCTGCCTATGGTACTCCGCCGGAATTGCCTGGCGGGATTGGCGTGATGCTGCCAGACGAGTCTGCTGGACAGCGGAATTAAAACGGATAGGTGTTTGTGCTTGCTCGTTATTTGCCACCATGTTAGGTTGGTGGAATCCATCATATGTAGTCAGGCGAGCCTACTGACTAAATGATGATGCATAAGCAGGTGCATGTTCCTGCCTATAGTACTCCGCCAGATTTGCCTGGCGGGATTGGCATGATGCTACCAGACGAGTCTGCTGGACAGCGGAATTAAAACAGACAGGTGTGTATGCCTGCTTGTTGTTTTCCACCAAGTTAGGTTGGTGGACTTCTCCGGAGATGGTAGGGATGACAACCTGACTATTGTTAACCGGATTCTGTCTCTGGCGGTTTATCTTTCCTGCTCGGGTTCGAGGAACCTGAGCTGAATGCCTGGAGTTGGTACGCTCATCATGTTGAGGGCGCACTACCGCACGAGTCTGGCGGCGATTGTTGATGGGAGCCCTCGAGAAGGACTCCTGTCTTTTTGAATTAAGGCCCTGTGAGACCTTCTCATTCACTTCCTCTGAGTAAGGGAATGAATGGAAATTGCGTTCCGGGGATAACAACCCGAAACTGCTGGAGACGGTAGTCAGCACCGCCTGCTTCTTGATCGTTGGTCGCCATTGTCCGGACGACCAGGTAGAGTTGTTAACATGGAGGGCTTGACGAGCGGCCTCCAGAGTTGGGATAGTACCGTTGCGATGGTACTCCTTAACTAGTGCATTAGAAACCCAGCGTTGAAGACGCTGAGTTGGTGATGTCATCCTCAGAGCGGATGACATTCCAGCAGGAGTAGCAGCATTGGTTTTCACAGTAGCAGACCTCACAGTAGAGGTGTTCACAGCAGCAGTATTCAAAGGGGTGAATTTAAGAAAAGCCATTTTGCAGAAGATCTTGAGAAAAGAGTGCCTATTCCATATAACAGACATAATCAAGATGAATATGGCCACTGCATATTTTGGATGAGCATATGTCAATGATTGATTTGTTGGCCCAATGGGCCTAACAAATAAGAAGAACATCACTTTAACTTGGTTAAGGATTCACGTCGGGTTCACCATTTTTGTTTCGCACGGATTTCGGGGATGACCTCCAGGATGGGAGATTCAAACGTTCCGATCGGTTTCTAGCGGGTTAGTTCGTAGAACCGGAAACATCCAATGATTCCACATCCTTTTGGACCTACTTTCCAAAGGCAGCTGCTCATTAGCTTGTGAACTAATGAGGCTTAGGAATTTTCATTGGCCGAGAGGATGGGAGGTCAGACTCATCACACCTTTTTGAGGGGAATTATTGTCTACTCTGGGACTCTCTTTATAGATTTATGTTATGTTTGTGAATCCTTATTACATTACCAAGTATAAAATGTGCTTTCCTTTAGTTTTAACAATCAATGATTAAATATGCAAGAAATCTAGAGAATCTTTTATATGTATTCGAGGTTCTTCATCAATAGAGAATCATCTATATCTGTTTAGAGATTCGTGGTCAATGGTATCCTTCAAAACATTTATATAAAAGTCTCTTGGTCATTATGATGACCAGGCTGGTTTTAAATCCACTCATTGGGGCACTTGAAGTTTATCGTCATTCAGAAGGACATGGATTATTTCAAAGTTGGGATCGAACCCATAAAGGGGATACCTACGTATCCTTTGTTTTGTAAAAGGAATCAGAACCCACGTAGTTCGAGTAATGGAGTATGATGTTTATGATTGATGGATCAAAGAAGAATGTCATAAGTACTTTTACACTCTAAGCTCACGTGAGTCATGCTCGGTGTGAGAAATAAGAGGTATTGGTAAAAATCAGACAATTGTGCCATGAAAGATGCAATCATAAGAAATTTTTTGGGGCTTATGTATGTATGACTGCCCAAAATAGATGAAGGTTTAGGATTCACTTTTAGGGAGAAAATCCATGAACAAGGTCCATAAAGGTATATGTGCTTCATGGAGATTTGAATACTCTAATCATGGGGCTTACTCCTAAGGAGGATGCCCAAGTTAGGAGGGGACTTATGATTGGGTTTTACTCCTAAGAAGGATGCCCAAAATTATGACTGGGACTTATTCCAGAAAAGGAGGCCCAGGTTAGGGGACTTGGGGCTTACTCCTGAAAAGGAAGCCCAAGAATATGACTGAGTCTTATTCCTGAAAAAGAGACCCAGGTTAGGGATTAAGGTTTGGGGCTTACTCCTGAGAAGGATGCCCACATTTGAGATTGGGGCTTACTCCTAAGAAGGATGCCTGGTATTTAAGATTGGGGCTTACTCCTGAATAGGATGCCCAAGTTTAGGAACTTTAAGAATTTGGGGCTTACTCCTGAGGAAGATGCCCACATTAAAGGATTTATAACTGGGGATTATTCCTGAAAAGGAGTCCCAGGTTAAGGATTCTCTCATCTTAAAGGATGAGGTTGAATGAATGAACTCTCAATCTTTGGTGACATAAAGATGTATAAATCACTAGGTTTTGAGAGATATTCCACAGAATTCCCTTCAAATAAGGAAGTCAAATGAAGAAATCATGCCATAAATGGCTTTGAAGAGTATCTTGAAGAATGAATCTTGAATAGGAAAGGTGAAATGGATTAAGAGGGGTAAAATGGGCAAAATGGGCACCCAAAAAAGGTAGGGGCGCGCAAGTCTTGAAAGGCGCGCAAGTCTTGCGTGGGCACGCAAGTATTGGTCGCGCATGTATACCTGCGCGACACATGGTGTACTTGCGCGATTTTCAACCAGCACTGAAATACTTGAGCGACTCTTTATTAAACCCTTTAGAATCTTCTTGAGGTTCTTCCAGATAAGGGACGCGCAAATTCTATTGAAGGAATAAGGCAGCGTGCAAGTGTGACCAGTTCCCTTAAGGGCTGGCCATTCGGGCGCGCAAGTGTTGATGAGTTTCAACACTTAGGCCTTCCTCCCTCTCTTTAGATCTTCCGTTCTAGGTAAGAAATTACCTTAGAAGTGTTCTGGAAGCTTTGAGAAGAGACATGGGCATCGGGAGATTCAATCCGAGTTTCTGGAAAAAAATCCTCCCGAATGGGGGGCCCACAGGGTCTATTTATAGGGAGGAGAAGACCCAGGGCGGTTACCGGGTGGTTACCACTTAGGTCACGCAAGTCACTTGCGCAACCAAGAGCGTCGCGCAAGTGTACTTGCGCGACAGTGATATAACTTGCGCGGTGCAGTTGCTGTTGATCCTTTCTTCCTGCCTTTGTCGATTTTTGATGTTTTCTTCAAAGGATGAATCACTTTGAGCTCAGATATTCCCCTTTTCTGATCTTTAGATTCTGTGATGAAAGGAGCGTCAACAGTCCCTCTCCACAATTATAAAAGGGAACCTCTATCATCATTTATTCCAAAACATTGAGCAATCTAGATAATCCATACCAAACCCAAAAACCTTAATATATTCCTTCCCATATTTAATGATCTTCTATTCCCTTGATAAGACCATCCTAAGAATGATTTTGAAGTATGTCGAAGAAGGTGTATCAAATAATATATAATCTCTTTTACCGTATATTTTAAATTTTATTTCGAATATAACTTCATCTAAATTTGTAATTTCTTTAATAACATTATAAATTTAGTATCATATATAAAGTAATATTTTATTGTGATGATAGAAAAACTATTTAAACTATCTCTCCATAAAATGGGAAATGGATGTATCACCCAAATGTACATGTTGACTACCATCTCCACGTAGTGATATGATTCATTTCTCATTAAAATATTAAATGGTTGAGTATTAGAAAGTATTAATTTTTTATATATAATATTCATGAAATAATTTTGATTATGTAATTATTATAATTTACGGATAATATTAACTTTCTATCCTTTTTGAAACAGTATTTTCACTTATGCGTATGTGTGGACTACCACTATCAAGAAAGAATGTGATTAATTTTTTATTTTTGTATTACAAGAATATTAATAATGATATAATTAATGAATATATATATATATATGATTTTTATTTTAAAATATTGATTCTATAAATTTGATTGATTTTTTCTTTTATTTCTTTCTATCTATTAAAAAGTGGAAGCATTACTTGGGTTTACATACGAACTACCATCTCCATAAAGTCATATAATTAATTTTTCACAGATGGTTTAAATTAATTTCAATAAATATACCTATAATGATTAATAAATAATCTTTTATAATGATTATGGTTATAGAGTTTATGGATCCTTGACCATGATGTAGGTATAAAACTGAACTGAAACTTACATTAAAAAAGAAATAGTTATCAATATGAAATGATGATTTTGATACATAAATTTTTTATATTGATTGTATATGATATTATATATATTTATATAATTATTTTAGAAAATTATAATAAATTAAAATTTATTATAAAATAGGATAAAATCATTTATGAGGAATGTCAAACCTGAGGTAAAGGGTTTTATAACTCAATTGATGTGCAATGGCATATATTAGTTATTCATGGTATATGTTATGAAAATATTATATGTATAATTAAATTTGACAATATTATTTTATATTTACACATATTTTATATGGATTTAAATTTTTCTCACATGATCACTTCATATATTAATCAACACTAAAATGTTATGATCATTGTAAGGGTTTTTCATCATACTGTTTTTCTGTTAGAAATATGTTTTATTTACCTCTTCTTTGATTCAAGTGTTGTATATACTAAAATACAATATGATATATCATTAATACCTTTATATTAATTGTATTTAAAAATAAATTTAATGATTTTTCTTTCATTGGAAATAAAATTCCAAATTTACCAAAGTGTTAATATTATATTTACCAATCACATGCTTATTAAGAATTATTTTCTTTAAGTTACAATTGGGTTAATTATTTGATTTTAATTTCAAAAATAATATATATAATATTCTCATATAGTTATGTTTTAAAATTACATGTTTTACTTTCCATTTTCCATATTTGGGGACTCAAATGCCAAAATTGAATATTAAAAAAAACTAAAATTTTATTTCTATCTAGTGAAGAATATTTTTCATTCATATAAATATTTACACTAAAATTATTTTATTAATTTTTTAATATTATATAATTGCTAATTAATTTCAATTTCATCCCTAGTTGACAATCAATAAATTTGTTTCAAAAGAATCAAAATTTTGTTTTCATAATATGGAAATCTTTATTAATACTATTCGTAGAATCATTTATTAATGTTTACAGTAAAGACACCTTATCCCACAGTTATGAATATAAATTTTATTAAATAACTCACTTAATGTTTATTTGGTGATTTTTAATGATTTTTTTGTTAATATAATGTAAATATTTAAGTGTTAAATAAATTATTTAGAACTGAATGTTTTCCTTATATTATTAGTTGTATTGAATGTTTAATAGTATTTTAATATATATCAACATAATTTGGATAATATTTTATTTTATTTGGGATATAATCTAATTATACCATCATAATTGATTATATAAATTATTTATGATCATGTTTTTATATTTATAGATTAGGGAAATATTAACATTTTTATGATAGTTTTTGAATACGAACATTTTTTTTATTATGTATTTAATTTTTATTTAATTATTATAAATGATGAATGAATTTGAAATAAAAAGTGACATGTGGGGACCAATATAGCCCCACAATTTATGGGTTGTCTAATTTGAGAAACTATATTTTGAATTATTCAAATTCCATACCTAATTATGTATCGTGTCATTGAACGAAACCTTTATAGAAATATTATGATGTCTGAAAAATGAGTTATTTCACTATAAAACTAAGTATTGGTATTCATGTGATTATTTATATTATTATTTTATCCTTGAATTATTCCACATTTAATGTATTTTGTTTAGGGAATATTTGAATATTGTTTTTCATTGAAATATTATTCATCACTTTTTTATTTTATGACAGCTTAGGTTATATACTTTCCATAACTAAGTATCTAAGCTCCCCAATTATTATGTTTTATTTTACCTATGTAACCATGTAAGGATATATGAATGAATCTAGGGATATATCAGAATAAATAATGATTTTTTTATATGAATTTTATGTTTTATTTCATGATTTAATTTTTAATCAATGAATAATTTATGTATCTAGTCTCCCAAGACTGCTCAACTATTCAATCCTCTAGGATAAGATCTCCTCTATCATGTGATAATGTAGAATTAGAACCACCAGATCTAGGATAATGGAATCGTGGTGTTATATAGGTCCTCTTAGACTCTAATTAGTACACAATAGACCTAAATGGATGAAATAAACTATTATTTATATATGTATAAATGGATTCACATGGGTTTCTAGATGATTCATCAATCATTTTATATTATAAATCTCATCAATCGATATCCCTTTTTAATCACACACATAACCATTTAAAATTTAAACAATTTTTTGTCATTCAAATATTTTATTTTTTCTATTTTTTATAAATATAAATAAATTTTTTAAATAATTGTTTTAATTTATATGTTATGAAAATATGAGTTGTAAATTGAAAATGACTAAAATTTTTATTTTCTATACATAACAATATTGCCCAAAAATTTGAGATATATACAGCATAGGGGTAAACTAGTCTACCATTACAGGCTATGTGTATAGATTAAATAACATATAAATGACATATCACACAATGTATGGGTGTCTTACACTTATTTTCTGATTGAACACTCATTAATGTGATATCCAGAAGTCTCATCTAACCTTTACCTGGGTTAAAAAAAAATTCATGATCATCATGTAACTACCAATATGAATCTATTAATAATAAATTTCATATTTTCAAAAATCAATAAATGAACCCGCCCAATTACATATCCCCAAAAATATGGTTGACTATTATAAATGGATTTTTTCCTTCATAAGGGTAAGTTACACGTTTTAAAAATTAATATTTGACAAAAAACATCTAAATGACTGAATTTATCTTTATAAAAAAATAATTAGTATGAAAAATAATATAATTTTGATTTTAAAATTATTATATTAAATATAAAATAATGCAACCCCATATAATAAAATTACATTATTAAATTTTAAAATCTTATTAATACAACCATTAAAATTAGAAAAAATAGTCTGAAGTCACCGAAAACCCTATATTTAAGTAGGATCATTTAAAAAATGGACATTTATATTATATAACTCTCTAACAATTCTAAAAAAAAGAAATTAAGACAAATCGAGTAATAGTATAGAGGAATAAATGAGAGTAATTAATTAACCATACATGATTCCTCTTATAAATCTCAGTATTATAAGAACACATCCATCACACCAGAGGTATAAAGTGTATTTCCATGAAACATCCTCAGTCATTCTCTAAATGAAATAATGTGGGAGATACCCTTAAAAACTAACAATGTAAACAATAAATAATTTCATAAAGGAGGGGAATCAATATCATGTGTCATCAAAAGGTCAAATACATCATCTCTACAAACCTAAGAATAAACATATCAAGATACTAAGCATCCATTTGTGACTCTCATTCCCAAATAATGTCACCCAATCATAAAAAGACAACAAAAATATCCCCTATAAACTATGCTTTTCAATTAATATTCAATATAATTGTACATTATGTAATAAAATATCATGAAATTTCAAATAGTTACATCAGTCAATTAAAAAAATGCACATAAATTCACTTAAAATGTAATGACCCTGATTTTTTCATTTAATTGTTTAAATTATATGGAAATATTACGAGTTTGCGAAAATTGACGGTGCATGATTCTGAGGCCCGGAGTGCCCAGAATGAATTTCTTAATATTTTTAGGTACGTTCAGTAAATGTGCGAGTGAGATTTTGTAACATTTGAACCGGTGCTTGGAATTGACATTTGAGCACACCTTTGAACTCACATCACTGATATTCACTTAAGGATACTTTCACCTAGACCACATTAGGTTGAGGGTGAAAGTTAGTTTTCATTTATTTCATGGGAGAAGTAAAATAAAATAATTAACATTTTGTTTTTCTTTTTGAGGCCTTATTTTTTTATTATGGTGTTGGGGACCAACTGAGCTTTAAACCTCCTCATTTTATGTGAGTTATCCATTGAAATTCTAACAATGGGCCAACGTATTATATTTAATGTGCCAAATTCAATTGAATTAATTAATGTTGGATCCTCACTTCTCTGTTGGGGAATCATTTGAAAAGGAGAGCTTGAGGGAACCTTTGGGGAAATATTATCCAATGAATAACGACCCCTCAGATCAAGAATGTTGATGTTGGAGTGAGGTTTGGAAGCGAGTTATGGGAGTAACGAACGCTGGTGTCCCCTTCATCGACTTCATCTTCTTCCTCATGATGTATCCAATGAGAAATCAAGGTAGGGATTTGTTTGTAAACTTTTCTTCGTGGATTTTATCATTGTTTCAATCCTCATGAACCGCCTGCTATAGACTTAATGAGGTGGGTGTGCGCCGAATGAACAAGTCTTGATCCCTCTGTAACTTTGCTGTCAATGTGTTCTTCATGGGCCATGATGACGGTGGTGGCGTAACCACATCGCCGTATGTGTTTGCGACCCATTGGTTGTGGCGGTGAGATGGCAACAGTCAGCACACTAGAAGGTCGTAAGGAGGTGGGCCGGCATGCGTCTGCACTGCCGGTTGAGCAGGATGTCGCGGCCCATCGGCCGCATGGTGGAGCGGCGGCATGCGCCCGCACCGCCAGAGTAGGAGTCCATGGGTGCTTGGCCTTAGTGGAGACCAGATAGCGTCTGACATCCGGCCGACCGTAGGGGGAGCAGCGGTGCGCGCCTGCACTTCTAAGAGGAGTAATGGTCAGCCATTTTGGTCGGCCACATCACAACTAGTAGGACCTCCAAGCGGTCCCACGTTCCAGCAGGGAGACCAAAATGTCCGCTGGGCCATTTGGGTAAACCGGGGGTGGCAGTTGTCAGCTCGGGCGGACCCACCACAATGGGCCACACGACCACGGGCTACACCGCAGGCCGCCCAGTGGGATGTCCCCTTCATGGGTCAGGCCAGACCATGGCCCAACGAGCCAGACCCAGACCGGGTTGGGTCAACCCGAACCAGGTCAGACTAGACCCGGACCCATCTAGACCCAGTAGTACATTTCTGGACATATCATGAGAACTGGGCGTCTATTTGACGAACTATCTGCAATTCTAGAATCCTTGGATTGATGCGGTCCTTTTGTTATAATCCACTTATGTTTTGGATAATGTTGAAGTGCGATCGAGTTGGATCTAATCTCAAATCCAACTTGACCCTCGGAGTAGAAACACTAATAACATACATACCAGGTGTCCGATTGATACACCATCTATTGTGTTGGGTCCCTTTTGACGTGAAGAACCTTTTGGATACTTCTTCGTTGAAATTCATGGTGGTTGAGGTATGACCAATGGTTTAACGAGCAGTTATCCCAAATGTTATACTAATGGGAATCCAGTGGCTGGTAGTGAGGCGGATGTTGGAGACAGATCAGACAAAGGTTACTACAAAGTGATGTTGTGTGGGTCAGCATCGATCCAATGAGGCCCAGATCCTATGTGGGTCAGTGCTCAGTGATCCTGTGTGGATCATCACATACCGATCCTATATGGTTCAGATACTGTGTGGGTAAGCACTCAGCAATCTTGTGTGGGTCAGCGCATACCAATACTGTGTGGTTCAGATCCTGTGTGGGGCATTGCGGGGGTTAGTACCTATCAATCATGTTTGGGTCAGACTGTATATAATCTGAAGTAGTACCTTTTGACAGAATATGATTATCTAGCATCGCAACTGATCATCTGTACATCTATACATCACTAATACCAGTGTGAGATGAGTGTTTTACATTCGTGTTGTACCTGTGTAGTAATTATACCTTTGTGGTGTTACCTGTGTGGTACTTCTAGCTTCGTGGTGTAACTATGTGGTACTTCTACCTTTGTGGTTTTACTTGTGTGGTATTCTTCCCTCTTGTGTGAGATGAGTATATCTTGGTGAGTGTTCATAGGATTTTTTTCATTTAACTTTTACTTTCTAGTATACTTGTACTTTTCAGTGGGTATTGTATTCTGGCCCCCCTATACTTTCAATACACACCCTGTTTACTATATAGTTTTCCTTGTTCTTGTATCTTGTTGTGTGCTGGGTTTGTGTGTGTTTACATGTTATAAAGACAATGCATTCCCTTTTTAGGTAATATTCCTTTTGGTGCTTATCTACAGCCCCTAGCCTATGGAATGTAGACTTGGGGTAGTCACAGAACAGGCCCTAAGGGATGGGTTCTGACAAATTGGTATTAGAGGAGTTCAGTTCTAATAAATAACTAAGACTCTGATATTTTTGTGTGGAAATAGTGTTAAGTGTGATGAGAGTTTTTTTAGATTGGGGAATCCAGTGTTTGTGAAGTGGCCGACATATCCATACACTAGCACCCTAACCTCTGATTTCTGACTCAGTGCATGAAAACAGTAATTGTGTATGTGTTTTTAAAAAGTTTTATTTGTGTTCTCATTGAGTCACATCACTAGGTATTAACTTAATGACTGTAGCTCACCTATTTCATTTTAGGATGCCTCCATATATACAGACAGCCAGGGTTCTAGGTAGTGTGCGTGATGACAGCCCCCTGAGCGATGAGGCTTAAGTGTAGGGCCACCTTACAATAGTGGTACCATCGAGTTGTGTACTAGAAACACCACTACCCGTTGAGGAGCCGATTCCACCAGCCCCAGTAGCAGAGGGATCACTCCACTTTAGCACATTGCACGAGCTCTAGAACCAGAGGCCACTGAGGTTCTGGGGTGAGACGAATCCACAGATGGCTGAGAATTTTCTGGAGGTTGTGGTTTGAGTTTTTCTACTAGTAGGGACACCGTCCAATCACATGGTGATCCTTGCCGCCAGTCTTCATCCAACAGCAGTGGGCAGATGGTGGAGCTTGATGCTCCACGTTCATGATGAGGTGACTCTCATCTGGGCAGACGTCAAGAGACTTTTCCGGGAAGAGTTCATCCTAGATACCTTACTTTCAGTGTGTATACAGGAGTGTCTCCACTTATAGTAGGGTTTCATGACTGTGGATCAGTATTCACCAAGGTTCACTGACCTTTCGCACTACTCTACTAACATGGTTTGGGACCCTTTCTTCAGGTCCCGGAGCATCAAGAAGGGGCTCAGATGGGATATTAGAGCTTCGATGGTTTCTCTCGGCATCCCGATGTTGGCAGGGGTGTTAGAGCGAGAACTCTTAGTGGAGATCTTCCTTGCTGAGCAGTCAACGGCAGCGAGACCCACCACCGAACAACATTTAGCAGAGTAATTAGAAACTATTAGCAGGCATATGACGTAGAGGACTAAGAGTACCAGACCTTCTGGTGGATGACTGGAGGATACAAGGTCGGTGGTGCGGGGCTTTCGAGACTGAGCAGGACAGGCAAGGGACAGAAACTTTTACTCGTGCGGCGGGCAGGGTCTTGTGATTCACGACTACCCAACCCGTCATACGGATGAATAACAGACGGTCTATGGACCACCTAGGAAAAGGTGAAGACTCGATCAAGGAGTTCCACAAGAATGAGGAAAAAGTGGTAGAGGAGCTGGTTGTGCAGCATGCAGTGGGCATGGATTCAAGGTTTTACCACCACCACCACCTAGAGTGCCACCCCGACTCTAGGGATCACGTGGACAGGGATGAGCTCAGCTCTAGGAAGCTGAGGGTTATGACCACGACACTCCATAGATGATATAAGTTATGATCTATTTCTACTCCACCATATCTTCAGTACTTATACACACAGGTTCATGTCACACATTTATTTCCATGGCCCTAATTTTGGTGCTCGGAGATTCCAGTGGATATGTTGGCTTGATCCTTATAGCTAGAGACTCCTACGGGAGAGGATTTGATGATTAAAAATTGGTTTCGTCAACGTGATATTACACTAGGAGGTGAGAGTTTCAGCTTGGATCTTCCAGTAGTGGCATCAAGGACTTACAACGTCATCTTGGGTATGGACAGGTTATCAATAGTACATGCTCAGATCGACTGTATTAGGTGCAAAGTGTGGTGTGTCCTCACAAATGAGACCAGGTTTTCATTCACCATCGAGAAGGGAACTTTTTTAGCATAAGATGGACTTACCCAGTGGATGGTTCAACCGATCACACTTCATTTGGCTAGACTTACCCTTGGAGTGGTTGATTTAGAGAGTTCGAGCTATCCTATAGTGGTGGACCAGTATGTTGATGTTTTCCCAAACGATGTTTTGGGATTACCTCCTTGAATATAGGTGGAATTTTACATCGACTTGTACCCCGATATGGCACTGATATCTACACCAGCATTTTGTATGGCTCCTACGGAGCTTCAAGAGCTGTGGGTATAGCTAGATGACTTGCAGAGAAAGGGGTTCATTAGGCCTAGTGTTTCTCCTTGGGTAGCCCCGATTTTGTTCTCCAAGAAGGATGATGGGAGTTTGAGACTATGTGTGGACTATCGGTTCCTGAACCAGGTGACCATGAAGAACAAGTACCAACTACCATGGATTAGAAATCTCTTTGATCAGATGAAGGGAGAACGATGGTTTTCAAAGATAGACCTCAAATCAGTCTATCACCAGCTCAGAGTACAAGATGAGGATGTGTAGAAAACAGACATCAGATGTCATTATGGTCATTATGAGTTCTTGGTTATGCCATTAGGCATGCCCAACGCCGCTGCAGTGTTCATGGGACTCATGAATAGAATATTCCATCCATACCTTGATCACTTTGAGGTTGTCTTCATCAATGACATCCTGATATACTAAACGAAATAAGAGGATCATTCCTATCATCTGTAGATAGCTCTGGAAACACTCCGAAAGCACCAGCTTTAAGGTAAACTCTTGATGTGCCAGTTCTGTAACTGAGAGGTTTACATTATGGGACACATCATCTAGGAGGATGGAGTCACGGTGGATCCAGCGATGATTGAGTATATTCTTTCTTGGGATCCACCTAGGAGTGTGATAGAGGTGTGGAGTTTATAGTGTTTTGTCGGTTACTACCAGAGGTTTGTGCCTGAATTTTCCAGTGTTGTAGCACCCTTATCAGCATTGACAAAGAAGAGGCAACCCTTAGTGTGGTTGGAGATATGCTAGTGGAGTTTCCAAGAGATGAGGTAGAGACTGGCGAGTGACCCCATCTTGAGGTTACCAGAGAAGGGCATTGGGTACATAGTCTACTGTGATACATCAAGGACCGGGCTCATATGTGTATTAATGTAGGTGAGATCACTGATTGTGTATGGTTCTTTATAGATGAGAAATTACGAGCAGAACTATGCAACCCATTAACTAGAGTTATCAGCAGTGGTCTTTGCCTTGAAGATGTGGTGACATTACTTGATGGGAGAACGTTTTACAGTCTAATATGATCACAAGACTCTGAGGTATATCTTCTCTCAGATGGACCTGAACCTGAGACAGTAGCATTGTCTTGAGTTCTTCTAGGACTATGAATTTGAGATAGTTTATATTCCTAGGAAGGGTAACATAGTAGTAGATGCACTCAGTAAGAGATATGGTATACATTTGCTGAGTGAGGGGATGGAGCAGCTAGCCACTTTGTGGATATCCTATGTTGATTGAGATGAATCATATTATCTTCAGTCTTTGATAGTCACTCCCCCGCTCCTTCAGTGAGTTAGAGAGGCACATCTTGGGTACACTAACTATGAGGCTTGACTTGATCAGATATCCACAGGACATACACGTAATGGATTTTATGAAGGTGGGGAGCACATCATCCTCTTCTAAGGGAGTACTATGGCATCGATGGTGCTTATAGGGAGGAAGTGTTGAGGGAGTTTCATACACCCCATCAAGCAGTACATCCAAAAGTGGTGAAGATGTACCCGGAACTTCGACATCAACATTGGTGGTTGGGAATGAAGAAAGTTATAGCAGAGTTTGTCTCTCAGTGCCTCACTTGTCAGCAAGTGAAGGCATAGCATCATGTTCCAGTAGACTTAGTTCATCCATTAAAGGATCCAGAGTGGAAGTGGGATGGAATTTCCATTGACTTTGTGAGGGGACTTCTAGGCATGCCCAAGAGTCATGATTATATTTGGGTGATCATTTATCGACTCACCAAGTCAGCCCACTTCCTACCTATTGGAGAGTATGAATCAGTAGAGAGCTTGGTATGCCTCTACACGCATGATATTTAACGGCTTCATGGAGTACCATCTACGATTGTCTCCAATCGTGATGCACGTATTACTTAATAGAAATGGAAGGGGTTGTATGAGGTGTTCATGACACATCATCGGTTGAACACCACCTGCCATCCTCATATGGATGGTCAGACAAAGCAGACCATTCAGACCCTCGAGGACATGCTATGTAACATCATGGATCTAGAAGCCACACAATGGGTGCCCCAAACCCGGTTGGTCACATGACCTCAAGCGCATTTTCCCAAATGATAGTGGCTAACGACTAGTAGCGAGGGCTCAGGTATGATAGTGGGGAAACTATGCTGTCATTTTTCAAAGTGAATTGCAGCAGAAATGATAAATAACATACAACAGCGGAAGAAGTAAACCATATACAACTGAAATGGACAACTGAGTAAAAGGGAACCAACAATCATATATATAAAGATACAGCATGTCACTAACTCTATGAAAGCATCCATAAAAAGATATACTACAATACAATGCAATAAAACTCCAAGTTCAAGGTACACACAATCAGAACAAAGTAGAAAAAATAGAACACAGCAGCATCACAAGCCAAAGCCTGGTCCCATGCTCTCCTACTCCTCTTCTACAGTCATGTAGCTATATAGGGACCCTTACCCCAATTGACCCCTACAATAATATAGTCTGTTTGGGCTAAAGACATGACCCAAACAGGGTGTGAGAAATAAATCCTAGAAGGCACCCACCAAGGGCTCGTGCCCGACTGTCAGTGAAAAAGTGCAATAGTAGTTTGCCAAAGTAAATTTAGTAAACTAGTAAGTACTCAAAAGTAACAAAAAATACTATTCTCATTTTCATTTTAATTTTTTTTATCTCCTCCATGCTTGTGATTTGTCTTGGGAGGTATAAAAAAAACAAACTAAATAGATGTATCCTCAAACATACTATCCTTACCATCACGTAACAGAATCAAATACCCACTGGTGATTACCCTTAGACATAATGATCATTTCCCTTAGGCATATGTGATATTTCCCTCAGGCACAGATACCACTACCCTCAGGCATAAAAAAAGGTTACCCTCAGGCTAACCAAACACCACCCTCAGGTTAATAGTACACTTCCCTCAAGCTAATAGAAAATTCCCTCAGGCTAATCGAACATTTCCCTCGGGATAATAGACCACATCCCATAGGATAATAGAACATTTCCCTCAGGATAATAGAACACCGCCCTCAGGCTAATAGAACACTCCCCTCAGTCTAATAGAACACTACCCTTGGGATAATAGAACATTTCCCTCAAGAAAATATATCCGGGCTGAGCCAAAAGCATAAAAAATAATTTATATAAACATTCTCTCATGAAAAATCAGTGCACAAATTAATCATGGCATACTATCGGGTATCCGAGGAATGCACCCTCGGGGTTGTCCTAGATCCAAGCAGTGATCCCAAGTAGGAGTTTAAACTTACCATTAGATTATCTACGCAATTCTAGATATCTTTTCAGCAAAGTCCTCAGCCATACAACACCCCAACCATGGGTGCATACCACAATGGTACACAATTTCAACACAATTGTTGAAAGGAACATCATACCACCTACCACGATCGTCTATGATCGGTATACCTAAGTGACACCTCCTGAATCTTCCAAGAACGATGTAGATATGGGATAAGAGAATTCCCATTTAAACGCAAATAAAATCCCTTATAGGAATAATTGGTAAGAACAGAACAAGGAGATGGGAGGTCTTTCCCGTACGGTCCCAACATGATCAACAGAGGTGGAAACAGATTCCTAGTGCATGATCGGGTGATCCTCCAAGGTTCGGCTATCCTCCCAATCTACAAACAACGGTTCTACATCTTCCCTCAAATGAGGAGGCTACTACCTATTTTAGGAGTAAATAACAAACTACACGGCATGTACTCCCAAGTATATGGGGTTTGCTTTTCATTTTTTTAACTGATCCTCTGGAATCTTTTTTCCACTACGTCACTATTCATTCGTTGACCTGATTACATGGCGTGTACCAACACATTTCTTGAAGCTACCTCCTCTGCCTTAATTATCACCAACCAACTATTTAAACGGTGTGTAAATACAATGTAAATGATGTGTAGTTAGTTTTTACACCCTTCATTTCCGACAGACCTAAATGCCCTGTGTACTCATTCGACACAGCCAAGGTACACGACTTGTGGAAAGGTACAAGGCGTATACCAACAAAATTTGGAATTTTTCCCCATTTTCATTATTCTCACAAAAACACTTAAGTAAAATGGAAAAGAAGAGACTCGTACCTCAAAAGAAGAAACTGGTTCTTAAAAACACACCCCCTTAAAGAAATTCTTCCCTGAATTACTCTTCCATGGGTGGCGAAGATAAAGCTCAAAACAATTTAGGCCACTAAGAAAGTACATCGGTCTCCCGCTCCTAGGTTTCATCCTACATTCGTCCATGCTTCCATTGCACCTAAACGAGAGGAACTGACTTCCCTCATAAAACATTCATGCTCCTATCAACAATACGAATCAGATGCTCCTTAAAGGATGCATCAACCTGAAGCTCAACCTCCTCGGACTGGAAAACGTTATACGGGCTTGAATGATAGTGGGGCAGCTGAGATACATGGAAGACATCGTGCATGGCCTGGTACCTCTATGGTAACTGTAACTAGTAGGCAACATTCCAGACTCTCTCCAGAATCTCAAATGGACCTACATACCTCAGTGATTATTTACCATTTCTCCTAATCCGCCTACATCCCAACCTCAGTGAAACACGCAAGAAAACTTGATCCCTGACCACGAACTCTAAGGGTCATATATGGTGATCAACATAAGATTTATGATGAGACTGTGCAGTGGCCATTCACTTCTAAATCAACTGAACCTACTCTGAAGTCTCTTGTATGATATGTGGCCCCATTAAACCTGCCTCACATGACTCTATGTAGCACAAGGGTGATCGGATTGACCTACCATATAAAGCCTCGTAAGGTGTCATCTCAATAGTTTCCTAAAAACTATCATTATAGGAAAACTTGACCAGGGGTATATGCTTCTCCCAAGAGCCCCCAATGTCTAGGATGCATGCATGTAGTATATCCTATAGCACCTGTATCATACGCTCTGACTGGACATCGGTCTGAGAGTAGTAAGGTGTGCTCAGAAGCACATTTGTTCCTAGTGACCTCTGAAAACCCTTCCTAAAATGGGATGTAAAGCAGACATCCCTATTAGAAACGATAGAACGAGGGACCCCATGAAGACACACTCCCTCTCGGATATACATCTTTATGAGCTCATCCACCTCGAAGGCCTCCTAGATAAGAAAATAGTGAGATACCTTCATAAGTCTGTATATAACAACCCACATGGCATCACTTCCCTGAGGTTACCTTGGTAACCTAGCCGTGAAGTCCGTCATGACATAATCCCATTTCCTCTCTGGAATGGGTAGCTTATGTAACAGCCCGGCAGGCCTATGATATTCTCCCTTCACCAGCTGACTAGTAGAACATCTTGTAACAAAACCAATTACCTCTCTCTTCATACCCGACCACCAATACTGACGTCTCACATCATGGTACATTTTAGTACCTCTGGGATGCACTACCCAGGCTGATGCATGAAACTCCCGCATCATATTCTTTTCTATATCGCATGGAACCCACACTCATCCATGGAATCTCAGTACCTCATCATTGCCTTTCATCCATCTAGGAGAAGGGTCCTCACATGCCACCAACTCCCGTAGAACTAGGCCTTCTAAATCCAATAGTTGTCTCATACTCACTCTATCTAGAAGGGTAGAAGTCACAGTAGAAGAGGAAAGATAGGTTTTCCCCGGACTGTCATGCACCTCCAAATCCATCACAGAGAACAAAGCCATAAGCTGCCACTCACCACTAGCCTCCTGCACTACCAGTGTCTGAGTCTTCCTACTCAGTGCATCAGCTACCACATTACCCTTACGAGGTGTATAGGCAAGCTCAAAGTCAAAGGACTGAAGGTATTCAACCGACTTTTGCTGTCTTAGATTCAAGTCTCACTGAGTAAAGATGTATTTGAGACTTTTGTGGTTGGTGAAAACCACAAAATTCTCTCCCAAGAGATAATGTCTCCAATATCACAACACATGGACAACTTAAACCAACTCGAGGTCATGTTTTGGGTAGTTCCTCTCATGTGCCTCAACTGTTGAGATCCGTATGCAACAACTTGATTACCCTGCATCAACACTGCTCTCAGCCCAATACCTGATGCATCAAAGTAAATTGTATAACTCTTTCCCTACTCTTTAAGTATCAGGACTGATGTTGATGTCAACCTTCCCTTCATGTCTTAAATGTATTCCTACAATCCTCTGACCAAATGAACTTCACAACCTTCTTAGTCAAACCTGTCAATGGTGCTGCTAAGCCTGAGTAGTCCTTTATAAAAGGCTTGTAGTAACCATCCAGCCCTAAGAAACTCTGTATCTCAAACACAGTCTAAAGAAGCTCCCAGGAAACTACCGCTCTCAACTTTTCTAGGTCTACTGCAAATCATGCCTCTAAGATAATATGACTCAGGATGTGAATTGGGTCCATCCAAAAGTAACACTTTAAGAGATTAGCATATAACTGATGCTCTCATAGTGTACTCAGTACGATCTCAAGATGGGTGTCATGGTAGTGCTGAGTGTGAGAGTACACCAAGATGTCATCCATGAAGACCACCACAAAAGAATCCAGATAGGGATGGGACACATGATTCATCAGAGCCATGAAAACTTTGGGCACGTTTGTGAGTCCGAACAGCATAACCAAGTACATGTACAAACTATATCTGCTCCGAAAATCTATAAACGGTATATTGGATGGTCAAACGTGTAACAAATGATATCTATACCTCATATAAATCTTCAAGAACACCCGTGTTCCAAAAATTTGATCAAAATGATCATAAATCCTTGGTAAGGGATATCTGTTCTTGACCATCAACTGGTTCAACTTCCGATAACCCACAAAAATTCTGAGGGTACCATTTGCCTTATTTGAAAAAAGGACCGGAGAACCCCAATGAGAATTACTGGGTCAGATAAAACCCTTTGCATTTAACTCCTCTAACTACCTCTTGAGCTCCTACAACTCAGGTGTGTCCCTCCTATAAGGAGGAATGGACACCGGTGCCACTCCTCGCACAAGCTCAATATAGAAATCCACCTAACGCTCCAGAGGTAGACCTGAAAGTTTTTCTGGGAAGACATCCCTGAAACAATCAACCACTTGAGGGAAATCCTTCTAAGAAATTCCATAATCATCCAGATATAAGATTGCAATATAGGTTGTCACTCCACCTCACCCATGACACTCAGGTCCAGATCTGCTCACCTGGACATCCCATTCACCCTTGTATAGAAACTCTCTGCCATCTGGTGAAGTGAACCTCACCCTGCAACGAGAGAAATCTATAAAGGCTTGAAAGGGAACCAAACAGTCCATCCCGAGAATAAAATCATACCTCATAATCTCTAATACATAGAGGTCCCATAGAAAGTGACACCAGCCAACCTCTAGGGGTCACTCCTTGCAGAGAGGCACACTTGTCATTCTAAACCCCAACGGAGTGTCTAGTATCATAACATCAGAAGAAGAAAAAACATAGATCACAAGGCTCTCCACAGTGTTGGAATGACTCTAAAAAGTCCAAAATGTGCCTTAGATTAAGGTCATCAAGGAATAAAAACAAGGAGTGTAATAAGGGAACATGAGAAGAAAAGCATTCAGATTTTACAAAACATATCAACGCGGCATGTATAAATAATGCATGGTGTGTTGTCACAGGCCATCCACATGGGTGTGTACTCCAGCTAAAACTAGTTGTGTAACACCCCAAACACACATCGTTTTTTATAACACACGGCATGTACATGGATCCTTATTCCATTCCCGAGTCATTCTACATGGCTTAAGCCACACAGTTCTTCTAAAACAAGCCTACATGGCGTGTTCAGAGGTCCACATGGTTTGTACTATACAAGATTTCATCAGCCCGTGTTTTTCATGACATGGCATGTGTACCCAGGTCCCACTACATGGTGTGTTCTAAGAAGACACGACATGTTCCAAGAAGACTTGGAATGTTTAAAGAAGCCCCAGACCGACCTATGTTTCTCACCACACAGCCAGCTACACAGTTGACACTACAGGATGTGTTCTAGGAGGACACAACGTGTACTAGGATGGATAATACCAACCCGTGTTGTTAGTGACACAGCCAGGTACCTAGGTTAGACTACATGGCGTGTTGAAGGTAGACACGGTGTGTATGTCTTAAGGTTTCCTTCGTCTCTGTTGTTAGTTACATGGGCGATCACCTGGTCTACACTACATGGTGTGTGCAACTTGTACACATCCTGTTTTCCCCAAGTCATTCCCCACCCCATGGCCTCACCCACATGGCCCATGACACAGGAAGAGATGACACGACGTGTACTTAAAAAGTTTTCATTTCTTCCTGAATAGAAGAACACACGACATGTGTCTATAGAACTACATGACATGTATGCTGGGGTTTTCCAGACAGTAAGCCTCAGAAACTACTCCGGATACCAGAAAAACACGAAACAAACACCTATGTTCCAAATTCCAATATGTGAGGCCGTATACTCCCCATGAATCAAATCATGGAATCTTATACATGTTTTAACAAGGAAAAAACGTTAATGATCCACCAAATTCAGGTTATTGACGGACCATACTACTCAAGAACCAAAGTTTGGCTTTCAATATATCCAAACATCACACCATAATACCCTAACAAAAGTAGGTATTTATCATAGTCGTTATAAAAATAGCATGATCTTCTAGCACGTTAACTATCACAACAACATGCAATTTCTAATGCACCTACATGTCATGGAAGGAATGCATGACATGTTATTTATAGCATGTGCCTAAATGATGAATGAGATGGAACACCCTCATCTCATCAGTTTGTAACTAAATAGAACCCATGTATGTCATATAAACAACACAATCACAAGTGCGTCACACAATGGTGAAAATCAAATCAACTGTAAAATTGAAAAAGCAATCACAATTACAATAACGAGGAAGATTGGATTTTCCTTGTACAAAGGTTAGCTACTCCCCTGGCATAGCTTGTTAACAACTACCATTTCTGTCCTATCCCTGACTAAGGATCCAAATAGTAAGTCAAAGAAAAGAAAACCCTATAACACCACTTTGTATCCTCCTGGATCCAATAGCCACAAAATGGATTCTCCGAACCCGGTTGGTCACATGAACTCAAGCCCATTTCCCCAAATTCTAGAGGATGCCGAATAGTAGGGAGGGTCCAGGTCTGATAGTGGGGAAACTATGCCCTTATTTGTTAAAGTTTAGCACAGCGGAAAGGATAAATAACATGTAATAGCAGATGCATTAAACCATATACAATTGAAATGGAAAACTGAGTAAAAGAGAACTGGAAATCATATATATAAAGTTGTAGCATGTCACTAACTCTATGAAAGCATCCAGAATAGGATATACTGCAATACAATGCAATACAACTCAAAGTACAAGGTACAACCAAAAAAAAACAATGCAGAGAATATAAAACGTAGCAGCATCACAAGCCAAAGCTCGGTCCCGTGCTCTCTTACTCCTCTACTACAATCATGTAATTGTATAAACACCCTTTCCAATATAGAAACCTGTAGAAATATATTCGGTTTGCGCTAAAGACATGACCCAAATAGGATGTGAGAAATATATCCCAGTAGGCACCCACCAAAGGCCCGTTCCCAACTATTAGTGAAAAAGTGCAACAGCAGTGTGCAAAAGTAAATGCAGCAAACTTGTAAGTACTCGAAAGTAATAATCTATACCAGTTTCATTATCATTTTAATTATTCTTATATCCTCCAAGCTCGTGCTTCGGCTTGGTAGGTACAAAATAACATACTAAATAGCCATGTACTAAGACATAATATCCTTACCCTCATGTAACCGAATCAAATACCCGCAGGTGATTCCCCTCAGGCATAACGATCATTTCCATCAGGAATACGAGATATTTCCGTCAGGCAGAGATACCACTACCCTCAGGCATAAACAAAGGTTACCCTCAAGCTGACCAAAAACTACCCTCAGGCTAATAGAACACTTCCCTCAGGAAAATATAAACTTCCCTATGGCTAATAGAACACTTCCCTCACGCTAATAGAACACTCCCCTCAAGATAATAGATCACTGCCATCAAGCTAATAGAAACTACCCTCAGGCTAATAGGACACTGCCCTCAGGCTAATAGAACATTTCCCTCAAGCTAATAGAACACTGTCCTTACGCTAATAGAATCAGGATGAGCCCAAATCATAAACAACAATTTATATAATGTTTCTCACAAGAAAAATGAATGCACAAAATAATCATGGCATACCCTTGGGTATCCTGGCCCAATGGATAAACAGAGGAACACACCCCTGGGGTGGTCCTGGATCAAATAAGTGATCCAAAACACCAGTTTAAACTTATCATTAGATGATCTACAAAATTTTATATATCTTTTCAGTACATGCCTCATCCATATGACACCCCAACCATGGGCATGTAGCATAACGGTACAAAATTTCAACAAAATAGTTGCAAGGAATATAATACCACATACCTCGATCGTCTCTAATCAGTATACATGAGCAGCACAACCCGAATCATCCAAGAACAACGTAGATCTAGGATTAGAGAATTCCTGTTCAAACGCAAATATCTTCACATAGAGGAAGAATTGGTAATAATAGCGCAAGGGGCATACCCATACGGTCCCAATGTGATCAACAGAGGTGGAAACGGATTCTTGGTGCCTGATCGGGTGATACTCCAAGGTTCGGCCATCCTCCTGTGCTCTAAATGGTGGTTTTGTCGCTTCCCTCGAATGAGGAGCCCGCAGATTATTTTTATAGGAAAAAACAAACTACACGGTGTGTACTATCACATACATGATGTGTACTAATAATTTTTTTAACTATTCCTATGGAGGATTCTTTCCACCACGGCACTGTTCGTCCATCGATATGAGTACACGACGTGTATTCATGATTACACGGCATGTACCGTCTCTCTACTTGCAGATTCCTCCACCACCTTACTGCTCACCTGCTGACTGTTTACAATGCATGTGAATACATATTACACGACATGTAGTCAGTTTTTACACCCTTCATTGCCGACATTCCTACATGCCATGTGTACTCATTCCACACGACCAAGGTACACGGCGTGTGGAAAATTACATGGTGTGTAACCACAAAATTTGGGATTTTCCCTATTTTCCTTATTTTCACAAAATCACTTAAGGAAAAGGGAAAAGGAGTGACTCGTACCTAAAAAGAAGAACCAGGATCATACATTCTACGTTCTTGCATCCTTGATTTTAGCTACAGTTGGGACTATCACTTTCCCTACGTGGAGTTTGCATACAACAGCAGTTATTAATCCACTATCAGTATGGCACTATTCGAGGCACTGTACAGTCAACCTTGTAGATCACCTCTGTGTTGGACTGATCCAGGGGAGTTAGAACTCATGGGACCAGAGATGGTACGAGCTACCACAAAGAAGGTACAGATCATCCAGGAGTGGATGAAGACTGCACATAGAAGATAGAAATCTTATGATGACAGGAGACAGAGAGCACTAGAGTTTGAGGATGGTGACCATGTATTTCTATGGGTCTCACCTTGATGAGGTTTGTGGAGATTTGGTTGGGGAAGAAAGTTATCTTTGAGGTTAATCGAACCCTTTCTGGTCCAAAGTAGAGTTGGTTAGGTGGATTAATGCTTAGCTCTTCCACCTCAGTTGCATCGGGTGCATGAAGTTTTCCATGTATCCTAGATTAGTAGATATTTACATGATCCTTCACACATCATTGACTGGGGAGAGCTGGACATCGATGATGGGGAAACATTTTTGGAGGTTCCACTAGAGATTGAGGATCGAAACGAGAGAGTCTTACGCGGGAGATCGATACCTATGGTGCGCGTACGATGGTAGCACATGAACCTCCAAGAGAGCACATGGGAGAAGGAGACTCAGATTTGTGCTAAGTACCCAAACATCATTCCCATGGTTGTGTTGTTGGTTTCGGGGATGCAAATCCATGAGGTGGGGAGAATGTAAAGACCTTTATTTTTTCATGTAATTTTTTATAATTATATGAACATATTATGAGTCCGTAGAAATTGAAGGGGTGTGATTATGTGGCCCGGAGTGCCATGAATGAATTTCTAAACTTTTTTTAGGTACATTCCTTAAACACGCGAGTTTCGTTTTTTAACTTTTGAACTAGTGCTCGAAATTGAAATATGAGCACACTGTTGAACTCGCAGTGCCGATATTCGCAAAAGGAGACTTTCACCTCAACCACAGTACATCAAGGGTGAAATTTAGTTTTCATGTTTTTCATAGGAGGAGAGAAATAAAATAATTAACATTTTTTTGAAACCATCTTTTAGAATTATAGTGGTTGGGACCACCCGAAAATAAAACCTTTTCATTTAATATTAGTTAGACTTTGGAATTATCCCAAATTAATGTGCCAAATTATTTGATTTAATGTGCCATATTTAATTGAATTAAATAACGTTGGCTTCATAATTCTATTTTGGGGAGTCGTTCGCAAAGGAGAGCATGGGGGAACCTTTGGAGAAATATTCTACAATGAAGAACAACCCATCGGATCAAGAAAGTTGACATTGGAGCGTGGTTCAAAAGAATGTTGTTGGAGTAATAAACACTGACGCTCCCTTCATTTACTTCATCACCTTCCTCGCGAGATATCCAATGAGAAATAATTGTAGGCATATTTTTATAATCATTTCTTCATGTATTAATGTTGTTTCCATCCTCCTGAACTGCCTGATACCGACTTAACGCGGAGGGTGCGAGCCGAATTAACATGGCCTGATCCCTCCGCAACATTGCTATCAATGTGTTCTTAACATGCCGCGATGACAACGGCATCGTAACTACGCCACCAAAGAATACAATGACCCGTCGGCCGTGGCGGTGAGAAGACTGCGGCTGGCACGCCGGCTAAGCGTAAGGAGGTGGGGCAACATGCATCCACACCGTTGGTTGAGCAGGAGGTCACAACCTATCGGTTAGGGTGGAGTTGGGTGGAGGCTAGCATCCCATTGGCCACATGGTGGAGCGGGAGTGTGCATCTGCACCACTGGAGCAAGAGGTCACGGCCGATTGGCCGCAGCGTAAGTCGAAGGGCGACCATCATCCGGTCGGCCACAGGGGGAGCAGAGGCGAGTGTCGGTGCCGCTGGGAGGAGAACCGGTTGGCCGTTTCGACTATCTACGTCACACCGAGCAAGACTTCCAAGCAGTCCACCGAGACTGTAGGGAAACCGAACAGTCCACAGGACCATTCGTGGAAATCAGGGGGGGCCTCTTCCTCGACAGTCGTCTAGGGCAGAACCGCCACGACGGGCCACCTGACTGTGGGCTACACCACAGGCGGCGTAGCTGAATGTGCCCAGTGGGCCACTCCCCCAGGTCTAGCCGTCCCCTTCACAGGCCGGTTCAGTCCATGGCCCAGCATGGTGGGCCCACCGAGGCCTAGGCTAAGCAGGACGGACCCGGACCGGGTCCAGTCAACCCAAACCGGGTCGGGTCGGCACAGGATGGGTCGGCTGGACCGGACCCAGGACCATCTGGTCCAAGTATTACATTTTTTCCATATATTGAGAACCAGATATTTGTTTGACGAACTGTCTATGGTTCCAGAATATTTGGATCGAGATGGTAATTTTTGTATATTCAACTTGAGTTTTGGTTAATGTTGGAGTATGGCTCAGTTGGATCGAACCCTGAATCCAATCGGGCCCTCAGAGCAGAAACGCAAATAAATTACAGACCTGGCGTCTGATTGACATGTCATCTACTGTGTTTGGTCCATTATTATGTGACAGACCATTGGGATACTTCTTCATGGAACTAGATGGTAGTTGAGGTACGACAGATGGTTTGAGGATTGGTTATCCCAAACATTCTTTTAGCGGGAATTTAATCGCTGGCAGTGAGGAAGATGATGGAGACAAATCATACGGAGGTTAGTACAGAGAATTCATGTGAAGGTTAGCACCGATCATTTGTGAGTCAGATCTTGTGTGGGTCAAAGCTCAAGGATTTTGTGTGGGTCAGTGCACACCGATCTTGTGTGGATCAGATCCTATGTGGGTGAGTGTTCAGTGATTTGGTGTGGGTCAGCACATACCAATCAAGTGTGGGTCTAATCCTGTGTGGGTCATTATGGAGGTTAGTACCTATCAATACTGTGTGGGTCAAACTCTGTATAATCATTAGCAGTACCACTTGACAGAATACAATGATCTAGCTTGTCGACTGATCATCTGTACTTCTATACCTCACTAATACATGTGTGAGCTAAGTATGTTACCTTTGTGGTGTACATGTGCAGTAATTATACCTTCGTGGTGTTACCTATGTTGTACTTCCACCATTGTAGTGTACCTATGTGGTAATTACACCTTCGTGGTCTTACTTGTGTGGTATTCTTCCCTCTTGTGTGAGAAGAGTATATCTTGATAGCTTAGGTATATGTATGGTCATATACCTAAGTAGAGTTGATGTATATTGCATCATGATTTGTGGTTTTTAATTTGTACAAGTCTAGGAGACCTACAAGGGTCTCGGTGTCCCTACTGAGTATTGTTATAATCACCCCTTCATTGTATATGCCTGCACTTTTTTGTGTCTAGTACATATGATGGACAACGATGACTAAAGACGAGGGTACCTGGACTGAAGGCTACTTGGAGGTGGCCATTAGATGAGACGAACCGCAGAGACAACCAATTCGAGAGCTATACCTACCCTTCTGGTAGGATCCTTAGTAGGTGTTCACAAGAAATGTTTTTAATTTTACTAGTACTTTCTAGTTTTACTTTTACTTTTCAGATGGTATTGTATTGTGGCCCCCTATACTTTCTGTACACACCCTATTTAATATATAGTTTACCTTGTGATTGTATCTTGTTGTGTGCTTGGTTTTTATGAGTTTACAGGTTGTAAAGAAAATACCTTCCCATTTTAGGGAATACTCCATTCTATGCTTGTTGCTAGCCTCTGGACTATGGGAGGCGGGATTGGGGTAGTCACAGAACGGGCCACGGGGGACAGGTCGTGACATAAATGAAATCATCAAATCTATTACTTCCATAATTTTTCTTAGGAATGATGTAAAATAATATATTTATTATATATAAAATTCTAACATCATAGTGTTTTCAAAATGCTGCTTATTGGTTAGTAATGAATTACCTTGGATTTTCCCTAAGGTGATGAGCCCGTAAGGGGCTTCACGTCTCTAGGTCTTCTCCCACCGCGCCTTCCTCCTCTCTGCCTCAGGTCGTCTTGATATCTTCTCATCTCCTTTCTCAATGCGTTTGTGGTGTGGATTCATCCTTTGGAAGTGTCGTGTGGGCTCATCCACTTCGATGAACCTCTTCATGACCTATCCATCTCCTCGCCCTAACCTACATTCTGGTTAGGGTTTCTCTCAGCGTCACAATGTCAGTCCAAGAGGCAGGTTCATATGCTGAGACCTGGGGAATCTATTGCGGGTCGTGTCATCTGTAGGATGTGTGAGGATCTGTCTGTTGGGATCATTGATGAAGGTGGTGACGAGCTCGCCTTTTTTGGATTGTGGAGTGGCGGTTTGTTTGGATAGCCCCCAGATCTAGTTTTTTTTCATATTTTGGATAGATTTCAGTTTTTAGAAATGGTTTTGTGATGTTCTTGGTGGTGTGTGGTGGCATCGTGGGTGAGGTATGGTTCCAATTCTTGTGACCAGTCGGGGTGAAATCTTGATGGTTTCTTGTCGATGATTTTTGCGTTTCTGTTGATTTGGTGATGGTTTTTGGATTCATTGATGTTGGTGTGGTGTAGTGTGGATCGAGGGTCATGCGACTGTGGTATGAACTCCAGTCCTTTGACGGTGTTGGTAAAGATGAAGTTAATCAGCGATCCGGTTGAGTAGGATATGTCAAAACCCACATGGTGTTTGTTTCGAGGTAGGTCGTGGCTCGAGGTGGCGCTGAAATCAAGAGTATGCATTCTTCGAGGCTGTGTTTATGGCTTAAGGCGTGCGGTTGATTTTTTTTAAGGTTGAATTTTGAAATTGAGATGTGGTTGATTTTGAATGTGTGCTGATTTGGATCATTGTATGGTTACCACTTTCCAAAAAGTTACTTTTATAAAATACAAAAAAAAGTTTGCTGGAAAATGTTGTGGATTTATTAATGCAGTTTTATTCTTTTAATTTACCATCAAATCAAAACATAGAATAAAAATAGTTGCTAGAAACATTACATATAGTACTCAGATCATTTCATGCTTAATATTATGGGAACAATATAGATTATCTTTCTTGCATCACAATTTATTTACCATAATTGACATGATACGTATTGAAATATTCCATTCATACAGTATAACATTCTGATATTATATTTTCCATCATAAATTTTCCCCATTTAATTTTAGAGATGCATGATAATATTTCATTAAGTCTTGTACGTTGTGGAGGGAAAACAATTATCTAATGGAAAAAGTACTATAAAATATTTTAGATATATTACATAAGTAAAATATATAAACACCCAAATTATTAATGTAAAAAAACTATTCTCCAAAACTAAGGGTAAGCCAATGCATTTTTATTATCCACAACCATGATTTATAAGGACTGAATTCAGAAATTTTCTATAAATACCCACATAACCATATCATTACATTCAATATCAGTCCATTAATAATTAATTTCCATTCATTTCATTCTATATAATGTTTTTAATGGTCATCTAAGGATCCACAAAACTCTCCTCAATCTATAACAAGCTACCAAAAATTTTAATAAATTCGCTTCATCTCCATTTTTCCACAAGTAATTAAATTACAATTTTTCTTATAATTTTAATTTTATTATTTTATCATACCCTTTTCATCATTATATTTATATTTAATTTTTTTATCAAGGATAAAAATTTATTATATCTCATTGGTACATTTTTTAAACAGTTTTGTATTTTCTTTCTAATTTTGAAATCAATATTTCATTTTCCATGCCTCCATTTTTATATTGTGAATTGAAAAAACCTATTTTTTGAATGGTATTCAAATATATGTAATAAAAATTTACTAATAAGTAATTTCAATATATGAGACGCACATTCCCATCCCATGGGGTAGAACTGATAAAACATAATGTTTTTAAATACATATGTACTCAATCATTTTATATGATACTCATCCTTTAATCTCAATCAGTTATTATTGAAATTGTTTATAATGAAATATGATTGATGTGAAAAAATTGAATAAATACATATATATTTTGCGCCCACATATCACTCCAATTAATTTTAAAAATTATTAATAATTATATATTTCATTTTTATGATACCTTGGTGTATAATCTTGATAAACAATTTTATGACATATCATTGAGAAACCTTTGTTATATTCTTTATAATGTCCCATTTTTTATATTGCAGACACATTTCTAGGTTATGTACCATATACACGTGATTATTATATCATTTTATTCTTAATATATTATCTATTATTATCTCTCATTTTCTATTTCCTTTGTTTATCCCTTGATGGGATTTATCTCACCCCTTTTTATTTATGTATGTCTCCAGGAAATCACGTATGTAGTGGTTACCTAGGATGTAATAATAAGGGAGTATTATAAGAGGTTTAAATAATGTTTATGTTAATATTTTTTTATTTGTTACATTTATTATTAAAATAGTTTCCATGACACAAAACATGAATAGATACATTATCATTATACATATGATATTTTGTTATGGAAAACTGATAAAAATTATGTATGAAAAAACAGGCTCTCAATATTTGGTATCAAAGTCAAGGTTTAATAAATTGTGTAAATTATCACTAGAGAATAGTAGTAAAAACCCTTAGTAACATTCTAAATATAGTAAAACTTTTATAAATAAATATCCTGTATGAAGTATGTGTTTATAGATCTATTAAATATCTATTAGGATATAAGAACATGGATGTGGTTGTTACATAGATGCACTTTGGGTTAAAAATCCAAGAAAATTCTAGATGATAATTGACTCAATATTAACTTGGTGTATTAAGAGTGGGCCTAAATCTACACACCTTTATTGATATACACATGGGTTATATTATTGTTAATCAAATTATTCCTAAATACCATTATAAATAACAAATAGAAGACATAATTATTTTTAATATTCAGCTATATCATCCTCGAATAATGTTTATAGAATATTTTTTAAAACATTAAATTTTAATTATTATTTGTATAATATTTCCCATAGTATCAAATTTTTCTCAGAGGTTTTCTTCTTACAGAAAAATTCAATGAAATATAATGACACATGTAAGTAACATATTCAATGGACACTTTTATACAGGAAATTCCTATTATGGGGGAGATAATTAGTAGTAAAATTCTTAATATTAACGTGTTAGTTATCTAACTTTATGAATAACAACTGAAAACATGTATTTTTTCAAAAATCACCGTATAAATAACAACTAATATTTGACACCTTCATGTGTCAACAACCAACTGTCATTAATAGAACCATTGATACAATAATAAAAGACAAATAGATCTAAAATATTGAAATGTTATTTTCTATTATCCATTGTTCTAAGTGGGAGAATGTTATTCTCCTTCTTAGTGGGAAAATCAAATCATTTTTGATGCTAATAAATAATAGTAAAGGAAATAATGATGGTGAATCTATGGAGTATGAATTCTTAAAAAAACATTTTCAATTACTTATTTTAATCATACCATTAGAACAAGAATGTAAATGGAATTCCTTTAATTAAAACAAAAGGAAATTGAATTGGTGGGGTGATATGAGATTAAAACTACAAATATTATTCCATATGGGTCATGATTTTTATTTGATTCTATGGGGATGATTGATTAATTATTTTTTGGGATAATTCATCATATATAGAATCATATAGAAATTTTAGATACTGTAAATTATGATGAGATACTACACATGATCTCTAAAAGTGTAAAAAGATTTATAGGGGACAATGGTCTCATATACTAAAATATAATAATATGAGGATATATAAAATGTTTAGAAATGGTATTGATCATGAAGTGGTATGGAAAAAGAAACATATAAATGAGTATAAGAAGTTTACGAAGTGTCATTCTTGGAATTTTATATGAGAGAGTAGAAAGATTTACACGTTTTGTATATATGTCCACGTAGATTTAAACTATCATAAAGATATAAATCTTCAAGATCTATGTCCCAAATAAATTAGTAATAATAGTCCATGTAAGACTATCATTTCTATGATTTAATTATCAGAAGAAAGAACATTTCATCCACCAATTTCCAAAAATTAGAAGATAATATAGTGAATCTTCCATCAAACCTATAAAAGGCCAATAGATAAATCATATGGTTCTCTACCAAAATGGATGAATATAAGGATCTAAATTATGAATTATAAGTTACACTAGTATTAAATTAAAATCTATCAATTCCATTGTGTTATTTTGAATCTATTCAAACTGTTATTTAATTTAGTTTTTTAGTTAACATCAAATTAAACTCAATACATTTGTTGGTTGATTTTTTAGTAAAAAATCACATAGTAAATTTTCATGAATCAATTATATATAAGGATTAACCTATTAAAATTGGTGATTTCATTAAATTAATAAATCTTCTTCTATAATGGTGGAGTTTGAAATATTTTTTGGGATGGATTAGTTGTAAAATAATAATGCAATGATCTACTATTAATGTAATGAAAGTTCAGTTTTTTGATGATTTACTATGTAATTATTTTCAAATAAAAGATACCATAGAATTACTCATGTCAATAATAACATCTTATTTCCTTAATAAATGAAATGAACTGTGAATAATGGTAAAAATAAATTTAATTATGGTCATATATATATATATATATTAAATTATGATATTAATAACCTGAATAAAATATTAATTTAAATATTTAAAAACACATGTCACAAAAACCCCCCCAACACATTGACTATAAGGTTTAGTTCTTTAGAGATTAACCACATAAGAGTCTTCATCAATAACAACTTTTCCACATTTTAAATATTTTATAATCCCATAAATACATTTCAAAATTTATATGATATTAAAAACTAAGGGGAATGAATAATACATGAAATGGGTTAGCATAAAAAATCTGTATGTGAAAAATTATCATTTAGTTATCAAGGTTTATACAATAACCATATTAGAAAAAAGGTAAAGGGAGATATATTGGATCAAAATATCTTATTATCATATGTTACAATCATAGATCTTTATTGATGTTTAAGGATCATGGAATAGAAATATATGACCAAAGAAAGGTCATCAACATATTCCTTAGATCACATAGAAGAAATCAGAAAAAATAGGAAATAATGACATAAAACATGGGAATATCATAAACCTTTGGAATACCATTGACATAATTTATTATACAAGAAAAAGAATTTTCAAAATATTAAGGGAATAACATATTATAAAAATAAAATTGAAAACTATGTTAATATAAAAACATGTGAACAAATCATCCCACATCACCTTCATACAACAGACTAATGAACAATTCTTCCTTCATATGATTTACAAAAAATCATGTTACCAATGATTCCTGCATTTAATTCACACAACCATTCATCATATCATGTTAAAAAACCATAAGCAATTAATTTTATGGAAATATATGAACTCCAAAATAATCATTCATATATATTTTTTCCATAATATATCAATCATTAAATATATAATTAAATCTTATGTGAATGAGAAATGGATTTCACAATAGTCCATGATGATATCACCAAAATGTACCTCAAACTTGTTAATAGTTGATTACCAAAAATAAATAACCTCAAAAGAGTATATCATATGATCATTTAGAATGTGAATAATAGAAAATAATTTCCAAATGAATAAATCCTATATATAAATATATTAATGTTGTTGAAATCAAAAAGTTGTTTTTAGAAAACACCTGTACAATTGGAATATAAAAAAATTTAATGGTCACATTTAAAGGTAATTCTAAAAATGGGAAAGTGAAATTATTTTGATAAACCTTTCTTTAATATATATTAATAACTATTATAGAATAAACAATATGTAGTTTTTTCCACACAAAAATTATATTGTAAGAAAAAACATTTTCATTTGAGTGGATTGAAAACCAAATGATTATTTTGAAATTTCATTATTAAAAAGAAAAATAATTAAAAGGATAATATATTTTAAAAAACATATAATAAATTTTATTATAATAATAATTGTGTATAAATAAATTTTTGTTACACTAGGGAATATGGAACATTTATGGGTGGTGAAAACATGTATATGGAATAAATAATTCATTAAATGAAATGGGAATTGTTCATAAAAAATTTAAATTTCACAAAAGTATAGATTCCCCACTGAAAAATGTCTAAAATGAAAAATTATTTCTATGATAAATGATGATTAAAAAAATCATTTGATCATAATATATTAAAATAAATCCATATTGTAATATAAAAGTCCATGATAAGTGATTGTGACTAATGAAAAATGAATTGATTTAAGAAAAACCCATATGTCCTGGGAAAATATCTAATAAAATATGGGTTAAAAAGTGATCATAAAATTTATGATAATATATATAAATATATATAATTCATGACATTATATATCAAATTTGTTGTATAAAAACCATTTAAATTAAATTAGGTGCATGAAATAAAATGCATTTGAAAGAAGAATATTTAGAGATGAATCACTTAACATATTATAGATGACTTCACTAATTTAAAAAAACATCTAGAATAATAAAATTATGTTTATTATATAATATATTATGAACCTTAATATTATTTAATTTTACTAATATGTATCATTTACTATAATATTATTATTTATTTATTATATAATTTTCTTACTTATTATAGTTATTTGAGGTTTTTCTATTAATGTTTATATAACTTGTCATGTATTTATAACATGGTATAATGATTCATAATAAATTTAAATAGTATCCTTAAAATTAAATTTTTAATAGAAATATATTTTATATATTAAATATATTTTTTAAACCATCCATAATGTGTGGTGATGGTAAATGATATTCAAATCCCGTGTAATAATTAATCCATGTGTGTACATGATTAATGTCATGAATTATCAATGATAGAGAGGAAAAAAAGTAATTGATATTTTGAAATTTTAGAATCATATTTATACTATATATACCATATTTATCAACCAATAAAATCATTAAAACCAACTATGAGAGGTGGTTATGAAAAACTGAAGACATTGCTTCATGGTGGTGGTAGTACAGACTCGCACACTAAAAACTCTTATAATTTCCATAGTGGATTGATATGAATACGTAATGGTTGGTAGAATAATATAATAATATATTCGTATATTATTTTTATTGATGAAATTATTTTTTAGGGATATAATATATTTTTAAGCAGAATATTAAATAGATAAGATTGTAAAGAAGGTAATATTTATATTGGACACTTGATATTCTCTTAGAGTTCTCCATGGAAATTATGGTCTTAAGACAAATAATACATATCATAGTATTATAAAAAAGAAATCAATTCTAGTATAGTTAGTAATAAAATAGTTTCAAGGGAAGAAAAATCAAAATTGTAGTCATGGAGGGGTGGAAGTTATCTCTTTTTACAAATGATAAAATGGTAACTTTTGGGGATAACCTTTTCACTTCCATGATATCATTAAAATATTCATTGGTTATTGAAAACAATTCCATAATAATATATTATGGGGTGGTATAGGTCTATAAAACCTCAACCAATACTTTTAACACGTTTTATAAACGTGTTCTAAGTATATGAACATATGTTTTTTCTTTTTTACATTTAGGTTTTTACCTTGCTAACTAGTTTTTAAATACTTCAAATTTTATTTAAATAATTAAAGGTAACCCCAATTAAAAAAAATTTATTTTTTGAACCTAAATGGAATCTTCATTTATTATAATTCATTTTTTAAATATTATAAATATACAATTTAAATTAAAATATATAATTTTGAAAAACTTTTTGTAGAAAACTAGTTTTAAACTATTATGTGTTGTTAATTTTGTTTTCTATTGATTAATAATCGAATGATAGTCTATATAATTATATACTGTTTTAAAAATATTATTAGAGTCATCATTTAAATTTTATCTCTTTCAATAATTAGATGAAAGTTTCAAGATATTAATAAAACAATATTCTTAAAAAAAATTCAATTGTGATCATGATAATTAACTGTAATATAATTATTAATAACTATAATCCAAAAAATGATGTTGAAAATGTTATCTAATATTGAAATTTCGACTACAATGGAAATTAATTTATTTCATATTTAATTTTTTAAAATCAAAATATTCTAAATTTAAATATAAGCATGTAAAAACCATTTTTATAGTGAAATATTACATGATTATCAATAAATATGAATATATGTTTTCAAAAATCAAAATAGTAATTTTAAATTCAATATATTAATAATTATATATATATATATATTATTAAAGGTTTTCTTAAAAATATAAGTAATTCTTGTATTATAAAATACATAGTTTTTTGAGAAATCTATACATTCACTATTATCCTAATAATTAATTATTTATGAGAACTCCTCAATATTCATCATAAGATAATATTAATGAATTAAATCCAAAAATGAATTTAATTAAGTCAAATTTAATTTTTGAATAAAATCATTAAATACAATGAAAAAAAATTTATTTAGAAAATTAAAGTTAAAAATATTAACTATTATTATTCTAATATAATTTCATTTAACAATATCAGTTTTTTCACAAAATTATTAAAATTATTAATCATCACTAATAATAATTTTTTTGAAATCAAATATAATAATTTATAAAAAAGAAATTTTTATAAAAATATTCATCTCTAAAATTAATGATATTATTATTCAATTTATGTAAAATAATTTAGATTCATACATATTAAAAGAATCATTTATTTTTCATTATATATATTTTCCATAAACAAGATACATGTATGAATTCCTACTAAATCAATTTCAAGGATTTAATGGTAATACTTAATATTGATTTTCTTATCTAATTAAATGGTCATTTCATTTTAGTTTGGTGTTAAGTGTGGAGTAATATAGTGAACACATTTCAATCATATAAAGGATGTGATATATCAAAATACTAGTTCATCATATTCCCCCATTAAATAATTTGTGTTTTTGGAATTTAAATTATTATTTACCAATGAAAATATATAACGGTTTTTAAATGAAATGTGACAATCAAGATATAATTTATAGAGAGATATAAAACATTCAAACTTATGAAATATATCTCATACTTCCAAAAAAATGGATAAATCTTTATATGATGATTTCTCAAATAATTTTAACATAATTTCATTCATTTTTTGTTATCATAAATCATATAATATAAAATATATTTATTAAAGTGTTCATAGTAATCCATGTACTAATAGATAAATATAATTTGTTTTGAAATATGAAATGTGATTTCCCAATATGGTTGATTACAATGAATTCTATGTGGTGGTGTATAATAAAATTTTAAAATTATATTTAATACCTCCAATGGAGGCTGAATAAATCATTCACGAAGAATATTCAATAAACCTAAAATTATGATACAATAATAATAGAAGATAATATAAAATCACTACGATGTTTTTTTATGCTATGAAAAATAATCCTTGTACCACTATGGTTGATAGAGGTATTTTCTAATTAGATATCAACAAATCTATATTATAGGGAGAGTCTAAATTTTAACCAATGTTTTCATGATCTACTATTATATGTAGTGATTTCATTAGATTTGCCTTGTTTTTTTGGATTAGGTGGTTGTTGATAATTGGAATCCTTGATTTCATCTAGGCTATGGATTTGTTTTTTTTATAATTCTAATAATCAATGAATTTTTATCTGTAGAAATTATTCACCAATGGTTCATTGATTAGATTCTTTATTCTAGCTTAATAATCTTGAAATCGATGATTAATCCTTCCAAACATGGAACACTTCCTTGTTTTGTTGAGGTACTCCTCTTGGTGCTTAATATTTTTTTTGACTTTATGTAATTAAATATTCTTTCATTATTTGTATTCATTAATAGGTATTCTATAAAATTAAATCATTACATTCATATTTTTTGTTGTATTTTTGTCAATACTGATAATATCAATCATAAATCAAAATATTTGGGTGATCATAACCATAAGGTTTTCAATGAAATCCTATATCCCATATAGTTGGTCATTATGGTGATTACTATATTTTCCATAACATACATTATTAAAATTTTCCCCTTTCCTCCAAAAATTTCAAAAATCAAACGATTTAATCATTAGTGATCAATATTTACATCATAGTGAAATAATGAAAAATTAAACCTTAAAATTTGTTACTCTTTGAAATAATAAAAGTGTCCTTTATTTCAACCTATATCACCATTGGTTAATTCGTGTTTTATTTATGTTTTTTATATCATACTTATTATATTAACTCTATATCATGATAAATCCTTCATAATTTATTTTAAATAGTAATTTAAAAAATAAAGTGTATCCTTTTGGAGTGTAATACCATGTCTGCAATTAGGCATCATTATCATGGAATGGGGGATGATTGAGTTGATACATAACATTCCATCTTCGGTGTTATTAAGCCTCAGTACATCAATTAAAGAGATTAAAACCACTTTCACTATCTATAAAGGAATGTTCTCAAATGGTGTAGCATACAATATCCAATTTACCAATAACATTGTGATGTTATGCAATATGTTTCCTCGTCAATTAGAATTTTCTATAAGGTTTTTCATAAAGTTCCCTAAAATAATATCAAAAACTAAATAAACCACCTTTAATACCAAATATAGTGACCCAAATATAAACAAAATGTAAATAATACGATAATTTGATCATTTCAATAATACACATATGAAACAATCATGCAAACAAAGAAACAAAAGTAATGGAGTCTTATATATTTTCCATATAAAAATATTAATCTAAAATAATTTATCCAGAATCAAAGTCCACTATAATCCCTTATAAAATTTTAAAAATTTATATTATCATCATACATAACAAATAAGTGGGCTCAATGATCAGTAAGGGGAAATTATCAATAATTCATCAAGTGTTAGAAAAAATCATATGAGAAAACATGCGTAGGGAAGATTTATTAGATAAAAATATGATGGTATCATAAGAGACAATCATAAAAGATGATTTAGGATTAAGTATCATGGAGTAGAGACATAAAACTATATAATGATTATGAAAACATGTCTTAAAAACCTATATGGGAAGTTATAAAAAACATGAAATAAAAATATAAAAAATTGGAGCATATTTGGAACATAGAATATCATAAAATACTTGGATAAAATAGATTTAAATCACAATATATTGAAAATTAGTGGGGTGTACATAAGCCTATAAATCTATTTAAACAAATATTTTCTCATCATTTTCTCATAATATATTTTAAAAAAAATATTCTAATGTATCTTTCACACAATAAACATGTCAACAAAGCATACAAAATATCGTTCAATGATAAAACATGGGAAACATTCCCATAAATCGGCCAAAAAATTGCAATAATATCACATGACTTGAAACCTTAAAATAATAATTTGAGGGATATATAGGGCCATATGAATCATAATCCTTACATATTTGTTATATAAGACATTACTAATTAAATATATGGTGAAAATAAATGGAAATAATTTTTTTATTCACATAACATTAGGAAATTATAATAAAATTAACCTCAAGAATATAAATAGATCTTTACCCAAAATTCATCAAAACAATTATATCATTAAAAAATTTATAAGTAGATTCATCATGTAAAGTTTATAATAGAATAATTTCATTAGATTTAGATTAGAAAATTTGTTGAAACATTCAATATGTTTTTAGAAAATTCAATTATCTTTGGTATACAAGAGCGGGATATAATAACGCTGAACACTTAATTTAAAAATTGTGAAATTGATTATATTTTAAAAAAAATTAAATAATACTATAAATAATGTTGTTTTAAAATTATAAAAAGGTTATTAAAAATAAATATGGATTGGAAGATAAACAATTTTAATCTAGATAGATAGAAAACCATTTGAACATTTTGATAAATATTTCTTAAATACACACATAATTAAATGTATAAAAAATACATTACATGAAAATTAAAAATTGTTTGACAGTTATTGATGCTCCTTTTTCTTCACAGAGTCTAACCACTGAAAAAGAGAAATACCTTAATCCAAAGTGATTCATCCTTTGAATAAACATCAAAAATCAACAAAGTCATGAAGAAGGATTCCTTCCCACTTGGGTCGTGTAAGTTTCTTCACTGTCGCACATGTATACCTGCACGCCACATTTTGGGCGCGCTGGTTACTTGCGCTCCCTCATTGAAAATTTTCCAGGGTCTTCACCAGCCTATAAATACCCCCTGTGGGTCCCCATTTGGATGAAAAAAATTCAAGAAATTCAGATTTGAGCTTCCGGTGCCCTAGTCTCTTCTCAAATCATCCGAACACTTCTAAGGTAATTTCTTACCTAGAATAGGAGATCTAAAGAGGGGGAGTAAGGCCTAAGTTTTGAAACCCATCAACACGTGCGTGCCTAAGTGGCCAGCCATTAAGGGAAATGGCCACACTTGCACGCTGCCTTACCCCTTCAACAGAACTTGCACGCCTCTCTTTTGGAAGCCTCTAGTTATTGTACTAAGGGCATGAGCAAAATCTCGCCCAAGTAATACCTTAATGGTTGACAGTCGCGCAAGTACCCATGTGTCGCGCATGTATACCTGCACGACTAGGATTTGTGCGCGCACGCCGGACTTGTGGGCCACGTTCTATTTGGGTGCCCTTCCTACCTATTGCACCTCTCTTATACCTATCCACCTATCCTCTTCAAGATTAATCCTTCAGAACTCTCTCTAAATCCATCCATGGCATGATTTCCTTATTTGATTCCTTATCTGAAAGGAATTTTGTGGAACATCTCTAAAAATATATTGATTTACATATCATTATGTCATAATGGTTAGATATTTCATTCATTCATCTCATACTTTAATTATGAGAGAATCTCCAACCTGGGTATCTTATTCAAGAGTAAGCCCTAGTCCTTAATCCCAAATATGAGGATCATCCTCAGGAGTAAGCCCCAACCATGGTTCTTTTAACCTGGGCTTCCTTTTCAGTAGTAAGCCCCAGTATCAAAGTCTACAAATATGGGCATCCTATTTAGGAGTAAGCCTCGAGTCACTTAACCTGGGCCTCCTCCTTAGGAGTGAAACCCAGTTCTCAAAACCTTTTAACCTGGGCCTCCATCTCAAGAATAAGTCCCAGTCATAATTTCTCTTAACGAGTATTAATTTACTTTTGATTTGGGCTTCCTTATTAGGAGTAAAACGTAATCACAAGTCCCCTCCTAATTTGGGCATTTTCCTCAGGAGTAATCCCCATGTTAGAGTATCCAAATCTCCATAAAGCACATATACCTATATGGACCTTGTTCTTGGGTTTCTTCCCTAAAATAAAACCCAATATTCCTCTATTTTGGGCAGTCATACATACATATGCCCCAGATCATTGAATCTTTCATGGAACAATTATCTGGTTTCACCAATACCTCTTGTTTCTCACACTGAGCATGACTCGCATGAGCTTAGAGTGTAAAAGTAATACTCACATTTTTCATGGAGCCATCAATCATGCATAAAAATCATACTCCCTTACTCAAAATACGTGGGTTCTAATTCCTTTTCTTAACAAAGGATACGTAGGTAGCCCATATGAGAGTACGATCCCAACTCTAAACTAATCCATGTCCTTCTGAATGACAATAAACATCAAGTGCCCCACTGAGTGGCTTTAAAACCACTATAGTCATCAAAATGACCAGTAGACTTTGTTGTATTGAAGGATACCATTGACTAAGAATCTCTAACAAATACAGATGATTCTCTATCGTTGAATAACTTAAAATACATATAAAAGATTCTCTAAATTTCCTACATATCAAATCATTGATTGTTAGATCTAAAGGAAATAACATTTTATAATTGGTAATGTTAAAAGGATTCATGAACATAACATAAATATATAAAGAGTGTCCCGGAGTAGACAAAAATTCCCCTAAAAAGTGTCTGATGAGTCTGACCTACCAATGAAAATTCATAAGCCTCATCATTTCACAACTAATGAGCACCTACCTTCGGAAAGTAAGTCCAAATGGATATGGAATCATTGGATGTTTCTGGTTCTACGAACAAACCAGTTAGAAACCGCTAGGAATGTTTGAACCTTAATTCAACGAAGTCATCACCAATTCCAGAGGAAACAAAAAATGGTGAACCCGACGTGAACCCTTAACCAAGTTAAAATGATGTTTTACCTATTTGTTAGGCCCCTATTTAATCTCAATGAGAGGGCCAACAAGATAATCAATAACATAAGTGCTTATCTAAAAGATGTAGTGGCCAGAATTATGTTGATTATGTCTGTTATATCAAACATGCACCCTTTTTCAAGATCTACAACATTTCAGAAATGGCTTCTCTTACGTTCACACCCGTGAATACTTCTACTGTGAATACTTCTATTGTGAAGGCCTCTACTGCTACTCCTGCTGGATCGTCGTCTGCTCTGAGAACTATATCACCTACTCAGTGTCCTCAATGTTGGGTATCAAATGTGATGGTTAAGGATTACCTTAAAAATGGTACTATTACGACTTTGGAGGCCGCTCAACAAGACCTCCAAGTCAATAATTCACCATGGTCGTCTGGACAGCGACGACCAGTGATCAAGAAGCAGGTGGTTCTAACCACCGTCTCCAACCGTTTTAGGTCGTTATCCTCAGAACGCAATCACCATTCACTCCCATATTTTGGGGAGGTGAATGACCAGGTCCCTCAGGGCCTTAATTCAAGGAGACATGAGTCCTTCCCGATGGCTCACATTAACAATCGTAGCCAGACTCGTGCGACAGTGTGCCCTCAACATGATGAGGGTATCCTCTCCAAGCATTCAGCTCAGGTTCCTCGAACCCGAGCAGGAAAAACGAACCAACAGAGGCGAAATATGGTCAATAGTGAGCAAGTTCTCATTTTTCCATCTCCGGATAAGTCCACCACCCTAACTTGGTGGCAAACAATGAGCGGGCACACACACCCAACTGTTTTAATTTCGTTGTCCAGCAGACTCGTCTGGCAGTAGCACGCCAATCCCACCAGGCAATTTCGGAAGAGTAATATAGAAATGAACATACACCTATTTATTAATTATCAGCTAGTCAGTAGGCTCGTCTGACTACATATGATGGAGCCCACCAACCCAATGTGTTGACAACTAGTAAACTGGCACACACACCTGCTTACACTCATTAGTCTTGCCAGTAGCCTCGTCTATCAGTATTGAAGGAAGATCGTCAACTATGTTCGGTAGAGTGCAATCTGCAGGCACATACACCTGCTATTATTGATCAAACCTACCAATAGTCTCGTTTGGTAGCATTTGGAGAAGTCAGTCAGAAAGCTCCGGTGACAAACAAGAGGCAGACTCAACTCTCTTCCCCTACACACGAGTACTGTCAGAATTCACTGACAGGAAAAGGAGGACATTAGTAGGCACATACACCTACTCCAAGCACGGAATGGACGTATATCCTAGTTCCGGCCACTGAAGTCACCAAGAACATTCTTTCAATGGTGAAAGTGCAGAAGCAAATCCATACTCATATTCTGGATGCCTACCAGGATATTATAACATCTTCAGCAACATCTCAGGGAAAGACACATAAATCTATCCCTACCAGTGGAGTGAAACATCAGCAGTTCACTCCGGAACAGACACACACATATGTTCCAGTCCAAGAGGGTTGTGGGGCATACTCCCCCATATCATATGGACAGCCAATTCAATCACATACACATGATTTTAGTGGACACAATCAGCCTAACCTGATCATTTCTCCTAAGTAGGAACATACACCTGCCCATAATGACAGATTTCATCAACTAGTGGTTCCTAAAGCGAGTAATAAGGTGTCTAAAAAGAGGACATGCCTAGCATAGTCAAGAAATCAATAGCAAATCTATAACAAGGCCTTACTTGATGCTGGAGTTCGCGATGCACTAAGACAAATATATGTTGAAACTCAAGATTATACTCCCTCATTTCCCAATAGTGAGAACTTTAATTCTGACAGTCTTTATCAGACAATTCCTCCTGAAGGCTTTCTTCATGACAATTCGGTTGATCTTGATGTTTCATCCTCAGATGGGAGCCACATGAACCCTCTATGTGGCCAGATGACCAAGGAGAAAAATGTTTCATCTTTTTCTATAACCCACCATGGTGGTACTCCCCATGATAATGAATTTATCTGTGAAAGTCCTCTTCATAGTTATATTGCACATTGCCTGGAAAATGCTCAAATGGACAATGTAGTGATAAGAAAGCCCTCTTATCTTGAGGAACTTGCAAATATGAAGCCAGTCATGTCTGATTCTTTATCATTATCAGGTGAAATGCTTTCTCAATCAGATGATAGCCTGGGGTGTAGGTCATTCTCTGAAGCACCCATGGGTCATTCATCTTCTAATTTGATCAGTGAATTATCTACCGATTGTTTTAAATCCAATTAATCAACAAAGAAGCACCAACTCTGGTCTAATATGGTAGATGAATCTTTATACAGTGATAAAGAGGAAGTACTGATTATGAGAAAATAACTGGCAAAATGTGAAGTGCCAGTCATGTTTTGTCCTTCGACTGACACTAAGTATGACATTCCATAGATGTTGACAGAAGATGGAATTCATCATATTTGTCTCAACATATGGAAAAATCATTATCAGTTGAAAAAGAAAATATTATCTTATGATGAATATGAAAGTCATATCAAGATAATAGAAGGGTTACAATTCCAAATTGACTTGTCATCTCTCTCAGTTTCTCGATATCTGAAGGCTGAAAAGTAGCAGAGAGCCCTTCAGCATTCATGCCTTGGCACACAAAGATGATTGCTCCATTTAATTTCCAAAACCACATCTGGTATTCATATAAGGGGATGGGGTGTTCATGGAGCACTACATTTCAATGTGCTCTCCAATCAGAAATGCTCGCCGAAAATGATCTCATGAAATGTTATTGCCCATGGCCGGCCACAGTCAATTGGCTTTGTTTGTAATCAAAGGCTTTCGCAAGAACATGCCTCAACTAGTTCTTCTCAAAATCAAGCATACAGAGAAAAAGTTTTTGAATTACTCCTGTATCAAGAAATAGATAATATTGAACATGCCTCTCATTTGTAGAAAGCACATCATCATGTGACAGAAGTGTCAGAAATCATCCAACGGACTTTTGAGCCGGGTGATAAGAGTGGATGTAGGTTGATTCATCCAGCTAATTTCTATACTAAAGTCCACAAGACCAGGAGATCAATCAAGAAAGTCTCATATATAGCATGTCAAGAACCACCCTTGCTTTCCAGACTGGGGACTCTTGTAACCGAACCCTCAGAATCAACAAATAAGATTCAAGGAGTTGAGTAGGAACAACCCCAGTTCACCAGACATGGGACTTTATCAAATCCTCAATCCCTCCCTCAAAGAATGTCAGTCTTCTCTCGATTAGGGAAGAAACCTTAAGAGGAATGACGATCCAAATTATCAGAAGATTCCATCCAAATTACGGTTTGTCAAGAAGTTCCTGAGGGATCAAATCAACATAAGGCAATGTCTCATGATGGACATGGAAAAGGAATTATCGTGGAAATTCTGATTGAAGGGATGTAATGAATTATGAATCAATTAATGTCATTAATGTCTTTATTTCTGATCCACTAGATGAAGCTCACTCAGAGGGATCATATGAATAGTTTCCTTCTCAAGAAGTTGTATGCACAAAAACAAATGAAGAAGGTGTGCGTACATGAAATCAAAGGCTTACCCATAATTTTGGTAATCCTTCAATAACCCACTTCCCCCTCAACGAAAGGGAGGCAACAAGGGGAAAGGAAAGAATCATATTATATACCCTTCCTCTGAAGAAGGAAAATCTGTCTCACTAGAGTAAAGATTTGCACAACAAGAGGAGGAAATGAAAGAATTAAGGAGGTTGAATGCAGAACTACTTCAAGGTAGTCTTCCTCTTATGTGTGCTGGAGTCAGTCATCTAAGGGAATTTGTTACGGCTACTGAGATGGATCAGGAATATCCTCCTCTACCAGTACAACCTCATAGGTCTAATCCTATGGGTCTAGTGCAACAACAATTGGCGGTGCTACCATCAGTTGTAGGACCAGCCACCACATCTGTCCAAGCTCTAGTTATTGTACCAGATCATGTCCAAGATCAACAAGATGTTTCTCAAAAGATAATAACTACTATTGATTCATTAACAGCTCGGTTGGAAGCTATGGAGGGATAACAAGCTCAAATTCAACTAGAAAAATAGTTTATCCTGAATGGGTTGATGCAATTCCTCCCCCATAAAATTTTTCATGTACCAAATTCCCAATATTTAATGGTTCGTGAGACCCAGAGCTACACTTAACACATTTTTTTCTCATTACGGTCCTATGATGGGAACCCCTCAGCAACAAGAATCAGTTAAGATCATGTGTTTTGTATAGTCAACATAAGGGACTGCTTTTGTCTAGTACACAAGCTTGCAATCTCGATCAGTTACCGGATGGGAAGATCTCCACCAAATATTCCATCTTCAATTCAGTTCATCATTGCCAAAGGAAACAATTTTTTATCTTACAAATTGTATGCAAAGGGAAAATGATAGGGTTTGAGATTTCATTGCTTGCTGGAAGAGATTAACATACTCCCTGATCATAGAACTTCCTTAAGAAGAATTTTTTCCAATCTGTGGGGCAAATCTACGTGATGAATTACGCATGCCGTTGATCCCTTTGAAATACACAGGAGTGTTTCGATAACATACATCAAACACTCAACAGATTGATGATTCTCTTATGAAGACTAAGGATAAAACTGATGTAATTCCATCAGCTCTAGGATGGAGAATGGGTAAAGAAGAGAATGCTACAGTTATGCTTAAACAAGAACATGTACCTGATTCTACTTCAAAACCTTCATCTTCTCGAAGGGCTCCACCTCCTGAGCGCCAACAACAAAGGTCGTTTCGTTAAGATGATCAAAGATATCAAAGATGAAAAAAATTTGAGGATTTGAAAAGCAATGTTTACTCTTTTCAAAATGAACAGGTTCCTGGCTACTTCATTTCGGCTTTGGAAAATAATTTGGACCAATTTCCAAGGCTCAAAAAGCCAAATAAGTAAGGAGATGAAGACCGTCCCAATTATTGCCCCTTTCATCAGAAGTTGGGGCATTCCATTCAAAAGTTTTTTGTCTTCAAGGAACTCCTAAAGAAAATGGTTGACTCAGGACAAGTCAAATCGAAAGGTTCTTCATCTTAGGTAGCATTTGTTACTGCTACAAATCCAGAGGAAGAGGGCGAGTGGCAAGAAGTCAAGAACAAAAATTCGCCAAAATATGATGACAGGATGGTCAGAAAAACGATCAACTGAACTCATGGTATTTTGCGAGCACAATTGAAGAAACCAATTGTGTCTTCTGCCAGGAATGCCACAGAAAAACCCTCTTCATTAGAGGGAAAATACATAAAGAAACAACATAAATCAAAGATAGTGGAACAATCAGAAGAAGATGAAATTGTGTCAAATCCCAAGTTGTCTTTGACTCTGGAAGATTTTATGCCATCTACTTCAAAGCTAAGGGCACCTCCCACCAAACATAATTTCCTAAATTTTCTAGTCAGGAAGAGTCTTAATCGGATGAAGAGTTAATCTTCGGTTCTATTAATATGATTCATTTAATAGATCCATATTCCATTTGCAGTTTTTATTTCAATGAGCCTGGGTTCCTTGTATCAAATAGAAGAATCAGAGGGAGTTCTAGAGGCTCAGGGTATAAGAGAATACATAGATCATTCAGAGGACACTATTCCAATTCTACCCCTTCTTGAACTGTGTATGCAATAGAAACTCATGGTAGAGCCCTTCAATGAGCTCAACAAGAATAAGAACGTTCTTCCACACATGGCAGATTCAGTCCTGGCACAGTTATTCTGGCTGATCGGTTAGAGGTTCCACCTTCTTCCTCTCAGCATGTAAATAGACCAAATCGGTCTAATCTTCTAAAGACAGGAGTATTACCAACTCCTATCTAGGTACAAGATTCATCAACTTCCAAAGCATCAACTTCTAAGGCACCAGCGAAACCACATGTTCCTATTGGAAACATAGAACTTTGGATAAAAAATATGATGTATTGAAACACCTGGCCCATGTACCGGCCAAGGAGTAAATTTTGGAAGCCTTGAATCTATCAAAGGATCTTCGGGAGGCACTCATTGAGTCTTTGTCATGTCCTCAATAGTTTGAAACTGAAATTGTTGCGGCTTAATCCTACCATGATGAGAATAATCCTGCAAAATGCCATGCAGTGATATATTTCACAGATGAAGATGAAGATGATTTCATGCATGGACATATTAGACCATTGTATTTATCTAGAAAGTTCAATGTTATAGACATCTGATGATATATTATTGATAATGGTTCAGCAGTAAACGTCATCCCCATTCAAACACTTCATCGATTGGGCCTCACAGAATCTGATTTATCTCCTTCTACTATGATGTTACAATGATATGATAAAAATGAACAAGAACCACTGGGAGAGATTACAATTAGAACATAGTTTGGATATTTTGTATCCAATTCAGATTTCATGGTTATTGATCAAGATTTAGCCTTTAACATATTGCTTAGAAGACCCTGGCTACATCAACATGCGGCTATCCCTTCATCATATCATCAATGTCTAAAATATTGTATTGATGGACAATTTGGGACATTGAATGGTGATAATTCCCCGTTCAAGACATTTGAATATCAATTCATTGATGCATAATTCTACCACATGATGGTTAAGGAGAAATCCACAACAAGGGAGATTACCAATGTTATTTCTCCATATGGTTTGAAAAAATTCCAGTAAATCCATTTAAACATATGAGTACGGATTATGTGTTGCCTATCAGTCAAATTGACAGGGTAGACTCAAATAAAAATACTCTTATGGAATCATCCATAATGTCAATTATGAAAATCAAGACAGAAAACATGGGAGAAATTGGTGATTCACCAAGCAATGATGAAAGCTCAAATGGGGATGTATTCATTTCATCTGTTGAAATTCAGCAAGTCTATACTTCACCAACTAGGCCAGAGGAAGTTATAGCAATTCTAGAGGTGAACGATGATGTCGATTCCCAGTCCATTATCTCCTATTTAATACCCAGGGAAGACCCTTCATCACAAATTGGGCTAGAAATGGAGTCTTCTTATTCAAGATGTTCAAATTTTAACATCTCTTCTGATCATGAAAATTCTAATTCATCATCTACTGTGCAAGTAAAAACAGAATAAATAACACATGTTGAAGAAGGAGAGGAAGATCTCAGGGATGCTCCTACAACATTTGAAGAGGGTATCTCTAGCATTTTGGATGAACTTAGAGAAATAAATCTGGGTACAAAAGAATATCCACGCCCCACTTTAATTAGTGCGGCCAGGACTCCTGAAGAGGAAGAAATGTATATTTAATTTTTGATGAAAAATTGAGATACATTTGCTTGGAACTATACAGAAATTCTAGGCCTCGATCTGGATGTTGCTACTCATCATTTGGGTTTTCCAGAATAACATCGAGTATTCAAGCAAGATTCCAGAAGAACACACCAAACTTATGCTTCCAAAATTGAAGCAGAAGTGGATAAGATTATCAAAGCTATCCTTGTCAGAGAAGTTCAATATCCCAAATGGTTGTCTAATATTTTCCCTGTAAAGAATAATAACAGATAAATTAGAGTTTTCATTGATTTTAGATATCTTAATCATCATTTTCTTATAGATGATTTTCCAGTTCCAATCACAGAAATGTTAATTGATGAAGCAGCTGGCTATGAAACACATTCCTTCATGGATGGATATTCTAGGTATAATCAAATCTTAATGGCTATAGAAGATGAAGAATATATAGCCTTAAGATCCCCTCAGGGTGTGTTCTACTATCGGGTAATGCCCTTTGGCCTGAAGAATGTAGGAATAACATATTAGTGTTCCATACATCGTATCTTCAAACCCTTTTTAGGGAAGTTTGTTGAATGATATGTGGACGATTTGGTGGTTAAATCCAATAAATGTTCTTGATCACTTGGCTGATATTGAATTCATATTCTACAAACTTCATCAATATAATTTGAAGATGAACCCCTTAAAATGTGCATTTGGGGTAAGCTCAAGAATATTTATCTGGTTTTTTGTATGCCATCGTGGTATCGAAGTCAATCGTAAGAAGAAAAATTCAATACTTGGTATGTAACCTCCATAAAGTTTGAAAAAATTGAGGTGAATTCAAGGACACTTATCCTATATTTGTCATTTCATCGCCAACTTGGCACACAAAAGTTTACCCTTCACCAAATTGAAGAAGAAGGGAGTCAATTACCAGTGGACTGAAGAATTTCAAGAAGAACTCGATATTCTCAAGAAGTATCACTTGATCCCACTAGTATTAATGCCACCATTTGAAGGAAGACCACTTATCCTCTATGTAACAGCTTTAGAGCGGTCATTGTGTGCCTTTATTGCTCAGAAGCATGATGCTGGGAATGAAAACATCCTCTACTATCTCAATAGGACTATGCTTGAAGCCGAAACCCGATATACAAGTATTGAGAAGTGATGCCTAGCATTAATCATTACAGTTGAGAAGTTGAGACACTACCTGCAACATCACGAGGTCCAATTGGTATCTCCAATAACCCGCTCAAATTCATCCTTAGTCATCCAATGCTTACAGGACGTCTGGAAAGGTGGGAAGTTATTCTGCAGCAATTTGATATTCAGTATGTGTCTCAAAAGGAAATAAAGTTCCAAGCTCTAGCTAATTACCTTTATGAGCACCCTTCTGTGGAAGATAGATCTCTAGATATTGAACTTCTTGATGAGGATGTCTTCATTATTCAAGATAGTCTTCAAACATGGGAAATGTACATTGATGGTGGTTCTAGAATTCCAACAGAGAGTAAAATGGATAATCCAAAATTCAATAATGTTGGGTTAGGAATTGTGCTCATTTCTCTAGGGAAAGAATAATTACACTATTCCTTCTCATTGTTAGGAGGCGACACAAATAATGAAGTAGAATACCAAGCTCTCATCGCAGGATTGTAGTTGACACTTCAAACACAAGAGAATCACTTAAATGTGAAAGGTGATTTAGACCTATTAATCAAACAAGTCAATGGGGATTATTCCATCAGAAAAGAAGAACTACTCCATTTGTATGATTACGTAAGAGAGTTAATGGCAGAATTTCTTATGGAACCTACATTTTCTTATGTCCAGACATCACAAAATGCCCAAGCTGATGCACTAGAAAATATAGCCATAGCTCTGGAAAATCCAAATCGGTATGAGAGAACCATCAGTATTTCCCACCATCATACAATTTCACCTTATGTTCATACTAGATCAATGGAAATCAATGAAATTAGTCTCATTCCTGAATCATATGGTCATATTATAGGATGGATAACACCTATTAGGGAATACATTCAAAATGGAACACTTCCACCTGATAGAGTTGGGAAAGAACAAGTCCGGAGATGTGTGGTCAATTTTACTCTTTATGATATCCCATATCACCCAGAGAAAATTCTCTACAAGTGTGGTTTTGATGGAGTTCTCCTCAGATGCATTGATGGTGAAGAAATAATGGTTGTCAGGAAAGAAGTGCATGCTGGAGTCTGTGGTGCCCATCAGTTTGGACAAAGACTATCTAATCAAATATGAAGGCTTGGATACTTTTGGCCTTCAATGATACAATATTGTGTTGATTTTATAAAGAAGTGCCATTCTTTCCAAGTACATGAAAAATTCATTCATCACCCCCAGAGTTGCTTCATACAACTAAATATTCGTGGTCATTTGCCACATGGGGAATTGATGTTGTAGGACCTTATCCTTCAGCTACATCCAGTAGTTGAAGTATATTCTTACTGCTACTGACTTCTTTTCCAAATGGGAAGAGGCAGTACCTCTCAAATAAGGCAGTTATGAATTAATTTTTAGCTTCATCAAGTCTTAAATAATTACCAAATTTGGTGTCCCTCATACAATTTTGATAGACAATGGCACCAACTTATATTCATCCAAGGTGTGGAAGTTGTATCAAGAATAAAATATCAAATCCAATCACTCATCTCGGTTCATGCAGTGGCCAATGGATAGATAGAAGCCTTCAACAAGACTCTTTCAAATATTTTGCAAAAGATGGTGGATAAAGATAATAAATCATGACCTAATAAACTATTTCATACTTTATGGAATATCAGACCACCAACCGCACAGCAATGTGGTCAACTCCATATTCATTAGTTTATTGAATAGAAACAGTCTTTCCCATTGAGGTTTAATTATCCTTTCTCAGAGTAGCCATTTGTGATCAGTCATATACAGATGAACAATCTCAAAAGATATTGGATGAATTGGAACGGTTAGACAAGAAAATATTGTGCACCTTGCACCAATTAGAAGCCTATCAGAATCGAATATCATGAGATTTCAACAAAAAAGTTCGTCTTCATTCATTCGTTTAGAAAGAATTGGTATTAGTTCTCAGAACTCCAATGATACCAGGAAAGAAACCTCCCAAGCATGAGCCAAAATGGGAAAGACCTTATTCAATACATATGGTCTACTCTAATGGAGCTTATTCATTAATCTCAATGGATTGAGAACTCATCACTACTCCAACCAATACCAAATTTCTGGAGAAGTATTTTTTATAAATACAAAATACATCAAGGGTCCATACATACGACTTTAAACTATTGGCATTTCTCTTGTCCAACAAGACATTAAACTGCATCATCAGTTAGGTTCCATGCATACTACTTTAAACTATTGTCACTTACGTACAACATGATGTTATACTATGACGTCCTAACTACATGATGCTAAACTGTACAGAAGTCCCTTACGTCCAGTAGGACATTCAACTGCATAACCAATGGTCCATGCATACGACCTTAAACTATTGGTATTTCTCTCGTCCAAAAAGATGTTGAACTGCATCATCATCCACAGTCGATGCATATGACCTTAAATTATTTGCATCCTGTAAATCCAATATAATGTTAAACTATGTCTTTTTTTCCTTACTGCATGACATTAAACTTCACAGTCCCCCCTTTCTTCCAACATGACGTTAAACTGTATTATCCCCATCATCTTAGCTACCAGACGCTAAACTGTACAATACCCTTATTGCCCAACATGATGCAGAACTATGTTCACGTCCAACATGACATTAAACTGTGTCCCTATATTTGTCTTACATGATGTTAAACTGTATTTTGTCCCTGCAACATGACAATAAACTGTGCAGCACCAATAGTCCTCATTGAAAGACTTTAAACTGCATAGTCCCTTCATATGACTGACATAACATTAAACTGTGCATCGTTAGGGTTGTTTCTACCTCTTGTTTCTCACACCGAGTATGACTCATCTTAGATTATAGAAAACATCAACCATAACACCCTTTCTGGGCCGCTAACAATGTGTAAGTCCCAACATATGTTTTTTCGGTCGTTGTCCCCAAGAACAACTTGATCACTGACTCATTCATTAATTGAACTACGTGGACTTTGATCCTTGCCTTCTAGGATGGGTACGTAGGCAACCTCCCAAGGTTCAATCCCAAAACCAATCTATTCACATCGGTTCACCTCCATCTCATACGATGTTGATTCGTGAAGCCATCCCCAGAATCATTATCTTTACATTGGCTCACCATTGTCCTTGCTATATGACATTAAACTATACAGCACTTTTGTCCTGTATGGCAATAAAATACAACATTCTTTGATACCCTCACATGAGAGGGAATCATTATTTACATTGATCTCAATCATGTTATATTCCAAAGAATATGTGCACACATGGTAATGCCTGAACATTTTATCTTGGGTCAAACCATCATTGCACTAAAGTCCCCTTTTCACCCTTCACTTGTATGATCTAAATCTGTTAAAAGGTTATTTTTAAAACTACGTGGGCATGATTCCCATCCTTATGGGATACGTAGGAATGTTCGAGTGTCCCTCGAATCCAGCCCCAAGTTTTGGGCCTAAACCCAAATTCCACTTTCAGTCCCCTGACTAAAAATTCCCTATGAAAACACATTGTGTATTCATTTTTATGGTCCGACCTCTATGACCCTAAACTAAGATCTCTCATAATTTCATCCTAGATGACGTTAAATAGTATTTCAAGAACTATGTATGGCTTGATTCCCATCCTTATGGGATACGTAGTGAAGTCTAACATTTCAATTCAGGACCCAACCACAACATGATTATGGTTGTCATTGATCTGTGTATCTCTACATACATTGGAAAATACACATTTTTATGTGTTATACTCCTAACCTTAAATACTTCCAGATTTAAATAACCCTTTTCTTGACTTCTGGATGAAAAATGTAAAATTTCTGAGAGTTCTTTTGCCTGACTATGCAGCACGTGGCCTTAGGTGGCCTTGCATAAGTAGTCTACATAACAGACTTTTCAGCTAATAGATGCTATTATTTGACTATGTAGCCAATGCCCTAAGGTGGCCTTGCATAATTCAACCCCCTAATGGGTTTTTTAAATAATGGTAAATTCATTATTAGGAAGAAAACATATTTTTTCCTTTGATGTTTCATCCGAAATATGTAGGAATCCTCAAAAATAACCATCCTTAATATATTTTTCTCTTACTCTTTTTCTTGATCTAAAAGTATTCAAGTCTATGGTTTATAATTTCCTTCCCTAGGTTTGGGTCATACCATCATAGGAGTGACATTCATCCAGTTCTTAGACAATCTTGTTTCAAAATATCTTCTCCATATTCAAGTACCTCTCTCCATACAACAAACTCTATGCTTTGGAAAATTTGAATCCCCATAAACATCCATTTGCTTTTTAGCAGTAGAAAAGTAATTTTCTGAGAGTTCTTTTGCCTGACTATGCAGCAGATGCCTTTAGGCGGCCTTGCATAAGTAGTCTACATAACGGACCTATCAGCCAAAAGATGCTATTAATTGACTATGTAGCCAATTCCCTTAGGTGGACCTGCATAATTCAACCGCCATAACGGGTTTGTTAAATAGTGGTAACTTCATTCTTGAGAACTACTTCTTCTAATGCCTTTTAGCCATTTTTCATATCATTCCACAGATTTAAAATTTCTTAAGTCATCGTTTACATGTTTTCCCTCATACTTGAGTGTGGTAATATGTTTTCAGATAATTTGTCAAGTAACACTTTCAATTTTAAACCATTCAGTCAAAGATATTTCGACCTTAAACATTACCCTTTTTCTATCCGACATGCATGACATTAAACTGTCCACAAGAGACAAGGGAACTATGAACAAAAGTCAAGTTCCATCTCACTAAAAATATATTTTGTATGATTTAGGTAATATTGAGCAATTAAAAGATTCAAAGTTTGTATGGTTAATTATAATAATCCTATCAAAAGTCAAACTATGTTTACGAGGCCCATTGGCTTAGGTAAAAATTTAAAGCAGGTAGAAAAAGAATGAATGAACAAATGTATGAAGATGAAAGTGTTTTTAATTTATGCATAAGAGATTGAAGGACATCCACATACTAGAGTCGCTTCACATTTTCAGGAATTACAAAATAATTTCAACATTACTCTTCATTTGGTTTACAACATCCTGAGCTTCATCAGCAGCCACCTGGAATTCCTTCATTCAACAAGATACAATAAGAGACGCAGTGATACCTTCTCTTCTTGGAACAATTGTAAAAGAATGTTCTTGAGTGCAGTTTGAGAAAATGTTCTACTGATCAAAAATTGACTCTATTTCTTTCCAAGAGACGTGGAAGATGGATACCTGGATTTGAGAATGAAGCACTGGGAGAAAATAGCCATTTGGAGAGAGTACTCTTTTCATATATTGTTTCTAATGTCTTGATAATATTCTCTCCATCAACCGGAAGCAGAAAACAAATCAGCCCATGGTTTTCCATTTTCATATCTACAAGGAAATGCAATGGAAGAAAAATTTGAAAGGTTACACCATTTTTTGTAGATCATAATGCACAGCATAACCAAAATAGATGAGTAACAGTGCAGCTGCATCTCAAGAAGATAGTTCTTTGCATCTAGAACATTGACTCCTTGCAGATGACTATGACCATATAGAGGCAGGTAGATGATCTGTGGGAAATTAAGATGATATTTCTTCTAGTAATTAGCCAAATTTGGGAGAGTGTTGTCACAGATATCATAGTAATCAGGGCCAAAAATGTTCATCATGTCATCAATCCTCTTTATAACCAGTTCATCAGACATTCCGATTCTCCTGGGACCCATTTTATCTGCACAAAGATTGAATAGTTAACTCTTTATTAAGTTGATTTTTCATAAATTTTGTGAAAAAAGTGAAAAAATGGCTAAGGCATTAATGCGCGCAAGTCCCAAAATTGGCGTGCAAGTATAAGTGTGTCGCACAAGTCTTGGCGCGTAGGTATCACTGTGAAAGTCCAAATACCTCTATAGCAGCGCGTCAGCAAAGAAACAGCGGAAAACAGAGCAACTTGTACGACAAAGGAAACTTGCGTGACAAGAGCTCTAAATTATGAAATTCGGTTCTTTGTGCGAGAAATGGACACATATATATAGGCCAGGCCTCAACCCTGATCGCCTAAATCCCACACACGCAACTAGCTGTGCCAATGCCTGCACGAATCGCACCTACGCGGCGACATTTGTGCGCTCAGAACCTACGCGCTGATGTTTCCTAGGTTTTATTCTTTTCTCAGAGTTACGTCCTCATTTCCTTTGGATCCAACTATGAGGGGGGACTTTTGTTGATGCTCCTTTTTTGTCATAAAGTCTAACCACATAAAAAGAGAAATAACATAATCCACAGTTATTCATCCTTTGAAGAAACATAAAAAATCGACAAAGGAATGAAGAAGGATTCCTTCCCACTTGGTTCGCACAACTTTCCTCAGTGTCGTGCATGTATACCTGTGTGCCACATTTTGGGAACGTAGGTGACATGAACACCCTATTTGAACTTCACTCAGGGTCTTCACCAGCATATAAATACCCTACTATGGGCCACCCATTTGGAGTAAAAAAATTCTAGAAATTCATATTTGAGCTCCCGATGCCCTAGTCTCTTCTCAAAGCTTCCGAAAACTTCTAAGGTAATTTCTTACCTAGAACGGGAGATCTAAAGAAGGGGAGTAAGTCCTAAGTGTTGAAACTCATCATCATTTGTGCAACTAAGTGGACAAAACTTAAGGGAAATGGCCGCACTTGCACGCCGCCTTACCCCTTCAACAGAACTTGTGCACCTCTCTTCTGGAAGCCTCTAGGGATAGTACTAAGGGCTTGCGCCAAATCTCCGCCAAGTAATACCTTAAGGGTTGATAGTCGTGCAAGTACCCATGTGTCACACATGTATACCTGCACGGCTAGAACTTGCGCACCCATGCCGGACTTGCACGAGACATTCTATTAGGGTTCCCCTCCTGCCTATTTCACCTCTCCTATTTTTATCCTCCTATCCTCTTCAATATTAATCCTTCAGAACTCTCTCCAAAGCCATATATGGCAGGATTTTTTGTTGGCTTCCTTATCTTAATGGAATTCTGTGGAACATCTCTTAAAATGTAGTTATTTACATATCTTTATATCCCCAAGGTCATATATTTCATTCATTCATCCTCATACTTTAAAGATGAGAGAATACCTAACCTGGGCATCCTTTTCAGGAGAAAGCCGCAGTCCAAAATCCCAAATATGGGCATCCTCCTCAAGAGTAAGCCCCAACCACGGTTCTCTTAACCTGGGCATCCTTTCTAAGAGTAATCCCCACTCTCAATGTCTAAAAATATGGGCATCCTCCTTATGAGTAATCCCCAAGTCCCTTAACCTGGGCCTCCTCCTTAGGGGTAAGCACTTGTTCTCAAAACCTGGGCCTCCTTCACAAGAATAAGTCCCAGTCATAATATCTCTTAACTAGTATTAATTTACTTTTGATTTGGGCTTCCTTCTCAGGAGTAAAACCCAATCACAAGTACCCTTCTAATTTGGGCATCTTCCTCAGGAGTAAGCCCCAAGTTAGTGTATCCAAATCTCCATAAAGCACATATACCTTTATGGACCTTGTTCATGGGTTTCATCCCTAAAGTAAAACCCAATATTCATCTATTTTGGGCAGTCATACATACATAAGCCCCACATCATTGCATCATTCATGGCACAATTGTCTGGTTTCACCAATACCTCTTTTTTCTCACACCAAGCATGACTCGCGTGAGCTTAGAGTGTAAAAGTAATCATGAAATATTTCTTTGAGCCATCGAGGATGCATAAACATCATACTCCATTACTTGAACTATGTGAGTTCTGATTCCTTTTCTAAAAAAAGGATACATAGGTATCCCATCTGCGAGTATAAAACCAACTCTAAAATAATCCATGTCCTTCTGAATGATAATAAACTGCAAGTGCCGCACTATGTGGCTTTAAACCAGTATGGTCATCAAAAGGACCAAGAGACTTTTATGTATTAAATGATACCATTGACTAAGAATATCTAATAAATAACGATGATTCTATATCGATGAAGAACCTCGAATACATATAAAATATTCTATAAATTTCTTATATATCTAATAATTGATTGTCAGATCTAAAGGAATTCTAATTTTATAATTGGTAATGTAATAAGGATTCACGAACATAACTTAAATCTACAAAGAGAGTCTCGTAGTAGACAATAATTCCCCCTAAAAGGTTGTGATGAGTCCGACCTCCCATCCTCTTGACCAATGAAAATTCTTAAGCTTCATCAGTTTACAACTAATTAGCACCTTACTTTGGAAAGTAGGTCCAAATGGATATGGAATCATTGGATGTTTTCGGTTCTACGAACAATCCTGTTAGAAACTGCTTGGAATGTTTGAACCTTAAATCAATGGGGTCATCCCCAATTCTAGAGGAAACATCAATATAAGATTAGTGGGAATTTAAAGTATCTATATGGAATTAAAAAACTATTATTAGAAATAGGAATTACATTAAAAAAATTCATGTCCAATAAATAAAAAATTCATAAATGAAGAATAATTTTGTGTAAAACATAATTTTAAGGTAAAATAAAATTTTAATACAAAATAAAATCAAAATAATTTATATTAGATAAGTGTTGGAAGATAATAGTCAAATAGGATGTATTATGACCCATTAAAAGGATTTTAGTCATGAAAAACACCTCATTGATTTAAAAAATGGTCAACAAAACCCCCTTTAAAGACAGAGAATTAAATTGAATATAAAAGTATAAAAAATATAGTTTAAGTTATTTTATATCCAATAGGAATTATATATATCATTTTATTGAAATTATGTTCATAAAAAATGTGTCTCATGGATGGATTTTTTTATGAAATAAGGACTTATTCTAGATTCACTTATCGAACACAACTAATGAACTAAATAATCAGATTAGGTTTTTTATATTACTTATTAGGATCTTTATTCATTTTTATATAATTAAATAAGGCTGATTTATTATAATATTTATTTATTTTTTATATTTTTCATTACCTATGTATGTCCCATGATGTTTTTCAATTAATTTTTCAATAAATTATTATTTATGTTTATTGTGGTATAATGTTTTAAAAAATAGCATCACTTTATCCAAAACATTAATATTGATATGGACTTTTTTTATATTATTTTTTTTTAATATTCATCCATACTGGGTGGTGGTTTCTATGTAAACTCATTCCTCTTAGTGGTGGTAGTCCACACGTTTAGATGACAACTATTTTCATTTCTCACTTAATGATATTGAAACAATGTATATGATTATTTAAAATTTAATAATAATATTAATATTTTATATATAAAATTTATCCATCAATACTATTTTCAAATCAAACTATTGTAAGTGGTTACAAAAAAACATAAGATGTCACTTCTTGGATGTGGTTGTTTATGCACATAAAATAACAGCAGTTTCATTTTATATAGTTGATAGTGATGAATAAATAAGTATTATTATAATAATATAATAAAAAATAATATAATAATGATTCTAATTTCATTTTTATTTTATGTGTGTATGATATTTTTAAGGGGAATATTATAGAGAATAAATTACATAGAAGGAAATAATTAAATTTGAAACCAAATATTCTATTAGTGATATCCTTGGATGTGATGGACTTTATAAAACCTATAGATAATGGTGTATTATTGATGGACATATGTAATATATTATAGTTATTTTTTTTGCAGTTTTAAGGGGAGAATGGATGGAAAGTGTAACCATGCTATAGTGGAACATATCCCCTTTTATAAGTGATGAAAAGGAATCTTTTGGGAATACCCTTTACACTTACGTGACATAATTACACTATTCCTTGATCAATGAATCAAAAAACATTTAATTATTTACTATCAATAGGATTGGGTCTACCAAGACTCATACAATATTTTCAAAACATTTTTTTAAATAAATTAATTACTTTTACCGATGGCTTTTATAATATGACATTTTTTTAATATAGTAACCTATTAATAACTATGTATGTTATATTTTATTTAAATAATATATGGGAAAAATTACAAAATTTATATTTTATGAACTAAATTTTATTCTTTATTTTTTCTAATTAAATTAATAAATATGATAAAATCTATATTAAACAATATATTCTATATTAGAAACTTTTTTTGAAGGCTAATGACAGATAATATTAATGTGTTGTTATTATAATTTTGAATTGATTAAAAATTGATCATATACTAATATATTTATAAATATTCTTAAAATTATATTATTCATATCTTTTAAATTAAATAAATTTAATTTATTACATTAATATTATATGACGATATTTAACAATTTATTTTAAAAGGCAGTTTCACCATTATCACCGCAATTAACATTAATCATACTAATATTTCCATTATGAATAAAATTTAAAGTAAAAATATTAACAAATATTTAAATATTGAACACATTTTTGAAATAATTTTTGTTCTATGTAATTATTAAAGGTGATAATGTCAAATTTTGTATGTGAGTGAGTAAACATAGTTTTTAGTGTGAAATATTACTTGAGTTACAAAATGTTAACTTATGTCTTATAAAAGAAAAAAATGTTTTTTTTTATTTTTTAAATGACTTATTAAATATATATTTTTTATATGAAATTGGTTTCAAAGTCTTTCATGTCATAATTTTGTTATAAAGGGTATCTTTTTTAGGAAATTTGTATTTTTACTATTCCCTAAAGAAATAATTATTTTCAAAAAATTAGAAAACTTTTCATAAGACAATATTGATATAATAAATCCAAAAATAATGTTAATTTAACAAAAATATTTTTTTAAAACTTATAAAATAAAATTATTAATAAAAACATAATACATAATAAATAATATTTTTTATTAGAGAAATGAATTTTTAAATTATAAACAATTATTATTCTTATTTAATACAATTTACTAACAAAATTTGTGGTAAAATATTATTATCAAAATGTATCATAATTAATAAAACTTTTCTTGAAATAAATAATCTTATAACATAAAAATATTATTTTGAAAATACATTTCCCCAAATCAATTGATATTATTAGTTATTTTAGTTAAACTAATTCAATTTTATTCCCATTAAAAGTAGCCTTTATTTTTTATGTAAATAATTTTCATAAAGATATTACTCCTATAAGATATCTATAATTAAATTACTAGGTTTTAATGCTAATAATTAAAATTGTAATTTTTTTCATAATATATAATAGTTTAATTTGAGTTTGAAATTGCATGTGGACAGAGATATCAATCACATTTGGATCATTTAATGGTACCAATATACCATTATAAAAGGTTGTTACAAGTGATTTTACATGTTTTTAAAAATAAATTGATATATCTATAGAAGGAATATTTGATACCCCCAAATAAATAGAGGTAGGGCTCTCAATTAAACACATATTTGTGTCTAATACAATATTTAAGAACCTGTATAGAATGGAATATATGGAGTTATAAGAACAAAATAAGAAACATCAAGATCTTTTTGTGAAGGGATTTTTTACCCAAGTGTGTATCCTTTGGAGGAATTAATTATTTCTATAATTAAAAATAATGGATTAATGTGGCTAGGAATTGATTAAAGTGAACTTAATGGGATCAAAGTGAAGAATAAATACCCCATTCCAAGGAATAAATATTTAATCAAAAAGTTTCATGGGCCCCAATTATTCTCCAAAATTGATCTGTGATCTAGCTATCATAAAATTATGGTCATCAGAGAAGATAGAACGAGGAATAAAATCTAAATAATATATATTAACATTTAATTTTTTGGTTATTCCATTTGGAAGGACAAATTATCCTAATATATTTATGGATTTGATGAATAAATTTTTTGGGACAACTTTGAAAAAATTGGGGTTGTATTTATTAATGATATTATGATATTCTATAAAATGAACGATGATCATGACAATCAACCGGGGTTCATATTCCAAATGTTTAGAAAATCGAATCTTTTTGGTAAATTTAGTAAATGTGAAATTTGGTTAAAATATATTTATTTGTTGGGATATATTGTTATCCACAATGGAACCCCAGTAAATCTATAAAACAAAGAGGCCATAGAGGAGTGACCTCATCCTAATATAGTGATTGAGATTTATAGTTTAATTGGTATATAAATATACTAAAAATGTTGGTAAAAACAATTTAATGTATTTCTAATTCACTATTTATGTTAACTCAAAATCGAGTTATCTTTATCGAGAAAAAAGCATTGAAAGAATGATTCCATAAAGAAAATAATAGGCTAGATAGTGAACCTATGTTAACATTACCATATTATTGGGAATGGATTGTAAATTATAGTGATTATTCTTTGTATATACTTTTATGTTTGATCATTGGTAATTTCATGGTGATTATTTATACATCACAATGGGTATATAATTGTGATTAGAATTATCATACCCATGATTTAGAATTAGTTGTATTTATCTTTTCTCAAAAGATATGGAGTTGTGGTCTTTTTGGGGATAGGGGCCATTTATACTCTATCCACTAGATTATATTGTATATTTTCAACCAAAAGGCACTCACACGATATATAAGAAAATGTTTGACATTTTCATATTCTATGATTATTCTATTCATTATCACAATGGAAAAAATATTAATGCATTCAATAAGAAATGCCATATAGTTATTTCAATGGTGAGGATTAAGGGATATACATTGAAAAATTATATTGAAAAGATGGATAATTTATTCAGAAGGGAAGATACATTATAAATTCATTCCCAAATGTTTTCAAAAAAATAATTTCTAGATTATAAAAATTAATCAAAAAGTGATTATCCCATGTTACAATGTAATGTTGACAGTATGAAAATGGGATGTCTTCTGAGTTTAATGTCGATCAAGAGGGATTATTGTGATTTTGATCAAGTCTCTGTATCCCATATATTATAAGGATAAATAATTATATATATGAATTATATCGTATCATTACATCTTTTATACATCCTAGAAGAACTAATATGCATATAGAAATAAACAAACATTAATGGTGTCATTACATAAATTTTTAGATTACTGATTAAATGAAAATATTATTAGTCTATTAGTAAGTTAAGGTGGAGTCAAAACTACTAAAAATAGAATTAACCACCACCCATATCTGTATGGAATGGGGAAACATCATTATGTACTCCATTACTGGGATTTATAAGACTCCAAAGGGAAACAGTTCCATATGGTTAATCAATTGTAGATTGAAAAATTATAATATTTTCATCAATATATGAGGGAATTTATCCATTTTCCTAATTTCTCATATATATATATATATATATTAAAGATATAGTGAGACATTTTGGATAACAAAAGTAAATTCTTATAAACTATGATTAAAATATTAATTATAGATTTAGGAGAAACATTATAAATGAAATGAATATTGAATTAAACTTTAGAACATCCTATCATCCACAAATTTATGGGTAGTAGGAGGGGACTATTCGAACATTAAAATACATATCATGTGCCAACATAGTTTATTTTCAATAGAGTTGGGACCATCACCTTCATCTTATAAAATTTCCAAATAAAAAAATATTTCACTAAAAATTCTAATAGATCCTTATCATGTTATCTATAAGAAGAGGTGTGAAACATCAACATGTTTCTTTGTATTCAGATAAGGAAATACATTGGAAAAAATATTATAAAATATACTATAGAAATTATATTGGTTATCTATAAAACAAATCGGGGATGATCAGATTCAAAAAAATATGATGAAACTATAAAAGAAGACATATAATTTAATGTTTTTGATCATGTATTACTTCAAATATATCCACATAAACAGGTTTTGAGCTTGGGAAAGAGAGGAAAACAGAGTCCAAGGTACATTGGATAAATTTTATATTCTAGAACATGTTGGAGTAGTTGAATATGGGTTCAAAATAACTCTAAATAATTCCAATGATAATTAATTCATCAATTTATCCCCATTAAGAATGTATATTTTATACCCAACACATATATAATACAAAAAATAGTTCTTTTTGAAAACATTTATAATCATATGAAGAAAAACCCATTCATATTCTTAAAGAGAGGGAAGGAGTATTATCCTTCATTACAACAAAGCTCGTAAATATCATGTATAGAAATCTTAAGTTCAAAGAAGAAACCTAGGAGAATGAATAAGTTATAATTGAGAAATTCGCATATTCTATTTATTAGGAAAAAAATTTGCGGAGAAATTTTTTATTGGGGGAGAATCTAATAACTCGAAAATTCCATTATTTTATTAATAAAAGAACACTAATTTTAAAATGGATATATTATTTTGAGAATATAAAATGACTATTTCATTTCATATGAAAATTATACAACATAAATACTATTTACTATTAAATCAATTAATAATAAATATAGATAAAATAGAATGATAAATTCATACACAAAGGTAATACCATTATTCCCATATTCTCTTTTAATGATCACTCATTACATGATGTTTTTTTAATAATCACTAAGAAAAATATATAAATAATCACGCGATGTATAGACACTTTATAATAGAATCACAGAATATTATGTTATGAAAATGGGTTATTATATATAGGCTATAAAGGTAAATAAAAGAATTAGGATATGAATATTACCTAAATGTTACATAACTATTTTAAATTGACATTTATATGACCAATGAAATAGAATAATATCCATTATAATAGTAAAATTCCATTTTATAAGTAAATTAAAATGTCTTATAATTATATTTTATGTATAATATGATATTTTACTATACACTTTTTAAACAAATATGTTATATATTTTAAAATTAGGAAACCATTATGTTTAATAAATAATGTGTTTCCAATTAAAAATATTTTTTATAGGAAATATATATTTTTTATTTTAGATTATTATTTCTCATACATTGTATTTTATGTTCAAAAGAACATTGTTGTTAAAAATATATATCAGTAATTTATATGGTTTTATGATTCCCAAAATATCTTCTTCCATAGAAATGAGTTTATCATTAGTATTTTAGGATATTATTTGTTATATATTCATAAGAACTATGAGTTGTTTTTTGAATAAATTATCAATTTATTTATCTTATGATGATAATGTGTCAATTTAATTTACAATTCAATAATAAATTGATTCCTTCTACAAAAACAATAATTTAGTTCTATCAATGGTATTTATCTTACATGTTAGGATTATATTATAAATAAAGTAATTATCTTATGAAGCGAACGTAGCACTGGAATATGATTCTCATAATATACTAAATTATTATCTCTTATGAAGGACCATCATAATAGTATTATGTTTCTATAAATTTTAATTATCTTAAGGAGTAGATGACTTATCTGTTTAAGAGTTCAATATCATAATTCTACGTAATATATCAAAACAATCATGTCTTTTTTCTTATGAAATGGTCCTTTATAAATGGTATATATTTCAAATAATAAGGAAACTATATAAGTATTATATCTTAAGAATGTAAAATAATATATTATTAACATTTATAAGAATGTATTTTATCTTAAAAAAGTATTTCCTTATGAATAATGTATATCTAGAGTGTTTCTTTTTCGCATTAAATAAGTGAATGATTTAAGAATAGTTTTATCATAAAAATTAGTATGATATAATTTTCCTATGATAGTTATGATTAAATAATTTTATCCTATATAGTAAAGGATATACTTGAAGTGATAATTTTTATTATAAGATTTACCATTGGAGTGACTTTTTATATTAAATAATGTCCTTACAAACATCAAAAATGGGTTTTCTAATTAAGTTAAATAGTTATTTGTGAAAAACAACCTTTTCCAAACAAATGAAAATGAAAATAAAGATAAATCCTTCTATTTCATCCATTATAGTTTATTCTATATATGGAAAAAGGAAACATTATAATTAAGATCCCATTACCTACATTTTTCATAAAGATTATCCCCTCAACCATTAAGTTTATCAAATGTTCTTAGTTAAAATTAAGAAGTGGATATATATATATATATATATATGGGAGTTTACTTGTATATGAAACATAAAAATAATATAGATGATTTATATGATATATAAAAAAATTACTCAAGAATATTATTCTATTATTCTTCTTACATGTTTTTCATTTATAATCAAATAACTTCTAGAGATGAAATATGTTGATATTCCTCTTCTTGGGTTTCTTCATTAACATCAATTAGTTATCACATAATAACACACACTTCATATTTCTAAACATCAATTTTATCTCTATATCTATAATTACTCGTTTTGGTTGAATATTTAAATTCTCTAGATAGGTATTGTAAATGGAGATCCCAATCAAAATCCATTGTATATTTTTAACAAGTATCATAAACTTCCACTTTGATGGGAATCCCTAAAAAAAGTGCTAGTATTGTTAATGTTAGTAAACTCTTCGAGTGGAGTGTTGGTGTAGTAGACTAGGAGAAATTTGTACCCCAAACCACAATAAATTATCTTTGATTTGTCTATCAATTTTATTTTTTGTTTTCTTTAAACATTTTATAATAATATAAGATCATAATAATTCCATGAAAATGAGAGGGTCATTTTAAGTAATTAAAATATCATGAATTGAATTGAGTCCCCTCATGGATCATTGGAATATTTTTCTCGAAACAGAAAATGATATTATAAATTAGTCATTGAGTTATCAACATAGAAAGGATATTGTTATAAAGATAAACCTATAATGTTTGTAATGAATGATAATATAAATGACATGTATATGACCAAATCACCATACCTTGGTAGAGAAAACTATGGATTCTGGATGGCTCGAATGCCAATTTAAATTAAAAATCATGGTCTCAAATTCTATTTAAAGGTTTAAAGTCTTATTAAATTCCCATGACTGATCCTAAGAAATAGGATTCTACCACTGAATCCATATATGATCTGAAATAGAAATCATTGAGTTCCATTGTATATGAACATGGTACAGACATGTTCTGTTGAGTCTATCAGTGTTCTATAATACATTAAATGTAAAAGGGATGGACAAAGTAGCACATATTAGGAGGCTAATTTATTACATTGGTAACTAAATAAGATAAATCACATCCCAATGGAATGAATAATATACTAGTATCAGTATACACATTTCATACATGAATCCCACAATACATTTCACACCATAAAATCAAACATAGAATTTTCTTTAGGGTCATCATTATTCACACACACATATCCATGTATGTTAATCATAAAAAATTTCTCGACATCTTGGGAAAATGAAACATAATAATGGGGTGATCTCAGATTCATAGGAAGGGAATGAAATAGTGGAATATATTTAAGTAAAGGATAATATTATAGGAATAAATGATGATCAAGTTATCCAATATAAATAATATCAGGGGTTTGAAACATATTCATGGATATAAATACAATTCAAATAAACTCCTGGAAATAAATAACTTATTTCATAATGATTTAATTCATAATATTGGATATTTCAAAATTATATTTGAGGCCTTGTCCCTGGAAATCGAAAAACACCATCATGTCATCATGCCAAGACATCTACATAAATGGGTAAGGCCTTTTCCAAATATACAATCTATTTTTTCACATAATACCCTCTGATTCATCGAGGGGTAATGTAATTATAAGCCACACCCATTAATTAATAACACTAATTAATTCATCATATGAATAAAGAAAATTACTTAATCAACATGCCTTAAAAATAAATAATTGTCCTTTTTTATTGAAATAGGATACATAATAGTAATATATTCCCTATTCAGGATGATCATAAAACATATAATGAAATATGGTGAATGGTATCACATTAATGTAGCTTTATTAAATCATAATATTTAGTAAATTATGTTTACATTGAGGAAAATACATATAAAATATCATTGGAATCTTTAATGTGTAAAATATTCATTTCACAATGAACATAATAAATTAACATATTTAATTTTAAAAAATATTTAGGAAAAAATTTTATTTGAAAATAAACATGTATAACTATATAGTAATTTCAATTAAAATTGAATTCAATATAGAAGAATAATTCATTCATGCACTATATGTTTAAATAGACATTACTTTTACGCTTTTATAAAAACATCAAAATGTTCCTCATTTGGGAAAAAAGACTCATTTTAAACCATTTAGTAAAAAAAATAAAAACATGGTAAAATTTAACATAAAAAATCATTATAGAATATTAAAATAATAATCTTATTCATTTTAAAAAACTATATACATTGAAGGGAAATATGTTTGATTAGGTGGATAAACAAGTTTAGGTTTCTTAAAAAAATATTATTTTAATATCTTGGTTACTTAAGTAGTGTAAAAGGATTGTGTAACATGATATTTATAAAAATAATAAGACTATAATAATATATATTTCCTTTAAGATTTAAATTTAAAACCATCCCCACAATTGAGACATAAACCTAAAAAATCCTAAATAATGACGATTTCTCAAAATAAACCCTTACATCTGGTTCGAATTACTTCATATATGTTAGTACATGATATATAATATATATATATATATATATATTATAAATAATATATAAAATAATAATAATATATATCATACAATATATGTTTTACCTATAATATCTTATTACCTTTTTGTTAACAACTTATTTTTAAAATCCCTGTTTTAGGTAATACCTCCATCGCTTGTATGTCTGTTTTAGTTTGGTAGTTTCAATTATTATACATTTATCATGGTTCCATCATCTCAAGATCTTTATCCATGAAATAAATTTTATTTATATTTATTTTATATTTATTTATAGTTCCCCATAATATATATATATTGAAAAATTAATTACATTGTTCGGGGAGAAGGCAGGCCATACATACACATAAACGATGATTTCACTTTTCGACTAAGAGAATGAAATATGGGTAACAAATAAATCAAAATAATTTTTATATCATATATATTAAATATATTCATTAAATATATTCATATTAAAAAAAATTAAATAATAAGTGATAAATTATTCACTTGTCTTCATGGAGGTGGGTTTCCACCCATACACACAAGTGACATTATCATTTTCCAATAGATTAACTAGTAAGAAGGTAGATATGATATTATTATTAGATAAGAATAATTATTTCATAAATATCATATATAATGTTTAAAACCATAATAATGAAAAACCATAAACAATGGAGATGAAAAATGATTTTTATTTCTATGTGAAGATAACTTGTCATAAATATGGAATATCAATACTTTTTGTTAACATTTAATAGAGAAAAGGGTGGATATTGTGGTTAATAATATAAATAATAAAAATTTAGAATTTTTTTGAAACTAATGTCATTAGTGTATGATTAATATAATTAATTTTTAGGATATAGAAAAAATAATTCGATAGAGGTTAGGTAAGACAATTACATCTTCCACAAGAGGCCTCATTTAGATCCTTTGTTAAGGAAACTATGGTTGGTCTCTCAGTAAGATAAAAACCTCCTTTGCCACAAACCAACCAGTATGTGCTTCTCACCAGATGCGCTTCTCACCGGATGGGGATCCTTCGTGAGATCCAACCACCACTGACTACACACCAAGAACTAGCTTAACCGAAAATTCCTCATCCGCCAACTTCTCGAAATATGTTTAACTCGATCAGATCACTTTCTCTGCAATCTTAGGATGAAGGGCACAAATAAAAAGAAAATATTTCCATTGATCTTCTGACACTACCTCCAATGAAATGTAAACCAACACATAAAAATGGTAAATGGAAGATTTTATTGACCACTGGCATTGCTGAATATTTTCAAACTCTGTCACCTTCTTCAAATTCACTTCCTCATGTAAGAACCCTTGGACTATGGTGGCCTAATAAAATTCCCATTTCATCACAGCATGCATCACAGATGGGGAAACCAACTTCTACTAGGGTAAGTCTTGACCATCAAACAATCCTAACACAACATGAATAATGACAGCCTCGGGAGTTCCAACCATCTTTTAAATGTGCTCCCCTTCCTCAGGACACTCTACTGCATCTAACAGACCCCAATCAACGTGAAGGGTAGGCAATGTCCATGCAAGACCAAAAACTGGGCATGACTTATCAAAAACCTTGGGTACATTCTGAATGACATTTTCTAAGAAACAAATAAAACACAAAGCCACAAAACCAATATCAAGACAAAGAAACATTAGTAACGACATCGTAATCTAGGAACAACAAAACAAATATAAACATTGCTATGAACATCACTTTCAAACGAGGCATTTTCATTTAAATTTTAAGAAATACGTTCTTCAATGTACATTTTACATAATCATTTCCCTTTTCAAAAACACTTTTAAAAAATATCAAGCCTTTAATTTAAAATACACACCTATGCAATCCAATGAACCATTGCACATGTGTTCATCCTCTTCCATCTACATGTGCTAACACAAACATTCCACACACATACCTCCACATATAAAACTTTTCTGAAGGAAAATTATGGGCCACACCAATAAATTTAAATGATAGAATATTAATTTAAAAAATATTCTCATTTTCAAAAATCCATTTTTTCATTCTCAGTAATTGCTTACACCACCAAAATGAGGACAGATCACAACATACACCAAACTATCCCAGAATGAGGAACTTGTTATTATGACTAACCCAGAGACATGGTAGTGGGTCATGTCCCAAGTAAGACATAACACTAAGAGGAACTTGAACAGGGCACCTGGTCTTCACATAGGTCACTAATCCATGTGGTGTCACAATGTGACACCGAATCACCTCTATTGTCATCCCTCAATCCAATAAGATGATAAAATAATCAAAACCCATATTGTCCTTGGAATATGAGGTCTCATCACAAGAAGGGGTGATCAGGAATCGACCAGTAAACTACCTCTTGAGCCCAAAAAATCCTAATCTCCAGCTACTCGAATCTCCAAACAACAAGGCTATAATTTGATAACATTTTTTCATGAACCAACCTGTGTCGACCCTATACAAGTCACCTGAGCTAGTCCAGAGCATGGACCAAAGGGGGTTCCTAATCCCCATGTTTTGTCCACTAGTGTCGGGAATCAAATTATACATGAGAGAAAGATTTAAGTGAAAAATATAAAAACAAGAACAAATAAGTAAATAAAAAAATTGGAAATATGGTGCACAAATAACAACTGAACCTCAAATAAGGAAACATATGATTTAATTACAAAACAAAATTAAATTTAATAAAACCTAAAAACCGAAAAACTAAAGAAAATGAAACGAAACTACTAAAAACCTGACCTCCATGTGACTGGTTGGTCACCTCCAACAACAAGATCAACTATTCTCCAACAATGAGAAAAATAACTATGATAACCTGATAAAAAAAGAACATACAACTGAGAAGATAAAAATTGGCATGAGAACTGAAATTCTTAATTGGAAAGACAAGATAAACCACGAGATCTAAGTATTACCTTTGCCAAAACAATCCAATAAGTCATGTTTGGAATGTACTTATGAAAATAAGCTTTTAAATTTTTATTTAACAAATATAATATTTCCATTCTTTAAAACCCAACACATTCCACACCGTTATTTTTCTAATTTTTTTTTTCACCATTACAAAACAAAAACCCAAACAAAAACCCAAGCAGTCATAAAATAAGGAGAGCTATAAATAAATAAATATCGTAGGATGAAATCTAAAAGGAAAACAATTAAACAAATTGACATCGATAATAATGATGAGTGATCCTAAGCATCCCTAAAATACCCTATGACGTACTGGGTTTGGAGCCACCGACCGACATATGGTGAACCCCCTTAGTCAATAACCAACTAGCTATCCTAACATGGCCTCACTAGTGGAACATCCCTCCTATAATTTCTCTAACTCTAGGGGGTAATAACCCGTCTAATCAAGGCTATAAAGAAAGCATCACTCAATCATCTAAAATATGCCCACGAACCTATGGAGATAGTAATACTGTGTATGTGGGAGGCCCTCACACATCTGGCCCACCATACCTTTCATCACCACACTTTCCTACACCAAACATGGAAACTCAATATGATAATACATAAAGGTATATCACACCATATAGGTTCCCCATAAATATATACAAACATACTCATATCATATACCAACATTGTATCCTCGAAGGTGCCAACCACGCCTTCACGTCATACAAACATCAAAACCATTTCAGTAAACATTTTTAAATCACTGAACAAGTACTCAATTTCTTCGATTTTTTTTCTATATTCAACACAATCATAAAATTTACAAAATCTTTTTTCTACTATAAAATATTTCTATATTTTTAGCAAAAACAGGAAACTTTATAAAACATGTTAAACCAGAATTTAGTTCACAAAATTCAAACATTTAACAACAACACTTAGAAACCAATTTCCAAACAAAAACAAACATCATCTTTATACTAACATGAAAAAATGATCCTTTAAACCAATCATTCACCAATGTCCATCCTATTAAATTTTTGTAAAACCAAGGCAAAACACAAAAGGTATATGAAACTGCCAAACTTGATTTCAAAATACTTAAAATCCAAGCCTCTATTAAAAATTAGAAAAATTCCACAGCTCCCAACCACTCATGCTAGCGTGTTTCATGGAAAAATGGGCCAAAAAATAAGGAACACATTAGGAACCACGTGTAAACACAAGAAACACTGCATCCCCCATTTTGGAAAACATGGATCTGTTTTATTAAATAAATGAATTTTACACAATGGTTAGTAATAATACAAGTAACAATATTATGATTTTTATTAATAATAATAATATTATTATATTAATTATTATTATAATAATTATTATTAAGATTAAATTTATAATTAACTTATTATATAGAATTTCTATCAATATTATTAATATTATCATTTTAAAAAAATAAATTAGAAACCCTAGTGAACCGAGATACATACTCTACAATACCTATATTGATGTTGTCCCAAAAAAAATACTCATTTTGATCTCTATACATCATCATTATTTTAGTATGAAAACATAATAATAAACTATGTGTCTTATCCAACAACCACATCTTCAAGTATGGTTTTGATTGGGGAAATACCCAGTTCATAAACCATATAATTCTTGCAATTTTCATAGTTCAATTAAGGAATATTCATCACCTTATTCTGTAATTCCACATCTTCCTTTTGTGTATTCATAATCCTTTAATGGATGAATGGTTGAACATTCATCTGAAAATGACAGGATAATTACCATTTCCTCATGATTTCATGTTCAATGTTCTTTAAATCCATATATATTGGATAGATTTAAATCATATCATGGGTAAACATTCATGGTATTTCAGACATAGAAAATATTCCACCCTGTTAACCTTCCCAGTATCATAATATTTTTAGAAATAATAAGACTTGATTAAATACAACAATATTCTTTGGTTAAAATTAAACACTTTATGTAGATATACAAATTCAATATTTTATCATCAATATATATCACACATTTCAACATACTGATAATGCTAAAAAATCATTAAAAAAATTACCATTACTAAGTCGAAATCAGAATTCCAGCTATTTTTCTCATAAACCGTCAATTAAAGTGAGGCATACACTATCACCACTTGATATTCCATGATGAAAAAACCAATAAAATTATATCATTCATAATGATAGATTAACAACCCTTCTCTGATTTAGGGTATTGTAAGAATTGATGCAGTAACCAACCATCTATTATGTTCATTAAAACTATATTCACATTAATTATTCTATAATAACTTAGTCACCTTCCAAGTTAACATGGAAGTGTCTTGTATACTATGGATAAATTTCTCACAAAACATTGGTTGTTTCAACACAAGGTAATACAAATATGGATTTCAGTTATTTTTGAATTTTTAATATATTCCTTAATAACTTATATTCGTGAATAATTTATTGATATAACATTAATTGATTTCATATGACCCATGAATGAAACTTACTGAAGAAAAAATTCACACTTTTTAAATTTAGAATAAAGAATTTCCTTCTGCAAGTTCATCGGCACAATTCTAAAATGATCACCATTCTCTAAATTTATAATCTTCTATTATTGAATATCATTAATATATACTACCATTAACAGGTCATGGTAATCTCTAATGACACTTGTTATTAAATTCTTGTATATAAAGTGATCATTTAAAAGTCTACATGATATTAGTAATAATTCACAATGAAAATACCTCGTATGGTGGAATGTATTGGGTATATCCTCCTTATTTATCCTTAGTTTCTGATATATGGATTGATGATCATCCTTGATAAAATATAAATAACCTCATTATTAATCATATAGATTATGTTCATTGGGTAAAGAATACGTTTTATTAATATTAACTTATTTAGGTTCCTAATTGTTGATGAAAAGATTCATTGACCCATCAATATTCTTATAAAAAATAACAGGTTCACCACAAGGATATGAACATGGGCGAATGAATCCCTTATCTTGATTCTCTCTGATTTTCTTCTTAAATCTATCTAACTCAATCATGGAAACACTATATTGAGTATTTGAATTAGTTTTAGCACTTGGTATGAACTCTATTGAAAACACTACATCACGATTTGGCGAAATACACAACAAGTCATCCATAAATACATTATCATATTCCATTAAATTTGAAAATTCCCAATATAATCTTTCTCAATAAATATTTAAGATAAATATTCTTTATAAATAGGTTGAAATACCCATATTATGGAATTAATATTAATTTATATTTCATTTTCATTATCAAACTGACAGATAATTGAAGGATGATTATGAATTCCAATGTACCATCCCTTCAATGGAATATCATGTGGGGTCTATATTAGGGGAGAAAATACATAGAATAAAGTACATCAATTTCAAATAAAGAATTAATAACAATATTCATAGAATGTACCACACTACATACATATTTACTAGGGTAGATAAAGATATTAAGTTTAGTCATCCTACCATAATGAGTCATTAGCACCAAATTAATATGTAATTGTTGAGGTGGTGATACAACAGCCGAAGGGAATTATTTAGTTATAAAAGGAAGTTTAGAATATTAAATCAATAACAAAAACCAATTATAGAGTATATAATAATTGTACCTTTAACAATGTCACTAAGAACATTCACATTAACTACAGTAATTATAAAACATTAACTTTCTCCCAGTAGAATTATTGTCAGTAAGATCCCTTGAAATTTGATGATAGATTAATTATCCATATCCTTAATATTAAAGAACTTTGTAATGATTTATTCTTCCTTAAAATTTCTCTCAAGACCATGTTCTCCGTTTTCTACCTACTAGAATAACTCATTTTTCTTTTCAGAATGTGCATATGAGTTTCCTTCTATATTAACAGATATTATACAATTATCCATTATATTCATCCCCTTATCTATTTGTTTCTCTACTATCATCTTAATATCTTATTATCCTTTTATGTTATAATATAAGGATAATTACTTGGCTACATTGATAGAAGATTGTACTACATCTTCATATAACTGGAATGATTCATAGACTAGTGTATTTTAAAGGATTTCTGCTAAACTATAAAGGAAATATCAGATATTAATCTTTGAATTATGTACAAAGTCCACAATATTCCTTATTTTCCATGTAATTTTTTTTCATACATAGAAAAAATTTCCACATCAATATGAGAAAGACTCAATAATTTTCTATACCAATATGCATGTTGTTCATGAGGAAAATATTCTTCCAATAAATGTTCCTTAGATTCATCACAATCCACACTCTCTATTTCTTTCTCACCCTTAGTCATTTAAATCAATTACTGCTATTTATTCAAATCCCATGATTGATGATTAACTTCCATGAAAATCTTCTCACTATCATAACATAGAAAATAAGAAACTATCTTCTCTAAATAACTTTTCCATTTCTAAAATACAAATTTATTTTTAGTCCTATTGAAATATTGAGCTTTCTAATAAATGAGGTGTTCTAACATTATTACACCGCATGAAATATCATCCATCATCTCTATATAATCATGTATATTATTTATAAACTATGTAAGGTACCCCAATATATTTATACATTTTTTATCTATTTTTGTAGCTCCATTGTCAATATTATTATTTTTCCCATTAAGGAAATCCATTTATGGATTACATCAATTGATATAGTTTCCATTACTTCCCCATTGCACCATATTTCAATAATGTACACATATATTAGTATATAAAATTATTAATCATAATGAGAAAATTAAAAAACACATGTAAATATCATAACATAAATTTAAAATTTATTTATAAATAATCACAAATTCATAATGTTGGTTTTTTAGGAATATTTTAATGGTCCTTCATATGGTTATGTTTTATGATCACTCATTTCCTAAATCTAGTTCCAAGGGTTTCAACTAAACAAGATCTAATACAAATTATAAATATCCATACCATAGTATCCTAGAGTCAGTAGATAATATATTGAATTGGTAACTAAACATGAGTACTCACATATAAACCGATTGAATAGTTCAACAGTATTTGTAAACTAGATATATACTCGTTAAAAATATTATATTTGAGAACATAAAATTGATCGTATTATTTTATCTGGATATTTCTTTATGACCTAATGAAAAACTCATCATACCTATAATAATAATTTTTTTTGATATCTTGGGGAACAGAAACATAAGATTGGGGTGAGATCAAATTTATTCCAAGGGATCATATATAGTAGAATCTAAAAAGGAATGAATAATATAAATGTAATAAATTATTTTCAAATAATTCCACATTAATAATCACATAACTTTTAAACTTATTTATTGATATAAAATATATTCAAATAAACTCAGATAAATAAATAACGTATTTCCTAATGATTTAATTCATTAGTCCAAATATATGAATCTTACCACCGAGGTCTTTTGTGAAAAAATCTAAATATACCATCAAAGTCGCGTAGTAATACATATTTATAATTATAAAAAAATCATCCAAATAAACAATATATTTTTTCTAATGAGACTTATCAATTCATAAAGACGATCTATAATTAGGGGCCTTACCTATCACTTAATAAGTTCGATGCATTCCTCATCTTAATAATGAATATAACATAATCAATATTTTAGAAAAATAAATAATGTTCTATTTTGGAGGAATTATCATACAAAAAATCAATTCATTCCAAAGTTAAACTAATCAAAAACCATGTAAATTAATATTTTGTATGGTATCATAAATTTATAACCTCTTTAAATATATATATTCCTTAATTTATGTTGACATATATGAAAATTCATTCAAAATTTTACTAAAAAACTGATTTTGGAAAACAAACATTGTTACTTTGGAAAGACTTATTTAAAATATAAAAAATTACAAAAGATCAAGGAAAATATTTTATTTGAAATGATAATTGTATAACTATACTAGATTGTTTGGAGCAATTATAATTTGTCCTACTGAAAAGTTACATCATGCTGAATATGTCAAAAAGTATTCCCTCCAAACATTTGTATAAAGATCAACAAGTACTTCTTTGGGAAAATGATAAAAATATTCACATTAATTTATTTTAAAAAAAATAAATAGGAAAAATATCATTAATAAATAATTTAAAAATGTTAATTTTTTTTTCTCTTAGTAAATTTAATGAAAATTACAATATGAAGAAAATAATTTTTGATCGGGTAGAAAAAATGTTATTTTTACCTAAACACATTATATTGGTATCCTGACTACATAAATATAAAATAATAAAATAAAACCTTGTAATTTATAGAAATAATTATGATATATGAAAATATATTGATATCAATATAAAATCCTGAAATAATTTCATAAAATATTGACTTAAAGAGAAATAATCCCAAATAATGATGAGATTGTGAAAACAAATATTACTCCAGGTTTGGATTTTTTTTTTTTGTGTTTTGAGCCCACGTGTTATAATTATATATTTATTATAAACATATTATATAACTATACTCACAAATATCATACAATTTATGATTTACTTATAATATTTTATAAACAGTTAGTTAACAATTCTTTGTTATAATAACTATTAAGGGTAATAATTGATTCATTTCTCATTGGTAGTTTCAATAATTTTACTATTATCAGGAGTTTATAATATAAATAATTTTAACCATAATATAAATATCATATATGTTAAATATATTTTAGTTTATATTGAACCAATAATGTTAGATATAGAAAAACGAATTACATTGTTTTTAAGGACGACATATCATACGCACCCATGAATATTGATTTCACTTTTCAATGGATGGAAAAGAAGAAAGGTAAATAATAATTAACCTTAACAAAATAAATTTTATATAATATATATAAAAAAATTCAATAAATCCATCCTCGTTAGAATCTATTTAAATCATAAATGAAAAAATATTCACATCTCTTTATGGAGGTAGTAATCCACACATACGCACAAGCTAAATTATCATATTCCAATAGATTGGATAGTAATACTGTAGATATAATATGATAATTATAGAAGCATAATTATTTCTAAAATAAAATATATTAACATTAAACCATTCATCATACCCATCCATTAAATATTGTGAAGAAAAATTGATTTTATCACTACTTTGAGACTATAATCCATACGTACGCACCATCGATACATTAACTTCTCATTTGAAGGAATAGATGGTTTGTAATAAAGGTTTCAAAATAAAAATTAAATATCAGTATATTTTTTACACTAAAGTTATTATTTTATAATATACAATGTATATTTATTAGAAAAGGATGAATAAATAAATTGAAATTGGTCATGATAGATGATTACCTATTTTAGAGAGACCTCATTAAGATCCATTCTGAAATAACCTATGTTTGATCATTTAGAGAGACCGAAACCTCTATAAATTATATAAGTATGATTAGAAGTGAAATGGGAAGCTATTTGTGTATCTAGTTCTCTCAATGAGGTGAAAATATGTGATGGAAGGGGTTTCGTTTTATTATGGAGGGAAAGAAGGCAGTTGGTGTTATTAGAAAGATTAAAATATTACTAATTCAATCTAGAGAAAAATGTTTTAAAATGGGCATATATTTGAATATATGGTAATATATTGTGGAAATATTTACATTTAAAAAAAATATATTTTTATATGTTGTATTTTAGAGCTTATTTTTTTACACATGAGTTAACCTATTTTAATGTTTACCACAGTAACAACATTTTTACTCTTATGTAGTTATAATTTTTCATATAATGTAGAGGTTGAATCATGAATGGAAATGTGATGAAATATTGGAATATATTTTATGCCCCTTATCATCTATTATGATTTTAATGATATTTATATAATTTTAGAAAATATGATTTTCATAAAATATCGTTATTTAAACTATTTACTTAATTTTACTTCAAATGTTTGAGTAAATTTTTTTAATTAAAATATATACCATTAAAATATACTTAATAATTTATATTTATCTAAAAAATTCCTTTATAACAATAACTCCGCATAATGGTGTTACTTTTATATTAGTTAATATCATTTTTTATTTTTATAATAATTGAGTAAAAATCATGTCAGCATTGAGTAAGAATTTAATGTAATTAAAAAATACAAAAAAATAGAAGTAAATTACTATCATCAAAATTATTGTTTTTTAATAAAAATAAATTTTCGTTAAACTGTTTATTTTTTCCCTATTTGACCACATATAATATATTTATATGTATGATAGTGAAATGTTTTATTTTTTGTTGCTGTAAATATTAAGATTTTCATTTTCCTTGGAATGTTTCCCAAATAATAAAATTTCAATAGTACCATAATAAAGGTCAACTAACCATCATTAAATAATAATTTTGATTTAAATTAGAAGCCATATCACTATGATTAAACCCTGATTGACCATATTCACCCTTTGTTGAGGGGATAAATTCAACAATAATAACTATTCACATTACTTAAGAATAATACTGAGCTATTAACAAACTTTGATCCTTTTTGGTTCCAAATATTTAATCTATTTTGTCAAATTCAACACATATAATATTCATAAAACAATTTTTCTATAAGTTCACAAAGTGGGATGAAAACAACATTTTAGTGAAATCACTTTTACAAATTAAACAATATTTGTTTCATTATAATGCCTAAAAAAATTAAATGAATTTAGAATAACTTTTTTAATATTGAAAATATAAATTTCATTTAAATCATTCTCAAATTTGGATTTTTTTTATTAATATAAAATCATGTTCCTAGTGTAATTATTTTTTTCCATAGAAGCTGTTGTTTTTATTGAAATGATTTTTATTTCCATTTATAATAAATTGATAAAAAATGTGTTTAATTTATTAGGCTCTTTATCATAATTGAGTAATTCATGTATATAGCCACCAATTTAATTTATTAGTGAAAATGGTATAATATATTATAGTTCATTTATAATTGGGGTTTCTTATATCGAAATCTATTGAAAACAATTATTTAAAAATTAAAAACACATAAAATATCATAGTTTTATTTGAAATGTGGAAAAATATTTCTATTTCCCATAAATGAACTAAATATGTATTTTCACTTCAATAAATTACAAAAAAACTCAAATTGGAAACGTTCAAAGTTGTATAAGGATAAATTATCACTTTGATGAATGGAACCCTAATTGTGATTAATAAGGATGTTGGTGCTATAGTAATTCATATTCCGGAATCAGATAAATCTCCAAAAAACAAAAATAATTATATCACCCAAATATAGTATAATTTTAGATTCCATTTTGAAATATTCTTCTATAAAATGATTTAAAAAAACATATATTATTGTAATAATCATGATGTATTAATCTAGGATTGTATTTGGGTATAGTAACCATAATCTAGTTGAAAAAGCAAACTCCTCTTTAAATGTTTCATATTGAAATACATCACGAGGAAGAAATGTGTAAATATTTCTAAATAATTTTAAAAATATGATAATTCAAACATTTCAAAAGAAAATAATGATTAATCATAATTTTTCAAAATAATAATGTATTATAACAAGAGATGATGGTTCAAAAACCCCTTTGACATGTATAATAAGAATGATGGAAACACCACAGATGTTAGACATTATGAATACAATAAATTAATACACTTAAAATCAGTGTACTGTTAACTACATAACGAGAAAATTCTATTAATAAGTGGATAAATAATATTGGGTAAAATAATAATTCTAAGGAAAATATGATGGATACATGATGTTCCATAAATGAATCTAGTAATGATTCTTGTTCTGATTAAAATGTTGAGGTGGAAAATCTGAAGGCAAACACGTGGTTCATAGCTCAAATAGATTTGGTATTCAAATTATTATCCATTATCTAAATTTAAATTTGATAACCGATCATATAATAAATTAATTTGGAATTGTTACACTTTATAATTCCACTGTTATTATCTTAAGAAAATGAATAAAACTCTAAGGAAATCGTTTGATTCCATTTTTAAATAAAATAAATTTTAAAAAAAACATAATTTTGGATTTATTGGTAAAAATGGGTGGTATATTTCAAATTTTCTTTCCAATGATAGAAATATAAACTAATTATACATTTATATAAAACATTTCAAGGATTCTAAATGTGTTTTTACTAAGGAGGAGGAATATCTAAATCAAATACATGGTAAAAACCAAGCCAATACATTCAAATATTTTATAATAATAAAAAGAGAAAACTAAAATCATTATAAAAACAATTTCATACCAAGTTCTAAAAATAAAAATAAATCTAGTCTTTCCAATATTCACTATTGTGTAAATGATCATTTTTAAAATGATGGAATCCTATTAAATCCAAAATAATGTAAAATAAATATAGCTATTGTTTCTGAAAAAATATTCCAATTCCTATTCAAATTTTGGTAAAGTAAAATGGGTTTGGATTTCCTAATATTTTATATGTATCTTTCCTAATCCAAAGAGTTTTGTTGTTCCAAAAAATTATGTTTCTTAATTTATTTTTGTATGGAACATGAAACACCATTATAAATTCAAAATGGTTTTTGGTTTTTAGATTTTCAAGTCACAAAGGTGGATTTTCCCCAACATCCACTCTATATATTTGATTGACATATTATTTTTAAAATTTTGTATAATATTCATTGGTAGTATATTTGATATTTGATCTATTGGAAATATTGAATCAAAACTCTTAATAAATGTATATTATATTTTATATATAATGAACTTCTGGATAAGTATTTCTTATTATTTTGATAGTGGATATTCATTTTATTTTTTACCAATTCATATTAAGTATATAAATTCGAATATTTCTAGTGTTTACATATCTATGACCTCGAAATGTATATAATTTTATTTTTTGTTCATTGTGTACTCAAAATTATAGAAATTATAGAATCATATACTTTTAAAAGTATATTTGGATACTAAAATTGTTATTCATTTAAAAATTAATCTAAAAGAACCTTCATTTTTCATTTTCTTAACCTTAAATTATATAAAATGAATATATTTTATTCATGATAAATTAAGAACAAAAAAATTAAACCAATAAATTGTATTTTAAAATATAAACCCTTATAACATATTCACCTGGATCTGATTCATTATGATATAGTAACATGTATGTGTAGAAAATAATTTGATTATGTTTTATTTGATGATTTTATATGGTTTTATTTATTGATATTTAAAGTCAAATATTGTTTTATTTTTTAAATTATTCTAAATGCTTATAAAAATAATAAGATTATTAAATTGTTACTTGATTAATTGAACATGGAGTATACTTTGATAATCATTAATTCCATTCATTTTATTTCAATGTGTGGAATTATAAATACATATTCCCCCATGACACCTTAATAGAATGGTATAATTGAATGGAGAAATAGGTCCTTATAGGAAAATGAAAAACCTATTCAATTGGAATTAATATTATCAAATTTCATTTGGAATGAAGTTATCATGACTATAACTTATGTCATTAACAAATTTATAATAATTATTACCTTAAAGAAAACACCCAATGAGCTATGGAATAATAGAAAATGGTTTTGGATGTATGTTTTATACCTTAAAAATGAAGGAAAATCATGGTATGTTTGATCCAAATGAAAATGAAGGAATATTTTTGGTTTACTCTAATAATTTTAAATATTATAGGGTTTTTAATATGGAGAAAAATGTAGTCGAAGAATATACTCTTGGTAAGTTAGATAAATGTGACCATCTTGATCACAAGTAGTCATGGATTGATAAATTGAGTAATTCTATGTATATACTAGAACTCTATCATCTTTTTGATAATAAAAAGGATGATTATCTAGAATATGAATGTCAAAAATCAAAACCAAAAGGGATTCATTCTGAAGAACCAATGGTTTAATTTCCTCGGAAACCTTGAAACCTTAAAGGCATTCCCTAGAGGCTATTATAGGATATTTAGATATTTTTGTTATTACAAGGATATGTTCTGGAAAAATTGTTAAATTCCATGTATTTATTTCCCTACATAAACATAATACTATACTATGAGTTATTGATTATTTTAGTGTTGTAGTCACTATAAATGAATTACTAAATTAGTTATCTAACTACCCATTTGTTTAAATACACATAAACTCACAATATATTAGCTAAATATAAACATAAATAGTCATAAAAGATCATGAATCTCGTTTTATTTGTGAAATTTTATAGATAAGATAATAAAATGAAATAGATATTGAAAAATATTTATTAAAAAATCCACATAATATTATTAATATCCATTGATCTTCTAAAAACACAAGAAATAACATAGGTATTCACATAAGAAAAGGATGATATTTAAATCTTATAAAGGGAATAATAAAAAAATAACATGAAAATTGTAACAATATTAATCTTGAGGCATATAAAGGTGACACAAAAGGGCCGATGATCATAAAAATGAACATTAATGAGTTATAAAAGGTGATAAAATTAATACAATATAATAATGTGACATTAACATAAAACATGAATTCATAATCATAATTCAAGGATAAACATTGAGAATTTGTAACATAATATTCTTAGGAAAATCACCCACAAACCACAAATGGAATATCCTGAGATAAAAAAATACCAAATGTATTTTAGTGGTATATAATTATGGGCCCACCTGTGACATTCATACTATATTCATGAAAATGTTTACCTCTTTGATCATAAAAATAATGATTTATTTGACCAATTATAATCCCACATTTACGGAGTGTGACTATATATATAATTTCAAAATATATTAATGATATTTACATCTAGTTTAATAACCTTGAGTGGAAATTGGGATGGGTATTCACTATAATGATGATTTCAATGGAAATTCATAGGATAATGTCAAAAAAATTACTGGGTTATATAAAAATTCATGGATTTTTTTAATAAAATTGAAAGGGGTAATTAATCACTGGAAAATAATAATTAATTTAAAAAGAATATGAAAAATGTATCCCATATTTTTCAATTATAAATAAAAATGTATAATATGAATAAGTTTCATGAATATTGTGGAGAAGGAATGGATACCTTACCATGAATGGAAACTTCTTGGAACATGGTAAGATCTTTTCATGATTCTTGGGGAATTTTGGGAGGGATATATAGAGGGATATGAATATTAAATTCATGTTATAAGAGTTTTTAGTGAAGGAAAATGAAATTATGTGTGTATTTTTATAGAAAAAATTAGGGGCATCCTTTATTATTTTATATACATTGGTTTTGGACTCTATATGTTAAAATACTTAAAACCACAAACCATATAGTAAATTTTCCAATGTTTTATACCAAATAATATTGGTTACAAATATTTTATATTTATAGTAATCTCAATCAATTAAATAATACCCCTATTAATGTATAACTGTTTCTTTTTCATAAATAATTAATTTTAAAACCTAAAATTATAATATAGGTTTTAAATGATTCATTGAGAGTTTATAAAATTTTTCAAATATATTAAAAAACTTATTATGTTATATTTTAAACATAATTTATGGTGTGTATGATCTATATAGTATATTTTACCTCAACTTTTCTCTTTTATGATTTCACCAATAAATCTACATTTAAAATGTAATTAATTTTTAACCAAAATTATATTGTCTCAAAAAATTATCGAAATTTTTTCATTAGATAATTTTGACATGTTGATTTTGAATTTTTTGTACAAAAGTAATTCTATAAATATGATCATATAATTGTTTTATATAAAAATACTATTTTATTGAAAAATAATGGTTTTTACAATGGAAAATGTCTCTAGACCTTATAAAAATCACATTTAACTTCATAAAATTATATTATCATTTATATTTAAACTAATATTATTTAATTTGATTATTTTTTTTAAAAAATAGTTCATAATAATATTAAATTCATTAAAAATATTTTCGTGATGAAAATTATACATTTCTCAAAAATACATTTTTAGACTAATCGTATCACATTCACATTTTTAGAAAACTCATTATTTAATTATTCGTAATGTTATAAAAAATAAATCTAATCATTATTTAATTATATATATATAATCATAATGTTAGTGTCTAGATACATATCCCCTTATTACACACTCATATTTCCTATGTGTAACATATGTGATAGAGACACTTTCTCTTAGAGGTTTAGTGAACATTGTGTTTATCATGAACTCGATATGCACAAAATTCAATCATAAATGAATTCACATATGTTCTAGATGTTTAATCTAATCATGGGATTAGTTAAGAGAAAATACTTTTAATTCCATTTCCCTTGTTGCATCTGATATATTGGTTTCATTTGGAATGATCACATATGTCACGTCTATCACTTATTACATCATTGGTAATTTCAATTTAACATAACCCATAATATATAATAAACTTAACTATCAAAGAAAAATTCCTTATTATTAAGTGGTATGATACATAAATTTCATTTAAATAAGAGATAAAATAACTTATAACAGTAAAAATTAACTAATGTCATGATTATGATTTCAATAAATGTATTTCATAACATATATGTTATTCAATTGAAATGGGAATTTCAATTATAAATTTTTTGGTTGTTATATTTTTCCCCATTCAAAAATTCACCCATTATATTTTATTTCATAAACTAAGAAGGATAACAGTACTTCTATTTCATCACCCTTTCTAGTTCTATTTTATCTTCCTAAAACATATATTTTGACTATATTATATTTACCAAGGGAGTAGAATTGTTTAATTTGACTTTGTATTTATGATATATGATCATCAACATGTTATTATCATATGAAATATCCTTATCAAATATTACAACCTATAGAATTAGCATATCTTACATGATTGAAATATTATTTAATTAAAATATAGGAGGGGGTTGAACGGTAGTTTATACAATAAAATGAGTAGTTGACATATTCTCATAAAATAGGTCATTATAGATATATTACATTATATTAGGAAAATATATCAGGTTGAATTTATACCGATATAGTATATATTTAGGGTTCTGATTTTTTTAGTTAAGAATAATTTTCTTACATAGTTCACATATGAATGATGAAACATAAAAAATTCAGTTTTATAAAAGGTTATAAATAATTTCTAAATAAAATAAATAATAATTATGAAATATTTCCACACATTAACATTAATTTTAAAGGATGTTAAAAACCCATAGTTAGGGGATCTTGGATTATCATCTTAATGTAAGGTCAAAATTTCTAAAAATAATAAAATTCATGATATGATGATCTGAAACAAATCTGTATTTATATCCCCATATCCCTATATTAGAATTATATGACACATGAATATCTTCCTAAACCAAAAATGAAATGATCATAAATATTGTAAAAGTAATTAAAAACCATTAAATTCATTTGGAATTTTAAAAAATATTGTAACTAGTATTCACTAAGGAAAAGATCCCAAAAATATTATTGTGGTGTCCTCCCATGTAAAAATATGTTAAAAAATATTCACAATAACCTAAGATAGTCATTGTTGAAACATCTCCCTCCTCCATAAACATTTCTATTTTTATAGGTATGTTCCCAATAGTCAAATCTATAAATATTGGAAGTGGTTGTAATGGCTTCAGATAAACTCCTATGACACATAAAATTATTCTTATCATTATGGTTTTATAATGATCATATGTTTTTTCACAATTATAGTGTATCTCTATTCAATAATGTTTTTAATGTAAATTTATCATCTACTAAAGTAATATTTCTTCATTTTATGAATTTAATTTTTTTACAATAGTCTTTTTATAACTTCATATGAAAAAATATTTTATAATTTGAATTTCTGAAGATTTTAAAATCTTCAACTAATGAAATAAGTAATCTTTAAATAAATTTAACAAAATAGGTATGTTTGATAATGAAAATTTATTCCTTGTGAGAAAATATATTTTTCTATATTGAAAATTTGTTGTTTTTAAAACAAAAAGTTTAGAACGAGGGAAGTATAAAAGCAATGAAAATACAACAGTTTAGGGAAATGAATTTTTATTTTGAAAATAAGTTTGGAATCTAGTTAAAGAAATTATTATCACTCAAAACTCCCCCATTTAGGAAAATATTAAAAATATAAATTAAAATAGAAAAAAAGAATAACAGACACACACGTTTTATCTTTGACATTTTCCCACAGACCAATTTTTTCATAGATTCAATCTCCCTATATTTTAAGAGTTTATAACTTTCCTTCCATTCAATGTATATTTTTCCCTAAAATTCATATAAATTTCACCCCACTTTAAATTTTTTATAGTAGTATTTATATGTTTAAAATAGAGTACCTGAAATTTCATCAAATTAAATTCTATATGAATGATAATATATACAATAATTAGAAAAATTTATAATTTATTTCAACCATTATTATTAGTATAAAATTTAACCAATGGAAATAAAAACATAGCTAAAAAAATATACAATTGTTATTGAATATTTTTTTATACTTCAGAAAAAATACCATTATTTATTCTTGATATTTTTATATAAATCATAATTTTCTTCACATCATGTTGATAATTTTTCTGAATTTTTTAACATTGATTTAAACATTTCAATATTATATTAAGTATCAAGAATATACTTATTTTCATCATTCACAATTTATATATCTTAATCTAGGTATTTTACCTTAGATAATTCTCTGTGATTTTCATATAAAATATCCACAATATATTTTAATATTTAACTCTTCTTCTTTATGAACTCTTACTTTTCTAATTTCAATATGATCATCTTATTGACAAACTATAAATTTCTTTTTCTTAGCAGCTTCATCAATCAAATCATCAATAATAGTTTCTTTTAATGAAAAATCACAATCGTGATTCATAATATGAAATTAATGATTATAAACATTCTTGTAGTTTCAAAGATTTATCCACCCATTCTACGTATAATATTTAAATTTGATTTAATTAATACTAAAATTATCTCAATTTGTGTATTAAAATACATTAAATCACTTTCATTGTTTGTTATCCAAGACATATGTTCTTTTATCATCCATCTATAATCCTTTCACCTTATTTAATATCATAAAATTTAAACTCTTTTTGAATAACATGCTCAACAAGATGTTTTACTGAACTCTAATTTTATAACACATCAAATTTCCCACAAAAATATTTACTAATAGATTTAATATGAGGAAAACAATTAATTAGTATTTCTAGATGATGAATTTATTCATTGAGGTAATTTATCTCCATTTTATTCTAATTCATGCAATTACAAGGTGTATAATTTTCTGAATCAGAATAAAAACTTATCATTGATGGCCCTAGTGGACTAGATAATCAATTTTTTTGAAGAATCATTATAATAGAAAATTTATATAATATTATTTTGAATATCAACATCATTAAGAAGTGGATTTTATGAGGTATAGGATTAGAAAATTTTCTCATTTTCTTTTCTCATAATTCCTCTTTTTCATGATTTTCTAATGAAACCCTTTTGACATATTTCATAGATAATGATACTTAGGAGGATTCTTTTAACAACTTAATATCTATATGATATTTTTTTTCATCAAAATATTGATACTTATTCTTTAATACCTTCTTTCTGAGAAGAATTGTCAAATATTTTTCATTTGAATATTCTGTAGTTAATTAATTTTTATTCAAAACCTGTTAATGTTCCACAACTGCATATTACTTGATTTTATCCACTACCTATAGTTCCATAGAAATAGGATCATATAGTTTGTAAAAATTATTTATTAGTAGTTCTTCATTTTGAGTTGGCACAATACACATACCTTTTTTTCAAGGAATCTTGTTAGAATTTTCCCTGTATGTTTAATGAAATCCTTATAAAACTTCTGCAGTTTTTCCTTATATATTCTTTTTTACCTACTCTCAATGATCATGTAAAACCTTCTCTTATATAACTATTTCCTATGAATTATATAAATATTAATAATGATTTTATAGATACATTTATTACATTTTATTTATAAAATAATGAAAATATTATTTTAAAATTTTCTTCAGCATCATCAATGGGAAATGATGAGATTATTCAAATTGTTTTGTCTTATAAAATTTCCATTTATATTCATAATCATAATATTCATAAGTATCATTTTATAAATTTTCATATAATTTCATATTAGAAGATTCATATACAAAATTAATTATATTTATTATATCCTCTCTATAAAGATAAAATTTTCATCATGTAGTAGTTTTAAATTGTTGCTTCTTCAATATATACAAAATATAATAATAACATAATTATTTATATTAGATAATGAAGAATCATATCTTTTATCATAAATATCATCACATACTGAATTATAGTCATTAAATACTTCCTAAAATTATAATTTAACATTTTTCACTAATCATCTAAGACATACAATTCATTCATATTCAATGTTTCCCTAACTCATTTTCCTGGGATGAGAAAAGTTTCCACTGGAAGTTCATTAATTTTTTTTCTAGACTGAGATGAATAACCATCCATAAATTTTAATAGGATAAAAAGGGTTTTTCTATGCTTTCAAAATGTCAAATTTTCGATGTTTCTGTGGAAATTTATAAGATAATAGGTCCTAATCTCTTTCAAATTCAATATGACACAACTTAGAAATATGATTAATATTCCACATGTAAATAAATATAAAATAAATAAAATAAAAAAAAATGTATACCAACCTTTTCACTAAATACTAAATAGTATTAAAAATGTATTACAACCTCAGGATAGTGAAATTTTTTATCATTCTATATATAAGGAATCCCATCCTTGAAAAAATATATCATATTTAAACACAGATTTATACTTATCAATGTATGAACTTTCTATTAACCTTTCCTTTATGACCATTCAATAGGATACGTAGCATGAGGAAGCCATTATGGTTGAATCAGATGAAGAAATTATAGATAAATATAGAAAATTCTTATAGGGGGAATGATTGGGAGATCTAAGAAGGAAAACATATGAGAAAAAATATTTTCCACTAGTCCTATATTAATCCCTCATAAGATATATTTCATATATTCCTCTAATATGAATTCCTATATTGAAACTTTTATACTGGTAATGGTCTCACAGAAAACCATAAATTATTAGAAAAAAATTTTGAACTCTAGAATTGTTATTAAATATTATATATGTTTTATTAGTCAAAAATTTAATCTTATAAAATCATAAATTTAGAAAAATGGTTAAATGAATTATATATAACATAATAGTAATAAAAAAATACTCATGTAAACAAATGATTTAGAATTTATCTACTAGAGCCAAATTTAAATAAAATATTTTGAAATCTTAAATTTTAATATGATATTCTAGGAAGATTGGAACGATTATAATAGGAAACAATTATTAGAGAAAAATATTTATGAAGAAATAAAATTTTATCCAAAAAATTATCAAATAATTATTCCCCCAATATATTTTCAGAAATTAATTTTTTCCATAAATTAGTATTACTAGAAAAAATCAACAAAATCAAGTTATGTAAATAATTTAAAAAAATTTGGTTTGAAATTTTTTTACCAATTTTTTCATAATAACAAAAATATACTTATGGGAAAAATGATAGAGATGATTTCTAGCTGAAAATGTGATCCCCCATTTCTAAGGTGTTCATTATAATAAGAATATGGTCTAAATATTGTGTAGATATACTAGATCATTTGATATTGAGCATTCTTAGATTTGGTTTAATATATTAAAATATGCTGTACTTATAGATTTTTTAACAATATTGGGATGTTTTTATTTCATTATGATGAAATATAAAATTATATCTCTTTTTTTTGTGAGACTAGGAGGTAAATTGAGTCTTCTATCTATCTTCAAATCACATGAAATATGTGATTTGTTTTTAAATAAATCTATGGAACTACATTAGAGCACAAAATTTGTGTTCTTATAAAACTCATGGAAAAATCAAAGACTGTATGGTGAATCAAAAATAAATGATTGACACAATATATAGATTCCACACACTCTCCTTCATTATAGTAATGTGCTACATATTTTTTTTTCATACTAGAATAAGTTACTAATCCACTCATAAAAATTGAAATATTGTTGATGTACATTTTCTATACATTTTACATCTAGTAAAACCTGTGTTAGGAAAAACAATTTAAATCAAGATCATTTTCAAATGAAAAAAAAATTAAAATATTCCTATTTACATTATATTAATGAAAAGTTAATTTAACTTCCTTAATATGGTACTTTTTAGGATTTTATTTATTTATTTCACATAATAATATAGAGAAAAGTAATTTTTGTCAATAGGTTGTATGATATTGTAAATTACCAATCATTCCTCCAATTTGTTTTGATAAACTAGTTTCCAATATCCAATAATATAAATAGTTTATGAGGTTATGATAGGATTACTAATTATTTTTTTTTATTTTTTTATTTAATATTCTTATGAAGATATTTTAGATTCTTTCTTGGAGATATAATAGTTCCTTTCAGTTTAATTAAAAATTGAAAACCAAGGATAATGTTAAATTTACCCCCCATGCTCATCTCAAAATGAAATTCCATAAGATTTTAAAATGAATTCGTACTCGTTTTTAGATTTCAGTAAAATATAATATCATTGATATAAATTTAATATATGATGATATAATAAATAAATAATAAAAATAGTTGGATCCATAGTTCCCTTAGAGAAACTATTTGTAACAAAAAAAAATTAATCTATCATTGTAGGCTCTATAGATTGTTTAACTCCATAAATATCCTTTGTATGTATAGAATCACGATTTATACATTTTGTGTCTTCAAAATAAGGTTTATGTTATTTATAAGCATCTTCCTATACATACCAATTATGGAAATCACACTTCTCATTCATTTAAAATGAGTGAAATTTTGAAATTATGTAAATTCTAGAATTATTTGAATAACATTACATCAATATATATGAGAAAAATATTTTAATCACAGTATATTATTTTTTATCGATTATGAGCCTTTTAAATAGTTATATATATCTTAAACTATGACTCAATTTTCATGACATTTGTTTATGAAAAAAATACCAATAATATAGAAATCGTTACTATTTTATACTAAAGACTAAACTTGATTCTTTTGAAACTCATTGAGTTCATCATTCATTTAATTTATACAAATTCCTCAACTAAATCCTTATAAAGAGTATTTGGCCTGAATTGTGAAAAAAATTAACAATGTTCACATTAATTTCTTAAATAAATTCTACTGTTAACTGGTTAAACATCATCATAACTAATATTATCACTAGGATGATTCCTAAGGATTATCTTATTCAGTAGGTCTAGAAAATAAATTCTCAAAAAATAGGTTGAATTTATTTTGAGGTGAATCCTACATAAATTATTTCTTCTGTTGTTGATTTATAAGAAGAATGTTCCATCATAGGTTGAAAATAAATTTCTTAAATAACTCATGATGGTGTAGATCAATTTTTTTTAAAATAAATTATAAGTTATTTAAAAGAAATTTAATTCTTATGAAAAAAATATAATAATTACATTATTTAGTATAAAATAGCAAAAATACTTCATAATATTTTAGATAAAATTTATATATATTAAATTTAGTATTCAGGATGAATACCTTGCATCCAAAAATATTAAAGTAATAAATTTTTATATTTATTCATGTCCACAAGTCATAGAGAGATTTATTAATAAAATGTTTATATAAAACATAATTTATTATATAATAGGGAGTATTAAATCCTTTATACAAAAACTGTTCAGTAATTGAATATTCAATAATTATTGTTCAAGTAATATTCCGAAGAATTATATTACATATTTAAACAAAACCATTTCGATGAGGGGTTATAGTTGCTGAGAAGTTAAGTTTTATACCCTTTTTATTTAAAAAGATTCAAATTCAAAATCTAAAAATTCTTTAACATGTTCACTAGTAATGATAGAAAAGGTATATTTTTAGTTATTTTATCGAGGTCTAAAACTTTTTTAACATTGAAAAATGCTTCTTACTTTTCCACAAGAAATTAGATCAATTTATATCTAGTGTAGCCATCAACTTAAACTAATATAAAATAATTTCCTCTAATCCTTTTTAAATCTATAGGACCAACTAAGTCCATGTGCACTAATTACAAATAATCAGATGTTGTAATGTATCTAGTAGATATATAAAATTACTTTTGTTCCCTTACATATTGGTAAGGATAAAATAAATTAGAAGAATTAAACATATATACCAATAGCTATCTAACTAGTCCATTCATATAATTTCAGGATAAATTTTTTATTTTATGGTGTCCTATACTTCAATTCTATATGAATGATTATTATTTTACCACACTAAGGAAAATTAAATCTTAGATTTTATGTTCTTGTCTGTTATGTGTGTAAAAATTATCATTCCAATAAAAATAAAGAATTAATCCACATTCTGAGAATAATAAAACACATTTATCATTATTGAATATCACAAGGTAAAAATCATGTGATAATTATTTTATACTAATGAGTTTTTTCTATATGTTTAATAAAAGATTGAAGATAAATGTATTGATGTATAGATATATTATATATTCCATATATTTATCCATAATAATTATCTCCAAATGCAAGTTTTCTACATTGTTTTTTCAAAATTATCATGCAGAATTCCTTATTTATAATCATATTAATGGAACTAAAACTACCCATGTTTATGATTGTTTTTATTTTTTGACATTTATTTTCTTGAAAATATTGTGTTAAACATATATAAAAAAATTTATTGGGTCTAGCATTGTTATTAAATTGGAAATTCAGAATTCATATCTCTCTAATGATTCGTACATTTATAGTTATAAATTCATTATAAATTAATTTGTTATAAAATCCATAACATTTCTCTCTATTTATAGAATATTGGTTTTTCAGATGAATATCACTTTAAAATTTAATACAAAATGGTGAAAACAATATAAAAATGATATTTAATTAGAAGAAGTGCTTTTTCGTTCATAATTTAAACTCTATAAATTAATATATGAGTCAAATCTTTCTATATATCTAGTCAATATTTTCTTTTCTTGATTTAAATTTTGATCGTATTTTTTTCAAACAAAAAAAATACATAATTTAGTTTTGAAGAAAAGAAATTATCCTCATTATTTTTTTTAAATTATATTTCTATAACACTTTGGTGATTATATAATTTCTATAGAATTTACACAAATAAATGGAGTTTATTTTGGAAATTATTATTTAGAATAATTATGTATATAAAAAAATTTTAATTTTTATTTTCTAATAAGTAGTTAAATGAGAAATTTCTTCAATGATTTCTAAAATACAATCATCCGTGGATCCAATATTTTTTTTCAAATTTAGATGAAGAATAATTTTAATTTTTTTAATCTGGATCTTTCTTATTTAATATAAAATTTATAATAGATTTCGATGATAATCATTCCACATTAACATTCATTTTTATTTTGAATTTCTTCATGGAATACTATAACCTTAATTATATCTAAATCATCTAAAGAAAATTGTGATGATGTATCTATAAGACTTGAAATTCAGGAGTGAGAGGCTTTCAATCTATTTAGGCTGTTATATATATATAAATTCATGGAGTTTCTATCTTTATTATCCTTAATTTTTAACATATTAAAATATGACACAATATAACCTTGATTCTTTCATCAATAACTAATCATATTGGCAGAATAATTCATATCAATAAATTATTACGATTTGTATTATATATGAAACTAAATTCATTCATGACATCAATTTTATTAATTCTGAATGATAGATTTTCATGTTCAATATCTCTCTATTGTAATGATCTATTTTATATATCAACATTAATTTTATTCTTCATAGATTATTTATAAATGTTATGTGGTGGTATGTTTTTATTAAAATATGTTAAAGTATAAAAAAAGTTCATAATATTTCTTTTTTGACCTTATTATAATTGCTTTCAAATGTTTCTTCATATTATATAATAGTTCCAATCAAATAATCCAGACTATGATTTATAAAGTAATTAGTACCAAAAAGATATTTCCTCTTAGATTACGAGTGTTTATGAATGATCTAAATAATCCTTTTGACTAAATTTTCATGTATCATATCATCATATCAATGATATTGGAATATGTTTAATGTTTTATTTCATCTATGATAAATCATTAAAATTTTTTCTACATAGGGAAAATTAAATTCTTGAAAATGTTATAAAAGAATTTATATTCTAGTTTCAATTAAATTGGTTACCCTAAATTTTGTAACATCCAAATTTTCCTAGATTTTAGTCACATATTAACAATAAAAAATATGGATTTATATTATTTTATTCATTGAGAACATATTTTTTTTAAAACTGAACGTTTTTTAGATATTCCATCTTTTTTTATTTGAAAAGGTAGAAATCTATTTCCCTCAATCTAATTGTTACTATTAGACATAAAAAATTCAAATCCTTTGTTTATAATTTTTTTTTCTTATTATCTATTTAATAGTCAAAATCAACACCATAATAAATTATGGTCTTATTAGATTGATAATTTCAATCGACCCAACATTAAATTCTTCCAAATTAAAAAAAATAAGAAATACTATTTTCTACTAACCCATTAGTGTATAAATATTATAAAAATTAGAAAACATTATATAATATATTTCATCTTATAAAGAATTACAAACCTGAAAAATAGGTATAACCTAATATATTACCAAAGTTATGATCGAAAGCATATGTAATTAGACTATAGTGGGTGAATTTTAGTTTATAAAATAAAATATGAAATTAAATTATCTTGTAAAAATGCATTATAAAAATATATTATTTGCAATTTGGAAATATATCAGATATATTATACACTGATACATTATATATTCATAGTTAATAAATTTGTATTAAAAAATAAATTTATTCATGTAAGGCATTAAAGAATAAATAAAATCATTGAAAAATGTCATGAAAAATATGATAAAGAATGTAATAATTCATTAAAAAGGATTTATAAAATATTTTTATACTTAAACCTAATGTGTAAATAATGTCACAAACCCTATGAATGGGTATACATCGTTTTCACAAAATCATAGGTAATGTATTGTTCACAATAATAAATCCCTTCAATCTAAGATAAAAAACAACGCAGTCATTATATCCCCAGAATCCATCATCAGTAAGATAAGGAACACATCTTTTTTCCTATCACTGGAATCCCTCCATTATAATGATCAGACATGATTGTACAAATAAACTTATGGTATTTATAAAATATTCTCTAATTTGGGCTTTAATAAAATTACTCTACAAAAATATAGTGAAGTTCTCTCAAAGAAAAAATATTGAACAAATTCATTATAAAAAATATAAATAGTTTGGGATGAAAAATTATCCTCCGACATGAAAAATGATTCTTTTTATATAAAATTTCCAATTAATCATATATTAAAATATTTAAGGTAGTTAAAAAACACATATAAAAAATGTTTTACCTGAAATGATTCTACTCACTATGTTAATTTGATTCTCATATATTTCTATAATATTACATTGTTTATATATTTAGTATTTTTGGATTAAATATTATTTATCCTATAACAAAGTTTTTTCTAATAATCTCGATATAAAATATTACAATGGGATATATTATAAATTTTCTTTTTAGAAATTTATAAAGCTTTATTCGATGAAATATGTAATCATCTGAAAAAATATAAAAAAAATATACATCCAATTATGAAAAATAATGATATCCAATAAATGATATTTCTCTCTCAGAAAAAATAGTTCTTATGAAAAAAATCGTAGAACTTGTGAAGTATTAATATTAGTAAAATATAATCTTTTCTAGTTCAATATTTTTGTTTTAAAAACAAGGATAGAATGTATTGAAAGTTATTATTTCAATTAAATACATATGAGGGTTCTTTTTTGTACTTTCTCAAGTTGGATATAGGTAAGATATCATATAATTTAGGGAAGTTATGTTGGTGTGCTAGTCAATGGGATAAAACTCTAATGTGATAAAATATCTCTATGGGGCCAATTTATCATTGAATTAAAATTCAATTTTTCCTAAACCAGATGAATTTATACCATTATAATATATAAAGGCATACTATGTTTCTATCCCCAAATTATGGATATTTACAGTGACTGTTTGTTTTGATTTTTTATTGACTTGTTGATGATTTCATATGAAATTTGATGGTTTGAACATTCTCTATCATCACATGGACAATATCCAGTCTCGTCACATTTAATTCTCCATCTTAATCCTAGTATATTGGACACTATCATCTCTTCCCATATAGACCGTCATAAGGTCCCATTTGAATTAAAGAATGTAAGAATATGTTATATTAAATCTCTACAACATAATTTCTCAGCATATCCTTTATAGTATGAATGGTTCTATCTGATAGAAAATCCTTCTAATAGTTATAATAACTACTAATGAAATATATCCAATGTTTTCTGAAGTATTCCGCAAAACGTAATCATAATCCTAAAATCTCAATTAGATATAATGGACAAGAGAACATTATGAAATCTTGACACACCTCTCATGAATGTATTGGTGAGTTGGTAATGAAATAAATCATAATTCATTGAAAATAAATGCATTTAATATTTAAGGCGATTGACTACAAACCAAATGAAGTTATTATGTTTAGTTGTGTAAGGGATTATTTCAAAGAAATACAATGTCAGTTTTACCATTTCTATACTAGTATGGTAAATTGTTTCATCATAACGTTAAACTTATTCCATTTATCAATATCTTTTTAACGTATGATTCTTGAATAAAAATATTTTGAAATTTACCCCTTCATGTTATGATCATAATGTTTTTTAGATAACTATACATCATAGAGATTCATAAATAGACAGATTTAGACGAGACATGTTCATATTATAAAATGTTCATATTCATTTATCGTTTTGATGAGATAGTTATCTTGGTTCCAAAACATATGACCACAAAATTATAAATGTTGAATTTGAAAATATTACCTTCCATTTTCTATAATAAATCATTATCTTTTCAAGTCCTTATTATATCATCTTGAAGGGATGACTGAGTAATAATTTATGTAAGTTAAGATATGAATCCTTTTATTATTCCCATGTCTCTAATTTGTATGTCATTAAATATTTGATATATTAAAATAATCATCATAGATAGGGTTATAGGATTATATTATTCTAAGAGAATAAGACACATTTTTTAATTCCAAGGATGGTATTGGATTGGAAATTCACAGTTATTTATTAGCTATGACAACAATTTTTTTAGTATATTGAAATCCTATTGTGTGAATATATAGTTTATAATTCTTTATGAGTAAATATTTCAATCATCACACTATGGAGATATGTTTCCAAATCATTAAGGTAAATGTCATCATAACTAGTTATAGTTTATGCAATGAGTATTCGCATGGATCTTTAATTTGTGGGAGGCATATGCGATCAAATTTTCACCATGAATGAATTAACAACCCAGTCCCTTTATGGGTGCATCAATATATATCCCAAAACCATCCTTATTAGTGGGTAATTTAATCATAGGTGAAATGGTTATTCTCTTATTCATGTCATTAAATATTTCTTCATGGTCATTATTACAAAAAATAGGAACCCATTTTGAGTTAGCTTTGTTAATGCAATTGTAAAAATTGATATGTTTCTCAAAAATTTAAAATAGTACCCATTCAATTTACAAAAACAATAATGTTATGTCACATATTTTTATGTAGTCAATACTTTAATTTCCTATGCATTTTATTGTGCCACATTTATCGATTTTCTGGTGATAACATTCCTTAATAATGTTACACACTCCATTCATAACCAATATTTACTATAAATGACAAAAAACATTTCATTCAACAAGGTCTTCAATTCATCATTCATACACATCACATGTTTCTCCCTTATTTTGGTGTAGATATGAATTTATTCTTTATGGACTACCACAATTTTTTCAAACTATTCCCTAATGTATCTATTAGTCATGCCTATAAAATTATCAAGACCATTAGTGACTCCAAATGGAATTACCATGGAATCATATTGTTGGCCCCTTGAATGAAATGTAATCTTGGGGATATCCTCCTTCTCCACTATTAACAAATTATATCCTAGCCAATGATCCATCATAATGATGTATTGGTCTCTATGATACTAAATTAATAGGCCATCAATATATGACAAATGATACTTTTTTATAATGATCATGTTGAGATCATGATAATCAACGAAGAGGCTCATTGACCTATCATTGTTTACAAAAAATGGTGTGTCCACTCCATAATGAAGAACATGGGTGTATAAACATATTATCCAAATTTTATTATGGTTTCTTCTTTAACTCCTTATGTTTTTGAATGTTAATTCTATATGGGATAATTGATATTGTACAATATTAGGGAATAATTTCAATCAATAACTCAACCTCTTATCTAGGAGTAAGACCATGAAATTTTTCAGGTAACACATTAGTGAATTCCCTAACAATTCCCATGTCATCAAGGATGATGATTTTTATAGTCCCAATAATTTGATCAAGATAGTGCTTCACATAAGGCATTAATTTCTTGTATTTAGGTGATTATAAAAAATATTATTCATCCTCCTCATTAATAATATATATAATCAAAGTGAAATTAACACTATAGTGGGAAATTTCATTCTCTAATAAATTTATGTCTGTTCTATATAAGGGAAATAATCCCTGCCTTGAATAAAATAAAATTACATAAAATGGAATATCATAAGGATTTTAGGTGATTTTAGACAAACAAAAAATTAGATTGGGGATGAGTTTAGTTCTTTAGATGCAATAAATGACCCATTTTCTCTCTTCCCTGATATCTCAAAATCCATGTTTTGTTGAGGTATTTAAATATTTAAACTATATATTCTAGAAAAGGGAGAATGAATTAAAGTGAAATCAAGGTGTAGAATTTCTATCCTTGATTGAATAACATGTTTACCAGTCAACACTTCATTGTTGAGATCCACCTCAGAAGTTTGGATAGAATAAGATCACCCTTTCTCTCTTGGACATAGAGGTTATTGCCATTAGTTCCCTTCATAACCCAATGACATAGTACATTAATTATCAAATTTTATGTATTCCAAGATTTTGAAACATTGGAAAATAGGAAAAGGTATTACTAAATAATTTCATTCTTCCAACACATCCATGGGATTCCTCTCATTGTAACCATGGCATGTCAAAACTTGTAGCTAGAAATAGAGTCTACTGTATGCTTGTTTTCATTATTTACTAGGTTTATCGTGGAATTTATAAGGAATTTGATATTATAGAACAATATGGATACAATGTTGTTGGTAGTGTATTTTCCCAGTGTTGTCCAAAATTATAGACTCAAAATTAAGAGGAAGGAGAAAGCATTACGAAAGGTGGATTTATGTTAATGACTATTCCAAAATATTCTAAAGGAATTAGTTTTCTGATTATTGAGCTTCATGAATACTCGGTTTCATAAAAGGTTTATCTTAAAAAAGATATGAATATTTATGAAGGTATGGATCTTCAAAATGGTTCTATGGAATTATAGTGTTCTACGTGATAGCTAGAATCTCCATGATTGGTTTTAATTTCAATAGAGATTCATAAATAAATGAAATTCATCATCATTATTTTGGAGGTTTAAAAAAAGGATGTTAGAAGCTTGGGATCTTCAAAAAAGGTTAAACTTATAAAAACTCATATACTCCCACTTCATTTGAAATGAAATGAATTGGAGAAAAGGTTTAATTGTTCTAAATTCACAATAACTAAGAGATTCAAAAATCACTAATTTGAAGTGATATGAAGCATTGAAAAAAATACTATATTAGTCTTGAACAATGTGTAGGTGACTTTGATAAACAATATTCATGATGATATGGTATTCCATAATGACATAGGGTTATCTTAAGGGTGTTTTCTTCATTAATGAAAATAGTTTTATAAAGAGGAATTTAGAAATAGCTATACAAAAGTTCATGGGTTCAAAATTATGAATTTCATTGAATCATAAAGGGGGATTCATGAATGCTATGAGATTCACATAAAATAGTATTCATCATATTTTTTATCATTATGATTCATTAAAGTGAATCAAATCAAATCAATTGTTCATTTAGAGTCTCATTATAATCAGGGGAAGAGAAATAAATGATAATCAACTGAAGAAATGTACAAGTTGGTTAACTGAGTCATACATTACAAAAAGTAGTCAGATAGGGGGAGTCAAAAAAAAATTCCATGGTAGGTAGTGTTCTATCCCTAAAATATTTTTAAGACACTATATCTAGAATATAGTGTGCATTTCTGAACATCTGAATAACAAAATAACTTGTCGAGATTCACTGATTTAGGTACGACTGATACATTATCATTGTATGCTTCATAGACTATACCTCAGTATTGAACCATGTATAAATGGTGTATTCTCTCATAACATGTGAATGGTAAATTAATGAATGATTCATTTATATATTTTTAATAAGATCCTTAAAATTTGGGATCAATATAAAACTTTTTAAAATAAAAATATAATACATTAATTCACCCCACCCACTTAGGTTGTTTTGGGGTCCTACAAGTGGTATAAGAGATTACATTTTTTTCAAGTTAAATATTTACTATGTTGTTTTAATGGACGATTAAACAAATTTTAGGGGTTTCTCCCTCATTTATGGAAGAAAATCTCAGATTTGGAAGAATAGTTTAAGATCTCATCTTAGATCCCTTGGGATGGAATTTATTTTCTCTAGTTACTAACTGATCCAGGTCACTAATGTGATATGTCTTTCAATATATAAAATAAAGAGGAATATTGTTGGTGTAGTTTGAGAAGCACAAAATGACCTTACTAAATTTATATATGATCAAATCTATTTGAATCTGATGAGTTTCACTTCATCCATGACCATGAAGGAGAAATTGGAATATACACACAATGGGGATAACAATGTGAAGGATGCCAAACTCCAACATTTTTTAATAAGTTTAATGATATGACAGTGCATCTAGATGAAAATGAAGATTGTATTTTAACCTAATTACTGAGGCTGATGGTGAAATTAGAGGAATTTGTGAAGAAATTGAATATATTGACATTGTGAAGAAAACTGTGAGATGGATTCCACCTCTTTAGAATCCAAATGTGTCTGATCTTATGGAAAGGGATTGGTCAAAAACTTCTATTCATGATTTTTTAACCAGTATAGTGCTGCATGAGATGAGAATCAAATAAAAAGGTACAAAAAATCTTTTAATAAAGGAAATGGAATTCAATTCCATGGGAAATGATGATATTTCCATATATATTTTTTACGAATACAATAAGGAACATGTATTTATTTTTCTTTTTTAAAATAAATTAAAGAGAGTAAATGTGATATCTAGAAGAAAAATTTCATCTAAATTGATTTCGATGTGGCAAAGTTGGTAACATTTCCTCTCAGTGTTCAGGAATGTTTGATTATGAATAATGTGAAGGAGGAATCTAGAAGAATCATTAGGAAAGGATTCCCCAAAATGTTGGATTCAAATAATTAAGGAAATTATAGGGAAAGAGTTTAATTTATATATAAGAACAAGGTGGTAATTAATTTTTATAATATGAAGGACCAAAGATTAAATCTCAAATCAATGCCTCCATGATGTATATATATGAAGATGTGAAACATTAAGAAGAAAAAGATTATTAGTTTCTTTTTGTTTTTGATCTCTAGGTCAAACTTGAGCGTTCTATTGATAAACCTAAACATCATAGAAAGTGGAACAAAAATATGGGAGTTATTTTGGAAGTGTTTTCTAAATATGTTTATCGATTTGAAGTAGAGATTGATTAAATAAAATAAGGGGATGAAGAACATTCAATAACTCTGGAAATCATTGAAGAAGTATTGGAACTTAATCTCCAGATTAAAGAGTAGGACAAAGTCATCAATGACCATACATCTAGACCAGATGATAGGTCTAATACATTTGAAGGACATGAATAAGAGTTTTTTACTCTACAGAGTAATTTGGAATCTGACTTAATATCATGGGAAACAAATAAGAAATTACTATTTGGAAGATTCTTATATGTAGAGCTATTAAAAAGAGATAAATGTGGTTCTAAAGGAGTAGAGAAGTCCTTTAATGGTCAAAGATCTACATGTATAGGAAAAAAAGAATTGGCTACAATGAAGAAATAACAATGGATGAAAATGGTATCTTCCAAAATAAAGGGAATAAGAAAGTTGAACATATAAAAAAGTCACTCGATGTCCAAAAAAAGAATTATTTGAAAAAAACAAAAACGATAGTTCAAAATAATCCCCTGGTAACCTGAATGGATCGCCAGTCATGAATCACTACATGTGAAAGGGGCATGTGGCAGAATGGATGTTATAGAATTGTTTCTTATTATAAATATTCAATTTTGTGGATTTCTATGCCATACCATGTACTACAATGAATATGTAAGGATCTATCTAAGTTTTGAAGCACCTGAAAGACAAAAAATGAGAATGAGAATATAACATTCATTAGATATAATTTATTTCTTTTATGGTTATTTCTTTCACTTTTCTTAATACAGCCAGAAATATGTTCATTGTAGGAAAAGTAACGAAGTAAACAATAACTACATATCATTGAGGAATTTTAATACCCATCATCCAAATATATTTTCTCTTTAAAATACATATTTTCAACTATTATAAGAATAATATTATGATTAATCCACACATAATTAAAAGATATTATAATGATCACCTTTTTTCATTCAATTTATTAGATATCTCATGTTTGTAAAAGAAGAAAATTGAGAAATCAAACATTGTATAAGTAGTCCACAAAGATACAAACAATAGAAGCATCAAGATTCAGAGTAGCAGATTTTCCAAATAGATTCATATGGTCTAATAAATGTGGTTTGAACATATGGAGATATGTAATTCATTATTTTGATCAGGATTATAGTATAACAGATTATGTAATGAATATACAGAGTAATAAAAATATTCTTGAATGCATCATATTTATCATTGAATAACTATAATTAAATTTATTGAACAATTATAATTACATGACATGAAAGTGGAGGAGAATAAAAATCCATTGAATTTGAATATTACCTAAAAAATCAAGGAATAAACCATGAGGTGGATGCGATGATAACCCCATGTAAAAATGGAGTTATTGATTATAGAAATCAATAGGAGAAAAATATGGCTAAATCTATGATGACTGAGAGTCATATTTCTCATCATTATCAAAAAGTTAATGTTCTGGTTGTTGTGTATAATCAAAATTGAATTGAGTTTTTATTGTAGAAACAATGATACCATATTAGTTATGGTATGGAAGGAATCCCTCTCTAAGGTATTTTCAATTTTTTTGAATTATATGATTAATCCAAAATAAAGAAGGAAATCATAATGACTGTAGTGATACTACAGGTGCTGGAAGATTCATAAGATATTCATTGAAGAGTAAATACTAAAAATGTTAAAATAATAATAATATATGATTTGAGGAATGTAGTGTTGTCAATATCATTGAAGAGAAAACCATAAATACATCAAGGATATCATATGTTGATGTGGTAGAAGATGAAGAATAAATTGGAAAATGGATAGATTCAAATGAACAAATAGTGGAATGATTGAAAAACAGATAGGGATTAAAAATCAATTATGTTTCATACAAATAATTATAAGAGGAATCCATGGATGATGAAACATTATTAGAACCTCATTGGAGAAATATAAGAGAAGAAATTGATCATTCAATAAACAATATTGATTGGACCACACCCACATAGTCAAGGATAATAAAGAAAGAAGCACATTATATCTTCTTAAGAATTTTATAACCAAACTCATTAGAAGGTGAATCAATGGATGAATCATGGTTCATGACCATGAATGAAGAAAAAGATTATATTGATAATAACAGGATATAGGAAATTGTTAAGAGACCTAAAAACAAAAATCTGATGATAAGAAATTGGATCTTTTGAAAAATAGATGACCATGGAAATGTGATCAGAAATATGGAACACTTATCTTGTAAAGGTTATGCATAGATTGAAGGCATTTATGTTGAAGAAACATTTTCTCTAGTAGCTATACTACATTCGATTGGGATTTTTTATTCCATGGAAATTTTGAGTTATTACAAGTATTACATGGTGGAAATAAAATTTATGTTCTTAAAGAGTTTTCTCAATGAATAAATATAAATTTAACAACTATTTTTATTTATGATTAGAAATTTTGAGACATTGGTTTTATGAATAAAGAATATTCTTTATGATCATTAGTCGGCACCATGAACATGGTATTCTCAACTCGATGTTTATCGCATGATTATTGAGTTTAAACTGCGAGGTTTGGATCATAATCTCTATGTTAATAATTATCATAAATATAAATTTATTGTGTTTGTGTGTGTTTGTGTATGTGGATGATATTATTTTTAGCAGAATTAGAAAGATCAGTATAAGAATTTTCTAATCATAGGAAATTTTAATTTGAAATGTCCATGACTAGTAAAATAAAATAACTTTTGGTTCTGAAGGTTGTTAAAAAGAAATATTATATCATTATTTATTAGGAATAATATTCAGGTATGATTCTTAATAAATTCATCATGCATGACTCAAATCCAATATCAACTCTAATTGCAGTTTGGAAAAAACAGGGAAATCATGAAGATGGGAGATATGGGGATCCCACCCAAAATAGGAGAATCATTATAATCCTATCAGACATAATTATAGAACATCCAAGTATCATATTTTCAAAATTCATTTTGAATCACTTTCAATTTAATTTTATGGAAGTGCATTCAGAAGTAATAAAAATGAATCATGAGGTTTATTCAAGATACATTAAATTCTAGAATATACTTTGTATCATGAAGATATAATGAAATATTATCATTATATGATACTGATGGGCTGGATATGTGGTGTATGAATAGACTGCTAGGGATAATTCTTTCATTATAAGAAAAACTGTGTACGATGGTTGAGAAAGAAACTAGAGATTACTTCTCTTAGTAAAACTAAAAAAGAGTATTTATATTATATAAAGTCATTCACTAAACTATTGTGGATGAAGAAAAAAATTATAGATATTGGTGATGAAGTGAAATAGACCATATAGATTCACAGTGAAAATAAGATCGTGATTAATCTTATAAATAATCCAGATCCACACACTCATACCAAATGTATTAAGATCATATATCAATTGATTAATTAAATAGTTAACCATGATGTGATTAAATTGTACCATGTTATAACATATGATCAAATGGACACAATTATTTTCAATCCATTATAGTAACCAATTTTCTAGAAACATAGGTCAAACCACTATGTTTAGCCCACTCCAAGTGCAAGACAAGGTTACAGTTCCACTCTTCTCTATATCTGTGTTAATTTTTTAAATCTTTTAATTGAGGTTATGTAGTTTTATACGGAAGATATGATCTAGGGTGGTCTATTTTGTGATCTAAAAGTATAGGTACATGTTAATGTGGTTTATTTCAAAAGGTGTAGAATGTAGTAATTCAACCTCACAAATGTTTTTCATTTTCATGTTATTCACAATCCATGTAATTCTTCTGAGACACAATGAGAATCTAGTTTTATGGGGAAAAAATTCAAACATCATAGAAAATATATTGGATATATTTAATGATTCATGAACACAATATCATAATTCATGCTTTCCCTATTGTTTTATACTCTGATATTTTTACACATAGACACTTATTGTAGGATGATTTGTTTCTCTCCTATATAGTTTTTTTCAAGGAGGGTGATTTATTGAATTTTTCTAACATATTTCCTAAATCCCAAAGGGGGAGATTTTTTGAACCAAGGACTATCATAGTTGGCAGCTAGAAATGAATTCTAGTTATTTTTTATTGTCAATATTCACTGAGTTGATTAGGGTGTTTCCAAGGAATGTTATCATATACAATAATATGTCTTTAATGATGTTGGTGGTGTCTTTACCTAGTGCTTCCAAATATTTGTCCTCAAAATCAAGAGGAAGGAGTAAAATTCATGAAAATTGGTTTTATGGGATTGGCTATTCAAAAATATGGTAACCTATTATTTTTCACGATGAATGAGATTTGTGATGACTTGTTTCAAAAAAAGTTAATATATATGAGGGTATAGAGCTTCAAAAATGTATGGAGCTTCACGAAAATGTTATGTAAATATGATGTTCCTAGAGACGACAAAAAGCATAGCGATTTTACTCCTCATAACTATGAGAAGCATTAAAAAGGGGCTTAATTTAATTGAAGCTTCCCAAATAGTGGCTAATCACGATCATGGTTTTGTAGGTTCATAAAAAGTGTGATGGCATATGATCTTGTCAAAATGATCAACCTGTAAATAGGAGGATACCCACAATTCATTTGACATTAAGATAATTGGAGAAAAGGATGAATCATTATGAATTAATAAATTCTAATATCGTCATTAATTAGTAATTATATGTGAACATGACCCTCACAAAAAGGATATATTATAATCTTACAATTGATATGTATCTTATAAATTGGATTTTTTTTATGAAAATATATTTTATGATAACATAGTGTTCTTTTAAGAGAGTTTTCATTACGAAGGTGGTTAGATTCATAAATTGGCTTCATAAAAGATCCTCTTGAAAGTGCATGTGATCAAATTTTATTATTTCATTGATATATAAAAGGATATTCTCGAAGGATATGAGCTTCATGAACATCATTTTTAATCATACAGTTTATATTTATAGATATTTCATGTCCATAAACTCAAATATATAGTGAAGTATAGTCTCATTATAAACATGGAAAAAGACATTAATTACAATATAATAATGTGACCTACAATTTAGTAAACTTAGTAAGACATCAACGAAACAATTAACTAGGGGGAGATGATTGAAGTGGATTATGGGAGACATTTTGATATCCCTGAAATCATGATAAGGCAGTTTCCCTGGAATAGAGTTACTATTTTTAAACTTTTTTAATCCACATTAGATAGTAAATCTAAGTGGATTTCGGTAAAACATAAACATTATAGGCATATGATCATTCAACTAGCCCTTAGTGGTCAACAATGTGGAAATATTTTTTTGTCAATCTACATTTGAATTCTTAATTATTACATGATTCCATTTGACAGGTTTAAAAAGAATACACTAATTTGGGAACAAGATCAATTACTTTAAAAGAAAAAGATGACACCATGATTCACCCCTCCCCTCTCAGAGTATTATAGGGTCCAACACTCCCATAGAAAATTTTTATAAAGGATACCTTATTTCCAACAGGTAAATTATTACCCATTCACCTTTAGAAAATTTAAATGATTTTTCTTCCTACTCTTTTTAAAAGTGGGATATTGGATGTTCATTCAACCATGATATTTCCCTATAATGATTTTATAATTTAAATTCGACCTCTAAATATTATCTTGATAATAATAATTCCATTGGGAGTCTCTAATATAGATTCTAACATTGAGGGAACATTGGATGAATTCTTCATAGCATTCAACATCTTAAGACACTAATAATTTTCATAAATCATAAAATTTCACCACTAAAAAAGCATCCAAAAATATATTCTACGTGAATGATATATAATGATCAAATTTTTATGTTTATCTTATATTACCTAATTGTTTCATATTAAATTTTATTGATGCTAAGAAAATCCCTCTCATTTAATAATTCAATGTGCGAGGAATGTATTTATCAAAAAAATCAAGAATTCTTTCAACTACATCACTTCAATATCATCATATGGATTTTTTATCAACATCCACTATCTATCAGGTTTACTCCCATTAAATATATAATAAAAACAACCTTATCCTTTCATGATCATTGAAAGATAAAAAAATACATTTTTAGTGAGGTTATCCAATATTTCATGATTTTGGGATCAGAAGATACACTGAAGGTTATTGGTCTTCATCATATAAAGGTCTCAATTTCAACATTCTATTTATTAGGAGTAAGTGGTATTTTCTCTTAGTTCATGTTTTTACTCAAAACATTAATTATTTGTGAAATATATTTCAGGGTGTTCCAAAATCATGATCCCATTAGTATTCACACCTTATATGGGAAGTCAACAAATTTCCCATAATATTGGATGTTGAATTGTTCTCACTGATTCTTCATCACAAAATAAACTAAATAGAATTTCTCCTGATGCGAATTTTTAACTATAAAAAAATTAAAATTTGAATCCATGAGAATTAATGAGATAACTCATAAATCACATTTTTTTATAACAAATGAATTTATAGGGTTTAATATATGTCATGATTGATCAATTTATAAAAAAAATCTTTTGTACAATTTTAGTCTCTGAATATTGATTTCCATTGAACATGCTAATTTACTAACTAAATCCCCTATGAGTTTTATACCATGTTTGAGAAAATATAACCTTGTTATTAAAATGTTGATGATTGATTCATGAATAATTCACATTTTGGGGTTATTACCCATAGGTACAATTATTCTAAATCCACATCAATATTTAGTACCCATATAGGGTTGAAATTTCATTAAAAAACATAATTTATTTTTTACCAAAGTAATGGTATATTTTCTATTTTCGATACATAACCCAATGGATTTTAGTTAGGTTTTCTAATCACAATTAACAAAAATTACTGTACAATATTTTGATACAAAATTTAACAACCCATGTATTTTTATACATACTAACTCATGAATTATTACATAAATATACACATAACACAATCAAAAAGGATTATGATTCCTAACTGATATTGGGAGCAAGATACAAAATATAATTATTATAAAGAGGGAAACAACTATAACGACCCAATATTGATACACATAGAAATTACATTAATATTTTGGAATACTTAATACATGAAAAGAAATATTACCAATGTCCATATTATTTTAGAGCCTCTAGAAACTAGAAAACATAAATTTACATCATAAAAAATCTACATATTCTCCACCATTATCCTTCATAACTAGAACCCCGTTTTGACACATCTTACAAAATACCCTTCACCAAATCCTGGGGGGAAATAAACATGAAAAGGGGTGAGATCAAATGCTCAGTTAGGGTAATCATGGAAAATATTTTAAAAATTTTATGCATAATAATGTAAAAATATGAACATACCCATTCATAAAAAAATAACACATTTAACATATTCAAAAATCATGAGTCATAAAATAAATAATTGTATTTCATAAGGAATAAATTATAATGGAATCATGAACCATGGGAAAATAGAATTGGCTTAAAACATGGTACTATCAAAAACATAAGCACATAATTTGATTTATATAGTAGACACGCCATTTCTACCAATACCAATATAGTGGACAAATTCGATTATTGAACCGTGTTTATTTTCCATTCCATATATGTATTATTCAACTAGAATTACTTAGTGTTCTAGCCATGTATTACTGAACTAGATTTACTTTCCATTACATTTATGTATATCTCATATTATTTAAATCATTACATAATGAATTGGGTAGAGATATTGGTCCCACATATCTCAAAAATAAATCATTCTTACATGTACCATGAAAACATTAACCTTTCACTGTTGCATATCCTAACAAACAAAAAAAATGATTTTCTTAAACATTGTTCAATTATAACATAATACATATAAGTTAAATGGATTACATAAAAATAATTCCATCATAAATAAAATCAATGAAATTTAATAATAGGAATAAAAACATAACCCTATGTTATATTGTAACGCCCCGAAATTTTGAATAAATATTGTTTCTAAATTTTGTGTGTTAGTTTTATACTCACCAAAACTATTTCATTTCATAACATGAGTATAATTAAAACGAGACCATTGGGTTTTAACTGTTATATGAACATTGGTCAATATGAATATTGGAAACTAAATGTTGCGATTATTGTCTCTAAATACAAGTGTTCTTTGTAATTAATATAGAAAGAAGATTTGATGGCCTCATCCAATAGTCTCTGGCCAATCAAAGCCCATCTAAAAGAACTTGGGATGGAGGTAGCACCACTGGGCTTTGCTCTAGACCAAACCCAATATGAACATCATCGTGTGAAGTTAGAACAGAATCGCCTTCGCGAGAAGTTCAAACAGATAGAAATTACTACTCGTGCAATGTTGGCCAATCCACCCTCAGATTCTCTCACCTTAGCACACCTTACACTTAGTTCTTATGCTGGGGTTATAAGAGGCTATGTAAGGAGACCGTAGCTACTATGTTTAATCCTTTGAGATAAATAAAATTTTGTTTTCTTCTTATGGTGAAGTTTGTAAATTTTCAAATTTCCGGATAAATGTAGGATGTATATTATTGATGAATTTTATAAAAAAGATATTTTTTAAATATTTTTGTAAACATTAAAAAATTAGTGATGTGTAATTATTTTCAAAAAATGGTTTTGTGCAAATTTGTTCAGAAAAAAATTTGGAGTTTAATAAGATCAACTTCATTTTTGGTGAATTGTGATTTTACGCTTAGGATTAGTAATGTGACCAAATGGATTAGTAATCTCACTTAAAGAAAGTATTAATATAATATAGTCACCTTGATTAATTAATTTGATTCAATAAAATAGGTAAATAACTATTTCATAAATTATTAGTCAAGTATTAGTCTTTTCGAGTGAATAGTTTTTTTTATTAAAATTTAAATTAAAAATATTTAGAAATTTTTTTTATAAAATGGGATTTATTTTTGAATTCAGACCATCCATATTATGCTAAGGTAATTTTTGGGGATTCTTAGGAAAAAATGAATTTTCAGTGAATAGTGTTTTTATTTAAAAATTAAATTAAAAATATTAAGAATATTATTTTTATAAAATTGACTTTATTTTTGAATTCAGAGAATTGATATTATGTCAAGATAAATTTTTGGGTGATTTCTAGAAAAGTTGAAATATCTGTGAATAGTAAAAATACAGTTTTAGGGTTTCGATATGTTTAATGACATCATAACTGCATCATGATGATGTCATGAGATATTTTAAGGGATGTTCAACTAAAGAGGTTCAATTATTGTATGAGGGTCCCATGTGACCTAACACCTTGGGAAATACCATGGGAAAGCCCATGGTTTAGCCAATACCACCAATGAGGTGTCCCTTGGCCATTAATGCCTTGTCCCCTCACATTCCCTATAAATACCAAGCCATTATCTCATCCTTTCGACTCCAAAATCATCCTCAATGAATTTTGGGTCACCTTACCTCCCAAGGAGTCCTCCCAAGGTGCCCCCAAGCCCTCATGTTCCCAAACATTCAGTTTTAAGAGTTGCGTTTTAAGGTAAGGGATCTTACCTCTCTCTTTCTTTCCAAGTACTCTCTTTTATGTCATTTCTTTTATGATCCTTGTCCTTATGTTGGAGGATGTTAATTTATATTCATACTACATTCCTTTTCATTTTCATATGATGATAGACCCCCTCTTTCTCTCATCAATTCATTTTATGAATGTTTAAGTGGCGCCGTTAGGCTGCCGATTTTTATGGGATTCTTTCACCCTTCTCGTTTTCCAGATCTATTTTCATGTCAAGTCATTAATGTTACTTTCTATTATGTTGGGTTATGATCACTATATCTATCATACTTATCTTTTATGTTCATATTAATAGAGACAATATTTGATCTCGTCAATTCAATTTTTTAGTTTTAAGTGACGCCGTTAGGCTGTCAAATTTTCATTTAAGAAATAGTATTTTTGTCTTCCATTCAAGTTTTTCGTTCATATGGTATGTCCTTTAAATTTAATTACCATGTCATTATATCCTTTATATTTTGTCCCTCTACTATTTTATGGATCATTTATGAGTGGGTGACCCATGTCCCCTCTCTTTTCAATATTTTCTGAAACCCTGCAACACACCCATTATGATGCCGAATTTTTGTCTCAAAATGTCTCTCTGTTTTTCTCAAATTATTTTCTTTTATGAAGTGAATACTCAATAATATTTATTATACAGGGGTATTCACATATATACTGAAATTTTCTTTTTTAAATTCTGGGTGTTACATACATAAAACTCGCTTTCCATTTCTGTGGGTTTAAAGTGACATAAAGATCATGTATTCAAAGAAGTTTTTAAAATGATATGATTATGAAATGAAACCCATTTATTTTATGCTATATGGGTTATTTGTGAAATTTTTATGATGATATATGTGGCTCAAATGATGATAAAGACAAATTTAAGGGTGCGACCTGTGTGCGCTCCAATGCATTGGGTAATGTTCTAACCACTAAAGATTAAAATTTTAATGATACCTTGGTGAATAACCATGGTAATTTCAAATAACACCATGGGGATGGACCTTGGTGATATGTTCATTATTGTCTATGTTAAATTTTTTAGCCACATCTTCATGTTATGAAATAAATTATTTTTATTTATTATTTGCCTCATGATTTCTTTCTCATGCCTTAGAGTTCTTTTCATGACTTTATTGATGTAACACAAGGTCACATGTTAAATGATTCCCTTGTTTCCCTTACTGGGCCTTCTGATCACCCTTTCATTTGATTTATTCTCCCAGGTTATGAGATGATGTAATGCACATAGAATGAACAAATGATGAATCCTTTCAAGTGTTTAAAAATAATGTTTTATGTTGTCATGTATTAAGTTTTTGGTTTCAAAGATAGTAATCCTTAAAGATCCTCAGTTTTGTATAATGTAATGAATGTTTATGTGATAAAAAGGCGGGATTATATAGTTGGTATCAAAGGATGGTTTAGTTATTTGTGGAAATAAGTATATGAAAACTTTAGGAATAACCCTATAGAAAATTTTAAATATAGGAGATTTTCCTGGTATTTTTTTAGTATTGAGTAAGTGGGTTCGAAACAAATAAATCCCTGTCTGGATACGAACAAGTTGATGTGGCTATGGAACAGATGTTCCTAGGCGTGAAAAATCTAACAAGGTGATTCAGGCATGACCCAGGGTATCCTATTGCACGACAACGTGCCTTACTACACTCTTGGTTTGAAACTCCCGGGGGATATGCTTTTGTAAATTCATAAGCTCTGTATGAACCATTATTAAAGGGAAAAAGATAAAATAAAATAAAGATTCACATAAGAATATATGATCACGGATAACCTAGATTGGAACCTATCAGATCACAATTTAGGGTATACTTTTCTTCTATAAGTTTATCCTTCTATGCTTTAAGTTTTGTTTTCATGATTATTGGCTATGTATTTAAGCCCCCTTATTATACTTTCTTTTCATAGTTAATGGCGGGAAATGGAAGAACATTTCCCAACAACCAATGTGATAGGAAATGTGAAGATTTTCCTATTAATATGATAGAGATGATGATAGATCAAGTTGAACATATTGTGATTATACCAAACCAGCTATCAAAAATCACAATTAATAATTAGTACCTAGTTGAATGACCAAATTCATCAAGGAAGAAGAAGACGAAGTCTCAAGGATGCTCATATGATAAAGTTGATAAGGGAAAGAAGACCCAATTTTCTTTGTGTAAAAAGTGTGGAAAGGGGAACCAGGAGAATGTCACAAAGGAACTAAGAGATGTTTTAAGTGTGGGGTGATAGGGCATAATGTATCCAATTTCTTTAAATAAATGGGTAATGTGATGAATATAGATATGGTTTGATCTAACGTACCTTATACTTTTCAATGTCGTAAATATGGAGAAGCTGGACATTATCTAAGGCATTGATCTCCGAGAAGGGATGAGAAGAATGATGAGAATCAACTATCATCAAGGACAAGGGAAAAACTCAAGTCCTATGCTGAAATGAATCATGATAACTAATATACATATAACTCCTTCTCAATAATTGTCTATGTCATGTTGTATTTTAGTTCGTGCCCTATGAGCATATCTTTAATGTGTTCTAAGAACATCGAGTCACTACCTAATATGGTTTTATATCATTAAGGAAAACATTTATTGTTATGTACCACATGTTGATTTTGTGAAGCTGTTCTTCTTGGAAAAAATAAAGAGATTATTTGGGGATTAAAAGATGATTATTATTATTTTGGAAGACGTTCACTATTTTAGGAACCCTATACGATCGAGGTAAATAGATTACTATGATATTTTATTTGAGGAGAAAAGGTTGACTTAAATTTTGAAGAATCGATGAATTTAAGTTGAACTTATAGTAATTTAGGTTAGTTACGAAAATGATGAACCAATCTTGGGGAAAATATTTTTCAGTTAGTTACTTTTGTTATAAGATGTTAAGAGTGGTTGATGTTGTTGGGAGATGAACAATAAAGTTTATCTTGGAAGACTATGTTATCAAATCCTTCTTATATTTGGGTTTCAATCATAGTTTGGTTTATTTTGAGGAATTTTATGGACAATTATTTATGGAATGATCTATGTTGAACTTTGGGTAGTGCCGTGGAACTTTGAATATTTAATGTAGTTTCCCTTCATATGGGTTTTTTTTCTTTTTGAAGAGTCTTTTTATCTTAACCGTTATGTTTTTGGGATAATGTTTAAAGATAGAATAAATAGATAGTTAATCTTTTGTGGATTATGTGATTATATAGGAGATGATTCATGAGCGTTTGATGAGACCTAGTGTTTTTGAATACACATCATTTGGAGAAATGGTTAGTTTTGGTAGAAACTTATTAAAGTATGAAACCCTACATGAAGGTAGTTATATTTCATTATGTTTTTTTTCATTGTCGTAAATGAATTCCTCAAAATTATGAAATGGAACGTAAAAAAACATTGTTGTTTTACGTTTCCTACTAGGTAATCAAAGACCGTTTACACACATAATAATTTTTTGATTTTCTTGTGGTTAAATTTATCCTAATAATGTTTTCTATCACTCTCCATCAGAACATGACCCTTCAGTTTCTCTTCCATATCCATATTTCCCTATATGGAATGTTAGTATGGGTTAACTTGGGTGACCGTTTTACTTCCCTTTATTTCTTTTAATGTAATAGTTTTACTGAATCCTTTTTCGATGTGGGACTTTCAATGAAATTTCCAAGCCCAATTTCAAAAAAATTGCGACGACGCAATTTCTTAAGGGGGTAAGAATGTAACGATATGAAATATTGAATAAATATTGTTTCCTAATTTTGTGTGTTATTTATAATCTCAACAAAACTGTTTCATTTGATAACATGAGTATAATCAAAATGAGACTGTTGGGTGTCGACTCTTATATAACCATTGGTCAATAGACCATAGGAAACTAAATGTTGCGATTATTGTCTCTAAATACAAGTGATCCTGGTTAATTAATATAGAATCAATATTCGATGAACTCATACAATAGTCTCGGGCCAATCGAAGCCCATCTAACAGAACATGGGAAGGAGGTAGCACCACTGGGCTTTTCTCTGGACCAAACACAAGCCGAACATCATCGTTTGAAGGTAGAACAGAATCACCTTTGTGAGATGTTAAAACTGATAGAAATTACTACTCGTGCAATGTTGGTCGAGCCGACCTTGGATTCTCTCACCTTAGCACACCTTACACTTAGGTCCTATGCTGGGGTTATAAGGGGCTATGTAAGGAGACCGTAACTGCTTTGTGTAATACTTTGAGATAAATAAAAATGTGTTTTTTTCTTATGGGGAAGTTTGTAAATTTTCAAATATCCGGATAAATATAGGATGTATATTATTGATGAATTTTAGAAAAATGATATTTTTTAAATATTTTTTTAAACCTTAAATAAATAATGATGTGTAATGATTTTATAAAAATGGTCTTCTGCAAATGTGTTCAGTATGAAATTTGGAGTCTAATTAGATCAACTTAATTTTTGGTGAATTGTAATTAATGAATAGTGATTTTAAGCTTATGATTAGTGATGTGAACAAATGGACTAGTAATCTCATTTAAAGAAAGTATTAATATAATATAGGCACACTGATTAAGTAATGTGATTCAATAAAATAGGTAAATAACTGTTTCAGAAATTATTAGTCAAGTATTAGTTTTTTCAGATGAATAGTGTTTTTTTCATTAAAAATTAAATAAAAAATATTTAAAAAAATATTTTTATAAAATGGAATTTATTTTTTAATTCAGACCATCGATATTATGCTAAGGTAATTATTTGGGATTTTTCTAATAAAATGAATTTTCGGTGAATAGTGTTTTTATTTAAAAATTAAATTAAAAATATTTAAAAATTTATTTTTATACAATAGAGTTTATTATTGAATTCATAGCATTGATATTATGTTAAGATAAATTTTTGGGAGATTTCTGAAAATGTTGAAATTTCAGTGAATAGTAAAAATACATTTTAAGGTTTCGTTATGTTTAATGACATCATAACTGCATCATGATGATGTCATGAGATATTTTAAGGGATGGGCGACTAAAGGGGATGCATTATTGTACGTGGGGTCCCATGTGGCCTAACACCTTGGGAAATACCATGGGGAAACCCATGGGTTTGCCAATACCACCAATGAGGTGTCCCTTGGCCATTAATGCCTTGTCCCCTCACTTTCCTTTTAAATACCAAGACATTATCTCATCTTTTTTACTCCAAAATCATCCTAAACGAAGTTATGGTCTCCTTACCTCCAAAGTAGTCCTCCCAAGGAACTTCCAAGCCCTCAAGGTCCCAACCTTTGAGTTTTATGAGTTACGTTTTAAGGTAAGGGATTATACCTCTCTCTTTCTTTCCAAGTACTCTTTTTTTTGTCATTTCTTTTATGCTCCATATCCTTATATTGGAGGATGTTACTTTATATTAAACCTAATTTCCTTTTCATGTTCATATTATGAGAGACCCACACTTTCTCTCATCAATTCATTTTAAGAATATTTATGTGGCGCTGTTAGGCTGCCGAATTTAATGGATTCTTTCATCCTTCTCATTTTAAGATTTATTTTCATGTCAATCCTTTTATTTTCCTTTTTATTATGTTGGGGTATGATATCTATATCTATCATACTGATATTTTATGTTCATATTATGAGAGACCCTATTTGATCTCGTCAATTCATTTTTTTTAGTTTTAAGTGATGTCGTTCGGCTGCAGAATTTTCATAAGAGAAATCTTGTTTTTGTCTTCCATTCATGTTTTTCATTTCAAAATGTATGTTCTTAAAATTTCATTACCATATTCTTATATACTTTATATTTTGTCCCTATCATATTGTATGGATCATTTATGAGTGGGTGACCCATGTCCCCTCTCTTTCCAATATTTTCTGAAACCCTACAACACAGCCGTTATGCTGCCGAATTTTCATCTCCAAATGTCTCTCTTTTTACCAAATTATCTTATTTTATTAAGTGAATACTTAAAACTATTTATTCTATAGGGGTATTAAAATATATACCAAACTGATCTTATTTAAATTTTTGGAGTTACATACATGAAACCCTCTTTCCATTTCCGTGGGTTTAAAGTGACTTAAGATCATGTCTTTAAAGAAGTTTTTAAAATGTTATGATTATAAAATGAAACCCATTTATTTTATGCTATATGGGTTATTTTTGAAATTTTTGATGATGATATATGTGGATCACATGATGATAAAGATAAATTTAAGGGTGCACCCTAATAGCGCTCCAATGCATTGGATAATGATGTAACCATTAGAGATTACAATTTTAACGATACCTTAGTGAATAACCTAGGTAATTTCAAATGACACATTGGGGGCGGACCTTGATGTTATGTTCATGATTTTCTGTTAAATTTTGTATCCACATCTTCAAGTTATGAAATACATTATTTTTATTTATGATATGCCTCATGATTTCTTTCCCATGCCTTAATGTTCTTTTCATGACTTTATTGATGTATCTCAAGCTCACATGTTAAATGTTTCCCTTGTTTACCTTACTGGGACTTCTGATGACCCTTTATTTTGATGTATTCTCCCGGGTTATGAGATGCTGTAATGAACATAGGATGAAAAAATGAAGAAACCTTTGAAGTGTTTAAGAAGCATGTTTTTTGTTGTCATGTTTTAAGTACCTGGTTTCCAAGACACTAAACCTTAATGATCCTCAGTTTTGTATAATGTAATGAATGTTTATGTGCTAAAAAGGTGGGATGCTATACATATTATTTGGAAGACAATTTTGATAAAACACTTAAGATTAATTCTAGAAGAAAATATCCATTCTTCTTCAAAAATGTTTTCTATTCTGAAATTTCATGATATTTTAAAAGAAATGAATTTAGTTGAAAATAAACATGAATTTGTTTATAGAGATATTTTTGGAAATAATTCATCATGTGACCATAAAAAACCCTTCATGTTATATAAGTTAAAAAACATTCTCTTGTATTTTTCTCGAAAAGTCAAAATATACATTTTATGGAAAATGAAATAAAGATTACTTCCATACCATTTAATAAAAATTCACCAATGGGTAAAATTGACATTAAAAAAATAGTATATGAATAGAAATAATATTACAGAATTAGGAAACATGGATGTGGATGATAAATATACCACATTAAATACTTACGTATAAACAATCATGGATAACAATGTGATTGAAGAATTATCCCTTACCAATTCATAATCAGACAAATTGCTTGCCTTAAAAAATAAATAAAATTATATGTATATTTAAATAACCTAGAATTCAAATAAATAATAATAAAAACATTCATGGGTAATATAAACAGAACATAAAATAATTGGATGGTGTATAAGACATATGTCGAACCGAAATAAAAGTTAGAAAAAATATTACCTTACCTTAGTTCCAATATGTTTTTTATGTATCCAAAAATTATTTATAATGATTTAAATACGGTAAATTATTTATTATGGAATAATAATCATTTTTATTATAACATTTATGATCATATTTTCATGCGTTTTTTGTAACAATTCATTGTTACTTTTTATTCGGGTATTAACTGTTTTATATTATTATTCATGTTTTGTCAGATACATTCTTTTTCTTATTTTTTAGGTTATAGTTATATAATTTGAATCATGGTATTGGTATAAAGTATATCATATTTATTCATTAAATTTATCTATATAATCATTCTTTAATTAATATTATGTTGAATGAATGACATCACACCGTGGAGACGGAAAGCCGTATGTACGCACGAGCGACGCTATCAATCCCATAATTGTTGAATGGTATTGAATTTGATGGTGTATAGTATCTCAAAATGAATATAAATATGTACTAATCATGTATATATTTATTAATTCTGTCATTATACCCATCCATGTTAGGTGGTGGGGAAAAATGGATTTCACCATGGCGTGGAGACGGTAAGTCGTACATACGCACGCTTGGTGATTTCATTTCTTATAGGATTGTTAGAACATGGACTATGGTTGTTTCATAATTATAATTATATCTTATTATATATTTAATACTATATTTATTAATTTATAATGAATCAACTCATGAGGTGTAATAATAATAATAAGTAATTTTGAAAGAGTCAGTAAATGATATTACCTCTTCTTCGATGTGCCTCCTCTAAATCTTGTTGTAGAGAACTAGAGTTTTTATTTGAATAATACCTTGAACTATAGAATGTTTAAAAGGAATTTTAAATGTTAAATGTGAAGGTTAAGGTCAAGATTGAAGGCTCAAAATTATGTGAAGAGTTGAGGGAGGAAGTTCCCTTCTATAATTAGGTTAGGGACACTTTTGGAAACCTCAAAAATATTAATTTATAACAATTTAAAAATCAATCCAAATATATAAAAAATTAGATATATTTGAAGGTAATATATGATAATATTGAAATATTATCAACCAATAAAATTTATATAATTTTCTATGTCAATTTAAATATTATCATTTTCATTGACAATTAGTTATTCTATTTTATTTTAGTTAAGATAATAGGTGATTCAATATTAAAAGGGTGCCATATTTAATTATTTTATATAAATTATAAAAAAATATGAAAAAATTTAGAACATTTTAGACCATATAATAATAATTATATATTTTTTTAAATTGTTTTATTATTTTTAAATAATTTTAAAAAACATTTGTCTAACAGAATATCAATTGTGTCAATTTTGACCCTATTCTATTAATGGATTTTTATAAATATAATGATAAGGTATAATTATAGAAGAAAATATTTTATTATATCCCTAATGAGTCATGTTAGTCTATAAAATTAATCCGACAATTTAATTAGATAAATTATATTTATTTTATTATTTTTAATAACATTTATTTGATATATCCATTATTAAAATAATCACTATATCAATGTCATGTGATTATTTAATATACTTATTTGTAGAATAAAATATTTAAATAAAATAATATGATGAACATAAATTAAATATATTTCATAATAATATATTTGGTAGAATTTATCTTCTGCAAAATGCAACATAAAAAATGTTATACTTATTAAAGTATGAATGTGACATCTTTAACATCACTTGAAATAAAACAAAATAAATTCCATAATCACTTATATAAAAATCCATATGATCAATTTCATGGAACATGGATTCTTATCGTAGATATTTACTCAAACATTTGGATTTTTTCATGTTTTTAGCCCTTTTATTGTTATTAATATTTTAATAAAAATTGTTTTATGGATTTCTAATTAATTAATTAATTTGTATATCAATAAAGTATATGTCTTTAAGGAAATTATTAGTTTCCTAAAAATTAAAATTTAATTACCATGATGTAGGTAATTCTTTTATATTTCCATGAAATTTTTATGTTTGAAGATATCACTTGGTTATCTCTATATTAAAATTATTTTACTTATAAGAAATGTGAGCTTAACATTCTGTCAATATCATTGTTTTTATTAATATCTAAGTAATTTCCATTGTCTACTGGACCTTAAATGACTAATTTTAGAAGCAATGATGTGAAGGGTAGAATCTGATCCCTCAAAAATTATTTTGGTAGGTTTTAGGATCATTTTATTCTTCATATTGTATTATTTTTTACAATAATTTACCTTATTGGAATATAACTGCCTTAAATAAAAATTATTGTAGTTACTATTCATAAAATCCAAAAACAAATGAACCTATTAACATAATTTAGACCTGATGATTCCTAATATGGAATCCATTTTTCATAATTCAAGACATAGAATTGACAGAAAAATTTTAATATTAATTTCCATTGTCAAAAACCAAAAGTGGGTTTTTAAGAAGAAAAAACATATCAAAATATTGACAGGTGTTTATTTCCAATTTAAAAGTGAAATTAATTTCAATGAAAAAAAATGGATTAAATGATAAAAATATATTAATTTTATATATTAAAACAATTAAGTGATGTAACTTAACTATATAAATTATTTTGATGAAAAAATGTTGTTTTCCATTAAAATTTAGTTTATTTTTACTATTCATCAAAACATGATAATTGTTTAGGAAAATATAAAAAATTCATTAAAAGTAAATTTTGATGTCCCACTTCTAAAAAATTTTATTTTTTCAAATATAACATATAATGGTGTCAAAAATTAAATTATAAATGGGTTCCATATCAAAAGGAAGAAAAATTTCACTTTTTAAAAAATAAATATTTTATTAGAGAAATTGAATTTGTTCGTATATCATATCTATAAAATAAAAAAGATGAATTTTGATGTTAAATAAAATTAAAAATGCGGTTTATAATATTCAAAATAGTTACTTTATAATAATATTTATATAGTACATCGGTTTTAGTGAAATTTAGTATTGCGTACAATGTAAGCTATCGAGGAAGGTCACTCTTGCATGTAATTCATGCCAATTAAGTGTTGTATTTAATAGAAGATTCATTTGGTGTTGAGTATAACATAATCCAAACATAGTTCTTTTAAACATTGAAGACTATCTATACTCAGTAAAATCCGTTTAATAAAAAGAACTTGAAATTGTGTCTAACACAAGGAGAGAATATTGTTGAATATACTGAAAGATAATATAATGTTTTGTATTGCAGAAGATAATCTTGGTATATCATACAACAAAATACATAAATGAAATTTAAAAAGAATCTCTCTCATAAAATCTTGTGGTGTTACATTCTACCCCCCTTAAAATGAATTTCTCCATAAATATTCATTGGGGTATAAATGGTTAACTATATAAATGTTTCATTCATAGAAACCTACATCATAAAAAAGGAATATTAAGACTTCATTTCAAAAATTAAAGTTAGAAACATAATGTTTACCCAATGTAAATTATCATTGGGTTTCCACATAGAAGAACAAAGGTGGGAAGTGAAAACATGGATATGGAAGAGAAATCTACCCATCATGTTCTAATGGATAGTGATAGATAATAAGGTTAGGAGAACGTTAATAACTAGAAATACATGAGTCTTTGAGGATTTAAGGGACCATCTGATTCATCAGATAATAAGGTACTAGGATAACATTTTTTGTATTCAATATCCTTTTCCAAAAGTTGAATGATTTTTCATGAGAATAAATACTTACTTGATTTTTGTATAATCTCACCATTGTTCGTGCCTTGAATAATTTACATTTCATCTCTAATTTAATGAAATTAAGATGAATTTTTCATTTTTCAAGTATTATCATATCATGCGATATAATGATAGGGAATTCCAATAATCACAAGTAATCAATATGCATAAGTCTACCTATAGTGAGAATAAACGTATTTAGTTCCAAAAATGGACTTATACATCATCCATCGTACCACTCAAATAAAATAATATAACTCATACTATATTGGGACTTCTGGTAGGCCAGTGGTAGACGATGAAGGCATGTCACAATTCAGTTGTGGGTTCGATTCCCAAACCCTTTTCCGATGTTATGGGTTGTTTCCCATCTAGCAGGATATCCATTGTCTAAAAATATCCTATAATAATATTCCATAAGAAATATTAAAAAAATGTTTTTCCTTAAACAATACTATCCTATGTCCAACATAATCCATTATAACCTTTTTGCAATCCAAAATACTTCTGTCCAAACTCACATTAAAATAATAATTAAAAGAAAGGTCATATAACAAGCATGCGAATGCAATAATTTATCCCCCATAAATCATAAGATATATCTTTTTGATCATATTCCAAGCATTTGAATGAATTCATCGTGAATTCCCTTTAATCATGGTAATAAACTAAATTAATGTGTATACATATTGAAAACATGCAACTTACTTATTCCAAAACTTTTTTGATATATTTCTTAAGTCCCAAAAAGTTGTATAAATTATCCATGATTGCATAACCCGCTTGTCAATAACTCCATATTTAGTTCCTTAGAAACTAGAATCATCAAATTTACTTATTCAAATCCAACATATCTTTATCCAAACATCATTATCATAAAATAAGGGACATATTAAGTGTTATCTTCCCCTTAATCATGTGTTCTCAAAATATATCACCTTACCCTTAAATAAATTTTTATGTATGAATATAACTATTCAAAATATCCTTCATAATCCTTAATTAAATACTTATACTGAAAAAATATATATATTTTAGGATTCATAATCTTTCAAATATGAAACATATACACATCAATCATCCAACATTATTCCTAAACGATTACTCAGGATACATCATCTTCGTCCTTCATAAAATTTGAATTAGGTCATAAGTTTTCTCAAACTAATGATTCATAGTGTTAATGTAAACAATAATTTAACAATATCACATACCTTTCACATGTCAATTACAATCTATGTATCTTCAATTGTGTGACCAATACTCGTAGCATCTTCATTATTGTATTCATGATATTTCCATATTGGAAATAGATCTCCTTTAGTCCCATGATTTTGACATCTTAAAATATTTTCTATATAGTTATGGTTATTAAATATGACTAGAAATAAAAGTGCTAGAAATAATTATCATATATTAAAAACACATAAGTAAGGTAAATTACATATAACATTTCAATATATGATATATTAGGTTTAATATTATGTTATTCATTATTATCACAAAAAATCTAGGTTTGTAACCTATACATGACTTATCCTTAGGAAATCCAAAGACATATAATATAAATATCTCCAGGGATGTCACTAAAGCATACCAATCCGTGTTTCCAAAGGTTTTCTAAACAGTCGATCTGATACCAACTTTAACAACCCAAGATTGACATACATAAACATTACATTACTTTTGAATAATACTTAATAAATGACAAAAATATATTCCCAAATATAGTATTAGTTTAGTGACTTTGGAAAATTAAAAACATAAAAAAATGGTTTATAAAAAATATTCATAATTTCCACCTTTATCCTTCATATTGAGAACCCATTTTTGACACATCTGACATAATACCCTTCTTCAAATCCTAGGGGAAAAGAAACATGAAAAGGGGTGAGATAAAATTTTCAGTAAGGGTAAGCACAAAAAATATCTTTCAAAATTTAAACATAAGAATTTAAAAATATTAACATAACCTTTGATAAATAAACATACCACATTAAACATATACAAAAATCTATAGTCCTAAAATAATTCTTGGATTTTCATAAGGCATAAATCATAAAAGAAATCATGAAACATGAGAAATTAAAATTTTAAAAAAACATGTAACTCTGGAAAACAAATAAGAACATAATATTATTCCCATAGTAGCCATGGAATTTCATCCAAGACCATCATCATGGATAAATTGCATTACTGAATCGGGTTTACTTTTCATTCCAACCATATATTATTCAACCACAGTTACTTGTTGTTCTTAACCAGTATTACTGAATCATATTTACTTTAAATTACATTCATGTCTATCTCATGAGATTTAAATCATTACCCAATGTATTGGATGTTGATATAGGTCCCGACCATCTCATAATGAATTAATTATTATGTGTACCAAAAAAACATAAACCATTCACCATAGATTAACCTAAGGAACCAAAAAATGGGTTTCATAAACATCGTTACACTATAAAATAATCCATATAAGATAAATGGATTTCATAAAAATAATTACATCATAAAAACAATCAAATCAAAATAATATTAGGGATAGAAAAATAACCCCATGTCCTCTTATATGAAAAATAATTTTAACAAAACACTTGAGTTTAATTCCTGAAGAAAATATACTTTCTTATATAAAAACATTTTCTATTCTCAAAATTCAGTGCAATTTTAAAAGAAAATAATTTAGTTGAAAATAAAAAAGAATTAGTGTATAGGGATATTCACATAAATAAGGTTTCAGGGAACTATAAAAACCCATTCATTCCATATAAGTTAAAAAAACTTTCTTCTCGTACACTTATCAGAAAAGTATCAAAGTACATCGTATGGAAAATCAAAGTAAGATACCCTCCATAACACTTAATAAAATTTACAAAATGGTTATAATTAAATATAAAAAATAGTATAATAATATAAATAATATTACATACTTAGGAAACATGGATGTGTATGATAAATATACCATAATAAATACTTCTGTATAAATAATCTCAGATGAAAATGAGAAATGAAAAATTATCCCTTACCAATTTATAGTAAGTAGAATCATATTCCCCAGAAAATAAAGAAACTTATATGTATATTTAAATATCATATCCTTCATAATAATAATAATGAAATCATTCTTGGGTAATATAAACACCACACAAAATAATTAGATGGTGTATAAGACATATGTCCCACCGAATTAAAAGTGAGACAAAATAATACCATACCTAAGGACCAATAAGAATTGTATGTATCCTAACCTCTTCTATAATGATTTATATAATGTTAATTATTTATTACAGAATCATAATAATTCTTATGATAACATTTACGATCATATTTTCATCTGTTTTTTAGTAACATTTCATTGTTACTCGTTATTCGGGTAATATCTATTTTATGTTCTTATGCATGTTTTATTGTATAGGTTATTATTATTATTTTTATGTAATAGTTATAAAATTTCCATAATGGTATTAGTATAATATATATCATATTTATTCATTCAATTTATTTATATAATCATCCTTTAATGAATATTATGTAGAACGAATGACATCACACCGTGGAGACGATAAGTCGTACGTATGCACAAGCGACGATATCATTCCCATAATAGTTGAATGGTATTGAAGTTTATAGTTTATGTTATATCAGAATCAATATAATTTTATATTAATAATGTATATATTTATTAATTCCATCATTATACCCATACATGTAAGGTGGTTGTGAAAAGAAGATTACGCCACGGTGTGGAGATGGTAAGTCGTACGCACACATACATGGTGATTTAATTTTATATAGGATGGTTAGAAGATGTAATATCATTGTTTCATAATGATAATAACTTCGTTATTAAATTTTAATGAAACAACTTATGATGAGGAAGTTGAAGAACAAAGAAGTTGGAAAGAATCGGTAAATGATATTACCTCTTCTTCAGCATGCCTCCAAAAATCACCTCATAGAGCACTAGAGTTGGTTATTGAAGAATAAAAAGAACTATATAATGTTTATAAGGAAGTTTAGAAGGTAATATTTTAGGGTATATTTGATATTTAAGTCTCAAAATTATGTAAATAGTGGAGGGAGGAAATGCCCTTTTATAATTGAGGTGAGTGGCACTTTTGGAATCCTAAAAAATATGAATTCCTAATAATTTGAAAATCAATCCAAATATCTAAAAAAATGATATATATTTTAAGATAACATATTATAATATTTATATATAATCATCCATAAATGTTTATAAATGTTTTTATGTAAATTTAAACATTATCATTTTAATTGACAATGAGTTATTCTATTTAATTTCAATTAAGACAATACATATTTCAATATTAAAATGGTAAAATATTTACAAAGTTTATTTAAATTATAAAATAAATGATAATTTTAGAACATTTTAGACCATATCATAATTATTATATATTTTTATGAATTTTTTATGATTTTTAAACAAATTTTATAAAACATTATTTTAACTAAATACCTATTGTGTATATTTTGACACTATTCATTTCATGGAATTTTTGAGACCTAAAGATAATGTTGTACCCTAAAATTTTTTAATTATATCTCTAATGTGTCAAGGTCATCTATAAAATTCATTTAAAAATTTAATTATCCCAATTTATATTTATTTTAATTTTTTAATAACATTTATTTGATATTTTCATTATTAAAGTAATAACTACATCAATATTGAGTAATTATTTAATATAATAATTTTAGAATTAAAATTTGAAATAAAATAATATGATGAACATAAGTTTACTATATTTAATAATAAAATGTGTAGTATAATTTATCAACTAGATAATCCAATATTAAATATGTTATACTTATTAAATAATGAATGTGGTAACTTTAACATCACTTGAAATAAAATACAATAAATTTCACAAATCTCTTCTATAAAAATAAAAAAGGTAAATTGATCATAAATTGGATTCTTATGGTCGAGATATACTGAAAAAATATGATATTTTCATGTGCTTAGGCCATTTTATGGTTATTAGTATTTTAATAGATTTTTTATGGATGTCTCAGTAATTAATTAATTTTTACATCATCAAAATATAGGACATTGAGGTAATTATTAATTTAATAAAATATAAAATTAAATTACCATGATGTATTAAATTGTTTTATATTTCCATGGAGTATTTATGTTTGAATATATTACCTGGTTATCCCCCTATTAAAATTTTTATATTTATAAGAAATGTGAGGTTGACATTTTCTCACTTTTATTGGTTTTATTAATATCATTGTCATTTTCATTTTCATGTGGCCCTTAAATAACTAAATTTCAAACCTATGAAGTCAGGGGTAGAATATTATTCATAAAAAAATATTTTGGTAGGCTTTTTGATCATTTTATTCTAATTATCAAATTATATTTTATGCTAATTTACATGACTTACCTTTACACGCATTAAATAATAATTACTGTAGTTACTAGTCATAATATTAAAAAAATAAAAGTTACCTATTTAAATAATTTGTACCCACAAATTTAAAATATATAATCCATTTTCACAATTAAAAACACATATTGGAAAAAAATTAATTTAAAATTAATTTTCAATGTCAAAAACCAAAACCAGGTTTTTAAGATGAAAAAATTTATCAAAATATAGACATGTGTTTATGTTAAATTTAAAATTGAAATTACATCCTATTAGATAAATTATATTAATTGATAAAAATATATTCCATTTAAACATTAAAACTGTTAAAAAATATTATTTATCCATATTAATTATTTCGATGGAAAAAGTTGTTTTGAATTAAAATATAGCATATTTTTACTATTCATTAAAACATGATAATTATCCGAAAAATATAAAAAATTCATCCTAAAAAAATTTTGATGTCTTGATTCTAAAAAATAATTTTATATTTTCAGATAAAACATATTAACATTTAAAATAGTAAATTTAAAGTGGGTGCACCTTCAAAAGGTGACAAAAATGCATTTTTTTGTAAAATACTTCTTTTAACTGAAAAATTTAATTTGATCTTATATCATGTCTAGGAAATACATAAGATGAATTTTAATGTTATATAAATTTCAAAATGTGGTTAATACTATTCATAATGTCTTTTTTATAATAATATTTTAATAGTATATCGTTATTTAGTGAAAATTGATATTTCGTATAGTGTAAGCTATCGAGGAAAGTCACTCTTGCGTTTAATGCAAGCTATGTTTGTTTTCTGTTTAGTGAAATTGTTCTTTGGTGTTGTGTATAACATAAAAAACAAAATTATTTTACAAATTGAACAAAATATACACTCACTGAAATGAATTCTATAAAAAGAACTTGAAATTGTGTGTAACACAATCCAAGTATAGTGTTTTGTATACAAGAATCTAATACGGTGTTGAGTATAGAAAAAGATAATATTGGTGTAGCATATAATAGAAGAAATCCATGAAACTAAAAATAATCTATCTCATAAAATCATGGGGTGTTACACCAATAACATTATTCAATAACTCCACAATAATACTTTAATATCCATTGATCTTTTAAATCTTAATGGAATAAACATGGGACACACATATGAAATGGGTGAGATATAAATAACAATAAGGGAATAGTAAATGAATAAGATGATTAATGTAATGAATTTTGTAAAACAGTCATACCAAGGTGACATAAAAGGTGTGAGAATCATAGATATGGATGTCATATCACGATATATGATGGTAACATCAGGGTATCATAGGAAAATTAAAAGAAAAATAAACATGGAATTATAATAATAAGTAAATACTAAGCATTGGTAATTAATTAATTAGTTATCTTAAGATAAAATATTATGAACTATTAAAGGAATACCATCTAATAATCACATTCCCCAATTTATTTTTATTGATATATAAATATTTTCTTACCCATCACATTCAAATCATATACATGATTAAGTGTACCACGTAGATTATATACAATGAGGATGAGATTCATTATTCATAATACCCGAATTATGAAGTGGGGGTAATATAAATGTGTGTCACAAATAAATCAATAAAATGTGCTTCTAGTGGAATACCCTCGAGTTGAAATGGTATTAGAATTCACTACACAAACATTTGTCATGGAAAATAATGAGATAATTTCATCAACATAACGAGGGTACAAAAACATTCTTAGATGTGTTCAAGCATACTTAAAAGGATATCTCATTAATTTGAAATCATGAATAATTTAATAGGGATGTAAAAAACCATTAACCTATATGAAAAATTAAAAATGAAGAAGCATAATGAAAATAAGGTTCTTGAATAAAGAATATAATGAGAGAATAATTATCATTTAAAGGTTAATTCTCGATATATGCGATGATCATTTAAAGTGATTTGAGAACCATGTGAGGGATCTATAGAGGAAAATTAAAAGTCAAACCATGATCTATAGAGTATTATAGAATTATAATGGGTGGTTTAGTAGGGTTTTACAAGAAAAGTGAGGTGAATTTATTCTTAATTTATAAACATTATGTTGGACCCTTGAGATAAAATGATCAAAAAACTGTACTATTGATTTTATCAGGGTTTCTACGAAATAGAAGGGGTTTTAAAATTTTCACATTTAATAATTGATATGTATTGATTAAAAAATAATTTTTAGTTTGTAAAAAAAATTCTATATGAATTCGAATATAAATTTTTAAATAAATTTTCCCATTTGATATGTTTTTTTACAATTTTAACACTTAACGACACTTATAAAAATTACATTTTACATAATAATGTTATAATATAATTTAAATTTAATTAAATGATATTTAATAATAATATCTTATCAACGTATATTTTTTTTTCAAAAATTATTGACTTCATAATAAATAATTTATTTATTAGAACTTTATTTTTCCCAAAAATAAAATTTTTGTTTAATTGTAAACAAATTTAGTCTTCATCAAAATAATTATTTAATTATTAATAATGTAATAATTTAAATATAATAATATAATAATTATTTTATTAAAAATAAAAATAAAAATATTCTTTATTTATGTTATAAAAACAAAATACTTTTTTAAACTAGTGTAGGATATTTATGAAAGGTTTGAGATAGTGAACCTTTCGTTTGGTTGTTTGTTAAACATTACTTGGGTTATTATCTTGATAATCCTGAACATATCATGTAAATGATTCCACCCATGAATTTGTTGTGGAATCACATATTGTGTTATGTTAAGGGAATATATCAATAATTCTATCTCCCAAGGAAGCTTTGATAGGTGGGCTTCCTAGGGTATGATCATATTGGTCGAGGCTATCATTTCTTTGGTTAGTGTCAGTGGTACTTTATCATAATCCTTAATATAAACTAATATTATTGGAAACTACAGAGCATAATTATTATCAATGGAAATGATGATTAAAAAACATTTAAATATTTAAATTTCTAACTTATAATGGACCAAATATAACCAAATTAGTGTATGTTTTTTACATATTTTAATTTATGAATATTGAATGTATTCATTTTAAAAGTGAATTTAATTTTTTAAACATTAGGTCATTAAAATTTCAAACAGGATAAGTTATAGATACTAGTATATTGAACATATGAATATTCTATTTTTGGAACTAAATGGGGTTTTTGTAATAAGCCTGGTGTATTAGACATGGCCACTAGAAATAAGGATTCATTATTTTTTAAAGTTTAAAAGGAAAAAGAAGAAATAGATTATAAGGAATCCTTTTCCACATTTACCATATTGGAATCTATTAGACTTCTGATATCATTAACATATCATAAGAAACTGAAATCATTCTTTATGTGTAAATACCCTAACCCTAGTATCCCTAATACAGTGGTTACATTATTACATTGAAAAAAATTACAATGTATCACATCCCAAAGGATGGAATATTTTAGAACTCATGGAATACTAGATACAAACTTGAATATCAAAAAACATTTGATAACTTTGAATAAAAAATCTTATTCTCATTAATTTAAAAATTACTCTTTTCATCATTTCCACATATATAAATCACAACACACTTCTTTTCATATAAGGGGTTGGAAGCATAAGAGAGGGGTGATCTCAGATTCCTTGTAATGGTATGCATACCACAGAAGCTAATATGGAATGAATATAATGACATAAATTTAGGATCATAAAATAATTATATACAAATATTAACATGGTTTGGGAAATTATACATTGATATGATAAATATTCAAATAATCACATAGATATCACTATATGTTTTCATAATAATGGAATGCATAATGACATACATCAAAATCTTACCATTGGGCCATTATGCCAATAAATCCTTAAAATATATGTAACTATATGTTCAAAATATGAATATAGTTTGTTACATGAGACCAAATATGGTATATAGTGGATATATAATTCTAGTCCACACTAATATTTTAATAAGTCCATTAAATTCACTATATGAATAAATAATAAAACATTATCACCAAGCGATAAAAATTAATTTATGTTTGTATTGGAATAAATAACATAAAAAATATGAATACATTCCCTAGTAAAATAGATCATAAAACAGATAGAGATGTATTTTTTACTCTATCATTATATTACATCCTCAGTAAAATATAATATTCAATAAATTATATTACAAGAGATGAAAATTCATTCAGAAGATCATTTGAAATGTTCTTGAAGAAAATACCATTTTTATTTTAAAATAACATATTTAGAATCTAAAAATATAAAAAATAATAAGAAAATTATTCGTTGAATACATCCTGGGAAAAATATTGTTAGAATTAATTTAATGAGCTTTCATTAGAGTTTTGAATTTTGTTAATTTTTTATATGTAAAGAAACATTCCTTTTACACTTATATAAAAAGTTCACAATGTTAATCCATCAGAAAATGACAAGAAAATTATTTTTAAATAATTTTTTTTCAAAATTATTGGATAAATATATTTAATAAATAAATGGATATTGTTAAAACCATTCTTTAATTTTTTATAGAAAAATTTCCAGGGAAGAGAATGATTGTCGACTGAGTTGAATATACCAGCTCAATATTTCTTAAAACCCATATTTCAGTATCTTGAGTACATTAAGTGAGAAATGAACTGGATATTGGTAATTTTGATAAATAACCATTAGTTCATAAAATTTATTTTCTTATGATTCATATATTAAATAATTCCCCCAATAGGGATAATAACATAAAAATCCTAAATAATATTGAGATTGTGAAATAAACCCATACCACGGGTATTATATTTTTCATACATGTTTCAATATCTTATATAATAAATATATAATTATTATAAAATTTTTATATAAAAAAAATAATACATATAATACCATATAATAATTTCTTATAATCATTTATCACTGTTTTATTAACAATCCATTGTTAAAATCACTATTTCAAGTAATAACTAATTCATTTTTCATCAACGTTATGCTTCGAATGTTTCATTAAATTTACATTGATAATTATTTCATAAAACATATATTTTATATAATGATATAAATTTTACATTTATTAATTATATATGTATTTATATTAATCTGTAAGGTATAGTGATCGAAAAATTAACTATGTTATTCATAGAGATAGATGGTCGTACATATGTATGAACACAGATTTCAAAATGAGAGAGATGGAATGATATAAAATAAGTAAAATTAAATTTTATATAATATTTATTATATTATATATATATATATATGTGTATAATATTTATTAAATATACCATTAATACCATCCCTATAATTATTAAATGAAAAACGAACCACATCAGTTCATAGAGGTGGTAGTCGGCATATACAAAGAAGTTATATTATCATTTTTATTCTGTAGAAAAGAGGCTTTATAATGGGGGATTAAAATTCAAAATAACTTATAAATATATTTATTTTACTAACTATATTAATTTATTATATATACCTCCGATTTATTGGAGGTAAAGACGGTGTTAAAAGAAAGTGATCAGTTACGTTGGTCGCTTCATCTTGGAATGATCTATGTTAGATCTCCTATTAAACAACCAAGGGTTATAATTTTGGAAAAAAATATATATAATGGATAAGTATGTTGTGAATATAAATTTTAAGGTCTTAGTCATTTTATATGTATCTATTTTTTATAATATAAAGTGGGACATAGTTTCCTTTTATAAGGGTCGTAATGGAAAAACATTGAATTATAAAAAAGATTAAAATACAATAAATCCATTCTCAAGAATGTTTTTTATAAATGTATATATATACTAATATATGGAAAGATATGATTCATATCCCATAGTCCAATAAAATTTGGATAGGTTTATGTGGTGCTTTAAACCTTATCTTTTGGTATGACACTTTATTTAACATATTTTAACTGTAACTGTTGAAACACCGTTTTCACTCTAAAAGGGTTATAATTTTATTTATAATGTAACAATTATTCCATAAATGTCCATGGGATGAAATTTTACCCCATATCATGTCCCCATTTTCATCTTTTTCATGATTTTAATGATTTTTTTTGAAAATTGATAAAATAAAATTTTCATGAAATATCATTAATTTTATCATTAACACTATTTATTTAATTTAATAGTAATTAATTAATAAAAAGATATAATTTAAATATACAAGATTATAAAAAACCATAATTTGTTATATTTATAAAAAAACATGTGACACTAAAAATTTATAAAAGTATATTACATTTAAAATAGTTTGAATCAATTGTGTTATTTTTCTATTAATAGATGAAATATTGTGTTGATTTAGTGTGAAAATTTAAGGAAATAATTTATTAAATAATAAAAAGATATGAATTAACTTTAATAAAATTTAGTTCCATTTCCAAATATTTTTTAAATAATTTTACCAATTTTAATCCTTCTAATAAAAATTTATTTGTATTAAGGTCAATAGAGTGATATTTTGTATTATTATTTTATAAAACTAATAAAAATGTAACAATATAAAAATATGGAAAAAAGTGTGTATATAATTGTGAAGTTGAAGGTAATGGTCGATATACACCCATCAAATAGTGTCAAGACAAGTGTTTGAGGAGTTATAATGCCTTGTAACATAAGTTTTGAAACTAAATGACCTGATTTTCCCTTTACTGAGGTGATAAATATTACTATTGTTACTATCCATAATTACTGAAAATAAAAGGGATATTACTAAAAAATATATCATCCTAATTAAAAATTGGGAGTTTATTTTTCAATAATTAATTTCTATAAATATACTAAATTAACAATAAAATAAGTGGGAAAATATGATGGGAATTTCATTTTAGAAAAATATGATTTTAAGAATAAAAGTGAATTTAAACTTATACAAATACTATAAATGTATAGTTGTATTGAATTGTTTTCATAAATATATTATATATATATTTCCATAATCAAAGTCACCAGAAGTGATCAATTTAGTTTATAAATATAAAAATACTTTGTGTGAAATTAATTTTTCTTTTTAAAAAATATATCTTTTTTTAAATCAAATGATTTTTATTTTAATATATAATAATTGGATGACTAAATAATTATAATTAATAAATTTTTACTAATTGTGTCATTCTATTTGGTAAATAACAATTTTTGTGTCCAGGTTATAATAGTCAGATAATAATAAAATTTCACCAATAGGTCGTAGATCATTTAACCTTGTTGTTTCATGTATCAAAAGAAATCAACGAAATTAATTTGTTTTAATTATAAATATATCATAAAATATTCTGGTTTTATATTGACAACTCCATTATTTTAATTTATAATATGAAATTTTATCACATTGATATATAAATCTTAGGATAATTTTTCTTCATTACATCCGTGTATCCCCATGTAGTTTCCTAAAATTTATTATTTCACCAAAAAACATTGACTTTGTGAATGGTCCTATTTTGCAGAAATTTCTCCCGAATATATGGAATCTCCAATTTTTATTCCTTATAAGATAGATCATTCTACAGTGGTAAGAATTCATATTTTAATATATGTGACGGAACTGCCAGGCACATCCTCCAGATAGATAAATGGAACACATTGTGAACATCTGAGAGACTTCATTAAAGTGCATAGAAATATTATATTATCTTGATATGATCTGGAATATAAAAGGGAAACATATAACTAGGGATTAAATTCTACTATTTATTAATATCACTAAATTTATCTACATATATATTCATATTAATTCCTTTCCCCACATTTCTAACTTCAAATATCATTGAAGATTATCTTAATAACATCTTCTTCGACTCTGAGCTACCCTTATGTGAGGTTGAATGGATATAACCATCTTTATATTTTTCCCCACTATCTCATGTCCTCATATATTTATTTCTATAACTTTTTCCCAATAATATATAGTTATACAACTCTTAAAATAATTGTATTCATAAAGATCCATCTAGATTCTTGAATGAATTCTATTATTATATGAAAATTCTATAAAAGGAAGGTATTGGTCCAGACCACCTATTAAATCTATTGATAATTATGATAAAAACTATTATATAGTTTGAAACATCACCTCAAACTAACCATATGTTTGAGGATTATAAGACATACTAAAACACTACATTTTTACATAGATCTCATTGTAGATGTTACTAGAATGTTTGGGTAAACCTCATATCAAAATTAGATGAAATATAATGACTAAATCCATTAAAAACTACAGATTCATTAATGTATATATTTCAAATATTATCAATTTAGAAATACTATCTGTTAAAAATCATGTGTGATGAATTTATAAAGAAATCAACTACAACCAAACAAACAATATTTGTTTTTGACTTTTTTTGGGTCTAATGATAAAATCCATGGTAAGGATTTCCCATTTCCATTCTTGAATGTGTAAGGGCTATTAGATCCCCATTGATTTTAGTCTCGTAACCTTTGTTAACATACAATGTAATGAGAAACGTACTCTATGATATTTCTCTTTATGATGTCCCATAATAAATAATATTTTTTGTATCATTACATCATTGTAATTCCAAGATTAATAGAGAAAGAAAAAAATGAGCATCATCTGAAAACTCATTCATTATTTCCAGTTTATTAGGTACACATACTATATTTCTTATAATTATTATTTTAGAATTATTATTATTGAAATCATGAACAATTTTCACCTTCTTCTTATATCCCTCATCTTCTATTTATTCGTTCTTAATCCTCTCATGGATGGAAGATCGAATATTCAATTTTTAATGATATAACTTGTCTATTTACCCCATTATTTCAAGATACATTATCTAAAAATCCATTAATATTTGATCTCTTTTGATCCTCATCATGGAAAAACTATCATGGAATTTCTGATAGAGATCATCAACCACTAGGTTTTCCTTTTTATGTTGGGAATTTACTATGAAATCACAATCATTGATCTACACCAACCATCTTATTTGGATCATATTCAACTACTTCTGAGTAAATATATACTACGAACTTTTAAGATTAGTATATATATCGCACCATTAACTATACAAATAATTCCTCTATATATTCAATGAAAACATTACCACTGTAATATCAAAATCACAATTCAAGTTTATTTTATGAGGATTTTTTTAATAATAATGAGGCATATGCTCTTACAATGCCATTATGTATGATGAAACATCAGAGTCCCTTCATTGAATAATCACTCAATATAAGAATCCCTTTTCTATTCTAGGGTAGTTTAAGATCTAAAATAGTGACCATCCTTCTCTTTATTTCATTTTGAGTCCTTTAAAATTTATCTATTCATAAGATATTAACACCCTTAAAATTCAAAAGGGTTATTGTATTAGATATTCATGATAATTCTATCACAAAATATTGGTAGTATTCCTAAAACGTAAAAAAACCATAAATTTTAGTTACTGTGGTCAGTCTAGGATAATTCTCAATTGCATCCTCCGTTAATGGATATAATCATATACCCTCAAATGAGATTATATGGCCCATGAATGATACTTTTTGAAACAATAATTCCATTATGGTAAAATTTTCATAAAAAGTTTACTTCAACATGGTCATCAATGGAATTTCCAAATATTCTCCATGATCTTTGCATACCATTGAATATTAAAGAACATAATCTATAAAGAAAAATATAAACCAATCATGATTATATATAAATATATATTTCATTATATTTATGAATATAGTAGGATCTTTTTTTAGTTCAAATAGAATTAAAGGAAATTCATAATGACCAACTATCATATGACATGCTATATTCGGCATACCCTCCTTATTTATCCTTAGAAAATGATACCCAGATCTATGATCAATGTTGGAGAATACAAATTTACACATAATTGATCAAATATATCATATATACTGGGAATATGATAAATTTTATTAATATTGATATTATTTATATCCGAATAAATAATCAAACAATGAACTAACCCATATTTATTGTTAATATAAATTGATGGTGCACCCTATAGATAAGAACTACGTTGAATGGATACCATATCTATATTCCCTAGGATATTCTTATTAAATTCCTAAAAACTCAATCTAGGCCATTCTATATAGAGTATTTGAAGTAGTTATAGAACTAGGTATGAGTTCTATTAAAAATTCATCTTCATGATTTTGTGGAAGAATATGCCTGTCCTAAAGAAATTCATCAACATATTCTTGAAAATAGGCACATTTTAAATTTTGTTATTTCATAAAATATTTGAGATAAATATCTATCACGAATAGGTAAAAAAAGTATAATGTAATTAACCTATATTGTCTTTTATGTTCCATCCACACACTAAAAGATTATTGAATTTTTAATCAGTATATCAAATATAAATTCTATTCAAAGATAAATGTGAATTTATCTTTACATAGAGGGCCAATACATACCCAAAATTTTGTTAAAATCAAATAGAGTAAGAATATAAATATTTAATGGAATAAAAATATCAAACATATTTCTAGAGATGATTTTTAGAATTGATTTATAGCCATCGTACCATTTTTTTTATTTCAACGCCAACTCAATAGAAAATCATTATGGTGGTCATGTGATACCATTAAAAAATTACTCAAATATAAAATAGTGGGTATAAAAGAAACTAAAAAAATAATCATATAGTGGATGAAAGGTATAACTTTCACTACATCACTAGGAACTTCCTCATTTAATACAGTAATTCCATAAGCGTAGCGTTGTCCATATGGATTGTTTTGTGGTATATTCCATTTTAATTTGTGTAATTGTAAGTAATAGTGATCCATCTCCATATAGTTAAAGGAATTTACTTTTATAGATCCCCTATTATCCTCTCCATACTGATCATGATGACCTTTGTCACCAAACATGAAAAAAATCATCTTCCTTTTATGTAAACTCTATGGTTTTTATCTCCACATGTTTCACATGTGGGAAAATTTATCTTTTTCTTCATCCCCTAGTCCATTTTTTCCAATCGTGCTCTTCTTATTTTTTTCCTTCCTTATAATACATACAATTTGGATAATTATTTATGAATCCAGATAGTGCATGATATTATACTATCATATGATTATATTTTTTGGGATTTTGGTGACATGTGAAAATTGACAAAGGACCACCAAATAAAGAGTCAATTTTTTTATTTGAATTTTGTATACAGTCTAAATAATGGCTTTATAACCTTGTAATGTCAGCTTCAAACATATTAATATTTTAGCGTTCCTTTATATATAGTCACATAAGTTATCTGTCCATATCTTGTTACTGTTAATGATGAAAATATTTTCCAATGAAAAGTTTTTTAAAATACTTCAATTCTGTCCTTGACACTTCCTCCACATCCATAATGTTATGAACCAATGACCACTATTAATTCACATACCATGAGATAAGATAAACTACCATTAAAACCTTCCCCATTTCATTATATCCAAATGTGAAAAATATATTTTCTAAAGAACATATTCATTTATCCGCCACAAATGGATCTTTACTCCCATTGATTGATGATGAACATTGATTCATGAAGCGATCAAACATTGTTAAAAGTCAGGGTATATTGGTAGGTTTCTCCATATGGGAAGGGTTGTTGGTTATAACTTGAGTCTACTCCCCTAATATATTTATAATTCTTTCTTCTCCAGTAGAATCTACAACTCCCACTTACTTATCATTCATAGGAGTGAAATCCAAATATATATATTTTTACATTGATATAGTTTCCATTTATTCCACTAGGGACCATTAATAAAAAATGGTATATAATATATTAAATTATAACATTATGAATAATAATGTATTTTTTTGAAACTACTGAAACCCTTAACATACATTATTTTTTTGTATAGTTAATCTCAGAATCATAAACAACGTGTCATTGGAAATATTATCAAATCAAAAAAAATATCATAAAATCCATCATAATTTTTGTAATGAAAATGAGAATTAACAAAACCATATTTCCTGGGAGTGTCAAACTAGCTGCATGGTTAGGTCATATTAAATATTCCCCAGAATCGTGAACAAGATATACTCGATCAATAGTTCTCAGTGACATTACCCCTCAATGAATTTGTAACAGACCCACATCAACATTTAGTATAAAAATAAGGTTGTATTTATAATAAAAACACATAATTTATACCATATGAAAACATTAATATTTTATTTTATACATAGAATTATCATCAATGGAAATCATAGTGTTATGTAACTTAATATATGTTTATAAAAATCTACTTCATAGGATTTGTAATAAAATTTCCTTTGATACCAACTATAAGTACCCTAACCCTAGTAGCACATATATGGTGGTTGTATTAATATTTTATAACTACATAGAAGTAATCACATATCAAAGGACAAAATATTTTAGTAGTCCTAATAAACTTCATTCATACATGAAAATCTCATAACATTTGAAAAAATAATATAAAAAATAGTTCATTATTTGGGGACACCATTATTACCTTTATAAAACTGTTTTATATCCATAAAAACACACATTATATGATTTTTGGGAAATGATAGAAAAGAATGGTGTGAGATCAGATGCTTAATAAATGAAAGGGTATAACATAACTTGTAAGGAATGTATAATTTTGAAGGAATAAATGATGATAAAATAATTCCATAAAAATAATAACATGATCCTAAAAGGTATCCATAGATATCATAAATATTACAACAACTGCATGGAAATCTATTACATGTTTCATAATGATGTATGCATACAATCGGACATCTAACTAATACTTTTGAGGCCATGTGACAATACATTCTACATAAATGGGTAAGGCCTTAGAAAAATACCCAATCTGTATGGTATCTTTATAACCACCGATTAATCGAGGAGATATGTAATTCTAGACCTCATATTTCTTTTAATAAGTTATGATATTAACAAATAACAAAACATAATCAATATGCGATAAATATAAATAATTTTACATATTAAAATAACTCTCATAAAAAATATCAACACATACCCTGTTAAAACTAATCATAAACAATCAAGTGAGATGTATTGGACGATATCGTTAGAGTATAGACTCTATAAGGAATAATATTAAACAAAATATTGTGAGACAGACGAAAATATTTTCAAAATATCACTAGAATAATCCTTTAGGAAAATTTATATTTTCCCATTGAAATAAATTATTCATAATATATCAATTTCCTAATAAATAAAAACTTTTTAAATAATATTTTAAAAATTTATAGAATTAATTAATGTACGAAGTGGTTCGAAAAGATGAAAATTTTTATAATGTCATATATGTTAGAAAAATAGTACTATCACGACCCGACCCAATGGGGCTCGAGCCACAAATCCCCTAGCCCTAATGCAATAGGCCAATGGCTGGTGACTAGCACCGAGTAGGCTATCACACACAAGGGAGGCATTATCCTAAGGTACCGGTACACACGCACCCACATACACCTCCATGAATCAGTGCAGAGATATATAAAATTGAATAGTAAATTCATGGATATAAATATCCCAAACCAGAGTGCAACAGCAGTAAAAAATGGGTAAAATAAGGCCCACCAAAAGAAAAATACAAAACCGTCCAACCTTCTCGGAAGAAGGGGTACACTGCCAAAGCACCACTAGAAAGATCCTCGACACAGCTTCAGTAAGACTCCATGGATAGTCCTGCTCACTCAGATCTGCCTGCTTCGGGTCCTCATAAGACACCATCGAAAGGCCTTTGGTCTGCACAAGACACAAAAATGTGCAGGCAAAGCCTGTGCAAGGGTGAGTATAACAATAGTCCATAGGCACCCCAAAACCCCAAAACAAAAGAGAGAAACTGAAATGCAACAGTCCGCTCATCCCAGCCAGAGGGAACCCAGATGAGAGAGTAACTCCACATCATGACCATCCACGGCTAAACATAACTAGTCAGCTCTAACCTGGTGTATTCCCATACATACAACTTGAACATCCATAGATACTCAGCACACACACCAAGACACATGAGGTACTGACCTCATCACCAGCCGAGGTTCAACACCAGTAGAGCACACTACAAGATCACTATCATCCCAAATGACACTCGTCCAAGAGATACCCTCCATCGGGTCCCACACAATCATCTCAGACGCTCACCCGAGAGATCACACTCGTCAGATATCATAAATGAGAAAACCACGCTGAAATAAAAAGGAAAAAATCCCATGAAAGGGGATCAATCCTAGGGACCTCTAGGGGATACCAGAACACACATCGGTATACAAAGATCTCACAGATAGGGGATTACTCCTAGGGTCCACTGGGGGATACCGCAACCCGATCTGTTGCTCGACAGAAACACGTCACTCAGATAGATGATCATCACCCATGTCCTGATGATCATGAAGATACTAAAAGCCTATCTGGTTCATCATGCACTGATGGGGATGAAACTGACGATGATGAAACCCAACCGACACCATGCACTGAGTAGGGGATCGTATAACCAATGAAACCGCAACCCTACTATAATCCTCATGCGGAGTAGGGAATCGTATACCCGATGATGCAACAACCCTACTGAGCAGAGCCCACTGCGAAAGGGATCATATTTCTGATGACGCCACAAACCGTACGGGGCTGACCTACTAGATAGGGGAATGCCGCCAATGGATAAGCATTCACAGCGATACCAAGAACCCGATCTAGGGAAACGTTCTTAGAGGATCCCGCTCCAGGCCCACCGGAGGGATGAAAAAACTCTAACAGATTAAACATTTCATTGAGAGGATCACAATGATATACTAAGGTTGTGTTGCCGTGTGAACCCTAGTAGGAACGAACCAACGGAGTACCCTCAACCACTTCTAGTCCATAGGTCGCTAACCCCGAGCAACCTGCTACAATGCCACACCGTGCACCTCCAAGGCTGATAATGAGACCACCATCGCTATCCACATAGAAAACACCCAGGATAGGCTGTTTACTCACCTAAAATAGACAACTGGTAAAAATGGCAGTATTCGTCATAGCTAGAAAATGAGGGGCCCACACAATGATACCGAAACTCATCAAGCGGATCATACCACATCGATCCCCTCGAAAAAAACACACGGGATCCACAACTCATTCTTCCCAAACGGACCCCTGGTGAAACAGGTACTATTCACCAATGACAGCCCGGGTGGGCCCACACCTTGGTCCTAAAACTCATTGAATGGATTGAACTATTGAGATCCTCTAAGAAAAACACACAGGATTGATTATTCATCTACCAAAATCAAAATCTTGGTGAGAATGTTGGGTTTCTCCATAAACGCCCAAATCCGGCCTCATGGGGCCTACACCCCAAACTCATCCCCAAAAATCAAAAACCAACATGAAAAGTCCGATGTACAATCAGGGCCTCAACACCTCTAACGACACATCAATCGGACACTCTGGGTACAAGATACAATGGCCCGAAATCGAATAATAATAAAATAATATTATTTTATTTGACATTTCATGCTTCCGGGACACGATCCTGAAACATAAAACTCCCAAACCCACACGTAAGTGTTCACCTCATTTCCAGGGTCTCTTCTCCATAGATGACACGCAATTAGGATTTTCAGGGAGCATGATATGGGGGTTTTAAAACACACCGTATACACGAAGAGGCCCAGATCGGCCGGCCTCGGTCGGCCCGCAACGGCCGACCCGGCCGCCACTACCGCCGGACCACCCTAGTCGGTGGCCCCCCTCCACGTGGCACCCACGCGGATGTGCTCCACCGGTGAGACTGGTGCGCCACCATCCCGGGCGGCCGAACACTGCACTCTGTCGTGGTTCTGCCGGTGTTTCCAAGGATGAACTTCTGCAGACCGCCGAGGCCAACCCGGTGGTCCGTTTTGCGATCCGTGACCTCTTGTGTGACCCTGGAGACTCGATATTCTATTCTACGACACAAAAATGAATAAATTCATGGAAAATAGTATCATGTAATTAAAACTCAAACCACCTACCTGTTGGTGGATCGCCGAAACTTCTGATGTAGAATGACGCCTGCAACGCGCTGGAGCTCGATCTGCTAACAATTTCCGCTGAAAATGGATGATTGCGGCTCATATCAGTGAGTAACGTAGAAATGGGGGGGGGGGGTTCATCACTACACGTTCAAGGTGAGTGGGGGGAGATTGATTTTTTTTTAAAGAATTAAAACTTCATTTGATCCTCCCGCCAACTCGCCTCCATCCCGGCACCCGACACCGACTAAAATTATGTCACACCTAGGGTAAACACGGAGTTCTGAATGCAATTGAAAACACATAATTGCGATCTGAGAATCCTTCCAAGAGTTATTGGAGCTGATGCTCGTAAATAAATTTTTCCATTTATTTAAGAAAACTCCCCTGGTGGATTTTCTAAAATCAGGCCCGCAACCGCTATGTTTACACCCCTCCGATGGTAAACACCACACTTTGGACACAACCGTACCCTCAGATTCCCATTCTGAGAAACCATTTAAGAGAAATCATACCCTACCAAAAAATAGTTAATATTTTTATAAAATTTATTCTGGGCACACAGGGCCTTGTAATCACACACCGTCTTTGCACCTATCTCTGGAATTATTCATAGAAATATTCCAATTTCTAACAGGGACAAGACCCGAGTCGCTACATCCTCCCCACCTTATAACTTTTCATCCCTGAAAATCCATAAGCACAAGGAATGCAACTGAACTCTCAACTGGTCCTCCCATGCTTTCTAGTTCACCAACAAACACCCATGCCCAAACACATAAGTCATAGGGACTCATCCACCACACCTCAAAACTATATTCTTTGGGTAGCACTAACTCTCCTGCATGATTTTTCTTGCATCAAAAAAAGCACATCTCAATGGGGGAAGGATCTCTCTTCATCATGAATTAAAATCACACCGAACAACACCAAATAAAACACTTACCAATGCCCTGCACCAAACTCGATCTAGAAAGTTAAAGGGTAAGGTACCGCTAAACAGTGTCTATCAAAACTGCTATAGAAAGTAGAAAGGACAAAAGGCGTACCTATATCCATCCACAGAGCCTCTGGGTCAACAGCCACTAGGGCATGCAACTATCCTCTCCCTCGACCCCCAGCTCATTTAGCTCAGTGTGGACCACCTGGGGGTGGGGGTGGTGGCAATTGAAACTGCCATTCACCTCCTGCTACTACACCAGCTTCATCGCCATGTCCGCCACCCTGTAGACCTCCTTGCTCGAGACGCTGCCTCTGCCAAGGTGGTATGTCGACCGGCTCCCTCTTAGCAGCACGACGGGTCGGACAATCTCTAGAAAGATGTCCCCGACCATCGCAAGTGTGGCACGACCTCTCCTATGGTTGACCGAAACTAGAATGCGAGCCATAATCCTCAAATCCTCCATCCTAGGGACGCCTTATGAAACATCAACCATGTCCAGGCCCCTGAGTATGTTGTCAGCTACTAGATGATGATCTGACTAACAAAGTCTCATCTCTAGCGTGCCCAGCATTAACAAGTGGGGTTTTCTAGGCCAGAAAGCTCTCCACTAGTAGGGCCTTCTCCAGCACTCTAGCATAGGTGGGAAGACACAAGGAAACCACACCTGCGCAGATGGCCCTGCACATGGCATGCTCAAAGGTCCGAGCCCTAAAGAACGGTTCTCGAACCATATCTATGGAGTAGCACGACAGGCCTGTAATCCTCTCTGAGTACCCCGACATGGTCAAGCCCTCCTATCAAAGCTACAGAATCTCTTGGATTCGCACTGACCTCGCCGTTACTGGATAGAACTCTTCCATGAAAAGATGCTCATACTCTGCCCACGCGAGCGTCTCCTTGTCGTGGGACTATATCAGTAGGCTCCACCATCGCCAGGCCGAACCCTACAGAAGGATCTACTCTAGGACCACCATCTATCTGCAGGTGTCATCACTAGGTAGAAAGCACAGGTGACTGCTTTGAGCCAGTCATCAGCTACCTGAGGGTCTAGATCACCTCGGAACCTCAGAGGTCGCTGCCTTTGGAACTCGTGCAGTGCACTCAGGCTACGCGCAACCTCATCCTGCACTCCTGGAACAACCAGCTGCTCAACAGGTGGTTTCTCAACTAGAAGAACACCAGGAGGTACAACCTCAAAACTTGTACCCCGGTGTATAGGCTCTACATGGGGCGGATCGTCACCACAATCCCACTGTGGAACTCTCACTGGCTGTCGTCGTGGAGGCATCCTAAAATACAATCAATATGCTCCATAGTAAATGATTATATCTTGAGAGTTGACTCAATAAGAACAATGGAAACCAAAAAACCTAGTCCTATATGATGCATGTCCCATTATTTTCCCCTACGACCAATGTACGAACTTCCTGAGTCAAAAAGCAGGTTGTCAGAGTCCTAGTGAATGGATACGTCGGCCGCCGCACTAACACTGGAGTCCCTGGCCTGAAGGCCAAACTTGGAACATCCTAACACTGTCTCTATGCAACCCAAACCAAACTCACAGCTAGACTAGCTACACTCTGAGATTCCAAAGGTTGAACCTCCTCTGATACCACTCTGTCACGAACCGACCCAACGTGGCACGAGCCAGGACTCCCCAAGCCCGCCTCCCATAGGCCATGGGATAACGACTAGTGCCAAGTAGGATATCACACATGTGGGAGGATTTAGCCTAAAGTACATGTAAACACACACCCAAATACACCTCTACGATACATTAAAAAGATATATAAAACTGAATAGTAAATAATGGGATACAACTATCTCAAACTAGAGTGCAACAACAGTACAAAAAGGGCAAAACAGGGCCCACCAAAAGAAAACTACAAAAGCATCCAACTTACTCGGAAGAAGGGGTACACAGCCAAAGCACCACTGGAAAGCTCCTCGACAAAACCCTGGTAAGACTCCACGGACAGTCCCTCTCACTCATCTCCACCTACTCCGGGTCCTCCTGGGACATCATCGAAAAGCATGTGGTCTGCACAATACACAAACATGTAAGGAAAGATCCCATATAGGGGTGAGTATAACAATACTTAGTAGGCACCCCAAAACCCCAAATCAAAATACTGAAACTGAAAGGCAACACTCTACTTATGCTAGCCAGAGTGAACCCAGACGAGATAGAAACTCCATCTCATGACCATCCTTGGATTAACAAAACCAGTCATCTCAAACCAGCTGTATTCCCATACATACACCTTGAACATCCAGATATACTCAGCTCACGCACCATGCCACATGAGGTACCAACCTCAAAACCAGTAATAGTTCAAAAACATGAGAGCACACTACATGATCACTATCATCCCAAATGACACCCATCCGAGAGACACACTCCATAGAGTCCCACACAAACATTTAGATGCTCACCCGATAGATCATGCTCTTCGGATATCGTCAATGAGAAAACCACACTAAAATAGCAAGAACAAAAAAATAATCAGAAATGGGATCACTCCTAAGATCTGATAGGGGATATGAGAACCCACACAGGTATAAAAAGATCTCACAGATATGGGATCACTACCAGGGTCCACTAAGGGACACCATAACACGATCTGGCGCTCGACAGTAGCACTTCACTCAGATAGAGGATCATCACCTGTGTCACAATGGTCACGACAATAGTAAAACCCTATCTAGTATATCTGACTCTTTAAGGTATAGAACTGATGATTCCACAACCCTACCGACACCACACTTTGATTTGGTGATCATATAACCAACTATACTACAATCCAACTATAATCCTCATGTTGAGTAGGGGATCATATACCTGACGATTCCACAACACTACTCAGTATAGCCCACTATATAGGGGATCATATTCTTGATAATGCCACAAACCATATGGGGCTAACCTGCTAGATATGGGATCACCGCCCGTGGATAAGAGGTCACAGCGATACGGAGAACACGATCTAGAGAAACGATGTTAGAGGATCCCGCTTCGGGCCCACCGAATGGATGCCACAACTCTAACAAATTAAACATCTCATCGAGAGGATCACAAACCTATAATAAGGTTGTGATACTGCACAAACCCTCGTAGGAACGAACCAAGGGAGTACCCTCAACCACTACTGGTCCACATGTCGCTAACCCGAGCGACCCGCCATAATGCCACACTGAACACCTCCACGACCGATACTGAGACCACCATCACATTCCACATGGGAAAACACACATGATCGGTAGTTTAGTCTCCAAAAATAGAAAACCGGTGAAAAAGGAACTATTCACTGTACCTAGCCTATGCGGGCCCACACAGCGATCCCAAAACTCATCAAGCAGATCATACCACTATGATCCCCTCTAAAAAACACACGGTATCCACTACTAGTTCGTCCCAAACGACCCCCCAAGTGAAAAATGTATTATTCTCCAAAGCCATCCCTGGTGGGGCCCATGTGTCAGTCCTGAAACTCATCGAATGGATCACACTATTGGGATCCTCTCAGAAAAAACACAGAGGATCAACAATTCATCCGCAAAAATCGCACTCCTGGTGAGGAAGTTGCGTTTCTCCGTAAATGCCCAAACTTGGCCTCATGGGGCCCGCACCCCAAACTCGGCCCCAACAACTGAAAACCAACAAGAAATGTTTGTCATACCATCAAGGCCTCAACGCCTCTTACGGAACACCAATCAGACACTCCATGTAGAAGATACAACGACCCAAAGTAGAATAATAATAAAATATTATTATTTTATTCGACATTTCAAGCTCCCGGGACACGATACCAAAACATAAAACTCTTGAACCCATGGTGAAGGGTTTTCCTCATCTCTATGGTCGTGTCACTATAGACGGTGCATGATTCGGATTTCCAGGGAGCAAGATACGGGGGTTTTAAAACCCCCCCATATACACGAAGAGGGCCGGACCTGCCAGAATCGGCCGACCCGGCCGCCACCGCCGCCAGCCCGCCATTGTCGGCGACCCTCCTCCACGCGGTGACCCATGCCGCTGCACTCTTCTACAGACCGCCGCGGTTCCGCCGGCATCGGTGCTGCCGTGTCGGAGCCGCACCGGCGGAACTCCCACGGACCATCTGGGGCACCCAGGTGGTCTGTTTTGCGATCAGCGACCTCCTACGCAACCCTTGGGACTGGATCTCTCCTGATACAACATCAAAATGAAAAACTTCGAAGAAATAATAGGATCTGGGAATTAATACACAAAATTCCAACATGTTGGCGTATCGCCGAAGCTTCGGGTGCAGAACGACGCATGCGACACGCTGGAGCTCGATCTGCTGACGATCGCAGTTTGAAATCAAACGATTGTTGCACGAATCAGCAAGGAACTAAGAGGGGGGGGGGGGGGGGGGTTCTTCACTGAACATTCAAGGTGAGGGAGGGGGAGATATTGATCTTCTTTTTTTAATATATAAACATAATTTAATCCTCTCGCCAACTCGCCTCCAACCTGGCACCCGACACCGACTAAAATTATGTCGCGCCTATGGTAAACACGGCGTTCTGAACGCAACGGCGGACTCAGAATTACGATATGATACTATATCAAAAATTTATTTGAGCCGACACTCATAAATAAACTTTTCCATTTATTCACTAAAATGCCCCTGGTGGCGTTTCTCACAGCAGGCACGCGCCCGCAATGTTTACACCCAGCCTAGGGTAAACGACATACTCCAGATGCAACCGTACCCTCTGATTCCCATTCTGAGCTACCGTTTAGGAGATATCACACCTCCCCACATGCATAGTATAAAAATAATTAATATTTTTGTAAAATTTATTCTAGCCACACTGGGCCTCATAATCACATGCCGTCTTCACACCTAGCTCTATTAGTATTCATAAAAATATTCCAATGTCAGATAGGGCCAAAACAAGAGTCGCTACAAGTACATTAACACTTTCATAAAAATGAAAAAAGGAACCTCATTTTGAAAATGATAAGAATATTACTTTTAAAACATTTTAAAAGGGTAAATTGTACATTAAAATTTAACCAAGAATTTATTTTTTAATGTTAAAAAATATATTTTATAATGCTTTTATTAAAACGTTGAGAGGAAAGATAAATATTCCCAACTAAGTAGAATATACAAGGTCAGATTTCATTAAAAATATTATTCTGGTATATTGAGTACATAAATATAGGAATGTGAAATGAAACCATTTTATTTATATTAATAACCATAAAATATTTAAATATAATTATTTTACGTTATAAATATAATCTAATTTTCCTATTTAAGACTCTAATATATACAATTCGAAATAATGATTAGATTATGATATAAATCCTTACATCATGTTCAAGTTCTTGTGTACAAGTTCAAAACACATATATAATAAATGTAGATTTATAATTAACCTATTTCATAACCATAATAATATTAATATCATACCATAAATGATATACATATTATCATGTATCACTAATTTATTAACAATTATTTATAAAAATTAATATTCCACTTAATAATTAATTCATTTTTCATGAATATTTTTGTTTCTTTGTTTTAGTCCATTTTCACTGATCATAGATCCATAAAATATATAATATTTATATTTATATGAATACCATTTATATTCATTATATATATACTTATCGTAATCTATAAAATATTGAGACAGAAAATTGAATAAAATTATTCATTTAGACGATCTACCTATATAGACATGAACGTTGTTTTCTATTTTTTATGGATCGAATAAAACACTGGTAAATAAAAATTCACCACTATAGAATCATTAATACTTTCTTATATAATGTTTTAATCTAACCTCAATTATATTCATGTAAGCAAAAATGAGAAATGAATCACATCGTTTCATAGAGGTCGTAGTCAACACATATGCAAGAGCAATGATATCATTTTTCATTAGATAGAAAAAAGAGATTATAAATGTTGTTTCAAAATCATAATAACATATATTTATTTTTAGGATAATTAAGTTATCAATTTTTTATATATAATATAGATTTATAAGAGATAAAATTATATGTAAATGGAAAGTGATCGGTTACGGTGACTACCTCTTCTTTGAAATGAATCCATTAGATATCCTCTTAAGTGACATGAGGATGATATTTGGGGAAGAATATAAACAGTATTATAAGGATAAATATTCTATTAAGATATTTTTTCTGTATTTTTCATTATATATTTGTCAATGTGATGTAAATAAAATAGGAAGGGTGGTATTTTTAAAAGGGCTGGAAATGAAAAATATTGAATATCAAAATAATGAATAAAATATAATAAAGTTATTCTAAATATAATTTAGCCAGAATGAGAATATATCAGAATACAAGGTTATATATCTACTAAATACTTTCAAAAATTGAAATTTGTAATGGTTTATGTGACATTTTAAACCTTATCCAATTATTTAACCAGTAAATTATCCTATTTAAACCTTAAATATAATAAATTCTTTTTCATTATTTATTGGAATTTATTTTTATTTTTAACTAAAAAGTATCCCATAAATGAAAATTTAATTGGATATTATAAAATATATTATCTCCCTTATACACATTCAATATTTTTATAATTTTATTATATTATAATAAAATATTATAATCATAAAATATCATTAGTGTCAATTTTGACACCATTCATTTAATTTGACATTAAGTATATCAATAAAAATGATGAATGAGAATATAAACCTCTCAAAAATTAATAATGTTTTATATATAAATCCAAAATTCATAGAATACTATTACTCACTAAAATTACAATATCATTAATATTATTAAAATAATTTATTTCATTTTTATATTTATTGATGAAAACCATTGTCGATGTTGTGTAAGAATATGAGGTAATTATTTAAACAATTAAAATTAGAAATAAATTTTCTGGTAAAAAATTTATTATATATATATATATATATCTAATAAAAATTTATATTTAAAAGAATCCCTCGTTAATCTTATAATAAAAAAAATTATATTTATTAAAGTCAATATGTTGATATTTTGTATTTATTCATCTCATAAAATAATATAAAGGAAATAATCAATGAAATATGGAACTATGTGGAAATATATTAGAGACATTCAAGTACATATAAGAAATAAAAAAATATTTTTTTTTAATGTAATGTTTTAGATAAATTTTAAATCCTAATAAAAGAAGTTTTTGGCCTTAATTTCAATATCTACCTAGTACTATTATGATAAATATTACAACTATTAATATTCATAATTGGAAAAAATAAATTATAACTATATACAAAATTTGATCCACATAAAAAAATGAAATATTTTTTTAAATATTTAATTTCTATAAGTGGAAGAAATTATCTTTAAAATGAGGTCCCAAAACCCAATGAAAAAAACATTTTCTAAAAATACCATAGTTAAGTGTACCATACAATTTTTACATATCCCATGCCAATAAATATAATTTATTGAGTTTTAAAAGTTATGATTAATAATATATATATATATTAAAATCATATTAAGAAAATAATAAATTTATTTAATAAATACAAAATAAATTGTGTACATAGAATATTTTTGTATAAATATATTTCATTGACGTTAAAATGGTTTTTATTTTCATTGGTAATCAATTAATAAGTAATTAATTATATAAAATAAAGTTTTTCATAATTTAGTTATTCATATCCATACCCTCTAATTTTAATAGCTAGGTTATACTGATAAAATTCCAATAATATTTTAGGAGGTTCTTAAACAGTTTTTTGTGTAACATAGGTTATGTAAGAAATAAAATGTGTTTACAAAGATATAAATTATAAAATATCAACTTGTTACAAGATGTTTTTTAAATTTACTTTTCTAAATTGAATTTTAATGGTGGAAATTTCTGATTATGAAACACATAGCTTTGAATAAAATCAACATTTGGATTCCATTTTTGAATTTACCATGGATTTATAATATCTTAAACTAGAACATAGATCTTGTTTAGAAATTTTATATATTTTTCATTAATTTTTTTTAAAATGAAATTGGATGTCCCCAATTTTTCTAATACATCTTAAAAATGTACTTTGTGAAATTATATGATTATGATTTTATTTTACGATCATAAAATTAAAAAATACGTACATAATATTCAAAACCTACTAAAATAGATTATTACATGTGTGTGAGGAGTGAGTTTAACTATTTCCTTTATTTTCATATTTATAAAATAAGTATTGGAATATTTATAAAATACTGAATATAAAATCATCATTTTACAAAAAAAAATTGTCTTGAAATTAGAAAAACATTTTCTACTCTTATGTGTTATAATATTAAACATGAATCTGATGAAGCTGGAAAACGAACTAGAAACAAGATTTATAGAAGATGAATTTAAATATTTAATTATATACCTAAAAGTAGGATATAAATTATATTTTTAGTATTTATTTGTTCTATATTTCAATGTAATTAAAAATAATATCATTTTATTACATGAAAAATAATTTTATGTTAATTAAAATTAATTTCACCCATTTCTTTTTATTTTTTAAAACTCATATTTTAATTTAACATCACACTAAGATGATGATTTTTGTGGGGGTGTACTAGATAGGAAAAGAACAAAAAGAACCTATAATTTTTTAGGAACATAATTAGAATGATGGTAAAGTAATTAAAAACAACTTTTCACATTATCAACTACTTAAGTTGAGTATATTGTATATAAAAGCTGCTATACACAAGTGTTGTAGATGAAACATGCCCCGATCGATGTTTACCTCAATTATAATCAGGTTCTATGACATTTGATAACACTAGTTATAAAAATATTACAAAAATAAAATAAAATAATACATTTTTTAATAAATGAAATATATTAATTAATTATTTCTTAACATATCATGCACGAAAGGTGATATATCAATAGAATTGTTTCTGAACATTGAAACAATTAGTAGACATTTTTTATTAATTCGAAAATAAATTTTTCACGGAATTTATCAAATCTGAATTAATATTTTTTAGTTTCATTTAATATTATGATATATATTTGTTTCATGTTTTATCACATTGTAATAAAATTTTAAATAGTCCTTATTTTACTTTTAAGTACACTCATTTTAGTTTTTATCATGTTAGAGTGTGACATGTTTCCTTTTCCATAATGATTACTTCTTATATGTCAATATATGTATGATCATGACCATTCTATAGATACCTCATTCTAGTTTTGAGGGTCTATTTTACCCTTGTTTTAGTTATACATCACTTGGGTGTTTATTTGGTGTTATTTCATGTAAAATTTGAAATATTTGGAAGACCATAGGTATGTGAATTGTTAGTGAATGATTTGGGAAAACTATGAGGAGTTCCCTAAGAAACTATGTGCCCCACATTGTAGACACAATAGGTGGATCATGGATTGCAAAAAAATTGGCCAAACCATGTGACCTCCCTTCCCATACTGTGCACCATCCAATAGAAGGAATTTTCATGCTTTGGACATAGTTTTCCTAACCATGTTCCACATAGGAGAAACCATGTGACCCATATGTAGAGACACATATATAACACACATAATTTTTCAAAACATGTGCACCCAATTATGAAATTATGTTCTTGGTTTTTAATTCCATAATCTTTTATTAAAATTCCCAAACTAGCTGGTATTAACTCAAAATCACCATGGATTGGCCCTAGTCACATTTCTTATAATTTGGAACCTCCCGGGAAGATTCTTAGGATCCATTAATCCTTTTATTGATGAATCAAAGATCTAATTAATGAATCATATCCTCTATCGTATGTGATTTCATCCCCATTTGGTTTAATCACTCTACCGTATCTCATTCCTAATGTAGAGGGATGATTTTTTCTCCATTTAGTTGTTTTAGTTCTATGTTTTAGTGAATCTTAATCCATTGGATCATGATATTAGGTATTGGTCCAAGATCATCCATGTCGTTGTGTTTTCTATCATTCCACACCAATTTGGGGACATTGGTATGGAAAATGACCATAAATTACCAACATTTATGTGGAATAAATGTCAATTCACATATTCCTGAATTTATTTTGGTGTATGAATTTTTTGAATTTCAATTTCCCCAAAGGATAGTAGCTTTATGAATTTATTTGATTAATTTGTTCTCTAATGGGATTATAAAATTGATGATGTCCTATGGGGTGTTCCAATATTACTGAAATGAAGATTTGTAAATTATGAAAGGTTGAACAATTTATTTATAAATTGGGTTTAATATTGATATATGGGAATGGATGATATTTGTTTTGATAATATAAAACCATCTGATGTGATATATGCGAACTAATTTTGAGATAGAGACTGCTACTCTAAATACACATGGGTATTGGAATTCCAATATATTCCCCTAATATTTATTTGTATTTCATGTGATTAATGAGTTGTTGGACTAGGATTGTTACTCAAAAATCCATTGGGTTCCCAACTGATACTCTAAGCCCCCATTGTATGATTTTGAAATTAGATATTTAATTATTAATGAGTAATAATTATTGAATAAAATTTGATATTATTTTTTTGATGGTTCAATCTCTAGCATTGGCCAATGAAGGTATTGTTGCCTTGTGTGTCCTCATGAACCTCAAGATTTATGTGGTTAATTACAGAATACTTTAATGTGAAACTTATTTAATTTATCATTTATATTTGGTTATTCATACAACTACAAATGATTTTATATATTGGATATTGTTTTATACGAAATTAGGTGTCACCAACGGAGTTATAATAAAACCTTACTCAGACTACCTGATCATTACATGAATGGAATAAATGATCTCAAAACTAGATACTGGAAAAATCCATACATTTGAGGGATGTGTTTTTATATAGGGTGGCGAATGAATTAGGGAACAAGACATGATTTTATATATAACATGTTAGTTTTAATTGTATTTATTTGGGTTATTAATTTTACACTAGCCACGTATATGACACGTCATATTTACTGCTTTGGATTGGATATTGTTTTCATGGTTTGGGAGTATCATGTGATGTTAGTATTCATTGTTATATTATTATTCATGTTAATTTCTACTGTCATTTGGTTATTGGTTATTTAAATAATATATTTTTCTTCTTTGATAAGTAAGGTTTTTTCTCACATGATATATATATATATATATTAGAAAATTCATTACAGTCAGCATCCTCTATTGTATGAGGATGCACACCTGAGGTTATGTAACCAACTGGGTCAAGGAACTATCTTGTGGAAACTAGATCAGTACATTAAAATGTTTCATCAGAGTTGTTTTCATTTATTTTTCATTTTATTAAAATTTAGTATTGGTGAAGAGGATACTAGAATGAGTCGGGGCTTAGACATGAGGTCATACAAGGGTGTATCAAACCCTTATATTGGGTAAAACTCTAGTGCCCAGTGTGGGATTTATTTTCTTGAAGATTACTATTATATTTGAATGTTATATCACCAAGGCTATTGTATTATTTCTTATTTTTTTAGATTTTATATAGGGATCAGTATGGAATAATACTTGAGTATACATGTATCATTCAAGGAACTCTTCATTTTTTTTTATCTAAGATGCATCATTTTTAGGTATGCAAGAAAAACAATGTTATGAGTGAGTTGTTAAAAATAAAAATTCATTTCTAAACATAAATAAATTAACTAAAATGTACCTAATTAGAAATTTAAAAATCTTAAATGATGATAATGTCAAATTAAAATGGATAAATTGGTGTCTAATTGGTTTATAGTAAATATGAAAGTTTATTACACAATTATAGATATGAACCAAGTGAGGGATGGTTGAGGGTATTCATAGTACCTTGGTTTTGACTATGTAGCATTGTATGGTGGATGAATTGTTTTGTATTTATGTGAATCCCTCACATTAAAATTATTTCATTATGTGTTATGTCTCTTAAGATGTTTGTTTGGAATTAAAGAGAAACTCTTCAACTATAAAGTCTTTAAATAGGAAGAAAAGAGGACATGGATGGAAATGATCATCCTGCAGTGGAACTTGAGTCACCAATAAATCTTAGTGAAGGTATAGGAGATAATATATATGATAACATTTCATTATTTATAAAATTTATGGAAAATTACCCAAGGCATGTTTTCAATATATATCTCACCTGATGCAGGGGTTCTAGTTGTAGCACCATACAACTATCACTAGAGAGGGTAGACCTGAGGTATCTAATTTCTAGATTGAGAATATACATATGATCCTTACCCATAAAGATTCTCCTTTTAAAAATTTAGTTAAGTTTCTGGCCAATATGTTGCATGGTCAACTGAATCATTTGTGTGACATTCAGACTCAGGATGAGTAGATAGAGGGAATGGTAAAGAACATATTCCTGGGGAATTACATGGAGCTATTTTATCCTAATATGATGATACAAGATATGAGGTTGAGTTCATGAGATTTACCCAAGAGCGTATATCTGTGATGGAATATGTTGTTTTCTTCATAGATATTCAACAATCGATACAATAATTAGAAGGATATTAGAAAACAATAATGAAATGTTTCTTGGATTGGAATAAATGTGATATTATATCCAAGGAAAATATATTCTTTTGAATATTGTTTCTATATTTGTTAATGAAGGAATCATTTTTGACACTTCAAAAGGGAGGATTCTAGTAAAATGAATGTGGTTTCCATTTGATGAAAAGTAGGTTTGATTTTTAATTTTAGGAATCTTAACGTTGAAAACATAAACATGGGAGATAGAAAACATAGTGTCCATGGAGAAGGATCAGTTACTCAAAGCAGTTTCTAAATATACTTCCACGGGTGTTATAGGTCAGGACACATTCATAGTGAGTTCCCTCGACCACTAGCGGAGAGCTAAGCATGGGGAAGGATGAGTAATGTGAAGATGAATTACCTAAAACCTCGACCAATGTGTAATTATGGAGGATCCAGGAAGATTCATAGAACTAAAATGGGTGATTCTAACTCTAATCATTCAATAATATGGAGTTTTTATGTTTGTGTAATTTGAGTTAATAGACGTGGTACCTCAAGGTAAGAATGCTCGTATAATTATTGTAATGACACAAAAATTTATTAAAGAAAACTATTCTAGATATAATTAAATGTATTATTATGTAAAATGGTTTTATAAGACATATGCAATTCCTTTGTTTTATGTTTTTGGATTTTAAAATACATTTATGAATTGTTACCATTGCTAAAATTGATATTGAATAGTGATTACATGATTAATATAAATATAGGGAATTAAAAAATTTAATCCACTCAAAAAAGGAAGTGATGGAATCACGTAGTAGAATTTCTACATACGAAGATCATTTTTCAGAGCTCAAAAAGGAGGAAATGTCACTGAGATTCTCTTTTGACCAAGCCCATGCTAAACTTTAACAGGTTAATCTTGAACGAAATCACCTATGGTAGATATGGAATTTAATAGATATTACCACTCGTGCAATATTATCTGATCCACCCCAAGAGTAGGTCACCATCACACACATTACCCTTAGGTCTTATGTAGGTGTTATAAGGGGTTATGTAACAAGACCCTATCACTTTTATTATGTGCATTATTTGTTTTGTTTAAATAATATTCATTCATTTTATTATTGTTACATTGTAATTAGATTTTAATCCACAAACAGTATTTATAATTAATATTTAAATTCCGTCAAGAAATATATTTTGATGAATTAATTGATTTTTTAATTTAAAAATATTTTAATAAAATATTATTACTAAATTTCGTTTTATTAAATATAAAAGTCTGTATTATTTTTATGAATACAATTATAATTTTAATTAAGGTTTGAAAGATGTTTTTATCAAACCCACGTGTTTTTCATAAATGTCAGTTTTTATTCCAAAAGAAAAAATTCACATATTTTGAAAATTATTTAGATAAAATGAATATCATTTTTGGATTCATGATGTTGAAATTATCTATTGGTAATTTTTTCATAATTTTCAGAGATAGTGGAATTGTTGGGTAAAATTTAAATACCGTTTAATTATTTTTTTTATGACATCGTATAGTGATTTAATAAAATAATTTAATAGGGATGTTCAGACAATATATGTTTTACATTTAAAATAATGTGATTCTATAAATTTTTTGATTAATTTTATTGTACATTAGTGGACCCTCCGAGACATACAAAATATTTTAACATTTTAAAATGATTTTCTTGAGAGTGTTACTCACCTCTACATAATGAATCCAAATATTTTAATAATTTTGGTCATTTCTTTATAAAATAATATTTTCTACTCACCTTTGAAAAAATACCTGGGAAAAAACCATGGGTTTGTTTGTCGTTTTGATTTGTTATTGTGTAACATCCAAAACCTAAAAAATAAACCATTCTCTCTCATTTACTATATAAACCAACTAAATCTCTCATTCCCCTTCACTAAAACCATTTTTATATTGACCAAACTTTTCCCTCATCTCTCTAGAATCCTCCCAAGGTGCCCCAATCTTTCTTGAAGCCTCTCTCAGTCCTCTCTAATGCCTTTAGGATCACACGTCCAAGTAAGGGAACTTCCCTTTCCTTCATTCCTTATTTATGTTCAAGTTTCCTTACATTGTTATGTATGTTTATTTTCAATTAAAAATGTTTGTGTATGAATTTTCACCTCACCTCTACTTCCATCCTTATTTTTCAATGATGAGAGACCCCATTCTCTCTCATTAATTCCTCCCATATATACCTGTTACCATGATAAAATTCCATAAGTAATTTTTATATCTTCATTTACATTCAAACAATTATTTTATATAATGAATCTAAATTAAATTACATATATTGGGATATTATGTTCCTTGATCCCTTTACTATAAATTTATGGTATATATTATTAGAGACCAATTTCTCTCTCATCAACCCATTTAACGATTTCTATTTGACATCGTTATACTATCGATGTTACACCAAAAGTTCCACCACCAAAATTACTGTGTATGTGAATACCATACCCACTTATCTATAAAGGGTATTCATCATTAAAAACTTTTTTATGTAGATTGAGGAATTAAATTTATGTATTCAAAATCACTTATTCGTGTAATAAATTACAACGTTTAACAAATCTAGGTCTTATGATCTATGTGGAACAGTTATCTATGAAATGAAATTTTTATTAAGGGTATTCCCTAATATCAGTCCAATGAATTTTGTAAAGAATAGTATCATGATACGTCATGTGAAAGAGTGTTGACTCATTCCAATACATGTGAAATTTTTATTTACTCATACTAATTCAATTGCAAAGAGGTTTTACTCATACTCTATGTGCAATGTGCCTTAGCCCATAATAATATCATATGAAATATTATTTCCACAATTCCATGTTATGATAATAATGTTATATCATGCCATTATGTTCATGTTTCTCTTATGCCCCATTGATATGCCTTTTTAATAACCTGTATTGTATTCTTCATTTTATTCCTTGTTTACTCCCTTATTGGGCTTTATAGCTCCCCTTTTTCTTATACATGTCCTCAGGTTATCTCATGCAATTATAAGTATGATGGAATGTCTTGGTCATGTCAAAGATGTTTTAAATAAGGATATTGTGTTATGTGGCCTATGTTGTTATGTAATTTTCTTAATTTACAAGTACACGAGACCTCGCGATTCTCAGTGTTGTCTTAAGTGCATGTTTATGTAATAAATATCGTTAATGTGTGTAATAAAGAGGAGGGTTCTTATTTTTGGTATCATAGGATATGTTAGTTATTTTTTGGATTGGGATTATAAAACCCTTGTGAATTATTTAGGGACTATACTAAGTATAATAAAAACATCCCTAAAGTTTTGTGAGTATAGAGTAAGTGGTTTATCAAGAAAATACATTCTTATATAGATACAAACAAGTAGACGTGGCTCTCGAACAGATGTATCTAGGGGTAATACCCATAAACATTACTTTGAGCTAGACTCGAAGAGGAACTGGTGCATGACAATAGACCTTTCTGAACTCTTGGTTCAACACTCATGATAGATATTCTTAGGTAAATTCATAATCTTAGTATAAATCATTATTAAGAGAATAAAAAAATTCCGCCAAGAATATATGCTTGTATGTAGATCATGGATAACGTAGATTGAATCCTATAAATGCATAAGTTAAGGAAATAAATTTAATTTATAAGTTATCCCTTTTTTCATTGGATTAAACTTTAATTGTTACCCCTAAATTTCCTTTCAAACCAGTTAATGCCAGGTAATAGGAGGACTCAGGATAACAAACGATGCAGAGATCAATGTGATGAATATTTTAATGAGATTCCTAATCCGATGAGAGAGGGAATCATAATATTTGTCATGATACTCTCTCATTTAACTCGTATTTTGAATAGAATCACGGGTCAGGAGGAATTTCCACCACCCCTAAAGAAAGAACAAGCCTCAATTGATAGATACATGAGAAAAATGACTCCTACTTTTAATGGATCATCTGATCCCTCAATCATCGAAAAATGGATAAATTCCATTGAAAATATCAATTCAATACTTCAATGTTATGAACAAAAAAAGGTTCATATGGTTTCTTATTATATGGAGGGTGACGCTTATCAAAGGTGGTCATTGATCAAAATTAAAAAGCCTGAGGATGAGGTCGATGCGTTGGAATAGAAGGATTACCATGAAATGTTTTTTGATAAATATTTTCCCCGCACCCTCTAACATAATATGAAATGATACTTCTATGCCCTCAAGAAAAAATATGATGAATACATCAGAGTGTACAAGAAAAACACCACAAGGTTTTCATTATACGCCTACATCTTTGTCATTATGATCGAATGAAAGGTTGACTGCTTATTCAGTGGTCTAAAACCATGCCTACAGAAAAACCGAATAATCAGTGAATTTGATAGCTATGTGGAAATTTTCCGATGTTCCCTCAAAGTTGAAATGGAGATCATAGAATCTTAGGGGTATCACGGGGATAAGAATCAGAAAGTGCACTTTTATTCTAGCAGTCTGAGGGATAAATCCAATGGTGTTAATAAATTCTAGCACCCCACTCTCCAATGGCACAGAAATAAGTACATCGTAAATTGCCTAAAGGGGATAAGGAAATTCTTTAGAATTGGAAGAATAGGTCACCAAGCCATTAGTTAGCAACACAAAAAACCTACTACAAAAAAAGAGATGAATACTCCATTCACCCCTTAAAGCATTATTCATTGCTTCAACTGCAAAGAACCAGAGAAATTTGGAAAAAAGTTCCCTAATCCAAGGGTTTTCAGATGCAACCAACAACCTCTAAGGAAGCACAGGGGAGCTTTTTCCATCACTACCACTAAAATAATTCCTGACAACGAAGTGGTGAATGGTATGCTAGTTATTCATTCAACAATATCAAAAGTACTTTTCGATTTTGGTGCTATGAATTCATTTATATCCCAAAATATAATTAGAAAAATCTCAATACCACCAAAATTCATGGAATTAAAGATGTTGTTGAGAATGAAAAATGGAGAAATCGTTACATCTAATGAATATAACTCCTCCCATATCATAATTTTGGGATTTAACTTCCTATAGAACCTTTTCATAATCCCATTGGTGGAATTTGATGCAATTATTGTAATGGATTGGATTTTTATATATTGATCCAACATAAATTACCATGAGAGGGGAATCATTCTCTATATAGAGAATCAACCCCTGATTCTGTACAAGTGCATGGATGAGGATGAATATTCTTTAGAACCATCATCTCAGGCATGGATTTTAATCACCTATGAGCATGTTTATCTTTCATAGATTATTGATTCTAAGGAAGGAACCACCCTCGAAGACATGCCTATTGTGAGGTAATTCACTGAAGTGTTTCCCATGGAATTTCCTGGTCTTCCTCATAGAAGAGATGTTAAATTATCAATTGATCATATATCTAGGATGTTGATAATATCCTATACTCTATATTGAATGGATGTTTTGGTGCTTGAGGAGATGAAGAAACAAATACACGAGAATTCGGATAAAGGGTTTGTACACCCATGTGTTTCACCATGGGGTGCACCATTCCTCTTCGTAAAAAATAAGGATGGGTAAATGCACATTTTCATTAATTATCATGATCAAAAATAATTATGAACAAGAATATGTATTCTCTACCAAAAATTGATGACTTGTTAGATCAGGTATGTGGAGCACAATACTTCTCCAAGGTGGATCTGCGGTCAGGGTATTACCAAGTAAGGGTAAATAAGGAGGATATCCCCAAGACTCGTTTTTGTACAAGATACGGGGACTATGAATTCATTGTAATGCCTCTCAGACTCACTAATACTCCATTTGTATTCAGAGACATGATAATTATTGTCTTTAGATATTACCTTGAAAATTATCCGGTAACCTTTATTGTTGATATTGTAATAAACTCCAAAACAATGTAGGACAATGAGGAGCATCTAAGAACAATACTAGAGGACTTGTGAAAACTGAATCTCTATGAAATGTATATCACATGTGAGTTCTAGTTGAAAGTGGTCTCATTCTTGGTCCATATCATTACATGTAATGGGATATCTATGGATCCCACCATGAAAAATACAATTGAAGGATGACCGAGACTAACATGAGTGATGGATATCTGTACCTTCCTAGGGTTAGCAAGTTATTATAACCGATTTGTGAGAAATTTCTCAGGTTTTTCAAGATATCATCCCATGATATCTCATAAGGGATTCATGTTTTCTTAGAATGATGAATGCAAATAGAGATGAAAAGTGTTTAAAGGGAGGCTAATCACTACGACCTTCCTCATATTACCCACAAGTGGAGAAATTTTTGTGGTATTTAGTGATGAATTGAAGAAGGGCCTCATATGTGTGTTAATGAGAAATGAAAAATTAATCTCACATTCTTCAAGGAAATTGAAAGTTCAAGATAAAAACTATACAACACATGATTTGGAGTTGGATGCAGTAATACTTTCTTTAAAAATTTGGAAACATTACCTGTTTGGGGAGAAGTGTGAAATATATATGGATCAAAAAACCCTCATGTATATATTCAAACAGAATTATTTGAATATGATCCAATAAATATGGTTAGAGATGATCAATGACTATGACTTCTCAATCCATTACCACTTTGGGAAATAAAACAAGGCGTCAAATGATCTAAGTTGAAAAGACCCAGTGATTCTATAATTATTGGGAATTGAAAAGGATCCAATCTTCGTAGATTTGATGATGATAGACATGGGAATCATAAATAAGGGAACGTAATCAATCCTTTCAAAATTTATTGCTCAACCATCTCTTTTGGAATGGTTAATGGAGGCTTAAAAGGATGTTGTGGGACTTCATAAGATAGTGGAAACTGTCAGAAATAGGAAATCCTCATAGTTCAATGTTAATGAGGAATGAAATGTGATATTGGGGTCAAGACTAGGTGTTCCATCAAGTCTGGAGTTAAGGAAAGAACTTTTAGATGATGCACATTGTTCAAATTTCTCCATTCACCCAGGAAACACAAAAATGTATCGATATATTAAAGAGCATTATTGGTGGGATAACATAAAGATAGAGATCATTATGTATACATCAATGTTACTCATATTACAACAATTGAAGGCTAAGAGGACTATGTATAAGGGGATTATGGAACCATTACCCATACCAGCGTGGAAAAGGGAGAACACCACCATGGAATTTTTCACTGGACTTCTGAAGATATCTAATGGAAATAATTTTATCTTGGTTGTTGTGGATCATCTTACAAATATTGGACACTTCATTTTAGTTCTAGAGGATTTCTCGTTGGATCAACTAACACGAATATAAATCAGTGAAGTACTAAGTATGCATGAGGTACCACTATCGATTGTATCCGATTGAGATCCATGATTCAACTCAAGGATTTGGAAGAGTCTTCAACACACTCTGAATACTGAGCTAAACATCAATATGTCTTATCATCCTCAAAATTATGGCTAATCTGACTAGAGTATCCAAACACTGGAGGAAATTTTGAGAGCATGCTCAATGGACTACAAAGGTGTATTAAATCAATATCTTCCTCTGGTGGAGTTCTCATACAATAGGAGTTTTTACTCGAGCATCCAAATAGATCCTTATGAATATCCTTTTGGGAAGAGGTGCCGAACACCGACATGTTGGGTTTATTTTGGGGAGCAAGAACTCATAGGTCTATATATGGTTGAAGGAATAGTGTGGAAGGTTAAGACCATCCAGCAACACATTAAAGCTTCTCAATGTCGAGAAAAGAACTATGCTAATAATCGTTGATGAGACCCAGAAATTGATTTTGGAGACATGGTATTCCTCCACATATCACTGTGGGGGAGGGTGGTGATATTTGGGAAGAAGGGAATGCTTAGTCCAGGGTAAATTGGCCCTTTTTAGATCATTGATCACATTGGAGTAGTGTCTATCGACTAGCACTCACACCGAACTTATCTCAAGTACCAGATGTATTCCTTGTATCACTCCTGAGTAAGTACATAACTGACCCATCGCATGTACTAAATCCAGAGGTGGTACCATTGGAGAATGAACTCTCCTATGAATAGAATCTGGTGAAGATCATAGATCGTTTGGAAAATGTTCTAATAAATAAGACAATGCTCATCATCAAGTTATTGTGGATAAACCACAATTTTTAATAGGAAATGTGGGAATTAGAGGATGTTATAACAATAAATTACCCACATCTTATTTAGGGTGGTAAAAGGAAATTTTGAGGGATCAATTTATTAACGGGGTAAGATTGTAATGACCCAAAATTTTGTTAATGATAATTCGTCTTTATAAAATTTAATTTTATTATTATGTAAAATGGTTATATAATACATATTAACTTCAATAGTTTTATGTTTTTAGATTCTAAAATACCATTAATAATTGTTACCATTGCTAATATCATCATTGAAGAGTGATCACATTATTATTATAAATATAGGGCTTTAAAAATCTAATTTACTCAGACAAAGGAAGTGATGACCTCATCCAGTCAAATTTTTCCATATGAAGCCCATTTTTCGGGGATCGGAAAGGAGGTAGCATCACTGGGATTCTCTCTTGGCCAGTCCCAAGATGAGCTTCCATAGGTTAAGATTTAACGAAATCACCTATGAGAGAAGTAGAAGTTAAAAGAGATTCCCATGCAAGTGATGTTATCTGAGCTTTCCCAAGAGACTGTCAACATCACACACCTTACCCTTAGGTCTTATGTGGGTGTAATAAGGGGTTATTTGACAATAATATAGTAGTTTGAGTATGTTTATAATTTTTTATAAATTGTACGCACTCATTTTATTATTATTACGTTTTAAATAGTTTTCAAAGAACAAATAGTATATTTAGTTAATATTTAAAATAATTTAAAAAATATATATTAAAGAAATAATTTACTTTTGAATTAAAAAACATATTATAATTAAAAATTATAAATAAATTACTTATTATTAAATATAAATGATTTTATAACATTTATAAATACAACTGTAATTTTTTTTATCGTTTAGAAGCTATTTTTGTCAAAACACATGAGTTCTCGATAAATATCAGTAATTATTTTGAATGTAAAAAGTAAAATGTTTAGAATAATTTTTAGATAAAATTAATATCATTTTTTGATTTTATATGTCGAAATTATCTAAAGGGAAATTTTTCAAAATTTTCTCAGACAGTCGAATTGTTTGGTAAAAATTAAATACCGTTTTAATGTATAATTTGTTTTATGACATCATAATGACCCCATAGAGATGTAATAAAATACTATAAAATTTATTTTTGGACAATATATTATTTAACTTAAAAATAATTTTATTTTTGATTTTTTGAATAATTTTATGGTACCTTTGAGGACCCTCCATGATTTATAAAATATTTTAACATTTTAAAATGAGTTCCTTGAGAGTGTGACCCATATACACATAAGAAAGCCAAATATTTTAATATTTTAGGCCATTTGACTTGTAAAATAATGTTTTTAACTATCCTTTGGAAAAAATCATGGGCAAAAAACATGCGTTTGTTTCTATTTTTGATTTATTTAATGTGTACTGTCCAAAACAAAAATAATAAAGAATTTACTATACTTTCTTATATAAACCCACTCAATATCTCATTCCTCTTCACTAAACCCATTTTTAACTTGACCAACATATGACCTCCTCTCTCTATAATCCTCCCAATTCTCTCCAAGATTCTAATAATACACTCGCAGTCCTCTCTCAGACCTTTGGTATCACATTTTTATGTAAGAGATCCTCACGTTCCATCCTTCCTTATTTAAGTCCAAGTTTCCATATATTATTATTCCCTTTATTTTCTATTAAAAATGTTGGGGTATTATTTATAACCTCTCATGTACTTCCCTACGTATGTTTGAATGATGAGATACCCCTTTGTCTCTCATTAATGCCACCCATGTACACCTGTCACCTTGCCGAAATTCGAGAGGGGATTTCTCTCTCCTCATTTACATTCAATAAATTATATTATAATATGAAACAAAATTCCATTAAATGTGAAGAGATATTATTTTATATGACCCATTGAATTTAAATTTCATGTATAAATGTTGATCGACCCATTTATCTCTCATTAATCTATTTTACTATTTCTATTTGACATCGTTATGCTACCAAAGTTACACCAAAATTTCCCATGACAAAATCATCATGTAAGTGAATACAATAACCATTTGTATACCAAGGATATTCACCATTATGTGCATGTACATGTTCATTGACGAATTACATTTAAGTATTCCAAATATTTTATTCTAGGAATTAATTATGAAGTTTAATTAATTTGTGTTGTATGATCTATGTGGCACAATTATGCATGAAATGAAATGTTTATAAAGGTTGTGCCCCCATAGAGCTTTAATGCATTGGGTAAAGAATTTTATCATGATACATCATGTGAGATGAGTGTTGACTCATGATAATTCATGTTCAATTATGGTTTAATCATGAAAATTCATGTGATATAAGGGATTACTCATGATCCATGTGTAATGAGCGTTGACAATCGCTAATATCAAGTTAAATGTTGTTTGCACATATCCATGTTATGATAATCATGCTATATCATGAATTTATGTTCAATTTTCTCTTATGCTCCATTGATATTCCTATTTCATAAAATGCATTGCATTCATCATGTTATTCCTTGTTTAATCCCTTACTAGACGTTATAGCTCACCCATTTCTTATGAATGCCCTTAGGTTATCCCATGAAATGCTTAGTACGAAGGAATGTTGGGGTCAGGTAAAATAAGATTCAATAAATTTTATGTGTTTTATGTTTTAAGTTGTTTTGTAATGATCCTAATTTACCAAGACACTAGACCAACTGATCCTCTGAGTTGTCTTAAGTGAATGTTTAGGTAATAAATATTGTTAACGTGTGTAATAAAGAGCAGGGTTGTTAGAAGTATAGTGGTGTAGCTCAACGGACTCAAACTACAACTCGTGAAATAGAGGAGATAAAGTTTCATGTAGTTAATCTTTCACTTAAGGATAGTAAGAAAATACTATGAATAGTTAGTGGTACTATCTTTTTAGTTTGTAAAATTTATAGTGACTTATTTAATACCGGGGACTCCCAGTGTTTTATATCTAAAAAATATTTGAATGGTTATATTATAATGGTGGATTTTTTGAGTGGAGTTATGAAGACCAAAAAACCATTAAGAGTATATATGTAGTAAATATTTTTATTTTATGGATGCTCTCTAGATGAGGGGGAATATCATTTTTATTGGTATATTTACTGACCTGAAATGATAGGATTTAACATTATTTTTGGGTATGGATTCCTTGGTATCTTACTCAACCAATGTTTATTGTTACGAAAGGAGAGTGACCATTATGTATCTTGAGGGTAACACTGTGTTCTTCATGAAGAGTGGTATATTGTGGAAGTTCATGAAGAGCCATTACATCAGCAACTAAGGGAGCTAACCTCCTAGTTTTCAATCCTTTTACTTGTTGTTGGAGATGTCAATAATGTTTTCTTTCCACCCATAATATACTTCTTATTTGACACATTTCCTGATAACATCTTATGTATTCCACCTAATATGGATGTTTAGATTACAATTGTGCCCATACTTGGTGCTATGACATTTCCAATTAATCTATATATGATGTATCTAACATAGATTTATAAACATAATAATGAGTTGGAAGAGTTGATGGAAAATGGATTTATTTATCGAAGTACATATTATTGGGGATATATAGTCTTTTTTAGTAAGGATGATGAGAATTTTACCTTATGTGTCGAATTCTTAAGGTTGAACTGAATGAATGTGAAGAACTGATATCCTCATTCATGTATAAATGATATGTTTGACTAGTTGAGAGGTTCTTGTATTTTCTCTGAGATTGAAATGAGAGCAGGGTATCATCATAAGAGAGTTAGAACTTATGATATACCACATACATCATATAGAAGTAGGTTAGAATATTTGAGATCATCGTTATTCTGGTTAGTAGGACCAACACACCATATATGTTTTTCCCTTGGTGAACTGAATCATTCTCCTACACCTAATCATATTGAAGTAATTTTTGTGATTGAAATATTGGTGTACTATAAGAGACATGAAAATAATTCCCAAAAACCTATAATCATCCTTATTTCACTAATAGATCATCATCTATACACCAAGTTATCTAAGTGTCAATTCTATTTAGAAATGGTACATATCTTTGTTCGCATCATCTTAGAGGTAGGTGTGTTAGTGGGATCATAGATTTTGTATGTATTGGTTTCATTGGAGAATCCCATGATAGTTCTTGATACCTGTAGCTTCCTCAGTTTAGTGGTATATTATAAAAGGTTTATACAGAACATTTCCCACTTGTAGAAACCACATTCGAGTTAGAATAAAAGGTAATAATGATTGAATAGTCTAGAGTATGTGAGAATAATTTCTAGGGGATGAGAAAAAAATTGACTACGCACTAATTTTTATCCATCCAAAGTCAATTAGGGATTATTTTATGTTTTTTATGCATTTGGGATGGACATAGAGAAACTTCTATAAATTGAGAATGATTTAAAACTTATAGTTTACAGAAGATAAATAATTATGAATGGAATTACCAAATGGATGAACTTGAGTTAGTTATGGTGGATTATTCCATGAATTTTTAGAGGAATTATCTATAAGGTGAAAATTTCACTATGTATACTGAACAAAAAATCACAATTTATATATTTTCAAAGGGAGAGTTGAATCTCCTACAATAGAGGTGTGTTGAGTATATGAAATTATTTTATTTTGTGCTTGCATATATGACTGTGAATAAAAACTATGTTGTTGGAACTTTGAGTAGGAATACAATAAATTAGAATGTTCACGTGTCTGGTTCTAAGTGGAAGATAATGACCCGACTGTCTGAGATACATAGTGTGGTTCAGTAGGTCTAGAGGAATATGTCCCTCAATTCAATATCATTTGAGTGCACAACTCTGAGGAAAATCTTGGATAATAATAATTATGATTCACAGATTATTTTTACTTTAGGGAAATCCTCAAAGGTGGGGAGTCAACTTTTGATGGGATATAGATGGGATTTGATCATCTATATATGGAACCTGGTTGTTGTTCCTATGAGTGTGTTAGAATATATGATGCAAGAGTTTCATTCCCCGATGTGGGTAGTATATCCTAGTCTGACTGAAATGCATGATTACTTATATTGATATTATTGGTGGTCGAGCATGAAAAAAAGAATATAGTGTTTGTGACAAGATTATATACCAATCAATAGGTCAAGTACAAGAATCAATGAAATGATGGTTTAATATAGCCATTTCCCACTCCAAAATAGAAGTGGGACAATATTGTCGTGGATTTCATAGTGGTCCATCTAAGAACGCTTTAGAAGAATGATGCAATATGGGTGATTGTGGATATATTATTGGAAGTACCCAACTTATTTCCAATCTAGGGGACTCTCTTAGTGATTCATTTTGGGTATCATTTTGTTTGGGAGATAGTCCATCTTAATGGGTTTCCATATACTACCGTTTTAGATCATGACTCATGTTTAACATTGAGCTTCTAGGAAGGCCTGAAAAATGTTCATGGTACACATGTGTTTCAATTGAATACCTTCCACACACATAAATATAGGATGTTGAAACCTTATATATATATATATTGAAGGATATTCTACGAGTGTTCATCTAGAAATTTGGAGGAACCTGGGGGAATCACTTATATCTCATTGATTTTTCCTCTAAAAACAATTATCATGATACTGTTCTGATGGAACTATATGAGGTACATTAGGTTTGACCTTGAAGATTACCTCTATGTTGGAAGGAGGCAGGTTAGTATATGTTGTGGGAAATGAATTTCATTATGGTTCCATCAGAGTATGTAACACCCCAGGTAAATAAAGAATATTACATTTTCATATTTATCCATATTTGTGAATAAAATATTAATATGACTTTAAAGGGGACGCTATGCTCGATGGCATACCCAACACGTAACAACGAGTTTCTTGGGAATCTTACGTTGCACTCTAATAATAAAATAATAATAATTTAAATGGTAGTTAACATGTAGCCGTTGTATTGGCGGGAATGGATAGAAATAACTAAAATATGATTATATATGTTTTTTAATGTTTTTACATTTATCCAATAAAAGCTAAAGGCTTAAAATACGGAAAGAATTCAATTTTAGGTGTATATGCCCTAGTTTTCACTAAAGGTTCACTTATCACCTTTTAATGGAGAACTGTCATTAAATATAGTTTTGATCACTCTTATACATTCTTTTGGACCAAATAAAACTCTTATTAAGAATCGGGACATCAAATTTTACTTTGTGTAATTTTTTGGTATTTTTCCGATAAAGTTCATTTTTTAATGAATAGTGTAAAATGTTGTGTTTTAATTCAAAACCTCTTTTTAATCTAATTTATTTATATGATTAGATAATATTTTGAATTGGTTTTAATGTTAAATTAGAAAATATTTTTACCATTAAATCCAATAGTGGTCGTTGGAATTAATTTCACATTGAAATCAGACTTAAACTAGTGTCAATCTTTTGATACTTATTGTTTTATAAAAACACGCTATTTGCTCTGACAGTGGGAATTAATTATTAAATTAATTAATGTGACTAATATGTTTTGAATTTTTTAAAACGGACATCATTTTTGAATTCCGAATATCAAATATAGCTTATGGTGAATTTTTGAGATTTTTCTGAAAAACTTCAAATTTTGATGAATAGTGATACCACTAAGTGGTACTTATAAAGACTGATTTTCCGTTTAAATGAAATTTTTCCATCATTGTATTTTGAATTTCAAAAATCCGACGTACATGGTTGTCATTAAGAAGTAAAATGTGGTTCAATGAGATTATAATAATTTTTTTGGTGAATAGTAACTTATTAAGTTTTTAATCGCGATTAGTGGTAATTAGTGTAGTTTAAGGTAAAAATTATATTATAAGAATGTGAAAACACCATGACACTTGTAATAAACCTATTTGGTGAGTCATGGACGACCAAGACAAGCCATGGGCCAACTTGGGGACCCCATGGAGCCACTTTATTTGGAAAATGACAATAATATATTTTTATTTAATGTTAAAATTAAATTGACACAAACATGAGTTGTTTTACTAAAACAGTTTTTAAGTGGGGTTAAACAAGTCCAAATTTTGATTATAAATAGTCATTGGAAAGCTAAAATTATTTACTACAACATATTAATTTTTTTATAATTTTTAGACATTAAATAAAATAAATTATTTATGACATAATAATGATGCAGCGATGACATCATTATTTGACGATTTAAATAAAATGGAAAGATAATGTAAAATCTATGAACTAAACATGTCCAAAACTTATTGTATGAGTGGATTTCGAAGCCTTATCACCTTATACACGAATTATATCAATGTGGGACCTTTTAAAACCGAAACAAATTTTCAAATAAAGTAATATTACTTACTTTCCAAAAGTGCCCCTGCTCTCCTCTTATAAAAGGCCCCCACCTCTACCTCCTTACACACACTCATCAAGCCTTAGGCTCGGCCAACCCCTGACCATTTACTCTCTCCACATCCCTCTCCTCATCCTAGAGGATTCCCTTTGGTCAGAATCCTTTCAAAGGAAGCCTTTAGGCTCAAATCAAAAGGAGTTACACTTTTAAAGGTAATTAATTCTCTCATGTTCATTTGTTTTATTTTGCTTCTCCAACCCCCAAAACTCTCTTTATTTACTTCTTTTGTAACAACACCAATATCTTCAATATACTAGGATGTTGTTATAATATTTCTTTGATCTACACTCTGACACAACTACATCAAATGGTTAAAGAACATACGGTTTCCGTGGATGGCGAAATTCTGCATCCCGAAACGATGATTGTTCAATACTCATCTAACACCTTCAAAGGTGGCCATTATGATGTCACTATTTTTATATATGATATATAATTTGTTTATTCTTTACTTAAGCTTCTGTATTTTTTATTTTTGGCTTACCTTTATGGTTTCCATTATGGGTAAACGCGATATCTTCATTTAAGGAAGTGCGGACTACCGCCCCCTCAAAGTGATTTGATTCGTTAAATACCATATGTGGGACGTATAAAGGATAGAACTATGATATTATATATGATATTATACTGTAATTATAATATACCTTTATATCATTATTATTACATTCTATAAAATACGAAATAGAAATGAAAGTAGCGTTAATGCGTACGTACGGCTTACCGTCTCCATGAACGGTGCATTTCATTTCTTATCCCCAAATGTAATGTACTATTATAAATACATGTATATGCTGGATATATATGACATATATGATATCTACACCATGAATACAATTCTGGATATAATTAACATTTGGCCACATGAACAACATGTAATTGTAAGAAGTCCACTTTCGACTTAAGAACCAAAATACCGGCAAAGCAAATATTATTAACTTAAATGATGACATAATGTTTATGACTTGGTAATAAGTGATATAAAAAGGAATAATGAACTTGAAAAAGGTTCTTAAGGATGTAGAAATTAACTCAAGTTTATTATTCAGGACGTTAAAGAACGATCGAGTCAAGTCGGACCCGAGGTAAGGGATCCTACTCCTCTCTTTCTTTTTAAGTACACTCTTTTATGTCATTCCTTCTAAGTTCATATTTCTTGTTATTGGGATGTTTTTTTATATCACTCTTACTGTAATTTTTATGTTCATATGATGATAGAACCTATTATCTCTCATCAATCCATTTTGAAAGTTTTGAGTGGCGCCGTGAGGCTGCCGAACTTTCGTAAGAGATCTAACCTCTCTCTTTCTTTTTAAGTACTCCCTTTCATGTCACTTCTTTTAAGCTCCTATTTGTAATGTTGGGGGATGTTCTTTTATATTCCTATTTCTCTACATTTTATTGTAATGTGATGAGATACCCTATTTTATCTCATCAATCCATGTTCGGAAGTTTTATGTGGCGCCGTTAGGCTGCCAAGTTTTCGTAAGGGATTTTTTATCTCACTTTTGTTCCCGTGAGATTTATGATACATTTGCCACAAATTCCATTGAGTGGTGTATTTACTGCCCATTATTCTACTCTTTGTGTAATATACTTTCGTTTATGAGTATTTACATCAATGTTCTATTGTCCTTCTTTCATGGGGTGTATGTTTTGAAAGATACCCAAGTCGGTAAGGGAACCTTTCACCATCCTCATTTTTTAAAAGACTTCTTTTGTTGGGTCTTTTAATTTACATATTGTTATGTTGGGATATGTTCTCATATATCCTTATTTATGTAAATTTTATGTCTTACTGATGAGATACACTTTTTATCTCTCATCAACTCATTTTGATGTGATGCCGTTAGGCTGTCAAGGGAACTTTTTAACCCAATTTCGATTTCTTTGGGTTCAACATCTAGTCATTGAATATGTCATCCATTGAATATGTGTGAATGACCTTTTTTTTGTTTTACAATTAATATACACATATATTGGGTGTATTTATATTCATCACACATATTTTTGAGATTGATTTGTCCTTAATTTAAGGATACCTTCTTTATAAGGGATTTCATCACATTTGACATTTCTATTGAGGGTTCATTGTTGTTATGCACCAATTCACTCTTATATGGTGTATATACTGTCCTTTGGAGTATTATATCATGAATCCATTTATTCTCATGATATTATAAAGTTCTGACTAAATGTTATTCCTCAATTATTCTATTCAAGTGTCTCTAATTTTGGTAATACCCCTTTAACCAAAATGTCATTTTAAATGTTTTAATTATTTGTTCTTATTAATATCCATGTTTTCAAAATGGTTTTAAGGATTTATTTATATGGATATTAATGGTTTAAAATTTTAAGCTTCAAGGTGGTATGTGACACTTTGATTCAAAAATCTCTTTATTAAATGTTTTAAATGTTTTTGGAAATGGTTTCTTTTAGAATGGATTCATTATTTCAATATACTAAAATGTTATATGGTGATTGAAATGTGGAAATTCTATGTTTCCTTTATGCATGTTTTATGTGATATGACTATGTTATGGTTCTTGGGCATTGTTATGAAGAACGGGTGGTTCCGTGATAAACTAAGGGCGGGTGAGCCCGTTATAGCTCTCCAATGCATTGGGTAACGCGAAGGAGTGAAACGTTAAGGTTTCTCCGAAGAGATTTAGGGAATATACTGTGATGGGTATTCCAAACGTAACCAAGAGGGTTACTCCCTACGTAAGAATGTTATGAATGCATCAAGTTACCTTTATGTCTTATGTTTTCTATGATTTATTCATGATTTGATATTCCTATATTTTATGGGTAATGTATGATTTCATTCTTATGTATATATGAACTCATGTTTCCTTTCCATATTTTTATAACCCTTACTGAGCTTTTTATGCTCATCCCAAGTTTTTGAAATGTTTTTCACAGGTCAAGGGAAAGGTACAAGATGTGATGATAGTGTCAAGGATGTTTCAAGAAAGAATCCATGTTTCATTTTAAATATGTTTCCGTTGATGGGAAGAATGAATACTGTCTTTTATGTAACCACTTTGTTTAAATGTGGAATGTAATGCAAGTTTCATGATCTAATTCTCTAAAACTCTAAACCTGAAAAGATCATCAATGTGTAATCTTGTAATAACTCAAGATTAAGTAAGGTTTAAGGCTGGGGCCTTATAGTTGGTTTCAAAGGTCGGTTTAGATAACTTTAGAGGTTAGGGTATTCTCTAAGCACAAGTGACATTACCATAATGGTTAGGATTTCAGAAAGAGTCCTAGTTTTAGATAAAGTGAATGAGTAAGTATATCTTAGTGTTTATCTTCCTCATTAGTACATTATGGTTATGTTGATATACTCACACTGACCTTTTTGGTTTTAGTAAATGGCTGGATCTAGCAGGCACCAATGTGACAATGGGTTTGAAGGAAACTGTGGTGGTTCTCTGATTAAGAGACTGGATGAGATAGGGGATTCAATGAGGAATCTCATAGTTGTTCTAAACCAACTATCAAGGAGTCATGATCAACCACTTAAACCTTGGTGAGTTCTCTAGTGAATCATGTACGAGATGGCCAACTCGGTGTGGAAATTTAGGTAATAATTATTAAGGTAACCATTAGGGTTTATATGATCCTTACTTTTGAGGTAATTATGGGTTATTATATGTTCTGATGGAAAATGAAAGGCATGAGATAAACTTGAGGTTCAAATATGTTATGATCATATTTGAAGATTTTATCTAATTTTGGGGAATGTTTTAAGAATTATATAGTTTTGGAAAAAGGACAACACACAGACCGTGTGACTACCAGTCGTGTCGGACAAAGCTACGGGAATCGAACCCACAATCAAAGTGTGACTGGTATTTTTCGCCTACCACTGGACTACGTGAAGTCCCTGGTTATTTTGACCGATTCTTTCTAGTTATATGAGTTTATTAAATAATAGTAAGTTGATTTTGGGTTATTTATGAAAATGATTAACCTATCATGGAGGATATGTGATTAGGTTAATTACTTTTCAATACGAGACTTTAGGAGGAACTGATGTTGTTTGGAGATAAATGTCACGATTTAACTTGGAAGACTATATGACTAAAACCTTCAAATATTTGGGTTTCAATCTTATATTGGTTTACTTTGAAGAATTTTATGGACAAATTGTTTATCGGATGGTCCTCGTTGAACTTTGGGTTTTGTTGGACAAATTTTGGAGATTAAGCATGGATTTTCTTTTAATGGGTTATCCTTTTCTGGATTATCTGACCTTGTACTAACCTTTTTGGTTTTGGTTTTGGTTAAAGCCTAAAGACATGAGATGTATATAGTTCTCTTTTGTGGATTAGGTGATTCTCTAGAAGTTGATTATAGTACTCTTAATGCGAACAAGTCTCCCTAAATACTCGCCTTTTGGAAAAAATATGAGTTTGATTAAGGAATCTAGTAAAAGTTGAAATTCAACATGATAAGTGGTTATGTTTCCTTATGAATAAATTTCTCAATAAAAAGTAACTTAAAACAAAAATGTTTTCTATTAACTTTTCCCACTGGGGAATCAAATACCGTTTAACGCATCACAAGTTTGTGATTTTCTCATTGTTAACTTTCTCCTAAACATGTTTTCTATCACTCTCCATAAGAACATGACCCTATGTTTTCTCCTCCATGTCCATGTTTTCCTACATGGAGTCCTAGTATGGGTTTACTCGGGTGACCTTTGTACTTATCTTTCTTTATTTTAAAGTGATTGTTTTACCGACTCTTCTTCCGATGTGGGACTTTCAAGGATGTTTCCAAGCCCATTTTTAAAAATTGCGAGGATGCAATTCCCAAAAAGGGGGGAAGGATGTAACACCCCAGGTAAATAAAGAATATTACATTTTCATATTTATGCATATTTGTGAATAAAATATTAATATGACTTTAAAGGGGACGCTATGCTCGATGGCATACCCCTCACGCAACAACGAGTTTCTTGGGAATCTTACGTTGCACTCTAATAATAAAATAATATTAATTTAAATGGAAGTTAACATGTAGCCGTTGTATTGGCGGGAATGGATAGAAATAACTAAAATATGATTATATATGTTTTTTAATGTTTTTACATTTATCCAATAAAAGGTAAAGGCTTAAAATACGGAAAGAATTCAATTTTAGGTGTATATGCCCTAGTTTTCACTAAAGGTTCACTTATCACCTTTTAATGGAGAACTGTCATTAAATATAGTTTTGATCACTCTTATACATTCTTTTGGACCAAATAAAACTCTTATTAAGAATCGGGACATCAAATTTTACTTTGTGTAATTTTTTGGTATTTTTCCGATAAAGTTCATTTTTTTAATGAATAGTGTAAAATGTTGTGTTTTAATTCAAAACCTCTTTTTAATCTAATTTATTTATATGATTAGATAATATTTTGAATTGGTTTTAAAGTTAAATTAGAAAATATTTTTTCCATTAAATCCAATAGTGGTCGTTGGAATTAATTTCACTTTGAAACCAGACTTAAACTAGTGTCAATCTTTTGATACTTATTGTTTTATAAAAACACGCTATTTGCTCTGACAGCGGGAATTAATTATTAAATTAATTAATGTGACTAATATGTTTTGAATTTTTTAAAACGGACTTCATTTTTGAATTCGAAATATCAAATATAGCTTATGGTGAATTTTTGAGATTTTTCTGAAAAACTTCAAATTTTGATGAATAGTGAAACCACTAAGTGGTACTTATAAAGACTGATTTTCCGTTTAAATGAAATTTTTCCATCATTTTATTTTGAATTTAAAAAATCCGACATACATGGTTGTCATTAAGAAGTAAAATGTGGGTCAATGAGATTATAATAATTTTTTTGGTGAATAGTAACTTATTAAGTTTTTAATCACGATTAGTGGTAATTAGTGTAGTTTAAGGTAAAAATGATATTATAATAATGTGAAAACACCATGACACTTGTCCTAAACCTATTGGGTGAGTCATGGCCGACCATGAAAAGCCATGGGCCAACTTGGGGACCCCATGGAGCCACTTTATTTGGAAAATGACAATAATATATTTTTATTTAATGTTAAAATTAAATTGACACAAACATGAGTTGTTTTACTAAAATAGTTTTTAAGTGGGGTTAAACAAGTCCACATTTTGATTATAAATAGTCATTGGAAAGCTAAAAAGATTTCCTACAACATAGTAATTTTTTTATAATTTTTAGACATTAAATAAAATAAATTATTTATGACATAATAATGATGCAGCGATGACATCATTATTTGACGATTTAAATAAAATGGAAAGATAATGTAAAATCATTCAACTAAACATGTCCAATACTTATTGGATGAGTGGATTTAGAAGCCTTATCACCTTATCCACGAATTATATCAATGTGGGACCTTTTAAAACTGAAACACATTTTCAAATAAAGTAATATTTCTTACTTTCCAAAAGTGCCCCTCCTCTCCTCTTATAAAAGGCCCCCACCTCTACCACCTTACACACACTCATCAAGCCTTTGGCTCGGCCAAACCCTGACCATTTACTCTCTCCACATCCCTCTGCTCATACTAGAGGATTCCCTTTGGGCAGAAGCCTTTCAAAGTAAGCCTTTAGGCTCAAATCAAAAGGAGTTACACTTTTAAAGGTAATTCATTCTCTCATGTTCATTTGTTTTATTTTGCTTCTCCAACCCCCAAAACTCTCTTTATTTACTTATTTTGTAACAACAACAGTATCTTAAATATACTAGGATGTTGTTATAATATTTATTTGAGCTAAACTCTCACACAACTACATCAAATGGTTAAAGAACATACTGTTTCCGTGGATGGCGAAATTCTGCCTCCCGAAACGATGATTGTTCAATACTCATCTAACACCTTCAAAGGTGGCCATTATGATGTCACTATTTTTATATATGATATATAATTTGTTTATTCTTTACTTAAGCTTCTGTATTTTTTATTTTTGGCTTACCTTTATGGTTTCCATTATGGGTAAACGCGATATCTTCATTTAAGGAAGTGCGGACTACCGCCCCCTCAAAGTGATTTGATTCGTTAAATACCATATGTGGGACGTATAAAGTATAGAACTATGATATTATATATGATATTATACTGGAATTATAATATACCTTTATATCATTATTATTACATTCTATAAAATACGAAATAGAAATGAAAGTAGCGTTCATGCGTACGTACGGCTTACCGTCTCCATGAACGGTGCATTTCATTTCTTATCCCCAAATGTAATGTACTATTATAAATAAATGTATATTCTGGATATATATAACATATATGATATCTACATCATGAATACAATTCTGGATATAATAAACATTTGGCCACATGAACAACATGTAATTGTAAGAAGTCCACTTTCGACTTAAGAACCAAAATACCAGCAAAGCAAATATTATTAACTTAAATGATGACATAATGTTTATGACTTGGTAATAAGTGATATAAAAAGGAATAATGAACTTGAAAAAGGTTCTCAAGGAAGTAGAAATTAACTCAAGTTTATTAATCAGGACGTTAAAGAACGATCGAGTCAAGTCGGACCCGAGGTAAGGGATCCTACTCCTCTCTTTCTTTTTAAGTACACTCTTTTATGTCATTCCTTCTAAGTTCATATTTCTTGTTATTGGGATGTTTTTTTTATATCACTCTTACTGTAATTTTTATGTTCATATGATGAGAGAACCTATTCTCTCTCATCAATCCATTTTGAAAGTTTTGAGTGGCGCCGTGAGGCTGCCGAACTTTCGTAAGAGATCTAACCTCTCTCTTTCTTTTTAAGTACTCCCTTTCATGTCACTTCTTTTAAGCTCCTCTTTGTAATGTTGGGGGATGTTCTTTTATATTCCTATTTCTCTACATTTTATTGTAATGTGATAAGATACCCTATTTTATCTCATCAATCCATGTTCGGAAGTTTTATGGGGCGCCGTTAGGCTGCCGAGTTTTCGTAAGAGATTTTTTCATCTCACTTTTGTTCCCGTGAGATTTATGCTACATTTGCCACAAATTCCATTGAGTGGTGTATTTACTGCCCATTATTCTACTCTTTGTGTAATATACTTTCGTTTATGAGTATTTACATCAATGTTCTATTGTCCTTCTTTAATGGGGTGTATGTTTTGAAAGATACCCAAGTCGGTAAGGGAACCTTTCACCATCCTCTTTTTTTAAAAGACTTCTTTTGTTGTGTCTTTTAATTTACATATTGTTATGTTGGGATATGTTCTCATATATCCTTATTTATGTAAATTTTATGTCTAAGTGATGAGATACACTTTTTATCTCTCATCAACTCATTTTGATGTGATGCCGTTAGGCTGTCAAGGAAACTTTTTAACCCAATTTCAATTTCTTTGGGTTCAACATGTAGTCATTGAATATGTCATCCATTGAATATGTGTGAATGACCTTTTTTTTGTTTTACACTTAATATACACTTATATTGGGTGTATTTATATTTGTCACACATATTTTTGAGATTGATTTATCCTTAATTTAAGGATACCTTCTTTATAAGGGATTTCATCACATTTGACATTTCTATTGAGGGTTCATTGTTGTTATGCACCAATTCACTCTTATATGGTGTATATACTGTCCTTTGGAGTATTATATCATGAATCCATTTATTCTCATGATATTATAAAGTTCTGACTAAATGTTATTCCTCAATTATTCTATTCAAGTGTCTCTAATTTTGGTAATACCCCTTTAACCAAAATGTAATTTTAAATGTTTTAATTATTTGTTCTCATTAATATCCATGTTTTCAAAATGGTTTTAAGGATTTATTTATATGGATATTAATGGTTTAAAATTTTAAGCTTCAAGGTGGTATGGGACACTTTGATTCAAAAATATCTTTATTAAATGTTTTAAATGTTTTTGGAAATGGTTTCTTTTAGAATGGATTCATTATTTCAATATACTAAAATGTTATATGGTGATTGAAATGTGGAAATTCTATGTTTCCTTTATGCATGTTTTATGTGATATGACTATGTTATGGTCCTTGGGCATTGTTATGAAGAACGGGTGGTTCCGTGATAAACTAAGGGCGGGTGAGCCAGTTATAGCTCTCCAATGCATTGGGTAACGCGAAGGAGTGAAACGTTAAGGTTTCTCCGAAGATATTTAGGGAATATACTGTGATGGGTATTCCAAACGTAACCAAGAGGGTTACTCCCTACGTAAGAATGTTATGAATGCCTCAAGTTACCTTTATGTCTTATGTTTTATATGATTTATTCGTGATTTGATATGCCTAAATTTTATGGGTAAAGTATGATTTCATTCTTATGTATATATGAACTCATGTTTCCTTTCCATATTTTTATAACCCTTACTGAGCTTTTTATGCTCATCCCAAGTTTTTGAAATGTTTTTCACAGGTCAAGGGAAAGGTACATGATGTGATGATAGTGTCGAGGATTTGTCAAGAAAGAATCCATGTTTCATTTTAAATATGTTTCCGTTGATGGGAAGAATGAATACTGTCTTTTTTGTAACCACTTTGTTTAAATGTGGAATGTAATGCAAGTTTAATGATCTAATTCTCTAAAACTCTAAACCTGAAAAGATCCTCAATGTGTAATCTTGTAATAACTCAAGATTAAGTAAGGTTTAAGGCTGGGGCCTTATAGAGTAGGTTTAAATGATTCAGAAATGTATGACTGCAACTTATAGTTGGAATACATCATATTCTGATCGAATTTTTTTATTAATTGATCATATAGTGGGTGATCATGTGTTCCTTCAGGTGGCTCCCATATTGGGTCACCATATTATTTATAGGCTGGTCAAGTTGGAACCCAGGTTTATTGTGCCTTTGGAATTATTGTGAGAATAAGACCAGGGGTGTAACAATTGGCTCTTCTACAGAGTTACAGTGATATAAAAGATGTTTTTATATTGTTGTAACTTCGATAGTATCAAACTGACCCTTCTCATGTGATCGATATTAATGGCATTGAAAATGAAGAAAATATGTCCTTTTAGGATCATCTGATATGTGGTATGGATCATAATGAGAAACTATGGTCGGGAAAGGTAGTTTCGATAGTGAGATAATTATTGAAACAAATCCATGATCAAGAGGAAAAATAAGAGAGATACGCTGATATATGGTCTCAATGGCCTAACATTTTACCTCATAATCCTGGAGATTCATGGGATTACATCTCGAGGATGATATGTTATAAGGTTGTGAGATTTTATGATTCCAACCATTCTAGAGATTAAATGTGCTTTTCTTTTCAGGTACAATTTTACCATATTTTTGGTTTTTCCTTTGTTGGGTTCTATTTTGGGGTCATTTCACTTAAAATTTAAATATATGTAGTTCCATGGGGATGTTCATTATTGGCACATAGTTATATAAAAACATTGGTATTTGCATAATAAATTATACACACTAATTTAGAGACACATGATGTGGCATATGATTAGTGCATGATTGGAAAAAATTGTGTGACCTCCCACCCAAACCATGAACCCTACAATAGATGGGACTTATTGGGTTGATTATTTGTTTGTAGAAATATGAACCACTTAGGTGAAACCATGGACACCCTTTATAAAGGAACATGTTTAAGGTGTATGGTTTTTAAAATTGTGTTCCTCTACCAATGACATAGTTTGTGTGGTTTTAAATTCCCTCATTTTTATTGAAATTTGGGTCCACTCATTTTTAACTCCTAATAATCCCATCCAAGACCAAATCACTTTCCTTCTCATTTGGAGGAGCCTATTGGATTACAAGGCTCTTCAAACTATATAATTGATCAATCAAATATCCAATTAAAGGATCATATCAACTACAGTATGTGATTTTCTTCTTTTTCTAGTTTCCTCTCTCTCTCTCTGTCTTTTATCTCTGTTCAAAATAAGAGGGTTGATTTTTCCTCTATTGAATATGGTTTAGATAAAATATTAATGGATCTTATTCCTTTGTATATTGATCATATTTATTGGTCTAATATAATCTACATCGTTGTGTTTTCAATCAAGATACATCAATTTGGGGACATTGTTTTGGTGATCGTCTATCAATTAACTTGAGGTAGGTGGTACAATTTTCAATTTACATTGAATATAATTTATTTGGGTGTATGAAATTGTGAAATTTTAATTTCTACTTTCGGTAATTTCATTTGGAATTATATTAATTAATTTTTTAATTAATGGAATTATGAAATTTAAGAAATAATGTTTTTATAAAATTAATTGATTAATTTTATTATGAAATAAATGAACTAATGGGATTAAGAAATGGAAGGAAACTCGCGATGTATTACTATATGATTGAAATTCTCATTTAAAAATTTTCAATGGTCAATAAATGAATTTATGAATTGGGTTGAATAATGAAATATGGTAATAGATTTTAAATGATTTGAGAATATAAAACCATAATATGTGATATTTGTGACTGAGTTGTGGGAAACGTACTATTTCTCTAAATACCCTTGAGGTGCTAAAATACTAGTATAGTCCCACGATATATAAGTTTATTTTATGTGATAATTGAGTTTTGGGATAGAGACTGCTGCTCCATGTACCAATGGGGTTATAAACTGCAACTCTAAGCCCCCATTGTATGATTCTGAAATTGTCTATTTAATTATTAATTAAAACACATGATCAAATAAAAAGTAATTTTCTTTTTTATGGATTAAACACATTCATGGGCAGAATAAGGTAATATTGGTACTTGTGTCTATTTTTCAGTTCTTTGAAACTTGTGTTCTAGATTTTTGAATCATTGTTTCTGGGTGGTTTCAGTTGGATTTATTCATGGAACTAGAAACTTACATCAGTTATTTATACAAAGAGGTCCTTCTTTCCAAAGTCATGTGTTCATTATGTTTGGAATTTTACAATACATAAGAACATGCATTGGTCGAGAGTATGCAAGGTCAGATTCATCACACCCTTTTGGGGGGAATTATTTTCTACTCCAGGAATCTCTTTGTAAAGTTAAAATATTTTCATGAATACGTATTACTTCAACAAGTATATCATAAGTATCCCTTGGAATTTTAATCATTTAGTAACTTCTGTAAAACATTAGAATCATTAGTATTCAATCAAGTATCTTCATTAATGGAAATATCCATATGTATTCGAGGTTTTTCATCAATGGTATCCTCTAATATACTGATTAGATAATTTTTTAATCATCATTATGATGATATTAGTTTGCATGCCACTCAACGGGGAACTCTGGAATTTATTATCTCCCAGGGATATGAAGTCTTGTTTTGATCTTGGGATCGTGCTCATAAAATGGGCTACCTATGTATCCTTGTGAATGGAATCAGTACCCTCATGGTTCGGTGTCGCATAATAAGACACATCATACCTTTTAAAGTCATGTGATAAGAACTTCTAAGTGGAAGGTGCATAGTTGAAACTTAGTGTGGTACTTATGTTGATGAAGTCCATGGAACATGGAAGAGATATAGGTTTCCATGTAAGATCAGAACCTATTGGGAATATGTTCTAGAGAGAATAGGGTTGATTTGAAATGTTGGATTTGAACCGCAAGAAGGCTTCCTACGTATCCCATATAGATGTGAATCAAATCCCACATAGTTTGATAAATCTCATGGGAGAGTATGGTCCTATGAGAAAGATAATTTTGGGCCTACATCCTGAAAATGATACCTTGATGATTTGTGGATTGAATTTGGTGCTTATTTCCTATGGAGGATTCCCAAATTGGGGGAATCTGGGTAGGATTTATGAGGACGATATCCAGTGAGCTCAAACCTTGAGAAGGCTACCTACGTATCTTGGTTTTAAATAGGAATTAGAGATCTCTTAATTCATTAAAATGAATTTTTCTTCACATGTTTTAACCATCACAAATCTCTAACCCCACATGAGTTATGGTTGGTGTGAGAAATAAGAGGATGTGAAATATTAAACAATGACACTTCACACTTTCAAAATTTTCCTCCATCTATAGGAAGCGGGTGCATCGACCATGGAAGAGGGTGAGGCGACGATCCTTCCCTATGTTCTATTTACATTGGAAAAGAGTCCAATGTAAGTAAGAAGGGGTGATGGTGAGGGGATAATACCAGGATGGTTTCCCTGAAATTAGTTCTGGTAGGGGAGGGAGAATTCTCCTATGATTGTGAGGAACAACAAGTGTGATGTGTACCTTCTCTACAAGAGACCTTAGTTTCTAGGTCTCCTATTTGAGAAGGGTGAGGCCAGTAACCAACCCTCCTCTAAATCGGGAATTCCCCAACACTATTTCTAGAAGAAAAGTCCATGTGACTGTGGATGTACAAACCCACAAACATCTCATGGATCCTAACCCCATTGTGAAACAAATGTGGGAAACCTATGAATGTGGAAATACAAGCCCAAATAGGATACACTCTAATGTTCCTTACCCAAAAGTTTGATAATTCAAATGGTTTTGGTGGAGGCTTCAACTTAGCCCCTTTTTGGTAAGGGAACTAATGAAGAAGATACCTTGCCCTGAACGACTTTTAAAAGAGGGTACTTGATCTGGTCACCTAGGTACCTCCCGCAAGTGTGCTTTGTATGCGCTCCTCATTGTTGTATTGCGCAGGTACACCCTGAATGTATACCACATAGGTAGCGCGCGCAGGTATACCACGCACATATGGCGTGTAGGTATACCGTGCAGGTTTGGAATGCAGGTATACCGAGCAGGTATGAAGCGCTGGTATACCGCATAGGTATGGTGCGTAGGTATACTACGTAGGTATGGAGCACCCGTATACTGTGGGGGTATGGCACGCACTTATACCACGTAGGTAAGAATTATGACTGAAGAATGTGAAGAACTTCAAAACATGCATATCACATTTAATTATCTCTTATCTTGGTTTAGAGAGCTACATGATACAATTTAAGAGATCTAGGTGAAAAGAGATATGCAATAAGAGCTCCAAAGAGTCATTCAATTTTTTTCTAGTTTTGAAATGGGAAGCCCAAGGGCTCTATTTTTAGACATGGATGGGCATGGTCGAAGAGGTGTTGCCAACACAGGTATTTTGCGCAGCAGCCCCATGGCGGTCTTCCATGTAAGTGCACCATATATCTTCTGGCACATTGCTCCTCCACATAGGTATGTAGTGTAGGTCTGCCGCACAGGTGTTCTGTATAGGTGCATAAGAAATCTTCTAGCATGAAGCTCTTCCATGGAGGGCAGTCGCGTAGGTTTGCCGTGTAGGTCCACCGTGCAGAGCGGTGAAGCTACTTCGTCGTGAAGCTCTTTGGGAGTATTTTTTTATTTTCCTCTGAACCTTTCAAACCTTGCTTTGGGATTTGAAATATTTAGATTTATCTTCATAGTACTATTTGTTAATTTCTCAAGTAGTGTCAATAAAATCCCCCCTCCCTAGAAGGATTGGATCCAAAATGTACAAAGAGGGTTGAGTCCTACGGGAAAGTTGCCAAACAACGCTGGATTACCGCACAAGTTCTTCAAAGAGGTATGACACGAAGTGGTTCCATACAGTCCAAATGCACATGCCTTTAGTTTCCTATAAATATGTGTCAACTTTCGCAATTTTTTTCTTCATATGTACTTTCTCCAAAATTTTGTAGCTATCATTTCATAGCTCGTCCGCCCAACTCTTATTGCATTATTCTCTAGGGGGTTTCACTAGGGTCCTTGGCAAAGGACCTATGTGATAGGCCTTGTCAAAGGACCTACGTGACAGGCCTCTTCGAAGGACCTACACAACATGCCTCATCAAAGGACCTACATGAACAATGTCCATTGAAATTTTTTTTTGAATTCTTCAATAAAATTCTATACTGGATGTTTTGTAATTTTTTTTAGGAATCAATGACTCATTTTATGATTCATACTGAAGAAGCTATGTCTCTCCAAAATGAAAGGATGAAGATCGTTGGACCAGAAAATTGTGACATTCTTTAGATTACTCTTCCTGAGCTATGGAAGGGACTAATTACATACAAACATGACTACACACAAAGTCCTTCTTTACCCTTGTACGGGCATGGGATGTTACAAGATTCCCATGTTCCATCTGTTAAAAAGTACATTCTAAAGAATAGGTTTATTTAGTATTCCAACTATAACTGCATGAATATTAGTGCATGGGGGGTTCTAATACAAAATGTAATAGTCCCTATTAGTTGTATCCTTCATCACAGTGTATTCACGCCCAATATAAAATAACATGTTGTATATCCAAGACCAGATTCTTATGATTCCAATTTTCGGGCTTCTTAAACTAATCAATCTAATGGTTCGAAAGGAGACTGGGACCTTTGTTCTGGAGGGGGTGTAAAACCTAAGAGGATGTGGGCTTTATGGGTACTTCAAACTTGTGCTGAATTCAAAAAAGAGTTATCAGACGTTCATATCTATGATACTGTATGGATGGGGTGATCATATGTTTATAAAAAACGAATTCATTCCTGAATTACTGAGCTGATTGATTCCACAAATAATTTCCTTTCATTTGATTCATTGTGAAGTTGGTATTAGTCTCTAGGAAATTTAGAAAATAGGTGGAGTTCCAATTCTAAGGGTAATGTATGATGAATTTGTTCTACCTACTACAACATGGGGTAATTCTTCTAGAACACCAATGCTAGCTCTTGAATTATTAAAGATAGAGAAGAATATACCTAAGGAAAAGAAAGATATTCATGCTATGAGTGTGGATGAAATCCTTCTTAGAACCAACAATAGAGGAAAGACCAACCTATGGACGTCCTACTGTATGTCCTTCTGTAGATAACTGAGGTAGTTCAGGCACATATTGTCCTATACTGGAAAGCAGTGATTATAATAACTAGGGATATAATGTCAAACCTGATATAGATGAAAATTTATGCTTAGCTACCTTCCTTGCTATGTGGAAATGTGTTTATTTGCTTCCAGTCCATGAATCCGGAGCTAGTTTAATATCAGGGACTTTCCTCACTGTAGCTAAATTGGTAGAGGGGAAGTATATAGGGCTAACAACCCCTGTATTAGCAAGAATGTACCATCTCCTGCTGCATTTATACAATGGGAAGGCTCCATTTAGGATTTCATGGACATTCCAAGTGTTGTGGGGTTGGATTGCAGCACATTTTTTTCATACTCAGTGTTGAATTCAGTCAGAGTTCCCAATGGTCGATTAACCCCATTTTTATAGAATGTTTTTGGTATTAAGACTCTTAACATGAGACCTGAAGAGGCGCTGAAGTTATGGAAAGTCTCATGAGAATTAAGATTCATTCCTTTTGGTAACCCACTAGTTGGAACATTTAATGATGATGGTAATGAAACGAATTATGAGCTGATATCTTATATGATGGCATTCAGGGATGGAGTATTATCAACTAGGATTGAGGGTGAAATTATCTGCGAGGCTTATGTTCCCTATAGGTTTGATCGTCAATTCAGATGACTTTAAAAATCTAATAATTTTCCACCTATCTATGTCATATAGGAGAAACACCAATTGGAAACATGACAATTATGGATTCTAAGGGGTTTAGAGGTATCAAAATTTTTAATTACGCTACATGCACCAAATGCGTTAATTGGATTGGAAGCTAGGTATTCCAATTATTGGGCCTCTTCATATCCTCAAGGGGCTTTGACGAAAGGAATATATCGAGTGGTGGCTAAAAGGACTCTTGAACGTGAAATAATGGTAAGATGTCCAAGGATAAAGATGTTATAGTAGTTTCGGAGGTTTCAGAGCCCTCAAAACGTCTTCACAGGAGGTATACCAGGAAGGGTAGGGCTAGAGAAGGAAAACCTCTAATCCCATGGTGATCCTGTTGCCACCATCAAACAGAGATTCCTATTCCATCTGTTGAACATTCTGAAGAGTGGAGGCCTGGAGAAGTTATCCAATCAGATGGTGTTGAATCTCCTCCACAATCAACCATTCCAAGATTGAATTGTGTGTGACCTTGAGCTATTCATCATTGGTAGAGTGTAACCCATGATCTTATGGATTCCTAGGCATTTCTATGGCATTAAATTTCAATACCAGATATTGGTGACATAAAGGCACCTTCTGATTTGAATCCAGGCATAACATTGCTGAAGTAAAAAAAGTATATTAAGAATATGGAGGTTTTTATATATGAAACTGATGAACAAATACCATCCTCAAAATGAGTATCTCATATGCCGGACTTAGGAGTCCATGAAGGGGTAATTATCGACTCAGAGGAAGAGAGGGATATTAATGTTAATACTAAGAATGTATTTCCCTTTTTCTTTTTCTCAACCATGCTTTACCATTTATCATCATTAATCATGACGAAAATGTATTAATATAGCTTGAATGTAGAGAAGGAAGATTTGAACAAATTCTAGAATCACCTTAACATTTTCCTGCATGTTCTCCAATCAACGTAAAAAATGATCCTCCCAAGTCGCCAGAACATTCTCCAGGATCAAGAATCATGACTAGGGTAATGGAAACAGATATTCCTCAACCATTACCTCAAGTTTCCCTTGCTTTGAATATTGTTTCAATCTCTCCCCATGGTTTTGAACAAAAACTCAAGAGAGAAATGAGATTTATTCAATGAATTCGCCAAAGGAGTAAGTATTTATATGATCATTAGGGCATAAAACTTGCTAAATATATTCTGGTAACCATGTTTTATCCTCTTATAGGATCTATGTATCTCTCTCCCTCTCAAGGTATTAAGAGTTGATTCTTCAAGAATGGAAAAATAATCCCCATGGGAACCCCAGGTTCATGATGATGAATCTACAATTTTAGTAGATAAATCATCCATGATTCAGCTATACCTACTCCTGGCTCCACTGGGAGAGGGGAAAGTCATGGTAAGATTAAATGCATTCCTCAGTTTCTTTTGTCAAAGGAACCTCAAAAAATCAACTCTAATATTTCTATTTATTCAGATGAAAGTAATGAAGATCTAGGGAAATCAATGATCAATGATTATGCTGAAAAAAACATGGAACGTCCTGATGAGGGCATACCAATTGAAGATCCAAGAGAAAAAAATGTCAGCGAAGCCAATTTAGGCATTAACCAACATTTGTTGGATACCATAAATGGTGAGGATGTTGTAACATTTCAGGCTATATACACTGAAATTATGGAAACACTTAATCCAAATATTGATATTCCAGGTTCAATCAAGGAGTTTGGATATTTTCATGAATAATTGAAAGGACTTCAATCCCTATTCTTTTATTTTTTATACATAATTTCTCTTCAACTTGATTATTTATATCAAAGTTCACCTTATGAAGCTTTATCTGAAGAAAATGTTGTAAAGGCTCTTTAGGAACAGGGTGTTCCACATTATCCTTTAGCTGGGGCTGGATAAATATCTACAAAGGGTCATTCATCAAGAGATGTTCTAGATCCTTCAAATTTCATAGCTAAAAAAATTCAATGAAATTCCCCTTCAAAAGAAACATCTACTCAAAACATTGAGGCTGGGAATACGGGGAATGAATCCAATCAAGTTTCTGACCTATTATTGGTTAAACATAATTAGCTATTTGAATCATATTAGTTTCCTTTGTTTGATACTAATAATGGACATGAATTTATCATTTAGGGTTATCAGTTCCTAGATTAGAAGGTGAAACTTCTACCGTCCCAAGATAAGTAGAACAAGGCAACTCTTTAAGAAACCTATTTCCAGAGTACATTTTACCTCATGGTAGTGACTTAGATTCAGACTTAGAGATGTAATATGCTCTTGGTATGGAAAGTAAGAAGACATGGCCGCATATATAAGGCATAATTTTTTTAAAAGCCTTTAGATGAATTTGTGTCCCATTTTTCAAAAATCCCAGCATTATTCTGCGTGTTGGGATTTGGTGGATTTAATTATCGGGTAGTATATGATGCCATGAAAGGGTCTATTTGCCTATGGGAGTAGGAGCATAATATGTGAAAAGATTTTGAAGAGGGTAAATGACACATCAATATTGATGGATTTCAAGCTATAGTAATTGAGGCCGAATTACTCATAATAAGAAATCACATGAGATTAGCCAACAAATAAAAGAAACCGTGTAAGAGTTTTTATATCTTTAGGAAACAATTGGATGTTGTTTATAAAAATAATGAGCAGTTTAATCGGACATTAGGAGAAACCCTATTAGAGGGGATAACTACCAATTCAAATGTTAAATAATCACTTCTTTAGGAAGAGGACGCTAGAGTTTCTCAACTATCTCAACTTTAACAGGTAGATTATAGAGCTTATGAACTGGTTCAAAAAATGAAAATTCATGTTGAGAGTTTATTCTAAAACATGAAAGAGAGGCTCTATTATTTTGTATGGCCCTCTATTTTAATATGAATTAAAGAAATATTATTTGTAATTATAAAAATATTCATTCCTGTTTTTCATGATTTCAATATGAAAAGTAAATGATGATAATGATTCCTTTATGTTAAAATATTATTACTATAATAATAAGAATGAAGCACTCAAAATTTTCTTATTAAGATGATGGACCTAATGGGAATAATTTGACTATTTTAAGGGTTATATAGATAACCCCACAAATTTTGTATCTTTTGACCTCCTTTTTTTATTTCTGAATATTACTTAAATCATACAAAAATTAATGACTAGTGAGCTTGGACTCAACTTTTTTGTAGAGTTCCCATTTCATGTTCTCATTATAATGAGTACTGAGTATTTTGTTATTAGAAGATTAGAGCCATGAATGTTGGAATGTTAGGGGATAATATTTAGGTTCTAATAGCATTGAACATAAATTCTAAATTAGATTCCAAACAAGAATTAGTGGCTATGAATTGATTTAATATTCTTTAAACATTTCCAAGGGTAATATTGAATCATGTTTTTTATTGTCACCAATTCTAAAACCTATATCAACATAAGGGGTGTATTTTCAAGTAAAAACATTACCATTATTTAACTAACCCATTATGTGGGCTACGTTATTCAGGGCCAACTGGGGAATATGCTATATAGCCAAATAGTGGTATCTTTTGATTGATAGGACAGTTATGTAGGTAACTTATGCAATGCTGCCTAGGGGAACATGCTACATATTCAAGCAAAATACTTCTTTAGGAAATTGAAATTTTCTTCCAATAGATTGGGGAAAATAAGATTTGGGTTACATAAGATAGTAGTATGTGGTTTTTCCAAGGAAATAAATTTTATGAATGAAAAATGTATATTTTAGACCAACATAAGTCATGAATAAGAAATCCATTTTTATACAAATTTGGTTTATGAGTAATGGTTAAACATTTATCAGAAATGGGGAGATTTATGATATGGTGCTGATTATTTTTAAGTCATGCAGTAAAAACATTGGTTTTGTGCAGTTTTAAGTCATGCAGTGATGAAATTGTTCATGAGACATCGTTAACTCAAGAGGCGGATACATCAGGTGATGAAAACTATAGTCAATAATCAGTGGATATAATGGACTGACATCAAGGGAAAACTCATAGCCCTATATGGAAGAAGGGGAAAAGGAATTCAAGACTTGGGGAAGTGGATAGTTGTCCAAGGGAAAAACCGAAGGGATGTAAGGATTACTTCCACTTGCCAAAACCGATAGAGACGAGGTTGGAAAAGAAGGAAAGAAACTAGGGAAGTAAAGTACATCAAAATGGGGAAAGAGATGAATCAAGTAGAAAAAAATCATATAGGGAGGAAGAGCATGGAATGTGATTGAAACTTGTTATTCAATCCATAGAGGAAATTCAAAACAAGGTTGTCTGACCCAATGTATCAGAAAAGGATATTAAGAGAATTTATGAAAGAAGGTTGCAAGTACATTGCAATGAGGAAAAATAAGTTTAAATAGATAAAAACGATCGAATTCTCTCCTGGGGCTTCAACAAGAGAAAAATAAACACAGAGTAATTCATTCAGACAATGGAACGGATGATCACTCACCTTGAAAAGATTATTAGAGAGGATCCAGATATGCAGGTTAGTTCGCTATAATGGGAACTCTATAGAGTTGCTGATTCAACTAATCTTTTTCTAGTGCTAAATCGTTTTGCGAGTTCTTTCAGCACGTAGTGGTATCTTGTGTGCAACATTGGTTTTCCATTTTTCCATAAAGTGGAATAATAAAAATTTAAATTTAGAGGAGTGAGGAAATTTTGTAGATTTAATTTAAAATCTTTATGACAGACCAAAGGTACGGGAAAACTCTCCCAATTTCTTGATAATTTGTTTAGATACATACGATCATATTTAGGTATGGAAGGAAAAACTGTAAACTATTATGTAGGAATTTATGGAACAAAGGAATAATATTAGAAAAGGGATAAAAGCATTAGAGGGTGTCTTTTCTATGAATGAAGTTACCATAACTTGAAAACCCGTTATGGGGGCTGTATTATCTATGACCAACTAGGGAATATGCTGAATAGCCATATAGTGTCATCTTTTTATAGAAAGAAATGTTATGCAGGCAACTTATGCAAGGATTCCTAAGGGAACATGATGCATAGTTAGGAAAAAGAGCTCTCAGAAGTTTGACATTCTATTTCTAAAAGTCATAGAAAGTTTATGGAAATTCAGATTTTCCAAAGCATTGATTTTGGTTTATGGAGAAAGGTACCTGAATATGGGAAGGGTATTTTCAATCAAGATATCTAACGAATCAGTGGAACATGACTTTTATGAAGGTCTAATCTAATCATAAAAGATATGGTGTCTGTATTTTTTGGTCATACAACTAGTACCACAAATAGGACCAATATATAACATGTGGCCAAGTGATTTCAAGTTTATTCCCTAGTTAATCAGACACATGGTGAAGGAAATGTGTAAATCATGAGCTTGAATATTTTCAGATTGTGAGAAAGATAATGGGACAATTATACTTGAATGGCTATTTTAAAATATAGATTCGTGTATATTGTCATCAAAGTTTGAAGGGGTCAAATATAATGTAACCCAGAATGAAATTACCATTATTTGAAAAACCTGTTATGAGGGCTATATTATGTAAGGTCAACTGGGTTATATACTGCATATCCAAATAAAGGAATCTTTTGGCTGACTAGCCTATTATGTAGGAAACTTATTCAAGGCCACCTAAGGGCACATGATTCATAATTTGGAAAAAGAGCTCTTAAATATTTGCACCTCTATGACCAGACACCGTAAGGAAGATTATGAGAATCTGGAAATATTCAAGATTATGAGTGTGAAATTTGGAAGGAGGTATTTCATAATGCAAATGAGAAATGTTTGAATCAATATTGTTCATGAGTTTGATGTTCATTACATAGATCTGGCTCATATATTAAATGGGGACTATCTTTGTTTCCTTTGAACGAATATGGTGATGTGCAGTTTTACACCATGCAGTGAGGACATTGTGTTGTGATGTTTTAAGTCATGCAGGGAGGACATTATACTATGTGGTTTTATGTCATGTAGTGGGGAAATTATTAAACCCATAAGAAATTAAAAAACCTTATATAAAGAATCCATTTACCCAATTCCTAAGCACACGTGAGCTATGCTCGGTGTGATAAACAAGGAACAGTAAGGGATTGTTTTATAATATAAAGGTGACCCATGTGACGAATAGGGGTGTTATATTTCCATCTAGTTTAAGATCATGTGGTAAGGAAGAAGAAGAACTTATGTGAAAAGGAAGACATATTGTGACTGGATTAAGGGATAAAAAAATCTAAGTGGCACTATGTTTCTTTCCGGGAAATGAATCAAGTCATACATAGTTCTTAAAACATTCCTTATGCAGATTTGATGTTTAAACAAAAAATAAAAGGGTTTTTAATCATGTGACTGGGCCCACAATTGGATATCTAGGAATATCTTTTTATCTCATTGAAAATGAGAATTAAGCTATACGTAGTACTTAAAACAATCACTTCTCATATTAATAGAGTTTAACATGCAGAATGGTGGCTTTTTTACACGTTCTGAGAGAATGGTAAATCTGAAAACATAAAATGGTATAAGGACCAAATCATATGTCTTATGGAAATGATCTATATAAATATGAATCATATATATGAGGATAAAAATAAAATAAGAAGATATTGTGATTGTGGTTGGGCCCAGAATTGGAGATTCATGTGTCTCTATGTATCTCGTTGAAAATAAGAATCAAGCCACACATAGTTCTTGAAATATGGTCTCTATACAGATCTCAATCCAACATTTTAAAGATAAGGTCTCATGTACTACTAAGAAGTAATTATGATATCAATGAAATTTTCTTATGGAAGCTTCTAATGTGAAATATGGAAAACATTAGTTGTACATATGATGTCATGCAGTTTAACATCATGTGAAAAGGCCAACGATGCTATGCAAATTAACGTCATGCAGTATGGATTCTTATGGATGTTATGTAGTTTAATATCCTAAAAATATGACATGGGTATGGTGTAGTTTTATGTCTTGCAGTAAGGACATTGTATTGTGTAGTTTAAAGTCTTACAGTGAGGACTAATGTGGTTGTTATGCAGTTTAATATCCTTCAACTTGGACATCAAAGATGAACTATTTTAAGTCCTGTGGTGAGAACTATGGTGTATTATTACCCAATCTATTTCATAAAAAATATCACATTGTTTGTAGATTTAATTATCTCTACATCCATTGAGATTAAAGAAGAAACTACATTTGAATAGACCTTAGGTATGGAATATGTTACTTCCCATTATGGTTCAAATTTTGTAGGTTTCTTTCCTGGTATCATTGGAGTCCTAAGGACCAATACCAATTATCATTAAAGGAATTAATGAAGGTGAACATTCTTATTATAAGATCATGTTATTCTATTCTGATAGACTTCTAAATGAAGAAAATTATGCAATCATTTCACATATAATTGTTCCAACTCATTTAACCATTTATGAGATCTTTCATCTGTAGACAACTGATCACTGATTGAAACTCTAAGTGAAGGAAATTGTATTTAAATTGGCCAAAATGCTTCAGTTCCACATAACAATAAATAATGAGTTTCTTGGTTAGTAGTATTTCTAGTTGTCCGATAAGACAATAAAGCATTCAATAGTTTATCAAGCCATAATTTCTTATCATTATCCACCATCGTTTGGAGTATATTTGACTAGGACTTATTGAAGGCCTCTATCTGTCCATTGGATGCTGCATGATAGTGATATGAGTGGTTGGACATGATATTATGCTCTTGATATAATATTTTTTACATTAGTAGAACAAAAAATGGTGCCTTTGTCCATCAAAATAGTATGAGGGACACTGAATCTAGTTATGATGTTAGTTTTGACAAAACTAACAATGATTTTGGCTCCGACATCCATGAGAGGTATTGCCTCAGCCCATTTATAGAAGAAATCAGAAGTAGTGAGAATATACTTGAATAGCATAAACGAGGCTAGAGGATAAGGCACTACTACATCCATTCCACATGTGTAAAATGGCCAGGAATATTTATATGTCTGTAGAAACTCTGGGGGTTGGTGAATGAAGTTGTCATGCACTTGATAATGATGAATTTTTTTAGTGAAATCTCTATAATCCTGTGTTATTGATGTCAAAAAGTATCCTAGCCTTTGGATCTGATCGGAGAGTCTGTTCCCTGATTGGTGGGCACCACAGGATTTTGAATGTACTTCTTTCCTGAAAGCTGCAATCTCTTCTATATCAATACATTTTAATAGAATTTCATCAAAGCCTCACTTGTAAATGATGTTTTGGTGGTCTGCACTATCTTAAAGAGTAAAATTGGCCACACATCAACGAATCTGCTCCTTTCCAACCCTATTTAGTAGATGTATCCCATTTTGAAGATATTCCATGATGGATATTCTCCATCCTGTGGTATGACCATACGATTCAGAAATAGGGATAATTTCATTAATTTTCTCCCTTCTGGTTTGAAAAAATCCTGAGACCACATGGTGATGGGTTATGCTAATAATTATCTCATCCTAATTTGTATCTGTCAAGGCCATAGCTACATTACAAAGTGCATCTGCTTGGGAATTTTGTGATCGCGGGACATAGGACAATTTCAACTCTTAGGGAAATTCAGACATTAAGTCTCTAACATAATCACACAAAGGGATTAACTCTTATTTTATGATAGAATATTCCTCATTTATATGATTGATTACCAATTTTGAATCACTAATTATCTTTAAATGATCCATATGTACCTAATGTGAAAATTCCAAACATGCGATTAGAGCTTGGTATTCTGCTTCATTTTTGGCACCACCTTCCTATAATAGGAAAAAATAAGGCAATACATCTTTTTTCAGGGGAAATAAGGACAATTCCTAATCCAACTTTGTTGAGTTTAGGATTTTTTTTAGTCTCTTAACTATTGGACATCAAGAAGCACCATCAAAATACATTTCCCATGTTTGAGATTATATGGAATAAAGAAGACCTCTTCATCGCGAAGTTCAGTATTAAACAATGTGTCTTCCATAGATGGGTTCTCATCAAGGAAATCAGCCAGACCTTGTCCCTTTATTACCTTTTGAGGCTAAAACTGGATATAAAACTATTGAAAAATTACTGCCCACCGTGCCAAATTCTCAATAAGCATAGTATGACTGAGGATAAATTTGAGTGGATTATTACGAGATAGAAATTGGAACTCATGATGTTGTAGGTAGTGCCTTTATTTCTAAACTGAAGAGATTAATTCTTGGACGCATTTCTCAATACATGAATACCTAGTTTCCAGGAAGGCAACTAGTGATCGCTCTAAAAGTGTCACATAAAGAATAAATGGTCTTCCATCAATAGGTGGCATAAATAATGGAAAACTCAAGAGATATTTCTTGAGGGTATCAAATGCTTCTGGGAAATCCTTAGTCCTTTGGTAGGTAACTCCATTCTTTATTAATCTGGTGAAGGGTAAACATTTTCCTGCCAAATTGGAGATAAAGAGTCGAATATAGGCAAAGTGTCCTTGGAGTCATTGTAATTATATTAAATTTTGAGGAGGTGACATACCAAGGATTGATTTTGTTTTCTCAGGATCAATTTCGATACAATGATGGCATACACCAAATCCAAGAAGCATTCCTAAGGTTACCCTAAAAGAACATTTCAAGAAGTTTATCTTCAATATGTTTTGGCGAAGTTTATTGAATATTGTTTCCAAATTTACCATGTGATTGGTAAATTTTCTGGATTTGACTACTAAATCATCCACATAACATTAATCAAATTTCCCTAAGAAGTGTTTGAGGATATGGTTCATGGAATGTTGGTATGTTGTGCCTACATTCTTTAAGCCAATGGGCATTACCCGATAGATACGCACACCTTGAGCGGCTCTAAAGGCTTTAGATTCTTCATCCTATAAGGCCATATGTATTTTATTATAACCAGTGTATCCATCCATGACGGAAAGATCTTCATCTCCATCTATTTCAACAATTAGAAGTTCTGTAATCAGGACTGGAAAATAATATTTAGAACAATATTGGTTAAGATCTCTGAAATCAATGAAGACTCTAATTTTCCCATTCTTCTTTTTCACTGGGACAATATTGGCCATCCATTTTGGATAATGAACTTCCGTGACATTGTTAGACATTATATGTTTGTCAACTTCAGCTTCAATTTTAGAGGCATTAGTTGGGTGTGTTATCCTTGTGGCTTGTATGAATCCATGATGTTCTTATAAAAATCCCAAATGATGGGTGGCTAAATTAGGATTAAGACATAGGATTTCAGTATAATTACAAAATAAATATATCTTGATGTGTCTTTATAAAGGAATTATACAACTCTTTCTCTTCATAGGTCATGGATGCACTAATTAGAGTGGGGCATGGATCATTTTATGTACCTAGATTTATTTAACTAAGTTCATCCACGGTGCTAGATATTCCTTATTCAAATGCTGGAGGTGCATCCCCGATATCTTACTCTTCTTACTCATTATGTTTTACCTCTTATGTTTCCATTTTCATGGTAGATGACAAGGAAATACTCTCAGAGTAATAGGAGGACTCAGTATTTGAACATCTTGAAGAATAATCCACCATATATGACCCTACTGATGACGAAGGGTCTTCCTATGGTAAAGAGGGATTGATGGATTGAGAATAAACTTCTTTGTATTACTCTAACATAGCTACAATTTCTTCTATTATGATTGGCGAAGTAGAGTCTTGTTGTAGTTCAGCAAATAAAATAAAAACATCTCTATTCAAGCTTCCATCATTGCTTGGTGTATCAAAAATTTCTCCCTTGTTATCAGGCTCAATCACCACAATTGACATTATAGAAATTAATGGATGAGTGCATAGATTTGGTTTTACCCTTTCAATTTTATTGATGGTTAAAAAAAATCTATACTCAAATGTATGAATGGATTTGAAGGGATATTTTATAGTCCAATTGGAGAATTCACTTGGTTTATCTTTTTTTTTGATGGACATCGTTCCTTTTGTGTGATAATGCTCTGCCTCAATGTATTGAGATTCACATGTTTTGAACTGACCCTTGTCACCATACAATGTCCCAATTTGACCATTGAAACAATATTTTAGGCATTGGTGATATAAATAAGGTATGGCTGCATGTTGATTCAACCAAGGCCTTCCAAGAAGAATATTGAAGGTTGTGTCCTGACGAACAACCCTAAAATTTTAATTAGACACTAGATCTACAATCTGAGTTCTGAGTGTAATTTTGCCCAGATGTTTTTGTTCATTCATGCCATATCCTTGCAACATTAATGTCGAAGGAGTTAAGATAGATTCAGTCGGGCTGGATAGATGAAGTGTACGAACAAGAATGAGGTTGACTCGAAGCCATTATGAATAAAGACTTGTCAAATATATTTGACATTGACATTTCTAGATAGATACAAAGGTAAGATATTACCATTTACTACATGGTCCTCATCTTAATCCGTAAAAGATATGACTACTTGACATTGTGTAAAATAATTATCTATATGGTAAATCCCAGCAGACACAACTTCGGTTTCAAACTCTTTAGGATTTAACAAAGCCTCAATGAGGGCATCTCAAAGACCTTTTGATAGATTTGAATCATCTAGAATTGACAACTTGTCCAATACATGGGCCAATTGTTTCAAGACGTCATACTTTTGGTCCAAGGGTCTGCAATTCCCATCACGGTCAAGCGGTTTTGCAGGTGCTTTGGATGTTGATGCTCCTGTTGTAGATGTAATTTGTGTTGAAGTAGAAGCAGGAAATACTGCTGACTTTGCTAAATTATGTAGGATTGAAATAATGAATGTAGATTCTCAATATTCAAAAGGGGGTGAATTTTATTCTTTAAAAATCCCATTGGAAAATTTAGAGTTGGTATAAATACTTTCCTTTTTAACCTAATGAAAAACTATGTTTAACAAAGATAAACAAGTTAAATTAACAATACCTCTTAGTTCTATATACATTCTAGGTTTTGGAAATATGGTTCCATAAATGAATCTTAAGAAAATTTTAACAGTAAAATATTCTACCATAAATCATATAGAATCTTACAAATCAGTGTATACGAAAACAAGGAAGTATAAGATAGTTATACATTCCTTATCAATCAAAATGCAGTGGAAAATAAACTTGAGAAAATACAAGTATCATGTATGAAATATTTTAACCTAAAGAGTAGGGTATCCAAAAACCATTGATAAAGTTACTTTGATTTATACTTTCAAGAAAGTCTGTCTTACCCACACCAGGGTAAGCCCTATATAAGAATATCAAAATCTATCTTCCTGTCCCCACAAATCCCTAAACTTCAAGGTACTCGACACGTCTGCCATCCTCACCAAGGAAGTCCTAGAACATTAAGGTAGTCGGAACCTCAATCATCTTATCCTCGGAAGACCTCTAATGTACTCATCAACATTCAGTGTCGCATGAATCAATATAAACAAGATGTTCAGTATGCACTATGCATGAGAGTATCTCTCTCTAGAACTCAATTTAACATCATGTAATCTCAAAAGTGATAGAACCACATAGAGCTAATTTAAATGAGATCCTTTTTATAGGAACATCTCCAACAGTCGGCTCAAACCTCCAATGGTAATATTTTTCCTTGAATCTCGGAGAGACCTGTACATGTGCCACTAAAAAAACGGTAAGTTAGAAATTGAAAGTATGATATCATTTAATAATTTGAACCAAGTTAATAAAAATATGGTTTCTTATACAAATTAATTTCTAGGAGTCATAAGAAAAATATAAGTTCATAGTCTAATAAAAAACCATTATGTGTCTATAATACATGGATAATCAGATTCTGTTTTCCAATGAATTAGGAATCAGAATTCTATACACTTCGGAGTCTGAATTTCAAGGAAATTTGGATTCAGAATTCTGTGGAACTCAGAGTCTGAATTTCAATGATATTAGGAGTCTGAATTCTGAAGAATTCATAGTTTGAATTCAGAAGAATTGGGATTCTGAATTTCAAGGAAATTTTGATTCCGAATTAAAGAGAATTCAAGGTCTGTATATCTAGGAAATTCAGAGTCTGAATTCTAAATAATTCGAAGTCTGAATTTTGAGGAATCCAAAACCTGAATTTAGATCCGGAAAATAGAATACTCTATATCTAATTATTTATAGGATTCCAAAGTTTATAAGTGAAACTTAATTTTACACATAGAAATAAAAATAGTTTGATTTTTATACAGTAACATGAATAATGATAATATTGGTGAGGATAAATTTTCCTTGAGGATGAAATTTTTTCTTTATTTAGATAAATCATAGGGGGAAAAGTTTCCTTAAGATAGAGTATTTGTTACTTTAAAAACATGATGGAATGGTATAGTCAAAAGGAAACCTTATTGACTCAACAATATCCGCCTTGTTGGAAAGCATAAACATCCTTACAAACACGAATATAAGGAATTAGAATTTTTGTGATCTTGAAAATAAAATCTTGTCTCCCTTAACTTATGGATCAGTGTGAATACGACTAACTCCCCCTTAGGCTTTAGAATTCCTAATGATCATTTTCTGAATTTCCTGAATGAGATTTTACATTATCTTTCATATGAAAATCTTCACTAATAAGAACACCCCCTTAGATGAACTCCCCATTTCTTAGGGAAATTTCTTCTTTTCTTAGTATTCTTTTTAACATTCCTTTCTCCCCCTTTGTGATATTCTAAAAGGAATAAAGGAATGAAAATGAAATTATTGTACCTGAAATATTAGTAATAAACAACCAAAAATAGGGAACATCCAAAAATTTCATAAAGATTGGAAAAATATGTACAAAAAGAAGAATATAACAAAAGATCATATTTGGAAAATATTATCCATCCTTATACTTCGGCATTAGCTTTTTCACTATGGTTTTCAACTTCTTGAGCTTCTTGTGATCCTCTTATGCACACTTGAGCAACTGATCCAGATCTTCAGTTTTCTTTTCTAAGGATTTGATATTTTCTTCTTGAGTTTTAAGATTCTCTCCCTGAGCCTTTAGAACTTATTCTTTCTTAATAATCTTCTCTTCAATCTCAATTCTGAGATCCCTTTCCCTCTTTCCACTCCGATCAACTGAATACAACTTCTCATTCAGATCCGTGACTTCTTACTTCAATGATTTTTCTTCAAGAGATAGAAGTTCATCAAAAGACGTGGTGAGATCTTGGAACTTACCTTATTTAGTTTCAAAAGAATTCTTGCCATTGTCTTGAAACTCATCAAGAATTCTCTTATCTTCAACAGTTTTATTTGACCAACATTCCATCTTCTTTCATGATCATTTATGGGCATCATACTTTATGAAATTTTTTTCGAAGTCAACCTCCAGTTTAACACACTTATCCATCACCATGGATATTGAATCTGATTTTTGATTTGAGGTATGCTAAAGCATCTGACATCTAGAATATATGCTTGGGAATAATGGAATACTTCAAACAAGATTTTTCAAATACTAAACTACAAAATCATGTCCAGGAGTGGATGATTCCGAATCGGAGACTTTGTTTGGTGAGGATTATTTTTCTAATTAAACACCCTTCCTCTTCGATGATGCACCCACTTATTTCTTCTTCAAAACAATTTTCCTAGGTGTATCAACTACTACCTATTTTCCCTTATCATCCTTCAAAATGATTTATTCTTGATTAGGAGATAAATGTTCACTATTTTATATATGAACAATTTTATCTTCATCTACTTATTTCTTCTCATCTTTTCCTACCTCAGAATCCTCTGGGTGAATGAAATATTGGTTGGAGCTTTTTTCTTCAGACAATTTGTTCAATTCTTCTTCACCCTTCTCATCTTTTCTTGGGGTAGCAAATTTTGAAGACTCGACTTCAGAAGTTCGAATTGATATTTTTTCGGAGAGACATTCCTTCTCATGAAAATCCTATAATTGCTTTATCAAGTACACAGTGTCCCCACTACCTTCTTCTTCTACTTCAAATTCTTCTACTTGCACTATTTCTTCTTCTTGATGTCATTCCAGAATCTATAATTTCTTTCCCGGAGTCTATGGTAAAGGTTCTATCAAAAAATATTCTCATACCAGAATTATTTTAGAGGCATTTTCATTATCCTTGAGAAGTTTGTACAACCTCACCTTGAGACATCTTCTTCTTTTGCTTCTTCTCTTTCTCTTGCTTCTCAAAGTTCTCAACAGCCTTTTCCATTAATGATTTTGCCTCAGCAGGATCCAAGCCAAACTTAGGCTCCCCTTCTTTCTGATTTTCATTATCTTCCCTCCATTTAACCACAACTAAATCAGGGTAGGATATTTTATCCTTTTTCTTTGGAGGTGTTGATTGAGTCCCCTTAGCCACTTGGGGTTTTCCTTTGTCTTCTGGTTCCTAGGCTTTCCTCTTCCTTCCACCTTTCTTGGATGTATCTTCCACTTCCTGTTTCTTTGATAAGGCTTCTACCGCGTCTTCATGCAAATCATATAATTATTCTGATTCTTTAGAAAAACCAACATTCATCCTTCTCAAACTGTCATCACTCAACAATGTAACCTTACAATTCATCGACTTATACCTGTAAGAAATTTTGAAGGATTATAAACAATGAACTATAATATGTGAAAAAATGGCTAGATACATGATAAATTGAGATTTCAAATTCCCATTTTTGATATTATCAATCATAACCAGAATGCACCTAACCAAATTTATCATTCTTAAATTCACCAAGAAATATAGAATGTAGATTTCACTTATCTTCAAGGTATCATTATCCCTTTTTCATGGAATTACAAAACCATGCACCCATCGTTCAAGAATCTGTATGTTCATCAAAAGATGAAGAATCATTGGAGTCTTATCTTCTGAAAGTCCAAGGCAAGTCATGCACTTCTAATCAAAACTTCCTACAAAATTAGTTATCTTGTGATTATAGAACTCTACTTCCCCTTCATATAGAATTCCAATCAAACTAGAAGCCTTAGTATAAGAAAGTGAATATGTCTTTCTACAACAGTTGAACGAAAACATCGGTTTGTCTTCTTCCTTGAAGAAACTTATTATCTCATAGAACTCTTCTAACAACTCCGGATACAGAAGATCCTATTCTTTTGGTTTTGAAATAAATACACTCTCTCAGCTATTGATCTTGATATTATTAGATATGATAGAGTCATATTTGGCATAATACTTCTGATCGACTAAACATTCTCTTTATATCTACCATTCAGAAATTAGCTTGACAGCTGTCATTTCTTTTTGAGAAGAGACTTCAGCTGTCATTCAGAACTAAAAAAGATCTAAGAAGTTCGGAACAAGATTATGATGGAAGGGCAGAGCTTCATCACACAAGACTATGTAGTTCGATGTGGGACAAGCATCGGGTGGCCTTTATATATGCAATTGAAGTGACAGTTCAACTTCCCTGATTGATCCAACAATTGAAAAACTTCTTGAGAAGATCTGACGGTTGAGATGATAGCCGAAGGAAAAAAAATATTTGGTAGTATCCGATCATTTGATGTTATTTTTAAAAATAGAAATTTGGATTTAAGGAAAAGGAATCTGAAAATTTTAAAACATAATGAAAATTCCAACAAGTAAAAAATGATTTTAAAAATTTATGAAAAAAATTATACCTTTTGGATTCCCAGGGAGATTAATCATAGTGAGGAAAAATTCGTCTTGCACAATGGGAAAAATCAATATTTGTGACCGGTTATTTTCGATGGGGAAATTTTCCTGTCGCATGTAACAAATTATTTGCGACGGGATTTCGTCTCTCGTCGCAAATAGTTTGGCGCGACTTGCACGCCAAACCGCGCGAATAGTATTTGCGACGAGGCGATGTCTCCCATCGCAAATAGTTTGGTGCGGCTTGCGCGCCAAACAGTGTAAGAGTATTTGTGACGGTACCCGTGGCAAATACCCGGCGACAGTTAATAGTTTTTTTGCGATGGGAGGTCGTCTCCTCACAAAAAGAGTGTCGACAGGAGCTATTTGCAACGATCCCTATCGCAAATACCCTTTTAACCGCTGACAATAATTAATGCGGGTGAGGATATTTGTGATGGGGCCCGTCGTAAATACCACTATTTGCGGAGGGATACCCTTGGCAAATAACCCCGTCGCAACTAATCTAACCTATATATACCCCCACCCATTTTTCCCAAATCACTCATATTTTCCTCTCCCACTCTCTTCATTTTTTAGTTTCAAGGAAAAAAGTTGCTTTGGTTGAAATTTTTTAGACGAGAGAAATTGGAAGGCGCCAATACCATCAGAATATCATAGTTTAAGGTATTTATATATTTTTTTTATATTTATTTTTTATGTAAATTTTAATTGTTGTTTATTAGTTGTAACTAAATTAGATTTCAGTTGATTTTTATTTATATTTATTTTTACAATGAAATTGATATTGTTAGTGATAATTGTAAATAATTAGCCATAATTAGTATTAATTAGATATAATTAGATATAATTAGTAATAAATAGATATAATTAGTAATAAATAGATATAACTAGGAATAAATTGATATAATTAGCAACAAGTAGATATAAATAGAAATAAATAGATATAATTAGCAATAAATAGATATAATTAGAAATAAATAGAAATAAATAGATATAAATAGATATAATTAGTAATAATTAGATATAATTAGTATTAAATAGATATAAATAGAAACAATTAGTTATAATTAGATATAATTGGTAATAAATAGATATAATTAGTAATAAATAGATACAAATAGATATAATTAGTTATAATTATATATAATTAGTAATAATTAGATATAATTAGTAATAAATATAAATAAATAGATATAATTATAAATAAATAGTAATAAATATATATAAATAGTAATAAATATATAAAATTTGTAATAAATTGTTATAACTTGTAATAAATAGATTTAATTTGTAATAAATAGATATAATTTGTAATAAATAGATATAATTTGTAAGAAATAGATATAATTTGTAAAAAATAGATATAATTTGTAACAAATAGATATGATTAGTAATAATTAGTAATAATTATTAATAATTAGAAATAATTAGTACCAAAATGTAATAATTAGTAATAATTAGTAATAATTAGCAATAATAGGAATAATTAGCAATAATTAGCAATAATTAGTAATAATTAGTAATAATTAGTAATAATTAGTAATAATTAGTAATAATAAGTAATAATTAGTAATAATTAGTAACAATTAGTAATAATTAGTAATAATTAGTAATAATTAGTAATAATTAGTAATAATTACTAATAATTAGTAATAATTAGTAATAATCACTAATAATTTGTTATAATTAGTAATAATTAGTTATAATTAGTTATAAATAGTGATAATTAGTAATAAGTAGCGATAAATAGTAATAATTAGTCATAATTAGTAATAATTAGTAATAATTACTAATAATTATTAATAATTAGTAAGTAATAATTAGTAATAATTAGTAATAATTACTAATAATTAGTAATAATTTTTTATAATTTTTAATAATTTGTTATAATTAGTAATAATTAGTAATAATTAGTAATAATTAATAGTAATTAGTAATAATTTGTCATAATTTCTAATAATTAGTAATAATTAGTAATAAGTAGTAATAATTAGTCATAAGTACTAATAATTAGTAATAATTAGTAATAATTACTAATAATTTGTAATAATGAGTCATAATTATATATAATTACTAATAATTAGTAATAATTCGTAATAATTACAAATAATTAGTATTAATAAGTAATAATTAGTTACAATTAGTAATAATTACTAAAAATTAGTAAAAATTAGTAAAAATAAGTAATAATTAGTAATAATTAGTAATAATTACTAATAATTAGTAATAATTAGTAACAATTAGTAATAAAAATAATAATTAGTAATAATTAGTAATAATTAGTAATAATTAGTAATAATTATTAATAATTAGTAGTAATTAGTAATAATTAATAATAATTAGTAATAAATAGTAATAAAAAAATTATATTGTCATTATTTACAAAAAAATATTAATATTATTAAAATATTAAAAAAATTATAAAATATTAAAATTATCAATATTCGCAATAGGATTTTCTCTATTACTAACATGTTCAAATATCAAAGGGTCGCCAATTGTCAGGTCAAGCGCAATAAAAAGTTTGTGACAACCATGTCCAATGTAATATTTTTAAATGTCTTTGCATGGTTGATCACCTCGCAAGTAGTGTTGTAATAGGACAACCCATGTCATGCCCTTCTCATCTATAAGAATAATCTCACATGACCCTTTACATAGACCATTCTTTCTTGAAAATTTAAGGGAAATATACTGATATCCCCTTAAATTTTTAAGGAAGAATGATCTATGTAAAGGGTCATTGAGAAGTTTCTTAGAGATGAGAATGACATTACTTTGGTTGTACTATTTCAACACTACTTGCGAGGTGATCAACCAAGAAAGTACAATTATAGTGTTTACATTGGACATGGCTGAAACAAACTTTTTATTGTGCATGACCTTACAATTGGCGACCCTTTAAGATTTGAGCATGTTAAGAATAGAGCAATGTCTGTTGCGAATATTGATAATTTTAATATTTTATAAATATTTCACTATTTTAATAATATTAATATTGTTTTTTCTTAAATATTGATAATATAATTTTGTTTATTAGTACTAATTAGTAAATGATATCTGCTTGGATATTGAAGGGAAAATTTGTATTCATCTCCAAAACGATGATTACAAAATTTCCATTCATTATTAAAGCAGTTTTCATTTTGCTAAGTACTGCTAAGTATTGCTAAATTAGTAATAAATAGTAATAAATAGTAATAATTAGAAATAAATTGTAATAAATAGTAATAAATTGTAATAATTAGTAATAATTAGTAATAATTAGTAATAATTAGTAAAAATTATTAACAATTAGTAATAGTTTGTAAAAATTGGAAATAATTAGGAATAATTAGAAATAATTAGAAATAATCCGCAACAATTAGTGTTAAAAAGATGAAATTAAATGAGCCATCGGACAAAAGAGTAGTTGTCAATCCACTGGAAATTGTGTCAACCTTAATTAATGGTAATTATTAAGTAGTTGTAATTATTTAACTTCTTTTTTCTGATAGTGTTTTTATAATTTTAAATTATTCAAAAACAATGATAATTTTATACTTTATGTAGAAAAATATGGAACAAGGAAGTCGACATCAGTCATCATTAGATGATCGAGCTTGGATAAATTAGCACAGAAATCCAAATGGCTCTGGTTTAAATCCTGTATATATTGGTGGTGTTGATGCTTTCTTAGCGTTTTCATCATCAAAACCAGAATATGTTTCAGAAGGTACAATTAAGTGTCCTTATAAAAAAATGTGCTCTAAGAACATTTGACACATTCGACAAAGTTGGGGGACATCTCTTGTGGTTTGGTTTTCGACCAGATTATATTTTTCGGTTTCAACACGGTGAACGCAGTTCCAGAAAAGATCCTAATAACTTGATTACTGATCCATCACTGTTTCAAAATTTAGTACATGATATTCCAGGTCCATATGTGCAACAAACTGAAACTCACGTTGATATTGATTTAACTCCTGAGTAGGCAACATACGAATTTTATGAGTTTTTGAGGTCTGTTAAGGATTCATTATATCCTGGTTACAATATAAGAAAATTTGAAGTGGTTTCCAAATTTATAGTTACTATATCTAATAATGAAATGGAGAACAACTATTTTGATCAGATATTTTCTTTGGTTAAAAAATTGTTACCTAAAGGAAATGTGTTGCCTGCAAATTACTATGAGAGTAAGAGGTTGATTTGTAATCTGGGCCTTAGTAATCAAATGATTCAGGCATGTCCAAATGATTGCATCTTATATTCTGGAAAAATGAGTAATTGGATAGTTGTCTAATAAGTGGACAGTCGAGGTATAAAAAATCTCAACCAAGGATGTCTAGATTGAATCCAGTAAAATAGTTGATATATTCCCCCCTTACACCCAGGTTGCAGAATTTATTTAGGTCTCAGAACATATCGTCAATGATGTCATGGAACAAAACCAAGATTTCAACTGATAAAATCTTGAATCACCCATCTGATGGTGATTTATGGAATCATTTTGACCATCTGCATCCATCTCTTGCTACAGAATCCCGAAATGTGTGATTGGGTCTTTCTACTGACAGTTTCTGTCCGTTTGGTTCTTATGGTAGTCAGTATTCATGTTATCAAATCGTTATAACTCTGTACAATTTTCCTCCATGGATGTTGATGAAGGATCCTTATATATTTTTTATTCTATTAATCCCAGGACATCTAAAAAAGAATATTGATGTTTATTTGAAACTAGTGATTGATGAGATAAATGCATGGTTGAGTGATGGTGTTAATACATATGATGTTGCTGCGAAACAAAATTTCATATTAAAATCTGCATTGATGTGGATGATTAGTGACTTTCCTGCATATGGAATGTAATCTAGTTGTAGTAGACATTGTCCAAAATCATTCCCTTACTGTATGAAAGAAAACAAAGCCTTTATGTTCATCAATGGAAAAAAACCTTTCTATTTTGATTGTCTTCGTAGATTTCTTCCAAGAGATCATCCTTTTCGGAGGAACAAATCTCATTTCAATAAAGGTACAATTGAAAGGGATGAACCTATAAATATGATCTTAGGTATAGGGTTAAAATTAGTTATATTTTCATTACCCCCCATCACATTTGGACAGACATTAAACCAAGAGAAAATTCATTGCTTTTGCGAAGAACATAATTGGATAAAATAGAGCATTTTTTGGGATCTTCCATATTTGTCTAATTTGTTGGTCTGCCACATGTTGGATGTTATGCATATTGAGAATAACTGGTTTGATAATTTATTTCATACAGTTTTGGATACACCAGTTAAGACCATAGATACTGTAAAGGAACGATTAGATCTTGCCCAAATTTGCAGGCGACTAGAGCATGAATGATTTGAAAATGTTAGATCATAGAGGTTAATGAAGCCAGAAGCAGATTATACACTGTCCAATGAGAGTCGCTTATTATTTTGTCTGTGGATTGATGATTTGAGACTTCTAGATTGCTATGCTTCCAATTATGGAAGATGTGTTAAGAATGGTTATATTACTGGATTAAAAAGTCATGATTGTCATTTTATAATGGAAAGATTTATGTTGATTAGATTTAGAGGTTTGTTTAATTCTATGATAGGGGATTTGATAAAAAACATATCATATTTTTTTCAAGACATTTTTTCAGTGACAACAAACAATGATGCGCTAAGAAAACTGGAAGAAGATGTTGCTGTAATTATATGTAAACTAGAATAAATCGTTCTGCCAGCTTTCTTTGACTTAATGGAACATATGATATTACATTTTCCACATGATTCTAAATGTGGAGGTCCAGTAATGTTTCTAAGGATGTACCCATTCGTGAGATGCATGTAGAAATTGATTAAAAAATATGTAACAAAGCATCAGTTGAAGGCTCAATTACTGAATCTTATTTGCAAGACAAAATTACTTTTTTCTACTCCCATTATTTTGAATCTCAATATCCCTCAAAACACAATCGCATGTGATGAAACGAGGGGAATGTTAATGAAGAAATGGACAATAAATTAACAATTTTTAATCATCCAAATCTTGGTTTCGGGGGAGTTCATGAACGATGGCATTCAGATGATGAACATCACAGAGCTCATACATACGTTCTGCCCAATTGTGAAGAAATGACATCATTTGTCCTGTGAGTGCTTCTATCACTTATTCTATAATTTATGTTACAGTATTTAAACATATTTTATTTGTACGTTATATGATAATTATATCAAGAAACAACTTTCACAATTTATAGTATCTTCTCGTGAAGAACACAGACAAAAATTTTCTCTCAATGGTTTCAAAAACTGGTAACATAAATTAATGATGGTTTAATATCAATTATGTTTATTAATTTTTATATTGATACTAGTTTTACAAATTTTTAGGTGTCTCAATATGCTGATAAAATTGATAAGCTATAGTGTATATTAAGTAACCCACAATCCAAAATGGTTAAATCTTATGATTCATATGTGGTTAATGGTTTTTGATTTCATAAACATGCATATGGGGAATCACAAAAACAATGAAAAATGGAGTTTTCATGAGAGGATCACATCAAAAAGAAATTGACGTTGAATTTTATGGAATTTTGGATAAAATTATTGAGATGTGTTATCAAGGATAGAATTACATAACAATGTTTAATATTCAGGGTTTGGATACTGAGAGAGGATTGTGTGTTCATCTGACTCATGGAATTATGGATATTAAATATAAAAGTATTCTTATAGTAAATGATCCATTTTTACTGGTTCAACAGGCACATCAAATTTATTAAGCAATGTATTGTTCTACATCAAGAGACTTGAGTGATTAGAGGAGCATAATAAAAATGAAATCTCTATAAAATATGTTTACTGAAAATGAATGTGGTTCCACTGAAGTGTAAGGAATTGAATTTTTCAAGAGAATACTCAAAATCCATCTGATTCTTAAAGAGATGTGAATATCAATGATGACACCCCACAATTAAAGATTGATGGTGATGAAGATGTTAATGATGTTACAAATGAATTTGAAATGACAAGAGATGCTGAAACTGAAACTCATATGGATATTGATGATGCTGAGGAGGAAGATGACGACATTGAAATTTGAAGCTATGGAGAAGAGGATGAAGATAAACATTGACACAGTTAAATGGTGGTTATAATCATAACTAATATATATATATATAATATTTATTTTCAACTATATGCTAACAACAATCATTTTGTGTTTCATATGGACTCTGAAATATTACGTGAGTTAGAGGAGGCTGAGCTACCTTTTTATTTTGGGGATGTTGGATCATCTGAACCTCAACCAATAGGAATTTCAGGGGGTACAGAGAGGGGGTGAGGTCTTGCCCGACTGATGATTCCTGACCCTATCCCCGAGCGAAGTCCACATCATGGTTTCGATCAACACACACGGAGGTATGGTAACCTGTATATTTTAGTTATATTTCATTAATTTATTTATATATATACTAATTGTTTGATTATTTATTCCATTTTCACAGTTTTTCGCATGTAGCTATTGGACATGGGAGCACTATCATGTACAATTATTATTCTCAGCCATGGATCACATGGGAACAGATTCCTGTTGATGTGCGACGTGACATGTTCCATCATTGGATGGTACGTAAATAAATAATATTTACTTTGAAATTTATTTTATTAACAACTTGATATTATAATGGATTTTTAGGGTTTATGGTATCCTATCGATGATAGCATGCACGCTGTTATCGACCCGGCATGGATGGTTTCTATGCGTGACCGTTTCCATCAGTTTCTGCTCAATTTGAGAAGGACATCCATTAAGAAAGTAGGAGTGACAGAATTTGATGAGTCCTGTAGAGACCGTCGACCAGAGAACATTTCATCTCATGTTTGGGATTGATTATGTTTACAATGGTTGGGTGGTGGATTTAAAAGGAGATCTTCAGTGTGAAGATAGAACCGGGGGAGAAAGGAGGTAACACATCGAGCAGGTAGCCGTACATTCAGTTCGAATAGAGAGCATCTGGTAAGTATATTTTTTAAATATATTATATAAATTTAAATATAAATAGTTTATTATATATTTATGTAGGCAGTCGAGCATCCCGATATTCTGGGGTTCGATGTTTATCGGAGGATGTACAATGATCAAGCTACTCGAGAGATCAAAGGTGATCGCCAGTGTCATATTGTGGTTAGTATTATTTTTTCAGTTTGACAATTAACTGCATATAATATTTTCTGAATTTTAATTTTAAATTGGAATTGAAGGAGTCATATGAGGCTGCGACCTCTCAGATACAGGCTGATGGTCAGGACTAGATGACTCAGCAGACCAGTGCTCACCATTTCGATGAGGTGGCATGGATGCAGGCGACTCAGTATGGCATTGAGAAGGGAAGAATAGTTGGTATCGGCTCACATTTGACTCATGGTACTTTTTATGGTACTGCTGTGATGTCGGCGTCCAGCTTGAGAAGATCTCATGGAGAGGCATCATCTTCTGGCGCACAGTATCCAGAGCAGTTGCGAGCTCAGGCTGAGCTTATAGAGACTTTTCAGAAGCAGTAAGAAGAGATGTGTCGGCGGAAGCAAAAACATGTGCAGCATTACGAGGATCAGATGCGTCGATGGCCGCAATAACAACAACAATAGCATGAGGAGGAGACACATCGATGGCATCTGTAACATCATGAGCAGATGGAGAACATGCGCCGTCTGACTCGTAGTTTAGGGATGGAGTTTCCTCCAACATCTCTTTCAAATCCTCCATATCCTCCAGAAGAAGACCCCCCAATGATTTTTTTATGTTACAAAAATTTGAATTTAACATTGTAATATTAATTATTTACATTTTCTATCTTTTATATCGGTTCAAATATTATATTATTTAATTTTTAATTTTTTTTAATTTTTTAATATTTTTTTGTGAATATTGAGAAATTTAGTATTTTTATTTTTTTATTATTTTAATAATATTAATATTCTTTTATTAAATATTTTTTTATTTTATTTTTTAATGTTTTTTATTTACTAATAATAATAATAATAATATTTTATGAGTTTTTTAATTTTTTGTGAATATTAAGAATTTTAATATTTTTTAATTTTTTAATAATAGTAATATTATTCTTTCATTAATCGTAATTTTATTAAATTTATCTTTTTTAAATTAATTTTTTTTAATGGGACCTTTTATGATGGGACCCCGTCGCAAACAGTCTAACTAAATATTTTTAGAAACATATTTGCGACGGGACTACTTGCCCGTCACAAATTCTTTGTTGCGACGAGCCCATCGTAGAACATTATATATATATATATATATATTTATTTATTTTCGATAGGAGGACGGCCCGTCACAACGATTATTTGCGACGGGCTCGTCGTGAAAAAATTTATGTATATATAATACATATAATCAGAGACTAATTTGCGATTGCGAAGTTTCCCATCGCAAATACGATTATTTGCGACGGGCCCGTTGCAAATAATGGTATTTTCGACAATGTTTTCTACAACGGGCTATTGGAAATGGGACCCCGTTTCTAAAGATTATTTGTGACGGGATCCCATCGCAAAAAACCCTTCACAAATATCTAGAATTCTAACAGGGTTGAAGAACTTTAGACTCTAAAAATTTCGATTATGAAAATATTGACTATGAAAATCTTTTTTATGTAAATTTTTAGAATAAAAATCATCATTACGATAATTATAAATATGAAATCGTCATTATGAAAAATGTAAGTACAAAAATCGTCATTTTAAAAAGTTTATGTGTGAAAATATTTATTACGAAAATTTTAAGTACAAAAATTTTGGACTATGAAAAAATATAGTTTTAGTAGAGAGATAATGCACTCTCCCTATGCAAAGATGTTTGATACTATAAGAAGATAGGTTTCCACAAGAAGTTAACAAGGAATGTTACCTTATGGTTATCATGACTAACTTATGTTCAATGTATTCAAATCAATCGGATGGTAAAGATTTTGTGAAAATATTAGCAGGTTGATATTGTGTTCCAGTAAATTAAAGAAAGATATCTCCTTTATGTGTGTGATCCCTAATAATGTGTGCCTAATATCTATGTGTTTTGAATGTGAGTGATGGAAAGAGTTTTTACTTAAGGAAATGGCACTAGTATTATCAAACATAATTTGTGTTTTGGTAAAACATATACCATAGTCTATGAGTGTGTGTTGCATCCATAACACTTAAGCACAACAACATCCAGATGCTACTTATTCAGATTCAGCTGTGGAAAGTGATACTAAGTGTTACTTTTTTCATGACCAAGAAACTAATGGATCTTCTAAGAAATGAAAAGTTCTAGATGTAATTTTCTTATCCATTTTACATCAACTAAAGTTATCATTCGAAAAACATTTTAAAACATTGTCATTTCCCAATGTATAAAAGAGTCCTAAATCCATGGTTCCCTTTAAGTAGTGAAAAATTATTTTCACTTCCTAGAAATGAGAATCCTTAGGATTGGATTGATATCTTGCACATAAACATACAAAAAACATTATGTCTGGATGACTTGTTGTCAAGTATAGTAAAATTCCTTTCATACCTCTAAATGATGTTTGATCCCCTGGTTTCCCACTTCATCATGAACAAGTGAATTTGAGGGACCAATTGAGTACTAATACTCTTAGTTTTGTAAAATCCATACATTTTACAAGGATATTTAATATACTTATTTTGAGATATATATGTTCCTTCTGGTTTTTGAGAAATTTTAAAACCTAGGAAAAATGTTAACTCCCCATCATACTCATTTCAAACTCAGATTTCATTAGATTCACAAAGAATCTGTCAAAGATTTCTGATTTGAACCAAATATAATGCCATCAACATAAATTTGAACAATAAAAACATTTTTCTTATCATTATTTATAAAATGGTCTGGATCTGTATTTCCATTAACATAATTATTTGGAATCAAAAATCCTGTAAGTCTATCATGCCATGAAATAGGAGCTTTTTTAAGTCCATACAAAGCATTTATATGTTTGAAAACATGTTCAGGATGTTTTATATCTTCTAAACCAGGTGGTTCTTCAACAAAAACTTCCTATTGAACATAACCATTAGAGAAAGAACATTTAACATCCATTTGAAAAATTTTGAAATTAAATAATGCTACAAAGGCGAGTAGAATACAAATAGATTCATGTCTAGATACTGGAGAATAGGTTTCTTCATAGTCTAATCCTTCTTTTGGATTATATCCTTTAACATCTAATCAAGCTTTATTTCTTACTATGATTCCATTTTCAGCAAAGTTATTTATAAATAACAAATTTACTCCAATAATAGATGTTTCCTTAGGTCTTTCAACCAAGGTCCTGACTTTATTATTTTCGAATTAATTTAGCTCATCTTTCAAGGCTTTAATCCAGTCATCATCACCTAAAGCTCCATCAGTGCTTTTTTTGTTCTAATTGGGAAAGGAATTCTAGATGTTCTACGTCATTTCATCAGGAACTTCTAGTCCTTATAAGTTGATTTACATGACCAATGATACTATCATGGGGATGATTCTTTAGAAACAACTGATTTGGATTTTGTAAGATCTATTCATCAATATATTGTAGGAAATATTCTGGGGTAAATGTCTCAGAAACATTTTCTTGAACATTTTCCTTATCAAAAGAATCTTCTATCAAGGGTTGATAGTCAGTTTTGGAAAACACATTAGATAATGTAGATGGGGGTTGTTTAAAAATAAAAGGATCAATTTCATCTAATTTGACATGTGTTGTTTCTTCAATAGTACAGGTGATTTTATTAAAAACTCTACAGGCCTTAGAAGCTGTGGATTATCCTATGAAAATTCCTTCATCAGATTTGGGTGTGAATTTATGTAAATTTTTATTTGTATTCAGAATGAATACTTTACATCCAAAAAACTTTAAGTAGGAAATTCAAGGTTTTCTACCATTCCATAACTCATAAGGGGTTTTATTAAGAAAAGGACTAATCAAAACACAATTTACGGTATAACCAGCAGTACTTATAGCTTTAGCCCAAAAATTTTTGGCTATTGAATATTCACTCAACATCGTTCTAGTTTTCTCTTGAAAAATTATATTTCTTCTTTCAACATCACCATTCTGTTGAGGAGTTCTTTGTGCTGATAAGTTATGAGTAATGCTTTTTTACGAAAAAAATATTCAAAATCAGAATTTTGAAATTACTTTCCATGATATCTATGAATAGTTATTAATGGATGATTTTTCTAATTTTCTTCTTTGGATCTAAAACATTTGAAATATGAAAAAATTTCAGATTTCTTTGCTACAAAATAGACCGATGTAAATATAGTGTAATCATTAACTAATAAAAATAAATAATACTTGCCTCTAATGCTTTCAATTTGTGCTGGTCCAAAAAGGTCCATATGCACTAACTGTAATGAATTAGTAGTTGAGACTTCACTGATTGATTTAAAACATGATTTATGTTTCTTTCTATATTGACAAGGATCACAGACTTTTGAAGAATCAAATCTAAGCTCTAGTAGATCCTTAACAAGTCTTTTCATAGAGAGTTTTCATAAATTTCTAAGGTTATAATGACCTAACCTTCAATTCCATAACCAGGAATGGTCTTTCATTTCCCTAAGGAAAGGTAGGACTTTGATCCTAAGTTCTTCTATGTTTACTGTATATACATTCTCTTACCTATGGGCCAAAAGAATAAAATCTTCCTTGGAATTGTGTATAAATAATTAATCGTTCATAAAATTCACAAGGTAACCTTAATAACATAACTGAATTATACTGATGATGTTGTGCTTAAGACCCTTAACAAATAAAACATTTGAAATCAATGTTTTTCCAAGAAGAACAGTGTTACCCCAACCAATAATTTCTCCCTTAGCATTATCTCTGAAAGTTTCTTTTCTTACTTTTGTCTTGATAATCTTTTCGACGAATTTTTTATTACTATTCATATGTCGGGAACATCTAATATCCATGTACTAAGTATTTCTATTGGTACTTTCTTCATTTTTATAAAAATAAGTGTGTTAGAATTTTGGTACCCAAACATTCATGGATTCAAAAAATTCAGAATGTAAAATCATAGGTATCAACTTTTTCTTAGAAAAATAAGCTTTATAAAAATATAAAGATTGAGTTTTTTTAAGGATTTGTTTCCCAATGTCCACCAAACAGACATTTAGTACAGAATGGAGCACTTTGAGGGAAAAATAGTTATTGCGGAAAAACGTTTTTGAATGGGTGTAACCAAAACCAGAATTATTTCATTGAGGTCGAATTGGAAAATGTATCTTATCAAAATTTTCCTTACCTAAGGTAAAATTTGAGAAACACTTTCTTGAGAAAAATATATCTTAGTTTAGTATAATAACTATGTTTTTATCCTTTGGAACATTATTTTTATAACTAGTGTTTTTTTCTAAAATATTTTTCATAGAAATTACATTTTCAAGATCCTTAGAAAGTTTATCCTTCTCAGAATTAACATCCTCAAGGTTTTTTGAAATACTTTTAAAACTGAATATTTTTTTATCAAGATATTTATAAATATCAATATTTCTTCAGTAATAATAGTATTTCTAGATTTTTCCTTATCAAGCTTTTTCTTGAGTTTTGATTTATCATTCTCAAGGAGTTTATCAAACCTAGAAACTTCTTCAGGAGTAGGAAAAGTATTATATTCATTAGAAGAATATTATTCATCTGAAGAGTTATAATATTTATCATTACTATATTTTTAATTTAAAGATACATTTGTAATAGATTCAGTAATGTGTACCTTATCCAGAAGATAATTATTTTCAATAGGTATCTTGGCTAGTAAACCAAGATTCTTCTGTCTAGAAGATTCTTACTATGTGGATTCTTGAGAAGAGTTTCCACCACTGTAACTCTTGGTGTCATTAGATTTCAAAACATTCTTAGCCTTAGCCTTATATTAATTATTTATATTCATCTAATAATTCTTTTCCTTTGTATCTTTTTTCTTAAGAATAGGGAAATTTGGTGATATATGCCTTACTCTTTTACATTCATAACAAGTGACTTCTAAGTCTTTCTTATCTTTTATTTCTTTCTTCTTGTATCTAGATTGAATATTATTCTATACAAAAATCTTGTTCATCCTTTGGGAAATATTGGATAGTTCATTTCTTGAAGATTCACATCCACTAGATTCAAATTGAATAACAACCTTCTTAGATTTAGATCATGTAACTCTCTCAGGAGTCTTAGATTTCATATGAATTGATGTTGTTGTAAAAGAAACACTACCATTTCCATTATTCTTATTCATGTTATCATCATCTCACTTCATTCTTGTTTCATGTTGAATAAGAGTTCCTAATAATTCATCAAAAGAAATCTGGGTAATTTTCCTATTCTCATCTATAGTTTTCCTCTTAGATTCCCATTCATTAGGCATGATGTCTATGATCATGTCCAAAAGATCTTAATCAACTAATCCCTTTTCACCAATTGATTGTAAATTATTTACAATAGTCACGAATCATTGTTCTACCTTATATATGGGATCTTCATAAGAAACGAAGAAACCATGATATTCCACTTTGAGCATAACTCTTCTAGTTTTAATGACTTTTGATGTTCAAAAGTGAGTTACTTCAAGATTCATCCAAATACAATTTGCTGGTTCACAAGATGAAATCTAGCTATATATATTTCTAGTCATAGAATAACGAAAATTATTATATACCTTGTAATTTAGTTGATATTTATGATTCTCTTGGTTGTTGAAAGTAGTGAATTCCTTGTCATGGATTTTATAACCTCCAGTAAGCATGAAAAAATTTTCTACTTCAGTGTTAATGAAAAACATCTTCATGTGATATCTAGAAATATTTGTAATCATTCCCATCATATATAGGTTGTCTAGTAGAATATAGGTTGTTAATAAAACCAACATTCATTCCTATCAACTTAAGAGAAAATATATTTCCACAAATACAATGTTAAAAGTAAAAGTTTGTAAACGAGTAAAAAATTACTAAGAAAGGAAAATATTGAGAAGAATAAAAAATTGAGCAAGAAAACTTATATATGTTTATATGTATTCCATATATCTCCTATGATACCAATTCTAGGATCAAAATATTGATTGTAGATGCTCAATATTCAAGAGGGGTGAATTGTATACTTTAAATATTCCATTGGAACCATTAAAGTTGGTATAAAAACTTTAGTTTTTAACCTTAAGAAAAATGTCTTTAACAAAGTCAATCAAGGTAAATTCCCAAGACCTATTTGTTCTACAGAAATGCTAGGTTCTGCAAATATGGTTCTGGAAATAAATCTTAAGCAAAGTTTACAAGTAAATGATTCTACCTTAAAGTGTATAGAATATTACTACTCAGATTATACAAAAACAAGGATGTATAAGATAATTATACTTACCTTATTAATAAAAAAGATGTGGATAATAAGCATGAAACAATACAAGTAACAAGTATGAAATATTTTAACCCAAAGAGTAGGGTATCCAACAAGATTGGATAAAGGTACCTTAATTTATACTTTTAAGAAATTCCATCTTACCCACACTAGGGTAAGCCCTCGATAGGAATATAGGAATATTTCTTCCTATCCCTCCAAGCCCCCAACTTTAAGGTAGTCAGCCCCTCTGTCTTTCTCAGCAAGGATGTTCTTGAACATTAAGGTAGTCAACACCTTAGTCTTCTTATCCCAAGAATCCCTCGAATGTACTCAGCAACATTCGTAGTCGAACGAAGCAATATGAACTAGATTTTCAATACACACTATGCATTATAGTATTTCTCTATAAAAATTAAATTAATTGTATGTGAAATCTAGAGTGATATAACCACACAGATCTCATTCAAATGAGCTCATATTTATAGGCACTTCTCCAACGGTCGGCTCCCTCCTCCAAAGGTCATATTTTTTTCCTTGAATCTCGGAGGGACTTGTACGCATATTACCCAAACAACAGTTAGTTTGAAACAGAACGTATGAAATCATTTCATAATTTTAACAAGGGTAATAAAAATATGTTTGCTTATCCAAATTCATTATTGGTGTGTCAAAGGAAAAAATAAATGTTCTAAGTCTAATAAAAAACCATTCAGTGTCTATAATACCTAGATAATCGGATTATTTTTTTCTAAGAATTTGGAATCATAATTCTAGAGACTTCATATTCTGAATTTCAAAAAAATTCAGAGTACAAATTCTGAGGAATTCAGAGTCTGAAATTCAAGGAAATCCAGAGTTAGAATTTAGAGGAATTCAGAGTCTGAATTTTGAATAATTTGGAGTTTGAATTCATATGAATTTGGAGTGTGAATTCAGAAGAATTAGAAGTATAAATTTCAATGAAATTAGAATTCTTAATTATGAAGAATTCATAGTCTGAATATAGAATAATTTAGAGTATGAATTTCAAGGATATTCAGAGACTAAATTCAGATGAATTCAGAGTCAGACATCAGAGGAATTCACAACCTGAATTCATGTCCTGAAAACATAATACTCTATATCTATGTATTTATTTAATTCCAAGGTGTATTAGTGAAACCAAATTTTACACTTGGAAATAAAAAGAGTTATATTTAGATACAGTAACATGAACAATGAGAAAACAGGTAAGGATAAATTTTCTTTAGGGAAGGAAAAATTTCCTTATTAAGATAAAACATTGGGGAAAAGAAATTTTTCTTAAGATATAGTGTTTGTGATATTAAAAAAAATGAAATAATGGAAAATTAATAAGGAAACCATATTGAATCAGAAAATTAGACTGACTAAGTCTATTCATCTACTGAGAAGAAGATGGTGTGGCTTCTAATCGGTCCTCCAGAATAAGTTTTCCATATCTAGACTTTTTTGCATGGAAGAAACTCCTTGTTCGTGTTATGCTCGCAAAAGGGATCATCCCCGAGTTTCTACCGCATATATGGTTTGATCCGGGGTAGAGTTAAATGGTGGTTTCTGGAATTCCCACCTCTTCCCCTGTATCCTCGACCTTGGCCTCTTCCTCTAGTTCCCCAATTATGTATAAATAATTCTAGATTAATACAATAAAAATAACCATTGGCATAAGGATCCGTTAAATGGATTACATTAACAAAACCAAAAATTAATTCTCTATCTGATGAAGATTCTTATTGACATGTTAGTTCTGGTTATACCGTATAGAGGGGAGGTGCTCGTGATTTTAAAACAGATGGCATAAAATATACAATGGTTACAGACAACTTTGGCCTTAACACGAGCTTGTCTTCTTCTGACTGCTCTTTATCCTATGGCCACTTTGCTTATTTTAGGAACAACCTATTATTTAAGATGGTTTTGCTGTGGCGAGATAGGTAAAAGATACAATTGATTGTTTCAACTATGTTCATAAAATAGCATGAGTCTTGTTGATCGTTTTTCTAATCATCCAATCATCATAATTTTTCATATTTTTACTTTTTTACCTCTTGGCATTCACCTTCTTCCTCTGGATCAGTAAAAGGAAAATATGATACTTGAACTAATGAACTTTTCAATTTCACTTGTCCAGAGTCTGCCATCTTTTGCAAAAGGTCTTTGAAAACAAATAATACCTGAATGGGGTGCCCCAATATCTGATGAATGAGACAATAATTCAGACGACCTTCATATCTGTATTTATTTGGATTCTTCGTCCTTGGAAACTGAACCAAATTGTATTTTAAGGCTGAGATGAAGTGACCAGGAACATGTACATTCCTAAAAGAATAAACTTCATTATTTAATTCCTCAAACTATTTAAACATTTTATCTCTTTGATAATCTTGACGAGATGGTCATTGTTGTTGATGCACAGGAGGTGAATCCCTTCATTATGATGCATGTCTAGAAGTAGAAGCAGTTTCAGGTTCCTGTATGTGTGGGATGGTAGCAACTTCTGCCTTTCCTATCCACCTTCATAGATCTAATGGAATTACATGAGTTTTAGCCTTATATTCTATAATATATTCTTTTATCTTCTGATCAATTGATGTAAGGTCTCAAAACCATCTTGTGTCTTTCACAGGGATCAATGGTGTGCGTAATTCATCAAACATATTTTCCACATAGATTGGCTACAACTCTTCTTGAGGGAGTGATGAATTAAAGGAATATGTTAATCCCTTCTATAGAGTAATGAAATATGAAACTCTTTCATTATCCATTTTTTTACAATTGGTAAAATAAAAAACTGCTATCTTTGGTAGTGTTGAGCTAAATTGAAGAATGAATTTCTGATGGAGATATTCCCACCCAAAAATTGATGGGGATTGCAAACATGTATACCAGACAAAAGCTGGTCCTTGAAATGACTGCCCAAAACAATTAATCCTAACTGTTTCATGTTATTGTGAAGTTCCAATCATATTATCACAATGAGAAAAAAAATGTGTTAAGGGTCGTTCCAGATCTACCAAACCATTAAAAATTGGGAATGTGGTATTCAATAATTTTGGTGGGGGAGGAATTGCATCCACCCATTTAGGGTAATCTATTTTTTCTGACTGAACTGGTGCATGTCGTTCCACCATAGCTTCCAATCGAGTCATTAATGCCTGAATTGTGTTCATAAGAATTTTTTGGATATATGGATGAGCTAGATTCTTTGCAGGTATATAAATTGGAGATCGAGCTAGTGCAATGACTAGTAAAACCAATAATGGTGGTGTTGATACCTGGGGAGTATGTCTAGCAGAAATTATGTTTCGAAGTAACTCTATATTGAGTTTTTTAACTCCTTAATTTCCTATTATTTATGTGAAAATCTCTATTCACGTGAAAGATATTGACCTTCTCCAGTGGAAAAGTGAGATGTAATCTGACGTTTTTCCTTTACCCTTATTAGATGCCTTTTGGAGAGGGGGGAGTTAGTTATTTGAAGGCATACGTAAATTATGGGTAAGCATCTGATTTTGGGTAGGAACACCTTCTTTATTTTCCTCAGTTTGTACCATATTATGGACAAGAACTTAATCTTCCGATTCCCCTAAACTAGAATTATTTTCTGGATGATCATCTGCAATGGTGCTAATAACATTCACTAATTCACAATGCATTGATGGGATTCTGTTACTGTTTCTGCTAGATTGTCTCTATTTTTGTCTTTCACGATACTCTGTTCTCCTTTACTAAGAATTCTGTGTATCTGTTTGGAAGATAGTAACAAGAAGGGAATCATTGGATAGTTTAGTTGTATTCTTTCCTTTTGGCTTCTTCCCTAATCCAGAGAAAACTGACTTCCATTGAGGAGAGTATTATAGATTTGAAAATCCCCCAGCCTCCAAGGTTGGGGTTGATCCTTTTATTCTTCATCAAATTTTGGATCAATTTTTAATAAATTTGAAGGTTGAATTTAATGAGCCCCCAACCTAGCATGCTGGTGTGATTCTTGAACTTCTACAGTAGAAATTCATGCAACTACTCTTCTGATTTTATAGATTTTGGTTCGAACATTAGATGGGTGCATCATCCAACAGTCACTCAAATCATCTGTTTTAGAAGATCACTATTATATTTAATAAATTTTCATCCTATGACACATGAAATCCTCTAAACGGGATGCCTTCTCAAGATTCTAAGTGGATTTATGTAAATGAAGCTCAATAAATTAATTTCTTTTGGTCTGATTCCGATGAGAACTGGTTGAGGCCTATTCTGGATCATACATTTGATTACATACAAAACCTATTGTTTAGGGATGACTGTGGGAAATAAAATTTCATGAGACCAATTTTGGCGGACTTTTTCGATTTTGGAGTGCAATGAAATGCAATTCTCCATATGCACCCCATCCTCTGATGCAAACACTAGATGGGGAATTAGAAATTAATTGGCGTAGCCTATTTAGGGAATTGAGACTTGCACACTGAAGGTTCTCTATTGCTTTTCATCCCATGGATTTTGGGAAATTGAAAGAGATGCCATGTTAGTTTGGCATTGTAACCCTTCTAGTACCTTTACATGATTTTAATATTCATCATACGGTAAGACTTTAGTTTTCAAATGTTGAAGATTTTTCTATATGTTGAGATAAATGTCATGAATGTAATATTCTATCATCAATTCTGGAATATCAAACTGAGAATTTTCCAAAGGCCAGAACATGACTGGGATTTATCCTTTAGCTAATTGTTTCCTCATGTTTAACACATCTTCTTCTTCGTTCATAAGATGTTTCTCCACTTGATCTGACCAAATTTGATGCATTGTATTTGAATATAAATAACATAAAAGATGATTAGAGAATTATTGTTCCCTTAAGATGTCTTCTGGTTGATAAAATGTTTCAGCCGTAAATGACAAGGCATCAGACATGACCAGACTTGTGTTTGAAAGTGCCTCGAGATAGGAGGGATTTTATGTTTCTACATTGAAAATTATGGATTTTTTTTGATAATGCGACATACTACTATGGAGAGTACTTTTACAGTGAATTCCATCATGGTGAGGACCACCATGGTAGATTACAACAAGGTATAAATCCTCTTGCTTCTTGGTCTTATGGCCACATGGAGGGTTGTTGTGGATCACATCTAGAGATAGGAACTTTGGATTGAGTATATTTTTATGAAGGAAGCCTTCATGATGAAGTGTCTGATGATAAACATCATCATTACAACTACCACTCCCAAAATTTGGTAATGAGAGGGTATGATCTTGAGGAGAAATAGATAAATGTTTGAGGGCTTCAAGAACTGTAACATTAAGAGGAGCTAAATCAAAGTTTGACTCTTTATTTTCCAAAAGTATTTGGAGAGAATTATTTTTGGACGTTATATTATACTTAGTTAGGGCCACATTCTATGAGAAGTGGTTATAATGGGAAGGTGTATGTGTCTACCTTGGAGTAGTTACCGGAATAGACTGATTAACTCTAATTGGAAAGGTTGAATGATTCTGATTCGGTTGTCCATATGATATGGGGGAATATGTTCCATGACCCTCTTGGACTGGAACAGAGGTGTGTATCTTCTCTGGTATGGAATGCCAATGTGTCATACCATGTGCGAGGACAAATTTATATGTCTATTCCCCTGATACTACAGAAGTAATTGTTAATATATCCTTGCATGCTTCCAGAATATGGGTAGGGATATGCATCTCCCTTTTCACCACATATAAGATGTGTTTGGTGACTTTAGCAGCTAGAATGGGAATATAATTCCATTCTGTATCTAGAGTAGGTGTATGTGCCTACTCGTATCCAAAATTTCCTACTAATGGATATTGGCAGTACTCACACATGGGGGAAGAGAGTTGGGTCTGCCCCAAATTTGTCGTCAGAGCTTTACGACTGACTTCTCTGGGTGCTACCAAACGAGACTGTTGGCTGGCATGATGAACATTGAAAGGTGTGTGTTCATGTTGGATATTTTACGTCAAGTATGGTTAATAGACTTCCTTTAATACTGGTAGATGAGACTGCTGATAAAATTGGTGATTGTAAATAGGTGTATGTTCGTGTTTACCAGTTTCCACCATATTAGACTGGAGGGACTCTTTAAATGAAATCAGAAAATCTTGATGACTGGCTGATAACATGTGTGAAGGTGTATGTTCCTATTCATGGTACTCCACTGGGTTTGTCTGGTGGTATTTGTGGGTTTCTGTCAGACGAGACAGCTGAGCAACAAAATTAAGACGAACATGTGTATGTGCCAGCTCAGTGTTTACCATCTGTTTTTGTCGATGGACTTATCTGAAAGGGGTAGAGGTAAGAACCTTCACCATTTTTTCTGTACGTTGTCCCTGGTGGATCACCTTGCGTGCCTGTGTCTAAGAGTCCTGGGCCGAACGTCTAGAGGCAACACCCACATCATGTTGGGGGTCCACCACCGGTTTATTTTGGAAGTGATATCTTGTGGGCGTCCTCAGGAAGGACTCTTTCATTTTGGAATTGAGGCCTTGAGTGACTTCTCGATCCACCTCCCTATAGTACAAGAGGGACTGGTTATTGAGTTCTAGGGATAAGGACCCAAAACGGTTGGAGATAGTGGTTTGCACCATCTTCTTCTTGATCATTGGTTGTCTTTGTCCAGATGATCGAGGATTATTATTGACCTAGAGGGCCTGCTGATCATCCACCAAAGTCGCGATTGTACTGTTCTGGTGATATTCCACTACTAGCACATTAGAGACCAAACATTAGAGACATTCGGTTGGTGATAACATCCTTCCCGAGGGTGAAGATCCAGCTTGAGCAGTGGTCGGGAAGTTCACAGATGTTGTCTTGGAGAAATCCATTCTTTGGATTGAAGGGTGTTCTGTGGAAAACTGAGAAAAAACAAACTCCATTGAAGAAAAAACGTTTATGATGGATATATACGTGATTTATTCCTTTGTCTGGCCTTCCATTATCAATTGATCGGGGCCTAATAGGAGGTTAACAATATTAACATGGTTAAGGATTCACATTGGGTTCACCTTTTTTGTTTTGTAGTTCTTCGAAACGTGTGTTCTAGATTTAAGTATCACTCTTTCCAGGAAGTTTCCGTTGGATTTATTCATGGAACTGAAAACATCTATCAATTCTTTATCAAAAGAGGATCTGCTTTCCAAAGGCAAGAATTCGTTACATTTTGAATTTAATGATACTTATTAACATGCATTGGCCGAGCGGATGGGTGTCCAGACTCATCACACCCTTTTGGGGGGGGAATTATTGTCTACTTCGAGACTCTCTTTATAAAAATAAAATATTTTCATGAATCCTTAATAATTCACCAAGTACATCATTAGTATCCCTTTGAATTTTTAATCACTTATTAACATGTGTAAATCATTAGAATAATCAGTATGTATTCAAGGTTTTTCATTAATGGAAATATTCATATGTATTTGAGGTTTTTCATCAATGGTATCCTCTAATATACTGATTAGATAATCTTTTATTCATTGGTGTAATGATACTAGTTTTCTATCCACTCAGTGGGGAACTCTAGAATTATTGTCATCTTGGGAGATGAAGGTTTTTTTGGATCATGGGATCATGCATTTAAAATGGGATACCTACATATCCTTGTGAAAGGAATCAGAACCCTTGTAGATTGATGTCTCTTAATTGGAAGCATCATACCTTTTAAGGTCATGTGAAAGGACCTATAAGCAGAAGGTGTTTAGTTGAAACTTAGTGTGGGACTAATGCTGAAGCATTCCAAGGAACATGTAGGGGATATGGGTTTTCAAGTAAGATCATAACCTATTGGGAATTTGGCCAAAAGAAAATAGGGTTGATTTGAAATGTTGGGTCTGAACCTCAAGGAGGCTTTCTATGTATCCCATATGGATGGGAATCAAAGACCACGTTGTTCGATAAATCTCATGGGAGATTATGGTCCTCTGAGAAAGATGAGTTTTGGATTACTTATTGAAATGTATGATTTTATTATTTGAGGATTTAATTTGGGGATTATTTACTAAGGAGGATTCCCAAATTGGGAGAATTAGGGTTGGATTCCTAAGGAGGATATCCAGTGATCTCGGGCCTTGAGAAGGCTTCCTACATATCCTAGATTTAAACCGGAATCAGACTCCTCGTAGTTCAATCAAATGAGTTTTTGTGCACATGTTGTAACCATAAAATATCTCTAATCTGACATGCGTCATTCTTGGTTTGAGAAACATGAGTATGTGAATGATTAAACAATGACACTTCACACTTTCAAAATTTTCCTCCATACTGAAAGAAGAGAGCGCGTCGACCATGGAAGAGTGCGAGGTGAAAAGCCTTCCCTATGTTCTATTTAAATTTGACAAGCGTCCAATGTAAGGAATATGGGGTGAAGGTGAGGGGCTTATACGAGGTTGGATGCCCTAAAATTGGTTCTGGTAGGGGAGGGAGACTTCTCCTTTGGTTGCACGAAACAACATTTGCAAAGAGTACATTCATTACCAAAGACCTGAAGTTCTGAGTCGCCTCTTCGAGAAGTGTGAGGCCGATAACCAAACCTTGTCTTAACCAGGAATTTCCCAACACTATTTTTGGGAGAAAATTCCATGTGACTATGGATATAAAAACCCACAAACATCCCATGATTCCTAACCCAATTGTGAAACAAATGTGGGAAACCTCTGACTATGGAAATACAATCCCAAAAAAAAGATGCACTAATGTTCCTTACCCAAAGGTTTGAGAAGTCAGGAGGTATTGGTGGAGGCATCAACTTATCCCCTTTCAGATAAGGTAACCAATGAAGGAGAAACCCTTCCATGACTGGCTTTAAAAATAGGGTACTTTATTTAGTCGCATAGGTACCTCGTGCAAGTGTGCCACATTGGTTCTCCACATTGTTGTATCGCACATGTAGGGCACGCAGGTATACCACCTAGGTATGGAACGTAGTTATAGAGTGTAGGTATGGTGCGCAGGTATACCATGTAGGTATGGAGTGTATGTATACTACACAGGTATGGAACGCACATATACTGTGTAGGTATGGATGATGACTAAAGAATGTGAATATCTTCAAAACATGATTATCCAATTTAATTATCACTTCTCCTATGGTTTAGAGAGCTACCTATGACAATTTGAGAGATATAGGCGAAAAGAGAAATGCAATGGGTGCTTCAGAGAGTCTTTCACTTTTTTTCAGTTTTGAAATGGGGCGCCCAGGGGATCTATTTATAGACACAAATGGGCCTGGTCGAAAAGGTGTTACCCATGCCAGTATTTTGCGCAGCTACACCGTGAAGGATTTCTATGTAGGTGCACCATGAATATTCTGGCACAGAGGCCTGACTTGTGGCTCCTCTACGTAGGTATGTCGCATAGGTCTGACGCGCCGGTGCTCTATGTAGGTGCATAAAAAATCTTCTAGGACGGAGATCTGCCATGGAGGGCTGCCACATAGGTTCGCCGCATAGGTCCGCTGCACAGAGTCGTGAATCTACTCTATCGTTAAGCTCTTTAGAAGTGTTTATTGATTTTCCTCTATACTTTTTGAACGTTTCATTGGGATCTGAAGGATCTGTAGTTCCCTTCATATTCTTCTTGGATAATTTCTCAAGTAGTGTCAATAGTGTCATCACGAACCCATGGATTTCTATGGTTAATTAGTGAATTATTTAATTTGAAAAAAATTTACCTTATCATTTGTATTTTTTATAATATAAAAGGTAATGTACTATTATAGACTGGATATTGTTTTTGAATACATTGGTGGTGGCCTACTGATCTGTACTCAAACCCTACTTGGGATACCATATTGGTACAAGAATAATACTTCGTGTTTGTAAGACATGACAAGGGAAAGAGCCTAATGTGAAATGGACGATTTTGAAAATGGTATGGATCACAGAAAAGGGAACTAAAGATGATGTAGGGACCCACCTGAGAGTTTTAATTAAATTTATTTTGGGTTATCATTTGATTGTATAAATATATATGACATGAAATATTTGATAATTATTCAAAATTGTTTGCTTATTTTTGTATTATCTTGTGATGTTGGTATCCATTATTATCGTATTATATGGGTTAATATTTATTATTATTCGGATAATGGTTATATACTTCTATTTTTGTGATACTTTGATATGGAGGGTATAGTATTACCAGGATATATATATATATATATATATATATATATATATATATATATATATATATATTATACCGTCATTTCTAGTTAGAAGCCTCTAGAATAAGTGGAGGCATGCTTGTGGTCATGTAAACAACCGGCTCGGGGCACTGATATGTGGCACCTGGGGTGGGACGTTATAGTCTATGTGAACCTTATTTTTTCTCAAAAGAGATAGAAAAAACTAGTTTTAGATAAGAAAATGTCAATCCATTTTGAAACACATATAACTCATTCTTCATTATGGAAGCATTTTTTTCTAAACCTAAAAATGTTTTTTAAATTGGTAATATGAATGACAAAGAACATTGATAGTGTTTCTATAATCAGTTCCATGTGATTGAAGACTCAGAGAAATTTTCATAGTGTTACCAAGAAGATCGAGAGTGAGCTGAGAATACGCCCAAGAAAATCAATTAAAAATCATAAAGGGCAAGACATGGAATCACATAACCTCTCTACAAAGATGAGTGAAAAACCTCACCACAATAATCAACATGAACAAAACTAGTACAGTACTTAGGTAATACAAAGGACCAATTAGAGGTGACCTTATAGATTTCCCTTTTTGAGAGAGCATCTGACACATGATTATGTTTGCGAAAAGCATGTGTGACCTCACGAGAGAGTGAGTATAGATGCTGAAGGTATTCAGTACAGACTAGTAGCATCCTCCATGGCACATTCCTTGAATTATCTTTCAGAATTTGAACTGCAACAGATGAGTATGACTCTATCCATAAATCATGCCAACCAAAATGAACAACATACTTGATTTCCTTAATCATAGCCCATATCCCCACTACAATAAAAAATAAATTTCCAATATAATGATGGATGAATCCTTTCACAAACCGACAACAGGTGAAAAAGACACCACCAAATTCAAAGGGGCCTAAAGCAACGGAGGCATCTCAATCAACATTGAACTTTATCCACCAGGGAAGGGACGATACCCATCAAATATATTTCACCATAAATGGATTATTCATACTTTCATTAACACCAAGTGGCCTCAATATAACAAGGTCAGAAAAATAATTCCTCATATACCCAGTTTGAATGTTAGAAGCATCTCGGATAGCACGATGCAAAGAAAAAACACCATTGTTAAATGATGGTTTGGTGTTGTTGAAAATCTGATCACTTCCTGACATCCATATGAAATCTAGGATAGTAGCTTCCAATTCCTACATGAGAGCATGGAAATACTCAATTCAGTCAACCTTGAAAATGGACTATAACAGTTTATCAACTGAATGAGAGAACATGCTATAGTGGAAGACACCCTACAAATAAGACCAAAACCTGCAAGAAAACATGCATGAAACAATGATGTGTGAGATTGTTTCATATGCTTCCAAGAAAAAAATGAAAACCACTTCTATATGGAGTATAGAGCACTACAACATGACCTGCAGTGTAAACTAGTATTTCCAAATACTCCAGATGAGCAGATTTTGAGATGGAGGAAGAAATGGTTTATGGAAACTCACTACCCAGTTAGGAGGGTTAAATGAAACACCACAAAGAAAATTATTACATTATTTTGTGTTGAAGATGCCATTCGGATTGGGCATCCAAACTCAAACATCACAATCATTAATGAAATATCTAGTGGATTCCATGTACAAATGGTAGGGAAGAATTCCAGAAATTTTCTCTTCATAAAACAAAGAAATTGTTTTATGTTTTAATGATGTAGGAATTCTAATCTCATCAAAAATGGATCAGGACAACTAAGTGGTGGTCAAAAAATTTGAAGAGAACTGCTTACACACCACCCATTTCAAGCAATCCATGAGTGAAAAGTAGGCATGCTTTAAAGGTGTCTAGAAAGATGGTTTGGTGTAGTTAACATACACATTATGCTATTTCCCAACAAATATAGTTATCAAAAAAATCATAGAGGACTCAGAATTTGATAAAAGATTCCAAGTGAACTTTTTAATGAAAGTGTCATTAAAAATCCCGATATCCTTAATTCCCAACCCACACATTAGTTCTAGTTTGATACAGTCTTTCCAGGAGACTGTGACCACTTTCTTCTCTTGAATTAATCCAGAATAAACAATGTTCCTGATTCTACCACGTAGCTCTTTAACCTGAAACTTCTTCATAGTATGAGAATATTCCTTTGATATAAGATATGGTACCTTTGTTGGCTCTTCCAAAGAGAAAGATATCATCAGCATATAATAAGTGTGACAGATCATACAAATCCCTCTCATCTTTCATCCTCTGGTACCATTCAAAATTAACTAGATAAATGAGGTACCGACATAAATAATCTTCTGTAATGGAAAAGAGAATACCAGATTGAGGATCAACATGTGTGACCCCTCTTGGGAATTGAAATAATCCTCTAGGTGATTTGTTGACAAGAATAGACATCATAGCACATGCATGTAGATATCTACTTAGCTCAATGAAACTCTGTGAAAAACCATTCATTTTGATAATAGGGAAAATGAACTTACATCTAATATTGTCAAAATCTTTAGAAATATTAATCTTTAGGGACATGTTTCCATATTAAACATCTATATTCATATAATTCACAATCTCAGATGTAGTGATGAGAAAAGTTTATATATTTCTTACCTATAAAAACCCAAACTGATTTTCAGAAATAAGCCCCTTTTAAATCTCATTCAACCACTGAGTCATTATTTTACTAATTACATTCAGTATAGTATTTCCAATAGAAACATATCTGAAATAATTAATGTCAAGAGAATACTTCTTTTTATGGATTATGGTAACAAAGATATAATTCATCCCAAAAGGAATATTTGATGATCTAAAGAATTCATTCACCGCATTTGTCACATCAATATGAACAATGACCCAGTAAAAAATGAAAAATATATCCGTAAAACCATCCCGAACTGCTTCACTATAAATATTCAAGGAGAAGTGGGAATTATGTATCTCTTTGGCATTTGGAATATCAAAAAATCATCTGTTCTTATCATCTACAATAGAAGGGTCAAAGAACTAAATAATTGTTTCCAGATTTATCATTTATAGTCTCTGAATACAACTTCTCAAAGTAAACTGTCATAGCATCAGCAATGCCATTCTATGAATCGAATATATTACCATCAATTCAAAGGGTATTGATACTCCTTTTGACATTTTTTTCTCTATTTATGTAATGCGAAAATATTGAATTTCCATCCCCATCCTTTATCCAACTAATGTTGAATTGATTCCAAGCCAGATTTTCTTTAAGGGCCAACAAATTATCTAGCCTTGAAGCAGCCTATAATTTTTTAGAAAAAGGTAGATATTGAGACATATTAGAATCCTAAAATTTTTACAAGACATTTTTAGCCTTTCTAATGTCACTATCAATGGAGGGGAAGGATTCCTTAATCTATTTCTTCATATTTTCATTAACTAATTTTAGTTTACAACATAAATCATGAGAGGTACTCCCCAAATGAACACTTTTCCTAGCATCCAAAACATTTCTCTATATCCAGGGATAACAAGGCATGAGTTATTGAACATGAATGGAAGGGGGCGGACCTCACCTTGTTGAGATAGTCATAAATAAGTAATGGATTGTGATCAGAATATAGTCTTCAGAGAGTAATACCAGATACATAAATCAATCCATTCCTATCATCCACTTGCACAAAACACCTGCCCGATTTTCATTTCTCTCTTCCATTAATGGTATACCTACTCCATGTATAATCATCACTAGAGATGGTAACCTCCTAAGACAACAATTATCAATGAAATATGAGTGATTAGAGGCTACAACATGACAAAAAGTATCAACATTTTTTTCATCAGGCAACAAGATAGTATAAAAATCAACAAGGAGAATCCATCTATTAGTCATACTCATAGATATAAAAAAAACTTCTCCACAATGCTCTTCTTATTGTATATAGATTAAAGGCATATACAAAATTTATAGATATAGGGGAATTTAAAATGCAACATGAAATCACAACATATTAGAAATCAGTTAGGGTGGAATTAACTATAACACTTCCATTTTTAAGCACCCACAGGGATTCAAAATTTCCATTAAATTGATTGTTTTATACCAGAGAATAACCAATAGAAGCCCACAAAAAGGAGCTCCGATTCTCATATTTCAATATTAGTTCTACAATACTAATAAATAAGGTCATGTTGGTCATGATTATATGCTTAAGGGATCTGAACGTGGGAGGATTCCCAATCCCTCAATAGTTCCAGAAGACAATTTTCATTTTTTGACCCGAGCCTAGTGCTAGGCCCATCATTATTCTGCATTACATCTTTATCCGATGAAAAAATACTGGTTCCATTAGAAACACCAAGCACATGAGCTTCAGATACAAGACCAATATCCTCCTTAATAAATAGAAGGTCAAATCTGTTGGTCAAACCAATTATAGAAGACAACATGCTAGAAGGTAGTTTTTTTGCATCATTTTTAGTTTTAACCTATGATAATCCCCTGGGATGACAGGGATATAACCTGGATCTTCATAAAGAGTAGGACATGCAATAGGGAACGCACCATGACCTTCAATAGGATCTGGAACATTCTGATCTGCACCCTGAAATTCAACAATCTCTATTACAGGTTGATCAGAATCATGATCCGGTGCAATAGGGATCATAAGAGGGGTTGTTTCTTGATTAAGCCCAGAGGCATGAACTAGGACTGCATCATGAATTTTTCTCCCTTAACTTACCTTCACAAAATTAATGGTAGTTACCACAATATGAGGCAATGAGAAATCAGGAAATTGAACACCAATATGGCCTAAGACAGGCTCTTGAGAATCAGTCCCAATACTAATAGTATCACCCGGCACAGTAACATCGTCTGAGGAAATCCTGTCCAAAAAGAATTCATCTCCCACCATATCACCATGAGAAGAGGATATAGGAAGAAAGTTAAGAGCTACCTTAGTATCAGAAGGATTAGAACCAATAGTGACGACCATTTCCTTACCCCTGCTACTCCGACAATGATCCTCATTATGTCCTCTTCCCTTGCAAAGACTTCATGACGTATTCCTGTTGAAATCAGGGGAAATATGACGATAAATTGACAGTTTAGATAGAACATAGGTTTTATCTCATAGATAATACCAAGTGAGAGGCTATCAAATTGGGTGGTTAATACCAATTCATCAACTAGGGTGGATGACATGTCACGCCCCGATCTCTCTGTAATTTTGTTTATTTTTTTATTTTCTTGGTTTTAAAATTTTCTGTCGAGGTTCGGGTTGAACATGGAAATTTTTTTTTATGTTTTGTCGAAAATGTGTGTTTTGGAATTGACATCATGGAGTGCATGGGTGGAGAGCGTTTTTGAAACCCCGCGCGGCTTCTCTTAGGCAACGACACTATCTTTCGCTCTTCAGAAAAATTTAAAATGAATATGTTTTATATTTTATTGCGGTTACGGTTATAAATTTTAATTATTACATTTGTTAAAATTAAGGTTATTATTATTATTATCATTTGTATTATTATTATAATTATTGATATTGATATTGATATTAATATTATTAATATGGATTAAATTTATTATTATTATTATTATTATTATCATTTACTTTTTTATTTTTATTTTTATTATTTTTGTCCTCTCTTTCTTCCCCTTTCTTCATCTCTTTTCTTTTTTTTCTTCTCTCTTTTGGTTATTCCACGCGGGTGTCCCCCCGCCTTGCAGCACTGCCTCCTTCTTTTTTTTTTCTCCTTCTTCCCGCAGCAGCTTGCTCCACCTCCAGTTTTCCCAGGCCGCCGCTGCTGCCCTGCACCCCCCTGCGTGCCTCGGCTCCCCCTCCGCAACTTCCATCCGGCTCCGCCACCTCCCGCTTCAGCTGTACAGTGCCTGCCCCGCCCCTTCATCCTTCCCTTTCTCAAGAAGGAAGCCCGAAACACCCTCCTGCTTCACCACACAGCGCCCCGGCCTCCCTGAGCCTCCCGTCCTGCACCGTGCGCCCGAGCGCCCTCCAGCTTTCAGCTCACCTGCACATCACCAGCTGTGCTCTCCCCTTGCACCACCCTAGCTGCCCTCGGCCGCCCTCCTCCTCTACAGCAGTGAGCCTCGTTTGCCTTCCCTCTCAACCGAGCAAACTTCCACCCTCCATTATCGGCAAATCCTAAAATAGTGGTTATCCCGTTGCCCCTCTTTCACCCATACAGCAGTGCCGCAAGCCCCTGCTTCCCTGCATTACTCCTCTCTCCTGCACGAGTCCCTCCTCCAACAACCTACAGCGGGACAGCCCCCATGCCAGCAGTGGTTTTCTGCGCGCCCAGCCACAATGACATGCGCCCTTCCTGCATATCCCCACCACCCCGATCATGGAACCCATCCCTTTATTTGCTTACCCTTCTCACCATATCAGCATCTTTACGCATGGTCTACCACATGAGGGAGGTACCGCCTCGCCATCCTACTACTTCACAAGGTGAGATCATGAACCATCCTCTTCCTATCTGGAACTAGTGGGATCCCACAGTAATCGGTGTCCTCCGCATCCGATGATACCCAGCCTTCACTGCCCCTTCCTGACACCTGGTCTTTGGGAAGCCTCCCACATGCATTTAATCCCCTTCGATTTGGTGAAGCTCCTTTCAGTGCATCGTCTCCCCAAGCTGATCTTGACCACTGACATCCATTACACATTGGAAAGGCATCGGTCTAACATCCCTTGATGCCTCCGTCGCCCTCCTGCTGATGCTGCTCCTACCGACTCTCTATAGTGTATGCCATGGCCGCAGCCGGATCGCCTTTTCCCATCGTCGTGTGCCCTCCTTGCTGGCCAGGCCCTCACCGGCCTTGCGGCTGACTCCCCCTTGCTTACACACCATCTATTGTGCCCCTCTTTTCACCTGCTATCTGGCCTGCCCCCGTCGGTGCGACGTACACATTCTCCCGGCCATCTATCATGCTTTCCAGTGCACGTCGCTTCCTTCTGACCGTCGCACGACCCCTTTGTCGTCCCTTGATCATTGGGTGACGCATCGCAACCCCCCAGCTGCTTCGACCAGGTTTGATGCCTGCCGATCGAGTCTTTGCGCCGCCGTAGACGGCGTCGGTGACCTTTCCAGTGAATCACATCACCGCGCCCGACCTTTCACCCTTTCGTGCGACCCTGTTGGTCAAGGTCGGCCCCGCGCAGAGGTAACCATTGTGCTGCTTCTTTGTTGGTTATTATGAGTTTGTGTTTTTATTTATTTTTGCGGGTGTTACAGCACATTGGCGACGTATTTCTGTGGTATTGTAGTCGTCGGCTTGCACGTACTTGTGCGCGAGTGTGAGACACACCGCGTCATCATCGTAACCGAACTGCAAGTCGAGGTAGGTCCCCCACTTCACTTAATTTTAAATTTAGAATTTATAAATTTCTTGTCATTTTGTTAATTTTAATGAATGATAAATAATATAAGATAATTAATTTTTAAATGATTATTCGGTGAAAAAAAGATCCGTTTATTTTATACACGTCTCTTGAAATATTTTCTTGAAGAGTTGACACCCAGTATTGAAAGAATGCATGTTTGGCCTTTAAACATAATTCTCGGAATTTCAAATGTACTTCTGGTTTTAATGATAAATTATTTCTTTTGAATAGGAGTTTTGGGTTTTCTCGAAAATGAGGTTTTGCTTTAAAATTTGTGAAGGCCCGTTTGGCACTATAATAAAATAAATTATTTGGGAAAACCCACTCAGGGGTGATCTTTGGTGTGCATTGATTGTGTGAGATGTATTTGATGTTTGTGCATTGGGAATGATTCATTTTCAATGTGGATGTACCCCTTTTTATTGTAGGTGTTGACATGGGAACCTGACATAGTGAGTGAATCTTCTGAGAACGATTGTTGCACTAGTTTAGATTATGAACTGGCTAGTGGCCCCATAGAAGGAGAATAATGAGTTATTGCTACTATGGGGATTGGGCCCCACGGTTAGACCATGCAGGGCTATGCCGGGCGTTAGGGCGTTGTGACATCATCTAGTTAGGGCATGCCTTCCGGATGAGTCAGATGTATAGTACGTTCTGGATTGTTCACGATCTCCTAGGTTCTACCCATGTTTCCTTTAGTGTTTATTTATATGTGGCAGATGATTGAGAGGTCTAGTTTGGTTGCTGACCCATGTGTGCCACTTTTTCCATTTCCCTTGGTGTGTGTTGTGTATTATGTTTGGTTTCCACATTTTGTCTAAAAACTGAACATTGGTCTTCTAAATGGTTTGCAGAAAATCTTTTAAAAATAAATTTACATTATCCTTTCAGACATTAAACTTTTTTTCAAATTAAAAAGGGCAATGGACTGATACTTGTTTTAGAAATTAAAGTGTGTGTGTGTGTGAAAACCAATATTTTTGTATATTTAGTTCAAACCTGTAATTGGTAAATTCTTCATTTAACGGTAGTGCATTGGGAATAGTTTGTTGGGAATGCCTACTTAGTTTTAATACTCACGTCTATAGTGTTTTTCATGTTTTTAGTTTTGTTGCAGGTTGGCTCGAGCTTGCTCACCATGGGCGAGAGTTGGTAGTGGTTTGGTGAGCGACTCTCAAAGTCATGATGAGTTTTTGGTCGAGACCAGGTTAGTGTGTTTTGTTGGCTACTCTTCCTTTTCAGTATCATTTATTTACTTCGTGATTTATTTCTTTCCACTGCTCTATTTGTTTTTATTGGGTGAAATCGTACCCACTTTCTCCCTGTTGATGCCCTGGTGCTTGTCGCCAGCCTGGGAGGATCGGGAGTGCCTCTCAGGTCCTGTCGCGGACCGGCTCGTGTGACCAATTTAGAGTCAACCCGGGTTGGTTCGTGAAAAAATGGTATCAGAGCAGGTCGGCTCCTGAGCGGACCTTGTTTTTCAGAGTGCCCATTGATATCTGGGGTTTTCATGGTAGAAGGTGTATGGTTATCGTGACTCGAGTCATATGGACGAGAAGGACTTCATGAACCCTTGCTTGTTCCGAACCTCGGGTTACCATGGGATGTTTGGGTTGTCGATGTCTTTTGATTCTTATAGATTGTTTGGTATTGGGAAATAAAATGAGAGTTGGGCAAGTGACCTCCGTGAGCTCACATGGTCTGGCAAGCCATGTGGAGCCGGAGACTTTACCCTGAATCCTCTCAGTGACGGTGGTGTGACTGGCATATGGCCGCCAACCATATGGTCGAGTCACCCATCATCACTAATTTCCCTCTAGTGAATCGTCTGGATTTTCCTTATTTCTGAAAAAAAATCATTGTGAAAAGTGTTATTTTGGTATTTGAAATGACAATGACCATGTTTGACCCATATTTTTGTTTTCTTGTTCCTTAGTGTTTTCCCCACAAAGGTTTGATGGATGCCCAAGGTGCAACTTCTGGTGGTGCATCCTTAGAAAATCCTCCAGTTTTTCATCCTAAAGACTATGTCGTCGAGTTTCGGAAGTTGAACCCTCCCCTATTTTATGGGCAGGAAGATCGTCTTAAGGCATAGGAGTGGTTATGGAAGATTGAGAGGAAGTTCAGTTTCATTGGGTTGCTTGAGTCGTTAAAGGTGATGTTGGATACCTTTATGCTTGAAGGTCCAACCTGGAAATGGTGGAAGTCTGTGTCTTGAAATAAAATTCGGAAGGATCTCACTTAGGAGTTCTTCAAGTCATCATTCATTCAACGGTACTTCTCTGAAGTGACAAGGGTGAGGAAGAGGATGGATTTGTGCGGTCTCCAGTAAGGTGTCAGATCGGTGTTGGAATTATTTCATCATTTCCTGGACCTGGCTCTATATGAACCAGGGTATGTTGGAAATGATCCCATGAAAGCTCGGCATTTTGATCTTGGATTGCGTCCTGAGATGCATCGAAGGTGGGAGAGTTCAATGTAATCACTTTCCCTGATGTGGTGAGACAAGCTTTCCTTGTCAAAGCTGAGTTAGCAGGAGGACATGAGGTGACGAATCCTCCTCCTGCTTTGGGGTGTAGTGCAAAAGATAGCGATAAGAAGAATGAGAATCGTCATGATGGTGGTGGAACTAGTAGAGGAATCAAGAGGCCTTCATACCTTCAGTCATCTTCCTCACAGAACAATGCTTTCTTATTTCACAAGTGCGGTAAGAGGGGGCACAAGAGGCCGATGTGCCTGAATGCTCCAAAAGCCTGCCACACCTTTGGACGTCTGGGCCACTTACAACGGTTCTGTCAAGGTGTTTTCAAGAAGCACGCTAAAGCCATACCTGGCTCGTTGAAGGTCACCTCATCTAGTCTGCAGGAGTTGGATGTTGTTTGGAGATCATTTTGGTGTTTTCTCTTTATAGTGTTTCTTGGATGTAGTAGTCGTCACCTGTACCGTTTTGTGGTGAATCTTTTCTTTCAGTTGTAAGAATTTTTGTGGATGAACCTCTTTGAAAACTTTGATCTAATGGATGTGTGTTTGGTAAAATTCTTGTTCGTGTGTTATTATTGGAAATTTTTGAAGCCTAACTGTGAGGCAGGAGATGCTTCAATCATTAGAGCTTTAGCCATAGGTCCCGGAGTGAATCTGGCGCGTAGTCAGCTGAACCCCAGCAGGGAAGAAGGGCCTTGGATTAATCTTCATCATTAGTGTGGGATGGTTTGTGTTCTTCCGAGGACATGACATCGTTGGAGTGACGGTGACGGTAGTTTTGATGCTCTACCCATAGGGCCCTTCCCTTCTCCCCATTGTGGTGGGGGGTTTTTGGCCTGTGTGGAAAATCTTCAAGCTCGGTTACCCTAGTCATTCCTTATGGTTGGAAGAATGATCACGGGTCTCATTGAATTCAGTTGGCTTGTTTCATATGGTGGGGAGTCCATTCGGGCCTCCCCTTGTCAGTATCCGAGATTCTTCTCGGGTATCGTTTTGGGTGGTGTTTAAAGTGTTCATGTTTTGAGGATAAGTTGTGTGTCATGGGTTTTTGGTGTCTACTTGGATCAATAAACTGATGGTGCTTAACCTTTTGTGGGTAGTTGACACTTAAGGAGTTTCTTCTTGGGTCTAGGTCTTGTGTGGCAACTTGGGGACGAGTAGCATTATGGTGGGGAGAATTGTCACGCCCTGATCTATCTGTAATTTTTTTTATTTTTTTATTTTCTTGGTTTTAAAATTTTCTGTTGAGGTTCGGGTTGAACACTGAACATCAATTTTTATGTTTTGTCGAAAATGTGTGATTTGGAATTGACGTCGTGGAGCGCACGTGTGGAGCGCGTTTATGAAACCCCGCGCGGTTTCTCTTAGGCAACGACACTGTCTTTCGCTCTTCATAAAAATTTAAAATGAATAAATTTTATATTTTATTGCGGTTATGGTTATAAATTTTAATTATTATATTTGTTAAAATTAAGGTTATTATTATTATTATCATTTATATTATTATTATAATTATTGATATTGATATTGATATTAATATTATTAATATGGATTAAATTTTTTTTTTTTATTATTATTATTACTTACTTTTTTATTTTTATTTTTATTATTTTTTTCCTCTCTTTCTTCCTCTTTCTTCTTATCTTTTCTTTTTTTTTTCTTCTCTCATTTGGTTATTCCACGCGGGTGTCCCCCCACCTTGCTGCACTGCCTCCTCCTTTTTTTTCTCCTACTTCCCGCAGCAGCTTGCTCCACCTCCTATTTTCCCAGGTCGCCGCTGCTGCCCTGCACCCCCTGCGTGCCTTGGCTCCCCCTCCGCAACTTCCAGCCGACTCCGCCACCTCCTGCTTCAGATGTACAGTGCCAGCCTAGCCCTTTTATCCTTCCCTATCGCGAGAAGGAAGACCGCAACACCCTCCTACTTTTCCACACAGTGCCCCGGCCTCCCTGCACCTCCCATCCTGCACCGTGCGCTCAGGCGCCCTCCAGCTTTCATCTCACCCGCACATCACCAACTGCGCTCTCCCATTGCAGTGCCCTAGCCGCCCTCGGCCGCCGTCCTCCTCTGCAGCGGCGAGCCTCGTTTTCCTTCCCTCTCAACCGAGCGGAGATCCAACCTCCATTATCAGCAACCCCCTGTAATAGTGGCCATCTCGTCACCCCTCTTTCACCCATACGGCAGTTCTGCAAGCCCCTGCTTCCCTGCACGACTCCCCTCTCCTGTACGAGTCCCTCCTGCAACAACCTGCAGCGCGACAGCCCCCAAGCCAACAGAGGTTTTCTGCACGCCCAGCCACCATGACATGCGCCCTTCCTGCATCTCCCCACCAACTCGATCATGGAACCCCATCCCTTTATTTGCTTACCCTTCTCACCATATCAGCATCTTCATGCATGGTCTACCACATGAGGGAGGTACCGCCTCGCCAAACTACTGCTTCAAAAGGTGAGATCGTGCCCCCTCCTCTTCCTAGATGGAACTAGTGGGATCCGAAAATCATCGTTGTCCTCCCCATCTGATGATACCCAGCCTTCACTGCCCCTGCCCGACACCTGGTCTTTGGGAGGCCTCCCACTCGCATTGAATCCCCTTCGATTTGGTGAAGCGCCTACAAGAGCATGATCTCCCCAAGCTGATCCTGACCACTGACATCTATTACACATTGGAAAGGCATCGGTCTAACATCCCGTGTTGCCTCCGTCGCCCTCCTGCTGATGCTGCTCCTACTAACTCTCTATAGTGTATGCCACGACCGCAGCCGAATTGCCTTTTCCCGTTGTCGTGCACCCTCACTGCTGGCCAGGCCCATCACCAGCCTCGCGGCCGACTCCCCCTTGCTTGTGCACCCTCTGGCGCACCCCTCTTTTCACCTGATATCTGGCTAGCCCCCGTCGGTGCGACGTGCACGTTCTATCGGCCAGCTATCCTTTATTCTAGTGCACGTCGCTGCCTTCTGACCGTCGCACGAACACTTTGTCGTCCCTCGATCATCGGGCGACGCATCGCAACCCCCCAGCTGCTTAGACCAGGTTTGTAATCAGCCACCAGAGTCTTTGAGCCACTGTTGATGACGTCAGTGACCTTTCCAATGAATCGAAACACCGCGCCTGACTATTCACCCTATCGTGTGACCCTGTTGGTCATGGTCGGCCCCGCGCTGAGGAAACCATTGTGCTGCATCTTTGTTGGTTATTATGAGTTTGTGTTTTTATTTATTTTTGCAGGTGTTACAGCACATTTGCGACGTATTTCCATGGAACTATAGTCTTCAGCTTTCACGTACATGTGCGGTTGTGTGAGACGCACCGCGTCATTGTCTTAACTGAACTACGATTCGAGGTAGGTCCCCCACTTCACTTACTTTTAAATTTAGAATTTATAAGTTTCCTGTCATTTTATTAATTTTAATGAATGATAAATAATATAAGATAATTAATTTTTAAATGATTATTCTGTGAAAAAAGAGCCCGTTATTTATACACGTCTCTTGAAATATTTTCTTGATGAGCGGACACCCAGTATTGAAAGAATGTCTGTTTGGCCTTTAAACATAATTCAGGGAATTTCAAATGTACTTCTGGTTTTAAAGATAAATGATTTCTTTTGAATAGGTGTTTTGGGTTTTCTGGAAAATTAAGTTTTGATTTAAAATTTGTGAAGGCCAGTTTCGCACTTTAATAAAATAAATTATTTTGGAAAACCCACTCAGGGGTGATCTTTTGTGTGCATTGATTGTGTGAGATGTATTTGATGTTTATGCATCATGAATGATTGATTTTCATTGTGGATGTACCCCTTTTTATTGTATGTGTTGACATGGGAACCTGACATAGTGAGTGAATCTTCAGAGAACGATTGCTGCACTAGTTTAGATTACGTACTGGCTAGTGGGCCCATAGCAGGGGAATATTGTGTTATTGTTTCTATGGGGATGGGGCCCTTGGTTAGGCCATGCAGGGCTATGCCAGGCGTTAGTGTGTTATAACTTCATCGAGTTAGGGCATGCCTTCAGGATGAGTCAGATGTATAGTATGTTCTGGATTGTTCACGATCTCCTAGGTTCGACCCGTGTTTCCTTTAGTGTCTATTTGTATGTGGCAGACGATTGAGAGGTCTAGTTTGGTTGCTGACCCATGTGTGCCACTTTTTCCATTGCCTTTGGTGTGTGTTGTGTATTATGTGTGGTTTCCCCATTTTTCCTAAAAACAGAACTTTGGTCTTCTAAATGGTTCGCAGAAATTTTTAAAAAAAGATATATACATAATCCTTTCAGACATTAAACTTGCTTTCAAATTAAAAAGGGGAATGGACTGCTACTTATTTTAGAAATTAAAGTGTGTGTGTGTGTGAAAACCAATATTTTTGTATATTTAGTTCAAACCTGTAATTGGTAAATTCGTCATTTAATGGTAGTGCATTGGGAATTGTTTATTGGGCACGCCTACTGAGTTTTAATACTCACGCCTATAGTGTTTTCCCTATTTTTAGTTTTGTTGCAGGTTGGCTCGAGCTTGCTCACCATGGGAGAGAGTTGGTTGTGGTCTGGTGAGCAACTCTCGGAGTCGCGAGGAGTTTTTGGTCGAGACCAGGTTAGTGTGTTTTGTTGGCTTCTCTTTCTTTTCAGTGTCATTTATTTACTTCGTGATTTATTTCTTTCCACTGTTCTATTTGTTTTTTTTGGGAGAAATTGTTCCCACTTGCTCCCTGTTGATGCCCCGGTGCTTGTCGCCAGCCCGGGAGGATCGGGAACGCCTCTCGGGTCATGTCGCGGACCGGCTCGTGTGACCATTTTAGGGTCAACCTGGGTTAGTTCGTGACATGACATATCATCCTCGATGAGTATTCTCGCATAATGTCCAATGGTGGGATTATCCATTTTTTCATCAAGCCTAATGGGATTACTAATAGATGAGGAAATGTCCTAAAGTATTTGAGGGTGCTAGTATATCCAATTAATATTGAAAAATCGTATACAAATTTTTGAAAAGGTGTTTTTAATAGAGTTGGGGTCAAAATTCAAGTCCCATTCATGAATTATGGGGAAACATGGATTTAGAAAACACATCCTAGACTCTAGGCATGCCATATGAACTCATTTGAATGGAACACATTTTGAAAGATGCCACGTCTCATCGCTGTCATATTCCATTCAACAGAACCCCAAATTTTAGCAATCATCTCAGTGAGCTCATTGGACTTCCAGGGCTTCACTCCTTAAGGGATTACAAACTGACTGATAATTGAATACCTATAAATCATAATCCTTTCTTCAACTGCAATCTGATTCACAGAGACATGTGCAATTCATCCTTTCTGTTTGATTCATCCTAAGCTCAAAGATTCACAATCATGAAAATATATATTTCTTGCACCATTGACAACATCCTCAAAGCACTTATTGGATCCATTCACATTCCTAGAAGCATCATATCTTTTCATTTCACATAGACTAAAAAGGTCATTATGACCAACACAATCTACAACCACAACTTGATGATTAGATTCCCTTCCAAAATTTATTTAGGGGTTATAGATAGTGTTTTTTGATTCCCTCCTTAGGGATTATTTGAATTCAATACCTCTTTTTCTCTTTGGTTGAAATAAGATCGCTTGAAGTTAGGAAAAATATTTTCAAAATTACTTATGAATAGAAAATGTTTGTGATGGATCTGAATCCTAAATGAATGCTTATTATCATGTTTATTAATTCTGTGACTTTTCAAAGTGATGATATGTTTAAAATTACATTATTTTGATACATTTCGTTAATGTACTTCTTCATTAAAGAGAAATATATCAATCTGGAATAATACGACGACATTTATATTCCATTTATAAAAAATGTCTATTAAATTTCAACTATTTGGGAAGATATTTTTGTTAGTATATGTAAAAGTCTGTTTATTCATAGATGAGTCTATTTTTTTTAATATTTTAAACAATAAAGTGCTAGTATGTTACATTTAAGTGGATATTTTTAGAAATTATCTATAGGGAATCATTTAATATTCAATGCTATGGAAGAGATTGATTAAAAACCAAATTAGGGTGTGAGGAGTAATATTATGTAGTTTTTTGTTTCTATAACTATATATGTGTTTTCAATTAATATATTAATATAAGGGATTTTGGAAAAAGTATAACTTTTTCGCCAAATATGATGAGTAAAAGTGGTTATAATGGATGAGACTAAATCCCAATGTGATGCCAAAAAATGGGGAATCCCCCCCCCCACAAGTAATATGTGAAGAACACCAATTCATTATTCCAGTTTCAGAGCATGATATTGCCCAACATCTGATTTAAAATTTTTCTATATGAAGTGAATCCTTGTAAACAACAATAAAAAAGGTAGTAATTGTTGGAAAATAATATTCTATTTCTACAACTATTAGAGACATTACATTTCTTGAAGTTACTCCCCTAGTTCAGACTAGAATGATAATAAAGAGAGAAACTATTAATTTCTATAAATAATTGTAATCATAGATTTTATGGGGAGGATTCCTAAGTAGCATATAAAACTGTATAGATGGATTCTTTGATAATGAAGTATAGGTCATCAGGTAAATCCTTTTAAAATGAAAAAAGTTACCAGGTCAATGTGGGTAATTTGGAATCTAAAAAACAAATTTTTTTTAAAAGTAAATTCCATTTTAAAATGAAAATGTTAATAATATACATAACATTTAAATCTTATATAGAATGTCTCTTCTTAAATTACCTCAATTTATTCAATAGCTTATGTTGCACACAACTCCCAGCTTTACATCATAATTAAATATTATCATAATCTATCCATTAAATTATAGGAAAATGAATAGAATTAACAACATTATTAGAATTATATATTTTTAGTTTTTTACATTTATATAATATATTTTGTACTCAAAAGATAAGAATAAAAGACATTTTATACATAAAATTGATATTTATCTAAATGTAGTTTTATCGACTAGTAATAGTTAAATTGTTTTAAAACTATAATTTGACACTTTTAAAAATTATATTTTAAAAAATAAACCTCTTAATTTAATTTATGGTATCAAAACTTACTTTGTATTATTTTTTTTAATTTTCAGATAAGTTTAATTTTTCAATGAATAGTGAAAAATACTAGATTTTAATTGACAATAGCTTGTCATTTAAATAATTTATAGCTTTAAATTATATTTTTTATTGGTTTTGAAGTATAAATATATCAATTTCATATAATGTAATCCATTTTATGAAATTGGATTCAATTTTACATTGAATTTTCATATAAGAACATTTCAATCTTTTGAACGTTTTGACATGAAAAACATGTTTTCTCGTTCCATCAACGATATTAATATTAAATTAATTTTATTCAATTATGTTTTTGGAATTTTTTAAAATGGATTATATATTTATAATTAGAAGTTAAAAGTATATTAAATATTCTCCTTTTATTTTTGGACAATATGAATAGTAACTTTGCTAATTTTTATTACCACAGTTAAGGGTAATTGAGCAATTGTGGGTGTAAATAATAGTATAAATATTAGAAAATTACACTAAGAATTTTCACAATTTTATTTTATGAAGAATTATAGACCAAAATAATACCATGGCCTATTTTCTGAGCTCTTGGATCCACTTGAATGACTTTATGCCTTTTATAGTATTTTATTCTATGGAATGTCAAACATAATAGGCACATGTGTTTAAGAAGTGTTACATTTTTTATATATCGATCTCTATAAAATATCATAATCTATAAATATTCCATGGAAATTATAATTTTTATATTAACTATAATAATTTATTTTTAATATTTAGGGAATAAATAATTAAATTAAAGGCATATATAATAATGATGCAGTAATTGTTTAATTAACTGAAAAATTAAATTAATAATATTAAAAGTATTACAATGAATATAATTTGACATAATTAATGTTAGAAATTAATTTTATAGATTACCTAGACATATTAGAGATGTATTAGATGTTTTCCTTTTCAGTTATATTATTTTTGTGATATTTGTAAAAACACAAGTAATTAATACTCTCAAAATTCAAAATATAGATATTTTAATATAAATAAAATTTTATCAAATTATATAAAATTCCTAAAAATATAAAACTCGTTAAAAGGATTTGTATAAGTTTTTAAATTCTATAAATTTCTCGTTTAGGGTTATTTATGAATTTTATAATAACTATATTAACTTTCCAAGGGTAAAAAGACATGTTGACACGGTATGAGCTAAAGGGTTTAACTAATTTTTAAAACCAAAAGATAAGGGTATTATTTTGACCTATAATTGTAAAAAAACTATTTATTGAAAGAATTTATAACCATATACATCTTATCTTAGAAATAAAAAAACTTGTTCCTATATTAAATTGAATATGAATTGATATTAATTTAATATATTAAGAGTTTTATAAAGTGCCTCTCACCTCGATTATAAAAGGGAAACCCTCCCTCACTTATTCACACTAACTTGATCCTTCTATCTATAAAAACCGTGATATTTAGGAATTGTATCATCCAAAATTCATATGCTAGATCCCTTTGGAATATATCTAATGGATGTCCACCAACGAAGATGTAATTGTTTTCACAAACTCATTCTACTTCATTTATATTTCAAATCCCCCTTCAGGATTTATTTCCAGGATAAAGTAATAACTACATTATCAACAATATTATTAGATGTTATTATTATGGTACAAATATATTACTTATTTTATCCATATTATAAAAATTTAAATCACTATGTGTGCGTATGTAAAACATACCCTCTCCATGTCGTGGTGTAATTTGTTTTTCATTACAACATTACATGGATGGGTATAAATATGGAAATAATTAATGTATATGGTAATTATTAATGGATATTGATTCTATAAAATTAATATAACATCAAATTCTTTACCATTTCACCATTAAAATAATTATACCATCACTAGTGCGTATGTACAACCCATGATTTTCACAATGCGTTGAGATTAATTTTCCATGATTCCCCATTAATGAATTATTATAAATATATATATAATGAATAAATATGAAATATATTACCTTATTATCAATATATATTTGATGTAACTATATACTATATACAATAATCTAGACTTACACAACAAAAAATGCATTAGAAAATGAAGTAATTAATACTAGAAATGTGGGTAATAATGAAATATTATTAACATGTAGTTCATAAAATGATATAAGTGGATTATATAGGATATGATAAATATAAAAAAGTTCTTTTTATAAATTAATAACACTATTTAAACAATTATATACGATGTTAAACAAATATAATCTATAGTAAGTGTGAGAAAAGGGTTTTCTCATCCCACTTTTTACATCAGTGAGAAATATGTTGTATTCTCGACTTATTTATTATGTGTTGTGTACATTTATTTCTATTTGATATATCATATAATGAATTTAATTATCATCATTGTATTCAATTTTTCATATGAAAATACTACTTTTATGAGGCACTCAATTCTATAGATTAAAATCTTGTAAGGGAATCTAAATTAAATTTCATTGAAACCAATTTATTATTATGCACCTATTCACTTCCATGTGGTGTTTATAACATAACATTGACATGTAACATCATGATTTATTCAATCATCAAGTTTTTTCTTGTTCTTTTAAATTTCATTAATTCATGAGTTCTATAACATAAATATATCATTTTTTATGGAACAATTTGATTACTCGATAATAATTAATTATTTTGACACGTAGACATGTGTGGGGCCTAGTTATATATAGACCCCAAATTCATCATTAGTCTCATGAAACAAAAATTTTGTTATAAATGGGGGTTTACCAAAAATTATTAAATAGTCTTGTGAATCGTCCTGATGGGAGTAGTTCATGTTCCCAATACATGACATCCAATAATTAAACATTACTTTTATTAAAATTTTAGTTATATTTATCCAGGAGATTTTCAACATGAAAAAATACATGGATTCATTTAATTTAAATTTTATTAGTTAAATGGAATTTCTGTTTCAGTTATTTTCTTTTTGATATATATTATTATCATTTATTCATTATTTATTCCATTTTACTTTACCCTTACTACGAATTTAGGTCTCCCATTTATTAATACTATTTTTCTATCTCATGAAGATAAAATGTTTATATGAGTTCAAGGATGAAAATTAAATTCCTTTGTTATGTTTTATTATACAAATATAGTAAGGAAACCATATATATATATAGTTTATTAAATTACAAAACTATTTGGTACAATGGGATTTGAATTTGTATCTATTCCAAGGTAATAAAATATCCATTGACTCTGGTTTCTTTAGGTGGGGAAGTGACAGTTCGTATTAGATAGAATTTATTAGAATCCATGGGAACTATATTTTAAAATATAAACAACAAATTTGAGAACTATGATAACAAATTATAATAATTAAAAACATTTACAATTATAGTATTTGTTTAATTAATGTATAAAAACTCATTATGATTATAGAAGAACTTACAGTGTTACATTATTTAGTGATGGTTCCTATTAGAAGGAAGGGAATCAATACTCATGGACAATGTATGGATTTCCCCACTATGTAATCTAAAACATAATGTGTTATAGATGATCATCTCATGACCATATTAGGACATAATACTCAGTCTTTGAAAAATAATTGTGCTACATCTATGTTAAATCATTTCATGTAATAAGATCCCACATTATTTTGTGGGAATACAGAACTAGAGGTAGCATATAAATGGGTCAAGTCCCTTGAGAAGATATTTCTAGCTTTGAGATGTGATGGAAATGAAAATTTAGTAGTAGATGTATATTATTTTAAATAATATTATCATTAATGGTGGTTATTGATCTAAAATACTAGGGAGGAATAAAAAATATAATTCATGTAATGAAGAGTCTTTGAAAAATCATTCTTTGAAAACGATTTACCTCTCAAGAAATGAAGTGAGATTAAGGGAAAATTCATTATCTTAATGAAAAATGAGAACGAACATGTTTCAGAAGATGTGTCTACATTTATAAGATGATATATATATGTAATGGATTATATATATAATCTAGAGTACAATATTGAGAATTTTCTGAATATCTTAAGTGAAGTATCCAAAGGGAATTGTCTTTTCAATCATTTTCATCATAAGAAGAAATAATATTAATTGTCATCGATATGGAGAATGAATTTTCAAGATCTTGAATGTTTGATGAAAATCAAGAGAATAAGAGTTTGTAAGATAATCATGAAAAATGATGAGCACCATGGAAGTAAATGGTAATGAACCATTTTCAATCATGTGTATATTTTGGGAAGAAACATCTAGGAAAATGTCTCAAAAGAATATGAGTGTGTCACATGTGTGTAAAAAGGTTCCTTTGTCTGTTAATAGTAATGGAAAACAAATAAATTATATATAGTGATTTAAATATATTGAAATGTGGAACTATTCAAACCAATGTCTTATGTTTTTGGGGGAATATAAAACATAGGAGGCCAAGGGGAGATGGCAATGATTTAGAAATCACTACTACCAAGGTAGAAGTACCCAATGAAGTGGTGGAAGCAACATTAATCCTATCATTGTAGATAGTAATTTTTTTTGATTCTAAATCATTAATATCTTCTATAACTACATTGTTTTATAAGAAACTTAGATATTTCCACATTTATTTAATAAGGTAGTTTTTAGTCAAAAATCATAAGGGAAGTATCATTACAACAAACATCTATTGGGAAGTTCCCATCATGGAACATTAACATGATTTATTTGTTGACGATATCATTATACATATGGTTTAATTTGATATAATCCTAATTATAGAATTAATTTCAAAATATTATGTGTAAATTTATAGCAAGAATAAATAAATTAAATTTCGTAGATAATATATATAATTAAATATCTTTATTGAAGAAACATCATCATATGATTCTTATATATCTCTACCCCTAGTTGATCTACTGAATGAAATTAAATTTGAAGAAGACAAAAAACAACTTGGGATGAAGTAGGTAATATTAAAATTGGGAACATACCTATTGTACATTAATATATAAATGTGATTCATAAGGAATTACCTAGATATCCCATAGAGGTTGATTTTTAGTTTTTTATTATTTTAATATCCGATGAATGTCCAATATCAATGAATCCTAATTGAATGGTCACTATGGAATTAGTGTAACCAATGAAACAAATAGATGAGTTGAGTAATAAGTTATTTATTCAAACTAACGTCTCTCAATGGGGAGAATTTATTCTATTTTTTAATAAGACAGATGGATCAATGTGGTTATACATTGATTATAGAGAAATATTTATATTACCATAATGAAAAAGTATCATCTTATTCAAATTGATTATTTATTCATTCATCTTCATAGAGATAAATATTTTTGTAAGATTTAACATCTTTATAGTTATCATCAATAATTAGTAATGAAGGAAGAGATTTCAAAGACATATTTTTGAAAGAGGTATAGACGTTATGTGTTTACAATAATTACATTTTGAATATCTCATGCATCAACTATTTTGATGGATCTAATGAATATGAAAATTAAGAACTATCTTGATTATTTTTTTAGATATTTATAGAAGATATCTTCATGAATTATAAAAGTGTTTAGGACCCTGTTAATGAATTTTAAAGCATTCTTGGGACTCTTAAATGAAAACAATGATATGGTAAATTTAAAAAGTGTGAATTATTCCTTTAGGAAATTTCTTTTTAGTTATATATTGTCTCTAAGGATTTAATATCACATTATCCTTATAATATAAATGCATTTTATGAATTACCTACACCATTCAAGATAACTGATTCATGTAGTTTCATTGGTTTTGCATGCCATTTTTGATGTTTCATTAAAAAAAATTCAATTTTCTTTCCCGTTAATCTAGTTCACTTGTAAAGGGATTATTTTTGAATGGGGAAAACTAATTTGAAGAATTTTTTGAATAGTTTATGAAAATATTGACCAAATATCTATTTTTGACTCTACAATTAAGAAATTATGGTTTTCTGATATACAGTGATGCATTGAAGAAAGAAATAGGTTTTTTCATTTTGAAAATATGATAAACATATTACATATGCATCAAGGAAGTTGAAGACTCATGAAAAAAAAATTATACAACCCATGATATTGAGTTAGTAGATGTATTATTCTCTTGATTGATATGGATACACTATATATATAGTGAATGATGAGTAATATATACATAACAAAAGAAAATTAAATACATATACTCACCAAAAGAGATCAACATGTAGCAATGAATATGGGTTGAGTCACTCAAGGATTATTATTACATGATACATTACCTCCTATGAAAAGAAAATAAGGTTAAAAATATTTTAAGAAGGGATGATCATGGAGTTATGTCCCAAATGAGGATCTAAATAGATCATATATTCATGGATTTAGTAAACATTGAAATGGTAATTAATAAGTAAGGGGGAGACAACTCAAATTTCAGATTATTGAGAAACCATATTAGATGGAAAAAATAACAATTTATTTGTCTGATGAGGAAAATTTTCTAGATAAAATTAATGTTTTGAATTATGGTTTTTTTTGAATATGGTGTTTTGAAATTTGGAAAGAGGTTATGTGTTCCATCAATTCCTCCGAAAAAAGGAAACTACTGGATGGTACTCATATCTCAAATTTCGTGATAGGTCATGGCAGTGAAAAAATGTATATGGATCTAAGGGAATATTTTTTGGGATAATTTGAAACGGGATATTTATGACTATGTTTCAAGATGTATGGTTTTTCATCAAGTGAATGTTTATTGGAAACAACCTAGAAGATTTATCCAAAATATTTTTATACCTTTGTTAAAACTGGATTACATTATGAATGACTTTTTCAAGGGACTACAAAGGACTCTTGGAAGGAATGATGCAATATAGGTTATTTTCTATCACATTACAAGAATGAAAAATTGTCATTATAAAAGATAATTTTACCTCTCAAATACCAAGAAAGAGTTTATATTAATTATGTTTTATGACATCATGGTGAACCTCTATCAATTATGCCTGATTAAGATCCTCATTTTACATAAAATATTTAGAAGTGTCTTTTGAAGGACATATATTCTAATATTCATTTGATAATCACCTAAAATAATGAAACTAATGGATGATTTGAAAGGTACATTCAACCATTAGATGAAATTTTGAGATCATTCTCACTTAGAATTTATGGTAGGTGAGATCAGTTTTTACCTCTAGAATATTTTTCCTGCAATAATAATTTTCCTTCAAGAATCTAAATGGTGTCGTATAAGGAATTATATGGAAAGAGTTGATGTAATTTATCAACTTGAGATGTAGTTGGTGAATAGAAACTTACATTCCTAGAAATTATTGAAGAGAAAATGATAATGGTAAATTCAATTAATACACATAATAAAAATGATCAATGTATGCAAAAGAGTTATGATGAAAACTGAAGAAATGATTTGGATTTTTAAGTGGGAGATGATGTATTTCTAAATGTATCTCCTTAGAAGTTTTTTATGTGGTTCAGTAAGAAATAAGAACTCATCCTATTTTTTATTGGACATTCAAAATTATAGAATGAAATGGAAGTGTTTCTGACCGATTTGATGTGACACCAAGTCTCACCAAATTTGTTGATGTTTTCCACAAATCATTGTTAAACAAGTACATGATATACCCAAAACATGTACTCACATATGAATTAATTGAATAGAAACATGATCCATCTTACTGAAAATATATAGTGTATATTCGTTACATGATATATCATCTGTTGAAAAATTAGATGGCTCGATAGTAATGGTTCTTTGGAGAATCCAAAAAATGAAGGAAGAAACACGAGATCTTAAGGTAGTTATGAATTAGAACCACAACAATCTGTTTAAAAATTAATATTTATCAAAATTTATATGATTTAATGTTTTATATGAGTTATTACACCACAATATTTTATGGTATGTCTCTTATTAAATAAATTCAATTTTTATGATATCTTACTTTTTAAGAAACTCACAATGTTACCACATAATAAAATATTATAATAAATAAGATATTAAATTACTTGGAAGGAATAGTAATAAACAAATTTTGTAATTTATATATATTAAAATGTAGATATATTAATTCAATTGATTTTATAAGCATAAGAAAATAACAAATCAAATTTTATGCATAAAATATATTTTTTAAAGGTAGTTTGGTCTCCTTTTAATGGCGCACTTTTTTCAAAAATAGGTTTGAAAATTTTATAAACTATATCTGAAAAATATAATCTTATCAATTGAAATTAGAATATCAAATTTTATATTGGTTTAATTTTTATCTTTTAGATAAGTCTAATATTTTGAAACATAGTAGAAAATACTGGACTTTAATTGAATTTTTCTTTTTCATCTAAATAATTTATAGTGTTAAAGGATATTTTTTATGATTTTTAAAGTATAATTGGATCAATTATTTACCATATAAATCCAATTTATGTCATTGGAATAATTTTAGAATTTATGTTTTATATAAAAACATTTCTATCTTTTGAACGTTTTCACATTAAAAATCTATTTTCTCGTTCTGTCAATGTGATTAATTGGAAATTAATTTTATCCAATTAGAAGTTTTGAGTTTTAAAAAATTTATACCATATTTTGAATCATAATTTATAGATTTATTAAATATGAACCATTTATTTTTTTGAAAATATGAATAATAATGTTGCTAATTTTTATTACAATTGTTTTGGGTAAATCAGGTAATTAAGAGTAAGATTAATATTATAAATATTATAAAATTACACTAACATTAATAATAAATTTATTTTATAATTTATGTTCGAAAAAAATAATTATTGGGAATATTTTGTCAACACTTGGTGCCAGTTTAATGACCTTAATTATTTTATAGTATTTTATTCTCTGGAAAGTCAAACATGTCATACTCTACTCTTTAGAAAGTGTTCCATTTTTTATATATGATTCTTCAAAAAATATCTTTCACAATATGTTGTAGTTTTAAAGAGGAATTTTTTATCTTCATAATAAAAATTTATTTTCAATTTTTTGGTAAGAAATAATTAAATTAATGTCTTATATAATTATGATGTAATGATTATTTAAGTAATGAAAATATCAAATATATAATTTTAAAAATGTTGGAATAATATAATTTGATATAATTAATATCATCCAAAAAATTTATAGATGAACTAGAAATATAGTAATTTTAAAAATAATTTTTTATAAGTTATCTTGTTTTTATGATATTTTTAAATAGTCATGTATGAATGGTGTCAAAAATGATAGTGTTGATTTTTTAAAATAAATATTATTTTATCAAATGATATAAAATTTATAAAGTAAAAATATTCTTCCTAATGATTGGGATGAGGTTTTAAATTCTATCAATGAATTATTTATGGTTTTTGTTATTTTATAATAAATATATTGACCTTTAAAGAGTAAGAACACATGTTGACATGGTAAGAGTTATATAGATTAACTAATTTAAAAAAAACATGATAAGGGTGTGAATGTGAACTAAACATGTATAACAAATTGTTTGGGATTATTTTGACCAATTATTATATTATATTTAAAATATATCACATTTAATCAATTTTTACTTGAATATTTATTTATATTAATTTAACATTTTATGAATTTTCCAAAGTTCCCTTTACTTCAATTATAAATGGGAACCTCATCCCTCAATTATTCACACAACTTCAAAACTTCTCAGGTGACCAAAACCTACTATTTTTTCGTCCCAACATCTGTATCCATGTTATGGAGGATTTTTTCTTAAATGACACATACACTATTTAACTTAAAAAGATATATAAAGGAATTATACTAAAGAAGAGGTAATCATTTTTAGTAACTCAATCTAGTTCATTTCTTATTCGGCTCCCTCTTCATATGTTATTTACATTATAAAGTAATTAAAAACATAAAATATATATTATGAGATTTTATTATTATTATAGAAAAATTGTATTCCTTTTTTATCCATCCTATGAAAAATGAAAGCGCCAAACTTGTGTAAGTACAGCTAACCATCTCCATGCCATGATGTAAATTTTTTTCATCACCACATTACATAAAAGGGTATAATTATTGGAATAATTGATATATATGGTACTTATAAATTGATATTGATTCTGGATAATTAATATAAAATCAAAGTCCTTACCATTTTTCCATTTAGTGAATGATATCATCACTCATGCGTATAAACGACCTACCATCTCCACGATTTGATGAGATTCATTTTCCTAGACTCCAAATTCATTAATAATTATAAAAATATATATAATGAATGAATTTAATTCTATTAACATAACATTATTCCATATATAGTGGAACTATATCCTATATATAAGAACCAATGCATTAAAAATAGAACATAAATAAGAAAATGAAGTAGTTAACACCTAGAACAAGGGAAATAATGAAATAATATTATAAAATTGGTGAAAAAATGATATAATATGATCCTATAAGATATCATAAATACTAAAATGGTTCTAGAATAAATTAATAACATGATTTATAAAATTATAAGGTATGTTAAGTATTGTAAAAAAAGGAAGAGTGAGATAAGAGTTTTCTCTTTTAACATTTTTACTTATGTGAGATATATACCTTATTCACCACTTATTACTTGTGAGATGTGTATATATACATCCCTTTAATACATATTTTCCCTAATATAATTATATTCATGTTATTAAATGATTCTTTTGAAAAATATTAATTTTATGAGATATAATTTTCAACTGATTTAAAGGTTGAAATGTATTCTATCTTAAATTATTTCGATACCAAATTGTTATTACAAAACCAATTCACAACCATGCTGTTTTTATACTATCACATTGACACGTGATGTCATTATTTGTTTAATAATAATGGTACTTTAGGTTTTGTTGAAGTTATTTCCTATAAGGTGTAGTAGTAAAATGAATCACAGACGTATGGGTCACTTTGATTACTCAGTATATAATAAATTATTAGGACATGCATAAACAGGTGGTGTCCGATTATAGATAGCTCCTCAATGCATCAGTAGTATCACGAGATGGAGATTTATGCCAAATGGGTCTTTAATCCGAATTATTAAACAATTTCTTGAATGTTATTTATGGAAGTGGTTCATGTTTTATATACGTGATGTCTAATCATTATGAATTTCTTCAATTGAGATTGCATTTATTTTATCTAGGATATTTTCAGAAAGAAAAAATCAACAGATTCATTTCATTATCATTTTATTCATTAAATTGGATTTTTGAGTTATTTAACATATCATATTTGTTATTATCATTGAATCATTATTTCCTTCATTGTACTTAACCCTTAGCAAGAATTTGATATCACTATTTTTTTTATTCTATTTTTCTTGAGTTACAAGGATGAAATGATTGTATGTGTACAAGGATAAAAATTAAATTCATTTTTTTATTTCCAATGTAATAAAGGTAATATTTGTGTATTTAGTTCTCCAATACTACTAAACTATTCAGCCTATTGGGATTTGAATCTATATCATTTCTAATGTAATAAAATAACCACTAACTCTGGCTTACAGGAGTTGGGGGTGTTAGATTATGTAATGATATTGTAGAAAATGCATGCACTACTTTAGTTATTATAGAATGTTATATGTTTTATAGTATTTTATTTAAAATACCATTATATTTCATGAACATTGATAATATAGTGATTGTACAGTGAAAATTTTGATTTGTTTATATTAGTGGTAGTGATATAATCTAATTGATGTAGATGAATGATGTAATGACATAGACCCATAGGTTTGTACGTTATGATTCCCATTTATTAGAGATTTCAAGGGATATGGAATAACTAGGATTTTATCTTGACTAAGTCTAATAAAATATTTAACAACTATAGAATGATGTAAACAATATATGGGATAAAATCAACCATATAAAGAACAAAGGCCCAACCATGTTTGCTAAACCACAAAATGGAAGTGTTAACATTGTACAATATACCATTAGTTTTTACACCACTATAATATGGGGTTATGTATATATACCATAATATTATGAATTTGTAAATATTATCATTTATAAATTAGTGGAAATTTTTATCACTTTTATTATTGAGTTTGAAAATAAAATATTATTTTCATATGAAGAAATAAAAATTGTACTTTATTTGAATTATATATACTTTTTTAATTAAGATAATATTAAAGGAAAAATTCATCAAGTTTTAAATAAATGTTACTATAATAAAATATTAATATTAAATTTTATTTATTTAGATATAAATAGTATTACAGTATATTGATGTTTTTATATAATCTGAATAAAGGTCAGAAAACATTTATCTTCATAAAAATATGTATTTTTAAATTTAAATTTATTATTTATTTAAAAGTATAAATTATCATATTTTGATAATTATTTAGAATGAAAATATTATTTATAAAATTGTGATTTCAAAATGATCTAGTGGTTATTTTTCATAATATTCTATCATAGTCAAATTTTTGGGTAAAAATGAAATAGTTTATAGGTATACAACATGTGTTATGATACCATAAAATCGAAAAATTGATTTTATGAATTCAATAAAGAGTATACCTAAAAACTTTTCTGTTTCCCCTTTAAAATAATGTGTTACTTATGTAATTCGATAAATTTTATGAGCCCATAATGACTCATCCAATAATAAAAATATATATTTTTGGATTATAATTGCTTGTTTTTTAACATGCATAACATCCACCACACCAAGAATATTATTTTCATTATATCTATTCATAGATTAAAAAATATTTAATACCACCCCTTTTTGGTATATACCATGTCAAAACCCAATGGGATGTTTTTTTATTAACTTATCTTATAGATTCTGAAACCCGAGTTTCAAAATTAATAATGAAATCCCCGTACTCTTTTTATAAATTACCATCTATCCTCCCACTCCATATCACTAAAAACCCATTAATCTTGAATTTAATCTTTATATCCCTTGATAAATTACTCCCAAGGTGTTTCTAGTTACTTAAATAACTCATACCATTATCTTATAAGTTCCATTTAATGGTAATGGATCATATCCTTCTCCTATTTATTAATTCACTTTTATTGTATTATTCCTTTATATTTACCATTATTCATATTTGAATATGTTTTGTCACATCCATAATACATTCATTATGTTGGATAAGAAATGAGAACCCCCCCATTAACTATCATTAAACCCTTACATGAATCATTATGTAAACCTATTACAATACCAAACTATTCATCCCGTTTTCTATGCCAAACCTTTTTGTAGTGAATAACCATAAAATTTTCCATTCAAAGGTATTCATAAATATATAGCTTTCACACATTTATTTTGAACTTCTATATATTCAACCCACACCCCTTAATCATGGTTTTAAATTTGATGACATTTGTTCTTATATTTTATGATATATGTGGCACAGAAATGTTAGTACATGGTATAAATGATATAGGTGGAATCAAAATTATATAGCCCTATGAATAATTGGTGGTTTTTTATATTGTGAGATATATTTTAAATTTTATGGGATGTTGTCCTAAGTACACTCTGTAATGATCTCATAGAAGTTTTCTGTTAGTTATGTTTATGATTTGGTGTTTTATGTTCTTAACACACTATTATATTTCATTGATTTTATCATGATATATTATGCTTCATTGTTCATGTTTAAGATTATCACAGACTTTAATTCACCATGATATTTATCTTAAAAAATATGTATCCTTTTCATCATGTTAGGTTTTTATTATTCCATTAATATGTTTTATATATCATTATTTACTTATTTATGACCCTAATTTATCCCATTTAGTTTTTGAGGATTCATTGAATAATAAGAGCAAGAAAAGGAATTTTAAACCATATCTTTGTATCCATGTTTATGTTATTAGTTTATGTTCTCAATTTCCCAATGACACAATGATTCATGATCTTGTGGTTTTTTATTATATGTATTTTTTATAATATATCATGAAATAAGATGTTTTGATGATATGGGTTCTCATTTTTGGAATCAATATAATATAAAATTATTTCTGGGTATTAGGATTTGAAAATTATAGTGATAGTATTAGGGATAAATACAATCCCATGATGACAACCTATATTTTTAAATTACAGAGAATGTTGTTTCTATGAAATAAAATCCATGTTTGGATACTAAAACTAGATATGGATTGTAACATCCCAATGATTTGAAAATAAATAGAAACACATGAAAAACTGATTCTCTACATAATGAAACATTATTTTATGCATATATTTATAAACTAGTTGTTAATAAAAAAATTTCTGCCTCTATGATTTGAATATCTAAAAATGGAAATCTACAGTTGTGATCAGTATTTTATTAAGAGTCTGATAGAAACGGCTTGTATTTTTTTAAATAGTTACATAACATTATGAATAGTAATATAACTCTTTTTAATAATATATTTTATTATTGTTTTATTTTCTTAAGGTTAAAAGATTAGGATATTTTGCTTAATTTATTAATGTGATATAAAATGAGTTACAGTTTTAAAATTTTTATTTTCAGAATAAATAATAAATTTATTTAAAAATTAAATTAATCATAAATAAAATATAATTTCCTAAAAATAGAGTTCATTTTTCATTTCTACACATCAAAAAATCGATTAGGTTGTTTTTGAATTTTTCGGAGATAGTTGAAGTTTCAATAAATAGTAAAAAAATATTTTTACGTTTGTATTGTGTTTGATAACATCATAATGATGTAACAATAATGTAATGATTATGGTTTACTCAAGATAATGAAAAAATTATATGAGGTTTCTCAAGTGGAAAATACCATGTGAAATAACCAGGGAAAATCCTGTGGTTTTTCAAACACCACTAATGAGGTGTCCTTTGAAAGTAATTAAAATCTCCCTCACATTCACTATAAATATCACCCTCACCCCCTCTTCCTCTCGCACCTCTCCATCATAGATAATTACATAAAATTTTCCCAATTACATTCCTATGGAACTTCCCCATGTCCATGAACTATTGGTCTCACCAAAAGGAAAAAACCAAATGCCTTAAAGAGAATCTCAAGGAGATGAGATCAATAGGTAAAGATCCTCATTCATTTTCTTCTATTTTCTTTTCAATTAGTTTCTCTTACTATATTATCTTCATATCGTTGTATCCAATAGGCATTAAAGATTAGGAATTATATATTATTATTATTATTATAATGTTTATGGAAAAATTAGTCATCATTCTTCCCCACCTCTTACTTTTATTCTTAAAATAAAAACACAATATGTGAAATGTCAATTTCCCGATGTCAAGGACGATGTGTCATCAATATATTTTAATTCCATAAAATATTTATGTAAAACAACTATAATGGTTAAAAATGTTTTCAATTTTTATCATATTACCTCTATCATGTTATGTAATTAACATATATACAGAATATAAAAGGTATATGATGAAAAAATTTAGTGAATATCGAAGAACATCCAAAATGATCTAAACTAAAATCAATAATGATTAATCTAATGATAAAAAATAATACTATATAATAAAAATTATTTATGGAATAAACTAAAATTATGGAAACATATGGAAACCATTTAATTAAACTTCTTGAGTTTCACTTCCATTCAACACAAATATCCTTTACGAACCGACCATGGAAATCATGTAAATAACACACCTGAATCAATGGAAATAACAAAATATTATTAATAAATGAGTTAAATGATGTTATAAAATGATAATATAATGTGTTATAACCATGATTAATATTTTTTAAATTAATAATAAAACCCTTTTAACCACTATATAGGATCTTCAAAAAAAATTCATTTAGACAAAGACAAGGTAATGGAATTTTTATCCCAGTTTTCATTATTTGGGTTATCCTTAAATTTAATTAGTTATATTGTACCAAGATCATTTGGTTAATTAATTTATTCCATATAATGTTGTAGTATTTTTATTTAATTTTTATACACATATTAATTTCATTATATTAATTCTCACATCAATTATTTGAAAATTGATTTTTTTTTTATTTTAAACATCTCTTTTAAAATCGTTTTTTTCCAAATTTGAATGAAATTATTTTATGAAATTATTCATGTTTTATGAATAATTCCTTTTTCTTGGTAATTTTGTATGATTAATGGTGGGACCTATATATTCTTCCAATTCATTCTGTATGTGTGTGTTGGAGGTCAGCCGTAAGGTTAATCCAAGTGTTACTATGATGGTTACACCATAAGGTAGTTGTGAGGGTTACATTGTAATATATAAATGAGGGTTAAAAATCATAAGGTATCCAAGAGGGTTATAATATAATTATGTAATTCCCACATAAAACCATATAGTTTGATATATGTTATTTTATGTTTCATGGTAATATAATGTTTCAAAAAGTTAGTTTATATGGGCAAGAAGTCTGTCTTTGTGGGAATGATTCCATATGTTTTTAAGTATTCATGGTATAATAGTTTCATTCATTTTTTTATACTTCTTAATGAGATTTTTATCCTCATACCATATTTTTAAATGTTTTTTACTGGTTATAATAATGGGTAATAGAAATAAGGAATTCATGTCAAATGTAATGAAGATTTTTCAAAGAAATCATGTGGTTATTAAAACATTTATGTTTTGGAAGAAATTTATATAGATTTAATGATACCCACATTGTATGATTGTGGGTTGATATGAATAAGTTATGTCCTAACATTCTAAAACTATACACCAAAATGTTCTTTGGGAATTAAAAAAGTGAAATCTAGTTGAAAGAGATAGATTATTTAATTTTTAAGGTTGGGTCCTTATAGTTGGTATTAGAGGATAGTTTAGATAACATTTAGAGTTAGTATAATGTTAATAGAATACCATAAATGTTTTTTCTCATATGTTTATTTTGAATTGGTATATCATTTAATTATTAGAATGTTTTTTCATCTAATATATGTTAGTTTAGAATGGTTTTCCATATAAGAAACATATAAGATGAATTTGGAAGGAACCGAGGGGTTGATATCTTTCTAAATACGCAACCATGAATGGTGGGAATTTGAACTGAGTAGTTTTCATTAGTAATAGATCAGATGAAGCATTATATAAATGGACATGGAATCCCTGAAAGAGAACAACCAGAGCTTCCACAAAGGAACATGATAGTAATGGAACATTTTATGAGGAAACACCCTCCTACATTCATGGATATTCTAACCCAGTGGAATATGAATGATGGATTGTAGCCCTTGAAATGATATTTGATATTATGGTATGTTCAAAAAATCAAAATCTTATTCTTTCCATGTATCATTTTGATGCTATAGCTACTCATTGGTGGTCAATGGTCAATACTAATAGAGACACCAAGGATATTAACACCATATTGTGGAATGAATTTAAAATAGTTTTCAGTGAAAACTATTTTCCAAAGGTGGTTTGACTTTTGATAGAGAAGAAATTATTTTAATTAAGTAAAATAGAGTGAGAATCAATGGTCATGTATGAAGTGCACATCACCTATCTATAAAGGTATGCTCCAAATATAATTATGGATGTTGATAGAAAAATAAACCATTTTTTACTCATGATTGAAGCAATGATATCTAAGGGAATTGGATTCCTGTGAGCTAAAAAGTTAAGAGAAAATTATCAGATGTTTAGAGAGGGTAGAAATGGAGTTTGATGTTGATCAATTTTACTTTGAATAAAATATAAGAAGAGTTCTAGATGTAAAGTGATGGGTAAGAATCAATCAATGAAATCTGATGGTATGAAAGTCTAGTTTCTATTTTGTGAAAATGTGGTAAATAACACCCTAGGGAATGTATTACCCAAACTAGGAAATGTTTTCTATGTGGTATGTTTGGATATATAGCCTAATATTTTAATAAAAATGATCAAAAGATAAACAATCATATGAAAAATGTAATTTGTTTCAAATGAGGTGAGACGATTCATTATGCCAAGTCCCACCAAAAGAAAGATATGAGTGATGGATAGCAACCAGAATTTAAGTGGAAAGAATATGGGAGATCTATTATGACTATGTCATAAGATGTAGGGTAATCCAATGATGTGGGATTCAATACATTTTTTATTTACTCAGATTTTTTTATGTGTTGTTTGATACATGGACTACACGTCCCTTTATTTCTGATAATGTTTATCCTAAATTGGGAATATCACCTCAACAAATGGGACTAGAAACTATTGTTAAAACAAAAGGTGACATGTTAAAAAAGGAATTTTAAGAATCTTCCTATTTTTATTTATTGAAATTAATTACCATTAAACCTTGTTTTTTTTGCTTATTAGAGTTTGACTCCAGTCTAGCTATGAAGTGACTATATGATTATTATGATATTATTAATTGTAGAGCTAAAGAATTTTTTTTCAGAAAAAGTTTCAGTTGGTATAAAAGAACAAGACCCATACAATTGATAAAATTTTAAGAAGATAAGAAAATATTGAATGATTAAAATTAATGTTATATTTCTCATATTGTTGAAAATAATGGAATTGATCAGATCAATTATGTTCCATTGGTAACTAAATACATTGAAGTTATATCTAATGATTTACTTAGTGTTATACTTGATTAAGAAGTTGAATTCAAAATTTACATATTTATTAATGTTGATGAAATTTAAAACCACAGTATTTAATTTCTCAAATGGATCTTCATGAATTTAATAATTAGTTGCATGTGTTTCTTGATAAAGGCTTCATTATTCCATGAACTCCACCATGGGGAGCTGCTATTTTGTTTGTCAAAAAAATATGGTTCCATGAGACTTTTGATTTATTATAGATATTTGAATAAAATTAATATTTATAATAAATATAATTTCCATCACATCAATGATCATTTGATTCGATCTAGAGAGCTCAATATTTTTACAAGATTGAATTGAGTTCTGAGTACTATCAGCTAAAGGTGAAGGAGGATGAAATTAAACAAATTTAATTTGGATCAAGATATGGTAATTTTGAATTTTTTGTTATTATGTTTGGGTTAACTAATATAACATCTATATTCATGGATCTTATGAATATAATATTTCATGAGTTTATGGATAAGTTTGTGGTTGTTTTTATTGATGACATTCTAGTATATTCTTGAAGTAAATAAGTGCATGAAAAAAACCTAAGGTTTTTTTAAAAACCATAAAATAAATTAAATGGTATGGGAAATTCATAAAGTGTGTTTTTGGTTACCAAAAATTAATTTACATAGTCACATAATTTCTAAAGATGGAATAACAATTCATCAGACAAAATTGAAAACTTTTAGAAAATGGAAAACACCCAAAAATATAACTGAGATTGATAGTTTTCTTGTTTTGGTATTCTATATCTAATGGTTTATTGAAAAATATTCATGGTTATCTAATCTAATGTCTATGTTAAGTCGAAAAAGAGTTAAAGATATCTAGATAAAACAATGTGATTGTTGTTTTTAGGAATTAAAAAGAAGATTGGTAAATTCTCTAGTTATGTCCCAACTTTCTTGAAATGGCACGTTTTTCACCTACAACGATGCTTCATTAAAGGGACATGGGTGTTTTCTGATACCAAATGATCATAAAAAACCTTATGCTTAGAGACTACTAAATCCACCTGAGTTAAATTATCTCAAAGATGATTTAGAATTATCAGATGTGTTTTTTCACATTATAATCTTCGAGGAATAATTTATATAGAGCCAAATGTGAGATATATACTGATAAAAATACTCAAATTTATATATTCACTCAGAAGGAATTAAAAATGAGGAAGAAAATATGGATTTAATTGATAAATGATAATGATTGCATGATCAATGAACATCTGGAAAAGTAAACTGATTGGGTGATTCACTGAATCAAAATAATTATGAATCATTAATTATGTTACTACTGGGAAAAAATCCATTGATCATGAATTTAATGCTTTTTTCTTGGATGTTGTTGTTGTTGTAGGAAGTTACCCTATTTTATTTTTATTTTTAATGTAGTCATATTTTTCAGACAGAATTAGGAAACCATAGAAGGATGATGAGGAGCTACCGAAATTGGTAGAATTGGTTAAAATGGCTACATTACTAGAATTTAACCTTGATAATTATTGGGTAATAAGATTTGGAAATACATTGTGGGTTCACTGTGATTCTTAGCTAACGAATTAATTGTTTTGGAAGGATCAGAATTCTATGTTTTTAGTACATTCTGGTAGAAAAAAGTTGTACATAGACCTTTAGGAGTATTATTGGAGGGATGGAAGGAAAAGTGATATTGAACAATTTATCATGAAATGTTTGACATATCAATAGGTTAAAGAAGAGAGGATTTTACTGAAGGGGACACTTCAAAATTTACCAGTTCCAATGTGGAAATGAGAAAATATATCCATAGACTTCATTGTGAAACTCCAAATACTTCTTGAGGTAACAATACTTTCTGGGTTATTGTTGATGGACTCATTAATCATTCTTATTTCCTTGAAATTTGATATACTATGTCTTTGAATCATCTTTCTCAATCATACCTAAAATATAGTTTCAGGTTATATTGGGTTTATCTTATATTATACATGACCATGATCCCATGTTCTCGTATATCTTTTTTAAAGTTCTTTAGAATTCATAGGGAAATGAATTAAATTTCAGTATAGCTTTTCTTCCTGAATTAGACAGGCAGTCAGAATGGATGATTCAGACTTTTGAGGATATGTTATGAGCTTGTTCGATGGACTACTAGGTATGTTGGGATCAACATATTTCATTTGTTGAGTTTTATTATAATAAACATTTTTATTCCATCATATAGATGGAACCGTTTGAAGAATTATTTGTGAAGCGGTGTCGAATTCCATATTTTTGGGTTGAATTCATGCAATAGAAGTCAATGGGAAAAGAACTAGTAGAGGAAGTGGATATGAAATTGAAGATAATCCAGCATCACATGAGGATAGACCAATGAAGGCATACAAGTTATAGAGATAACAAGATGCATGACTTTTCTTTTTAAGTAGGTGATCATGTTTTTCTTAGAATTTCACCATAGAAAAGTGTTATGGTTTTTTTGGAAGAATGTAAATCTAGGTCTATAGTTTATTAAACCATATTAAATCATGGAGAAAGTTGGACTAGATTTCGACCAATTAGTTTTACCTTTGATTTTATATAAAGTGCACAATTATTTTCATGTTTTGATGTTGAGAATGTATGTGAAAAATTCATCTCACATTTTGAGCCAAACTGAAGTTCAACTCAAACAGACCCTTTCTTATGAAGAGAAACCTGTTTAGATCCATGATCAAAGGGAACAAGTATTGTGTAATAAGGTAATCCATCGGGTAAATGTTTTTTTAAGAAACCACATGGTTAATGAAGAAACATAGAAATCTGAAAAAGATATAAGAGAAAGGTACCTTCACTTGTTTAATAAGTAAATAAAATTTTGAGGATGGAATTTCTAGAAGGTGAAGAAAATGTAACAGCGCAAGGATTTAAAAATAAATTTAAATGCATGCAATAATGAGTCTTTACATAATGAATCTTTTTTTCAGTATATAGTTATAAACTAGTTGATAAACATATTTTTTCTGCTTCTATATTTTTAATTTTGAAAAAATTACATCTATGATTGTGATCAGTACGTTATTTGGGGTCTGATAGAACCAACTTGTTTTTTTTGTGAATAGTAACACACCCTTATGAATAGTAATATGAATAGTAAGATGACCTTTATGAATAGTAAATTGTATTATTATTTTATTTTCTTAATGATATAAGATAATTATTTTTTGATTATTTTTTCAAAATGATATAAAATTTGTTATAGTATTAAAATTTTTATTTTGGAATAAATTATGATTTTATTTAAAAAAATTTTAATCATATATGTAATGTTGTTTTAAAAAAATAGAGTTGATATTTTAATTATATACATTGAAAATTGGTCAGGGTGTTTTTTTATTTTTATGAGATAACTTAATTTTCAGTGAATTGTAAAATTATAGTTTTAATTTTTATGTGTGTTTGATGAATTCATAATTATGTAATAATGATGTAATAATTCTACAAGATTCTTGAGGATTAAAATATTATATGATGTGTACCATTTTTTCAATAACATTGGAAAAACCATGGTCAGTTCCATGGTTTTTCAAATACCCCAAATGATGTGTCCATTGAAATTAATTAAAAAATCCCTCACTTTAACAATAAATATCACCATCACCCCTCCCCTTTTCCTCTCACACCTATTATGCATAAATTATTGTCTATATTCTGAAAAATCCCCTTACCAGGGCTCTTACCCATTCCCAATACCTTCTGGTCTCACCACAAGGCCAAAACCGAAGGCCTTAAAGAGGATCTTAAGGAGAAGAGATCAAGAGGAAAATATCCTCTTTCAGTTTCTTGTGTTTTAATTTCAATTATTTTCTTTTATTATACTCTATTCACCTCCAATTATCCAATAGGAATGAACTTCCAATAATATATATATACTAGTTTTTATCAATTTTATAGAAAAATTTATCGTAATTCATCCTCTCCTCTTCCTCTTATTCTAGAAATAAAATCGTTATCTCTAATGTGCTGATTAACTAACACCGTGGATGATTTTTCTTCAATTTCCCCTATGTTCATCATTTCTAGATGGAAGACAATTTTATTGGTTAAAAATTATTTAAATGTGTATTATATGACCTTCATTAAATTATTTAATTATCTAATATTGCATAATATTAATGTTTTATGTTGAAATAAGTTTGTGATTATCAAAGAACAACCAAAATGATCTAAATGAATATCACTAATGATTTATCTAATGACTCATCCTAAAACGTAAAATAAAAATTATTTATGGAATAATTTAATATCATAGAAACATAATATCACCATTTCATTCCATTTCCATAGTTTTTCTTCAATTCAATAAGATAATCCATTATGAACTAACTGTGGAAATCATGTAAAGCACGCAAATGAAAAAATAGAAATAAAAAAAATTAATAAATGGGTAGAATGATGATATAAAATGATCATATAAGGTGTTATAAAAATTTTAATCCTTTTTAAAATATTAGTAACAGTATTTTAACCATTATATATGAGGCTTAAACAAGTTTTATGTAAGATGATCCTATGGTAAGTGAATTCTTAAGCCGGTTTCCATTCTCTGGGTTAACCGTCTACTTCAGAAATTTTATGATACTATGATTATTTGGGTAATTAATTTAATTCATATTATATTTTATTATATATATTTACAGTGTATACATATATTTCATTCATTCTATAAATTCTCACTTCCATTAAATGACAATTATACGGGACATTTCATTAAACATTCTCTTTTAAAAATTCTATTTTACCAAATTCAAAAGCAATGTTTTTACGACATTATTCATATTTTATGATAATGTTATAGTTCTTGGGAATAGTTTATTGCAATGTATGGGACCTATATTTTCCTCCAATACATTAGGTATATGTGTGTTTTAGGATGTTCATATGATTACCCAAATTGTAATTGCGATGGTCACACCATAAGGTAGCAGTGAGGGTAAAATTCTAAGGTACACTTGAGCATTACAAATCATAAGGTAGCCACGATTCTTAAAATATAAATAATTAATTACACCTGAGACACTTATGGTTTTATATGTGATTTATTATAATTTATGGAAATATCTAGTTTCATAATGTATACAAGTGTGAGAAGTATGTTTTTGTGGGAATGATTTGATATGATTTTAAGTATACATGGCCTAAAGGTTTATTTCCTTATTTTTATTTACATTACTAATATTTTTATGCTCATACATTGTTTTTAAATGGTTTTATAGTTTATAAGTATTTTTAAGAGAAATAAGTATGTCAAGTTAAACATTATGAAGATTTGTCAAAGAGATCATATTATTGTTAAATATTTTTTTTTCTGGAAGAAATGGATACTGATTTAGTGGTACATAATTTCTATGATTTTTGGTTTATATGTTTATGTTATGTCCCAACTTTGTAAAATAATAAACTTAAAATCTCTTTGTGAATTTAAATAAGATAAATCTAGTTTAAATAGAATGATTATGTAATTTTTAAGGTCGAGTCATTATATGGATCTATATATGTTACACATTGGTGTAAGAACCTTAAAATGGGAACATTGGGATTGAATCAATAATCACATAGTTGATTACTAATAGGCCTTGTTTCAAACATTCATTGACACTCCTAGTGGGTATTATTCAATAAAATCGCAATATTTTTATGAAATATTAATAATCGAAAAATATTCATAAAATATTTTGAGTTAGGAAATAGATTTTATATAATATAGAATGAATAAAATAAATTTAAAGGTTATAAAATGTAGACTTTTTATATGTTATCCCTTAATGGTTCGTAGTTTCCCATTTATATGTTTTATAGTTTTAAAAATATCATCTATATGGTTATTTTTAATGAATTAATTTATTTTTACTTGATGTAAATAATGCAAGGCGGTCTTATATTCTATTCATGAACATAAAATGTCCTAGGTTACTGTCATTCAATGAATTCAATCATGTCACATAATTTTGGATGAACTATTCAAACAAAAAACTCAAAACATGTTTTTCAATTTATCAATAATGATGGAATTCGATGCTATTTTAGGTATGGATTGACATTACATGTATAAAACAAACAACAAATATTGAGAGAATTTATTCACACTATGCATCACAAACATAAAATAAATTCTATAAATATTTAAAGAGGTAGATTAATATCAAATATAATAATTATATAAATCATGTATATAATTTAATTATGAGAAATAATATCTGGATTAAATGATTAAAACTAATGGAATGATCAACCTTGATGAAATTCCAATTATGAGGGAATTCACTAATGTGTATCCTGAAGAATTTTTTCATCTTCCATTTAGATGAGAGTTTTATTTCTATGTATAAATTATTATTAGAATTTTACAATTTCAAATATTCCATACAAAATTTCCATTGATGAACATGAGTAGTTATTAAATCAAATATAAGAGAACCTACATACGGGTTTTATAAATCAATGTGGTTCTCCTTAGTGTCCACCAATCCTTTTGGTTAAGAAAAATAATGGGTCATTGAACTACGTATTTTTTTATCATGAGCTCAATAAGATCATGATAATGAAATTATATACTCTTCCATAGACTAATGGATAGTATAATCTACTACTTGGATCCCAATTCTTATCTAAGGTGGATATTCATTCAAGATATTATCCTATAGTGGTGAAGGAGTAAGATGTCACAGGGACTTGTTTTCATATGAGGAATAGACTCTATGAGTTCATACTGATGCCATTTGGAGCCACTAATTATACAACAATATACATTAACATGATTAACATAGTATTTATGGTTACATAATAATATTTTTTATAGTCTATATAGTTGATATTATTATTTTATCTAAAAGAAAGGTGGATTCTAAGAGAAATTTTATTTCTATTCTGAATAACATACATAATAAAAATTATATGTTAATTAATGTAAATGAGAATTATATATAGAGAGATAAATACCATGAGGGTATGTTTTTAACATAAAAGGGATATATGTGGATCCCTTAAACATAGAGGTAGTCAAAGGATTTCTTAGACAAACATCTATAATGAAAATATTTAGTTTCCTTTGACTAGATGGTTATTATCATCTATTTTTGAGAATATTTTCATGCTCTTAAACACACTAACAAAGATAACATAAAATGAATACATGTTTTTATATTTTTGAATATATGTAATTAATTAATGAGTTAAATTAGAGGCTAATTAATCCACAAGTACTCACATTATGGACATGTAAGTAATGATTATTTATTTATAATGATGCAATAGAAAAGGAATAGGTATGTGTACTCAGAAAAGGTAAAAATGTAATAGCATATGGCTCTTGATAAACAAGGGTGGATAAGAATAACTACTTAAGAAATTATCTTGAATTTTCTATAGTGATCTTTCAACTAATGATTTTAAAACATTATCTCTATTGGGGGAATAATGTAACAAATATATAGATAAAACAATCCTCATATATATATATATTCACAAAATTAGGTAATTATGTTACAGTTATGTTTTTAGATATGATATATCATTATTACTATTAAATTCATTACAATCATGGGAAGGAAAACAATATGGAAAATTCACAGAATCAAAAATAACTTGTAATAATTTTAGTGATGAGGATTCCAAGGGGTGAAATATTCTTGGACATGTTGATGATGAACATGAAAATAATAAATTGATATTCTAACTCAAATTCTCAAATAAATACAAAACCATCTATTATTTTAAGGATAAATGAGGCCTACAATGATACTGAGGTACAAAAAAATGCAGGGAATATTATGGAGTTCAATTTTTTGGAATGGAGTTAGGAGGTTTGGAATATATATATATATATATATATATATCCAATTAAACCCATATTTAATGAAGGAATTTATAGATTATTTTTATAGATATTCCTTCTATATTTATCCTTGAATCCCAATGATGTATAAGAATCTATTAAAAACACCTGGTGGGATTCCATGAAGATGTAGATTGAAGAATTTGTTTCTTGATGCATGGTAGAACATTAAGACAAAGTTGAATGAACGAATTCAAATGGTAGGATCAAATTATTAAGCATACAATTATGAAAATGATAAATAATAACATTTTATTTCATCATATTACTCATTAGGACATCTAATGGTAATAACACCATTTAGATGGTAGTCAACCACCTTATAAATTTGACAAATTTCACTACTATCATGCAAGGTTAACCTCTAGACAAACTAACCAAGATATTCATTAGGAATACTATAATACTACATGGGGTTCCACTATCTCTTGTATAAAATCAAAATATTAGGTTTACATAAATGTTTTTGAGTAGAATTAATACTGTATTAGATACAAATACCAATTTTAAAACCATTTATCACCCACATATGGGTGATCTTTAAAAAGAAACAATTGACACACTAGATGATATACTAATATCTTGTTCAATGGAATTAAAATGATTTTGGGACTAGGAAAATATGGTACATGTGTTATAATATAACAATGGTTCCCTTTATGTCTTTCAAATGAAACCTTATGTGGCTATTCATGGGAAGATATTTCCGAGTCTGACATGCTGGGATGAAGATGGGGAGAAGAAGCTGATATATAAGGGTCAAACTGTTCAACCTCATATAAAATCCGTACAATTCAAGTTGATAATATATGCATAAAGTAGAATATGTGACCTAGAGTAAAAGTTTTGAGATAAATAATTCCATTTTATATCTCCAAAAGATAATTTCATGAGGTTTTGGAAGAATGAATAGTTTCAAATAAGATACACCACGCCCTATGAGATCTTGGATCAAATCAGAGTTATAGGCTATCAACACGCACTTCCACATAACCTATCTCATGTACATGATACGTCCATATATCCCTTTTTTGGATGTATATTATATATCCCTCATGTGTACTTTATCTTTAGGTCGCACCATTAGATAATGATATTTCATTATAGGACAAGTCGGTGAATATATTCGATCCTAGAAACAATGATCTATGAAAAAAGGCAACTCACCATGTAAATTTTATATGGAAGAAGCACAAGTTTCTTGAAGAAACATTGAAACCACGAGATGTAATGAAACAAAAGTATCGTCATACGTGTTAGTTTATAAAATTTAATTTAATGGAAGAAATGTTTGAATGGGGGATAATGTGACAACTTGAATATTTAAAAATGTAAATTCCGTTTAAATTAATAAAAATCATATTATGTAATGATGTTATAGAATACAGATGCACTACATTGGTCACCTTAAACCAGTATATATAATATAATATCATATTTAAAATATTTTAAAGAATCATAACCATTGAAAATACACTTATTGTATAGTGGAAATTATGAATATTATATATTAAGGGTTATGGGTAATTCCAATTCACACAGATGAAAGAAGTGGTCTCTTAAACCAGTAGGATTATACCCTATGAAGCCCATTTACTAGAGCCTTCAATGGATATTTCAAAACAAGGATACATATATGGCTAATACCATGATAATATGTAATAACTGAAGCATTAGAGATACCATTTATTGCAGAATTTAAAAAATATCTACATCATAGGTCAAACCATGTTCTTCGAACCATCCTAAAAAAGTGTCACAAGAGCACGCCTAACCCTCAGGGTGTACACTTGTGTTATAAAGTGTTATGTATCTAAAACATAACAATTTTAACTTTTATATTTTTTTTATAAAACGTTGATTATTCTTTTACCTTTTATTAATTATTTTGATAAAAATATATATTTATATGAAGAAATCAAAAAAATATTTTCTTGGGGAAATATATATATTTTAAATAAATATATATTTTGTGATATATTGATGACTTTTTTTTAAAAAAAATTAAATAAATGAAATATTTTTACAAAATAATATATATCTGAATTTATTTTTTAATATAATTTAATGAATCCTAATAAAATTTTAATAAGGGTTAGAAATTTGTAATCATCAAAAAATTGGGGATTTTCAATGAATTGATATTTTTTATTTAAAACTATAAATTATTATCTTTATATAATTAAATTAATAAGAAAAATATTATTTTTCAAATAAGCATTGTGCAAATGATTAATGGTTAATTTTTTTAAATTTCCTTATATAGTAAAATTTTCAGCTAAAAAATTAATACTGTAAAAATATATGTTACATATATTGACAACGTAAAATCCCTAGAGTGATTTAACATGTATATTTAAGAGTATCTATTAAAAAAATTATGTTTCCCCTTTAGAATTATTTTTTTATTGTTACCTGATTTATTTTAAAAATCCTTAATGAATACCCCTAAACATATATTATATTAAATTGTTTTAAAATGAAATAATTATGAACATGACTCAAATCCTCATCACCAAGGATGTTATTTTAATAATTTAAATTAAAAGTCTTATAAAATATTCAAACAACTCCTATTTAGTATAAACTAGGTGAAAACCAAGGGTTGGTTTTTTTATTATATTATTATATATCATGTGAAACCATTTTCTATAAATTAATGATGAAATACCTCATATTTATTAGTATTATCATTCCTTTCTCACACTCATCTTAAATCGAAACTAATTTATCCTGTATTTAATCTTTATCTCCATCTCTTTACAGCTACCAATATCTTGAAAATATCATATGAACATCCTCTCATGAGTTTGGAAGCAACCTTTGGTGGCAAGGGATCCTCTCATATTATTTATTCAGGAACATTAACTCTATTATGCCTTTATATTTTTAATTATTTATGTTATAATAATTTTCTATGCATCTTTATTACTATCCTTATTATTTCCACGTAAATAAAGGCCTTATTTTACTTTTATTGAACCGCTACATATTATTTTTGTTTAACCATTAAACTATGGACATTTTCCTATGATTTTCCATACCAAACAATTATGCAGTAAATACCCACCACCATTTCCTATAAAAGGAATTAAAATATATGTATATATACTTAAATGTTTTGGACCAGAATATATATAATTGACAGTACATAATAATGGGGTAAAATTGATGAAAATTTTATTATGTTTTTTGATCTGTGTGGAACACAGATTCATGTAAATGAAATGAATTTCACGTGTGGGCCTAGAACTATATAACCTTCTAATTCATTGCATAATTTTTTGAATCTTAAGAAATAATGTGTGTTACATAGGATGTTAAACTAAGAACACCATTCTATGATGTATCAATGTTTATCTCGAGCTTATTTGTATGATGACATGTTTTAAATTTTTTCTTCATTCCTATGTTTTTTGAGGTTATTATCATATATTATGATTTGATGTTTATGATTATGATACTCACCCCTTTTATGTAACCATTATATGCCTATTGACTAATATTTATTACAATAATCATGTTATGATTTTAATATTATATCACTATTCTTTATTCCTCACCATATTCTTATGTATAAACCTAGGTTATACCATATAGTTTTATAACTATAATAAAATTTTATGATCTTCATAAGGAGTGTGGAAGTTATCATTTTGAATATGAATTTTATTTTAATATGTACATAATTCCCAAAGACTCTATTCCTTACGATCTTTTCAGATTTTATTATTTGTTTCTTTATGAAACAAATAATGAATTATTTTTTATAATGATATCGGATAACATGAATAAAAACACATACAGTAATAGTAGAGAATTAGATGTTTCTCAAAATCCTCATGTTGAGACAACACATTGTATATATGAAGTTACTAATACTAAAATTAACATTTAGGGGAGGGTAATTTTTCTATTATGATGAGATGATGAAAAATTTAGTTTTTAAAAAAAATGACCTGATAAAATGTCATGCAGGAGTTATGACTATTAAAGACCATTCAATTTTCAATGAGGATATTGATACACTCAAAAAGATGATTATGATCTAGTTTGATTATAACTATAGAATACCCACTACACAACCCAATCATGTTACATAGAGTGATTTTAATTGATTAAATACATTTGTTAAATCTATTTTTACTAAATCTATAATTAGTCCTATTAGATAATAAAAAAAGAGGCAAACTCATATCAAAGGTCTTCGAAACCAAACATTAAATTGTTTCCCTAATCACATTATAAAATTTTTTGAAAAATTATCTCAATGTAATGTACATTTCTGTCATAATATATTTTACAAGATTTTTAGTGACATCTGGTTGATGATATTTTTAGTACCATGATCAATCCATGAGGAATTAACTATGTAATGGATTAATATTTGAAGGATGTTAGTAAAATTTTTCATGAAAATGTTATGTGGACTAATAATTAATCAATGTGATCTCAAAAGGATTATAGTTTCATTATTAGAGGTTTGGAAAAATGGACGGGTCAATATAAAAAAACTTTTCCGTTTTGTAAGATATTATTTCAATGCCCTAGTAATTATTTCTACTTTATATGGTTTTCCATTATTCAATAGATGAAGAATAATTATTTTTAGAACTGAGTGAGAGTCAGGTTTCCACCATGGGAAATGTGGTTGTTGTGGCTCATAAATCATAGTTTGTTCTTGCTATTTCTACCCTAAAATACTAATTCCACATGTTATTCTAATGCCCAATCATATATTCTGAATAAAATTATTTCTATATGATGGAAAAACACTGAGAAGAATAACTATTTATCTAAAATATCTAATCAATATTGTTAATGATTCAATTATTTTTTATTTTTTTATATTTATATTGTAAAAGGATTTATATATGAGTTGATGTTTTTATTAATTTGTGAGTTATTTGTTATTTATGAACTTTTATACACAATCTAAATCAATTCGCATATAAATATTCAATGAAATTTTGGAACCCTTTCAGATTTATGCTGTGGGGAATAAGAAGAAACATCCATAAATGTTGATGATTGATCCTAATAACTCCACCAAGCTTTTGTTCACAACCAAAAACCGATTTGACATAGTAAATTATTGGGAATCCTTTAATGGTATCCAATCTAGTACATATAATATTGTTCCTAATGATCGAGCTAGCCTTGGAAGTAAATTTGTCTTGGATTTACCTCTATGAGATAATTGTGGAGAGAGTGTAGATTCCCTATAATCCTACCACATCATTACCTCTAGGACACCCTCAGTCATTCAATAAACCACTATTCATGTTTCATCCTACAAGCCCTAGGATGAAGGTCTAATTTTCCTTCATATTTGTGTTGTGATTGGCCGATCATATTTGATGTCTACCATATAACAGTCTAATAGGTATTTACTCATTTTATGGATTTTAAACACTAAAATGTTATAATATTTCTCTTTCCATGTTTTTAATTAATTAATTATTTGTTTATCCTTATATTCTTTAAATTATTTGTTTTATTTATTTCATTTAGTGTTTTGATGTTCTTCTATTTTATATGAAAATTCATTAAATATTCCAATAGATTTATTAACATATTATTTAAAATATTAATAGCTTTTCACATTCTATATTTATTTTTTTTATTATTTATACAATTATTTCTTAGATAATAGAAATTTGGATATATGATCTTGATCATTTATTATGAGGATAGTCATGGGAGAAGATAGCCAAAATGATATTTTTTATATAAAATATTTCGCTAATTTTTTATCAATATTTGGGTGTTGTGACCTCTAAAATAGGGAATATTATTTTACAGACTTATTTTTTTTCAAACATATCACAGTACTATATATGTTTTGATTATTCAAATATTCTATATTTCTACTAGGATTTTATCTTAACTGCCACTAGTTTTTTATTTTTTGTTATTATTAAAATCTATAAGATATTAAAAAGTAAATTTAAAATGAATTTATCAATCATGGATAATGGATCAATGTCATCTACCCTTCAATAATAAGTATATTCTTTCTATTAACAGTGAAAATTGTGTATTTCAATGGAATTTATCTTATGTATTAGGTTAATCAAACATATAAAATAATTTCCACACAATGCCAATATAGTACATGAACTTTAATCTAAATATGTGATAATTTATTTTATCTTATGAAATATAGACACTAAAATTATATCATAATATATAAATAAATGTTGTTATGGACTAAATGAATTATCATTCAAATTAGTAATGACCAAGATAATATGTAAAATAGATATTTATTTATGTATGTTATCTTATGTAATGGACCATAATTAATGGATTGTTTTATGGATGGAAAGTAATGCATTTAATTCATTTATATTCTGATATTTTACGATAATCTAATAAAGTATTAGTATAATGTTTTCATCTTATATGTAGAAATGATACTAGAAAATAGTTAATCCAGAATGTTTATCCTACAATATGAAAAAGTAAATAAAGTATAGAGTGATTTATCTTATAAAGATGTCTGATGGAATTATCATATGGGTATAGTTAATATATATATTTATTTAAACAAGATCAAGCTATTATATAGTGGTTAATTTGAATTATACTCCTTATCGTTGGTGTTATATTTGATAAGTGAAATTATTTCTAAAAAATAATTATAAAAGGATTTTACTAAATAAGATAATGGTTGACATTGATAAATGGAATTTTCCTAAGAATGTTAATGAATTCTAAATATGATTCCTACTATTTATTCCATCACAACCATTTAATATTTTGAATATAAGCACACACATAATTTAATAGTTTGGTTATTCAGTTTTTTAAAAATGATTCTCCACCTGAATGATTGGATTATTCAGTGTTCTAAGTTAAAGTTAAAAGTATGTTATATATATAGAAGATTTTTTTTGTGAATTCAACATAGTTATATGACACATGCTTCATACAATACAATTATACAATTATAAACTATTTCTCCATTTTTTATTTTTTACACAATTATATTTTTAAATAAAATATCATCCAGTTTTTCTCCTTTTGGATATTCATCTTCTCTAGACACTTGTTCAACATTTTTATATTTATACATGAATGACTACACTCTATATTTTTCAAAAATAATTATTAATATCTTTATTTAGTAGAACTCACTATTCTCTAGTGTGTTAGGGGAAGAAATACATCTTGTAAATAAGAATTTTTGATAAAATCTAATTTGAAATTTTTACAATGAAAAAATAATAACACAAAAAAAGTATTTTTATTTTATTAATATAATTTATTTTAATAAAATTTATTTTTTAAAAAAAACTATAAATTTATTTTCTTTTGGTAGAAGTATAAATTAAGTTTTTAACAACATGATTTTGTGTAAAAATAATTATTCCAAGACAAAAGTAATATAAAATAGTAATGTTTAGTTTTGCATTTAAAATATGGAAATACACACATTTTTATTTTCATAAACTAGGTGTCAATACCAAGTGTAATTAAAGGATTGTTTATTTTCCAAAAACCTGGATTTTGGAGGCCAATATTTAAAAATTAATAAACAATTAGCCCAAATTTTCAATAAATATCTACCACTCATCCTCATTTAATTCACTTTCATTTATTAATCATATATTTTCCAAAATATTTCTAATATAAACCCTTTACAATGTCTTTTAAGGTTATAGGGATCTTTCATCAATATTTAAGAAGCTATCTCATATGGTAATTGATTCTCATCCTCATCTTTTTTATCCAATTACGTCTATTATAGATTTTCCTATTATTTCTTATTATTATGTTCTCATGTTCATATAATAATTAAATTATTTTCCTAATGTTTTTATATAAAATAGGTACTTTAATACTCTTATATCAATCTCATTCCATAGAACACATTGTACTCTCATTTGTCTGCAGAAATCATTCTTTAATTATCTATTCAACCCAATATATATTGTGATTAAGAAAAAATTTCATTTATGCCATTTTATTTATAAAAACGTCATTATAATTCATTGATTATGTATTATCATGTGTAAAACCCATATTACCTTCCAATATATTAAACCTAATGTAAATTTTAAGTCTTTAAACAATTAGGTAGATAAGAATTTAATATGAAACTTATTCTTTATTATCCAATTGTTATGGATGATACACATTATTATAACATATTATCGATTTGGAAAACATGAATTAAGTTATATGGAAGTTTCACTATAACGTTATTATAATTAATTTGGTAAATAATAAATTTAAATACATGGAACGCTTATGATTCCATGGTTAATAACCCTAGTAACAAATTCTATAACACCATGATGGTGAACATTGGTTATATGTTTATAAATGTCTCACTTGATGGTTTTATCTAAATTTCCATGTTATGTAACATATATTTAATATTATTGTCTCATGTTATGCCTCATGTAATGTCCATAATGATTACTCATGTTCTGATTCCTTATTTTATCCCTTATATAGATTTCCGCTCACCCCTTTTTATTGATATGGGTCCCAAGGAAATAACTTGTATTGAGATGAATTAGGATAGAATGAAAAATCATTATTAAAGGGGTTTAAATAATTTTTATGTTTATTTTTTTAAATATGTACTCCAAATATTATTTACCTAGCTTCTAGGGCATTAAAACATAAAATATCCATTGAACCTATTATCGTAATAGTTTTTTTATAAATTATGTTAAAAGTCATGTATGAAAATGTAGGGCCTCAGAAGTAAAACATGTATATGAGGAGAACTCCTAGAATATCCTTTTAAAAATATTCATTATGAACTTGATGGGAACATTGAATTAGAGAAATTCATGAAAAATAACAACTGTTAAGTACTCTTAAACTAGGACATTGATAATTAATAGTGAATTAATAAATTTAATTTAACTTAATTCTCATTTCCTACATAATTCTTACCCTTTCGTAGACAAAAATGATGTGTGCTCCATTATAAGGTCTTTTCAACTCAGTTAGAATCACATTTTATATCATATTATGTAAAAACTAGGTTCCCTTCATCAGATAACATCAGAACCAAAAATATCATGTCCTATATGATGTCTCTTATTTTGTAAACAATTCCTACATCATCATGGGTGGTTATATCCATAATCATTTACATCTCTCAATAACAATGTCTTATATAAATCTATTAGGATTAAACCCTCTAAAAAACACTTCCTCAGTTCTAACTGAATAAATATTGAGAATGAAACTCAATGCCCGCATCCAATAGGCAATGAGTTGGAGAGTAACACAATGGTTTTATAAATAACAAATATGGAAAAAATTAGCTTCAATTTGAATATTGGTATATGAGATAAGCTGAAATAAATAAATACATATAAAATTGAAGATATGTCATCCCAATACTTGAATTTAAATTCATAAATAATGAAACCACTAAAATAAACCAAACTGTGATTTATGATATCAACCGTGAACACCATCATCCTTGAAAACTATTAGAAACTCTAATATAATTTTAATATCCAGATAGATCACCAATTTTTTCCAGAAAAACTATAAAATAGTTTATTTATATATAGGGTGATCATAACATGTTTTTTATGTCAGAACCTCCTTAAATAAAATCATGAAAAATATTATTAAATCCTTATAAAGCATAGTGATAAAATATATGTAAGTGAATGATCACTAAAACAAGATATAATTTTTATCAAAACTCACCATGTATTACTAATCATACAAGTCATTACTAGTTAGTGGAAAATGCGTCTAAAATTTATTATGTAGATAAAAAAGGAAACAAGAGGAGAAGTTGGGGTTGACAGCTTTCCCATATCAAGGAAAATAAATATTACAAATAATAATATGATAAGTCATTCTCATAGCCATATTCATCAGTAGTTTACAATTTATATGTATAGTTAAATTGATTGAAGAATTTAAAAAACTCAGCATCAATCCTTCATGAAACCTTAGAAGAGGGCATGGTGGACATGGTCCTCAGTATGTTGGAGTAGTCCTTCCATAACTTTGTCTTCGGGGAAGTGGAGATGAAGTCCACACTATCAACAATATCTTTCTTACCATTTGTGATAATTTCATTTAAAGAGGCTTTACTATAGGTCGGAGCATGAGGGGTTTTACTGTCAGTCGCACTTTCATCATCCGCAACATTCTACCACTTGTATGAAACTTGTGATGAGCTATGATGATTCTGAATCTCATCATGTAAATTAATGTTTTTTATGTCATTGGCATGTCCCCCATCTCATGGGTCAATCACCAGCATATAAAAAACTTTTGGCTTCGCAAATCCACTTCCCAAAAATTGGGATTTTAAATTTTTGTCTTCAAATGGAAAACATTGACAACCAGCACTTGTCCCTAAAACATCACGAGATACATCATTCACTTTGGTTTCATTTGAGGGATCCAATTGGACCCCCAATCTTTGTGCCCAACATCTACATCCTGAACCATACCATTTTCCTCCCTATCATTATCTCTTGGCTCAATAAACCCACACCATATACTTTACTCACAAATAGATTGAATAAAAAATAATATCTTATTCACTTAGGAATTTTTAGGTTGGTTAAACAAGCCACTCTATATATTCATATTAGCACCAACCATTTAACAGACATGTGAATCCCCTGCTACTTCATTTACACTTAGAGGAACATTATTTTTATCAAGATCATCTACTCATCTATAAATTTCACTAATAACCCCTAGAGTCTCCTAATTCATAAATTCTCTTAAATATCTCACCTCCTTTATGTACTGTTTTAACCTAATAAAATTTTCATTGACCATTTAATTAGGAGGTAACACTTGTTTTTGTTTGAACATCACTACATTCCCCGAACTCAAAGGACCAGCTTACATGCTAAAAATTTAAATAGATCCCTTGAGACCATCAGTTGATGCATTACAGTCCAAATTTGGGAGCCTTACATGATCAACATAAGTACCACCTAGGGACTGATTTACATAGTCAAACAAATCATATTCCTGTAGCATCACAATCTTATACCAACATGCTATAAGATTAACCTACAATTTCTTACTCAATAAACAAACATCACACCATTATACCAAACCAAAAAAATATTTTTATCAAAACTCCTCACCCATAAATATTCCAAAGGAGTCAATTTGTGACTTAGAAACAACAACTTCAACACAATCCCTCAGTGAAATCGAGTGACACAACGACCTAGTACTACTATTCAAGCAGAGATAACGCCTTACTAGGTTTCCATGAATATAATGGATTAGTGGATTTTGAAATCTGAATGTATGTTCTTAAAATAATACCCAAACTATGATAGCTGGTGAATCCCTCTTAAAAATAAAATTATACCAGAACTTGATGAGAGTAAAACCGGATCCCTCACACGTATAATGCGATCTCGACTATGCAAGGATCATATCACCTTTAGATGATGACCGAATAAATACTTGATTGGAGTCAATAAGGCTTACTTTTTCTCGATCCAGAAGACCTTATGATAAAAAATATAATGTGATCAAAGGAGTCCAACCATGGTCGATGACATTTGAATCATGCGATTTTGGTAAGATATAGAAGAGAGGAAGAATTAGTGAATTTAGAATTTGAAAGTTACAATTTTAGGGATACTCAACCCACTTTGTGACTTTAGGAGTGAGGGTGATCTAAGTAAAAGAGGGGATGAAAATAAGTATCAAGAAAGGGGAAAAGGCGATGGTTGATCCCTAAATATAGAAGGCCAAGGACCCTCACCCACCAAGGGGGAAGAATCAGTGCAGTAACCCTCACCGCCTAGTTAATGGAAGAAGGAGGCCATGGCTTACTCATCATGTAATACATGAATGTCATTATTTATATATCAAAAAAACAAAAAAAACACAAACACAAACATTTATATATATGATGGTACCCCTCTCTTACTTTTACATTGGCCTTTTGTTTTCAGGCCCCAATTCCACACATTATATTCTCATCCGATTGGTAATTCATCTTACACCCATTCATAATTAACAAACAAATTACTACATATTTTGAAACCCAACTCATCGTCATCTTTATAATCATAATCTCTATTAGTAAAAATGATTGTACATGTAATCCATCATTGAATGCCGAAATAAACTATACCTAATGAAATTTAATCCCATATATATGCAATGATGGGATTCAAGAGCCACTAATACTACTATAAATCGACCCTATATATCCTATAGATAATATATAAGGGTGTCAGAACCATAGTGACAATGATAAGATCACACCATATACCAGAATCCAATATACCCTAAGAAACAACTACACCAACTATATCCAAAGGGTGTATTTTAGGGGAAGCGATGTTAGTCATTCATTCCATCACCATCCTTAATGTTAGAGAAAATATCCAAAAATCATTTTCAAGTGGGTTTCCTTATGGATTGTGGTCATGAGGTGTATTGAATAAATAAATATTGAATAGTATTTAAACAAATAAAAATTAAGGGAGCTATATATACTTATAATAATCTTCCACTAACAGAACACAAGTCAAACAACAATTATCCCTAATGTTTTTTTCTCAATTAATCAAAAAAGTATCATGTTACAAATTAATTAAATAACCCTTATTTAATATTATATATTTTTCATTTCCATGATTATATCATTAATTTAAGAAAAATATTTTCATCACTAGAATTTTTTTCCTTTTCATAATATCATGTATATTACCATTATCTATAAACACTATGAACTATATACATTTATTTAATAATATGTATATGATACATGAATCCATGTAATGTAGGTTTCAAAAAAATCTAGTGAATATGAAATTATATTTTTTGTGAGTATATTGTACTAGATTTTAGAAATTTGAATATAATTATATAAATAAGATTAGTTTATTCATCCATAAAAAAATAATCAATAATTTTTTTCATCCAATGAGAATGTCCATATATGATTTTTTCTTCCCCAACCGATGTCATTCCTGCACAATTTTATATATAATACATATCTCCTTGTCATCAACATCATCCCCTATAGTATCCTCATGGAAATATCACATTACTAAACTTATAACTGGCCATCAATATTTATATTGGACACATTCCCATTACTCGAAATGCCATTCCAACCATAATTGGTTTTCAAATAATGAAACCAAGGATCTTATTATCCAAGGGAATATATTAATTTCAAATGTACGTCCCAGAAAATCAAAATGGAAATATAGACATAGATCCATCCTTGTAAACCCTACCACAATAATGAATGGAAAATTTTATAAACTAAAAATTATTTTATAAAAAAAATGAATTAAATTTTTAATTTGAAGGTTTCTAGGGATTCATGTTTTTGAATAAATAAACCTATAATAAGACGAAAAAATTGATAAGGCACAGCATGATAATGCTTCAAAATTATTCCCATGTTTTATCAACTGTAGTAGGAGAAGTAGTTATTCTTTATATACATCATTAATTTATAATTATAATGTAATGAACCATATTTTTTATTTTATTTTTTTATTTAAATGGAAATATTATGAGTCCATGAAAATTTACGGTGCGTGATTCTGAGGCACGGTGTGCCCGAAATGAATTGCTGAATTTTTTTATGGGTATGTTTAGTAAATACATGAGAGACAATTTGTCACTTTTGAAACAGTTCTTGAAATTGAAATCGGAGGACATTGTTGAAATCGCAATGCCAATATTCACTTAAGGTGACCTTCACCTCGACCAGAGTAGATTGAGGGTAGGAGTATGTTTTTCAGATTTTCATGGGAGGGTTGGAAAAATAATAAAATAATATAATTAACATTTTTTTTATTTTTTAAAACCTTCCATTTTAATCATAATGGTGAGGACCATGCCAGGGTGGTCTATCAGGACTCGTCCCCTTGGGAACATGCTATGACTACCCCAGGCTTGCCTTCTATAAGCCAGAGGCTGGCGACTATCAAAAAAGGCGTATTCCCTAAAACTGGGAAGGCATTGCCTTTATAATCTATAAACCCACACCCAACCAAGTAAATAGCTAGATAAGAAATACCATGTAAAACTATATGAAAAAATGAGTGAAAAAAGTAAAAAGGGGGAAGAAATACAAGCCCCATAGTAAGGTACAAGAAACTGAGAGTAAAAGTATAATTGAAGAAAAAGGAAAATAGAAACTGGGTTGTTCTCTGTACTTCCTACCTGAAAGGTAGGTATAGATAACCTCTTCAACACTCCTCTTCCATCCATCTCCTCTATGTACCGACTAGCCATAAGGTCCACCTCTGGGTACCATCCATTCCTGGTACCCTCATGCTCAGTCAGCACTATCTGTTTTCTGGATCCAACACAACAGGGTGCAGGCATAGACCGTGCAGGGGTGAGTATAACAATACTCAGTAGGGACCCTGAGATCCTCTAGGACTCACAAATATAACAAGGATAAAACAAAAAGTATGAAATCAACAAATAAAACTTACATAGGTATATTCCCATACATATCCGAAAGTTATTAAGTAATCTATCTCAATCATTAGGAAAACACAGAGGGTCTGACTCAACTCACACGGGGATTTTCTTTTGGGGGTTGTGTTATGTAACATTCCTAGTCACAACATCGAACACCTCGGTTGCTGGAGAACTCAACCTCTCTCAAGTACATTGGGATTGTCATGTCAAACAGAGCGTCTTCCCACTAACCTTGGACTGCTGAGGTACTTCTCCTGTCAAATACCGTGGGTCTGCCACGTCACATAGAGGCACTCCCCAAGGTGGGTCTACCGCGTCACACAGAGGCGCTCCGCCTCAAGGCCTGCTGAGGTACTCCGCCCATTGAGTAGAGTGGGTTTATCGTGACACCAATGCACTCTATACTGTGGGTCTTTTGCATCACAAACATTCTTCACACTGGGCCTGTCGAGTAACTCTGAGTCGAAATGGTCTGTAGTTGTCATGTCTCATCCAACCACTAGGTTCCTGCACTATGCTCGCTCATCCCCGGGAGGATCTGCTCTAACAGCTACTGGTCAATACTTCAAATACCACAAAGTCTAATGAATAAGTGTCCCAAATTTCTATCATGACATGGGGGTCTCAACGTAATTGAGGGAGCGTCCATCAGACGCCCGGTCTGTGACTAATTAACCTTTTAGTCTCGGGGGCCCGGTTGGATTTGTGCTCAATCTAACCTGATCATTCCCCATCACAAACCCAAACACAGTGGGGGTATCACTCAAAGAGACCATCTCACTCCATTACTTCCAGTACCATTTAAGGTTGCTCAAAAGGACGTCTGGTGACAAAGGTATGGCCCAAAGAAAATAAACGAGTCGTAATGGGTATGGGTTTTGTCCGTTCTGGTCAGATCGACTCTGCCTAACCCGACATGGGCCAACCCGGTTCGGGTCGCCCTACCTGACCTGCTGGGTCCAACCTAGCCTGTTGGGTTTGGCCCATCCCCGTGGGTGGCCCGAACCATTGGATTCGGCCCGACGACCACGAGGGGCCGTAGAGGCGGATCAGCCTTGGAGGGTGCCGCCTGGGTGGCTCGGCCGCGGAACGACTCGGCCGCTGGCCAGATCGGAACGGGGTGGCTCACAAGAATGAAATGAGGGCGGATCACAGGGCCATGGTGGGGGCGGCTTGGAGGGCCATAGCGTGGGCACAATAGTGGCTCGGCCCATAGAGCGGTGTGGCATGACAGACGGCGGTGCGACTCGGAGGACAGCGACGGTGCGATGGCTCGGCATGGCGGACGATGGCGGCATGATGACTATTCATGAAAGACGGTGGTAGTGCAGAGGCTTGTCATGTCAGATGGCGATAGCGCGGTGGATCGACATGGTGGTTGGCGGGGGCGCCATGGGTGGCGCGATGGACGGCGGCAGTGCGTGGGATCGGCACGGTGGATGACAGTAGCATGGGGGTTCGTCCTGGGGTGACAAGGAAGCTTGGTCTGGCCACAAGTGTCTTGGCCGGGCACGGGGCCAGTTCGGTCGGGAGGGAGAAGTTCCTTGGGGAAGCGCTACTCGTAGAGGCTGAAGGTGATGTCACTATTTCCCTCGTCATCTTCGTCGCCATCCTCCATTTCAAAGAACACATCAATGAAGAACGATGGAGGGGTTGAGCCATGTGCTTTTGGCCCACACCCTATGTGTTTAGAGTGGTAGAAAGCGGTTCACAAAGAACGAATAATGAACGTGTGTGGAAGATATTTTAAAACATAATTTCCCATAACCTACGTCAATCTCTATTCACTATCCCACAAAAAAAATTAAGGGGGAACATAGAAACCGATAATCAAACAGAAATAAACCCCTACCACATTCACTTGATGACATTGGCGCAAGAATGTAGTAAAGTTTTCGATTCACCGTAGATAAGGATGTCCCACATCAGAAGAAGTTTAGATGAAGAAGGACGAAGGGGGTCATCATTCTTCATTGGTGGATAGTTCTTCGTTGGTGGAGTATTCTTTGTGGAAGAACACACTCTTCTTTGAAGAGCTTTCTCCTAATAGCTTTATCATCCCAATCCTCCTTTGCCAATACTTTTCCAGCAAATAAATATCCAACCAAATAAAATATGTGTATCTATTTAATTTTTTGGCAATCAATGTTGGCTTAATTATATGGCAACCATAAATAGGTTGTGATGGCATAAAAATATTCAAATTGGAGGATACCAAGGGTTGGAACCATTATTTAAGAAGTGTTGGCACAATTAGTGTGGAGGAATCTCATGAGGCTCCTCCACATTAATGAGGGAGTTGAAGTGGTTTAGACCTTGGGTGGTCTCCACCAGCCAAACCTCTCATGGGGGATTAGACTGGGGTGGTCCCCACCACCATAACCTCTCATGAGAGGTTAAGGTTTGGTGTTCCCCTCTACCAACATCCACATGGAGTGTGGTTACAACAAAATAAACTAAAATGTGTGTTTATTTTATTTTATTACCTCCATGAAAAACCCAAAATCTATCTTTCACCCTCGTCTAACTACCATCAAGGTGAAAGTCTTCATAAGAGAATATCTTCACTGCGAGTTCAACGATGCCCTCATATTTTAATTACAATCACCAGATCAAAAGTTATAAAAACCCACTGGCACGTTTACTTAACGTACCCAAAAAAATTAATAAATTCATTCCGGCCACTTCCGGCCTCAGAATTGTGCATTATAAATTTTCACAGACTTGAAATATTCCAATTTATTTAATGAAAAAATTTAAATGGAATATTCGGGTCTTCACATTCTCCCTTTATCAGGACATTACGTCCCTATAAGCCACAACTCATAACTAAGGGAACAAGTGGGGCTACTGAGCATGCATTTGAGCCGCCTGCTCCCATGTGCTCTTATGAAGGTTCCCATGCTGCTAGAGAATGAACAACATAGGTATCAACCATACACGGAGGACCCTCTCCTGTAGATCCTCAATCTGTCTTGGAAATTCAATAAAAGTATCCACATTGTTGACATATAGCTCGCCATGGTGGATGATGTGAGAAGGGTCGTGCACGTATCTCCCAATTGAGACACGTAGAAGACATCACACACCTAGTGAAACTGAGGTGGATGAGATAAGAGGTATGAAACATCATAAACTCTGCTAAGGATTTAAAAAGGTCTGATGAATCTTAGAGATAACATGTCACCTTGGCCAAATCCTTGTAGACCCCATCAGGGTGAGACCTGTTGAAAGGCGTGGTCACCATCTGTGAACACCAGAGGTATCTATCTTCTATCAGCATACGATTTATGTCTGCTCTGTTAAATATTCATCTACTCTTGGATGATATTCACCTTTTCTATGCTATCCTGTACCATCTCTGGTCCCACTAGTGCTGACTCCCTTGGGTAAGTCCAATACAAGGGTGATCTGTAAGGTCTCTTGTACAGTGCCGCCAAAGGTGCCATCCCAATGGTGGAGTGATAAACATTGTTCTTTGAAAACACAACCAGAGGTATGTGATCCTCCAAGCTATGACCAAAGTTGAGGAAAAAATCACATAGCATGTCCATGATGGTCGGATTGGTCCGCACAGTATGGACATATGTGTATGGATGGAAGGCGGTGCTCCAATGAAGCTACGTCCCAAAATCCTCTTGAAACCCATTCCATAGCCAGGAAGTAAAACACGTATCACGATCTGAGACAATCGTTGGGGGTACTCTATGTAGTTGTAAAATCTCTTTCATATAGAGGCATCCCAATCTCTCTACTGAACCCTGCTCTTTGATCAGTAGGAAGTGGGCGGACTTGGAGAGTCAATCGACAATCACCCAAATCGAGTCACGACCTCTATATGTACATGAAGGCCTATCACGAAGTCCATCGATATCGTATCCAACATCAACTATGGGACCTCTAAAGGCTGAACCAAGCCTGCTGGTACCTGATGTTGCACCTTCACATGCTGACAAGTGAGGCACCGAGAAAAAAACTCAGCAAATCGTTTCTTCATTCCCGGCCACCATTGTTATTGTAATAGATCCTGTTGCATATTCTCCACTCCTGGATGTACCTCAAGAGGTGATGTGTGTAACTCCTTCAAAAATTCATCCTGAATTAAAATTAGTACCATAGTACGTCCTCTAAAGAGGATTACGTGCTTCCCACCTTCAGAAAATCCCTCAGGTGCCAGCCCAGTGTATATCTGAGCATGTCGAGCCTTGCAGTCAACGTACCTGCACTGTGCCTCCCTGAATTGCTGAATAAGTGTGGGAGTGACTGTAAGAGACTGAAGGAAAGCTTCTCCATCACATTCCATGATAGATATCTGCTAAGCGGCCAGCTACTCCATTGCCTCACCTAGCAACTGTATACCAGACATCTTACCGAGTGAATCCGCTACAACGATCCCCATCCTATGAGTATAGACAATATCGAAGACATAGTTCTGGAGGAACTCAAGACAACCTCATTGTATCAGTTTCACGTCCTTCTGAGAGAAGATATACCTGAAACTGTTGTGATCATATTACACTGCAAAGCGTTCTCCCCTCAGATAGTGTCGCCACATCTTCAAGGCGAAGACCACTACTACTAACTCCATGTTATGGTTAGTGTAGTACTTCTCATGATGTCTTAGATACCGAAAAAAATATGTGATCACTACTCGATGCTGCATTAGAACACATCTGATCCCGATCCCTGATGAATTGTAGTAAACTACATACTCTACACCCTCCTCTGGAAGCCTCAATTTGGTGGCACTAGTCAGCCTCAGCCTCACCTCCTGAAAAATCTGCTGGCATTTCTCCAACCAAATGAAGGGTTACCCCTTCTTCATCAGCACTGATAGTTTTTCTATAACTTTGGAGAAATATATCACAAACCCTCTTTAGTATCTAGCCAATCACTGGAAACTCCATACCTCTGTCACACTCCTTGGTGGCTCTCAAGCAAGCATCGCCTCAATCATTGCTGGATCTACTACAACTCAAGCCTTGGATATGACATATCCCAGAATGTGAACCACTCAGATCTAGAACTAGAACTTAGAGAGATTACCATAAATATGGTGGTCTCGGAGTGTGACCAGAACTATCTACAAATGATAGGTATGCTCCTCCTTTGAATTCGAGTAGATCAGAATGTCGTTGATGGAGGCCACTACAATGTGATCAAGGTATGGCTGAAAGATCCTGTTCATGAGTCCCATGAACACTAATAGAGAATTTGTCCCACCGAATGGCATAATGAAGAACTTGTAATGGCTGTATCGACACTTGAAGGCTGTCTTCTGAACATCCTTGTCTCGTAATCTGAGATGGTGATAGCTTGATATGAGGCGTATCTTGGAGAACCACCATGCCCCCTTCAGCTGATCAAGGAGAACTTCCATCATCAGGAGTGGGTACTTGTTCCTCACGGTCACCTAGTTCTGTCACCGATAGTCAACACAAATCCTCAAGCTCCCATCCGCATTCTTAGCAAACAGAATCAGGGCTGCCCAAGGGGATACACTGGTCCAGATGATTCCTTTCCCCTGCTTGTCCTCTAATTATACCTGCTACTCTTGAACCTCCGTGGGAGCCATCCGATATGTTGGTGTAGATATCATTGTCATCCTGAGATACAAGTCAACATAAAAGTTCATCTCTCTATGAGTAGGTAGACCTAAAAAAACATCACGGAAAACATCCACGTACTGGTCCACGACTACAGGATAATTTAGACTCTCCAAATAAATAACTTTGAGGGTAAATATATCCAATTCATGAGTGATCGACTGCACTCTCCTCTGGCTATGTCCATCTTGTGCTTCAAAGATCCTTTCTCTCTGGTGAAGGTAATACTTGTCCCATCCTTGCGGACACACCACACCTTGTGCGTAATATAGTCTATCTGATCAGGGACTGTAGATAACATGTCCATACCCAAAAGGACATCATAAAGCTTCGAAGCTGCTACTAACAGATCCCAGTCAAAGCTCACACCTCCTCGAGTAAGCTCACACTACTAGCACCAGTGTGTAATCATCGAATCCTCTCCCTTAGGAGTCTCTAGCCATAAGGATAATGCCAATAGCTCTGTCATAATATCCGATCTCAGAACGTGGGCAGTGGCAATAAGAAACTGGCTAGCACCAGTATCTATTAGTACTGCAGCTATGGTGGAGTAGATACAGATCGTGCCTCGTATCATATCTAGAGTTCCATGATCAAAGGCCTCAACTACCTAGAACTGAGCTCTCCCATGTCCACCTTCTCCCTACGGTTGGGGTGGACCTCCTAGAGGTTGTGACAATAACATCACGAATTGTCACCCACTACCAGCGGCATGACTAGCTCCTCTTCCACGTCTGCCTCCTCCCTGCAAACCTCCTGGGTCGAACGTCTGTCTCTACCTGGGAAGTCCCTCGACCATCTACTGATCATATGTATGACTGGTCAGACATTCAGGATCCATATAACCCTACCCACCGCATGCGTAACACTGCCTGCTCTTGGTATAACTGGCTCCACCTTAGGTGCCCCGCACAACCAATCCTGGGTCATGTGATCGACCACCTATAGGTCTAGTCCTCTTAGAAATTTATGATGTCTTTCTACTACTAGCTACAGAAGAATCCATATCAAGATGACTGGTATTTGGTCCTGTTGCTCATGTCTGCTCAGCAAGGAAACTCTCCAACAAGAGGGCTCTCTCTACCACCCCCACCTACATTGAGATGCTGAGTGAGATCACTAAAGCCCTGATCTCCCACCTGAGACCCTACTCGAAGGTTCGAGATCTTTACAAAGGGTCTCACACTATAGTTGTGGAGTAGCGTGAGAGGTTAGTGAACCTCAATGATTACTGATCCACAATCATGCTTCCCTACTACAGATGAAGAAGCTACTGTATACACACTGCGCGAAGTGTCACTGGGACAAACTCTACCCGAACCTGGCTCTCGAAGTCTTCCCAGAGAAGCATCACCTCATCATGAACCTGGAGCATCGAGCTCCACCATCTTCCAGCTGCATCCTGTATATGTTTGGTGTCAAGGATCACCATGAGATCATCTTGTGTCCCTATGAGTTGGAAGAAACTCACCACAACCTCTAGTCAATCCTTAGCCGCCTGCGGGTCAGTCTCTCCCGTGAACCTTGGTGGCCTCTGGTGGCGGAACTCGGGCAATGCGCTCAAGAGGCGTGCATTGTCTACTGCTAGGTCTGGTTGAATCAGTGTCCCCATGAGGATTGGTACCGCTGGTCCCTCCATTGGTGCCTCTACTTAAAAAGGGCAATACACCGAGGCCTCGTCGCTCGGTGGGATATCAGTGCATACAACTCTCAGAACACTACCTGGCTGTCTGCATGGAGGAATCCAAAAAAAACTAGTGCACCATGTTCAAAATGTTATACCCAGTGAGATTAATGTTATACCTAGTGAGTTGACTCAAAATATCACAAATAAATCTTTTTAAAACACACACACAATCAGTGTTTTCATGCACTATGTCGGAAATCAGATGTCAGGGTCCTGATATATGGATACGTCATCCACCGCACCAACTCTAGACTCTTTGAAATGAAAACCTCACTCACTACACTTAACAATATTCCTTCACATAAGAGATCATAGTCCTAGTTATGTTGTATAACTGACTCCATTGATACCAATTTTTCATGACCCATTTTTCGGGGCCCGTGCTGTAACTACTCCAAGCCCACCTTCCATAGGCATGGGGCTGGAGACTAGCACCAAAGGTATATTCCCTAAAACAGGGAAGGCATTTCCTTTATAATATGTAAACACACACCCATGAAAGCACACAGCTGGATATGAAACACAAAGTAAAACTGTATAACAAAAGAGTGATGAAAGTAAAAAGGGGGCCGAAATACAAGCAGAACAGTAATGTACAAGAAAATGAAAGTACATGTATTACTGAGGAAAAATAAAAACAACAACTTGTCCATTCTCTAAGGTTTTTACATGACGGGTAGGTACATATCTCCACCTCAGGAATCCTCATCATTCTGTCTCCTCTGTGTATCAACTCATCGTAAGGTCCATCTCTGGGTACCGTCCAGTCCTGGTACCATTTTCCTCAGTCATCATTGTCTGTCATTTGCATCCAACACAACAAATTGATAGTATAGACTATGTAGGGGTGAGTATAGTGATAATACTCAATAGGGACCCCGAGACCATCTAGGTCTCACAAATCCAACAAGGATAAAATATAAAATTTGAAATTAAGAAATAAACCTTACATAGGTATATTCCCAAACATATACCTATGATATCAAGTAATGCATCTCAATCATGGGGAAAACACAGAGGTTATGACTCATCTCACACCAAGATTTATTCTAAGGGCAGTGTTAAGTAACATTCCCAGTCACAATGTCGAACTCCTTAGCTGAGGGAGAGCTCCTCCTCTATCGGGAATAGTGGGCCTACCATGTCACACAGAGGCACTTTACACTAACCTTGGACTACTGAGGTTCTCCTCCTATCAAGTACCGTGGGTCTGCTGCATCATACAATGGTGCTTCCCACCGTGGTTCTTCCGCGTCACACAGAGGCGCTCCCCCTCAAGGCCTGCTGAGGTACTTCTTCTGTCGAGTACCATGGGTCTACCATCTCACCAAGGAACACTCCATAGTGGGTCTGCCGCATCACTAAGGCACTCCCCACTGGGCCTATCGAGTCGCTATGAGTCGAAACGGTCAGTAGTCGTCAAGTCTCATCCAACCACTTCATTCCCACAATACACTCGCTCATCTCTGGGAGGATCCGCTCCACAAGCTACTAGTTGATACCCCAACTACCATGATGTTCCATGAAAAAGTTTTTCAATGATCCGCCATATCATAGGAGTCTCAACGTAACAGAAAGTGTGTCATTCAGACGCCCGTTCTGTGATTTATTAACCTTTTATTCCCAGGAGCCTGGTTGGATTCGTGCTCGATCCAACCTGACTGTTCACCATATTAAACAAAAACATAGCGGGGTATCACTAAAAGGGATTGTATCACTCCAAGATTTCCAGTGTTGCTGACTATTCATCAAATGGATGTTTGGCACTAAAGTTAAGGCCAAAAGAATGTAAATGAGTCATAATGGGCCCGTGTCGGGTCCGATCCGGTCGGACTGACTCAGCCCGACCTGGCCTGGGACGACACGGTTTGGGTCGACTCAGACAGACCTGCTGGGTTCGGCCCGACCCGTTGGGTTCATCCCCGCCCACTGGGTGGCCTGGCCCATTGGGTTCAGCCCGACGGACTAGAGGGGCCGCGGAGGTGGCTCGGCCTCGGAGGCTGCCATGAAGGTGGCTCAGCCATGGAACTTCTCAGCCGCATGTTAGATTAGTTCGACGCATCTCACTAGGCCACTGATTGGGTGGATCAGGTAGCTCACAAGGTCACGAAAAGGGAGGCTAGGGTGACTCAGAGTGCCACAACATGGGCATGGTGGAGGCGTGGCGCGGTTCACCCCAAACTGCAGCGCGACTCGGCAATCGGCAGCACGGCTCGGCAGACGGCAATGGAATGGCAGCTCGACACCATGGATGGCGGCGATGTAGCGGCTCTACACGAAGGATGATGACATAGTGGTGGCTCATCACGAAAGACGGTAGTGGCGCGGTGGCTAGGCATGGAGGACTGCGACAGTGCTGCGGGTCGACACGGCGGAGGGCGGCGGCGCGAGGGTTCGGCCCAGGCTGGCGCAGCCGCTCGGTCCAGCCGTGGGTGGCATGGCCTGGCACGGGGCCGGTTCGGCTGGGAGGGAAAAGTGACATAGGGAAACATGGGTCACAGAGCACACGGGTGATGATGTTGTTGCCTTTGTCTTCTTTGTCACCATCCACCATTTCGAAGAACACGTCAAAGAAGAACGACAGAGTGGTCGGGCTATGTTATTTTTGCCCGCACACTCCACGTTTAGAGTGGTAGCAAGCCATTTACAAAGAATGAAGCATGAACATGTATGGAAGAAATTTTAAAACAACATTTCCCATAACCAACGTCAATTTCTAATCCCATTCCAACATTAGAATTAGAAGTGGAGAACATTGAAAGTGTTAATAAAATAGAAATAAACCCCTACCTCGTTCCCTTGATGACATTGTAACAAGAATGTAGTACGGTTGTGGATTCTCATTAGATGAGGATGTCCCACATTAGAAGAAGTCGCGAGGAAGAATGTAGAAGGGGGTCGGCATTCTTTGTTGGTGGAGCGTTCTTCATTGGCGGAGCCTTCATCGTGGAAGAACGCATTCTTCGTTGAAGAGCTTTCTCCCAAGAGCTCCTTAATCCCAATCCTCCTTTTCCAATACTATTCCAACTAATGAATGGCCAACCAAATAAAATATGATTATCTATTTAATTTGTTGGCAATAAATATTGGCTTAATTAATTGGCAACAATAAATGGGTTGTGTTTGCATTAGAATATTTAAATTGGAGGATACCATGGGTTAGCACCATTAATTAAGAAGGGAAATAAATGTGGAGGATGCTCATGATCCTCCTCTACATTAATAAGGAAGTTGAATTGGTTTTGTCCTCAGGTGGTCCCCACCGCCATAACCTTTCATGGGAGGTTAGCCTCATGTGGTCCCCACCACCACAACCTCTCATGGTAGGTAATGGTCTGGTGGTCCACACTACCAACATCCACATGGATGGTGGTTATAAAAAAATGTGTTTATTTTATTTTATTATTTCCTCGAATAACCCAAAATTTATCTTTCTCCCTCGTCCAACTACCGTCGAGGTAAAAGTATTCTAAATTTAATACCGGTGCTGTGAGTTCAATGGTGCTCTCAGATTTCAATTTCGAGCTCCGGTTCAAAATTTAGAAAAAGTTGCTCGCACGTTTACGGAACGTACCCAAAAAAGTTTTGAAATTCCTTCTGGGCACTCTGGGCCTCGGAATCATGCACCGTAAATTTTCATAGACTCTTAAAATTCCCATTTATTTAAAGAAAAAATTTACATGGAATTTTAGGGTATTTACATGGTCAGGCATTTAATGTTGGGCATTAAATGCATGGTTACCCAAAATGTGTAAGAACATTCCACTTTTATTAATATGATTCATTAATTCTAAATTAATGAATCAACATATTAATTAAGAGTTATTTTTATTAACTCTTGGAATATTCCCATTATTGAGCCAATGTTAAATCTTAACTTAATAATTTATCACCTCACCTCTCATGGGGAAAATTATTGTAAAATGAGATCCATTGGAGAAACTTCCTCTCCAATGAATAATTTTCTCTGGATCCAGAAAGAGGAACCGACTTCAGAGCTTGTTGGGGGAGCGACGGATGTCAATGACTTCATCATCAAATTATTATTCCTGACACCAAATCCAATGAGAAAACAATTAGGGATTTGTTTATTATTTTTTTGTGGATTTCACGTTGTTTCCATCCTCATGAACTACATGCTACCAACTCAACATGGAGGGTGCGGGCCAAATGAACACAGCCCGATCCCTGCGTAACTTTATTATCAAAGTGTTTTTCGTAGGGTGCAATGAAAGTGGAATTGCAACCACACCACCAAAGGAGACAATGACCCATTGGTTGTGGTGGTGAAAAGACATCGGCCGACACACCATTAAGATGTAAGGAGGTGGGGCGGCCTGTATTCGCGATGCCGGTTGAGTAGGAGGTCATAGCCCGTCAGCCATGGTGGAGCATGGTTGAGGAAGACATTCAGTCAGCCCTAAGGTGGAGTGTGGGCGGGCATCCACGCCGCTAGAGCAGGAGGCTGTGAATGCTTGGCCTCGTCAGAGGCTGGAGGGCAGACGACACCTAGCCGGCAACTGGTGTAGCAGTGGTGTATGTCTGTGCTGTTGGGATGAGAATTGGCCTACCGTTTCGGCAGACCGTGTCACACCGAGCAGGAATTCCAAGTAGTATCATCTAGAAACCGGGCAACCAAATGACCATCGGTCTATTCAGAATACTAGGGGGTGCATCCCCTTAGGTTCCGGCTAGGGCGGACCCTGCAACTACGGGCCGCCTCACTGTAGGCTACACTGTGGGCCACCCAACCTGCCACGCTAAGCACGCTGGGTTGGGCCACCCCCTTCATGGGCTGGGCTGGACCATGGCCCAAAGGGCCAAGCCCGCCACAACCCAGGACAACCGGGCCAGACCCGGACTGGGTCAGGTCGATCCAAATCGGGTTGGGTCGGTACCGTCTGGGATGGGCGGGGTCAGTTTGACCGGGCCGATCCAGACCCAGGCCCATCTGGACTCATATAAACCTTTGTGGCAATATCTAGAGAACTGGGAGTCTGTTAGACGAACTGTCTACAGAGCTGGAATCCTTGGATCGAGGCAGTCCATTTGGTATAATATAATTGAGTTTTGGATAAATATGGAGTACAGATGGGTTGGATAGAACCCCAAATCTAAACGGGCCCTCGGTATGAAAATGCTAATAACTTACAGATCGGGTGTCTGTTTGATGCGCCATCTGTTGCGTTGGGTCCCTGATGACCTGAAAAAACTTTGGGTTACTACATTGAAGATATTAGTGGTCTTCAAGGTACAAAACATATCTCAAGGGACGTATCCAATGAAACTTGAGTGCACCAAGTGTGAGGAATCTTGTGGATGGAAGTGAGGTGGAGGTTGGAGACAGATAATACAGAGTTTAGTTACCTATCGATTCTGGGAGGTTCATATCTTTTGTGTGTCATTGTAGGGGTTAGTACCAATCGATCCTATGTGGGTTAGTGATGAATGATCATGTGTGGGCCAGCGCATACCGATCCTGTGAGGGTCAGCACTCAGCGACCCCGTGTGAGTCAGCACATACCGATCATGTGTGGGTCAGATCCAATGTGGGTCAGTGCTCAACGATCCTATGTGGGACAGTACATACCGATCTAGTGTGGGTCATATCCTATGTGGGTCATTGTGGGGTTTACTACATATCAATACATTGTATGCTAGACTCCATACAATCAGTAGAAGTACCTATTAAAACAATAATATGATCTAGCTTCACAACTGATCATCTGTAATTCTATATATCGCTTATACCTAGTGTAAGGTGAGTCCTTACCTTAATGGTATTATTCTGTGTGATGTACTTGTGTGGTACTTATAGCTTTGTGGTGTACCTATGTGGTACTTCTACCTTTGTGGTGTACCAATTTATATATTGATAACTTAGGTTTATATATGGGAATATACCTAATTAGTTTGGATGACTATTTCTTCATGATTTATGGTTTTTCCTTCGTGTAAATCTAGGAGACCTATGAGGGTCTTGAGGTTCCAACTGAGTATTTTTATACTCACCCCTACATAGGATACGCTCGTACCTTGTTGTGTCCTGTTCGGATGACAAACAACACCGATCGAGGATGAGGTTAGTAGACTAGAGGCTGATCGGAGGTTGAAATTAGATGAGACGATCCGCAGGGACAACCATTCAAGAGTTGTACTACTCTTCAAGTAGGGTCCTTGGTGGGTGATCACAAGAGATGTTCTTTTTCATTTTTTACATGTATATTCTAGTTGGTCTTGTATTATAGCTCCTTTTCTTTTTATACACACCCTATTTACATTATATTTTTCCATGTTCTTGTATCTTGTTGTGTGTTTGGTTTGGGTCATTTTTCAGGTTAAAACGAAATGTCTACCAAATTTTAGGGAAATGACTTTCCAGATCTAGTTGCTAACCCCTGGCCTATGGAAGGCAGGCTTGGGGTAGTCATGACATGGGCTCCGGGGTATGGGTCATGACAAATTGGTATTAGAGGAGTAGTTTCTATTGAATAACATTATCTCTAATATTTTAATCAGTAATAATGTTAACTGTTATTATTGTGGTTATCATTTTGGTGAAATAAGTGTTTTTTCGGTGGACGATGTATCCATACACCAGGACCTTGAATTATGATTTTTGACTTATTTCATGAAAACACTGATTGCGTGTGGGTTTTCTTTGTTATCTCATTGAGTCAGCTCACCAAGTCTAACATAATGACTGTGGTGAACCTATTTTTCTAGGATGCCTCCACGAAGAAAACCAACCAGTGTTCCACGTAGAGTATGTGATGACAGCCCACTGAGTGATGAGGTTTTAGTGCTTCCCTGCATTTGGCAGTTATACCATTGGGTGGTGTACTTTCTGCACCACTAACTGTTGGGCAGCTGATACCAACAACCCCAACAACAGAAGTTTCTCTCCGCTTGAGTGTGTTGCACGATTTCCATCGCCATATTCCACCAATGATCTTGGGTGAGACAGATCCACATGCAGCTGAGGACTTGCTATATGCCGTGGATAGAGTTTTTCAATTGGTAGGGACACTAGATGATCACTTGGTGATCCTTAATATTATTTTTCTTCAGGAAGTAACAGGTAGATGGTGGAGCATGATGCTCTAGGTTCGTGATGAGGTGACTCTCTTCTTGGTGGACATCGAGATCCTTTTCAGGTCATAGTTTTTCCAATCAACCCTATGCTCAGTGCATATACAAGATATTCTCTATTAGCAATAGGGAAGCATGACCATAACACAGAATTCAGTGAGGTTCACCGAACATTAGTACTAATCCACTGACATGGTGAGGGACTCTTTCATCAGGGCACATACCTTCGTGTAGGGGCTCAGACTGGATATTATAGATTCTATGTTTTCTCTCAGCATCCTGACATTGGCGGGGGTGTTAGATTGAGCACTCATAGTGGAGAGCGTCCTTGATGAGTAGTCACTAGAAGCGATACCCACCACCGGATGACACGTAGAAGAGTCACAGGTAGATGGAAGCAGACCAATCATGTAGAGGTCCAAGAGGATCGGACCTATAGGTGGATGACTGCAAGATACATGGTCAGTGGTGCAGGGATCCCAAGATAGAGTAAGACATGCGAGCGGCATGCAGTGTTACTCATGCAGTGGGCAGGGTCACATGGCTCGTGACTGCCTGACCCTCCATATGGACAACCAGCAGATAGTCTAAGGACCACCTGGGTAGAGGCGATGAATCAATCGTGGAGGTCAAAAGGCATTAGTTGGACGTGGTAGAGGAGTAGTCCATACAATAGGCGATGGGCGGTGATTCGAGGTTCTATTTCCACCACCACCAGGAGGTCCACCCCGACCACATGGAGCAGGTGGATAGTGAGGAGTTCAACTCTATGTAGGTGAGGCTTAATATCACAATGATCCAGAGATGATACAATGTATGATCTATGTATACTCCACCCAAGCTGCAGTACTTATAGAATCATGTTATAGTCACTCATTTATTTCCATGACCCTCATTCGGAGCTCGGATATTCTGATGGAGCCGTTGGATCGATCGTTACAGCTAGAGAGTCCTACGGGAAAAAAATCGATGATTACACACTGGTGACGGCAGTGTGAGATTACTCTAGGAGGAGAGGTCTTTGGGTGAGATATTATAGTAGTGGCATCGAGGCCCTACGACATCATCTTGGGAATAGAATGGTTATCCATAGTCCATGCTTAGATCAACTGTATTAGGCACAAAGTGCACTGTGTCCACAAATATGGGACCTGGTTTTCCTTCACCGGAGAGAAGGGAACCTTCTCAATATAGGATGGACTTACCCATAGGAGGGTGAATCCAATCCCACATCAGTTGGCTAGCCTTACCATCAGAGCGGTTGATGTTGAGAGTCTGAGCTATCCTATAGTGGTGGACCAGTACACTGATGTTTTCCCGAATGATGTTCTTGGTGTACCTCCTCATAGATAGGTATACTTCTACATGGACTTGTACCCCATGACGACACTGATATCTACACCATTATATTGGATGGATACCACGGAGCTTTGAGAGCTACGAGTATAGCTGGAGGACTTGGAGAGAATGGGATTCATTAGGCCAACTGTTTCTCCTCGGGAAGCCCTAATTTGGTTGGCCAAGAAGGTGGATGGGAGTTAAAGATTCTATGTGGACTATCGGTGCCTGAACCAGTTGAGTGTAAAGAACATGTACCGACTCTCGAGGATCGATGATCTCTTTGACTAGCTGAAGGGAGAACTGTGGTTTTCAAAGATAGATCGTAGGTTAGGCTATCACTAACTTAGAGTATGAGATGAGGATGTGAAGAAAATGGCCATCAAATGTCAGTATGGCCATTATAAGTTCTTGTTTATTCCATTTATCATGACCAACACCGTAGAGGTGTTCATGTGACTCATGAAAAAGATATTCCAACCATACCTCGATCGTTTTTTGGTAGTCTTCATCAACGAAATCCTAATATACTCATCTATAGAGGAGGATCATGTTTGTCTTCTGTAGATAGTTTTAGAGACACTCCGAGAGCCCCGAATTTATGGTATGATTTAAAAGTGACATCTCTAGATTCGAGAGGTTCTCTTCTTGGGACACGTCATCTCGGCAGCTGGAGTTGTGGTGGATCCAGTAAAGATTGAGGATGTACTAGCTTTGGAGCCACCCATATGTGTGATAGAGGTGTAGAGTTTCTTGGGTTTGGCTGGTTACAACTAGAGGTTTGTGTCGGACTTTTCTAGTGTAGTGGCACCATTATCAACATTGACGACGAATGGGAAACCCTTCATGTGTTCGGTGAGATTCCAATGGAGTTTCCAGGAGCTGAGGCAGAAACTGACGAGTGCCCCCATCTTGAGGCTACTGGAGGAGGGCATTGGGTACTTCGTCTATTGTGACACATCAGAGACTAGACATGGATGAGTCCTAATGCAGGAGTGAGCAATGATCCCGTATGGTTCTCGACATCTAAGACAACATGATAGAAATTATGCTACCCATGAACTGGAGTTAGAATCAGTGGGCTTCGCCTTTATGATGTGGAAACATTACTTAATGGGGTAATGTTTTAAAGTCTACTATGATCACAAGAGTCTTAGGTATATCTTCTCTAGGACGGTACTGAACCTGAGACAATAGAATTGGCTTGAGTACCTATAGGAATATGACTTTGAGACAGTCTATAGTCTTGTGAAGGGGAACGTAGTAGCAGATGCACACAGCAAGAGATCTGGTATTGGGTTTCTGAGTGAGGCAAGGAAGCAACTAGAATCATTTTGGATATCCTACATAGATCGAGAGGGAGAAGCTTATCTTCAATATCTGATAGTCACTCCCCCACTTTTTCAGTGAGTCCAGGAGGCACAGCTTGGGGACACTCATTGCATGGCTCGACATACTCAGATATCTACAGGACATGAAACTAATGGATTTTATGAAGGTTGAAAGAACGTCATCCACTTTAGAGGGATTACTATGATACCGATGGAGCTACATGAGGAAGTTCTAAGGGAGTTACATAAGTCCCCACTAGCAGTACATCCAAGAGTGACGAAGATGTACCAGGATATCTGACATCAGTATTGGTGGACAGAAATGAAGAATGCAGTGACATAGTTTATCTCTTAATGCCTCACTTGATTGCATGTGAAGGCCAAACACCAGGTTCCAACAGGATTAGTTCAGCCACTTGAGATGCTAGAGAGGAAGTGTGATGAAATTTCCATGGACATCATGACAGTACTTCCACGCACGTTCAAGGGGCATGATTCCATTAGGGTAATTGTTGACAGACTCACCATGTCGGCCCACTTTCTTCCTATTAGAGAGCAGGGACCAGTAGAGGGATTGTGATGCCTCTACGTGAATGAGATTGTACAGATTCATGGAGTTCCATCTACAATTGTCTCTCATCATGATGAATGTTTTACTTCCAGACTATTGAAGGGGTTGCGTGAGGCGTTTGGGACACAACTTTAGTTTAGCAGCGCCCTTCATCCTTAGACGTATGGTTGGATAGAGCGGGCCATTCAGACCCTTGAGTACATGCTGCAGGCCTGCATCCAAGATTTAGGACACAGTTAGGAGGATCACATGCCTTTGGTGGAGTTTCGTACTACAACAACTATCATTACACTATCATAATGGCACCATTTGAGACGTTGTATGGTCGACCTTCCTGATCACCTCTGTACTGGACTGACCTAGGGGAGTCATCACTCATGGGACTAGAGATGGTACGGGATACCACAGAGAAGGTGCATATCATCCAATAGTAGATTAAGATTGCATAGAGCAGGCATAAGTCCTTTTCTAATAGGAGACGAAGACCTCTAGAGTTTGAGGATGGTGACAATATTTTTCTATGGGTCTCACCTTGATGAGGTCTGCAGAGATTTGGACAAGCCGACAAGTAATCTTTGAGGTTCATCAGAACCTTTTAAGTCCTCATCAGAGTAGGTGGGGTGGATTACCGCTTATCTCTACTCCCTTAGTTAAACCGCGTACATGAAATTTTCCACATTTCTCAGCTGAGGAGATACGTACACGATATTTCGCACATCATTGACTAGGGTGAGATGGAAATCAGCTAAAGGGCATTGTTTTCGGAGGTTCCAATGGAGATTGAGGATTGAAAAGAGTGGGTCCTTAGAGGGAGTTCAATACCTCTTGTCCGCATATGCTAGCAGCATGGGAACCTTCAGGAGAGAACATGGGAGCATGAGGCTTAGATTTGTGCTCAGTACCCCTACTTGATTCCCTAGTTTGTGTTGTGGATTTTGGGGATGCAATTCCCTGAGGTGGGAATAATGTAAACACTAGATTTTTTCTAGCTAATTTATTTAATTAAATGAAAATACTACGAGTTCACGAAAATTTACGGCGCGTGATTCCTAGGTTTGGTGTGCCCGGAACGAATTTCTGACCTTTTTTGGGTACGTTCAGTAAACGCACGAGCGGCGTTTGGTATCTTTTGAACCAGTGCATAGAATTGAAATATGAGGACACTGTTGAACTCACGGAGAAAATATTCTCTTAAGGATACCATCACCTCGACCACAGTATGTCGCATGTAGGAGTTTGTTTTCTCATATTTTTGTGGGAGGGTTGAACAAATAATAAAATAAAATAATTAACATTTATTTTATTTTTTAAAATGACCCTTTGAATAATAATGGTGTGGGCTACAAAAGAGTGGTCTGGCATTTTATTATAGGAATTAAATGCCCAATTAACCAAAAATGTGTAACCAAATTCTTATTTAATTAATAGGATTCATTAATTCAGAATTAATGAATCAACTTGTTAATTAAGAGTCATTTTTTATTAACTCTTGGAATCTCTCCATTTATGTGCCAATATTAAATCTTAAATTATTAATTTGGCACCACACCTCTCACATGTAAAATTATTGGAAAAGGAGATCCTTTGGAGAAACATCCTCTCCAATGATGAATGCTCTCTAGATCATGAACGAGGAACTGACTTCAGAGCCTATTGAGGGAGCGGCAGACATCAGAGACATCATCATCATCATATCATTCCTCGCGCTGTCTCCAATGAGAAATCAAGTAGTGAGTTTTTTATAATTTTTCTTCATGGATTTCAGGTTCTTTCCATCCTCATGAACCTCGTGCTACTAACTTAATGTGCAGAGTGCGAGCTGAATGAACATGGCCCGATCCCTCCAAAACATTGTCATCAACACGCTCTTCATGGGTTGTGATGACGACAGCATCATAACCGCACTGCCAAAGGAGAATGCTGACCGTCGGTCATGGTGGTGAGAAGATAGTGGCCAACATGGAAACCGACAAAATGTATTTTCGGCATCATGCATATGCACCGCCGAATGAGCAGGAGGCCACGACCTGTCAGCCACGGTGGATCATGGTGGCAGCCTGCATCTGGTCGGTCGTGTGGTAGAGCGGCGACGTGATTTTTATCCGATGGAGCAGGAGGACATGGTGGAGACTGAAGGGTGTCCGTCACCCGTTGTCCATGTGTAGAGTATCGGCACGCATCCCCATCACTGTGTGGAGAACTGTCCGATCATTTCGGTTGGCAGCGTCACACCGAGTGGGACCTCCAAGCAGTCCTGCGAGCTAGCAGGGTGACCGAATGGCAATCAGGCTGTTTAGAATAATGGGGGCGGGGGGAACCACCACCCTAGGTTTTGGATAGGGAAGACCCCTCCATGGCGGACCACCCTAACGTGGGCTGCACCGCAGGCCGAACCAGACCCGAGCCCATCTGGACTCAAATATGCCTCTATGGCCTTATCTTGAGAACCATGCGTCCATTTGACAAACTGTACATGGAACCAGAATCCTCGGAATGAGATGGTACTTTTTATATATAACACTTGAGTTTTTTATAATATTTTAGTATAGCCGGGATGGATCAAACCCAGAATCCAACTGTGCCCTTGTAGAAGAAATGCTGATAACTTACATACTGGGCGTCTGTTTGACATGCCATTTGTTGCGTTGGGTCCCTTTTGATGTGACAGACCTATGGGTTACACCATTTAAGGATTATTAGTTTTTATGGTACAACCTATATCTTGAGGGATAGATCTTAAGAAACTCATGTTCACTGGTGTGAGGAATCTACTGGCTGGCAGTGAGGTGGAGATTGGAGATGGATAGTACGGAGGATAGTAACCTATCGAATCTAGGTGGGTCAGATCCAATGTGGGTCATTGTGGGGGTTAGAACCTATTGATCCTGTGTGGGTCAGCACTCAGCGATCCTATGAGGTTCAGCGCATTCTGATCTTGTGTGGGTTAGATCCCGTGTGGGTCAACGCAAGGTATCCTGTGTGGGTCAATGCATACCAATCATGTGTGGGTCATTGCGGGGGTAATTACATATCGATCATATGTCGGTCAGAATCTATATAATTAGTAGCAATATCCATTGATAGAATAAGATGATGATGCTTTGTGACTAATGATATGTAATTCTATATATCACTTGTACCTGGTGTGCGCTGAGTCCATACCGTTATGGTATTCTTATGTGTGGTGTACCTGTGTGGTACTTATAGTTTCATGGTGTACCTGTGTTGTACTTATACCTTCGTGATGTTACCTATGTGGTACTTATACCTTCGTGGTGTCACCTGTGTGGTACTTCTACCTTAGTGGTTTACCTTTGTATATCTTGATAACTTAGGTATATGTATGGGCATATACTTAAGTAGTGTTGATGACTATTGCTTCATGATTTGTGGTTTTTTACTTTGTGGAACTCTCGGCGACCTATGAGGGTCTCAGGGTTCTTACTGAGTATCTTTATATTCACCCCTGCATAGGCTATGCCTGCACTTTGTTGTGTCTTGTGCAGACGATATTTAGAACTGAATGAGGTCGAGGCTACCAGACAAGAGTATGATCCTATGTGGACATTAGATGAGACGATCTGCAAGGACGACCATTTGAGAGCTCTACCAACCCTTCAGGTAGGGTCTTTGGCGGGTGTTCATCGGAGATTTTCTTTTTCTATTTTACTTGTACTTTCCATCTAGGATTGTGTTTTGGCCCCTTTAATTTCTGTACACACCTTGTTTACTTTATAGTTTACCATGTGCTTTTATCTTGCTGTGTTCTTGGTTTGGGTGAGTATTCAGGTTTAGAGGCAATGCCTTACCAATTTTAGGGTTATGCCTTTCCTGTGCTAGTAGCCATCCTCGAACCTATGGAAGGTGTGCTTGGTGTAGTCAAAACATGAGCCCTAGGGGACAGTTCATGAAATATAATATCATCTAGATTTATGATATGTATTAGTTTCAAGAAAGTATCTATATTAAAATACCACAAAAAAAAGAAAAGTAAATGTTTCTACAATATCTTGTAAATATCAAAAGGAATTATAAAGATAATGAAAACACAAGTGATCAAAAAATATTCGACCATTTATTTAATATCAATCATGATATATTTATTATATACACATTTGATAATTTTCCCATTTGATCTCTTTAATTCACAACATTATATAGTAATTCTGAACTCTATGCAACATTTATTGTCAAAATATCTAATAATATATATAGTAATCATCTAATTATATTGATTATATCTATCTTATAATATTACCATAATATCAAACAATATTAATCAAATAAATGTAGTAATATTATTCATCATATTAATTTTATTTTCCTGTTTTGATTTAATAATAATAATCTTCAGATAGGTGATAATTAATCTTATAACTTAATTGTATAATTCTAGAATCATAAAATAATATTTATTCTAAACTATTACCTTACAAATTAACGATATGAATAATAAAATCAAACTTATTCATGTGAAAAAGTTTTACATTTATTTAAATAATTTTTTGATTTTGAGGAATAAATAAAGGTGAATATTCATGAATCCTTATCATATTATAAAAAAATAAGACTCTACTCCATGATAATAAAATTCCATTTAAATTTTATTTATGAAAATAAACATTGGATGTAAATATTCATTCTATTGCATGAAAAAAAATCATATTGTTCACCCCTTTATAAATTTACAGATTATTCCATAATGATTATATTATATATAATATCCATTGATTGAATTAATTAATATTTATTTCATTTATCATCTAATATAAATATAAATATTTATAAAATAAAAAGTTTGATAATAAAAACTAAATTTATAAATCCCATTAATTGATGGGATGCTTCCATTCCGTGGCATTAATAATAGACAGAGATTGAGTGGAGTGGATGATAATCTCACGCACTAAAATACATAAGTATGTAAGGTGAGGAAGACCTCAAAAGATCAATAGATATTGTCCAGATATGAATGGAAAATTTTAAATATGCTAATATAGTAGGAAAATAAAGAGACTCAAATAGATTAATGACACTGATTATAGTATTTGTAGATGCATTTCGTCATGGGTTTTCAAAATTATCATCAAATATCCCACATAAAAACTCTTATTAGTAAATTTATATTTTTAATCCTTCACATACACATATATAATTAATCTGATTTATTGATGATCAATATATTAATCATTCCCTTCATTATAGATATTATCACAGTTATTTTAATTAATATTTAAATTAAATATATATATATATATCAAGTGTTATAGGTTGACACATCATGTGATTCAGATTTTTTATAAATAACTAGTTTCCCAGACACATGACACACATGACGTCTAAGGGAAATTTTTTTACAATTAATATACAAGATATTAGTATACCATTACACATTAATGATATATCATTTCACTATAATGTGTTTTTACAACATGTTGGAAAGGGCCTCACTATTATGTGTACTCTAAAAGTCCCAGCTTAACATTATACATGAAAAGGAAAATGGTGTTACTTTTACCTAATGAACATTATCAATATATTAATAATAATTTAATACCGTGATAGAATCCTTAAAATTTTACCTTACATTTTATTATCCCTAAAACTATAGCTTTCCCTTATAGACGGATGATGTCCGTTAGTAATGGTAACTTAATGTATAAAAAATCATAAACTATCACATAGAAAAATTTAACGATAAAAAAATGTATCATTATAAACTCATAAATAGATCAAAAAATAATTGATAATTATTTAAAAAAAATCATTATTACTTATAAAATAATTAAACCACAAAAATATACATTAATAAACAATAAAATAATTTTAAAACAACCATTAAAATTATAAAAACAGACACAAACTATTGAACACCTTAGTATAATAACACAAGGATCATGGGAACTTTTAACCATTACACTTTACCTCTTATTGGGAGATATATGATCCATAACTAGATGTTTATATAATGATTTAAATATATCATATGTCTAGGTATTTATTAGTTTTATTATGTCATATTTTTAGGAAAAAATGTTCTATAAAAATTTCAATAATGAATGTGTTAGGTACATCATTTGAATAATCTATTGTGGAATTGTAGATTAATTGGTTTTAAAATACCTAAGGAATAAAAAATTGGGATCTCCATGTTTCTCATTATCTCACACAAAATAAGGTATATACTTATTTTAAAAAAATCCCTATCCATTGACATGTTTGTGAGATCATCCAACTTGGTGTATCTAATGGATTTGATATTCTATTTGATAAATGGTATGTCCAATAACTAAATTAATATTTGATGACTTTTCAATCAATCTTTGGCTTATGAAAACAATTTCTATTTATATGAAATATATCCATGGGAAAAGTTCTTTCATAAGTTTCAAATTGATCGATTAAAGATCCAAAATAGGTTTATGAATCAACAGTTATTACCATTTGAATTTTTTTCATCAATAATAGAGTTTATTTAAATTCCACCCACATTTTTAGATATTTTTCCCATGATATGTCCCATAAAAATGGATAGATCATGATGTAGATCACACAGAGCCTCCCAAAAAGATGTCTCACACTATTCAACAGACACTGAAATGCATCATACCTATCCTTGAATCCAAATGACCATTCATATATGGCTTTAGAACAGCCCAAGAGATGATGTATTTATCCCAATAGGTTTATTACAATAACAATTATATATACTCATAATGTGGAAACCTAATGTTATCTGTATTCCCATACATCTATTTCCAATAAAATTACACTGAAACTATTATTTGGACACTATGTATTATGTGATGATATATTTAAATAATGTTTCAATATTAATGAACATGAGGAAAAAGTAATTTGGTATGTATTCCTAAGACACTCATATATTTTCTTTTTGACATTTTAAAATAAAAAACCATTCAGATTCAATGAAAAGGAAACATCATAGAACCCACATTGGATAAAATGGATAAACAATACTCACATAAAACCACATTTTATATAGATTTTGGTTTACTAATTTGATATATTAAAATTCATTAATTATTATATTCATTCTTATCCCATAAGAGAATAATTTGGAAAACTCTTTCACCAAGAATTAATTGGCTTTCCATTTACCAAGGTACCTTCCAAATTCCCTATTCATCAAGATGACATACATAGTGGTTCATCAAGACCATTTTGTTTTATATACAGATGAATCCACCCCTAAATCCTAGATGAGGATTAGTGATGGAATAAAGTATCTTGATTTTGGCTATGACCCTCTAATTCATTCCCTAACCCTATGAACATTAAGAGTCACTACATGGAATTTTTAGAATGGGAATAAAAACATTTTTTCAATGATACCAATAACCCTCACATTGATCCCAATAATAAAATAATTCATGTTACTCCTCTATATTTCCATAAATTTATTGATATAAGATTCCTATCTGGTTTTCCAAAAATCATTTGAGTTTGTATACAACTCTTGGTATCCTTAAGCTTATTGTGGAAACATTACGGTATTATATTTATACAATACAATTATTATTTATCAAAATCACATTTTAAAAAAATACAATGAATAGAGATCCCCCTCTTTTTTCCTAATAATTACAACCTTTTTTATAGTCATTTTTATTTCCCTAAATACATTTAATTGATATTATTTTATATCATTCCCCAAATACCTTGAGTCAATGTGTTATACATTGGAAAACTACTAAAATAGATGTTATGGTCCCCACCACTCTTCTCTAAAATTCCATCACATACCTCACAATCTAGGTTTAACCAGGAAGGGATGATTTAATATAGGTCCCACAAGAAATGATATATATGTATCATTCAATCATTAGTCCACTCCATAGTCCATTAAACTATATTGAAGTGTTCATGGAATCATTATATTAAAAAGATACCATTATGTTCAATGTCACAAGAACTTAAAAGTAATGAAATTCCCTGTAAAATGACACAAAACTAGGTGATTTTGTATTCCATTCACAAGGCTTCATTTGAATCCACTTTCATAAATCCAATCTCACCATTACAAATCCTACTAAATCCTTTAATAAGAGTAAAATGACTCCTTGGATGGTGAATAATTATAGGGGTGAATAATTTATGATATTAACATATATATAAACAAAATATATTGATACAATTAGAGATATTATTATCCAAATGTGTAGTTTCCTCCTAAATTCATGTTTTATTCATTCATTTTAACTAAAGGAAAGTGGTATTATTAAATGACTGGATTTCATAAACATGAATTTGATATTAAAAGGTGTCATATAATAGAGAATAATTCCTCTAATGGATGATTCTAATTTACATCCTCTCAATCAAGTAATGATATACCAATTCCACTTGATGCTTCCTATTTTTGCAAATCAATTGAGTCATCTGGGGCAAGATATAACAAAAATGGGACATAAAATTTTAAATAATAATATAATATATTATCACATTTTTCCTTGTTAATGTAAATTTTATATATCTAATATTCTATTTTTACATCTCTAATGTTTATAAGACAATAAATTTCTCTTAATCTGTTTGTATGCATGTATAAATTATTTTCCTTCCCTAGTTATTGCTCATTATTGAATATAATTCGATAGACAAGAGAATTCCAAAAAATGTTTCATGCTAAGTGATAAGATTGTTATTTTGGTTACTATAAGTCATATGAAATCCAAATCAACTGATGTTTCATATTTTTGATGTAAGATTATTTTTTTAGTATTTATAAGTTTTCTCTTAACAAATTTTATGATGAAATTTCTTACTCAATTTAAACTAACGGAAGTATATTAAAATGAATAAGACATTCTATAATTTAGTTACATAATATCTATTATTAAAATTATAATTTATTTATTGCTGAAGATATGAAAATACAATATGAAAAATTTTAAATGTTATAAAAATGGGACAGAATTTGAATATAAACACAAAAAACAAGAATCTAGACCATATTATCCTAATCTAATATGAAAATAATTCCATTATTGAAAATTATAGAGATATTGTCAATAAAAAGAAATATGGGGCTCATTTTTTGAGTTATGATAGAGAATAATATGTATAGGTATTTAAATTAATATAATGTAACCAATTTATATTTTTAGTGTTAAATAAAAAATTATCAATTGATAAAATAAAAATTGAAACATTTTGGATAATGATAAGACACATAATAATAATAAAAATATAGGTTTAAATTTTATATTTAGGAGGATATTTTTTATGTAAAGGTTTTTATGGGTAATATGATATTGTAATTAATTAAAAATAAATGTATTAAAGTTTGAATATTAATATAACAATTATTGGGGAATATATGTTATATAAAATAATAAAAATAATTGTAAAAGTATTATAAATAATAATTTAATGTGAATTTTATTAGTTTGATGTAAATATGTTTTAATATATTAATAATGGAATGAATATTTGGAATGAATAAATTTAAGATACTCATGTTATAAAAATACTATCGTAATAGTATTTGTGCATAATTTATCATTAAATAAATAATATATATATATATATTTGTTTATTAAAAAATTAAAATTATATCAATTCAAAAATGAATACTTTTAACATATTTGTATTAACAAAAAATGGATTTTTAGGGACATTATGAGTAATATATAAGTAAAAATAATTAATAATTTTTGTATTATTTGATGATAAATTATAGTCAATAATATATAGAAATATAATTGGAGAAATAAAAAATAACTGTTATTTGTTTATATGATTATATGATACTGATAATTTAAATTTCATTATATTTATTAGAGAAGTTTATATTTAAATAGTATGTTTTAATAGGTTTTAGTAAATGAGTTAATATATAAATGAAAAATTAGGTCAAAAGGAAGAACACTATGGGAGATCAATCCAGGAACCCATGTATCCACCAAATCATTTACCATGTAATAGAGGGTTGGAGGAATATGTATGTTCATGTATGTTCTGATTCCATGATTAAGGGTAAAGGGTGCATATCCTCCACCATAAGGCTCGTCCTTGATGGGTTATGGGGGTAGGAATAGTCTCCAATGTAACTACATCATCTAATTACGACACATCCATATAAATGAAGGAGCATGAGATCAAGAATATAAAAAATGTGGGAATAGTAATTCAGGTACTGATCATTCTATATAAAAATAATGCATTAACAATTTTAAAATGATGTTAATGCTCATCATCTCCATTCCTCCCAAGAAGAGGTTGAAGTTTTGACAAGTATATATATATATGACATATAATGACATTATATTTCATGATATATGGAAACATTCGAAGGAGATCAAGACTGGTAGAACCTGTCATTGATTATAGTGAAGAAATTTTTGGAGTCATGTTTATTGATCTGCATGCACTAGTTTAGTTTATGAGATTCTATTGTATGTATAAGTAGACTAATTGATGAATAGATAAAACTGTTTGGAGTTTTATATATTATTATACAGTTTAAACTTCATATCAATTTAGAAAAGAATCATATCATGATTTCATGTGTATTTTGGGTTTGGCTTAGTGGTAAACACCTTGTAATCCTACTTGAAAAATTGGGGTTCAAAACCCATCGGTCATAGGGTTGTAGCAGTTCTATAGGGAACTCTAGTAGTGGTGCTACTGTAGCAACAAAGAGCACTGTAGTGGCGACAGGTCACTATAGTAGTGATAGTTCACTGTAATAGCGATTGGTATTGTGAAGTACTATAGTAGTTCATAGTTTAGCATTATTATTCCCTGATTCGGCCTTTAGCCAAAAATTTGGGCCTACAGGCCATGTAATGGGATAAATTCCCACTAGGCCATCGGGATATGTAATGGGTCTCCATCTACCCAGATTAAAGAGGTATTTTATTTTCTTTAATAATAAATGAGGCTTTGGCCACAACAATAAAAAAATATCATGATTTCAGGTGTTTTATTGTGTGTTATTACATGTGGATAATTAATAACTTAAAATGATAAAAGATATTAAATATGATAGATATGATTTTACATAACTAAATTATAATGAAATATATTGGGATATGATATTATCTAGAACATGGGAATAATTTCTTTTAGATAATCCTTCCTATACATGGGAATAAATAATTTAATGAAGCCTTAAAATGAATAATAGGAAAATATATTTTTGAAACCCACTTCCAATGTGACTTTGACATCTTACATGACATAATTGATGTAATGGAGAGATTTTTTCATTAGGTATAAATTTTATTATAAGAGTTTTAATTTAATAAAATGATAAATTATAAGTCCCATATATTAAACACAAATATTTTAGGGAAATATGGGTGGAGGATTTTCCATCTTTGGTCTTGTCATAACTTATATCCTATACCTATCATATATATTTTGATAATGAGATGAATTACATGGGTTTTGTAAAGGTTATTTATTTGGATATAGAAATAAATATTTTTATGAAATTGGTGGAGGTATTGTTTCATTTTAAAAAAAATCTATTTTTTATTTTAATTATTTTATTTCCTTTAATATTTGTTTCTTTTTATATTATTTAAAATAAATTTATTTTTAATATTGAGTTTTTTCCGTATAAATTAACATTTTATATCTCTATTCTTATTTGTTATCATTCATAAATCCTGGATACATTATAAATAGGTTCTCTACTATGTATATATAAACATCACATTTTATAATGTTTAAAAATGGAACACGTTTTTTTATTAATGTAGATTTTATATGTCTTAATTTATTTAATTCATTAGAAATATTTTCTAGATTTTTCATCAATAAATCATGAATTAATTGAAATTATTTCCTTTTACATAAAATTTTAAAATTTTTGACCTTTATGTAAAAAAAGGAAAATATTTTCATTTAGTTTTATGATAATAAAAAAATAAAATTAATATATTTTCTGTGAATATAGAACATGATAATTAAAGATGATGAATGAGAATTTTGTGTGAATTGAAACACATATAAGAGTTATTCCACTCTGTGATATGTGGGACCACGATAGCCCTAGAATTCATTAGATAATAAATTTGTAGTTTATTGGATAAATGTTACTCGATTATGAAGATTGTGTTATCATGTTTGGAAATTCCTTTAATATATGATGATAAAGTAATCTGGTTACATGTATCTATTAAGATATGATGATGGAATTATTTGGTTATGTGATTCTATTAGGATATGAAGTTAGAATTATATGATAAAATGATTATATTAATATATAATGATGGAATTATCTATGTTTTTGATTTTATTATGTTTTGAAGTCATATTTATTTGGTTAAGTGGTTCCACTAGAAATGGAGAAGGAATTTATAGAAAACTAGGCTTAACATACATGAATATTACATCATTTTAGATAAATATTCAATACATTACAAAAATACTTTTCCGAGGACCATAATTTTTTAGTGTCTTTAGAAACAAGGAGAAAAATATTATATCCTGGGGAAAGATCATCAACATCTCTTATAAATATATTTACATTTATTAGTTCTACCTAAAACCTTTCTTCATAACATCTAGAAAGGAAACTTAAGAATGAGGTGATCTCAGATTCTCAATAAGGTTATATAAATGAATATCAGAAGAAACAAATGAACAACAGGGTATGGAACTAGAGTATAAATTTTGGGGATCATACCCTACATATTAGAGTTCTAAATAAGTATTGGATGTACATAAGACAATGATTATTAGATAAATAATTGAATAAGTGATTAAAGCACAATATAGTAATAAGAAATAGAGTTTATCTTAAGAAAATTGTTTTATAAGATTTTGAACATATATAAGTAGAAACATGTTCATTAATTAAGTTATGGACATGAAATTAGACCCTAAATAATATTATGGGCATGTAACTAGTTCAATGCATAAAAATTGAGAATGTGTAATCAAGATGATGAATGACCTTATGGAATTGAAACTATGACCATGCATAACATTGGTAACATGTAATTAGGTTCAAGAAAAACATCATGGACAAGTAATTAGGTTAATTTATAAACTTATTGACCTAAAGACATGTCCATGTATAACATTTTGAATGTGTAATGTGGTTCACTCATAACATTGTGATCAATTAATCATGTTCACACATAAACTTTTGTACATGTATCTTGGTCCATGCATAACATTGTGAATGCATAATAAGGTTTACAAAAAAAATTGGGAACTTGTAATCAGGTTTTCACATAATCCTGTGGACATGAACCAAGATCCATGGATAAAAATGTTCATATCTTATCATGTTCACACATAACAATTTGAATATGAAATCAAGTTTACTCATAACGTACATACTCACGATTCATTCATCATTATCCAATGCATTGGATGGAGATATATATCCAACACAAGACACAACAAAATCAAACATATAAGTGGCACCATATTATAAGTACTAACCATACTTTAACCCAAGAAATGAGATAAATATCATGAAAATATAAACATATAATTACCTATTGAAAATAGTTATGTCACATAATATCCAATCATTAAAATAATGTGTTTTCTAAATAATATAACCCAAGAAAGGGAAATAAATTTCATAAACAACATTCCTTCAAAACCTTAACCATTCCTGGAACGAATATGAGTGGATGCATTGAATTATTTCCCATTTATGGCATGACTGAAACCAAATGATTTCATCTTAGATGGGAAATAATTTAAAAAGATATTTTAAAAAAGATGATGAGAAAAATATACTTTCTTCTTGGAGAGAAATTCATTTTTTAAAAAAACCCTTTAAAAACCCTAACCTATAAAAAAGAAATATTATAGAGAATTATTTGAAATCAGTTTGGAAAACATTTGTTTTCAAATATTATAACCAATTTTTGTAATTTTTTAAAATATTTATTAAGAATAAAAAATTATTTAACACCATTTTATTTTAAAATATCTATGAAATATTGTAAAAGATTATTCGAAAAAATGTATCACATTTTTGCAAAACAATTTCATTTAATACCACATAAATAAATTTCCATAATAATAATAAAAAATTTTTAATTTAAATTAATCATATAATCATATAATTAAAGGGTAAATGAAATGATGGTCACTACTGTAGTAAGTCTGTACATGTCTAATAGTCCATTTTTTACCTTAAATGTTATGAAAACTACCTCGATAGTAAAATGAAAAGAAGATTCATTTTAATATTATATAATGTAAAACATGGGTAAAAATTTTATTTAAGATCCTATTATAAAATTAAAAAGAAATTTAATACAATATTTAGAAATCATCGTTTTGAAAGAACAGAGATTTATGACCGAAAGGATAAATAAAGTTAGGTTTTCATTAAAATATTATCACAGTTATAATAATTACCAAAAACTATAAAATATGGTAACAATACCTAAATTGATCATGTAAAAACATTGTAGAAGATAAGTCATAGGTTTTCTTTAGATATGGATCATGAGATGTCATCAATTGAACCATAATCATAAACAATCTCAATAAAACATTAGACGGTTGCAATTAAATCTTACAACTTGGTAAATTTAAATCATAATCTCCATGAAAGAAAATGAAATTTCATGAATATTATAATATCATTAAAGTAAGAATATTCATGATATATCATTTCAAAGGGTAGTATATATACTACAAAATAAAAGTGAGTGGTGAATAAGGCTTGTATCTCATAGTAACAGAAGGTGAGATGAAATTACACTTATTTATGTCCGAAAATTTTTCATACTTGTTAAAACCTATTGTATGATAAGTATAACTTGATTATAAATATATAATTGAACCATATTCATATATATAATACCATATTTTTCTATCTTAAGGATTTATATTATCCTTTTATGTTTAACTCCATATTCTGGGTGATAAAAGCTTTGTTAGTCATATATGATTTGACTTATTATTCTTAGTCTTCTTACATAGATCATGATTTCATTATTTTTAGAATTTAATAAATTATATTAATATATTAAATATCTTGTGTATATTTGTTTATAATAATATGTAATAATAAATGAAATATATAGTTAATGAAGACGGTAGTCCGTTCGTACGCATATACATTATTTTAAATTTCTTCTCGTATTGAAAGTAATTATGTAAATTAAATTTATGTAAATAAATAAATAAATTTCATCATTTTTAAACTATCATCAATATTTGATATTTATGTTATATGTTTACTAAAATAATCCATAATAGTTTCAATGTAAGGGGTGAACAAATCAAATCGTTTTGAGGATGAAGTAGTCTACAAGTCCACAAACGAAGTTGACGTATATAAAAAATATGAAAAGAAAGAATTTATGTTTTATTTTAAAATAATATAAGAATAATTAAATCATAAATATAAAATATATATTTTAAATACATCATTTTCATCACAATGAAAACCATGAGTGGCGGTAAAAAAAATATAACAATCCTCGTTTCATGTGGCGGTAGTTCTTTGTACATGTATACAATATTTTTTTACCCTTTAGATGGAAGTGTGTGTAAGTGTAGTTATAAAAATAATAATAACAATATAATATTATATTAAGGTTAATATTTTTTATAAAATCGTGATATAAAGGATGTGTAGGGGTAGATAAAAAAGTAAATGAGCTTGAGACATGAAGTTAACTCGTAATCAGGTAACTCCTTTTGGGTTGTACCAAAAGAATACCATAGATATCATTATGATGAATTGAATAATTATAAAAATAAGGGAGGGATTTTAGGATGTGTATTTTGATGAATTTTACCTAAACTAAGTGGTTTGAGAGGTGTGAAAAAGGGGGATAGGTGGTGGCTTTTTATTGGTAAGGGAAAGGACAGATTTGGTTTTTGAAAACAAGATAGGCGGGCCCCTGTGTTTACCTAAAATAGTCATATAATACAAAAACAACTAAATAATGGTTGTTTAATAAAACAAATACATAAAATTTCTATTGGAAATGATTATAGGTCTTTTCGAGTTTTAAATTTATCTTTTAGTTCTTTGTTAACATAATTTTTCTTTTAACCATTATAATTAATTTTAATCACTTTCACTAATATTATTGGTCAAAACATAATTGACCTTATTAGATGTTGTAAATTATGATGATTCTATATATGGAATCAATTTTTACCAATAATAATAAATTAATTTCTAATAAATTAATTTAATAAATAATATTACTGACCAGAGAAAACTGCGGGTTTTTAAAGTAAAGAAGTCCAAAAGTATGCTATGTTTTTATACCCAATTTCCTTCTAAAATTTCTTCAAATGACCAAAAATGGATTTATTTCTAAAAATATGATCTAATTAAATTTTTTAACAAAATTAAAATATAATTTATTATTAATGATATATTATATAAAAATACAGTTTTGAATTAATATCTGATATTTTTCAATATTCAATCAAAACTAATGTTTCCCAGAAAAATCACAAAAATTCACCCTTAGATAATTTCATAACTCTAAATTAAAAAATGAATAATATTATACCAAATTCAATATTTAAATATTCCAAAATTAATTTTATTATTTTTCACAGAATGTCATAAATGTTAGTTCATTTCCGAATATTGGGTTTTTAAACATATAATGACATTACAAAAAATTTCATCTTTCATTATCAATATGTTTTATTTATATAAAAAAACTATAAAAATAATTTAAAAAGTATTTATTACTATTCATATTACAACGTTAAATGTCTTGGTTATAATTAACTAATTTGAATAATAATAATAATAAAATGATGATTCGTAGAAACACCGGTGTAGTGTGTAACGTAAAATAAGCAATTATTTCATGTAACATATGCCAAGATGTGGTTCCATGTAAAGTATTACACGTCAGTGTTATGTGTAATGAAATCCAAGATGGTTTCATTTAGTTCTTGTAATTTTAGTGTCATGGGAAACGATTGTTTTATTTGGTGAAACACAATACCTCAATGAAAATTATTTTTAAAAAAAATTAGCTTATAAAAACATGAGGTGTTATATTACAACACATTTAAAATGAATTTAACCCTAAAAATTAATCTAGTTTTTCAGAGGATTAATACTTAAATATTTTATTCTTAGAAACCCAAATCATAAAAATGAATACTAAAACATGGCATAAAAAGGGACTGTTGGAACCATAACAATTACCTAATGTAACTCATAACGAGATACCCACAAACTAGAACATAGGTGGGAAGTGAAAACATGGACATTGAAAAGAAATACTACCATCATTTTCTATTATAGAGTGATTGTGAACAAGTTTAGGGGAATGTTAACAATCATAAATACATAAATCTGTGATGACTTAAGGGACTATCTGATTAATCAGAATCGAAGGTAATAGGAAATGTTTTTTGTCTTCATGATTCTTTTTCGAATTGTTGTGTAATTTCCATGATAATATATACATGTAGGATTTTTAGACAACAACATCCTTTGTTGTTTCTTGATCCAATTAACATATTTCACCAAAAGGGATGGTGAATTTTTCAATCATAAAGTGCTAATAGATCTTGAAACCGATGATATTCCTGCCAATCAGTTATCAGTAAAACAATGTAGTTTAAAAAGACTATCCAATATAAATAAATACATATATATAGATATAATACTTTAGTCTTACTAACTTTATATAAAGTTTAACAAAAACATTCCATAAGTGGTTAGCCTTATTACCCTTTCGATAATGGAAATTAGAATCATTAGAATAAATTTAATGACATAAACTTAATATTAATCTCCAAATAACATAAAGTACCACTTGGTTTTCACATTTGAAACCTCGTAATACCCTAATCATATATTCCATTAATTACCATTAATCCTTTTGGAAAACATGCAATCTTACTTATTTTAATGATTACAGGATGTATTCTTTAAATCCAAGATGTTGTGAACTTAATCATTGATAACATAGAATAATATGTCAATAATCTATTATAGGGTAATCAGTACCATCTAATTTACTTATTCATATCAAAAATATCTTTATCCAAACATCATTATCTCAATGACATGCATTAATTAAGTTCTACATTCTCTTAATAAAAATATAACATTTACATGAAATTTATTTTGAATGTATTCATCACGATTCAATATTTCCTTTTCAATAAATAATGAAAATTTATACTAAAAAATGTATAAATTTCATGACTTATATAACATAATCTCAGAATTACAAAACATAAATACTTCATTCATCCATCACTATTCTAAAACATTTACTCAAGAGTCATAAACTTATTTATTAATACCTCTTTCCTAGAATTAGAAATCTTAATAATATATTAAGGTTTCTCAACTATAAGCTAATCAATATTATTATGTTTAGGATAAATAATACAGTAAGAATATCACATACCTTTCACATGTTGTTTACAATATCCTTATTTTCAGAATCATAACCAATACTTGTACCACCTTTTTTATTCTCATTATGAGATTTCCAATTGGGGAATCGATTCATATATTTCCCATAATATCCACATCTGAAACATTTAATGTTAATCTAGTTCCTTATATTTATCTCTATTATCTAAAAATAGAAAACATAGTGTGAGAAACATTAATGATATTTTGATACCATGTAATCTAGCAAATTACTTATAGGGTTCCAAAATCGTGTCTCATACTTCATTAATCTATGACACCTTAAATTTATCCATGTTTATTCATAGTTATCCTATATTTAAAGAAGTTAGTATAGTTTTTTAAGGTTTTCTAAATTTCTAAACAATATCCCCCAGGAGTGTCAAACTAGGTTTGCAACAAGGCTCCTTTTCGTGTAATAGATTACCCTAATCCAGGCTTCTGACATCCGGTCGGTGTTGTTATGCCATGGTAAATCTATGCTAGAGCCTCATAAACATGATTTATCCAGATAGATATGCATTTATCAGAAACTACTAGATCGATCTTTTACTAATATTCCAAGACATTTTCTTAAATGTTATCTAATAATTATACATATCCTTGGATATTTCCCGAGGCATATCATTAAAAATATACCTAGTGATCTCACTAATGTTTTTTCTCACCCTTGTTTCCAAAGGATTAATAACCCTTTCATTTAATACAATGTAAAGTGACCAATGATTACCATACATGGATATTACATAATATTAGATGAATATTCAGTACATTAAATAAATACATACCTGAGGACCATAATAGTTTAGTGTATTTAGAAAAGTGGAAACAAAATATTCTATCCTCCTAAAAGATATTCAAAATATGTCCTATAGATTTCAACCATTAGTACTTCTATGTAAAACCATTATTTGTATCATATGTAAGGGAAATATAAGAATGGAGCGATCTTACGTTATTATTAAGGGTAAATAAAGTAAATCTGTAAGCATAACATGAACAAAAGGGTATGGAACTTAATCATAACATTTAAATTTCATACCCTTCATATAAGAGATAACAAAAAATATTTCAATTTCATATGACATGGACCATAGGTGAATTAGGAGCATAATTCATGATATCATAACATAGGAATATAACATGGAATTTATGGAATGGACATTAGTTTGTAATGTTGTGAACGTATATTAGTAGTAATAGGTTCATTCATTAAGATAAGTATAGGAAATAAATTACCCATTTCAAGTTTAGGATATGAAACTAGGTCCCTTAATAACATTGTGAACATTTTATTAGGTTCACACATAACCTTATAGATGTGAAACTAGGTCCATGCGTGACAATGAAAACGTCTAATCAGGTTCACACATAACATTGTGAACCTGTAATTAGGTTCATGAACAGACATATATACATGCAATGAGGTCCATTCATAGTAGTGTGATCATATAATTAGGTTCACTCATAACATTTTGAACCTGAAATCAGGTTCATGCATAAATTTATAATTTTTTAACTAGTTCCATTCATAAGATTTTTAACATGTAATAAGGTTCACCCATAACATTGTGAACATGTAATCATGTTCACACATAAACTTATGGACATGAAACTAGTTCAATGAATATCATTGGATCATGTAATCAGGTTCACGCATAACACTATGATCATGAAATCATTTTTATGAAATACATACACACTAATGAGTCATCAATCGTTACCCAATGCATTGTAGGGATAAATAGATCCAACCTCATACATAAAAATATCATACATACGAGTTCGACAATATTATAAAAAATAATAAAATTGTAACCCATGAAACTAGATAGGAATCATGAACATATAATAATATCGTCACCAATGGAAAATTGGTAGGACTCATAATCACCACACTTGAAAATAAGCAGGTTTGAAAAGAATATAACTAATGAAAGATGAATATGTTTTATAAACAACCTCCCAATATAACATAGATCATCAATAGAAATAATATGAATGGACGCATTGAATCACTTACCTATAATGGTATGACTATGGACGCCATATTAGAAGGGAAATAATTTGTATATATCTTTTAATAACACTTCTTGAAGAAAATATACCATCTTCTATGAAAAACATTCCTTTTTAAAACACAAAACCATTTTAAATACATTTCTATGAAAATAATCTTGAAAACATATAATGAAATAATTTAAAAAATATTGAAAACAAATATCATTAAAAAATTCATTGATATATTTTAAAGGAATATATGGAAAACCATAAAACATTTTTTAAAAGATTTTTCATTGAAAAAAATAAATTAAAATAAATTTCCATAATATAAAGAAGAAAATTTCATTTAAATTATTCTTTTAAACATACAATGTAATATTAGGGAAAATTAATATTTCAACAGTGGTAAATTTGTACACATCGAACATTCCTTTTTTACCTAAAATGTTCTGAAACGTTCCTTTATATGAAAATAAAAACAAGATTCCTTCTAAGACATTAGAAGTTAAAAAATGAGTAAAAATTTCCTTTAGAATCATATGATACAAGTAAATTATTTTTAAATAATATTTTGAAATCATGGTTTTGAAAGAATTTAGATTTCAGAACGAAAGAAGAAATATAGTAAAATTTTCATTAAAACATTATCTTTGTTATCCTACGTACCAAAGAGTGGAAACAATGGTACTAATTCATGAATATATCAAGGAAAACCGGCATATAAGATAAATCATGGGTTTTGATTAGATATGGATCATGGGATTCCATATATTTAAGGATAATTATAACCAATCCTAATAAACAGTTATAGTATTTAAATAAAATCATACCACATGGTATCATAGAATCCGAATCCTTTTATAAGAATAAAACATTTCATTAATCTTATAATATTATGAAAATAAAAAATTTCATGATATATTATTTCAAAGGGTAGTCTATATACCACACAATAAAAGTGAGTGGACAATAAGAAAGTATATCATGTTAAAAAAGGGTGAGATGAAATTCCCATACCTTATGTATTGACATCCATCAAACACATTATAAACTCATCTATGATAAGTATATGTTGATGAAAAATATATCATAGGACCATATTCATAAATATAATAACACATATTATTCTCTTATGTAAATATCTTACCCATTTATCATTAACTCTATGTTCTGGGTGATAAATTCCTTATTAGTCAAACATTTTGTGGCTTGTGATTCTTAGTATTATTACATAGAACAAGAATTATTTATTTAGTGAATTAAATACATGTTAAATACATCTTATATATTTATTATATAAGTATTTATAAAAATACATAACGATGAATGTAACACCCCGATATTTTATGAAAAATATTCTTTTAATTTCATTAATGTCTTGTGTTTTATGCTACACAAAGATTACCTTGCGCTATACGCAACACCATATTAGCATGCAGTATACGCAACACTATTTTTGGATCGTGTTACACACAATTTTGATAATAGTTATTCTACGCAACATTTAGTTTATATATATACATATATATTCAATGAAATATGGTTGGATTCTGTTATACGAAACAACAAAGGATTCTTGCACAACACGCAACCCTGACGTGGCTGGCATTACACGCAATCACGACCTTTCTCGATAGCGTGTGTTGTACACAATACCAGGTTTTACTAAACAACGATATATTATTATAATATTATTATGAACTTTCCGTTATGAGTATTATTAACTAAATTTTGAATTTTATAACATTATTATTCATCTTACACATTTTCTAGAACATGGTATAAGAAAAAATAAATTTTTTGGGTAAAATAAGTATTTTTAAAAAAATGCAGTTTTTCCGCCTTTTGATGGTGCACCCACTTTATATCTAGTTTTGAAATGTTTATAAGTTCAATTTGACAAAATAAAATTCTTCTTTGGAATCATGAAATAAAAATTTACTTTGGATAAATTTTTCATATTATTTTGGTAACTTTCATATTTTGATGAATAGTAAAAACACACTATATTTTAATTAAAAATAAATTTTTTCATCCCAATAATTTATATGGTTAAATTATAATATTGAATGGTTTTAAAGTATAAATAGAATATATTTTTACAATTTAATATAATGTATGTCATTAGCATTGATTTTACATTAAATTCGTAGGTTAAATCAATTCAATCTTTTGCAATGTTTTAAAGAAAAAACCCATTTTCTTTCGACAATGGGATTAATTTTAATTTAATTTCTACAACTTTTGTGTATTGAATTTGGAAAATTGGATTCCATATTTGGAATCAGTGGGTCCAAATTATGTTAATAATCTTTTTTTTTTGGAATTATGAATAGTAACTACGGTAAATTTTATTTACCATAGTTAAAGGTAAATCGGGTAATTAAGGGCAAATATAATATTATAAAATTACCCTAACACATGTCAAAATCCTATTGGATGACTAAAAGTCGATCCATATCACCTAAATGTCGGATTATAGTCATTTAGTGGACTTTTTTCCATGAAAATAATTTAATTATTATTAAAACTAAAGAAATTGACAACATGTCACTCTCTTAAATCTTATAAGTATAATAATTTTAATTTAGTGATAAAATTATTGAAACATAGAACATGTGTAATCTCTAGAAAGGTAATAAAATTATCTAAATCATATGAATTTAATTATAATTTTTAGGGATTAAATAATTATCATTAATAATGGCACAATAGTGATGCAGAAATTGTTTATCTAGTGAAAAATCAAGAATATAGTTCATATTAAACTAATAGTGACCATAAAATGCACGAATCCCTGAACAAAACATATTTTACATTTAAATGTAAACCATAATAATACAATTTTTGAATATTTGACCATTTGGTTCCTTATAAAAGTGATTATGACACTTATATTATTTTATTTTAAATGATGCCAAAGTTGTCACCTTCATACTTTAATAAATATAACAATTTAAATATTTTGATTTTAAGATGATAAATTCGATTTAAAGTACTACTGTGAAAGTTAATATATTTATATTCATCATTGGATTTTATTTTTAATCTTCATACAACAAATAAGTATATTAAATAATTATACAAAAATGTTGAGGTATTTATTTTATTAAGAGATAAACCAAATAAATGGTTATAAAAATAATAAAATAAATAATATATGAACTATTTAATGTGCTAAAGTAATTTTCTAGATAAATATGAAATTTTATGAATCTATTAAAGGTTTTATTTTGAACATATCTTCTATATATATTTTATTTAAATTCAAATAAATGAATAGTGTCAAAATTGACACTATTGTTATTTTAAAAAAATTACATATTATAAAATTGTTTAAAAATCAAAAGAATATTAAAAAATTATAAATTAAAATTTATATGGTAAAAAATGTCATAAAGTGTCAAATTATAGATAATTCACAACACATATGTAATTACTTATAATAATTTAAAATTTAGAATATTATTACCACAAATAAAATTAATTTGATAAATAATGATAAATCAAGTTGATAATGTTTAAAATAAATTCCTAACATGTCTAAATTTAATTGGTTGATGAGATTACAACCCTATATCATCTAAGCTTCGTATATGAGTCATTTTGGAAGTTTTTAAGTGGGGTTGGGATTTAGTATAAACTAATATTTCTTATATTTCCAAAGGTGCCCCTCTCCTCCATTATAAAAGGGAACATTCTCCCTCTCTTCCACACACCAATTTGAGCCTTCAATCTCGGAAAAAACCTGACCATTTCACTTCCCCACTTCCTTATAAACCTACTAGAGGTACTGTTCTTATCAAAAGACCAACTCTAGTGCCTTAAGAGAAAGTTTAAAGGAGGCACTTCGAGAAAGAGGTAATACCTTCTACCATTTTCTTCATGTTCCATTCATCTTCTAGTCCCTCTTATTTAGTTGTTTAATTATGAGGTAATAACATAAGTATAACTCATATACTGATATTTTATTATAAATATGAAACAACCCTATTTCACATCTTATCCATCCTACGGAAAATGAAATCACCGCGCGTGCTTACGTACAGAATATCGTCTCCACGCCGTGGTGTAATCTATTTTCCACCACCACATTACATGGATGGGTATAATGGTTAAATTAATAAATATATATGATTATTGTAAATTGATATTGATTCTTTAATATTATACATACAATTTAATTGAATTCGATGATAATGGGAATGATATCATCGCTCGTGCGTACGTACGGAATACCGTCTCCACGACGCGATGAGATTCACTCTCCATGATAACCATTCAAGAATGATTATAAATTATATATAATAAGTAATAATAAAATATATTACATAATAATTCTACTAGATTTATGTATATATATATATTTATGTCATCTACTTAATTCCATTCAATTCAATAAGGAAACGAAAACAGCGTTCATGCGTACGTACGGTCTACCGTCTCCATGAACAGTGTATTTCTTTCCATTTATTGATCTATTATATATATGTATATTATGAATATATATTATATATAAATCATGTTTTATAGTCTGGAATTAAGTAATCATGATCTAAGAAATCATATGAATAATTACAAGTCAAGAAACGAACGACAAATGAAAAGATTTTACCCAAAACGCTTTTTAACATGGAATTTACATAATAACAGGTAATATGAAGTCATAAGTGAACCATATATGATATTATAACAATATGTATGATTCTGGAATAAGTCAATAACATTATTTAAATAATTATATAGGTGGTTCGGACACTTACGAAGATTATCAGACCTAAGGTAAGGGACAATCTCGCAATCTCAATTTTTATCCGAGATTGTTTATACTTCAGAATTTACTGGGGAATATTTATCATCCACATCCATGTATCCTCAATATGTAATATTTATATCCTTATAAAATTGTTTAAATCCAATTTTACCCTTCGGTGAGTTTTTAGTAAAAGATATCAAAGGAATATTTTTCCGTTTTTCATACGAGGTACTTTTTGACTTTTCCGACAAAAGTACGAGAAAAATATTTTTTTAACATATACGGCATGAAGGTATATTTATGGTTTTATAAAGCCTTATTTTCATAAAGCTTACTCTAAAATATTTCAAGACTATTTTCAACAAAATCTCTTTCTTTTAAAATTTCATAACGTTTTTTGAAAAGAAAATGATTTTTTGAAAAACAAAGGATATTTTCCTCAAGAATTCATTTTAAGTGTTTTATTAAAACCATTTTACAATCTAAGATGATATAATTTTGCATGTGTATGTTTCAAGTATAATGTATCTATGATTTAAAGGGTTTCACTTTTCTTATTATGAAATGATATCCATTTATTTTATATGGATTATGTGATGATGGGATGATGTTTTTGAAACCCATTTTATTTATTGGGTTATTATGAATGATGTATGTTTATTTTGTGGCACAAGTAAGAATGATTTCATTATGAGATGGGTGGGACCTATATCTCCCTAAAAAGCATTGGGTAAAGATTCATATCTCATTATATAGACATGGATGGAATGGTAAGTTAATCCGGTTCAGTGTTACAGGACTGAAACAAGGAGTGAACTCGATTCAGAAAGGGACTTTGTCCACAAAGATGGTCTTGGTAGAAATGCCTAGGCTACTATGGAAATCATTACATGTGCTTAGTGGATGCCACAATTACTTGTTTTATTCCCATGATATTTTATCATGGGTTATGTTCCATTATGATCTATGCCTTATGTACTTCCATGTTTTATGTTGTTGCTCAAGATTTTGCTGTTTAAACATTATGTTCATGTTTTTAAGTTCAAATGTATATGGTATTCTTTATTTTATCCATGCTTACCCTTACTGAGAATTTGAGCTCATCCTTTTTATGTTTTATTTTCCCCCAGGATCAAAATAAAGGTTTTAGGTAAGGAAACAAAAAGTAGAAGATGTTTATGGGAGATGTTGAAGATCATTCAACACGATTAGAAGATTACATTCCAAGTTTCCAAAGACACTAAACTTGTATGGTCCTTGTGTGTCTATTTTTGTTATGTATTAAGTATTCCACAAAAGTAATGTAATGTCCATGTAAGTCAAGCTTCGTGTCTCTACAGTTGGTATCAGAGGAAAGGTTTAGTCAACCTTTGGAAACTAGGATGAAAAAACGTTAGTGAGATCCCTGGAGATATTTCTAGGGTATTTCTAGTGATGTCCCTAAGGATAAGTATACGTATAGGATATAGTCCTAAAACTAAGGTAACGATCTTATAATTTAACCTAAGATGTTAGATATTGAGGGCACTCCCCCTTTACTATGTTGTTTCCCCTAGCATGATTTTTGCCTCTCACAGAATTCTTTTTGTGTTTTAGTCAATGGAGGGAACTAGAAGGAATTCAGTTAACATTGAATCCAATGGACAAATTGGTGACTATGAGCAAAAAAATTGTGTAATGCCTAGAGAGAAATATATTGTGATTATTCCGAATCAGGCATCATGACATATGACTAACAAGGTGAAATTTAGTGGTATGCCTAATTCATCAAATAAGAGGAAGATAGACTTTTATGCATGTTCACATGTTGAGGATCATAAAGAAAGGAAGATTGAGATTTCTAAATAAGGGAAGAAGAACCTTGAGGAAGACCTCAAATGGAGGGACAGATGTTATCTGTGTGGAGAAAAGGGATATAGAGTGAAAGAAAGTTATAGAGTTCAATGTCATATTTTTGGAGAACAGGGGCATTACCAGACTCAATGCCCTGACCTAAAAAGTTACTTCTAAATCAAGGAATGACTTGTTCTAGGACAATCATTGAGGAGGATGGATTGAAGTGTTTATGTATTGGTACTCAAGAATAATGTTGTTGAGGTACTTTTATGGGGTATTAGAATATTTTTGTATTAGTCTATTTTGGATTTCAATAATTATATCGTACCGGTAACCATGAAAAGTGATTCAAATATTTTTGAAAGCAGATGATATATGCATAATGAAGGGATAAGGTGGAAATGAAATGTTTGACAGTATTCATGAGATCATGATTGATATAAGGACTAAGTAATAGCATGGTTTGAGTATGTAGAATTTTGAGGATTTTGGTATGTGGAAAATGTTAACTTTTAACTGCATTCATGGTTTCACTAAAGTTCAATGGGTATTAATTTTTTCAAGATAATACATGATTAAGGCCTTATAATGTTCGGAATGTGGCCAACAAGACATATCTTATGATATATGGGGATCAATGATGGTATTAAATCTCTGGTAATCGTTTTCACTATATTATGAGAGTGGACTGCAGTATTATGGATAAGCCTAAAGATTGGAATGGATTATGTTGGACATAAGTTAGTATTGTTTAAGGATAGAAGTTTTTTTGATTTTATTGATGGGATGTTATAGTAATATAGTTTTAGAAAAAGGACAACCTGCAGGATGGGCAACAACCCATCGCGTCGGACAAGGCTGTGGGAATCGAACCCACAACCGAAGTGCGGCTGGCCTTTATCGCCTACCGCTGGCCTATAAGAAGTCCATGGTTATTAGAAACTAGTTTTATTTTATTAATCGGTATGATATATGAAGTATAAGTTTATTTTTTGGAACCATATACTATTAATCTAACCATAATATGGACTTATAACTTTTGATAACCTTTTGTTTGAAAGAGATGTGATGACCCATCATTCTATCAAATGATCTGCTAACACATCACGAATAACAAATTCAACATCATTTCTTTAAGGGATGAAGTGGAAATTACTCAATTCACGAACAACAGAGAGATTGTACCAAAATCATGCAAGTATTTCTTTTAATTCATCAACATTAGCGAAATGATATTGAAAAGAAAAAATGTTGTCCTAGTTCCCTTATATCTGATGAATCAGATGGTACCTTAGATCATCACAAATCAATTGCTTTGTGATCGATGGATTTTTCATAGCCATGTTCTCTACCACTATCTATCAGAACATGATGGTTAGATTTCTCTTCCATATCCATATTTTTACCAATGATCTCCTAAATGGAAACCTAGTGATAAGTTAATTTGGGTAACCGTTATATTTCATACATTAGTTTTTAAAGCCATGTTTTGATATTCCTTTTTACTATGTGGGTTTCTATTAAACAAACATTCGAGTAGTAAACCATTTATAACCCCGATGAATTTCGAGGGAAAAATTCATTTTAAGGGGGGTAGAATGTAACACCGCAAGATTTTATGAAAAATATACGTTTAATTTCATTATTGTATTGTGTTTTATGCTAGACCAAGATTACCTTACGCTATATGCAACACCGTATTAGCTTGCAATATACGCAACACTATTCTTGGATTGTTTTACACAAAATTTTGATAATAGTTATTCTATTCAAAATTCAGTGTATATATATATATATTCAATGAAATATTGTTGGATTCTATTATATGAAACAACTAAGGATTCTTGCACAACACACAACCCTGACTTCGCTTGCATTACACGCAATTGTGACCTTCCTCGATAGCGTGTGTTGTATGCAATAACGTGTTTTACTAAACAAAAATATATTATTATAATATTATTATGAACTAGCCGTTATGAATAGTATTAACTAAATTTTTTATTTTATAACATTAATATTCATCTTACTCATTTTCTAGAAAATGATATAAGAACAAAATAAATTTTTCGGGTAAAATAAGTATTTTTCAAAAAATACAGTTTTGCTGCCTTTTGATGGCGCACCAACTTTAAATATATTTTTTGACATGTTTATAAGTTTAATTTGAAAAAATAAAACTCTTCTTTGGAATCAGGAAATAAAAATTTACTTTGGATAAATTTTTCATATTATTTTGGTAACTTTCATATTTTGATGAATAGTAAAAACACGCTATATTTTAATTAAAAACAACTTTTTTCATCGCAATAATTTATATGGTTAAATTATAATATTGAATGGTTTTAAAGTATAAATAGAATATATATTTACCATTTAATATAATTTATGTCATTTGAATTGATTTTACATTAAATTCGTAGGTTAAATATTTTCAATCTTTTGCAATGCTTTAAAGAAAAACCCATTTTCTTTCGACAAAGGGATTAATTTTAATTTAATTTCTGCAACTTTTGTGTATTGAATTTGGAAAAATTAATTCCATATTTGTAATCAATGGCTCTATATAATGTAAATAAGCTAATTTTTAGTTTTGGGAATTACGAATAGTAACTACGGTAAATTTTATTTACCATAGTTAAAGGTAAATCGGGTAATTAAGGGTAAATAGAATATTATAAAATTACCCTAACACATGAAAAAATCCTATTGGATAACTAAAAGTCGACCCATATCACCTAAGGGTAGGATTAGAGTCATTTAATGGACTTTATTCCTTGAAAATAATTTAATTATTATTATAACCAATGAAAGTGACAACATGTCACTCTCTTAAATCTTATAAGTATAATAATTTTACATTAGTGATACAATTCATGAAACTTCAAATGTGAGTAGTCTCCAGAAAGCTAATAAAATTATCTACATCATATGAATTTATTTATAATTTTTAGGAATTAAATAATTATCATTAATAATGACACAATAGTGATGCAGAAATTGTTTATCTAGTGAAAAATCAAGAATATAGTTTTTATTAAACTAATAGTGACCACAAAATGCACATAACCCTAAAAAAACATATTGTTAATTTAAACGTAAATCATAATAATCCAATGGTCGAATATTTTACCATTTTGAGCCTTATAAAAGTGATTATGACACTTATATTATTTTATTTTAAATAATGCGAAAGTTGTCACCTTCATAATTTAATAAATATAACAATTTAAATATTGTGATTTTAAGATGATAAATTCGATTAAAAGTATTATTCTGAAAGGTAATATATTTATCTTCATCATAGGATTTTATTATTAATTTTTATGCAAAAAATAAGTATATTAAATAATTATACAAAAATGTTGTAGTATTTATTTTATTAAGAGATAAACCAAATAAATGGTTTTTAAAATAATAAAATAAATATTATATAAACTATTTAATGTGCTAAAATAATTTTATAGATACATATGAAATTTTATGAATCTATTAATGTTTTTATTTAGAACATATATTCTATATATAATTTATTTAAATTCAAATAACTTAATAGTGTCAAAATTGACACTATTTTTATTTTATAAAAATAACATATTATAAAATTGTTTAAAAATAACAAAAATATTTAAAAATTATAAATTAAAATTTATATGGTCTAAAATATCATAATGTGTCAAATTATGGAAAATTAATAACACATATTTAATTATTTATAATAATTTAAAATTTAGAATATTATTACCACAAATAAAATTAAATTGATAAATAAGGATAAATCAAGTTGATAATGGTTAAAATAAATTCCTAACATGTCTAAATATTATTGGATAATGATATTACAACCCTATCTCATCTAAGCTTCGGATATGAGTCATTTTAGAAGTTTTTAAGTGGGGTTGGGATTTAATAGAAAATAATATTTCTTATATTTCCAAAGGTGCCCCTCTCCTCCCTTATAAAAGGACACCTCCTCCCTCTCTTCGTCACACCAATTTGAGCCTTCAATCTCAGCCAAACCCTGCCCATTTCACTTCCCCACTTCCTTAGAAACCTACTAGAGGTACTGGTATTATCAAATGACCAACTCTAGTGCCTTAAGAGAAAGTTTAAAGGAGGCACTTCGAGAAAGAGGTAATACCTTCTACCATTTTCTTCAAGTTCCATTCTTCTTCTACTCCCTCTTCTTTAGTTGTTTAATTATGATGTAATAACATCAGTATCACTCATATACTGATATTTTATTATAAATATTAAACAATCCTATTTCACCTCTTATCCATCCTACGGAAAAGTAAATCGCCGCACGTGCGTACGTACAGAATACCGTCTCCACGCTGTGGTGTAAACTATTTTCCACCACCACCTTACATGGATGGGTATAATGGAGAATGTAATGAATATATATGATTATTTTAAGGTGGTATTGGTTTTGTAATATTATACATGCACTTTAATAAAATTTGACGATCATGGGAATGAATCATCGCTCGTGCGTACGTACGGAATACCGTCTCCACGACGCGATGAGATTCACTCTCCTGATAACCATTCAAGAATGATTATAAAGTATATATAATAAGTAATCAAAAAATATAAGACATAATAATTCTACTGGATTTATGTATATATATATTTATGTCATCTATATAATTCCATTCAATTCAATAAGGATACGAAAACAACATTCATGCGTACGTACTGCCTACCGTCTCCATGAACTGTGTATTTCTTTCCATTTATAGATCTATTATATATATGTATATTATGAATATTTATTATATATAAATCATGTTTTGTATTCTGGAATTATGTAATCACGATCTAAATAATCATATGAATAATTACAAGTCAAAAAACGGACGACAAATGAAAAGATTTTACCCAAAACGCTCTTTAACATGGAATTTACAAAATAACGGGTAATATAAAGTCATAAGTGAACCATATATGATATCATAACAATAATTATGATTCTGGAATAAGTCAATAACATTATTTAAATCATTATACAGGAGGTTCGGACACTTACGAATAAAATCGGACCTACGGTAAGGGACAATCTCGCAATCTCAATTTTTATCCGAGATTGTTCATACTTCAGAATTTACTAGGGAATATTTATCATCCACATCCATGTTTACTCAATATGTAATATTTATATCCTTCTAAAATTGTTTAAATCCAATTTTACCGTTCGGTGAGTTTTTAGTAAATGATATCAAAGGAATATTTTTTCTTTTTTCATAGGAGGTAGTTTTTGACTTTTCCGACAAAAGTATGAGAAGAATGTTTTTTTAACTTATACAGCATGAAGGGATTTTTATGGTTTTATAAAGCATTATTTTCATGAATCTATCTCCAAAATATTTCATAACTATTTTCAACAAAATATATTTCTTTTAAAATTTCAAAATTTTTGTGAAAAGAAATTGACTTTTTGAAGAAGAAAGGATATTTTCCTCAATAATTCATTTCAAGTGTTTTATTAAAACCATTTTACCATCTAAGATGAAATTATTTCATATCTGTATGTTTCAAGTATAATGTCTCTATGATTGACATGGTTTCAATTTTCTTATTATGAAATGATATCCATTTATTTTATATGGATTATGTGATGACGGGATGATGTTTTTGAAACCCATTTTATTTATTGGGTTATTATGAATGATGCATGTTTATTTTGTGGCATAAGTAAGAATGATTTCATTATGAGATGGGTGGGACCTATATCTCCCTCAAATTCATTGGGTAAAGATTAATATCTCATGAGATAGACATGGATGGAATGGGTAGTTAATCCGGTTCAGTGTTACAGGACTGAAACGAGGAGTGAACTCAATTCAGAAAGGGACTTTGTCCACTAAGATGGTCTTGGCAACAATGCCTAGGCTACTATGGAAATCATTACATGTGCTTAATGGATTCCACAGTTACATGTTTTATTCCCATGATATTTTATCATGGGTTATGTTCCATTATGATCTATGCCTTATGTAATTCCATGTTTTATGTCGTTGCTCAAGATTTTGATGTTTAAACATTATGTTCATTATTTAAGTTCAAATGTATATGGTATGTTTTATTTTATCCATGCTTACCCTTAATGAGCATTTGAGCTGACCCTTTTTATGTTTTATTTTCCCCCAGGATCAAAAGAAAGGTTTTAGGTAATGAAACAAAAAGTGGAAGATCTTTATGGGAGATTTTGAAGATCTTTCAAAATGATTAGAAGATTACGTTCCAAGTTTCCAAAGACACTAAACTATTACGGTCCTTCTGTGTTTATTTTTGTTATTTATTAAGTATTCCACAAATTTAATGTAATGTCCATGTATTTCAAGCTTCGGGTCTCTACAATGAATGAAATATATCGTTCGTGAAGATGGTTGTATCAATGTACGCGTGAACACTATTTTCATTTTCTAATCTTATTGAAATAAACAAAGTAAATAGAATTTATGTAAATAAATAAATACAATGTAATATAATTAAATTTTAATTAATGTGGAATGTGTATATTATATTTTTTACTAAATCAATCCTTAATACATTCTATTTTAGGTGTGAATGAGTCACATCCTTTTGAGGAGGTGGTATTCCACACGTACACAAACGAAGTTGTCATATATAAACAATATATAATGATAGAATGAATGTTTATTTAACAATCAAAGAAGAATAAGTAAATAATAAATACAATATACATGATCTAAAAATATATTTTAATTCATAATTACAACACTACTAGTTTATAAATGAAAAATGAAAGATCATCGTTTCATGTGGCAGTTGTACGCCGTACACATAAAAAATATGTTCATTACCCATTAGATGGATGTGTCAGTAAGTATAAGTAAAAATCTAAGAATAAAAAAATCCTATTATATTTTTTTGGTATTTTTTTATACAATAATTTAATTATGAGAGTGGACGGTGTAGAGAATTAAAAAAAGTACGTTTATAGAAGACGTCACATCTTAATCGGGCAAATATTTTTTTCTCTATGCAAAATGGATTCCTTGGATTGATTCTTCCCAAGGGGAGGAATATAGGTGTAAGAGAGGGATGTTTGGAAGTGTAATGGTTAGGGACTTTATATAACTATTAGGTTTGAGAGGTTTTAATTATTGGGAGAGGTCTTGGTATTTTATAGGGAATGAAAATGACACACGTGGAATTTGTGAAATAAGGTCAGGTGTGCGTACGTTTTTACATAAGAACAAGTAATAAAAACCAAAAAAACACAAATAAGGATATTTAATTTATTAATAACATCTAAAAATTGGTTTTGAAAAAATTTCAAGGACATTTTGGTTCTTAAATTTCATGTTATGTACTTTGTTAAAAAAATTTCTTAATCATTCTAATTAATTTTAATCACGTTCACTAATAATTTTAGCCAAAAACATAGTTAAAATTATTATTCATTATAAATTATGATGATTAAAAATATGGAATCAATTTTCCTAATTATAATCTGAAAAGTGGATGAAATAAATTTAAAAATTAATCTCACTGACAAGACGACACTGTGACTTTTAAATATAAAAAGGTCCAAACATTTTAGATGTTTTTATAACCAATTTCAAAGTAAAATTGATTAAAATGACCTAAATTTGAATAATTAATAAAAATATGATCAAATATAACTTTTAATATAAATTAAAATACAATTTTAGCTTAAAAATAAATTATAAAAAAAGTTTTCATTTTAAATTTGTAGTTTTTCACTATTCATCCAAAAATGATGTTTTTGAGAAAAATCCGAAAAAACCACCCATAGCTAATTTCAACATTATTAATTAAAAAATGAAGATTATTTTAAAAAATTATATTTATAAATTTTTATAAATATAATTTTATTATTTTTCCTAGAAGGACATTAAAAGTAGTCCATTTGAGAAAATAATATTTTTAAAAATATATGGACTTTACAAAAATTTATATCATTTTTATCAATATATTTTATTTAATTATTACAATTATATATAGTATTTGAAATGTATGTATTAATATTTATAATACCATGTTTAACAGTTAAGTTTTAATTATCACATATAAATAATTATCATAATAAAATAAGGTTTCGTAGAAACATCTCTGTTTTATGTAACATATGACAAGTTAGTGTTGCATGTAATATGAACCAAGTAACTATTCAATGTAACATATGACAAGCTATAATTTTTTTTAATGTAAACCATGTTTTTGTTGTATAGAACATTCAAATTTGGTGACTTTTGAAATGAATACTTGACATAGCGAAATACAATACCTCAATGAAAATTAATTAATTTGATCAAAATTAGTTCACAAAAATCTAGGGTGTTACAAAATTATCCAATTAGGTGATTCCATTATAATAGGAAGATGGGATTATAATTGTTAGGTCATTCATTTATGTGTGATGATATTTATAATGTTCATGGTTTCGTCTTAAATTCTATATACTTGAAACAAGTTGTATAAAATTTCATTGAATTTATTAAAAAGTGGATGGTTTATGAGAAAAGGGAAGTTCTAATAATTCACAAGATAATGTTTTTTAGTTTTATGGAAAATACATGTTATTTTTAAAAATTTTAGAATGATAATTTATTTCTAGTATTTTATGACCCCATAAAGAATGGTTCAAAAATATTATTTTCTTTTAAGATACTTTTTGTCACTATTATCTAATCCCATGTTTTGTGAAAGAGTTTATTTTATTTATTTTAAAACCAAAATATAAAAACATATTCAAAGAAAAAAATATTTAAATTATTTTTTTTCTAGATTAGTCAATGTTTTAATTCATCCCCAAATTATAAAAAATTCTCACTATTAATTTTATACACACCCCTGGTTTACCAAAGTATGTCATTTTTCTGTGGATTAGTATAACGATTTGTGCTACTTGTCAGGTCATTATATGCATGGTAAAGTTGTAAAATTTATATAGCTTACATTAGGGATAAGTGTCATATTGAAAATGAATATAATTTTATATATATATATGATAGTTTTCCAAATTCACTAATTATCTAAACCTAAATTGGCCTTTGGTATATAGTGACTCTATATTTTGCAAATTGAAATTATGAATGGTTAAAAAATAATCACATCTATTAATTATAATTTTAGTATGTAATGAATATTCTTTTAACAACTAGACCAAGGAGTATGTGTCTTGGAAATCTCATTAGAGTAGTGGATAAAATACAATCTTTAGATTATTACTCAAAATAAAGGTTGTTTATATTAAAATGTAAGTGGTTTATACATTAAAAAAATGAATAATTCATGTTGAAGAATATTTTTTTACTTCACATATTTTTTTATATTCAAACTAATAAACCATACATATTATAATTATATCCAAGACATGTTTTCTATTATCTAATTTATTTAAATTTATTATTTTATTTGTTGTCAAAAGAGTACCATGGAATATTTTTAATGAGAGTTTATATGAAGTTTCCTAATGTAATGTGCTATTAGGTTTTATCTTAATTTTACGTATGATGATCACAAAAATGTTTTATTGAGAGGATTTGAAACATAAATTATAATTTTAAAATTGAGAAATATTTTTATATTGATAAATTATATTCATAATTTAAATGATATTGATTTAATGAATGCTTAATTATATTAATTTTTCCACTTTAATGTCGGATTATGAATTGAATATAATTTTAACATTAACATTTAAGTAGATTCATTTTTTAGGATACTTGAATAGAAATGATGATCCCCTAGGTGAGTATAAATTTTCTATATTCATAACATATTACCATTATATATATATTTATATCTTATGGTTAATATTTTTAGATATCATTATTAATGAGGAATTCTTAAACCTGTATTTTTTTCATTTTATTATTAATGCCTAAAAAAATTCATTCTATTACTAGTAAACCATAATTTTAGAGGACAATACTATTTCATTAATATTTTATAGGTTAAAATTTTCTCCTACTTTTTCCTTACATTCCACAGTATCCATATCTCATGTTTGTTTTTTTTTCCATACCAACAAAAATACACCCTTTCATTATTATAGCCAATCACATATACCCCTCCAATAATTCATCACTGTCCTATTTACAATGAGGGCACTACAACTCTCCCAAACATGGTGGTTGTAAAGGATAATTATCCTCTAAAAAATATAGATAGGTCCTTCCCTCATACCTTAGCTAAATGGGTATTTTATTTTGTAATAATTTATCCTGGTTTTCTTGGATTATATGCATTCAATCATATTTTTATTTGTAGGTGGTTTTGATCCATAATTGATTAACACAAACCGTGGTTATACATAGATGAAATATATCAATAATTAAAATTTATAATTCCTTATATACTATAGTGAAGACCAATAAATTATTTTTAAGAAAAGGATTTAATCTATATTTTTTTATCACCAAACTTGTAAGATACAAAGGTATTATACCCATGTCCCCCAAAAGTGGATATTATTATCAAAGGAATTGTTTATATAGATATTTTCATAAAAATGTATCATTATTTTTTCAATGATTGTTATATATATTCTTATATAAATTCAATAATGAAATTTATGAAGTGGGATTAAATTTATCTAGTAATAAGGAATTGGTGTGTGACTCTTATTTTTAATATAGTTGATGTGTGAAATTTCGCTTAATATTATATCAACCAGGTAAGAATGGAATGACTAGGAAACCCCTAGTTGTGTGTTCTATGTTTTAACGAATTTCCTATCATTCAGATTTTTATTAAAATTTACTTATTTTCTAGAATGGACAAATACAATTTTTCAATTACTTTATGAAATAGGTGATTTTCATTGTTAAAATGAAATAACATAATTTATATTAAAATTATAAAATAATCCTTGTATAAAAAATATAACTCACAAATGATTTATTTTCACACTTTTGGCACTATATTATGCCCAAACAAGACCGTTATCATGATTCATTAATTTATTAATCTATAATTAAACATGTAAAAAAGAAGTATTCAAAAAAATATTTGGATTCATTTTATAAAAATTTATTTTTTAGAAAAAAATGAATATCAATGAAAGGGAAACTCAATCGTATCAATTTTAATAAGGTTGAATTAGAATTTATTGAATTAAAATGAAGTAAACTAGGGAAAAAATGTATTTATAATTACCTTTTAATCAAAAAGAAAATTAATAATGAATTTAATTATTTTCTAAATAATTAAAAAGGTTAATTTGGATTTTCTTATAATTGATAGTGGGTACTATTTAGGTAAAACTATTTATTCAAAATATATTCCCATTTATGGCCACCTTGGGGGAGGATTAGAAGGTGTACTAAAAATTAAATTATTCCCCTGATGTATAGGTAATTATCATGAACCAAGGATTATAATTTCATACCCTATAATATATAGTGTTTGGTGAAAACAGAGAATAAAATGGATATTATGATTTACTAGATAAGAAATAGATTCTATTTTATGTGATTTATGATTTGAATAGATATGTTATAATTGTTCATTAACTCGATGGATGAATGTAAGCAATTTATTTTCTCCCAGTGGTTTTGATGTTTCCATAAAACCATATATTGGAGATGATGGTTTTGGTGATGGTGGTGGTAATATTGTTTGTAGGTTAGTAAATGATTATTACATAAATTTAGTAATCCAGTGACATTAATCGTTATAATTATATTAGTGGTGATAATTTTAGTGATGACTAATTCCCCTTTTCATATTTTTTACCATAAATTATTTAAAATTTTTAAGAAAAATTAAAAAAACAATATATAATTTCATCCAATGTTAAATTTTGGTTATAAAATACTAATATTTTATAAATGTGTTGTTCAATATTATTTCATTCATTATTTATTATTTTATATATGATCACTTATCTAGGATCCACTACTATTAAAGAAGGGGAAAAACTGAAGTTTCTCTCTAAAAACTACTTATGAGTTATATGAAAAAATATCACTTTATACACCTTATTTTCAATTGAATTTTATTTCTTCATGTATTTTTATAGAGGATTTCTATTTTGATAATCATGTTTTATAGTAGTTGTGGATAATTATGTTTTAGTAACAAATAAATTTGTAGATGCATGGTAGATATGATTATTTGTTAATAGAAAAGATATATATTTTTAATTTAATTTAATGAATAAAATCTATCTTAAAAATATTAGATATTTATATATTAAATTTAATATATTCATCTAGTGGAAAAGATAATTCATTGAGAAGAAATAAATTTTAAATAATTTTGTGAGCAGGAATTATGTTTGCTGACATAAAGATTAATTTTTATTCAAATAGAGGGAAAATAAATAAAAATAGAAGAGTTCCATGTGGTCAAGAGCGGTTGATTTCAAGAGTGCACTATAAATAAATAATCTATCCTATTTGAATAATTATAGAACAAATAGAATTTTTAAATTCACCAACAAGGTTCTAGCTAGTATCATGAATAAAAGACTGGATAAAGACTTTCCTAGATAGATCTCTGAAGAGCAGCATTGTTTTTTAATGGAAGCACCATCTATAGTGACATTGGCTTGGAATAAGAGAGGATCAATTATTTATATTTAAAAGTCACCTGTTCAAATATAGTAATCAAACTGTACATGAAAAAAGGCTATGACTTTGATGAATAGTCTTCAATTATAAAGTTACTTTCTTGGAAAGGGTTATCTACTTTCAGTGTTGATAATATTTTTAGACGATTCTCCACATCATGGATCCCTATCTCTTTCATGGGAATAACTTTTGGGTTTTTCTAGTCTATGAGGGGTCTTATTAAAGGGAACCCATTATCACCCAACCTATTCAGGTCACCCTTAAAAGATACATAAATTATAGAATATCTAAAGGCGTGGTTATTCCCTTCTGATGTGGATCCAAAATTGAAATAATTTTTCATCTAATGTTTGTATATGATACAATAAATTTTATTAAATGAAGTAACCGCTCGATATGAGGCTTCAACATGATCCATAGTAAATACTAAAGATACAGCGGACAACTCATTAATAGAGATAAGAGAAATATTTTTCTGTGTGGGAGATGAAAAATTAAATGGTCAAGAGTCGTAGATTCTTGACAGGGAATTATGTAGAGATCATTTCCAATAGATTATTTGGGAGTTCCAATATTCAACAAGAGTGTTTAAAAACACCACTTTAACAAGGTGGGGGATCAAATATCCTAATGCAACAATAAATAGAAGAGAAATTTCTTTTCCATTTGAAGTAGGATAATTCTTGTTATATGAATTGTCTCTTTCATTCCCATGAATGTGATGCCAGTTATCAACATTTTTGACCCCATCATCCCATATATTGAGAACACATTGGCGTATCTCGTTTAGGATTATTATTCATATGGTAAAAACCAATGGTTCTTATCAGATATACATTCAAAACTAGTGAGATTATAATTATTAATATCAAGATTACGAGAGATACTATGTGATCTATGCATGGGAAACTCAAATGGGAGTTTATTGAGGGTTTCCTTATTTGGGGAAATTTCACTAATAATATGTATGAATGTGTGAATGGTTTGTGTAAAGGGAATTCGACTATATTTTGTTGTTAGGATCATTACCACATTTTGTGTCTTAATAGTCATGATTAATATATTATTGGATTGTGTGATATAAGATTTTTGTATAAGAACTGGTTGGGAAATCAGTTCGGTTTCCTAGGTTCCCTAGTTCTAATTTTACTTTCTGTAAAGATAGTAAATATTCTATTTTCATATCAACAATTTTAAATAAAGATAATCATGTCATCATTAATGGTATTATTATGAAAAGGTAACCAGAAGAATGTCCCTTTTATGGTTCATATTTAGATGTATTTAATGTCAAATACTATATAAAAATGATTTATGTTCATCGAAAATTTTAAATAAAGATAATAATGGAGTATAGATCCATGTGTTTTACCAATATAAATATGAAACTATGAGTAACTACATCATTGCGAGATAGTGGGTGACAAAAATTAGGTTGGAGTTAGGAACTTCAAAAGATAATCTTATAAGGACACTTCAGTAGATAATTTTCTTGATTTCTTATTTCAAAGAGTGCGTGTACAAATCATAGTGTAGAATGTGACAATGAAAATTCTTTTTGTAATAAGATGGATCATATGGTTGGAAAAGAATAGTTTTGGGAAGAGAGAGTTATATCCTTAAAAGGGAGTTAGGTTCCGAACCCAAAACATGATGAATAAACTAGTGGGACTTATCAAGAATGGAGATGATGCTCTATCTCTCCATTTAATACAGAATACTGAGTAAAATTCATTATTACCTTCTTCCTCTTCTCTAGTCGATCGATGAGGTGGTTTCCCTATAGTAATGGTCTAAAAATCAATACTAATTTATTATTCTGAATGTGATTTATGAGGGTATTTGGGATAGTTTGTGACATAATAGGTTATATCATTATAGAATTTATGTCCCACTTCAGATACAAATACTCTCTATAGGCTGAATGAAATCTTATTCTCATTATGTTGATGATATTTTCATATAAGGGAATTGAGATTGCGGTTGGAGAAATTTATTCAATTTATTTTTATTAACATATATATATCTTATTTTCAACACTATAGGACATATCTTATCATTTTCAAGAGTCAATAGTTATCATCATCAATACCCAAAAAAATTTGTACACATGGAATGAGGGGAATAATGAAACTGAATTTCGTTCCTCCAAGGACCCTTAGGCTGGCCTAATCACTTATTTCTATAGAATGGGATCCTATCCCTAGGAATGATCAAACATTGATTATATTCATGTACTTGGGTTTCACTATTTTATGCCTCATTAATGTTTTACTACTCCTATAGAGTTCCCACACACTATTAATATTTGTTTGGAATTTGATGTTAAAATGGTATTTTATTCCCAAATATGAATAAATATTTTCTTTCAATGATTTAACCTCTTTATAATCTTATAATTCCAAAACATTTCCCCTTAGTATATGTATTCTAAATATTCATAATCTTATTAAAAGGATTCAAGAATTCATAAATAGATATGTAAATGGACTAGTGAGACTTGGAGAGATCATACTTATGATTTGATATCAAAACGAATCTACCGCAAATTATTTGATTTTATATTCAATTTATTCTTAACATTAAAACCGAGAAAAAGATTCAGGATTCCTCTAAAATAGAAAAGGATTCAACATAGTTCCCACAACATTCAAAAATTGATGAATCATGGTTATCTTGTATAATTCAACGAGAGATCATAATTTATTTTATATATGTAAAAATATAATTGAGTTTGAAACTGAACACCTGATGGTTCATTCATTCCCAACATCTAAAACTATCAGTAAATGATTACAAGTCAATAGGGATTTAAAAATCCTGATTCCAACGGGGTGATATAGGGGTTTCCACCTATAGGGATGTTCTATATTTTGTATCATTGTGACCATTGTGGTATTATTGTGTTGTGAGTTATGACTTGTTTCACAGTGACTATTGTGAATATTTCATTCATATATATCCAAGAATATAGGAAAAAATTAATCCTTTAAATTGAATCGTTCATAAGAGTAAAACATAACATCATCAAATTAAAATGAATTTTGTCTAAAATTAAATTTTGATAACTAATTTATATGATAGGATTTGCGACTAAATATATAAAATAATTTTTTTGTTTTTTTTTTGTAATCTTGTAAAGAGAATATAGTGATATATTATTAACATGATAAATGCCATTTTTAGTGTTAAAATCCAATAATGAAGTAATGTAGTTATATTAACTTGTAATTTCAATAATTTTTATTTATATCGATCGAATTAACTATAATAATGAGTTTTTAATAAAATTTTTAATGTTTTTGTATAGAAGGTGTATCATGAATTATTTGTATAAATGTGATTTTTATTTACAAAATAAAAATATATTTCAAACAAAATTCTTTATCTATAATATTTACAACGATTTAATTTTATGTTTTATAGTTAATTTGGATAGATATTTTTATTAAAGTATATTTAACTTGTTTGGGTTGATAGGATGTGATATTTTATGTTTTAATTTTACAACAAAGTTATGTGTATTGTGTTTAATATGGTTAATTAAATTATAAATTATTCATTAGATTATTGACTTATTATAGTTTTTATTATTTGATCTACTATCTTTTTTTAATTTCTAATTTTATCATAAAACATATTATTCCTATTAATAATAATTTTAAAATTATTATTCCATAAATTTTGATTAATATCTCTATTTTTAAATATTAATTGTTTCCTCATATTTTACTTTACATTAATTTATATTAATTTATTTTATTTTATAAAATCATTTCTAAGAAAGGTTTGATTCTTCTCTTCTTTATCCAATGATATTATAAGGAGTTCATTTTTAATTTTATTTTAATTATGGTATTTTACAAAACATATAGTTTGTTTTTATACATAATAAATTTAAACTAGGTGTAGGGAATTATTTTATTAGGATCATTTATAGTTGAAATATCTCATTGTAATATTATTTTGATATTACCACCAGTAATTTTTTATCCAGAATACTTTTATATCATTGATTCAATATAGTTAGAATACAAATTAATCCAAAAATTTAGTTGTGATCTAAACCTCAATAGAATTTCATTAGTTATTATAAAAAAATTCAGTAAGATGTGTATCATATATTTTAATAGTAACATTAGGATGATTATAGTTAATAAAATATGTTAATAAATTATAAATATTGATAATATTTAAAAATTATTATATTTTAATTTATTTTTTTATTTACATTTATAAATTTTTCTGTAATATTTCATACAATTATTCAACTATATATTAGTAGGTATATTACACTAAGCTCCCTCGTATATCTGTTCTCTCAAGGAGATATATATACTAAGTATAGATTTTCATCCTAGGGGTTTAATATTGGCTTGGATTGAAATCTTATGATCTGCTCAATTGGACTTTATTGTATGGTTTCCTGTGTATTTTTTTCTTCATGATTATTTTTAATCATTGTTTCTTATAGTAATGATCATAGATAATTATTTAGTACTACCTTTTCTACATGAACATTTGTTCTTCAATCCATCTTTGGTTGGGAGAAAATATATTCATGGATTAATTTGGTTTTTTGGTTGTAGTGTTTGAGTTCATCTCTTATATTTATTTTTGATATTGTATCATGGTTTTCTTACAGATTCATCTATTAGAGAAGAGTTGATGCGAGATTTTATCACTACAAGTTTGTCTGTGTTCTCTATTCTACATACCTCTCTACATATCCCATTAGACCTAAACATGACCTTGGTGAAGCATGATGGGGGTTGTTATTGCTTGGGATGATAATGGTGGTGCTCTTTGGAAGATCTTCTACATGCATTAGTGTGATACTCTACCATTGGGTTTTGTTGGTTGGTCAGTTGTTTCCTTTCATGATGGTTTTAGTTGGAGGTATCTTATTGATCATTCAGAAATGGTATTTTTCGTTGGTTGTTTTTTATTTATGATAGTTCCTTCCCTTGATTTTACATTGGGGGTAGACATAGATGATAATTTATGTGTCCAACCTCACCAAAAATATCACAAAGGATTCAGGAAAGAAGATACATAGCCTTATAAATAGAGGCCCCCTAACTCATTTCCCTTATCAACTCAAGTACCAAGTTTCTCCCATCATTTATGTTTTTGGTGCTTCTTGAGTTATTTTATTGAAAAAATCATGTGAGGTATAAAGAGGATATAATAATTATAATTTACATAGTGTGTGTACCCAATTTTACCATTATGATAGAATTATAATTTATTGTGATTTTTATCGCATTTGTATGATTTATTATCCATAGTACATATTTTGTAATGTTTTTTATGTTTTTAAAAGAACTTTTTATATTAAAATTATCATTAAAGTGATTAGAAATTAATTTTTTATTCCAAAATATATAATAAAATGAATACTCTAACCTAGTGTGGTTCAATTTTGTTGGGTATTGAAAATTATCATAAATTTATTTATATAATATTATTATGGAATTTCCAAAAAATAAGAGCCTCTTGATTGTTGGTGTTTCTATATGGTGATAATATTTGGGATAGAAAAATAAATTAGAAGAATATTTCATTATGAGAATTGATGACACAAGATATATTGTATAATGATAAATGCATACTGGTGATTAGAGAATGAACATTTGGTGTACTGAAGTATTATTATATTTTGATGGAAATAAATGATATTTAAAAATTCTATTTAGATTTTTAAATGTATTCCTTTAAAAAAATTTGAAAAAAAATATAACTCAAGGAAATGTGGGTGTTTTTTTCAAATGGATACAATCAATTTAATGAATAAGTGACTACTTCAGAAGATTGGTATCATCTCCAGTACACATGGATAAGAGAATACGTGGTAAAATTTCCAATTATGTATTAATGCGAATGGACTGATCAAAATTAACCTATCCTAGGGAGAATTTTCTATATAGTGAATTATTAAAAATAGAATATTTTTAGATCCATTGAAATAAAAATGTTGTCGCTCCATGGTATTGTTCAAACCATACACGGTGTACTCCATACGAAGGGCCTAAAGAAGAACATATTATCCTTGAAAAAACGTGATTATATCCAATGCAATATCCACATAGAGAAAATTGATATTCCTAATGTGATGGGTGAAATTTCATAGATGAATTTAGAGAAGATATCAATGAACCTTTGTGTGCTTCATAGTGAGATGTATAATGAGGAATACATAATTTTTCCATCACCAACCATGAAAAATTTAATTATGATATAATTCCATCAGATGATGGTCCCTATCTATTAATAAGTTTGGGATATTATTACTAATGATATGTTTCTTCATAGTATTACAATGTAATTCTTATTTGTTTTGATCATTTTTTTAAAAAGTAACATGGGTTAATGTTCAGTACCTCAACAATGAAGATAGACTCTAATTTTCTCCAAGAACATGAATATCCTTTAAAAAATAATGGAATGTTGTATAATTCATTGATTATTATTCTATCATTTATTGGAAGTACCCAATAATGAATAAATCCACTATTTTTTAATACTTTTAAAAAATAAATGCTCAGATGGAGAATGAATATAGAGATATGGTAATGTTTTTAGGGTTGAAAATGATGGATAATAAATAAATAAGTATTTTGATATATATATTTTAATTATAAATAATCAATAGATACATCTTGGTATAATATAATCATTTTCCTAATGTGGTGCCATAATTTATAAATTGAACCTTTTTTTAGAAGAATTGGGATTTTAATGAATACATAAATAAACATAATGTTTTGGTAAGAAGTGGTGAAGATCTCCTATTGTGCAATAAATGATCTCCTTTAATGGTTATTGATATAAAGACACTGATGAAGACTGGTACTTACAAAATCACCTAATATTCTCTATTATATTCTTTTGTATGTCTTTTAAATTCATTATTTAAAAAAACTTATATCAATAGTGGATGTAGAATATATATAATGTAGTTTCATGGGATATGCTAATGATGCGAGGGGTTATAATTTTTGGCACCACACTAACCCAAAACATATCATCATAAATGATTTCTTATATATATATATATATATTACATTGTTAAAATAATAAATAATTGGGGATAAATAGAATAAAAAACTACAACAACCATGATGGAGGATGAATAAATAGAATTACATGATCTCTCTAACATGTTACAAGATCATGATGATCAAGTAGAATTTGATTTTGGACCATGATAATCAATTACTGAACAAATTAACCAATACGGGACTCAAACATTATCACAGAGAGAGATATTGCATTAATCTTATTAATTGAGTATATAGGACAATAATATCTTATGGAAGAGACATGTGGTCCAAATGTATCCCCAAGGATAGATGTTATTTGGACATAACATATATCCCTACACAAGATAAAAACATTGGATCTTTTTCCATTACATCACAAATGGAAGCTTATCAGAATTAAATGTATCTTTATGATCATGTAGGAATTAAAATTCCATTTGTAAGGACATCTTATGAAAATGGTTGTCAAAGGATATGTTTTGAATGAATGTATTTATTTTAATTAAATATTTTATTCTGTTGTTATAATGAATATTTTGTTGTTATTTCTTGTGATTAGTACTATATATAATTTATATTTATAGTAGTTACATGTGATGTCATATTTTATCCATAGTGAACTTGTGGAACACATAAATATTATATAAATAAAATATATATCCTTAGATGGGAAATAGAACATTTTTGTAGATTAAAGAAATATTTATATGTATTCAAGTGTCCATTGAGGTGTTAGTATATTAGATTTAATTCCTAAATAACATTCATTGAATGAATCTGAATCCATTCATATCCTTATAAATATTTTATGGGTTATAATGGAAACAATTTTATCATTAATTAATAGTATACAGATGATTGTAGGTTGGATGCCAAAATAATGATCAGATCTAAGAGAGAAACCCAAATATAAAAAGAGAGTTTTATATGAATGTATTTGGACTAGAATATTAGATTCCTCATCTATAGATTTATCATCACCAAAATAATAATATGATTTGGATATGATAGAAGAAAAACATGTGTATTGTATTTAAACACTTCAACATTAAATTTTTTAATCCAACATCTACACCAATTCATGTTATTTTCATGATAGAATTTATGATGGGTCTGAGAAGTGATGTAGATAGGATATATATATGTCTCAAGGACAATATCCATTTTTAGTAAGGATTCCAATGTTTGTGATATTTTATACTAGATAATATATTTAACATATTGTGGGAGAAATTAAACAATACCTACAGAATCTATTATGTTAGAACTATAACAGAGTGAAAATTATCTCGAGATACATAGAGAACACCTTATATGTTTCATTATGTTATAGAGGACCAATGTTTTCTATTAGTGGTTTTTTTATTATATTGTAATAGGAGATCATTAATAGGGGGAAATCAACTATTGGTAACTTGTTTAATCTAATTGGAAGGATTGTGATATATATTTAAAATATACAATAAGATATGTATTTATAGATAATGAAGGTTGAGTAATTAACAAATACATAGGATTGTAAAGAGGTGATTTGTAAGGGAAGTTTTTTAGAAGATATCAAGAACATACCTGAGAAAATTGAATTTTTTTATTATAGTTAGGGTTCCTGGAACATTATATGGAATCCAACATTACATTCTTTAATTGAACACATTGGGATATTCTTTAGTTTATCTAAAATTTTATCGAATATGTAACTATTCATATTTAGAAAATTTATAATAAATAACATTTAGAATATTTTTGGATTGATGTGATTGAATCTATTAAATTCAGATAGTGCAGATCCTCAAGTAGCATTGCAGAACCGTGAATAACATGTTTGGTAGATACTATTGTTACATAGAGATGTGATTGTTTCACTATAAAATATCATATTGGGATATATGTGGGTATTTTTTATTATAGATATTTTTATAGTAAAATGTTTTAATGTGTGTAGGCACAATACATGTGGCAGGTGGAATGACCCACTAACTATCTGATATTGGAATGCGGATCAGCTGATCTGAGGGCCTATACAAGGATACTTTCCCAAAAACATTTTTCTTATCAATACAATCAACCACATTATAAATTTATTTACATGTTTGTTATTTTTTTGTTGGTATCACTAAAAACCCAATAGTGATACTATAAAGATATTCTTGATGTAATTTTCATGGATTTTTCACCCACCTTACCATAGTGAGATAATTCTCTTTCCCCATGATTTTTTTATCATTTCAATAGGGGGTGTCCACATAAAATAGAGTGACTCTATTTAACCAATTTTATAAATTTTATATTTATCTAGAAATTATCATCTCCTTGAAGGGAAAATCACATTGGTCCAAATTTTTTTTCCTCAGTTGTTCAAGTTATGGTTCTTCTGGATTAGTTTCAATGTAATATGAACTGAATATGTTTACTTTTGGGATAAAGATTCATCTTTTTAAAGAATTTTAAGTCTACTTTTCAATACTCTTCGACTTCTAAGGATTTTATAATTACTATGGTTCTATATAATTATCTTTATTTTATAGAGGTAGTTTGGTTGGTTTTTTATACATTGATACATTATTGGCCATGATTATATGATGTAATTTTAACAAGTTAGGGGATATATGTTTGGTTATGGTTTACTTAAATGTGGATGTAACAATTTGATGGTGGTATTGTTATGTTCTATAGTTCTGATGGTGTTGGAATGCTAGTGGATTTTAGTGATAGGTGATGAATATGGTTTGTAGTGTTGTCCATGTGTTAGTTTACTAATGATTGGTCAGTGATGTGGTTTCGATGATGTGAAAATATTATTTTTTAAATAATTGTGTGTTATAATAAATGTATTATGATGAAAAGAATGAATTTATCGATATCATGAAAAAATGTATCCTTTTTTAGCCTCAATCCAAAGCCCCTATAGTTTCTTAATTTTGAATATGTGTTTATTTTTTTACCATTACTTCACCATTTTTGTTAATATTATTTTTTTCTATATTTTAATGTATTTTTATATGTTCCCACCCATCCCAAATGTGGATTACATGAAAAATACCCAACCCCGTATATATTGTAGCTCATATATATAAATTAATATTTCATAATGATTTCTAGTGTAATGTATACATATATTTTAAGTGTAGGAAAATAACATTGTTTTTGGGATACTGTTGTTTTTAAAAAATTATCCTATAACCAAAATTAATTAAAGTATGAAAATATGATATATATGCTAAAAGTTTCAAAGAAAACATTTATTATATTATTCATATAGTCATGATTTTATAAACTGAGAATATAATTAAATTTTTAAAATAAATATTTACTTATTTATTAAACCATTACTATGAATTGTCTATAGTCATGGTTTTTTCTTCCCATGATTATAGAAAAATATATATATCATCTATTTCATTGGTTTCATGAATGATTTTTATAAATTATTGTGATAATTTGGCCAATATGGTCACCATTTTATATATGGATGGAGGATTCATAAGTAGTATTGTTATATACCACAATGTGAATCCAGTAAATCTACATAGGATATGATTATTATGTAATTTATCTTTGGTTTTAAAAAATATTTTTGTTCACAAATTAATCATTAATGTATGAAATATGAAATCACCCTCTAAGAATTCATTCCTCTCAGCTCAATATGTTATTTCATGAATAGTGTGGTTGTAGTAAGAGATTTGTTTTATATTTTGGGGATTAGACCATTGTTTTTTGTGGCAATGTTTTCTATGTTTTGAATGTCTATTTCAATGTGGTCATTTATGATACAATATGGAGGTTTTGGTGGTTATTCTAGGTTTCTATTATGTGAATTTCATTTTTTCATTTTAATTTGATCACATTGTGAATATTTTATGATGATTTAATTATTCTACCATTCTTTTGATTTTTGTAACTTGATATATTTCATTAATTCATGATGTGTGGTGACTATTGATTATTTTTTAATTGAAGATTGATTCTTGTCTAGTGATTATTCGGTATTAAATAATTGAATGGTTAACAAACCGATTCTATTATAATCATTATTTGTGGTTTCAATGTTAAAAAATGGATCATTAAGATAAATGGATACCAAAAAATGATTTTCAGATCTGTCAACCATTGTGGATTGAGAAATGCCATAATATTGTAATGTTAAGGTATGCTGTTTTTTATATAAATTATTTTTTACCGTAATCTTCATTCGAGAATAATACAAAACAATTAATGATTTGGAATGTTTTTACTACATTGCATGAAAGTTAGTTATTATTTTATGCAATTTGATCCTTGAGTTTGGTTCATCAATCAAAAATTATCGATGTTTTATTACTCTATATTTTTATATTCCTTATTGATATTTTTTATTATAGAGGTTGTGTTGGTTATTATGGTTCAATTTTGGTAGATCTAGGAATTTAAATTCATGAATGTTGATATACCATAGGTTTTTTAGGGATTCATCAAATATTATTGGTCCTATAAGAATCATATTTTCTTAAATTGTTTGATTAAAATCTAGAAATTATTATAAGAAGATGTTGATTCAATGCATTCAATTTTATCTTCATTTTTGATTGCATAATATAAAATCCTATATTTTAATTTTTAATATAGTAATAATTAACCTAAAATGATAAGGAATTAGTTTGAATAAATCAGAATGGTAGAAATATATTTCCAAACTAAATTTTACTTTTATTCATGTGTAAAACGATAAATATATGTTAGTTTATTATAAATACAAATATTATTTCATAATTTTCAATAGTAAAGGAAATTATTCTTTTATAACTTATTATATATATCTTTTTTATGGTTAGAGTGGTCTTATTTATATTTTTTTGGGTGACTCCCTAGATAGAGGCCAATCAATAGTGTCTTGGTTCATGTTTTGTGCGACCTCATACCCACCTCCTCATATTTTAGAGGATTAATATTGGTGTATAGGTCTTAAATCATACATTTGGGTGACTATACCCTCAATATCATAATTATTAAAAACAAATATAAATAAGAAAAATCATTAATAATAGACTCATAAATGTACACATATTCAATAAATAAAATCCATGTAAATCTATATTGAAGTTCAGAATCATAATATCATATATCAAATAACCACCCATTAGTATAATCCCGCATACATAATAAAAAAATGAAAAAAAATAAAGAAGAGACTCTACAACCATCCATGATCTCCACCTCATCCCTATATCGAATTAACTTTCGTGACCACCACACATCTATTTCTTATCCTAAATATAGACATAAGTTATGAATGGACATTTTAGATCCCATGAAGATCATGAAAAATATAAATTATTAAGGTCTTAACATATTCCCATAGTATGAAACATCATATATACATATGAATGAGGTATCAAATTGAAATTAATATGCACAAAGAAGTTCCTCAGATAATCATTTTCCAACCATGATACTAAAAATCATTCTACATTGATTCATCATATTATAAGTACGAAACCACATTACCTTATCAGAAATTACTCAACCCATACAATATATTTTCATAGTTCCACACACCTTAGTATACCAAACCATAAACCATCCCATACTCGAAGACTATTTCATGGTCCTTAGAAATCCTTGACCATTGCTTGATTTTGCAGGGTAGGGTCATGTGAATATAACCTAGACCCTCCATCTTAATCAAATTGGTACATCCAAAAAATTATCTCTCACTATGAAGAAAACATCCATTCCCATAATATTTACTAATTTATTAATTTGGGGTCCATACCATGTACCCCAACGAATCCATCTCTAAAGGGGATCACCCAACATGTATTATTCCCATTCACATTTAATCATTATATGTCCTCTAACATGAAACCTTACTAACCCCTCTTACAAAATAAATCTGTCACATTGAATCCACCACCATCTGACATAGGACTGGGTCATACCTTATCAGATTCCTTCTTTATTAGTTTTTCTCAAAAAAATTGATGAACCAATATCCTCTCCCATATGTTGTTACCTACTATTACTATGTCACTAAATGCAAAGCCATATATCATAACAACAAAACTCACACTTGGAGTAGGATATAACACATCAACTAAAACCCCCTCATTCCATAAGGGGACATAAAATTTCCAATTTCAACTCATATAGGGTAGGATTCTGTAAATATATAGCTCACCACTTACTCTTTATGAGGGTTACAACTAGGGAGTTTATCGTTAGGGAATTAGTCACATTATATTTATATTTATAACTCAACATACATCATCGTCAATAAATTCACTCACAATTCTACTTAAAAACACATCATTCACAAAATATCAAAATTAAATATCCCTCAATATTATCGCACCGCCCATCCAATAGTCGTTTATGGTCCTAAAAACCAACTACTATCACTAATCATTTGCATCAATTAATTTCTAAAAACATGGCTGTATTTCATGAGGCTATATTCTACAACAATAATTTCCAAAATATCATCATAAACCAAATCAAAATCCCTCAATAATGAAATTTCCCTGATTAAGGGATTATCTGAGATCACTCGAGCTTTTTTCTTGGTAACCCCAGAATTGTTACCCATACAACACTCAAAACAAATACCCAGGTCCCATCTCACACTTTTGTAGGATAAATAATTCATATAACCTATAGTAAATTCCACTTTGACACACCCAATCAAGTCCAAGAGGAATAATTACAAACACGGACTACATCAAATCTAAATCATGGACTTAGATGTTGATCCTCACATGGTGTGCGATGAATGACCATGTCACCTATTTATCAAAGATCACAATATATATTCAAATGAAGTACCCATAAGTAACCACCAAAAGAAAAATGACTCCAATCATAAGTCTTGAGACCTATCCATGGTCTCCTATCAAACCCACCACCTTATTTACCCATGGATTCAAATTCATATAGAAATTCTAAAATACCCAAAGTGAAATGGTTAACACATTCTAACTCAATGATCAAGAAGAAACCATCTCACGTTACATATGATGATATATATCCCTATAAATGTATATGGTCTATTGAGTTGATAAAGGAATTCATTTAATTCATTAAAATTAATATTATTTTATATTTTTGTTTCCACATGCATACACAACTGAGTTACTACCCTTGACATGGATATGATGTCTTCAAAAAAGACTTTCCATACCTTAGCTATGATTTTTTCAAAATTTAAGATCTTATCTCAAGCCAAAACACCCAAAAACTTAATTATAACGCATTATAATTAAATATTAAATTTTACCTGATGTATAATATTAACTATATAAAAAATTGAGATATTTATTATCCTTGAAATATTATAATAATATCATGTTCACTATTCCTCAACCTCCTCTATACTATCTAGAAAAAATCAAAATCATCTTCACATGATTACACTGTAAAACATTTGTATCACCACAAATCACTAATACAAAATTTTATAATATTAGTGGTCTAGAAAAGGAGTTCCAAAAATTTATTGATGGAGGGATTAATTTTAAATCACCTAAAAAACTCAATCAAATATCTCATATCAAGGGGGAATAGAAATATAATGTGAATAGTATAGCTTAATTATAATGGAACCTTTGAATCCTTATCTTGGATGATCAATATAATGTTATAGTGTGGCCACACCAGGTTAAGGGATTAAACCTCAACCTACCTCTATTTTTGTGAATCCAATCATTTCACCCTCAATGATGCACCCCTCACAACAAAACAACATGATGAGACCAAAGGATCATTACATGACTACTTTCCCATATCTATAATTCAAATGAAAAACTATATTTTTCCTCCACCCACATTAAAAGAGTCAATATTATGTAATGAAACTCCCCTTATAATGAAAACCACATCGTATGGTTCATTAAAATATCCAAACAATAATCTATCTTCCACAAAATGAATCTAGTGGCCTTTATGTGAAAGCACCTAATAAATTAACTTTGAAATAAAAACCTTAATCCAGATAGTGTGGTGGACTTCTATAAACCAAATCTAGCAATGAGTTGTAACCTTACCCCACCAGGATGTTCACCTGTGGATGAAAAATAATAGAAATTCCTAAATACACAAGTAAAAAAACTCATGGATATTTTACAACAATTATAGTCCTTAATTGAGTCCCAATTTTAGAGATTTCCACTACTCTTAAAATAAAAATTAGAATTTACTTAGAAACAATTACAAATAATATTTTTGGGTCTTTAAAATATCTACACCACAATGATTATTATCCATGAATTGTTATGGTTTTATTACTTCCATCACTCTGGATCACCACACTCTTTAATTTTCCATCAACTAGTAATGTTACATTAATATATTCCAAAAAATCATATGTTTTCTTACTCCGAATACCATGGGGTTTTATTCCATAAATTTCAAGCTACCCTTTCAACACAATCATATAACTTCTAGATGGTTATTTATATTAGATATATATTTCAATAGAGTCATGTGTCATCAACCAAATCATTACTGGGATTATGGTTTTCCTCATGATAAGGCCACACATTAAAATCCTAATTACATATCACAGTACTCCCCAAAGAAAGAATATCCTTTAAAAATTTCACACGTAGTGGATCACCGACTCTTGAAATGTTGTTTCTACCTCATCATATCTAATTTTATGGAAAAAATAGACATAATTCAAACTAAAAATTCTCCACCACACACATAGATTATCAACCATGTAACCGAATTAGTAAGCCTAAAATCATAACTGTATCATGAGATCATCCAAACACCTAATTTTTTTTGAATGTAATAGTCAATGAAACTCTACAATAGTAAATCAAACCAACATCACTATCCATCCTTATTTCTATATGAGGACCAACATATCTCAAATTTACCATATCCATAAATCATAAAGACTCCATCCAAATTCCAATAAAATTATAAAGAATCTATCTAATACCATATTGTATTCCCAAATCTAGTTTTCCATATTAATCTAGATGAAATTGGATCTTCATAAACGAAAACATCCTAGATTTATCTCATTAATACACTCACAATTCAAATAGTTTTCATGAACTATATACATTGATAGGAATCCATGTAAAATCGATTCAATTACCTCATCAATGAGATTAACCTAGAATTTTTTTACCAATACAAAATGAAAAAATTCACAGAGGAAGTTCTTTTACATTTGAATATAATAATTATATGTCCCCAAAGTGATCATGAAAAATCACCAAGGGGAAACAAAAATAGAAAAGAGCATTAGGAATACTAAGAGATTTATCCTTGATATCAATAAAATCAATACTCAAATGAGTTTTACATAATCTAATATCTAATGGAGTTTTCCCCACTATATGTATTCCATTAATCCAATCCTTGATCGCTACTATCCCTATTAACTGATTTCATAGAGCAGATCAAATTTACCCAACCAAGGTATTCCAACATGTTCATGTTGTCACCAATTTATCATTATAGTGGAAGTTCCCATCATTTATAAGATATTTAGTATTCATTACCATATGTATCCCATAGAATAGAATAGTTTTTATCCTAGACATGGATTATTATCATTCCATGAACCAAAGGAGTACCATTTTAACCACCCCACATATATTAATTATTTTCTTACAAATCCAATAATATTATCAATATCCATTCCGATGGATATTGTGAGTTATAAAGAATCTAAACACAATTTATTTCATATATTCAACATTTATCTCATTAGAACCTAAAAGGTGAACATTATTTTACTAGTTTTATGCAATATATGAATCATTCTCAAATGGGATAATGCCTCATGAAACTTAGCATGTCACATCTTACAAACCAATAATGAACCCCTTACATATCGATATCATCTTAAAATACCATGTCATATCACTCATGATATGTATAGCTTCACATTAAAAAACCCACAATGGAATCATTCCAAAACCATAAACATCACTCCATTATCCCACCTATCCAACTATGGTGAATCTAAAATAATTTGGTCAATAAATAAAACTGATCCTTACCACTATCCAAACAATTATTCCATAAGAACTCAGAGTGATAAATATACTAAGAACAAGGAATTAAAATGAATTTATATAACCCTCACTTGGTTATCCCCCTGATTAAGGAACTTCATCCCATCCTCAGATAACATCCCATAGGCATATAACCAATGTTTTGATCCACCACTATGCCACTATACATCCCTTATATAAAGGCACTATATTGCCGTCACCAGATAATTCATCACCATAATATCCACCCAACCTATCACAAGAAAAAAATATATTCAATCATTTGAATAACATAAATATTATACTGTAAAAAAACTATATTTAATTTTTGACACTTTTTCAAATTGAACCCCATGTTTCCAATGAAAAAAATCCCATTCAGGAATTTAATTTTCATTTCAATACTATGTTCTAACCAATATAAATAATGATGGAACTTTAATATAGGATATGTCCCAATCCCAAAAAATAATAATCACTTGTAATCATATCATATATGAATAGAAATACCATCCATGAAATATAAAATAAATAAATAAAATCCGTTATCCCTAAAAATATGGACTTCCAACTAATTTTAAATTCATGATAAATTGGATTGAGGTCCGTTTGTGTCATTGAAATGACTTTATTATCAATATAAAACTCTCTAAAAAGTATTATATGAAATGGATTACTTGATTCAAACTTATTACCCCCCTTCAGAGTCAACTTAATTGTGTCTGAAAAAAGAATCCCCATTTCATTATGCATGCCTCCCTATATTATAGAGGCAGTTGTGTAGGGTCAAGGGATGATATCAGAAAATCAGGGAAATGATTCCTATAATATAATAATCATCAATAGATAATATAAATTAAAAAATCATTCAAAATATTTGTCGATTTATACTTATGAAATAAATAACATATATGATAGAAATAATCGAAATGCAGAAAAAGTACATAAATCAATTTATCATCCATAACATAGTTCAAATATAGAAAATAGGGAAAATAATTAAATTATATAAGGGGATATATTTTCATCATTCAAATTCTACATAGTTTTATCTCTAATAACCCATAGATCTTCCACATCCAAATCCACAACACATATTGTTCTCAATGTGAATTCAGAAAAAACGATGGAAAACACACTAGAGGCTTCGTGACATTTATGAGAAATTCATCTACGTAGGGTCTCATCATTTTTTTCTAGTATACACAATATTATACATGAACTAATGAATAATCTAATAGTAATAGATGTTAATATTAATGTTTCTTAAAATTTGATGTTCTATCCAAGATGTAATGACTCAATCCACATCGTACAATTAGGTGTTAACCAGAACTATAAAATAGAATATATTTTCTAATTTCTAAAGATAAAAAATATATCCTCAAATTTTTTCATAACTCATTCTACTGATCCATAACCCATCCTATACACAAAACCACAAGGTTATTTATCAACATTAATTGATAACTAATATATTATTAATGGTAGGGCCCTATATCTAATCCCTTGTAATCCCTTTAACCAAATGTATTCCTTCCAACACCATTCGACACAAGGGGATTCCAATTTCTATGTCTTGATAACTACATTCCCACTCATGTAAGTATTTAATCCATGTAAAATAACCATTCCCTATCTAATGGGATGTCTCTCAAAATTTATCCTAGTCAGCCTCTCTCAGCTAATAGATCTACTATAATAATAACTTTTTCAATCACCTATCACACAAGGGAGGTTTTATATTATATATGACACCCTCTCATATAGGAAGGGATGATATGGTGACCACTACACACTTACTTTCTGAGTTTTGTGAAGATGGGTGGACCATAACCCTCTCTCCAAATGTGTTATTTTATTTTAAACTACAGTCCAAGGTGGTCCACCCATCTGGACCACTACCGTCTCTCTCGATGTAGGACATAACAAATAATTAATTTGTTTCTCACTCAGTATAGAGTTAGGACCTGAAAAATACTCACAACTCCAGTGTAAGGTAAAATCCATAACTCTATCCCCTCCAATCTAGGTGAGTGTCACAACCATCGTGTACCATTACCACGGTCCCAGTGATTTAAATCATAGTCCCACTTCTTATTATACACTATAAACCTTCTATAACTTTAGGAATTATAGATAAAAAACTTATCCCCACAATACCAACATATTAGATCTTATAGTATTCCTATCCATCTCATCTTGCTACCCACTAGTGTCTTCTAGGTTAGCCATTATTTATTCTCACTTGAACCATTCCATCTATAATTCCCAATGTGTTTTCCCATATTTATAATCCCCAAAATATTATTCATCAAATATTGTTCCAAACTTATGGCATCTCACCTTTTTGTCACATAACATTACATTACATTTTACATACAGAGGATCTTTAAAGTCTAGTGTCATGGAAATAAAGAATAATAAAACAAGAATACAACATAAAAATTTATTATGAACCACTTGTAAAGCTTAATCATAAGTTCTTACTATGTACAATTACTTCATCTCATATCCTAGAGACATAAATCAATCAAAAGGGTGAGAAAAAGGCTCAGTAAGGAAAATAAGTGAAGTAGTTGACATGTGATCTTGAGCAATATTAATAAGAACATGATAAAAGTCATAATGCCATTAGAGAAGGAAGATTAAAAATATCATAACAAAAATAACATGAATCATAACTTTAATATGTGGCTAAAAAATTTCATTTAGAAATTAATGAACATATCACCAAGGTTTAACTGCGAGGTTTCATAAAAATTACCAAGGTTATTCACCAAGGTATCAGGAAACTTGTCATATCTAGAGACTAATTATTTACCCAATGAATTGGAGAGCTATCAAGGCACACCATTAATATGCCTTTACATTCATGTGAGACCCATAGATCATAGTAAAACATTTCATAAATAACCCATAGAGAAAAAAATAAATGGGTTTTATTTCAAAATTGTATCATTTTAAGAGTTCATAAAAATAAGGTCATTATATCATTTACAACCCATAGAAAGGAGTGAGGGTTATATGTATGTAAATTACAGAATCAAATATATAATATTTATATATTTATGAACACCCATTGAAATGAAATAATTCTGGGTATTAACAGAAATAAACTATAGAATTTCTTGAGAGATAGAGATAGTAATTTTGTGACGAAATTTCTGCATCAAAACGGCCATATAACACGGTTTTAAAAAACATTGAAAAGTGAGGGGACAAGAGTCAGCCCCTCATAAATAATTCATAATAAAGTTTAAATACATAATAACACGTAGATAAGAATATGGTATGGAAATTTTAATTGCATACCACATGAAAATGAAACATGAAAAAAAAGAAGATACAATTACTTTTACGAAAAATTCGGCAGCCTAACGACGTCTCTTAAAAATTCGGAAAACAAATTGATGAGAGAAGAAAGGGTCTATAAAAAATTATACATGAAATGGACATTGAAGAGAACATATAATAACATACCCTCAACATGAAGAGATGGACACTAGATGAAACAACATAAAGGAATTCTTGACTCAAAAGAGGATGGTGAAAGGATCCCTTACCTAGAATTGTAACTTCGAAATCTTAAAGGTTGGGACCGTGGGAGGCTTGAGGGAACCTTGGGAGGATTAATTGGGAGGTAAGGAGTCCAGAAAATCATTGAGGATAATTCTTGGATTGAAATGAATGAGGGAAATGACTTGGTATTTATAAGAAAAGTGAGTGAATAAATTATTAATTTCCAAGGGACACATCATCGTTGGTATTTTTAAAACCATGGGCTTTACCTTGGTATTTTCCACTTTATTTGGCCACTTGGGTTACCTAATAGAATATCTAACTATTAATAAGTCTACCACAAAGCTTACATCATTATTACATCACTAATTATGTCATTAAACACCCGAAACTCAAAACATCATTTTTTCTATTCACCAAAATTCAACTATTTCAAAAAAATCAAACAAAATCTCCTTACCAAATATCAATGCTCTGAATTCAAAAATGAATTCCATTTTATTATATAATTTTTTAAATAATGTTAATTTATTTTTTAAATAAAATCACTATTTATCCGAAAAATACAACTTTAAAACTATAATTCATTTTGTAAAACCTTAATAGAGTAATCAAGGTCACATAAAATTAGTGAGTAACTATAAGATAATAAAGTAACACATTATGAATAAATTTTATGAAAATAAATTTCCATTTTAAATTATTAAATTAATTATAAAATTGTAAATAAAATTTTTATGACAAACAAAAATACCAACACATTAACTATGATCTTTTTTAACTTTTAAGTTGCCTAAAATGTATTTATACATTCATGGGTGAAGTTATATTTTTTTGTCAAATTACAATTCATTACTATTCATAAGATTATGATACTATTCCTAGATTACAATTCACTAAAAAACCAAGTTGATCTTATTAGACTCTAAATTTCATACTAAACACAACTGTAGAAGACCATTTCTAGTATATCATTTCACATAATTAATTATTTTATGTAAACAAAAATAGTTTAAAACAACCCATTTTTTTCCTAAATTCATCAATAATACACATCCTATATTTATCTGGATACTTGAAATTCACAAAATTGGACATAAAAAGAAATAAAAATTTTATTCATATAAAAGTATTACAAAAAGCATCTACGGTATCGTTACATAGCCCCTTATAACACCAGGATATGACCTAAGTGTAAGGTGTGCTATGGTGATAGAATCATGGGGTGTCTTGGACAACATTGCTGAGTGATGATTTCTATCAGCCTGAACATCTCCCATAGGCGATTCCGTTCAAGCTTCATACGTTGAAGTTTGGCTTGGGCTTGGTCCAGAGCAAAGCCCAGTGATTCTACCTCCTTCCCATGCTCTGACAGATGGGCTTCATATGGCTCGAGTCTACTGGATGAGGCCATTAAATCTTCTTTCTGTATTAATTAACCAAGATAACCATATTTATAAAAACAAAACTTTAAGATTATAGTTTCCAAGAGTCATATAATAGTCGAATCCCAACGGTCATATAACAGTCGAAACCCAATGGTCTAGTTTTATTTATTACCACTTTATAAATTAAAGGATATTTTTTGATTGAGTATAAAGTAAAATAGCACATAAAATTAGAAAACAAATATAATTAAAAAGTTTGGGCCATTACATTCTTCCCCCCTTCAGAAATTTCATCCATGAGATTTTGAACTTGTACCCTCTGAAGAGAAAATGTGTGGGATCTTTTGCCTCATAGACTCCTCTGGTTCCCATGTGGATTCTTCATATTTGTGGTTCATCCAAAATACCATAACAAGTTGGGTAGTCCTATTGCGTAGAACCTTGTCTCAACGATCCAAGATCTCCTCCAACTGCTCCTCATAAGAGTGTTCATGTTCTGGGTGTACCACCTCTGGATTTAGTACATGTTAAAGGTCAGGTATGTACTTCCTTAAGAGGGATACATGGAATACATCATGACCTTGAGCTAGATTTTGAGGAAGCACAAGCCAATAGGCCACTACTCCCACACAATCAAGGATCTCATAGGGCCAATGTACCTAGGGGAGAGATTCCCTTTCTTCCAACACCTCATTACTCTCTTCCATGTTGAGATCCGTAGAAAGAATTTTTCACCATTATCAAACTCCATGTCCTTTCGAAAGTTGCCAGCCTAGCACTTTTGATGACTCTAAGCAGCCTTAGTGTTTTTCTAGATGGCATGGAACTTTTCTGTCATCTCATGCACAAGATCAGGCCCATGAAGCTTTCTCTGAACAGCTTCATCCCAATAAGTAGGAGCTCTACATCTATTCCCATATAGTTCTTCATAGGGTGCCATTTGAATTCTCGAGTGGAAGCTATTTTTGTACGAGAACTCAACTAAAGTGAGATGTAGATCCCATCCACTATTTAATTCCATTGAGTATGTTCTCACCATATCCTTCAGTGTTTGAATAGTACTTTTTGATTGGCCATCATTTTGGGGGTGATAGGCCGTACTGAAATTAAATTCAGTGCTCAGAGCTTGTTTAAGACTTCTCCAAAATTTTTATGTGATCCTTAGATCATGTTCAGGTACGATAGAAAGTGGAACTCCATGTATCCTTACCACTTACTTCAAGTAAATCATGGAATGTTGATCAAGACAGAAATATTCCTAAATAGAGATAAAATGGGTAGTCTTGGTGAGATGGTCCACAATAACCCATATCACATTATTTCCTTTGGAAATTATTTGGAGACCAGTGATGAAGTCCTTCGTTATATTGTCCCACTTCCATGCAGATATGGGTAGTGGTTTCAATACCCCTTTAAGAAGTTTTCATTCCTCCTTCACTTGTTGACATTGCAGGCACCTTGAAGTGTATTCAGAAATCTCTCTTTTCATATTTTCCCTCCAATAATGATCACGAAGGTCCCTATATATATTTGTTTTACCAGGATGTATGGAGAATGTAGATCTATGAGCATCATCCATCAAGTACTTCTTTATTTCTATAATAGATGGAGCACATAGTCTTGTACAAAATTTCAGTACACCTTTCTGATCAGTGTTTAACTCAGGAAACATCCCATCATTCACAACCTCAAACTTCTTCTATAACAATGGATCTTCATTCCCAACGTTTCTTTATCTTCTCTAGTAGTGTCATTTGAGAAATCATTTGGGTTTGGGTTGATGATATCCCTTCTCTTATAATTCCCTTGTCCATCTTTACTAGGTCATTGATCAAATGATCTCTTCGAATCCTCATCATGGATAGAACAACTCGGTCTTTACTGCTTAATGCATCAACGACTTTGTTTTCTCTTCCGGGATGATAATGAATTGAACCATCATATTCTGTAAGGAGTTCAATTCATCTCCTTTGTCTTTAGTTCAATTCCTTTTGTGTGAAAATATACTTCAATCTTTGATGGTCTTTATATATGTCACATTTCTCCCAATAAAGATAGTGCCTCCAAATCTTCACTGGAAAAACGATTGCAGCCATCTCCAGATCATGCATGGGATAGTTCTTCTCATGAGTCTTCAAATGACAAGATGCATAAGCGATGACCTTGTCATATTCCATTAGGACACACCCAATACCTTTTAAAGATGCATCGCTAAAAATAATGAATCCCTCTCCACATTAGTGAAGAGTTAATATTGGTGCAGTAACCAATCTCTTATTCATCTCCTAGAAACTTTCCTCACACTCCTTTGTCCAGATAAACTTGAACCTTTTTCGAGTTTACCTAGATAATGGATTATAAAGACATGAAATGTTTTTCACAGACCTCCTATAATATCCTTCTAATCCAAGGAAACTTCAAATCATAGTTATTGTTGTGGGATGAGGCCAATCCTCTACAAATTTTGTCTTTGCAAGGTCAACTGTGATTCCTTCACTGGTAATAATGTGCCCCAAAAAAGCAACCTATTGTAACGAGAATTCACCTTTACAGAACCTTCCAAAAAGTATCTCCTTCAGTAGAGTTTGCAAAATAACTCTTAGATGACCCTCATGCTCCTCAATACTTTTGGAATATACCAGAATATCATCAATTAAAACTACCACAATGTTATCAAGGTTGTCCATAATGACTCTATTCATCAAATACATAAAAATTGCAGGTTCATTAGTCAGTCTGATGGGAATAAAAACAAACTCATAATGGCCATATCTTGATCGGAAGGTAGTTTTTGGAATATCTTCATTCATCACCCTCAATTGATTATAAGCAGATCGAAGATCAATCATAGAGAATAATTGAGCTTGATGAAGTTTGTCAAATAAGTAATCAATTCTTGGAAGATGGTATTTGTTCTTTACTGTGATCACATTAAGTTCCCTATAATCAACGGATAACTGCATCGATCCAACCTACTTCTTCACTTAGAGAATAGGTTCTCCCCAAGGAGACACAATAGGGCAGATAAACCCCTTCTCCAAAAGAACTTGGAGTTGTTTCTTTAATTCCTCTATCTCTACATTTTCCATCCTATACGGGGTATTTGATATTGTGTGAGATCTAGGTAGGAGTTTAATGGAGAACTCTACGTCTCTTTCTGGGGGTGGTACATGAAACTCCTCATGAAATACATCAATGTATTCTTGGATGATGGGGACATTTTCTATCCTCAAACTCTATTTTACTTCATCTTATTCACTGATAAATTATATAATGATGGATATAGGAGGTTCTTCTAGACAAAGATCAGGTTGAGAAATCTCTACTTGGAAGATAACTGTTGGTTTTTCATTCAAGACTATTGAGATTTCCTTACTTCCTCATTTGATCTTAGCATTATACTTTGAGTCCCAATCCATCCCTAGTATAATGTCAAATTCCAGCATGGGAATGACTACTAGATTTTCTATAATATTGTGCTCACCAATGTTAATTATGATGTTTCTATACATTGATGATGCTTGGATAAACCCACCAGGATTCTTGACTGATAAATCTACTTTTAGAAAATTGGGAGTTGATTCTATATTCTTTGCAAACTTGGAGGAAATAAAGTAATGCGTAGAACTAGAATCAAAAAAAGTACTTGATATCATTGAGAGAATAACAATATTACCAGGTAACACATCATTTGGAGCTTCAACTTCATCATTTGTGATAGGAAAAGCATGACCTCTCTCCCTTGGCCTTTGCTGAGGATGATGGTGGTTCCACTTCCATTGCCCTCGGATTTGGACAGTGACGGGAAAAGTTCCCATGTGGTCCACACATAAAGCAATGGACATTAGGTAGGGCCTTCACCATCTTCCCCTTGTTGTTATTGTAAGAAAGATGAGGTTTCACCTCACTACGACAATCCATTGCAATATAGCAATCTCTTCCACACATATAGCATTTCCTACTCCCATACAGGCAATTCCCTGAATGCTTCTTCCCATATTTATTACACGTGGTATGTTTCACTTGCATGCCTCATATTCCTTGATATAAACTCCTCCCTAAGCTTGGAACCATTGATCTATTTTTTTTGTCGGATTTATGAGACCAATGCATCTCACCAAACTCCAGTTCGACATTCATCGCACTCCACATGATCTTCTCATAGCTATCATAGTCTTGGTTGGCTAGATTCTACCGCAAATGAGGTCTTAGTCCACCAAAGAATCTATCAACCATACCATTTGGATCCATGACAAAGATATATGTGTAACGTGAAATCCTTGTGAAGTTCATATGGTAGCTTCCCACAGATTCATTCTCCTTCTGCTCTAGCTTTAGAAACTCCTTCTCCATTCATGTTCTCATAAAACGAGGGAAATACTTACTGAATAACATCCCTAAAAACTCTTCCTACTCCATATATTCAACTTTCACTCTTTGCCTCATGTTTTTAATCAGATCCCACCATTGATAATCTTCTCCATTTAATAGATAGAGAGCCAGGATGACATTCTCTTTCTCTGAACATCGGAGCACAGAAATGATCTTCTCGATAGAGCAGATCCATTGCATAGAAATCGATGAGTTAGTCAATCCACTAAGGGTTGGAGGATGTTGACAAATAATGGACTCAATAGAATGTTGTTACCTTTATGGTGAGATCGGTCTATTGGCTTGATTTATGTTATTTTCCCATAACTTGAGTCAGTTGGTTTATCATTCACATGATTGTTTACATTCTGGCTTCCATTGGAGGGCCATTAGCACATGGTCCATTTTAGTCACCATTTGCACAGTTCCTCTTATTTCCCTCCATTTCTAAAAGAATAAAACCATAGTGAGAAAATTATTTCACATATGAATATTCTTACTATAAGGGATTTCATGTTTTAAAACTTCATGCTTAAACAATTACATTTCTCTATAAATCCTTCATAATGATTCATAAAAAAGCTAGTGATTAACCAAACATATCCCCTGGGAGTTTTATAACCAAAAGTGCATCATGGCCCCTTGTCTTGTACCAGGATACCCCGAGTCAACCACAAAACTCCTTATTAGAGCATTCACTCCTAGTTACCTTTGTTCTAGAGCCGCCTCTACCAGCTCGAATCCAGACAGGGATGTATTTTCATGATAAATGACCTACTTAATACTCACCAAAATACAAGGAATTTTCCCTATATTTGAACTTTTCAATAGGGTTCTTCCTAATGATTTTATAGCCAAATTTCCATAAATAACTAAACTATCCTTTGATACTAACTATGGAATCCCACCATTTTATTACCTAACTTTACATTACAATTTACAAACAGAGGATCTTTAAAGACTAATGTCAATGAAATCAGGAATAATAAATCATGAATACAACATAAAAATATATTATAAACCACTTTTTAAGCTTCATAATAAGTTCTTACTATGTAAAATTAATACATCTCTTCTCCTGAAGACACACATCAAAGGAAAGGGAGAGAAAAAGGCTCAGTAAGGAAAACAAGTGCAACTGTTGACATGTGATATTGAGCAATATTAATAAGAACATAATAAATGTCATAAAGGCATGAGAAAAGGTAGAATAAGAATATAATAAAAAAAGAACATGAATCATAAAATGAATATGTGTCCACAACATTTCATTTAGACATTCATGAACATATCACCAAAGATTAACCCCGAGGTGTCATAAAAATTACCATGGTTATTCATCAATATATCATGAAACTTGTCATCTCTGGAGATTAATTATTTACCCAATGCATTGGAGCACTTTTCAGGAAAAACCTTAATATTTCTTTAATTTCATGTGAGACACATAGATCATAATCAAAAATTTCATAAATAACCCATAGTGAATAAAAGTAATCAGTTTAATTTCAAAATTGTAACGTTTTAAGAGTGCTTAAAAATAAGATCATTATATCATTTATAACCCATGGAAAAGAGTGAGTGTTATATATATGTAAATTCCAGATTAAAATATATAATATTTATATATTTATGAACAACAATGGTTACGAAATAATTCTGGGTATTCACATAAATAAACAATAGAATATTTCGAGAGAAAGAGATAGAAATTTTGAGACGAAATTTCTGCAGCATAATGGCTATATGACATGGTTTTAGAAGACAATGAAATGAGAGGGGAAAAGGGTAAACCACTCATAAATAATTCATAATACAGTATAAATTCATAATAACACATAGATAAGAACATGATATGGAAATTCTAATGACATACCACATGATAGGGAAACCGGAAAGAAAAAAAAGATGTGATTCCTTTTACAAAAAATTTGGCAGCCTAACGACATCTCATAAAAATTAGGAAAACAAATTGATGAGAGCATAAAGGGTATATCAATAATTAGACATGAAATGTAATGTAAAGAGAACATTTAAAAACATACCCTCAACATAAAGAGATGGAAACTAGAAGACACAACATAATAGAATTCATGACTTAAAAGAGGAGGGTGAAAGGATCCCTTACCTTGAAGTGTAACATTAGAAGATTGAAGGTCGGGACATTGGGAGGCTTGAGGACACCTTGGGAGGATCCCTAGGGATGTAAGGAGACCTTCAAATCGTTTAGGATAATTTTTTGAATGAAATGAATGAGGGAAATGTCTTGGTATTTATAGTTAAAGAGAGTGAATAAATTATTAATTTCCAAGGGACACCTCATCTGTGGTATTTGAAAAACCATGGGCTTTACCATGTAATTTTCCCATGATATTGGCCACTTAGGACACCTCACACCATATGTCACTATTTATAAGTGGACCACAAATATTACATCATTATTACATCATTAATGATGTCATTAAACACCTGAAACTCAAAACTGCATTTTTACTATTCTCTGAAAATTCAATTATTTCAGAAAAATACCTAAACTTCACCTTAACCAAATATCAATGATCTGAATTCAAAAAAGAAGTTCATTTTATGAAAAAAAATTTCTAAATATTTTTAATTTAATTTTTAAATAAAATCATTATTTATCCCAAAAATACTTTTTTAAAACTATAACTCATTTTGTAATACCATAGAAGAGTAATTAGGATCCCATAAAATTATTTAATAACAATAAGAAAATAAAGTAAAAATTTATGAATAAATTTTTTGAAAATATATTTCCATTTTAAATTATTAAATAAATTATAAAATTTTAAATAAAATATTTATGACAAACAAAAATACCAAAACGTAAACTATGATCGCCTTTTCACATTTATGATGTCTAAAATGTATATATACCTTCATGGGTGAAGTTTTTATTTTTTTTTTCAAATTTCTATTCACTACTATTCATTACTATTCATATGGGTATGTTACTATTCCTACGTTCCTATTCCCTAAAAATCAATGTTGATCTTATTAGAATCTAAATTTCATAGTGAACAGAACTATTGAAGACCATTTCTTGTAAGTCATTTCACATTATAAATTATTTATTGAATACAAAATAGTATAATATACCCCCTTATTTCCCTGAATTCATCAATAATACACATCCTATATTTATCCAGATATTTGAAATTCACAAACATGGGCATAAAAAGAAATAAAAATTTTATTTATATATAAGGATTACATAAAGAAGCTAAGGTCTCGTTACATATCCCCTTATAACACCAGCATAGGACCTAATTGTAAGGTGTTCTATAGTAATTTAATCTTGGGGTGCCTCAGACAACATTACCTGAGTGGTGATTTCTATCAGCCTAAACTTATCCCTTAGGAGATTCCATTCAAGCTTCATACATTGAAGTTTGGCTTGGCCTTGGTCTAGAGTAAAGACCAATGATGCTACCTACTTCCCAAGCTCCAACAGATTGGCTTCAAATGGCTCGAGTCTACTGGATAAAGACATTCAATATTATTTCTGTATTAATTAACCAAGATAACCGTATTTATAAAAACACAACATTAATTAACCCAACAGCCATATAACAGTCAAAACCCAACAGCCATATAACAGTCAAAACCCAGCTATCTCATTTTAATTATTCCCACTTCATAAATTAAAGGATATTGTTTTGTTGAGTATAAATTAAAATAAAACACAACATTAGAAAACAGATATAATTAAAATGTTTGGGTAATTAAAAAACCCAATCCAAACCATACTTAATGTCTATTCTCACAAGCTAGTGAGTGGTTTAGATCACTCACACAAGACCCCTGTTAGCATCGTTAAATGTTACCTACAAAATGCTCTTAATCCATTCCCAGGAACCAAGTTAATCCTCATGTTATTGATGTCTTATCACATAACCTAATTTAAATTCTTATTGAAGACACTTAAACATGTCTTGTAGGACTCATCCAACCTCTATAAACATTCAACTCCCAATCCAACTGTATTAGGGATATCCTTAGTTCAATTGTGATACAAGATATTCTCACTTTCCGTATTATAAATATTCTTCTCATTACTACCAACTAGTTGTAGTAAACAAATGGAGGCTACCAATGTCTTATATTACATACTATGTTCTATCCATGGTCTCTTAAAAACTCCATTGAATCCTTCACCCTCTAGAATAGAGTTTTAATGTAATCTATGTATACCAAATGTGAAAGGGTTCAGTTATTTAATATTGAGGCGGATCAAGACACCATATATTTTTCCCTAGGAATCCTTCAATACATATTCCATTACCAATTATCATAGTAACAAGTAGACATAAATTCTAATATATTAATATTTATAATATTTTTCATTAAACAGACCAAACACCCCCACCATGTATTTACCACCCAATCCAATCACTTAATGTCATTGTAAAGCCTCTCCATCACTTATATAATATCATCTCAGTATCTAGGATAAAATTTCATGCAACAAAAATAGAATAATTAATAACAACCTACCATTGTTAATTATTAAAATTATTAAAAATATATATAATCATTGGAATATCATTGAGGATAACCACATAACTATAATTACACCAAACCTACATCATTCACCCATCTTAGATATCCTCTTTCAAAGACATGAAAAATCCCCATCATCCTATTATGATTAGACAATGATACTATACAATCCACACTAAATAAAAACTAAAAATTTCATCAAATTAAGATACATTCCATGGTTTACTAAAAATTAATAAAATGGGGGAATAACACACCTTAATCAACACATGAAACACTATGAAGTCACCTCTCTCAAGGGGAAATCAAATTGAAAAAGGGAGAAAGGATAATCAATTAAATGTACCTTTATTGATATTTATATCTTCCTACCACTTTAATTGGGATCACAAGTTAATTTGAAATAATCTAATTTTAAAAACCTAGTAGTTAGTCACATCATGTATGAGAGGATTTTGATGTAACATCCTTGTCCGACTGACCCCTATTACAGTAGTCGGACATGTCAGTACATGACATCATGGGCATCTCCACGAATTCGAGAGGCTACCAACTAGTTTAGATGGAATATGGTTTTTTTGTGGGGAAAGTATTCCCTCATAGATCAGAGTGTGTAAAATGATAAAAAATAGAAAATTGATAGTATAAGAATAAAAAGAATCATATAGTAATGGAAGTAATTTAATAGACAACGCAATATATGTAATCAACTGGAGAAAGTAGAATATCAGTAATAGATATAAAATTATCGAAATTGTTTGATGATTATATACAAAGTATTAGTAAGTGCAGCTTGGAATATAAGCATATAATATAGATGGAAAATACAAAAAAGGAAAATATTTGTATAAGAACTATCTTATGAATAAGCTCTGTCCTCTTCCTCATACTCAACAATAAATAGGAAACATAATATGGGGTAATAAGCTTCATGCTTAACTTTATAAATACATACATTAATAAATAAATTACACAGGTACGAAATGGTGCATGAGTAGGTTTTCAGATGCAAATCGTTGCAGACAGCAACTCACGATGCCTAGGCAAAACTGTTCAATAAAATAAATAAAATTAAATGTTTTTTAATGTTTAAATACATAGAGATAAAAAAATAAATAATAAGAACTTGGTCATGGTTCCTAAATTGACACCCTTCCCATAAAACATGCTTCTACAAAAGATAGATATATGAAAAGAGGTACTTCTATAATGAATAATAAACAAATTGGCCCATATAAGAGCATCTATCAATTTAATGAAGAATGATACCAAAAGCATGTTATTTATCTTGGATGTCACATTGTAATTTTATATATGAGAAAGATCAAAAACATATACATAGGGAAAGACAAATGAATTATACATGAATTCCTTCAATCCATCAAATCCTGTGGTGGAGCCCAGAGCCAATCCAATGAGATCTAAATAGAATCCCATGGGTTGTTGGGGTAATATCTAAAAAAACCAAGTACCTCAGAGTCAATCCAAGGTGGCCAATATTATGTACCTTGTATCACTTGAGAATTGTTTCTCAAAGCCCATACAAAGTATCTCACCTATGGGAGTAGTTATCACCCGAGGCATGACATATCCATCTTCCGAATGGTTTCATCTATATTTTCTCCCCAAGTGAACCAGTCTCACTCTTGAGTAAAACAAACCTATTATGAGAGCCTATATCAGGAAAGAAAATGTATATATCATGGTGTGTCAGGTTAATCTAACAGAACAAGGTGATTCGATCCATGGAAATCTTAAAATGGGACCCATATTCTCTCCCTACATGTATCACAATGGCATTGTAATCAAGGAACATGTCACAATGAAAGTCATTTATAAAATTGAATTCCATTAAATAAAAATCTCATGATAGATTCTAAATATATATTCATGTGTCACAATTTAATATATAAAAAATTAAAAAGTCATTAAGATCATGCATTAGCTATAGGATATAATGTTTGATCATTAGTAAACTTGACTTTTGCATAAATAGTTGAATATAATCATTTCCAAATGGAATTAACATGACTATAGCCACATTTAAGAAATGCCATTAATATAATTAAATTCAACAAGAATATACAATCATGAAATTAAATTCAAACCATCCAACTAACAAGCATAAAAATTAAATATATATTTGGTGACATCTAAGATAAATAATCAAGCATATGTAATAAAAAATAAGATGAGAGGCATGAAGCTCAGGCTGACCAACTATGTCATGTGGCGATAGACGATAGGCACTATGCCTAAGTATATGAAAAAAAACTACAAGTTATTTCACATATCAATTTTTAATTTAATACAATCCATCTCATTAGGGGGTTTTGTTAGAATATATTAGATTTTTATTTAAAAATAAATTTAACTCTATTTAAATAAACCAATTACATCATAAGGAATAATGTGAGTATAATTCATAAACTATAGGCATGTTAATGAAAGGAATGATGAAACATGATCGAATCACAAATCATGAAAAACCTTTAATGTTTTTATAAATCATCATTTCACCCATTTATTATAAATAAAACACCCAAACCATATGGTGATTCCACAGTCCAAGTAATAGAAAACTATTTTCGTGTTTTTCACACCAAATTGGAGGCTAATAGAGATGTGAATGACCCAAGGATGGGCTTATCCATAAATATAGGTCATGTGTGACACAGAGAACCATTTTAGTGAAATTATTAATAATGACAAAGAATCTCTATAATGTTCCACTAATTGGCATAAAGAATCATCATTTAAAATGAGGAGAAACGATGAGAAAGATCATAAACCCCTGTGTATATGTAGTTTCACACCACTTGGCCATTATCTAGAAATGATTAAAAAAATAATTTAAGAAAATGATGAATTTTTCAAATTATCTGAATTTAGGTTAAAATAATATTTTAATAAAATAGTGAAGTAGATGGAAGAGGAAAATATAAAATAGATGGGTGTGTAAGGGAGAGGTTACCAAGAGCATTCTGTTGCTTCCAATAGTGAAGGATTTTGTAGAGAATTTAGGAAGAAAGAAAAAAAACCCTAGGGATAGGGGAGGAGGTGAACTAGGTTTGGAAGAGGAGGGGATGAAATTTGAGGATACGTATAAACACAAAATGAGGTCTAGATCATTCATTATGGGTAATAGGGTAAATTTACCCTCAAAATTGGGTCTCAGAGTTTGGATAAACTATAGAACAACCGTGTGGTGAATGGTGTTTGGTTACTACCTATGTTTTACTAAATGTGAGGAATTATAAAATGGTTTGGTTTAACCATTAATAACCCATGTACTTCAAATCATCTCACCTATAAAATCATATTGGTTAACTATTGGGGGTTCATGGTTTCAGAAAAAACATTCCCCCAGTGTAGACCCTCCAAACATGAGATTCTAAGGGATTATAACTCTTGAAACTCAACGGGACTCATAAGGGAACCGTAAATCCTTTACCTATATCAAAAAACAACAAATTGAAGTGTTACAACTCCTAGAATTAAAATATTACACTTATTTTTTAAAACAAACCATCCACCAAATAATAAAATTCAAAATCCGTTGAAATTTCTTCCAGTATGAAAACACAATACTCTACAATATCCCCATCGCAGAACATTTTATCCCCATGAAGTCTTGGGGAGACTATGAAAACAGAAATCAACCTAATAGGGTCCAGATGTATCATTTAAGTAGTCATGTTACATTTCCAGACATCCAACACACCTCCGAACATGACATTAACAGATGGCACATAATCCATAAAAGCTTAATTTATATATTCAATTTTTGAAATGATACACCGAGACAACACATACTTGAGACCATATTAAACAAAACATTATCTCATCATCATATACTCAAACACAATGATCTATATTTATTAAGGTAAAACTAATACACAGTTTTCCACTAATTGAAAACATAGTTCAGCATGCCCTTAGTGCTCCAATGACGCTCCTGGAATGATTTACTATTAGAAGGGTTGGAAAATTCCAATCAAATTAAAAGAATGGTCGAGAAAAAATATTAAAAAATGTATTGAATACAACACCCTATATATTCTAAAACGCAATATAAATTTCATTAATAGGTTCCTCATATACCGCATATGACAAGCGAGGGACAGATATCCTGTCGAAGTGGCCTTTGTCGACTTCCATGAAGCACTCGACATAGATGGATAGTGCATTCTAAAATCTAGATCTGAGTCCCATTAAAAGGAGGCATCATGAAACTCCATGAAGAATGATTACCAAATACTAAAACTAGTCTTCAGTGAGGCCTCATTCTATAAGGGTAAATTAAGTTGTCATTCACTAGCCCAAACATTGGAACATTCTTGACCCATCACCATTGGATCGTTATTGATAAAATAGTCCCTACTAATACTGATTGAGGATATAGGTAACCTCAGGACCAACAACATGATTTCAAGTATCCTATTCCAATAAAACCATAAACATTGATGATAATGGAAATACTCATAGAAGATAGAACGTACACTCACTAATGACACATACCAATCCCAAATTGGAAACAACAATGAGATAAAAATAGAGGAAAATAGATCATTTCTCTGAGTGTATCCATGATGTTCCCCTTGGGAACAAAGGTATTACTCAGGAATAACCATTCCTTTAATAACTACCACACACTTGGAGCACAACTTGGTCTAAACCACCCAAATGAGAAAAATATCTATTAAAATATTATCATTGACTAAGAATAATTATCTATCACTGTACCAAGATGATACAGTGATAGCGGACATGGTTTTCCTCAATTTTATGGAACACTAAGTGGATTTAAATGTTACTCAAAAATATCCAAGACACTTTCACCACAAAGGGGGTGGAGTTCTCTATATTCTTTTTGAACATCCTTCCAAATACAAAGGGAAGGACGATCAACCATTATAGTCCAACTTCTTTAGAAGAGATCGTCTAAAACTAACGACACATCACCATTAACCTACCATGGCTCCTTTAGCACACAAGTCATTACATTATTCTTAAAAAACCAGTGACACACATCCCTATCAAATTTTGTTCATAATGTTTTCATCCATATCCAACCATTAAATGGTGTGCTTCCTCCCATGTACTAACATGATTCTAGCTTACTGACCACATGGGTGACCAAGAGAATCACTGACCATTCCAGAAGGTCCATCCTAGTTATGTGTCTTACACATAGAGGAATTATTCTAATATATAATAAGTGACACTACACACCACAAGAGTTTCCTAAAATTTTTATTTATAATGATGTAAATTGAAAAAAATGATATACCAATCATTAAATAATATTTTGATAGAATAGATGATTATAAACATTCTAGGGTGAAATCACCCTAGGAATACATGTGGCACTCATCCCAAGTTTTTCCTAGGAGTGAAATGGAATAATAAATTAGGCATAACATCCCATCTGAACTGGACAGTGTTCCAACACCCGATCCTCCATAGGATACCATCCCAGGAACTGGGATAAAACAACGTCTTAGGGCCATGTCACTCTTCCATAGAGTTGACATGTGATTGAAGTTGTATAACTCAAGGATTAAACAATAAGCACTAAAATAAAATGGTTTACACCAAACAAAGTCATTGATAAAACACAATTTTATTCAATATATTATTAATAAAAAATGAAATAATTTCCTCACATTTTGATAGATATGTTCATTTATAAAATATTTGGTCGTTGATCATTCATTTAAAAATTTGATTGAAATTCCATTTTTACTTTACCAAATGCACTATATTATTTCGGGCATAAATATTTTTCTATAAATTATTTATACTTATAATTTTGTAACTGTGTTACTGAGTTAAGAGGATACACATTATATTCAAGGAATAAGAGATGGATTGGGCATTTGAGTGCTCTAAATGGTCCATGTAGTGAAATCTAGAATACATTTGGAGGATTGGAAATCACTTTAGTTATTGTAATGTATATTATTCATTCTTGCTTACATTGGGCCCATATTTGGAGGGGTAGTCAAAGTCCCAATTATGAAGAAATAATAATTATAGAAGGAGGACTAATTCATTTGTTTTGGAGGTCAATGATTTAGTTCAAGTGGGATTAAAATATTTGGCCAAATTTACATTTCAAACGTTAAAAGGATTTGTAACGCTAGACCAACAAATCTCTATTTAAATGATATTTTAACTATTTTGGAGGGATTTTTGGGGCCTTGGGAAGGTTTAAAAATTTAGTGGATCTTTGGAACCCCTCATAATTCTTGTAAGAAGTAAGTCATTGTGAAAAGATATCTTCCAAGAAGGCTCTCCTCTCCCACCTCCTATTTTTATTTCATTTCTTTCAGGATTATATCTTGTGTTTTTTCTTCAATTAATCTTCTTTTTTTTCCTTTTCATATTATTATCTTTCATTTGGGCTGGAATCTAAGTGTAGATACGAGATTGTGTGTTCCCTAATCAATTTATTGCTTTTGAAAAATGTCTTTACGATGACAACTCTTCCCATGGAAGAGTGATTTCATTTGTAGTTAATCTAATTTTTACTCCATTTAATTATTTATTTTACGTACATAAAAATAATTTAATTCAAAAATTAAATCAATTAATTTATATTTAATTTATCTCTTAATTGATCAAATTACATTTGATTGCGTGGTCAGGCTTGGGAAAATCTTGTGAGTGAAACCTCAATTGAAAATTCTAATCAAGTAGGGTTAGAATTGAAGGGTTAATGTATCATCCAAAACTCAACTAATTATCCAATCCAAGGAGGAGATGATTCCCTAATTTTTTCGCTGACCTAAATTTGGATTTTGGATCACAATAAAGGAAGGGTGTTGCGATTGGATGCCCTGAAATTAACCTAGGGATTTTTTTAAATATATTTAAGGACTTGTTAATTTACAACGGTCTGAGGGTTTAAATGATTAAGAGATCATAATTGAATGAATTATAATCATGTGATATAATGATAAATGAATGGTGAAGGGGGTAGATTATATCCACTACACCTTCTCAAATAATTGTTTTCAACAATATTGTGTCTTTATTTGTTCCTTCTAATTTTTTGTTTATTCTATTTTATTAGAGTCATTAAACAAAACCCATCAACGTGTGTAATTTATTTTAACTTATTTTCTTGTTTCATTTAATGCTATTAAGATTTGTTTAATTCATATCCTCCTTCGAATAATGGCCGAGGTCATCCACTGTGTTTCACATAGTTAAATTAAAAATATTTTTGAGAGCATGCGCAACAAAGCTCTTCAAATTGGCACCTTTTCCAGGGAGTAATGTAATTTTTTTTCACCCACAAGATGTATTTATTTTTTTACATTTTATTCTCTTCTTCTCTTATTTCTTCTCTATTTACCAAATATGACTTTTTTCTTCTTCTTTTATTTTCTTCTTCTTCTCTTTGGACCATCAACTCAATCTTCTTATTTTTATTTTACTATGGTCCACTTTCGTTCTTTTAAATTTTATTTCATTTATAGCATGAAATAATCCCTAGGATATTTTAAGTCCTGACCCTAAGACTGAACATATCCTTTGAGCTTGAATTTTATATTCTCAGTCTACGAGATGATTCAACATTCATCCAGTTGGAGATTTCCTCCATTCGTGGAACACTGAAATTAGAAACACTTATATATCAAACCAAAAACAAGACCCAATGGATGAAAATAACAGAAATGAACTTAATATAACAATTTGAGAACTGGATTCACTTGATATTAACTATCAACCTAATTGTATTACATACCCAAATCATGAATCATACATTGTCATGAAATCATTTTTTAATTAACCTTTTTCCAATTTTTCATGTCTTATTTATTGAGGACATAAAAATATTTAAAGAATTTAAATTGGTTTTATTGACCCCTAAACTAAGAAATTTCTATGAAGATAAAATAAAACAATGTGAATTCCCATTTTCACTTGATGGAGCTTCAAAAGACTAGATGTATTATTTAAAACCTGAAGACTCAACATGTTGGAATGATTTGAAATGTCATTTCTTGCACATTGTTTTTTCTGCATCAAGGACCACTTCTATTCATAAGTAGATATCAGCGATCAAGCAAGCCAAAGGGGAGTCAATGTATGAGTACTAGGTGTGATTCAAGATGTTGCGTGAATGCTAACCACATCACCAACTTAGTGAGAAAATCTTCATTCAATTCTTCTATGAAGGACCCAAACCTATGGATGAGATAATGGTGGATGATGTGGCTGGAGGAGAATTGGTGGACATGACACCAGTTTCTGCATGTGCATTGATTGAAAAAATATCCTAGAACTCCCAACAGTTTGTCAATCGAGGTACACCACATGTTAGGGGAGTACATTAGGTAAGTCATTCTTCTCTTGAGATTAATTTAGTTGATAAAATGTTGGAATAATTTACCACTATGGTGAGGCAGATTAATTTGGGTCAAAAAACATCCCAACCACTTCTTCGAGGCCTTGTAGTATTTGTACTGAAAGACTCCACCCAACAGAGTATTTCCCCTAATTATAATAAACAGAGGATTATGCCATCATATTTTCTAGGAGAACATATCAGAACCAGAAACAACCACATCCCCAAAATAAGTTTTATTCCATTGATCCAGCACACAACCAAGGGCGGAAGGATTAATAACACATTAGGTATGCATCTGGAAAAAAACAAAGGCCACCCTTTCAACAAAACTTCCATAAGCATCCACCTTAACAATATGGTTTCCAACAACCCCAAAGGAAATTTGAAGGTCAAGAATAAAAAATTAAACAAAAATGTAATTATCAACCAAAATTAGATTTTAATACTAATGATATTTTGAAAAAAAACATGTTCTTAATCAATAGAGTGAGCTCAAGAGTCAAGTTTCAGAGCTGAGGGAGTTAAAGACTAAAATGATCCAGATTGCCACTGCCCTCCATGAACTGGTAAGTAAGAATTCAGGAAGTCTACCATCCCAACCTACTCCAAATCCTAATGGGAATGTCATTTCCATCACATTGAAAATTAGGAAGCAAACAACTGATACACCTACACCTATCATTCCCCAGTAACCTCAAATCTGAAGAATCCCCAGTCAACAAAAACTAATGAGAAAACCAAGGAGAAAGATAAAGGTAAGAAAATGATTTATGTTGTTCCTCCTAAACCCCTATCTCTTCAAAACAAATTTTACAAACCATGAATATGGATAAAGAGGCAATGAAAAAAACGGTTTTAGGAATATTCATGTGTGTGGAGATCAATATACCTCTACTTCAAGCCATCAAGAAATTAACATGGTATGTCAATTAATTTAATGAATATTTTTACAATCGAAGAGGGATCAAGGTAAATGAGAAGATAAATCTAAGAATGAATATGTTAGTACTCATTACACCTACTCTAGAAATGCAAAAAAAGTGCAAGGATCCTTGAACATTCACCAACCAATGCACTAAAGGGACGTTTCACTTTTCAGATTCTCAATATTATTTAGGATCTTCCATAAATGTGATGCCTCACTTTGTATTTTCTTCTATATGTGTCGGTTATTTGTAGCCCAAAAGATTAATGGATTAGATGGAGAATAGATCTACAACATATCCACTGGGAGTCCCTGAGGATATACTTTTTTGGGTAACAGACATGATCTTCCTCACATATTTCTACATGCTTAACAGGAAGAATGGTCATGTAAGTTGATGTGCTCCAATTATATTAGGTTGGTCCTTCCTCAAAACATCATAATTAGTCATAAATATCCATGAGGGGACACTTTCCATTGAGTTTGGAGGCAAAGTTACCAGATTTAGTGTTATGGAATCCATGAAGTACCCCTAAAAGGTCCATTTTAATTTTGTTATCTCCCATTTGGATCCACCAATTAAAAACCCCATGGATTTTTATTTTCCTATGCTTAGGTAGATTATGAGAATTTGTTATAGTTTATTGTCTAAGAGTATATACACACAAGTTTCTAATGCACAAAACTCTCTTAGATTTGAAATTGAAATGGATTCTTCTTCTGATATTGATCATGTGAACTCCGATTATGACTTGGCTATTGAGTATGGTGATGGATTTAATGTTTTATTCTCTGATTGTGATGTTTTATATTTTGATTATGATTACATATGACCTCATATTTTAGTTCTTTCGATGTCTCCATCCATATACCCCCCTACACTAAAACTCAATCCATTGCCACCAAATCCCAAATACTGATTCATGTTGTGTGTTGAGAAATTACTTGTTAACATTGCTAACGGTATCTCTTTTGAACATGAAGATAAACTTTTGAATCTTTTCTTGGAGAAAATAAAGGAAATTGGGTGGAACTTTTTTGACATATCGGGTATTATCCCCCCACCATTTTCATGAATTAGATTCTTTTAGAGGATGGGAATAAACCAGTTATGAATCCATTACAGAGACTAAATCCCACTCTTTTGGGGGTTATTAAATATGAATATGAAAAATTGATTGAGGAAGGTATAATCTATCCCATTTAAGATTCTTAGTGGGGAGTCGTATTTAGGTTATACATAAGAAATGTGGTGTTACTATTTTTAAAAATTATAAAGAGGAGTTACTTCTAATGAGGTTGCAAAACACTTGGCGCATGTGTATTGATTATAGGAAACTAAATAAAACTGCTCGTAAGGACCATTTTCCCCTCCCATTTATTAATCATATTCATGATAGACTAGTTGGGAAAAAACACTATTATTTCATGGATGGTTTTTCTACACTTTTTTAGGATCCTATAGCTCTGGAGGATCAGGGGAAGAAAACATTCACTTCTCAATTCGGCATATTTTCTTACCAAAGGATTCCATTTGAAATTTGAAACACCCCAGGTACCTCCCAAAGATTCATGGTGAGTATTGTTTTTGGATTTTATTGTGACCTTCATTGAGGTATTTATCACTACTAGAAATATGACCTATTCTAATGCATCTATACCCCTTTCCCAACAGTTTGTCTAAACCATTGGGAAAATCCCACTTTGAGGCCAATTTTCACAATGGTTTGGTGAAACTATTTGTAAAGGGTATTGATTTCCCAACGGTTTGGCCAAACCATTGGGAAAGGCAAACATTGAGGCCACTTTTACCAATGGTTTAGACAAACCATTGGGAAAAGCCAACTTTGAGGAAAATTTTCCCAAATGATTAGCCAAAACGTTCGGAAAGATTATGGATTTCCCAATGGTTTGGCCAAACCATTTGAAAAATCCAACTTTGAGGCCACTTTTCCCAATGGTTCTCACAAACATTGGGAAAGGCTTATCCCAAATGTTTTGAGAACCATTGGGATTAGTACCCTTATTTTTAATGAGTATATTTATTGAATATAGTCAAATAAACAAATTTATAAATAATATATATATATATTCAAATATATTCTTAAAGGAAACTCTAGGGTAGAAGTAAAGTCGTTGATATATAATATAGAGGTTATGGGTTCAAACATCCAATGGAATTTTTTTAAAATTAATACCTTTACCAATAGATTCCCAAAACTGTTCGAAAATATATATCCCAATGGTTTGAAAAACCATTGGTAAAGACCTATACCAACGGTTTGAAAATCGTTCAGATATTTCATTCCCAATTGTTTTCTCCAAACCGTTGGGATATTTCTTTCCCCATGCCAAAATCACCCAACGGTTTCCCAAACCTTTGGTATATGCTATACCAATGGTTGGGGACCTATACCAATGGTTCCAAACCGTTTGTATAAGTTATTTTTCAATTAGAGTATGAATGATTTTATAGTGTATGTATCCTCACTTGATGAATTTCTATGTAGTTTTAGAAAGGATTTGAATCGTATTTTTGAGAAGAATCGGGTCTCGAACATTGAAAATTTCCATTTCATGGAAGATCAAGGAATTTTCATAGGTCATGTAGTGTCAAAACATGGGATAGATATTGATATATCTACGATAGAAATTAATTCATACTTACCATATCCTTAATGTGTGTGTAACACTCCAAGATTTCACAGTATGTTATTTTCTTTAAAGTAATTCAATAGTTTGCGCTGCATGCAACATCGAGTTCGAGCACACCATGACCTATCAAACTAGACATTTAGAAAGTTGATATAAATATTAATAACCACATTTTTAATTATATATATATCACATATAATTTTAACATTCATCATTTCTATTTCATAGACATAATATAAGGACAAATTCAATTTTTCAGATAAAAAAAGTATTTTTCAAAAAATTTAGTTTTTCCGCCTTCTAATGGAGAACCCTTTCTAAATATAAAATTTGGCCATTTTATATATTTTATATGACAAAATAAATTTATTATTTAGAAATGTCACATCAAAATTTACTTTGGGAAAATTTTTGTTATTTTTCTGATAAAATTTATTTATTTAATGAATAGGGAAAAATTTTGTATTTTAATTCCAAACTTCCTTTTAATCTAATTTATTTATATGAATATATTATCTATTTAATTAGTTTTAAAGTGTAATGAAATTAGGTTTTTACCCTTTCATCCAATGTTGTTCATTATATGTAATTTAACTTAGGAATTGAACATAAACAACTGTCAATCATTTGATAGTTAATATTTCATAAAAACATGTTGTTATTACTTTGACAATGAGGATTAATATTAAATTAATTAATACAAATTTTATTTTTTGAATTTGGTAAATTATTAATCATATGGAATTTGGAATATCAAATTTATCTTAGGCTGAATTTTTGGTATTTTTCTGAAAAACATCAATTTTTAATGAATAGTGAAATAACTAAGTAGTAGTTAAAAATCTGACTTTTTCATTTAAATGAAATTTTACCGCTTCTGTGAACTGAATTTAAAAAATCCAAAATACATGGTTGTTATTATAAGAAAAATGTGGTTCAATATGATAAATGTTTTGGTGAATAGTTACTTTTTACTTTTATTTACCGCGGTTAAAGGTAAATAGGGTAATTCCTGTAAAAAATAATATTATAATAATTCAAAATTACTATAACACTTCTCCTAAACTTATTGGTTGATATATTTCCGACCATGGGCATCTTTGGGTAGATTTTGGGACCCCATAGAGCCACTTAAGAGTGATTATGACACATATATTAATTAATTTTATGCAAAGACAAAAATGACTTAAAACATATATCTTTTAGTAAATAAATTTTTACATGAAGTTATATAAGTTATCTATTTGACTATAAATACTTTTTAGAAATTAAAAAATATTTCTTACATCCTTGTATTTTTAATAATTTCATGACATCAAAAAAATAAAATTATTTATGACAAAATAATGATGTGGTGTTTCCCTCATAAACAAATAATTTAAATAAATAAGATTATAAATATTAAAAAAATATCAAAAAAAAGTACAATTTTTATTGGATAATATTATTTCAACCATGAGTCATCTCATCTCAATCAATTATTAGTTTTGGACATTTAGAAACTGAAAATGATTCTATATTAAAATAATCTTTTCACACTTTCCTAAAGAGCCCTCCTCCCCCTTATAAAAATGCCCTCACCTCTAACCCATTACTAAAACCTATGAATCACCTATTCTCATCCAAACTCTTCCCAAATAAGCTCTCAAGATCCCTAAAATCCACCTAGAATCCTTACATTAGTCATAAGGCACTTCAAGAAATTATTTTGGTTCCAACCAAAAGAAGTTACCCAATTTTAAGGTAACATCTTCCCTAATGTTCTCTTCTTTTATTTTATTTCTCCAAAACCTAAAACAATTTTATTAAATTATTTTATAAAAAAACTAGTATCCTATATATAATATGTTATTTTTATGATAAGGATTCGAGCTACACTTAAACACACTTCCATCTAATGGGAAAAGAACATACTGTTTTAGTGGAGGGCGAGCTACTGCCCCACGAAATAATGGTTTTTCAATTATCTCCTCCCGCCTCTTATGGTGAACATTATGATAACACTGTATTTATATGTGATATATATTATGTTTATGTTTTCTCTATGATTAATTAATTTTCATCTACAAAAATAACTATATTCTTTCAAATAATTGTGAACACGATACTTTTATTTGAGTAAGTGCAAACTACCACCCCCACAAGGTTATATGATTTGTTTATGACATACATGGAATATATAATGGATAGAGTTAATTAAATTATGTAAAACATATATCATATGATATTATAGTGTAATTATAATATAACTATGTATCATTAAGTTTTTATTTCATTAAATATGAAATAGAAATGAAAGTAGCATTCATGCGTACAAACAGCTAATCGTCTCCATGAACAGTGCATTTCATTTCTTATCTCGCAATATCATGAAAAATAATATATATATATATATACTGGATATATATTATATATATACTGGATATATTATATATATATATATATAGGATATTTAAATCATGAATATGATTATGGAGATAATAGACTTTTTACCACATGAACAATTTGTAATTATATCATGTTCATTTTTGACTCAAGTACAAAATATCTACAAAACAACCATTATTAACATAAATGATTACATATTGTTTATAACTTGGTACTAAGTGAAATAAAAAGAACAAAAATCTTGAAAAAGGTTCTTATGAATGTAAAAATTAACTTTGGTTTATTATTCAGGAGATAAAAGAACAAACGAGTCAAGTCGAACACAAGGTAAGTGGTTTCTTATATAACTTTTAATTCAATGAGATTTTTATTGTTCTCCACCTATTTATTGCATGTAGTGTATTGTGTACTGAAATTTGATATATATTATCATGATTCACTTTATATTCATGGTATTGTGTGAATCATTTGGTGGTTATTATGTTTTGGTCATACAACTTTATTAATTATAATGTGGTAAGGGGGTTTTCATCTCACTTTTATTCCCATGAGATTCATGCAATATTTTCCACTATTACCTTTTGTGTGGTGTATGTACATACCATGATTGTATTTTTTCATAATGTACATTAATTTACAGGTATTTACACCATCATTGTATGATACTTCATTCATGGGGTGTATGTTTCGTATGTTACCAAATCAGTAAGGGAATTTCAAATTTCAATTTCCACTCGTGCGGTTTTACAAAAACTTCATTGATTATTTTTTCTCCATGATTATGTGTGAAAAAACTATTTATTTACTTATATATTAATTTTTACTCCCCTTCATGTAGATATAACTTTGATACACATAATCACACCATAGATAAAATCTCAACTCATTGATATGAACATCATAAGAGTAATCATAACTCAATTTCCATTCATTGAGTTAAACATCCAAGTCACTGGTATTGTTTTTACAAGAATATGTGTGAATTTTCATTGATTGATTTACAATGAATATCCAATCATATTGAGTGTGTTTATATTTTTCACACATTATTTTGTCATTGACATATCCTTAACCTATTGATACAGTCTTTATAAGGGATTTTATCTCAAATTACATTCCATTGAGACATCATTGTTGATTATGCCCCAATTCACTTGTATATAGTGTATATACTATTCTTTGAAATTGTATATCATAAAATTATTTATTCTCATGATATTATAATTTTTTGATTACCTCAATTTTTTGTATTCAACTGTCTCTCATTTGGTTAGAAACTCTAACTCAAATATCATTTTAAAATGTTTTAAGGATTTATTCTTCAAAATATTTCTCATTAATGTACATGTTTTAAAAATTATTTTAAGGATTTATTTATATGAAAATTAATGTTTTAAAATTAAAATTTCTTTTAAATGTTTAAATTTATTATGGGAAACTATGTTTCAAAAATCATTTCTAAAAAACCACTTGAAAAATTGTGATACGTTAAATGTTTTCAAGAAAAAGGGGGATATTTCTCTCAAATAGTTTTTTTGATTATTTTAATCATTAAAATATCCTTCATTATTCTCTATTGAGTTTAATCTATTATAATACAATATTCCATATTGTATTGAATGAGTTATGTTTGACTGTGGTTGTTCTATTTTTATACCATTCATAGATTGTGGTTAAAATATTGACATTTTGTATGCTAGTTTTAATATGAATGTTTAGATTATGTTTCAACATTTTCATATGAGGAATTCATTATAATTAATAAGTGTTTTGTGGAACCTGCTATAGCTCCTCAATGCATCGGTAGGTCTCATGAGACAAACTAGTGTCTTGGCATAAGGCCTTGACAAAATCTTATTTGTAGTCTTGGAAAGAGGCATTGACTATGTAGTTATGATGTCCAACATTATTCATTTCATCATTATGAGATTAGATACTGATATTTCATGTGGTTATATGACATGTTGAATCCCCATGACTAGGTTTTATTAAGGAATTATTTACTCACCTCATATTTATGACATAAAGTGTTCATTTTTATTATTTATAAAGGCATGTGTTTTCAATTATTCACCATGCCTAATGTTTATGTTATCATCTGAGATTTTTCTTACTCTTACTGAGCATCTAAGAACACCCGTTTTTTATGTTTTATTTTACAAGGATTCAAAGATGTGTATTATGATTTATATGCCAAGTTATGCTAGGGTATTAATAGTGTTCTGAAAGGATAATTTATGTCGTGTTTTATTTATTTTAATGTTTAATGCAGTACTCATGTATGTAATCTATTTCCCAAGACTACTAAACTGATTGGTCTTTTGGGACATGATTTCATGTATCATCCCAATGTTATGTAATAATGCACCAACTCTGGGTAACGGGGGTCGGGTCATTACACATGGTATCAAGAGAAGTTTAGTACAAACCTTGGAAGCTATATTAAGAGAAATTACGATTTATAAAATACTGACCTGAGATAAACATTGAGGATTAGTATAAAATAACATCCATAAATTTTGGTAATGTAAACATTATGTGGTTTTTCCAAGAAATAAATCCCTTTATAGATACGATAAGGTAGTGGCAGCTCTAACACAGATGTACCTAGGAGTGAAAACTCCGACAAGGAGTTTCGGGCTTGACCCGGGGTATCCTGGTACATGACAACGGGCCTTGATGAACTATTGGTTATAAATCTCTCGGGGGATATGTTTAGGACAATTCCCATTTTCATTACAAATGAATTTGAAGGATTTTCAGATAATATGAGAACAAATAATATTTGAAATTCCTAATGAGTTTTAGATTTAAAATAAGGTGTCATGATATTCTCTAAATGATTTTATGAATATTTTTACTCACACAATGCTTCTGGTTTTAGTCAATGGATGGATTCCATGGAATCCACAGTAACATTGAGCATGATGTACAAGGTGGGCATGGTGGTGGAAATGGGCACCGAAATAGAATGTTGATAGGCGTAAAAGATATCATGTTCATGACAAATCAATTTTCCACGAATTTGATCAACAACATATATATTAACCAACTCTCAGACTCAACAAAGAAGACAAAGGTGTTAAATGATAAGAGCTCCAACAATGGAGACTGTGGTGAAAAGAAAGATCATTTTCCATCATGCTACAAGTGTGGAAGGAGACACCCAGTAAAATTTATCAATGGAACAAAGAAATTCTTTATGTGTGGGAAATAATGGCATAATGTAAAGAATTTTTGATGAAAAAGAAATAGTACTATGGAAGAAAATAAAAATAATCCTAAGAATCCAATTACAGTCATTTTCCGTAAATATAAGAGACCTTGGAATTAAACGATTCAATTCTCTATTCTATTGTATAACCTCTATGTCAAGGAAAAACCTATGTATAAATAAATTGATGGACAAATATTTAAAAGTATGTGATTTATTTGGAAGAATATTCTCTTGTAGGTGTTACCAGGAAGTTTGTTATGTGAAAACCCTATTTGATGAAGAATTATCTTTTATTTTGTGGATTTAGTTTTAATTAACTATTTGTGTTTATGTGATCCTTGAATTTGAGGTAATTATAGTTTATTAATTTATGGGATGAAAACATGAGGTATGAGATTAAAAATGTGGTTAAATTATGTTTTTTTTATATTGATGAATTTATCACATTTTGTTAATGTTATAAAATATTCTCTCTGAAAATGGACAATACACAGACCATGTGACAACCCATCGCCTCAAAAAATGCTACGAGAATCAAACCCACAACCAATGTGTGACTAGGATTTATTGCCTTCCAATAGACTACGTGATGTCCCTGGTTAATATGACTAATTATTTTATGTTAAATGATTTTATGGATAAAGAATATGTCGATTTAGGGAACTTATGATTTATCCTTAGTATAAAAAAATGATTTTGTCATTATGTGATAAAAGTTATTTGGGAAGATGTTCCATCTTTTGGTACAACTCTATGCCTTAAGAAAATATAATTGAATGGGATTTAATTTAAGGAGTAATGGTGCATTTTTTAATCTATTTTCTTATTGTGGATTTATAGATATTTGGGTTATTTATGAAAATGATTAACCTATCATTGAGAATATGTGATTAAGTTAATTACTTTTAAGTATGTGAAATTATGATTAGTAGATGTTATTTGGAGATATACTTTAACATTGAAGAATATGTAATAAAATTCTTTTGAGTTTTGGGTTTCAATCATAGATTGTATTATAATGAATTATTTTAAGGACAATTGTTTATTGAATGGTATTTACTGAACATTGGGTGTTATTGGTTTAATTTTAGAAATTAAGATTAGTATTTCTTTCTCTAAAGGATTATCTTTCTTGGGGATCATCTAATCTTGTACTAATTATTTTGGTTTTGGTTAATATCTAAAGAAAATGTAAATATATATTTTATCCTTTGTGGATCAAGTGATTCTCTAGAGGTAGATTCTAGCACTTTAGGTGTGACCATGTCATATTGAAAACACATCGTTTAGACTAAGAGATGACGTAGTCGTAAGAATTTATTATAGGATGAAACTCAACTTAAAAATTATGTATATCTATTATTGTAATTAGTAAATATCATAAATAAATTCCCCAACTTTATGAAACGGAACATAAAACAACAAAAGGGTTACCCATTTACTTTTCCAACTAGGAAACTAATGACCATTTTTCCAATCATAAGATTGTGGTTTTCCTATTGTCAAATTTCTCATGATCATGTTTTCTATCACTATCCACCAGAACATGACACTTAGTTTATCTTTCATGTCTATGTTTTCATACATGGAATCCTAGTACGGGTTATCTCGGGTGACCTTTATACTTATCATTATTTATTTTAAAGTGATAGTTTTATTAACTTTTTTTTGATGTGGGAATTTAAATGATGTTCCCAATCTCAATTTTAAAATTTTGCGGTCACAATTTCGAAAATGGGGATGAATGTAACGCCCCATGATTTCACAATAAGTTATTTTCTTTAATGTAATTCATTAGCTTGTGCTACACGCAACACTGAGTTTGAGCACCCCATGACCTATCAAACTAGCCTATTAAAAAGTTGTTATGAATATTAATAACCACATTTTTAATTTTATATATATCCCATATAATTGTATCATTCATATTTTGGTTTTCTTAGACATAATATAAGGAAAAATTCATTTTTTAGATAAAACAAGTATATTTTAAAAAATGCAGTTTTTCTGCCCTTTATTGGAGAACCCTTTCTAAATAAAATATTTGGCACTTTTATATGATATATTGGACAAAGTAAAATTCTTCTTTTGAATCGGGATGTCAAAATTTATTTTGGGTAAATTGTTGGTATTTTTCTAATAAAATTCATTTTCTAATGAAAAGTGAAAAATACAGTATTTTAATTCAAAAATGCCATTTAATATAATATTTTTATATGATTAGATTAACTGTCTAATTGTTTATAAATATTAATGAGATTATATTTTTACCATTTAATACAATTTTGGTCATTGGAAGTAATTTCACATTGTAATTGAACATAAAGAAGTATCACTTTTTTGATAGTTAATATTTCTTAAAAACGTGCTTTTTTTCTTTGACAATGTGGATTAATATTATATTAACTAATACAACTTTTATGATTTAAATTTGGTAATATAAAAATTAGTTTTTAATTTGGATTATCAAATATATCTTAGGCTGATTTTTTTCGTATTTTTTTTTAGAAAAACATCAATTTCTGTTGAAAAGTGAAACCACTATGTAGTAGTTAAAAATCCGAAATTTTCATTTAAAATAAATTTTACCACTTCTGTTAATTGAATTTCAAAAATAATACATACATGGTTGTTATTATTAAGCAAATTGTTGTAAATATTTTGTGAATAGTAACTTTCGACTTTTATTTACCACGGTTAAAGGTAAATATAGTAAAAAAGGTAAAAAGAATATTATAATAATATAAAATTAACTTAACACTTGTCCTAACCATATTGGTTGGTACATTTCAGACCATGGGAATCCTTGTGTCGATTTTAGGACCCCATTGAGCCACATAAGAGTGATAATTACAATTTATAATAATTAATTTTAAGTAAAGGCAAAAATGAATGAAACATATATCCTTTATTAAATAAATTTCTACATGGGGTTATATAAGTTATCTCTTCGACTGTAAACATTTATTGGAGAGATAAAAATATTTCTTATATCATGGTATTTTTTTTAATTTTTAGAGATCATATTAATAAAATTATTTATGACACAATAATGATGTAGTGTTTACCTACTTAATGAATGATTTAAATAAATGAGATTATAAAGATTAAAAAATCCAAATCATGTCAACTATTTATTGGATTATTTTATTTCGAGTATGAGTATTCATATCATCCACTATAATTAGTTTTGAAAATTTAGAAACTGAAAATTATTATATAATAAATATTATTGTCAGAGTTTTCTAAAGACCCCTCCTCCCCCTTATAAAAAGACCTCACCTCTAACCCTTTTCTCACACCTCTAAATCCCATTTTATTGTCCAAAATCTACCAAAATAATCTCTCAAGATCCCTCCCTTACACCTATAGGCTTTACCTTTATTATAATGGACTTCAAAAAATCATTTTGGTTCAAACCAAAGGGAGTTTTCAAATTTTAAGGTAACATTTTCCCTAATGTTCTCTTCTTTTTTATTCTCCAACCCCTAAATTATTTTTATTACATTATTTTATAACCAAACCAGTATACTTAATATTCCATGTTGTTTTTATGAAAATTATTTGAGCTAAAGTTACACACACCTTTATCTAATGGGATTATAATATACTGTTACCGTGGACGGCAAACAAACGCCACATGAAACGATGATTGTTCAATTATATCCTACCGCCTCTTATGGTGGCCATTATGATGGAACTGTATTTTTATATGATGTATATTATGTTTTTGTTTTCACTATTATTCTATTATTTTCATTTGAAAAAAACACCATTATGATTTCCAATATGTTTCAACATGATAATTTCATTTAAGGAAGTGTAGACTACCACCCCCTCTGGGTGATATGATTCGTTCATGAAAAACATGGAATGTATAAAAGATAGGGCTAATTAAATTATGTAGCACATATATAATATTATATTATACTATAATTATAATATACCGAGGTATCATTATGTTTTCTTTTCATTAGATATGAAATATAAATGATTGTAGTGATCATGCGTACGTATGGCTAACCGTCTCCATGAACTCTGCATTTCATTTATTATCTCCAAATATCATGAACTAGTTATATATATATATATACTGGATATATATGATATATATATAATATTTAAACTGTTAATATGATACTAGTGATAATATAATTTTGACCACATGGACAATTTGTAATTATATCAAGTTCATTTTTGACTCAATTACCAAATATCGACAAAACATCCATTATTAACAGAAATGATTACATAATGTTTATAACATGGTAGTTAGTAATAAAAAAGGAATAATAAACTTTAAAAAGGTTCTTAATGAAGTAGAAATTACTTTTAGTTTAATATTCAGGATATTAAAGAATGAATGAATCGAGTCGGGCACATGGTAAGGTGTTTCTTATCTCGCTTTTAATTCTGTGAGATTTCCATTGTTTGCCACCTATTTATTGCATGCGGGGTATTGTGTACTGCCATTTGATATATATAATCATGATTATATTAATATTCATGGTATTCTATGATTACTCTGTTTGTAATTAACTTTTTTCATATTACTTGATTGACTACAATGTAGTAAAGGGGGTTTCATCTCACTTTTATTCCTGTGAGATTCATGCTATATTTTTTGACTATTACATTTTGTATAGTGTATGTACTGCACATGACTGTATTATTATTGTAATATAAATTAATTTATGGAATTTACACCATCATTTTATGATACTTCTTTCATGATATGTATGTTGTATATCTTAACAACTCAGTTAGGGAATTTCAAATTTGAATTTCCACTCATTCGTTTTTACACAAACTTCATTGATTATTTTACTCCATGATTATGTGTAAAATCACTAATTATTTACTTATGTAGTAATTTCCACTTTCTATAATTTATATATACATTTGATACACATAATCACTCCATTGATAATATCTAAAGTCATTGATATGAACCTCATATGAGTAATATTAACTCAATTTCTCTTCATGGAGTTATAAATCCAATCCATTGGCGTTGTTTTTACAAGAATATAGATGAATTTACTATGATTTATTTACACTGAATATCCAACCATATTGACTGTATTTATATTTTTCACACATAATTATGTCATTTATTTATCCTTAACCTAAGTATACAGTCTTTATAAGGGACTTTATCTCAATTTACATTCCATTGAGAATTCTTTGTTGATTATGTGAAAATTCACTTCTATATGGTGTATATAACATCCTTTGACATATTATATCATGAAATCCTTTATTTTCATGATATTATAATTTTTTTATTACCTCAACTATTTGTATTCAAGCATCTCTCAATTGGATCGAAACTCTAACTCAAATATCATTTTTAAATGTTTTAATGATTTATTCTTCTAAATATTTCTCATTAATTTACATTTTTTAAAAATGGTTTTAAGGATTTATTTATAATAACAATAATGATTTAAAATTAAAATTCCTTTAAATGTTTTAAATTGGTATGGGACACATTGATTCAAAAATTTATTTTAAATGGCTTCTTGATTAATAATATGACTTTTAAATGTTTGGAAGAAAAAGGGGGATATGTCGGTCAAATAGTTTTCATGATTATTTTCATATTTTTCAATATCCTTAATTATTCTAGATTTAGGTTAATCTATTATAATAAAATCTTATATAATGTACTGAATGAGTTATGTTTGATTGTGGATGTGTTATTTTTATACCATTCATGTTTGTGGTTAAAATATTAACATTTCATATGCTTGTTTTAAAACTAATGTTATGATTATGTATCAACCATTTCATATGTGGAATAAATTGGACTTAGTAAGTGATGGGTGGAGCCCTCTATAGCTCTTCAATGCATCGGTAGGTCTCATGTGACAAACTATTTTCTTGGCATAAGGCCTTGAAAAAATCTTATTTGTACTCTTGGCAGGAGGCCATGACAATGTTGTTATGATGTCAGGCACTATTAATTCCATAATTATGAGATTAGATAGTGATATTTCATGTGGTTATGCAACTAGTAGAATACCCATAACTATCTTTTATTATGGAATTATTTACTCAGATCATATTCCTATCATAAAGGGTTCATGTTTATTATTTTTAAAGTCATGTGTTTTCAATTATTCACTCTACATAATGGTTATGTTATCTTCCACAGTATTTCTTACTCTTACTGTGCTTTTGAGATCAACCATTTCTAATTTTTTATTTTCCCAGGATTCCAATATATGTATTATGATTGATATACAAGGTTATTCTCGGGAATTAATGGAGTTCTCAAAGGATGATTTTTGTTTTGTTTTAATTTCTTTTAATTTGTAATGTAATGTTCATGTACGTAATCTATTTTCCCAAACTACTAAAATAATCATTATTTTTGGGACTTTATTTTTTTTATCATGCCAATGTTATGTAATAATGCAACGAATCAAGGTAACTGGGGTTAGGGAATTACAATTGGTATCAAAGGAAGTTTAGTACAAACCATGGAATCCAGATTTAAAAAAACTCTAATTAGAAAACACTACCCTTGGGCAGACATTGAGGATTAGTATCGAAGAACATCCAAAATATTTGGAAATGTAAACATTATCTGGGTTTCCCATGAAATATATCCATGTCTGGATACGAGCAGGTAGAGGCGGCTTTGGCACAGATGTACCTCGAATTGAAAATGTTGACCAGGGGTTTTGGGCTTGACCCGGGGTATCCTGGTACATGACAATGAGCCTTGTTGCACTCTTGTTTATGACACTCTTAGGGGATATGCTTAGGATAGTTCAAAATTTCATTACAAACTAATTCGAAGGATTTTAATATAAGATGAGAATAAATAACCTTTGTTATTCCTCAGGTGTTTTAGATTGAAACCAAGGTTTCATGATATTCTCTAAATGATTTTATGATTATAGTTTCTCATACAATACTTTCTAGTTTTAGTCAATGGATGGATTCCAAGGATGGCAAAGTAACATTGAACATGATGTACATGGTGGGCATAATGGTGGAAATGGGAACCGAAATTTAATATTGATAGGATTAAGACAAATAGTGTTCATGACGCATAAGTTTTCTAAGAATTTGATGAAAAATATATATATTAAACAATTCTCGGACTCAACAAAGAAGATAAAGGTGGTAAATGGTAAGAGGTCCTACAGAGGAGACCATAGAGAAACTAATTCTCATTTTCTATCATACCTATAATTCTGAAAGAGACACCAAGGAAATTGTCTCAATAGAACAAAGATATGATTTACGTGTTGGAAATAACGACATAATGTTAAGAATTGCCGAGGAAAAATGAAGAGTACTATGTAAGAAAAAAAAAATGTACCTAAGAATCCAATTACAGTCATTTTCCATAAATGTAAGGGACCTTGGCATTACTCGAGTCTATGCCTTATTCTATAGAATAATTTTTTAGTAAAGAAAGAACCTATGTGGAAATAAATGGATGGAGAAATGTTTAAAAGTATGGGATTACTTTGGATGGATATTATCTTGTAGGTGTAAACATGGATTTTGTTATGTGGAAATTCTATTTGAGGATGAATTGTCTTTTATTTTGTGTATATAGTTATAATGAACCACTTGAGTTTATATGTTCCCTGAATTTGAGGAAATTATATTTTATTAATTTTTGGGTTGAAAACATGAGGTGTGAGATAACATATGTGGTTAAATTATGTTATGGCTATATTGAAGAATTTATATCATTTGGGAATGTTATAAAACATGGTTTTTGAAAAATGATAACACACAAACCGTGTGACAACCCGTCGAGTCAGACAAAGATTTGAGAATCAAACCCACAACCAATGTGCCACTAGGATTTATCGCCTACAACTGGACTATGTGATGTCCCTGGTTAGTTTGACTAATTATTTTTAGTTAAATTATTTTATGGAATAAAGATATTTTTATTTAGGTAACTTATGATTTATACTTAGTATAAGAAAATGATTTGGTGATTAAGTGATAAATTTTATTTTGGAAGATATTATCTATTTTTGTAATGCTATACGCCAAAGGAAAATATAATAGTATGGGATTTCATTTGAGGAGTAATGGTGAATTTTTTTATCTGTGTTTTTATTGTGGATTTATATAGATTTGGGTTATTTAAGGAAATGATAAATCTATAATAGAGAATATGTGATATGGCTAATTAATTAAATTTATGTTACATTAACAGTAGTTGATGTTATATGGAGATATATTTTATCGTGGAAGACTACATAATCAAATTATTCTGAGTTTTGGGTTTCAATCATTGTTGGGATTATATTGAAGTATATTAAGGAAAATTGTTTATTGAATGGTATTTATTGAACTCTGGGTATTATATGTTGAATTTTAGAAATTAAGATTAGTATTTTTTACTCTAAAGGATTATAATATTTGGGGATCATCTGATCATGTACTAACCATTTTGGTTTTGGTTAATCTCTATAGTCAATTCAAATATATATTTTATCTTTTGTGGATCATGTGATTATCTAGAAGCATATTATAGTGCTTTAGGTGTGACTATGTCATCTTGAATACTCATCGTTTGGAAAAAGAGATGACTTAGTGGGGGGGATTTTTTAAAGGATAATACTCTACATAAATAGTATGTATATCTATTTAGGTTATTATTCAATCTCCTAAATAAATTCCTTAATATTATGAAATAGAACTTAAAACCAAAATGTGTTGTTCGTTTACTTTTCCAACAGAGAATCTTATGACCATTTATCACATCAAAAGATTGTGGTTTTATTGTAGTTAACATTCTCCTGATCATGTTTCCTATCACTCTCCCTCAAAACCTGACACATAGTTTATCATACATATTCATGTTTTCCTACATGGAATCCTGGTACGGGTTGGGTGACCTTTATACTTCTATTTCATTCTTTTAATGTTATAGTTTTATTGAATCTTTTTTTGATGTGGTACATTCAATGAAGTTCCCAATACCAATTTTTAAATTGTGAGGATGTAATTTCGAGGGGGGGGGGGAGAATGTAACACCCCAATAATTCAATGTAAGATATTTTATTTAATGTAATTCTATAGCTTGCACTACACGCAACACCGAGTTCGAGCACAGAATGACCTATCTAGCATTCCATTTAAAAATTGGTTTTGAATAGTAATAACCACATTTTAAATTGTAAATATTTACCATATAATTTTAACATTAATTTTTGTGTTTATTAAACATAATATAAGGACAAATTCAATTATTTGGATATAAGAAGTATTTTTCAAAAAATGCAGTTTTTCTACATTTTAATGGAAACCCCTTTCTAAATCCAATATTTGACACATTTATATGTTCTATTTGACAAATTTTTTTAGAACCATGACATCAAAATTTAATCTGGGCAATTTTTGGTATTTTTATGATAAAACTCGTTTTTAATGAATAGTGAAAAATACTTTATTTTAATTCCAAACTACCTTTTAATATAATTTATTTGTACGATTATATTGTATTTTAAATTTTTTAAATTGTAATTGGATTATTTTTTTACTATTTAATACATCTTTGGTCATTATAAGTAATTTTCCTTTGAAATTGAACCTAAACAAATGTCAATCTTTTGCTAGTTAATATTTCATAAAAATACAATTTTTGGTTTTGACAATGAGGATTAATATTAAAATGATTATTCCAAATTTTATGTTTTGAATTCTGTAAAATAGAAATAATTTTGGAATTTGGAATGTTGAATATATTTTAGGCAGATTTTTTGGTATTTTTCGGAAAAACATTAATTTTTTATGAATAATGAAACCACTATGTAGTAGTTAAAAATTTGACAATTTCATTTAAATGAAATTTTACTGCTTCTGTGAATTGAATTTTGAAAATATAAAATACATGACTGTTATTAGTAAGTAAAATGTGGTTCAATAAAATTAAAATTATTTTTTTGAATAGTAACTTTTGAATTTTATTTTCCGTGGTTAAAAGTAAATAAAGAAATTCAAGGTAAAATGAATATTATAATAAACAAAATTACCTTAAAAATTGTCCTAACCTTATTGGTTGATAAATTTACAATCGTGGGTATCTTGGGGTCGGTTTTGGGACTCCATGCAGCCACTTTATAGTGATAATGACACTTTATTTAAATAATTTTAAGTAACGAAAAAAATGACTTAAAGATATATCTTTTAGAAAATAAATTTATAAACAAGGTTATGTAAGTTATCTCTTCAACTGTAAATATTCATTATAATGATAAGAATATTTAATACATCAAGGACGATTTTTTTAATTTTCAGACAGGAAATAAATAACATTATTTATGAAAAAATAATGATGTAGTGTTTACATCATTAATGAATGATTTAAATAAATAAGATTATAATGATTAAAAAAATTCTCATAACCTACCCAATTTTTATTGGATGATTTTATTTCGACCTTGAGTAATATTATCATCTACTATAATTAGTGTTGGTCCTTTAGAATCCAAAAATCATTATGTAATAAAATAATCATTTTACACTTTCTTAAAGAGCCCCTCCCCCTTATAAAAAGATCTTACTTCAAACCCATTACTCACACCTCTAATTCCCCTTGGATTATCCAAACTCTACTTAAATAAAATATCATGATCCTAAAATTATTCCCACAATCATTGCCTTAGGTATAAGGATCTTCAAGAAATCCTTTTGGTTCAAACCAAAGGGAGTTACCCAATTTTAATGTAACATATTCTCTAATGTTCTCTACTTTTATTTTACTTCTCCAACCACATAAAATATTTTTATAACATTATTTTATTAAAAAAAATCTGTATCCTCAATATAATAGGTTGTTTTTATGAGAATTATTATAGCTAAAATTACACACAACTTCATCTAATGGGAAAAAACATACAGTTTTTGTAGATGGCGAACTACTGCCTCACGAAACGATGATTGTTCAATTATCTCCTACCACCTCTTATATTGGCAATATTAACGGCACTATATTTATATATGATATATATTATTTTTATTTTTTCTCTATACTTCTGTAACTTTCATTTACAAATGCAACTTTATTCTTTCAAATGTGTGTGAACACAATAATTTAATTTGAGGAAGTGCAGACTACCTCCCCCTATATGTGATATGATTCATTCATGACATACATGGAAAGTATAAAGGATAGAGTTAATTAAATTAAGTAAAAAATATATCATATTATATTATAAATTAATTATAATATACCTATCTATCATTAAGTTTTCATTTAATTAAATATGAAATAGAAATGAATGTTGTGTTCATGTGTGCGTACGGCTTACCGTCTCCATGAACGATGCATTTCATTTCTTATCTCGGAATATCATTTAATAAATATAAATATATCTATATATATACTGGATATATATGATATATATATATTATATTTAAAATATGAATATGATTATGGAGGTAATATACTTTTGACCACATGGAGAATTTGTAACTATATCAAGTTCATTTTTGACTCAAGTACCAAATATCTACACAACAACCATTATTAACTTAAATGATTAAATAATGTTTATAACATGGTAATAATTAATATAAATTGATTAATAAACATGAAAAAGGTTTTTAATAAGGTAAATATTATCTTTTGTTTATTATTCAGGAGATTAAATAACAAACAAGTCAAGTCGGACACGTGGTAGGGGGTTTCTTATCTCACTATTAATTCAATGAGATTTACATTTTTCACCACCTATTTATTGACTGTGGTTTATTTTGTAATTACATTTGATATATATTGTCATAATTATATCTATATTCAAGGTATTCTATGATTCATTTGGTGGTTATTAACTTTTGTTCATACGACTCGATTGATTACAACGTGGTAAGAGGGGTTTCATCTCACTTTTATTCTCGTGAGATTCAAGCGAAATTTTCCACTATTACCTTTTGTGTGGAGTATGTGCATCCCATGATTGTATTATTTTTGTAATATAAATTAATTTAGGGGTATTTACACCATCATTTTATGATACTTCTTTCAGGGGGTGTATGTTTCGTATGTTACCAAATCAGTAAGGGAATTTCAAATTTCCATTTCCAGTTATTCGGTTTTACGCAATCTTCTTTGATTATTTTACTCCATGATTATGAATGAAATCACTATTTATTTACATATGTAGTAATTTAGACTTCCCTTTGTGTGGATATACTTTCTATATAGATAATCACTCCATTGATAATATCTCAATTCATTTATATGAACTTGATATGTTTAATCTTAACTCAACTTCCATTCATTGAGTTAAACATCCAAGTCAATGGTGTTGTTTTTACAAGAATATGTGTGAATTTACTATAATTCATTTATAATGAATATCCAATAATATTTAGTGCATTTATATTTTCCTCACATAATTATGTCATTTATTTATCCTTAACCTACGGATTATGTCTTTATAAAGGATTTTATCTCAATTTACATTCCATTGAGACATCTTTGTTGAGTATTCACCAATTCAATTTATATGTTGTATATACTATCCTTTGAGATAGTATATCATGAAATAATTTATTATCATGATATTATAATGTTTTTATTACTTCAATTATTTATATTCAAGCATCTCTCATTTGGTTAGAAATTTGAACTCAAATATCATTATCAATTGTTTTAAAGATTAATTCTTATAAATAATTCTCATTAATTTCACGTTTTTAAAATGGTTTTATGGATTTATTAATATGGACAATAATTTTTTAAAATTATAATTATTTTTAAATTTTTCAAAGTGGTATGGGACATTTTGATTGAAAAATTTATTTTAAACGACTTCTTGATAAATATTGAGACTTTAAAATGTTTTCAAGAAAAATGGGGCTATTTATCTCAAATAGTTTTGATGATTATTTTCATCTTTGTAAATATCTTTCATTATTCCTAATTGAGGTTAATATATTATAATAAAATCTTCTATATTTTATTTAATGAGTTATATTTGACTAGGGATGTGCTATTTTTATACTATTCTGGGTTTGCGGTTAAAATATGGACATTTAGTATGCTAGTTTTAATATTAATGTTTTGATAATGTTTCATCCTTTTAATATGAGTAATGAATTGGACATAGTAATTGACAGGTGGAGCCAGCTATATATCCTCGATGCATCGATAGGTCTCATGAGACAAACATGTGTCCTGGTATAAGGCCTTGAAAAAATATTATTTGTAGTATTGGCAAGATGCCTCGACTACGTGGTAATGATGTATAGAATTATTTAATCCATCATTATGAGATTAGGTACTAATATTTCATGTGGTTATTCGACTAGTAGAATACATATGACTATGTTTTCTTATGTCATTATTTACCCAGATCAAATTCTTTGCATATAAATTTCATGATTATATGTAAAGGCATGCATTTTCAATTATTCACCATGCCTAATGTTTATATTATATTCCAATGTATTTCTTACTCTTTCTAAGTAACTCAGCTCACCCATTTCTTATGTTTTATTTTCCCATAATTCAAAGTAGTGTATTATAATTTATATACAGGGTTATTCTAAGGGATTAATGGAGTTCTAAAAGGATTATTTAGGTTGTGTTTTATTTTTTTAATGTATAATATAACATTCATGAATGTAATATATTTTCCAAGACTACTAAACTGATCAGTCTTTTGGGACTTTATTCCTTATATCATTCCAATGTTATGTAATAAGGCACTATCTTTGGGTAAATGGGGTCAGGTCATTACATGTTCATGATATTAGATATTTCCTACGGAATGCATGATTATCTTGGAACTTCATCAAATATTTAAGTAAAATTTCTTTTCTTTTATTGAGACTACATAAAAAGGATAATGATTCTTTGTTTGGTTATTATTGAAAAAATTCCTTTGATGAGATAAAACAACATCTGACCTATCCACTAATCGTACAACCTCCACGGTGGGAGCTTCCTTTTGAAATTATATGTGATACCTATAACTTCATGGATAGATCCTTCTTATCTCAGAGGGTGGAGTTACATTCACAGGTGATCCCCTATTCATCAAAGTCATTGGATTTAGTCAAATAAATATACACAACCATATGAAATAAGTTTCCTTCCATTATATTTTCTGTAGATAAATTCCGTTCATATTTATTGGGCTCTAAATTAGTTTTTTTCTGACCATGAAGCTCTGAGGTACCTCATAATGAAGCTATATGCAAAGCACATGCTTCTATGATGGATGATCCTTCTTCATAAATTTAAATTTGAGATAAAGGATAAAAAGTGGTAAGAGAACATAAAAGAATAGCACATGAGTATGCTGACTCACACACTAGAGGATGACCCCTTGGACAAGGAACCACATCGAGACACTTTCCATGATGGGAATATTTATTCCATCTCTGGTATGTATCCTTGGCATTCTAATTTAGTTAAATAACATTGGGCCCCTGAAATTCCCAAAAATATAACGAATCATCATGTTCTAAAATTAAAGATTGATTCTAGGTTTTACGTGTGGGATGACCCCTAACTCTTGCTCTTGTGTAGTGATCAAGTTATTAGAAGGTGTGTTCCTGATCATCTATTTGAGTCTATTCTTCTATTCTGTCATACAGTTTCTTACGGTGGACCCTTTGGACCCCAACAGACAGGTAGGAATATCATAGACTCTATATTATATTTCTAATGTTTATTCCATGAATCCCATGTGTTTTGTAAGTCTTTCTCTCATTTCCAACACATTGGGAACATTTCTAGGTGACATGAGATGCCCTAAAAATCCATATATTATCAAATGTGTTTTTTAAGTCTTGGTTTCTTTTGATTATGTTAGCAAATGGGTGGAGGCTATATCCACCTGGATAGATGATTCATATTTTGTAGTGGACTGTGTCCACAGATAGATTTTTTACAGTGTTGGAGTAATGAAGTCCATCATTAGTGACCAAGGACACACTTTTTCAGTCATATTTTTCATTCCCTCCTTCAGAAGATTGGGGTGACACAAAAAACATGAACAATATACCACCCAAAACAAATTCTGAGGTAGAGGATTTAAATAGGGAGTTGAAACAAATTTTTGGGAAAATCATGCAACCAAATATGAAGGATTGGAGCAAGAACTTCGATGATGGGATTTGATATTATAGGACGGAATACAAAACTCCAATTGGTATTTCAACATTTTGGATTGTTTTTGGGAATTCCTATCATCTCCATGTGGATGTTGAGCACTAGGCTTATTGGGATATAATGAAATGAAACATGGATTTGGACCAAGCTGTAATTCAATGGAAAATGAAAATTCAAGATCATGAGGAGATTCAATTTTATTCATATGAGAACTCAAGGATCTACAAGGAAATATCAAAAGCATTGCATGATAAAATGATCTAGTAAAGGGAGTTTCATGTTGGGGATAAATTCCTTCCCTATAGTTCACGACTGAAGATGATGCCAGGTAGGTAGTGTTCCAGATAGTTTTGTAATTATATTATATCTAATTTTTTCCATTAGGGAATAGTGAATATCATAGAAGAGGATAGTGGAAGGATATTTATAGTCAATGGGGAAATTTTAAGAAATACATTGAGGGACTTCCTTCTGATGTAGTGGATTTCATCACACTGAATGACCCCATGATCACTGGATCATATTAGTCTATTCCCAACCCTTAAACTTTTATATTTTTTTCCTATATAAAATTATTCATTTTAGGAGCATATATCATCTTCTAGGATCACATTTTGGACAATGAAATATTTTAAGCGTGGGTAGGGGACAACATTTTTGGGTAGACATTTTCGATTTTCATTTTAGGGTATTTTGTGTATTTAAAAAAACAACAAAAAATAAATTAATAAAAAATAATCAAATATATCATGTAACATTATCATGTGAAGCATATGGAAAATTCATGTTTTGTAAATTCATTAGTATCATTATAAGAATGAGTAATATTTAATCATCAATGGTTTATTTAAAAAAAATGAATTCATCGATGATAAGAATGATTGTGTAATTATAAAACCTTTTTGATTTTGACATCATTATTTGTGATATTTGTTTAAGGAAAATTTTATCACTGATCTCTCCACACAATTATTCACTCGACTACAACATGTAAAATTTTTCATACTAAATTGAAGGTATAATCTAGTTAGATAATAAAATGCATTGGTTGATCCATACGTTCATTTTTCTTATGATATATTTAATTTCTTTACTAAATTGACCTATGTGTGTTTACATTTTATCTAATAGTTTTACTCCCTCAATATATATATATATATATATTTGTGTGTGTGTGTGTTTTGTCCTTGACAGGTTGAAACCACTCTTCATCAAACTTTGATCGTCATATAACTATAACAATTAGTGTCGTGAGGAGGTTAAACACGGGTGGAGAGTTGAGTTTGAGATTTTTTCAATGTGCAACTTAAAAAAACAAAAAAAAATGCGGGGATAGATGAATTGTACAACATATGGGGATATCTATGTTGGGATCTTATGGTTTTAAATTTGGTAATGTTTAAGTGTGTGGGTCTTGAAAATAGATTGAAAACTAATGTAGAACATGTTTGGTGAATTAAATATGGTTTTAAGAATTGTTTTACTAGACCTGAATATACTGAATAAAGGGAGGATTTATGAGATGGAATGGTTGGCATACACACACATGTAGAATTAGTGGCATGGTAGACCCATGATTTGTTTCTCTATGATTATTGTTATGAATCTCACTGGATTTGCTTTTGACACAATTTATGAGACAATGAATTTAAAATTTATTGATATTGACAGTTGAAGAGATTCATACATTTCCTATATTTTCACAGTGGATTGAGAAATTTTAATATCCATAACTTATCACAATTTTTTCAAATACATGATATGAGGTTTTTCCCAGTATTGAAAAAGTGTATGTGTGAGGGAGTTGATAAAGAAAATTTATTGAATATTTTATTGATAATGAATGAAATAATTTTCTCACGTTGTGATAAATAGTTTCATTTATATAATATTTGGAATTAGATCTGTCATATCAAAATATGATCAAAATTATGGTTTGTCCCTTTGAAAATCCAATTTAGTATTTTGGTAATAAATGTTATAAAAAAAATTATTTTTACTTAAAATGGTGTATCTATGTTCTTGACATAATGTGGTGAAAATTCTATTCATATCATGTGATCAGGATCATGCATGTGAGTGGTCTAAATAGGTCATGAAGTCAAAGTTGGACTCGATTCATTAGATTTGATATCACTTCAGTGATTGGGTCGTATCTTCTTCTTCTATGCATGGTTTGGGCCCATATTTGTAGGGGTGTTCTAAGTACCAATTACAAACAAATAATAATTCATTAAGGATTGATAATTAACGTGTTTTAGAGGTAAAATAAGCAGTTGAAGGGGGATTAAACTATTCGGACTAATTTTCATTTTAGACTTAAAAAATATTTGTAAACTTATCCCTCCAAAACTATTTTTAAATGTGATTTTAACTATTTTGGAGGGCTGGTAGTTCATTTGGGAAGGATTGAGAAAAAAGGTGTCTTTTTTGAACCCCCCAAACTCATGGATGAAGTATGGCCTTGTGAAAACATCTCTTCCAAGAAGGCTATCCCCTCACACCTCCTCTTTGAATTTTTTTTTAGGATTGTATATTGAGTTTTTTCTTCAATTAATCTTATTTTTTCCCTTTTATCATATTATTTTTCTTCTTGTTCAAGAATATATTTGTGGAGATGACATTGGGAGTTCCCCAATTAGTTCATTGCTTATGAAAAACATCTCCACGATGACAAATCCAACTATATAAGAGTGATTTCATTTTTAGTTTATCTAATCCATACCCCCCTAAATTATTCTTTCGAATCCATAATCATAATGTAATTAATAAATTGAGATCAATTGATAGAGTTTCGATTTCTAATTTACAAAATTTTCTTGTATTTTATAACATTTTCGGGCTTATAAAAATCATGTGAGTGAAACATCAATTTAAAAATGTAATAAAAATGGGATAGAATTGTCAGGTTAAAGTCTCATTCGAAACTCAATTAATTATCCAATATAGTAAAGAGATTTGTCCCTAATTTTTCACTGACAATAAGTTTTTTTCGATAAAAATTAATTTAGTATGATGCTAAAGGATGTATCAATGTTATCCCAGGGATCATTTTTTTAAAATATTAGTGTTCTTGTAAATTTATGTAGGCATCAAGGATTGAAAATTTTAGGGGAAAATAACTAATTTTTTTTAATCATGTGGGATAGTGATAAAGAATGTTGAAGGTGGTATATTAGATCAACCACATCTTCTCATATAAGTGTTTTTAATGAAATTGTGTCTTCAATTATTCCTTCTCTTTTGTTGTTTAGTCTATTTTCCAAGTGTTATTAAAATCAACCCCCTACATGTGTGTCATTTTTTTAACTTATTTTACTGTTTCATTAAGGACTATAAATAGTTGTTTAATTCACTTCCTCCATGAGATAAAAACAAAAGTCAGCCTCTCTGATTCACAGATTAAAATCACAAATATATATGAGAGCGTGTGTGACAACTCCCACCAGACATCTTGTTTTATCTTATAACAACTCGATAGTACAATGTACGCCTATGCCTACCACACCAAGTTCACAAGAGATAAGGACACATACCCAATATTATCCACAGGATTAACGACTGTATACATTCAAGTGACAAATGACCTTCAAGTGTTCAAACCCAAATTCATATTATACCAAATGACTATCAACTTGAATGATGACATAGACAGTTATTCATCAGTGGAGAGGATGAAGAAGGTTCACATGACCTTAAATAGATGAACGTGGCCTTGGAATGTATGGACCACTAGAACTAAGTATTTCAGAATTATCACCCTTAAAGGAAGGGTAAAAAACAAATGACCACATGTTAAAACCAGGGTGTCATTTTAGAGACCAACATTCCTATGAGGGATGACAGAAAACTAACAATGAGAAAAAATAGAAATTTTTTATATGAAACATCAAGGATTATAATGTTCTGAGGGTGATACCTATAATAGGATAGACCCATCTGAATCAAAAATCATTTACCCAAAATGAGGTCATATAAATGGAAAGTCACCATGCTTAGAGTCATCTCCTTTATATTCCATCATAGGAAGGAAGAAGCCTATGGATATGCTTGAACTCCATTTAAAGGAAAAAATCACGAAGAAACATAACTTCACATTCATTTGTGAGAGGAAAAAACATCCCATAAGATTCCATTTTTATGACATTAATACAAAACTCATTAATTTAAAAGGCTTCACACAAAATAATATCATGCATATTTAGTGGTTTTCTATTAACAAAAGTTGGTATTTGAAGAAGAATCCATAAAACTGGACACATTAAATTTACTATGTGTATATATCATAACATAACCCCATGGGGTTTGGTGCAAGTAATTTTAAGGAAAATGTGACAAAACATGGTCTCTTCAATCCATTTTGGGTTTATGTAAATAAAGCCAAAAATATTACACAGATAGATTTTGAAAATAATCCTAGAAGCTCCATTTTATCAACAACATTTCCATACAAACCTACAAGGGTCTGGTCATGCATTTATAAATTTAGTTATATAGGTAATTATTATCAAAAAGGTGTATTCCAGGATAAAGAAATCAAAACCCTTAGGGTGAAAATTATAAAACACATGATTTTATTACATATTCTACGAAAAATGTTCATAAAAGATAGTTTGGTTCAATGTGTTACCATCCGTAATTTATAATGTTACCTTACAATTTACATGTTGTGGGTAACTCCCATGTAATTGAAACCATTTAATCATGGGTAAGGAAAACTAATCCTATTCAATATTTATATGATATCCTTTAAACATTCAAACAATGTATCCATAAGTTTTCGATTATATTGGTCAACATGTTAAAATTTAAAAAGCACCCATACACTATATAAATTTGAAATTTTTTCCCATTAAACTGCGTCAAACTTATTTTGAAAACATTAAATAGATTTGGTCTTGATTCAAGATTTTATAGATACAATAATCACATTAAAAAAGGATTGGTTATAGGGGTCTTCACTTTCCGAATTATAATATTTCCATACACTCTGAAATTGGAAATTAACTACCTTTTAATAACAACAAAAAACTTTTAGCCTATGATAACAAGTATAAAAGAAGGAAAATTTAAAACTAGCACACTTGTTAGTCATATAAAAATATAGGAAATTTTATGTTCCAACTAAATCACTAGGCATGCTAAATAAGTGAAACTGTTAAAAGTATACATGAAAAGTTCAACCTAAGAAATAAATACTCAAAAATTTCATATAGGAAAGACATGTATATTTAAATTATGGGAACATTATAACTAAACACAAAATCAGTTGAAAGAAATAATGTAAATGGAATTTATAACATGGAATATAAATGAAATTATAATAAAACATGAATGGAACAATAAAAAATCTCAAAGAACTTAATAGTGAATCCTTAAAGTCTTAAATGGAATGTGAATCCAAGTGTGCCTATAAATATGGATAAAATTCTTCATACTTTCCATACCAAGTGACGTTTGAATACTGTAATAATGTAAATCAATAAGATTTGGAAATATTTTATTAAATAACGGTGAAATCATAATCAATGGTATTAGAAAACAACTTAAACACCAATTCCATCCCTAGTCACTATGACTTTTCCTCATGTGTGGGTTGTTCAGTTCAAGACATGGCTATTTACAAAGCACTGACACATTCCAAGAATCTCCTTCTACCATCCCAAAGTTGTAATAAAAAATGAAAACAATATCTGATGCAACCTTTTAACATCCCATCATAACTGAACACTAAACTGGTAGGAAGATCAGTCACCCATGAACTAATTCTCATTGCCCAAAATACAAGAGGATGTAGACCAACAACAAGGGAATAGGGTCTGTCCGATGAGAGATTATACACCCATAGATTAGAGTATACATAGAGATTAAAAATAGATAATAGATACTAAAATAATAATAAGAAACAAGCATCATCAAAATAATATAATAAACAATGAAAATTACGTAAACAGGTGGGAAAATCAAAATATCAATAATATATAAAAATTTAGAGACATTATGTAATGAGTATATATAAAATTTATTTATGGGGACATGGGAATACAAGCATGTCCTATAGATGGAAAAAAAGGTAAAAGACCTTTACTACAAGAATATCGATTATAGTCTCAGTCCTCAGTCGTGTGTCCCATTATAAATATGTAAACCACTTAGGCATCTAAAGTAGCACACATCCCTTTATCTAAAACATCAATCCTATATAATAATAAGTTACCAAATAGTGTAATTTATATGTAGGAAATATAAATCTCAATAGGACATAACCCTCAATGTCTAGGCCAATCCATTTCATTCAATAAATAAAAGACAATGTTTTAGAAATAATAAATACACATTGGTAAAAAATTAATTAATTGGAACTTTGTTCGGGTTCCTAGATGGACACCCATACCATAACACCTGATTTAGCCTAAGCAAAATATCTAAAAGGAGGTCCATATGTAAGGAATAATATACAAACTGAGCCATATAATATCATCTAACAATGTAAATAATAATAATATCCAAGCCTATGAATTATCATGGAAATCACACTACCATGTTATCATATAAACATGATAAAATAAATATAGAAGGGACATGAAAAATTAAGAATAAAATCATTATCTCAATCTCTAAAATCTAGTGGTGGAGTCATATTCCGATCCTTGGTGATCTAAACTAAATCTTAATAGTCTCTATGATAATCTCCAAACAACCCAATACATATGAGTCCATCTAAGGAAAACCTTACCATGTCACTTTTTTCACTTAGGGATGGTGAATCTGATCCTGTAGAATGTATCTTACATATGGGACTCAGTATCACCCAAGGCATGGCATAGCCATTATTCCAATGTGTTCATCGTTAATTTCAACCATAGGGAATTGGCCTGACTAAAAAGTATAATAAATCTACATGTAGAACACGTAACTAGAAATCCATATTATATCTCCTAGTGCATCAAGTGAATACAATCAAACATGGAGAGTCAATCCATGGAATCATTAAATGGTATCTATGTTCTCTCCCATCACGTAAGAGTGATCCAAATTTATCAAGAAACATTTCAAATGGAAATTAATTTATATACTTTCAATCCATTAAATAATAATCCCATGTCCAAATCTATCATGATATTCACGTATCACAATTTCATCTATTAAAAATAACATGACATTAAGAACATACATATTCTCTAGGATATAAGGTATTATCATTAGAAAACCTGATTTAAGCATAAATAATGGAATAAATGGATATGAAATGGGCATTAACACCTCTCTAATCACATGTAGTCAATGGAATTTAAATTAATAAACCTAACAAGTTTGACCAATAATGGAATTCAATTCTAGCTATCCATCCAACATTCATACAAATTAAATGTAAAACATGTGATATCTAAGATGAAGTATCAAGAATAATCATTCAAAAATAAGGTAAGAGGCACGAAGCTCAAGCAAATAAAATATGTAATATGACCTATGATTATAGACAGTAATCTAAAGAATAGGCACAAAACAATAGGTAAATTCACATATAATTTTTAATTTAATATAATGAACTTAATTTAGAGGGTTTTATTTTAAAATATTCCCTTATTAATCAATAATTAATTTTATTCAATTTAAATGATTCAATTACATTACAAGTCATAAAATGATTATAAGAAATCAAACATAGTCTTGTAAGAAAATCATGATGCCCCACACTCAAATCCAAACTCATTTCTAACCATTTATCTTGGTCCAAATCATTAATTTACACTTTTATTATAATTATTACACACACACCAATAATGGTGATTCATATTTCTAAGGATTGAAGTTAATCAATTCATGATGGTCACACCCAAAATGGTTTCCAATGACAAGTAGAATGGGCCATGGATGGGAATCACTGTATGATAGGTCATGTAAAACATATAGAACCATTTTGATTTTAATATTAAACATATAATAAGAGTCACCAAAAAATTCCCTCAAGGGAAACAACATCGTGTTATTTAAAAATAAGTGAAATGAGGAGAAAGAGAATAGACTCCCTACCTTATTTTAGTATCATTACACTCATTCTTTATTCAGCCAAGAATATAATGAAAATGATGGATTTTTCAAATACACTTAAAATATTGAAAATATATATCATAAAAATAGTGAAACGAGTGGAAAATGAAACTATAAATTTATGGGTGTGAACGGAAGATCATTCTAAGAGTTTTCGATTGCTTATAATTGTAATGGATTACATGGGTAATGATGAATCTATGAAAAAGACTCTCAAATGACCCCTCAAGACATTACCCAAGTTTAAAAAACGAATTGATGTTCTCTAACTCTTAGAATTAAAATTGGAAACACAGTTTAAAAAATGGACCGTTCACCAAATGAAAAAAATTTAAAATCCCATTAAATTTCATTCAATAAAAAAACAAGAGATTCTACATTTACAAAAAATACACTATACAAATATTTCTCACCTAATTCTGCTTTTGGTTCATGGTACAGACACCGAAGTTACATAGATTTTCCTTTTTCCAAACTCTATCATGGTGTATCCCTGCATGCACCCGTACATTACATACCCCTCCTGAAATCTCATTATAGGAGAAAAAACAAAAAAAATGATAATTTTTTATCACTATAAAAAATAAACACCAAAACCTTTAGGGTTAAAATGTAACATTATCAGAGAATATTTCATGGTGTAACACTCTCTTTGTGGTGTAAAAAATCTTAATATTCACTGCCTTAACCAGTAAGAAATTAATCCAACACACTAAGAATTCCATGGCTGCATCATGAATATTTATTGGGCATCTGTTTTCTCTAATATATCATAAAATATCTAGTTAAAACATGACACATGTATCCAAATTAAAAAAACATGTTCTACATGGACCTACTATAGTAATCACATGAGCACTAAAAACACCTCTATACCCCAAATCCATATTGAAAAAATTCCCAAGAAGATGTTTTGGACCTTGAAATAATTATTTTATTTTTAATTATGGAAACCTATTTTAATCTAATATTAAAAAATTAATATTTATATAGAAGCAAAAACCCAAAAAATATTTAGTTCCTTAATGTTGTTGATGAAATTTGGGTAGCACAATGAGTATTCTCTTATGGTATATGTCAGAATGATATGTTGTTATTATGGAAACATTAGCATGGTTTATATATAAAGAACTATGTTTTTTGTTTCTGTATAGTGGGATTTTTATGGATTCATTTTTTTTGGATATTTAGTATTAAATATGGTTTTCTGGAGAGGTTGATGTTGTTGTATCATAATGTCCATGAAAAATGGATAATTATTAAATAAATTACAAAATAATTTTTCTCATTATATTTTTATAATTATTGTAGGGTATAATGATATGAATGTTTTTCTACATATAATAAATTAAATAAATAATGAATTAAAATATGTATAAAATTATTAAGTTAATTCAAAATATTTGAAATTTAACAATGATATAGTAAATTGTGATTTCAAATAAATATAAAAACTAGATAGAAAAAAAATATGTCATAATGAATTTAATATGGTTTCTAAATATCTAATCTTGAAAATTTTATTAATTTGACAAAATTGTGAGTAATAATTTTTGGGGGGAAATTTTTTTTGTAGATGTGTGATTTGGTTTTGTGTCATCTCATTATGTTAGTGGTTGATTATGTGTGATGGTTGTGTTGAATGAATAGATTAGTTATGTTAATAATTCCATGAATTTTTTAGTCAACCTATATGATTGGTTTGTGTAATCTAAAATATATTATATCTATTTTTGGTCATCCCCACAAAAATATATAGATTACCTTACAGACACACATATAGTTTTGGTATCATGGTGTTTCCACTGACATTGATGTTTTAAAGGGAATAAATTTTTGGTTAAATCCTCCTCCACAATCTCTATTATAACATCATTTCAGCTATAAGAGATTTAATGATAGGTTTATAAATAAACAATATGTAATTTATTTAGGATATTATATATATATATATGTGTGTGTGTGTGTTACACGGATGTTACAATGTGGGTGTATGGTCTGGGGAATACATGTAATGATGGCATTATAAAGATGATGCCCTTCTTCTTTTCATTACCCAACTAAAATTATAATTGGTTGTGTGTTTATGTTCTAATGATATTGCATATGGTAGTATTTGTAGTATGATATGGTTGTTTTTTGTTATATTTGTTGGATATGATGTGGTTATGTGGATGAGGAAGGTATGGTAGCTAGAGGTGAATAATTTTGTGGTGTTAGAGAAATTTTTATAATTGGACGTGGTTTCATGGAAACATATTGATATATTTTTTTGATATTAAAATTTCATTAAATTTTTGTGGATGGATCCTTCTATATGACATATAGTAGCTGAAATATTATAGGTAGGATGTTGGCCCTACTATGTATTCACCAAGTCTTTAATATGGTTCCTCTATTTTTATGAGAGATTCTGGAGAGGTTCCTTTGGAGTATAATTTTACATAATTTAATATATATATATATATATATATTCAATCATATTTTTAAGAGTGATTTGGTGATTGTGATGGTCCTTAAATTTGCATAGAGTTCGTGATCGATGTGGATATCGCTTCCTTAGGAGGAAATTTTTTTTCTTCTTTGATTTCATTACTAGAATGTATGATTTTCTGTAATTTTTAATATTCTCTAACCTATAGTAAATTAATGGAAAGCTTCAGGGGGATTCTTTTGTCTTCACTAAAATCCTTCAAGTGGTTTCAATGGGTCAAGTCGTGATATGGAGGATTTAATGAAATATGTGATATTTATAATATATTTTTGAGTAATAAGTTATCCCTATAATGATATCATAGGGAAAAATCCTAATTAAACATGGGATGTCATATGGGTAGGGATAATAGATAGGGAAATGTTGTTTAAGACCCCCAATGATATTACATAAGGACCATAACCTTAGGGAATTTCCAAACATTGATAATGATGATCAAATAGAATATTCCTTAGTGAGTCATATGATTATTGTTCATTTTAACCTATAATTGAATAGATGAATTTTTAGGAAATTCAATGTGAATGTAATTAAATAATAATTAAAAATTACTTCTTCCCAGGATTAGGAGTTCCTATTTTCTCTTTTATAGAGATAACTAAAGAATGCATTATTTTTCAGTCCATTTAAGTGAGATTCATTAAGACACATAGGTCTACTATATGATGGTTTACCAGACAAATTAGGACGAATTTTTTTAGAATATTCTAGAAGTGTTTTAGCATTATAATTTTTTGACATAGGAGGGAACTAACATTATTCAATAGATTGAGAGGTTGTTGTAGTATATTATGATTTTTTAATTTGATCCATGAATATAAAAATAATTGGATCCTAGTTATACCTATATTTTTAAGATTTATAGAATTATTGAAATGATGTTTTTAAAATCAAAATGAAGTCCCCATTTATCTCTTAGATCCATTGAATTCCACATAGAAAGATTCACCAAATCCTTTTGGAAACCCCCATGATCCTCGTCCTAAGTCCACCAATAAACCATGCCTACTTTTCCCAAGTCTACATACATGCCTATGAAAGATGATCCCATGTAATGTTATACACCTTATTCTTGAATTCCTAAGTCCACATGTATAATATAATTTCCCAAATAATCCATCATCTTCCCAGGTCATTAAACAATGATATAAATTGGACCATTTTCCTCCTCATTGAACCATAATGATGATAAAGGGATGCTATTGTTCTCTACTTACATTCATGAAATTAATAGAAAAATGATTCTAAATGGGATACCTGATGTTTTGAATCATTATGAACACTCATGGGAGAGCACTTCTACAATAGTTTTTAAACAATTGGGTGGAGTAACAATACAATGAGACACAACAAAGGGATATTCAATAGAATTCACATGGGGAGAAACATAATGATAAATGAAAGTACTAACCTATGTTTCATCACTAGGATTCCAAATTTCCCTAAAATTAATGGGGAAAACGACATCATTCATGATACACTAGGGAAAAAAATATACACTTGAATCAAAAAGGTTACCCACTTCTCATATGGTCTATGAGGGAAATGGATTATCTTAAGAATCAATAAGGAGAACCACATCACCAATGATTCATTATGGATACCTCTTTCATCCATGATTCAATAGGTTGAACATCATCACATTACAATTAATTAGGGATATTCCTTTCCAAAAACCATTGTAGGGAGAAACAATTCACCCAAATCCATTCTAGCGAGATGCTGGACCATGGTTCTTTACATGGGTGGACCTTTTTCATAATCACCATGAATAAGGTATCAGACCCACCCATATTTCATTTATATAACATCCATTTAGCTGAGTCTCCTATATGGGCTCCAAATTATTGAGGATAACTATAAACCAATGGAATTCAATTGATTTGGGAAGGTATGTAAGATTAACCCCATTGATAATGTTTTCCCTAAAAATGGATTTGAAATGAATATCCTCAAAGATATATATAAAAATAAAACTGATAAAAATTATGTAACCCCTTATTAACTATAGTCTCAATCATAAGGACAACTGAGATGAATCTTTTGGATAATGATATCCATTATGCTTGTCAATCTATCACATCAACCATCTTGTCATAATCAATGATCCATGTATTAATTGGACTAGTTCTCTTGTATAATACTCTTCAATGTTCCCATTAATAATTTCACCACCATGAATCATCAAGCATACAATAGGTAAGGATTTTTCATTCAGTAAAAACCATACATATTTCGCTCGAGTTTATAAATATTCCAGATGCATATAAATAATATCCATACAAAGCATTCTTATTCCCAATAAATCTTTGAGAAGATCATAGATAATACATAATCTATTATCCTCATTATCCACATTTAATGGCATGTATTTCCTTGTTTCAAACTATAAACTTCATTATATAGTCATTACTACAATATATTAATATTCATTTAGTGTTCCTATCATAGAACCCTAAACTATGGATCTATATCTACATGCTCTTTGAATCATATCATTCCATGTTAAATAGGAATCCCATAGGGGTTAATAACCAATATAATAAACCCATATAACCTTACACTATAGGATATATATCTCTTTTTCCTAGACTAATGTACTATAATATTTTACTATATAATTTTCGATTACATAAACACTTCATCACTGGATTGTTTCACATGTAGTATTATAGTAGAATGAGCTACAATATATTTGATTATTATTATTTATAAAACATAGCTATAAAAATACCTACTGTAAATAAATATATTAAATAATCAATACTTTTTTAAATATATAGACTAAATATTTAATACAACTTCATGCTAAAATATTTTATTCCTTCTAAAATAAAAATTTATTTACTTTTTAATTTTAAAATACTATATTAAATCAAAAATTTCTAGGACATAATTTTGATATAATATAGTATTTAAATATTACAACAATCATATTAACTATATTAATATTATGATTTTTTAGGAAATAGTTCCAAAATCACTTGAATTCCTAAATAATGATTTGTAGAAAATGTAATTTTCATTATATTTAATATTTTCATTTAATGCCTAAAATAAAAATTAATATAATTGAAATTTTAAAAAAATAATTAATTTTTTAAATTACACATATCCAAAAAAATTTATTATGATATTTTGATATGTTCCTGAAATAGTGGATTATTATTGAATAGAGAAAATGCAGCATATATGAATAGAATAATGTGTATGTGTTTGTCAAGAAGTCGTTATAAATGAAAAATAGAAAAAAATTATGTTCAGGAGAAAATACGTATCGATAGAGTAATAAATATTATTTTAAACACTAATATTAAATTAGGAAAACTATATTTAACATTTTATGATCTTGGGTAACAATTTCCAAAAAAACATAGAAACTAAAATTGGTATTATCTTCAAATAAAACATTAACAGATAAAATTTTGGTTTCTCTATCATTGAAGGCCCAATAAAATACATTAATTTTAAAATAATCCAATTTATATCATAAAAATTAAATACATTGATTATTTTAGTCCACACATTTATTTTATTAATAAAAATGCACTTTTTCTAAAAATGGTGGATTACATTTTACATGTGATAAAGTCAAAAATAATGATCTTCAAACATATAAATTTTAGTTTCAAAAATGGTTTTTAGGTTTTCAATAAGTTCTTCCAAATTATGTATTTTTTTGTTTTATTTTTAGTCATAACAAATTAATTAATTTTGCAAAATACAGTTACCATGGTTAATTAGGAAAAGGTACCAACTGTATTAAAAATTGGATATAATAATTAATATTTAAAAAATGTTTCTAATTTAATGTATGAGGTATATATTGACCAAACAATATCTAAACACCAACATTTTTCCTTTTTTAGTCGTTTGGAACTATGAAACATGATCTTTCATTATATTGTAATGATATATTGACAACAATACCATTCTCACAACTTATAAAGGGGCATCTAATAGATAATTCAAAACCGTTCCCATAAGTCATTTTACTATTGAATATATGACCTATTTATATCCCTTATAATCCCATTTCACTTACTTATGATTTTAGAAAATATTTATTTTTATATGTCCTCTTTTTCAAGGAATCCTCTAATAGATACTCAATGTTCTCAAAATTAGTGCAGTCCTTTATTAAATATTCATTATTTTCAATAATTTATATTAATAATTTTTTCAAATTATTATATTCATAATTATTTATTTATATTATACTTATTTTTCATATATAATAGGAGAACCCACTAACCAACTTCCTCATTTTCCATTATTAAAAATAAATTTAATTCCGGGACTTATACAAACTACCGACACCATAAAGTGCATATTTCAGTTTTTCTCAATTTTAATTATTATTTATTAATATAATATCAAATATGGTTCAAAATAATAATATGTTATAATTAATATCATTATTTTATTATAATAAATATATGACTCCAATATAAACCAACATCAAATCTATACTCATCAATTAATTCTTGGATATTCATTCTTGGGTCGGTATAACCACCTATATAAACAATGTGATAATTTAATTTCATCGATGGATATGATAAAATAATTACTAATACAATATGATATAAACAATTATTTAATTTGGTTCTATAATGGTAACATAAATATTATATTCAGTAATATAAATACAAATGTCCTTTCCTTAAAACTCATCTCTACATGGCCACTGTTGAGTTCATATTTAAGGATCATATAAAGAAATTACATTTAATGAAATTATAAAACTATTATGTATAATAAAAAAATAATTACAACACCTTATATTATCTGGTAATGATGAATTCTTGGATAAGAATTATGAAGAACCTCGATATTGCAAAACTATTTCAAAACAATCCATATTACTCACACCTAATATTGAAAATATATTATATCTAAATAATATAAATATATTGAACAACTAAATATTTAATTTATATAATATAATATATGAAAAATCCTTATTTATGGAAACATAACTACTTATTTAATACATAATGATACATTTAATAAAACCCCATAGGATCATCTGCCAAGTGTTTTGGGGAAATTATCTACATATAATATTAACATGAAACATGGGTACAAAATAATTATTTAAATACTCTAAAACATGAAATTTTATTATTTTAATTTACTAAAACAACAAGGTACAACCTAGGGTCATACCTAAGAAGTTTGTGATATATAAAAACTTTTAAGGGAATTAACAAAACCTAGAATAAAGTAACTCAACTGATGTGATTGAAGAGGCATATTGTTAACACCTAAACTTCTAAAACCCAAATATTACATGTTAATATATTAATATTAACTAAAAAAACATAATAATACATTATATAATTTTTTATGTATACTGAAACGGGAAACATTGATAAATAAACCATTTTTATAAGGGAACTATATAGTATATCTATTTGTAATTTATAACTAGCACCCTTTATAAACTTATCATACTTAATACCTTTCTTCATGTCAATGTGAGTGGAAATAAAAAAATGGTGAGCTTAAAAGATTAGAATTTTTAAAAAAGGGAGATATAAACATAACATGAGCACAAGGGTATGAGAATATTAGAATAAAATTTGAAAAACATATCCTACACATCATAGCTCAAACACACAAGACATGAGATAAATCATAGTTATTCATAACACATAATTCATAAAGTAATCAATAAACATGATCAAAGTGAATATAGCACTTGATTAGAAAATAAATTTTTGAAATTAACCTAATAATGGAAAAAGATAAGTCAACAATACCCACAAGGTCATTTATAACTTGTTAGTAATAGGGTAACAACCCATGTACCTTCTTCAAGGATGGGATAACCTCTAACGTACAATCTTTTTTGGTGTTGGGATAACCTCATGTATACCCTCCAAGATCAGAAATATTTAATCATTATCAAATAAATTATAGTGGGATATAGGTACCCCCATCTCATAATGAAATCCATACATATGATTCTTCTAATATCATAATATATTCATCTTATCAAAACCTATAAAAATAAATTGGTTTCAAGAAAACATTCATCATATCATTACCCATGGAATCAAAATGGGGTTGATAAGCATCATTTCATAATGAATATAAACCATATAATGAATTAATAAATATGGTATCCTTTGATAATATTCCCAGAAAATGTTAAGTAACATCAATTTATGTCAATATACATAAAAGATTATTTTGAAATTAAAATCCACGGGAACATTTTTTGTTGAAGATGACCTTTATATGAAATTAGTCCTCTTAAAACTATAAATTCATAAAAAATTTAGTAAATAAATTATATTTAAAATAATATTTAATAATTATATATCATGAATTATAATATTGACTAGTTATGAAGGTGGTAAATTATTTTTATTCCACACACATTAAAAAAAATAGTATATTTACTTTTATTTAAAATCTAAATAGGCATCATCTAGAGAATGATATTAAAAATAATTTTATTTTTTTATAGAGGGAAGAAAAAGCAATGGTCATTAATATCATATATAAACATTAAATAATTATTTAATACATTTTTAGAAATAATTAATATGAATGAAAAATGGTTTTATACTAAATAGTTAAAGAAAATACATTTTAATTAAATACATTATTTTGGAGTCATGAGTACATAATGAAAGTAAAATGGATGAAAAATGAATTTTCAAGAAATAAATATATGTAAAAACTATTTATGATTTTATGGATATATATATAATAATATCTCATCATAGAATTGATATTTATAATCAATCCTGGTAAACAATGAGATTGTATCATCAAACCCATACTAAATTTGTATGTTTTAAATCACAATCCAACGAAATAGAGAAAATTATATACATATTTATATCACATAATTATCATGATAATAGTCATATAATTTAGTCACATGGTTTATAAAAAAAGAGAAAAACAAAATTTATAATGTGTGTCTCTTAGAAAAATAGAAGTCAGATGACAACCTCTTACAACACTAGAAACTTTTGACTCAGAATCCCTATGGAATGATAACATTAATTAAAACATTAAATATCATTAGAAAAAATAATTTCATGATAAAAAATGTCAATGAAATTTTTTAAACTTCATAATATACAATTGGTTCATTAAATTACTTATGTCTTAATGAAGAAAATTTTAGATGAACTTCCCTTAATTTATGTTTTGGATTATTTTGAACCCATTAGAACCTACAATAATTTAAACATAGGTTTATTATAAATATATATAATAAAAATACTTATATATACCAAAACATATCAGATTTATATATGAACGTTAGTACCAATTTATTAAATTTCCCTATTAAATTCAATTTTCAAGTAATAACTGTTTTATTTCATTTATGTTTTTTTTTCAGTATGATTATCATGAATAATGTTAAATCTTCAATGAAAAATTTAAAATGATATAAATATATTATATAATAATTAAATATTAATTTATATTGATCCATCAAATGTACATATAGAAAATGAAATAGATTGTTAATCATGATGGTATGTCATACCATTGCATGAATGTAATTTTAGTTTTCTCAGTATATGAAGAAAGATAATGGTAAATAATATGTCACCTTTACAGTTTCATTTATATTTTATATATAGCACATATATTCATTTAATTTATTTTTATTACTATCCATGTAAATTATATGTTAATAATGAATCATATCGCTTCATGAGGTTGTAGTATATCGTACCCAGAAGTGACAGTATTGCATTCCACTATAATGAAAAGTATGTAGTTATATGAGTTATTATTATTATAGAAGTAATTTTTATCATAATTTTAATATATAAATATTAAATACGTCATTATATTCATCCATGATAGCTGGTGATGGAAAATTAATTACATTAGATTGAGAGTTTATTATGCACTATACACAATATTGACGAGTTCATTTCCAATTTGATGGAGGATGATATGGCTATAAGATACAACATAAACATAAAAAATAAAAATAAATTTTATATACTGGTTTTTATATTTTAATTATCAGGACATTATTGATGGTGGTTTTATAATATGTAAATTAATGATCTTAGTGGAGACAATTGCCTTCACTTAGAACAACAACCAGTTGATCTCTTATTAAGGACCCCGTGATTGGTCTTTTGGGAAACAAATCATGAATTGAAAATTTATAATTTCATTTATAATTCTTTTTATATGGTTTGATCAATTAATATGGATTGATATGTTGGAATAAATTAGTGGAGGAGGGGGCCTTTCTTAATGGTGGAGAAATGGAATTTTTCTAAATATAAAATACTATTCATTAATTGGAAGTCACTATCACCACATGTCCATACATGATTGAAAAATAATGGAATGGTTGAATGATATTTTTGATACTATCCTCTAACAAGAAATGATATGATTTAATTTTTTTTGTTCCATAACATCAATGTTTTCATACTTTCACTATATTATTGTTTACTATGTCAACTAGCCTTTTCATCTTAGCAATTAATCATTTAAAAATATGAATAAATTACCTATATGGGATACATTTTAACCATTGGATAAATATATTAAATCCAATATATAGAATAAATACACTATGTTTGTGGAAAAATAATTTTAACAGAAATGCATGAAATAAGAAAAAATCTTTTTTACCCATTATAATGATAATAATGTTTTTTAATATATAAAGTCAGTATAATTATTATAAAAGGATAATAATTTAATTAATGGAAAATTTGGGATATTTTTCATTATATACGAACATCTTATAAGTGGATATTATTTATATAAATTTAAATTTATTTAAATAAAAAGTATTTATTATAAAATAAAATTAATATAAATTAAGAAATTAATCATTTAATTTGAATAAAAAAACGTCCAGATAACGGTGGGAGCTAAATAAATTACTTTTACTACTACATATCATCTTATATTTATATATAAATTCCGGGAATAAAATTATTCATTTAATATATATTAGATTGAATATTTTTATTATCATTTATATTAATTCTCTATTAATTTAATTATTATGGCATTAGTGTTTCCTATGAATTTATTGTGATAATATAATTACTTAAAAATAAATATAAACTACCCTCATGAAAATAATTCCACTATTCATTATTTTTCATTCAATATTCTTTCAAATATTTTTTTTCCATATGTTAAAATTTAATTAAAATTTAAATAAATGTGGGTATCATTTTTTCTTTTCCATTACATGTCATATTACATTTTTCATATTCATGGAAATGTTTCCATAATGAAAATAAAATTATAAAATATGTTAATAAGAGGAAAAATATTTTCATCCAATATGATTTTTAAAATTTCTTAGTTTGTTAAAAACAATTAACATTAGTTTTTAGACCATATGGTAAACTTTTTTAACATTAATTAGTTTAATTAATTTTAACAATTTTTACCAACAATTTTTAATGAAATATTAAGTTGAAATTGTCATATAATTATAATTTTTATTATGCAAAAGTTGGAAACAATGTTCCTAAATTTCATTTACATATTTAAAAAAACTAAATTTTAAATTTAACCCATGAATATAAAAAAAGATGAATTTCTATAGAGAAAATTTTCATAAGTATAAGAAGTCTAAATATTAGAAGTATATATGAAATTAATTCGAATGTTATAAGTTTTATTAATAATTATATAAGAAAACTAGTTATATTGGTTAATTTTTTTAACAAATATATAGAACTTTGTAAATGATTTAAATTAAAATGTAGCCAATAACAAAAAATACTATTATTCACTATTCACCAAAAAATTAATATTTTCATAAAATATTCAAAAATTAAACATATTTTATATTAGTAATTTTTCTTCCATAAATGATGTTATTTTTTTATCAAATACATTTTCAATGTGTTTATAAATTTAGATTTATTATTTATTCAAAAAAATAAATAATAATCATTTTTTGGATAAAATAGTATTATCAAAGTTTATAAAGACACTAATAAAAATTAGAAACTAATTTATAGATATATTTTTTTCATATAGAAAGTCATATTTAGTTTTAAAAAAATCCTTACTCTAATACATAACACAAAATATAATATATAGTTTATAATTTTGATGTTTAAATAATAATATTATTAGTATATAATGATTTGTTATACTTGGTGTTTTGTGTAACATAATCGATCATAGAAAATTCGTTTAATTGAAAACATATTTCATAAAGTCTAATGGATGTACATTGTAACAAAAAAAATAAAGTTAACTTTATTTAATTTTATGATGATCTATGTAATCAATTGTTTTACATTAGATAATATATTTATGGAAAAACCTCATCATTAAAAGTGTCAACAAAACATATACATGAGAAGGGGACAAAATTATGATGGTCATCATATAATAATCTACCAAAATAAGAGAGAAATGTTTTTAGCGAATATATTAAGATGGAAGAGAAAACTAAATCCCAAATACTTCTAAATACTAATATAAAAATGTCTTGGAGGACGTTAATGTCTGAAAATCTATAAATCTCGAATATGATGAAAGTATATTAATTCATTAATAATGAATGTAAATGTATAAAATTTTTATTTCATGGTCATTTTCCTAATTTTGAGTAAATTTATTAGATGTTATACTGATTTGGTTCAGTTCAATTTCATTATCACAATCTCATTATATTGTTGGGTTTTGATCAATTTTCATTTCATATCATACAACATGATTTGAGGATGATTTTTTCATGACAGAACCATAATCAGATAAATAGATCAATAAAATAATTATAAGTCATCCCTTATATCTCTAGTTATCATTGAAACCAAACTTTTTATCACAGGTTATCAAATTTGTAGAAATATTCATATTATATAATAGTATACCAATCCCTGAAACATATTCTATATTTTAACATAAACCATTCTATATAGAATAAAACAAATAACCATTCCAAATTTCACAAATTTTAAAAACGAGGTCACTAAATTTACAAAAAATAAACTTAGCATTAACCCCCTAAATATCATTAAGCATATCTTACTTTTCACATATAGAATATTTGAATACATTATTCATTTATTATCCTATAACATGTTAATAACTAGAATTCCACAAAAAATATAATTAATACAAACATGCTTCCTCAGTCCTTAAATAAAACCATAAATTATTAAATATATTCTATATATCCTAAAATTATCCAAACTCGATCAATGATAAGATAACCCATATTTTCATAAAATCATTAATCATTATCAAGGGCATCAATAATATAAAATTTGAATAATCCATATCTATCCTATATTTATCCAAAACAATCACCATTATATTGAAATTGATAACATGATTATGGTAATTTTTCCATTAATCTTGAAATTTATATCAAATATTTAATTTCCATTATACTAATTTTTAGGTCCTTAATACCATTAAAAATATTATTAAAAATACCCAATGAAAATCATATAAATAAAAATCCCTATATATTTCATGATACATATAATAAGGGTCTTCAATTCCCATAAAAATCTCATTAATCATTCCACTACATTCATAAACCATTTACTAGGATTTATAAACTTATAACTAAATAGATCATTTTGTTCCTATATCAATTATATTTTCTTAATTATCAATAGAAAACTCATTACCCATTAAACCTCATTGATCCCCATCTTGATCATTCTCCATATTAGATTTATATTTATAATTCCAATACTTAAAATAAATAAAACATTTATCAATTAATAATACCTAAGGTATACCATCATTTACATCTATTATGTTAACTAATATTTTAAATTTTCCATGTAAATTACATTATCAACTTCATTTTCCTTCCAAACTAAAACAACTTCTTGTTCCATTTAGGCATTCCCTTGTGCGATCCTTCGAATATTCGTGACATATAGGAAACTAAATCTTTTATCTGTGATGGTCTCCACCAAATTATATCATAGAAAACTATGTCCTTATCTTTATTGACGTGTCCAAGTGTTGGTTGTGATTCATGGTGGTAATCATATATCATGAAAAAAATTTAGGCATAATAACAATATTTTTCACTCTAGTCATCACCGAATAAGTTTTTTCATCGACAATTTTTTGGTTAGAATCTATATTTTCTTAGCTCCTTCTATTTCCCACAATTGAAAAAAACTAAAAAATATTCATGTGAAAAAATTATATTCATTGTGAGAAAATGCATAATCCTGAAAAAATTATACATAGGATTTCTAACTCATGATAGATTTAATTCTATCTATGAAACATATTTTTACCCTATATAATATTTGATTATCATATATTCATTTCCATTATAATGATTCATAGAAAAAAGAATTAAACAAAGTATATAACCCCTGAGTGTCAAACTAGTTTCATAGTTAGTTCACTCTAACAAAGTATTGGAATGATTGATGATATATAATTGGCCAACTATTTTTAGGGTTTTAGCATGTAGATTAATTTGCACAAAAACATTGCCTAATTATGATATCCATATAGGGATGCATTTCTATAATGACCTCATAATATCATACTTGACAAATAAATAAAATATTATCCTATATATAAAATCATCCATTGGGTATTTGATTGATGTTTTTTAATCCTAGTATTCCAAGTAAAACTAACCTATACTCAAATATCATTTGTAGGGACCCCAACTTCTCATACATAAATATTACATCATAATACATGAATACTCATTACATAACATAACATTCCTTTCCAAAATTCATTAAGAATTGTGGATTTAGAGAAGTGGATACATAACCAACTATCTTAAAAGATAGTTATATCATATCCCTCTGTTTTCATTATAACTAGGCTCCTTCATAGATATATCATACATAATACATCTCTTCAAAACCTAGGTAATTTAATCTTATAAAATCATTAGCTCAGATTCTCAATAAGTTTATTCTAGATAGATATAAATATATCATGATCATGAGGGCATGAGAACCATATAATAAAGTTTTTAAACTACACCCTGTATATCTTAGATCATAAATGAAATGTTTAGAATAAATCATGGGCTTTAAAAATAAAATGATCATAATGGTATCAAAGAACATGATCGATAATGACATCACACTAGAATAAGATATAAATTTTAAGAATATACATAAGAAAATAAATAATTATGAAATAGATACACACAACAATATTCATAATATGTTATTATTAGGATAACAACATGTGTACCTACATTGGGATTGGGATCATTATCTACGTACACACTTTTTAGGCTTAAGATAACCTCATGTGTACCCACTTTTTTAGGATTGGGATAAGCTCCCATATACCATGTTGCATAATATAACATTAATCATCACACAAATCATTATATTGAGATATTAGTCATATCCATCACATATTAAAAATCATAAATATATGTTCTACAAGATTTAAAAATATTCATGATATTGGAATAAATAAATAAATGGGTTTTAATAACATTTCATAATACCATAACATGTGGAAATGAAATCGAGTTCATAAAAATATTACTATCATGAACTTATAAAAACCTTATAAATGATAAATATGGTACCATTGTATTATATCCACATCCATGATTATCTGACTTGAAAGGATGTCATGTTATATAAAAACTTATTTTGAAAATAAAATACCTAGTAACATTTATTCAGAAAAATAATATTTTTTGGAAAATAACCATATTAAAAATAGTAATTCCTAAAATAATGTGAAATATTTTTATTTCAAATTACCGAGAAATAAAAAAATGGAAGTTATAAAACATTTATTAGTCAGGATTTCATTAATTTCCATTCATTTCATACACATTAAAAAAATAATTCCATTAATAATTTCATTAAATAGATAATGAGTGTTGTTTAAAAAAATACATGTAAATTCATTTTAAAATAATTATTACTAAGTGAAAAATCTGTAAAATTATTCAGAATAATCATAATGGAAAATTTAAAAATTATTAATAACATTTTGAAAATACATTGATATGGAAAAAATTGGTTTTCGATCCAATAGGGAAATATATTCTATTTTTATTAAAAAAATTGATAATGAGTACATAAGGAGAGGAAAACGAATATAAAACTTGTATCCTCAGTAATTAACCATATGTGAAGAAAATAAATTATGTAATTGAGTGATATATCATAATTGTTCATTATTTAAATAATAATAATACATAATCATGATAAGTAATGCCATTATAACATCAAATTATTACCACTATGGTAACATTTGATTCGTATTATCCATGAAAGAAATAACAATATTTGGATCCATATATCCCAAAATTTTATAAATATGAATCATAAAATACATTCATTGTATTTATATACATAACATAAAATAAACAAGTGGTTTATAAGGCGTGCGTCCCTTTAAAATAAAAGCCACATGAAAATCTCATTCATCTTTGGTATCTTTTTATGAATTATTCGAAGAGAAGAATAAAAATAAATGAAAAATAAAATATCTTTAGAATAAATATATTAAAAATAAAACATGTCATGGAGGCTACATGCATATCTCATAACATATTATATTTCCATCACATAAGTTATATCTCAAAGAAGACAATTGGAGTCAAATTTCTCTCACCTATAACATCAAATTCATTCATACATGTTAAAAAAACATTTATAATAAAAATTGGACTGTTATAAATCTATTAAAAAATACTACATTAATATATAATCCCATATATTATTTACATATTCTATTTTATTACAAATTTATTAACAATTACTTGTGAATATCATGTTTTAAGTAAGAAATGATTTTGTTTCTGATTTCTGTTATGATTGGATATTTATGATCCTATTTCATTGATTATGGATTAATAATCTAGTTAATTATTATCATGTTCTAAATATTAAATATAATAATTACATTAATCGATAAATTATTTAAATATAACTTAAAATACAATGTTCAAGGAGATGATATATCATACATACGCATGAACATTGCTTCCATTTTATTAACAATTGAAATGAGTAAAAGTAAAATATTATATCAACAATATAGAGTAATTATTAAATCATATATATCTCATGTAATCATTATATTTATCCTTATTTCCTTCAATGAAATGAGTAAGTGAAACAAAAATCACTTAACTTCATGAGGTGGTATTTTACTATACACATGAACGACGTTATTATATTCCTAGAGAATATGAATAATGAATACTGTGATATTATAATCCCATAAGTAAATTTATATTATAAGGACCATATAAAAATATTATATTAGTCATTAAATCCATCCATGTGTCGTAGTGAAGAAAACTAACTACATCGGTTCGTTATGTGGTTGTCTTCCATATAGAAGATTGATGTTTTCCACTAATTGATTAAAGATAAGATAGATATTAGTTATTCTATAATAATAATAATACAAAATATTTTTATTATAGATAGTAGTTTTAGTATATAGGAATTATTAGGACATGAATTTAGGTTGTAAGAGAATGTGTAACAAAGAAAGAGCCTATTGAAGTCAATTACCAACAATAAGAATAACGTTTATTGGATATCTTATTATGGATAATATGATTGGTATTTGGGGAAATGAATAAAATCTAATACATATATTATGATTTTTTTTAGTGTTTTTTGTAACCCCCCAATATTTCATAGTGAGTTATTTTTTTCAAAATAATTCAATAAATTGCACTACACGCAACACCGAGTTACAGCACACTATAACTTACCAAACAAGCCGTTCAAAAGAGGATATGAATATTATTAACTAAATGTTATACATTATATATTCCTTATAATTTTAGAATCCATATAATGATTTTCTTAGACATAATGTAAGAACAAATTCCTTTTTTTCAGATAAAAGAAGTATGTTTCCAAAATGCACTTTTACCAACATTAACAGTGAACCCTTTTTAAATCCAATATTTTAAACATTTATATATTCAATTTGACTAAATAAATTTATTCATTAGAATGGGGACATAAAAAAAATTTACAATGTAACACCCCAAGCTTCCACGGTACGCTTCTTTTTAAATAATACAGTAGCGTGTCTTGTACGCAACTTCGAGTTCTAACACACACTAAAACCAATCAAACTAGACGTAATGAATATTAATATCTAATTTTTAAAATTTTATAAATTTTATCTCTCAAAATGGACTTCATTTTTGGATTCGGAGAATTGAATTTAGCCTAATGTGAAATTTTGGTACATTTCGGATAACTTTAATATTTTGATGAATAGTGATAAATACTAAGTTTTAATTAAAATCAACTTTTTTAATCAAAATAATTAAAAGTGAGAAATTGTTAATTTGAGTGGTTTTACAGTATAATTAGAATATATTTTTACCATTTTATCCAATGGTGGTTATTAGAATTAATTTCACTTTGATATTGGACATAAACAATTGTCAATCTTTTGATATATATTGTTTCTTAAAAACACGCAATTTGTTGTGACCGCGAGAATTAATTATAAAATTAATAAATGCAACATATATGTTTGGAATTTTTTAAAATAGAAAACATTTTTTAACTCGGAATATCAATTATAGCTTAGGGTTAAATTTTGGCATTGTTCTGAAAAACATCAATTATTGATTAATAGTGAAACTACTAAGTGGTAGTTAAAAAACTAAATTTTTCATAAAACGTAATTTTAATGCTTCTGTGATTGGAATTTTGAAAATCGAAGAGACATGATTAATATCAAGGAGTAAAATGTGGTTCAATGAGATGAAAATAATTTTTGGTGAATAGTAACTTTTTACTTTTATTTACCACAGTTAAAAGTAAAAATGGTAATTAAGGCTAAAAATTATTTTAATATTACCCTAACACATGTCCTAATTCTATTTGGCAAGTTTATCTCGACCAGAAACAACCTTAGTAATAAAATATTATCATTTAGGTCCACTTAGATTAGATTAGGTCATTTATTATTATTTAATTCAAAGAAGAGTTAAAAGAGTTAAAATCAAAGTTTATTTACTAAACCATTTTTATTACAGGGTTATACGAAAGATAAATTCGATTGTAAATATTAATTATAAATCTGAAGATATTTCCTACATAATGAAATTTTATTTTTAATTTTTAGACATTAAAAAATTTAATTTATTTATAACACAATGATGATGCTGTAATTACCTAATTAATGAAAAATTGGAATAATTGATATTATAAATACACAAATAAATGAAATTTGGGACTTTTTATAAATACCAATAATTTTCTAGGATAATATGACATGTTATTATTGATTTAATTAACTTTTTTAGAAGTAATCATTCTATTATGATTTTTACAAAAATCAATTATTGAATAGTTTCAAAATTGACATAAAATGGTTTTTAAAACAAATATTATATTATTAATTGATATTAAAGTCCTAAAAATTTAATGTTCGACAATGATACTTTTATAATGATAGGTGTATCATTAATGGACCACTTGGGGGTTTCTTGGATGTATATAGTAAGTTTATTAACCATATAATATAAGAATACAAAGAGACATTGTAAAAGTGGAACTAATCAACTAAGAGTTAATACTTAAAGATAAGTTTAATATAAAGACCCAAACCTGTCTAAATTATATTGGTTTAGTGTTTTTTAACCCATACCCACCTTAAAATTTAAATAATACACTTTTGAGCCATTATAAACTGAACAGAAATTTATTATAAAATAATATTTCAAGCTTTTCCAAAGGTGCCCTTCACCCCTCTTATAAAAGGGAACTCTCCCATCTCATTAACTCACACCTTCATAGACTTTTGGTTCGGCAAAACTCTGCCCAAATACTCTCTCAACTTCCCTAAATTCATCTTAGAGGACATAATTTATTCTGAAAGCCAACTTTTGGAGCCCTTTTGATAAAACCAAAAGGAAGAACCCGAATAAGAAGTAATGATTTCACCACCCTTTTTCATGTTCCTTTCTTCTTCTACTTCATCTTTCTTTGTTATTACCATTATAAAATAATGAATCTAGTATCTAATATATACTGTAATATTATTATAAATATGGTACAACCGTATTCAATATTCTACCAATCCTTTGAATGACATGTCACCATACGTTCGTGCGTACAGCTTACCGTCTCCACGTCGTGGTGTAATTGTTATTCAAAATATTATTATTTGGATGGGTATAATTATGATTTGTAATTCATGTAAATAATAAATATAACATGATAATTATTCTTTACATATGATATACCATCCAATTATATATTATTTTAATATCAAAAGAATGATATTTTTTCTCGTGCATACGTACGGATTACCGTCTCCAGGACGCGATGAGATTCATTTCCAAGTTCACCATTCATCGACGATTATAAAAATATATATTACTAATAAGTATGTAATATATGAAATAATAATGCTACTGGAGAGAGATAGATATATATATATATATGGATTTATGTACTTACATATATCTTATTTGTTTACTTCCGTTCAATACTATATGAAAACAGAAATAGTGTTTATGCGTACGTACGGACTACCGTCTCCATAAACAGTGTTTTCCATTTCATATATATTTCAATTATACATATTTATATTCTAAATATATATGATATATTTATCATTTTATATATTCTGGAAGTATTTAAATAATGATCTAAGTGGTACAACTAAGAGTGACAAGTTAAAACATGTACGATAAAGAAAGTGATTATTACCCAAAATGTTAACTTAACATGGAAATTATTATTAAATGGGTAATATAAAGTCATATATGAATCGGGTATGATATCATAAATATTAATATGGTTCTGTTATAATTTAATAAAATACTACGATCTTCGTAAAAGAGGTTAAACGTACCCTCGACTAAAGGAAAGTGCAAGGTAAGGGGTTTTCATCTCACTCCTTATTCTGGTGAGATTCATGCCATATTGCCAAAATTACCTTTTGTGTGGTGTATGTACTTCCCCTAATTATATTTTTTGTGTAATAAAATTTAATTTATGGGTATTTACATATTCATTGTATAATACCTATTTCATGGGTTTTATGTTTCGTAAGTTACCAAACTAGTAAGGTTTAATTTCACAATCACTTTATTATCCGAGGTAGTTTTTACATAAGTATATACTGGGACATATTTATTATCCATATACATGTTTTATGAAAGAGTTTTCAAAGGGATTATATTAAGGTACATTTTACTAAAACAACATTTCAAATGTTTTAAATATTTATTCTTCTAAATCTTTCTCATTAATGTCCATGTCTTTAAAATGGGTTTTAAGGATTTATTTATATGGACGTGAATGTTTTTTTAAAATGTTAATTCATTTCAAAAGTTTCAAAGTGGTATGGGACACTTTGATTCAAAAATGTCTTTAAATTACTTTTTTTCTAAATTGTGTGACTTTTAAATATTTTCATGAAAAGTGGTATTTCTCTCAATGAGTTTTACAAATCAATCTCTTCTACGTCAAAATCCTTTAATGGATTTTAAACTTGTTTGGAGTTGATTTATCATGATACAAATCATCCATATTGTGTTAAAGGTTTTGTGATATATTTGACTGTGGATGTGTTATTTTTATACAATTCATTGTTTATGGTTAAATTATTTACATTTATCATGCTAGTTTTAATACAAATTTTTATGTTAAATTTCATCATCTTCATAACATGAATGTGTTGGACTAGTATGTTCCAGGTTGGGGACCAGTAAAAGTATGCCCTCCAGGTTGGAGTTCAGTTATTAGAGGCACATCGGGTTGGTGTCCGGTTATTAGAGGAACTCCGGGTTGGTGTCCAGTTATTAGATGGACTCCGGGTTAGGTTCCAGTTATAGTTTGCCCCTTGGCCTTGGCATGAGGCCTTGATAAAGAAATTAAATTTCAGCATTATGCATTCCATCATTATGAAAGTGGTAAGTGATATTGCATGTGATTATTCGATTAGTAGAATATCGATGGGAATAAGTAAATGGAATTATTTCATTTTATTTCTGCCATATTATGCTGAAGTTCAAGTTTAAGAGGATTTTGTTTTAGTTTTATACATTGCCTTAAATGTTCATGCTTATTTTTGAATGTTTCTATTGTATTGCTTACCCTTACTGAGCATTTGAGCTCCCCCTTTCTATGTTTTATTTTTCCCAGGATTGCAAGAAGTCTAATGTGATTGATAAGCAGGGTTAAGGCAAGGGAATAATAGCATTCATAAAGGATTATTTAGGTTGTTTTTTATGTTATTAAGTGTAATGTAACATCCATGTATGTAATCTATTTTCCAAGACTGATAAACTAATCGGTTCTTCGAGACATGGTTCCTTGTAATCATGCCAATGTATTAAACTAATGCACCGACTCTGGATCACTGGGGTCGGGTAATTACAGTTGGTATCAGAGGACGTTTAGCGATAACATTGTAAACTAGATTTAGGTAATCTCTAATTAGGGCACATAGCCCTAAGATCGACGTTGAGGATTAGTATAGAAGAACTTCCTAGAATTTTGATATTGTAGAGATTTTGTGAGTTTTCTGAGAAATACATCCCCGTCTAGATACTAGCAGGTAGAGTCGGCTCTAGCACAGATGTACCTAGAGGTAAAACCCGAAAAAACCACTTTGAGCTATACTCGAACGGGAACTAGTGCACGAAAATGGGCCTTGCTGCACTCTTGGTTACAACACTCCTGGGGGATATGCTTAGGATAATTTTCATTTTATTTAAAAACCATTATGAAGGGCGCATTAGTATATACTAACTCAAAGAAAACATTTTTTATTATTATGGATTATATCCATAATCTGTTCAATTTGCATTAGGAGTTATTTATTACAATTCATAAACTAACCTAGTTTATGCTATTGTATAGAAATGGAGCCCAGTAGAAGGAATGTGAACTCCAGTAATATGTATGATCCAAAGAGTAAGAAGGATCGTATCCTTCATGGTATTAAGACATAATTTAGAAGGTAAATAGTCTCCCACGAATTATCATCAGATGATGAAATTGTATCATGTGTGGATAAGATAACTAAAGAGTGTGCTGAGTCCTATGGCTTTGAAGGGAAGCAAGTGAAGAAAAGGATGGACGAGTGAATGATGGATAAAGGGAAGTGGGAAAAGAAGAATTTCCACATATGTGATAATTGTTGGAAGAAACACCCTGGAACTTGCCTGAAAAGAATGTGAGTTTGTTATATGTGTGGAGGAAAAGGGCACATGGTACGTGACTGCAAGGGTAAGAAAATGGATTCAAATGTACAATGTTTCATTTTCAAGGAGTTTGGACACTACACGAACCTATGTCCCAGTCATCAGACTATGTCACAAATGATGCTATTGGATAATAATCAAGTTATGATACTGCTACAGATGAAGAGGAATGATTAGAGTTCTTATATTGATTATGTCATTTGAGTGTTGTATCAACAATGTACTTGTTATAATAATTATAGAGTATATAAGGATTTTACTGCAGTACTATTTCATTAAGGACTTGAGATTGTGTGGAACAATGAAAAGTGACTCAATAGCTGGATAAATTTTTTTGAAAATATATGGTTGAGAGAATGATAAACCATAATATAGTTCTGATACCAAGGTAGTGATTTTAAAATAATACATTATTGATTTGGATAAATTATATTGGATATTCTTGACTACCTTGAAACTGATTAAGCATTTTTATATTCCATCATTGTTGGAGTTTACAACATTTTTGGATTGAAGGAGTATATCCATAATTATTTAAGTAATAAGGGATCATGAATGTAATCAATAGAGTTTTATAGTAATTCAGGATGTTGTAGTGTTTTAAAAGAATACATGATGAAGATGTTCACGTGTAATTATGCAGCAAAAAGGAACTTCATTTTTGGACTAAAGCATTTTGGATAGTTCTAGTTTGGATTATTTTTGGATTTCCATAAAAGGACAACCCGGAGGTTGGGTGGAAACCTGTCACGTCAGGCAAGGCCGTGAGACTTAAACCCACAACCGAAGGGCGACAAGGGTGTATCACCTACCACTGGCCCACGTAATATCCGGGATTAAATAATGTAGTATTTTTAAAGATATGGTAGATGAATTATAAATTATTTTTTTTGAACCCTATACGAATATGATAAATAGCATATATTTTTTACGTTGTATTATATTTTAGAGTGAAAGATGAGTTTGTGGTAGAAATTAGTTAAAGGATGGAACTCTACTTGTCAAGAATATATTTTCTTCTTCTCTTATTCTATGAAGAAATTAATTATTATACTTTATTTAAGGAATCCTAAAAAAAATTGTTATTCTAATACCCTATGTTTTGTTGAACTGATGGTATTTCAACTCATCATAGATTGATGAATTTAAGGACCTCAATTTTACACGTGTTTGTGATTGATGATCTCAATCACTACCAATAAATATTTACATTTTTCCTCAAGTTAAATGTCTCTAATTGCCACCAATGTTCTCCTAATAGAGATCATAATTTGGTGGGGACCCTTTCATTTCTCTTTTCATCATATTAAGCCTAAATTTTAGTAACCCAATTTCCGATTAGGGTTTTCCCACAAAGATATTTTCTATTTTCAACCTTTTATTTTCGAAGAACAACTTCAAATTGCGAGGAAACAATTTATTGAAGGAGGGGAGAATGTAACACCCCAAGATTTCATAGTGTGTTATTTCTTCAAAATAATTCAATAACTTGCACTACACACAACACCGAGTTGAAGCGCACCATGACTTACCAAACAAGCTGTTCAGAAGAGTTTATGCATAGTATTAACTAAATTTTAAACTTTATATAACCCTTATAATTTTAGAATCCATATTATGAGTTTCTTAGACATAATTTAAGAAAAAATTCGTTTTTTCAGATAAAAGAAGTATTTTTCAAAAATGCACTTTTACCAACATTAATAGTGAACCCTTTTTAAATCCAATATTTTAAACTTTTATATATTCAATTTCACTAAATAAATTTATTCATTATAATGGGGAAATAAATAAATTTTACAATGTAACACCCCAAGATTCCATGATACGCTTCCCTTTGAATAATACAGTAGCATGTGTTGTACGCAACTTCGAGTTCTAACACACACTACCACCAATCAAACTAGCCGTAATAAATATTAATACATACTTTTTAAAATTTTATAAATTTTAACTATCAAAATGGACATCATTTTTGGATTCGGAGTATCGAATTTATCCTATGGTGAAATTTTGGTACTTTTCAGATAAATTTAATATTTTGATGAATAGTGAAAATTACTAAATTTTAATTAAAAAAAACATTTTTAATCAAAATATTTAATAGTGACAAATTATGAATTTGAGTGGTTTTAAAGTAAAATTAGAATATATTTTTACCATTTTATCCAATGGTGTTCATTATAATTAATTTCACTTTGAAATTGGACATAAACAATTGTCAATCTTTTGATATATATTGTTTCTTAAAAACATGCTATTTGTTGTGACAGCGGGAATTAATTATAAAATTAATTAAATTCAACTTATATGTTTGGAATTTTTGAAAATAAAAAGCATTTTTGAATTCAGAATATCAATTATAGCATAGGGTAAAACTTTTGCATTGTTCTGAAAAACTTCAATTTTTGATGAATAGTGAAACTACTAAGTGGTAGTTAAAAAACTGATTTTTTCATAAAACATATTTTTACCTTATCTGTGATTGGAATTTTGAATATCTGAGAGACACGTTTAATATCAAGGAGTAAAATTTGATTCAATGAGATGAAAATAATTTTTGGTGAATAGTAACTTTTTACTTTTATTTATCACAGTTAAAAGTAAATAGGGTAATTAAGGCTAAAAATGATATTAATATTACCCTAAGACATGTCCTAATTCTATTGGATAAATATAACTCAACCAAAAACAAACTTAGTAATAAAATATTATCATTTAGGTCCACTTGGATTAGATTATGACATTTATTATTATTTAATTCAAAGAAGAGTAAAAAGAGTTAAAATCAGAGTTTATTTAGTAATACATTTTTAATATAGGGTTATACATAAGATAAATTCGATTGTAAATATTCATTAGAATTTTAAAATTATTTCCTACATAATTATATTTTATTTATAATTTTTAGAATTAAAAAAGTTAATTTATTTATGACACAATGATGATGATGTAATTACATAATTAATGAAAATTTTGAATAATTGATATTATAAATACGCAAATAAATGTAATTTGAGATTTTTTATAAATTCCAATAAATATCTAGGATAATATTACATGTTAGGATTTATTTAATTAACTTTTTTATAAGTAATCATTCTTTTATGAGTTTTACAAAAATCAATTATTGAATAGTGTCAAAATTGACATAAAAGAGTTGTTTTTTTAAAAATATTATATTATTAATTGATATTGAATTTTTAAAAATCTGAGGATCGTACAAGAGACTTATATCATGACAGTTATATCATAAATGGACCACTTAGGGGTCTCTTAAATGTATATAGTAAGTTTATTAACCATATAATGTAAAAATACAAAGAGACATTGTAAAAGTGAAACTAATTAACTAAGAGTTAATACATAAAGATAAGGTTAATATAATGACCCATCCCTGTGTAAAATCTATTGGTTGAGTGTATTTAGATCCATAACCATATTAACCATTAAATAATACACTTTGTATCCATTATAAACCGAATATGAATTTATTATAAAATAATATTTCTAGCTTTTCCAAAGGTGCCCCTCACCCCTCTTATAAAAGAACACTCTCACTTCTCATTAACTCACACCTTCAAAGCCTTTTGGTTCAGCCTACCTCTGCCCAAATACTATCTCAACTTCCCTCACTTCATCCTAGATGCCTTACTTTAGTAAGAAATACAACTTAAGGAGCCGTTTTGGTCAAATCAAAAGGAAGAACCCGAAGAAGAGGTAATGATTTCACCACCCTTTTTCAAGTTCCTTTCTTCTTATTCCACATCTTCTTTCTTTGTTATTACCATTCTAAAATAATGAATCCAGTATCCCCTGTAATCTTTAATATTATTATAAATATGGTAAAACCATATTCAGTATTCTATCCATCCTTTGAATGACATGTCACCATACGTGCGTACGTATCACTTACCGTCTCCACGTCGTGGTGTAATTGTTATTAAATATATTATTATTTGGATGGATATAATAATGATTTGTAATTCATGTAAATAATAAATATAACATGATAATGATTCTGTATATATATGATATAGCATCAAATTATATATTATTTTAATATCAAAAGAATGGTATTTTCGCTCGTGCGTACGTACGGATTACCGTCTCCACGACGCGATGATATTCATTTCCAAGTTCACCATTTATCGATGATTATAAAAATATATATTACTAATAAGTATGTAATATATAAAATAATAATTCTAATAAAGATATATATATATATATATATAAGTATTTATGTACTTAAAAATATCTTATTCATTTACTTCCGTTCAATACTAAATGAAAACAGAAACATCATTTATGCGTACGTATGGACTACCGTCTCCATTAATGGTGTTTTCCATTTCATATATATGTATATGATACATATTTATATTCTAAATATATATGATATATTTATCATGTTTTATATTTTTGAAGTATTTAAATCATGATCTAAGTGATACAACCAAGTGTGACAAGTTACAACACGCACGATAAAGAAAGTGATGATTACCAAAAATGTTAACTTAATATGGAAGTTATTATTAAATGGGTAATATAAAGACATAAATGAATCAGGTATGATATCATAAATATTAATATGGTTCTGTTATAATTTAATAACATACTACGATCTTCATACAAGAGGTTAAATATACCCTTGACTAATGGAAAGTGCAAGGTAAGGGGTTTTCATCTCACTCTCTATTCCCATGAGATTCATGCCATTCTGCCACTATTACCTTTACTGTGGTGTATGTACTTCCCATAATTATATTCTTTGTGTAATACACTTTAATTTATGTGTATTTACATATTCATTGTATGATACCTCTTTCATGGGTTGTATGTTTCGTATGTTACGAAACTGGTAAGGGTTAATTTCATAATCTCTTTATTATCCGAGGTTGTTTTTACATAAGTATCTATTGGGACATATTTATTATCCCAGTAAATGTTTTATGAAAGAGTTTTCAAAGGGATTATATTAAGGTAATTTTTACGAAAACATCATTTCAAATGTTTTAAATATTTATTCTTCTATATCTTTCTCATTAATGTCCATGTCTTCAAAATGGGTATTAAGGATTTCTTTATATGGATATAAATGTTTTTTTAAAAAGTTAATTCCTTCCAAAAGTTTCAAAGTGGTATGGTACACTTTGATTCAAAAATGTATTTAAATGACATCTTTTATAAATTGTTTGACTTTTTAATGTTTTCATGAAAAGGGTTATTTCTCTCAAAGAGTTTTACAAATCAATCAATTCTATATCAAAATCCATTAATGGATTTTAAACTTGTTTTGAAGTTGATTTATCATGATAAAAATATTCCATAATGTGTTAAAGGTTTTGTGATATATTTGACTGTGGATGTGTTATTTTTATACCTTTCATGGTTTATGTGTAAAGTATTTACATATCTCATACTAGTTTTATTACAAATTTTTATGTTATATTTCATCCTCTTATTAAGATGAATGTGTTGGACTAGTATGTTCTGAGTTGGGGACCAGTAAAAGTAATCCCTCTGGGTTGGTGTCTGATTATTAGAGGCACTTTGGGTTGGTGTATGGTTATTAGAGGCACTCTGGGTTGGTTTCTGGTTATTAGATGAACTCCGGGTTAGGATCCAGTTATAGTTAGCCCCTCGGCCTTGGCACGAGGCCTTGATAAAAAAATAAATGTTCAGTATTATGAATTCCATCATTATGAAAGTGGTTAGTGATATTACATTTGAATATTTGATTAGTAGAATATCCATGTCAATAAGTAAATGTAATTATTTCATTCTATTTTTACCATATTATACTGAAGTTCAAGTTTAAAAGGATTTTGTTATAGTTTTATACATTGCCTTAAATATTTATGCTTATTATTGAATGTTTTTGTTGTATTTCTTACCCTTACTGAGCATTTAAGATCACCCCTTTCTATGTTTTATTTTTCCCAGGATTCCAAGAAGTGTAATGTGATTGATATGAAGGGTTAAGACAAGGGAATAATGGCATTCATAAAGGATTATTTATGTTGTTTTTTATGTTATTAAGTATAATGTAGCATTCATGTGTGTAATATATTTTCCAAGACTGCTAAACTGATCAGTTCTTCGGGTCTTGGTTCCTTGTAATCATGCCAATGTATTAAAATAATGCACCGACTTTGGGTCACTGGTGTCGGGGCGTTACATTTTTCATAGGCTACATCCAATTTAAATGCATTGATATGTGTGAAAAAAGTTAGTGGAGGAGGTGGCCTTTTATAATGAGGGAGAAGTGGAATTTTAAAAAATTAAAAAAATCTGAAAAGGGAAGTCAATATCACCCCATGTCCCTCCATTATTAATAAATAATAGGGTGTATGGATTATATGGTTGATAACAACCCCCTCAGCTAAAAAATGAAAAAAATATAATATTTTGTTCCTTGATTTAAATTTTCCTGACATTTACCATTTTACTTTATACTAACATCACTATATTTTATCAATGTAATTTATTGTTTAAGAATAGAAATAAATTGATCCTTATTAGAAAATTTATACAAACCGGTTTGAAAATTTTATTTTAATATATAAAATAAAAAACCTATGGTATGTGGAAATTAATTTTCACCCAAACACATGATACGTTCAAAGACATGTTTTACCCTTTATTATAGTAACACTATTTTTACTATTGAAGAGTCAATATAATTACCACAAAAGGACCATTATTTCATTAATGGAATATATATGATATTTTTAATCATATTCAATCATAATTCTGTTTGATCGATTATTTGGTAATTTTAAATCACTAAACAAAATATAATTTATTATAAAATAACATTAATGGCCATTTTCATGCAATTCTTATAATTTTACATTAAAAACATAATGAAAGAGGTGAAAATATAATTTTTTAAAACAAAAATATAATGATATATTTATTTCAAAGATTTCATAATATAATAATTAACTCAATTTAAATTACTTTGATTATTTTTAGTTTTATTTATTTTAGTTTTTAATTAATTAAATTATTAATTTGTTGGCATTGCATGAGAATTTAATATAATTATTTAATTACTAAAAATAATTAATAAATTACCTCCATGAATTTAATTTTGTTGTAACACCCCAGGTAAATAAAGAATATTACATTTTCATATTTATCCATATTTGTGAATAAAATATTAATATGACATTAAAGGGGACGCTATGCTCGATGGCATACCCAACACGCAACAACGAGTTTCTTGGGAATCTTACGTTGCACTCTAATAATAAAATAATATTATTTTAAATGGTAGTTAACATGTAGCCGTTGTATTGGCGAGAATGGATAGAAATAACTAAAATATGATTATATATGTTTTTTAATGTTTTTTCATTTATCCAATAAAAGCTAAAGGCTTAAAATACGGAAAGAATTCAATTTTAGGTGTATATGCCCTAGTTTTCACTAAAGGTTCACTTATCACATTTTAATGGAGAACTGTCATTAAATATAGTTTTGATCACTCTTATACATTCTTTTGGACCAAATAAAACTCTTATTAAGAATCGGGACATCAAATTTTACTTTGTGTAATTTTTTGGTATTTTTCCGATAAAGTTCATTTTTTTAATGAATAGTGTAAAATGTTGTGTTTTAATTCAAAACCTATTATTAATCTAATTTATTTATATGATTAGATAATATTTTGAATTGGTTTTAAAGTTAAATTAGAAAATATTTTTACCATTAAATCCAATAGTGGTCGTTGGAATTAATTTCACTTTGAAATCAGACTTAAACTAGTGTCAATGTTTTGATACTTATTGTTTTATAAAAACACACTATTTGCTCTGACAGCGGGAATTAATTATTAATCTAATTAATGTGACTAATATGTTTTGAATTTTGTAAAACGGACTTCATTTTTGAATTCGGAATATCAAATATAGCTTATGGTGAATTTTTGAGATTTTTCTGAAAAACTTCAAATTTTGATGAATAGTGAAACCACTAAGTGGTACTTATAAAGACTGATTTTCCGTTTAAATGAAATTTTTCCATCATTGTATTTTGAATTTCAAAAATCCGACATACATGGTTGTCATTAAGAAGTAAAATGTGGTTCAATGAGATTATAATAATTTTTTTGGTGAATAGTAACTTATTAAGTATTTAATCGCGATTAGTGGTAATTAGTGTAGTTTAAGGTAAAAATGATATTATAAGAATGTGAAAACACCATGAAACTTGTCCTAAACCTATTGGCTGAGTCATGGCCGACCAAGACAAGCCATGGGCCAACTTGGGGACCCCATGGAGCCACTTTATTTGGAAAATGACAATAATATATTTTTATTTAATGTTAAAATTAAATTGACACAAACATGAGTTGTTTTACTAAAACAGTTTTTAAGTGGGGATAAACAAGTCCAAATGTTGATTATAAATAGTCATTGGAAAGATAAAAAGATTTCATACAACATAGTAATTTTTTTATAATTTTTAGACATTATATAAAATAAATTAATTATGACATAATAATGATGCAGTGATGACATCATTATTTGACGATTTAAATAAAATGGAAAGATAATGTAAAATCTATGAACTAAACATGTCCAAAACTTATTGGATGAGTGGATTTCGAAGCCTTATCACCTTATCCACGAATTATATCAATGTGGGACCTTTTAAAACCGAAACACATTTTCAAATAAAGTAATATTTCTTACTTTCCAAAAGTGCCCCTCCTCTCCTCTTATAAAAGGCCCCCACCTCTACCACATTACACAGACTCATCAAGCCTTTGGCTCGGCCACCCCCTGCCCATTTACTCTCTCCACATACCTCTCCTCATCCTAGAGTATTCCCTTTGGGCAGAATCCTTTCAAAGGAAGCCTTTCGGCTCAAATCAAAAGGAGTTACACTTTTAAAGGTAATTCATTCTCTCATGTTCATTTGTTTTATTTTGCTTCTCCAACCCCCAAAACCCTCTTTATTTACTTCTGTTGTAACAACACCAGTATCTTCAATATACTAGGATGTTTTTATTATATTTATTTGAGCTACACTCTCACACAACTACATCAAATGGTTAAAGAACATACGGTTTCCGTGGATGGCGAAATTCTGCCTCCCGAAATGATGATTGTTCAATACTCATCTAACACCTTCAAAGGTGGCCATTATGATGTCACTATATATGATATATAATTTGTTTATTCTTTACTTAAGCTTCTGTATTTTTTATTTTTGGCTTACCTTTATGGTTTCCATTATGGGTAAACGCGATATCTTCATTTAAGGAAGTGCGGACTACCGCCCCCTCAAAGTGATTTGATTCGTTAAATACCATATGTGGGACGTATAAAGGATAGAACTATGATATTATATATGATATTATACTGGAATTATAATATACCTTTATATCATTATTATTACATTCTATAAAATACGAAATAGAAATGAAAGTAGCGTTCATGCGTACGTACGGCTTACCGTCTCCATGAACGGTGCATTTCATTTCTTATCCCCAAATGTAATGTACTATTATAAATACATGTATATGATGGATATATATGACATATATGATATCTACATCATGAATACAATTCTGGATATAATAAAAATTTGGCCACATGAACAACATGTAATTGTAAGAAGTCCACTTTCGACTTAAGAACCAAAATACCGGCAAAGCAAATATTATTAACTTAAATGATGACATAATGTTTATGACTTGGTAATAAGTGATATAAAAAGGAATAATGAACTTGAAAAAGGTTCTTAAGGAAGTATAAATGAACTCAAGTTTATTATTCAGGATGTTAAAGAACGATCGAGTCAAGTCGGACCCGAGGTAGGGGATCCTACTCCTCTCTTTCTTTTTAAGTAAACTCTTTTATGTCATTCCTTCTAAGTTCATATTTCATGTTATTGGGATGTTTTTTTATATCTCTCTTACTGTAATTTTTATGTTCATATGATGAGAGAACCTATTCTCTCTCATCAATCCATTTTGAAAGTTTTGAGTGGCGCCGTGAGGCTGCCGAACTTTCGTAAGAGATCTAACCTCTCTCTTTCTTTTTAAGTACTCCCTTTCATGTCACTTCTTTTAAGATCCTCTTTGTAATGTTTGGGGATGTTCTTTTATATTCCTCTTTCTCTACATTTTATTGTAATGTTATGAGATACCCTATTTTATCTCATCAATCCATGTTCAGAAGTTTTATGTGGCGCCGTTAGGCTGCCGAGTTTTCGTAAGGGATTTTTTCATCTCACTTTTGTTCCCGTGAGATTTATGCTACATTTGCCACAAATTCCATTGAGTGGTGTATTTACTACCCATTATTCTACTATTTGTGTAATATAATTTCGTTTATGAGTATTTACATTAATGTTATATTGTCCTTCTTTCATGGGGTTTATGTTTTGAAACATACCCAAGTCGGTAAGGGAACCTTCCACCATCCTCTTTTTTTAAAAGACTTCTTTTGTTGGGTCTTTTAATTTACATATTGTTATGTTGGGATATGTTTTCATATATCCTTATTTATGTAAATTTTATGTCTAAGTGATGAGATACACTTTTTATCTCTCATCAACTCATTTTGATGTGATGCCGTTAGGCTGTCAATGGAACTTTTTAACCCAATTTCGATTTCTTTGGGTTCAACATGTAGTCATTGAATATGTCATCCATTGAATATGTGTGAATGACATTTTTTTTGTTTTACACTTAATATACACTTATATTGGGTGTATTTATATTTGTCACACATATTTTTGAGATTGATTTGTCCTTAATTTAAGGATACCTTCTTTATAAGGGATTTCATCACATTTGACATTTCTATTGAGGGTTCATTGTTGTTATGCACCAATTCACTCTTATATGGTGTATATACTGTCCTTTGGAGTATTATATCATGAATCCATTTATTCTCATGATATTATAAAGTTCTGACTAAATGTTATTCCTCAATTACTCTATTCAAGTGTCTCTAATTTTGGTAATACCCCTTTAACCAAAATGTCATTTTAAATGTTTTAATTATTTGTTCTTATTAATATCCATGTTTTCAAAATGGTTTTAAGGATTTATTTATATGGACATTAATGGTTTAAAATTTTAATCTTCAAGGTGGTATGGGACACTTTGATTCAAAAATCTCTTTATTAAATGTTTTAAATGTTTTTGGAAATTGTTTCTTTTAGAATGGATTCATTATTTCAATATACTAAAATGTTATATGGTGATTGAAATGTGGAAATTCTATGTTTCCTTTATGCATGTTTTATGTGATATGAATATGTTATGGTCCTTGGGCATTTTTATGAAGAACGGGTGGTTCCATGATAAACTAAGGGCGGGTGAGCCCGTTATAGCTCTCCAATGCATTGGGTAACGCGAAGGAGTGAAACGTTAAGGTTTCTCCGAAGAGATTTAGGGAATATACTGTGATGGGTATTCCAAACGTAACCAAGAGGGTTACTCCCTACGTAAGAATGTTATGAATGCCTCAAGTTACCTTTATGTCTTATGTTTTCTATGATTTATTCATGATTTGATATGCCTATATTTAATGGGTAAAGTATGATTTCATTCTTATGTATATATGAACTCATGTTTCCTTTCCATATTTTTATAACCCTTACTGAGCTTTTTATGCTCATCCCAAGTTTTTGAAATGTTTTTCACAGGCCAAGGGAAAGGTACATGATGTGATGAATGTTTCGAGGATGTGTCAAGAAAGAATCCATGTTTCATTTTAAATATGTTTCCGTTGATGGGAAGAATGAATACTGTCTTTTATGTAACCACTTTGTTTAAATGTGGAATGTAATGCAAGTTTCATGATCTAATTCTATAAAACTCTAAACCTGAAAAGATCCTCAATGTGTAATCTTGTAATAACTCAAGATTAAGTATGGTTTAAGGCTGGGGCCTTATAGTTGGTATCAAAGGTCGGTTTAGATAACTTTAGAGGTTAGGGTATTCTCTAAGCACAAGTGACATTACCATAATGGTTAGGATTTCAGAAAGAGTCCTAGTTTTAGATAAAGTGAATGATTATATCTTAGTGTTTATCTTCCTCATTAGTACATTATGGTTATGTTGATATACTCACACAGACCTTTTTGGTTTTAGTAAATGGCTGGATCTAGCAGGCACCAATGTGACAATGGGTTTGAAGGAAACTGTGGTGGTTCTCTGATTAAGAGACTGGATGAGATAGGGGATTCAATGAGGAATCTCATAGTTTTTCTAAACCAACTATCAAGGAGTCATGATAAACCAATTTAACCTTGGTGAGTTCTATAGTGAATCATGTACGATATGGCCAACTCGGTGTGGAAATTCAGGTAATAATTATTAAGGTAACCATTAGGGTTTATATGATCCTTACATTTGAGGTAATTATGGGTTATTATATGTTCTGATGGAAAATGAAAGGCATGAGATAAACTTGAGGTTAAAATATGTTATGATCATCTTTGAAGATTTTATCTAATTTTGGGGAATGTTTTAAGAATTATATAGTTTTGGAAAAAGGACAACACACAGACCGTGTGACTACCCGTCGTGTCGGACAAAGCTACGGGAATCGAACCCACAATCAAAGTGTGACTGGTATTTGTCGCCTACCACTGGACTACGTGAAGTCCCTGGTTATTTTGACCGATTATTTCTAGTTATATGATTTTATGAATTAATAGTAAGTTGATTTTGGGTTATTTATGAAAATGATTAACCTATCATGGAGGATATGTGATTAGGTTAATTACTTTTCAATACGAGACATTAGGAGCAAATGATGTTGTTTGGAGATAAATGTCACGATTTAACTTGGAAGACTATATGACTAAATCCTTCAAATATTTGGGTTTCAATCTTATATTGATTTACTTTGAAGAATTTTATGGACAAATTGTTTATCGGATGGTCCTCGTTGAACTTTGGGTTTTGTTGGACAAATTTTGGAGATTAAGCATGGATTTTCTTTTAATGGGTTATCCTTTTCTGGATTATCTGACCTTGTACTAACCTTTTTGGTTTTGGTTTTGGTTAAAGCCTAAAGACATGGGATGTATATAGTTCTCTTTTGTGGATTAGGTGATTCTCTAGAAGTTGATTATAGTACTCTTAATGCGAACAAGTCTCCCTAAATACTCGTCTTTTGGAAAAAATATGAGTTTGATTAAGGAATCTAGTAAAAGTTGAAAGTCAACATGATAAGTGATTATGTTTCCTTATGAATAAATTCCTCAATAAAAAGTAACTTAAAACAAAAATGTTTTCTATTAACTTTTCCTACTAGGGAATCAAATACCATTTAACGCATCACAAGTTTGTGATTTTCTCATTGTTAACTTTCTCCTAAACATGTTTTCTATCACTCTCCATAAGAACATGACCCTATGTTTTCTCCTCCATGTCCATGTTTTCCTACATGGAGTCCTAGTATGGGTTAACTCGGGTGACCTTTGTACTTATCTTTCATTATTTTAAAGTGATTGTTTTACCGACTCTTCTTCTGATGTGGGACTTTGAAGGATGTTTCCAAGCCCAATTTTAAAAATTGCGAGGACGCAATTCCCAAAAAGGGGGGAAGGATGTAACACCCTAGGTAAATAAAGAATATTACATTTTCATATTTATCCATATTTGTGAATAAAATATTAATATGACTTTAATGGGGACGCTATGCTCGATGGCATACCCAACACGCAACAACGAGTTTCTTGGGAATCTTAAGTTGCACTCTAATAATAAAATAATATTATTTTAAATGGTAGTTAACATGTAGCCATTGTATTGGCAGGAATGGATAGAAATAACTAAAATATGATTATATATGTTTTTTAATGTTTTTACATTTATCCAATAAAAGCTAAAGGCTTAAAATACGGAAAGAATTAAATTTTAGGTGTATATGCCATAGTTTTCACTAAAGGTTCACTTATCACCTTTTAATGGAGAACTGTCATTAAATATAGTTTTTATCACTCTTATACATTCTTTTGGACCAAATAAAACTCTTATTAAGAATCGGGACATCAAATTTACTTTGTGTAATTTTTTGTTATTTTTCCGATAAAGTTCATTTTTTAATGAATAGTGTAAAATGTTGTGTTTTAATTCAAAACCTCCTTTTAATCTAATTTATTTATATGATTAGATAATATTTTGAATTGGTTTTAAAGTTAAATTAAAAAATATTTTTACCATTAAATCCAATAGTGGTCGTTGGAATTAATTTCACTTTGAAATCAGACTTAAACTAGTGTCAATGTTTTGATACTTATTGTTTTATAAAAACACGCTATTTACTCTGACAGCGGGAATTAATTATTAATCTAATTAATGTGACTAATATGTTTTGAATTTTGTAAAACGGACTTCATTTTTGAATTCGGAATATCAAATATAGCTTATGGTGAATTTTTGAGATTTTTCTGAAAAACTTCAAATTTTGATGAATAGTGAAACCACTAAGTGGTACTTATAAAGACTGATTTTCCGTTTAAATGAAATTTTTCCATCATTGTATTTTGAATTTCAAAAATCCGACATACATGGTTGTCATTAAGAAGTAAAATGTGGTTCAATGAGATTATAATAATTTTTTTGGTGAATAGTAACTTATTAAGTATTTAATCGCGATTAGTGGTAATTAGTGTAGTTTAAGGTAAAAATGATATTATAAGAATGTGAAAACACCATGAAACTTGTCCTAAACCTATTGGGTGAGTCATGGCCGACCAAGACAAGCCATGGTACAACTTGGGGACCCCATGGAGCCACTTTATTTGGAAAATGACAATAATATATTTTTATTTAATGTTAAAATTAAATTGACACAAACATGAGTTGTTCTACTAAAACAGTTTTTAAGTGGGGTTAAACAAGTCCAAATTTTGATTATAAATAGTCATTGGAAAGCTAAAAAGATTTCATACAACATAGTAATTTTTTTATAATTTTTAGACATTATATAAAATAAATTAATTATGACATAATAATGATGCAGTGATGACATCATTATTTGACGATTTAAATAAAATGGAAAGATAATGTGAAATCTATGAACTAAACATGTCCAAAACTTATTGGATGAGTGGATTTCGAAGCCTTATCACCTTATCCACGAATTATATCAATGTGGGACCTTTTAAATCCGAAACACATTTTCAAATAAAGTAATATTTCTTACTTTCCAAAAGTGCCCCTCCTCTCCTCTTATAAAAGGCCCCCACCTCTACCACATTACACAGACTCATCAAGCCTTTGGCTCGGCCAACCCCTGCCCATTTACTCTCTCCACATACCTCTCCTCATCCTAGAGTATTCCATTTGGGCAGAATCCTTTCAAAGGAAGCCTTTAGGCTCAAATCAAAAGGAGTTACACTTTTAAAGGTAATTTATTCTCTCATGTTCATTTGTTTTATTTTGCTTCTCCAACCCCCAAAACCCTCTTTATTTACATCTTTTGTAACAACACCAGTATCTTCAATATACTAGGATGTTGTTATAATATTTATTTGAGCTACACTCTCACACAACTACATCAAATGGTTAAAGAACATATGGTTTCCGTGGATGGCGAAATTCGGCCTCCCGAAATGATGATTGTTCAATACTCATCTAACACCTTAAAAGGTGGCCTTTTATAATGAGGGAGAAGTGGAATTTTAAAAAATTAAAAAAATCAGAAAAGGGAAGTCAATATCACCCCATGTCCCTCCATTATTAATAAATAATAGAGTGTATGGATTATATGGTTGATAACAACCCCCTCAGCTAAAAAATGAAAAAAATATAATATTTTGTTCCTTGATTTAAATTTTCCTGACATTTACCATTTTACTTTATACTAACATCACTATATTTTATCAATGTAATTTATTGTTTAAGAATTGAAATAAATTGATCCTTATTAGAAAATTTATACAAACCGGTTTGAAAATTTTATTTTAATATATAAAATAAAAAACCTATGGTATGTGGAAATTAATTTTCACCCAAACACATGATACGTTCAAAGACATGTTTTACCCTTTATTATAGTAACACTATTTTTACTATTTAAGAGTCAATATAATTACCACAAAAGGACCATTATTTCATTAATGGAATATATATGATATTTTTAATCATATTCAATCATAATTCTGTTTGATCGATTATTTGGTAATTTTAAATCACTAAACAAAATATAATTTATTATAAAATAACATTAATGGCCATTTTCATGCAATTCTTCTAATTTTACATTAAAAACATAATGAAAGAGGTGAAAATATAATTTTTTAAAACAAAAATATAATGATATATTTATTTCAAATATTTCATAATATAATAATTAACTCAATTTAAATTACTTTGATTATTTTTAGTTTTATTTATTTTAGTTTTTAATTAATTAAATTATTAATTTGTTGGCATTGCATGAGAATTTAATATAATTATTTAATTACTAAAAATAATTAATAAATTACCTCCATGAATTTAATTTTGTTGTAACACCCCAGGTAAATAAAGAATATTACATTTTCATATTTATCCATATTTGTGAATAAAATATTAATATGACATTAAAGGGGACGCTATGCTCGAAGGCATACCCAACACGCAACAACGAGTTTCTTGGGAATCTTACGTTGCACTCAAATAATAAAATAATATTATTTTAAATGGTAGTTAACATGTAGCCGTTGTATTGGCGAGAATGGATAGAAATAACTAAAATATGATTATATATGTTTTTTTAATGTTTTTACATTTATCCAATAAAAGCTAAAGGCTTAAAATACGGAAAGAATTCAATTTTAGGTGTATATGCCATAGTTTTCACTAAAGGTTCACTTATCACCTTTTAATGGAGAACTGTCATTAAATATAGTTTTTATCACTCTTATACATTCTTTTGGACCAAATAAAACTCTTATTAAGAATCGGGACATCAAATTTACTTTGTGTAATTTTTTCGTATTTTTCCGATAAAGTTCATTTTTTAATGAATAGTGTAAAATGTTGTGTTTTAATTCAAAACCTCCTTTTAATCTAATTTATTTATATGATTAGATAATATTTTGAATTGGTTTTAAAGTTAAATTAGAAAATATTTTTACCATTAAATCCAATAGTGGTCGTTGGAATTAATTTCACTTTGAAATCAGACTTAAACTAGTGTCAATCTTTTGATACTTATTGTTTTATAAAAACACGCTATTTGCTCTGACAGCGGGAATTAATTATTAAATTAATTAATGTGACTAATATGTTTTGAATTTTGTAAAACGGACTTCATTTTTGAATTCGGAATATCAAATATAGTTTATGGTGAATTTTTGAGATTTTTCTGAAAAACTTCAAATTTTGATGAATAGTGAAACCACTAAGTGGTACTTATAAAGACTGGTTTTCCGTTTAAATGAAATTTTTCCATCATTGTATTTTGAATTTCAAAAATCCGACATACATGTTTGTAATTAAGAAGTAAAATGTGGTTCAATGAGATTATAATAATTTTTTTGGTGAATAGTAACTTATTAAGTTTTTAATCGCGATTAGTGGTAATTAGTGTAGTTTAAGGTAAAAATGATATTATAAGAATGTGAAAACACCATGAAACATGTCCTAAACCTCTTGGGTGAGTCATGGCCGACCAAGACAAGCCATGGGCCAACTTGGGGACCCCATGGAGCCACTTTATTTGGAAAATGACAATAATATATTATTATTTAATGTTAAAATTAAATTGACACAAACATGAGTTATTTTACTAAAACAATTTTTAAGTGGGGTTAAACAAGTCCAAATTTTGATTATAAATAGTCATTGGAAATCTACAAAGATTTCTTAAAACATAGTAATTTTTTTATAATTTTTAGACATTAAATAAAATAAATTATTTATGACATAATAATGATGCAGCGATGACATCATTATTTGACGATTTAATTAAAATGGAAAGATAATGTAAAATATATGAACTAAACATGTCCAAAACTTATTGGATGAGTGTATTTCGAAGCCTTATCACCTTATACACGAATTATATCAATGTGGGACCTTTTAAAACCGAAACACATTTTCAAATAAAGTAATATTTCTTACTTTCCAAAAGTGCCCCTCCTCTCCTCTTATAAAAGGCCCCCACCTGTACCACCTTACACACACTCATCAAGCCTTTGGCTCGGCCAACCCATGTCCATTTACTCTCTCCACATCCCTCTACTCATCCTAGAGGATTCCCTTTTGGCAGAATACTTTCAAAGGAAGCCTTTAGGCTCAAATCAAAAGGAGTTACACTTTTAAAGGTAATTCATTCTCTCATGTTCATTTGTTTTATTTTGCTTCTCCAACCCCCAAAACTCTCTTTATTTACTTCTTTTGTAACAACACCAGTATCTTCAATATACTAGGATGTTGTTAAAATATTTATTTGAGCTACACTCTCACACAACTACATCAAATGGTTAAGAAACATACGGTTTCCGGGGATGGCGAAATTCTGCCTCCCGAAACGATGATTGTTCAATACTCATCTAACACCTTCAAAGGTGGCCATTATGATATCACTATATATGATATATAATTTGTTTATTCTTTACTTAAGCTTCTGTATTTTTTATTTTTGGCTTACATTTATGGTTTCCATTATGGGTAAACGCGATATCTTCATTTAAGGAAGTGCGGACTACTGCCCCCTCAAAGTGATTTGATTCGTTAAATATCATATGTGGGACGTATAAAGGATAGAACAATGATATTATATATTATATTATACTGGAATTATAATATACCTTTATATCATTATTATTTCATTCTATAAAATACGAAATAGAAATGAAAGTAGCGTTCATGCGTACGTACGGCTTACCGTCTCCATGAACGGTGCATTTCATTTCTTATCCCCAAATGTAATGTACTATTATAAATACATGTATATGCTGGATATATATGACATATATGATATCTACGTCATGAATACAATTCTGGATATAATAAACATTTGGCCACATGAACAACATGTAATTGTAAGAAGTCCACTTTCGACTTAAGAACCAAAATACCGGCAAAGCAAATATTATTAACATAAATGATGACATAATGTTTATGACTAGGTAATAAGTGATATAAAAAGGAATAATGAACTTGAAAAAGGTTCTTAAGGAAGTAGAAATTAACTCAAGTTTATTATTCAGGACGTTAAAGAACGATCGAGTCAAGTCGGACCCGAGGTAGGGGATCCTACTCCTCTCTTTCTTTTTAAGTACACTCTTTTATGTCATTCCTTCTAAGTTCATATTTCTTGTTATTGGGATGTTTTTTTATATCACTATTACTGTAATTTTTATGTTCATATGATGAGAGAACCTATTCTCTCTCATCAATCCATTTTGAAAGTTTTGAGTGGCGCCGTGAGGCTGCCGAACTTTCGTAAGAGATCTAACCTCTCTCTTTCTTTTTAAGTACTCCCTTTCATGTCACTTCTTTTAAGCTCCTCTTTGTAATGTTGGGGGATGTTCTTTTATATTCCTCTTTCTCTACATTTTATTGTAATGTGATGAGATACCCTATTTTATCTCATCAATCCATGTTCGGAATTTTTATGTGGCGCCGTTAGGCTGCCGTGTTTTCGTAAGGGATTTTTTCACCTCACTTTTGTTCCCGTGATATTTATGCTACATTTGCCACAAATTCCCTTGAGTGGTGTATTTACTGCCCATTCTTCTACTCTTTGTGTAATATAATTTCGTTTATGAGTATTTACATCAATGTTCTATTGTCATTCTTTCATGGGGTGTATGTTTTGAAAGATACCCAAGTCGGTAAGGGAACCTTTCACCATCCTCTTTTTTTAAAAGACTTCTTTTGTTGGGTCTTTTAATTTACATATTGTTATGTTGGGATATGTTCTCATATATCCTTATTTATGTAAATTTTATGTCTAAGTGATGATATACACTTTTTATCTCTCATCAAATCATTTTGATGTGATGTCGTTAGGCTGTCAAGGGAACTTTTTAACCCAATTTCGATTTCTTTGGGTTCAACATGTAGTCATTGAATATGTCATCCATTGAATATGTGTGAAAGACCTTTTTTTTGTTTTACACTTAATATACACTTATATTGGGTGTATTTATATTTGTCACACATATTTTTGAGATTGATTTGTCCTTAATTTAAGAATACCTTCTTTATACGGGATTTCATCACATTTGACATTTCTATTGAGGGTTCATTGTTGTTATGCACCAATTCACTCTTATATGGTGTATATACTGTCCTTTGGAGTATTATATCATGAATCCATTTATTCTCATGATATTATAAAGTTCTGAATAAATGTTATTCCTCAATTATTCTATTCAAGTGTCTCTAATTTTGGTAATACCCCTTTAACCAAAATGTCATTTTAAATGTTTTAATTATTTGTTCTTATTAATATCCATGTTTTCAAAATGGTTTTAAGGATTTATTTATATGGACATTAATGGTTTAAAATTTTAATCTTCAAGGTGGTATGGGACACTTTGATTCAAAAATCTCTTTATTAAATGTTTTAAATGTTTTTTTAAATGGTTTCTTTTAGAATGGATTCATTATTTCAATATACTAAAATGTTATATGGTGATTGAAATGTGGAAATTCTATGTTTCCTTTATGCATGTTTTATGTGATATGACTATGTTATGGTCCTTGGGCATTGTTATGAAGAACGGGTGGTTCCGTGATAAACTAAGGGCGGGTGAGCCCGTTATAGCTCTCCAATGCATTGGGTAACGCGAAGGAGTGAAACGTTAAAGTTTCTCCGAAGTGATTTAGGTAATATACTGTGATGGGTATTCCAAACGAAACCAAGAGGGTTACTCCCTACGTAAGAATGTTATGAATGCCTCAAGTTACCTTTATGTATTATGTTTTCTATGATTTATTCATGATTTGATATGCCTATATTTTATGGGTAAAGTATGATTTCATTCTTATGTATATATGAACTCATGTTTCCTTTCCATATTTTTATAACCCTTACTGAGCTTTTTATGCTCATCCCAAGTTTTTGAAATGTTTTTCACAGGTCAAGGGAAAGGTACATGATGTGATGATAGTGTCGAGGATGTGTCAAGAAAGAATCCATGTTTCCTTTTAAATATGTTTCCGTTGATGGGAAGAATGAATACTGTCTTTTATGTAACCACTTTGTTTAAATGTGGAATGTAATGCAAGTTTCATGATCTAATTCTCTAAAACTCTAAACCTGAAAAGATCCTCAATGTGTAATCTTGTAATAACTCAAGATTAAGTAATGTTTAAGGCTGGGGCCTTATATTTGTGATACTAAAATTAAACATCAATAGTGTTTTACGTTTTATATTTTCCCTATGTGATTAAATATTTCATGTTTGAAAGAAAGGTGATAACGTTTGCTCATTTTTTTAATTAAATTATTACATCAGTCACATTCTTTTATATGTGTTTGAAAAATCTAGAGAATATGGTAATAAGTTTTGAAATATTTCTATAAAATTTGAATTTGAAAATTTATTAGGCCACATTGACCCATATCTTTTTAGTTAAACCCATAGTAAATCTATGTTGATATTAACCATTAAAATTAATGTTTACTAATTTTACTATTAATTTTGACCAAAATATAATTCAACCATATTATATAGTATTAATTATTATGATTCAAAATATAGAATCCATTTTTCCAAATTTCATTAATAGAAGAGTAAAATTTTAATTTAAAATTAAACAATCAAAAACGACATAAATATGATTATTTAAAGGGAAACGTTTCATAAATTTAAAAATATTTAAATTCAAAATTCAATATTGAATTCATTAAAAGAATATAAATTAAATTAATCAATATAAATTTGATGAAATTTTATATTTAATTAAATTTTAAACAATATGATACTTTGTGAATACTTTAAATAAAAAATCAGTATTCAATAAAAAAGTAATATTTTTCACCATTCCACACAAAATAATCTTTTAAAAAAATTATCAAAATATCACCGTAAGATGATTATGACATGTTGATAAAAAAAATTCACTTTTTTTCAAATAAATTGATTAAATGTTTAAGTAAAAGTAATTTTTAAACTTTCACAGAAATCAATAAAAATCACTTTTTTGTTAAAATAATGTTTTTATTCATATAAATACATTAATAAAAATTATTTACAAATTTATAAATATATATATTTTAAAATACTCTATTCATAATATTAGTTTTATTTATTCTTATCAGTTCCACCAAATTTAACAACTATTTTAAGTTTGTCAATTTTATATAATAATATTACTATCATATCATGATTTGTTAAAACTCAGTGTTGATTGTAACGAAAAGTCATTGAAGAAATTAAACTTCTTTGAAAAAACATATTTAAAAAAATATCAAGGTTCTACACATATCAATTTTTCATAAGAGTGTATATAATCAAAATATTGATCAACGAGGAAGTATATAACATATTAAAATATTGGTATTATGCTAATGTGGAAACAACAAAAAATGAAATCCCAAACATAAGTCAAGGACAACCATCAAGACAAAAGAACATAATGTTCTTATGATAAAATCCCTTGAAAGATACCTGGAATATCATGTGATAATAAAAATAAAAAATGGATTATATTTTTATTTAATTATTGACTATCCTATCAATTTCATTAGAATGACATTCATCAATTTTAACCAAATTATTTATGAGTGTGTATTATATATTTGTAAATCCCCAATCAATGATGGATTTGTATAACTATGTAAATATAATAGAGAGGAAGTGGATATGACTATTCATTATAAAATTTCATTAATTTTTTTGGATAAATTTAGTATCATATCTTGTGTACGTATAATTCTATATAAGGGGTCATTAAGAGTGAAAGGGATCCTCATTTATTAGTATTCGTAATGAAAATATGAGGAGAATGAGAGGACCCCTTACCTTGATAGGGTCTTAATATAATTTGGAAACATTTATATATATATATATATAGGTAAGATAAACTTAATTCTCAAAGGGATTTGATGGAATATTAATGGGAGGCTACTTTTATTTTTATAGATAAAGATATGGATATTTATTATTGTTTTCCAAAAATATTTTTTGGACTATAAATGATAATTTCATGAATACAAAAAGCCTTCCCTTATACTTTTACCATTTATTTTTACATAGAAGAGTTGTTTTGGTTATTTTAAAAGGATATTAAAAAATCATTAAAATCACATTCTTTATGATGAGGATGTGTATCATATTCAAAGAAAATTGATTTTAAAACATTAGAATAAAATATAGTTTTAGGAGGATTCATAGGTGTTTATGAAAGTAATAGAGTTATATTAAACAGAACATTATATTAATGGGGGACAATTAGTTTTTTTGTGGATAATTTTTATTATATTTATTACATCACCTTAGAATTTTATGAATTCATTATACATAACTTATATTTATATAATATTTAATTCTCATCCAATTATTCAACAATATCAAAAAAATGTGACAAATTAACTATTGTATAATTATGACATGATGAATTAAAAAATATTATTATTTAATACTTAAAATTCTTTAAATATGAGAATATACAGTTTTTAATAAAAAAATACCCATTTATTTAAAAATAATAGTTTTTATCAAAATAAAAATTTCCTAACACATATATAAATTACATTTGACTTCATAAAATTATATTATAATTTATTTTGAATAAAAAAATAACATTAATATACTATTAAAAACTCATTTATTGTATAATTTTTTTTTATTCATAAAAATTGTGTGTTTATCAAAATGTTATATTTCCCAAAAATATTATTTTCATTTATTTGTATCAAAATATATTTTTCATCAAACTGTTATGTAATAATTTAAAATTTAACTATAACAATGGATAATTATTATAACAGTTTTATTGATAGGAATATAAAAAAATTCATATTGTTCTGGTCTAGATACATAGTATTTTATTACGTTGGTGATTTCCCAAAGGGTGAGCTATGTGATGGTGATATTTTCTTTTGGTGGATTAATGAATATCATTTGAGAAATGATATTAATGAGAATAAATAATTCTTATATCTTAATTTTTTTAATCTCATCATGTTCTCAGTGTATGAAAAATATTAGCGATTCAATCATCCTTATAAGCTATGATAAATCAGATTTTTACGATATGATCCTACACATCAAGGCTATAAATTTTTATATTTTAAATGAACATTATCAGATTCCTTAATATAATAAACTTAATGTTCATGAAAAAAGACCTATATTACCAATGATTACATTTCAATATTGTATTATATCTAAAAACTATATAAAATTATAAAATAACTATTATAGTGAATGGATTTTCTATAACTACAATACATAATGATGCATTTATTAATTAAAAAATGGGATTTCATTTATAATGGCTTGGTCCATTAAATTATTTATCTCTTGAGATATTTTACACTTATAATTATTATTTTATACAAAAAATAGATGAGGGTACATATGTTTCATCACCTATTATTGTTCCCATGTCCCTTCATCTAACATTTGGATCCATTAAAATACATTTCACATATGAGTTGTCTTGTTTTGTAAAACATTTTCTCTATAATCTATGTTCCTCACTAACTCAACATCGTATGAAATTTCATTATAAAATACTACTACATCTAGATTTATTATATATGGGGGTTTAGTATATACTTACTCAATAGGGAAATATGGAACACATCATGTACATGATATGGTATAGAGGGAGTTATAGTCAATATTACATTTATCATATGAGATCAATGTTCTATAAGGGGATTATGTATCTCTAAATAATCATCAAACTAACTTAAACTACGTGAATTTCCACCAAAATCATATAGGATTAAATACCTTATCTTGGACATTATTATCTTGTTTACATCAATGATTTTATTCATAGATTTTGTATTGACATTTTTTTTAATTCATGTTATGATAAATTGTTAAAAACATCAATGTGACATCTTGAATAATATGGAGTCCTATAAGATTTCAATCTCTAACATCATCCAAGAATGTCAGAGTCAGTCACCAATTCCCATAAAAAGCCTCAAAAGGTTTCATTTTAATTGTATAATGGAAATTGTTATTATATGAAAACCCAACTATTTAAATGTGTTAATCCCAACTTCGTCATAAATAAAATGAAATTGAAGTTAATATATCCTCTATAGATTGAATAGTTCCGTCAAACTAATGTTCCATATTAGTGTGATTAGAAGTGTTGAATCATATTTCGGTATCTAATACTTGTTGAATGATTATTATATACCCTATGATAAATACCACATATCTATCAGATTAAATATAGAGTAGAACTTCTTTTAGTATTTCAATAACCCTAATGTATATATTCTAATTATAATGTGGAGATAAATGATGTGTTTTTGAAATTAAATGTGACAACACTGTATAGTGATTGACTTCCACCCAGATGGAGATATTTCAACCTAGTTTCTTGGAGAGATCTATGATGAAGTCATTGTTTATGTTTTCCCATTTCCATAGGGGAATGATAAATTGTTTCATCATAACATTGTAATTTTTCTTCTTCCTAGAATTGTGGGAATACTAAGAATTAAAATAAAAACTCTATAATATCATTCTTCATGTTAGCCAATAAAAATTGTTTATTCAAATATTGATTCATCGTTGTTCTTACTAGATGAATGTATAATTTTGGGATATATATATCATCTAAAATATCCATATTAATTTCTACTATTTATGAGGTACATATAGAAATTCTAATATTTATAAATCCATCTTCAAAAATGTTTATCTACAAAAAAATACACTACCTTATTCTTTATCAAATCATCATTATTCAATGTCTCCATGATCCAACAAAAAAATATAAATGAGTTGTTATTTTAATAAAGTAGGTTGAATATCCTTCTATTATTCCAATAAACATCATTTTAATGTCAAAAAATGTTTGATTACTTTTAGTCCTTATCATGGATAGGGTTGAAAAATCCTTTTTACTCAAATCATCTACCACATTTTTCCATCCTAAGAAAGACCCGTGTTGATCAATAATAATCCATGGTCATATATAACCACATTTGTTGTCACATATTATGATCTATAATTTTGAATATATACTTCTTATTTTTGTGATACATATATATTTCACACATTATGTTTAGATACTATGTCTCCAAATATTCAACATGATAATATATATGATAATTCTAGATCATGTGTGGGGTAGTTAAGCTCATGTATACTTAATTATAGTGAGTTTTATGTTGTCTTTTTCTCATATGGAATGAGTAAAAAATAGAATTCTTTTGTAGACATTACACTAGATGAAGAATCCTTCCCCACTAGTGGGTAATTTTAGCATTAGTGAAATGATTTTCTTGTTATATAGCTCTTTAAATGTCTCTTCATATTCATAAATCTAGACAAACAAGACTCCATTATGTCTAATAATTTAAACTATGACTGATAATCATGTGATTTGTATCACATATTTATAATATTAGGACGATAATCCAAGGAGACTATGGATTTCCGTAATAGTTGTTAGACTGGGACATCATTTGAGTGAATTAGTTTTTGTATGATGAATGTATATCAATTTTCAATTCAAAACAAGACCAATGAAGGTCAATTTATCTCTCTATAACTATCATTTAGTATAGTATTAAAATAAATCAAAATTTCACAATGTCATTGATAAAGAATTCAAGTGATCCTAATCTACATTATTTTATTTTTAAGTGATAAGAATCTCATCTAAAATAAATACCATAAATTTATCTTGAAAATTTTTAAGGATCCCAATAATAATGTCTATCAATATTTATAGAGGTTCAATGTGTCCATATTGTATCACAATGAATACCTAGGGACCATAACTTTTATGAAATATAGTTTAAGGGATATCCTCCATTTATACAATTAATTAATAAAATACTATCCAAATATCCACATTAGTAAGGTACTAGGATCCATGTCTATATTCAAACAATTCAAAAATCCATGGAAGGTTATTTTTGTTATTTATGATGATCATAATGATCATATGATAATAAATATAGAGGAATATTTTCCCATCCTTCTTCATGACCAAAAGAACTGGTGAACCCCATGGTGAAGCACATGGGCATATAAACTTATTACACAGATTCTCATATAATTGTTTCATTGGATCTTAAAGATTAAAAAGATGTTTTCTATATGGATTCATTAAAAAATTCAAATACACAATTATGATCTTTATAGAGAATTCATCAATATGGATACGAGGAGGATAATAAAATTCATCAGTAAACACATTAATGAATTCCCACACAATATGATTTTCATCATGTATAATGTTTTACTTACCCTCCATTAATTATTCAATATACAAATGCTCTCAAAGAAATAATATCTATGCATGAAATGTTTGAACCAATGAAAATTCTTCCTCCTCCTTGAACTTATATCGGATTGGATAGTGATTTTAAATACTGAGGGTGACTTCCAAAGCTTGAAAATTTATGGTTTCCCTAAATAAGGAATAATAATTGATTACTAAAATTACATTTAATTATTATAAGGCAATTATAAAAAAGTATTATGAGAATTATTTCACAAAAAATTTAGAAAGGGGTTGAGTTATATTATTGTGATTAAATAATTGACCCATTTTTTTAAATAATCTAAAAATTATATTTCCATTTTTTAGTGGTTTTTGAATAGTTCTAATAAACATATGTTAAATGAATGAATGTGTAGAAACATGGACTATATTTCTACAATTCACTATATGATTATAGTTATATTCATTTAATTCATTCAAGAATAGATATAGGGATGATATTTATTTAAAATATTGAACTCCTAGAAGTGAAAAAATGAACATTAAATTGATAACACAAAAATGAAAAATATTCATTGACAAGTGATGTAATTCCCTGACCCTAGAAGCATGGATCTAGTGAATTATTTTAATACATTTAAATGATTACAAGGAATAAATTCCTGAAGGACCAATTGGTTTAGAAGTCTTGGGAAATTGATTATATAAATGAACGTTACATCACACTTTCTAACATACAACACAACATAAATAATCCTTTGATAATACTATTATTTCATTATCTTAACCATATATGTCAATCACAAAAATATTCTTGGGATCCTAGGAAAATAAAACATACGAAACGTGTGATCTCAGATTCCTAGTAAGAGTATGCAACACAGCAGAAGATAACATAAACATTAGGCATGTTGAATATTTGAAAACACATTCTTTAAAAATAATAAACATGAAAACTTTATTGCAGGAAAATGAGATCAGTAAATAATCCCATAATAAAACATTGTCATGGGTATTATACTAGTCTAATAAAAACATTAACCATCAATATTATTTTTATAATGAGGGAATGTATAATGCGGGACATTTTGAATCATTTTTTCGAGGCCTCGACCAAGACATCTAAAAATGATTAAGGCCTCAGCCAAAACCATATATCAAATTGGGAAAGGCCTCAGAAAATCCCCCATATAATTGTCTCATGATACCTATCGATGCATCGAGGAGCTATAGCGGGCTCCACCCATCACATTCTAGGTACAATACATTCTTCATATGAAATGGTTGAAACATAACATAAACATTCGAATTAAAACAAGCATACAAAATGTCAATACTTTAACAATAATCCATGAATGGTATAAAAATAACACATCCACAGTCCAACATAGCATAACTCATTCAATAAAATATCGAGTATTGTATTATAAGAAATCATCCTGAATCAAGAATAATATTCAGTAAAGGATGCTGACATAGTTGAAAATGATCAGTAAAATGCTATGAGAGAAATATCCCTTTTTCATGAAATCATGTAATAGTCTCACAATTTATAAAGGAATTAATTTAAAAGATATTTTTGAATAAATGTGTCCCATACCACTTTAAAACATTTTAAATGAAATATAATTTCAAAACATTCATTTCCATATCAAAAAATAATTAAAATCATTTTGAAAACATGGACATTATTTAAAAGGATTTGGAAAGATAAATATTTAAAAAATTTAAAATGATGAAAAAGATATATAGAACCTCCCAAAAAACCCTAAATTATTTATTTTCCATTTTTTTTTCTAAAATATGGTTATTGATGATAAATATTTCCCAATAAATACTTGAACATAACCAATCTCAGAAAATAATGAGATTGAGGAAATAACGCTTACCTTGCACTTTCCTTTGAGAGAGGGTACGGTTAACCACCTATATAATCACTATCAAATCATAAAAAGTTATACTATAATAATATTCATATTTATTATATCATACATGATTCATTTATGACTTTATACTACCCATTTAATAATTATTTCCATGTTAAATTGACAATTTAGCTAATAATCTCTTGCTTTATCGTACATGTTTTAACTTTTTATTCTGGATCATATCGTTTAGATCATGATTTCAATACTCCAAGAATATAAAACATGATTTATATATCATATATATTTAGAATATAAATATGTATAATAGATAGATATATGAAATGGAAAACACCTTTTATGGAGATGGTAGGCCGTACGTACGCATAAACGATGTTTCTGTTTTCATATTGTATTGAATGGAAGTAAGTGAATAAGATATATGTAAGTACATACATACATAAATACATACATAAATACGTACATATTTATATATATCTCCATTATAATTATTGTGCGAGATATTACATATTTATTAATAATATATATTTTTATAATCATCGTTGAATGGTTAATGTGGAAATGCATCTCATCCCGTCGTGGATACAATAAGCCATACGTAAGCACAAACGCTACGTCCATTTCATTTTTTATTTTAAAAAGAAATAAAACTAAATGATACAATGGTATATTATTACTCCAGTATAATATAACATTATACATATATTACTTATGTTCATTAGCATCATCCTTTATACGTTCCATGTATGGTATGAACGAGTCATACCACTTTGAGGGGGTGGTAGTCCGCACTTGCTCAATTGAAATTTTCGTATATTTACAACATGAAATGAAAAAAATAATGATATAAAAGTGAATTATAGAAACTTATAGATAATATAAATATCATAAATATCATATTTAATTATAGTTCTATCATAATGGACACCATAAGAGGTGGTAGTTGAAGATTGAACAATCATAGTTTTGTGAGGAGGTATTTCACCATCCACGGAAAAATTATGTTCTATATCAATTAGATGGAGGTGTGTGTAAGTTTATTTCAAATAATTATCATAAAAAAACCTATTATATTTACAATAATAGTGTTTTTATAAAAAATGAATTAAGAGAGTTTAGGGGGTTGGTGAAGTAAAATAAAAGAGTAGAACGTAAGTGGAGATGTAACATTTAAATCAGGGAACTCCCTTTGGATTGAACAAAACGACTTCCTTGAAGTGCCTTCTGCCTATAGTAAGTATTCTTAGAGGAATAATGGGATGTAGATAGCTTACTTTAGAAGATTTTAGATGATATAAGAGGCTTTAGAGGGGTGAGAAATGGGTTAGAGGTAATAACATTTTATAAGAGGGGGGAGGGGCTCTTTTGGAATATTTGAAAATATTATTTTATTATATAATTGTTTTCATTTTCTAAAGATCCAAAACACATTAAAATAGAATATATAATTATTAATGTTCAAAATAAAATCATCCAATAATAATTGGATTGGTTTTTGTTATTGTTTTAATTTTTATAATCTTGTTTATTTAAATTAATAATGAATGAGGTAAACACTGCATCATTATTGTGTCATAAATAATTTTATTTATTTGATGTATAAAAATTATAAAAATTTACATGATGTACGAAATATTTTTATATTTCAAATGAATATGTTTAGTTGAAGTGATAACTTATATAACCCCATGTAAAAATTCATTTACTAAAATAAATATCATTATGTCATTTTTTCTTTACATTAAATTAATTAATTTAAAGTGTCATTATCACTCTCAAGTGGCTCTATGTGGTCCCAAAATCAACACAAGGATTTTTATGGTCGGACATGTATCAACCAATAGTAATAGGACACATGTTATGATAATTTAATATTATTATAATGATATTTTTGTACCCATATTTACATGATTTACCCTTTAACCAAAGTAAATAAAATATTTACTGAAATAAATATTAGTAATGTCTCAAAATAAAAGTTACCTATTTGAAAGATTTGAACCATCTGATTCCAAATATGGAATAAATTTTTAAAAATTCAAAACACATAAGTGGCAGAAATTAATTTAATGTTAATTTCTGTTGACAAAACAAAAAGCGTGTTTTAGAGAAAAAATAACTATCAAAAGATAGACACTTTTTATGTCCAGTTTAAATGTGAAATTGTATCAAATGACCTAAATTATATTTAATGATAAAAATATAATATAATTATACATAAAAATCATTCAAATGTATAATTTAACATTTTAAATTATTTCAATTAAAAAAGATTTTTTTAATTATATTTTAGAATGTTTCAATATTCATCAATATATTTAAGTTATAAGAAAAGTATCAAAAAAATTTACAAACTATATTTTTATGTCCCACTAGTAAATAAAAATTTAATTAAATCAAATTTAATAAATAATGTTTCAAATATAAGTTTTAAAAATGGTTCTCCATTAAAAGGAGGAAAAATTTCTGTTTTTTGAAAAATAGTTCTTTTAAATGAAATATGAATTTGTTATTATATTGTTTCTAAGAAACACAAAATATGTAATATAAAATTATATTAAGTATATAAAATTTAAAATTCAGTTAATACTATCCGTAAACGCTTTTTGAAAGGCTAGTTTGGTTTGTCGTGGTGTGCTCAATCTTGGTGTTGTGTGTAGCGCACGGTATTGAATTTCTTTGAAGAGATAAAGAACAATTAAATCACAAGGGGTTAAAAGTGACTGTCTATGTTTCAATCTATTTTATCCAGGATCAGTTTCATAAAATAACGATTTATTTGTATTTTTACCATTTTATAATGCCAGGTCATGAGTTTTTTAATTCACTAAATAATATCCCTAAGAAATTCCAAACCCATTCTGTAACATGGCATGTTATTATGCATGAGGTGGTGATCGAGCATATCTCAATACAACCTTTTCTGGGTAATTACCCATAGGTAAAATTTTTCCTGAGAATCTTATTCTTGTATTATCTAGATATAGGTATATTCTTTTTAAACAAAATCATCTAAACATTCCAATAATATAGGTATTCGTTATAGGTTTAGTCATACCACAAAGGATTATACACTACATTTCTAATCATAATCCAAAAAATAACTTCCCTTGTCTATGATAATAACTATTAGAACCCATATTCTATTACACCATAACTATATATTATAAAAATATACACTTAATACATTCCAATAATCATGTGAGGTCTACTATCTTAGTGAAATTGGAATACATATAACATTAACTTGATACATGTGTATGAAATAATTATTTATAAACATTGAAACATTCCATTATATTCAACTAATCCTCTAAAACTATATAGTATTAAATTGGGAAGTACATAATAACAGGCTGGTCTAGAAGGCATAATATGTGATTAATTAATAAATTTTATAAGCTAAAGTAGTGCATGTGATCTATAAGGCATATCAATGAATAATAAGAGGGGTAATAATCATAATCATGAAAATTGGGGCATGATATAACATGATAACCTGAAGGAGAAATTGGAATGTGGAAACAATATAAAACAAGATATAATAATAATTAATAAATGATAAACTCAATATCAACAAAACATTTTTTTTGTAAGATAACCTCTCAAAAACCATAATTTGAATCTAATGGGATTAAATCATTACCAAATGAATCAGACAGCATTAAAATTCTGGTCCCACCCCACACATTCATAATATATACGTATATATGAGTTCCAAATATATCAGACCATGTAATTTTTTACTTCATATCATTTATCCCCATAACTAAAAAGATTAGGTAACACAAATCTGAATTCAATATTAATAATGTATTGGAATAATTTTGTGAATACCATTGAGTTGAAATAGAGAAAGTTAGTCACTACATGAATATTTGGAGAGGGAAAGTGTTTGATAATATTGCTAGCATATCTGGTTTACATAATTTTTTATAGAAGGGGTCAATGTGATTGGAAGTGATATATAATTTCATTGAAGTCATAAGTATGTTAGGAACTATGTGAAAAAAATATCCCAATTCAGATATTGGAACTCAAAATGGATGACATAAATAAGTTGTCCAAATAATGAGGAGAAGGAGAGGATCCATTACAATGAGGGAAATTATAAATGATTAAGGGGATATTATGATATTGGGGAAACCATGGTGTGGGTGGGATCTTTGGAGGAAGGTGAGTAGTAAATTTGTGTTATATAATGTCATAATGGGAGGCAACATGATTTTTTATTGAAACATACAGGGGAATTATTTATTAATTATATATTTTTTGATTCAGACACTATGATAATGAATAAAAACAAAAACCATCCCCATGGTTTTTCATATGGATTCATAGAAAGCGATGTTATTTTCGTTATTAAATATGATTAATAACTAAATACCTAAAAAATAATACATGTGTGATGTGTGAGTAATGTTTATAAGGAATTTCTTTTATAACCATTAAATATAATATTGGTTTTACAGGATTCATAAAAAGATTATAAATTGAATAAAATAACTTCAAAAACACCTAATTTAAACTGGGAGCATAATTTGGTTCGTTGATAATACTTATAGTATTTACTAAATCAATTTTACATATTAGGATGTCATTAAACATACCATATATCTATACTATAATTAATATTGAAGCAAATTTTTTTTCATATAAAGAAATTAAATATTAACCATTAAAAAAATATCAACATGGTAGTTTCAATTTTTTTTAATAAATGAAATTCTATATATAGCATAATTTTCACTTTTCTGTCAGATAATCCCCAATTATTGAAAAATTCTTATTTTATTACAAAAACAAGCTTCTAACCAATAGAGATATTAAATATGACTTGATAAAATTATATTAACAATTATATATAATTTATATTATATAATTTCATTATTTATTAAAAAATATTTATTTAAAAAATATTTGATATCATTAAAATAATATATTAATTAGAACGATATATTTCCCAAAAATAAAATTTAGGTTAGTCTTATCGTAATATTTTTTATCAATATCATTATATAATTATTCAAAAGGTAATAAATTGATTTAGTAAATATAATTACTATTTTATTTAATTGAAATTAAAAAAATTCATACTCCAAGTTTCTAGATATATAGCCTTTCATTACACCAATGAATTTTCTAAGGGTATGGTGTGTCTTAGTTAAATTTTTTTTGGGTGGTTCAGTGATATGGCTTGAGTTGTGATCTGTATGACCTTAAACATGTCCCATTAACAATTTTGATGATGTTTTCGTAATTAAATTTCATCTTGGCAGTGTTCAAGGGAATTCCTAGTGATGTTATATCCCATTGAAGCATCGATAAACGGGAATTATAGGGTATAGTAGTACTTGTGGAAGATATCAATTCTTTTTTCTATGTATAATAGACATTATCATAACCCTTAATATACTAACCATAATAGTCATAATAAAATAGCTATATTGAATGTTATTTTAATGATTAATAGAATTTTATATATGAAAGTCCATATAACGGGACAAAATAACCATGTTTTTAGATATTTATTCTATAAATAAATTACTAAAAATAAATTTTTAAATTAAAAAATGGAATATAATTTATAAATATTTTTTTATTACAGAACATATCATAATATTTTTTCTAAATATGTTCTTAAGATAGTTTTTTTTGTTATGACAATGTTATAACTACCTTAGTAGATGATAGGAACTAATGTATGGGGTTATTTGTCCCAATTTTAATTTCATGTGACATATTTCTTATTATGAATAATGATACGTTTAATATGGTGTGTTTACCTCCTAATTAGTTTCTTATTTTCTGTATTATTGAAATTAATGGGTTTTTAAGAGCCATATTTTGTTATTGATTAAAATATATTTTTATTCAAAAGATACTAATGTTGTAAGGATTTTATAAACTCAAATCCCAAAAAATGGTAAAATTTCATTCAAAAAATTATATATTGAAAATAATTCACGTCATATTTAATGATGGTATCCCCTCCTTGTATATATTTTCATTTCCCACCAATTTTATTATTTATAATTAGAAACCAAATAATGGTTCATATCTTTTGATAATCACATTTCCCTTATATATGACCATGGAGATTTTGTTTTTACTAATTTTACAAGGGGGTGATAAAAAAGGTATTTCAAAATATTAAATATAGGTTTCCACCCTTTAAAAAAAATTCTTATTGAAAATCCCATATATAATTTTGATAATATTTTTGAATTTTGTAGTATAAATTTTGATGTTTCTTTTTTAAAAGTAAATTTATGATATTGTCTTCACATCAAATTTTTTAGATCATTTTGGTCTGATCCAGGATTTTTTTTAAGATTATTATTTTTAATGTTAATAGAATATAAAATGTCTTCCCATAATCATTTTGAAACTATTATTTATATTTCATGGATTCATTATTGAAGTTTATTTACCTATATTGTCTTTGAAAATGAAACATTTTTAATTACTTAAATATGATCTTTTGGAAATGAATTTTTAAGATGACCCCTATCTTCTTTAGTTATGCCATAGTAAAAAGGATTACATAATTTATATATTATAATTTCAATACCCTTTTAATAATTACCTCTAATGGAAACATTTTATGGGAAGTTATTTTCATAAATAACTTTATGAATGTTCATATTGAATAATATTTTGGGGTGATTTATATGTTTGTATTTGACATAAAATTCTTGAGGTAAATTTTAGTGATATAATATATAAGTATTTTGTATTTGTTTTAATTCCAAAATTATTTATGATATAATAATTTAATGATTTCATGTCGAAAAAATATGTATGGATAATTGACTGGATCTTATATTTCCCTCCAATTCATTGGCTAATTTTTGATATCACATTTAATAAGGATATTGTGCATGGATTTTTTAAACATATTTTATGGGAATTGTTTATGTTCATGAAATTAGTGTGGAAATATTGTTTTTAAAAAATGATATAATTTTACTATAACAATTTTCCTACCATTTTTATTATTATTATATGTATTGAGGGCATGTTACATTTCCATAAAATATTTTTGTTGTTAATTCCTAGAGATCAAGTTTATTATCACAAAATTACTCTCTCTTTTCCATGGTATATCATTTATTATTTGATATTTAATGTCCTTTTTGCCAAATTTTTTGACAATGCTTATTATTTAATGTTATTGTGTTAGGATATTTCATGTTACTCATGTTTTATCACATTCTTCTTATCTATCCCCTGATTCAGTATTGATATGTTTTCCCCCCTATATAATGTTTTATCTTACCCCATAATTTTTTTCTATTTCCTAATGAAATATTTTGGAGGACTATATTTAGAAAGATGTTTTATGTTGAAATTGTTTGGGGGAGATTTTGATGACATAAAAATATGATATTAGTATACTATAGAAATATCTATTTATAGACGAGAATGAAATGAGATCTAGAACTTAATGGAACAAAACCAATCATTTATGGTATTAAATTATTATTTTGGATTTTAAGTGAATATATTATATAAATAATGTAGAATACATCTAATTTAATCATGGGTTTTCCTAGGATTTTCCCCACTCAATAGACCTTATTCTTTATGAGACACATAGTTTTCCAAAACTAAGCCTATATTTCCCATGAATCCATCTACATGGTCGATATTCCTAATGAAATCAGAAATGAACTTCCTCATTTTGTTAAATTGTCCATGAGCTCGATTATCCTTATTGAATAATTTTTTATAGTGAATGTTTCTCATTATAAAATATTTTTGAAGAGCCCATATATTATTTGATGGTCTGTATTCCTCCTACAATAATGAGAAACATATAATACAAGTCCATATTTTAAATTTGTTAAATACAACATCTATGGGTCATATATATTTTTTCGTAATCATGAAAAGGGATCTCTATGTGTATGTCTTACAATATAGATTCTAGGGAAACTAATTCATTATAATTCCCTTTGTATGTCATTAATGTGTGTGGAATTCGTTATGGAAACCTGTAATTCAATGGAAAATAACTATCGCATAAATTCACAATAATAAAGATAATAAAAATAATTTTTTCACATGAACATAATTGGTATAACATGTTATATTAAGTATTGAATAAAAATACATGTATAGATACCCTTAAAAGGGACATGTATGAAGATTCAATCATAGACCTGATCACATCATCAAAGAACATACCTCCTTCAAAAATGGAAATAAACTCAAGAGTGACTGCCTATGACACATTAACTAAATTAAATATTAATCAAGTAAAATAAATAGAGTGAAGATTTAATAAAAAAAAACATGTTCACAGTTCCGGCTAGTTTTGATCAGTTCATTGAAATAAAGGTTACCAACACATTTTCAGTAATTTTAATAGATTAATCAATATGACATAAATCTATAACAGAGTCTCAGTGTGTAAAATAATTCCTTACCAGTAAAAGTGATATAAACTAATACCCCAACCCTAGTAGAAAAGATTATGTGGTCACATTAATGCATTGGCGTATGATTAATGGAACCACATCCCATATAAGAAAATAGTTTTGTAGTATTGGAGAACTATATACATACTTGCATTTCAAATTATAATTGAAAATAAAAATATAAAATGTGTTTTCATTGATAATGGAATTATTCTGCATAGTTTATACCTGCACGTGAATAACAAAACCGTTCTAAATATCCTATGGAAAATAAAACAAAATAAGGGGGAAGAACAATAATTTCATAATGGTAAAGAATAAGAAAAAGATTTTGAAAATAAATAGTCATACTAAATATGGAATCTGATTTAACTGAAACACATGTCATTTAATTAAAAAAATATGTAAATTATGGGTGAAATAAATTAGTCTAAACTAAATACATATAAATAAACATATAATATTGAAACATATCAGTGGATACTAAAACTAATAAAATAATAACATGTAAGTAAATGATCTTATAATAAGGGAATACATAATTTTAGACATCTAAAATTCTCTGTCAAGAAATTTCATAAACCATTTTAAGTTTCAGGGTAGAAAACAGTAAATTGGGGCCTAATAATTTTTCTAATGAAAACTATTGAATCATCGAACCTCTATTTATAACTAGTACATGCCCATAACATACTAATTCCAATGAACTATTCATATGAAAGGGGTGAAACTTAATAAACCTAAACAATTTTTTTTGAAAAACTAACATATGAAATGCTAATATATACACCAATGAAATAAACATAATTATAATCTATCCAAATATTTTTTTGAAAAATAAGAATGTTGTTTATATAAAGGGAAACTGATCAAAATAAAACCATATAAATAATATAAATGGTATTATTCCATCATATCCCCAATGTATCATAAGTAGAATGATTTATTCATTATAAAATAGATATTCCATGAAATGATCCATTAAAACCATTTCGTGGAAAATAACCATTTATGAATGAATATCACCTTTTGAAATAAAATGTTCAGAAAAATTCAAATTATTTTCATTTAAAATAACCTCTGACAAAAATAAAATTATATATTATATATTTACTGTTAATAAAAATGTGAAATTTAATTCATATCATACAAATTAAAACAAATATTATATTCACATTTTCTATAAAATATTAAAATATCTATTTTTTAAAGGATATTAAAGATTCCATTAAAAGAAATTAAAAAAATGGTAAACTTTTCATTAATAAAATATTTTAAAATGAAGAAAAATATTACTAGAAAACATTTTTTTATTATTTTTTTAGCCTAAGAAATAAATAATCTTTGATTTTCATAAAAACATTATCTCAAAATTTTTAACTACAAAATAGTGGGAAATTGAGATATTTTTAAAAAATATTCATATATAATTTTAGGAGAGGAATATAGATTTAATTGAAGTTTTAAATATAAAATAAATTCCTTATGAGATATTTAAAAAAAGATAATCCCAAATAATGTTTAAATTTGTAAAATAATCCATTACCAGTTTGGTATCTTTTGAATCATAACCCCCCTGAATAAAGAAAATTCACATTGAAATTGAAATATAGTTTTGATAAGTATGTTCATGATATAAAATATCAAAATTTAAAGTATATAAAAACAATAATGTAATTAGGGATGAATATGTTGTATCTATCATTATTTTAAAAGAGAGATGAAAACCCCTCACCTTAGGCTTCACTTCCCTTTTATGTGTCTGAACCACCATTATAATACATATATGATAATTATTTATATTTTTTCAAACCATAATCATATATATATATATTCATTATATATTTACTCATTTAAAACATATATATAATTTTATCCATGATGTAAGTATCATATATATTAATTATATATGTACATATACTAATATATTAATGTTTGATATAGAAACCAGATTACACAATTCATGGAGATTGTTGGTCGTATGTACGCATTAACATTTTTTATATTTTTGTCAATGGATTGAAAAAAAATAAAAGAAAATTTAAATAATAATTATTCCATAATTATTATATTATATATTTTATTTTTTTAATAAAATACATCCTTATTACCATCCATGTACAAATAAAATGAATAAAATTTCATTCCACGGTGTGGAATACGTAGTCCACACATACCCATGAGCAATGTAATTATTTTACAATGGATTATAAGGTAAGATGTTATATGTGATATTATATTTCTCTGAGTATGGTTTGATCAAATATATCACATATATTTATTATATATAACATTACTATATTTCAAGTAAATCCTATGTTAATACAAATCTTTTCACTTGATGATGTGATAATATGTCATTCAAACGAGGAACCATATCATATCCACCATGGAATGTAATGTAAGTAGATATATTTTTTATCATAAGTAACCAATAAAAATAATTTTATAAATTTAATATTTATAATATAATCCCATAATTGTATCCATCGTTGAATGGTGGTGATGGAAAACAATTTACATCAGTGTGCACGACGATAGTCTTCCACGCACATCATTGATGGTTTCGATACACATTTAATAGAAGTATAGATGGATATTGATTTTTACATTATCATAATAAAACATAAGTATATATTATATAGTTTTGTTATTATATTATAATAGTTTATGATGATTTGAATGATGTTGAAGATGAAATAAAAAAATAGACACGTTTAAAATTTTACCTTCTTTATGGAGATCCCCATTAAGTTTATACCTAAATCCTCCAAAAGGATGATTAATAACCCAAATATGTTCTCTATGATCTGTGAATTAAAATAATCTATTTATATTTTCATGGGAATTCCTAAAAAATTATTTGGATGTGTCACAAGGGGCGTAGAGTGGTTGTAATTTTATAAGTGGGGGTGATGGCATACATAAAATTTTTGGAAAAAAATTAGTTTCCACATTTTGTTTCATTACAAATTCCAATAAAATGATTCATTATATAACATTAGATATTTTTTGGTAAAAATAGTTTATTATAATGATTTAGGTAAATGTTTTTATTTTCATTTTTATGCATTTTATTTTTAGTTTATCTCTCATGCTAACCCCAATTTTACTTTAATCGACATAATTAATTATTTCTATTTTCAATATTCATTACGTTAAAAAATTAATATTTCCTCTTTAGATTATATTAATAATGTTTTCTATAAATGTGGAATCCATTTTTACAAATTCAATTCAATGAAATTTCAAAATAATATTTAAAATAAAACTGTATATATGACGGAAGAGCCGCCTTCCCAAGAGAAAATAATCAATATTATAAAATGTTTTAATATCCAACTTCAAAGTGATTTTCATTAAAATTAATATATTTATTCCAATTTAATGTATTTCTAAATAGTTTACTTTAAAATAAAGTGAAAAGGAAATTTTATATTTGTTAATAGTATAAAATAATATGTAATTCTCAATAAAAATCATTATTTTTTACATTTTATCAAAAATCACCCTTTCTAAAAAACTCCCAAAATCTGACCTGAATATAATTTTTATATTTTTATATAAAAATTGAAGTTTATGTTTTAGAATAATTTTCATGATGAGTTTAAAATTTAATTTAAATTATGTTTTTAAGGAATGAATATACCACATTTCAGAAAAATATAAATTCTGGGAAAATTTATATATATTTTAAAATGATTCAATTATTATTTATAATCACTAGATAACAATATAATTTATTTTATACAATTTTAAAACTTATTTTTTAATAATTGAATTATTTATATTCATACATTCTATCTTATCATCTAGGTCATAAGGGTCATGTCAAAACAATACTATTTTAAAATAGTATAAGGATTCATTCAATGCTAATGTTGTGTGCATTGAATGATGTTGAATAGATTGAATTTAATTTTTAATTTTTCATAAATTCACATGGAGTAAATTTCTAATCTTTGTATTTTGTTTTAATTTATTCATGTTATTGAACAAAATAATATTCTTTTAAAATCCCAAGGTGTTATATTCTAGCCCATTAAATAAATAAAAGCCTGAAAATTTAATTGTGTTCCTAATAATAAAGGGATTGGAAATTGAAAATAAAATTTTTATAATCCCACATCATAAAATTGGTTAACAAAAAATCCTCTAGATAAAACATAATGGTTTGTATGATGGTCATCCAAAATAAAAAATTACTCTATTTCTATATTGGATAATATTGGTTGAAAATGAAAACATATATATGAAAGAGAATAATAACAATGAAGTGATTAATATAGAGTCATACATAAATGTTTCATAAGATGTTTAACCACCAAAAAATCATAAATATTTTATTAGTTGATAGTCCATTTATAATATAAGTTAGATTATTAGGGGAAAAATTTTCTCATGATTTTTTCATATGATTAGTGATTATGCTATAATTATTACAGAGAATAGAAAAAAATATATTAACAATTTTATCCGTTTTTTACAATATGATAAATTCCTACTTCATTAATTATTAAAATAAATAAATTTTTTATAATAACTTTTGTCCGCAATTGAATAAATTTAACATTTAATAGTTCAATAGAACAATAAAATAATTTATAGTTATACGTCCTACCTCTATATATTTTACAAGACTCAAATATCCAATAACACATAAGGATTAAATTATTCCCTTCAATATATAGTTATCCATAATACTAATCCAAAAAATGTTTAAACAAATTCATTTGTCCAAAAATTTAGAACCATGGTTAATCTATGATCACTATATTCCCCAAATAATATAACGTGAATCTTTATGCGAAAATCCCAATATATGAATTTTTTAATCACTATAAAAACATAATGAAAAAAGGAATGATTATAAAATTAAATAACTTGTCATTTAACAAATTCCATAAATCCAATCATGTAGTAAATTCCAACCAAGATAACACAAATCACTAACCTATTGGATGGCATCTAGTTCTATCCCATAAACATATATCTATAATTATTATCTTATCCCAAGTGGAGACAGACTCGATGATTATCCATAGCTCCTTACAAGGTAAGAGTCTAATACCGTGGTCGAGTTCTTACATAATCAGAGAATGAACTGCTCTTATCAACTATGGAACATCGGTCACCCCCACATGGCGAGACAAAAATGAGGTAGTCGATCATCTTACATCCCAAGATGAATACGGCCTTGAAGTCACCATTACTCCAAATATCTCTCTATTCAATACAGTTGTAATGTCTTTTATTAGAGGGGATGCCCTCGGATTGCACCATTTTTGGCTTCCTTAGGCCAAATGTTTTCTTGTTATTATGGTTTCTCTTGATTCCCTTGTTTCTCATTCTATTTTGAATAAAAATCGAACATTGTGAAAGTATAATTATTATGTCAATATTATACACATAATAATTGTAGTCTTCCCTGAATCACGTGTTTTTAAAAAAAAGATCATCTTTTCACAGAATCAATTTTTTAGGATATTTGTATTCTTTGTCACATTATTTCAGATCTTAAATGAAATTATACTTCACGAAAATAATTTTAAATTTTATGATTCCATTAATGGTAATGTCATTAATAAAATCAATTGAAAACATTGTTCAAGAATATTTATTTAATAAATTTATACATTCTACATTTTTATATCAATATCCTAATCATTAGAATGTTTCCATAGCTTCTTTATGTGTATATTTTCCATGGATCTTAGGAAATTTATTTTCATAGTGCCTAATCTCCTTATAGTTGAAGCATTATAGATTTGAAACTTCTCTCTTTCACTTTTAATCACAAGCATTGTGTCATTCACAAAATACTTATAGGAAATTCAAATTCCATTCATGTAAATAATGGCATGTTACATCATATAGTTATCACGAGGGGGAAAATATGTATTTCTATTATTCCCCTTTTCTATATTTCTCTCTTATATCTTTTTCATCTGTTCATTCCCTTCAAACACATCATACTTTTAGAATTGATTTTCTATATTTTTATAACATTATACTATGTCCAAATATTAGGTGAATGTTTCAGATACAATAAACATTATAATAATGTTCAAAATCATATGAATGAAATAATAAATATTGTTCTTTTTTACATAATTAGTGGATATAATGTAATGTAAAACCTGAAATGTTCACTTCATACATTACAAGAATCTCATTTTACTATTTTCTTTTATTCATGATTTTTATCTCTCAATCCACATAGTTTTTTGAATAAATTACTACAATTTTTCCTCATATACTTATAGATGATAGATTTTAATGAAAATTTTATTCCTTTCATTTTTTCCCAAACATAGATATATCTTCTGTAAGTATCAGATCCATTTCATAGCAACAAATTTATTTGTAGTCCTAATAAATAATAGGGGTTGCTTATGAATTAGTTAGTATAAAATTTCCACACCACATGGTGGATAATCATGATTCTCTATATTGTTAGGTTATTTATCATAACCTTAGTTAACTTCCCTAATATGGTTAAAATTTCCACATCTCCAGGTGAAATTCCAATTAAAACTTCATTATCATTTATAGGAGGTAATTCTCACCATTGGGGTATGTGAAATTTTTCTATCCCCATTACATACACAAGTAAAAATTTATATATAATGGAATAAAATATATTACATCATCATATTATATAAAATAATTTATAATCTCATCATTAGTGAAATACATAACATTAATTGAAAAATTTATGCATAGATAATGTCATAATCATTAATGTGGCTTCTTTGGGATTTTTTTATAATCATAAAAATATTTTTCAAATACATTATAATTATTTTTTAAAAAAAATTAGTCATAAAATAATCCAGAGCCATTTATAACTAGGTGTCCAGGAAGATATATTTATATGTACTATGTTACGAATGAGTCAATATTGACATGTCAATATCAGAGTTATTGGACATATATAAATCTATTATAGATCCAAATACAATTATAGTATCATGATAATGATGTATTTGTAGGAAAACCACATTATTTAAACCTTAGAAACAATATTTTTTTATCATCTACATATATTTATCCTTAATGTAATACATATGTTTATATTTCGTAATAGATGTTTTTAAAAATTTATTTCTCAATATTTCTACGAAATTTAACCAAATACCAACTATACGGAACCTAATCCTAGTTTCCTACAATCATTGGATATTTTATTACATAGAAATGTGATAAAACTAATTTCATCATGATGGTCTAGATAGGTTAGTAGTCTTGGTAAACTATATACATATTCTAAACTGACATTAAAATTGATAACGTAAAATACAGATAATGTTTTGTTTAAGAACATTATTCCTCATATCGTATCACTTCAAATCTGTCAAAAAACACATCATATTACCCAAGGGAAGATAAAATATTAAATATAGTTGATAATATATTCTTTATAAGGGTATTAAAATAGTAGAAGATACCATGATGAAATTATCTTAACAATACATTAAAGATAAATAACTGAAGCGAATGGAATGTATTCAATAAAATGAGCATACTTGATAGAAAAAAAATATAATCAAATAAAACCATATAAATAATAACTAAATATTTAAAATTATCCATGGATATTCGAATTATTTTAACAGTCACATGGAAAAAAGATAATATAATAATGACTGGCTACATGATGATTGACATCTGAAAAAAACTATCATGACCCTTCGAAAGGCGGTTGAACTTTGTGGGTAGAAACTCAATTAATTTCTCAAATTGATTTTTCTTGTGACACTAATAAATTAATTTCTTTGATATACTTGATCATTCCCCACCCATAACATAATAATTCAAAATAATTCCTCCTATGAAATGGGTGAAACATAATAAACATAAACATTCATATTTTAAAATAAACACAATAAATGTTAATACTTGCCCTAATCAAATAAGTGTAATAATAATCTATCTTGGGTAATAATTTGAATGGTAATATAATATCCAAATAAAAATTAATCATAAATACTACATATAAATAATAAAGACTGTATTATAACAACATATCCTCACTTGATCAGAAGTAGTATAAAGTGTGTTTGCGTGGATGAATATAAATTATAATAAATGATTCCTTAAAACATTTTTAAAAAAATGTTTTTTTTAAAATAGAAAATACCATTTTAAAATTAAATTAAAATAAAATAATTTTTAGTGGAAAAAATCATTTATACTTATAATTTATCATTAAAAAATTATGTGGTCATGATGGTGGGAAATTATATTCATATTGTACACCTTAAAACAAATGTTAAATTCTCATTTTATGTAAAATCCAAATGAGCAGTTTTTTAAAACAATGTAAAAAATTTTTTGCAATAAAATTTGTACAAATTGAAAAGGGGTATTATTTTGTATAAAAAATTGAAAATGGTTATAAACGTTTTTAATAACTATTTTAATGAAAATGTATTTTGGACTGATGAGAGAAAGAATTTCTTATTAAAAAAAATCAAATCATTTTAAGTACCAAAGAGTGGAAAATGGTTATAATACATGAAAAATATATTAAAAATCATTTTAATATTAAATAGATATTTTTTAAGATAGAAATATCAAATAATTATTCCAAGGTATACCTTAATAAAAACAATCTCATATAATGATGATATTTTGAAATAAACCATTACCACTTTGGTAACATTTGATTCATAAGACCCATAAAATAAAAAAAATAAAAAAAAGAAATAATAAAATTAATAGATATAGATAAATTATAATACATATCCAAAGGGGATGTATATAAAACCCATAAAAGAGAAATTGGTGAATTTATAATATGTCTCATTGAAGTAAGAGTGAGGTGAGAAACCTTCACATCAGGTTCACCTTCATTTGTTTTTCTCTAAAAATAAAATTTTATCAATATTATATTATAATGAATCAATTAAGGAACTATAATAATATATCTCAATCCATATTTTATTTACTTATATTGTTTTATCATCCATTTTTTAAAAACTCATTATTAAAATTTCTATTTCAGTTGTTAATTGCATCATTTTTCATGTATGTTTAGTTTGATAAAGTTGGTACATTTAATTTGATCATTGAAAAATAGTCTTTAATATGTTTTTTTGGGATAAGGGAATCCCTGACAGTGGCCTTTTCGAACCCTCCACAATCGAGAAAACCCCTACCTAGGAAAAGATCATCTGGAGATACCCCAGCTGGGTAGGAGCCATTTCTAGCTGAGATGACATTACATCCCATTGGGTTACACCTTGATTAGTGATGGTTCGTCACAACAATCTGTCTGATAGGTGAAGTGTACGCATTCTGCCCACCCAATGAGACACCGGGTGACCCAACAAGAAGAGTGGTATATGGGAGGCACCAATATGTTAAACATGATATTAATTTCATATATATAAATTAAATATTTATTTGTAATGATCAATTAATGTTATTAATAGAGAGTGGATTAAACCATTCATGGATATATTAGGTTATAGGTATGCATGAATATTGTTTCCAATTTTATCGATAGATGAAATGAAAGAAAAATAATTATTAATTAATCATTATATAATAAATATTATTTATTAAATATAATTTATAGTAATAAAATATATAGTTATTACAATTATGTTAAAATAAAATGAAAAACATTTCATATCAATGCATAATGGTAGTAGTCCACACGTATGCATGAGGGATGTCATTGTTTTCCAGTGGATTCGAAGATAATAAGTTGGAAGTGAAATTAAATTTCAATAAGTATTTTTATATTTTTAATAACACATATATTTAGTAAACTTAACCTTACTACCAATCATATAAATAGTTTGTAAAAAATGAATCACATCGCTTCGTGAGGCGGTAGTCTGCCATACACACAAGAGACATTATCATAACACCTCAGAATTGAAAGTAAGAATGTATATGAGATATCATAGTCCCATAAGTATAATAATTTCATAAATATCATTTTAATTTTTTAAATCAATCATTATATCTATCCATGAAAAGTGGTGATGAAAAAAATTGACATCAATTCATGAGGAACTAGTCTATCTTACACACAATTAATGGTTTCATTTACCATTTTATAGATGTCGTGATGTATCAAGGTTATTAATTTAACATAATGGAAGATAATTATATATTATATATAAGTTTTATTATATTATCATTTTCAAATAAGATATTAAATATGTGAATTAATAAATAAAACAAATACACGTGTTTAATAATTTTACTACTCCTTCATAGATCTGATTTACGTTTATACCTAAAGGATTCATAATAGGAATTATATATAAAAATAAGTCCTCTAGGATTTTTTTTTGTGAATCTATGATGTATTTTTTTCTGTATTGTACTAACTAGTGGGTTTTGGATATGTGAAGCAGGGAAGTGTGTGAGTGGGCTTTTCTAAATGGGGGAGAGATCACACATGTTATTTATTAAAAGAAAATGTGATACCTATATTTTCTCATATAATTCCTCCAAATTGAGTAATTATAGAACACTAAATATTATAGGATCAAAATATTTAAATTAAATTGATTTTTTTAATGTTTTATGTCATATTAACCCTTATCTTCCAAGATTATCTCTCTTGTAATAACATTTTTACCTTAACCGTAACAATTATTTTCCCATATCTTCATTATTAATTATTGTAAAAAATTAGGTTGACCTTAATAGATAATATTAATTAGTATGATAAAAAATATGGCATAATATTTTTTCCAAATTCTATTCACATGAGTTGTAGAATTCATTTTGAAATTAAACCACAGTTGTGATGCAAGAGCGGTTTTCCAAAGAGAAAATTCTCATAAGTATAGAATGTTTTAGAAGGAAAAGTAAATATGAAATTGATTAAAAATAAAAAAAAACTAATCAAATTAAAATTTTATTTAACTAATTTTACTTTTAATTCAATTTAATGTATAATTTAACTTTTTTAATAATTTATACATAAATGAAAACATTCAAAAATAATCTTCATATTTCAATATTTATTTAAAAAAATAAATATTTTAAGAAATATTATAAAATATAACTGAAATATATGTTAAAAAATAAGTATATATTTTCAAATAAATTATATATGTGGAGTCAATAAGGTTTTCTTATGAATTTTCCATTCCTTCAAGTTTGGGGAGATTGTTGAGTCAATAAGGTTTCCTTATTACATTACCAATCCTCATATTTTGAAAATCACGAACACCATATCTCAAGGAAAAATTAATTTTACCATGTTTTTAACTTTCATAAGGAAAATTTTCCTACCCTATGGAAATTAGTCCTTTCCATGTTTTTCATTATTCATTATATTGTATCAGTTTAAATTTCAGTTTCATATCTAAAACCTATAAATCATATAATACTTAGATAAAGAGCATTCTGTTTTCAGGATCTGAATTCTAACTCTGAGTTCTCTAAATTCAGACTCCGAACTCTTCGGATTTCTGATTCTGAGTTCTCTGAATTCAGACTCTGAATTCTTCTAAGTTATGACTCAGAGTTCTTTGAATTAAAACTTTGAACTCTTCTGATTTGTGACTCTTAGTTCTTTGAATTCAGACTCCAAATTCTTCAGAGTTATAATTCTGTTTTCTCTAAATTCAGACTCTGAACTCTTCTGAGTTCGGCCTCCATGTTCTCTGAATTCAGACTCTGAATTTTGTATGTACTGATTCAGAATTCTCGTGAATTTTGAATCCGAACATTTTATGTTATGACTCCTAATTCTCATGAACTCTTCCTTTGAACATTGTAAGTTAAAATTCTGAATTCATGTTAATCCAGATTCTGAATTTCCTTAAAATTCAGAATCAGGAATTCGATAGAGTTTAGGATCTGAATTTTTTATAAAACTGATTCTGAATATCCTTATATTAAAGCAACCTAATGTGATTTTTGTTAGAATCTGAACATTTATTTTCATACATTCTAAATATATGATTTTGGTTATGTAACCATATTTTATTATTACACATGTTATTGTTATAAAAAGATGTCGTGCATTCAGTTACTAGCTAACCATTATTTAAGTGACACGTGTATATGTCCCTCCAAAATTCAAGGAAGAATATGACCATTGGAGGAGGGAGCCGACCCTTGATGTTGTATGGATAAATAAAAGCTCATTTGAAAGAGATAAACACTGTTCTGTCACTCTAGTGATTACATTCTGTTGAAGTGATTTCTAGAGAGAGATTCTAATTCCTGGTGCATACATAACATCTTGTTCAGTTTTTCTTTGTGCAACTCCGAATCTTGCTGATTACATTCGAGGACATCCAGGGATAGGAAGACAGAGATGCCAAATACCTTAATTTTCTTGAACATCCTTGATGAGGAAAATAGAGGTGATGGCTACCTTGAAGTAGAGGGCTTGCGGGGATAGCAAGATAAACTATGATCTTTGTATCCAGGGCTTACCCTGGTTTGGGTAAGATAGAATTTCGTGAATGAATAAATCAAGGGACCTTTATCCAAAGATTTTGGATACAGTTATCTTTGGTTTAAAAGATTTTTTACTTATTACTTGGTCTGTTTCATGTTTTCCACTGCATTTTGATTGTTGAGAAAAGAATAACAATCACATTCTATCTTATATTTGTGTACTCTGATTTAGTAAGATTATATACGCTTTAAGGTAGAATATTTGAATTTGTAAACATTCATTAATTTTCTTTTTCTAGTACCATATTTTTCAGAATCACTTTCTCAGAATCATATCTATGGAATCTTGAAAGTGTGTAGAACTAGAGGTTTTGTGAATTACCTTGTTTAATCTTTTTAATCATAATCATCTTTAAAAGTTCCAAAGGAATTTTTAAAAAATTCAATTCACCCTCCCTGTTGTATTTCGAGTATTATTAGATACTTCATTCAATATCTATATTATTTCGATCCTACATTTTGGTATTATAGAGTATATCACACTCCACATACCATCTCAACAAAATAAATTTTTTAAAATTTAATGTTAAATTATTTTAGAGTGGTGTGAATAAAAAACCTTTTATAAAAGTACAATTTTTCATAAAACATGTATTTTCCATTAAAATGTTTTTTTATAATAAATATATAACAATTTAATTTAGTTTATAAATGTTTTATCCATATAATTTCCATAATTTTCTATTTAATATTCATTCCCCCATTTAACATTTATGATAAAATGATCATGTATAAGTATTAATATTTTAATAAATTATTAGGTTTCATTCAAACCTAGTGTGGCGTGAATTGAAATCTATAATATGGATTGATTTAAGAGGAATAATATCATAAATTATCAGAATGTTACAATCTATTGAATTCTTGTTGTTCCATGTCATATTTGAAATCAATCATGATCATCATTTTTTAAAATATCATAGGATAAAAATATATGATCTCAAACTCCATCAATCTCAACCATCATGCTATATAATCTGTCATTGGTAATGTATTCGTGAATGCCATCATTGGGAGTGAAGGTGCTCATTTACTCAAAATGATCACAGTATACATCAATGGATGTTATTAATGAAATAAGTAACTATTAATGAGACATGAATCCATTAGATATGAAAATGATTGATAAAAAATTCCCTCAACATTTATGATGCATAAAAGGATTTTTTTGCCTTTTTCCTCTGATATATCAATAAATTGATACCCCTTCATCATTAAAATAGTATAATCAATTTTTTAGACGTACTTCTTTGCTATTACATTCTATTAGGTCTCAACTATGATGATTAAATTAGTACAGATATATATTATTCAAAAATAGGTTATTAACTATATAGACCATGAAGTCTATCTATATATTTATCATAAAACTAGTAGATTGGGGTTGGATCATATCCCTACAGAAAAATATAATGAGGCGATATTCTCATTTCTCTAAAGGAACACCGTTATCATTTTTTGGTGGTAATTAGTGTGTATGCATATATGTATACTCAATCCATTTTTAAATGACATATATACATGAAATAGAATCCAAATGATATCATCAACAAACCGAAACATTAAATATGATGTTTTATCATATTCAATCCATCATCACTAGTTTGTAAATTTTTTTATGCATTATCCATTCTCATTGATATAATTTAGAGTAACTATAAGGGAACCCATGGATTCATTTTCAATGACTATATATTGAGACACTATATCCACTCCCCATCCATATAGAATAAATTTAGTCCACAGAGACATAATCATAATAATAATAATTATTATTATTATAATTTTATGAGGCTCGCTAAAATAGCAGTACACAAGGATTGGAAAATATCCATGAGTTCATGTCCATTGAAATAGGGTGTCTACATTGAGACATCAATATCCACAACCACCCTCCTCTAGATAAATGTAAATAAAAAAAATTGACCACTGATTTTTTATCCACCAATTTTTTTTATTCCTAACCAACACATTACTGAAATTATAAGAGAAATTTATTCAATATTAAGTCATAAATTTTTTTTATATATATTTTTAAAATGGAATATTTTAATTGTTAAATATTTAGAATTAATACATACATAAAATTAGTATAGATACCCAACATAGAAGAATCTATAGTCATGAGAATTATTTTCCAAAGTTATATGTAGTATATTTCTGTGAGTTGTAATAGAATATGGAAAACAACTGTCACTATGAAGGCCTATATCCATTGGCCATAGAGCTCAGAGATATATGTACCCTATTTCCATATTTTTAAATGGATCATTAAAATAGACTATGGGTATAATAGACTATAACCATGTGTATTTTGGCACATGTTTATAGATAGATAATCTCACTGATCATTTGTGACCAGTGGAAAAAAATTCTTCATATAAATGCGCCTATACATGCGATCGATATCCCAGTATTATATCTTTTCTATTTCTTATTTCAATGGGAATGTTTGGCTTGTGCTAATAAATATCTTTATTTGAACATGTGTAGTCATGGGAATTGTAGATCATATCAATTTGGTCCTTTATACACATTTTTCACCCACGGAACACTCTTATTATTTCTTTTCCAACTCCACATCATACACAATAGTAATGATAATAATTATCCATTGTTATAAGATACCCTATATCCATGGTCCATGTATTCCAATGGATATATGAACTAGATTTCCATAATCATACCAATAAATTCTATTTATCTATTTCAATATGATCATTTTAGTAGTGAGTCATGAAAGGGTAATATCATCATTAATTATGTCTTACTCAAGAGTGGTCCATTATTCACAGTCGTATTTATGATTCTAATAAAAATTTCAAAATAATTAATTTGGAATAGTATTTGGAAAATACCCACATTAAAATTAAGGTTTTTTTACATATCATAACTGATATTTTATGAAACATTCATGTAATTATTCTTTCCCTCCTAATCTATTAAATTTCTATTTTTGGTTGTTGGAGGTGTTCAAGGATGGATTTAGGAGTTTCTAGTTGAAGATGGAGGTGGAGCATGGCTGTTGTAGGAAATACACACCATGTAAGTGTATTAAATGACATTTAATTTTGTTCATTTTATATGATATTCCAATTCTAGATGTGTATATTATTTGTGATAAATAAAAAATAGGATATGTTTTTTCAATAAATGAATCCCTAATGATTACACCACAAGAAATCGGAATACATGTCATGTAATTCCCAAATGTAGTGCAGTTTGAAACGATATTTTCCATAAAGTTTTTTATTTTTTTAGACATGGAGCCTTCTTCCACTCATTTTGGATGAATTATATATTCCCTAATAAGTACTTCAATCCCACTCTCCCCTTATTTGATCAGTTAGTCCCAATGGTCGTTTTTTACAATATGTGGTAATCCCTTCCTTCTTTTAGCAGGGTATTCTTTTGTTCATCTCCTAGGGATTCATTGTGATGATATTGTTATGGTCTGGGGTTTGTTTTGGGTTATGTTTTGAATTTATTTGGATTTAGTATTGGTTTATCCATCTTTTCTCATTGGGAAGATGTATTTTTTGGGTATTCTACTTCACTCTGCAGTGTAGAGAGTGTTGGAAAAACATATTTGATGTATAAAATCTCTTATTTCTCTTAATTGTTTATAATATATGAGGGGTGATATTTTTTTACCTCTGACTTATGGTTACACTAAATTAATCAAGGAAAATTAATTTTCATATTGAAATTTAATTAGGTAAAGGGGTTTGATTCACAAGTTTTTAGGACATTATTTTTATTATAATATTTTGAATTTTGCGATGTTGATTTCTTACTGAATATTATGACCATTAGGGGATTTTTTTCATTGGATATTTTTTGGATATTGAAGCTATGGTCTTGATTATTGTAATATCACCCTAAAATGGAAATATCCACACCAACTATATTTGTAAAATAAAAAGTTTTTCCAAAGATAATGACTTATGTGAGAACAACCCTAAAATAAATTGGAATTTGATGAAAACCGCTTTTTAAATTTGTAAAATGATCTTGATGTGTTTTGACATTTAGACATGCTTAAGGGATGGAGATTTTTGTTTGGGTAATTTTGGGAAGATACTTTATGTCATGTTCTTTTCTAGAGGTGAGGTGGTTCATTATCCGTTCTTTTAGGGCTTCGAGGTGGTTTTTTACCATGATTTCAGTGTGGTTAGGTGGTTTGTGGGTCATGAATTTTGTGTTTTAAGGTGTTTCTTGGGTCCTTATTTTATGGTGGTGAGTATTTTTTTTGGGTTTTTTATTATGGTTTTATGACGTGGTTTGTCGCCTGTGCTTTTGGGATGGTGGTGTGGTGGTTTTTTAGAGTTAACACCTGAGTGGTGATGGAATAGACCATTTAATATTATTGAAACTACATGGACTTGTTTAGCTAATGAGATGCAAATTGTTAATGAATAATCCAATGATTGGTTTTGTGATCAAATTTTGTTGATTCTAAATAATTAAAGAATAGGAATAATAAAATGTAATTTGTTGAAAATGTTTAATGTGGTTGTGGTTTGTTATGTGGTTTTCTCCATTTAGGGACGGTATTAATGGTGAAAATGTAGTGAGTTGGTTAGTTAGTTTCGGTACTAATAATATGGGATTGAGTGTTTGAAAAAAAAATATATATATACCTACATATTCATGTGATTTCTATAAGAACCCCACCTATGTCAAGATCTATGAGCCAACACACGCAAACCCATAGAGAGTGTGTTCTTTCCAACATCTATTGAGGAGCATGGATGAATGGTTACCCATTCCATCCAACCCTCTTTTCCATTAGATGTATTTATTATTTATGTAGTAATTAGAGGTCTATTATGTCATTAGATGGTGGTTTTGATAGACCTGGTCTTTGTGAGTGGGGCGTAATAACCTCAGTCTTTTTCGGTAAGACGTGATAATGCTTTTTGGGTGGTGGAACATGTTTTTTATGTGGGATGTGATATAATTGTGCTTGAGGGGAGGTGTCCCAGGTTTCTTTGGGTGTGGTGTGACATGGCCTAGCATGTGTATCACTGATCCCAGGTGTTTGCGAGAGAGGATTATTGTGACAGTTCTTGTAATGACTCAATCATTTATCAATGGAATTTATCCCTTATTATAATAGTTTCATATAGTACATATCCCATAAAATCACTAATAGAACATAATATAAATTTTATAAATGAATAACTAATTAAATAAGAAGTATTTATATAAGATAAAGAATAAATATTGATGAAATATTAACTTGATCGCAGGATTAGTAAATTGAACATTATGAATAGTAAACCGGCGAAATGAATAGTAATATCACCCATGAACGTATAAATAAAATTTAGGAATATTATAAATGAAATCACAGTATGATGATATCATAGTCTAAGTTAATTTTTTTTAAAAAGGTGGTGCCTCAGTCAGGGACCAAGGCACAATTTATTAATCAAAAGAAATGGAGCTACAAAATCTTGAATGATGGAATCTAATTACAATCATTATTATAAAGAGGGAGCGAGTCTTCATGTAAATCATCTAGCCAGGTAGTGACCTGATTGACTCCCTTGTTGGCCAGACTATCAGCAACCATGTTCACTTCATGGAACACATGTGTGGAAATATAGTTGAGATCCATGAGCGAAGTAATACATTTCATCCATCGAGAGGCATGATGCCATGCAAGGTGCACCACCCCAATCCAGATAACTTGGAAAATAGTGGTTTAATCACATTCAATCCACAGCTTATTCCATCCCTTTTTCTTGGAAAAACCCACAACATGAATGACTCCCAACATTTCTACTTCCAAAGCCGACGCCGTAACACATCCACTGAAGAAGAAGACAAGGCATCTGCCAAGGGAGTCTTTGAAGATGGCACCACAACCAGCTGGACCCGGGTTTCCCCTAGAAGCGTCGTCGACATTCACTTTGATCCATCCTAGAATCAGGGCTTGCCAGAAAACAGAAAAGGTACATCGAGGTTGCCTATAAGAACCCGCAATCTGAAGACAGTGAAGGATCTCAAAATCTCCAACAGATTTGTCACAATGATCCTTCTAAAGCAAGGCGACATCCTTTATGGCAATGAGAATACACATTATACTTTCATTGATATTTAAAGAGTAATTATTATGAATAAAAATATTTCTACCATACCAGATCACATTCACGAGCTCTGCCACATCAGCCACAAAGAGTTTCCTGATTTTCTTGGAGAAATCCCAAATCACACAGTGTAGGAGTTGAGAGTTGATAGTATCAATAAGATACCATCTGCAAACAAATATGTTAGAAATTTATTCCCAAAGAGCTATAGCTGTAGCACAAGACATGAAAAGATGATTAACATCCTCGCAGTGTTGGTTGCATAGGTGAAATCTAGAGCAAAGAGAAATCCCAAAAGCTGGAAGACACACATCAGTGGGGACTCTAACATGCCCAACTCGCCAAATGAGAGTGAGGCGTGAGGGCATGATCCAATGTTTGTTAAAAAATTTCATACATAAAAATTTAGAAATAGAAGCACTAAAATTGTTTTTTGTAGAAACTTTTAGAATCAAGGACTCCATTAGAAGCTGGTTTCCAGATAAAGAAATCACCAGTGTCAGAAAAAGAATAATTTTCAAAAACGTGACTGATGTGGTTCAGAAGGGTGATGTCATGAGAGTTGACAACCTATATTATAGTGGAGTTGGTGTTATTAGGAATAGTGGGGGATGTTAGAATTGAGATTAAAGGGACACCAGTCCAGTTGTCCATACTGAAATTCATAGAGAAATCTTTGCTAACAATCCATCTAGAGTTGTTCATGATTTTGAAAAAAGAGTGTTTAACGGAAGGTAAGATGGAAGAAGTGATGTAGCCCAGGCTACCATTTTGATTCTTGGTAACAAATCTTTTCTTAAAGAAGGCCAAGGAGTTAGAGTTGTTGTGAATCAGATTCCAAGTCATTCTTGCTTTCATAGATTCATTAAAAAGTTTTAGATTCTTAATACCAAGACCACCCTTATCCACAGGATTACAAAAAGTGGTCCAAGGTATGGTGACAATATTTATTTCAGTCGTACTACCAGTACAAACAAAATATTTGATTCAAACGTTGATTTTTTTTAGAAGGATGGCGGGCCAGTTATAAACCATCATCGAGTAAACCATCTTGGAAACAATTGTAGACTTAACTAGACGGACTCTTCCAGCTATAGAAAGATATTTACCCTTACAAGAAGATGATTGGTTGATATTTTGATCAACAATGCTATTAAAATAGCTAGATTATGTTTCCCACAAAATATAGGAATACCCAGGTAGGTGAAGCGGAAAGTTCCTTCTTTGATTCCAAAATAATCAATGATATGACATTTTCTATTGTGGGCAAAGTTTTTCCCAATGAAAACAAATGATTTATTCCAACAGATTTCTTTTCCTGAAATATCTTCATAATGGGCCAAAGCACTTTTGAGGTTTCAAATGTTCCTTTTATCACACTTTAAGAATAAAATAATATCATCAACATATAAGATATGGGTATGAAAATGTAAATATCTAGAAGCCTGGATGGGATTAATTTTGTTTTGATTAACAAGGCTCGTAAGGAGTATACTTAAGTAATCCTCAGTAATAGAAAAAATAATGGCAGAGAGAGGGTCACCTTGCCTAACCCCCTTGGAGCATTTGAAATAGCCTTTAGGAGACCCATTGACCAGCAAAAATATGGAAGAAGAGTCATGTAAGGTACGGATTATGGTATTAAAAGAGTCATTAAACCCAAATCTTTTACAAACCATTAAAATAAAATTACATTCCATGGTGTATAAGGCTTTGCTGATATCAAGCATAATGGACACAATGCCTCCTCTAGAGACTTTGTTCTGTATATTTGTACATTCTGAGGCATGGAAGATACAATATTGAATAGTTCTTCCTTTGATAAAACCAAATTGATTCCATGAAACAATTTTGTTGGAAATAGAGGTGGGTCTATTAGCAAGAAGCATAGTTATAAATTTAAAGAGAGTTTTAAATGAGAGCAATAGGGCGGAAAAGGTGAATCTCAGTAGTATTGTCCACTTTAGGAATAAGAGTAAGAAATTGGGCATTTATCCAATGGGGAAGAACACCATTTGAGAAAAATAAATTAACCAAATTGAAAACATATGCATTGATGAGATCCCAGTATTGCTGGAAAAAACCATTTTTGAATCCATCAGGACCCGGGGCACAATCAGGGTTGAGACTGAAAACAATAGCTCTGATTTCATGGTCCGTAGGAATTCCTAAGAGAAGCTCATTGTCCTCATTACTAACCATGTTAGGAATGATGCCAGGAAGAAGATATTTACTCACTGTCGGGCCATTAAACAGAATGTGGTAGTAGCCAACCACATGATTATCAATGGCATCCTCAGTGTTAGAGAGAGTGTCATCCACGCTGAGAAAGGTAATGGGCCTACATATTTTCATGATTCATTGAATATAATTGTAGAATTTTGTTTTTATATCACAATCCTATAGGCATTGGGTTTTAAATATTTGTTTTTTCATGTTATCATTGAGATTCAGAAGAGAATTAAGATTCAAGGAAAGGGTAATTGCAGCTTGAGAGTCAAGAAAAAAATCAGAGTAGGTATTTGAACTCTGAACACGACTGAGATCACTCTCCAAAGAGGAGATGTCAGTGTCTAACTATTTTTTTTTAGAGAAACACCAACTCTTGAGTTGTTGTTCTAGAAGATTAAATTTAGCAATGCAAGCAAAAGGATCATTTTGGTGCCACATGCCATCCCAGAAATCTTATTCATGTAAGAACATTCTGGGATCGTAGCCCAAGAATTGTTAAATTTAAAGGGGAGTGGATATTTTGAACCCTTAGAAAAAAAAGCTGACAAGAAAAGGATAATGATCAGAGTGGATCGTGGGTAAGGTAATACTAGAAACAGATTCCCACTTATCAAGGGAATCAATATTAGTGAAGGCTCTGTCAAGTTTTATAGCCACTTTCCTATTGAGGAAATTCTTTAACCAAGTATACTTAGCACCAGTAAGGTTGATTTCAATAAGATTAAAATAATCAATAGAATATTTGAATTCTCTAGTTGAGACGGGAGAGTGTGATGGTCCGATCTTTTTTCCTGGGAGATGAAAGGCGTTAAAATCGCTGATCACTAGCCTGGGATCTTTTATAGAAATAGAGAGGGAAAGGAGGTAATTCCAGAGGGGTATAACATCTTGATATCTTTTTTTATCATACATCATAGTGCAAACCGTATGAATACCAGAAAATGAAAAAACACAAGTGCACATTTGTCCAGAAGAATTACCAACATTAATAGATTTTAATGATGAATGATAAAAGATCGTGGGAGATTCAGTAGTAGAACCATCCTTGAAAGTACCAAGGAAATTATAACCAAAAGAGTACAAGTGCAGTAATTTTGAAGAAAAAATAATTTTTGGATCAGCAATGGAAAATAGTTTTGGTTTGTGAGTAAGAATAAATCTCCTAAGGACAATAAAAGTATCAAATATAGTTAAACCATGACATTTCCAAAAATAAAAAATTTATTTGAACCTGCATTTGGAGATAGAGCTCCATTGTTTTGCTCCACCCGAGCCCTTATTCCTTGCTGACCTTCTAGGTCCATGAGATGATGACGAGCTAGGTTGTTTACACTGCTTATTCTTAGAGGATACAACAGATAAATTAGAATCGGATTTAGTATCAGCATCATAATTTTTGTCCAAATTGGTTATAAGCCTAATCTGGGTCGTAAAGAAATCTTTTGGAGCCATAATAGGTGCGGGAGCATAAGGGGTGTTTGCAGAGACAATCACAGTGGCCAAAGGAGCCACTGCCACTACCTGGTCATTGGATCATGTCACCATGTGAATGATAACTGCTCACACATGATCTAAAGAATTATTTATTATTTTGTTGGAATTAAGGTCCAAATTAAAATCCATATCGGGCTCCTTTAAACAAGATACTAGTTGATCAGATTGGTCTTTTGGACCATTTAATTGATCCACAACCTTGGTAATGGGGTGTAAACCCACTGTCTTTGTAAGAGAATTGTCAGCATGGAAAATGGGAGCTAAAGGGGTACCTGCAACCACACTGTGGATCTGTATACTTGCAACCTCATGCACGACTTCACAAGTTTCAGTCTGAAGATCATTACTCGAAAATTTATGATGGAAGTCACCCTGCAGCTGTACAAGAATGTTTCATACCATATGATCAATATCTTCCCTTAGGAAGAGTTCAATGTTTGCAACCCCAGGAACATCCTCCTATTTCTTGGCATAGAGATCATCTGTTGCAGAGGGGTGTTGACAGTCCACCCTCAGATGTTGCATATTAGCCACCTCCCAATCCGAGTCAAGAGGATTCTCAGTTAGAACCACCAGAATAGTGATGTCTTGGCCACTGGTCAAAGCCCAGGAAACAACACTATTGTCATCACCTAACGGGAAGAAGCCAGTGTCAAGGTCATCAATCGAGCCCTGAGGCTACATAAGGGTATCTGATGCCAAGGACTCATTCTCGGCCATAATCACCGCATCAACATTTTCATGCTCTTCTTCCTATTCCAGGTCAGACAACTTAATACAACAGGACTCCCCCAAATGCTGAACTTTCATTACCAGTTTTTTTTCCCTTTTCATGGTGTTTTCTTGTAGTCCATAGGCAATGGGTTGATCCCTTCTATTTCATCTAACTTGAGTCCACCCATCTTCCCTAGGCTGATCATCCTGAGACCTCGACTGGCTCTTCATCACTCAGCAATTCATGTGGGAGTGACCAATGATCATGCAGATATCACAGAAAGGTGGGCGTAATTCATACTACAGACGAACCTCATATTTCTATTAATTCACGTTAAAAGAAATTGAGTCCGGAAGCTTACTCCCAAGGTCGACTTCCACCATTACACTTTCATTTAAAGCGATCTCATCATTGATCGTCCGATGGTCGATCTTCAAAGGAGTTCCAATGAAAGAGGCGATATCATTTAGAATTTTAAGGTGCCAAAAGAAGAAGTTCAAACCATGTAAAAGAACCCAGATCTGGGCCATCGTGTTACTATGAGTGTGAGGATTGAACGAGATATCCCATCCCAAATGGGATTAGATTCCAGTTGTTGAAGCCCAATAAATGTGAGATCCTCGGTTTGAGTTCCATGGCTGGCCATGGCTTGTCACCTTTCAGATAAGAAATGCGTCCCAGCACCGAAAACTTACAGATTTGTGAGCATTGCTTCAACGCTTCTGGATCTGCCTCCACCACGAGTCACCCATCATCGAGTTTCTTGCAAAAGGGTGACTTCCTCGAGGTGACAGAGCACATGTCTGTGACTTTTAGCGCATCAAGGAACAAAAGTTTTTTAGTTTTTTCCTTCGAAAAAAATTCTTCTTTTGTGCATCGCTTTCTTTGTCCCTATAAATAGTGAAATGATGTGAATTGAAGCATCCAGTAACAAGAAACGATGCGTCCATGAGATAAAAAATAGGAAATCAGAGAATCAAGAACCCTAATTCTTTGCGGTTCTAGAGATAGAAGGTCAGCCATCTCCTCCTCCATACCATCATAGTCTAAGTTAATAAATGTTTTAAAAATTATTAATTAAGTGTCGGTATTTTTGTAATCCATGAATATTTAATTATAATTTTATGATTCATTTAATTATTTAGGAGAATTTTTTTATAGCATATATTAACAAATTAATAATTTTATGTCTTATGATTATAAAATAATTTTATAAGATCTTAAGTAAATTTTCAATGTGTTATTAAATATGTTATAATTTTAATATTTGTATTTCCTAACTAAAATTATTATTTTAGATAAAAATAAATTTAATCATATTTTAAAAAAAATATTTTTATAAAATTGAGTTAATATTTTTTAATTCTACACATCAAAAAATTATAAGGGTGAATTTTTTGGATTTTTTAAAAATAATTGAGTTTTTGATGAATATTAAAATATTATAATTTACAATAAAATATAAATACAAGAATTATAGAGTCATAGCTTATGTATGGATTATATAAGCCCAAAATCTTGAACTATCCTTAACTATTTTAAAAAATTTATAATAATTCACAAAATATTCATTGTATTGAGCCAAAATAATAAACTAATGAATATAATAATGAGAGAAGACCCCTATCCTCCATTATAAATACCAGCCCTCACCCCCCCTTTTCTCCTCAAACCACTCAAGAAATGAACCTTGCTCAAATTATTCCCAAAAATAATCCATATACCCTTCCCCATGTCCTGGATATCTTAGTATCACCTAAAACACAAACCATACACAAAGGCGGTACTCAAAGAGAATAAACTCAGGAGGTAAAATCATCTTCCTATTTTCATTAAATTTTGTTTCAATTTCATTTAGTTGTTTCTCTTATAATCATCATATATTATCCAAATTGAATGATAAATACAATATGTTTTATATATTAGTATTTAATAATTTTAACATAATATCTACCAATAAACTCCTCCCTATATCTCTTTTACTTTAAAAATGAAAATGTTTCCTCTAATGTGTCAATTTTTTGACATCGTGGTTGATGCACTTTCATTTTATCTTAAAACAGTAAAAGATATTAATAAGACCATTATAATGGTGTAAAAAGATTATAAAGTTCATTTTACCACCTTCTTTATATTCTATAAACAAATTGAACACCTAATACAAAATAATAAAACAAAATGAATTCATTGTGATTGAAAAACCACCAAAATTAACCTAAAATTATCCTCACTAATTGTTATCTAATGACACATCCACATAACATAAAACCAAACTCTTTAAAATGTCATTTAATAATTTGGAATATCATTAATAACATATAATAATAATAATAATTCTATACATTTATTTTTATTTTTCATGTACTACACTTAATTTATATATGTGAACTGATCATGAAATCTAAGAAAACAAATGCCCTCAATTGATGAAATTGAACAATAAAACTCATCAAAAGTCCAATAAATGAACATAATAAAACAATATGAATCAAATACATGTATTAAAGGTTTTTTATTTTTAATTAATTAATGTAATGTGATTATACAGGATAATAAAGTGATGGAGGCTTTCAGCGATAGGGTTACTGGAATTATAGAACCCAATTATATTTCTTTGATTTTTCCATTTTTCATCCAATTTTGAGAATATATATCACTGAAGTATTATTTATTTATTATTATAATACCTTTTATGGGTTATAATGGTTTTCTACTTGACATTATGAGGAACAAAATGGTTTCTAAAAGGACAGTTTTTAAAAAAAATGCAACTTTTACTTCTTGAGATTGTTTTTTCTTCACTCAATGATGGGGATTCTTATATCAAGTATTTTATTCCACCTTTAATTGGAAATTCAATGTTTATGAATTTATTATTTATTAAATGAATACTATTCGTTTATATGGGTAATTTTATGTCCACTATTGATATATGTTCTGTCTTTCATGGATTATAATTGAAATGTTATGATGTGATGGGGGTGCTCGAAATTATACAATGCTATGTAAATGTTATGATGTGATGGGTGTTCCATAAATTATAGAGCAGTCCAATGCATTGGATAAATTTTTGTAACTAATTAAAAAAGTGAAACATGCATGAAAATGATCCCAGATTTGTTCGTAACTATGTGGGGGTATTTTACCTCTAAGACACAATGTTTCTTTTTTACACGTTGAAACATTCGAACCTTTTTTTAAATGATTCAACTCATGATAATGGCACTATGGTTATGTTATGATGATGATATCAGGTTTATAATCACTCCATGATATATTTCTTCATGATCATATGTAACATCTTCCTAGTATTTTAGATCACCCCTTTAGTTGATGTATATCCTCATATGATTACATGTAATAAGGATAAGTCATCCTCCAATAAGAAAATAAACAAGAAGGGATAAAATAAATGTTTAATTTTATATTTTGAAATATTATTTGTGGTCCTTATTTTACAAAGCCACTAAATATTTGGATCTTTATTGTGTAGTGGTTTTTATTGTGTTTTAATTTAAAATTATTTATTAGTAATATGATAAAATGAAGGGATGTTATAGTTAGTATCTGATGATGGTTTAATTAATTTGGGAATTAAGAATTTAAAACCTAACTAAAAACCCTTTGTACGAATCTAAAAATAATTAAGAACCCATGAATCTATTCTTTATGAAATCATAAAAATGTATCCCACAATATATTACTATATACTTAATTTCACAAACGAATAAATTATTCATTCACAAATTATTAACTTATGTTTTTTCTAACCTTTTTTATTTTGATAATGGTGGGAATGATGATAAAATGGGTAAAATACCTATGTAAAGGACAATAAAATGATTTACTGAATTACATTACCAAATCCTTGTGAAGTGGAGTTAAAATCATCAAGGTTATTCGTACCTATTTGTCTCAGGTTATCAACAATAACCATAATAAAATGGAACATCCACCTTCACCTTAGAGGGAGAAATTATCTAGTCGTTTATGCACCAATAACCACCAAGGTTTATTGGATATTCTGATTCACTAGCCTCCGAATAGTGGGTCAAATCAATAGAGTAGATCATTTTTTTAATACATTGTTCTGATATGGAGAATGTGACTCTAGATATTTGTCATCTAGATGGGGAGGTCAACCAATGGTGGGCGTTGAATTAGACAACAAAGTTGAGTGATGAAATTGAAGATATGGAGTGGGAGGAAATTAAGATAATGTTCCTTAACAAGTATTTCCATATAAATATTTATAATAAATATGGATATTGAATTTATAGAGATGAATAAAAAGGATGGAGAATATTTCACATCCAATAAAGAAAATTTCACAAGGCATTCAAGGTATGATTTGTGTTTTGTTATCAACGATGATAAAAAAATTGATAGATTCTTTAGTGGAATAAAGAAAAAACTTATTAAGGATCATTAAATTTGAGACTTTGGAGTTATGAAGAATTTGTATGATGTGTTCTTAATGTGGAGATAGAGTGTATAGAATTGTCTAATCGCTATGACAACAAGAATCAAAAGTTGGAGTTTCAAGCTGGATGATATAATGAGAAATTTTGAAAGAATACTCAACCACCTACATATAAAAAAATGTGGGAAGAGGCATCATGTGATGTTCCATAAAGGGATATGGAAATTCATCATGTTTGGGAGATAGGGACACCATGTTCATGAATTTTGAAAAGACACAAGGAAGAAGGAAAATGTGGAGGATGAGAAGAGAGAACAACCCATTCTCTAATGCTATAAATGTAGAGAGAAATGGAAATATTAAATCCAGTGAACTAATCCTCAAGTCCTTGAGGGTAATTAGTGTTAAAAATCATAAACTCCAATAGATAATGTTAACCCTTATGAGATCACTACTACATAAGTGGATCATGAAAACAATGTAATAGATGATACAATTCATATTTACTCAAGAATATAAAATGTCTTATAACATTATAGTTCTATACATTTCATTATACTTGAATGTTTTATATACCTATTGAATCAAATATCCAAAACCTTGATGTATATATATATATATATATAAACACAAAGTGGTAAAATCAATGTAACACAAGTGTTGTAAACTTCTCCTATTAGAATATGTGGGAAGATTCCTCAAGAGAATCTCGTAATACTACCCTTTGTGGAATTTGATGCTATAATTGGAATGGATTGGATATCATTATATAGGAAAAAAATAAATTTAGAAAAGGAAATGTCTTTTAACATTCTGAACCATCTCATGCACCTATAAAAAATCATGGAAGATCATGAATATACATTGGAAAATCCTTCAACGGTGTGGGTGTTGATTCCTTATGAATAAGCATACCATTCAAAAATGGTTGAGTAAAAATAAGGTATCAATGAAGGGGACATGAAAATTTAGGGAATACATCGATATATTTCCTAATGAGTCACCCAAAATTCCCCTAGATTGTGAGGTAGTTCTTTCAATAAAAATCATACATGTTGATACTCATATCTTAATGTGTCTGTATAGAATGGATCTTATTGAACTAGAAGAGACAGTGAAGAAGCTTAAAGGGAATTTTTGGGAAGGGATCACATGACCTAGTGCGTCACCACAGTGTGTTCTAGTGCACTTTTTCATGAAGAAGGATCGAACGACACAACTAAGTATTGATTATTGAGAACTAAACAAGATCAACCTAAAGAGCATGTATCCTCCTCCAAGGATAGATGACTTTTTCGATCAGTTATGAAGACCATAATACTTCAAAAATGTAGACCTCCATTTTGGATATCATCATCTAATAGTGAATAAGGATGACATTTGGAAGAATTACTTTTGTACATGATATGCCCACTATAAATTTTTGGTGATTCCCATCAAACTTATGAATTCCCCTTCAATCATTATTTATTTAATGAATATACTATTTATACATTACCTTGAAAAATATGTGGTAGTTTTTATCAATGTCATTCTCATATATTCCTAGATAAAAGAGGAACATGAATATCATCTAAGGATTTTGTTCGATACATTTATAAAGGGTAAGTTTGATTCCAATTTCATAAAGAGATAATTTTGGATGAATAAAGTCTCATTAATGGGAATTTTGATAATAAGTGAGGAAATTTTCGTGGACCCTAGAAAAACAATGGAAATTGGGGAATGGCGTATACCCTCTAGTGTAATATAAATACCTATTTTTTTAGATTACCGAGGTACAACCCACATTTTGTGAGAAATTTATCATGATTTCAATCCCCTAACTAAGGTAACAAGGAAAGGGGTATAGTAGGCCTGGACAGAAGAATTTGAGAAAATATTCAAGGAGTTAAATAAAAGGCTTATCACTAAACCTATACTCACATTACCAAAAGGTGTAAAAATGTTCTATATATAGTGATGCTTCCATGAAATCTTGGGTTTTGTACTAATGAAAAATGATAATGTGATATCATATGCCTCACATATGTTGAAGATCGAAGTGGGGAATTACTTGACCCCTGATATGAAGCTAGAAACTGTGATTTATCCTTGAAAAAATAGGGGAACTACCTATATGGTTAGTAGTGTGTCATACATATGGATCATAAGATCCTAAATTACATATTCCACCATAATTTTCTCAACATGAATAAAATGATATGGTTTTGGAAAATAAAAACTAGGATTTATCTATTCACTATCATCCTAGTCAGGTGACCAAGGTAGTTAGTACTCTTAGTTGAATATAACATGTTACTATATCTATGTTGATGAATAAGAAAGAATTAATCTTCTTGGATATGTAATAGATAGATTTATAAATCCTAAAGATAGGGAATAAATCCTACCTTCACCATATAATTTCCCAATCATCCATCCAATAGAATATTAAGAAGGAATAAAGGGTTGATATGGAGATACAAAAGAAGGTGAATGTAATAAAGTAAGAGAATCTGCAAGTGTTCCATATCGATGATGATGGTGTGATTCTGTTTGGAATGAGGCTTTTTTCCTTCATCACCAGGTTTAAATAATTTTCTATATGAAAATTCACATAGATTACCTATCTCTATCCATCATGGGAGTACAATGATGTATGATGATATCTAAAAAACATTTAATTTGGGACAACATGATGGAAAAGATTGTGGAGTATATTTTAATTTTATGGATATTTCAACTAGGTAAATTCGATCGATATAATTGTAAAGGGATGATGAAAGCATTCTCTATACAAATATAGAAATTGGATAATGTCACTATGGACTTTATACCAGGTCTCTCGAAGACATCCAATTGAAATAAGGCTATATGGGTTTTAGTGGGCCAACTCACCAATACATCCCATATTATCACTATTCTAGAAGAACTCTCACTTGAACAACCTACAAAGATATATGATATGAAGTTACAGGACTACATGGTGTTTTACTCTATATTGTCTCTTATCATAATCTGAGGTTCACATCTAAATTATGAAAGTGTTTTCGACATGAATTGAGAGTTGAATTATTTATTATCGTAGCCTATCACCCCCAAACTAATGTCAATTCTAAAATAACTATTCATATTATTGAAGATATTTTATGAGCTTTCTCATAAGAATTCATTGGTGGATTTGATCAGCATATCCCATTGGTGGAGTTCTCAAATAACAATAGCTACCACTAGAGTATTTAAATGGATCCATATATAGATCTATAAGGAAGGAGATGTAGAACTGTAAACTATTTCAATAATGTTGGTTAAAAAAAGCTACATAGACATAATCTTGTTCAAGAGATGACATAGAAGGTTCAATATGTCAAGAATCATATCAAACTTCTAAGAGTCGGCAAAAGAGCTATGCTTAAAACCAATGAAGGGACTTTTATTTTGAAATTGGAGTTAATGTATTCCTTTGAATATCACCATGGAATATAGACATTCCAATTGGAAAGAAATGGAATCTATGCCCAAGATATATTATCCCAATTAATATCCTTGATCGCAAAAGATATGTAGCCTATCAAATTAGACATCCAACAATTATGGATCATGTTCATGACTTGTTCCATTAATATATCCTTAGGAAGTACATACCAGATCCCTCAAATGTACTGAACATAGAGGTGGCACAACTAGAAGATGATTTATCGTATGAGGAGAAGAATGTAATGATTCTAGACCACAGAGACATGGTTATATGCAACAAGACCACCCAACTTGTCAATGTTTTATGGAGTAACCATAAGTATGAATATGAAACATGGAAACTGTAGGAGGTGATGAAGGTGAAGTTCCCTCACATGTTGATGTAAAATGAAATTCTGAGGGAGAAAGTTCAAAAGAGGGGAAGAATGTAATGATCCAAACTTTTATCAGTGGAATTTATAGTAATGTCATACTGTATAAATAATATAAATTTACATATAGACCATAATAACATCATTATAAATGAAGAATTATTGAAATAAGAATTATTTATAGAAGTTAAGGAATGAATAATGATGAAATAATAACTTTTATATAAGAATAGTAATATGACCCTTATGAATAGTAAACTATCAAAATGAATAGTAACATCACCCGTAAAATTATAAATAAAATTCCGGAATCTGATAAATTAATGTATGGTATAATGATATCATAGTCTAAGTAAATTATGGTTTTTAAAATTATTAATTATGTGTTTGTAATTTTTAAGCCATAAATATTTAATTACAATTTTATGAATAATTTAATAATTTAAATTAAAATTTTTGTTCATAACATTTATTCATTAATTAATATTTTTTTGTCTTATTATTTTAATATAATTTTATGATACCTCAAGTAATTTTTCAATGTGATATAAAATAAGTTATAATTTTAAAATATATATTTTCTATGGAAATGATCGTTTCAATTAAAATTTGAATTATACATATTTAAAAAATATTCTATCAAATAGAATTAATTTTTAATTAATCACATTGAATAATTATTGGGATTTATTATTTTCATTTTTCGAAAATACTTGAGTATTTAATGAATAGTAAAATGTGATAATTTACAATAAAAGCTCAATACATGAATTATTGAGACATAGATGATGTAAGGATGATGTAAGCCCAAAATATAGAGATATACTTCATTATTTTAATATATTTATATATAATCCTAAAAAAATTCATCATCTATAAAAATAATAATAAACTAATGAATATAATAATGAGAAAATACACATCTCCTCCAATACAAATACCACCCCTCTCCCCCTCTTCTCCTCACAACACTCAATATTTTATCCCTACCCAAATTATTTCCAATACTCTTAAATATACCCTTACCTATTTCTGGTATATCATGGTCTCACAAAAATAGAAAGACCTTTCTCAATGTAGGGTCTCAAGGAGGACAAATCCAAGAGGTAAAATCCTTTTCCTCCTTTATTTTAACCTCATTTCTATTTCATTTTGTTTTTTCTTATACTCACCTTATCATATCCAAATGTCATGATAAATATATTATGCTTTAAATAATAGTATTCCATAATTTTAATGGAACAAAAATCAATAAGTTCCTCCCTTTATCTCTTTATTTATATAAATGAAATCATCAACCCTAATGTGTCAATTTAATGACATCATGTCCGATGCACTTTCATTTTATTTAATGCCTTAAATAATATTAGTAAAACCATTATAATGATTGAAAAATATTTTAATGTCTATGTTTCAAACCACTTTATATTCAAGAAATAAATTATACAATTAATACTAAATGATAAAAACAAATGAATTGGTAGTGATCATAAACATGCCAAAATTAACATAAAAAGATCATTATTTACTTTTATCTAATAATTCATCCTCATAACATATAAAAAAAATTTATAAGATAATTTAATATTTTTAATATCATTAATAATATATAATATCTATTCTAGATATTTATCATCATTTTAAATGAAATTCCATTCAGAAATAAATGTGATCTGATTATGGAAATTACGAAAACTAATACTCCTAAATGATGAAATTAAAATATATAACTCATAAAAATGACCAAAAATGAACATAATAAAACTATAATGAATCAAATACATTCATTAATGGTCATTTATTTGTAAAAAATTGATCTAATGTGATTATATAGGATATTAATGTGAAGGAAGCATTCACACTCAAGGTAATGGGAATTCTCAAACCCAACTATCTTTCTTTGTGTTTTCCAACATTCATTCCATTTTTAGTATGGATATTAATTAAATATAACTTCATCATCATTATATTACATTTTATGGGTTTTTTAATTTATATTATGACAAACAAAATGTTTTCCAAAAGAACTATTCTTTGAAATAACACACCTTTTACTTTACGAGATTGTTTTTTCATCGCTCAAGGTTGGGAATTACTATATCAAGTATGTTATTATATATTTTATATTAAAAGAAAAGTTTATAATTTAATTGTTTATTAAATAAAAAATTTAATTTCTATTGGTTATTTTATGTACATGGTTAATATATGTTCTATGTGTCATGCATGGAAATATAAATTTTATGATGTGATTTGTGCACATGGAATTATATAGCACAATGTAAATGTTTTTATGAGACTAGTGTGGAAGTAATTATATAGTTCTCTAATGTATTGGAAAAGTGATGTATCTCTTGAGTGAATTGAAATGTGCATGAACATGATTCTATATTTGTTCACAACTATGTGTCGTAGTTGACCACTAAGACACAATTTTTGATTTTTATGAATTTCCATAATCCAAGACTAATTTTAATGATTCCCCTCATTATTAGGAACCTATGATTATATTATGATGATGTTGATATTTTATACTCAATGCATTTTAATTATTTCATTTTTTTATATTTTACCTTATAGGGATTTTCGATCACCTCTTTCATTGATGTATATTATTTAGTGATTAGATATACTAAGGTGAATTCAAGGGCCAACAAGAATCTAGAGAATAAGGAATTAAATAAATTTTCATGTTTTATTTTTTAAATTTTGTGTGTGGTATTAATTTGAATAAGACACTAATCCTTTTGATCCTAGTTGTGTAGTGTTTATTATTTTGTTTTTCTTTAAAATTATGTACTAGTAATGTATTAAAAAGTAGGGTCTAGAAGTGCTTGTGGGGTGGTGTGGTATATAGAATAGATCGGAGATCTATAATGAATGAAGATGGTTGTGGGAGTATAATACAAGTTGATAGTGGTTTGGGGTTCTTTTATCATTTTGATTCATATAGTATTATATAATTTGGGTTGTGTGGTTTAGTGAACATGTCTTGCTGAGGTTGTGATGGTTAGAAAACCTTGATAGGTGCAGATTGGTTTTGCAATTTTCTCAATGGTACATTATTATGTTTATTTCACATGCTCATGAGATAATGTGTTTTTATTATTTATTATACCTGAATGGTCAACCTATGTATATAAAAAAATTTCAGGTTTAAAATAGGATTATGTGGACTGTTCTAGATACTACTAGGCTAGACATTTGGATAGTAGTTATATCACTACCTTAGAATTTTAGTTGGGTATTTACATTGGAGAATGTTATATATATAAATTTCACTTAATATGCACATGGGATGGTTTTAGATTTATTTTATATTATGTATTGTGTTTTTTGGGGCTGATTCAACCTATCTCCTGATCCCATATTATTATTGAGTGAAATGCCTCCTATATCCTAAGATTTTTATACCCTAGGTGCTAGTTTCCAACATAAGGCCTACTCATGGTAGGACTTGGGGGGAGTTATTATCTCTCTCCCTTCATTGCAATATCTTATAAGGGAGGGGATCATGAAGAGGTTATATCAAAGGAGTGGTTGAGATATAATATAAAGTTTGGAGTTAGGTATAGTGAGGACTTCTTGGATCTATATGAGAATAATTTATGTTGACATTGGTGTGTGACATATGATATGGAGAATAACCAGGACATGTGATTTTTGACCCAAATGATCCATTTCATGGGAGCTGACCTACCAAATGACCATGTTAGGTGGACCTATTTGTAGGTTTGAGAACTAGGAGTGGTAAATGAAACTTGAAAACCTATGATCGTTTTAATTGTGTTTTTTGGATGTTTGAAATGGATGAAGATGAATTTAATGAGTTAAAATTAATCTAAATAAAATTTCACACTATGAGGCTTAGTAAGTTCTTTGATTTCCTTTTAGAGTCAGCTATTAATCATCATTTTCATGGGTTCAAGGATTTTTGGTTTATTAGTATGATCTAGATGATCATTGTATGGTTGATCTTGTTGAGGAAGATGATTTGTGGTAGGGGTAATATATTTCTTTTCAGTGGAAATATTTAGGTAATTATGGGGGATATTTATCAATGGTGGAAAAGAAGAGCTAGCTAGAGGATCAAGATATTGTATTTATTTGTAACAAGGAACCGATAGAGTAATGGGACTTTTGGAATATCAATCATTTATTGGGAGCTTTGTGTCTATGGTGGAAATTGAATCTAAGAGAGCGGAAGGAATAATATTTTTTGTGGGATGACATCCAGAAGGAGTTCTGATAATTGTAGTTATCATCAACATTGAACATGTAAATATGCATGGGATTATTTCTCTTCATTAGGGGAGTATTTTAATGTGGTATGTGGGAATCCAAGTTATAACCCATCATTTTTTTCCATAGATCATTTTATAGATTAAGATTCATGTGAAAGATTCCTTCTTGAGGCAGTCCATCCTTTTACCCAATAAGAAATTACTCCATAAAAAATTCCAATGTATCTGATGGTTCATAAGAAAGAGGATGTCAATAAGAAGATGAACTCATCAAGAGTTTTTCTACTGGTGGTAAATAAATAGTTTTATTTGAGGATTACTGTTGTCAATGGTAGGTCTCAAGAATGCGGATTTTTGAGGTTTCAACTGGAAGGGAGTTGACCTCCGATGTTTACTTTCATTCCTTCTAAGTAAGTGTTTTTTGTGATTTTCTCGAGAATTTTATGCCAATGTATTTTATTTTTAGAGATTGTGGTTCTCACCATAACTAGTTCCTAGTGGTTCCCAATTTTTATTTGTGCAGAGGTGGATATGGTCAGTGCTATCCTCAATATCTATTTCTAGTAAGACCGTTTGAGTAGTAGGGGCCTCTGGGTTTTTCTCTGTCGAGGGGAGATGGAGAAGGTAGAGGATGACCATTAGATTTTTCTCACATTAATGGAATTATACCTAATCATGGATATAGAGGGGGTTTTTCTAGTTGATTTTGAGGATTTGGTCACGGTCAATTGCATGTATTATAGGAATCAATTAATGATGGGATAAATATTGTTAGAGATAAAGTTGATTTTTTAGTACCCTGTTTGATTTAGGATCTTCACACTCTTTTGTTAAATCCACTCTAGCCCATTCTCTAGGAATATAAGTACATGGGCCTCCCATACCTCTAGTTTTGACTATGGTATTAAGAGGCCACATCACACCTGGATTTTCCATTGCAGGCATTATTTCAAATCTTTTTTTGGTTCTTGGTTTTATCTTGGATTCTAAGTGTTATGGGTTTAAATTTCTTATCTCTGATGTTCTTGATCTAAGTCTATGGTATTGGAAGTATTAGATAGTATTTTTCCATGTATTATTGTATGGGAATATTTTAATGATGAGGTGACTTATAATTGATTTTGTGATAATTCTAGAGGAACAGTTTGTGGGATATGTTTTTTGGTGCAGTTTCTTCAATATTTGGGCCAAACTATGAGTCCATTTCCAAATTTAAAAATAATTTTTTTTATTTTATAACTATTCCATTTTTAAATATATTTCTCCCATTCCACTACCCAATTGTTCTTCTCTAACCTATTCAAACGACCTAATCAATTTGGACCCCTAAAGAACTCATAATCAGGGTGGATTTAGGTGATTTATTTAGACATTGGGCCAACATGTGATCCCACTTCAAGATTTAATGAAATAATTTATCACCTTATATCACATTAACTTTTTTACATTTTTTTATAAATTATACCTCTCACTAAATCCGACAAACAATAAGGACATCCCCATGTTCCATTTTCCCTCTTTGGAGATCATCATGATATTGTATTAGGGATAATTTCCTTAAGATTTCTCAAATCGACCATATTTGTAAATGGAATTTTTTTTCCTTCACAAAATAATCATTTTTACTATTTTCCCCCATTTCAGTACCCACTCAAAATCCTCATCCTCATTATAACATCTCTTTCAAATTTGGTTGCTTGGAAATTCAACCATTGGTGTATTTGGGTAGATTTCTATTAAGCTTCTCAAGTTAGTGAATTCCCCTCTTGTTCCTTCCATTTAATTAGGGTTTCTGTCCTCCTTCATGAAGTTAAAAATGTCCATAGACTGGGGTTTCATACATAAGGATTTATTTTTAGTTTCTTTGTCGTATATTGATGTTTTAGGTTTATTTTCACTGCCTTGTGGTGCGACAATGGTGCGGTTGATGTTTCACACAATCATTTGGGTGTTTTGACATCATTTGTAGGTGATTCCATGTGTAATAATTTCATGATGACTAATATTGCTTGAATTATTCATTTATAATGTTCCTAATACGCCTTTTGTGGTGTGAAAACAATTTTTTGTATCATTGGTTAATATTTTAGTTTTAAAATTTTATTATTTGTTGAAAATGTGTGTTTTTAAGTCCAATATTTGTGGCATCGATTGGAGTTGTTTTGTGGTTCATGAAATCTAAATATATATTTTTTGTTATATTTACATGAATTTGGTTTTTAAATGAGTGTTTTCAGTTAGATTTTATGTGAAATGCTTGGTTATACTTCTTGGAATTGTTTTAAGAATATTTTAAATGGTTCATTGGTTTATATAAGATGTGTAATCATGTAGTCAAAATTTGTTGGTAGTATTATGTTTTTGAAATGGTACATTTTTATGTGAAAGGGATTTTATGTTATTTGTACCATCTTTTATAGGAGGAAACCCATGTATCTATATCGGTGGACATGTACTAGTATTCTAGAGATCTAGAGTGGTTTCATCCCTATTTCACATAGCATGTTTGGTGATGACCAAAATATATAAGCTATTATGTATTTTTTGGGGACAACTAGGTTATGGTTATGTTCCCTACTAGTGGAGTGTGCATGAGAATGAATATTTTTTATAGTTTCAATTCAACCGAGATACGAGGTACTTGGGTATCGCAAGTAGCTTGTTCCTAGAGGTCTTCCCATGAATAGTGATGATTGATTATTTTGTATCACTATCGACTATTGTGTGTTTGGATGAAAAATTCTGTATCATTTACATTTTATTCAAAAGTGTTTTTATAAAAGGTTTCTCCTTTATAATTTTTTTTCATTAGTAGTTGAATCCTTTTAAACATTATTACTAGAATTTATTGTTTAAAAATACTTAAAAGACTTTTTTCTTAAAAGGTATATCAGATGGAATATTTTTGTGTTTAATCCTACTAGTCTTAGGCTCAAAAACTACTTACACCTTTTGTGAAATTATACATGGTAATATTTTTTTAGTTTTTGGAAATTCATTTAGAACAAGTTGTTTGGGTTGTTAGATTACATTCTGGTTGCGGTGTTGTGGAGAAGGCTTGTGGATGATGGACCATTCCCATATTTTGGTCCATGGAATGTTTTTACTACTAATTTTTAGTTTAAAACTCTTGGGATTTGTATAAAATCATGTATATTAGTTTTGAATTTTATTAAAGACTTATTTGGAAAAAATTCTCAGATTCAGTTTATTTATTATTTTTTGTTGTTTAAAGCATTTAAATTCCGATAAATATTTCCCAAACACTTCATTATCATACCCGGGCACTTGTTACAGACTGTGGGGATAAGTAAAACCCTTTGGGACGTCCCATCAACTGGGTCAGGTACCAGCTTAGATGGAGAATAGATCTAGTTCATGACAAGAATGACCAACTTCTTTGATGTGTGCAAGGGGTATAGGTAGATGATTGGGCCAAATCAGTCATTTGAGGATATTTTATTTCTATATATAAAACCATACTATGTCTTAGTAGGCATCAAATGGTTTTTTATATGTTTTTTATCAACTAATTCTTGGGGATAGTCATGTTTTTTTATATGGATAGACATCATGCTGTTTTCAATAGTGATGGGGTTGTCAGGTATGATGTGAGTGTTTAGAGCCCCTTCATTCCATGATTGATGAGTTCTTGGAGGAATCATTATATAGTGAGATATTATAGGTACCTAGAGTCATTGGATAGTTCCTAGATATATTTCTAATAGAGGATGTTACGCTACCCACTCGATGTGATGTTGAGTTCAGAATAGAATGATAGACCAGTGTTTCTATGATTTTGATGGATCCTTATCAGCTGAACCATTATGAGTTACAAGATTTCTGTATTTAGATATATTATTTGATGAAGAAAGGATTTATTTAGACTACTGTGTTTTCATGGGGTGATACATTTTTTTTACTTCATGAAGGTGAATGTTAGTTTATTGATGTGCACAAACTATCGAAGGATGAATCATGTGACAGTCAAAAACTGTTAGTCTCTTCCATTAATATATGATCTCCACAACTAGTTGGGAGGGGTGAGTTTCTTTTCTAATAAATATATTCAGTCTGTATATCAAATTTTGAGGGTGAATGATGGAAATATCTTGAAGAATTCTATAATTTGAAAGTATGGGAACATCGTTTTTTACTCAAACCTGTTAGAGTTACAAATGCACCATTGGTGTTCATGGGGATTAAGAAATTTGTATTCATTGTGTTCTAGAAATAGTTCAAAATATTATTCATCGATGATATCTTAATCTACTCAAATTTAGAGGAGGGGAATTTTGAGGATCTCAGAATTATCTTTCATGTTTTTAGATTCCAGAAGATCTATGAAATTTTTCCAAGTGTTTGTTCTGGACATGATAGGTGCATTTCATCTGGAATGGGGTGTATCAACAGAGTTTGGAAGTATATTGGTCGAATGATATAGAAGTTTATTCATTGGAATCACCCATGAATGTGGCAGAGCATTATACATTTTTCCTATTGGATATTATCGATGGTTTATACACAATTACTCTCAAGTTGTAGCGTCATGGAGATATTTGACCCAAAAAAGCATTTGTGTGGATTGATTATCTATAATTTGTGTTTAGTTACCTAATTGGGTAATTTGGTTAGTGATCCAGTGCTTCGGTTTCACGAGTAAGGGGTTATGTTTAAGGCATTTTGAGACTTTTCTATTTTGGTCATGGGTTTAATGTTGATGTTGTAACATCCCAAGTAAGTAATTAATAATAGATATTTTTGTCTATGTCTATTAATGATTAATATAGTGTTATAGAGGCTTAAAATGAAAATAAATACAATCTTATGCATGGAATAAACTAATATTCTTAAAAGATTGTTTTACTACCTTTTGATGGCAAACCATTTTTGAATCAATATTTTTACAATTTTATAAACTATTTTTGTCAAAATAAACTTATCCTTTATGATTGGGACATCAAAATTTACCTTGTGTGAATTTTTGGTATGTTTCTGACAATGTTCATTTTTTAATGAATAGTGAAAAATACTGCATTTTACATCAAAACTGCTTTTTAATCAAATTTATTTATATGATTAGATTATGTTTTGAATTGGTTTTGAAGTGAAATTAGAATATATTTTTACCATTTTATCCAATGGTGGCCATTGGAATCAATTTCACTTTGAAATTAGACTTAAACTGGTGTCAATCTTTTGATACTTATTGTTTTGTAAAAACACGCTATTTGCTCTGGCAGCGGGAATTAATTATTAAATTAATTAATTTGACTTATATGATTTGAATTTTTTAAAATAGACTTCATTTTTGAATTCGGAATATCAAATATAGCTTAGGGTGAATTTTTGGTAATTTTCTGAAAAACTTCAATTTTTGATGAATAGTGAAACACTAAGTGATAATCAAGCAAACTGATTTTTCAGTTAAATGAAAGTTTACCACTAATGTGTAATGAATTTTGAAAATCCGACATACATGGTTGTCATTAAGAAGTAAAATGTGGTTCAATGAGATTATAATAATTTTTTGGTGAATAGTAACTTATTAAGTTTTTAATCGCGATTAGTGGTAATTAGGGTAGTTTAAGGTATAAATAATACTTTAATAAAATGAAATGACCTAGACACATGTCCCAACCTTATTGGTTGTGTCATGGCCGACCAAGACAAGCCATGGGTCAATTTTGGGACCCCATGGATCCACTTTTGTTGGGAAATGACATAAATTACTTTTTATTTAATGTTAAAGTGAAAATGACACAAACATAATATGTTTTACGAAAACAATTTTTAAGTGGGGTTATACAAGTCCAAATTTTGATTATAAATAGTCATTGGAAAGATAAAAATAGTTCCTATATCATAGTAGTTTTTTTATAATTTTTAGACATTAATTAAATTAAATTATATATGACATAATAATGATGCAGTGATGACATCATTATTTGACGATTTAAATAAAATGGAATGATAATGAAAAATCTATAACATAAACATGGCCAAAACAAATTGGATGAGTGTATTTCGAACCTTTATAACCTTACCCACGAATTATATCAATGTGGGACCTTTTGAAACCGAAACACATTTTCAAATAATGTAATATTTCTTTACTTTCCAAAAGTTCCCCTCCTCTCCTCTTATAAAAGGCCCCCACCTCTACCTCATTTCACACACTCCTCAAGCCTTTGTCTCGGCCAAACCCTGCCCATTTTCTCTCTCCACATCCCTCTCCTCATCCTAGAGGATTCCCTTTGGGCAGAATCCTTTCAAAGGAAGCCTTTAGGCTCAAATCAAAAGGAGTTACACTTTTTAAGGTAATTCATTCTCTAATGTTCATTTGTTTTATTTTGCTTCTCCAACCCCCTAAAATCTTTTTATTTACTTCTTTTGTAACAACACCAGTATCTTCAATATACTAGGATGTTGTTATAAGATTTATTTGAGCAACACTCTCACACAACTACATCAAATGGTTAAAGAACATACGGTTTCCGTGGATGGCGAAATTCTGCCTCCCGAAACGATGATTGTTCAACACTCATTTAACACCTTCAAAGGTGGCCATTATGATGTCACTATTTTTATATATGATATATAATATGTTTATTTTTTTCCTTAAGCTTCTGTTTTTTTTCATTTTGGTCATAACATTATGGTTTCCATTATGGGTAAAACACGATATCTTCATTTTAGGAAGCGCGGACTACTGCCCCCTAAAAGTGATTTGATTCGTTAATACCATATGTGGGATGTGTAAAGGATAAAGTTAATGATATTATATATGTTATTATACTGGAATTATAATATACTCTTATATCATTATGATTCCATTCCAGAAAATATGAAATAGAAATGGAAGTAGCGTTCATGCGTACGTACGGCTTACCGTCTCCATGAACGGTGCATTTCATTTCTTACCTATAAATGTGATGTAATATTATAAATGAATGTAGGTACTGGATATATATGACATAAATGATCTCTACATCATGAATACCATTCTGGATATAATGAACCTTTGACCAAATTAACAACATGTAAGTGTAAGAAGTCTATTTTTGACTTAAGAACCAAATACCGACAAAATGAACATTATTAACGTAAATGATTACATGATGTTCACAACATGGTATAAAAGGAATAATGAACCTGAAAAAGATTCATAAGCAAGTAGAGATTAACTCAAGTTTATTATTCAGGAGTTTAAAGAACGTTCGGGTCAAGTTGGATACGAGGTATGGGACATCGTCTCAATCTCCTTTCGTTGAGGCATATTTTATTTTATACACAACTTTCTTTTATACGGTGTATAAACCCCTTTGACTTTTACGTTTATTCAAAAGGAATATTTTTTATATGAAGCATTTACTAAATGACAAAAGGGAATGTTTTTGTCGTATGTATGCGGCGACAACGACTTCTCCGCCGTCATAACCGTTATTTGAGTTTCGGCTTCCTCTACAAGCCATACCTTTTTTTTAAAAAAAAAGAAGAATATATACCATGTTTTACTTTGGTATTGAAAATGGATTTCATAATGTTTTTATTATATCAATGTGTTGTATTGATATCTCGTGATTGAAATGTAGAAATGTTATGTTTCCTTTATGCATGTTTTATGTGATATGATTATGTTATGGTTCTTGGGCATTATTATGAAGACGGGTGGTTCCGTGATAAACTAAGGGCGGGTGATCCCGTTATAGCTCCCCAATGCATTGGGTAACGCGAAGGAGTGAAACGTTAAGGTTTCTCCGAAGAGATTTTTAGGGAATATACTGTGATGGGTATTCCAAACGTAACCAAGAGGGTTACTCCCTACGTAAGAATGTTATGAATGCCTCAAGTTACCTTTATGTCTTATGATTTCTATGGTTTATTCATGATTTTATGAGGTATGTTAAAGTGCCTATGTTTTATGGGTAAAGTATGATTTCATTCTTATGTATATATGAACTCATGTTTCCTTTCCATGTTTTTTAACCCATACTGAGTTTTTATGCTCATCCCAAGTTTTTGAAATGTTTTTCACAGGTCAAGGGAACGGTACATGATAAGATGATAGAGTCAAGGATGTGTCAAGAAATAATCCATGTTTTATTTTAAATGTGTTTCCATTGATGGGAATGAAGAATAGTATCTTTATGTAACCACTTTGTTTATATGTGGAATGTAATGCAAGTTTTATGATCTAATTCTCTAAAACTCTAAACCCGAAAAGATCCTCAATGTGTAATCTTGTAATAACTCAAGATTAAGTAAGGTTTAAGGCTGGGGCCTTATAGTTGGTATCAGAGGTTGGTTTAGACAACTTTAGGAGTTAGAAAAGTGTTAAATTATAATATTATTGAAATGATATAGCATTTACAGATTACCATGTTGCTTCGCCTAAGATATTTCTGTGTTCAGAATGGTTTTCCGCAGAGGAAACAAAGCAGCTATGTTGGGACGACATCAGGAGGAAGATAACCTTCCAAATCAGCAACCTGAGATGGTCGGAATTGGAACTGAACAGTTTGTTGCAGTGATGGCACAGTTAACTCAGGCTATAAATGGTGGTGGTATCCATGCATGAGATCAGCCAGATAAACCACAGAGGAACATGTCAATGGTGGAACATTTCATGAGGCAACATCCCCCATCATTCAGAGGATCATCTGACCCTGTGCAAGCTGAAGGGTGGATTAAAGCACTGGAGAAGATTTTCGATGTCATGGGGTGTTCAGACAATCAAAAGGTTAGTCTTGCTATTTACCGTTTGGAGGGCGAAGCAGATCAGTGGTGGTCTATGGTTAAAAATATCAGGGATGCCGATGAGATTGATGCTCTTGACTGGGATGAATTCAAAGGTATGTTTCTTGAGAAGTATTTTCCTAAGGCTGTTCGACTTAGGATGGAAAATCAATTCTTGGAATTGAGGCAAGAGGAAGACTCAGTGGCTGCCTATGAAAAAAGGTTCACTCGATTGGCAAGGTATGCTCCAAATTTTATTCGGGACCTTGATAGTAAAATCAATCGTTTTTACTTAGGATTAAAGCCAAAATATCGAAGGGCATTAGCTTCTTGTGAGTTTAAAAGTTATGAAAAGCTTGTTCGATGTGCTGAGAAGGTGGAAATGGAGTTTGTCGATGACCAAGTTTTCTATAACAACCAGTAGAAGAAGAGACTGAGGTGGCAGGAGAAAGGTAAGAATTCTTCAAAAAAGTCTGATGGTAAGAAAACTAAGTTTCAAGTTTGTGATAAATGTGGAAAAAGGCATGCTGGGGAATGTCTTCTGAATTCTGGAAAGTGATACTGATGTGGTAAGATGGGACATAAGGCTCGTGATTGCACTGAAAAGGATCAAGCTGAAGGTAAGAACAAATTTGATTTACAGTTAGTGAAGTGTTATAAGTGCAATTAGATGGGTCACTATGCAAATGAGTGTCCGACAAAGAGCTTGAGTGATGGGAAGCAGTTAGACTACAAGCAGAAAGGGGTGGTGAAATCCTTTGCAACAACTTCAGCAGATGTTGGGCCATCGAATGAAGTGGTATCAGCTCCAGGAAGCTCAGCATTTTTCGAAGATTGACTTGAGGTCGGGGTACCATCAGTTGAAAGTAAAAGAAGCAGACGTTCCGAAGACTGTGTTCCGTACTAGATATGTCCATTATGAATTTGTAGTTATGCCTTTGGGGTTAACCAATGCACCTTCTGTATTCATGGACCTTATGAATAAAATTTTCCATGAGTTCATGGATAAGTTTGTGTTTGTGTTTTGAGGTTTGGGAAGAGGTTGTGTGTGCCTTGTGATTCACAGTTGAAGAGAGAGTTGTTATGTGAAGCTCATAGTTCTCTGTTTTCAGTTCATCCGGGCAGTACTAATATGTATAGTGATCTGCGGGAGTATTACTGGTGGGATGGAATGAAAAGAGATATTGCTGATTTTACTGTGAAGTGTTTGACTTGTCAGCAGGTTAAAGCAGAGCGACAGTTACCGAAAGGGATGCTTCAGCCTTTACCAGTGCCAGAGTGGAAATGGGAGAATATATCCATGGACTTTGTTGTTGGATTACCAAAGACATCTCGAGGTAATAATGCAATCTGGGTTATTGTTGATCGCTTGACCAAATCTGCTCATTTCCTTGCTATACAAGATACTTTCTCTCTTGATCAACTTTCCCGTTTGTATCTTAAAGAGATAGTCAGGTTACATGGAGTTCCTCTCTCCATTGTATCGGATCGTGATCCCAGGTTTACTTCTAACTTTTGGAAAGGCCTTCTGAAGTCGTTGGGTACTGAATTAAATTTTAGTACAGCTTTTCATCCTCAATCAGATGGGCAGTCAGAACGAACAATTCAGACATTGGAGGATATGCTACGAGCTTGTTCTATGGACTATCAGGGAAGTTGGGACCAACATCTTTCTTTGGTTGAGTTTTCATATAATAACAGTTTTCATTCCAGTATACAGATGGCACCATTTCAGGCATTATATGGGAAGCGGTGTCGAACTCCATCTTTCTGGGATGAAGTGGGTGAAAGGAAGTTGATGGGACCATAATTGGTAGAAGAGATGGTAGAAAAAGTTCAGCTGATTCAGAAACTCATGAGAACAACTCAGAGCAGGCAGAAGAGTTATGCGGATAACCGGAGGAAGGATCTGTCTTTCGAGGTAGGTGATCGTGTTTTTCTCAAGGTTTCTCCTTGGAAAAGTGTGATGAGATTTGGTAAGAAAGGAAAGTTGAGTCCAAGGTTCATTGGACCATATGAAATTCTGGAAAGAGTTGGATCAGTTGCATACCGAGTGGCTTTACCTCCGAGTTTATCTCAGGTACACAATGTTTTTCACGTTTCGATGTTGAGAAAGTATATTCCAGATCTATCTCATGTTTTGAGTCCAGAGGTAGTTCAGCTGGAAGAGATCCTATCTTATGAGGAACAACCGGTCCAGATTCTTGACCACAGGAAGCAAGTGTTACGGAATAAGGTGATTAAGCAGGTAAAGGATTTGTGGAAAAACCACATGATTGAAGAGGCAACATGGGAATCCGAAAATGCAATGAGGGATAAGTACCCCCATTTATTTGATAAGTAAATAAATTGCGAGGACGCAATTTTCAAAAGAGGGTAAGGATGTAACATCCCAAGTAAGTAATGAATAATAGATATTTTTTTCTATGTCTATTAATGATTAATATAGTGTTATAGAGGCTTAAAATGAAAATAAATACAATCTTATGCATGGAATAAACTAATATTCTTAAAAGATTGTTTTACTGCCTTTTGATGGCAAACCATTTTTGAATCTATATTTTGACAATTTTATAAACTCTGTTTGTCAAAATAAACTTGTCCTATATGATTGGGACATCAAAATTTACCTTGTGTGAATTTTTGGTATTTTTCTGACAATGTTCATTTTTTAATGAATAGTGAAAAATACTGCATTTTACATCAAAACTGCTTTTTAATCAAATTTATTTATATGATTAGATTATGTTTTGAATTGGTTTTGAAGTGAAATTAGAATATATTTTTACTATTTTATCCAATGGTGGCCATTGGAATCAATTTCACTTTGAAATTAGACTTAAACTGGTGTCAATCTTTTGATACTTATTGTTTTGTAAAAACACGCTATTTGCTCTGGCAGCGGGAATTAATTATTAAATTAATTAATTTGACTTATATGATTTGAATTTTTTAAAATAGACTTCATTTTTGAATTCGGAATATCAAATATAGCTTAGGGTGAATTTTTTGTAATTTTCTGAAAAACTTCAATTTTTGATGAATAGTGAAACACTAAGTGATAATCAAGAAAACTGATTTTTCAGTTAAATGAATGTTTACCACTAATGTGTACTGAATTTTGAAAATTCGACATACATGGTTGTCATTAAGAAGTAAAATGTGGTTCAATGAGATTATAATAATTTTTTGGTGAATAGTAACTTATTAAGTTTTTAATCGCGATTAGTGGTAATTAGGGTAGTTTAAGGTATAAATAATACTTTAATAAAATGAAATGACCTAGACACATGTCCCAACCTTATTGGTTGTGTCATGGCCGACCAAGACAAGCCATGGGTCAATTTGGGGACCCCATGGATCCACTTTTGTTGGGAAATGACATAAATTACTTTTTATTTAATGTTAAAGTGAAAATGACACAAACATAATATGTTTTACGAAAAAAAAATTTAAGTGGGGTTATACGAGTCCACATTTTGATTATAAATAGTAATTGGAAAGATAAAAAGATTTCCTATATCATAGTATTTTTTTTATAAATTTTAGACATTAATTATATTAAATTATATATGACATAATAATGATGCAGTGATGACATCATTATTTGACGATTTAAATAAAATGGAATGATAATGAAAAATATAAAACATTCACATGGCAAAAACCAATTGTATGAGTTGATTTCGAACCTTTATAACCTTATCCAGGAATTATATCAATGTGGGACCTTTTGAAACCGAAACACATTTTCAAATAATGTAATATTGCTTTACTTTCCAAAAGTGCCCCTCCTCTTCTCTTATAAAAGGCCCCCACCTCTACCTCATTTCACACACTCCTCAAGCCTTTGGATCGGCCAACCCCTGCCCATTTGCTCTCTCCACATCCCTCTCCTCATCCTAGAGGATTCCCCTTGGGCAGAATCCTTTCAAAGGAAGCCTTTAGTCTCAAATCAAAAGGAGTTACACTTTTTAAGGTAATTCATTCTCTAATGTTCATTTGTTTTATTTTGCTTCTCCAACCCCCTAAACTCTTTTCATTTACTTCTTTTGTAACAACACCAGTATCTTCAATATAATAGGATGTTGTTATAAGATTTATTTGAGCTACACTCTCACACAACTACATCAAATGGTTAAAGAACATACGGTTTCCGTGGATGGCGAAATTCTGCCTCCCGAAACGATGATTGTTCAACACTCATTTAACACCTTCAAAGGTGGCCATTATGATGTCACTATTTTTATATATGATATATAATATGTTTATTTTTTTCCTTAAGCTTCTGTTTTTTTTCATTTTGGTCATAACTTTATGGTTTCCATTATGGGTAAAACACGATATCTTCATTTTAGGAAGCGCGGACTACCGCCCCCTAAAAGTGATTTGATTCGTTAATACCATATGTGGGATGTGTAATGGATAAAGTTAATGATATTATATATGTTATCATACTGGAATTATAATATACTTTTATATCATTATGATTCCATTCCAGAAAATATGAAATAGAAATGGAAGTAGCGTTCATGCGTACGTACGGCTTACCGTCTCCATGAACGGTGCATTTCATTTCTTACCTCTAAATGTCATGTAATATTATAAATGAATGTAGGTACTGGATATATATGACATATATGATATCTACATCTTGAATACCATTCTGGATATAATGAACCTTTGACCAAATTAACAACATGTAAGTGTAAGAAGTCTATTTTTGACTTAAGAACCAAATACCGACAAAATTAACATTATTAACTTAAATGATTAAATGATGTTCACAACATGGTATAAAAGGAATAATGAACCTGAAAAAGATTCATAAGCAAGTAGAGATTAAATCAAGTTTATTATTCAGGAGTTTAAAGAACGTTCGGGTCAAGTTGGATACGAGGTATGGGACTTCGTCTCAATCTCCTTTCGTTGAGGAATATTTTATTTTATACACAACATTCTTTTATACGGTTTATAAACCCCTTTGACTTTTACGTTTATTCAAAAGGAATCTTTTTTATACGAAGCGTTTACTAAACGACAAAAGGGAATGTTTTTGTCGTACGTATGTGGCGACAACGACTTCTCTGCCGTCGTAACCGTTATTTGAATTTCGGCTTCCTCTACAAGCCATACCTTTTTTTTAAAAAGAAGAATAAATACCATGTTTTACTTTGGTATTGAAAATGGATTTCATAATGTTTTTATTATATCAATGTGTTGTATTGATATCTCGTGATTGAAATGTGGAAATGTTATGTTTCCTTTATACATGTTTTATGTGATATGATTATGTTATGGTTCTTGGGCATTATTATGAAGACGGGTGGTTCCGTGATAAACTAAGGACGGGTGAGCCCGTTATAGCTCTCCAATGCATTGGGTAATGCGAAGGAGTGAAACGTTAAGGTTTCTCCGAAGATATTTTTAGGGAATATACTATGATGGGTATTCCAAACGTAACCAAGAGGGTTACTCCCTACGTAAGAATGTTATGAATGACTCAAGTTACCTTTATGTCTTATGATTTCTATGGTTTATTCATGATTTTATGAGGTATGTTAAAGTGCCTATGTTTTATGGGTAAATTATGATTTCATTCTTATGTATATATGAACTCGTGTTTCCTTTCCATGTTTTTTAACCCATACTGAGTTTTTATGCTCATCCCAAGTTTTTGAAATGTTTTTCATAGGTCAAGTGAAAGGTACATGATAAGATGATAGAGTCAAGGATGTGTCAAGAAATAATCCATGTTTTATTTTAAATGTGTTTCCATTGATGGGAATGAGGAATACTATCTTTATGTAACCACTTTGTTTATATGTGGAATGTAATGCAAGTTTTATGATCTAATTCTCTAAAACTCTAAACCCGAAAAGATCCTCAATGTGTAATCTTGTAATAACTCAAGATTAAGTAAGGTTTAAGGCTGGGGCCTTATAGATGTAGTAGTGGGAGGTGATATCTTATGGGCCTTGTTAGTTATTTCCCCATGATAATTATTATGACACCAAAGATTTAGGGACAGAAGAAGTGGTGTTTGAGCTAATTTTGTGACGGAATTACCTCATTGGGGAGCGCTTTATGGTCGTCACATACAAAAAGTGTTTTAGGTATATCTTTTCCAACCATTATATGAATTTTCATTAGTAGTGGTTGATGTATTTTTTAGGGTTTTGATTTTGAGACATCCTACACCTTAGAAAAGGGGAATATTTTGGATAACACACTGAGTTGGATTTCATTTATTCGTATTATTTGAGAGTCAAGGGATTTTTAGAGAGAAATTGAGGAGTTTGAATCCATGAACATAAATGAATGATTGGTTTGTCTTAGATCGTGTTTGTTCCAGATAATTTTGTATTCTATACTAATACTACTGTTGGAGGAGTCTGAATAGGGAGACTCATAGGTAGAGGTGGTGCCCAATTGTTTTTTCAATGGTGGTTCTCCACAGGGATGGATAGAGGATGATCAGAACTAGATTTCATTTCAATGTTGGTTATTTGTTTTGGTATTATTTCAAGACTGACTAATTCATGAGATTCTTATATCATCGTTTGAGGTACACCCGTGAGTTTCCAAGATGTATTGTGGGTTAAAGATTCAGTTTTGGTGGCATGTGAGGAAATTGGTAGTGGGTGATTATGTGTAAAATTTATTAGTTTTCCTGCATGTAAAGGTCATGAATCATGTTACATGTTGTTTTTTTATTCCATAAATATTCCCAAGTGGAAATAAAATTAAATATAAAATTATTTCATCATATGGATTTTAAGAACTATGGGTGCTTGGGATTCTATCTCAGCGGTCATGGATTAGTTAATAAATTCAACCTACTTCTTAGAAATAAAAGAGTCAATTGTAGTTGACGCTTGGGATAAAAGGTGCATGGAAGATGTGGTGTGGTTACAAGTAGTTTTTAGGTCCACTGTATCATATCGGGACACATGTTTTTGATCATGAGTTTAGAGGTGATTGAATAATGATTTTACTGCACAATCATTCCTCAACACCGCATTCTGCCCACTGATATATGGGAAGTGAGAGAGTATTATCAAGATGTTTGGGGATATGTCACAGGCATGCGTCTTGGACATTGTTGGATCTGGGGTATGACACATTCCATAGGATTATTTTTTCTATAATAATACATTTCATTCTTTTATTATTGTGGACCCATTTGAGTCTTCATATGGGTGACTATATTGTTTTCCATTTTTCTAGAAAGATGTAGTGGATACATTCCTTCTTGGTCCTGATGTGGTTCATTTCATGATAGATAATGTTTATATTGTTTGTTAGATGATGAAAGTAGTGTAGGATGGGATTAATCAATATGGTTATTATAGAAGGAGGCCCATGGAATTTTAGATTTGGGGCTAATTGTTCTTGAAGATTTCTTCTCTATGTGGGAAGAAACTTTTTAAAATGGAGAGTAATATTTCCTGATGGTTTTCTAGGACCTTTCAGGTGTTGGGGTGATTTGGAGATGTGGAATATTTATTAAAATTTCCCCATTGGCTAGAGAGGATTTGTGACGTATTCCACATGTCTTAGCTTCATCGTTATCTTCATGATGACTTCCATGTCATTGAATGGGGAAAATTTGATATCAAGTATGACATTATTTTTATGTAATGACCATTAAAGATCTAGGATCCCTAAGAGAAGGCACTATGTCATTAAAACATTTCATTAGTTTTCATATTGTGGAGGCATGGTGACCTAGAAGAGAGTATTTTTTAGTGAAAGATGTGTATGTGTACCTAGTAACCTAATTTGTTTTGAGTTTTTATTTTATAAGTTTTTATTGGTGTTGTGATGTTCGGTTCCTTTTGGTTTTTGAGATGATCTATTTTCTTTGGGTTGTGATGTGTGTGGTGTAATGTGTGATAAATTCATGCATAAGAAAAGTGGAGGACCTAGTTCCTAATCTATATAGAATCACGTCCATGTGATTAAACATTTTTGGGATAGTTGGTATCTACCCTAGTAGATTATATTATGACATGGAAGATATAATTACCCAATTAGGGTGTTCAAGATGGTGTGGTTATTTGGTGAAATTCTTATTGTTTGGGGATGTGTTGAGGTGGAGTGGGTTGTGCGATGGTTTGGGGGAAGTATGGCTATGTGAGAGGAATTAGAATCAGGTTGTGGTGATGTGGTTTTATAGAGAATTCTATTGTCATTTTGGTTGGTGAGTTTGGCTATTAGTAGCATTTTATTTATGACAATTCACTTAAGTGGTATCTCACAGGGTGGTTTTTCAATACCCCTTTTCATATGGGTTTGGTTTTTTATTTTTTAGGGAGATATTAATTTGAGGGGAATCTAATGTAAAATTATATTCACCTAGGTCTATTTTATTTCCATTTTTTGGTTGTTTCATGTGTTCGGGGAAGGTTTCAGGAGATTCTTGTGGATGTTGGGTGTGAATCAAGGCTGCTGCAGGAAATACATGACATATAAGTGAATTACATGATGGGAAATGGTGGTTCATGGATTGTTTGAGGCCATTTCATAGTTTCATTATTTTTGGGGTTAAATAATAAAAAGAAGATGTATTTATTATGGTCAACCAAAACAAATATATTACATGGTGTGAAAGGGGAATACATGTTGTTTAGATCCCTGATGTTGTGTGGTATTACATGTTATTTTTGGGGATAATATTCATTCATTTGGCTATGTATTAGTCTCCCACCAATTTCGAGTGAACCTTGGGCTCTCCAAGCAGTTCTTCAAGACTTATTCCCTCCTCTTTGATTCGTTGGTCCAAGTGGTTTTTTGTTTCCAATCCATGGCAATCCCTTTGTTCTACAAGGTTGGTTTTCATTAATTAATCTCTATGGGATTCACTACAGTTTGGATTTTATGGTTTTGGGTGTGTCTAGGGTTCAATTTTTATAATTTGGTGTTATAATGTACGTTGACCCATGTTTTATTATGGTTTAGTAGGGGTTTGTGGGCATTCTTCTTCTCCATGTAGTGTCTAGTGAGTCTGAAATAACATCATTGAGGTAATGAATCCACCTCGCTCTTTATTTTGTGTTATGAGGGAGGGGTTTTTTACAACAATTTATTGTTTTTATGATATAATAGAAGATAAATAATTGGTAAATTTTAATTTAAAGTATATAATGGGTTTAATTCTTAGGTTTTTATAGCATTATTGTTATTATAGTATTGAAATTTATATAGGCTTGATGATCTGCTGAAAATTGACTTCATTTGGGGATTATTTTTTTCTAAATATATTTGTTGATAATGTTTCTTTGGTTTTGATTTTTTTATATCACAGTAAAATATAAATTAGATAACCAATAATATTTTTTGAATAAAACATTTTCCTAGGATGATGGCTTGTGTGATAATGTACCTAAAATAAACTGGAATGTCAATAAATCCCCTTTATTAAATCATTATAATGATCATGAGTTGTCATGAAGTGTGTCAATGATTGTGGGATGATGATGTGTGGTTGTGTAATGTGGATATTATGGTTCATTTGTTGTGATTTTGGGGTGCCGAGGTGGTTCTTTTTCCGTGCTTATAGGGTGGCGAGGTGGTTCATTGTTCCTCCCTTGGGGGGTGTGAGGTAGTATATGGGCCAATATTTTGGGGAGGATATGTGGTTTTGGGGTAATTATTTGGGGTGGAAATTTGGTTTTGGGGAATTATTTTGGGGTGTTAATTTGGTTTTCTTGTCTTCCTTTTGGTGTAACAAGGTTCTGGTTTCATTATTCTTGATGCCCAAGTAGTGATAGAATAATTTATTACTAATGGTTTAAATGACATGGTTTGGTTTGGTTAATAGGATAAAAATTTTAAATAAATAATTAAATGATACAATTTGTGATCAAATGTGATTGATTATAGATAATAAAAACAATGCAATCATTAAATGGAATTGGTAGGAAATGTGGAATAGTTTTGTTTATTTTGGGTGGTGTTATCCATTTAGAGGAGGCGAAAAAGGTAATGATGTTGTGAGTTGGTTATTTAGTTGGTAGACACATAGGATGTGATATGGTGTTTGATACTATATATATACTTTTATATTCTTGTTATTTCTTTATTCACCCCACCCAAGTCAATAAATATGTTTTTACCCACTCAAAGATAGGTGGATGGTGTTTTTTTCGACATCTAATGAATAGTATAGATGGATGGGTAACAAAAACTTCCCACTATCTTTTCCAGGAATCATAGGTATTGCATAGGATGATATAGGAATGGGTTTCTTAGTTCTTTATATGTCTCTTTTGAAGTCCCATCTGTTTCCAGGAGAGTTGTGAAAACCAAGGTGTTTAATGTTGAGATGTGATCATGCTTATGGGGTGGTGGACCATGTGTTTTTGGTGGGGTGTTATATGACAATGCTTTTGGATGGTGGTCTAGGTGTCTTCGAGCAAGGTGTGACATGGTCATGCTTTTGGGAAAGTCAGCCCGGGTGTCAACATGCATGGTTTGTTGGCACCGTGTTTGTGGTGTGCTGTGTTATACAGATGATATGGACGCTCCATGATGTATGACATTTGGCGTGAGAGAGGAATACCAATGGGAAATTGGTGTGGGGCGCACTTATCAATTTTATTCCTATTATATTATATAACATCATTTAAATTATATAGTGATCATGCCTTGGTATGGTTGGGATTGTTACTATACCTCGATATGTGCCGTTTGGTTCTGTTGTTTTGTCACAAGTACATTAGTATGTTTCTATCACATGTGCATGATAGCATTTGGTTTTCCTATTGATTATATTTGTACAATAACCCAGTGTATATAAAACAATTTTCTGGTTTCTAAGAATATTGCATCGACTTTATAGGCAATAAATGCTCGATCCTTTGTATACTTATTTTTCCACTGACACAGATTTTTTTGGAACATACATAGGATACTTTTACATTTATTAGTTAGACTTATACATGCATGTTGGATGGTTTTATATTTCATTTAGATTATGTCTTGTATTTTTTTGTGGATGATTTATATTATCCCCTTATCAGATGTTATTATAAGGGTATCGCCTCCCATATCATGATACTTTTATACCGTCAGTTGTAGACTCCAACATGTGCCCCAATGCAGGCAGTACAGAGGGGTCATTATCTCTCTCCCCTCATTTTTATATATTTGTAGGGAGGGGTTTGTGACAGTTCATAACTCTACAGACAACATTGGGAGTTCACATATTTTTCCTGAAGCGACATAATACTAGGTCTGTCATCCTGGTCAACCAAATTTTGAGTAATAACATCTACATATCCCTACATTAAAAAAATGTAGGAACCTATTTTTTATTGTTCTAAATAAACTCATTTTCATTTTATGGTGGAATAATAAGACCATTCTCATATGCCATTAAATTTTGATGAGGTTTTTTGGAATAATATGATTGAGAAAAAATATTTAACTGGAATTGTTTCTATATTATGAGGTCATTTGTCATAATGTGTGATCCCAACATGTAACACCCCAAGATTTCATAATACGTTATTTATTCAAAGTAATTCAATAACATTCACTACATGAAACACCGAGTTCTAGCACACCACGACTTACCAAACTAGTTGTTTAAAAGAAGTTATGAATAGTATTAACTGAATTTTTAATTTTATATAATCCGTATAATTTTAAAATCTATATCCTGACATTCTTAGACATAATGTAAGAACAAATTCATTTTTTAGATAAAAGAAGTATTTTTCAAAAAAAAGTCAATTTTTACCTCCTTTTAATATTAAATCCTTTTTAAATCCAATATTTGAAACTTTTATATATTCAATTTGACAAAATAATCTTCAACTTTATAATCAGTACATAACAATTTAATTTTAATAAAATTTTGGTGTTTTTCTGATAACTTTTATATTTGGGAGAATAGTGAAAAATACTGTATTTTTAACTGAAATCACCATTTTTATTCAAAATAATTTATCTTGTTAAATTATAAATTCTAGTGGTTTTTAAGTATAAATAGATTATATTTTTACCATTTAATCAAATTCTAGTCATTATAAGTAATTTAAAATTGAAAATGGACATAAACAAGTCTCAATCGTTTGTTAATTATTAATTCTTAAAAATAGGCTTTTTTTTAACAACATGATTTAATTTTAAATTAATAAATTCAACTTCTATGTTTTGAATTTGGAAAAATAGACTTCATTTTTGAAATCAGACTGTCAAAATTATTTTACTATGAATTTTTGGTATGTTTCTGAAAACATTCAAATTTTGATGAATAGTAAAAAACACTACGTTATTCGTTAAAACCAACATTTCATTTACATAATTATTTATTTCATTTAAATTTATAAAAGGTCAAAACAGATACATAATTCCTATTTTAGTTCAATGTAATTCATTGAAGTCATTTTATAATATGTTTAGATAGATAAAAATTTTATTGAAATTTTACCATCTTTTACCCATCTCTTAGATGCATTTGAAAATTTTCATAAATCATAATTTTAGCACTTCTGTGAATTGAATCTCAACATTCTGAGAGACATGGATTATATCAGTATGTAAAATTTGGTTCAATAAGATAAAAATATTTTTTTTAATAGTAAATTTTGAAATTTATTTACCACGATTAAAAGTAAATTTGGTAATTAAATGTAAAAATGATATTATTATTACCCTAACAGAAGTCCTAATTCTATTGGAAATGTATAATTCGACTAAAAACAATATTACGAATAAAATATGATCCTTTAGGTCCACTTGGATTATATTCAGACATTTATTATTATTTAATTCAATGAAGAGTTAAAAGTGTTAAATTTAATGATTAATAACTAAACCATTTTTAATATATCGCTACACATAAGATAAATTCAACTATAAATATTCATTATAAAGATAAAAAAATTCATAAATAATGGTATTTTATCTATATTTTTTAGACATTAAATATTTAAATTTATTTATGACACAATGATGGTGCAGTAATTTTTGTAATAGTGAATGATTAAAATATTTGATATTATAAATATCAAAATAAATGTAATTTGAGACTTCATATGAATTCGACTAATTTTATAGGTTAATATTACATATTAGGGTTGGTTATATTAATTATTTTCTATGTAATAATATTGTTATAAATTTAGAAAAAAAATACCAAATGGTGTCAAAATTGACATAAATGAGTTTTTAAAACAAATATTATATTATTAATTGATATTCTATTGATAAAAATATAAGTATCTACCAACAGACTTATATAATTATATTTTTATCATTAATGACCACTTGGGTTCGCTTGAAAGTATATATTACGTTTATTAACAATATAATATAAACATACAAAGAGACATTGTAAATGTCAAATGATTTAACTAAGAGTAAAATCTAAAAGATAAAGTTAATATTTTGACCCAAACCTATCTAAAACATATTGGTTGAGTTTTGTTCTACCCTATCCACCTAAGACTTTAAAAAATTCATTTTTAAGCCATTACAAACTGAAATGGATTTTATTATAAAAAAATATTTCTAGCTTTTCCAAAGGTTCCCCTCACACCTCTTATAAAAGGGCACTCCCCCTTCTCTATAATTAACACATTAAAATCCATTTAGATTGGAAAAAATCTTTAGAAATACCCTAAAAACTGTCCTCCCTTCATCCTATAGGCCTTCCTATAGTCATAAATCCAACTTATAGAGCCCTTTTGATCACATCAAAAGGAAGAACTTGAAAAAAAGAAAAATATTTCATCACCACTTTCAAGTTCTTTTCTTCTTCCACAACCTCATTCTTTGTTGTTTCCATTCTAAAATAATAACTCTAGTATCTATTATATACTATGATTGTATTATAAATATGGCACAACCATATTCCTTATTTTACCCATCCTTTAAATGACATGTCACCATACGTGCGTACGTACGGGTTACCGTCTACACATCGTGGTGTAATTGTTATTAAATACATTATTATTTGGATTGTTATAATAATGATGTGTAATTGATGTAAATAATAAATATAACATGATATTAATTCTTTATATATGATATACAATCCAGTTATATATTATTTTAATATCAAAAGTGTGATATTGTCGCTCATACGTACGTACAGATTACCGTCTCCATGAACACGATGAGATTCATTCCCCATCGTATCAATTCAAGAATAATTTTCAATAGATGATTAAAAATAATGTTTAAAGACTTAATATTGTTCTTAATATGAATAAGATACATCCTATCCATAGCAATCATTACTTACGTAACAAATCATATAAAGGAAAACAAATCAGTTTGCACCTTAAACGACGATAATATTAAAATATTATTATCAAAGAAATATTAAATGACCATATATGATATCATATTAATGTATATTATTCTTGTGTAATTTAATAAAAATTATTTCACAGTTATACAAGAGGTTAAACTACCCTCAACCAAGGAAATTTGCAAGGTAATGGGTTTCCTATCTCACTTTCAATTCCTTGAGATTTCCATTGGTCGCCACTTATTTATTAAATATGGAGTATTGTGTACTATCATTTGATATATATATTATCATTATTCACTTTATATTAATGGTATTATATGATTTATTTTGTTTTTATTAACTTTGGCCATACGAATCGATTGATTAATATTAATTAAGGGTTAATTTCACAGTCTTATTATTATTAGAGGTTGTTTTTACGTAAGTATCTACGGGTCATCATTATGATCCAAATCCGTGTTTTCATAAAAATATATTTCAAAATAATTTTAATATTTAATAGACAATGGGGTAATGTCATTTATACCCTTGTTTTAATTTTTATATGATTTTTTAATGGAATCATTCCGTTGTTTTCCAAACAAGTTACTTTATAACCTTTTCAACAAATCTAATGTAAGAATGTATTTTTAACTTATACAGCGGGTGCAGAAATTTTCCTCCATTATAACATCATCAAATATTCCCTTAAAAAATTATAATAATATTTCCAAAATAAATTTTTTCTTATATAATTATATGAATTTCAAAATATTTCAAAATACAAAGAGCTATTTCTCTAAAAAAAGGTTTTGATTTAATCAGTGTCATCATCCTTTGATGGATTTTAAGCTTATTTGAAGTTGACTTATTATGATACAAAACTTCCATAATGTATTGAAGGTTTTTTTTTGATATTTTTCACAATGTATGTGTTAATTTTACTCCATTCGTGGTTTATAGGTAAAGTATTGAGATTTTTTAAGCTAGTTTTAATAAGAATATTTATGTTATGATTAAAACATTTCTTATGAGGAATGAATTGGACTTAGTAAGTGATGGGTGTAGCCTGATATAGCTCCTCAATTCATTGTTAGGACTAATGAGACGAACTAGTGTCTTGGCATAAGGCATTGAGAAAATATTATTTGTAGTCCTGGCACAAGGCCTTAACTCTGTGGTTATGAAAGTCTGGAATTATGCATTCCATCATTATGAAAGTGTCTATTGATATTGAATGTGATTATTCGACTAGAAGAATATGCATGCGAATAATTAGATGGAATTATTTGATTTTTATATTTTCCATATTATGCTGAAGTTCAAGTTTTAAAGGCTTTTGTTTAAGTCTTATACATTGTCTTAAATGATTATGCTTATTTATAAAAGTTTTTGATTTATTTTTATCTTTACTGAGAATCTTAGATCACCTCATTCTATGTTTTATTTTTCACAGGATGCGAAGAAGTATATTATGACAGACCTTCAAGGATATTTGATGGGATCTCAGTGTTTTTTATGGAAACAATGTTGTTGTAATTTTCAATGTTATGATGTAATATAAACCTTGTGAATGTATCTAGTAATTCCATGGCTACTAAACTAATATATATTTCCAGACATGATCTTTTGTGATCATTCCATTGATATGTAATAATAAACTGACACTGAGCTTCTAGGGTCGGGGAATTATAGTTGGTATCAAGTTAAGTTTCGTACAAACATTGGAAACTAGATTTAGATAAACTCTGATTAGAGAACACTATCATAAGATATACTTTTAGGATTAGTATATAAGAACATAATAAAATTTGGGTAATGTATATATTTTGTGAGTTTTCCAAGCAATACATCCTTGTTTGGATATGACCAGGTACATGTGGCTCTAGCACAGATGTACCTAGGGGTAAAACCCAAAAACACCGGTTTGAGCTAGACTCGAATGGGAACTAGGGCACGACAATGGGGCTTTCTTCACTCTTGGTTACAAAACTCCTGGGTGATATGCTTAGGATAAATATCATTTTCATTACAAACCATTAGAAAGGGTTTAGGAGTATATAATTCCTGAAAGAGTTTTTTTTATGATTATGGATTATATCTATAAACTGCTCAATTTATGTTAACTATTTTATAATTTGGGAACTATGAATTGTGATTCATTAACTGACCTAGTGCATGCCATTATTTAGAAATGGCACCCTATAGAAGGAATGAGAACTCCAATAATATGTATAATCCAAAGTGTAAGAAGGATCATATCATTCATAGTATTAATCCAATATTTAGATGGAGAATAATATCCCATGTATTTTCAACATATTAATAAATAATATCTTGTGTTAATAATATATGTAAATAATTCTAAGTCCTATTTCATTGAAAGGAAGCCACAGAAGAAAAGGATTGTAGGGAGAAATATGGATAAAGGGAAGAAGGGAAAGAAGGATTTTCCGATATGTGACAATTTTGGAATGAATCACCACGGTAAATTCATGAAGGGAAAGGGAGTTTTTTATGATTGTGGAGAAAAAGTACACCAGGTACGTGATTTAAAGAATAAGAAAAGGTACAATGATTCATTTTAAAGGAGTTGGGTCACTACACGAAACAATGTCCAAATCATCCAGTATACCCCAACTGATGCTATTGGATAATAATAATGTTATGATACTACCACAGATGAAGATGAATGACTAGTGTTCTTATGTTGTTTTTAATATATTATGTCATTTTAGTGATGAATCAATGATATACCAGTTATATGAATTATGTAAATAAATAACAATTTGGATATAGTACTATTTCATTGAGGAATTTAGATTATATGGTTTTATGAAAAGTTACTCAAAAAAAGGTTAAGCTTTTTTGGAAAATACATGGTTGGAGGAAATATAAACCTTAATATGGTCTTGATACTGTGGTAGTAATATTGGAATTAGAGATTGTTTATTTGGAAAAATTAAATGGGATATTCTTGACTATCTTGGAACAAATTAATGGTTTGTTTATTTTATCATTGTTGGAATAATCAAAATTTTTGGGATATAAGGAATATATTTAGTATTATAAAAAGGATAAGGGAGAATTAATGTAATCAATAAGGTTTTATAGTAATTCAGGGTGTTACCATGTTTTAAAATAATACATGATGAAGGTGTTCACATGTTATTACTTGGGAAAAAGGATCTTCATTATCTCTAACTTCATTATAAATTTTGTACTGTGAGTTTGGATAGATGTATTTTGGATAAGTCTAAAGGTTGGAATGGATTATGTTTGAAATAGGATATTAATGTTATGGTTATTTTTGGATTGTTATAAAAAGGATAACACGTAGACTGTGTGACAATCTCTCGCGTCAGACAAAGCTGTGGGATTCGAACCCATAACCATAGTGCGATTGAGATTTATCTCCTTCCACTATACTACATGAATTACCTGGATTATATAATCTAGATTTTTAAATCTTCTAATAGGTGAATTATAAATTCATTATTTTTGGAACCCTATACGATTAAGATAAATAGAATATTTTTTTAAATTCTTTTGTAGTGAAATATAAGATTGTGGTATGAATTAGTTGAAGGATGAAACTATACTTGTAATGTTTATATATAAATATATATATATATATAATTTTTCCCTATTATTCTATGGGTAAATTAATTCTTAATCTATATGGATGGGATCCTAAAACCAAAAATGTGTTATCCTTGTACCTTATGTTTTGTTGAACCAATGGTATTTTAAATCATCATAGATTGATAGATTCGAGGTCCTCAATTTTACACTTGTTTTTGAATGATGACCTCAATCAATCCCTATAAATATTTTCATTTCCCCCTAATTATGTGTCTTTAATTACCAACAATTTTCTCCTAATCGAGAACATAATTTGGTGGGGACCCTTTCATTTCCTTTTTCCTTTTATTAAGATGAAATTTTATTAACCCAATTTCCAATGTGGGTTTTCCCACAAAGGTATTTTCTATTTTAAATATTTAATTTTTGAAAAACAATTTCAATTTGCGAGGACACAATTGATTGATGGATGGAAGAATATTACACCCCAAGATTTCATAATACGTTACTTCTTCAACGTAATTCAATAACATTCACTACACGCAAGACCAAGTTCTAGTGCACCACGACTTACCAAACTAGCCGTTCAAAAGTAGTTATGAATAGTATTAACTGAATTTTAAACTTTATATAATCCTTATAATTTTAGAGTCAATATTATGAGTTTCTTATAAATAATGTAAGAACAAATTCATTTTTTAGAAAAAAGAAGTATTTTTCAAAAAAAATTACAATTTTTACCTCCTTTTAAGGTCGAACCATTTTTAAATACAATATTTGAAAATTTTATATAATGAATTTGACAAAAAAAACATCTTCTTTAGAATCAGGACATATGAATTTATTTTTAATAAAATTTTTCCCTTTTTCTGAAAACATTCATATTTTGGTGAAAAGTGAAAAATACTATATTTTTAACTGAAAACAACTTTTTTAATCAAAATATTTTATAGTTTAAAATTATAAATTTTCATGGTTTGGAAGTATAAATAGATTATATTTTTACCATTTAATCCAATGCTAGTCATTGTAAGCAATTTCACAATGAAATTGGACATAAACAAGTGTTAATATTTATTTAGTTATTATTTCTTAAAAATACATTCTTTGGTTTTGACAACGGGAATTAATTTTAAATTAATAAATCCAATTTCTATGTTTTGAATTTGGTAAAATAAAAATCATTTTTGAATTCGAAATATCAAATTTATCTTAGTTTGAATTTTCGGTATGTTTCTGAAAACTTTCAAATTTTGATGAATAGCGAAAAACACTACGTTATTGGTTAAAATCGACTTTTCATATAAATAATTTTTTATTTAATTTCAATTTATTTTAGGTCAAAATGGATACATAATAAATATATAGGTTCAGTGTATTTCGTTGGAGTAATTTTATTACAATTTTAGATATATAAATATTTTATTGAAATTTTTCCAACATTAACCAACCTCCTAGGAGCATTTGCAAATTGGCATAAACCAAAATTTTACCATTTATGTGAAATGAATTTCAAAAATCTAAGAGACAATGTTGATATCAGTATGTAAAATCTGGTTCAATAAGTTAAAAATAATTTTTTGGTGAATATTATGTTTGGACTTTTTTTACCATGGTTAAAAGTAAATATGGAAATTTAAGGAAAAAATGAAATTATTATTACCCTAACACATGTAATAATTCTATTGGATAAGTTTAATTCATCCAAAATCATTCTTTGAAATAAAATATGATCCTTTAGATCCACATGGACTAAATTAGGACATTTATTATTATTTAATTCAAAGAAGAGTTAAAAGTGTTAAAATCAAAGTTTAATAACTATTTTTTTATATAGGGTTACACATAAGATAAATTCGACTATAAATATTCATTAGAAATATAAAATTATTTCCAACATAATGGTATTTTATTTATATTTTTTAGACATTGTATAATCAAATTCATTTATGAAACAATGATTGTTCATTAATTGCTATATTAATGAATGATTACAATAATAGATATTATAAATATCCAAATAAATGTAATTTGAGACTTTTTATGAATTACACTAATTTTATAGGTTAATATTACATATTAGGGTTGGATAGATGAAATTTTTTAGAAGTAATAAAGGTGTTATGAATTTAGCAGTAACAATACACCAAATAGTGTCAAAATTGACATAAAAGAGTTTTAAAAACAAATATTATATTATTAAATGATATTATATTTCTAAAAATCAAATTATCAGACAAAAGATATATATAATGATATTTTTATAATTAATTAACCACTTTGGGTTCTCTTGGATGTATATAGTATGTTTATTAACCATATAATATAAAAATACAAAGAGGCATGGTAAATGTCAAACTATTTAACTAAGAGTTAAATCTTAATGATAATGTTAATATAGTGACCCAAACCTGTGTAAAACCTATTGGTTGACTGTTTTTTGACCCATACTCACCTGTTATTTTAAATAATACATTTTATAGACATTATAAACCTAAAATGAGTTGATTATAAAATAATATTTCTAGTTTATCCAAAGCTGCCCCTCACCCGTCTTATAAAAGGGAACTCCCCCTTCAATCTAATTCACACCTTCAAAGTGATATATTCCTGAAAACCTCTACCCATATACCCTCTAAAATGTCCTCCCTTAATCCTAGAGGCATAAATTTTGTTATAAATCCATCTTAAGGATCCCTTTTGATCAAATCAAAAGGAAGAACCCGAAGAAGAGGTAAATATAATATCCCATCTTTCAATTTTTTTTTCTTCTTCCACTTCCGCTTTAATTGTTGTTTCCATTATAAAATAATAACTCCTGTATCTTATATATATTGGGATTTTATTATATATATTTTTAAACCATATTCATTATTCTATCCATCTTTTGAATGACATGTCACCAAACGTGTGTATGTACGGCTTACCGTCTCCATGTCATGGTGTAATTGTTATTCAATATATTATTATTTGGATGGGTATAATAATGATGTGTAGTTGATGTAAATAATAAATATAACATTTTAATGCCTTTTTATATATGATATAACTTTCAATTATATATTATTTGAATATTAAAATAATGATATTGTCGCTCGTATGTACGTATGGATTACCATCTCCACGAACACAATGAAATTCATTCACCATCGTATCCATTCAAGACTAATATTAATTAAATGATTAAAAATAATGTTTAAAGACTTAATATAATAATGAATATGAATAAGATACATCCTATCCATAACAAACATTACTTATGTAACAAATCAGATAATGGAAAATGAATCAGTTAGCACCAAAAACGACGATAAAACTAAAATATTATTAACAAATAAATATTAAAATATCATATATGATATCATATTAATGTATATGATTATTTTATATTTTAATAAAAATTATTTCCCCATTAAACATGAGGTTAACCTACCCTCTACCTAGGTAAAGTGCAAGGTAAGGGGTTCCTTATCTCACTTTTAATTCCGTGAGATTTCCCTTGTTCGCCACTTATTTATTAAATGTGGTGTATTGTGTACTATAATTTGATATATATATATATATATATTATCATGATTATATTTATATTCATGTAATTATTTGATTCATTTGGTTGTTATTAACTTTTTTCCATACGACTCGATTGATTACAATGAAGTAAGGGTTAATTTCACAATCTCTTTATTATTCGAGGTTGTTTTTACGTATGTATCTACTTAGACATATTTAACATACACATTCGTGTTTTCATAAAAATGTATTTCATAAACATTTTAATATTTACTATACTATGGTATAAAGTCCTTCATACATTTTTTTGACTTTTTATAAAAAAACTTTGAAATTAATATTTCTGTCGTTTTCTATGTAAGGTACTTTATAACCTTTTTGAAAAAACTATGGTAAGAATGTCTGTTTAACTTATACGGCGGGTGCATCTATTTTTTTCCATTATAACATCATCAAAGATTCCCATACAATATTATAAGATTATTTTGAAAATAAATGTTTTCTTTTATAATTATATGAATTTCAAAATATTTCAATATAAAAAGAGATGTTTCTCTGAAAAAGGTTTTGATTTCATCTATGTCAACATCCTTTGATAGATTTTAACATTATTTGATGTGGATTTTTTACGATATGAAAAATACATATTGTATAGAAGGTTTTGTGATATTTTTGACTGTAGATGTGTTAATTTTACACCATTCATGGTTTATGGATAATGTATTGACATTTTGTTTGATAGATTTAATACACATATTTATGTAATGTTTAAAACTTTTCAAATGAGGAGTGTGTTGGACTTAGTAAGTGATGGGTGGAGCTCGCTATAGCTACATGATGCATCGGTATGTCTCTTGAGACAAACTAGTGTCTTGGCCCAAAGCCTTCACGAAATCTTATTCATAGTCTTGGTATAAGGCCTTGACCATGTGGTTTTGAATGTCTGCCATTATGCATTCCATCATTATGAAAGTGGCTATTGATATTTGAAGTGATTATTCAACTAGTGTAATATCCAAATGAATAATTAAATATAATTATTTGATTTTTATCTTTTCCATATTATGTTGAAGTTCAGGTTTAAATGGATATTGTTTTAGTCATATACATTGCCTTAAATGTTTATGATTATTTATGAAATTTTCTACTATATTGCTATCATTACTGAGCATATGAGATCACCAATTTCTATGTTTTATTTTTCCAAGTATGCAAAGAATTATATTATGATTGACATGCAGGGATAGTCTCTGGGATCTCAGTGTTGACTATGGAAGCAATGTTGTTTTTATTTTCCATGTAATGATGTAACGTAAACCTTATGAATGTATCTTGTACTTACAAGGCTACTAAACTAATCAATATTTCAAGATATGATCTTTTGTGATCATGCTAATGATACGAAATAGTGCACTGACTCTAGGCTTCTGGGGTCAGGGCGTTACACAACCGCTTGATGAATGTCCTCTAAAACAAATCCTTGATAAGTTATATATATGTAACAATAGTAATCCCATATCTATACACTAATCAATTTGGATGTTTTTTATCGTGAACAACTCCTGATGGTGAAACAATAATTTCATAACACATAAAAAAAGAATACATCCTCTGTATTAGAGGACCTCTCCATGGTACTACCATGAACAATCCATGGATATATTTTCAAGAGTGGGTGTCATTGAGGTCATCACTATGGAAGAATTATGAGTCATCATGGGTGTCTTTCTCATGGTAATAGATGGATACATCGTCTATATGGTCAAATGTTTTATAAAAAAAATATACTCCCCTTGATAATTTATAAACCATTGGAAAGAATGAGTAACTTATTTATGGAACTAAGAACATTCATTATAAAGGCGATCATTAGAGATTATTGCAATGAATTTTTCACTAAATGTAGAAATTTATCTTTAATTGATGTCCTCCCAATATTGAAGTATATTATTATTTTAGTGTCTTCAAAAATTATTCTGAAATATCAACTATACAATGTGGGTTATCTGATATAACGAATGCTTACATATATACAAGAGGCCCACGATAAGAGATGAAAGTGAATGAAATTACTATTGTGATATAATACCCTTTCATATATGAATTTATAATAGTGTAAATAATATAAATTATATATATATATATAAATACCCATGAACAATAAGAATGATTCATCCATAATGTACAAATCATATACTATAACAGAATTTCGGTAAACTAAATTTCAACGAAGTTTTATATATAATAGTTCCCCAATAAATAGATTATATTAATATATATATTAAAAGAAAAATAATATATATACTAGAATAATAAATGTCAATGGTCCCAGGACCTTGATTAATTCTAGTATTCCATTCTTCCTCATAGTGTAAAAATCATGCAACACTCTTAGGGGCCTAGTAATTATCTTATCCTACAACCATTATTTCTTATTAGACATCATTTATATCACAGGATAGGTGTTAATATATCATATTTTACAAATACGTATGGTGTTAATAAAGATATCCTCCCGGAGTATAGTGAATCCTTAACTTCGAAATATATATAACTAAATAATATTAATTATAAATAAATAATCTACATTTTTGGTCTATGGGTTCCATGTTGATGTCCTTGATCAAAATATATTCCATAACCTCTTCTATATTTCATTTAATATAGGTAATCACCCACGGGAAATAAACCCATCTCAAATTAATGATTACTATATGTATAAAAATTCAAAAACCGGAAAAATAATTTCACCCATGGAAATATAAACATTATATAACCTAATAATCCAAAAATAGTGAAAACTATATGAAGAAACATAGGATAACCATGATTTGGACACAACCTCTAGAGAACAATATTTTAATCGCATATATAAGACATTATCTTAGGAGCTACACTATTATGCCACTCAGATTGAATCATTCTTCATCATCCCTCCAAAAATATTTCTCTAATAGAAGAATATACTGATTTAATCAGAACAATGTTTACTGAATGACATGATATTATTCAAAAAATCATATAACATTACTATTAATTTGAAAAAAAATTAATTATCATTCATTTTAACAACATTACCAGTTCATTATTCCAAAAATCAATTCAACGTAAACCATTCATGATTTTTACACTTTTTTAAATAATCAGTGGTCAAAATGATTCCAATGGAAACTAATTAGGCTGCCATCCATTTTTGGGTCATTATAATCATAGGAGATACATAATATATAATAAATTTAATGAATTTAGATATATAATTATTTATTATGTGAATCACATGATAGGCCAGTGTGACATCACAACACACACACAGTTAAAAATTAAAAATATATGTTTTTTCATAGTTTTTGGACCCTCTATAAAATACATATAAAACAAATCATGTATGAAATAGGATATTTATTCAATCTTAAAAAATATGAAATTGAAAAGGAAGATAATTACTTGAAATTGGGAATGAATGAAATGAGTCTACTTGGTAGGGGAATAAATTCTAAATGGACGGTAATAGAGGAATAAATTCACCTCTATTATCCCTTTTTGGTAGAAATATACCATATTTTACAATATATAGTGAATATTATCTACAGGGAGGAAAATGAATTAAGGTGGTGTTTTGGGGGATGTTGGACTTGAGAGGGAGTGAAAAATGATGTTTTATGGTATTTTAAATCATTGGGATACTGTTGTATTTTTCTTATTTTAATGTATATGATAATTGAAAATGATTTTTCCACATGGTTTTTCAAACCAAGAACAATCAATGACGACGACACAATTTTATAAGACATGTCTCTCATTAATCGTTCTCAGAGTTAGAAAATTCCTATAGAAACCATCTAAATCCCAATGTTTTATGATACAGACACCACCTATTTTGGCCAAAATGTTTTGATTTCCACGTACAAACCCTGTGGAAACCCCCAAAATATACTATGGGTTTCTTCAATTTTACCACACAATTTTCAGGTTTATAAGAATGATGTGGTAGAATATAAACTCTATTCAGTTGTGGTGAATTGTAATTACTAACCATGTGCGAACATTGTGCCTTTATTAAAATTTACACATTCATTTTTCATACTCCATCAACCACAAAATCATCCATGTATCGTCAACAAATCAAAGTAAGATCATCAATCCAAAATTTACAATAAATAAATAAATTTTTTTATGGATTTTTTTTAAAATGAAACACAACTCGTGAAATTTTATATATTTATAACCTCCTGAAAATTTAAAATTCCATCCTTGAATTTAATGTTAGGCCCAAGATCTTTTTCCGTTTCCTTAATTTTCAATAGATGATTTACGTTTGAAGTTGATAAAAGAATATGTTTATTGTTTTTGTTCTTAGGGTATTATTATGAAGAATCAGAGTTATATAATTAGTTTTAGTCACTTAATATGATTCATGGGATTGGGATTCTGATAGAAATTTATAATCCTAAAAAATGAATATTATATATGGAATTAACGTGAGGTTCTTAATGACCATGTGTTATAGAGTTTGAATGACATCAGGGTAAAATCTTACCATGCATCTCTATATTTTATTTAAAAAATAATTTGTTATTAGGGAAAATAATTTTGTAGTCCTTATGATTAAATGCTTTATAATAAGTGTTTCAAATATTATTAATACTTTTTTTGGAATGATAGATGTTTGGGAATAATAATAAGTTAAAAAAATTTCCATTGTAAGTTTGTTGATGCTAAAGACAATCTCAAATGATGTAAAAGTAATGAGGAAGTCATGGTAAAAGTTTCAGTTTGTGGAAGGGAGTAGAATAATATGTTAACAATTAGTGTGAGGAACACGTGGCACAGATGGTTGTAGATCATCAGTATGAGAGTCATTGGGGTGAATATATAAAGAATGTTGAAGACTAATCTTTTGAAACTAAAATGTCAAAACCTATACAAATCCACTTTAATGAATTATGCCACCAATTCGGTTTACAAATCAGTGGTACCTTTGAGAGATCAAATAAATTGTTATATTTTATGAAAAATTGATTATAATTGATTTATATTTCAATTGGGTCACAAAAAAGACACAATTTTTTATCTTACAATAATGTTAAGAGAAAAAGAATAAAATTAATGATTTTCTCTTAATAGTGGTGTTGACCTTCTCATTGGACGTGACACTAATATATTAGATCAAGATAGAGACTGATTCATCAACCGCAAGATGACACCGATAATGTCACTAGGCATGGGATCATTGGTCTGAGTAATAGAAGAAAAGGAGAAATGCATTGATGATATTGAATATGTATTTATTAATATTTGATATGGATCATCTGTAAGGGAATAATTTCAGTGTTTACAGGTGGTCATCATAATGATCCTGCTTCATTATTTCATATGTTTTCATTGTATTGAACATAAATCTAGATTTTACATATCATTATTTGGTAATAATTGTAATCAAGAATCAGACTATGAATTGGACTTAATAAAGGTTTTGAAAAATTGAAGAAGTCTCCAGATTTGAGTAGATTCAAGAAGATTTGATAGGTTCCCAGAATGATTCCTAGAAGTTAAAGAAGTCAAAAATTAACACTTAAATGCACAAGAAATATTAGAATTGTAAATATTGTTAACATAGAAAAGAAATTATTTTTCCTCATTTTCCATTCTAGGGTTCTTATAAATGGGTAGCTCAATACATTTTTTCTTCTCAAACATAAATAGTTCATATGCATCAGAGAATTAAAATTTGGGGAAAATGTATTTTGATTATTATCATATCTCTTTTTTTATATTCTATATTGAATAAGTTACATTGGAACAAGATCCATCATATTAAATTTCATTTTGGTCATCTAAGAAAGGTCCAACAAAAAACATTCTATTAGAAAAAGTTCATCCAAGTGAGACCATTAGATTGAAATCCATTGAAGAAAGTCTCATCAGACTGAGTTCCATACGATTGGGTAAATTTGATACACCAATTGAGATTCTACGTAGTTAAATAAGGAATAGAATTATGATAATTAGACCATATAAAATCAGATGGAGACCATTATAGATAGTTCAACAAAAAGATTCTAATTGGAATAAATCTTTATAAGGAAGTTTTTTATATAGTGGTTTTGGAGAAGGTTTTGTGAACAACATGTTCTATAGATATTTTTTGATATTCCAGATCATTATGCATAGGTAATGTTAGATTAAAATTACTTATGGATTATGTTCTGAACATTTGAAGTGGGTTATAAAAGAACTCTGATTGTGAACCTTGTAACTATGGATACATAACAGTTTATAAAATGGATTGTGTTGCTTCTTTGTATAACTTGATGTGGGAAACTGGATACAAAAAGGATGCTGTGGTTGGATATAACTAAATGTAAGAGGAATGTAGCACCCCGAGATTTTATGAAAAATGTTCTTTTTAATTTCATTAATGTCTTGTGTTGTATGCTACACCAAAAGGAGCTTGCAGAACACGCATCCTTGACTTGCCTTTCATTACATGCAATCGTGACCTTCCTCGATAGCGTGTGTAGTATGCAATACCGAGTTTCACAAAACAATGATATGCTATTAAAATATTATTAAAACTAACCGTTATGAATATTAATAACCACCTTTTGAAATTTAGTAAATTTTATTTTCAAAATGGAGTTCATTTTTGGATTCTGAATATCTAAATTAGCTTAGGGTGAAATTTTGGTACATTTCGGATAATTTTCATTTTCTGATGAATAGTGAAAATTACTAAATTTTAATTAAAAACAACATTTTTAATCGAAATAATTAATAATGATAAATTATTAATTTGAGTGGTTTTAAATTATATTTAGATTATATTTTTACAATTTAATACAATTTTGGTCATCGGATGTAATTCTTCATTTAAACCAGACATAAACAAGTGTCAATCTTTTGATAGTTATTATCTCTTAAGAACACGCTATATGTTTTGACGACTGGAATTAATTTTTAAATTAATTAATGCAACTGATATGTTTTGAATTTGGTAAAATAGAAATCATTTTTGAGTTCATAATATCCAATTTAGCTTAGGCATAATTTTTGGTATTTTTCTGGAAACATTCATTTTTTGATGAATAGTGAAACCACTAAGTGGTAGTTAAAAAATGAATTTTTCATATAACTTAATTTTACCACTTCTGTGAGAGGAATTTCAAAAATCTGAGAGACACGGTTGATGTTAGTAGGTAAAATGTGGTTCAATGAGATGAAAATAATTTTTGGTGAATTGTAACTTTTTACTTTTTTTTACCACGGTTAAAAGTAAATAGGGTAATTAAGGGTAACAATGTTATTATTATTACCCTAACACATGTTCTAATTCTATCAGATAACTGTAATTCGACCATAAACAACATTAGAAATAAAATATGATAATTTAGGTCCATTTGGATTAGATTAGGACATTTATTATTAATTTATTTAAAGAAGGGTTAAAATAGTTAAAATCAATGTTTAATAAGTGAATAATTTTTAATATAGGGTTATAGAAGAATTAAATTTGACTATAAATACAAATTATAAAGCTAAAAAGATTTTCTACATAGTGGTATTTTATTTGAAATTTTTAGACATTAAATAATTTAATTTATTTATGACATAATGATGATGCAGTAATTATCTTACTAATGAAATATTGACATAATTGATGTTATAAGTACCCAAATAAATGTAATTTGAGACATTTAACGAATTAAAATAATTTTAGAGGTTAATATGACATGTAGGTATTGATTTAAGTAACTTGGTTGGAACTAATCATTCTGTTATGATATTTACAAAAATCAATTACTAAATAATGTCAAAATTGACATAAAATAGATTTTAAAACAAAAATTATATTATTAATTGTTATTTTATTCCTAAAAATCTACGGTTCAGCCAAATGACTTAGATAAGGTTATATATATTAATAATAAACAACTTGGGGTTCGTTTGGCTTGATATAGTAAGTTTTCTAACCTTATAGTGTTAGAATAAATGAAGACACGGTAAAAGTTAAATTATCTAACTTAAAGTTAAATCTAAATGATAAGGTTAAAATTGGAACCTAAACTTGTCAAAATTATATTGGATGAGAGGACATCGACCCATCCCCACCTTAGCTTCTAAATAAATCAATTTGGAGCTATTTAAAACAGAATTTTACTTTATAATAAAATAATACATTTTGTTATTCCAAAGGTGCCCCTCTCTTCCCTTATAAAAGGGAACCTCATCCCCCTCTTCCTCACACCACTTTGAGCCTTCCAGCTCGGCCAACCCCTGACAATTTCTCCTCTCCACTTCCCTAGAAACATCCTAGAGGTTCTGGTCTTTTTCAAAGACCTATTTTAGTGCCCTAAAATGAGGTCTCAAAGAAGCACTTCAAAGAAGAGGTGATGTCTATTACCGATTCTTTCATCTTTATTTCTTATTCCACTTCTTCTTCATTAGTTGTTTCATTATGAAGTAATAACATCAGTATCACTCATATATTTATATGTTATTATAAGTATTAAAAAACCCTATTTCACCATCTATCCATCCTATGGAAAAAGAAATCACCGCGCGTGCGTACGTACAGAATACCGTCTCCACGCCATGGTGTAATCTATTTTCCACCACCACCTTACTTGGATGGGTATAATGGTGTCAATAATGACTATATATGACTATCATAAAGTGATATTGATTCTGAAATAGTATACATACACTCCGATACAATTCCATGATCATAGGAATGATATCATCACTCGTGCGTACGTACGGAATACAGTCTCCACGATGTGATGCGACTCGTTCTACATGATCTTCATTTCATAATGATTATATAAATGAAGTGAATGAATGAATATGATATATATTACACTAATACCATTATTTAAATGAGTTATATATAAATTAAAGATAAGAATAAAAATTTATTTGACAAAACACGCATAAGAACAAAAAGTAATAAACACCCGAGTAACAAGTTGTAATGAAATATTACTAATAAGAAGCTAATAATATGACCATATATGATATCATAACAATAAGTATGATTCTGTAATAAGTCAATAACATTATTTAAATCATTATACAGGAGGTTTAGACACTTATTAAGCAAATTGGACCTAAGGTAAGGGAAATATCACAATCTCATTTTTATCCGAGATTGTTTATACTTTGAAATTTACTGGGGTGTATTTTATCATCCACATCCATGTTTCCTCAATATGTAATATTATTTCCATCCACATAAAATTGTTTAAATCCAATTTTACCCTTTGGTGAGTTTTTATTAAAAGATATGAAAGGAATCTTTTTTCATTTTTCATATGAGGTACTTTTTGGATTTTCCGACAAAAGTACGAGAAAAATGTTTTTTTAACTTATTTGGCATGAATGGATTTTTAAAGAATTATTTCCAAGAATATTCCTTTACAAGTTTTCAAGTCTATTTTAATAAAATTATTTTAGTTTAGAATTGTATGACATGTTAATAAAGGAAAAGTTTTTTTGAAATACAAAGGATATTTTCATCAAGAATGGAGTTCAAGTGTTTTATCAAAATTATTTTCCATCTAAGATAATAAAGGGTTTTGTTTTTATCCCTATAATTACATTGATTTGATTATGTTTTGATGGAATTATTTTTATTAATTCCTTTATCTTATATGAATTGTTTTATGATGTCATGATGTTTAAGAATCCCATTTTTATTACATGGGTTATGCTATGATGTATGGTTTATGATTTTGTGGCACAAATAAGAATGGTATCGTTATGAGATGGGAGGGACCTATATCTCCCTCCAATGCATTGGGTAAAGATTTTATATCTCATGAGATAGACATGGATGGAACGGAAGGTTATACCGGTTCAGTGAAATAGGACTGAAAAGAGGAGTGAACTCGGTTCAAAAATTGACTTTGTCCACAAAAATAGTCTTGGCAATGAGTCTTGACTAATAAGAAATGATTCTATATGATTATGTGTGTATTCCAAAAAGTTTCATGTTTTAAGTTATGAGTATTGGGATTACATTTCACTACTATTATTTATCCCATGTTATGAAATTATGACCTCTTTTACAGTTTATGATTTCCAAAAGTTATGTTATTATTAATATGATGTGATTGATATTTCTTTTGTTTACACTTACTGAGCATTTGAGCTCACCCTTTTATGTTTTCTTTTCCCCCTGATATAAAGAACGGTTTTAGGTAAAAAAAAAGGAAGATCTTTATGGGAGATGTTGAAGATATTTCACCATTATTAGAAGATTATATTCCGAGTTTCCAAAGACACTAAACTATTACGGTCCTTGTATGCGTGTTTTTGTTATATAATAAGTATTCCGTGAAAGTAATTTAATATGAAATGAAGATCATGTAGAATGAGTCGCATCACATTGTGGAGAATTTAATGAATTAATATGATATATATTACACTAATACCATTCTGGAAATGAAAAATCTATAACCTAAAGAGAAGAATAAGAATTTATTCGACAAAACACGCATAAGAACAAAAATTAATAAACACCTGAATAACAAGTATTAATGAAATATTACTAATAAGAAGCTAATAATATGACCATATATGATATCATAACAATAACTATGATTCTGGAATAAGTCAATAACATTATTTAAATCATTATACAGGAGGTTCAGACACTTACGAAGAAAATCAGACCTAAGGTAAAGGAAATATCACAATCTCATTTTTATCCAAGATTGTTTATACTTTGAAATTTACTAGGGTGTAATTTATAATCCACATCCATGGTTCCTCAATATTTAATATTATTTCCATCCACCTAAAATTGTTTAAATCCAATTTTACCCTTTGGTGAGTTTTTAGTAAAAGATATGAAAGGAATATTTTGTCATTTTTCATACAAGGTACTTTTTGACATTTCCGGAAAAAGTATGAGAAGAATGTTTTTTTAACTTATACAGCATGAAAGGATTTTTAAAAAATTATTTCCAAGAAGCTTCCTTTACATGTTTTCAAGTATATTTTTAATAAAATTCTTTTAGTTTAGAATTGTATGACATGTTAAGAAAGGAAGAGTGTTTTTGAAGTAGAAAGCATATTTTCCTCAAGAATGGAGTTCAAGTGTTTTATCAAAAATATTTTCCATCTAAGATAAAAACGGGTTTTGTTTTATCCCTATTATTACATTGATTTGATTATGTTGTGATGGAATTATTTTTATGAATTCCTTTATCTTATATGAGTTGTTTTATGATGTCACGATGTTTAGGAATCCCATTTTTATTACATGGGTTATGCTATGATGTATGGTTTATGATTTTGTGGAACACATAAGAATGGTATCATTGTGAGATGGGTGGGACCTATATCTCCCTCCAATGCATTGGGTAAAGATTTTATATCTCATGAGATAGACATGGCTGGAACAGCAGGTTATACCGGTTTAGTGAAAAAGGACTGAAACAAGGAGTGGACTCGGTTCAGAAATGTACTTTTTCCACTAAGATAGTCTTGGCAATGAGTCTTGACTAATAAGAAATGATTCTCTATGATTATGTGTGTATACAACAAATTTTCATGTTTTAAGTTATGAGTATTGGGATTACATTTCACTACTATGATTTATCCCATGTTATGAAATTATGATCTCTTTTGCAGGTTAAGATTTCCAAAAGTTATGTTCTTATGAATATGATGTGATTTATATTTCTTTTGTTTACCCTTAGTGAGCATTTGAGATCACCCTTTTATGTTTTCTTTTCCACAAGATATAAAGAAATGTTTTAGGTAAAAAAAGAAAAAAAGGAAGATCTTTATGGGAGATGTTGAAGATCTTTCACCACGATTAGAAGATTATATTCTGAGTTTCCAAAGACACTAAACATTTACAGTCCTTGTCTGTGTGTTTTTGTTATGTAATAAGTATTCCAAAAAAGTAATGTAATGTCCTTGTACGTCAAGCTTCGGGTCTCTACAGTTGGTATCAGAGGAAAGGATTAGTCAACCTTTAGGAACTAGGATACGAGAACTTTAGTGAGATCCCTAGAGATATTTATAAGGTATGTCTAGGGATGTCCCTAAGGTTAAGTATAAGTATAGGTTAAAGTCCTAGAATTGCACTAATGATCTTAGAATTAAACCTAAGATGTTAGATATTGAAGGTACCCCCCCCTTATTATGTTGTTTTCCCTAGCATGATTTTTTCCTCTCACACTCTTATTTTTGGGTTTTAGACGATGGCTGGAACCCGAAGGAACCGTGTTGATCAATGCAATGGAAAATGAAATGATTGTCCTCCTGAACAAACAAATGTTATGGGAGATGGAGTGAAAAATCTTATTTCTATACATACACAAGCTATGAATCATTCTGGACTTCCAAATGAGCAGAGAAGGGAACAATATTCTATTGAGTCCTTCATGAGGCAACGCCCACCTTCTTTCAGTGGGTCTTCTGATCAAATTGTTGCTGAACAATGGATCAGTTCCACTGAAATGATATTTTCAGTTCTTCAATGTTCTGAACATGATAAATTCATCTTAGCAGTATATCGTTTGGAAGGTGAAGCTGATCAATGGTGGAATCTAATCAAGAATACGAGGCAAAGAGATGAAATTGAGTCCATGGAATGGGACGAGTTCAAGAACTTATTTTTCAATAAGTACTTCCCTTGTATTCTTTGAACAAAGATGGAGAAGGAGTTTCTTGAACTAAAGCAAAAGGATGATGAATCTCTTGGTATATATGAAGTGAATTTTACAAGGCTTGCAAGGTATGCATCTGGATTTATCATCCAACCTAAAAGTAAAGTTGATCGATTCTTCAGTGGCTTAAAACCAATACTTCAAAGGGAATTATCTATAAGAGACTTCAGTAGCTATGAAGAAATTGTGTGTTGTGCTATCAATGTAGGTATGGAAGTTGGTGCTACTTATCTATCTCATAGTTTTGACAAGAAACGAAAGATGGAGTTCAAAGAGAAATCTCAGAATAATGGTGAAAAGAAGTTAAATGTTTCCTTATGCTAAATGTGTGGAAAGAAGCATGGTGGATATTTTCTTAATGGGACAAGTAAATGTTTCAAATGTGGAAAAAAAGTTCATCGAGCATTTGAATGCCGCAATGATGGGAAGAAGATGTCTAATGATGCAAAAAATGGAAGGGATACACAGAATGAACCTACCACACTTCAATTCTTCAAGTGCAAGGAAATGGGGCATTATGTTAATAAATGCCCTAATCCAAGGGTTAGTGATGATCGACATGAGAAACCACTTATGGAAAAAGACAAAGGGAAGTCACATGCGATCACCATTGGCAATGTTGAATATGATAACGATGTTGTGGAATGATTAAGTGTTAATGTAATGGGATTCCAAAATAATGTTGTATATAGTATCATGGAATATGGGAATATTTATGTTTTGGTCTATTTTGGTTTTCAATAATTTTATGGTACCGGTAACCATGTAAAGTGATTGATATATTTTTGGAAAAAAGATGATATGCGCATAATGAAGGGAAAACGAGAAAATGAAATATTTGACAGTATTCATGAGCTCATGATTTGTATAAGGACTAAGTGATATCATGGTTTGAGTATATAGAATTTTGAGGATTTTGGTATGTGGAATGTGTTAACTTTTAACTGAATTCATGTTTTCACTATGGTTTAATTAGTATTCAAGAGAATACATGATTAAGGACATCATATGTTTGGAATGTGACCAACAATACATATCTTATGATATATGGGGATCAGCGATGGTATTAAATCTCTGGTAATCATTTTCACTATATTATGATAGTGGACTGCTGTATTATTGATAAGCCTAAAGATTGGAATGGAATATGTTGGACATAAGTTAGTATTTTTTAAGGATAGAAGTTTTTTCGATATTATTGATGGGATGTTATAGTAATATAGTTTTAGAAAAAGGACAACCCACAGGATGGGCGACATCCCATCGCGTCAGACAAGGTTGTGGGAATCGAACCCACAACCGAAGTGTGACTGGCCTTTATCACCTACCACTGGCCTACAAGATGTCCCTGGTTAGTAGAAACTAGATTTAGTTTATTAAGTGGTATGATATATGAAGTATAAGTTCATTTTTGGAACCATATACGATTAACCATAAGATGGAATTATAACTTTTGCTAACCATTTGTTTGAAAGAGATGGAATAACCCATCATTCTATCACACGATTTACTAACAAATCACGAAAAAAAAAATCAACTTCATTTCATTATGGGTTGAATTGGAAATTGTTCAATTCACGAACAAGAGTGAGATTGTACCAAAATCAAGCAAATATTTCTTCTAATTCAAAATTTTCAACTTTAGGGAAATGATATTTAAAACCAAAAATGTTGTCTATTTCCCTTATATCCGATGAATCAGATGGTACCCTAGATCATCACAAATTTATGGCTTTGTGATTGCTGGCTTTTTCATAGCCATGTTCTCTACCACTCTCCATCAGAACATGATGGTTAGATTTCTCTTCCATATCCATATATTCACCTATGTGGAAACCCAGTGATTAGTTTATTTGGGTAACCGTTACGTTTCATACTTTTGTTTTTAAAGATTGGTTTTGGTATTTCTTTTTTCGATTTGGTTTCTATGAAAGAAACTTTTTAATAGTAAACCATTTATAACCCCGACTAATTTCATGGGCAAAATTCATTTTAAGGGGGGTAGAATGTAACACCCTGAGATTTTATGAAAAAATATTCTTTTAATTTAATTAATGTCTTGTGTTTTACGCTACACCAAAATAAGATTGCACAACACACATCCATGACTTCCCTTGCATTACATGCAATCACGACCTTCCTCGATAGCGTGTGTAGTACACAATACTGAGTTTCACAAAACAACAATATGCTATTAAAATATTATTAAAACTAGCCGTTATGAATAGTAATAACCACTTTTTGAAATTTCGTAAATATTATTTTCAAAATGGACTTCATTTTTGGATTCTTAATATCAAAATTAGCTTAGGGTGAAATTTTGGTACATTACGGATAACTTTCATTTTCTGATGAATAGTGAAAATTAATAAATTTTAATTAAAAACTAAACCTTTTTAATCGAAATAATTAATAGTGATAATTTATTAATTTGAGTGGTTTTAAAGTAAATTTAGAATATATTTTTACAATTTAATACAATGTTGGTCATTGGGTGAAATTCTACATTTAAACCAAACATAAACAAGTGTCAATCTTTTGATAGTTATTATCTCTTAAGAACATGCTATTTGTTTTGACGACGGGATATAATTTTTAATTTAATTAATGAAACTGATATGTTTTAAATTTGGTAAAATAGACATCATTTTTGAATTCATAATATCAAATATAGCTTAAGCCTAATTTTTGGTATTTTTCTGGAAACTTTCATTTTTTGATGAATAGTGAAACCACTAAGTTGTAGTTAAAAAAATGAATTTTTCATAAAATTTAATTTTACCACTTCTGTTAGTGGAATTTAAAAATTTTGAGACACACGGTTGATGTTAGTAAGTAAAATGTGGTTCAATGAGATGAAAATAATTTTTGGTGAATAGTAACTTTTTACTTTTTTTACCACGGTTAAAAGTAAATAGGGTAATTAAGGGTAAAAATGTTGTTATTATTACACTAACACATGTCCTAATTCTATTATATAAGGTTAATTCGACCAAAAACAACCTTAGGAATAAAATATGACCATTTAGGCCTACTTGGATTAGATTAGGACATTTATTATTAATTTATTTAAAGAAGGGTTAAAATAGTTAAAATCAAAGTTTAATAAGTAAATCATTTTTAATATAGGGTTATACATAAGATAAATTCGACTATAAATACTAATTATAAAGCTAAAAATATTTCCTACATAATGGTATTTTATTTGTAATTTTTAGACATTAAATATTTTAATATATTTATGACACAATGATGATGTAGTAATTATCTTATTAATGAAATATTGACATAATAGATGTTATAAATACGCAAATAAATGTAATTTGAGACTTTTTACAAATTAAACTAATTTTATAGGTTAATATGACATGTTATTGATTTAAATAACTTGGTTCGAACTAATCATTCTGTTATGATTTTTACAAAAATAAATTACTAAATAGTGTCAAAATTGACATAAAATAGTTTTTAAAACAAATTTTATATTATTAATTGTTATATTATTCCTAAAAAATCTATGGTTCAGAGAAATGACATAGATAAAGTTATATATATTAATAATAAACAACTTGGGATTCATTTGGCTTGATATAGTAAGTTTATTAACCTTATAGTGTAAGAAAACAAGAAGACACGGTAAAAGTAAAATTATCTAACTTAAAGTTAAATCTAAATGATAAGGTCAAAATAGGAAACTAAACTTGTCTAAATTCTATTGTATGAGAGGATTTCGACCCATCCCCACCGTAGCTTCGAAATAAATTAATTTGGAGCTATTTAAACTGAATTTGACTTTATAATAAAATAATAGATTTAGTTATTCCAAAGGTGCCCCTCTCTTCCCTTATAAAAGGGCACCTCCTTCCCATCTTCCTCACACCACATTGAGCCTTGAATCTCGGAAAACCCCTGAATATCTCTCCTCTCCACTTCCCTAGAATCATCCTAGAGGTTCCGGTCTTCTTCAAAGACCTATTTTATTGCCCTAAAAGGAGGTCTCAAAGAAGCACTTCAAAGAAGAGGTAATGTCCGTTACCGATTCCTTCATCATTATTTATTATTCCAATTCTTCTTCATTAGTTGTTGCATTATTAATTAATAACATCAGTATCACTCATATACTGATATGTTATTATAATTATGAAACAACCCTATTTCACCGTCTATCCATCCTACGGAATAAGAAATCACCGCGCGTGCGTACGTACAGAATATCGTCTCTACTCCGTGGTGTAATCTATTTTCCACCACCACCTTACTTGAATGGGTATAATGGGGTCAATAATGACTATATATGACTATTATAAAGATATACTGATTCTAAAATAGTATACATACACTCAAATACAATTCCAAGATCATAGGAATGATATCATCACTCATGTGTACGTACGGAATACCGTCTCCACGGTGTGATGCGACTCGTTCTAGATGATCTTCATTTCATAATGATTATATAAATTAATTGAATGACTGAATATGATATATATTACACTAATACCATTCTGGAAATGATTTATCTATAACCTAAATATAAGAATAAGAATTTATTCGACAAAACACGCATAAGAACAAAAAGTAATAAACACCCGAATAACAAGTAGTAATGAAATATTACAAATAAGAAGCTAATAATATGACCATATATGATATCATAACAGTAATTATGATTCAGTAATAAGTCAATAACATTATTTAAATCATTATATAGGAGGATTGGACACTTACGAAACAAATCGGACCTAAGGTAAGGGAAATATCACAATCTCATTTTTATCCGAGATTGTTTATACTATGAAATTTTCTAGGGTGTATTTTATCATCCACATCCATGTTTCCTCAATATGTAATATTATTTACATCCACCTAAAATTTTTTAAATCCAATTTTACCCTTTGGTGAGTTTTTAGTAAAAGATATGAAAGGAATCTTTTGTCATTTTTCATACGAGGTAATTTTTGACTTTTCCGACAAAAGTACGAGAAGAATGTTTTTTTAACTTATACGGCATGAATGGATTTTTAAAACATTATTTACAAGAAGCTTTCTTTACAAGTTTTCAAGTATATTTTTAATAAAATTCTTTTAGTTTAGAATTATGTGACATTTTAAGAAAGGAAAAGTGTTTTTGATGTAGAAAGGAAATTTTCCTCAAGAATGGAGTTCATGTGTTTTATCAAAATTATTTTCCATCTAAGATAATAAAGGGTTCGGTTTTTACCCCTATTATTACATTGATTTGATTATGTTGTGATGGAATTATTTTTATGAATTCCTTTATCTTATATGAATTGTTTTATGATTTCACAATGTTTAAGAATCCCATTTTTATTACATGGGTTATGCTATGATGTATGGTTTATGATTTTGTGGACCACATAAGAATGTTATCGTTATGAGATGGATGGGACCTATATCTACCTATAATTCATTGGGTAAAGATTTTATATCTCATGAGATAGACATGGCTGGAATGGCAGGATATACCGGTTCAGTGAAACAGGACTGAAACGAGGAGCGAACTCGGTTCAGAAATGGACTTTGTCCACTAAGATAGTCTTGGCAAAGAGTCTTGACTAATACGAAATGATTCTCTATGATTATGTGTGTATGCCACAATGTTTCATGTTTTATGTTATGAGTATTGGGATTACATTTCACTACTATGATTTATCCCATGTTATGAAATTATGATCTCTTTTGCAGGATAAGATTTACATAAGTTATGTTCTTGTGAATATGATGTGATTGATATTTATTTTGTTTACCCCTACTGAGCATTTGAGCTCACCCTTTTATGTTTTATTTTCCCCAGGATATAAAGAAAGGTTTTAGGTAAAAAAAAAAGAAAAAAAGGAAGATCTTTATGGGAGATGTTGAAGATCATTCACCATGATTAGAAGATTATATTTCGTGTTTCCAAAGACACTAAACTATTACGGTCCTTGTGTGTGTGTTTTTGTTATGTAATAAGTATTACACAAAAAAGTAATGTAATGTCCTTGTACTTCAAGCTTCGGGTCTCTACATGGAATGTTTCTAATAGGTTTTTTGAATTTTTAAATATTTTTTCCATTGTATACCAGAAATAAGATAGAGAAATAATCAATTATGGTTGGAATATACAACATAGAAATTAGTAGATAATTACACTGATACTTGATCATATCTTGTGATGCTAATTATTTATTCTTGATTCATTTGTATAGTGATTTAGGAAGATATACTTGAGTGGATCATAATGATAAAAAGTTTTATAGGTTAATAGTTCTTAATAAGGATGTTAAAATACTTCTATATAAAATAAATTGAAACCACAGATTCACCCCCCTAAGGGTCCTTGATTCTAATTGTGAAAAAACAATTAGTATCAATGATTTGGTTCTCTCTGAATGATCCATCTCTATGAATGTAGAATTCCATTTCCTTAAACTGTAATGGGAATCTGGTTATCAATGGTTTGAATTATCATATCTTTAAATATAGAATTATATTATATCATATTTCTCATGGGTATAATGTTTTGAAAGCTTCTATAGAAGGATTTTCTCTTAATTTTTAGAATTCTCCACTTAGATAAGGTTATATATATTAATAATAAACAACTTGGGGTTCGTTTGGCTTGATATAGTAAGTTTACTAACCTTATAGTGTTAGAATAAATGAAGACACGGTAAAAGTTAAATTATCTAACTTAAAGTTAAATCTAAATGATAAGGTTAAAATAGGAACCTAAACTTGTCAAAATTATATTGGATGAGAGGACTTCGACCCATCCCCACCTTAACTTCTAAATAAATCAATTTGGATCTATTTAAAACAGAATTTTACTTTATAATAAAATAATACATTTTGTTATTCCAAAGGTGCCCCTCTCTTCCCTTATAAAAGGGCACCTCCTCCCCCTCTTCCTCACACCACTTTGAGCCTTCCAGCTCGGCCAACCCCTGAAAATTTCTCCTCTCCACTTCCCTAGAAACATCTTATAGGTTCTGGTCTTCTTCAAAGACCTATTTTAGTGCCCTAAAATGAGGTCTCAAAGAAGCACTTCAAAGAAGAGGTAATGTCTGTTACCGATTCTTTCATCTTTATTTCTTATTCCACTTCTTCTTCATTAGTTGTTTCATTATGAAGTAATAACATCAGTATCACTCATATATTTATATGTTATTATAAGTATTAAAAACCCCTATTTCACCATCTATCCATCCTATGGAAAAAGAAATCACCGCGCGTGCGTACGTACAGAATACCGTCTCCACGCCATGGTGTAATCTATTTTCCACCACCACCTTACTTGGATGGGTATAATGGTGTAAATAATGACTATATATGACTATCATAAAGTGATATTGATTCTGAAATAGTATACATACACTCCGATACAATTCCAATATCATAGGAATGATATCATCACTCGTGCGTACGTATGGAATACCGTCTCCACGATGTGATGCGACTCGTTCTACATGATCTTCATTTCATAATGATTATATAAATGAAGTGAATGAATGAATATGATATATATTACACTAATACCATTCTGTAAATGAGTTATATATAACTTAAAGATAAGAATAAAAATTTATTTGACAAAACACGCATAAGAACAAAAAGTAATAAACACCCAAATAACAAGTTGTAATGAAATATTACTAATAAGAAGCTAATAATATGACCATATATGATATCATAACAATAAGTATGATTCTGGAATAAGTCAATAACATTATTTAAATCATTATACAGGAAGTTTAGACACTTATTAAGCAAATCGGACCTAAGGTAAGGGAAATATCACAATCTCATTTTTATCCGAGATTATTTATACTTTGAAATTTACTGGGGTGTATTTTATCATCCACATCCATGTTTCCTCAATATGTAATATTATTTCCATCCACATAAAATTGTTTAATTCCAATTTTACCCTTTGGTGAGTTTTTATTAAACGATATGAAAGGAATCTTTTTTCATTTTTCATATGAGGTACTTTTTGGATTTTCCGACAAAAGTACGAGAAAAATGTTTTTTTAACTTATTTGGCATGAATGGATTTTTAAAGAATTATTTCCAAGAAGATTCCTTTACAAGTTTTCATGTCTATTTTAATAAAATTATTTTAGTTTATAATTGTATGACATGTTAATAAAGGAAAAGTTTTTTTTGAAATACAAAGGATATTTTCCTCAAGAATGGAGTTAAAGTGTTTTATCAAAATTATTTTCCATCTAAGATAATAAAGGGTTTTGTTTTTATCCCTATAATTACATTGATTTGATTATGTTTTGATGGAATTATTTTTATGAATTCCTTTATCTTATATGAATTGTTTTATGATGTCATGATGTTTAAGAATCCCATTTTTATTACATGGGTTATGCTATGATGTATGGTTTATGATTTTGTGGCACACATAAGAATGGTATCGTTATGAGATGGGAGGGACCTATATCTCCCTCCAATGCATTGGGTAAAGATATTATATCTCATGAGATAGACATGGCTGGAACGGAAGGTTATACCGGTTCAGTGAAATAGGACTGAAACGAGGAGTGAACTCGGTTCAGAAATTGACTTTGTCCACAAAGATAGTCTTGGCAATGAGTCTTGACTAATAAGAAATGATTCTATATGATTATGTGTGTATGCCAAAAAGTTTCATGTTTTAAGTTATGAGTATTGGGATTACATTTCACTACTATTATTTATCCCATGTTATGAAATTATGATCTCTTTTACAGTTTATGATTTCCAAAAGTTATGTTATTATTAATATGATGTGATTGATATTTCTTTTGTTTACACTTACTGAGCATTTGAGCTCACCCTTTTATGTTTTCTTTTCCCCCTGATATAAAGAACGGTTTTAGGTAAAAAAAGGAAGATCTTTATGGGAGATGTTGAAGATATTTCACCATTATTAGAAGATTATATTCCGAGTTTCCAAAGACACTAAACTATTACGGTCCTTGTATGTGTGTTTTTGTTATATAATAAGTATTCCGCGAAAGTAATGTAATATGAAATGAAGATCATGTAGAATGAGTCGCATCGCATTGTGGAGAATATAATGAATTAATATGATATATATTACACTAATACCATTCTAGAAATGAAAAATCTATAACCTAAAGAGAAGAATAATAATTTATTCGACAAAACACGCATAAGAACAAAAATTAATAAACACCCGAATAACAAGTATTAATGAAATATTACTAATAAGAAGCTAATAATATGACCATATATGATATCATAACAATAACTATGATTCTGGAATAAGTCAATAACATTATTTAAATCATTATACAGGAGGTTCAGACACTTACGAAGCAAATCAGACCTAAAGTAAAGGAAATATCACAATCTCATTTTTATCCAAGATTGTTTATACTTTGAAATTTACTAGGGTGTAATTTATAATCCACATCCATGGTTCCTCAATATTTAATATTATTTCCATCCACCTAAAATTGTTTAAATCCAATTTTACCCTTTGGTGAGTTTTTAGTAAAAGATATGAAAGGAATATTTTGTCATTTTTCATACAAGGTACTTTTTGACATTTCTGGAAAACGTATGAGAAGAATGTTTTTTTAACTTATACAGCATGAAAGGATTTTTAAAAAATTATTTCCAAGAAGCTTCCTTTACATGTTTTCAAGTATATTATTAATAAAATTCTTTTAGTTTAGAATTGTATGACATGTTAAGAAAGGAAGAGTGTTTTTGAAGTAGAAAGCATATTTTCCTCAAGAATGGAGTTCAAGTGTTTTATCAAAAATATTTTCCATCTAAGATAATAACGGGTTTTGTTTTATCCCTATTATTACATTGATTTGATTATGTTGTGATGGAATTATTTTTATGAATTCCTTTATCTTATATGAGTTGTTTTATGATGTCACGATGTTTAAGAATCCCATTTTTATTACATGGGTTATGCTATGATGTATGGTTTATGATTTTGTGGCACACATAAGAATGGTATCATTGTGAGATGGGTGGGACCTATATCTCCCTCCAATGCATTGGGTAAAGATTTTATATATCATGAGATAGACATGGCTGGAATAGCAGGTTATACCGGTTTAGTGAAAAAGGACTGAAACAAGGAGTGAACTTGGTTCAGAAATGTACTTTGTCCACTAAGATAGTCTTGGCAATGAGTCTTGACTAATAAGAAATGATTCTCTATGATTATGTGTGTATACAACAAATTTTCATGTTTTATGTTATGAGTATTGGGATTACATTTCACTACTATGATTTATCCCATGTTATGAAATTATGATCTCTTTTGCAGGTTAAGATTTCCAAAAGTTATGTTCTTATGAATATGATGTGATTTATATTTATTTTGTTTACCCTTAGTGAGCATTTGAGATCACCCTTTTATGTTTTCTTTTCCACAAGATATAAAGAAATGTTTTAGGTAAAAAAAGAAAAAAAGGAAGATCTTTATGGGAGATGTTGAAGATCTTTCACCACGATTAGAAGATTATATTCTGAGTTTCCAAAGACACTAAACATTTACAGTCCTTGTCTATGTGTTTTTGTTTTGTAATAAGTATTCCACAAAAGTAATGTAATGTCCTTGTACGTCAAGCTTCGGGTCTCTACAGTTGGTATCAGAGGAAAGGATTAGTCAACCTTTAGGAACTAGGATATGAGAACTTTAGTGAGATCCCTAGAGATATTTCTAAGGTATGTCTAGGGATGTCCCTAAGGTTAAGTATAAGTATAGGTTAAAGTCATAGAATTGCACTAATGATCTTAGAATTAAACCTAAGATGTTAGATATTGAAGGTACCCCCCCCCCTTATTATGTTGTTTTCCCTAGCATGATTTTTTCCTCTCACACTCTTATTTTTGGGTTTTAGACGATGGCTGGAACCCGAAGGAACCGTGTTGATCAATGCAATGGAAAATGAAATGATTTTCCTCCTAAACAAACAAATGTTATGGGAGATGGAGTGAAAAATCTTATTTCTATACATACACAAGCTATGAATCATTCTGGACTTCCAAATGAGCAGAGAAGGGAACAATATTCTATTGAGTCCTTCATGAGGCAACGTCCACCTTCTTTCAGTGGGTCTTCTGATCAAATTGTTGCTGAACAATGGATCAGTTCCACTGAAAAGATATTTTCAGTTCTTCAATGTTCTGAACATGATAAATTCATCTTAGCAGTATATCGTTTGGAAGGTGAAGCTGATCAATGGTGGAATCTAATCAAGAATACGAGGCAAAGAGATGAAATTGAGTCCATGGAATGGGACGAGTTCAAGAACTTATTATTCAATAAGTACTTCCCTTGTATTCTTTGAACAAAGATGGAGAAGGAGTTTCTTGAACTAAAGCAAAAGGATGATGAATCTCTTGGTATATATGAAGTGAATTTTACAAGGCTTGCAAGGTATGCATCTGGATTTATCATCCAACCTAAAAGTAAAGTTGATCGATTCTTCAGTGGCTTAAAACCAATACTTCAAAGGGAATTATCTATAAGAGACTTCAGTAGCTATGAAGAAATTGTGTGTTGTGCTATCAATGTAGCTATGGAAGTTGGTGCTACTTATCTATCTCATAGTTTTGACAAAAAACGAAAGATGGAGTTCAAAGAGAAATCTCAGAATAATGGTGAAAAGAAGTTAAATGTTTCCTTATGCTCAATGTGTGGAAAGAAGCATGGTGGATATTGTCTTAATGGGACATGTAAATGTTTCAAATGTGGAAAAAAGGTCATCGGGCATTTGAATGCCGCAATAATGGGAAGAAGATGTCTAATGATGCAAAAAATGGAAGGGATACACAGAATGAACCTACCACACTTCAATGCTTCAAGTGCAAGGAAATGGGGCATTATGTTAATAAATGTCCTAATCCAAGGGTTAGTGATGATCGACATGAGAAACCACTTATGGAAAAAGACAAAGGGAAGTCACATGCGATCACCATTGGCAATGTTGAATATGATAACGATGTGGTGGAATGATTAAGTGTTAATGTAATGGGATTCCAAAATAATGTTGTATATAGTATCATGGAATATTGGAATATTTATGTTTTGGTCTATTTTGGTTTTCAATAATTTTATGGTACCGGTAACCATGTAAAGTGATTGAGATATTTTTGGAAAAAAGATGATATGCGCATAATGAAGGGAAAACGAGAAAATGAAATATTTGACAGTATTCATGAGCTCATGATTTGTATAAGGACTAAGTGATATCATGGTTTGAGTATATAGAATTTTGAGGATTTTGGTATGTGGAATGTGTTAACTTTTAACTGAATTCATGTTTTCACTATGGTTTAATTAGTATTCAAGAGAATACATGATTAAGGACTTCATATGTTTGGAATGTGACCAACAAGACATATCTTATGATATATGGGGATCAACGATGGTATTAAATCTCTGGTAATCATTTTCACTATATTATGATAGTGGACTGCTGTATTATTGATAAGCCTAAAGATTGGAATGGATTATGTTGGACATAAGTTAGTATTTTTTAAGGATAGAAGTTTTTTCGATATTATTGATGGGATGTTATAGTAATATAGTTTTAGAAAAAGGACAACCCGCAGGATGGGCGACATCCCATCGCGTCAGACAAGGTTGTGGGAATCGAACCCACAACCGAAGTGTGACTGGCCTTTATCACCTACCACTGGCCTACAAGAAGTCCCTGGTTAGTAGAAACTAGATTTAGTTTATTAAGTGGTATGATATATGAAGTATAAGTTCATTTTTGGAACCATATACGATTAACCATAAGATGGAATTATAACTTTTTCTAACCATTTGTTTGAAAGAGATGGAATAACCCATCATTCTATCACACGATTTACTAACAAATCACGAAAAAAAAAATTCAACTTCATTTCATTATGGGATGAATTGGAAATTGTTCAATTCATGAACAAGAGTGAGATTGTACCAAAATCAAGCAAATATTTCTTCTAATTCAAAATTTTCAACTTTAGGGAAATGATATTTAAAACCAAAAATGTTGTCCATTTCCCTTATATCCGATGAATCAGATGGTACCCTAGATCATCACAAATTTATGGCTTTGTGATTGCTGGCTTTTTCATAGCCATGTTCTCTACCACTCTCCATCAGAACATGATGGTTAGATTTCTCTTCCATATCCATATATTCACCTATGTGGAAACCCAGTGATTAGTTTATTTGGGTAACCGTTACGTTTCATACTTTTGTTTTTAAAGATTGGTTTTGGTATTTCTTTTTACGATTTGGTTTCTATGAAAGAAACTTTTTAATAGTAAACCATTTATAACACCGACGAATTTCATGGGCGAAATTCATTTTAAGGGGGGTAGAATGTAACACCCTGAGATTTTATGAAAAAATATTCTTTTAATTTAATTAATGTCTTGTGTTGTACGCTACACCAAAATAAGATTGCACAACACACATCCATGACTTCCCTTGCATTACATGCAATCACGACCTTCCTCGATAGCGTGTGTAGTACGCAATACTGAGTTTCACAAAACAACATTATGCTATTAAAATATTATTAAAACTAGCCGTTATGAATAGTAATAACCACTTTTTGAAATTTCGTAAATATTATTTTCAAAATGGACTTCATTTTTGGATTCTTAATATCGAAATTATCTTAGGGTGAAATTTTGGTACATTACGGATAACTTTCATTTTCTGATGAATAGTGAAAATTACTAAATTTTAATTAAAAACTAAACCTTTTTAATCGAAATAATTAATAGTGATAATTTATTAATTTGATTGGTTTTAAAGTATATTTAGAATATATTTTTACAATTTAATACAATGTTGGTCATTGGGTGAAATTCTACATTTAAACCAAACATAAACAAGTGTCAATCTTTTGATAGTTATTATCTCTTAAGAACATGCTATTTGTTTTGACGACGGGATTTAATTTTTAATTTAATTAATGAAACTGATATGTTTTAAATTTGGAAAAACAGACATCATTTTTGGATTCATAATATCAAATATATCTTAAGCCTAATTTTTTGGTATTTTTCATAAAATTTAATTTTACCGCTTCTGTTAGTGGAATTTAAAAATTTTGAGAGACACGGTTGATGTTAGTAAGTAAAATGTGGTTCAATGAGATGAAAATATTTTTTGGTGAATAGTAACTTTTTACTTTTTTTACCACGGTTAAAAGTAAATAGGGTAATTAAGGGTAAAAATGTTGTTATTATTACACTAACACATGTCCTAATTCTATTATATAAGGTTAATTCGACCAAAAACAACCTTAGGAATAAAATATGACCATTTAGTCCTACTTGGATTAGATTAGGACATTTATTATTAATTTATTTAAAGAAGGGTTAAAATAGTTAAAATCAAAGTTTAATAAGTAAATCATTTTTAATATAGGGTTATACATAAGATAAATTCGACTATAAATACTAATTATAAAGCTAAAAATATTTCCTACATAATGGTATTTTATTTGTAATTTTTAGACATTAAATATTTTAATATATTTATGACATAATGATGATGTAGTAATTATCTTATTAATGAAATATTGACATAATAGATGTTATAAATACGCAAATAAATGTAATTTGAGACTTTTTACAAATTAAACTAATTTTATAGGTTAATATGACATGTTATTGATTTAAATAACTTGGTTCGAACTAATCATTCTATTATGAGTTTTACAAAAATAAATTACTAAATAGTGTCAAAATTGACATAAAATAGTTTTTAAAACAAATTTTATATTATTAATTGTTATATTATTCCTAAAAAATCTAAGGTTCAGAAAAATGACATAGATAAAGTAATATATATTAATAATAAACAACTTGGGGTTCATTTGGCTTGATATAGTAAGTTTATTAACGTTATAGTGTAAGAAAACAAGAAGACACGGTAAAAGTAAAATTATCTAACTTAAAGTTAAATCTAAATGATAAGGTCAAAATAGGAAACTAAACTTGTCTAAATTCTATTGTATGAGAGGATTTCGACCCATCCCCACCTTATCTTCGAAATAAATTAATTTGGAGCTATTTAAACTGAATTTGACTTTATAATAAAATAATAGATTTAGTTATTCCAAAGGTGCCCCTCTCTTCCCTTATAAAAGGGCACCTCCTCCCCATCTTCCTCACACCACATTGAGCCTTGAATCTCGGAAAACCCCTGAATATTTCTCCTCTCCACTTCCCTAGAATCATCCTAGAGGTTCCGGTCTTTTTCAAAGACCTATTTTATTGCCCTAAAAGGAGGTCTCAAAGAAGCACTTCAAAGAAGAGGTAATGTCCGTTACCGATTCCTTCATCATTATTTATTATTCCAATTCTTCTTCATTAGTTGTTGCATTATTAAGTAATAACATCAGTATCACTCATATACTGATATGTTATTATAATTATGAAACAACCCTATTTCACCGTCTATCCATCCTACGGAATAAGAAATCACCGCGCGTGCGTACGTACAGAATATCGTCTCTACTCCGTGGTGTAATCTATTTTCCACCACCACCTTACTTGAATGGGTATAATGGGGTCAATAATGACTATATATGACTATTATAAAGATATATTGATTCTAAAATAGTATACATACACTCAATTACAATTCCAAGATCATAGGAACGATATCATCACTCATGTGTACGTACGGAATAACGTCTCCCAGATGTGATGCGACTCGTTCTACATGATCTTCATTTCATAATGATTATATAAATGAATTGAATGAATGAATATGATATATATTACACTAATTCCATTCTGGAAATGATTTATCTATAACCTAAATAGAAGAATAATAATTTATTCGACAAAACACGCATAAGAACAAAAAGTAATAAACACCCGAATAACAAGTAGTAATGAAATATTACAAATAAGAAGCTAATAATATGACCATATATGATATCATAACAGTAATTATGATTCAGGAATAAGTCAATAACATTATTTAAATCATTATATAGGAGGATTGGACACTTACGAAACAAATCGGACCTAAGGTAAGGGAAATATCACAATCTCATTTTTATCCGAGATTGTTTATACTATGAAATTTACTGGGGTGTATTTTATCATCCACATCCATGTTTCCTCAATATGTAATATTATTTACATCCACCTAAAATTTTTTAAATCCAATTTTACCCTTTGGTGAGTTTTTAGTAAAAGATATGAAAGGAATCTTTTGTCATTTTTCATACGAGGTAATTTTTGACTTTTCCGACAAAAGTACGAGAAGAATGTTTTTTAACTTATACGGCATGAATGGATTTTTAAAACATTATTTCCAAGAAGCTTCCTTTAAAAGTTTTCAAGTATATTTTTAATAAAATTATTTTAGTTTAGAATTATGTGACATTTTAAGAAAGGAAAAGTGTTTTTGATGTAGAAAGGAAATTTTCCTCAATAATGGAGTTCAAGTGTTTTATCAAAATTATTTTCCATCTAAGATAATAAAGGGTTCGGTTTTTACCCCTATTATTAAATTGATTTGATTATGTTGTGATGGAATTATTTTTATGAATTCCTTTATATTATATGAATTGTTTTATGATTTCACAATGTTTAAGAATCCCATTTTTATTACATGGGTTATGTTATGATGTATAGTTTATGATTTTGTGGCCCACATAAGAATGGTATCGTTATGAGATGGATGGGACCTATATCTACCTATAATGCATTGGGTAATGATTTTATATCTCATGAGATAGACATGGCTGGAATGGAAGGATATACCGGTTCAGTGAAACAGGACTGAAACGAGGAGCGAACTCGGTTCAGAAATGGACTTTGTCCACTAAGATAGTCTTGGCAAAGAGTCTTGACTAATACGAAATGATTCTCTATGATTATGTGTGTATGCCACAAAGTTTCATATTTTATGTTATGCGTATTGGGATTACATTTCACTACTATGATTTATCCCATGTTATGAAATTATGATCTCTTTTGCAGGATAAGATTTACAGAAGTTATGTTCTTGTGAATATGATGTGATTGATATTTATTTTGTTTACCCTTACTGAGCATTTGAGCTCACCCTTTTATGTTTTATTTTCCCCAGGATATAAAGAAAGGTTTTAGGTAAAAAAAGAAAAAAAGGAATATCTTTATGGGAGATGTTGAAGATCATTCACCATGATTAGAAGATTATATTCCGTGTTTCCAAAGACACTAAACTATTACGGTCCTTGTGTGTGTGTTTTTGTTATGTAATAAGTATTCCACAAAAGTAATGTAATGTCCTTGTACTTCAAGCTTCCGGTCTCTACATGGAATGTTTCTAATAGGTTTTTTGAATTTTTAAATATTTTTTCCATTGTATACCAGAAATAAGATAGAGAAATAATCAATTATGGTTGGAATATATAACATAGAAATTAGTAGATAATTACACTGATACTTGATCATATCTTGTGATGCTGACTATTTATTCTTGATTCATTTGTATAGTGATTTAGGAAGATATAATTGAGTGGATCATAATGATAAAAAGTTTTATAGGTTAATAGTTCTTAATAAGGATGTTAAAATACTTCTATATAAAATAAATTGAAACCACAGATTCACCCCCCTAAGGGTCCTTGATTCTAATTGTGAAAAAACAATTAGTATCAATGATTTGGTTCTCTCTGAATGTCCATCTCTATGAATGTAGAATTCCATTTCCATAAAATGTAATGGGAATCTGGTTATCAATGGTTTGAATTATCATATCTTTAAATATAGAATTATATTATATCATATTTCTCATGGGTATAATGTTTTGAAAGCTTCTATAGAAGGATTTTCTCTTAAATTTTTAGAATTCTCCTCTTACTGTTTCTAATATGTAAAATCAGGAGAATGATGGATGAGATAAAAATTATTTACTCTCATAACTTATAGAATGTGAGTTAAAAATAATAAATGGAGTTGGAAATGACAAAGGTATCTAGAATGAGTTAAAAAACTTCAATGAAGGAAATAAAAAAGGTATGAATGGAAATTTGAAACTTTGGAGGCTGAAGTGTGAAGATATAAACATGGATGATTATGAAACTATTGCTGAATTATTTTAATGGTTGGATGATATTTTTTAGTAACATGATATATCTTAGTTTGAAATGGGATGATTCAAAAATTTTCAAATATCATTAAAGTTATTATGGATATGTTTCATGCCAAATTTTCTTCATTAGAGGAAAGAAATTCTGAAACACTATCATTGGATGATCTACACAGTACTCTTATAACTTATTAAATCAGAAAAAAAGGTTATAAAAAGTAAAGAAAATATTGGTCAAGAAATGACCTATAAATATTCACATAAATAGAAAAAATATAAATAAATTAAATGAGAATCAATTGATTTAAAATGAGAGGAAGAGGATAATGATTTTAAAATAATGTTTCCCTTCATTACAGAAAATAAAATAAAGGATAATTGAAATTAAAACACTCAAATGTTGGAATTGTAAAGGGAAAGAAAATTTTCAGTAAATTATTCAAGAAATAAGTATGAAGACAACGAGTTTGATGAAGATGATTTTAATATCATAAATAAGTATAAGAAAAATATCGTAAAATTTCCTAGTGACAATAAGACAAAATATTATATTAGGAGAAGAAAGAAACATGATCCCTCATCTAGTGATGAACTTGATCAGTAACTCAACATTATTTTACAAGCTAGAAAGGTAATTGATTTTCATGATATTGATGTTGATCATAAAAGAATTATATAAACTAAATAGATTCATAAATAGAATATGGAAGAAGAAATTTATTAGAATACTCAAATCAAGAATAAATTAAATATGATGATGAAATATATTAAAAGAATATATTTTTAGAATAATGAATGGATGGAGAAGTAAGAGAAAAATCATAATTTCATTAGATCTCAAAATAAAATGTTTGGTGTTATTTAATGAAAACTAAAAATATTTAAAGAAACATTAGCTAAAAATTAGTATGTCAACATGAAAAAATATACAATTTTGGAATAAAATAAGTATAATAAGAAAATGACAGATAAATTTGAAAAAATGATAGTAGTTCTAAAAGTTAGTCTAGAATTTAAAGAAGATGATTTATTTGAAACATAATCAATGATTCTTATAAGAAAATTTCAGATAAGAAATACAACACAAAACATCAATAAGTATGTTTATGTAAAATATGAAAATTCTAAGGTATGTGAAAAGAAAGGCTTTCAAACAAAAGTTTTGGATAACAAAACATTCACTAAGAAATAAAAAAATTCTCAATGAATGTATCAACTTGAAAAAAGTGATCAATGATTTGTGTATAATCAAAAACAAAAAAAATTTCTAAATATGTTTACAATTTTTCCAAATAATCAATATTCATAGGTCACTATTTGTTTTGTGGGTTTTTTCGAAACGGAGCTTATTCTGATTGTTACAACTCTCCTTTATGATGAAATAGGTTTTAATAAATGGGGAGATATAATTATGAAATAATATCAAATGCTACAAAAAATATTTTGGAAATCAAGAGGGAAACAAATAATCTAATGAAAGGTGATTTTTTTGACAATGTGGATATAAAATTATGAATTTGAAAATAAGTAGTGATTAGTTATTTTTTTAGAACAAGATGGATTCGACATAATGATAGAAGAAGAAAAATAATTTTCTAATGTAATGGGGATGAGAATGGTTTTTAAATAAGTTAGACTATTTAATAATTTTGATATCAACAGATAGTTGTTGGAAAATTCATAAATTATTACACAGAAGAGAGAAATAGGGGAATGTAACTAGAAGTTGGTTCACCACCCTTATAGAGTAAGAGGAAGGAATGAAAGTGTTTTAAAAAAATATAAAAAGGTTCTATAAGTGGAATAGAAATTAGAATCCGAATCAGAAGAGTCTATGGATAAAAAGGAACTTATTACCAAATCTGAGAAGGCCTAACATAATGAAGAAAATATATCCATTAAAAAATCCAATAAGATAAAAAAATCCAAGTCTGAGAGAGGACTCTTAGTCTAAGTTATGCATCTAAGAAAAAAAATTAGGATCACTATTATATGAAAAACATTTGTTTATTTATACTAACATGATGGTAATTTAATGTTTTTTAATAAGAAATATGATATGTTTCCTCTTACAATTCTGGAAAAATAATTAATGATGTTACTAGATATGAGTTTTTTAAAGATGTGTTTATACACCTAATCATTATGATATCATTATTTAGATGGATTCAAGTTAATTTTATCTTTATAAAATTTGTTCAAAATTTCCCTAGAAATTAGAATATTTAATGAATCATAAAAATGGATTACATGAATGTTATTGTATAGAAAACATTGACAATGCTTTTTTATAAATTCTTGTTATCTACACCAGATTCACCCATATTAAATTAGATGTAATTTTTTTTGTCAGTTTTTTAAGATAATCATGTGATACGTATTTTCCCTAGAAAAATAATTTATTAATTTTTATGAAAGGATTAAACCCTGGGAAATTATACCATTTTTCAATAAGGTGGAAATTTGTTTTGATGTCCACTTAAAAAAAATTTACAAACAAGGGGGATAAAAAAGAACAAGGTGTATTGAAACAAAATATGGGGTAAAAAATGAATGGGGACAAAAAAAATTGAGAAATAAAAAACTAGTGTTGTTATTATTTTTGAGTTGTTTGAAGTGGATATTGTCAACAAACTAAAAGGAAGAAATTTTTAGGCCCCAGTTGTGTTTTGGATTTATATGTATCAACATATAATATATTTCTGATGTTGATAAATGATTAAGTTATTTGTTTTTAGACAAATGGAATTAATATGATGAATCATACATAGATCATCGGTAAGATTAACTAAATATGATCAATCGCATTTTTGGATTTTGATAGAAATAGTGAATATAATAGAAATCATTTAATTTATGGAATAAAAGTGGTGATCATAAAGAGGAGTTGTAATGGAGTCTTAATTTGTCTAATGTTTCATCTAATAATTATTTTTCAATTTTGTATTTCATAAATCATATGTTATCGGAAAAACTTCTGATAGAATCCATATGAATGAAATGAGGATAAAATTTATTTCCTTTAATATTGAGGATTGATTAGAATAAAATACATTGTAGAATAATGGGATGTTACAGTACATTACTTTTTATTTCACATGATATAGAAGATGATATTAAAAAAATTCAAATTTATGAGGAATTCTGGCTACAAGATGGAGTTTGTGGAAGAGAGGAGAATAAAAGGACAATAATCAGTGTGAGGAACACAAGACATAAAAGGTTGTAGAAAATCAATACGAGAATCATCCTTATGACCATATTAAAATGATGGATGATTGATCAAGATGATGTTTTAAAAATCAGTTCTAACTTTAATCAATAATAATTGATTCCAAAACAGATACATTTTATACCTTGATGAAAAATTTAGTAAATCCGATATAGAGTTATATTAGACCACAAATTTTGAATGATTGAATTATATTTATATAGGTTAATGAAAATAAGAAGTCATACATTATTTCTTATAATTGAGTCAAGAGAAAAAGAACAAAATTATTGATTATTTCTTAATAATGGTGTCAACTATCATAAAGGATGTTAAACTGATCCATCATAGGATGAAATAGACTAATGAATTCAGAATAGGATGACACCAATAATTTCATCAGATGTTGGATTATTTGTGTGAGCAATAGAAGACTATGATAGAAACTTTTATGTTATTTTTGATGTTCTGATTAAGAGTTCATATGGAGAATCTGTGTGAGAGGAATTTCAATGTTTACAAGTGTTCAATGTAATAAACCTCATTCAAAATTTCATATGTTTTAATCATGAGAAGAATTATTCTATATTTCATATATGATAATTTGGTGGTAATTATAATGATGAATCAGACTACAGATTTAGACTGAAGAAATATTTTTTAAATGTGAAGATGTTTTAAGATGTTAGTAGGTTCAATAATATTCATGAATCCCTCCAGAAGGATTGAGTAGAGTTGAAGAAGTAAAAGATAGAGAATGAAATTCATGAAAAATTTGACAATTTTGAATTTTTCTGAGCAGGAAAATGAATTACTTTTCCCTCCTTTTCCATTATGGGGTACTAATGTATAAAAAGATTAGTACATTTGTACTTCGCCAACTTGAACTATTCATGTGAATAGAATCTCAAACAATTGTATAACATGTATTGATATTTCGATCAAAATGTTAATTTTTTAGGTTAATACTGAAGAAGTTCCATTATATAGAGCTCTATCAGAGTGGGTTTCAATCAGATTAGAAAAGAATGTTTCAATGATCAAAATTCCATCCAAACTAGTCCATCGGATTGAGCCCATTGGAGTGACATTCATTAGAGAAAGGATCATCAGAATATGTTTTATTGGATAGGGGAAACATGATATAATGATTGATCTTCAAATTAGTTGTTGGTGGAATTACATAAGGGAATCAGGCTGAGGCCAATCAGGTGGAGACCACAAGACAATGGTTACCAAAGTGAGGATGATAAGACATACTCGTGCAGAGGAAGTTTTCTACATAGTATTTCTAGAGAATTTTCAGCACCATCAATATCCTCATTGAATTTTTTATGTCCTTGATGATTAAACACCTAAATTTTTTAGTTCAACCATATTTTGGTGGAAGTGAGTTATTTCTAAAGAGGATTAGAAATGAATATGGAAAGTGATGATTGTAACTATGGATACATAAAAATTTTTAAAAATGATTTTTCTATTGGGTTGTATGACCATCTATGGGAATGTGGATATGAAATGGATATTTATGGGCATAAAAATCTATAGAAGGAAATTTTATATATTGTTTTCATAATTGTTTACTTCTTAGGGATTTTTTATTTCCAAAAGATTATAGTGAATGAATCCATGTTTGTGTGACTATCCAACATGAAAAGAATTAAATATTTGTTCGAAACCTTATAAATCTAGTGTTATTTATTCCCTTTTATATTGTTTTGAATACGAATGGGGAGGTGGAGAATATATACTTGAGTGGATAAAAATTTCAAAAAGTAATAGTGGTTAACAATGATTACAAATAATGGTATCAAACATTCTTATAATATAAATAGGAACTAATGATTCACCCCTCCTATCAGTGGTTATGATCCTATATTGGAAAAAAAACTGCCCTTCTAAACATCACCATTCTTTATATTTAAAACTAACCCATCCATAGATACCCCATAAAAACTATCATACTTATATCCCCTCCCCAATACAACTATGTTGCCACAATAATCAGAACAGATTAAATGACTTCCCATGGATGTAATTATATACAGTCTGTAATAAAATATAAACACTCTTAAAAATGAACATATTCCTCAAACACAATAAAATTATTTTCGATCATATTTTATATATTAGTATAAATCGTCCATTGAAATAATGGATGGAATACAATCACTATTGAACTAAAATGCTAAAGGAGATCCAATCTCTGTGAAACCATGTCGATCATCTCCACTCTCTTGAATGGTCTCACATAATAGGGAACAATATTTTACAAATTCAAAACATTATTGTGTTCCAAAATATGGGATCCTCATAATAATACCCAGTCACCCATCTCAAAATCAAGGTCCTATCATTATTGTTCTATGTAATACCTCTACCAGCATCGGAATGTTGTCATCTATTTACAGGTCAATTAAATATGCTATGAGGTCTTAATTAGGAGGTATAACAATATCACTACTAAATCACTAGCCTCCACCCAACACATAGAAGAATGGCACAATTTAGTTTATAGATAATTATTTAGGTCCATTTGTATTTTTTCGAAAACTATATTATTGGTTTAAATCCATAAGGGTAAACTTGTTCTCCCATGAACCACCATAATGTAGGATACATGAACGTAACATTTCCTCAAAGATATAATTGTTATCATTCGATATTTGAACATTTTATGAATGATTGGAAGTGATTAAATTACCATACATGCAAATTACCTTTCAGAAACTCATCCGGAAACACAATTATAATTTTTCAACAATATCTAAAACAATATATTGAAGAATCCAATGTAAGTGTAGTGTCTAGTTAACATTTATCTTAGAAAAATCTATTTTTAAACGTTATGTTGGATCAGTATGAATAAAATAATTTTTTAACTGTTACACAATTACACATACTATGTCACAAACACAAGGTTTCATTATTATCCCCATTATAAAACAAATGGATTACTCATCATATTTTTACTAATCAACTGTTAAAGTATTGTTAATACCCAAATATCTCCAACATTAATATTCCATCTTTATAAATTAATGTTTAATAAAATTAAAAAATACACACACATGGACTATATAGGATTAGTGAATTTGGAGAGTATATTAAATATTGTTTTTCACAAATTATATTCTATGTATCCCATAAAGAATATTTTATTTTGGGCTCTTGATAAACATACACTAAAAAACATTTCTTCATAACCTGAGAAAATCAAAAATAAGAAAGTGTGATCTAATATTCATAGTAAGGATAATCATTGGATATAATAACATAATACCAGAAGAATGGTATGTGGATATAAGAATATCATTTAAAACCCATACATTTTATAACATTGATCTTTAACATTATTCATCTAATTTTACAAGGCTATTCATAAGAAACAAATAATAATCGAATCAAAATAAATATGTCGTGAGAAAATAAAATTTGAATAAGACAGAGAGTTTTGAAATAATCAATATAATAGAAAATATTATGTAACATATGTCAACCAATAAACTCTTAACATGATTATATTTGTCTAAACCCTCATATACCAACTTGGGGATTGGGATAAACTCTTGTGTTCCTGATTTTAAGCTTTAGATAAACTCCCTCATACCCTCTTTATTCACTTTCCACAAAGATAAAAATTGATCAATTGGATGAACATATAGGTGATACGTTCTCAATATGTGTATATAATGTGATTTTTTACAAGTGTATAGTATACTATCACCCTAATATTTTTATACAACCACTTGGTAAACCAATTTTCCCTTTACAACTATATTTAATTTATTCTATTGTTAATAATCAGTATGGTCAAAAATAATTTTACCAAATTTGATAATATTAATTATAATTGTTATATTTATGTAATCCACCTTTCCAAATATAATTATTATAAGTGGAAAAATGAAATTTAAAAATAATCTCTTAGAGGTGACAAAAAATTCGGTTTCCATAGAAAATCTCTTCAGATGTTTAAAAAGTATTTTTAACATAATTAAATATGAAATTGATTATGATGAACTAGTTAAAAATAAAATATTTATAGTATGAATAATTTTAAATTTAATTAAATATTAAACTAATTATAAAGGTTTTAAATTATATAATTAAAATTAAAATTCATAATAATCACTAGTATTTTTATTATTCATATAAAAACATTTCTTCATTGAAAATTCTAAAAAAGACACCCCATTAATAATATTAAATGAGGAATTTAAAAATGAATTTCATTTTTTGAAATAAATTTTCAATAATTTTCTAAATTTAATTATAAAAATGCTTATGTAAAATTTAATAAACATACATCTTCGAAACATATATTTTTTAATAAATAAAAATGATTTATTATTATATCATGCCTAGAAAACACGGAATTTTAGAATATGTGATTGAAAATATGATATATAAAATTCATTGAAAGAATTCTTCAATTTTTTTTAATATATTGAGATACAAAACATTTTTGTGCTTAATTTTTTTTAGAAAACAATATCATTTATTTTCAAAATGTTATAATATATTATTTCTTATTAGTTCATAAAAAATAATTGATTTTATATATAAGTGTAAACCATATATTGTAATAATTTTGTTAATTATATTTGTAACTTCTATACGAATGGATAAATGATAACTATCATATAAAATAATAATATTTTAATAATAGATCATAATTTGTTTAATCTCAATGTTTTGTGTAATGCATGATATAAATAAAATTAATATTAATAAAAATAACTATTTCATAAAATATTGAGGAGTTATATTCTATTCCAGATAAATTGAATTTATCTCTGAAAATTGATCCTACTAATAAAAATAATGGAGAATATATATACCTCGTTACCTCCATTCATTCCCAAATAGCTTTCAAAAGCTGGTGTTTTTTCCACAAAACATTGACCAAATGAGTGGTCTTGTTTCATAAAATTGGTAATCCACATTATAGAATCTCAAATATTTTATTCCTAATAAGAAATATCTTGATATAATCGTACACCGTAAATGTTTTATACATATAAAGGGTTGTTTATTTACATCATCCAAGATATACATGGAAAACATTTTGAACTTGAGTGATTTTTGGTGGAATCACCAATCGATATGATATTATTCGAAAATGATCAAAAAAAATTATAAGGGACCGATATACCTTGGTATTAGATTTCTATTATATCATAGTCAAAATTTCATCCTTATGTTGTGCTTAGATGTATTTACACAAAATCTCATATAATAATAAATGATGGTGATTTTCTTATTCTCGAGTAACCAATATATCAAAAGATCCTTAATATAATGTAAATTAACTACTTTTATCACTTTTTATCATCGAATAAATATTTTTATCTGAGGTTATTAAATATTAACATATATTAATATGCTGAATTAAGAAATTAATCTATAAAACCACATAAAAATTTCAACTAAAACCTTTCTAAAAATGTTTAACCTTATGAACCATCCAAATTTTATAATCTATAATGAAGATCACGGAATTTACAAAAATCAACTTAAGATAAATCCCCTATATTTCCTCAAGTATCTTTTAATGGACACATTAATAATTTTGGAATACACTGATAGTATATTATATTAAAGGATGTTATTTACTATAATTAAAATAAATCCTCAAAGAAAACAGACATTCTTCCTAATTACTTAATTAAAACCATAGGTTGTTAAATACATTCCAAAAATCCAAAATATGTTTTAAAATCCCTTAATTGATAAATTATACATGTTTTAAAAAAATTATTAATCTTTTTCCAATTCATCAATACTATCAAATTTAATTTATCTATATCAATTATCTCTTTGTCCACACAAAACACTATTTTGTCAACATCAGGAACATATTATTTGTTATCTTCCCCAAATCATGTGTTTTCTATAGAATACCACTATGAGATTAAATCACATTTCTAGGTCAGCGGTGAAATTAACCATATTCATTCAAATCCTTGATTAAAAACACATATGGAGAAATATATATATTTTTCATGATTATTTAAATCCAATATATAAACACTTTAGTCATTATAATTCATTCATAAAAAATTTTTTAGGCTTCAACATATTATTACTTAATACCTATTTACAACAATATATAACTTTAATTTTTAATTAACCTTCATCAACATTAATTTAATTGTTATTATAATGTTCACCATAAAAAATGTATTATAACATCTCGTTTCATTTCTATTTCACTCATTGCCTCATTATCATTAGAAGAACATTCATTACTCATAAATCCTTATTGATTTAATTCATGAGATTTGTCAATATTGAGTCAATTTTTGATAATTCCATATTTTTCCACATTTTAAAAATTCATCCATTTATAATAACAAATGGAGAACAATATTCCCTTATGTTTATTTGATATAAGTTTTCAATTTTCCTCAGAAATTATATACTATGTACCATTCACCTCCATAAATATTTTTTTGTTCCCATGAGAAATACCATTGAGTGATTCTTCCTACATTATTCAAATATAATAAGCATAATATTCATTCCTCCATGGTCTCTACCACAAACACTCAACAAAATCTACACATATTGTGTTTGGTTTGTCCAATAGTAGATTAATGCGGATGTTTTAAATCAATTTTTGTGATAACTAATTAGAAATAATATCTACATTATTTACCCTAGTAATATTCCAATTTGTCTTCTCTTCAATGCATTATCTATCATATTCAACATTCTCCCAGATCCTCCTAGTCTCAAATATTGTTTAAAATAAGAAAATAATAGCATGGGAAGTAATATAAATTTTGGAAAACTAAATAATCATAAAAGAATATTGGATGTCTAAATAATGATACCGAATTATTATCATATGACACCATAGGATTAACCAAGATCATATGAATTTATCATCTATATGGATAATGCATAATTTTTACTAAAGAAATTATGAATTTACAAAAATATAACCCTCATGACTATTATACTATGTGCATAGTAAGGCCCATTTTCATATACCGAGTAAAGCTCATATCAAGCCTCACATTCCTTTCCTAATTTTCATACCCATTGGTACTTTTGTTATAGATCAAAGTCCAATCATATTATCTGTAAATTAAATTATTTCTTGTTAAACCTAATTAGCTCTTAATTACCAAAAATTTATTATATTATCTAATACATAAGCTTAATCTGTGGGTTATCAATAAATATTTCTCATCATTATTTCAAATGGTTAACTAAAAAATTCATTAGATAACTACTTTAAAGACCCAAACGTCTAATACTAGTAAATTAAATTATTTTTAGATGAATATTAAATTTATTTAAAAAATACACACCCCTGGAACATTTATGATTTGTTTATTTGCAGACTAGATTAACTATCTTATAAATCCCTAAATGATATTCAATTTCTCTCCCAAAGATCATCTCCTTCAATAATCCTCCAATATATAACTTAGTTAAAACCATTCTACATAACACAGGAAAAGGAAATATAAGATTGGGTGAGATCATATGATTAGTTAGGTTAAACATTGTAGATATTGACATAAAAATTTTATACGGATATGAGAATATGAGAAAATAATTAAAACCATACCTTTAATACCACATGTCATGAACAATAGTCATTAGAAAATTCATGTCAGTTTATAATGCATGAATTAAAGGGGAATAATGTAATATAACTAACGATAGAAAATATTTACATAAGATATATATTTTCAGAATAAAAATTATCATAGAAAATTTCTTGTTAATGAAATATAAAAATATATTCAAAGAATTTTATTACTGGGATGAACACCCATATAAATGTTTCAATCATGGGATAAACTCCCATGAACCCTCTTTTATGCTTCATATAACCATCCATGCACTCGTTCCTTTCACAAGAAAGAAATCACCAAAATGGGAAATTATTGAACAATTGACGAGATGATGTTGAAATATGTACATCTAATCAGTGTTTTACAAATTTGTACATCACTTTAACCCATATAGTTTTTATTCATCACTTGGTAAATGTTATTTAACCTTAACAATAATAATTAATTTTTACTATTTTTATCACACATATAGGGAAAAAATAAATTTGCCAAATAAGAGAATATTTATTATGATGATTCAGAATATGGAATAAATTTTTCTAAATTCAATTATCATTTGGGGAAAATTTTAATTTAATAATAAACAAGCAGTTCTAAGAGAAAACATTTATCTAATGATAAAGGAATTATAAGCCTGAAATGGTTTCATAGAAAAAATCTGTGTGAAATTTACTCAAATAAACTAAATTGGATTAACAAATATGAAATTAAACTAATTTTACTTTAGTTCCTTTCAAATAAATTAGGATGATTCTGAATGAATTAAGTGAAATAAAAATTCTTAATAAAATCAAGAATTTTTCATTATTCATTGTAAAATTTACCTTCTCAAAATTTTCTCCAAAATTAAACATCAGATAATTTTTCATAATCATATCAAAAATAAATATCTTTTTCTTAAAAAATTTAAATTTATCAAAAATTAATTTGAAAAATATTTTCACAAAATGAAATAAAAATATTTTTTAAAAAATATATTTTTAAGCATAATAATGGATTTGTTATTATGTCATGCCTAAAGAATTTGATGAATATTAAGAAATTTTATTTAATATATAATATAGAAATTCCATTAAAATAATTTACCTATTTTCTTTATAGTTAATTTAGATAATACATGTTAGTGGAAATATAAAATAATTGTTTTAGAAAATGAATTAAATTATTATAAAATGTTTTTCTTGTTAGTTTATAATTAATTAGTGACCAAATATTTCAATTAATATATCACTGTAATGAAAATATATTTTCATAACATAGGAAATTTTATTCATACCCTCCATTATAAGGGCTAATAAGTATCTATCATGTTAAATAATAATATATTAATACTATGTCATTTTTCATTTAATCTCGGTGTTTTGTATGACAGGAGATATCAATGAAATTTAAATTATTTGAAAAAATTATTTCATAAAATATTACCATGTTATAAAGATGTTAGATAATATCATGTTTCAGTTGATCATCTATCACCTCCTAATAGGTTGTACATTGTATGGAAATACATATGAAATAATTCTTCATTTACAATAGCGTACACTATTATCACATTTCATTATATATATTTATAATCCATGTGTGAACCACCCTCCATGATGTGGCCCATGCCCTCATCATCTATTCAGGAATACACTTGGGAACCCAAGAAAACCCATGGATATAATGAGTTTCCTCATCATTTGGGGTTGATCCAGGTGGTCCCCACTATTTGTAGTTGTTTTACTAAAAAAAATTATATTTTATAGTCTCAACCTATTTATATTGAAAATATATAAATGAGTAATAGAGAAGGATGTTTGGTATTCTCAACCATAGTTCCCCCAATCATCCATGTTAATAAATATGAAATATGACATTGATTTCCACTTATAATTTGAATCTTAAACTTAATGGCCTTGTATCATTTAACTTATTTCATTATCTATAATGTTTCCCTTTAAGGGGTTTTAATCATGGTCATTATCTTAGGAATACTGATACTAAACCATCATAAACTACTGATGGTTTGGGTCATATTGTGAGAACATATAATTTAGTGCATTGTAGTTAGCATGCACATATAATCTCTCAACCATCAGGTATTACCTCTAATATTTTGAGGACGGAACAGATATTTACATATTATGGTCAGTTTATGGGTAATTATGTTAATATGTACTCAGATACCTGAACCCATTTGCAACTACTTAACTTCATTATATTATTAATGATCCCTTTTTTAATCCCTGATATATCGTAATTAATGATGTACTCTCAAGAAATCTTTGGTAAAACCTGGATCATCCCTTTAGTCAGCCATTCCTTTAACTACTAAAATTTAATATATTATGTTTTATACTATAAGAACTTTAATCAAATTTTATTTCAGTCTCTCAGTGGAGATTCCAAATTAAATAATTCAATGATGATCATATTTGAAAAACTATATAATAATATATAGGTTTTTTTATGAGTAAATGAAATTCATGGAACTCTTATAAGAAACAACTCTTTCAACATACTCATATAATAAAGTGAGTCCTTCCCCAGATATATTTGAACTATGATTTAAAATTTGTCTATATAACAATAAAACATTGAGAGATTAATATATAGATGATTATAGTATGTGTTTTCAGGCTAATATCCTAGCGTTGAATGTATTTTTCTATCAAATGTGAGTTTATGTTATTCTGATAATGCAAGAACAATTACAATGTTTAGATACCGATGAAAGGAATAATTCATTTTGGCTATAATTTCATTGATATCCTTACTCAGACAGTGCGATAGTATAAAATACATTTAAATACCACAACTCATTCTAAATGAAGTGAAAGGGATATCAGATGGTCTGACCCTTACCTTTTGATAACATGATCTCAAAAAATCATAGAGGGAACCAATGAATCAATCATATTTCATCAATTCTAGGATGTGGAATATAATTCTCAAAAATATATGGTATATATTATAATAGTTTAAACATATCCAAAATAAATTATATACCTTTATACAGATAGGACTAATTAACCCCACTTAAATGTACTTGGATGTATAAACCCATTGGACTCTAGGTAGTTTAAATGTGTGTTAAGATCCTATATAACTTTAAAATAATTACTATAAGAAAAAAATAAAAAAAGGTGTAAATATTTCATTATTTCAATAGTAAATTTCACTTAAATATAAGGTATACAACCTAATAAACCATTACGTTTACATCAATGAACTACTTCAAAACTAAATGGAAAAGAGTCAGACACACTCCCTCATTATCTATACCACACATATGGATTGAGCTATATTCTCTCCATTTTAAAGAATATATAGTACTATGTGACCCATATTAATTTCCAAATCTATAATAGTAAAATTATTAACTCCCCAAGATTCTAATTAGTTTTTTCCCAAAAAATATTGAGAACACTAAGAAGGTGGGGGTGAATCGGTGGTTCTTTTTACATTTATAATTAGGATTCACAACTCCTTAAAAACAATATATTAACATATAAAACATTTCATTGTTTTGATCAAATCAAATAATAATAAAAAATTCTACATTCATAAGTAAAAATTATAATGATAAAGTATCACATGATATCTATAAGGTGTGGTACAAATACTTACTCCTTCCCATGTTGTATTGTCCCACCAAACTAGATTTATTAATTAACTTATTTTTAGAATAAAATGAAACTAGCAGTGAAACATTATACAATACTAGTAGAAAAATTCCTTATATAGATGGTTATAAATCCCAACTATCCATTTCATCTACCAATTCCTTCAATCAGTCCTTCTCTACAATTGGTCATTATCCATAGTTACAACCTTCAATTTTCTTCTTCTTTTTTATCATCTTAATAATATCTTCAAATCCTTCACAAGTAAGATGAGTCAAACATTACCTAAGAATAATATTAATTAATGTGGAATATTTTCCAAGGGAATTGATGGTATTAAAAATTATTCTAGAAACTCATTTCAGAAATCTTGCTCAATAGAGTCAGTTTGATCTTCCATGATGGTTAACCTCTATGTGATTGTATATCTAGTCTATTTATCCTTCTTATATTACTTATTAAATTTGCTGGAAACTCAATCGTAAAGTCTTAATTTCTCATTTTGATGGTACATTATATGATGATCCTCATTCTGATGGATATCACTTCAATTAGATCACTCTCATGGACTATCTCAGAAAAAGTTTAGTCCATTGAAACATTCCTCATTGATCTGATTGATCCAAACTCTAATGGAATCATTCTGATTGAACGTCCTTAACATCAACCTAATTTTTTTTTCATAAATTCAATAATACTTACAAAATTTTAAGAGCTATATCATATGTGAACGATCAACATTTTTTGTGCTATATAAATAAATGAAATGTGGTCTCCATTTATAGGGTATCCTAATATAGTAAGTGAAGGATACTGAAAATCATTCCATCTTAAACAAATTTTATAAATCATTAGTTATCCTTAAATATATGATCAATAGTTATCTTATTAAATTTTAAATAATACTTCATCATGCTTCAAAAATCTTCAAACCTCTTCATGTTTACATAAATTTCCTCAGTCTGATTCGTCATTATGATTTTCCATTCTAATTCTTCATTATTATGAATACATACAACAAATTCTTAATTATGTTTCTTTGTACCAAATGATCATATATGAAAACTATATGACTTATCATTATTTTGAAACACATGAAATGAAAATTATTTCATAAAAATATAACCTCTTTTAAACACCAGAAGTATTCTTTTGAAGATTCTATGTTTCAACCCCTAAATTTATGACATTGAAAACCATTCCCAATTATATTTAAAGTATTTATCCTTTACATCTATTCATCAGAATGATGGTCCAACTTCTAGTTAAATTATTGGTGTCAGCCAATGCATGATGGATTGTTCTCTTCTTTACATTGATGAAAATTTTCAGTGCTAGTCTAATGAGTCATCGCCTCCTTTTAGGAGACAATAACTACTTGTGTACATTTTTATTGACTCAATTGATAGAGAAAAAAGTATGACTTCTTTTTTCTTAATGGAATATAAATAAAACTAAAACATTTTTTTTATAATTATTAACCTAATAGAACTCTATATCTGATGTCTTAAAGTTAAAAAAAAAATTTATAATAAAATCAGTGTCAGAATCTATTATTATGGTTCTATAGAAAACTGCATCTTAAGGATAGATGTTAGTAGTGAAAAATTTTAATCCCCAAGATATTTTACATCTCTGATTAAAATACCATTAAACCTATAATAATAAACCTATATCACATAATATTTATATCTAGTGGAAAATTTTTCTATATAAAAACTAGATTTTTTATTTTCCATGTTTTAAAAAATAATTCGTTGAAAAATGTGTTGGGAGATCTATACATATGAACTCAGAATAGAAAAATACTTATTCACAAAATTTTCATATTTAAAAAATTTCTTCTTCAATCATGAATTCTTCATGAATTTGAATATGATTAATAATGGTCTAGAAACATTTTACTTCTGATGTAATGTATTATTCGGTTCTAACCATCTAGAGAAATATTTTCTTCATTCCGAGGTTAAATATTATTGGAAGCATCATCTATCCTCATTCATTCCCAATTCATTCATCAATAGTTTCTAATATAACATAATACATTTTTGAATTACAAAAACTAAAAACATCATTTAGTTTTCAATAGATCCATTAATAATTTTAAATAATTTCTCTTTCTTATCTTCACATTCATCCCTTACTCAATTCGATATCCAATAGATTCCAGGATTCTATCAAAATCTGAATCTGATGAAGCATAATCATTGACTCTTTCATATAGTGTGAGTTAAATAATATTGATCTGATTTCTGTGCCTACGGTTATGGATCCTATTAGAAAATTTACACACACCATTATTTAATTTGGATTCTAATTAACTTCTTCACATTTAGTTTTTCTTCAACATAATCAAAATATTCACCTATTGAGAAAATAATGCAACCAAAAACACAACTTGTTCCCAATAATGAAAAAAATTATAGTTTAATGAATCATTGTAGTATTGGTAAAACACCTACTAGTTCATATAAATAATAAGATAAACATCATTTATCATTAGGATAATGATATAAGAATGAAATTGGTATCTACAAAATTAAATAGAAAACTATATACTAGAAAAATTACCCACATATAATATTTTTAATGACATGTTTATAAAAATGCCTTTATAAATAATCAAAGGATAACCCAAATACATCTAATAGATGAGTATAAATAAATGAATGTGGTAACATTTCATTAATCACTAAACATTCTATAGTATAATCCACCAGTATCATACTTATGAAATTTTTAGGACACATATCCTCAATATTATGATTAGGATAGATCTAACACAACAAGACCATGCCACACATCTAGGTCCCAATATATGCTTCCTATTAATGAAAACTGTATTGGTTGTACTAATCCTATAATGAGATACCAAATCCTCCTCCTCGACCTATAAAACTAGTGTAACTCTAGCTACCCTTGCATTATAGAACTACTTATCCAAATCCAAATCCATTAACATTTCTATATACTCTACCCCCTACTGACCCTTGATCCTTACTAAAAAACCACTACATGTGTCCCAATCATAAATAATTTGGAACTCTGGTTCTGTTTGTGTATTTTAGGGATGTTTATAATTCTATCTCTCACACTGAAATCCCTATATAAGATGTTACACTTGGGATGGACAATGTTGTTCTCTACTCTAACCGCTAACATCCTATTGATACTCCTTGAAAAGGGACCTCCTATTTCACAATGATCCATTACTAATTGCATTTGGGATAAAAAATATCATGGAACACTTTCCTCTAGATGTTGCTTCTATATAATTATGGCAATGTTCATGACATGTAAAAATTAATTAAAAATAAAATAAAATTCACTTAGTCCAAAATATCATACCTTAGTATATCCCAAAAACTATTATCCATGAACATCTAATCCATCACTAACATTATAATTAAGCACCAAGGATATGTAAATTTTTATACATATTCTAATAAAAATATATGTATCATCATCAAATACATGAATTCTGAGTCCTTCTATTCCCCAATATTCCCCATATTTGAGTGATCAGGTAAGATTTTTAGAAATTCTACCATATATAGCCTGAAAAAATTTGATTACCCAGATTATGATATCTAACTAATTCTTCACTTTAACACTTATAATGTGCACAAATAACATCACCTCCTATTTGGGTGTTCATATAGGTATTTTATAATAATTTTGATGGCCTCAAACAAGAACTCAGTGTACTTGGGACTTCCCTCACTCATAAATAATCAAAGGATAGAAAAATGAAACTCCATGGAAATATTATGTACAATTAGAAAATTTTCATGGATTTTTTCCAATTCATTATTAGACTCATTGTATGAATATCAAAACAAACAACACATCAATATACCTTGTGTGAAAGGATGATTTTTCCTCATGACCTCTTAATAATTTTCTTCACCATCCTCCTCAAACATAACCATAGGTCAACATGTATGTATTTTTTTACATTTCCATATACATTTCTAATAATTTTTCACTAATATACTTATTTATGTCTCATATTAATTAATGTAAATATAAGAACAACACATAACTATTCACTACATTTTATATAATATAAATCCTAAAACCCATGTACTCTAACTAGACCCATTTACCAATATATATGATGAATAATATATATAAATAGGGTCCACATTATACAAATTGGATTCAAAATATCTGAAATTTTATATTTCACATTAACTAGAGTCTCGTAACTAAGGATTAGTTGAAAAATAACATTGATTAATAGTTGTATAATAAAAACAATTATAAGTTTAATGGGAAGTTTATTCAACCAATGCACTACATCAATAAATATAAATTATATTTACTAATATCTAAATCACCTTATTAATTAGATAATTAAGATTTTACCATAAATTTATCTTCAAAAAATACTTAAACATTACTACTTTTAATTTAAATAACTAACCCTATTATATAATTAAGGAAACATATATATTGCAATCACACTATTCAAATTAGAATGTTATATGCCTTTTATGATTCACAAACACACAAACTATTCTTAATCCATCATAGAAAAAAACATAAATAAAAATTCTAAAATCATGTTCATCATAGTAGGAGCATAAGATAAAAATATAATCCGAAAATTAAACAAAGAACCTTAAAATGTTGAATTTCCTCAAACATTCTCTATCTACCCCAGGGCATGATTTATATACAATGTTCTCAAAATTCAATTACTTATTTCTACCATATGTAAATATCCAGAAAAATAAATGGGATCTGATACCGCTTTCTAAGAAACCCATATAGGATCACTAAAATTTTATCACACTAGTTTGGTTAGAGAGCCACCTGAGTTCTTAATAATATAACATAGTCCACCCACAAGAAATGAGGGTAGTAAAAAATAATCTATAGAAACTCTACATGTAAACACCCGGACTCAAAAATCGCAGATCTCGTCCATTAACTTATTACATTGTCATTTCTTCAAGATTCAAATCTTAAAAGAACGATTTTTTTTAATTATTTTGAATAATATATTAGACACATGATACTCTTTTTACACTGTGAAAAGCGAATAATACATAATATATAAATGAAATCCAATACATTTCATCCTTGAAAACTCATTCAAAGATATCTTCTTCATAACTAGGGGAAATCAAATAAAAATAAGTGTGAGATCAAATGACTAGTAAGGGTTAAGTACAATGGAAGATATCATGAATCAATAATGAATAATCAATACAAGGAGGTAATAATTAAACATAGAAGAAATTAAAATGATTGGATAAATAATAGACAACATTTCAAATTAAATAACTGAAAATGCATGCCATCAAATCAATAAACTGAGAATGAAATGCATTCATATATTTTGACATATTTAAAATATCATAGATAAATATAACTGAATTATAATTAAGAAAAATCATAATTATTGTATTTAATGTTTCCTAGGTATATGGTATCATTTCCATTAATACCATTCATAAGATATTTTAATACATACCAGGCCAAACCCCATCTAATTTGGCTAATTAATTAATCCCTTGAGACTATCGATACCTCAAGTGGATTACATTAAATGATCTCTAACCATTTCATATTATTCTATTGAATTCCTTATATATTTAGTAATCTATTTATATAGTAAACACTGTTCATATTGTTAAATCAGTATAGAGTAAATAATTAAGATTTATCAATATTTCCCAAGTTAATCTAATAAATTTCATAGTTTACACCATATATAATTTTTTTGTAATGTTTTTGAAATAATTATGTACATTATAAAATAGAATTTATATTTAAAATAAAAAAAATTATAATAAAAAATTATTAAAATAATGATAAATTTTTTATACAAAAGATAAAAATCATAAAATAATGTGAGATTTGACAATAACTTTTACCATTTTGTAAATTTAAAGTCAATTACCCCATGATGATATAATTAAAATGGATAATTAAAATATTTTTTTATAAATATTTATTCATGATATTTAAAGTCATATTGAAATTATAAAAGCCACATATAATTGAATTTGTTTATAATAACAAATAGGTTTCAATAGTATGCAATGTTAAATGACATCCTTGAACTTACTCTCCAATTTTTTTTAGCGCACATTACACTTTTTTATATTGGATTTAACAATTTTAAGAACTTATAAATTACCTATATTAATATTTATAACATAATATGAAATAATTTTATAAAAACTTATCACTATTTTGTAAATAATTGTACATTATTTTCATTCTTCTGAGTGTTAAGTGACTTGTTTTTCAAGTATATTTTTACTTTTTTAATTCTCTAACGAAGATCATGATGTAATCATGTATAGATTTTACACCATTAATAAAATATTATATTTATATAGTACATAATTTTCATTATAAATCATAAAATTTGGTGTTATGAAATGAAATACATTGTTCATGGAGACTGTAGGTCATACAAACAAATGAAAATTCATTCAAATTTCATTTTATATTAAGAGATATAAAAATAAAGGATAATTATCTATATTATTATTAAAATATAATAATTATTTCATATATATTTAATATTTTTTAAAAACTTCCTTAATACAATCCATGTAATGCTTGAATGAATCACATTACTTTAAGAGGTGGTAGCCTATCGTACACACAAACGACATTATCTTATTTCAAAAAATAGAATGAATGAAGAATATGTAATTTAATAATTCAATAAGAATCAATATATTAAAAATACAATATATATAATATATAAACTATAAAAATATCACTATTCTATATAATGAATGGTGGTAATGGAAGAACGAATGAAATCAGATTGTGGGGAGGTAGTCTGGCATACAAATGGATAATGACTATGTGTACCAATTCATATAAGTGTGTGTGGTTGTATTTTATACATTTAATATAAAAACATATTAGTATATTTAATAAAATTATGTAATTATATAATCAATATAAAATTATAATTTTATGTACTAGAGAAAAACTAATATAAATAAGAATGTTGATCAACATTGACTATATAATGGGAAATTCCCATTAGATGACACTAAATGACATCATTGAATAAATTTATTCCCAAATTAAGGATTATTGGATGATGGTAGGGTGTTTGGGGTTTGAATTGGGTGTATTTCTTCCTATCCAAATTTATTAAGAGGAGAGAATAAGTGAGGGTACTGAGTTCCCATTTATATTGGTGGAGGAGAAACATTCCTATAAATACCAAAAATATAAAACTCATGGGAGGTATACATTACATCATGTTCCTATAGTAATGAACAATATTAGATAAAATCATGGATAAGACTAAAATATGGATATAAAATGGCTGTACGAATGGATTCTAGTTCATTTACCCCTTAAGTTTATTGTTTACACCATTGATAAAACCATTTTTCTCTTATTTCCTTTAATTAATTTTATTTTTTTTCTTATATTTTTGTCAAAAAAATTAATTTTACCAATTTATAAATTATAAAATATTTTTATTCTCAATATGGAATCCATTTTTCAAAAATAAAATATCATAATTAGTTGACAATATATTAAAAATAATCCCCTATAGGGAATGAGAAAGCTGGTTTTTAAAGTGAAATGCTTCAAAATATTACTATGTTTTTATATCTACATTTTATATAAAAATGACTCAAAATAAATTTATTTTATTAACATATATATAATTAAAAAAAATAATCTTTAAACACAATTAAAAATATAATTTTATGTTATAAATTATTTAGATGGAATGTATGTTTTCAATTAATATTTACTTTTTTTGACTATTCATAAAAACATTTAAATTCCTAGAAACATACCAAATATTAACCGTATTATAATATTAATATTATGCATTAGAAAATTAAGATTATTTTTTTAAAAAAAATTCATAAATGATTAAATATATCATTTTAATACTAGTGGACTATTAAGTGATGGAAAACATTATTTAGAAAGATAGAACATTTTATAGGTAAAAATGGTTGTGTTATAATAATATAATTATAAAATAAATTGGATTAAAATATATGAATTTTTATAATATAGTATATATAAATTTAGTTATCCTCATCCACTAATAGTAATTAATTTAAATTATTTGGATAAACCAATTTGGCACATAAAAATAATTTTTAATAAAAAACATTTCCTTCGTATTAAATTTGTTTCTAAATTCATTTAGAATTACATGGAAATAATTCAACCATATATATTCATATGTTATATAATCCAATTCATAATCACTAATTTAATTGATGGGAGAAAAGATTCATCTTAAATAAAGATATTTAAACTATTCGGTAAAACTCAGTCTTGGGTATAGCGTAAGAAATCAAAGAAAGTCATTATTGTATGTAATATATGATAACTCAATATTGAGTTCATATAAATTTATCAATAAAATTAAACTAATCCAAAAAGGAAAAGATTTTAATGTCTAGTGGCATAAAATGATTCCATCCTACAAAACGTTTATCATTGAAAGTTCATGGATACTACCTTTAAAGGAAATGGGGATATTTCTTCTTCATAATATCCTATGGTTCCTATGTTGATAGCTGAATATTGTGATTTCTCTTGAGTACGTTTACCAGAAGAGTCATTTAATTTCTCAACACATTCTCCTAGGAATCTAGAATATTAATGTGTTCTTCTAAGTATGAAAGTGCTGGTTCAAAATCTATCTCATCATGGTGATTACATGCATTGGGTCTGGTATGTACTTCCATTGAAACATTATGTGGATCACATCATGTAATTTTGAGAGTTTATAAAGAATTTACAATTGATAAGTGAAAATATATTTCAATCAATAATTTCATAGGGTCTGATATACCTATGGCTCAGTCCCTCATTCTTAATGAACACTGTAATACCATTCCATGGATATATATTCAAGACGTTTTTTTATCCTGCATGGAATTAAAAATATATCTGTAGATTATTTCCTTTTTTATTTTTCATATATTAATATTCCTTAATGTGAGCCTAAATAGCCTTTAACATTCTGGTTTCTCTTCAATAAGTTATATTCCTACATGTATCATTTTTCTTACTTAATCTCAATATGTTAGAGTGTTACATCTCAATCTATATAATTCTTTATACGGAGCCATGTTAATACTTAAATGCAAACTATTTTTATAGGGAAACTATGAAAAAGTAATATATAGATCCAAAATATAATTAAATTTGATTGAACATTGTCTAAAAATAAATTACATTGTTTTAATACATGTTTAATACTATCTACTAATTTGATGATGTTAGGTGGTTCTCAAATGAATATTAAAATCAAGAGACTTCTAAAGACTCATCGTGAATTTCGATGTAAATAGGGGAAGTCAATTATAAAAAATTATTAGTGGTCAACTAGGAATTATCCCAAAAAATCATTAACATAGATCCTAGTGACTATTTAAATAAGTAAATCATCTCCTATAGTATTAAAATATGAATATTTGTTTAAGTGATGAAGGATATCCCATATTGCAACATTCTTTCATGGTGTCATGGATTGTTCCACGAAAAATGACATATTAATGTCATCCACATTCCACTTAAGAATAGAAAGAGGTTGCATGAATCCTATCAGATCATTCCAAAAAGATTATACTATTTCACAAACCAAACATATGGACACATAATTATCAATTATACACTTCATTTTGTCCCATAGAAATTATTTATTTAAATCCTTGTACAGCTTTGTGCTACAAGGAGGTATAGATATTATTGAGCTATGAGCATCATCCAATAATTCCATTTTAATATAAGGAATATATATATCACATAATATATTACCAAATTTCATAACACCATCTTCACGTATGATTGCTACTAATTTACAATTATTCCCAACATCAATCTTGTAGGAATGTTCCCATCATCAATTTTAAAATTAATTATATTATATAACAGAGATGGCTTTCCAATCATTTGAAAATTGATTGACATCATCCCTTCCTTAGAAATTACCCTATCTATATTCACTATAACTATGATAATATGATTCCTCCAAATCCTTATTTGTGTCAGAATTCAATGATCTTTCCCACTCAATGTGTAAAGACCCGTAAAATTCAAGGAAATTTTTTTTCGTAATTTTCTTTGGGATTTTATAAGAATGTAGTTTCTGACGGCACTTGATTCCGAGGACGGGTGTGCCCGTAATTTCTATCCGAAGTTTAGCTCGGGTGCGTTCAGTGAACAAACGAGCAGGAATTCCTATCTTTTGAAACGGTGCTCGGAATCGAATTCTGAGGAAACTGATGGAACTGCAGCACTGGTAATTGCTTAGGAATGCCTTTTCTGGAGTTGCGTTTGCTCGTAATGAGTTTTTAAATTTGTGGATTAAGTGTTAGTGAAATATAATTTTCATTAAGAATTTTATTTCTCTTCTCAATGAGTTAGAACCTAAGTGAAGAAGTTAGGGTGGGACCCACTGTTTATTAGTTTCTCTTGTGTGGATTAAAGGTGAGGTGGGGCCCACATGAGCCCCCACCTTTTCAATTTCTTTAACTCCCTTACTCCACATAACCCCCCACTTATGTTGTGTAACTCTTTTGAGTTTTCCTCTCCTCTCATTAAGTATGCCAACATAACAATTCAATTAATTAATTTCAGTTTTGAATTTTTGAATTGTGGCATGAGTTAATAAAATAAGGGTAAGCCTTATTTTATTTTGGTTGGATGTTGTGTGTGGACAATTGAGGAGATAGCTCTTGGGTGATTTCATCTTCATCACGATGAACACCAAGACACGACGATGAACTCCAAGACTTCGATGAAGAATGCCATCACCATAGAAGAGATTGGCGTATCATCTCTTCTCCTCTCTGCAGCCGGTGTGTGACCCCTTTTTCTGAGGATCGACGATGCACCCTCTTTCGATCTTCTTCCCGTGTCAAAGAAATGGAGACCCCACTTCCTCCTCGGACGTTCACCGTCAACATACGGAGCTTCACCTCGTCACGTCGTTTTCCGTGGCAATCCCCCATTCTAGCTATGCTCAAGTAGGTGTTATTTAATTATTTTGTTTTCTTGAATTCTACTTTGTCGTCCTTCGTGAATTTACGACCGGTTGCTATCAATTAATGAGAGTGGGCCGTACCGCACAAATATGGCCAAACCTCCTCCAATTTGAATGTTGTTTCTAATTTGGTTGGGACGGAATGGCGTGGTGTTGTCACACCACAAGGGATCGTACAACAAGTAATGCGCGGCACCGTCGCACCGCGCCGTGAAGTTGAACAAGGACGCGACGCCGTCGCTCCACGTCGAAGAAAACCGAAGACACCGTGGCCGGAGCGGGGCCATGGTGGAGGGGTGTGGTGCCGTCACACCATGCCGAATGAACCAGGTCGCGGCCGGTTCTGGGCCGCGGTGGAGCAGGGTGACTGGCCGCCGGTTCCAGGCCGCCGGTGTCGGCGAAGGAGGAAGGACCGGCCGTCGCCGGTCCTTGTTGGTAGAACCGGCCGGCCGGTGCGGGCCGGCCGGACAACGGAAAACTGGGGGATTCAAATCCCCCGGCCGGCCAAGCGAGCGGCCCCATAATGGTGCCGCGGTTACAGGGAAACCGGGGGGGGGGGGGGGGGGGGGGGTAGCGCCCCCCCCCCCCCCCCCCCCCCCCCCCCCGCGAGCAGAAATGGCTCGGCCGTTTGGCCGAGCCAGTCGGCGACGCGCGCCGGGTCGCCCGCCGGCCCAGGCCTTTGGGCAGGGCCGCGCCGGGTCGCCCGCCGGGCCAGGCCTTTGGGCAGGGCCGCGCCGGGCGGGGCCGACCCGGACCAGGGTCGGGTCGACCCAGTTCGGGCCGACCGGGGGGTCTCGGGCTGGGTCGGTCCGGGCCCGAAACCCCCGTTTCCGGACCTTTTTAGTATTTTTCTCATAACTTGACCTACGGGCCTCCAAAAGTCGCGCCGTCAGCGGCGATGCGATCCTTGGATTGAGACAGTCGTTTCGGTATATCACAATCAAGAACACCAAGACTTCATCGAAGAATTCCATCACCATAGAAGAGATTGACGTGTCGTCTCTTCTCCTCTCCCTAGTCAGTGTGTGACCCATTTTTCCGAGGATCGACGACGCACCCTCTTTCGATATTCTACCCATGTCAAAGAAAAGGAGACACCACTTCCTCCACGGACGTTCACCATCAACATATGGAGCTTCACCTCATGACTTCGTTTTCCGCGGAGAACCCCCGTTCTAGCTACGCTCAAGTAGGGGTTATTTAATTATTTCGTTTGTGAATTCTACATTGTCATCCTTCGTGAATTTATGACCAGTTGCTATCAATTATCAAGAGGGGGCCAGACCATACAAACACGAACGGCCCTCCTCCAATTTGAATGTGGTTTCTAATTTGGTTGGGATGGAATGGCGTGGTGCCGTCACACCACGCGGGATCGTACGGAAAGTAATTTGCGGCGCTGTCACACCGCGCCGTGAAGTTGAACAAGGACGTGACGCCGTCGTGCCGCCTCAAAGAAAAACGAAGACACCGTGGATGGAGCGGGGCCGCGGTAGAGGGGTGTGGTGTCATCGCACCGTGCCAGATGAACCAGGCTGCGGCCGGTTCCAGGCCGCGGTGGAGCAGGGTTACCGGCGGCCGGTTCTGGGCCGCCAGTGTCGGCGAAGGAGGAAGGATCGGCCGTCGCCGGTCCATGATGGCAGAACCGGCCAGCTGGTGCGGGCCGGCCGGACAAAGGAAAACCGGGGGATTCAAATCCCTCGGCCGTCCAAGCGAGCGGCCCCATTAATGGGGTTGTAGTTACAGGGAAACCGGGGGGACAGTGCCCCCCACTCCCACCCCGCCCCCCACCCCCCGCGTGCTGGAATGGCTCGGCGATTTGGCCGAGCCAGCTAGCGTCGCGCGCCAGGTTTCCAGCCGGGCTGGGTCACCGGACTGCGCCGCACCGGGCCGGGCCGACACAGTTCGGGCTGACCGGGGGGTCTCGGGTCGGGTCGTTCCGGGCACGAAACCCCCGTTTCCGGACCTTTTCGGTCTTGTACTCATAACTTTAGCTTTGGGCCTCCGAATGACGCGCCGTTAGTGGCGATGCAATCCTTGGATCGAGACGGTCATTTAGGTATATCACACTCAAGGTTTCAAAATGCTTTGGGTTCGGCTGGGTTGGTTCGTACACGAAACCAACCAGGCCCTCGGAGCAAAAATGCTAATATCTTGAGCTTTGAACGTCCGAAAGACGTCCGTCGACTTTGTTGAACTCCTCTAAGTGAGACAGATCTTTTGGATTACTCCGCCTGAGGTTTGGACACAGGTGAAGTATGGTCGGGTTGGTTTTTCCTTAAAAACCAACTGGGCCCCTGGGATGAAAAGGCCAATAACTCTTAGACCGGGCATCCGATTGATGTGCCGTCTGCGATGTTGAGTTCCCGTTGACGATACAGAACTTTTGGATACACCAACTCTAGACTATGTGTCAGTTGATGTATCAGCCTCTCGGCTCATGGAGCGGACCCTCCAGAACGAGCTTGCTGTGTGCAGGAACATTAGAGCTTGCTGTGACTGCTACTGTGACGACGACGACTGTGCAGAGATCCTCAGTGGATTCGATGGTGATATCTACAACACTCAGTGATTCTTTGTGGGTCAGTGCTACCAATCCTGTGTGTGTCCGATCCTGTGTAGGTCAGCACTCAGCACTCCTGTGTGGGCCAGCTCCTACAGATCCTATGAGGGTCTGATCCTGTGTGGGTGTTTGCGGGGGTTAGTTACCTATCGATCCTTTGTGGGTCAGATCCTATGTGGGTCATTGCAGGGGTTAGTACCTTTCGATCCTTTGGGGGTCCGACGACTTAGATGTATCAGTGGATATATCTGATCATCACTATCATCATACAAAGAAGTATACATGTGTGAGCTGAATCCTGTTTTTCATTCCATTATGGATTGTGTTGTACTATCCTGTGTGGATTTACGTTTTTCTTTCCAATGTGGAATGGGTTGTACTTGGGCTCAGATGTTGGAGCCGAATGATAATTGGTGACTTAGGTTTATGTATGGGCATATACCTAAGTAGTGTCAGATGTTACATCATGATTTTATCTTTCCTATGTGTATTATCCTTTGTGGATTTTGAGAGACCATTGGGGGTCTCGGGGTCCCTACTGATTAGCTTATACTCACCCCTACACGGGTTATGCCCGCACTACATTGTGTTGGTTGCAGACGATGGACAATGTCGATCGTGGTTGAGGCTTGGGGAGCAGGACAGTACCTAGAGGTAGATTACTGGGTGGGGTGTACTCGGAGCGGTCTGCTGGACCCAAGGAGCAGTGGAGGCTATCTGTACCCACCCTTCTGGTGGTATTTACAGTAGACATCTCGAAGTTGCGGCTTTACTTTTCAGTTGCTGTTTTTCCCTTTCCAGTTGTACTTTACATTCATTTTGTGTTTGTATAGTGGCCCACTTACTTTATGCACTTACTATTGTACTCTGTTTTTACATAGTGTATATTTCTACTGCTTGCTTGCTCTGTGGTGTTTTTTTACTTTACATAGGTAATGCCTTCTCTTTTTATCGGAAATTTATGCCTTGGTTCTAGTCGCCAGCCGCCTGGCCTATGGAAGGCGGGCTTGGGGTAGTCACGGCACGGACTGGAGGACGGGTCGTGACACAGTGCATATTATACATTGTTTTCTTTCCTTGGGTGGTAGTGTATTGACCTATTATAATACTTTACTAGATCATTGGATTGAATAAGAAATATATATATATATATATATATAATGATTTATTTTTGGATTTTGTGATCTCTGTTCACATTACATCATTCTCTATAGAGATATTGTATCCATATCATCAAATTATTGAATTCATCTGCCAACTCATGATCATGCATTGAGATATTCTATTCACAATTATTCAATTTTCATGATTCATTTGAAATAAATTTATCTTTTTTATTTTTAAACAACCAATTCCATTATTTGATGCATCAATATATATCATTGACCCCTCATTTTCAAATGGCATAGTCATAATAAGAACATTCACCGCTCTATACTTTATCACTTCAAAAAATTCTTCCCATTATATTTTCTAAACAAACATAACCCCTTTACTACTATTCTTCAGTAATTGGTTAACACATCTGGAAAAATTATAAATGAATCCTTAATAGTAACCACCCAAACCAATAAAATGACATACCTTAGTTATGTTTGTTATTGTAGGCCATTATCTGGAAGCCTTTTTCTTTACATGATCAACATAGATTCCATTTATTGAGACAATATGGAAAGAAAATAAACTTACTTAATCGATAAATAAAACTTATTAAATTTACCATAAATTTATTTTCTTCAAAGAGTCTCATGAATAATCCTCCAAGTATTATCATAGTGCCAATAGATTTTATAATATATCAATATATCATCAATGAATATCATAAAAAATAATCGAGATATTACATGAATACTCAATTAATTATAACTATAAAAATAGAGGTTTAATTAGCTAAGTGATCTCCTAATACTATAATATTTTAATTTTTATTCCTCATCTGGAAATATATCTTCGATATTTATTCAATATTTACTCAAAATTTGTGGTACCTAGAATAAATAACAATCATAAAAAATAGTTTTATTCTAGACATTTATATAAAAATTCATTAATACATGGAAGGGGATATTAGTTCATTACAATAATCAAATTTATTTCCCTATAATCAGTGCACATAACCATTGATCTCTTTTTTATTCTTAATAAATATAATGGGATATCCCCATATTGAAAACTAGGGGTATAAAATAACTTATTACCAATGTACACTAGTTTTGTTCATTTACTCAACTAATTCAATAGTGTTAATTCTATAGATAGACTTCGATATTGGTCATGAATCATGGATTAAGTCAATAAAAACACCACATCACACTCTGGGGTGTGTCTAGTTAAATCCTTTGGAAAGACATCAATGTAATCATGTAAAATAGGTACATCCACAATATTAAGACTACCTTGATCATCTCTAAATGTTGTATCCTCTTATTAAAAGATAATTTCAATATGTAGATCTACTATAGGATGATATAGATGAAAATTATATGTGGATTATTTTCTAAAGATAAGTAATTCTAAATCTTCCCAAAAAATGTTGATTTCCTTATTCTTATAATAATTTTTTGGCATCATATTTTAAAACTAGTACATACTAAGGATTATAAAAAATTCAACAACATGTTTGAGGATATTTTCATCAAATAAATCATTTTTATTTATAATAATGAGGGCTTCCCAATACTTAATTGTTGCAATAAGACTTCCCTTTTGAGTGTTTACTGAAAACTCCCATATTAAATCAAAAAAGAAATGACAAATTTTCTAGGAAAATATGCAAGATATAAAATAGTGAGGGTGTACATAATGAAATAAAATATTGGATAAATTTTGTTATATTATTAATGTACCATCAACCATATCACTGAGTAATTTCTCCTCAATAATAGTGATCTAATAAGAATGACCAAATCCCCTTATCATCTTCTATGGTGGATTCCCTTTACCCTGGGTTAATTTTTTTATCTAGTGCCCCATCTCCTGGTAGTTTCTTCACTAAATATTAGTTTTTTCTTCTTTTTTATTATTTCCTTAACATTATTACCCCTTTATAACACATATAACGAACTTATTTTCCTTTCATGAATTTCCCATTGTGTTTAATTCCATAGTTTTCACATGATAAAAATTTAGTCATGTTCATATTTGATTTATTTATTTTCACTTGGTGATACCATGTACTCTTATTTAGTTTATTCCCCTTGAATACATAGATTTTTGAAAACCCCTATATGTTTTCATAAAAAATAAATCTATTTCAACATATGATGAAATCTTTTGGGAGATATGTTCCCTTTAGAGACATGGCTTAAGCCATTCAAATGAGCGATCAATCATGCAATTCGTGCTGCATATGTACTTCTTATCACACATATATTTCCCTATAAAGGTATCTTCACAATATGTGTCATATTATTATTTAATTTTCATTCATAGAATGGACTTCTTGATATCTCAATTTTTTTCATGATGTAAATATTTATCCAAGCATGTATACAAAAGAGATTTCCATTCCATGGTTTATTTTTTCCTCTTCCTCCATAATATTCTAGATCTATGTCCTCAACTGATCATCATCAGTTTCTATAAATTTCAATACAAGTGTCACCATTTAATTTTTACAATATCATAATTTCATAAATATATTCATAGGGGACTTAATAAACTGCTCAGTAGAAATTTGATAAGTATTTCCACTAAACGATGGGGGTTCATTCACACATAGTGAACCGACATACAATATTCTTTAGGAGGAATATGTTAATCCATTAGAATAGAGTTATTTTTATAACATTATTGAGATTCCCTGATATATATATATATATAAATCTATATGTTCCAATACAATCTATATCGGTTTACTCTATATGGAAATATATATAATCTCCATGAATACTGATACAATTCATTCTTCTAGGCACCATTTATAAACATTTCTATATAATCAAATAGATTATATAGTTATGAACACATAATGTTTAATCCCAAAAATTGTAAAATACATAAAATAAACAATAAAATTTATGTGTATCTAATATCATAATAATAAAAATGGTTTCTCTGGGATGTTCTTCTATACGTATCCATAAATTATATCATAAGTTTATTTTCTATAATCAGTGTTCTCCTGAATATATTTTCTATGGTTTCTACATAATGTTATCTGATTCCAATTCTAATAACCCACCTCTAGAATCCTGGAGTAGGTGACTTACTTTATTACATTTGAATATATACAATATTAAAATCCAAATTGAATGAAAACATTATCTATTTTGGAAATATATACTACATATATGTTACCCTTTCATAATTTTATTTAAAATAAAATAAAATAAATGAAATTTCATTAATAAATTTCACCCTTGAAAACTCATTCAAAGATCACTTTATCATAACCTGGGGAATCGAATCAAAATAACAGTGAGATTAAATTCTCAATAAGTTTTATGTACAAAAAATTCCATCATAAATAAATGATAATTAATCAATATGTAAATGAAAAAAAATAAAAAATTACATTAAAATATATGAATATTGAATAATAAATAGGGAATGTTAAATAATTAAAAAAACATTGCCTTTATTTAGTAATTTGAGAATGAAATATATCCATAGATTTTGGCATAGTGAAAATATCAGGGATTATAATAACTGAATCAGAATGAATTAAATTATTAATTATCTAAATCCTTTTTTTCTAGGTAATTTGTACCTTTATCATCAAGAACATTCTCAATAGGGTTTAAAACATATCAGGTAAAAGCCCCCATAAATTGGTATACTAATTCTTCTTATGAAACTATTAATGCAACAAGATGATTAGATTAAATGGTCACAAACATATGTCATACAAGTCTAATGAATTAATTATATATAGAATGAATAATTTATTTCATAACTTTCATTCATTGTCAAATATTATTATTTAGTCATGGATAAATATTTATCAACATTTCCCCAATTAAAAAAACAGTGTTTAAAGAAAACACTCTATGAAAAAATGGTATAAGGTTTAGGAAATAAACATATTAATTAAAATATAATATGTATATTTATTATCAACATAATTTAAATTTTAAAATTACAAAAATATAGTGATTATTTTAATAGAAACAAAAAAAATCAACAAAGAATTTTAGATTTCAAAATAATTTTTACCAATTAGTAATTATCAAGTAAAATACCTTATGATGTGATAAAACAAATTGATATTAAAAATAACATGAATAATGAAGTATCACTGATATTACATGTCCAAGGGTTATCATATACCCTACATAAATGTGAATTTCAGAATTATAAAAAATAAGACTCAATGGAATGTTTGTTGATATGAAATCCATTACATTACACACTATTTCAGTTTAACTCCCATAAAACTAATTTATAATGTTTTTTACAATGTTATAAACTTTTTTAAGAACCATAATAATATTTATATTATCATATATGATTCTTTTATGACACCTTATCATCTATTTGTTAGTAATTTTTCATTAATTTAATTATTTCAGTTTTTAGTTACCATGTTTTTCTGTATATTTTGACTAATTATTTTTTTTCCTCTAAATTAGATCATGATTTCATAATCTAAATATTTTGTACCAAAATATTAATACCATATATACATATTAAATATTTATTTATACTAATCTAAAGAATTTTTTATAGGAAATGAAATTCACCTATCATGGTAACAGTAGGTTGTACATAAGCATGAACGCTCTGTCCATTTTCTTGTCATTTTGAAATAATGAAAAGTAAATTATATATAAATATACATATATTGTAATTTCTATATAGTTTCTATTTCATATATTTTGTGTATGTTTATTAAACCCATCTTTAATACATTCAAGGTAAATCATGAACTAATCACATCACTTTGTGAGGTGGTAGTATATTTTAAACACAAAAAACATTGTCATATTCCCATTAACTAGAAAATAAGAAGGTATATGTTTTAAAATAATTAAATAATGATTAATAAATTAATAATATAATCTATATCATATATAATAAATAAATATATCACTATTCACAACCTTTATAAGTGTTAATGGATGAACAGATGAGATCGGTTCACGATCGGTAGTCCGCCGTACACAGAGATGTTTATTGTGTATCCCATTTGATGGAAGTGTGTGATTTTAATTTTTACCCATAACATTAAAATATATTATTATATTGAATATTTTAATTTTATTATATAATAATTATATTATAATAATTTAATTGGGTGTATAATTAAATAAAAAATATTTCACATTGATGAATGTTACCTATTCTTTAGGTAAAACCTACTGGTTTTAAAAAAAAATTCTTCAATGGATGCTTTTATAAACACATTATGGAATCCAGGATTACGCGATGAATTCCTGGAAGTTAATTAGGAATATTTTGGTTGGGAAAATAGCCTCGGTAGGTGTGAATTAGTGAGGGGAAGGAGTTCTATTTTTTACTGGAGTAGTGGAATTTTTATAAATACCCTAAAGTAAATACTATTGGGAGGTATCCCATACATAACACATCTAAAATAATGAACCATTTTACATAAAAGGGATGATAATTTAAAAATATGGCTATAAAATTTGTTTCATAAACATTTGTAGGTCATATTTCTCCATAATTTTAAAGGATAATCATTTGATAAACTCATTTTTTCTCATAGTCATTGTAATTTGTTTCAACTGTTTCCGCTAATAAATTTGGTAAAAATTAATTTTACATTATCATAAATTATTAATTATTATGACTAAATATATATAATAAATGTCTCCAAATTAAAATCACATAAGGGGAATAAATTAATTCAAAAATAATCCCTTAGACATAATTAGAAAGCAAGGTTTTAAATTGAGAATATTCAAACATTTTATAAGTTTTTATATCTACATAGAATATAAATACAATTATATTGAATTTATTTGGATTGAAATATATATATATATATAATTTAATTAATTAAAATATAAAATCAATTAAAAATAATATTTATACTTATAAATTATTTAGATGAAATCACATTTTTCAATTTAAATTCATTATTTTTCACAATTCATATAAAACTAATCTTTATAGAAAAATAGAAAAAATCCCCATAAGATAATTTTGATGTTTAAACACAAAAATGTAGTTTATTTTTTTAAATAAAACATATTAATGTTTAATAAATTAGTTTTACAATCATTTCTCTTTTAAGAGGTGGCAAAAATACCTTGTGAAAAATATATCATTTTTATTGGTAAAATATGATTCACCTTAATATTATGCTTATAAAATATTGGCTATGAATTTAAAACATTTTATTGAATATAATATATATATTTATAACTATTATATTAAATAATTGTTAATTAATTTTATTTATTCGTATAGAACACATTTTGAATATAAAAAACATTTTGAAAAACATTACATTTATATTAAATTGGTTTTTATATTAATTTATAATTAATTCTTAACTAGTGACCAAAAAAATTTATTTTATAATGTTATTTAATCCAATTAATAACTTTTATTTCAATAAATAGGATATATTTTTCATTTATAAATAATAATATAAAATGTATTCGATCAAAATCGATCTTACGTGTAACACAATTTAATGAAGAATGTCATTGTTGTGTGTATTTCAATCTAACTAACCATTAAATTCATATATATCTATCATGTACAACAAAATTATTCTAAAAGGAATATATTGTAATATATTGTGGTTTATAAATACAATCCTATCATATTTGTAGCAGTTTATGGAAATAATAACATTTCTATACACCTTCATATATAAATAAAACATACATATAAACACGAGGGATAAATAATATTCATAGAAAATATAATGAAAAATTAGAGCAAAGAGAATTTTAGAAAAATAATACATAAAATAGATCCCTAATGGATTTATAATTAATGTTGTGTCCCCAAATAAAATAAATAAAATACCAATCGGGGGTTCCCATAAAAATTTTCATTTGCCATTTCATGGTACCAATCTCCTATGCTCCCTCTGATTTCTTAAAATCATACATCTGACAAATAGGCGTTTTCCTTGTAATATTCTATAACCAAGAATAATACATCAGTACAGATGAATTCCTATGTGGGATATGGTATTATATTAGTCCTCCATCACCATTGGTGTCGTTCCAGCCTATTTAAAGTGAATGTTGAATTATAATATATATATATATATATATATTACCAATAAAGGGAAATAATAAATTAACCAACAACTTTACAAATTAATGGGTTTCATTCTGAAAAAAAAATCTATAATAAAATTCTAAGATTATTCCTAGTGTATTATAAAAAAGGTAATATCCAAATGTAATATATCTAACCTGAGAACATGATTATAATAAAGGAAATATATTAGTTCTAGAACATGAATGTCACTCACGTAAATATAAGAATTCTAGAACACGAAAGTCCTTATAGAGGATGTGCCATCTCTAACGACATAAGAGAACAGTTCTGGGGAGATATTATCCAAGAAAACATAGAATAATCTTCCCATGGAAACAATAACCATGAAATTTTTTTATAAGAAACTGACATTTATTTATTTCAGTTAAAGAATTCTCAACCATTTTTACATCTTCATCATTTAATCTTTTATCATAACATCTTTTATTAATGAAAATATAATCATATAAACCATTTTATAATTCTCTTTTATTTTTGATATGACTTTAATTTCCATTCCTTTAAACAAAATTATCCATTAAAAATACCCCACATAATTTCTAAAAAATCTATTAAGAAGTTTACAAATTTTCATAGCATTCATAAGTCTAAATAATTTACATAGAAAAAACAAAATATTTCATCATTTTATGGATCATTACCATCTCATGGGTTATAATATTCAATTTATATATAATGAATATAGATATATAAGGAATTTCTTTGTCAATTTCATGGTAGTGCTTCTAGAATGAATAATAAAATCACATATAAAAAATGTAATACTTTAAGGATTATTTGGAACCCCTAAATTAATACTCATAGAATTATACTTGTAAAAAAATAGAGTAATACCCAAGACAAATCTATAATAGGTAAAACACATATCCAGACCTATTATACAAGGATCCCCTTTAATGAAACATTAATCATTAACTAATTTGAATGATTAATTTTAGAAGGCGAAATTGGAAAAAATAACTTCATTATTTAATTCTTCAAATCAATATTATCGTTTTATAAATTCTTTAATATTTTTTGTGGGTCTATTTTTACTAAAAAAATATTATTTACATGAATTGTGTAATTATTTATGACTTAATATCTATATAATAATGAAAAATAATTAAAGGAATCATTTTTGATCATTAAATATGAATTTAATGAATAAAAATATGAGTTTTAAATTCTAATATGATTGTATAAATTCTATGTGGAACATTCATGGAACTAATTAAAAAGTAACATTAATAAAATAATATTTTTGTTCTTTTCATTATATTAAGTATTTTCATTACAGGTTTTGTTTTTAATTTTATTTAATGACTCATTTATTTTATTATTTTTATAATATTTCAATTATATTCATAAAAATTAGTAACATTTATATTTTTAAAATATAGGAATGTTCAAATCATAGAGACATAATTTTCATGAAAAAAAATTCTAACATGATAAAGTATATTAATTTCAAAATTAGCATTACACATCAGTATAAATTAATATTAAGAGAATTATTTTCAAATCTAAAACTAGAAGTCTAAAATTATTTAAAAGGGTCAATATTAACCATTTTTATTAAATTTTATTATTCATTCTAAAACATGTGCATCCATTTCTATGTTTCAATATCCACGATACTCATTTCCTATATTTCTTCAATTCCCCATATAACCCACATTTAAAATCATTTTCCACTCTTCACACTTTCCTCCAGTAATTCTACAAATCCCCTTATTTCCATTACATTATCTTCTTAATTTCCATCTAATCCCTCAATCCCCATTTCTGTACTCCTTTATTCTCTTATCATATTTCATTCTATTCATTACACCCCTCAAATATTTAATCCCCTTCCTCTCCACCATCCCACCAATGATATATTACCAATATCAACGATTAAACATCTCTCACTAACTACCTCCCCGCTATATTTCCACTTACCCATTACACTTTTATCCAAATCTCCTCCACCCCATCCCCACCTATACCTCACACTCTCCTACTATCTGATGCATATCCACCACCTACTCCCTCCCCCCTCCTTCCCTAATAAAATCTTCTACCATCCACAATGATGGGTGAATTTATAACTTTCCTGAAACTTTCGAGTCAAGACCAGAATTAAACTCATGTTTCGTTTTGAATCACTCCCCTCTAATAAATATCACTTGAAATTATCGAATATAGGGAAATTATTTTCAATGAATGAGTTTCTTGAATGATGATATTGTGCTACATTATAAATATTTTCTATTGTTTCTACACAATTATTTTTTCATCTATGATTCATCAATGTCAAATAAAATTTATTTTCTTTAAATAGATTTAATGCTTCTTTAATATTCATAATGACTTATCTAACCCTAATTATATAATCTCTACCTATAAAACAAGTCAAATAATTCCATTGAAGCAGTATATATTAATTTAATATCTCCTAGATTATATATTAATATTTATTATGGGTATTTTATATCATTCACTTTGTGTGTATTTTTTTCATGCAGCTGAATTGGTGTATGATTCCTAAATAGTTGAATGTTTCTTGAAATCTTCATTATATATCTTTAATTGAGATTTTTTCATTATCGAAAATAATTTCATACCATTTTATTTTTTTAATGTTTTTTTGGCGTCATAAATATGTTTTCTTACTATTTATAATGTTCTCTTGTCAAATAATATATGTTATTATATCAAATAATTAATGAACCATAATTGATGTATATTTTAAATTTATAAAAAAAATTATTGTTTTATTTTATCCTCACATTATTTATATGGATTTATGAATCATATAATCTAATTATTTTATCTTGTGTTATATTCCTTTATTATATTCATGGTAATTTTCTTCCATAGTGCATTCAATGTTACTAGTGTCGATATCATCTAAAATTACATATAATATTAAGAAAACTGAATATTTTTTGAATTATTTTAATTACTATTTTTTATATTTTTATCAAATACATTGAATTCATACCCACTTACACATATGTTAAATTGGGAAATTGTGTTATATAATCATTTGTTCTATTTTTTTGAGGCACAATTGTTGTTTAAATCCCTTAAAATCATGAATGATTATCTTCTTACATGATGGATGTCGTCAACTTGATGTACCATACATATGAACATAAAAATGTTATATTTTAAAATCTAATCATTTCGTACTTCCTCTATTAAATTGTAAATATATAGAACATGCGTAATCAATACCTTGAACCCATCATATATGTATTCTACCGATCCTTAATCTCAATTAAATGGGCCCCTAATATCTAAAATCCCACAAGAACCTCTCCAAATCCCTATAAACACATCCATCACATATATTATCCATGAAATAAAATGGGATCATATATATATTAAAAATTCCATTAAGATATTTTGGGGTTTTAAAAAATATTTTCATAGAGGTTATACCTATGTAATTAAATCTAAATAACTTCATAATACTTGAATATTACCTTAACATGAAGGAAATCAACTTATTAAAGATTTTATAAGAGATCCCTCGCATCAAGAGGCAATTAAGAGACTGACATCAGCCAGACTATGTACCTCATATCTGACTAGTTATTTCCCTTATAAAGTGAATGATAGTTTGAGGAAATATCAATCATCAATTCCACTACATTAACACATATCATTCAATGTAGTATAGGGGATTACAACCAATCCTACTCCTCATGATATCAATTATGTTTAATGAAATATCTTATAATATTAAGTTGATAATAGCATATTATAATGTATCATCCAATTTTTTTTGAATATATACTCCATTAATAAAATACCAATTTAAATAACTTCATTCAAATGCAACAAAACATCAAAAAACAAGTCTCACTAAATTTGTTTAATATTAATATGAAAATAATTACAATAATAAAACCTCTAGTAATCAATTAGAAATGAATCAATGAAAATGTCTTATAGTGGATAAGTTATAAATATCATTTATTATTTATAAGGATTATTATGTTTCAAATAACTTTTTTATAGTGTTGTAAATTTTATCCTAATATATCACATTTCATATTTTCAAAATATAATTATATATAAACTAATATATTAATGTTTCTAATATAAAAATGAAATAAAATAAAATTAATAACACGTAAAATGTCATTGTAAATATAAGAAGTTATAATTGTTATTTTTTATCTCCATTTAAATATATATATTTATAAAATATTAGTCAGAAATTTGTTAAATTAAAATCAATATTTTATTTTTAATGTAAAAATTTTATTACGATTATGTTTTTTTATATTTTTATTAAATAGTTGAATATTGTGGCGAATATTGAAAAATACCAATTTTGATTATACAGTCACTTTTATGAAATTGTTATTATATATAAATGATATGAAGGTTATAGAACACTTTATATATATATATAATATTACGTATTAATATAAATATTTTAAAAATGAAATTCCTAATTTATAAAACTTATGTTTACCATTCGGAAAATAAAAGTAATATTTTGATATTTTGATTTATTATATCTCAGTATCAACAATGTTCAATTTTAATTGGCACTATTTTCAATAAAAATTACTCATAATGGGATTATATTAATCCAATTAATGTCATAAAATATTCAAAATTGAAATTTTTTCATTAATAATATTTTTAAACATAAAAATACACTTTAGAAAATGGTTTTTAAAAATTACATGTAGTATTATTAAAATTATATTTTAAAAACCATACATGATTTATTTAAAAAATAATTTCAACCATTAAATCATTTGGTACATATAATTTAATAAGCTATTTTAATTTTTCGTCATTTAATTTAAATTACGCTTGTAAAAACTACTTAATGTGGTGAAGAAAAAAATTATTAGTGAAAAATATATGTGCAAAAGACATAAAAACAAAATAAAATCCAGTGGGAAATATATTTTTTGAATTTATTAACTTCACTGATCCTATGACTCCATTATTATGTAATATTTTCCATTTAATAGTGACTAGATAGTTTATATTATTAGAATAATGGAAAATATATCCCTTCAAAAAGGATTCATCACCACCAACCTCTCTTTACACACTATGCTACTTATTTTTGAAAAACAATTCTAACAAATAACTCCATGAAATTACATAAAATGTATTAGATGTTCTTATCTTGTAAAAATACCACATCTCAAATCTTTAATCCAATTTATAAATGATCACTTCTAAAGAGTATGCTAAAATTCACAATAACACATTTTTTATTTATTTTCATTTAAATATGTATCTAATTTATTTTAGTCTAATATAACCATGATGAAATTAGAAAATTATAATAAATTTTATTTTTAAATTTTGTTAAATTTATGGGATAATTTTTTCCCTTAATCTCAAAAAATAGAAAATGGGACATTCTCTTGGGTTACATGAAGTCTACATAAGTTTCATGAATTGTTTCTCAATCAAAAAAACATGAATAAATAATTGGGAGTTGTTAATGAATAAATATTATCTTTACAAAATTATTAGTATCCTATAAATTTAATCAAATTATTATCTTCTTTCTATTCAATTTGAAAGGATAATAGCAAATGTGCGTATGTGCAATCTACCACCTCCTTGAAACGGTGTATTTCATTTTCCATCACCAAAATAAACGAATGGTTATAAATTATAAATTATAATATTAATATGATAATTTTATGATTATTGTGATTATAAATATTAAACTAATTTTTTTCCTACCCTCTGCCTTTCTACAATATATATATATAATTTTTTTATATGTGCAGACTATCACCTATTTGATGTGATGTATTTTTTATCTATATTTCATTTTATAGATCACTAAAAATATCATTACCCAACATAAAAAATATAAATTATTTTACTTTTACAATTTAATAATGATATCATTGAAAAATTATATGATTCTAATCGATAGTCACAAATCTATTGTAACATAATCTTGTTTGGGTCAGTTTAACCACCTACTTGAACTATGGCATATATTCATGAAATTAATAATTATAGAAACAATAACAAAATGTTATTATTCTTAAATTAAAAAATAATATGAGGTTTCTAGTTCAATAAACTATATTTCAATGTTTAATGTATTATTAATATACCTTAGTATTGTTCAAAAAATTTACAAAATAGGATTATCACTGAATTAATTTTCATGAATCATAACGAAAATACTTATCAAATTAAATTATAACATTATAAATAGTTTTTAAAAATTATTTTCAAATTATTTTAATTATAATAGATTGATTGACACTGAATATAATAAAATAATGCATTCCCCATTTGGAAAATAGGGCTAAAACATAAATTTAAATAACAACATATGAGAATAAAAATAAGATATATATGAATAATAAATTTCATATAAATTATAAAAAATGTATATTATAAAAATCTATATGTATTAATAATGTTCTGAAATAGGTTTTTAGGATAATTAGTTTTGTGATACAAGAGATTAATGAATGTTTGACAAAGTGGGAATACTTTGAAATGCTTTTTGTGAGCTCTATTTTTTTAATGATTAATGATTATTCTTCTTGAAATTTGATATTTTAATATTTTTATATTCTTACCTACGATTTTTTATGTTGATTTTTTATATTCACTTTTCTATCATGTAAATTCTTTTTAAAATGTTACCTAAATCATGAATTAGGATTTTTTTATGTGGATTTGTTACTCTTTGTGATTTTTTGTGATGATTATTTTCAAATTAATTTAAAAAATTTACTTTTCATTAATTACACATAACCATGAGTTTCTTTTTTATCATGCATGACATGTCACATCACGTTTCTGTGAACCATTAAATAATATTACTTTAAATATGACCTATATTACATATCGATTAAATAAGAATATTTTAATAGTATTAAATAAATTATGAAATATATATACAAATTTACCAATTAATTCATATTTATTTATAAATTTTTTATAAATAATCAATTAATTTTTAGTAATGTAATTATATTCATAAAAATTGTGTTTTATTTTTTATTTAGATCATTTAATATAAAAAAATTATAGATAAATGTAAAAAATTTATTTATTATATTTTACATCATTTTTTAAAACATTACATTTAATTTAACACAAGGGAAAAATTCTAGATTTTTTTGGAAAATATTGATGCTCTAATGAATAGTGAAAGATAATGTTTTTTTTCAAACTGGTGTTATGTTATAATGAATAATGTCATTAAAAATAAAAAAGATGTTTTATGTTAACATATTAATTAATTATTTATATTTAATAAACATTATAACTTTTTATCAACTTTATATTTTATTTAAATAATATTTATTTGTGGGTTTGAAAAAAGGTGGTTTTCTAAACACTATTTTAAAATGCATAATGATTAAAATTTTTATTAATTAAAATAACCCATGTTAAGGAATTTAATGAATTATATATATATATATATATTATTTATAAAGAAATTTTAATTTATAATCATACAACGATTCTTAATTGACATTAAGTTAACATAAAATCATATTTTGTTTGAAATAATTACACTACTTGAAAACTCGATTGTTTTTCTCCTATGTATGAATAATTATAAATTTAATAGATTTAAATTTAAGAGAATTTATTTGTAAAAAATAAATTTTATAAAATAATCATTTTAAAATTATTTTAGTGTTGATTTTGATATATTTTTGAAGTGAATAATTTTCTAATTAATAATAAAAATACTGCATTTTAGTTGAGAACTGCCTTTTCATTAACATTATTTATAAAAATAAAATAGATTTTAAATAAGTTTTAAAATAAAATTATTTCATTTATACATATATTAAACCAAATTAGTTCATTTTAACAAATTTAAATTTGAATTTAGATAATAAAATATATCATGTATCTAAACGCATTCTCTTTAAAAACGTGCATTCTCATCGTGTCTCTTAGAATATTTTCAAATGAAAATTTACACGGGAGTCGATATATTTTTGAAAAATGGAATCCATATTTATAATAAGTGTATATCATATTATATAATAAATTTAACATAAGTTTATTCAAAACTAAATCATAAAAAAAGTGTAAATATTTTTAACCTTTATGGAAAAATAGTTTTACAAATGGTTAAACTAAATAGATAAGGATTACATCTAACATAATACCAGTCCAAAAACGTTTTTATAGAAAAATTTGGAACCTATACTTTCTAATTTTAAATAATAATGTATTTTTATCCTTTTTAAGGACAAAAATTTTGTTACGTGATTTTCTTTTCAAAAAATTAAATGTCATCCTCTAACCTCACTTATAACATCCACCCCTATCCTATTTTATTTTCACATTAAAACCATTTTTTATATTCCAATACAGTTCTAATAACATTAAAAATTCCACAATATCAATATATAATCCTTATTTTTGGGAGAAATAAATCCTATTATGGATTTTGATACAAACATTAGAAGGTTACTTGAAGAAGAGGTAATGATTATCAATGAGAGCTTTTATTTTAATTTCTTTCTCCACATACATAAATTTCTATAAAAACCTTAATAGATTACATATACATATATTATTTTTATTTTATTGTAATAATCCATAATCATCTCTACATCCATAAAATGGGTTATCGAATCATCATTTGTGTTTACAGTGGACTACTGCCTGATAAACTATTGTGATTCAATTTTTACATTACCACCATTCCCATATTCGTATGATGATGGATATAATGTATAAAAAAGATATTTATAACATAATTATACCAATTTAGTAACTAAATCATTTTTTTAATTTCTATTCTCTTTGGGATATAATAACATCGCTCTTTAGTACAGAGAAATATCGCATCAAGAAGTGATGTGATTCATTTTCACTAACTCTTCACATATAAGATAATAAGGAAATATTCATTGAATATATGGGATATAACTGAATTAATAATAATATTTAATATGTTTTTATAAGTATTAATATATATTTTATCATTTTATTTCTTACCTCTCCACCCACTGATTGATTATAACATTTTTTGTGTCGATGTGGACTACTACCTTCACACAGCGAAGAAACTCTATCTTTTCATCACAACCCTAGATGTATGATATATTGAAGTATACTTAACCAAATTATATTACATTTTAATATATTATGATAAGTTTTTAAATATAATTTATTACTTATCATCTTTATTTATTGATCATTGAAAAATGGAAACGTTACTAATGTGTATATATGGACAATAATCTCGATGAGCACGACTTACATCATTTCCCAAATCCAACAATAATTATTCATACTAATTATAAATTTTTTTTATTAACATTATAATTATTTTATGATTATTATTCTATATTTTATGGAATTATTAACAAATTATGAGGACCCAAAATAATAATTCAGGACATACGTGAATAAAAATGAGGTTATTACGAGGAAAATTATATTAACACAGTATTTTTAACAAATGGATAATAAAAAAGACATAAATAAATAATATATGGTGTTATATATAATTATATTTCTGTAATGATTTAAAAAAACATATATTGTTTTTAAAGGATTTTCAAACTAGTGTGATGGAAATTGAGACTCATGCTAACAGATTTACATTCTTTCTTTTATTTCATAGAGACATATGGAAATTCACCTCTTTTTTTATGTTTATTGTTTATATATCCCATTTGAAATTTAATATAATGGATTTTTTATTAAATAATAATGTTAATTTTCATTTATTATTATTATTATTGGGGGTATATGAATCAATTTTACTAAAGTGGTATGTTTTCTTTGTTCTAATATCATTGTACAAAAAGATTATTCATGATTATACGTCCAATGAAAAAATATTATGATCAGTATCTCAAAATATTAATGTATTTCATTATCATATGTTTAATTAATTTTTATAAAAATTTTCACCATGTTTTCATCTCTTCATGTATACAAGAGTTCACATATATATATATTTTACAAAAATTGTACTTTCGACCAAAAACGCTTTTCCTTCCAAGAACTGTGATTTCTAGAAAAATAGTTTTAAAATAGTTTTTATCATTTTTAAATAAATTTATTGGAATATTTTGTACACATTTTTTACTTTTTACAAAAAAAATTGAATGGAATTGTAATTTGGTATTATAGGCAATTAATGTCTGGCTTCTACAATAAATATCAAAATAAACTATGTTTTTAACATGAAAATATTGAATATTATTTATTCATTCATTACCACTCATTTGTTTTCCTCAAATGTTACACACATTAAAATATATTTTAAAATATAAATTATTCTATAACATTCGATAAATTTTTAGGTTTATAATAAATTATTCAAAAGTAAAAAAATAGATTTTGTAATTTTTTTAAAAGTGTATTTTCAAAGTGGAAAACATGTTTTACATAATTAATTTTTGAAATTTAAATTAAATATTACATTATATGTATTCTATATTATTTCTATATTAAGGTATTTATAATATGTTTTATGTTTTAGAAAGTTATTTTCAATGATATATTATCATCCTCTAGAAATGTTTCAAATCATTTTTCTATTAAAATCATTTACCATTTAAAATGACTTCCTTTGATGCATTGAATTATTTACTGGGGGTATTAACTAAAGATAGAATCTTTATTATTTCTCTGAATTAATTATGATGATTCGATGTTTGTGAAATATGTTTCTAATCCATGGGTTATAACCTGAGAAAATGGTTATTAAATCAGTTTTTTTCCTTAATGGTGAGTCTTAATGAGCTGATTAAAAGATTATGAAACATGTGTCCTCTATTTAGGTTTGGATATGATGAAATTATTTTGAAACTAATATCATATTATGGGTCTTGATATAATGATTTTTTATGATCATTAGGAACATATAAATATAGTTTCCATAATGAGATGGGTGGGACCTATATTTCCCTCAATTATATTGTGTAATGATTTATATATCGTGAGATAGATAATACTATAATGAAGGGAAAACCAACTTCATTAAGGGACAATTCCAATAAAGGCGGTCTTGGGATTGAACCAAGAAAAAAGGAAGATTTTGGGAGATGACTCATTCCACTATGACGAAATGGATGCCATAGGGGATAGTGGTGTGTCCCTCCCAAGAGGTGTATCCACCCATGGAGTTCCTTGAAATGATTTTTCATTGATCCCTGACTAGAAAGGAGAGGATTTTATATGCTCATATATATGACACACTTTTAGGACTCATTCCAATGTTATTCTCCCATGACTCATATTCTAAATTTTCATTATGATTTGTGTCATATTATCATAAAATATTTGTGTCATGACTCAATATTTTTATCTTTTATATATAAGGTATGGTTTTCACATGTTACACTCATATTCTCGTACACTTATTCTCACATTTGTTATGTATTTATATTATTTAACGTTATTGAGCATATGAGCTCACCCATTTGTTTGATTCAATACCCATGATTATGTTGAAATAATTTATGTATGGTATTTCCATGGAATGTATTTAATTGGAATATCCTTATGGAAATCATTTATGATTATTCACCAAATTTGAGAATTTTGGCCACTAATTCTGAATACACTAAACTACTATAGTCCTTTAGAGTTTTTTGTTTAATGAAATAAATATTCATCAAATTAGATATAAAATCCATGTTCGAGAAACCCATGTCCCTATAATTTTTATCAATGTAATGGTTTAAAAATGCTTTGGAAACAAGGAAAAGAAAACATTAGAGAACACCCAATGTATACTCATACGTATATGTCTATGGATAAATCTTGAATTGATTTTTAGGGTAGGAAAATTTGTTAATTTATTTTCAAGAATAGAGCATTTAGTTTTTTAGAAATTTCATCCCTATATGGATAAAACAAGTGGATGTTGCTTTGGCATAGAGGCACCAAGGGGAAATAAATCTAAAAGGGTACATCGAACTAGACTCTCTCATCACCCAGTGCATGGAAAATATCCTATTGTATACATTATTTGATACTCATGGGGGATATTATTTCCAAATCCAAAAACTATTTTCGAATCGTCATGATGTATTTAAATAAATAATGGTCGTTGATATCCTATGTTAATCATATATGGTAATATTTTTAGAAAAGGTTCCACAATTTTGAAATCCTATAAGTGGCTTTTCATTATTATATTATTATGCAATAGGATTAGTATTTCTCACAATATGTTTTTTTATTCTAATCAATGCATAGAACTAGAATAAACTAGGTTAACATATATTTTGTTGGACATTCTGTTGATGAGAATCCATATGATATAATGACTAGAGGGAAGTATGTTTTGATTATTCCTAATCAATTATCACAAAAATTGATTAATAATGTGTAATTTAACTAAATTTATGTCTCACCAAAGAAGATAAAGATAATGTTTTGTGATAGATTAGGTAAATGAGACCATTGAGGAAAGTCTATTTAGTTTAATTTTTTTTATTATGTGATGAGAAGAACTCAATGTATTAAATGATATGTGTATGAATATGTTTCTAGTATAGAAATTAAAAACACAAATTATGTTATTTTTGGGAAAAAATTAAATACACGGTAAAAAAAATTAGTTGGAATAATAGTCTCACTAATTTATCATAATATTTAAAATGATTTAAATATATAATGTATGGGATGTATGAAAAATTATATCCTAAGGGTGATTTTTTAGAAGAGAGTTAGAATGGTTGTATGAGTATTGGTATTTTTGATGATAATAAAGAGACAATTAATGATATATGAATGGAATGAGGTATTATTTAATTATATCATAAATATTATTTAATGGTCTGAGAAGGATGTTAGATGATTGAAGTATTAATCTATTCGAGTTCAAGAAATATGAAATATATGTGGATTATTCTGTACAATAATTTTGTTAACGGTTTAAAATAATATATTGAATGATATAGATAGAATATAAAATTGATTTTATAGAAATGTGATATTCAGGTAGAATAGAAGATTAATGGAAATGTAATACTAAACATGGTCTTGATGTTGATAAAATAGTATTTATTTTGGATTAAGGGATTATTGAAATGGATAAATTAAATTTGATAGTACAGACACCCAAGAAATTGATTATTGATTATGGGGGAAAAGGGTTATGTTATCATTATTGGAATTTAATACATTATTTGGTTTATTAAATATATTGAATAATATGAAGTTATATTTTTAAAATAAGGAATTATTATGTTTTAATTACGGTTTTATGGTAATTCGTTTCATTTCCGAGATTCAAGAAAATATATGACTATAGTATTAACATATTTAGTATATAAAATCTGGAAATAGATTTTGATATTTCATGGATCAATGTTAAAATGATTTTTATAAATTTAGTGACCTTCATTGTAAATTTTCAATATTATATAGGATATATCCTTAACCATTTTTGGAATAATTTATGTCTATTTTTGGATGAGGTTTTATATAATAATGTATTATTTCAACATATAATGATTTAACAATGACGTTTTGTAATAATTTTCTTGTGATTATAAAAAATGAGTGTTGGAATGTTCAAGGATTAGCCAAAGGATGAGACATGGCTTATGAAATGGAATGAAGTCAAGTAATTATATCTCCTCATGAAAATTATAACACAATAAGAAATGGATCATAAAAAACATCTAGTTATCATCATTTTTATTATATCAATTGCCTTTAGTGTAAATTTTTATTCGGTTTATAGTAATTAACATTATCTATATCACTCATTTTTTTTGGATCAACAATCTCGATTACTCTCTATATTTATTTAACCCTTTCTTCCATGTCAAAATATTCACTTAAAATCTATTTTATCATATTTGGAAACATACTTATTAGTTAATTAAGGTATTATATATGTTTCCAACATTCTATTTTGGAGGGTAGTTTTATTATTCAATTGTATGATTCACGATTCTATAATGGAATCATAATATGTTAAACCATTGATTACAAAGATGAATCTTCAAGGTAGAATTAATTTCATGGGGGTAAAATGTAACAACGAAATATTTTTTGAATTATTATTTTTATATAATTTTAATTTTGAGATAGCTTCTGTAATGAAACAACATTTTTTTTGTTAGTTTGCTAGATATTATAATACATGATTCAATGAACCATGAAATAATATTATTTTAAATGTAATAATTATAACCTATAAAATAAAATATATGTGATTGAATATAAATTAATATATATATATATATATATATTCATAATTAATATAACTTTATTTAAAAATTCTTAGCAAAGAATCAATCATATTGAAGTAAAGTAATTATATTCATCAAATATCTGTTTTCATCAAAAAATATTATTATAAATTTTTTAGGAAAAATTATTAAAAACATTATAGATAATTTATAAAATATATTTAATAAAATTATCATACGTTTTGAAATCCTCAAATAGGAATTAACCTATGTTGTTTTCTAGTATTTCTCAAACAATATGGTTTTTTCATAGAATAGTAAAAATTAATGATTTTTGAGAAAGAATCAATTAATTTAAATTGATTATGTATTTTATGCATAGACCCTTAAATTTCAAGGAAATATTTTTTCTTAAATTCTTAGGGATTTTATGAGTACACAGTTTCTGATGGCACCTGATTCCGAGGCCTAGTGTGCCCAGAATCAATTTCCAAAGTTTAGCTCGGGTACATTCAATGAACAAACGAGCATGTTTTTCTATCTTTGGAACCAGTGCTCAGAATTAAAATAAGAGGGCACCGATGGAACCGCAGCGCAGATAATTGCTTAAGAGGACCTTTATCAAAGATGGGTCTTCTTGGGTGCAGTTGATAAAAAAAGTGGATTAAATAAAAAGTAAAATAAAATTGTGTTACAATTTTATTTCTTTTACTAAGTGGTTATATCCTAGGTGTGGGAGTTGGGGTGGGACCCACTAGGTACTAACTTCCCATGAGAGGATTAAGGTGAGGTGGGGCCCACATGAGCCCAACCCTTCAGATTCCCTAACTCCCCATTTATATGAGTAACTTCCATCTCTCCCTCTTTAAGGCTCGCCAACATAACACATAATTAATAATACAACTCATATTAATTAAATTAGTAAATTGGTTTTAAATTATGTAATTTGAAATGCATGGAAAAATAATAAAATAAGGGGATGACATAGTTTATTTTTTTGGATTGTTGTATGAAGACTTTGGAAGAGAGCTCTTTCCCCTTTATTGGAAAAACATCATCCTCCATGTGGAACGTCCCTCTTCAATGAAGAAAACCAATTCTACAGTGAATAACATTGACTCGGTGGTTCCAGTTTTCTCCATCCTCTTCTTTCTCTGCGACATGGGAGGAGACACTGATGATGATGAAATCGATTCCATCATCTGTGGCGCATGATAACCGCGAACTTCCTTCGAGGTAGTGGTGTGTTTATGAATTACCAATGTTGTTTCTTCTTCCATGATATTGGTTCTCTATAAAACTTTTTCTATCGAACTAATGTGGAAGGAACTAGACCAAATTAACACGTTCCTATTCCTCCACCATTCTTGTTGAATGGTGTTCTCCTACTGTTCATGATCGGTAAATCAAGGCATGTTTTCCGAGCCGATCGAAGGCCCAAAATCATCGGAAACGTCCACGGAACATCAGGACGACCTAAGAGCGGATGTTTTATAGCAAACAGATCATCAGAATGATGAACAGACACCTCGGGAGGCGTGTTGGCCAGAGGCATCGTTTCTGGAAAATTCCATAATACATGATATGTACTTCCAAAGCACACACCACGTAGTGAAAACGTTCAATGGAAAATATAATGGACATCAGAAAACTGACACACGACATGTGACACCGGTCACACAGTGTGTACTGCCCACACAGTTTGACAGAAAATACTTTGATGGACATGGCATGTATTTGAGAAAAATACATGGACATAAACAAAAATACATGGCTACAAGGAACGACGTGTATTATCATTATAGAAAGGCGTAAGCAGCTTCACAAGACTCGGCGTGTAATTTGGGAGATACACAAACACGGGCAGAAACACACAACCAAGAGGAAGGGCGGGTTTTCAGGAAATGCATGGACACGAGGTGGAGTACACGGGTATGTACTCCACCACACAGCCAGGCATGGCCAACGCACATGGAACCAAACCTAGAGGTTTGGACATGGCGTGTAACTGTACTACACGCCGTGTATTTATTGATTTACATGACCAACACTGTGACACGGGCCGTATCACATGGGAAGTACCCGGTGTATGATGACACGATGTGTATCACTTATTTACACGTCGTGTACTTTTGGAAAATGGATTTTTCATCTTGTTCTCCATGACTTGGGAATGTTTTTCTTGGTTTTTCCCCTATGATGTGGGACATTACTACGGGATACATCAACTCTGGACTTCGTGATGATTGATGTATCAACCCCCTTGGATCGTGGAGTAGACCCTCCCGGAATCAAGCGTGTGTGTGTGGGAACCCTATAGCTGGCTGGGACTACAATGATGATGATGACTCTACTTGGATCCAATGTGGGTTCTGCAGTGAGGACGACTATACTTGGATCCTCTGTGGGTTCGGTAGTGATGATGACTGTACTCAGATCATACGTGGATTCGGCAGCGATGGTTACTGTACTTGGATCCTACGTGGGTTTTGCTAGCGATGACTTCTGTACTTGGATCCTATGTGTGTTAGGTAGGGGAGATGGTTTAGAGGCTTCATATATCATCTCCACCCCTTTCTATGAGTAGTATACATGTCTGAGATGAGTCTTCACTTTCAATCATTATCTTTGATATGATTGTCTTGGCTTCCTGTGGGGACTGAGTTTTGATTTCCTGTGTGGACTGAGTTGTGCTTTCATGTGTGGACTGAGTTGTACTTTCCTGTGGAAACTGGGTTGTACTTGGGCTATTGAATTGGATCTGACATAGAAATAATGACTTAGGTATATGTATGGGCATATAACTAAGTATAGTTGGTAATACTTCGTATTTGTATCCTTCTAATGTGGTTTACCCTTTGTGGATTCTGGGAGAACTTCGGGGGTCTCGGGGTCCTAATGGAGTATCTTATACTCCACCCTGCACGGGCTATGCTCTCACTATGTTGTGTTGGTTGCAAACGATAGACAATGCTGATTGTGGTTGAGGCTTGTGGAGCGTGACAGTACTTAGAGGAGGAATATCAGGCGGGACATACACGGAGCGGTCAGAAAGACACGAGGAGCTGAGGAGACCATATGTACCCACCCTTCAAGTGGTATATCCGGAGGATGAATTAGTGGTGGATGATTTAGTTTACTACTGTTGTACTTTATTTTCAGTTGTACTGTACTTTCAGTTGGGTTTGTATTCTGACCCATTTACTTTTCAGCAATTACTTTGTACTCATTTTACATAGTGTTTACTACATATTGCGTACTCTATTTTGTTTCTTTCCTTATATAAAGGAAATGACTTACCATTTATCAAGATTTACGCCTTTGGTGCTAGTCGCCAGCCCCTCGCCTATGGATGGTAGTCTTGGGGTAGTCACGGAACGGGTCCTGAGGACGGGTCGTGACCAATTGGTATCAGAGAAGTCAGTTCTACCGCAGAACATAGGACTATGACAATTTATTCTATGTGAAGCAATAGTGTTTAGGGAATTGAGTGTGGTTATTAGTCTAGGGAGTCCAGTGTTGGTGCAGCGGCCGACGTATCGATACACCAATACCATGACTTCTGATTTCTGACTCAGTGCACGAAAACATTGATTGCATGTGTGTTTCAAAAGATTTATTTGTGATTACTTTGTGTCAGATCACCAGGTATACTTTATTAACTGTGGTGCACCTGTTTCTTATCAAGATGGCCCCATGATGGCAGCCATCTGGGGTTCTGAGCTTTATGAGACCTGGAATCCCACCGAGCGATGAGGCCTCGGTGGAGGGCCCCATTACAGTGGAGGCACCGGCGTTACCTCTCCCACCGAGCCACCGATGCCACCAGCCCCAGCAGTTGAGAGTGCACTTTGACTGAGTGAACTGCACGAGTTTCAGTGTCAGAGACCGCCCAGGTTCCATGGGGAGATGGACCCTCAGGTAGCCAAGGATTGGCTGGAGGCTATAGTTCAAGTCTTCAGATTGGTAAGGACACCAGAAGATCTTATGGTGATCCTTGCAGCGAGTCTCTTGCACGCGGTAGTAGGTATATGGTGGAGCCTGATGCTCCAGGTTCACGATGAGGCATCTTTTCTTTGGTCAGACTTCGAATGACATTTCTTCTTGTATTTCGTTCCATACACCATTTATGTGGTGCGGATTCAGGAGTTGCTACAGTTGCGGCAGGGCAACATGACAATAGCCCAGTACTCGGCATGGTTTACCGATCTCTCACGCTATTCCACGAACATGGTATGGGACCCATTCTTCAAGCCCCATACCATTGAGCGGGGACAGAGGCATGAGATCAGGGCTTCAATGATTTCCCTCAGTATTCTGATAGAGGTAGGAGTACTAGAGTGAGCTCTTCTTGTAGATAGATCTCTTGCTGAGCCTACACCAGCAACGAGACGTACCACAGGGAGGCACGTAGTAGAGTCTTCTGCAGATGGTAGACAACGGATGTCACAAGGGTCCAAGGGGACCAAACCATCACGTGGGCGACCACATGATACTGGTTCGGAGGTACGGGGCACATTCAGCAGACCCAGTCATACGAGAGGTAGACAATGCTATGCTTGTGGATGGAAGGGCCACATGGCTCGTGACTGCCCGACCCAACATGCAGAGGAGCAACAGATGGTTGAGGGACCACCCAGTTAGAGGAAGTGGATCGACCGTAGTGGTCCGCGGGGAGAATGCGGACAAGGAAGAAGAGCTGGCCAAGCATCGGGTGGTGGGCGATGCTTTGAGGCTCTACCACCACCACCACCAGGAGGGCCACCCTGACTATAGGGAGCTGGCGGGCAGAGGCAGGCTCAGCATCAGGTAGTGGAGGCCTATGACCACAACACACCTGAGATGATTCGAGATACTATCTGTGTCTACTCCACCCTCCCTGCAGTTCTAATAGTCACATGAGTGAGTCATTTTTTCATTAATACTGCCCTTGTTCAGATCTCGGAGATTCCGACGGAGCCTTCGGCTCGATCCTTACGACTATAGACTCATACGAGAGAAGAATTGACGATTACGCACTAGTGCCGGCAGTGTGAGATTACTCTAGGAGGAGACAGAATCAGCTGGTATCTTCTTGTAGTGGCGTCGAGGCCTTACGACGTCATCTTTGGCATGGATTGGTTATCTATGGACCTTGCTCAGATAAATTGTATTAGGCGTAAGGTGCAGAGTGTACACACCGATGGGAGCAGGTTCACCTTCACCGGTGAGAAGGGAGCCTTTGCAGCGCAGGATGGAATCACCCAGAGGAGAGGACAACAGATCAATCATCAGTTGGCTAGTCTCATCCTGGGAGAAGTTAATGTGAGGACTCTGAGTTTCCCTATTTCGGTGGATTAGTATGCAAACATTTTTCATGATGACATTCTAGGACTACCTCCTCACAGAGAGGAAGACTTATATATTGACTTGTACACCAGGACAGCCCCGATATCTACTCCATCATATCGTATGTCTCCCTCAGATCTTCGAGAGCTATGCGTATAGCTGGAGGACCTGTAGGTCAATGGATTCATTCGACCCAATGTTTCACCATGGGCTTCCCTGATTTTGTTCGCCAAGAAGGCAGACGGGAGGTTGTGGATGTGTGTAGATTGTCATCGCCTAAACCAGGTGATCATGAAGAACAAGTATCCGCTTCTGAGGATTGAATACCTCTTTGATCAGCTCAAGGGAGCACACTGGTTCTCGAAGATAGACCATAGGATGGGCTATCATCATCTAAGATTTCGAGATGAGGATGCGCAGAAGATGGCCTTCAAGTGTCGTTATGGCCACAATGAGTTGTTGGTTATGCCTTTCGGTGTATCCAATGCTCCAGAACTGTTCATGAGTCTCATGAACATGATCTCCCTGCCTTAACTTGATCTATTGTTTGTAGTATTCATCGACGACATATTGGTCTACTCTACTACTAAGGAGGAGCACGCCTACCACTAGCGTGTTGTACTAGACAAACTCTTAGAGCAGTAGCTTTATGGTAAGCTCACGAAGTTCTAGTTCTGGACTTGAGAGGTCCACTAATTGGGGCACGTTATCTCTAAGGTGGGAGTTGCGGTGGATCTTGTGAACATTGAGGCAGTACTAGCTTGGGAGCCACCCAGGAGCGTGATGGAGGTGCAGAGTCTCTTAGTTCTTGATGGGTACTATCAGAGATTTGTTCCAGACATCTCCAGAGTCGCAACACTGCATTCCGCTTTGACGAAGAAGGGTAAACCCTTCATGTGGTCAGATAGATATCAGAAGAGCTTCCAGGAGCTGAGACAGAGATTGACCAGCGCACCCATATTGAGACTACTAGAGGAGGGCATAGGGTACGTAGTTTCCTGCGATGCATCTGGGACCAGACTCGGGTGTGTCCTGATGCAGGAGTAGGCGGTGATCAGTTATGGATCACGATAGTTGAGGTATCACGAGCAGAACTATGCTACCCATGACCTATATTTAGTAGCAGTGGTCTTCTCCTTGAAGATGTGGTGGCACTATCTGATGGGAGAGCTCTTTACAGTCTACTCTGACCACCAGAGTCCTACATACATCTTCTCTCAGAAGGACCTAAACCTAAGACATCGGTGATGGCATGAGTTCCTCCAGTACTAGGACTTTGAGATAGTCTATACTCTTGGGATGGGGAACTTAGTACCTGATGTTCTCACCAGGAAGTCGGGCATCCAGCTACTTGGAGAGGCGATGCAGCAGCTATCTGCATTGCAGATATCCTTCATGGATAGAAATGGGGAAACCTTTCTTCAGTTTCTCATAGTCACTCCTCCACTACTTTAGTGGGCCAGAGAGGAATAGTGTGGGGATGTGGACTATGATACATGACGCGCACAGATATCCTCAGGATAGAAAATTGATGGATTTTCTATAGGAGAAGAGCACATCATCCTTTTTAGGGGACATACCATTGTACCAGTTGCATTACAGGAGGAGGTGATGAGGGAGTTCGACACTTCCCCTTTGGTGGTGCATCCTGGAGTAGTGAAGATTTTCCAGGTTCTCAGACGACAGCACTGGTGTCCAGGTATGAAATAGGATGTGGGAGAGTTTGTTTCACGATGCCTGACCTGCCAGCAGGTGAAGGTGGAGCACCAGGTACTGGAAGTCTTGGTACATCCATTTGAGGTCCCGGAGTGGAAGTGGGATGGGATATCTATGGATTTCCTGATGGGACTTCCACATAATTCTAGAAGTCATGACTCCATCTGGGTGATTGTCGACTGACTCTCCAAGTCCTCCCACTTCTTACTTATCATATAGCAGGGCTGAGTGGAGAGCGTGGGATGCCATTACATTTAGGAGGTCATACGGCTTCATGGTGTGCCATAATCTATCATCTCCAATCGTGATGTTTTCTTTACTTCCCGGATTTGGAAGGGGTTTCAGGAGGCATTTGGGACGCAGCTATGCCTGAGCACTGCCTTGAACCCTCAGACGGATGGGCAGACATAGAGGACCATTCAGACTCTCGAGGGCATTCTCCATGCATGTTTCATTGACGTTGGTCGTAGTTGGGAGGATCACCTACCTTTAGTAGAGTTTTCATACAACAACAACTACCACTCCACCATTGGGATGACACCATACGAGGCATTGTTCGACCAACATTATTGATCACCTCTGTGCTAGACCGACCCTGGGGAGTCAGTACTCGTAGGACTAGAGATGGTCCAAGCTATGATGGAGAAGGTACAAATCATCTAGGAGTGGATGAGGATTGCGTAGAGCCGAAAAAAGTCCAATACTTATAGGAGGCGGAGACCACTAGAGTTCAAGGATGGCTACCACGTTTTCTTACGAGTCTCACCTCGACGTGGATTATAGAGATTTGGCTGGGGCGGTAAGTTATCTCCTCACTTCGTCAGACCATTCTAGGTTCTCAGCAGGATAGGCGAGGTATCATATCATCTGGATCTTCCACCATAGTTGTATTGGGTGCACGACGTCTTCCACGTATCTCAGCTGAGGAGATACGTGCACGACCTGACGCATATCATTCATCCCAGGGAGTTGGACATCGATGATGGGGTGACTTTTGCGGAGGTCCCAGTGGAGATCGAGGATTGACAAGAGCGGGTCCTACGTGGATGTTCGATTCCTCTAGTGTGTATCAGGTGGCAGCACGAGAACCTCTATGAGAGAAATTGGGAGTAGGAGGCTCATATATGTGCATAGTACCCCCATTTGTTTCCCTAGTTTATGATGTACCTTTACGGGGATGTAAAGCCATGAGGTGGGTGTAATATAAAGACTCGTAAATTTTAATGAATTTTTTTTAATAAATTCTTTGGGATTTTACGAATATGCAGTTTCTGATGGCACAAGATTCCGAGGCCCGGTGTGCCCATAATCAATTTCTTAAGTTTAGCTCAGGTACGTTTTGTGAACGAACGAGTGGGTTTTTCTATCTTTTGAACCAGTGCTCAGAATGGAATTCTGAGGGCACTAATGGAACCACATCGTAGGTAATTTATTAAGAGTACTTTTATCGATGATGCATCTGCTCGGGTGGAGTTGATAAAAAAATGGATTAAATAAAAAGTAAAATAAAAGCTTGTTACAATTTTATTTCTTTTTATAAGTGGTTGTATCCTAGGTGTGGGAATTCGGCTGGGACCCAGTAGTTACAAACTTCCCATGAGAGGATTAAGGTGAGGTGGGGCCCACACGATCCCAACCCTTCACATTCCCTAACTCCCCCTTTATGTGAGTAACTTCCCTCTCTCCCTCCTTAAGGCTTTCCAACATAACACATAATTTATTAGATAACTCATGTTAATTAATTAAGTGAATTGGTTTTGAATTTTGTAATTTGAAATTCATGGAAAAATAAAAAATAAGGGGAGGCCTTATTTTATTTTATTGGCTTGTTATGTGAAGACTTTGGAAGATAGATCTTTCCTCTTTATTAGAAGAACATCATCCTCCACTAGGAACGTCCCTCTTCAACGAAGAATGACAATTCTCCAATGAAGAATGTTGAATCGGTGGTTCCGGATTTCTCCATAAACTTCTTTCTCCGCAACAAGGGAGGAGACACCGACGACGACGGAATCAACACCATCGTCATCAGAGCTTGACAGCCGTGAACTTCCTTCAAGGTAGGGGTTGGTTTATGAATGAGAAATTTTGTTTTTCCTTCCATGATATTGGTTCTCTATAATCCTTTTGCTATCAAACTAATGTGGAATGAACCAGACCAAACTAACATGGTCCGATTCCTCTATCGTTCTTGTTTTATGGTGTTCTCCTACCGTTCTTGAGTGGTGAATGAAGGAATGTTTTCAAAGCCGATCGGAGGCCCGAAAAAATCGGAAATGACCACGGAACATCAGGATGACCTAGGAGTAGATGTTTTGTAGTAAAGGGATCATCGGAATGAAGAATAGACACCTCGGGAGGCGTGTTGGACAAAGGCATCAATTCGGTAAAATTCCAGAATACATAACATGTACTTCAAAAGCACACACTATGTAGTGCAAATGTTTAGCGGAAGAAGTAATAGACATCAGAAGAAGTGGACGACGGTGTGTTACACCGGTCACATGGCGTGTACTATCCACACAGTTTGACAGAGGAGTCTTTGATGGACATGACTTGTATTTGAGGAAAATACATGGACACGGACAGAAATACATGGCCACGAGGCACGACGTGTACTATCTTCATAGAAAGGAATAAGTGGCTTCATGAGGCTTGCCATGTAATCTGGGAGATACACGTACAGGGGCAGAAACACACGGCCAAGAGGCACGGTGTGTTTTCCAGAAATGCACGGACACTGGGTAGAGTACACGGGTACGTACCCCACCACACAGCCAAGCATGGCCAGCGCACATGGAACTGACCCTAGAAGTTTGGACACTATGTGTAACCATACTACACCCCGTGTATTTACTTATTTACACGACTAGCCCTACAACACGGGCCGTATCACACGGGTACTACCCGGTGTCTGATGACACGACGTGTATCGCTTATCTACACGCCGTGTACTTTTGGAAAATGGCTTGGTCATCTTGTTCTCTGTGAATTGGGCACATTTTTCTTGGTTTTTCCCCTATGATGTGGGACGGAACTACGTGATACATCATCTTTGTACTTTGTAACAGCTGATGTATCGACCCCCTTGGCTCATGGAGTAGAACCTCCTGGAATCGAGTGTGTTGTGTGCGGGAACCCTAGAGCTGGATGCGACTACGACGACGATGACGACTGTACTTGGAATCTTTGTGGGTTTTGCAGCAAGGACGAATATACTTGTATCCTCCATGGGTTTGGCAGTGATGATGACTATACATGGATCCTACATGGGTTCGGTAGTGATGATTATTGTACTTGGATCTTACGTGCGTTCGGCTGCGACGACTTCTGTACTTGGATCCTATGTGGGTTCGGTAGGGGAGATCATTCAGAGGCTAAATCTATCATCTCCACCCCTTTCCATGAGAAGTATGCCTTTGTGATCTGAGTCTTGACTTTTAATCATTATATTCGATATGATTGTCTTGCTTTGTTTTGTGCACTGAGTTGTGCTTTCCTGTGTGGACATAGTTGTGCTTTCCTGTGTGGACTGGGTTGTGCTTGGGATCATGAATTGGAGCCAAAATGTAAATGATAACTTAGGTATATGTATGGGAATATACCTTTGTACTGTTTGTTAATACATCGTGTTTTTATCCTTCCAATGTGGTTTATCCTTTGTGGATTCTGGGAGACCTTTTGGGGTCTCTGAGTCCCTATTGAGTATCGTATACTCACCCCTACTTGGGCTATGCCTGCACATCATTGTGTTGGTTGCAGACGATGGACAACGTTTATCGTGGTTGAAGCTTGTGGAGCGTGATGGTACTCAGATGTGGAATATTAGGCGGGACATACACTGAGCGGTCGGCCAGACCTAAGGAGCTGAGGAGACCATCTGTACCCACCCTTCAGGTGGGATAGGTGGAGGACGACTCGATGGTTGCTGAATTACGTTACTGTTGTTGTACTTTCTTTTCAGATGTACTGTACTTTCAGTTGGGTTTGTATTCTGGAACATTTACTTTTCCGCACTTACATTGTACTCAATTTACTTAGTGTTTACTATATCTTATGTACTCTATTGTGTTTCATTCCTTATATAAAGGCTATGCCTTCCCATTTATTGGGATTTACACCTTTGGTGCTAGTCGCCAGCTCTTGGCCTATGGACATCGGTCTTGGGGTAGTCACGACACGGGCCCCGAGGACGGGTCGTGACATTTTAAATGCCCCATTATGTTTTCAGTTAACATAAGTATTTTTCAATAATATTTATTCCACTTAATTAATCTAAATTAGTTTTTATTGTATTTTAGTATATGTTTATTTTTTCTATAAGAGATGGTTTTTTGAGAAAACTATTTTAAAATTCATAAAGTCTATCCATTTTAGTTAATCAAAATAATCCCAAATTTAGAATATTTTAAATGAAATATATAGATTATATATAAATAATATATAATTTATATTCATAAATTTTTGATGATTATTGTTATACCCAAACTCAATATATAATCATATGTTATATGAAAGAAAATACTTTTTAAAAAACCACTTTTCATCAAATTTGTAGGTTTAATTTTAAATATGATTTTGTCTTCTTTTGGAAATATTTTTGAATGTCTCATCCAAAATTCAATGTATCGTTACCCATGTCTAGTTAGTCACATGACCTCAAGCATGCCTTCTCATGTTCCAAAGGTTGTCGACTACTGGCTAGGGTCTAGTATGTAATATTGTAAGATTATATCCTCTTAATCAAAGCACCACAATAGTGGGAAACAAACCACAAATTACAAGTGTAAAAAAACAACAAAAATAAACTAGAATCACATGGAATACTAATTATACAAAACAACAACATAAACAAATAATTAGATATTTCAGGTCAAATATGTGTCAGGTTTTAAAGAAGAACCCAAACTAGATACACAAATAACTCCCAAGTTGTTCATAACACCGTGTTTAGTTCCCTCATTCATGATCCATTCAAACATATCCATATAAAATAATGATATTTCCCATATATTGTTTAGAAAATAGAAAATCTTTTCATGTACCAATCTAGAATCATAGGTAGGGTGTCAGTTTACCTTAGTAGGCCACCAAAAAAGGTGGCTAAAAACTATATCTAGTCTAACATTGTATGCATTTGTATAAAGAAAAAAAATATAAAATTTGAGGAAAGATTTTTCATATATAAAATTATTCATTAATTAATCACATGAAACTTTAGGTTAATTATGACACAAGAACCAATAATATATTTTTTGGCCCATTCCAGAGTTGAATAAATATCACATAGGGAAATCACACATGATTAAATCATTGTATTTCATTATTCGTTCACTCTGATTTTATATCATGGTTACTTGGAATTCTAGTCCAATTCCAACATCATATGTCCTATAACACAATTTCGAGAACCTCGTGTCTATATGGAGAATATGTCCTTTTTCACACACCTCGTGTTCATATGTTTATAATTAGGATCATTATATTTCCCACAATCATTATAAAATATTTTTATTTTCAGCATCCATACTAATACTACACATATATTCACAAAAATCATAAATATCACATAAATCATATATATCACAATTATTATGGATAGTAATCATTTTCCCTCTGATAAATTTTTTATATTTAATGATGAACCATTTGAAATCATAAAAACCATTATGGTTAATCACATTAATCACATAGGATAATATGAAAAACTCATTATTATATTATTTACCGATATTTAATCATATATACACATCAATTTCAATAGTACATACTTGAAATTATAATAATGACATCTTGAATTAACAATTTACAACATACCTTATGATAGTATACAAATGATCTCCAACATAAATCCCCAATTTGAGGAAAATTCATGAATATCACAATGATGCAACAGATCTATGACCAATATCAAAGATCAAGATCCAAGGGATTGAGATATATCAAAATATTGATTTAAATATTCACCAATAGAGGAAAAATAATTAATCATTATTTGAAAAGAAAAATTTGTGATAGAGAAACACAATTCAGGAAGAAAACACATACCAAATTATATATAAACCTTGTATTTAGTATTTGATTCATTAAGAATGGGTTTTGAGGAGAAATAAGTCCCTCTTTGGAGATTTAGATATCATATTAATGATGATAGGTCTAAGTGCATGTGATTATGAATAAATACTGAGAGGTTAATGATTTTTTTATAACTTTTTAGATATTTAAAAAACCACGTCCATTGTTTCTAGTATATGGCACAAAGATCGGTAAATTATCACCCCTATTGATGTGGTGCATGGTTACTTTAAAATGGGTGCACAGTTTGACAATCCAAGGTCCAACCTTGAATACACCCTCTGTTTGAGGTTCAATAGTTTTTTGGGGATCGTATCAGGGGTTGGGAAAATCACATTCCAACCATGCACCTACCAAAACCCCTAAGGAACATCCAATATTCACCTAAATTAACCCATGAGAATATCAAACAAAGTATATAAAAATAAGGGTAAAAGGTGAATTGAAAATGTGCATGAGACATCTAATAAATGTGTGGGATATAACAGATTATTTTAGTAAATAAAAATCATTTTTTAAGTTGGTATGTTAAAATTTAATTATGGTTAATGTTTTATAATTTCTTAAAAAGATTAATTTATTGATGAATATTTAGAAATACTAAAATTTAATTGAAAACTTCCTTTTTCATTAAAATTATTTCCCATTTAAATTTATATTTAAAATTATTTATAATATTAATTTATTTCAATTATATATCTAATAATACAATTTATGTCATTGTAATCAGTTTGATATTAAATTTTGATATAAGTTTTTTTTTCAAACATTTGAGAATTTTGTAATTAAAACTCCTCCATCTCATAGCGTCCGTGAAATTAATTTTCAATTAGATTTTTCCAATTCTGTTATTGGGAATTAAAAAAATTTAATTTCGTATTTTGAAGAATAAAATTTAAAATTATATAATAAGTTAAATATAACTTCTGACCAATATGAATATTAAAATAGTAAAATTATCAACCATAGTTATGGTAAAAATGAGTTTACAAGGGGTTAAACTAAGATGATATTTTTTTTAAATTAGACCAATAAATGTATTGTGTCAATTCTGTAGACATAGTATAACCAAGGAATGTATATATATTGAGAATACCACATTTTGGATCCTTTTTCATTATAAAAATGTGGCTAAACCGTTTTATCAAAAATAAAATTACAATTATTCCAGTCACCAAAATAATAAAAGGCCACCCACTCACCTATATTCTACACATATAAATACCATTTTGGTTATTAAAATCCCTCCCAAAATACTTCCCAAATTATGTCCTCTGATCTTAGAAAATTTATTTTGGAAATAAATACATTCTATGAAGTATTCTCGTGTAAACATAAAGAGGTTAATCGAAGAAGTGGTAACATTATTCAGTAAACACTTTTATTTTATTTCATCCTCCAACTACTTAAATTTTTATTTTACCATTATGGTATGAAAAATAAGTTTTTTTCTTATATGGATTTTTTAATGCTAAATTTATGACATAAAATCATCTCTACATCCATTAAATTTGTTTTAAAATCCCCAATTGTGAGAATGGTGAACTATTGCCTCGTGAACTGATGTCATTCATTTTACCATTACCTTCTCTCACTGATGTGTATGATGATGGATATAAAGTATTTATATAATATTTATAAAATAATAATACTTATTTATTTAATATTTCATATATAACATATTAAAATTCCATTATTTAGTCAATACACTAATGTCACTTGTGTTTACGATGATGTACCACCTCACGAAGTGAAGTGATTTGTTTTTGCTAATGCTTTACATGAATGATAATAAAGATAATTTTAATTAATATATGAGACATAAAATACATAATTATTATATTAATGAAATGAATATAATTCATAAAACATATAAAATCATTTTATTTCTTACATTTTCACGCACTGAAATATGCTAATGTCGTTCATTTACAAGTGGACTACAGCCATAATAAAGCGATCCGGCTCTCTACTTTCATCTCCACCACACATGAATGATATTTGAAATTATATTTAAATTGAATATATAGTATTTATTATATTATTTCCATTCAATAAAGACAATATATTACTTACGACCTTTTTGTAGTGATTGTTAAAAATTGAAATGTTACTCAAAGCATACATACAACCCACTATCTCATTGATCGTATCTTACCACATTCCTCAAAATCATGTTTAATGATTAGTAATAATAGTATAATTTATATATAAACATGATAATTACTTCATGTTTTTTATATTTGATGTGATGGAACCATGATCAAAGTATGAGGCCAAAAAATTAATAATCATGACATATATGAAAAACAAAGAAGTTATAACAAAAAATGTGACTTTAGCATGTAATTGTTAATAAAATTGTAATAAAAGTTCATAAGTAGATAATATATTTTTTGTTACATAGAATTATGGTTATTTATTAGATTTATAATAAAGAGATACTTTTTTACATTATGGTCAAATGAGGGAGAATGAAGTCATGTCTTATTGGAGGGGATTTATAGTCCCTCTTTTATTTTTGAGAGATATATTAAAATTCAGCACTCATTCATTTTTATGGTGTATATAAGGTAACTTTGAAATTTATTTTGATGAATTTATTTATGGTCATTATAATATATGTGTCATTTATTTTTATTCATTCAAGTACTTCACTATTTAATGTTTCCAAAGTGGTAAGGGTTTTATGTTATAATATCATCGTTTATTTGAATTGATTAAGGTTAGGATTACAATAATGAATAAATATGAAACATATCTAAAGAAACTCATTTTTTTTATTATCCTCATGCTATTTAAATGTAACAAAATATTTCCCATCATTGAAACTATTTTTATGTACACAAGTGTACAAAAACAATGTTTTTTTGCAAAACTATTGTTTTGTTCGAAAATATTTATTATACCAAAACCATTATTTATAAAGAAATTAAAAATCATTATTAAATATTTTTATATGATTTATTAAATTAATATTTACCCATTTTATACTTTTTAAAATGTTTTTTGAATGTAATCTTTTTTGTTTTTTTGAAAAAATTCCCCATCAATTTTTAATAAAAAATTGAAATGAACTTTTATTTTTATAAATATTTTCTTGACCAATATTTCTAATTTTCATGACCTATCAATGATTTAATCATTACCATACTTGTTTTCAATTTTAATTTCAATTAATATAATATCATCTATATTTTTAAACATATTTAATTTTAAATAAATATTTAAATGTAAAAAATGGATTTAGAAACTATTTTAAAATTTAATTTTTCTAATATGAAAAGATATTTTACACAATAAAATTTTAAAATATTTTTTAAATTTTAAATTACATGTTTGTTAATTTATTTTAAAATAAGGGTATTTCAATTTTTTCTATTTTAAAAATTCATTTTGAATAAAAATTTATCTTTCTCATGAAATGTTCAATGTGATTTACCATCAAGATGTAATCTTTATTCTAAAATGTCATCCATTAATTTAATGTATTCATTATTGGTGATATAAATTATGGATACTATTATTATTATTTCTCTAAATGTTTTATTATGAAAATATTATTTGGAAATAATCCATTATTTCATTGGTTATAGTCCTAAAAAATTATTATGAAATCTATTTAATTTTTAAAAGGATATGCATTGATGAGATGATGAAATGTTTACAAAAAATGTCCATTTTTTTCTAATATAATATAATTCATATAAAACATATTTCATTTCATTGTATATTGTGAGTTTAATGTTTTAAAATATTTTGAATCAATGAAATATGGATTTAAATATGATATGGGTGGGACCTATATATCCCTCTAATGAATTGGGAAATGATTTAGATCTCATAAGATAGTCATGCCTTAAAGAGGGAGTTAATACACTTTAGTAGGGGGCTTTTTCTTCTTCGGTGGTCTTAAGAGCGAACCTTGACTACTAAGATGGTATGTGGAGTGAAGCCATTCCACTATTATTAAATGGATTCTATTGGGGATGATGGTGTGTCCCACCAATGAGGTGTATCCACCCATACCGTTCCATGATATGTTTTTTCATTAATCCTAAAATACTAGTGGATAGATTTTCATTGCTCAAATGTACGCTAGGATTCTATGTCATATTCCAATTTTATCCTCCCATGAATCATGATAATTGATTTCTTTATGATTAATGCTTTATTAAATTCTAATTTTTTTATGACTCAATATTTTTATCTTTGATATTAAGGGTAGGGTTTTCATAAGTTAGTATCATATTCTCATAACCATATGTTCACATTATGAATATTTAATTCCATTTTTACTCTTACAATGAATTCGATAACTACCATTCTTATTTTTTCATTTGCCTTAGCTCGGGATAATGGTTTAATGTATGGTGTATCATTCAATATTAAAAAATTATAATATCATTATGGTAAAAAATGACGATCCTTCAGTATATTTGATTATTGTGTTGAAAATTTGAAAATACACTAAACTATTATTGTCCAAAATTGTGTGTTTGTGTATTTTAATGGATATTAATTAAAAAATATTTCATTTACGTGTATGAGAATACAGAGTCACTATAGGTTTTCATTAATCAAATTTTTTTATTAAGTCATAATGATTCCTTTTCTTCTATGGTTATTAAATATTAAATATTATCTCCTATGATATAATATATTCTCTTTAGTGATTATTTTATTTGGAATCATATTTATTGGACTCATTCATTTTTTAACATGATAATATTATTAATAATAAAAATTGTATCTCAATAATATATTTTTCTTCTATATCCATATTTATTATTCCAATCAATTTTTTTCTTATTATTAATGACAAAATAATTTATCCTCTATAATGTTAAAATTTTCCCTAAAATTACTGATTTATCACTCCCCATGTGATTTGGATTTCAATAAATTTATTTTTCATGAGTGTTTCAATTTATCTTTATTAATATATGGATTTTAATTTAATTTTTCTTGGAATAAATATTATATAACTTTTAAGGAACCAATTTGGGACATTTTATTTAATAATAAATTTTGTTATAAATTTCACTACACATTTGAGAAATAGATACATTTGAGTTTTACTCATAACTTCTTCTCTTAATAATGATGATAAGTAATTTTTTTAAAAGTATCATCAGTGTTCACTACCATTTTACTCTATATTTAAAAATATACAACTCCAACAGAGTTATGTTTTATAAAAAATTTAAATCCTTAATTAAATACTATTTTTTGGGTGATTTAATTTTTGTATTATCCAATTTCTGTCTTAATGACATTTTAAATTATAAATTTTGAGATTGATATGAAATCCAATATACTTGAGTGTAAAAAATTAAATAATGAGTGATTTGTTTTATTTGTATCATATATGTATATTTGATTTAAATGTTATTATTGGATCCTATATACCATCATAATATACTGTGAAAATGTTAATATATCATGAGATAATGATATTATGAGTGGTTAAAATAATGGTTAATATAATATCAAAACATCATTTTTGGGTTAAATTTCATATACGATATTGTCACAGGATGGGGTGATGGTGAAATTAAGATAAATATATCCTCACTATATTGTTTTTTGTTGTTTTTTTGTTAATATTTTCTTGAAATATTTTTCATGGAGATTATTTCTATTATTATTTGTTCACAATGATAAGTTTTCTTATGTATATGAATATTTTTAGACAACATTCATAGAAATATATTCATGTTTTGATTAATAAGCCCTTAGGTCTTGATTAAATCCTTATTCTATGATTTTTATTGATTATCACTGATTATTTAGGAACTATTTCAAAAACATTTGTCCATGTACATTAATTCTACTTTAATACACATATACTTATTATAAGTTCACTAAATATCAATATTTAATATATATTATGTTTAAATTTATGAGGAATTTGACCTTACACTTTATTATTTTATCATTCCACAGCTTATGAGAAGGTGAATAAACTAGGATGATTCTGTACGTGGCTCCTGTGTGGAATACATATAGAGAAAGAAGGCAAGTATAATCAAATTAGTTGAACATATAATTTATCAAACAATATACCAAATCATACATTATTGGGAGTGTGGTATTTATATGAGTTGAATTTTTAGATCACTAATAATAATGTGATATATATGAAACATTAGTTAAGGGAATACAACATTGTACTGAAGCTACTCATAAAAAAACTGTTTTTAGTACCAGAACCAGGTTTGCGGGTCTTTAGTGGCCTGGTTTGTATCAATTCAAGGCACAGTAATTTTTTTTGATTAGGTTAGTTATTTTGGTGCATTTGGATGTGATAAAATTAGTTAAAAACTTATGGATAAGAATAAGTATTGGATAATATCCCAATTTTTTTATAATTTATGGAGTTTCTTATTTCCTAGTATAAACAACCATGTTGGGATACAATATATGGATTGATAATCTAATTTTTTTAGAGGTAATATTATTGAAAACCTCATTAATTTTTTTATCTATCATTAATTGTTATGTGGTAAAGGACCATATCTATGAAACCTATTTGACTCTCCCAAGGGATATTCTTTGGTGGTTCAAATACTCATTATTAACCATTATGAAAGATTTAAATGGAAGTTTATGACATAATATATAATTTTTTACATTGTGAAAAATAATAATAATATGACTCCAAAAGAATTTTGTTAAATTGACAGAGTTATAGGTTGACAAAAATATATTATATTTTTATCATAAATTTCATTGATTAATAGTTTTATAGGTTGATACAAATATATTATATTTTTATCATAAGTTTCTTGGAATGAAATAAAGGATTCACTAAATAAGTCATCTTACAATAAATATTTCATATAAAAAGGATAATTTAGTCTAAATTTATTAGATATTATCATAACCATTATTTTGTATGTTTTTATAAATAGGATCATTTATATGATACTATAAATGTTTTTTATCAATAAACTTCTATAACAAACTAAGGGACCATACATAGAAATGTTGTTATGAAAAAAGAAAATACAAATCCATCCCTATTATATATTTGTAGAGGAGTCTCCTTGTATGTAATAAATTGAGGTTGGTGTCTCAATATATATTATATCTTTTCTTTCATATTACTATGTAATTTTATATCATTATTTAATGGTAATTAATATTCTAGGGACATAATTTATTAAAGGGGGACAATGTAACAACCCATAATTTTTTTATATATATTACATTAATAAAATATGATGTTGTATAGATTCCTAAACAATATAATGAATTGATTATAATATGAAATAATTAAGATGAAAATTACAAAGGGAAAAATAATAATAATAAAACATATATTAAATAAAATGATATAAATTAACAAACATTACTTACATTTAATGGATAAATAATTGAGAGGATTTAATATTAAAATGGATTACTCCATCAAACAGAAATACTTTTAAATTGTTCAATATTTTATCCAAATAAATTTCATTTTATAATTTTAAATTATTAATATACATAAACTGGTATATTAACATTATTTTATTTAGATATTTAAATCAAAAAATATTATGTACCCATAAAAAAATTATTTTTTAATTAATGGATTTTTTTTATATATTATTTACTATACTTTAAGAAATTAATTTTTTAAATTATATTTTATCAATTTTATAAAATCTACTTATTTTTTGAATTCTGAACATCAAAATTAGTTGATGATTAAATTTTTAGTTTTCTATAAAAAGAATAACTTTTGGTTTGAGAAGTTACAAATATTATTATTTTTTCACTACTCCTTTTATGAAATTATCATAATAAAAGATTAATTTGAATGTGTTTGAATAGTTGATTTGATTAAAAAAAATCTTTATGAAGTGACATACATTTTTCTATAAAAAATACTTATATTTGTTAAACAACTCTCTAAAACATTTAATACACATGTAATATTTTACTATTTTTTATCAATTTCAATTATTAAAGTACCCACAATGTGGAATCAAATATTTATTTTTTAAAACCCATTTAAGTATTATTTTGAGTGTAATAAATAAATAAATTTCCAATAAATCAGAAATCAATGATGATTTTATAATAATCAAAAAAATTAAGTCAAATGGTTTCTTTTTTATAAATATGGTATTTCCACCTTACGTTTTGAAATACTAAAACAAATTATTTCCACAAATAGAAATTTTATATGAAAAAATATAATACATATTTGGAATAATTTGTACCATAGTATGTAATAAGAATATATATTTTTAATTATTAAATGTAATTTTCCAAGGAAAAAATTTCATTCCACTAAAAAAAATAGTATTTCTGAAAACTAGAAGTGTAAAACCCGTAAAAAATTGTAAAAATATGTATTAAAATTTATTTATGATTTTTGGTCACCTTAATCCATCCCTAAATCGATTATTTTTTACTATTAGTTCTAGATGAACATTATGTAGTTAATAAATAATTACATTTTTTAAAATGAAACTCTTCACCCTATAAAAGGATCCATTATGACCCACTTCAGCACACACCCCAAGTTGGATTTATTAAACTTATCTATTCCAAAATAAATAAACAAAAATCCTTTAAATTTAAATGTGTACTTTTTCATGTAAAAATATATTCTCACAAATCATTAATGCACTTGAAAAGGGTTCTCTTTCAGGCATAAGGTAAAATTCACAATCACTGATATTTTATATTTTATATTTTAATTATTATTTTAACAACTAAAAATATTATCCACCCATATTAACATAATTAAATTTATTTCACATTTATAATGAAATTTTATAATATTTAGTAGAAGAAAATATTATACCATCCACTAAATCATTCAAAAAATAAAAATTTCACTTATGTTATATGGGAAGTATAGCTTACAAAAGAAATTGTATCTATTTTAATAACAGTGTAACATGAATATCTAATGGTGAAATTTTATGAATATATATGAAATTTATAAAAATATTAATATTCTGAAATGTTAAACAAGTTCCTACCTTTTTCTTATACTTTTCAAAATGAGAACGTTGCATTTGGGTTTGTACAGAGTACTACCTCCAAGAAATGACATTCTCCGTATTAATTAACATACATACAAAGAAATTTGTGAAATATTATTTAATTAATAAATATTTAATTAAAATAATAATTAATATTATGAAAAAAACAAAAACATTTCCAACCATTCTCCTTTTCCATGGTAAATGAAACCATTTTCTGTCTGTCCGTGTAGAATAATACCTAGATGAAGTGACATTTTTATTTTTAAATTTCAATATATTATATTTAAAATAAAAATATTAATATATGATTCAATAACCAATGAAAATAATAATAATTTCATTCTGTACTAATAAAATTATTATTTTATTAGATTAACTTTTTAAACCGTACTTACAAATATATTATAACATTTTCTTCTTTGGGTCACGATAACAACAATCCAAAAAAATTAAACAAATATGAATCATGCATGACCATAGAAACATAACTAATACTATTATTATAAATTAATGATTAATTAATGATTTTTCATGGTACAATTTATTTTATATTAATATTTATTATATTACTTCTGTAACACCGTTTTTGTTTTTAGAAAATTACAAAAACAATCTCATCACTTACATCGCCATTAGATATCGAAAATAAAATAACATTAAAATAGAAATATAAAATTATTAAAAAAATAAAAATATATATTTTAGTCCCTATAAATATATTTAAATAGTAAAATTTGAATATATAAAAATTATTTGAAATAGTTACTATGTAATGGGTACTAAGAAAATTATTCAAACTAATAAAATTTTATAATGAAAACAAAATAAAACTAAAAAATTTATCCGAAATTAATTATTTTTAATATTCTTTATGAAATGTTATAGTTGTGGTTACATATCTAATATAGATCATTAACATAGTTTTTTTGGTATATGTTGTTTCAGATCAGGTTTGACTATGTCTTAGTATGTCTTAAGGGATTTTGTTAACTAATTTTTTTCTTTAAGTTATGATTGTCCTTAATAAAAATTATTATTAAAATTTGGGTATGTTCTATATTATTATTTTGTTTTTTATAATTATATTTTTTAAAGGGATTTAAATTTCTTTTGCATAAACCCCATTTTAATTGTTACTTACTCCATGAATTATGATGTTTGTAATTGGTTTTCCTAACTCAAAATCTATTCAAGAGTCATAATGATTTCTCTAAAAATATTATACTAAAATATCACATTATTCATTCCTATGATGATATTTTTTATAATTTATATTTTTAGTAGGGAATATTATTAATATATCTCATAATATAAGTTAATTTTAATAACAATATACATTAATTCTCTCAATATGATCTCTTTTAATCTATATCCATTTTTATTTTTCCTTATAATTTTCTCTATTTTTAATACTAAATACAAAAAAAAATTATTTCCCCTATTCCTAAAATTCATCATTACTAATTTTAAATTGAACTACTTTTCACACTTTGTGATTTATAAATTATTTAAAAATATATTTAAAATTATATTTTTTTAAAAACAATAAATTCACATTTAAAAAAAATAAATTTTGACGTCACTATTAACTTCTTCCCTTTATAGTTATAATAAGAAATGTTTTAAAAGGAAACATTTTTTTCACACGCGTACTTTTTGTTAATTAAAATTTTATAATTCCTACTATGAATTTTTGAAACACTTTATATATAAATTTATTAAATACACTTTTTGTGATCAAATTGTAGGTGTTAAAAAATATATATCTTTAATTAGTATTATGTTTCAGAATTTGGACATATTTTAAAACTAATTTTATAAAATTTGATTCTATCATGTAAAAAATGATTAAATTCATGTGGAAGTTTTTTATTTTGATAATTATATGAATAGAGGATCCTATATAACCCTCTTGTAAATTGTGTTATATTTTACATCTCTTGAGATAATGGTTTTTAAAATGTGGGTAACTGCTGTTAAGTTATTCTAAAATGATTTTTCATGGTTGAAATTATAATTATGTTACGCTCTCGTGAGTTTTTGATGTGGTATTTTTCGTTATTATATTCTCACATGATTGTGTATAGGTATTACTAAAATTAAAATATTATTACAAGACTGTGGATGGACATAATTATCGATAACCTTTGATCACAATTATATATTTTCCTAATCATATGATTTCTTCAAATTAAAATCTTTTACAAAATACTTGTTATTTGATTAATCAACCTGTATTTCAGGATATGTTCTTTATGACATTATTTTATTGATGATCTACTTTCATTTGGGTTTGAGACCATAATTATAGGTTTATAGACCTGTATTATGCTCTTATACCATTATTTTTGTCATATGGTCACATAACATCCTCATTTTATATATCTTAATTTTATCCTTATTGAGAATTTCAACTCACCTTTTCTTATAATTCCATTCACTTTCTTATAAATATTAATATAATTGATTATGTATCTATAAGGTATTATTATATGGATTTATGATAATGAATTTTTTTAAAAAATATCAAAATATAAGTTTCTTTTGTATATGATCATCAAAGACACTAACAAATCCATTCTTGGGACCGTGATATTGTTTTGAGATGTAATTTTTAACATATATATTTTTTTTATAGTACATAGGTGTTTAGTGTGGGATATATCAATAGGTGTCAAATATAGTTGTAAATTATATTCTTTAGAACATGACTTAGGATTGTGGATCTAGGCCAACTCAAAAAATATTACGAGGAAATAACTAACTACAAGAAATATATTGGTGATATTATGTCCTATTACCACTTATCAATATGTCATTCTAGAAAAATAAAAAACTGAATGTATACATAACCAATTCCCAAATATTTGGAAAACTATCCACCTTCCCAAGAAAAAACCATTGTACTATTGGGAATATTCCAACCATGTCAAGAAAATTAATTTATTTTTCCTTCCAATTGAACTCGATTCAAATTAAATTTCATAAGATATAATTTCAGGATTTGGAAAATATCCAATTGGACTTCCACACTATCTAATCACTAATACCCAATATGTTGTGCACATGGAATGATGGTATATTCATAGAGAAATAATTTTACTCCACCACGAAATCAGTAGAGTATTTCATTTAATGTGTCATGTATTTCCATTACCACAAGTGATTTATAAAATACATGTTTTGGATAAGCTAGCTGGTATTTCATATAACACCCTAAGATATAGGTATTTCTTTTTATTAATTAAAATATTGTTCATTATCATTCCCCACATGAAACACCTAACAGATAACATCCATGACATATTAGAAAAAAAATTATTATAGTAATAAATCCTATAGTATATTAAAATTTAGTAATCAAATATAAATGCATAATAGGACTAATAACGCCAAATGTTTCAAAAAAGGGTTTCTATATAAAATAAATTTTAACTATTTATTGTATATTTATATAAATAATGATGAATTATATTATTTAAATTTTAAAACGTTATTTTTATTTTATAATTTTTAATATAAATATTATCTTAAATTGTTTTGGGAATTTTCTATAACTCTATATTTTAAAAAGATACCCATAAATACAATTGTTTTTAAAAAATTTCAAATTTATAGAATTAGAAAAAAATTATAAGGACACAGATTATTATAAAACATGATAATTGATTAATTATTTATAATTCATTATTATATAATATCATATTGAACCTAGATAACTTATACTTCACATTTTAGAAAATATGCAATATTTTAAAATAATTTAAAAACTATTTTAACTTTTTTTATTAAACATTATATTGGTGAAACAATATTTTATCACCAATTACAATAAATATAACTCTTATTATTTTATTTTACAAATATATACCATTATTGTAAATGAGGTTTATTTTTTAGAAAAAATAATATTTTGGTATAAAAATAAACATTTCATAAAAATTTGGATTCTATTTTATGCGTTGTAATATTATAAATAAGAATTATAATGTAAAAAAATTATATTTTATAATATTTTCTTAATATTTTATATCAACCTTTTCATATTATGTAATAAGTATAATTTCAATTTTATTCATAATATCATGTTACCTAGGTAAATATTAGCTACCAGAGTAAAACTTCTAATTTTCAGTTAGTGATACATTTCTAAATATTATATATAAAAATATTAAATTAAATTAATATATAATATTTTTAAAAATAATATAAAAATAAATTAACACTATGTTAATAGGTATCCAATTACAAATAATATTTATTTGACTTGGTGATAAATATGAAATTTTATAAAAAACTGTTTTTAAAACACTTAATTGAATTAATTTAATTGTTAATTTTATAGAATTTATAAATTAAATTAGATTAAAATGAGTATTAATTTGGATTAATAACATAGAAAATTTGTAATATGTCTCATATTTTATTTTTTGTGTTAAATAAATTACCACTTTTATATCTTAATCAATTGTAATAAGTGTTAAAATGGGTATATAAAGTGTCTCAAATATTTATTAATTTAAAGGACACCAACACTTTATAGAAATTATTTATTATTAAGAAATTATTACTGAATAATTAAACCCATTGTTTCTTCACCTAACTAACCTAATCCACTTAACACCCATGTGATACAATTTTTAGACCTCACATATCTATATATCCCATGAAAAGGCGCTAATTTCTCACATATAAAAGGAGATCATTCCCTCGAATTATCTCTACCCTCTACCCGAAAAAATTATTTTGATGAGGTATTTACATTCCATATGACTCTATAAATTCGTCCAATGGAGTAATTTATGTTATTAAGTGTCTAGAAAAAACATATTGTAGCTACTTATTAGGGAAAGGGTTATAAATCTCCCCCTATTGATTCATGTACTTCTTTTCTGATAATCTCTCCAGTATTCCAGGTGATTAGGATTCCATGTGTTTATAATCCATAAATTAATATATAAATGATTCACTATTGGTTGCATAATACCCTTAGATGACATTAAACTCATTTCATAGTCCCTTTTGTATAGTTATCAAACATGTAAAATCCCTCATCAATTGCCTCCCTCCTCTTTTCAATTCATGTTCTGGCTTATTGTGATCCTTTTTAATTCCTTTGGATTATTGTTATATGTTTCAAAATAAATCCCATATTTTCTTTTTAATAATCTAGTCATGATTTAATACCCTTATATCATGATAAACGCTTTTCATTATCCCTTTTTTATATTTTGGATGCTACTGAAACCACTACTAAATTCTCTCACTCTTATATTTAATACAAAATATTCATTTTTTAATAATTATTTATTACATGTGATTATAATAGAATTTTTTATAAATAAAAAAATTTATATCATAATTATTGAATATTTATGAGATACTATATTAATCTCACATTAATCACATCTGATAGTCACTTTTTTATATCAATCATGTTTCTAAAACCACTCTAGATTCTCTCCCTCCTCTTATAAAATATTTGAACATGGTTGTTATTAGACATTAAATTTATGTGATATTATTATTAAATATTAATAAAACCAATCCCTTACAAATATAATTTATTATCTATATATTTGAGACTGCCTTTCTCAGTCATTAATCCCATTTTGTAATCTATTCAAACACACATCATGGTTCAAAAAGCATTCAATTACTTTCTATATTCATATTGTGAATACCAAAGGATGATATAATTCAAATTTATCCATATAAATTATGTTCATAATGGAAAATGGATTTTTGAAATGTAATAAAATAGTTTATTATGATATTTATCGATAATAGGTGCGTCGGACTATTTGGGAAACATGATAACAGTCTACATCTAAATCACTTTCACTGTGGCATGGTTTGATATTGTGAACCAATAACCATTTTTATTTTGTTTTAATACTCCCTTAATTATAATATAATATAATATTTATTAACAGTTACCCCTAAATTTCATTCATTTTTTTCCTTTATATGTTCTATGATTGATATCATCCCTAAATTGTACTGCTTTTTCATCACTCAATCTACCACTTAAGTATTAAGGTTTCTCCTTGATCTATATCATTAATTTTATATAGTATATATAATTTATAACACAAGAGTTCACTTTTTCTTAAAATCGTCCATTCTTATGATTTCGGTTCATTCTTGAAAAGGTAACATGGATTTGACTAATTTATATCCTCCTAAATTACAATTCCCTTTCCCTATCCATATTTTCCTTTCTTAATAATTCTCTCCATTATATATGGTGATAAAACTATGTGTTTTATTACAAGACATACATATTTTCAATATACTCATTTTAAACTGATATATTGGTTTCACTTTTCCAATTTGTGTTTAAAAAAAGGAGATTAATATTTTTCAAAAGGTTTTTCATCATATAACAAACATTACCTTATACTATACATTATTTTTGATATCTTTTATGTCATAATGAATGAAATAATATTGGTGGTTATTTAAAAGTTATTTTTTTCAATGTATAATAAATTTACATTATTTAAAAATTTTAGTATTTTTCAATGTTTCACAATTCTAACATCAATATTTTGATAATTAATTAATTTGAAAAACATTCACTATAGATTTTATAAACTTATTTTCAAAGTCACTAAAACATCTTCTATTATTCCAAAAAAAATTCTCCTAAAAACTATTCTTTTGATTCTTTATTAGTATCAAAATAATCTTGAAAGGATATATTTTTTTGGAATGTCTATTCTATGAATAAACCTCTATATAAAATTATGGATTATTATTGGGGGGGTTTGTGTCACGATTATTGTGTATTTATACTATTGAGAAAAATTTTAGTGATGCCATTTTGAAATCATAGGTGACCCATTTTTAATTCTGAAAGTTCTTCATGATGTGATTATTAATTATATCCATGTTTATCACATATTTTTATTATATGACATATGTAGTCCTATATCACCCTCCAATGGAAGGGTTGATTTTTTATATGTCATGAAATAAATATTTTTATAATGGTCATGATGTAGTTTATCTACATTTATGAAATTATAAAAAAAATGGGGTGGATTATCCATGTTAAAAATATTGATCATGAACATGATGTGGATTAGATATTTTCATATGATCATGTATAAAAATGATTCAGTTATATATTTATATTGGAATGGAGTTGAAATTGACTAGGTTATCTATGTGAACAATTTTAGGAATTAATATTGTTATGATGATTCCATGAATCTTTGTTATATTATATTATTATTCCTAATGGAACATTTTTATTTTGACCTTATTTTGTGCAATGTTTCTTTGGCATGTGTTGTCATTTTGAAATTTCATTAACTTCCATAAGATCTTATGGAAAAACCATTCCATTCCATGTTCTTTATAAAAAAATATTTCTCAAATATTTGTGTTTTTTCTCATATTTATAAACTAGTCCTTGGTGAAATTTAGGTGGATTTCTTTCTTTCTATGAATTTAAACTCTCTATATTCTTCTGTTTTTAATCCTCCACATTATGTTGATAAATATAAATCATGTGAAGTATGAAAGGATTTCAGATGGATTTTAGTTGTGGAGATATGTTCACATGTTTTTCCTCTATACATATTCCCCATATAAACTATCCATTTTGGTCCATAGGTAGTTTAACTATATATAAGAAGGATTATCAAAATTTTATAAGTAATTTAAAATTTTATTTATTTTAATCTCAGGTATATATAGTTAGTACAAAAATAATGTTTATTAAATCATAAGGATTAGTTTATTTATTTTTTAGGAATTAGGAATAGATTTATATTGTGAAAACCCTATGGAAAAGCTTAAGGGATATCTAATTATATGATAATATCCAACAAAATTAGTTTAATTTATTTCATTGCAATAATGTAATCATTGACTAGATATGACAAAGTGGATCCAATTTTGTTATATATGCATATATGGGAATTCATAATGAAAAATTATGGTTTCATTTCAACATAATCTTCACTCTGGTAAATGATGATTAGGAATGAGACTGAACAACTCACTAGAAACTCTCATGGGATATTATTTGGTCAAAAATATTCTCTTTACTATCGATTACACTGGAATATTCGTGTTATGTAATTAGGATGTGATGTATAAGGGAACCAAATAAAAATAAAATTAGATTCCATCGAGAGTGATTTCTATTAATCTAAAATATATTTTGATGATTTATAGAGTAATAACTTTTGATGATGATATTTTATTAGAAACATTTTGATAATTATATAAGGATTTAACATATTCCATAGTCACAATAAACTTATTTTCAGTAATGACTGAAGCATTAAGGAGATACTGATTTAATAATAGATGTGATGGAAAATGTAATGATTATCCCAATATGAATCTAAATGGGATATAAAATTAATTAGATACCTAACATATATTTTATTCTTATTTATAAGAAATAAGACGTAACTTTTTGAGCTCCAAAATAGACCATGGAGGGAGAAAAATTCTATAAAATCATTCACATGAAAACATCCACCATCATTTTTTATATCTTCTCATCTATGTATCCATGATAAATGGGTAAATTTGATAAAAATATATATTTTAAATTCCCCATTGATCATAACATAAGAAGTTTATTTTGACTGTTTATCATCTAAAAGGTTAGTTGAAACACCGGTCAACAATCAATAAGAATATAATAATGAAAGAAGAAATTGACTATGTGTAATGTGATAAATTCAAAAAAGTATTTTTCATTAAATATTATTCCAAACAAATTTTATATGAGAAGGTAGATAGAATTCCTAGATTTAAAAAAAAGAGGATGAATAACAGAGTACTTATGTAGTGAGCTTCCTGAGAATCACTATGTAATCATCTATTATTATCTCTAAACCTGTGTATAAGATCCAACTATTCTATAGTGTAATAAAATTACGACTAAAGTAGTATCTTTCTATTAGATACTTACATAGAGATAAAGTAGTGGTTCGATGTGAAAATTATGTTGAAATGGAAGTTCGATACTGAATATGTTGATGACATGAAAAAGAATATATAATTTTAATAAAACTGAATATGGAAATGTCATAAATAAAATAAATTAAAATCACCAACATAGTAAAATGTAGGATAAATCACATGGTTAATTTATTGAATAATACAAGAAAATTTTTCATAAATGGAAAGGCAAGATTTTATACCCATTATTGTCAATTATGGGAGACATGGTCAGACAATTATTGGGAGGAAAATAATTTCCAATGATTTAAATACAATTAGAAATGGAATTATTCAAATTTATTCATTATCCCAATGTTTAATTATAAGAATAGTCAAGAAAAAAATCTAATACAAAATTATAAATTTAAGAAACTATGGAATGACTACCACTGAAGTGGATCATAATAATTAATAAACAACTACAATATACCCAAGAATTGTTTTTGAATTGTTGTATTTTTATTATATTCACCCATGTATATATTTGACATTTTATAATAACATTAATGTGGAACCCCGATGATAATATTTTTTATAGAAACTTTTTACTATACTGTACCTATAGTTAAATGTTATTGGAACGTTCATTTTAAATATAGTAGTATCATTAAATTATTGGAATTTAATGGTAATTTGTCAATGGATTTTCTATCTCTATAAAGACAATATATTAATTACCAAAATAGGGAAATCACATTTTCAACCAAGATAGCATCATACACCAGTTCAAGGATGATTATGAGATTTCATTGAGGATTAATTTTATTAATGGTGCTACAAGATGTAATCGCAAGGGATGCTTACCTCAATATTATAGAAGAAAAATTCAATATCAAGAATAAAATAATGTTTTTGTGAAATATGTATTATATTTTTTAAAATGGATAATATTTATCTAGAAATAATATCTTTATCCATGAATAGTGTTTTATAACCTTTAATATTTTAATCAGTATATGAATTTTAATATTCTTAAGAAAAATATTATTTAAGGTGTGGGAATGCAAAAACATAATAGATTAGTATATATTTTTATAAATTAATAAATTATTCGATAAATTGATCAAGACACAAAAAAAACAAACGATCCACTATATATTAGATAATAAAAATATAATAATAATTAAATATAGAGTAGAAATAAGTATTTTAATAAAATATAAATTCATAATGGGATTAATTAAAAATAATATTTTATTATGTGTGTTTTTTTTAAAAAATATTAATATATATTATCTTAATCTAAACGATAATTTTAAAAATTTCAGTTTTTGAAATTTTTATATTAAATTTAATTTTTCAATTCAACATATCAAAATTAAACCTTTCTATGAATTTTTATCTTTTTCTTAAAAGTTATTTTTTAGTCCATAAAAAAATATAATGTTTCTTCAAATATTATTAATATTATATTGGTAACGATATATGATAATGAAGTAAAATTTTAAAAAATAATTTTAATTGATTTAATATTTATCAATATTTATTTTAAGAAATCATGTTGAACTTTTAAACACAATTTTCAACATTTTAAAACATAAGTTACATTTATTCTAATTTAATATTTTTTTAGTATCTTTTTTAATTGAAAATTTTAATTATTATATATAATTTTTTATTCTTTTCAAGCCACAAAAATATTATTTCTTTTATAATAAACCAATTTATACCAATAAATTATCAAAATTTATAATTTCTTTCTCACATAATTTTTATTTTTTAAAAATAATTTTATAGAAGCATGTTTTATGTGTTACGTATAGAAATATTAAAATTAACATTACTATACAGTATAAATAATTTATAATAATTTTTATTTCCATATTTTAGACCATAATTTTCATATTATTTAATATTTAAAATTTTATATTTACTAATACAATTATGTTTCCATGAAAATATTAGCTTCTATAAAACCCAATTTTTTTCAATGAATAATTTATTACTATATATTTAGTATTTTTTCAAAATTAAATATATATATTATAATTTGATATTATAATATATATTACATACATATATATATATATGTAATTAACGTGAATTTAATTGGTAAAAAATACGTTCTAAGAATAAGAAAACATAATGATTAAAATGACATTTTTCTATAAAGTCTATTTTAAAAAACATTATAAATTTCAATTTAAATGTTAATATCAACATAATTAGTAATTAAACTATATTAAAAATTCTTATAATTAATATTTACCACATAAAAATTTGGTAATAAAGTTCCTCATTTATTTTTAGCTATAAAATAATAACCATTATTTAATCATCAGTATGATTAATAGCTGTTAATATGGGTAATTGACTTATCTAAAATTTTTAATAATTAAAAGGTCACTTGGTCCATCTAGAAATCCTTTTTATATATGATCATTGTATTAAGATGTATCACTTACCATTTCCTTAATGAACTCTCCTAACCCACATAAAACCTATTTGATACCATTATTACCCCTCACACAACTTTACTCTCCATAAAAAACCCCTCTATTTCATATTTCAAAGGATCTCACTCCCACCCACTCTATCATCCCTCGACATCCTAAATGCATTGGTCATGAATTTCCCTTCCAAATCCAAATGTAAATATCTCAAAATTATTTCCTAAATCTCTTATTATCCCACCCAAAATTTAATAATAAACATATAATGGTGAGGTTTATCCACCTATTTATTATGATTTTAGTACATATTTTGTGATAATCCATTTACAATTCAAGGTGATTGTGGTTCCATGTGATTGAAATAAATACTTTACTACAAAAAATGATTATATTTTTAAGGAATACTACTATATGATCACTTCAATATCATTTTTTATTTTATTTGTTATATTTTTTATGATGCTCATATTCCCTAGGAATATCTCATTCACTTTTTGATTCATACGTTTTCTTATAGTAATCCATTGGGAATCAATTCATTTATCTATCAGTTTTTATAATAAATTCATTAATATAAAAATTATGACCAAATTTTGTGATTATTACATACTGTGAAGTTAATATCCTTTCATAATCCATTTCATATAGACTCTATTCTACTGAAATCACTTCTTGATTTTTTCCATGCTCTTCTCAATTCAATCCTTCCTGGTTAAAATAAATTTGAATGACATTTTTCATGGTTCCTTTTGAAAATAATAATTCCATTATTTTCCAAATTATGTGAAAGAATTTATATAATACCCCTGTCTCACATTAATCCCATTTCATTTTAAATTTTTTATTATTTTCATGCTACCAAAATATCTCATAGATTCTCTCCTTCTAGTTTTATATTCAAGAACATCCTTTTTTGTAATAATTTATATATTTAATGTTATTATCTATAGACATTTTCATAATCATTCTTTTATTCTCTAGGATATTTATTAATGATAGAATACTAAATTTCTCACTCATTAACACGATTGTTTAAGCCATTTTAATATATATAGTATGGTAGAAATGAATTTTAAATTTTAAATTTTCTGGTTCTCTAAAAAATTATAATATCATTCTTGGATTTAAATTTAAATTATTATATTAAAATTTATGAATGTTAAAATGGATGTCAAATATGTGATTTTTATATTTAGGTATCATATGATGATTTTTAATAAACTAGGATTTATGGTAATGGTTTCTATCTCAATATCCATTCATTGATGCTTGCTTTGGTATTATGAAAAAAATTATTTATATTGTGTAATTACAAACCTTGAACATATAATATTATATTATATTATATAGCCACAAATATAAAATTCCATCCATACTCATTGTGGTTGTGGGATACTCTTTTATCATCACAAAAAATTTAGTGTTTTATATATCAATCACCTTCTTCAGTTACAATGTTCTTTAATGAGATTCATCTTCTATTTCATATGGTATAACCTATTAATATCTTTCTATATAAATTTTGATTCATATATAACATTTTTATTAGTTATATTACTTATTTAAATTTCTACTGTGTTATTAATAATCCGCATCCTCTCTAATGATGGTTTCACCTCTTTTTCTGTATTTTAGTTTCCCAGAAACTTACTCCATTATATATAGAGATACAACTATATGTTTTCATAGAAAAACTTCATATTAAAATTATTCCCTTTCATATTTTATGTTTTGAATTTTTTTTGTCTTGGATTTTCAAAAATGATACTAGGAAGTGTTCAAAAAAATTTCCATCCTTTAAAAATAAAAATTAATATATTAAACTCCATATCCCTTTTGATAACAATTATTTTTTTTGAAATATTTACTAATTTTTTTGATAAATAAATGTTTTGGGACTGTTTGGAAATCTATGTTTTGATGTATATATATTTAATTAAGGATACACTCTTAAATGATCTTATATAAAAATATAATTCTTTTTTTCAGAAAATTTCACAGTACCTTTAAAATTTTTCTTTTAAAGGGATTAATAATTATTTTTTCATATTATAAAATAATTTTATAAATATTTATTCATGATTTAAAACCCTATTATCCTACTTAATATAATGGTATTATTTCTTTCAGATTCATTTTTAATTAATATACAACTAAATATTGTTATGGAATAATTTTTTGGGTTTCTTGTGTGATTGAAATGAACCATGTACATTCTTGATTTAAATATTTATGATTTCATTTAGAAATGTTATAAAATCCATTTTTTCAATGAGTTATTTATTTAGTGATTCATGAGTTATTTATAGTTTCCCACATATATAAGGATGATTATAGGAGTGTTATAAATATCCCTATGATATATTTGGTTAATTTTTATACCTCATGAGGAAAAGATGATGAGTGAGAACATGATAGAGATTATGCATTTCTAGAAGATAAATCATGAATATTATTCAGTTAATATAAATTAAAAATACATCTTATGATCATGATAATTATTAACTAGGTTTGTGAGATTGATCATAAAAACATTGAAAGTAGTTATTACAGAGACTGTCTCTTTTCATTCATTAACATTGGATAACTTTTAAAATGTTCATAAAACATTAAAAAAACCGAAACCCAAAGATAGTATTAGTCCTCAGCATTTGGAAACATGGAAACATAATCATTGGTACAAAATTGAGCTACATTATCTCCCACTTTGTTCTTTATAACTATTACAATTCTAAGACACATCATACATTGAACATATATCTATTACCTAGGAATGAAATCCAAATATGGGGTGATCACCGATTCTTAGTAAGGGTAAACATGAGTTATATGTAAGCATAATCATGAGTATAGGGTTATGATAACGTGATCAAAACATTAAATGATCTACATTTAAAACAAAATGTCCAAAACAAGAATAATGGCATTAATCTCGGCAATTCAAAAAATAGTGTTCATAAGGGAATAAAGAACTGAAGTAATTAAATCATGTGATGGGAATAAGACTCGGAATTATGTTATATATATAGTTGTGATATCATTTCCAATAAGTGAAGACTTATGAATTTTTGTTATATCTTATCAAGGAAATTCATGGGAAACATCACATACTAGGTGGAATAGACCATCATCCCAATTCATAGTAATTTAATTGTATAGGATTAGGTTTCCCCATCTTTCTATTGTTGATACCATTTCCCCATTATCTAACTTCATGGTGACTGAACCTATGAGGTTGAATACACCACCATCTATAGTCCCGATTCTTTCCTTGTAAGGGATCAGGTATTTCCTTATTATCTTAGGGGATCAAGCCCATAAACCTGATTCACATCATTATCTCATGAGATATAAATCTTCACCCAATGATTGAGAAGGATATATAGTTCTGACACATATCATAATAAAAACATTCATAAGTGTGCCTCATCATATTAAAACATTCATCATATCATGACCCATAAAATGAAATCAATTTTATAAGCATTATATAATAATACAGTGATATTAAATGTGTTTCCTAAAAATGTAATTATAACTCGAACAATTTAAAAATATTCATTTCATAGTCATTTCATCAATGCCTAACCCCTAAAAATAAATTGGTTTCATAAGAATAAAACTCACATAAGAGGAACACGTTTCATAAACTTTATTCCATAAAAACATAAACCATTCAATGAATGAATATTAATGTAACCTTTGTATTATTTCCCATCAAGGTATGAGTAACATCAATGAATGTCATATTATATGGAAAAAAATTATATATATTTGAAAATCATTTATTGTGTAAAATATCCTTTCTTCTTGGAAAAATATTCATTAAACCATAAAACCATTTAAAAACCATTTTTAGGAAAATAATCATCAAAACATTTACAACAATAGTTGAAAACAATATTGAAATATTTTTTAAAAAAAACATATAAAGAGGTATTGAATGTTTTTTGGAAAACCATTTTCCTTAAAAACTAACAAAAGAATCTTGAAAATGTTTTAAAACCCACTTCTTTGAAAAGAATTTGAAATTTTTTAAGAAATCATGAAAATATTCATACAACCATTCTACCAGAAAACATATGAAATAATCATAAAAATATATTGAAACACAATTTCATTTAATAATTATTAATGAAGCATTAAATCCTTTGGAGAACAGATTTTCCCTTGAAAACATAATATAATATTAAAAACATTTTGAATTTTTTTCCTTTAAAAAATATCAAATAATATTGAAAACATTTAACAAACCTTTTTACTAAAAACACATTGAAAATATTAATTTAAAGAAAATTAGGGAAGTATATCATTTAAAAAATAACATTGTAATATTGTAAATAACGATTCAATATAATTTTGGTCATCATTGTGGGTAAATCCATACATATTGAACAATCAATTTGCACCATAAAATGTATTAAAAACATCCATTACAAAAAAATGATAATAAGATCCCTTTTTTAATAACCATTTTTAAAAATTTAAAATATGGGTAGAAATTTCTTTTAAATATAGTAGGAGAATATTTAATGATTTTTTAATCCTTTTATAAAACATTTTTGTGAAAGAACATAGATTTTCATCCAAAGAGTGACGAAAATCAGAGTTTCATAAAAATATTTTATTTATTATTTTAAATACCCAATAGTGGAAAAAATGTTGTAATACATGAAAGGGATATTGTGTAAATATAGTATAATAAAATAACATGAAAATTTTTGAGATATGAAAAATAATATTCCATCAATGGAAATATAATCATAAAAATTTCCAACAAAATTAGAAGATTTTTTTAATAAATTTTACCACTTGATAACATGGTATAATACTCTCAATGTAATAAAATTAAATTACATGAAGCTTAAAAAATAAATAAATAAGGATATTCATGATATAATACGTTAAACTTAACACAAAAAACAATTTAACTATATAACAAAACCTATGTCTGAATGAAGGTAAATTGGGAAAAAATTATCTTACCGATTTGGTAACTTTTGAAACATATAACCCATGAGTGAATGATCATAAAATGGAAATTTGAATACAGATAATTTTAATTATATTATTAATATAATAAAATCATGTTCTGTATATGCACCACAAAAAAGAGCGTGATGAATAAGGTATATATCTCACGACAATTAATGGTGAGATAAAATCCCCAAACCTTGTCTCTTGACCCTAATCATACATGTTCAAACATCCTATATAAAAAATTAACATTTTTTATCAATATTTTATTGAACCTTATTGTTATTTATATTACCATATATTATTTTTTTTATGACTTTATATTGCCCGCATGATAAAAATTTTAATGTTAAGGTTACGCGTTGTGTAATATTCTCATTGTTTTTTTCTTGTGTCTTAATTTATTATTTGTTTGGTTCGTATACATATATTATGATTTATGGAACTTAAATTATGATATAAATATAATTTATAATAATTTTATTTGTATTATAATTATACATAATATTGAATTGTGAAATGTAATACACATTTCATTGAGACGGTAGGCTATACGTATGCCGAATCGTTTTTTCCATTTTATCCTCGTATTGAACAAAGGAATGAAAATTAAATATATATATATATATATATATAATATTGAAAAATTAGAATTATAAAATTATATAGAACATATATTTTATCTAAAAACATCATTAATAAATTCTATATAGTTTGTGAATGAATCACATCGCATTGAGGGGCCAGTAGTCCACACATCATCAAACGAAATTAACGTATTTACACAAGATGGAGGGAATAAATGAATGTTAATAATAAATATTAAATAATAATAATGACATTATAAATATAATATATATCATATAAAATTATAGTTTCCATCTAAATTTCCACAAAGATAGGTGGTAATGGAAAAATGAACAACCATTGTGTTGTGAGGTGGTAGTTCACTATACACGTATACAGTATATAGGATACACGTTAGATGGATAAGTGTGTAAGTATAGGTAAAATCCTTATAATAAGATCATAATATTATATGTAGGATACTATTGTTTTTATACTATCATGTCGTATGAATATTTTAGGCAATGTATAATGGAAAATAATTAAACAAAGCTTGAGGAGGGATGTTACTTCTTCTTTAGGTAACTCAATTTAGTTTTCACCATAGGACATCCTTGAATTGATTTCATCCCAAAAAGATGATTGAATTTGATGGGTTGGATTTTGGAAATATAATTGGGAAGATAATTTACAATCCTAATAGGTTTGAGAGTTGTGAAGAAGATGTATATTTAGTGGCCTTTTATAGGTAAGTAAAGGGACACACTTGGCCTTTTTGAAAACAAGTTAGGCGTACCCATGTTTTTATCTATAAAGTCATTCCAAACAAAAAAAACCAAATAATATATGTTTTAAAGATGAAATACGGCCATAAAAATGGTGATTTACATGTTTCTAGGTCACATATCCCCCCTATGATTAATGTTTAGTCACTTTTCATGCCTAATTTGTCATTATTTGATGTAATTAATTTTTATTAAATACACTATTATTTTTGAAAAAAACAAATTTTTCAATATTAGAAATTAGATATTATTATTATTTTAAATATTTAATGTTTATTTCCAAATTATAATCATAAAATTTGTGGAAATTAATTTAAATTTAATCCTTCAAACGATACGAGAGAGCATATTTTTAAAGTAAATACCTCCAAAAGGTTTATTTGTTTTAATAGTCAATTTCAATTTGAAATTGAGTAAAATTAACTACAATGTATTAATAAATAATAATACTATCCATTTAATATTTATAAAAATTGAAAATATAATTTAACCATATACATTAAATAGATGAAAAGGTAGTTTTTAATTAAATTTTCTGATTTTTCACTATTCATTTAAAAATAAAACATCACAATAAAATACCAAAAATTTATCCTAGCCTATTTTTGGTTCTTGTATTTAAAATATGAAAATTATTCAGACATATATAATCCATGAATTTTCCAAAAAAATTATTTAAAATGTATTCTTTATTAAAAGTAGTTAATAATGCCTTAATAAAAATATATAATTCTAAGCATAAAAATGTGTTTGTTTTTATATTAAGCATATAAAATCCATTAAAAGAATTTAAAAAATATTTTTTTAATATATATATATCACATTATTATCACTCACTAATTTAATTTAATTTAATTTTTTATTGTATATCTTCTTCAAGGGCTTAATTATTAAAATATTTTCCTTTATATTCAACCAGTTTTCACACTAATTTCTAATTCATATGTAAAAAATGAATTCATTTTATATTTGTATAAACCATAGATTTAAATATTTTGGTTAAAACATTTTCGTAAAACTAATTTAATGATTAGGTTATATTATAAAATACTTTAATATTATATCGATATCGTAATTTGGTATTGCGTGTAACACAAGACATTGGGGAATGTCATTTTTGTGTGTAACACAAACTAACCTCTTTGTTCATTTTAGAGAATGATAAAATTTATGTTTCATTAGTACATTATTAACATGTTTTTTTCATATACCACAATCCAAATATAGTTCTTAAGATAAAATTAACCATTTATTATGTTACGTGAAATGAAAAATATCAAAAAGATTAAATTAACACAAAATAATATTTCAAAAAATCAGTAGGTGTTACATTCAACCCCCCTTAAAATGAATTTATTGCTTGATATTTTTTCGGGTTAAAATAGTTTTAATACTTAAAAATTTTATTCATATAAACCTACATCATAAATATGAACACTAAATCATCCCTTAAAAAGGTATATATAAAACAATAATGGTTACCCAATGTAAAATATAACTAGGTTTCCAACTAGGGGAACCTAGTATTGGAGTGAATATTGGATATAGAGGAAAATTGTAAATATTTATAGAGAGTTATTTAGGTTATCAATAATAAAAATTTAATGGCAAAAGGAAAGTTATTGTCCAAAATTTCATAAATATGTACTAATTTAAAAGGCCATCGGTTCAAAGAGATTAAGGAATTATGATAAACTTTTTTATGATTATCCTATATTGGAGTAAATCTGTTATTGACCAAGAATATAAGGAAATATATAAACTATTTATATTTGAATGAACAAAATTTCATTATTTTGTTATTAATATATATATTACTAATTAATACATTACTTCATGATATGGATGTCTTGAAGTTAACATTGGTTCTTGAATCTCTAAAATGCACATTTAACAGATCGTAATTTCAGTAAAAGAATAAAAAGTATAACTAATTATCTTTAAAAATAATTCAAAATTAATATAGTTAATATAATAATATATAAACATAAAACATTACACAAAAATAATGTACAAAAATGATTATTCATATCGTCCAAAGACAATGTCTACCATGTCTTCTGTCGGGAAGGAAGGTTGGGCTATGCAGTCTTCAATGGGGTTTCTTTCATTGGAGAAGTTGAATCTTATGAGGAAGTACACCATGATTTTGAATCACTATGAATGTTCAAAGTGGGAATCTGCTACTATGGAGGATGTAATCTGTCACAAATGTGGTGATAGGGTTGACTTTTATGATATGTTGTTGTCCTTTCCACCATATATTACTTGATTGATGTACTTTTATTTTATTCAAATAAATGGTCAGAAGCATGACCCTGACAGTTCTTTGCTGGTAAAACATAACACTGTTGTTTCATCATAAATATTTATTTATGAAAAAATATTATACATCAAAAAGCACATTGTATAGGCTAGTGGTAGGTGTGAAAACTTTTTCATCCTACGGTCATGGGTTCAAAACCCACAACATTTCTAGACGTGATTGTTTGTCACAAAACATACATTATTTCCTTTTATAAAACCACACTAATATAATATCTAAATTAAATATGAATTAAATCCTTGAAATAATTTTTTCCTAAATATACTTTTAACCAATGTTTTAAATACAATCTCAATATGTAAATACATACCCCAAATATTAACATAAATTTTTCATGAATCGTTAACCTAATAATACATATAAAAGATGAAAATCCAAAACATTATAAAAAAGTCACAAAATTACCTTTTCATTTATTCCCCAAATATCACGAGGCATCTCTATGTTATCATATCCCAATCATGTGAGTAACTTCATCAAGTGTTCTCTTGAAACAATGTAATGAGATTAATTGGTGAAAATCATTATTAAAAAATGCATATTTTATTTTTTGGATGTATATTGGATCAATTATTTAAATCAAATATTGTTGTAAAATTTATCATTGATATAATAAACCACTTATAATCAAGTCTTTTATTATTTTCATGGTAATTAGTACCATCAAATTTACTTTTTCATATCTACATATCTTCATCCAAACAACATTATCTTTACATAAAGAACATAGTGGGGGTTATATTTCCCTTAATTTGTGTTTTCATGGACATTACATTTCCATTAAATCAATTTTCTTTTACATTAGAACTATTCAACATGTCACTGTAAATCCATAGTAAAAAAAAGTGGATCAATACTTATATATTTCACTATTCATTTAACAAAATTATTGAATACAAATACTTAAAAACATTAATTTTTCTAATTCAACCCATTTAAATTATATGTCTTACCTCAAACTATTAAATAATACCTATTTACTTTCACAATTCATCTACAGTCGCATCATCATCCGCATTGTTACCACTACTCACACCACCTTGATAGTTCCCTTTAAGAGTTTTCATCTTGCGATGTTGCATTGTATAATCACTATATATTCCACACATAAAGAACATAACTTTCTATGATTTATTAGGGAGGAAAATATTCTCATCCCTTTTAGTTATTGAACTATAAATTTAACTCATACATTCACTTTCATTGTGTCCTTCCTTTCTATATTAAAAAAACCATCATCTTTATCTAATACATTCACTATAGTGATTATTTAAACATTTTTAACAAAAAGAAAACATGCTCTTCATTCCTCCAAAATCTTCATCACCTAAACTATCCATGGAATCCTTCCTCCCCTTATTTGGTGAATCCAAGATATGGTTTAGGAATAAAATGATAATCATATTATGTTAAAAATGATTAGTCCTAATTATAACATCCCTTACTCTTGTTATTGTCACATTTAATATATAGTCAAATTTTTTTATAACATTCAACATTAACCAAGTTCATTTGAGTTACCTTCATTAACTAAAAATTGAAATCATTGTGTGGCCAACAATTATTATTTTGGAAACCCATATAATCTGGAAAAAGAAATATATATATATGATATCTATATCATGAAACCTAATTATTTAAATTATAAACCTTCTTTTTATTCATGTTTATTAATAATCACCCGCTATTTAAATCCTTCGATATGGTTCATAAAGATTATGTGAATTCTAAAATCTTATCCCTGGGTAATGTCAAAATAGTTGTGCAGTAAGGTCTATTGTCATTTATTAGGATACAATGAGTCATGTCTGACACACCTTCTTGGATTTGTTAACCCTTTGTACTTCTATTACAGATCCAAGTCCATTTGTAGTATACAGAAGCAGATGCATTTCAGGAATCCAACTCACTATATCCTTTATCATAAATTCGAGGCAATTTTATTATAGACATCCCTCGACATATCTGTATAAATATACATAGGGATATCACTAATGTTTTCTCATCCTGGTTTGAAAAGATAAACTAATTATTAATATTGATAATAACTAAGAGAACCATTATTTTAATACAATAACATTACATAACATTTTTGGAATATATAAAACATTTAACAAATAGATTTGCAAATGCCACATTAGCTTAGTGCCTTTAGATACTTAAAAACATAAACACTTGTACATAATCAAGAAAAATTATCATCTATTAGGTTCATCATGACTATAATCCTTATTAGATCGATCATAAATAATACAAATCCTAATATGACAGGGATGGAAACATAAAAAGGGGTTAGCAGAGATGCTCAGAAATGTTAGAAAAGTTATACATATAAGCATAAACATGATCATAGGACTATGATAACATCATCATAACATTATAATATCATAAAATTCATATCGAAGATCATAAACATGAATAATGTCATAGATTTTCGTAGTTCATAAGACTTGAATCAGAAAGAAATAAACAACATAAGCCATGAAATAATATTATTGGAATAATACATGGAATTGAAGCATACACAGACTTGTGCTATAATTCCCATTATGTAAATACTAATTAATAGAACATATCAAGGGACATAATGGGAACCACACCTATTAGGTGGGATACACCACCATCCCCAATCTTAATCCATTGTTTTTAACAGAGCAGATTTCCTTATCATCCCATATAGGATGAAGCATATTTTCTTTATTCAAAACATTACATCATCATATATGAATCTTAACCCAATAAAATATTGAGATATATAGGTCTCTCCCGTCCCATAATATAATCATTCATCTTGTTCCACAAGATAATAAAATGTTTATCATGTCATAACCCTTAAAAAGAGAGGATTTTTATAAATAACCTATAATAATCCCATGAAATGAAATGTTTTCCATAAAAATGTAATTATATCATAACATGTCGAAAAGTAAATGTTTCATAGTCATTTAATAAAATATAAACCCTTGAAAAGGAGCAGTATTCATAAGGCTAAAATCTGTAGAATATGAAGAGGTTTCATAAACATCATTAAATAAAAACAAAAACCATTTTTCAAATGAATAGAGATGGAATCATTGAATTATTTCCATTAAGGGAATTAGTATGATCAACATATGTCATCTTATATAGAAAATAATTCTGAGAAATATTTTTAAATCATTTCTTGATGAAAATATCCATTATTATTTGAAAATGTTTCATTAAATCTTAATATAATTTGAAAACCATTTTCTTCAAAATAAACATTAAATCCTATAAATAGAGATTTTTAAATATTATGGAAACCTATTTATATGAGAAAATATAAATATATATTGAATTTTTTTTGAAAACCATTCTCCTTGAAAACATTTAAAATAAGCTTGAACAAATTTTGAAAACCATTTCATTGAAAATACTATTATTTATTATAAATAAGGCTTGACAACTTTATGAAAAACTAAATAAAGGAAAACTTATGAAAGAATCATGATAATAAATTGAAAAACAAATCCTTGAAAACTAATTAAATAATCTTGAAAAAAAATTTAAATCCCATTCTCCCTTGAAAATATATAATAATATTGAAATCATTTTGAAAATATATTCCTTTTGAAACATATAAAATTAGGATGATAAAATTTTTAATGACCTTTTATTGAAAACCATTGTAAAAAAATCAGATTCCAGAATATTAGGAATACATTTTTTTAAAAAAATAACTTTATAAACATTTAAATTATTACTATATAGAAGGAAGATCCTAATGGTGAGTAAATTCATACATTCATAACATTCATTTTTCATAGTAAAATGTTTAAAAAATTAGACTAATAGGAAAATGAAAAGAATATTGATTTTTTAAAAACCTTTTTTTAATGTAAAAGCATGGGTAAATTTTATTTTAATTATCATTAGATAACATAGGAATATTTTTTGAAAACTTTTTGAAAACTTGGTTTTGAAGGAACACAAACGTCTGACTAACGAGAGAGGTAATGATAGACTTTCATAAAAACATTTTATTAGTAATATTAAATATCAAATATTGGATAAATGTTAATAATACATGAATATATGTAGAATATATTGAGTATTATAAATATAATGAATATTCTAGAAATATGTATCATAATATTTCATCAATAGAAGAATTATCATAAAAAATCCCGATAAAAATGGGATTATTTCAAAAAAATATATTACCACATAGTGAATTCGAATAATAGTCACTATGTAGGAAAATTATATTTATTTAAGTGTAAAATATCATGAAAATAAATGGATTAATAATATTTCATGTAATATGAACCTCTAAAAAATAATATATGTAGATAAAAAAACCACTATCTCAAAGAAAGAAAAAATTGAGGAAAAACTATCTTACTGATGTGGTAAATTTTTAAACATAAAACCAATGGGAGGAAGAATTTAAAATGGAATTTTAAATACTAATAAATTTATGTTCAATGGTAATATAATAAATACATGGGAAATATACACACCACAGAAAATAAGTGATTCGCGAATATCGCATGTATATCATCAAAATATAAAGTTAGATGAAATCCTCATTCTTTATGTCTTGACTCATGTTGAAGTCATTCAAACCCATTTAATAATAAGTTTAATATAAATATATATATTTTATAGAACTATGTTATTTTATCTGATATCATATATGGTTTTATTATAATCTTATATTACCCACTTGTTATCAATTTCAATTTAAGGTTAGGCTTTTGTTAATATTCTATTTGTTTTTCATGTGTGTCTTAATTTTTTATATAATTTTCCCTTATATATATATATATATCATTATTTACATAATATAAACCCAGATATAAATATCATTTATATTCATTATATATGTAATATAATAATTTAATTATTGGTCAGAGTGAGTATCTTAAGAGGGTTGTGTGTTGAATACCTAATAAATTTTTTATTTAAAATGGACTGTTTTGAAATCTCCCGAATGCTTAAATATAGTAATGTTTACCAAAATAAGTGGTATGATATAGATCATACTCAATATAACGATTTATCTACTAAAATATTAGTTCTCATATGAAAATTATATAATATTATTGAATCATTTGAAATCAATTTATGTGATCAAAATTCCATATGAACACAAATGAAGATAAACTCTCAATTTATGATTTTCTATAGGAAATTATAATATTTAAAGTAGATATAAAGTATAACAAAATTAGAACACATAGAAGAAATATTTAATACAAGAGGTTAAGTATCACATTGCCACTTGTTACTTTACACTTGGTGATCACCCACCCCAAGAAGCTTATATGACATAAACAAAATGATCCACAATCTAGATCATGTTTTAAAATAGTAAACATTGTCCCAGTCAAACATGACTTCTTTTATAGTAATTTGTTCGAGTAGAAAGAAACATTCCCTAGAAGGACCTCTACCACTTCTATCCATGGGATTAAAAAATTAGGAAAATAGTTTGAGAATATATTATGTATATTCTATTTTAGAAAAGGGGAATGTGTGGGTATATAAAATACAGTAAAGTACACTTTGATCAAAATGTTATAATTATAGATAGATAAGTTAAAGATAGGGGTGTAGTGTTTAGAGATACTCAGTCTGTTGGAATGCATATTGCGACTCTTGATTTGAATCTGTAGTTAATCATGATCCATTTTCATTCAAAAACAATATTAGAATGTAGTGATTAAATGCTTTCTTTCTGAATGGAGAAAATATCTGGATTAGTTGATATTTTTATATTTCATTCAAATGAACACATCATTATAGATCCTGGTGTTTCAAATTAGTTCCATCACTTTATATCTAAAAATACTCAATGAATCTTTATCTCCATCTATCAAAATATTTTTTATATTAATGTTTTTTCTATGTATGACTCTAGGACTATTTCTCATGAGGGAGAGTGCTTAACTTTTATTAGCAGATGTAGGGACATCTGAATCATGTGATTCCCCATTATTCTCATTCTGACATGTTTTCTATCTAAATTTTAAGAAAAAATTAATAAAATAACAAATTAAATTAAATTTGAAACACATATCCACTAGAGTAATGTACTTAAATAATATGAATGTTAAAAAAAATAGCTACAATGTCTTAGTATAGGGTGGTTCAAGATATAGTGGCGTGTTTCTCTATAAAAGTGACACTAGTGGTGTGACACTAACAGTGTGAATCTCTAGAAGTATCAAGATCTAGTAGTACGTTTTTTGTGGTATCTTAGACATATCCATCTTTTTAGTATGTTAGATGTGTCTCATCTAATAGTGCCTGGTTCAGAGGTGTGTGATATTTTAGTGTCTTAGAAATAATATATTTTCAGTGTTGGTGGTATTATTCTGATGGTGTGATATGGATGATTCATATTCTGGTGGTATTACATACATTTCAACATTTTTCTTATGATAAAATGAAATACTTGTGGTATATTGACAACAGTGTCTCATACATGGTCAAATATTCAATCTGGTGGTATTATTGTCTAACATTGTGATGTTCTAATGGTATCTCAGACTTAGGTATTTCTATACTTGTAGTTTTTTATGGACTAAAGTGTTTGTCTCAATGGTGACTTGTAAATAAATTCATTTATGACATATTCTCAGAAAATAGATTGCCTACAAGAATAAATGAAATTCATTAGTATTATTGGAGTTTTTATTTCATTATCATTAAGACTATTCGGTTAACAATCTCTCCCTTTTTGATGATCACAAATCGTGAAATCTAATGATCATTAGAAAAGAAAAATTATGTCATCAAAGGTATTATACAGGTATAAACATGATATACAAGGCAGTACCAAAATATATATCAAGTGTTACTAATAATTGTGTGTGTAGATGGTTCATGGAAAAAATAACAAAATAGGAAGTATCAAAGAGAGTTATTATAAAAAATAGTTTAAATGATAATAAGGTTAGAAAAAAAGTATACATAAAATAATTTAAAAACTCATGCCACAAAAATTATTTCCCTTTTTGGATTATCAAGAAGGTAGAGAATAGAAATACCATAATGAATAATTCCAAAAGGAATATATATATATATATATATATATATATGATTTTTTAGGTAAATCACTACAATGAAATAAAAATCCATGTTTTGGGATTCTAAATGGTAGGATCTTGTTACTATTTACCTTTACCAAAGGCTCTCGGAGTCAATGATTAAGGCTTATGGACAGTTTAAGACATTGTAGGGGGAGTTTATATAAAAAAAGGAAGGTAATACTTGGTAAATAATTGGTCTCAAATGTTTTTGAGCCTTAGTAGAAGTCAAGGGAAAAGGTTGAAGTCTAGGGGGTAAAGGTGAAAACGGATTGGTTATGAAGGTGGAAAGGTTTTATGGATAATGATATTGGTACAGAGGTCTAATAGTTTATCCATTAGTAGTTAAAGGAATGTAAAATAATCTGGAACTATAGACACAGTTCTATGTAAATGTAGATAAGGCTTCAATAGATTGATAAAATATATAATGGTATGAACTACAATTTATGGGGAATTAAAAATTTAACCTTTCACTTCAATAAACCTATTCAATAATAGTTTCATATCTTTATATTGTATGACTTTATCTTTGAAATATTGAGGCACATGATGCATTCCTGGACTCTTACCCAATATTTTGAAATTATCATCCATAACATGCTTTTTATAGATTCAGGAGACATAATACATAATTAAATTATTAACAGTCTCTTTGTCATCATTAATATATTTGGAATTTTTGGAAACCATCATGAAAACATGGATAGAATTCTACTGAATTCTAGTTAATGATTCTTGGGGATAATCTATGATACTACTAGAAACATGGAATATATATAAACAAGATCATATCTCATAACCGATCCCAACTGATCAAAATAAGCATGAGATAAGGAATAGTACCATCAGAAGAATCTGAAGATGTATACCGAATATATTTAATGACAACATTTAAGGAATCAATAATCCATGATCTCAACTCCGTATGAAAAAAATTTACAGAATCCAACTCATGTATAATCTTTTTATTTTCAATTTCCACAACCTGTAAGTGTTGTATCAGCATTGGTTTGATATGAATAGTTACAAACTCAAACAAATAATGAGAATCATCTTCAATGGTTTTTTTTTCAAAATAGGGGTTTTATTTCATACAAGCTTTGGAAAATCAGTCATTATCCTTTCACCAAAAACATTTATGTCATCTTGTTTAACTACATCTACTTGAATAATAGGAGTAGATGTAAGAGGTTACTTATAGGAGCTCTCAGTAAGAAGAACTTTTTAAGAAAACCTTCATGATTATCCTGTGTTTTTAAATATCCCTTAGGATCACATAAAAGACTAAGTTCAGGATTATCAATAAGTTGAGATATTATTATAACAACAGAATACATTACCCATTCGTCTAACATAAGATCTATTCAATGGTATTAAACAGATCCTATGGAAAGTGGTTCCACATTAGAAGAATAACATAAAATTTGTAAATTTCACTAACCTACTGAACTTGGAGAAACCGATGTTTGATCATCAACAGGAGGTTCAACATCAAATTGTGTGTCAATAGTTAGTGTTTTTTTCATATAATCATCCTTATGAGAATTATTAGTCGGTTCAATTTTATCATTTTTATCCATAGAATACTTATGATCATCTTGAATAGATATTTGTTCACCTCCAACTTCTTCCTCAATATTCTAACTTCTATTGTTCAACAACATGATGTTCTATAGAAGGTATAACTCTCAAATGTTTATCCACAGTCGAATATAAAAATTATTGACCAATAAAAACTAAACAAGACTCAACATCATCATCAACTATATCATCACGAAAAATATCCACTGATGGGGATATCCCCCATCTACAAATGAATATTTAAGAGATGTAATCATTTTCATATCCTTATTCTTGATTTGGGGACTATAATTATGAGATTAAGAATCACATCCATCATCTGCAGCATCATCATCACCTAAATTAAATTTAGAAAATCTTTATTGATCCTCTCCATAAACATAAGTATTTTCATAATCACCCTTCACTAGATTCTCTCTTTTCAAAATCCCCATAGGTGGACTAATAGCTTTATATGTGATTGGATATGATTTTGGAGAATGGTCAAGGTCACTCTCGATATCAAAATATTGTTTCTTTTCCACTTAATCATAAACAACATCTTCATTATCTAAGTATTCCACAACATCACCAGGCTCCAAACTAGGATTAGCTTCATGCTTATGTTAGGTAGGAGGACCAAATGGATTATATTCAACATATAACACTCCACTATCAACAACCTTTTTTTTCCTTCCATGGGTTCCAACATATCTTATATTTTTGAACATGTGGCACCAATTATGCAGAAACCACTACTGTCAATCTCATAATTTTCATCATCACTAACAATGACCTAGGCCTTTAACATGGAAGAAATAATCTTTCAATAGAACAAAAAATTATATCTTGATGAATATCTGATCATCTCACACATATATATCACTAGATATATACATAGATCAGTATAATAACCTTCTATCATATTAAATACGATATAAAAATCATGATACCATAGGATAAAAAAATATCCCTTTATTGGACATAACATATGTTGTGAGGACATAAAAAAATCCTACATTCACCTTCCAAATATGAGTAAACATTCCTTCTGGTTGTACCATATCATGTTAGCAGCACAAGGGTATCCACATAAATGAAAATATCACAGTCTTCTATAATACATCCTTTTTAATCAACTAATACACTATTATAAGGTACATGCAAATACTTATCCCATTTTCTTGATGAAAACCCATATAATTTTTCTTTTAACATACTATTTAATACAATTTTAGCTGCTATTATTAAATGAAAAATATATATTCTAATAAAAGTAAAGTACCATCATTTGGAAGAAAGAACTTTTATTTAATGAACATAATTACAAAAAAATATTATTATGATGAAACTGAAGTACCAAAGTCATACTCAATATTATCCAATTTGAGTCTAATTCCTTTTCAGTAGAAATATCTTGACTAGAATGCTCGTGGTAAATTGAGGAAACTATAGTAAGAACAATTTATCCCTTCTTCCACTTTATTGAAGATCAAGAAAGAAAGAAATAATAAACTAAAGGTCATTTCATTCTTGGTTTTCAAAATTACTTTAAAAGATCTATCAAATTTATGTTTAGAGTTTTAAATGATGGATGCAAAGGGATTCTCTTTTCTCGAGGGAGAAATACATGAGTATTGCACGAGACTCAAGGTATGTTAGGAATAGACGTATGACACATTAATATAATTTTGCATATTAGGTATTATAAAATAAAAATTATATATAAAATCTAAATCCACATCAAGACAAAATCATGCATGATATTTCACTATATAAAAAATCCAGGTAATAAATCAGTATTTCAAAAAATCAAAAAAAAAAGAAAAATTTTAGAAAGGCATAGAATTAATGATATGAAAAATCAGTGCTATGAAAAACCAATTGTTTTGAAAACCATTGGAATGAAAAAAAATCTAACTAGTAGTATGATAAAGATAATTAAACATACCTGGAGTTTATAATTCTTAGATCATGATTGATATAATTTATTCTATCATAATTAAAGTACTTGGTGAATATATCATCTAACTGATGATATGTTCCAATAAATTCAATAGTAATATCTCTCTTTTGAAAATGATCTCCCAAAGAGTGATGCCTTATATAGATGTTCTTTTTCCTTGAATGAGAAACTGATTTTATAGAAATGTAAATATAACTTGTGTTATCAAATTTTATGAGGAGATACCAGAATTGATATCCATAGACTAGTAGAATGTGTTTCATACACAAAATTTTTTCACAACAAAAACCTTAAGATATGTATTCAGATTCAGTAGTAAAAATTTTAGTAGATTTTTTCTTTTATTATACAATGAAACTAGAGACTTTCCTAAGGTGTTACATAATCTATAGGTCACTTTTCTATCTAACTTGTATCCACTAAAATCAGAATCAAAATAACTAATTAAATATAATAAATTTCTCTATGATAATACAATTTTAAATTATTTGTATATTTTGGTCATTTTTAAATTATTTTAAGAGAATTTAGGTGTGACTAATTTTTGTTTTCATGAAAACGGTCACAACTACGCATACTAAAAATAATAAATACTCGAATATTAGTAAAATAGATAGGAATTCCAATCATTCATCAATAACTGGTATTATGAACTAGTTTCCCAGTTTAATCAAGATCTAATTTACATGTAGGTACTTATAATATAATCACCACTTTTAGATTTATCTATATTAAAACGATTTAAATGTTCTTTTTTATATGTACATTGGTTCAAAATAATCTCATCTTTGTTTTGAAAAATCTTAAATACAATAAATATTATTAGTCCACCAATAAACTCATTTAAAATTCATTTTTCATTATTTTAGAAACTTTTTTACAAAGAGAACATTTAAATTATCCGAAAATAATATCATAAACATAGTTTTCGAATACTAATACATATTTTGAAATTTTTTTAATGAAAAGGGTAATATGAGGTATTACATTAAAAAAATCCATTCCAAATTATAAAATTGATTATCCTATCATACAAAACTTTTTGATATTTTATTAAACAGTATAATTTTTGGGTTAATTTAAAAAATTTATTTAGATATTGTGGAGTTATAAAACCATTGATTGTTCCAAAAAAAACATCTTCAATTATAAATTCATTTAATAATGAACTATTTACATCCATTTGATAATTATTTAAATCTAAATGATCTACATATGAAGGTATGATTTTTATAGACTCACGTGTGGCCAAAACTACAAAGTTTTCCTCTTTTTCAATCCTTATTCCTAACTAAAACCAAGCGAAACAAGTCTAACCATATTTATAACTATATTACCTATCTCATAAAATTTATTCCAAAACACTAATTTGGTGAAAACTGTCCATTTTTTGTGGGTCTATCTACAACATCCCCCACTTTATTCATTCTAAAGTGATTTAACAATTTTTACATATCCATTACCCATAAGTCAACATTAAAAGCTTCATTGATGTTCTAAGGTTCAATACCAGGCAAAAAATATTGAACTTTAACCTATTTTCTAATAGAATCTCTATATAGAGATATTATAATAAGATAACCTACAATATAATATAAATTATGGAACTAAATTGTTTTAATATCTCTAACAAAAGAGGGAATGGTTACTTTTGTACTTTTAGTTTCAGGTTTTCAAAGATCATGAAATTATTTAAAACTGGATGTTTCGTCTGATTTTTTTACCAAAAAATATAAAGTTTTAGAATATTTGTTCAGAGTTGATAAATCATCATCATGATTGTCTAATTAGTTCTTAGGCTCATGCGAACTAGTTTCATAAAATTTTATATGAACTAATTCTTCCACATTTTTGGTCATCTTATTGAAAACTCTATTGGCTTTACTAAAAATTGGAAACCCAGGACAAATTCATTCATCATTTTTAGAAGATTTATTTTTTCCAAATTATACATATTATTAAGAATAATTACTTATCAACTAAAAACATTAACATAATTTCCTGTAGTTTTTATGTTATTCAGAAACTCATAAGGGTTACTCATTTGGATAATTCTAATTAAGACACAATTGATAATATAGAAGGTTGTATTTACAAGTTCTACACCAAAATAGATTAACTCATTATACTTATTCAACATGGCCCAGGCTATCGCTTGTATGTTTAAATTTCTTCTTTCATTTAATGCATTCTAGTGGGGGGGGGGGGGTCTTATGAGTATAAACGATTTGAATGTAGCCATTTTTTGAGAAGAATGAATCAAAACACTGATTTCCAAACTCATCACCCAGATCACACCATATGGTATTAATCATAATTCCAGTGATATTTTCTATAGGCATAGTGTTCTTGGTAAGGTAATAGAAATAATTACTTTTGGCAGTTATAAAATATATATATTTCATCCTAGATTTTTCATCAAATATAACATAAACATAGTGCTTCCTGTTAATATGAGAAACTCCTCATGGTCTAAAAAATTCTTGAGAACCCACTCGAGAGTATGAGAAGTTGACACTACTTTCCTTAATTTAAATCTATCATTACGTTCTTTGTATTTTGATAGGGTTTACCAACATTATCAGTTTTTATATCAAGATTAGATAATTCCATAACTAACCCTTTAATAGCCGGATTTCTATGTGATAGAATTTTTCAATGGCCTAGTATCATATTCCAAAGCCAAGATTCATTATGGAAGGATCATAATCCTGAAACAATTTGAGAAATTAAGAAATTTAAGTCAATAGTATAAATATTGTCATATTATAAAGTAGTAACAATTAAATAAATTATAGAATAAAAAATAATACAAGAATAATTCTAAAACATAATATAAAAACCATCATCACTTGACTGAGAAAAGAAATTAATATTATACATTAAACCATAAACATATAAACATTAAAAATGGAAACAAATTTTTTGATACCAATTTTTTATAGGCTAATGATTTTCCCTTTTTCATTATCACTGAATGTGACATGCCCATCATTAATAAATATTTGGCTCTTAATGTTTGAATATTCTAACGCCATATGTCTTGAATAATCTTTGACTATGTACCATAAAATTATACTAAAGGTCCTCAATAATTTTTTTTACAAAAAAAAATTTGTTTTTTTTACCCATAAAAATTTTGGTCCACAAATGTTAGTGATATGATCTTTTGGAGCCTACATGTTCTTTATCAGAATCCAATAAAACGATTTAAAACTCTTCTAAATAATGACATTATTTGGTCACTTTGAAAAGCAAAATTGTTGTATAGGTTTCAGGTATTGATTTAGGAAGAAAATTATTCATAATTATTCTCAAATCTCTAGCTTCATATCCTATCCCAGTGACATATTTAAGAGAAAAATTATATCTTAATAAAATTCAATTCCACTCTACTATTTGTAAAATAGTCATGGAATTTATTCAATTTCCTCTTTAAAATATTGAGTTTATTGTTCCCCATTAGAAGTTGAATATTTTTTTCTTTTTCTATAAATAGTTCCAACATTGAATTTACAGTTAAAATATGATTTCTTTTAAAAATCATGTACTTATACTTTAATTCATTAAAAATATGCTCTATCATGTTGAAATTTTCTAATAGTTTATTATTTGACATATTATCATCATATTGTTAATTGTCAGAATTATTAGACATATGCAATGGAAAATATCAGAAATAGTGGATCATGTAGATACCTCACTAATAGTAGTAAAAAATAACATGTTTTCTCTATTAATATTTTCTGTAGGTTAACAATATTAATCACTTGAACTATATTCATATTCACTATATGTTCCTATCATATCCTTCTTTTATATTTTTTCCTTGTATTTATTTCTATATTCTTATTAAATATTGTGATAGACACAATTTATATATCATTTTCTTTTTCATTCATAGTTGATAACTTTCATTGAATCATAATACTTTTTCAAACAATTCTTTCTATTATCATATTTTCTATTATATTTTGTTTTTTTTAAACGTTTTATTCTTGTAAAATATCTTAAACCATATGGCTAGATGATCCATTTCCTCATCTCTTTCAGAAGAATATTCAATATCACCATAGAAAGAAGATTTTACCTTGTTTTTTCTCTTATTTTATGTAAAGGAAGTCATATTGAATGCTAATGACATTATATTAGGATCCTCATGTTTCTAATGGTTTACCTTTAGTTCTTATTTTGAAATCCTAATATTACCTATAATCTCAATGAATTGGAATTTACTAATGTCATAGAATTATCCAATTGACACTAAAGTGCCCCTCCAAATTATAGGTATACATCTCAGCAATATCATCATTTGGTCCATGTTATATACAACCCTTCCTAGAGAGCTCATTTTATTGAAAATAATTTTAAACATGAGATATATATTAGAAATAATTTCATTAGGTTTCATTTTAAAATTATCATATATAATAGTATAGGTATTTCTCTTAATCTCATTAACATTTGAAATTCCTTCATGTGAGACACAAATAGTATCCCATATCTCATTAGAATTACTATATTCTGAAATCCTATTGAATTATTCATCTCCTATGTCAATTTATAAAGTATTCGATGAATTGAAATTATTATTATATAAGGGCTTAGTTAGACAATTGCAATTATTTCTATAAACATTATGAATTTTATATGCATCTATTATGGAAGAACATATTTCAAAACCCATACATTCAATATAAATTTTAATTTTAATTTTCAATTGTGCATAATGGGTACCATTGATATATGGAGGTCTATTAGTAGCCGTACATTGATATCTATTATCAATATATAATGAAAAAAATATAAAGAACTAAAAAATTTTAATTGATAGAAAATAAATGCTTATAAACAAAAAACTATAATCACTGTTAAAAAATATTTGGCCACCTTTTTAACACCTGAGATACAAAATATTTTTCAGAGTGTGTACCTATAGAGGGGGGTGAATTGAGTACCCAATAAAAATTTATATTAAAAATTTATTATTTTGAAATGATCAAAATTTTTAATTATTGGATAGTAGTTTACAAAAATTAGTAGTATGATATATATATATATACATATATATATTAATATTTTTATATATTTCTCAAACGATTGATTATTTCTTAGATTATAATATAGAATATTATTGAATCATTTTAAATTAATATTCTCGATAAAAATGATATATGAACCCAATTTAAGATAAAATATTAAAGAATTAATTTCATTTATGAGTAAAAATATATATTATTTTTAAAAAGGTAATAATGAAGAAAAAATTAAAATACACAATAGAATGATTGAATAAAATAGGTTCAATCTCATGTTGAGACTCAATCCTCTACAATTAGTGATCACCCACCACCATGAAGTCTATATGACATAAAATCAATGATCTAAAACCTATATTAGGTTTTATAACAGTTTAAATTTTCCAAGTCACACATAACCTCTTCCATAGTTATTCATGGGAGTAAAATGAATCAAAACACACAAGGACATCTACCACTCATATACATGGACCAAAAAAATAGACTTTTTTTATAAGATATTTGGTATATTTTTTTAACACGTGGGACAATGTGCATATATAAAATATAGGGAAAAATAAATTTCTCAAATAGAAATAAATGTAAACATAAAATAAAAATCTCTGGTTTTATAGTTTTTCGACGTCTGGTATGTCGTAAAACATCTTATTAATCTCGATTTGAATCGGCGATGAAGCATGCTTATGGCTATTTCATAATCTTCAAGAAAACATAGTTTCCCAACTCTTGATTTCTAATAGAGAAAAGAACTATATGAGATGATCATTTTCATCATCAGTCAAATGAAAACATTAGGTGAGCTCTTCATGTTTCAATTAGGTTCATATGTTTATCTCTACAATACAAAGTGAATCATGAGATTCTTTTTTAAACACATTTTTTCTATTCATAATATTTTACCCTATATGAATATGTTTCTATTTCTTATAAGGGAGTGTGATTTATTTTTTTCAGTAATAGTGAGGAATTTAGAATTTTCTAGTTCCCCATACTACTCATTCATAAATTCTTTCTCTCATAAATTTATGAAAAAATAATTAAGATAATAAATTGAATTAAATTCGATAAATATATCTGTCAGAGTCATATAATTAAAGAATATGTAATGTTATAAAATTAGTCATGGTGTCTTAGGATCTGTTGGTGTCAATATTTGGCAGTGGGTTTCTTTGATTGTGTGACACTAGAGGTGTGACACTGGCAATGTGAAACTGTTGTTGTGTCATGATCTGGCAGTATATTGCTGGTTATGTCTTAAAATTACCCAAATTTTCTATATGATATATATGTTTTAGTTAATAAAGAATATTTTAGTGGTGTATGCTTTTATGGTGTCTCAGACATAAGAAATATTTAGTGTTGGTGGTATGAGTCTGGTGGCGTGATATTGATATTGCCTCTTCTGGCAGTATCTCATACATTTCAACATATGAATTCTAACAGCATGACATCATGGTGGTGTATGGATCAATGGTGTATCATGCATTATCAAACCTACATTCTAGCAGTATGAAAATATAATGATGTGATTTCCTAACAATATATATTACTTGTAGATGTTTTTTTACAGTGTGTCATGGATAACAGTGTCTGTATCAATAATGTCTTATATATAGATGAATTTATCACATGTCTTCAAAAAATACATTACATACATGAAAACATGAAATTCATAAGTATTATTAGAATAATGTTTTTCAATAATTAATATATGGAGTCAAATATAAATAATATATAATTATTAAAAGGAATTCAAAATTTATATAGACGGTAGGTCATATGTACGAATGAATGATGTTATCGTTTTATTATTGTAATGAATGAAAGAACAATAATTAAATATATGCATATATGTATATAATATAATTAAGGTAACATTATTATGTCATATATATCGTTTAAGTTCACTAGATACATCCTTATTACATTCCATGTAGTGTGTAAACAAATCCCATCACATTTAGGGGGCGGTAGTCCATAATTACTCAAACAAAATTATCATATTTACAAAAGATGAAATAATATAGGTATTACCCAAATAAAAATCAAAGAAGTATAAAGTAATTATAAATATCATATATATCATATACAAATAGTGTTTTTATCATAATGTTCTCCCTAATTGGTGGTAAATTAAAAAATGAAAAATCATCATTGTGTGAGGTGATAATTCCCAACACATGTAAACAATATGTTCGTTACCCCATAGATGAAAGTGTGTGTATGTGTAGATAGAAAAATTAGCATCAAAACATCCTTGAATATTGATTATACATTTTTTTATAGAATTATTAAATAATAATGGTTTATGGAGTGTATAATGAAAGATAAGAGAAAGGATATTGAGGACAGATTTTACCTCTTCTTTGGGTAACTCTATTGATTTTCACCAAAGGGATTCTTTGGATTAAATTATTACAAAATGGACTCATTGAGAAGGAAGATATGGATTTTGGGAAGATTATTGGGTATATATTTGTTGATACTAATAGTTTTAATAGGTATTAAGAAGATGGATATTTGGTGGCCTTTTATTGGGTAGAAAGTTGAAACACTTAGCATTTTTCAAAACCAGTTAGGTGTAACCATGTTGTTTACGTATAACAAGACATATATAATTATACTAAATAAATAATGGATCTTTTTTGGCCGAAATATGGAAATTATTTGAGTATTGAACAATTTTATTGATCATTTAATCTGTTAAGTTTATGTTTTAATCACTTGTTATGCTTAAGTTTCCATTATTCTATATAATTAATTTTAATTATATTCAATAATATTTTTGGTAAAAAGATAATTAGAAGTTCTTAGACACTAAAAATTATTCTAATTCTAAATACATAATAAATTTTTCTAAATTCAAATCACAGAAGATTCAGAAATTAATTCAAATTGAATCCCACAAACAGGACGAAAATGTGGGTTTTTAAAGTAAACCCCACTTAATGTTGGATATATTTTTATATTAAACCTAAAATTGAAATTTATTCCAATGAACTACATTGGATTAATTACATAAATTGATAACTACTTATGATTTAATTCCAATTAAAAATATAATTTATCCTTATAAATGAATTATATGAAAAATCTATTTTTAATTAAATTTCATTATCTTTCACTATTGATAAAAAATGATACATTAGAGAAATAATCATAAAATTTACCCAAACATATTTTTTATGGTTTCACTTTATAATATGGATTTTATTTTTACATATCTAATAAATAATTTTTTTTTAAAATTTCAGGTAAAACACATTCTTCATTACAAGGCCATAAAAATGCCTTAACAAAAATAAAGTATATTATGTATAAAATTGGGTTTGTTTTTATCTTAAATATAAAAAATATGTTGGATTAATATAAAAACTAGTTTTCCAAAAATAGTTTTTATATATGTATCACAATATTATGTATCAATAATTATAATTAATTTAATTTATTAGGGTAAACAACATTGTGGTCATAGAAATAATAATATTTCCATTAAATTCAATCGGTTTTCATATTCATTTTCAATTCATTTTTAACTAATTAATTAATTTTATATTTGTTCAAACCATATATTTTAAAAAGATAGTTATCCCTTTTCATAGCTAATTATTTAACATAATGGTTATATATTTAATAATATGTTAATGAATATAATTATTATTAATCGGTCTTACATGATTCACAACCCATCAAAAAAGTTATTTTTTCATGTAATGCAAGTTGGCATTTGTGTTCCATGTAGTGAAATATAAAATGTTCTTTCAAGTAGTGCATGATTAACACGGTTTTTTTTTGTATAAAACATGAAATACATTGTTATTTAATATAATATAAACTATTTTTAGTGTTGCGTGGAATGAAAAATATCAAAATGATTAAATTAATTTGAAAAAAATATATTTTTGAAAATCAAAGGGTGTTATAGTTACATTCAAAAAATCATGAAATCAATGTTGTTATATATGTTCACAATGTTGTGATTACCAATTTTTTTTCCTATTACATAATTATATGATATATTATTATGTTATTTTAATAGGAACATGTATATTATATCAATTTTTAACACTCCTTTAAGGATGGATTTATTGTTAATTTTTAGATTGATTCCCCTTAAATCAAGTCTTATAGAAAACTATTATTGTTATATGTTCCATTAAATAGTATATATCTCCCCTATACATGTATTTTCTCTTTCTTATGACCTAAACATTGATAAAATATCAATGAGTTTCTACCTTATCTATTTTTGGATCCCACCCATTTCATATGTTTTTCAATCCTAGGTTAGGAAGATAAATATAACATATGTGAAGATTAAAAAAATCGAATAGAGTTCAATTATTAAAAATGTCAAGATGTGTTTATTATGATTCTAGTCCTCATTGTTACTAAGCCTATCAAACCATTAGTTTTGAAACTATTTATGGGACACAAATTTTAAATCCTAAAATCAATTTATTATTTCTTTTACTTTTACCTTGGGTTACGATATTTTTAGTGGATTCCTATAGTCTCTAAGGGATAAAATCAATTCACTTCATGATAGTAGAATATCGATAATAACATACCCTAATATTACCGGAATACTGAGTGAGCCTCCCACTATAGAAAAATAAAACCCTATATTTTATAGTATTCCTAAATAGAATGTATCTCCCACTCAAACTGATTATTGACATTGACCCATGATAGAACAATATCCTTCAAAATCAGTGAAGTTGAAATTTAATCTATCGTAATGTAAATAGAAAGATAACCCCCACCCATAAGAATAGGGAAAGATTCACCAAATCTTCCACAATTCAGAGAATAAAATATTTTAAAAGTCTAGGATAGAATGGTAGAGTAATCAAAAAAACCCAATTCCTAAAATTTCTTGGTATTTAATATCATAACATCCTCAAACCCCTTATAAATTTGTGCTCTCTCAATTAGGGGTTACATCATAAGAATGTCAATTAGAATTTACCCTAATATGACCACCATCTATCACTTTAGGGACACTCTTGGTGTAGTTCGTTAGGGATTCCATCATGGTTACCCTTTATAAATAATTTCCATTGGATATTCATACTGAAATGGAAAAACATTATAAGGTATTGGAATGAAAAATAGTCCTTCGAAAATTAAAACATTCAGGGTGATTAAAAATATTTCCCCATAAATTATTAAATAATTGAAAATACCCATTGAACATCTAATGAATACATAGAGTTAAAGTGTAATATTCATTAATGAATTTCATTTCATCAGACCTATAGATAACATAGATTATGATACCATTTATGAATAAAAAAATGGATAATTATCATTTTAAAATATAATTCAAACTGAAGAAATTAAAGAAGGTTTTTATATCCACTAACTAAGAGAGACTGGAAACCTCATAGGTCCTCCACAAACCTATCTGGAACCTCTTTAGAAAGATTTAATGAAATAAAAACGGAAGGTTGTAGACTAATATCTGTCATCACATGATAAAATTGGGGGGACACCATCCTGGAATGATTCATTCAATATAAATATTAGTTGGAAGAACTCGTTTAACTAAATGATCAATTGTTCTATAGGAATATTCATATTTAGTATAACTTCACATAATATGAAAAAATGTATCCTCTAACGTATCCCTTGTACTCTAACATTACTAAAAATACTATAATCCTAGAATATAATCATCGAACAAGCACTAGGCTCTAGAACCAAATGAATTTATATTATATGGTTGATGGATATCTATATTTATCTCCAATAGGGTGACTGGAATAACAATGCAAGGAAAACTATACAATAATAACATATACTAGAATATAATATTATACATGGTTTATATGACTATATCATGTATTTCTTGTTTAATATTTTGATATTCTTACTCCAAAAACCATCATACTAAATAATCTGGGATCCAATGAGTCATTGAACACCTGAATGGAAACTATGGAAGAGAACCATGTGCTATTATATCCCAAAATATAAATGTATCCTTAATCAGTAGATTATTCTCATCTACATTCCAAGAATAAGAATCCAACTTTTATGATCATTAAGGGTACCAAGGAAATAGAGAAACATTTCATACATTTTTTTTCTTTATATGGATCCATGATGAGAACACATATATAATAACCTTTTTCCAAAATCAAATTCTCCATAAATATTATATAAGTAAGAACATTCATTAGGTTTAATATCATTCATGTTTGGTATATCAAAGGCCTGAAAACCCACTATCATTAATTTCTTAATCAATTAAATTCTATAATTATAATGGTGATGATCTTAGAACACTAAAATTGAATTTAATACAAGAATGATAGTTTAATATAAATAATTTTTATATATAATGGTTTGGAAAATTTGTTGATGATGCAACTTTTATAGAAGAATATGTTAAAAATTTCCTTATAAAATCATTGATATGAATTGATGACATTGTTGATCACACCAAAACACCCTTGTGAATTCTTATATTATGTTATAGTTTAAATATTATTTTAGGATTAAACTCAATGATCAATGGTGTAGTATTTACCAATATAAAATCACTACAAATGTGTTTCAAAAAATAATATAAAATAACCATTACTCATTTTATATACCTGACACCTTACCCAAAAAAATACCCATGAAATATCACATAGTTTGTTCCCATGATTGATGGTTGTGTTCTTATCGTGCATATATTTATATTTTAATAAATAAAAAGACTTTGGATGAGAGGAAACATGAGAAATTTCAAGAAGATCCACATAGATATCCTTTGTTTTTGAGAATTAATTAAATTTCCAGGATGTATGTTTCTTTGATTTTAATGGAGTCCAGGTATAAAAGGTTCATTGTTACAAGGGGTCCTTTTTAATTTAAGAGGCCTTAAAGGGGGTGTGTGTCTTTTATAAGAAAACGGGATGGAAATCAATCTGGAAAACAACTAGATATCCTAATACGGTATTATTAGTTGTTTAATGGTATGGTGTATTTAGTATTCATCTGAGGCAATGGGTCTCTTGTTATATTCATATCAAATGATTTCACGACATATAAATATATTAAACTCCATGTAATACCCCAACCAGAAATTTTAAATAATTTTTTGAATATTATTTTTATTTCATCTCACCTAAAAATTCAATCTCTCAACCCTGGGGTGCCTTATAGGTGATTTTGGAGCACCTAACTTAACTCTGAATGTCCTGTCTATGCATCTGATCATTGGTAAGTGGATTTGGTTGGTTTTTTCAAAATATTATTTAGTTATCCTTGTACTGGGTGTTATATATATATACAATATTCAATTTTGATTTTTATCAAGATATATTATTTGATTCAGACTTCTTCATGTGATCATCCACACCTTCTATATTGTGGGATTATACCATGTGAAATGTTGTTTGATCACTAAGAAAAATTAGGGGGTCTAAACATTAACTGAAATATTCAATAAATTTTTTTATTTGAAAGATTACCAGTGGATCCAACAAGTCTTCTGTTAATAGAAATAAATAAATAATTATATTATTTGTCGGGGCCCCTTTGGATCCATTTGGATATTTTACCTAGATTGTGGTTAACATTTGGGTGGGAAACCCCTTGATTATTAATGAATTTTTTCTGTTAAAGTTTGTTTAACATAAAATGGGTTTTTGTGTTTATGTGATATGTCATCACCATGGTTTGACCCGATTATTGAGATAACAAGCATGCTTTTGGTTTAGGACCAAATGAAAATTTAATAGTTAAATTAATATATAAATTATAATTTTCATAATTAAAAATTGATGGTTTCATATTATGATATCAACATTGTTATGACATGTGTTTTGATAAATGTCTCAATAAAATTTATAGGGTGTTCGATCCGTTAACCTGATGTAAATATTACATATGGAATTTTCCAGGTTGACATGGTGAAATAGTTGTACACCAGGCGTGTCCATAATAAAATTTTAGAAATTCTAATACATCATGATTGGAACTGGAAATTTTTTGAAATTATTAAATAACTAGCGTGTCCCTGATATAAGATAAAATGTTTAAATATAGGGTTATTCTCAATGACACAAGATGGAAAAAAAATATACCAGCCTTGGACCTGAGATATTCTGAACAACAAACACACAAGGCGCATACCCTATTAAATACTAAAATTCATATATAATGGGTTTTGACCTAGACTGGTGTTATTTATACCTTGTTTATAACTATATTTTTTTACAATGATTATATTATCATGGTTGGCATGGTTTCGATACACTCTTAAATACATTTTTCATTGAATCAAGGAGGGTAATTTTTTCCCATGGTTATGTGGTATGTCACACATGGTCATATGACATGCTCATAGATACTCTAGCATGAATCAAAATAAGGTTGATGTGGAACTAATTTTTTATTTAATTAACTAAAATAGTGGATTATTTCATTATTTTATAAACTTATTAGTATTCATCTTGTATTTAGACATCGTGGTGTCAACTAACAAGGTTATACTGATACCCTATACGGTCCACTCTTTGGATCCTGAGAAGATTACATGGATGCTGGATTTGACCACAGAAAATGTCCTTTTAGTGGATTATCATTATTCTTGAATGGTTGGAGACATAATATAGGACCAAAAAGGGTTTTAGAACCTGTTTATTTTGAGTCTTCTATTATTTCATCTTCATTAATTCTATCATGACATTTAGGGACATTCCATAATGTCATTACATTATTCCTTTATTATCTAGTAGATTATTCATTTTAATTTATCATTTTTTTCATGCTATATAAATTTTTTTTATTTACACACTCAAATATTTTTTCATTTTTCTATAATATATATTTTCTATGTGTCGTAACTCCGTAACTATGGATTATAGTCTCCCCAATATACTTATCATAGCTCTGTCGCATGTCAATAGCCTCTGGTGTATGGGGAGGTGTGCTTGAGGCCTTGCAACCAACTATTTTCATCTATATAAGAGAGTTTTATCTCAAAGGATGTTACAAATTTGTACCAGATCCAAGAATTTTTCCACATTTTTTTTACTATTTTAGAATGGTAGAAAAAATACTGTGATATGTTGGGATATGGTAATATTTTTGAACATGAGACTAGCTAACACATGTATGTGGGAAAATATAAGTGACTTGGGATGGATTATTGTTTTTATTGATAACTTATTGAAGTTGATATTAGTTTACCCTAGGTGATTCCCATGTTGTGTGGTGTACTCATTTTATGATTTTATTGATTCTTGAGATTTAAACTCCCAGAACAACTAGGTTGGTGATCTGTAATCATGAATCATACTAGGAACATATGGACATATACTAACATTTATTGTTCATGATATGAACATATTTATTTCATGAGATATAATCAATCATTTTAAAACTGTGATATTAGATTCTAATTACATAAATTAAATTAAATTAAATAAATGAACTTATATGTCATGCTAAAAAACATGTAATCCATTATTAGAGAGACCAAGATAATTGGTTCTATATTTTTCTCAATTTTTTAGGTTGACCTTGTTGTTATATCCAGTGTTCTAAGGAATGTTTTTTTATTATAGAGTAGATTAATTCTCACCACATTCCTATTGAGTATCGAGATAGTGTCAATTATTATGTTCCTAACACAGTTCAACTAGTGTTTCTTATAGATCCCAACGATCTAATGGATGTTCATATTCATGGAAGCATCATGATGGCCATGATATTCATGGAATGAGAGACTCTTCTCAACATTCCATTGATTTCTAAGCTGATGAGAGAGTTCCAACTATAGCATCCACCTATGTTCACCAGGGAGGGAGGCCCTAGTAAGTGGATTTATGTATTGAGTCATTCCAAAAAAATCATTATGCATATTGAGACACCATTATACAATTTGGTGAGGCGTGATGCATATATTCTTCACAGACCATCCAGGTGTTGGGGAGTCGTTTTGTATCAAGAAAGACAACATGGAGTGTTATCCTCGAAGGATATAGAGATGAATATCATGTTCCACTTTTAATATGTGAAGTTGTGGGATCACAACCATCATCAGTAAATGAACCATATGTAAGTGGTCATGTAACTATTATAGTACATAGAACATTTCACTAATCTTTAGTGATTTGGGTTATATTCTAAATCTGCTGAGATCACTAGGTAAAAAATCTTTTAGGATTTTATTTTCTATAAGATATATTCAATGTTTAATATGTTTAATCAATGTACTTTTCAAGATTTGATGAATCATGCACTCATCGTGGAAGTGAATCTGAGAGATTTCCTGAGTAGAAAAAATGATTTTTTAGTATGGAAATTATTTTACTTAAATTATTCTATAATATTTCATCGTTATGATGGTATCCTCCAATGAAGCACTATGAAATGCATTTAGGAAAGTGTGAAGATATCTTAGGATCTTGTTCAATTGTAGAACTATCAGTTTGGAAAGATTGTCCACAATGGCATCTGTGTCAATACCATGTTTTGGTTTGTTTTATATAACATATTTCAAAACCTATAGATGTTTTGTATGGGATGATGTAGTAGAGAAGTTTTAGGGAATAAGAATAGAACAATAGTCTAGAAAGGACTCAGTTACTCATTAGTTGACAAGTAGCTAGACGACCACAAAAAATTCTATTTAAGGAAAGGTAGGTGGTACACCTATGATGAAATGGAATTATCATGTAGAGGTTATATCTTAGTGAAGTTAGGATAGATCCCATAGTAGTGGTATTGATAAATTGAACATTATGTAGACTTCTCTAATTGTTATAGATGTAGGACCTTCTACTATCATAGGTATATTTTATGTATCATCCACCATTGCATGTGTTTTTTTCAATATAGTAGCATATAATTAATTTTATTGAACTCATTTTTAAATGGTTTGGGCCTTGATGTGGAATTCATTGAATCTGTTTTTACCATAGACTCACCATTGGGAGTTATGTTTGAGAATATTAACCATTTCAAGGTTTGTTATCTAAATATGTGTGATTACTATTCCTTTTAGGAATCGTTCATGATAAAAATTTTGTTATTTGATTTGATTCATGGGATGGAATAGCAAGTTCAATACTATTATCATAACGAATGCTATTGGAGGAGAGTTACCTTACTATCTCTCGAGGGAGTCATCAATTTTACCAAGGGTGAGTGGGAACTTTTTGATGATCACGTAGGAACAATTTATTATACATTGGATTATGTCAATAGTTATATAGACACTATTTATCTATAAAATGGTTTAAATTAATAGGACTCTGTTAGTCCAGTGGTAAGTAATTTTTATCTTGTTTTTTTATATGTTCTATGACTCACTAGCCAATTGAGATGTCAATTTTATAATCATCATGGTGACTGGAGAATATCCATTTTCTTTCCCTACATACAAAATTGTTCCAAAATAGAATCATTAATTGAATGGCTAGTTGGATGATCTATATTATAATGGTTTATTATTGAATAGTACATCACATTGTGGTTCTCTAGTTCTCTTAGCCAATAGTTCTAATAGGGTTTCATGCTTGTATATCAATTATAGAATATTTAACAAGATGAAGGCCCAGAACTGGTGTCCTCTTCAATTCATTGAAGATATCCTCATTCATCTAAGAGGTGTTAAAGTCTTCTACAATTACTTTTTGAGATTAAGATACAATCAGTTGAGGTTAAGACCATCAAAAATACGTAGGACTACTTTTAAGAGTAGGTATGGCATGTATGAGTTTGTAGTGATGACATTTTTCTTGAATAATTCATTGGTTGTATTCAAGGAATAGATGAATAATATCTCTTATCCTTTTTGTATTAGGTTTTTTGGGTTTTTTCAACGACATATATTTTTAATCTCATTTATAAAATTATATTTCAATGCATCATAACATCAACCAGAGTACATTAATAGAGAATCGACATTACATTAAGGTAACAAAATATAGATTCTAGTTTGATAAAGTGAACTTCCTAGTCCCTATGATGATAGAAGAAGGAGTGTCATTGGAGCCAAATAAATTTTCATCAACGTTATCAAGAAAACTCCCCATGAACTTATTCAACATTCATAGCCTTATGGATTCATTTGGATATAATCTATGCTTTATATAAGACTTATCTTATTTTGAAGTACTAATTTTGGGAATGAAAAAAGTGAGTGATGTTTTTTTAAGTGTTTTGAGAGAGATTTTATGGAGGTAAATGGTTGAATGGACTTATAACCAATCTTAACATTACCAATGTAGTGTAAATAAATTATACTGTACTATGAAACATCCTAATTTAGACTTAGATCAGTTATGATACAGAAGGATTGAGTGGTTACATATTGAGCTCGATAGTTGAGGCAACCTGAGATGAATTATTTAACTAGCGAAAAGAGAATAAAAAGTGGTAAATTCTATGAGATGGTGGAGAAATTATCTCAAGTGTTATAGTTTTTTTTTGTATATATTGACCATAATAGCCTCATATACATATATTCTTAGCAATACCAAAACCGTTGGAAGAGGAAATGGGTCATGCATTTTTTTCATTTGGAATCAATTTGGATTATACATTGGGCTCATGAAATGTCATTTCTGGTTAATTTATATAATAGAAACAAATAGAGGTATAGGAACAGTCTTTCGGAGAGTTTCGGATGCTACCTCTTATTGCAGACAAACATCTTGATGTCTAGGAGTCTCTGGGGTGGGTATCTCTTACATCAACACATTTCATACCCATAATTTTGGAACAGATCAAGATCGAACAGTTAACTATTCTGTAGGGATTGTTTCTATGAGATAACATATATGGAGGGGAGAGAGCATCATGATGATATATGAGTAGTTGAAATTATCTTCCCATTGTGGATGAGTATGGGTTCCTATAGGCTTACAAAAGGAGATGATGAATGACATTAATACTTTTATATGGTAAGTACATCCTGGTTGTAAAAATTTATATCATGATCTCCATATAATATACTGGTGGTCGAAAGTGTAGATGGAAATAGGAAGATTTGTGGAATGGTTTTTCACTTTGCAGTAGGTGAATTTAGAGCATCAAATTCCAGTTGGGATTTTTAATACTTTCCCTATTCCTGAGTGGAAATCGAATAATTTCATTATGAATGTTGTAACAGGATTACCGAGGACATATAATAATAAATATTGAGTATGGGTGTTTGTGTATCAACTGATGATGGTATCAACTGATAATGGTATCCAACTCTTTCCAAAGTAGGGAGAAAATCCATGTTGATGATTTGGGAAGTCTTTACATATGTATGGTAGTTCGACTCTATGGTTTCTTGAGGATTATAATCTCTCATTGAAATCTATATTTCACCTAAAATTATTGGAGGGTTTTTTATATGGATCTGGGGACATATCTTATTTTGATTATGGCCTATTATCATCGAACCAATGGTCAATTTGAGGAATCTATTAATGTTCTGAAGGATATTCTACAAGCCTATGTTTTGGATTTTTGTGGTTTTTGGGAAAATCATATAGAACTCATGGATGTTTCTTAAAATAAAATCATTCAAAAATATATCCAAATGTAATATTTTAATGATTTGAACGGTATTCCATGTCATTATCTTATTTATTGATTGGAGGTAGGAGAGTCAACGCTTCTTAGACCTAGTCTTATACAATAGAAAAATGAGATGGTTCAGTTGATCAGGAAGAAACTGGTTATTGTGCAGAGTAAGGAAAAAAACACTATTCTAATCATCAGAGATGAACACTATAGTTTGAATTTTTTTATCATGATTTCATTAATATGTCTCTAAGATTTTGGAAAAATTGTTTCAATAAATAGTGAAAAAAATCACCCATGTTCATTGGTCCATCTGAGATAGTGGATAGGGTCGGTCCTGGGATGTACCATTAATCCCTTCTATAGTGCTACATTTCTATGAAACACATGTTCCAAATTTCATGAATTTAGATATAATACCCAAAACCTTATCATGTGATAGACGTAGTAAATGATAATCCTAGTTATTATGTGTCTTTTGAGGAATATCTTATATTGATTATGAACTATAGTGAGAAGTATCTCTATCGTAGAGTTATTTCTTCGGTTCAGTTGTAGTAAATGCATAGATGGATTATAGAGGATACCTAGAAGTGGGATTTTGATTTGTGAGCGTAGTGGATAGCCGTGTTTTCTTTGAACCCACAATGATTCATAGAGTATCATAGGGGTGATCTATTATATAGTGGAGAGCTTGTAAGATTCCATATTTTTTCATTAATGTATCTCTCTCTCACTCTAGGTTTTTCATAAAAATTTTATAGGTTATTTTTTTAATTGCCTTTAAAACAAGTTGTTTTTTTCATCTTTGATATATGAATGATAGAATCGACACAATATTCGGTTTCGTGGAAACATGATAAACCTGAGGAGGAACCATATGAATGCATTTGTCGGGAAAAAGTACATATAGTTCAAGAATATATGTTTTTTGAATTAATTGAGTACATATATAAATGGGTTAAGTGATTATAAGGTCTCATGGAATGTTGATAATCCATAAAATTTTTTCATATATTTTGTAATGAAAATTGTATTAAACCATTTTTTATAACATTTACATGACATTTAAATGGATTACACTTTTATTAAATTTTTGGTGAATGTAATATTCGTCATAGGTTATTGGTTTTCAATGTATCCCACTAAAAATAAATGCAAAATGTGTAACTACATTACATGCCATGTAATTTCCCTACATCCATTTTTAATGCATGTTTTGTGGTTGTTTTTTATTTCCCCTCATATAAAGCTAAATCATCTGGTCCCTATGGATCCTTCTAGGAAATTTTATTTCCCCCTTGATTTCAAATATCTTGTTTGTGCATTTGATCCCTAGTAAATGTATTTTTTTTATTTTTTTCCCATTTGTCCCTTGGTTATCCAGCTTTTTTGGTGTAGTCTATTCACAATGTATATTTTCATGCATGATTTTGATCAGTTTGGATCTAGGATCCTTCTTGTGATCATCTGCACCTTCTTCCTCATGTGGGTTTTACATTAGAAGCATTATTTGATCATCATATAAAATATAGGGTGTCTAAACCATAACCCTATGGTTTTATATTTTTCATGAATGTGCAATATTGTAAATTATTTTAACATATCATGCAATGAATAGATTAAATGCTGAATTTAATTATTACTTGGATTCCTTTTTGATCCAATTGGTTATTTCAGATGGATTCTAGATAAAATTTGGGGGATAGAACCCTTGGTTATATAGGAGTTTTTTAATGTATTTTCATTTTCTTAGAATGACATGGATTTTTAGTGATTTCTTGATATAGAGTCACCTTGGATTGACATGATTATTGGGATAACTAGATTTTTTTTGGACCATATGATAAAAGAAATGTGAAATTGAAGACAAATGGTAATTTTTATAGTTAACTGTTGATGTTGTGATATTTATATATCCTCGTTATAATTAAATGTGTTGTGATAAATGATATAATTCTCATAACGGGTGGTATCCCAGTATACATTTTGTAATACTTGTATAGGTTGTTGTCCTAGATGACATGATGAAATAATTATACACTGGATTGTGACATGATAAAAATTTAAAATTATTATGTACTGTCATTCTCCCATACAAAATTATGAAATTATTATATACTAGGATAAACCCTATTACATGAAAAAATTATTATATAGAAGGTTATGCCCAGTGACACATATAGAATTTCTTATATATCGAACATGGCCCTGAAACACGAAAAAATGATTATATACTAGTATTATCATTGATTAAACGTTAAAATTCTTATATAATGTATTTTATCCAAGAAATGTGTAATTTTTACCTATGTAATAATGTTATTTTTTACCATGTTTATATTTTTATAGTTGCATGGTTGAGATACATGATCGAAGACATTCTAGAATGGTGTCAAGGAAGGTTATGTTATTTCATGGTTATAAGGGTATGGTTGGAATGATCGTAAGACATGCTCAGATATTTTCCATCATGGATCTGAATTATGTTGATTTGGTATTATTTTAATTTTTTAATTAATGAATACAATGGTTTATATATTCATTGGATGAACATATTATCAGATTGGTGATATTTAGACATTGTGGGTTTGACCTACTATGTTATACAGACACACAATATTTGAGCCGTTGTTTGGAACCTGAGTAGATTACATCAATGTAGTCTTGGAAATACGTAAATGAACATGTTCTTTATTTTTTTCATTCTATATGGGATGGAGTTTGGATTCATGAATGACCTGGGGTTTTTAATCCTTGTATTTTGAGTCTTCTAATATTTTATTTTTTAATTCATTTAGCATAAAATTTATTTACATTCCAGCATGCCATTACATTATTCCTTTATTATATATTGGATTATTTAGTTTTTTATCACCGGTTTCCCATTTATTATTTTGTTTTCATTATTTACATAGCAAGACGTTTAATTATTTCTATAAATTAAATTTTTAATAGATTTATAAATTTGTAATCATAGGGTACAACATCCCTACTATACTTACCACACCCCATATACTAGTCAGCATAATTTGGTATTCGGTGATTCATGCTTGATATCACATAACCTACGTATTTCGTCCACATGATAGTGTTTGGAATCATGTGATGTGAAAATAGAAATATAACTTTTGAATAACATAATTATAATAAGTTTTTTAAAAGATATATTCTCATGGTTATTTACATATAATATTAAAAAAATCATTCTTATGTTTCCCATGAAATGGAATCCTAATAAAATAAATATCAATGACTATCTTAATTATTTCTAATATGATCAGATGTTGGAGTATATCATCATTAAGTGTGTGTTGTTTAATAATGTCATCATGAATATGGTTTATTTGGGGAAATTGAAATTTGGAAAATTCCCAACATATGTAATTTTTTTCTTGGTCATCCTATAAGAATATGAGGAATTAAATAAAATTCATAGAAATAGAGCACAGATGCTTGAAGACTTATTAATTGGGGGATTTTTTAACTAGGAAAATTACATTATCATTATGAAAATAAATAATATAGTTGATATCTGAGTCCCCTCTATGAAAATTTGGCCAACTAAATTGACAAAAATTCCTTCTAAAAAAGGTCTTATAAAATTTTGAATAACTTGTATAATTAAAATAATCTATAGGAGGAGTAACCCATATCTATTTGCATTTATTATAAACACTCAAAATTTATTACATTTATCATTTTGAGGATGATTTACATTAAATATTTTTTGTCAATGTGAATCCCCCCATTTAAAATCCTGAATAGTGGAGATTCAATATAAAATTATATAAATGTTATCCAGTTGAAAAAAAAACGTCGCAGAAAAAGAAGAAATATAAAATCCATAATTCCAAGCCTATAATAATGTAATATTGGGAGAGGTTGTAGATTCCATGTAGAAAGATAAATATAAGGCCAACAAGGCCATTTAAATTCAATAAACATATTCTCTTAATCCATATTCATTTTAGAGAACTAGATAAAGATACATAACAAGACAAAAAACATGAAATAATTCATCCCATTGAGACACAATCATATAGGATGGTTCACTAGTGAATGTTATTATATTTATCAAATTTAATGATATTATAGTTTCACCTAATCCCAATCTATAGAAAAACAAATGAAATAAAAATTGATCCAGTGAAATATCTAGTAACAAATTTTAGATTATCTTCCAAGCCTCAAACCAAGGAGTAGCCACAATGTGTGAATTATAGTCCCCTAGTCCAAAACTATAACACTGTGAAATGACTTGATCTCATTCAAACGATTCTTCTATTATGACAGTCCAGCTATAGTGATGATGTAAATTCACTCTCCTCTAAGAAAATATTTGGGTATGAAAATATAGATTATAAACCTTTTGACCAAATTATGATAAGACACCAATTTAGGGATCTTATATTTAACTCAAAATTTTTGTTTTCATCAATTATTTTTTTAAACACCTTATTAGTAATTTCATAATAGCATTGTAATGCTATTATACCCTTATTATACCATCAATAACTCAATTACATTGTTAATGGAAATGTTTGAGAGAAATATGTAAACATTACCCTTTGTATGTCCTAAAAATGAAATCATAGTGGAATGAATCAAAAAATTGAAGTGAAATCATGTGATGAAATATGATTCCATTCAAATAACCACACCTAGTTGTCTTGAAATGGATATTTTCAACACATTCAATTAAATATAATGTTTGTCTAAGTAGACAACTCTTGAGGGTGGGGGTATGAATTGTGTTTGAAAATAAAATTTATTTTAAATATTGTTTAGAAATATTATTAACCAATTTATAAAATCATCCCATTTAACTAAAAATAGAAGAATAAAATTTTTCTATTTTATAAAATCTCAAAAATTCCACCACAACATAGTTAAAACATGTTTAAAACATATATAACTTTTCTAATATTTATATGTATATCAAACACAATACATAAAATAATTTTTAAATTTTATTATCAATATTATATTTCATTAAGACTATAAATTTTTTTTAAAAAAACTATAAAAAAATGAAAATAGAGAAAAAATTACTACCAGAGGATCAGTTTAAAGCTAATAAGTAGTTATCACCATTAGAGATTCTCTAAATTCCAAAAAAATTATTATATAAAAAATGTTTCTAACTTAGATTTCTATTATAAATAAAAATATTCACAAAATCAGTATGAAATATAAAATCATATTTTATTGTTCTATATGGGCTAATAAAATATATACCAAAACATAAAGGCTGTGCATAAAATAAATTGAATCTTATATTGTTCTACATGGATAAAATAAGAGAAACAATTCCATGTGTGTTGCCTAAGATATAAAGATCCCATTCTAAATTTAGTCAACTGTTATATCTAATATAATTAGAGGGTAAAAAGTTTTCTATAACTATCCACTACAATATAGTATCCCATGTTCATGAATATTCAAATTATCACAATAACATCTAAAAATATAAGTTAATATATATAGTTAAAATTATATTATGTGATACGGTTTGATACATATAGGTTTGATAAGTATCAGATGATCCAAGGTATCTGAATATGTCCAAAAAATTATTTAACAAAATAATAAAAGTGATATCTGAAAAATAGAGTGACATTGAAGGTCCAGTGGTCTAATTGTTCAGTGATGTGTATTGATAAGATCTATTTGTCTATGAATAGATATTATTATAATGGATTTCTCCATCCAAGATTTTGAAACTTTAGGATTTCCAAAATATAATACTCATTATAATTTCATTCAAATATTCACTAGATCTACAATTAATGATTGGTATTTATCCATTATATATTTGAAAATACAAAAATCTATAAGTTAGACATGTTCACAATTTCATCACTAAAATAATGAGTACTTTGGATCATGTTTAGTTTGAATTGATAATTTTTGTAGTCACTTGAGAGAATATTGGCTTGGATACCACATTATTTCTTGTCGTAAATTCTTTTTTTCATTCGGTTTGTTTCCTTATTTATGTGGAGGGTCTATCTTTTCATGTTATAGAATCATATCTTCTAGTGACCAATTATTCATTAATGAATATGTTTCACTTTTTATAGTATCTTCTAGAATAATTCACAAGCTTAATTCATGAATTCATGTTGTAGGTTATTTGGTTATTGAGTTAGATTCATATCTTCCTATATTCCCATCATTTGATTATATGATAAATACATAACACAAACAAAATTATTTCAATCCTTTTTAAGTATTTCTCAACTAAGACATAATATATTTATTTATCACTTGTTAGGTTGATTCATTCATTTGGTTACATAAATGTAACAGCCCGAGATTTTATGAAAAATATTCTTTTTAATATTATTAATGTCTTTTGTTTTACGCTACACCAAAAGGAGCTTGCACAACACGCATCCTTGACTTGCCTTTCATTACACGCAATCGCGACCTTCCTCGATAGCGTGTGTAGTACGCAATACCGAGTTTCACTAAACTACGATATGCTATTAAAATATTATTATAACTAGCCGTTATGAATAGTAATAACCACATTTTAAAATTTTAGAAATGTTAGATCTCAAAATGGACTTCATTTTTGGATTCAGAGTATCGAATTTAGCCTAAGGTGAAATTTTGGTACTTTTCAGATAACTTTCATATTCTGATGAATAGTGAAAATTACTAAATTATAATTAAAAACAACTTTTTTAATCGAAATAATTAATAGTGATAAATCATTAATTTGAGTGGTTTTAAAGTATATTTAGAATATATTTTTACAATTTAATACAATGTTTGTCATTGGATGTAATTTCACATTTAAACCAGACATAATCAAGTGTCAATCTTTTGATAGATATTGTTTCTTAAAAACACGCTATTTGTTTTAACAGCGGGATTTAATTATAAAATTAATTAATGCAACTTTTATGTTATGAATTTGGTAAAATAGACTTCATTTTTGAATTCGGAATATGAAATATAGCTTAGGATGAAATTTTGGCATTGTTCTGAAAAAACATCAATTTTTGATGAATAGTGAAACTACTAAGTGGTGGTTAAAAAAACTGAATTTTTCATAAAACTTAATTTTACCGCTTTTGTGAATGGAATTTCAAAAATCCGAGAGACACGGTTGATGTCAGTAAGTAAAATGTGGTTCAATGAGATGAAAATAATTTTTGGTGAATAGTAACTTTTTACTTTTATTTACCACGGTTAAAAGTAAATAGGGTAATTAAGGGTAAGAATGATATTAATATTACCCTAACACATGTCCTAATTCTATTGGACAAGTGTATCTCGACCAAAAACAAACTTAAGTGTAAAATATTATCATTTAGGCCCACTAGGATTAGATTAGGACATTTATTATTATTTAATTCAAAGAAGAGTTAAAAGAGTTAAAATCAATGTTTATTTACTAAAACATTTTTAATATGGGGTTATACATAAGATAAATTCGACTATAAATATTCATTAGAAGGATAAAAAGATTTCCTACATAATGATATTTTATTTATAATTTTTAGACTTTAAATAAATTTATTTATTTATGACACAACGATGATGCAGTAATTACTCTTTTAAGGAAATGTTAACATAATTGATGTTATAAATGCTCAAATAAATGTAATTTGAGACTTTTTATGAATTCCACTAATTTTCTAGGTTACTATGATATATTAGTGTTTATTTAATCAACTTGGTTCGAACATATAATTCTGTTATGACTTTCACAAAAATCATATATCAAATAGTGTCAAAATTGACACAAAATAGTTTTTAAATCAAATATTATATTATTAATTGTTATTTTATTACTAAAAATCTAAGGTTCGGAAAAATGACTTAGATAAGGATATATATATTATTAATAAACAATTTGGGGTTCGTTTGGCATGTTATAGTGAGTGTATTAACCATATAGTGAAAGAAAACAAAAAGACACGGTAAAAGTTAAATTATTTAACTTAGAGTTAAATCTAATTGATAAGGTTAAAATAATAACCTAAACTTGTCTAAATATTATTGGTTGATAGGATTTTGATCCTTCCCCACTTTAGCTTCGAAATAAGACCCTTTGGAACCATTATAAACCGATTTTGACTTTAATATAAAATAATATTTTGAGATATTCCTAAGGTGCCCCTCTCCTCCCTTATAAAAGGGCACCTCCTCCCCCTCCTCCTCACACCAAATTGAGAACTCAAGCTCGGCCAACCCCTGAAAAAATCCCTTCTCCACTTCCCTAGAATAATCCTAGAGGTCCTGGTCTTCTTCAAAGACCAATCTTAGTTCCCTAAGTGGAGGATTCAAAGAGGCGTTCCAAAGAAGAGGTAATATCCATTACCGATCTTTTCAATTTCTCTCTTCTTCAACTTCTTCTTCTTTAGTTGTTTCATGATAAAGTAATAACATCAGTATTACTTACATACTGATATGTTATTATAAATATGAAACAACTCTAATTAACCTTCTATCCATCCTACGGAAAAAGGAAATCACCGCGCGTGCGTACGTACGAAATACCGTCTCCACGCCGTGGTGTAATCTATTTTCCGCCACCACCTTAATTGGATGGGTATAATAGTTTAATGAGTAACTATATATGATTATTATAAAGTGATATTAATACTGAAATAGTATACATACACTTCAACACAATTCCACGACCATGGGAACGATATCATCGCTCGTGCGTACGTACGGACTACCGTCTCCACGACGCGATGAGATTCATTCTCAATGATTAACCATTAATGAATGATTATAAAGTATATATAATATGTACTAATTAAATATATGACATAATAATGATACTGGATTTATTTATATATTTATTTGTATGTCATCTACTTAATTCCATTCAATTCAATAAGGAAACGAAAACAACGTTCATGCGTACGTACAGACTACCGTCTCCATGAACGGTGTATTTCTTTCCATTTAATGATTTATTATATATATGTATATCCTGAATATATATATATATAAATCATGTTTTATGTTCTGGAATTAAGTAATCATGATCTAAGTAATCATATGAATAATTACAAGTCAAAACACGGACGACAAATGAAACAATTTTACCCAAAACGCTCCTTAACATGGAATTTACAAAAGAACGGGTAATATAGAGTCATAAGTTAACCATATATGATATCATAACAATGAATATGATTCTGTAATAAGTCAATAACATGATTTAAATCATTATACAGGAGGTTCGGACACTTACAAATCAAGTCGGACCTAAGGTAAGGGAAAATATCACAATCTCATTTTTATCCGAGATTGTTTATTCGTAAGTATTTACTGGGGTGTATTTTATCATCCACATCCATGTTTCCTCAATATGTAATATTATTTCCATCCACCTACAATTGTTTAAATACAATTTTACCCTTCGGTGAGTTTTTAGTAAAGGATATGAAAGGAATCTTTTTTCGTTTTTTTTCATACGAGGTGCTTTTTGACTTTCCGACAAAAGTACGAGAAGAATGTTTTTTTTAACTTATAAGGCACGAACAGATTTTTACGGTTTTATAAAGCCTTATTTTCATGAACCTTCCTCCAAAATATTTCATGACTATTTTCAATAAAATCTCTTTCTTGGATGATGTTTTGTGAAAAGTAATTGATTTTTAAGAAGAAAGGATATTTTCCTCAAGAATTCATTTCAAGTGTTTTATCAAAATTATTTTCCATCTAAGATAATAAAGGGTTATGTTTCTATCTATATTTTACATTGATTTTACTATGTTGTGATGGAATTATGTTTATGAATTCCTTTATCTTATATGAATGGTTTTATGATGTCATGTTGTTTAAGAATCCCATTTTTATTACATTGGTTACGCTATGATTTATGGTTTATGATTTTGTGGCACGCATAAGAATGGTATAATTATGAGATGGGTGGGACCTATATCTCCCTCCAATTCATTGGGTAAAGATTTTATATCTCATGAGATATACATGGCTGAAATGGTAGGTTATACCGGTTCAGTGAAACAGGACTGAAACGAGGGTTACTCGATTCAGAAAGGGACTTTGTCCACTAAGATAGTCTTGGCAATGAGTCTTGACTAACAAGAAATGATTCTCTATGATTATGTGTGTATGCCACAATGTTTCATGTTTTATGTTATGATTATTGGGATTTCATTTCACTACTATGATTTATCCCATGTTATGAAATTATGCTCTCTTTTGCAGGTTAAGATTTCCAAAAGTTATGTTCTTATGAATATGATGTGATTGATTTTTCATTTGTATACCCTTACTGAGCATTTGAGCTCACCCTTTTATGTTTTCTTTTCCCCAGGATATAAAGAAAGGTTTTAGGTAAAAAAAAAAGAAGATCTTTATGGGAGATATTGAAGATCTTTCACCGCGATTAGAAGATTACGTTCCGAGTTTCCAAAGACACTATACTATTACGATCCTTTAGTGTGTGTTTTTGTTATGTACTAAGTATTCCGCAAAAGTAATGTAAAGTCTATGTACGTCAGGCTTCGGGTCTCTACAGTAGGTATCAGAGGAAAGGTTTAGTCAACCTTTGGAAACTAGGATGCGAAAACGTTAGTGAGATCTCTAGAGATATTACTAAGGTGTGTCTAGGGATGTCCCTAAGGATAAGTATACGTATAGGATATGGTCCTAGAACTACGGTAACGATCTTAGAATTTAACCTAAGATGTTAGATATTAGGGGTACTCCCCCTTTACTATGTTGTTTTTCCTAGCATGATTTTTTCCTCTCACACTATTCTTTTTGGGTTTTAGACGATGGCTGGAACGCGAAGAAACCGTGTTGATCAATGCAATGGACAATGCAATGATTGTCCTCCTGAACAAACAAATGTTATGGGAGATGGAGTGCAAATTCTTATTTCTATACTTACACAAGCTATGAATCATTCTGGACTTCCAAATGAGCAGATAAGGGAACAATATTCTATTGAGTCCTTCATGAGGCAACGTCCACCTTCTTTCAGTGGGTCTTCTGATCCACTTGTTGCTGAAAAATGGATCAGTACCACTGAAAAGATATTTTCAGTTTTTCAATGTTCTGAACATGATAAAGTCATCTTAGCAGTATATGGTTTGGAAGGTGAAGCTGATCAATGGTGGAATCTTATCAAGAATACAAGGCAAAGAGATGAAATTGAGTCCATGGAATGGGACGAGTTCAAGAACTTATTTTTCAATAAGTACTTCCCTCGTATTCTTCGAACAAAGATGGAGAAGGATTTTCTTGAACTAAAGCAAAAGGATGATGAATCTGTTGGTATATACGAAGCGAATTTTACAAGACTTGCAAGGTATGCATCTGGCATTATCATCCAACCTGAAAGTAAAGTTGATCGATTTTTCAGTGGCTTAAAACCAAGTCTTCGAAGGGCATTAGCTATAAGAGACTTCAGTAGCTATGAAGAAATTGTGCGTTGTACTATCAAGGTAGAAATGGAAGTTGGTGTTACATATCCATCTCAAGGTTTTGACAAGAAACGAAAGATGGAGTTCAAGGATAAATCTAAGAATAATGGTGAAAAGAAGATGAATGTTTCCTTATGCACAAAGTGTGGAAAGAAGCATGGTGGAGATTGTCTTAAAGGGACTAGAAAATGTTTTAAGTGTGGAAAAGAAGGTCATCGAGAAGCTGAGTGTCGAAGTAATGGAAAAAGGGTTTCTAATGATGTGAATAAAGCAAACACTGCAGAGAACGCACCACCAACACTTCAATGCTTCAAGTGCAAGGAAATGGGGCATTATGCTAATAAATGCCCTAATCCAAGGGTTAGTGATGATCAACATGAGCAACCACTGAAGGCAAAGGACAAAGGGAAGTCACATGCGATCACTATTGGTAATGTTGAATATGACAACGATGTGGTAGAATGATTAAGTGTTTATGTAATGGGATTCCAAAATAATATTGCAATATTTATTGATGTGTTATTCAAAGTGATTGAGATATTTTTTTGGAAATAAGATGATATTCGCATAATAAAGGGAAAACGAGAAAATGAAATGTTTAATAGTATTCATGAGCTCATGATTGATATAAGGACTAAGTGATATCATGGTTTGAGTATATAGAATTTTGAGGATTTTTGTATATGGAAAGTGTTAACTTTTAACTGCATTCAAGTTTTCACTATGGATCAATGGGTATTCAAGAGAGTACAAGATTAAGGCCTTTGAATGTTTGGAATGTGACCAATAAGATATATCTTATGATATATAGGGATCAATGATGGTATTAAATCTCTGAGAGTGGACGGCAGTATTATGGATAAGCCTAAAGATTGGAATGGTTTATGTTGGATATAAGTTAGTATTGTTTAAGGATAGAAGTTTTTTCGATATTATTGATGGGATGTTATAGTAATATAGTTTTAGAAAAAGGACAACCTGCAGGACGGGCGACAGCCCATCGCTTCGGACAAGGCTGTGGGAATCGAACCCACAACCGAAGTGCGACTGGCCTTTATTGCCTACCACTGGCCTACAGGAAGTCCCTGTTTAGTAGAAACTAGTTTTATTATATTAAGCAGTATGATATATGAAGTATAAGTCAATTTTAGGAACAATATATTATTAATCTCACTATAGGTCGACTTATGTATATAATTTTTGCTAACCTTTTGTTTGAGACAGATGGAATGACCTGTCATTCTATCACATGATCTGCTAACACTTCACGAATAACAAATTCATCTTCATTTATTTAAGAGATAAAGTGGAAATTGTTCAAGGCACGAACAACAGTGAGATTGTACCAAAATAAAGTAAGTATTTATTCTAATTCAAATTTTCAACTTTAGGGAAATGATCTTGAAAACCAAAAATGTTGTCCTAGTGATCTTATACCTGATGAATCAGTTGGTACCTTATATCATCACAAATATATGGATTTGTGATTACTGGCTTTTCCATAGCCATGTTCTCTACCACTCTCCATCAGAACATGATGGTTAGATTTCTCTTCCATATCCATATTTTCACCTATGTGGAAACCCAGTGATTAGTTTATTTGGGTAATCGTTACATTTCATACTTTAGTTTTTAAAGCCATGTTTTGGTATTCTTTTTTACGATGTGGGTGACTATTAAAGAAACTTTCGAAAAGTAAACCATTTATAACCCCGACGAATTTCGAGGGCGAAATTCATTTTAAGGGGGGTAGAATGTAATAGCCCGAGATTTTATGAAAAATATTCTTTTTAATATTATTAATGTCTTGTGTTTTACGCTACACCAAAAGGAGCTTGCACAACACGCATCTTTGAATTTCCTTTCATTGCACGCAATCGCGACCTTCCTCGATAGCGTGTGTAGTACGCAATACCGAGTTTCACTAAACAACGATATGCTATTAAAATATTATTATAACTAGCCGTTATGAATAGTAATAACCACATTTTAAAATTTTAGAAATGTTAGCTCTCAAAATGGACTTCATTTTTGGATTCGGAGTATCGAATTTAGCCTATGGTGAAATTTTGGAACTTTTCAGATAACTTTCATATTCTGATGAATAGTGAAAATTACTAAATTATAATTAAAAACAACTTTTTTAATCGAAATAATTAATAGTGATAAATCATTAATTTGAGTGTTTTTAAATTATATTTAGAATATATTTTTACAATTTAATACAATGTTGGTCATTGGATGTAATTTCACATTTAAACCAGACATAATCAAGTGTCAATCTTTTGATAGATATTGTTTCTTAAAAACACGCTATTTTTTTTAACAGCGGGATTTAATTATAAAATTAATTAATGCAACTTTTATTTTATGAATTTGGTAAAATAGACTTCATTTTTGAATTCGGAATATGAAATATAGCTTAGGATGAAATTTTGGCATTGTTCTGAAAAAACATCAATTTTTGATGAATAGTGAAACTACTAAGTGGTGGTTAAAAAAACTGAATTTTTCATAAAACTTAATTTTACCGCTTCTGTGAATGGAATTTCAAAAATCTGAGAGACACGGTTGATGTTAGTAAGTAAAATGTGGTTCAATGAGATGAAAATAATTTTTGGTGAATAGTAACTTTTTACTTTTATTTACCACGGTTAAAAGTAAATAGGGTAATTAAGGGTAAGAATGATATTAATATTATCCTAACACATGTCCTAATTCTATTGGAAAAGTGTATCTCGACAAAAAACAACCTTAAGTGTAAAATATTATCATTTAGGCCCACTTGGATTAGATTAGGACATTTATTATTATTTAATTCAAAGAAGAGTTAAAAGAGTTAAAATCAAAGTTTATTTACTAAAACATTTTTAATATGGGGTTATACATAAGATAAATTCGACTATAAATATTAATTAGAAGGATAAAAAGATTTCCTACATAATGATATTTTATTTATAATTTTTAGACTTTAAATAAATTAATTTATTTATGACACAATGATGATGCAGTAATTACTCTTTTAAGGAAATGTTAACAAAATTGATGTTATAAATGCTCAAATAAATGTAATTTGAGACTTTTTATGAATTCCACTAATTTTCTAGGTTACTATGATATATTAGTGTTGATTTAATCAACTTGGTTAGAACATATAATTTTGTTATGACTTTCACAAAAATCATATATCAAATAGTGTCAAAATTGACACAAAATAGTTTTTAAATCAAATATTATATTATTAATTGTTATTTTATTCCTAAAAATCTAAGGTTCGGCCAAATGACTTAGATAAGGATATATATATTATTAATAAACAATTTGGGGTTCGTTTGGCATGTTATAGTAAGTGTATTAACCATATAGTGAAAGAAAACAAAAAGACACGGTAAAAGTTAAATTATTTAACTTAGAGTTAAATCTAATTGATAAGGTTAAAATAATGACCTAAACTTGTCTAAATATTATTGGATGATAGGATTTCGATCCTTCCCCACTTTAGCTTCGAAATAAGACCCTTTAGAACCATTATAAACCGATTTTGACTTTAATATAAAATAATATTTTGAGATATTCCTAAGGTGCCCCTCTCCTCCCTTATAAAAGGGCACCTCCTCCCCCTCCTCCTCACACCAAATTGAGAACTCAAGCTCGGCCAACCCCTGCCAAAATCCCTTCTCCACTTCCCTAGAATAATCCTAGAGGTCCTGGTCTTTTTCAAAGACCAATCTTAGTTCCCTAAGTGGAGGATTCAAAGAGGCGTTCCAAAGAAGAGGTAATATCCATTACCGATCTTTTCAATTTCTCTCTTCTTCAACTTCTTCTTCTTTAGTTGTTTCATGATAAAGTAATAACATCAGTATTACTTGCATACTGATATGTTATTATAAATATGAAACAACTCTAATTAACCTTCTATCCATCCTACGGAAAAAGGAAATCACCGCGCGTGCGTACGTATGGAATACCGTCTCCACGCCGTGGTGTAATCTATTTTCCGCCACCACCTTAATTGGATGGGTATAATGGTTTAATGAGTAACTATATATGATTATTATAAAGTGATATTAATACTGAAATAGTATACATACACTTCAACACAATTCCACGACCATGGGAACGATATCATCACTCGTGCGTACGTACGGACTACCGTCTCCACGACGCGATGAGATTCATTCTCAATGATTAACCATTAACGAATGATTATAAAGTATATATAATATGTACTAATGAAATATATGACATAATAATGATACTGGATTTATTTATATATTTATATGTATGTCATCTACTTAATTCCATTCAATTCAATAAGGAAACGAAAACAACGTTCATGCGTACGTACGGACTACCGTCTCCATGAACGGTGTATTTCTTTCCATTTAATGATTTATTATATATATGTATATCCTGAATATATATATATATATAAATCATGTTTTATGTTCTGGAATTATGTAATCATGATCTAAGTAATCATATGAATAATTACAAGTCAAAACACGGACGACAAATGAAACAATTTTACCCAAAACGCTCTTTAACATGGAATTTACAAAAGAACGGTTAATATAGAGTCATAAGTGAACCATATATGATATCATAACAATGAATATGATTCTGTAATAAGTCAATAACATGATTTAAATCATTATACAGGAGGTTCGGACACTTACAAATCAAGTCGGACCTAAGGTAAGGGAAAATATCACAATCTCATTTTTTATCCGAGATTGTTTATTCGTAAGTATTTACTGGGGTGTATTTTATCATCCACATCCATGTTTCCTCAATATGTAATATTATTTCCATCCACCTACAATTGTTTAAATACAATTTTACCCTTCTGTGAGTTTTTAGTAAAGGATATGAAAGGAATCTTTTTTCGTTTTTTTTCATACGAGGTACTTTTTGACTTTCCGACAAAAGTACGAGAAGAATGTTTTTTTTAACTTATAAGGAACGAACGGATTTTTACGGTTTTATAAAGCCTTATTTTCATGAACCTTCCTCCAAAATATTTCATGACTATTTTCAATAAAATCTCTTTCTTGCATGTTGTTTTGTGAAAAGTAATTGATTTTTAAGAAGAAAGGATATTTTCCTCAAGAATTCATTTCAAGTGTTTTATCAAAATTATTTTCCATCTAAGATAATAAAGGGTTCTGTTTCTATATATATTTTTACATTGATTTTACTATGTTGTGATGGAATTATGTTTATGAATTCCTTTATCTTATATGAATGGTTTTATGATGTCATGTTGTTTAAGAATCCCATTTTTATTACATGGGTTACGCTATGATTTATGGTTTATGATTTTGTGGCACGCATAAGAATGGTATCATTATGAGATGGGTGGGACCTATATCTCCCTCCAATGCATTGGGTAATGATTTTATATCTCATGAGATATACATGGCTGAAATGGTAGGTTATACCGGTTCAGTGAAACAGGACTGAAACGAGGGTTACTCGATTCAGAAAGGGACTTTGTCCACTAAGATAGTCTTGGAAATGAGTCTTGACTAACAAGAAATGATTCTCTATGATTATGTGTGTATGCCACAATGTTTCATGTTTTAAGTTATGATTATTGGGATTTCATTTCACTACTATGATTTATCCCATGTAATGAAATTATGCTCTCTTTTGCAGGTTAAGATTTCCAAAAGTTATGTGCTTATGAATATGATGTGATTGATTTTTCATTTGTATACCCTTACTGAGCATTTGAGCTCACCCTTTTATGTTTTCTTTTCCCCAGGATATAAAGAAAGGTTTTAGGTAGAAAAAAAGAAGATCTTTATGGGAGATATTGAAGATCTTTCACCGCGATTAGAAGATTACGTTCCGAGTTTCCAAAGACACTAAACTATTACGATCCTTTAGTGTGTGTTTTTGTTATGTACTATGTATTCCGCAAAAGTAATGTAAAGTCTATGTACGTCAGGCTTCGGGTCTCTACAGTAGGTATCATAGGAAAGGTTTAGTCAACCTTTGGAAACTAGGATGCAAAAACGTTAGTGAGATCTCTAGAGATATTACTAAGGTATGTCTAGGGATGTCCCTAAGGATAAGTATACGTATAGGATATGGTCCTAGAACTACGGTAACGATCTTAGAATTTAACCTATGATGTTAGATATTAAGGGTACTCCCACTTTACTATGTTGTTTTTCCTAGCATGATTTTTTCCTCTGACACTATTCTTTTTGGGTTTTAGACGATGGCTGGAACCCGAAGAAACCGTGTTGATCAATGCAATGGACAATGCAATGATTGTCCTCCTGAACAAACAAATGTTATGGGAGATGGAGTGCAAAATCTTATTGCTATACTTACACAAGCTATGAATCATTCTGGACTTCCAAATGAGCAGAGAAGGGAATAATATTCTATTGAGTCCTTCATGAGGCAACGTCCACCTTCTTTCAGTGGGTCTTCTGATCCACTTGTTGCTGAACAATGGATCAGTACCACTGAAAAGATATTTTCAGTTCTTCAATGTTCTGAACATGATAAAGTCATCTTAGCAGTATATCGTTTGGAAGGTGAAGTTGATCAATGGTGGAATCTTATCAAGAATACAAGGCAAAGAGATGAAATTGAGTCCATGGAATGGGACGAGTTCAAGAACTTATTTTTCAATAAGTACTTCCCTCATATTCTTCGAACAAAGATGGAGAAGGAGTTTCTTGAACTAAAGCAAAAGGATGATGAATCTGTTGGTATATACGAAGCGAATTTTACAAGACTTGCAAGGTATGCATATGGCATTATCATCCAACCTGAAAGTAAAGTTGATCGATTTTTCAGTGGCTTAAAACCAAGCCTTCGAAGGGCATTAGCTATAAGAGACTTCAGTAGCTATGAAGAAATTGTGCGTTGTGCTATCAAGGTAGAAATGGAAGTTGGTGTTACATATCCATCTCATGGTTTTGACAAGAAACGAAAGATGGAGTTCAAGGAGAAATCTCAGAATAATGGTGAAAAGAAGATGAATGTTTCCTTATGCACAAAGTGTGGAAAGAAGCATGGTGGAGATTGTCTTAAAGGGACTAGAAAATGTTTTAAGTGTGGAAAAGAAGGTCATCGAGCAGCTGAGTGTCGAAGTAATGGAAAAAGGGTTTCTAATGATGTGAATAAAGCAAACACTGCAGAGAACGCACCACCAACACTTCAATGCTTCAAGTGCAAGGAAATGGGGCATTATGCTAATAAATGCCCTAATCCAAGGGTTAGTGATGATCAACATGAGCAACCACTGAAGGCAAAGGACAAAGGGAAGTCACATGCGATCACTATTGGTAATGTTGAATATGACAACGATGTGGTGGAATGATTAAGTGTTTATGTAATGGGATTCCAAAATAATATTGCAATAATTATTGATGTGGTATTCAAAGTGATTGAGATATTTTTTTGGAAATAAGATGATATGCGCATAATAAAGGGAAAACGAGAAAATGAAATGTTTAATAGTATTCATAAGCTCATGATTAATATAAGGACTATGTGATATCATGGTTTGAGTATATAGAATTTTGAGGATTTTTGTATATGGAAAGTGTTAACTTTTAACTGCATTCAAGTTTTCACTATGGATCAATGGGTATTCAAGAGAGTACAAGATTAAGGCCTTTGAATGTTTGGAATGTGACCAATAAGATATATCTTATGATATATAGGGATCAATGATGGTATTAAATCTTTGAGAGTGGACGGCAGTATTATGGATAAGCCTAAAGATTGGAATGGTTTATGTTGGATATAATTTAGTATTGTTTAAGGATAGAAGTTTTTTCGATATTATTGATGGGATGTTATAGTAATATAGTTTTAGAAAAAGGACAACCTGCAGGACGGGCGACGGCCCATCGCTTCGGACAAGGCTGTAGGAATCGAACCCACAACCGAAGTGCGACTGGCCTTTATTGCCTACCACTGGCCTACAGGAAGTCCCTGTTTAGTAGAAACTAGTTTTATTATATTAAGCAGTATGATATATGAAGTATAAGTCAATTTTAGGAACAATATATGATTAATCTCACTATAGGTCGACTTATGTATATAATTTTTGCTAACCTTTTGTTTGAGACAGATGGAATGACCCGTCATTCTATCACATGATCTGCTAACACTTCACGAATAACAAATTCATCTTCATTTATTTAAGAGATGAAGTGGAAATTGTTCAAGGCACGAACAACAGTGAGATTGTACCAAAATAAAGCAAGTATTTATTCTAATTCAAATTTTCAACTTTAGGGAAATGATCTTGAAAACCAAAAATGTTGTCCTAGTGATCTTATACCTGATGAATCAGTTGGTGACTTATATCATCACAAATCTATGGATTTGTGATTACTGGCTTTTCCATAGCCATGTTCTCTACCACTCTCCATCAGAACATGATGGTTAGATTTCTCTTCCATATCCATATTTTCACCTATGTGGAAACCCAGTGATTAGTTTATTTGGGTAATCATTACATTTCATAATTTATTTTTTAAAGCCAAGTTTTGGTATTCTTTTTTACGAAGTGGGTGACTATTAAAGAAACTTTCGAATAGTAAACCATTTATAACCCCGACGAATTTCGAGGCCGAAATTCATTTTAAGGGGGGTAGAATGTAACAGCCCGAGATTTTATGAAAAATATTCTTTTTAATATTATTAATGTCTTGTGTTTTACGCTACACCAAAAGGAGCTTGCACAAAACGCATCCTTGACTTGCCTTTCATTACACGCAATCGCGACCTTCCTCGATAGCGTGTGTAGTACGCAATACCGAGTTTCACTAAACAACGATATGCTATTAAAATATTATTATAACTAGCCGTTATGAATAGTAATAACCACATTTTAAAATTTTAGAAATGTTAGCTCTCAAAATGGACTTCATTTTTGGATTTGGAGTATCGAATTTAGCCTAAGGTGAAATTTTGGTACTTTTCAGATAACTTTCATATTCTGATGAATAGTGAAAATTACTAAATTATAATTAAAAACAACTTTTTTAATCAATATAATTAATAGTGATAAATCATTAATTTGAGTGGTTTTAAAGTATATTTAGAATATATTTTTACAATTTAATACAATGTTGGTCATTGGATGTAATTTCACATTTAAACCAGACATAATCAAGTGTCAATCTTTTGATAGATATTGTTTCTTAAAAACACGCTATTTGTTTTAACAGCGGGATTTAATTATAAAATTAATTAATGCAAATTTTATGTTATTTATTTGGTAAAATAGACTTCATTTTTGAATTCGGAATATGAAATATAGCTTAGGATGAAATTTTGGCATTGTTCTGAAAAAACATCAATTTTTGATGAATAGTGAAACTACTAAGTGGTGGTTAAAAAACTGAATTTTTCATAAAACTTAATTTTACCGCTTCTGTGAATGGAATTTCAAAAATCCGAGAGACACGGTTGATGTCAGTAAGTAAAATGTGGTTCAATGAGATGAAAATAATTTTTGATGAATAGTAACTTTTTACTTTTATTTACCACGGTTAAAAGTAAATAGGGTAATTAAGGGTAAGAATGATATTAATATTACCCTAACACATGTCCTAATTCTATTGGACAAGTGTATCTCGACCAAAAACAACCTTAAGTGTAAAATATTATCATTTAGGCCCACTAGGATTAGATTAGGACATTTATTATTATTTAATTCAAAGAAGAGTTAAAAGAGTTAAAATCAATGTTTATTTACTAAAACATTTTTAATATGGGGTTATACATAAGATAAATTCGACTATAAATATTCATTAGAAGGCTAAAAAGATTTCCTACATAATGATATTTTATTTATAATTTTTAGACTTTAAATAATTTAATTTATTTATGACACAACGATGATGCAGTAATTACTCTTTTAAGGAAATGTTAACATAATTGATGTTATAAATGCTCAAATAAATGTAATTTGAGACTTTTTATGAATTCCAATAATTTTTTAGGTTACTATGATATATTAGTGTTGATTTAATCAACTTGGCTCGAACATATAATTCTGTTATGACTTTCACAAAATTCATATATCAAATAGTGTCAAAATTGACACAAAATAGTTTTTAAATCAAATATTATATTATTAATTGTTATTTTATTCCTAAAATTCTAAGGTTCGGCCAAATGACTTAGATAAGGATATATATATTATTAATAAACAATTTGGGGTTCTTTTGGCATGTTATAGTAAGTGTATTAACCATATAGTGAAAGAAAACAAAAAGACACGGTAAAAGTTAAATTATTTAACTTAGAGTTAAATCTAATTGATAAGGTTAAAATAATAACCTAAACTTGTATAAATCTTATTGGTTGATAGGATTTTGATCCTTCCCCACTTTAGCTTCGAAATAAGACCCTTTGGAACCATTATAAACCGATTTTGACTTTAATATAAAATAATATTTTGAGATATTCCTAAGGTGCCCCTCTCCTCCCTTATAAAAGGGCACCTCCTCCCCCTCCTCCTCACACCAAATTGAGCACTCAAGCTCGGCCAACCCCTGCCAAAATACCTTCTCCACTTCCCTAGAATAATCCTAGAGGTCCTGGTCTTCTTCAAAGACCAATCTTAGTTCCCTAAGTGGAGGATTCAAAGAGGCGTTCCAAAGAAGAGGTAATATCCATTACCGATCTTTTCAATTTCTCTCTTCTTCAACTTCTTCTTCTTTAGTTGTTTCATGATAAAGTAATAACATCAGTATTACTTACATACTGATATGTAATTATAAATATGAAACAACTCTAATTAACCTTCTATCCATCCTACGGAAAAAGGAAATCACCGCGCGTGCGTACGTACGGAATACCGTCTCCACGCCGTGGTGTAATCTATTTTCCGCCACCACCTTAATTGGATGGGTATAATGGTTTAATGAGTAACTATATATGATTATTATAAAGTGATATTAATACTGAAATAGTATACATACACTTCAACACAATTCCACGACCATGGGAACGATATCATCGCTCGTGCGTACGTACGGACTACCGTCTCCACGACGCGATGAGATTCATTCTCAATGATTAACCATTAATGAATGATTATAAAGTATATATAATATGTACTAATGAAATATATGACATAATAATGATACTGGATTTATTTATATATTTATATTTATGTCATCTACTTAATTCCATTCAATTCAATAAGGAAACGAAAACAACGTTCATGCGTACGTACGGACTACCGTCTCCATGAACGGTGTATTTCTTTCCATTTAATGATTTATTATATATATGTATATCCTGAATATATATATATATATAAATCATGTTTTATTTTCTGGAATTAAGTAATCATGATCTAAGTAATCATATGAATAATTACAAGTCAAAACACGGACGACAAATGAAACAATTTTACCCAAAACGCTCTTTAACATGGAATTTACAAAAGAACGGGTAATATAGAGTCATAAGTGAACCATATATGATATCATAACAATGAATATGATTCTGTAATAAGTCAATAACATGATTTAAATCATTATACAGGAGGTTCGGACACTTACAAATCAAGTCGGACCTAAGGTAAGGGAAAATATCACAATCTCATTTTTATCCGAGATTGTTTATTCGTAAGTATTTACTGGGGTGTATTTTATCATCCACATCCATGTTTCCTCAATATGTAATATTATTTCCATCCACCTACAATTGTTTAAATACAATTTTACCCTTTGGTGAGTTTTTAGTAAAGGATATGAAAGGAATCTTTTTTCGTTTTTTTTCATACGAGGTACTTTTTGACTTTCCGACAAAAGTACGAGAAGAATGTTTTTTTAACTTATAAGGCACGAACGGATTTTTACGGTTTTATAAAGCCTTATTTTCATGAACCTTCCTCCAAAATATTTCATGACTATTTTCAATAAAATCTCTTTCTTGCATGATGTTTTGTGAAAAGTAATTGATTTTTAAGAAGAACGGATATTTTCCTCAAGAATTCATTTCAAGTGTTTTATCAAAATTATTTTCCATCTAAGATAATAAAGGGTTCTGTTTCTATCTATATTTTTACATTGATTTTACTATGTTGTGATGGAATTATGTTTATGAATTCATTATTCTTATATGAATGGTTTTATGATGTCATGTTGTTTAAGAATCCCATTTTTATTACATGGGTTACGCTATGATTTATGGTTTATGATTTTGTGGCACGCATAAGAATGGTATCATTATGAGATGGGTGGGACCTATATCTCCCTCCAATGAATTGGGTAAAGATTTTATATCTCATGAGATAGTCATGGCTGAAATGGTAGGTTATACCGGTTCAGTGAAAAAGGACTGAAACGAGGGTTACTCGATTCAGAAAGGGACTTTGTCCACTAAGATAGTCTTGGCAATGAGTCTTGACTAACAAGAAATGATTCTCTATGATTATGTGTGTATGCCACAATGTTTCATGTTTTAAGTTATGATTATTGGGATTTCATTTCACTAATATGATTTATCCCATGTTATGAAATTATGCTCTCTTTTGCAGGTTAAGATTTCCAAAAGTTATGTTCTTATGAATATGATGTGATTGATTTTTCATTTGTATACCCTTACTGAGCATTTGAGCTCACCCTTTTAGGTTTTCTTTTCCCCAGGATATAAATAAAGGTTTTAGGTAGAAAAAAAAGAAGATCTTTATGGGAGATATTGAAGATCTTTCACCGCGATTAGAAGATTACGTTCCGAGTTTCCAAAGACACTAAACTATTACGATCCTCTAGTGTGTGTTTTTGTTATGTACTAAGTATTCCGCAAAAGTAATGTAAAGTCTATGTACGTCAGGCTTCGGGTATCTACAATAAATATTAATGTACAATTAGTTAATGACTTAAGATAAAATTATTTTATCAGATTTATAATCACATGAATGTACACGTGGTTAGGTACTATAAAATGTGGGATCACTATCATAGGGTCACTTGACCTTCACCTCAAGTTGATTTCAATTAGTACGTACAATAAAGAATTATCGAATTTTAGAAATAATCGAAAAAATTATTCAACTAACATAAACAAATTATATTCATTAGTATTGAAATAAAAATTATTAAGGATCATTAAAATAAATAGTTTATATAATAAGAAAATATTTTACCCTTTCTAATAAACACTCATAATTTCATAAAATGAAAAGAATTACATTTGTAATGGTTATATAAAAAATATTAAAATATATATTTTTCAATTTCCCACAATTATTTATAATTATCATGTGCTATTAAATATTCTTAATCTCTTAAATTAATTTCAAAATAACTCTCCCAGATTTTAGAATATGAAGAATTATATAAGAGGTTTTAAAAAATAAAAATATAGAAATATAATATACTAAAAACAAGTAGAGAAAAAGAGTTTATTTTTTTATTATCTCAAAATATTAAAAATGATAACATGGATTTTCAATATCAAGAATTATAATCAGTATAAAAATATATAACATCAATAAAATGAGTACGATTAATATAATATTTTATTTTTTGATGTAAAAGAGGAGGACTATTGGTTTTATAGGGTAGTTTTTTGGTTTAGAGGCTATAAAAGGGTCTTGTATAACCCCAAACATAGAAATAGGTCTTAAATATAGTAATTATTTTCTTTAAAAAAGACAAAAGGATTGAAAAAAGTAATTATAGTTGAAATATGTTTAGATTCCATCTGTGTGGTAGGAGATTCCATTATTTATGATTTGGAACTAGATATTTAGTTAAATATAAACATGGAAAAATTCATTACATATATTGATACATTCTTTCATTCTTGAAAAAAACTCCCTGATTTCCATTATGGAATCTCGAATAAGTGTTAGAATTTTCAGCTTTTCTATGTGGGATCTAAATTCAAGGGTTAAAGGTGGAATGCTCAAATAAATATCTAACGATCTAGACATATCTTTTATGTATGACATGGTGATGATATTACTGGTATTGATTTCAATAGAACTTTTTATATATTCTCTATCTCTTCCATGGAGTTTTAAATCATTTTTGACCAAAACCAACGTCTTATAGACAAGGGTTTTAATAAATAAAATATCGCTTGTTTTCTAAAACTCATCAACATTTAATTATAAATCTTATTTTAGGAATTATATAATTAAATTATCACCCTAAAAAATATCATAGAAGTAGTAGGTGTAATAGTATGTTTAGTTTCCTAAAATAAGGTATTTTGAAATCACTGTTCCATTATAGACATCATATATGATGTATCTTCCTACAAAGAACATAATTGTTCTTTCAAGTTCTCAAACTAATTTCCCAATTTTTCCATTTTGATATAGAAACTATGATGAATATAATAATTGAATAAATTTAATATTGTTAATATAATTTATTCTCTAACTTTATCAACTGGTTTCCCAAATCATACAAACAATTCATTCAGCTCATGCTTTTGTCTGAATTGAATTCATTCAAATAGTATTTTTTATATATGATATGGATGGGGTAGAAACATGAATATAACCATATTGGTCATCGTATGATGTAATATGATATAAATATTAATCAAAATCCATAGACACAAGTTTCATAGATTCAACGTATTCCTTATTTTCTTCTTCTTCATCGCTTTTAGGAACATCAATATAGGGATATCCAATAAGATATGTCCCACTAATTTTTGTAATCTCTTAAAATTCATCGGTTAGAGTATGAACAAGTGTATATTTCATATTTGTATTTACTGAAGGTATGAATTCAATAAATTCTTGAAAAGTTCCATAATGTATCTCATCTTCCATGGATTCTTAGATTTCCATTTTAAAAGAGGGTATATATGGTCCACTCTTCTCAGGTGGACTATCCCCATTAACATCATCACCATTGGAATTATAGTAGAATAAAAAATAGAATGAAATGTCATGTGGACTTCTACCAATTATATTATTCATATAGTATCATGGTAATATGATTTCTACCAATCATAGGGATACACAATGATATTTTAATATAACATTTTTTTATATTGAGTATACGACATGCAATCCCAAACCGAAAAAAATCCTAAATACTACTTTAATATGACCATTATAACATGGTCAATAAAATTAACTGTAAGTATATGAATAGAAAATCACAGAAACTTATAAATAAATGTTTTCAAATATAATGATATTTGTGCAAATTGAGACTATATTTTTATTAAAGTCATTTAATAAAAATATAGTCTTATTCATCAAACATTTGTATATAATTACTGTAAAAATTGAAAAATTTAATTTCATCTAGATTAATAAATTGTATTATAAAAAATGAACCGAATTTTTAAAATCACAAATTAAAAATGAAAAATAGGTGATAATTTCATAATTTTTGGAAAATATTTATTTTTTAGTGAATAGTGAAAAATAGTACTTTTTTTAAAATTATGATTGATTTTCAATAAATTAATTAATTTAAAAGTATTATTATGATTTGTATTTCATATAAAACTTTAATATGTATTAATTTTATATATTTAATATACTTTTTTACATTTTAATCGTGGTTATATACGATTTTAGTATAATATTATATTTGTGCTTAAAACAATTCTGAAAATTGTTTTAAGTGTATTAGTTTTCATGATTTTATTTAATTAACATAAAAAAGTCATGAATGGTTTCAATTATATATATATATATATATATATGTATTATTTATATTTAAATATATAAATTGGTATTCATATATTTATTATTGATTTTCATAGAGGTGATATAAGAGCATCTTATACTTGAAAATTATATTTCTTGAAATGTTGTTTTTTCTACAAATTTTGTGTCTTAACTTTTAAATTATTTTTTTCCATTCATGTGGATTAATATCAATAAAATTGAATAAAAATATATAATATCAATAATTAATATTAGGAAATAGAATCAACTTAATTTTTTTCATAATGAATAGGATATACATTAAAATTTAATTAGTAATATTAAAGATAAAAAGCTATGTTGTGGGATACATGCACTTGTGCTAAATTAAAATTTCCAAACTCATTGAATTTTCATTACGTAAATTGGATTTAAAATTAAAAATAATTGGTTTAAAATTCATATTAAGAATCATTTTATTTTTTTCTTAATATAAAATTTACCAAGGTTAATGAAACTAGTTACATTAGTGACAACTAAAATGGTAAAAAAAAGATACATTTAAATAAAAGAGATAAAATTCTTATAAATGTTAATTATTCATATAGTGGGGTTTTATTGAACATATATTCCGTCTATATTATTATTTACAAATTTTTGAGTCACTTTGGTAGAGATTGACTTCACATTTTTTGAATAGTTTTTGGTATTTACATATATGACAGTCCCCATCAATAATAAAAGGGAACTCCCTAACTGTCACGACCCGCCCTCGGGGTCCATGCCGTGACTACCCCAAGCCCGCCTTCCATAGGCCAGGGGCTGGCGACTAGCACCAAGGCGTAAATCCCGGTAAAAAGGAAAGGCATTGCCTTTGAAAAGTAAACAAACACCACAGAGTAAGCAAGCGAAAAGTAAACACTAAACAAAAGCAGAGTACAACTGAAGTGCGGAAAAGTAAATGGGCCAGTATACAAACCCAAACTGAAAGTAAAGTACAACTCGAAAGGGAAAACAGCAACTGAAAAGTAAAAGCCGCTACTCCGAGCTGTCCACCGGAAATCCCACCTGAAGGGTGGGTACAGATAGCTCCTCTGCTCTACGGGTCCCGCCGTCCGCTCCGAGCAAGTCCCGCCCAGTGGTCCACCTCCGGGTACCGTCTCGCTCTGCAAGCCTCCGCTAAGGTCAACGATGTCCGTCGTCTGCAACCAACACAACGTAGTGCGGGCAAAGCCCGTGCAGGGGTGAGTATAAGCTACTCAGTAGGGTCCCCGAGACCCCTGAAGGTCTCTCAAATCCACAAAGGATAAACCACGAAGAAAAGTAACAATCATGAAGTAATAACCGACACTGCTTAGGTATATGCTCATACATATACCTAATTCATCAATTCAAATACGCTCTATCCTCCGAGCCCAAGTACAACTTAGTCCACAAAGGAAAGTAAACGTATTCCACACAGGAAAGCAAAACGTAATCCACACAGGATTGCACAACACAATCCACACAGGAAAGCAACAGGATTCAACTTACACAGGTATACTTCTTCAAAGGACGATAAAGATGATCACTGATCCATCTAAGTCGTCGGACCCACGAAGGATCGATAGGTAACTAACCCCCGCAAAGACCCACACAGGATCGGGCCCACACAGGACCTGTAGGCGCTGGTTCACACAGGACCACTGAGCGCAAGGACCCACACAGGATCGGGCCCACACAGGACCTATAGCACTGATCCACGTAGGATCGCTGAGTGCTGAAGTCGTCGTCGTCGAATCCACACAGGATCTCTGTACTGTCGTCGTCGCTGTCACAGTAGCAGTAGTAGCAGTAGCAGTCATAGAAACAGTCGCAGCCAGCACTAGGGTTCCCGCACACAGCAAGCTCGTTCGGAGGGTCCGCTCCACGAGCCGAGAGGCTGATACATCAACTGTCACGATGACCAGAGTTGATGTATCCAAAATTTCTGTATCATCAACAGGAACTCAACGCAACAGACGGCGCGTCGATCGGACGCCCGGTCTGAGAGTTATTGGCATTTTCGTCTCCGGGGCCCGGTTGGTTTTTAAGGAAAAACCAACCCGACCGTACTCCACCTGCGTCCAATCCTCGGGCGGAGTATGCCAAAAGATCTGTCTCACTAAGAGTAACACAACACAGCTGACGGCACATCAATCGGACGTCCGTAGCTCAAGATATGAGCGTTTCCGCTCCGAAGGCCCGGTTGGTTTCGTGAACGAACCAACCCGGCCGAACTCAAAATAAACCGAAACCTTGAGTGCGATATACCGAAACGACCGCCTCGATTCAAGGATCGCGTTGCCGCAGACGGTTCATCAATCGGAGGTCTGAGGCTCAAGTTATGGCCAAAATACCGGAACTGGTTCGAAACGGGGGGGTCCGGGTCCGGGCCGACCCGGCCCGACCCCCCCCCCCCCCCCCGGGGGCGGCGGCGCGGGGAGCCGCGGCGGCTTGTCGCCGCGGGGTGGCTGCACGCGGGGGCTAAGCCCTCGCTTATTGAATAACGGCGCGGCTTAAAGCCGCGCCCCTCTTTGCAAAACCGCCCCCCCCCCCCCCCCCACGTGGGGGCTTGATTTGCAGGAAACGGGGGGCTTTGCCCCCCACAAGGAAACCACCCCTCTTTTAAGAGGGGGGTTTAACGTGCTGGCCGGGGGATTAATTCCCCCGGTTTAATGGCATCCGGCCGGCCAGCTGGCCGGCCGGTTTTCTCCAACGAGACCGGAAAATCCGGTCCCCCCTTCGGCTTCCGACGCCGGCGGCCCAGCCGCCGGTCTTCTCATCCCGCCGCGGCTCGGAACCGGCCGCGGTCTCCTCGTCCCGCCGCGGCCCGGAACCGGCCGCGGTGTTCGTCCTCCGGCGCGGTGCGACGGCACCACGCCCTTTCGCCGTGCCTTTATTCCTTTCATCGCGGCGCGACGTCGTCGCGTTCTTGAAGATTCTTCCTCGGCGTGGCGCGACGGCACCGCGTAAAATAATTGCACGATCATCCGTGTGGTTCGACGGCACCACGCCACTTTGCTTCCACCCGTAAGAATAAACAACATGAACGATGGAGGGGGGTTCGGCCGTGTTCATGCGGTCCGGCCCCCCTCACGTTAAACAATAACGCATCTTAAAATAATCCAAAGCCACACGTTAGACTTGCTAAAAATTCATGATCAAAAAAAATAGAATAACTAAACAATAAACAACAACCCCTACCTCGGGTATAAGGTTCGAAGATTGTCAACGTTCCGCGGAAGACGACGTCGCGGAGGTCGGGCGTCGCGGTAGCCGTTCGTCAAATCCGATGACGAAGGGATGCGTCCGAAGAGACACGTCGTTGGCGAAACTTCTTATGTCGACGAAGGGAATCCGAGGAGGAAGCGGCGTTCCCACTCGTTGACACGGAAGACGAAGAAGAGCGGAGCGGCGTTCTTCGTCGGGACTGGAGCGTTCTTCGTCAAGTTGAGCGTTCTTCGTGATCTTCGTCAGAGATGAAGAAGAAGAAGAAAAAGCTCTCCACCTCTCAAGAAGACAAACAATTAACCAAAATAAAATAAGACAACATCTTATTTTATTAACACATAACACACTAGAATTTCAAATGTTTGAAATTCAAAAGGATTAACTCCCATAATTAAATAAGTAACTCAAGTCATTTATTGAGGCGTTAAGGGAGTTGAGAGGAAATGAAAGGTTTATAGGTTCGTGTGGGCCCCACCACACTTAATCCTCCCAAGGGAGGTTAAGTGGGTGTGGGTCCCACTTCCAACCCCCTTTGGTAGGTTATATCAAGTTATAATAAAATTTGTTCTTCACAAATTTTATTTAACTCAAACTAAAAACCCCAAAACTAACTTTCAACCCGCAACAAACGCAACTCCCGAAAAGGTCACTTTAAGCGAATATCGGCGCTGCGAGTTCATCGGTGCCCTCAGATTTCAATTCCGAGCACCGGATCAAAAGTTAGGAAAACCCGCTCGTTCGTTCACTGAACGTACCCGATCCAAACTTCAGAAATTAATTCCGGGCACTCCGGGCCTCGGAATCAGGTGCCGTCTGAAACCGCGCTCTTGTAAAATTCTAAAGAAAATTAAGAAAAAATTTCCCTTGAATTTTACGGATATTTACATTACTCCCACCCCAGGGCTTTACGTCCCTGTAAAGTTACATAAAAAACTAGGGAAACAAAAGAGGGTATTGAGCACGCATCTGAGCCTCCCGCTCACATGTGCTCTCCTGGAGATTCCCGTGCTTCCATCTGATGCGCACAAGAGGAATCGATCACCCACGCAGGACCCGCTCTTGTCGATCCTCTATCTCCACCGGGACCTCCGTAAAAGTCGCCCCATCGTCAACGTCAAGCTCCCCATGGTCAATGATGTGCGTTGGGTCGTGCACGTATCTCCTCAGCTGGGATACGTGGAAGACGTCGTGCACCCGGTGCAACTGAGGTGGTAGAGCCAGGCGATAAGCCACCTCACCAATCCTGCTGAGAATCTGGAAGGGTCCGATGAAGCGCGGAGATAACTTACCGCCTCGGCCAAATCTCCGAATACCACGTCGAGGTGAGACTCGCAAGAAGACGTGGTCGCCATCCTCGAACTCAAGTGGCCTCCGCCTCCTGTCAGCATATGACTTCTGCTGGCTCTGAGCTGTCCTCATCCGCTCCTGGATGACCTGGACCTTCTCTGTCGTGGCCTGGACCATCTCTAGTCCCACGAGTGCTGACTCTCCAGGGTCTGTCCAGCACAAAGGAGATCTACAAGGTCGGCCGTACAATGCCTCGTACGGTGCCATCCCGATGGTGGAGTGGTAGCTGTTGTTGTACGCAAACTCCACCAAGGGTAGGTGGTCCTCCCAGCTACGACCAAAGTCGAGGACACATGCGCGGAGCATGTCCTCGAGAGTCTGAATGGTCCTCTCTGTCTGACCATCCGTCTGAGGGTGAAAAGCGGTGCTAAGACGTAGCTGCGTCCCGAACGCCTCCTGCAACCCCTTCCAAAGCCGGGAAGTAAAGTGGGAATCTCGATCGGAGACGATAGATGATGGCACGCCGTGGAGCCGCACAATCTCCTGAACGTAGAGACGTCCCAAGCTCTCTACTGAGCCCTGCTCTCTGATGGGTAAGAAGTGTGCAGACTTGGTGAGTCGGTCAACAATCACCCAGATGGAGTCGTGACCTCTGGAAGTGCGTGGAAGTCCAGTCATGAAGTCCATAGATATGCCGTCCCACTTCCACTCCGGAACCTCCAAGGGCTGTACCAAGCCCGCTGGTACCTGATGCTCTGCCTTCACCTGCTGGAAGGTGAGGCATCGAGAAATGAACTCTGCTACTGCCTTCTTCATGCCCGGACACCAGTGCTGTCGTCTGAGGTCCTGGTACATCTTCGCCACTCCAGGATGTACCGCCAAAGGAGAAGTGTGAAACTCTCTCAGCACTTCATCTCGCAAAGCAACTGGTACTATGGTACGTCCTCTGAAAAGGATGTCGTTCTCTGCTCCAAGGGAGAAACCATCAGGTGCCTGTCCCAAGGATATCTGTGCATGCCGTGTCTCACAGTCAGCGTCCCCGTGTTGTGCCTCCCTGACACGCTGAAGTAGTGGAGGAGTGACTGTGAGAGACTGAAGAAAGGCTGCTCCATCTCTATCCACGAAGGATATCTGCAAAGAGGCTAGCTGCTCTGTCGCCTCCTCAAGTAGCTGAATGCCCGTCCTCCTGCTGAGGGCATCGGCTACTACGTTCCCCTTCCCAGGAGTATAGACTATCTCAAAGTCATAGTCCTGGAGGAACTCGAGCCATCATCGCTGTCTCAGGTTCAGGTCCTTCTGAGAGAAGATATACCTGAGACTCTGATGATCGGAAAAGACTGTAAAGCGCTCGCCCATCAGATAGTGTCGCCATGTCTTCAGAGCGAAGACCACTGCTGCTAACTCCAGGTCATGGGTAGCATAGTTATGCTCATGCGGCCTCAACTGACGTGATCCATAGGCGATCACGGCCCGCTCCTGCATCAGAACACATCCGAGTCCGGTCCCTGATGCATCGCAGTAGACTACGTACCCTACTCCCTCCTCAGGAAACCTCAAGATAGGTGCGCTAGTCAATCTCTGTCTCAGCTCCTGGAAGCTCTGCTGACATCTGTCTGACCACACGAAGGGTTTCCCCTTCTTCGTCAAAGATGTGAGTGATGCCGCGACTCTAGAGAAGTCTGGCACGAATCTCCGATAGTATCCACCTAGTCCCAAGAAACTCCGAACCTCAGTCACGCTCCTGGGTGGCTCCCAAGCTAACACAGCCTCAATCTTCGCGGGATCCACTGCAACTCCCGCCTCGGAGATAACGTTTCCCAAAAAGTGGACCTCACGTATCCAGAACTGGCACTTCGAGAGCTTACCATAAAGCTGGTGCTCTCGGAGTGTGTCAAGAACAACTCGCAAGTGATAGGCGTGCTCCTCCTCTGTCGTAGAATAAATCAGAATGTCGTCGATGAAGACCATGACAAACCGATCGAGGTATGGCTGAAAGATCCTGTTCATGAGGGCCATGAACACTGCTGGAGCATTGGTTACACCGAAAGGCATATCCAAGAACTCATAGTGGCCATACCGACATCTGAAGGCCGTCTTCTGCACATCCTCGTCTCTGACTCTGAGCTGATGATAGCCTGACCTGAGGTCTATCTTCGAGAACCACCGTGCTCCCTTGAGCTGATCAAAGAGGTCATCAATCCTCGGTAGCGGATACTTGTTCCTCACTGTCACCTGGTTCAGGCGATGATAGTCAACACAAAGTCGCAAGCTCCCGTCTGCCTTCTTGGCGAACAATATCGGGGAAGCCCAGGGTGAAACACTGGGTCGGATGAACCCCTTGCCCTGCAAGTCCTCCAACTGTACCCGTAGCTCTCGAAGATCGGCGGGGGCCATCCGATATGCTGGAGTACATATCGGGGCTGTCCCGGGGTACAAGTCAATATAAAAGTCTACCTCTCTGCGAGGAGGTAGCCCTGGGAAGTCGTCGGGAAAAACGTCCGCAAACTGATCCACCACTGTAGGAAAACCAGGACTCCGCACGTCAACTGCTCCAAGGATAAGGCTAGCCAACTGATGAGTGATGGGCTGTCCTCTCCTCCGCGGAAGTCCATCCTATGCTGCTAAGGCTCCCTTCTCGCCGGTGAAGGTGAACCTGCTCCCGTCGGTGCGTACACATCGCACCTTGCGCCTAAAACAGTCAATCTGTGCATGGACCGTAGACAACCAATCCATGCCCAAGATGACGTCGTAAGGCCTCGACGCTGCTACAAGAAGATCCCAGCCGAAGCTCTCGCCTCCTAGAGTAAGCTCACACTACCGGCACCAGTGCGTAATCGTCGAGTTTGCTCCCGTAGGAGTCTCTAGCCGTAAGGATCGAGCCAACGGCTCTGTCGGAATCTCCGAGCTCCGAACAAGGGCAGCAGCTATGAAAGAGTGACTCGCTCCTGTGTCTATAAGAACTGCAGCAGGGGTGGAGTAGACACAGATAGTACCTCAAATCATCTCGGGTGCGCCGTGGTCGTAGGCCTCTGCTGCCTGGAGCTGTGCCTGTCTCTGCCCGCCAGCTCCCTGTGGTCGGGGTGGACCTCCTGGTGGTGGTGGTGGTAGAGCCTCAAAGCGTCGGCCACCACCGGCTGATCGTCCAGCTCCTCTGCCTCGTCCGCCTCCTCCCTGCGGACCGCCACGGTCGACCCTCTGCCTCTGCCTCGGTGGTCCATCAACTGACTGCTGCTCCTCGGCACGGCGGGTCGGGCAGTCGCGAGCCATGTGGCCCTGCCCGCCGCACGAGTAGCACTGTCTGCCTCTCGTAAGACTGGCTCCGCGCTGTGTGCCCCGCACTGCTGAGCCAGTGCCCTGAGATCGTCTGCCCGAAGGTCTGGTCTGTCTGGACCCCTGAGTCATCCGTCGACTACCTGCTACAGATGACTCTGCCACGTGTCGCCCTGCGGTGGGTCTCTGTGCTGGTGTAGACTCAGCAAGGAAGCTCTCGATCAGAAGAGCCCGCTCCAGTACTCCTGTCTGAGTCGGTATGCTGAGGGAGATCAGCGATGCCCTGATCTCGTGTCTCAAACCCGTATCGAAGGTCCGGGACCGGAAGAATGGGTCCCGTACCATGTCGGTCGAGTAGCGCGAGAGATCAGTAAATCTCGCCGAGTACTGAGCGACCGTCATGCTGCCCTGCCGCAGCTGTAGAAGCTCCTGGATACGCACCACACGAAGGGTGGCTAGGACGAACTCTGAGCGGAAGAGGCTCTCAAAGTCCGTCCAAAGTAGAGATGCCTCATCGTGCACCTGGAGCATCAGGCTCCACCATCGTCCTGCTGCTGCGTGTAGTAGGCTCGCAGCGAGGATCACCATGAGGTCTGCTGGTGTCCTCACTAGCCTAAACACTCGAACCACTACCTCCAGCCAGTCCTCTGCTGCCTGGGGATCCGTATCCCCGCGAAACCTGGGTGGTCGCTGGCGCTGAAACTCATGCAGTGCGCTGAGGCGACGTGCATCGTCAGCGGCTGCTGCTGGAAGCATCGGGGGCTCGGCGGGTAAAGCTACCGCCGGTGCCACTACTGGCAAAGGGCCCTGCACCGAGGCCTCGTCGCTCGGTGGGCTGTCGTCTCGCTCGACTCTCGGAACCCTAGCTGGCTGCCGTCGTGGGGCCATCCTGAAAAGGAAACAGGTGCGCCACGATTAGAACAGTATACCTGGTGAGCTGATATAAGTAATCACAAAGAAAACTTTCAAAACACACACGCAATCAATGTTTTCGTGCATAAGTCAGAAATCAGAAGTCAGGGTCCTGGTGTACGGTTACGTCGGCCGCCGCACCAACACTGGACTCCCTAGACTGATAACCACACTCAATACGCTAAACATTATTGCTTCACATAGAAAAGATCAGAGTTCGCGGTAGAACCGAACTCCTCTGATACCAATTTGTCACGACCCGCCCTCGGGGTCTGTGTCGTGACTGCCCCAAGCCCGCATTCCATAGGCCAGGGGCTGGCGACTAGCACCAAGGCGTAAATCCCGGTAAAAAGGGAAGGCATTGCCTTTGAAAAGTAAACAAACACCACAGAGTAAGCAAGCGAAAAGTAAACACTAAACAAAAGCAGAGTACAACTGAAGTGCGGAAAAGTAAATGGGCCAGTATACAAACCCAAACTGAAAGTAAAGTACAACTCGAAAGGGAAAACAACAACTGAAAAGTAAAAGCCGCTACTCCGAGCTGTCCACTGGAAATCCCACCTGAAGGGTGGGTAGAGATAGCTCCTCTACTCCACGGGTCCCGCCGTCCGCTCCGAGCACGTCCCGCCCAGTGGTCCACCTCCGGGTACCGTCTCGCTCTGCAAGCCTCAGCTAAGGTCAACGCTGTCCGTCGTCTGCAACCAACACAACGTAGTGCGGGCAAAGCCCTTGCAGGGGTGAGTATAAGCTACTCAGTAGGGTCCCCGAGACCCCTGAAGGTCTCTCAAATCCACAAAGGATAAACCACGAAGAAAAGTAACAATCATGAAGTAATAACCGACACTGCTTAGGTATATGCCCATACATATACCTAAGTCATCAATTCAAATACGCTCCATCCTCCGAGCCCAAGTACAACTCAGTCCACACAGGAAAGTAAACGTATTCCACACAGGAAAGCAAAACGTAATCCACACAGGATTGCACAACACAATCCACACAGGAAAGCAACAGGATTCAGCTTACACAGGTATACTTCTTCAAAGGATGATAAAGATGATCACTGATCCATCTAAGTCGTCGGACCCACGAAGGATCGATAGGTAACTAACCCCCGCAAAGACCCACACAGGATCGGGCCTACACAGGACCTGTAGGCGCTGGTTCACACAGGACCGCTGAGCGCAAGGACCCACACAGGATCGGGCCCACACAGGACCTGTAGCACTGATCCACGTAGGATCGCTGAGTGCTGAAGTCGTCGTCGTCGAATCCACACAAGATCTCTGTACTGTCGTCGTCGCTGTCACAGTAGCAGTAGTAGCAGTAGCAGTCATAGAAACAGTCGCAGCCAGCACTAGGGTTCCCGCACACAGCAAGCTCGTTCGGAGGGTCCGCTCCACGAGCCGAGAGGCTGATACATCAACTGTCACGAAGACCAGAGTTGATGTATCCAAAAGTTCCGTATCATCAACAGGAACTCAACGCAACAGACGGCGCGTCGATCGGACGCCCGGTCTGAGAGTTATTGGCATTTTCGTCTCCGGGGCCCGGTTGGTTTTTAAGGAAAAACCAACCCGACCATACTCCACCTGCGTCCAAACCTCGGGCGGAGTATGCCAAAAGATCCGTCTCACTAAGAGGAACACAACACAGCTGACGGCACATCAATCGGACGTCCGTAGCTCAAGATATGAGCGTTTCCGCTCCGAAGGCCCGGTTGGTTTCGTGAACGAACCAACCCGGACGAACTTAAAATGAACCGAAACCTTGAGTGCGATATAACGAAACGACCGTCTCGATCCAAGGATCGCGTTTCCTCAGACGGTTCGTCAATCGGAGGTCCGAGGATCAAGTTATGGCCAAATGACCGGAACTTGTTCGAAACGGGGGGGTCCGGGTCCGGGCCGACCCGGCCCGACCCCCCCCCCCCCCCCGGGGGCGGCGGCACGGCGGCGCGGGGAGCCGCGGCGGCTTGTCGCCGCGGGGTGGCTGCACGCGGGGGCTAAGCCCCCGCTGATTGAATAACGGCGCGGCTTAAAGCTGCGCCCCTCTTTGCAAAACCGCCCCCCCCCCCCCCCCACGTGGGGGGCTTGATTGGCAGGAAACGGGGGGCTTTGCCCCCCACAAGGAAACCGCCCCTCTTTTAAGAGGGGGGTTTAACGTGCTGGCCGGGGGATTAATTCCCCCGGTTTAATGGCATCCGGCCGGCCAGCTGGCCGGCCGGTTTTCTCCAACGGGACCGGAAAATCCGGTCCCCCCTTCGGCTTCCGACGCCGGCGGCCCGGCCGCCGGTCTTCTCATCCCGCCGCGGCCCGGAACCGGCCGCGGTCTCCTCGTCCCGCCACGGCCTGGAACCGGCCGCGGTGTTCGTCCTCCGGCGCGGTGCGACGGCACCGCGCCCTTTCGCCGTGCCTTGATTCCTTTCAACGCGGCGCGACGGCGTCGCGTTCTTGAAGATTCTTCCTCGGCGTGGCGCGACGGCGCCGTGTAAAATAATTGCACGATCATCCGCGTAGTGCGACGGCACCACTCCACTTTGCTTCCACCCGCAAGAATAAACAACATGAACGATGAAGGGGGGTTCGGCCGTGTTCATGCGGTCCGGCCCCCCTCACGTTAAACAATAACGCATCTTAAAATAATCCAAAGCCACACGTTAGACTTGCTAAAAATTCATGATAAAAAAAATAGATTAACTAAACAATAAACAACAACCCCTACCTCGGGTATAAGGTTCGAAGATTGTCAACGTTCCGCGGAAGACGACGTCGCGGAGGTCGGGCATCGCGGTAGCCGTTCTTCAAATCCGATGACGAAGGGATGCGTCCGAAGAGACACGTCGTTGGCGAAACTTCTTATGTCGACGAAGGGAATGCGAGGAGGAAGCGGAGTTCCCACTCGTTCACACGGAAGAGGAAGAAGAGCGGAGCGGCGTTCTTCGTCGGGACTTGAGCGTTCTTCGTCAAGTTGAGCGTTCTTCATGATCTTCGTCAGAGATGAAGAAGAAGAAGAAAAAGCTCTCCACCTCTCAAGAAGACAAACAATTAACCAAAATAAAATAAGACAACATCTTATTTTATTAACACATAACACACTAGAATTTCAAATGTTTGAAATTCAAAAGGATTAACTCCCATAATTAAATAAGTAACTCAAGTCATTTATTGAGGCGTTAAGGGAGTTGAGAGGAAATGAAAGGTTTAGGGGTTCGTGTGGGCCCCACCACACTTAATCCTCCCAAGGGAGGTTAAGTGGGTGTGGGTCCCACTTCCAACCCCCTTTGGTAGGTTTTATCAACTTATAATAAAATTTGTTCTTCACAAATTTTATTTAACTCAAACTAAAAACCCCAAAACTAACTTTCAACCCGCAACAAACGCAACTCCCGAAAAGGTCTCTTTAAGCGAATATCGGCGCTGCGAGTTCATCGGTGCCCTCAGATTTCAATTCCGAGCACCTGATCAAAAGTTAGGAAAACCCGCTCGTTCGTTCACTGAACGTACCCGAGCCAAACTTCAGAAATTAATTCCGGGCACTCCGGGCCTCGGAATCAGGTGCCGTCTGAAACCGCGCTCTTGTAAAATTCTAAAGAAAATTAAGAAAAAAATTTCCCTTGAATTTTACGGGTCTTTACACTAACCTAACATATTTATAGCTATAAATAAATTTAGACCATCCAAACTATAAAAATATAAATACCAAACATTATAATAAAAATTATAGATCTACTGGTATTCCAAAAATTGCAACCCAAGGGTCCTTAATAAGATATCCAAATGTGGTTCTTATAAGCGAAGGTCTCTCTCTTCACAAAACACTTTCTCTTTTTAGTTCATATTTTAAAACAGTAAATTATGTATTAACACATACAATATAATAAAAACATTATATAGCACATAATTTTATTTTATTATATTGATTGAATAATATTTATCCATCGTCATCTCTATGAAATTGGAAACAAATCCATCGCTCATGTGTACAATAGACTACCTCCTCACAAACTGATGTAATTTGTTTTCCATCACGGACTAACATGGGTAGACATAATAGTGAAGATAAAAATATATATGATATATATGGGATGATATTTATTCTTTAAATGTAATATATCGTCAACATCATTATCCATTCACCCATTAATGGTCGAATATCGTCGCTCCTATGTATGTATGGCCTACTATCTCCATGAAGTTACGTAATTTATTTTCCATGTCAAAATTTGAAAAATGGTTATAAAAGTAAATCAAATAAATAAAGATGATATTTTTAACTTTAATATGAATTTTTATCTGATATAACTATATTATGTACATAATAACCCGAAGTACTTCAAGAAAACATGTTTGAGAAAACATTACAGTTAATAGGTAAAATAATAGTAATAATTAAGTATTATTAACAAACAACAGATAATAGGTTATAATAATATAATACGTGTTAATTTAAAAAATAATGTGGTTATAAAAAAATTAAAAAAATTTAAAAATATTATAAATGGGGTTTTATTCTATTTTCTATATAGAAACACAAGGTAACAAATTCTTTCTATGTTTATTTTCATTAAGGAATGTTTTGATTTTATGATCATAATTTTTTTAATATGGTGTATATACTTCCCTGTTTAAAAATAAGATTGGAAATAACTTATATATCAGGTTATTTTATGTCTCAGTCCATATTATTCCATCCAAGCCGATTTTACTTGAATGATACAAAGTGTAATGGGTTTCATAAATCAATTAATTTTCATCGGGTTATATTAATTCTGCATTGTCATTGATCTTACAATATTTTGGGTAAAATGAATTTTTACCATTTATTGTTATATTTACACATTATTTATGTTGGAAAAATCTTATACGTATAATAAAATTTTTGATTAATTATCATATTAATGGTAAGGTCTTTGTAAGATATTTTTTCAAAATTTCCCCCTCCATATAGACCAATTTATTAATATGCACATATTTATATTTATGTGGTTTATTTACTACCCCTATAAAATTTAATATGATAAATATATTTATATTCATAGTATTACTTACATCATTTTAAAATATTTTATTGGGGATAAGATTCCAATTTAAACAATGTTTTATGGGTATATTTATCAATATTATATTAATTAATATTGAATTTCTATGAGTTTCCATTAAAATAAAATTATTTAAAAATTATCTAATTAACACATTTTATTTTATTAACCATTAGTTATTATTTAAATTTTCATGTACCATTATAAATTTCCTCATATCATGTTTTTTAAAAATGGTTTCATGACAGTTTCTAATATTATACTGTGATTGTTTAAAGAAACTTTTACCATGTCTAAATTTTAAAATAATTTTCTCAAAGGAATCTTTTTATCTCTTTCTAAAGAATTTAATATCTTCTTTTATACTAAAGTTGAGAATAGATTAATAATTTTAATTTACCCATCCAGAATAAAATTTTCCAACCATCATTACCACTCAATAAAGTAAATATTACATTAAATTTTTACATCATTCTTTTCAAATAATATACTTTTCAAGATATTATAGGAATTTTTTGTTTTCAAAATTTATTTCATATGTTAACAGGGGTTTTCCCTCAAGAATGTTTTTGTGATCATTTTATGTTATTTATATTCACTATGGAAAATACCCCTTTGTTATATAATGTTGAATGGGGGATATATTTTTATAATTTTGTCATTATTCTTTCTTTGTACGGTTTATGGTTACTTGGAACTAGGAATGTATTGATATTCACTTTTTGGATTAATTTTGTGGTTGTTAACATTTTCATAAAAAATTCAATTTCCGGCAGTATTTTTTTATTAGACATTAAAATTCTATTAAATATACATGTTATTAATAACTTATATAATTATTTCATAAACATTATAACATTTATGAATATTCTTTTTTACTTTGAATATTTTTTTATGACTGAGGATATATTGATATTCCTTATTCATTATTCAATATGAACATTTATTGAGAGAGAATATTGTTTATAAATTATATTTACTATTAAATATATGATTAATTAATTGTAACATTTATGATGCATGTGGAATGGTTATAAATGTTTCCTCAATGAATTGATAATCTTATAATGAGAATCAGTTGTCAAACAAAACTAACTGGGTTTTATTGTATACCAACCCCTATATTAAATTGTCATAGAACATGAATTTGGTTTTATGGATATCCCAATATTTGATATCATTCCATATAATTAAATAAATTTTCTACAATGAGAGTATATTTGTTATTATCTATGAGTTATTTTCATTGATATTTTACAAGGATGAATTTTATGCACATTATATTAATTAACTGGTATGTGTGTCTTGGTTATTTACAATTTCATTTCTATTTTTCCTTATTTTATCCTAAAATATTGCGCATTGCATTACCCTTAAGATTAATAAAAGATCACCTTGATATTGTTTCATTATCCTTGGATATGAAGAAGCAATTTATTAGTAAATTCAACTATGCATAGTATTTACTGTCACTATGTTATATATCGTGTTTTTCATTGTACTTTGATATTTGTGTATGTATATAATTTAAAAATAATAATACACTAATAAATTTTTTTTGAAGTGGTTTATCATATCTAAATAAATTATAATAAATATACCACCCACTCTAGGTTACCGGGGTCGGTTTATTTAATGATTGTGTTAGAGAAATTTTTGAAGAATCCTTGGGAATTATATTTATGGAAAAATAGAATGAAGAGAATAATTTTATGGAGTAAATTATGGATAAGTATATGTATAGGATATCATGCTAACGTTTTGATAAAGAAGGTATTGTGTATGTTTTCAAAGCTATTACAAACATGTTTGGATACTAAAAGTGGATGTGGCTTTAGAATAGTCGTAACTATTTATAATAACTCTGAATAGGTTTTGTTAGTATTTGATGTGATCATCTGTTTGTTCATGAAAATAGGCCATGCTATACCTAGGGTTTTACACCTCCTGGTGTTATGAATGGGTTAATCCACAATTTCTCTACGAAATCTTAAGAAAAAAAATTGAACAAAACCATTGAAACCTTTGATATTCAATAGTGATATGTGATATTACTGATATGTATATAGATGTTAATTATATGGTTGATCGTTTGTTTACATCCATTGATACCACTTTTGAAAATTTTTATGATGAGAATATAACATGATTAAATATATTTTTGAGAATATATTTATAGGAAGACAACAGTGACAATTAGTTTTTATTTTTGTAAAAATATTATTTGAGGATTAATTCATTAACATTTGTATAAATTATAATATGTGTTGATGACATTTACGGTTAATATGATTATTAATGAAAAAGTAAAAAAATTCAATTAATATTATTTCATTTCTATAAAATAATAATTTTGGTATAAAACCATTGTGGTTAAATAGTTATTTGATGACTAATGCTATTTTGGAGGATTTTAATCATATTTTTGTGAAAGTTATCGGAATTATATTAATATATATTTATAAAAAATACAACCTACATGATGGTAAAAAACATGCCATATGTAACATGGAAGCATCACATGAACCTCCAATTGAAGGGGGTAAGGGTACCAAACCTTCTAATGTGAGACATGGTTTCCTTGTTAATATAACATTATTTTCACATAAAAACTTTTACCAAAAAATAGTAATTTTATTTTTTGAAACAAATATATGGATCAATTTTTTTCATATTAGTAAGGATATTTCTACACACATATTATCTATTTAATATATATATATATGACCGTTATGTTTAACAAAATGGATTATTTTTGAAAATTTTAATATATTTCTTTGGGGATGTATGTAAAATGGAGTGAAATTACCATTTAGTTGAGTAGATTATTTAATGTTGAGAATAAAATGGTTAGTTTCGATCTACTGTAATTTATTTTTTGGAATAATAAATGTCGAACCTTTGGATGAAATCATTTAGTAAAATAAAATATTTCCTTATTTGATGTTTAACAGTTTTTTGTTATTATCTTAGATTGTGGTAATGATTTTAGTGTCGGTTAATATTTTAATACAATAGGATTATTTTATTATTTTTAATTAATCCAATGATCTATTAGTTGTCATTTTTAGTTCTTTATGGATAAATAAATTCAACTTGAATAATTATAATTCAATGAAAATGATTAGATTATGGTAAAAATTAATATCAAGATAAAATTATATTTTCTAGTGAATTGTATTCCACTATTTTCTATGTTTTTAAGGAATTGGAATTCCTATACACAAAGAAAATGATCATTAAATATAAAATTTATCTTATTACCTTCACATATGATAAATCAGCATTCATTACAACTGTAAAAATTTATGGTTTTATTATTCTTGACAAGCATCTGAAAACGTTATATGTCACTATAAATTAGACATTTTGAATTAGTTTTTTTATATTTACATATTAATATTTACCATTAATATTATTTTATTTTGAAATATAGTTTTACTTCATTATAGATAACCTTTATATTTCACTCAACCTCATATTATATAGATTTTTTATTAAAACTTTTATTATTTTTGTTTTTGATAAAGGTATTTTTAAAGTACAATAACATTATTTCTGAGAACATTCATAAATTTTGAGGTCATAAATTATTAATGGTGGGAAAAATAAATTAACCCAATTTTTTAAAACGAAAACATTATTTTCAATATCTTATTCAATATGAAATACCAAGCTTGAATGTACAAAAATATACAATTTAAACCAGACTATTAAAAGCTATCCCTTATTATTTTTGGTATGAATATGTATAAAATATTTTAGATAATTATATATATATTTAGTTTTAAATAAATAAATTTTATTTTTAAATAATAAAAATATTTTTTTTATTTTCATATATTATGGAAAAATATTTTTTTCATCAAAAATGTTTTATTTTTTTAATGAGACAAAAAATAAGTAATTTAATTTATATTAGATATTTTACTACAAAAATTAAATTAATTTTTACTATCCTAAAAACTTAATAAAATTGTTTTAAAAATTGGGATTTTTTGGGAAAAATATTTATTATGTGATTAGTGAAACATACAACTTTTTGTAAAACGAGCCTATTCTGTCAGAAAATTCATTAATTTTTAATTCCCATTATGATTTGAATTTTTTAAATAACATAATTATTATTTCGTAATATTTATTATAATTTATTAAATTTTAATAATTGTTTTAGAACACTATGTTTAATGATTATTTTTATGCTTAAAAATATATTTTCCTAAAAACTATTTTTAAGTGCATAATGTTTCTTAATTTTAATTATATAAAATAATTCAAAATTTAAAACTAATTAAATTAAACTATATTATATATTCATATATTTACATTATTATATAGATTATAACTAATCGAAGCATTAATATAAGGCCATATTATGCATGAAAAATACATTTGTCTAAAAACTACATTCCAACATGTTTTTAGATTATATTTTGAAATTAAATTTTTTCTCTTATATGAATTTGATTTGATAAAGTAGATTCCATATTATTCATCATTATTATTGATATTATTTTTATAATGTATACTTAATTTTTCTCATAAATAAGATTAATAAAATAAAAAGTTGATTAATACAATTATGGATAAATAGTAGTTTCCTCTGTTACTTGTTCTAATGTTAAAATTAATGTTCCATAAACATGGATCTTTTATTTGATAAATTTTATTTCAAATTATGAAATTGTGACTACTAATTTTCTAATAAGGAAAACATTATTTAAGTAGTAATTGATAAATTACCTAGGTTTAAAACCTGGTCATTGTGTGGAAAAATATAATCGTAATAGTAAGTAACCTTGGCTATAAGAAATTAAAATGATTAAACAATATTAATTTTTAGTTAAGGAGATTTGGATTAACTAGAAAATCCTAAAAATACAATTTTTTTAAATTTTTAGGAACATAGTTTGGGAGGGTCTTTTTGTTATTGAATAGTATTTTGTGTTTGATAATATGACGCAAATCATAAATGATAAAAGGGAAACAATTCCATCCCTTATTAACACCACTCAAGCCAATTAATATTTTCCAATCTTGAATAAAATGTCTCCTTATAACAACCCTTCATTTTATTACACACACAAACATGAATTATTACATAAAAATCACTTCATACAATAAATAAGATAGAAAATTCTAGTGTTTTTGGGGCTTAGGGTCATTACATAACAACATAAAACATGAAATACAACAACATTATTGAAAACATCCTTTACATGACCACTATATTCCCTCACACTTAGCACTTCATGGGATAACCTAAGGACATGAATAAGAAAATGGTCAGCTAAATAGCCCAGTAAGAGAATAAAAATGAAATAACTCATGAAATTAAATACATGTAATAAAATAATAATATCAATGGAGAAAAATAGAAACATAAACATAAAGGAATGATAATGAATGATAATCATAACCTGGAGATGTGGCAAGAAGACCTCACTTGGAATTAGCATTAGCCAAGGCTCATTTCACATGGAGCATGAGTAAACCCTCATTACACATGAAGCGCGAGTAAACACTCATTTATCCTAAATTATAATGCTTAAACAATAATTGAGCATGGAGTATCATGATACTATACTTTACCCAATGCATTGGAGAGCTATTAGGGCACACCATTCTTAAACATTTCATTTCATGCGTAAGTGTGCCGCATGTATCATAAAACATGAAATAATTAAACAATATCATTTATTCCATGATAGAGGAATGTGGAATTATTACATGAAAATCTATAATTAATAAGTAAATGTGCATATTTTTGAATACCCTTTATAGATAAATGTTCATGGTATTCACTACACAATGATTTTGGCTTGGAAAAACGTGGTGCAATTTTGACAGCATTACAACGTAACATAAGAATTCATAAAAATGGTTGATGAGAGAAAGGGGTGTATCATAACATGTAAATTTTATGTAAATTAAGGGGGTCATATAGATACATGTCCCAACAATTTTAATGGAATTTAGATTCATAATAAAAATTAACTGCCAGAATATAAATGAGGAGAGATAAATTCCATTAGGAATTTCCGCAAAGTAACAAAAGTACATTGGAGGAATTTAATTAGAGAGAAATAGGTCTGTCATCATTCAAACATAAATAGGGAAGTATGGGGGAGGTGAGAAATCATAACCCCATCATTATAATTGAATATAAAAGGGCATAAAAATATTATGAAACTTGGATAAAATGAGAAATGTAGGAATCCCTTACTTGGAAGTGTGACTCTAAAGGCTTGGGAGAGGCTTGAGAGAGGCTTCCTCGGAGTTTGGGGAGCTTTTTGAGGATTCTAGAGAGTATATGTATGGTGTTGGTTTAACTCCAAAGGCTTTAAGCGAAGATGAAGTGGAAGTTTGGGTTTGTTTATATATGAAAGGAGAAGGAATTCTTTATTATTTAGGTTTGGGACACCTCACATGAAAATAATCAAAACCACAAAACAGACCATGTTTTTTGGCCATGTTTTTTTCCAAAGGAATGTGGGAAAATATATTATATAAGTAAAATCTATGAACACCTTAAAATAATAGGGTTTCTTATGTATAGGTTCATCACACACTAAAGGAAAACAGTTTAGAAAGACATAATGTTTTATAAGTCTTCGAGGGGCCACTAAAGACATGTAAAATAAACCAAAAAACCCCCAAATCATATTATCTTAATGTTAAGCCATATTTTAACCGAATATAATTTTTATAGTACTTTCTTACATTACTATTTTGCCATTATGATGTCATAAAACACATTATATATTTAAAAGATATTTATTTTTTACCCAAAAAATCGACTTTCTCAAAAAATAATGAAAAATTAAGCATTGGATAATTTCAAAAATATGAATCCAAAAATAATATTAATTTTTTCTAAATAATTTTCTAAATATGTGATTTTTTACTTTAAAAATAAAAACTGACATTTATCGAAAATTCATAGGTTTTGACAAAAACAGCTTTCAAACGATAATAAAAATAACAATTGCATTTATAAAATTATATGATCATTTATATATAATAAATATTAATGTAATAATATTTATTATTATAATTATTATTTAAAAACTTATTTAATTCAAATATCCATTAATTCATCAAAAAATATTTTTAGTTTAATAATATATAAAAAAAATATTTGTCCTTTAATTTAAAAAGTAACAATAATAAAATGATTTTATATTATCTATACAAGAAAAATGTGCATAATAAAAATACTAGGGTATTGTTACAAAAACCCCTATAACGTCTTCATAATACCTAAGGGTAAGGTGTGTGATGGTGAAAGTCTCTTGGGGTGGCTCAGATAACATCACTCGGGTGGTAATCTCTATTAACATCCACTTCTCCCGTAGTAGGTTCTGCTCAATCTTAACAAGTTCAAGCTCATCTTGGGATTGGTCAATATTGATGGCCAATGACACCACCTCCTTTTCGAGTTCCAATAAATGGGCATCATATGGGGCAAGTCTGCTGGATGAGGCAATCACTTCCTTTTTCAGAATATGTTGGATTTTTTAAAGCCCTATATTTATACTAATAATGTGACCACCATTCAACAGATATATTAGAAATGGTCACAAATCCTAACAGTATTTAAAAATCCAAAATATAAAACCAAATATGTTTATAAGAAGAAATTTAAATTGACAAACTGGAATTTTAATTAATGAGTTTTGGGTCATTAAAATCTTCCCCCTTAAGAAATTTTCCCCCCGAAATTTCCATTCCCCGTGCTAAAAAAGATGAGGTTAACTCTGTATCATCACTTCCTCTGATTCCCACTCTACTTGTTCAAACTTTTGGTTTCTCCACAACACCATCACAAGGGGAAATGTTTTATTTTGTAGGACTTTTTCCCTACAATCTAAGATCATCATTTGTTTCTCCTCATATAAAATAGCATTCCCTTATTGTACTACCTCTGAAGAGAGTACATGTGAAGGGTCTGGTTTGGATTTCCTTAAGAGGAAAACATGAAGGACATCATGTACTTTGATCATGGTATATGGAAGTGCTAGTTGATAGGCCACCGCCCTTACATGATCAATAATCTTGAAGGGGCCAATGTACCTGGGATATAATTTCGCTTTCTTTCTGAACTTTATGAACATCTTAAATGGAGATATGCATAAAAATACCATGTCTCCAACTTTGAACTAAAGGTCTCATTGATATTTATCTTCATTACTCATTTGTCAACTTTGGGATGGCTTGATATTCTGCTGAAAGGTTTTCACATTCCCAACTATTTCTTCGACCATTTCTGGTCCTATCATCTTAGGCACACTGACTTAATCCCAACATGTTAGTGTTCTACACCTCTTCCCATACTGGTCTTCATAAGGTGCAATTCGAATAATGATTGGAAATTACTATTACAGGATAATTCAACCTGAGTAATATATTGATCTATTCCTCCTTTAAAGTCCATTGAACATGGTCTTAAAATTTCTTCTAGTGTCAGTATAGTTTGGTTAGATTGGACATCAGTTTGAGGATGATAGGCAATACCGAATTACAGTTCAGTATACAGAAAATGTTGAATACTCTTTCAAAATATATATGTGAATCTTAGATCCCAATCGGATAAATAGATAGTGGTACTCCATGAATCCTTACAACTTCCTTTATATATATATATATATTTTCTAGTTGATCCAATGAGAAATCATCTCGAATTGCAATAATGTGTGCAATATTTGTAAGATGATACACAACTACCTAGATTTCATTATTGCCTTTGGATGTCTTGGAAAGTCCGGTGACAATGTCTGTGGTGATGTTCTCCCATTTCCATGATGGTTTGGGTAATCGATACATCATCCCCTTAGACTTATGTCTCTCATCCTTCACTTTTTGACACACTAGGAAAATTAATGTATACTCATCGATATCCTTCTTCATGATATCCAACCAATAATTCTCTCAGAAATCGCGAAATGTCCTTTTGTTTCATGGGTGAATAGAGATGTTAGAACTATGTGCATCATCTAAATGTTCCTTCTCCACCTCAGGACATTAGGGAACACATATTCTTTTTCCAAATCTCACAATTCATTCTTTATTAACATTGAACACGGAGTATTTCCCTTTTATTGTAGCTTCAACTTTCTTCTGAATTTCCGCATCATTCTTTTGAGAATCCCTTAACCATTCCAAAAGATATTGTTGAACAGTCATTTGTGAAAGGATTGATGATGTTCCCTTATTTATGACTCCCATGTCCAACTTCATCAAATATATGAAGATTAGATCCTTTTAAATTCTCATCAATGATAGAATCATTGGGTTCTTAATACTTGGAGCATCCACCACCTTGTTCACTTTACTAGGGTGATAATGGACTGACAAGTCATAGTCTTTGATCAGCTCTAACCATTTCCATTGGCACATGTTAAACTCTTTCTGTGTTAATATATAATTGAGGCTTTTGTGGTCCACATATATTTAACACTTCTCCCCAAATAGATAATGTAACAAAATTTTTAAATCAAAGATCACTGCAGCTAATTCTAGATCATGTGTTGGATAATTCTCCTCATGAACATTCAATTTTTTTGAATCATAGGTAATGAATTTTTCATTTTGCATCAACACAAAACACATTCCCTTCTTCGAAGCATCGTTGAATACAACAAACAGTTCTCTACTTGTGGGTAAAGTGAGCATGAGTTTAGTGATAAGCCTATTTTTCAACTTATTGAAGAATTATTCACATTTTTCACTCCAATCAGCTATACTCTCTTCAGAGTTATCTTGGTAAGAGGGTTGGAAATTGTGAGTAATTTTTCACAAATCATCAATAATATCCAGCTAACCCCCAAAACCTACAGATATCCATTAATAATTATGGCTTTGGCTATACCTCTACTGATGATGTCTTGGAGGGATCCACAAATATCACTTTTCTGGTGATGATATGGCCTAAGAATGAGGCCTCCTTCAACCTGAACTCAAACTTGTTTTACTTTTCACAGAGCTTCTCCTTTTTCAAGGTCTCTAGTATGGTTCTTATATGATCCTCATGATCCTCCATGGTTTTGGAGTATACTAGAATATCATCTATAAAGACTACAACAAAATTGTTGAGGTAATCCCTGAAGGATATATTCATCAAGTACATGAAGATTTATGGGGAATTAGTGAGTCCTAAAGGTAATGCTATGAATTCATATTGCTCGTATCTTGTACGAACAATTTCTTGGGGATATCTATCTTCTTCAAACTTAATTGATTAGATCCTGACTAAAAATCTACCTTGGAAAAGTATTGTTCTCTACACATATGATTGAAAAGGTCATAAATTCATGGGAGATGATACTTTTTCTTTATTGTGATGTTGTTATGCTCAAGATAATCGTTTCAATGGCACATTGACCCATCCTTCTTCATGAAAAAGAGGGCTGGTGCACCCCATGGAGAACTAGTTGGGCGTATAAACCCTTTATCTAGATTCTCCTATAGTTTATTCTTCAGCTCCTCGTGCTCCACAAAGGACATTTTATATAGAGTATTGGATATTTGAAATTCCCCAAGTATAAGATCAACAGAGAATTATACATATCTTCTCGGAGGAAGACCATGAAATTCATCGGGAAACACTTTAGTGAATTTCCTGAAAATAGGAATGTCTTTAAAGATGGTTTTCTACTTAGAGGCAATCATTTCAGCCAGATACACGTTATCATAGGGTAGTAATATTCATGCCTGAGGTGATGGAGCTAAAGAAGATTCATCTTCCACCTTATACTTGTACAGAATCGGGGGTCGATTCTCCATATGAAGTGGGATTTCCCTCTCATGGAAATTTAAGTTGGCTCTGTATAACGAATGCCAATCCATGCAAATAATTTCATCAAATTCCACCAAAGGGAGTATGATGAGGTTTTCTGGGAAGTTTAATCCATTGATTAAAATACGGGAGGAGTTATATTCATGGGACGCAATGATTACCCCATTTTCCGTACCCACCGACATCATTAATTCCAGGATATGTGGTGGTGTTGGGATTGTTCTACAAATCTTTTGAGATATACAATAATGTATAGAACCTGAATCAAAAAGTACATTCTCTATTATTGGATGAAAAAATAGCGTACATGTCACCACATTGTTTTTGGGGTTTACATCAACAATAGTGATGGAAAAAGATCTCCCTTTCTGCCTTAAAGACTGTTGGTTGCCTCTGAAAACCCTTGGCTTAGCGAAGTAATTTGTAAGATACCCTGATTATTTGCATTATAAGCAATGAAAAATACATTGAGAGTTGAATGTACCATTCATATCTTCTGTAACAGCCGTGGATTTTTATTTCCAATAGTTAATAGAAAGATTCGCTTCACTACCACACCTATATAATTTCCTCGTACCCTTCAAAAAAATGCATAGATTCTTCTTTCCACACCGATGGAAAGTGTGGTGTATGATTTTCATAGAACGGTTGGATTTATACATTAGTCTGCTAGAATTGAAGTACACCTTAAAATTATTCTCCACATGATACCCCTAAGATTCACTGATCTCTATTTCAACCTTGAGGGCACATCAGACAATTTCCTTATAGCAGTTAAATTCAGGAATCACCAGGGATTTTCGTAGGATGTGTTTCAACCCACCAAAAAATGGTCAACCTTGAATTCGGGGGAAATGACAAAGCTAGAAGTGTATCATTAAAGCCTTGTGATGAATTCCTCATATTATCTAATGTATTCGTCATATTTTTTCTTGAAGAAATGGAATCCCCTTTCTATCATCCGTCATAGGGTGCGTGGAAAATATTCATCAAAAATCATCATTCAAAAATCCTTCCATAACAATGCCTCGATCTACTACTCCAGCTTTGTATTTTTAATCAATTCCCACCATTGATCATCTTCACCCTCCATACGATAATAAACTAGTAGAACCTTCTCTTGATCGGAACATTGAATGATGGAGAATATCTTTTCAATGGATTTGATCCATTGTTCGGTGATTGAGGGATCAGAGGATCCATTAAAAGTAGAAGGCCTTTGTCTCAAGAAGCATTCGATAGAGACTTATTATTTCATAGGGGGGTTAAAAGTCCCTCTTATCCATGTTTGTTTTCAAAGCATGAGTTAAATGAGGGAGTATCATTAAAAGGTTCACGATTCTAGAACACATCAGAATGGGGATCACATTAGAACAATCATCACATTGGTCTTCGCATCAGCTGTTAGCCCGAGTCCTCATATTACAGACCATTGGCTGGAATAAAAGAAATGTTTTTGGTAACACATAATGGGTAATGCATGGAAAAAACATTTAAATTATAAATATCATTTATTTCCTTTAATTATGAATCTATAGGATTCAATCTATGTTATCAATGATCTATATTCTATCATATATTATTAGGGGAATTATTTTTAATTCCCTTAATAATGGTTCATACTAAGATTGGGAATTTACCAATCCATAACCCCTGAGAATTTCATAACCAGGAGTGTATAAAGGCCCATTGTCATGTACCAGGATACCCCGAGTCAAGCCTGGAACTCCTTGTCGGTGTTTTCACCCCTAGGCACATTTGAGCTAGAGCGGCTGCTACCTTCTCATATCCAGACAAGGATGTATTTGCAAGATAAACAACTTACTCAATACCCACAAATACATAGTGATGTTTTTATTATACTTAGTCTTGTCTCTAAGTCTTCACATGGGTTTTCTAATCTTCATCCCAAAAATAACTAAAAATATCCTCTAATACCAACTATAATAACCCTAATTTTTTTACACACTTAAACATGATTTATTACCTAAACATCACTAGATTAAACATAGATGATCAAATTTACAAGTGTATTTGGGGATTAGGATCATTACATAACAACATTAAACCTGAAATAAAATATATTTATTGAAAATATCCTTTACATGTCCACTATATTTCCACAAACATAGTATTTCAAGGGATAACCTAAGGACATTCATAAGAAAAGGGTGATCTAAATAGCCCAGTAAGGGAATAAACTAGGAATAACACAAGGAATACAATACATGTTATAAAATATGAATATCAATGGAGAACAAGAGAAACATGAACATAAAGGAATGATAAATAATGATAATCATAACATCGATATGTGGCAACCACACTTAACATGGAATTAGCATGAGCCAAGGCTCATAGCACATGGAGCATGAGTAAACCCACATTTCACATGAAGCATGAATAAATTTTCATTGAATATAAATTAGCATGAGTCAACACTAAATTCACATAATCTATCATGATATTATACTTTACCCAATTCATTGGTGGATATCAGGGCCCACCCTTCTAAAACATTTCATTTCATGCATATGTGAGCCACATGGATCATAAGACATGGAATCATTAAACATAATCATTTATTCCATGATAAAGGAATGTGGAATTCATACATGGATCTCTATAATCAATATGTAAATGTGAATAAAGGTGAATACCCTTGATAGATAAATTTTCATGGTATTCACTACACAATGATTTTGGCTTGGAAAACGTGCTGCAATATCAACATCAATACAGCATGACATAATAATTCATAAAAATGGTTTATGATAGAGAAAGGGGTGTCTAATCATATGTATATGAAATGGACATTTAGGAGGGTTGTATAGATACATGTTCTAAAAACTTTAATGGGATTTAGATTCATGATACAAAATAATTACTTGAATGTAAATGAGGAGAGATAATTTCCTTTCGGAATTTCAGTATAGAAATCGGTGTAAATGGGTGGAATTCAATTTGATAGAAAGGGGTATATCATAATTCAATCAAAAAGATTTATGTAAGGGGGAGGCGATAAATCATACCCCATCATTAATAATTTAAATAAAAAGGTCATAAAAATGTTAAGGAACTTGCATATAAAGTTAAAGTTAGGAATCCCATACATGGAAGTGTGATCCCAAAGGTTTGGGAGATGATTGAGAGAATATTATTGGGAGATTGAGGTTCCTTGGGAGGGTTCTAATGGGATGATAGAAGGGATTTTTCAAAATCCAATGGCATTGAGTTAGGAGGATGTGGGATCTTGGTTGTGTTTATATTATAAAGTAGAAGGAATTCTTTATTATTTAGGTTTGGGACACCTCACATTAATCTAATCAAAACCAAAAAACAACCTTGGGGTTTTGACCATTATTTTTTCCAAAGGGGACTGTAAAAAAATATTTTTTAATCCTGATGGCCTAACGTCTTAAAATAATAGGCTTTCATTTCATGAGCTGAGTCACACTCTTAAGGAAAACAATTTAAAAAGTCAAAAGGTTTTATAAGACTTGGAGGGTCCAATAATGAATTGTAAAATAAATCAAACAATCCCAAAATCAAATTATTATAATGTTAAAACATATATTGGACGAAAATATTGTTTATAGTTTTTTATTACATCACTATTGGGTCATTATGAAATCATAAAACCCATTATGTATTTAAACACTATTTAATGTTTACAAAAAAATTCAACTATCTCACAAAACAATGAAAAATTCACCGTCAGATAATTTTGATGCCCTAATTCTAAAAAATATTCATTTTATCTAAATAACTTTCTAAATATGTGAAGTTTTACTTTTAAAATAAAAACTGTCATTTATCGAAAATTAATGGGTTTTGACCGAAAAAGCTTTCAAACCTGAATAAAAATTACTATTGCATTCATAAAATTATACGATCATTTATATTTAATAAAATGTAACTTAATAACAATAATATTATTTTATGAAAATATTATTTAATTCAAAAATCCATTAATTCATTAATATAGTTTTCTTAGTTGAGTGTTTACTAAAATACTATTTGCGCTTTAATTTATGAAGTAACAATAATGAAATGAATGTATATTCTCAATAAAAAAATAATGTACATAATCGTATTACTGGGGTCTTGTTACATAACCCCTTATAACACCCACATAAGACATAAGGGTAAGGTGTGAGATGGTTACGAACTCTTGGGGTTGCTCGAATAACATCTCCCGGGTGGTAATATTTATTAACTTCTACTTTTCCCAATGTCAGTTCCACTCAAGCTAAACACGTTCAAGCTCATCTTGGGCTTAGTCAAGAGAGAAGCCCAATGATGTCACCACCTTTATGAGTTCTAAAAAATGGTCTTCATATGAGGCAAGTCTCCTAGATGATGCCATCCCTTCCTTTGACTGAGTAAATTTGATTTTTAAGGCCTTATATATATATATATTAATCATTTGATCATTGTTCAGCGGCTATATTAGCAACTAACACTATTATTAATGGTATTTTAAAATCCAAATCATAATACCAAAAAAGTTCATAAGAATACATTTATATAGACCATGAGGAATTTTTATTAATAAATTTTTTTTGTCTTTGCTCTCTCAAACATCAGTATCTTCATTACAAAGATACTTCAATTCCAAAAATTTCTACCCTGGGTCATTAATAAAAAATAAAAACTATGTTCTTTAAAGAGAACATAATTTCATTCTCTATGCTAATTAATATATTAACTATTATTTTACATATTTTAATTATATGAAATGACCAAAAATATATAAACACAAATATATCCTATTTAATTAGAACTTATTATATCTATGAAAAATGTTTATCCATATCGTAAACCATGAAAGGGGATATAAAACCATCGCTCATGTGTAAGACACACTACCGACTCACAAAACAATGTAATTTTTTTCCACACCCAAATCACATGGATATTTGTAATGATTTAATTAATGAATAAATATGATACATATGAAATTATATTTGACATTTAATACTAATACATCATCCAACTCATTTACCTTTGACCATTAAGGTACAAATTTTTCCATTTATGCATATGTACGACCTATTGTCTTCACACAGAAATGTGATTCATTTTCCATTTACAATAATATATTATTTTTAAAAAATGATTCCATGGAATTAATATGATATTAAAAAATTAATATCATCCCAAGTATCATTTAAATATATAATATTCATAAGAACTAGAACATCTGCGACAAAGTATTTATAATAAAATGAAGACGTTAACACCCAAAATAACAGTAATAATGAAATATTATTAACAAACATGTGATAAAATGTAAATTCAAAAATATATATGATATTATAAATATTTAAATAGTTCTATAATAAACTAATAACATGTTTTCAACCATTATAACATAGGTGAAGTCACATTCTACTAAAGGGAAATTTAAGATAGTGGATTTTATATCAATTGATATTCATTAATTAATATTTTAATATTATGAATCTTAATTTTTAATGGGGTTTATAATTAAATTCTTATATGTTATATCATTAATCCTTTATAATTCATGGTATTTTACATTTTAGTTCAATCTATTTTATCTAGGTAGATTTGACTTGAATGTTACCAACTGGTGATTGTTTTATAAATCAAATTAATCTAATTAGTTTATGTTACTTCTCCACTAACATTGAATTTATATGATTATGTGTGTAGTGAAATGATACTTCCCTATATTAAATTTACACTTTTCATTGGTGAATTTAATTTTTATAAACATAAAAAATTGTTTGATTAATTATAACTTAAATGATATGGTGTTTGTAAGAGATATTGTCCCAATATCCACTCTATTAAGACATATTTGATATTATGTGCATATTGATTTTTATAAGGTTTATGTAATTACCCTTTAATGTATTATACCATGAATATGTTTATATTAAGTGTATTTAAATTGTAATTTTATTTTATTTCCATTTTAGGTGTTACGATTCAAATTAAAAAATCAGTAAGGGTTCAGGATTCAATCTAATTATAGTGTGGTTAGTTAATGAATGAATTTCCATTGAAATAAATAATTTTTTCATTACCTAATAAACTCCATTAATTTTATTCTTCTCTATTTATTTGTGAAATATTCATGAAAGAGAATATTTCTACTTTATTTGGCACTTAAAATTATTTAGAAATTTTTGTAACAAAAGTTAAACATTAAATCTCTTTCTGATCAAAACTGATTCCTCTTGTATATCCATGAGTTCAGAATATATTTTATAGAATATTTTTAATAATATACCATGATTATTTAATCTCTTTTTTATCAATTACTTAATTTAAAAAAATAGTTCAACAGTAATATTTTCATCTTTTTTCAAACAATGTATTTTTTAAATCCCAACTAATGATGTTAATGGAATCATTATTTTAACATAATTTTCATTAGTTGATTTTCATGCCACCTTGAACACTCATTACATAAAATATTACTTTACAATTCAAAAAGTATCATTTGAAATAAAATTCATTTCATAATTCATGGAAATGTTTTTTATTTTTAAATGTGAAATTCAATGTGAAAGCCGTACATTCCTCATGAATGTTTTTAATGATCTTTTTATGAAATTTCAATTCTTCAACAAAAACTCAATTATTTTACATAAACTCCATTTGCGATATTTTATTATAATACCATCCTTATTATTTAATTGGATTGTTTGTGATCAGTTTGGCCTAGTAATGTATAAAATATTCACATTCATGATTAATGTTTTTGTTTATAAGGTTGTATTAAAACATTCACATTCATATTATTATTTTTAATTTAGAATTAAATTTCTATAAAATATTTATATTAATTAAATCATGCTAAGACTATTAAAAAACAATTTCTCATTTTAGTATACACTATTTAACATTGAAATTGAGTTGGTTAACTATTGAAATTCTGATATTCGGTATTCTATACACAATACATATATTTATAGATGATGAATAATTTTTATAAATCATATTGGTCCTTTATTATATGAGTACTTCATTGGACCAGTTATGGTAGGATGGTATCAGTAATAGACAGCTCCCTGATTTGTTGGTTTTCACAAGGAGGGGAATTATATTTATTTTAAAATTAAATTGTATTTTGGTGTATACATACACATTCATTAACTATCCATTCTTAAGAACATGGTGGTATAGATATCATTATGTATGACATAATGAGATCAAATAGTAATCATTTCTATTAAAAATTCAAATTAAATATTATATTTTTCTTAGATATTTAAATGGATGCATTTCCTAGTCATGTTATGGAATAAATGGAATGTGTTTCTGTTATTTACCATACCATATTTATTTCCCCCCTATTTTATGATAAATAAATCAATTGTACATAACACACAATTAGATTTTGAGGCCACCATTTTATTATTTCCATTCCCATGATATGATAATGAAATTTATGGATGAATTAAAGGAATCTAAATATGTATTTTTGTAATGTTATGTCTTCTGAACAAGATGAAAATGTAGAGAAAATTATGTTTTTTCATTAGTTGGGAATGCTAGATTTAAAACTGAGCACCAGATCATTTTTTCTATAGTTAACACTATTATATGTATTTTAAATAAATTGAATTAAATTAATTAAATTAAAATTAAAATGTAAATAAATTAAATGAAGTTTAAAATCCTTCATTAGAAAATTGAAATATTCAAGGAAATATTTTCAGAGTTATATAATTGAGCCAATGTGGGTTACTGAGGTCTGTAGACATTTAGAATTAATAGAATAAAAATATTAAATATTTTCTACTTTTATGCATGTGAGTTTTTTCAAAAAAATGAAATAACTCTCACATGGTGCATTGTATGGGAAATATGAGGCCACATTTCTGTCTAGAACACCGATTTTACCCTCGGTATGGCCTAAATGTGATGCGAGATGGGTGTTTTTCCAAAATTGCACATGAAAATACCCTCTTTATTTTTAATTAATTTATTATTAAATTTTTATGTAATAAATAATTGTCTTATCATAAATGGTGAATGGTATGAGAAATACAATACCACCATTAGTTCCATAACAACTGGTTTTCTGTTGGAAGTATATAACTTTTTCAAGCATTGGATGTTTCATCGGATCATACCTAAAGATAATTTCATTGGATTAAAAATATTTAATTGGATGATAGTAATATTATTATTATTATTATTTTTAATATTATATTTTGTTGAAAAAATAATAATGAAAAAATAATTACACAATTTCAAATTTTTATTACAGTAAAAATAATAAGTGGGTAATTTCATAATTGTGATATTATTAATTGTTCCAATTGAATACAAATTAATAATCAATATTAATTTAACAACCTTTAACCCCTTTATAATGGTTGTTGTTTTAAAATTGTTAAGGATTCATTGATGTGTTGTATTAAATAATAAAAAATTTAATTTTTGTTATTATTATTAGATTGGGACACAAACAATTGTTTTTATATATATATTATGTATATATGTATATGTGGGGTAAATATTTTTGTATATATATATATGGTTGTATATATATGTATATAATTATGTATATATATATATGACATGTATATATTGATGGGAGGTTAATTATTTTTGGTTTAGATAAAACATTATTAATTGTTCAACGGAAATGCTATTGAGTGGTTAGTTTATTACCATCATGGTTTCAATGAATGTTTTCATTGAACTATTCATGGTTATAATTATTATGAAAAGATAATAATAATAATTAAATATTTGTTCTATTATTATTATTAATTGGGGGGAAATAATATGGGTGTGTATATATACAGATATGATATATATATATATTTGTGAATGTGTGTTCATTAGTATGAATAAATATATATATCTACCATACCTGGAAATATGTTGTGGTTCCCGATCATCTTCTAAATTATTTAATTAGTTGAACAGGATATATATAAAATATTACATCATTCCCCACCACGAGTTCAAAGTAATAGTAATTAAAATGTATTAAATAGAATAAAAATTTAATGAAATAAAAAGATATGAAAAAAATGAAAATAAATAATAAAATTAAAAGCAGACATGAGCAGAGTAAAAATAAATAAAAAAGGGTTATGTAAATTTTATTATTTTGTTCTTCTATTTTTCTTACCTTACCTTTTATTATTCTTATTTTTATTCATTTTTTAATTCTTTTTTTCTTTCTTTTCTTCTTACCTTATTTGTTTCTTTCTCTTTTTTTTATTTTATATTCTCATCCTCTCTCATCTCTGGTGTGTCGCCCCCATCCTCTCTATGTGGTGTGACACCCCCATCACCACATCATTATCCTATTGGACCACCAATTATACTCCTATTTTAATGAAATTGAAATCCCTATGAAGCTCCCTATATGGCAAATCTTTTCGAGAAAGAATCATTGAATTTAATCCCCACTCCATCGTGTTCTCTATCATGGAAGGTTTTTATATGAAATTGTTGTCATTTTTAAATCCTCTAATTTATCGGGCTTTAGCTCGAATAAATGTTTTCCATAGTTTGGGGGATATACTATGAATTTTAGGTAGGCTGTCTACTCTCATTCCAAACATTTCATTGCATATTTTACATTACATGTTTTTGTATCTCATCGGTTCCTACCAAAAATACTCATCTTTAAATAATCTAATATAATTAAACAACTATCAATGACTATTACAACCTCTTTTGAGGTGAACCAACTTTTTCCATGTGTTGTAAAATAATTTTATACTCCTTTGTATGTGCCTAAATAATCATTCATAATTATGTTAGACATGAAAAACTAATTTTTTAATTGCATGTTTTTAGGAGACTCAATTTTATTTATTTTTAAATCAAATAAATTATTTATGATTAATGTGAACTATGATATTTAGGGTATTATAGGTTTTTTATGCCTAATGATTCCTTGTTATAATTTTACCATGTTGTGATATTATTATAGAAAAAAAATAATTTATTATTTTTTCTCTAATATAGTGTTTTAACTTGATAAACGTTGGATAATGATAATAAATTAGTTAGTTAATTTATTTGTTACAAGAATAATGTCATGTTTTGAAATAGAAATCCTCTATTGGAGGTGCAGTTATTTCCACCAAAAATTTAATGATTTTTTATCTTTAGGCACGTTTAGGTGTAGACATATTTATATTACTACTTATATGTGGCTGTCACTATTGTTCTGGAATAATCAAGAAGTGTGTGTCTTTTTGAAGCTAAAATTGATTTATTGAAATTATAAATGCATACTCTGTGATATCTGCTTCATTAATATCTAATTAAATTATGGGAGGTGTGTTATAGCATGGGTTCTATATTATGACCCCACACATGGACTCTCTATTCCAGATTGGTTACCATACTACACGCCGGGGAGTTAATGTATTAGGCTTTTCCAAAGGAGGGATTCCCTGGGATTTCTATATACTAATGACTAATTTTGATACCCTATGGGATAATCGAGGATGGACCTATTGGTATGTGTTAATGAAAATCCTCAGGGGATACTCAACCCCTTATGTGTGTTACCTAATATCAAATCATGATAAAACCATATATCGGGAAATACTTGGTCATTCTGATGATTTCTATGGAAGTGGTTGGTGGTATTGGATAAATTAAAGGACTTACCATAGAGATTCCTTCTTGATGGGCTCAGACTCCAACTATAAACATTAATATAACCATAATATTAACGTGTGGATTTTTTTACTGATGCCTCTTTGAGTTCCTTGTGAATTGTGATACATTTCCTATTCCATTAGTGCACTTGGAGTTGACATATGGATTAGACCCTAAGACAATGCACAATCTTCAGTGTATTCCCTTATCTTTGGTGTGTCATGTTACTATGTCCTTACAATATATATATATATATATATTCAATTTACCAGGTATCTTATTCAGACTTCCAGCTTAAGCTAAAGCAGGTGGTATGGGATGGGTGTTTTCTTAGGAACTCAGACCATGTTATAGTCATTTTTAATTCATTCAAATATTTTATTATTATATGTGGAACATTTCTATTTGTTTACAGCCAAAAATGAAATATTTCAGACATATTTAGTGCTGAACTACATTGATTATATCTCACACCATGCTTGCGCATGATTTGTTACTTGAGTAGAATTTATCCCATCATGTATGGATACAGGGAAGCGTGATACTTCCGATGCTTGATTACTTTGCAGATATTGATCGAGCATGGGGGAAGGGGTTTGAACCTAGGCTCGGGATATCATGTGGATTGTAACACCCCACCCTTACCTCATTGGCTTTAGGAGGCAGTGAGGGTTACTTGGACTTAAGTGACATTCCCTGGGCGCCAAAGGCTGGAAATAAATGCCGAGGGCTCTGAGAACAGATTGGGGAATGATTTTCCCTTAATACAAAACTAACCAAACAATCGACAAACTATATGATGAATTTCAACAAACCCAACCAAACCATCCACTAACAACCAAGTTGTTCCACAATGCAAACCAAACCCAACACAACTAGACATGTCCACAACACATTAGAGTACAAAGCGGAAACTAAAAATCCAAACACTAACAAGCCATGACACCACCACAGCTCCACACCAATCTCCAAGATCCAGAATCCACCATGACATCACAATGCTCCAATAAATGTGGGAGATGCCTTACCTTTGCCCACTTCATGATACACATCATCTACAAAGACACGAACGTGCCAATGTAGGTGGTGAGTACTAAAACTCAGTAGGTTTTCCTCAAATTACTTCCCTACACATGCCACTAGGATAAAACCGTTAGCACATTAAATAAAACAATTTATATAAAATAATCACATGTGCTACCATTACCATAAGCCAACCTCATCCTTACCAATCCATTTCACCCGAACCAAACCACCAAGGGAAACCAAACCAAACAAGTCACAAGTCATTTCATCATTAACACATTAGCACAACAATTTCCAACTTGTAATGAATTGCACAACAATCAACCAAAACGACCAAAATGTGGTGCTTCTGTCCAACCCGTTCACTGATTCACAATTAGTGGAACTTCCCGTCAAATTATACTTTGATGGTGTCCCTTCCGTCCACTATCCAACCCCCTTCATTATAGTGGTACTTCCGCCAACCTCCGCACAATATTTCAAACAATCACAACCAAGCATACAACCCACCAAGGTCACAACATCATGCAATCAACCAATTCCATTGCATATCAATCCACATCCATAAATCACCCATTTATTGAATACCATTTTTCATGACAAACAAAATTTCAATAAAAAAACCATTTTATTTAAAACGATTTCCATAAATAATTTTCACAAATCAACCTTATCATCCAATTTTAAAATCTTCATTATAAAATCCACAAGAATAGCATTTCACCATAAAACACCCTTTTTCCCAGAAATCTCCAAAACATCACCCAAGGGATTTTCCACAATTTTGCACATCAAAAAACAATTAATTTCAACCACAACGAATTAATTTTAATAAGGAACCAGTAGTTCAAACTATGTGTAGTCAGGAGAGAAGCCACTACCTTTAGGGTTCCAGAGAAATCAAACCACGAACAACCGCGCCTCAAATCCAGAGAACGCACCACCAAAACCTATCTAGATCCTTTTACCTAACATCCAAAAGCCTTAATATTAACATCGAAGGCAAACCAGCCCTATATCTACATAGAAAAAGTGTAGATCTAGAAAACAAAGAAAGAGAGGGATTTATATCTAGAGGAAAACACAAGAGAATCAAAAGGAGAGATTTACCCAGAAGCAATCACCTTCAAACCACCTTGAATCCTCTTCAAAACCCTTCCAAAACGAGTGGGAGAGCACCCTTAACCCCTGAGAACCAAAAAACCTGAGTGAGGCTCGAGTGGGAGGAAGAGAGGAGTGAAATGAGGCAATCCCGAGTGAGCCGGGAACTTACAACCCTAACATTAAGTGGCCACACAGTTAGCCCGCACGGTTTGGCAAACCGTGCGATAACCGTGCGGATGCCACTGTCTCGAGAGCCAGGGTCTGGACGGGTTACTCGCACTTCTTGGAAAACTGTGTGGAGGCCGTGCGAGGTCTATTATCTTGAGAACAAGGGTCCACACGGTTTCCTAGGGTACCCACACTGTTTCCACTTACTGTGCTCAAACCGTGAACCCATTTAAAAGCCTCCAAACACATCCAAAACCATTCCAAACTCTCCCAACATCTTCCCAACACATTACATGCACTTTAAATACATAAATATGAATAAAAATAATCCTACATTCCTCAAACTGGGGGTTCAACATTCTCCCCATCATTGTACTTTCCGTCCTTGGAAAGTGGTGAACCCGCCCTTTGATGAAAGAGCTCGAGCCACTACTCGATCATCTCTTTCTCCCACACCAAAGTCTCCTCTTCAATCTGACCATGTTTCCACAAAACCCGAACTAAACCAACGCTTTTACCACACATGAATCTCTCTTTCTTATCCATAACCTGCACTAGCATGTGCACCAACAAAGCATCTGGTTCTAGGTCCACATGATCCCATCGAATCACATGGTCATGATCTAGAAGATACTTTTTTAACAATGACACATGAAACACATTGTGCACCACACTGAACCGTGGTGGAAAATCCAAACGATAAGCCACCTCACTAACGTGCTCTAGAATCTCAAAAGGCCCAATATACCTCGGAGATAACTTACCATGATTCCTAAACCGACGACGTCCCAACCTATGAAGGATCCTCAAGAACACATGATCACTAACGTCGAATGACAACGGTCATAGACGATGATCTGCATACGATTTCTGATGACTCTGAGCCGTCTCCATTATCTTCATGATCAACTTGATGTTCACCTTAGTCTCCTTGACAAGGCTTGGTCCAACCATCAAGGACTCACCCGTTTCCAACCAACATAGTGGAGAACAACACGGCCGCCCATACAATGCTTCAAAAGGAGCCATCTGTATGGATTCCTGATAACTACTATTATACGAGAACTAGACCAACAATAAGTGATCCCCCCAAAATCCACCAATATCCATAAAACAAGCCAAAAATATATCCTCCAGAGTTTGTATCATCCTTTCGGACTGACCATCCGTCTAAGGGTGATACTCCTTACTCATAGTTAGCTGCGTCCCAAGGGCTTGATGCAAGGATTTCGAGAAATGAGAGGTAAACCTCGGATCTCTATCTGATACGATCGAAACTGGAACAACAGGCCTCTTTACCACTTACAAGATATATATTTTGGACAGATCCTCTACCGTATGAGATTCACGAATCGGTATGAAATTGGCCGAATTCATTAGCTGATCCACTATCACCCAAATGGTATCATGCATCCTGACTGTTCTTGGGAGACCTGTGACAAAATCCATAGCTATCTTCTCCCACTTCCAAACAGGGATTGGTAAAGACTGCAACATTCCTACTGGCCTCTAATGCTCTTCCTTGACCTGTTGACAAGTCAAGCATCTCGAAACAAACTCAACCACACTTCTTTTCATACCAGTCCACCAAAACTTCGCTTTCAATTATTTATACATTTTTTGGATTCCAGGATGAATAGCCCACCTGGGATAATGATATTCCTTAAGAAGATCCTCCTAACAAGCAACTTGTACAATGATCCGATTCTGAATACAAAGAACTATGTCTCCATTCTGTTTCCAACCCTCAATGGTATCCCCACCATTGAGTCTCGACCCCATGGTCACACACTCAGAATCAGATATATGTGCCTCACTAACCAGTCCAACCAAGTCTGGAAGCAGCAAAACTAGAAAGAAGACCTCTCTATCGCCCTAGTCCTCACATTCCAACCGCATATCAGCTATTACCGACATCAACTACCACTGATCTGATGCATGTTTTACAACTTGAGAATATGACTTTCTACTTAATGCATCCACCACCAAATTTCCCTTACCTGGTGAGTACATTATGTCAAAATCAAACATCTGGAGATATTCCATCCATCTCCTTTTCCTCAAGTTCAAATCCCATTGTGATAAAATGTGCTTCAAGCACTTATGATCTGTATATACCGTGAATTTCTCACCGAAGAGATAATGATGCCACACTTTCGAAGCATGGACCAAAGCTGCCAACTCCAAATCAAGAGTTGGGTAGTTCTCATGTACTCTCAACTACCATGAGCCATACACAACCACATGATTCCCTTGCATGAGAACGCATCCCAACCCTAATCCTGTTGCATCGCAATACACCACGTACCTTCTTCCTGGTTCTAGTAAAACCAAGATTGGTGCTAATGTAAGACGACCCTTTAGCTCTTCAAAACACAAATGACACTGTTTATTCTAATGGAATGGAATATTCTTTCTTTTCAATTATGTTATCGGCGAAGCCAAATGTGAAAAATCACGAACAAAACGCCAATAATACCCAGCTAGACCAAGGAAACTCCATATCTCAAACACATTCATTGGCTATTTCCCCCATACCACAACCTTTATCTTTTTTGGAACCACTGAAACACCCCTTTCAAAAATCACATGGCCAAGAAAATGAACATCCCATATCCAAAAGTAACACTTTGATAATTTGGCATACAACTGACGATCCCTCAAGATCCCTAGTATTGTCTCCAAGTGCTACTCATGATCCACCCTTGTTGTTGAACACACCAGAATTTTATCCATAAACACCCCCACAAATGAATCCAGATATCTCTGAAATATCCGATTCGTCAATGCCATAAAAAACACTGGCGCATTCGTTAGACCAAAGAGCATAACCACATATTCATAATGGCCATATATACTTCTGAATGATATTTAGGAGTATCCTCCTACCTCACCCACAATTGATGATATTTCGGCCTCATATCGATCTTGGAGAACCACTGGGCTCCCCTAAACTGGTCGAACAAATCATCAATTCGTGGATGTGGGTATCTATTCATTATCGTGACTTGGATAATTCTATGATAATCAACACATAACCTCAAAGTTCCATCTTCGTTTTTCACAAACAACATCAGCACCACCAATGGAGATGTGCTAGGATGGATAAACCCTTTTCTTTCTAGATCTTACAACTGGAATTTCAAATCCTACAATTCAGCTGGTGTCATCCGATATGACGGAAGTGAGATAGAAATGCTCCCTGGAAGGAGGTCAATCCTTAAATCCACTTCTATTACAGAGCGTAACCAATATAATTATTCATGAAAACAACCATGAACTGATCCACCAATGCTATAGGAACACTCTACTCAACACCCTCTACTGATTCCAACAACAACACCATTAACTGATACGATACCGTACCCACTACTGGTGCCAACAAACTCCCTACACCCTGCCTTTCATGTTTCTCTCCTCTAAAGAGATGTATAACACCATCATGTGTCGTAAAAGCCACTGTTCGCACATCATAATCGATGTGGGCCTTTAAAGCCACAAGAAAATACATTCCCAGAATTACATCATACCCGTCCATCTCAAGCATTGAGAAATTCCACACTATCTCAACTTCACCAAAAATGATACAACATTATCTACACAAAAAGGCTCGACACTCTCTTCGACCCAGTGGTGTTTGAAGTTTAAAAAACAAGGGAATCATTTATATCCTTAAACCCAGCAAATCAACCACACGTGCAGCAATAAAAGAGTGTGAATCACCCGTATCAAATGTCACTTGCATCTAGGTAGAATTTAAATGAATAGTACCTCGCACTGTGGATGGTCCTGACTGATCATCCACGACAACCTTCTCAGCTCTAAACACATGTTTTCTTACCACACTATGCTCTTTATTACTTTGTTGAGGAGTCCTGGTATTCCGAGAATCACTATGACCCACTTTACTCTACTGACGAGGGGTGTGCTGTTGTCCCCGTCCGGTCGAAGAATATGACATCTACGATCCCTGAGGAGTGTCACACGCACCTAACCTTGGAGCATTTTGAAAATAATGTTGCAGATTCACCATCTGCTTAAAATTATGACATGCTCGAGGATGTGGCGTACAATCCCGCTTGATGTGGCTCGTGTAACCACACTGAAAACATCTCGTCTTGCTTTGGGGATTTGGAGGAAGATTTACCGATATTGCCGTCATATTATATGCCAGCTTCCCACCCTGGGAATAAGTGTCCCTCCTTTGCTTGAACCCATCGTTAGAGTTCCAATTATTATCCCGGGTTACCACAATTATTCCTCCACCCGGAGCTCCCAATAGATCCCACTCCGCCATCGTGGCTCTATTCCCCATCTCTGTGTAATCATCTATACACAGCATTGCTATCTTTGAACATATTTCTTGTATTAAACCCACCTCAAAGATTCATTCCTTCAACGATGTTCTACCCGCCACCTCGAGTGAAAACCGTAATAAGTTCATAAATATAGCTGCATACTCCATCACAGACATAAGCTCTTATGTCAAACTGAAGAAATCAGTCCTACGCTAAATTCTGAACATATGTGGGAAGAATTGTTTGTTAAAAAATTCATCAAAGCCTTCCCACATCATACCCTGGTTTGTCCCCTCTTAGACCACCAACTCCTACCACTTAAAAGAAAGATCTTCCAACATATACGTGGCCATCTTCACTTTCATCTCTACATGGGTTCCCAAGAACTCAATGATCTTGTTAATTATATTCAACCATGCCTCTTCCCTCTCTGGCTCTGAATCACCCATGAAGATGGGTGGATTCGGTTTTTGAAACTGAACAGTATGATCCACATGCCTTTGTTCATCTGTTTTATTTCAACTTCCAACAGCTTGGAAAGCTTGCACTATACTTTGCACTAGCTGATGGTTCACCTGAGGCTCAGGTACAACAAAATTCTCAGCAACCTCCTCCGGTTGGTCTCTACGATGCCTACCTGGTGCCATTTCTATAAACAAAAAAAACCATGAGTCTCACTTCTGTAGACATCACGAAATCCTATTTAAAATCACATTACACCACCCTATCACAACAAGGCTTTCCACCAGTTCACATTTTTCCACATGTTCCATGTTTCACCATTTTGAAAACCAAACCATTTTCAAAATACCAAATTATTCACATTACAATCGCATTACATCATAAATTATAATACCGCAATGAAATATTCATCCTAGAGGGAAGTCATTTATACCAGGCATGTCATGATCATCTCGTTGGCTACACCCACGACAATGAGATATCCAATGCCTATAAGTGTCTTCAAAACACTTATGTACCCAACTCCATGGTAACATGAATTTCTGCATAAAAGGGTTAGCTACGTCCTCTTATTATATACATTCCATGTTCCGACATTCCTATGCCATGCTACCATCCCGACTCAAGAAATGCACCACAACGAATGTGAACACCAAATTCGAGAATCAACTCCAAAGGACCAAACAAACTGATACCACATGTAGCACCTCGCCACTACATCATTGGCTTGAGGAGGATGTGAGGGTTACATGGCCTTAAGTGACATTCTCAGGGCGCCAAAGGCTGGAAATAAATGCAGAGGGATCCAAGAATATATTGGAGGAACAATTTACCCTTAAGACAAAACCAACCAAACAATCCACAAGCAATATAATGCATGTCAACAAACCCAACCAAAACATCCACTAACAACCAAGTTGTTCCACAATGCAAACCAAACCCAACACAACTAGACATTTCCACAACACATTAGAGTAAAAAGTGGAAACTAAGTATCCAAACACCAACAAACCATGACACCACTACAGCTCCACACCAAGCTCCAAGATCCAAGCTCCACCATGAAATCACAATGCTCCACTAAAGGAGGGAGATGCCTTACCTTTTCCCACGTTACGGTGCAGAACATCTCCAAAGACACCAACGTGCCAAAGCCGGGGGTGAGTACTAAAACATAGTAGGTTTTCCCCAAATGACTTCCCTACACATGCCACTAGGATAAAACCGTTAGCAGATTTATATATAACAGTTTATATAAAATAATCACAAGTTCTACCACTACCATAAGCCAACCACACCCTTCCCATGCCATTTCACCCAAACCAAACCACCAAGGCAAATCCAACCAAACATTTCAAAAGCCATTCCATCATTTAAACATTAGACCAAAAAATTCCAACTTTCAAAGAAATTCTAAACAAACTACCAAAATGACCAAACTGTGGTACTTCCGTCCAACCCGTTAACCCATTCACAATTAGTGGCACTTCTCGTCCAATTATACTTTGATGGTGGCCCTTTCATCCACTATCCAGCCTCTTCATTATAGTGGTACTTCCCGCCCACTTCCACACAATATTTCAAACATTCAAAACCAAGAAAACAACCCACCAAGGTCACAACATCAAGCAATCATCCAATTCCATTGCATATTAATCCACATCAATAAATCACCCATTTTTTGAAAACCATTTTTCATGCCAATTTTTTTTAATAAAACAACCCTTTTATTGAAAACCATTTACATCAATCATTTTCAAAAATCAACCATATCATCCCATTTTAAAATCTTCATTCTAAAATCTACAAGAATAGCATTTCTCCATAAAACACTCATTTCCACAAAAACTCCCAAAACATCCCCCAAGGGATTTTCCACCAATTTCACACATCAAAAAAAAATTATTTTCTAGCACAAAAAATTAATTGTAACAAGGATCTACTAGTTATATCCAAGTGGAGTCGATAGAGAAGCCACCTACCTGTAGGGTTCCTGAGAAATCGATCCATGAACAACCGCGCCTCAAATCCGGTGAACACACCAACGAATCCTCTCAAGATCCGTTTCCCTAACATCCACAAGACTTAATATTAACATCCAATGAAAACCGAACCCTAGATATACACAAAACAAGTGTATATATAGAAAACTAAGAAATAGAGGGATGTAGATCTATAGGAAACTACAAGAGATGCAAGTGGAGAGACATACCCGAAAGCAATCACCTTCAAACCACCTTGAATCCTCTTCAAAACCCTTCCAAAACGAGTGGGAGAGCACCCTTAACCCCCAAGAACCCAAAAACCTGAGTGAGGCTCGAGTGGGAGGAAGAGAGGAGTGAAATGAGGCAATCCCGAGTGATCCCAGAACTTATAACCCTAACTTTAAGTTGTCGCATGGGTATCCTGCATGGTTTGGAAAACCATGCACTAACCATGCACATGCCACTGCCTCAAGATCTAGGGTCCGCATGGTTTCCTCGCACAGTTTGGAAAACCGTGCGGAGGTCGTGTGTGGCCTACGGTATCGAGAAAAAGGGTCCACACGGTTTCCTAGAGAACCCACAGGGTTTCCAATAACTGTGCTTAAAAGGTGCACCCCTTTAAAAGCCTCCGAACACATCCAAAACCATTCCAAACTCTCCAATCCTCTTCCCAACTCATTCCATGCACTTTAAATACATAAAATTTCATAAAAAAGGCCAAATACCTCATACTAGGGGTGCTATATGGATGTTGTGGGTATTTTGGTTGTTTTTTCAGCATGATTTCTATGCTTTTACCCCATACCCTTTCAAATTAATTATAACAATTTTCATCATTTATTTACATCATCTTGGTATTTGTTATAATTATTCAGCCTACATAGTTTATTTATTTTGTTTGTCCATTTATCTACTTATGCTATTGTTTATTTTTATCATATTACGTATGATACTTGTTTATATAATATTTCCCGTTGTGTAATACATTATCCTATGATGGAATAGTCTCCACCAAACATAAAAAAGGTCCTCACTACTAGTCTCCATCCTCCGAAACTTGGGGAGATATGCTTGGTGTCTTCTGGCCAACAATCATGGGTGCTATTTTAGAGGCACTCATGTTGAGAAACTACAAAGTGGTATCAAATGTGGTTTATTTAAATTTTCATTACTATTTTGGTTTGGTATATATGAGACTAAGTTTTTGTGGGTTCATGGTTTGTAGTCATGTATATGATTGATCACCCCACATTCAGGAAATTACAGAGTGTCCAAGGTTAGGAATTGATGTTCATGCATTTTTATATTATAGTTGATATGATTTCACCTAGATTGATGGTTTCGTTTCTATTTGTTATAGATTTATGGAATTTATGGAAATTTTCCCTTGTCCTGGTTCGTTGAGGATGAAACACATCCTGTATCATATTCAACACCTATAAATTCACATGCCATGCAGAGTGCCAATCCATGTAGGTGAATTTTAGTTTTACTATTGATTTAAATTGAATGCCTTGAATATAAGCCATGTCTATTATTTATTTAGCAAGCATGTTAGATATCATGTATCAGTTATATATTTAGCATGATACCCGACTATCATGCTGCCTGTCTACTATCATGTTTTACTTGTATATTGATTTTATGCGTGTTAGATAGTCTCTGTGATCAAAATAACATGCTTATATGATTTCATCATGTTTATATCTATTAGATTCTTGTAGTGACATGATAGCTAGTTTGATATGTAATTGGTTTCTTTTCCTAAAATGATTATGTGGAAATTAAATGGGAACCAAATTTAACCTATAAAGTGTATGGGTTATTTATGAATTTGTATATGGCCGCGCATATAATTGGATTATTGGACATGGGCATGTTGTTTTATGAAATGGTTTCAAATGTAAAGGGTCTAGAAATGTAACCTTTAGTGATTTCCCCATTTAGTACACTAGTGTAAGGGTTTGGTGAGTTTCTCCATGAGTTCCCTTGGAACAAAACCATAATTTAATTTTTTATGATTTATTTTATTTAGTAATGGACTTCATGATCAGATATTGAGCCTTGTGACTATAGTATGCGAGAACCCATTATGAGTCGAAGATTTCATGTTTCATAAAAGGATATCTCATGTTGGGTAGCACCGTTTGAGTGTAAATTCGATTATAATTTCATGAGTTATCTAAATTTTGGTGTTGTTCGAGAGCTGTTTTATCTATTAGGATTGTTACACTCTAAATGACCCCTTTTTTGATGTGTGGTCTTGGTATCCTTGACTTCGGTTTCTTGCTTTAACATCAGGTAATTCTTATTTTCAGTAGGTTAGACATGCCTCAGGCATGGTCAGAAGCTTCATATGACATTTTATCATCTCTTATCCACAGTGATGGATGTATCATTACATTTCCATTAGAGTTAAAAGTCATATTTTTTTCTTTATCACCTCGTGGTAATATGCATTCGTGTATGTAGTGATATCAAGTATGTAATGTAGTTCTGAAATTGATAATTTTAGTGTAATAGTTTAGCCTTGTGTTGTTAAATACATCTCAAGTCATCTTTGTAGTAGATTGAATATTGAGTTAAATGAGTCAAGCTCATCCCAAAGAACTGTATGACTTCCAGAGACTCAGGTGTTTTGCCATGCCTATCAGTTTGGTAGGGGTTTCGTACCAATTGATTAAATTTTTCCCCACTATGGTGGTACTAAACTAGCTCAATTTTGAGTAACTAGTCTATCACTTATTTTTAATGATTATTAAACTCCTACGATTGGTAATTTTATGTTAGTCCTATTAAATAAGTGTTTTTATGGGTGGAATTAATAGAACCAAAGAGAACCATTAGAGAATTGTTGGGATGACTTAAATTTTATGAGGCTTATAAACATTAAATAATGTCGGTGCATTCTCGATAGCACGTTGGTGTGGATTAAAGTTTATGAAAACTTTTAATAATGTCTCATGGGTGGGATATGGTGATTAAGCTTGGATGATCACATGATTACTCGAGTGGTAAGGTTTCATGGATCGATTAATGATGACTCATTTGCAAGTGACATCGAGTTTCTTCTTGAAGTCAACTAGTTGTGGTTCAACCATTTCTTATAGCTCTTTGGTATATTTAACTGAATTACATTAAATTCTGATTAGTGTATCCTACATAAAAATTATCGTATCCCTTATCTTCACATCATATATGTACAAAAATATAGATTCAGTCTTACATTTCACAAAATTATAAAAGCGGATAAATAATCTCTATCTTGTTTCATCCTGAATTCATGGTTCTTGTTGAATTTGATTATTTGTGAGTGATCCTTGTATTCCCATGTAGTAATTCCTTGGTCAAACCCTTATAAACAAACTGTTTCTTCTGACTTGACCGCTCGCCTGATGTCACGCTGGTCTTTGTCAATGATCTAATGTAGTGGTCTTTGCTCTTTACCAATATCTCACTAGTAAACATGGAGTATGGATTACCTTAGGTTAGTTCTATATACTCCATTCATGCCAATCCGATGTTGTAATAGATAAGTTGTTGGGCTTGGCGTTGCTTAAATCATGGAAAATCATCAGAAGATAGGTATGGACATTGGTGGACTTGTTTGTGGAAACTGAATGATACCTTGGATGAAGACATCATAGTTCAGTTTGTAAAATTTTGGTGGTCTAATCCGAGAGTCTCCTAGAATAGTCGGTTTTATTTTCTCAACTATTTTCTCCATTTCTCATGTTTCCCTCGGAATCCGAGGATGACCGCCTTGATGGGAGGTTCAAATGTTCCGATCGGTTTCTAACGGGATTGTTCGTAGAACCGGAAACATCCAATGATTCCACATCTATTCGGACCTACTTTCCAAAGGTAGGTGCTCATTAGTTTGTGGACTGATGAGGCTTATGAATTTGCATTGGTCGAGAGGATGGGAGTTCAGACTCTTCACACCTTTTTGAAGGGAATTATTTTCTACTCCGGGACTCTCATTATAGATTTAAGTTATGTTCGTGAATCCTTATTACATTACCAAGTATAAAATGAGCTTTCCTTCAGATCTAACAATCAATGATTAAATATGTAGAAAGTTTATAGAATCTTTTGTATGTATTCTAGGTTCTTCATCGATAGAGAATCATCTGTATTTGTTAGAGATTCCTGGTTAATGGTAAACTTCGACACATTTATACAGAAGTATGTTGGTCATTATGATGACCATGCTGGTTTTAAAGACACTCAGTGGGGCACTTGAAGTTTATTGTCATTCATAAGGACATGGATTATTTTAGAGTTGGGATCGAACCCGTAGACGCGCTACCTACGTATCTTTTTTTAGAAAAGGAATCAGATCCAACATAGTTTGAGTAAGGGAGTACGATTTTTATGATTGATGGATCAAAGAAGGAAGTCACAGTTACTTTTACACTCTATGCTCACGTGAGTCATGCTTGGTGTGAGAAACAAGAGGTATTGGTAAAAATTAGAAAATTGTGCCATGAAATATGCAGTCATAAGAAATAATGTGGGGCTTATGTAAGTATGACTACCTAGATAAATGAAGGCTAGGATTTACTTTTAGGGAATAAATCCAGGAACATGGTCCATAAAAGTATATGTCCTTCATGGAGATTTTGTATACTCTAACTTGGGCTTTAATCCTGAAAAGGAATCCCATATCAAGGGTAAATTAGGACTGGTTAAGAGAATTATGACTGGGGATTACTCCTGAAAAAGAGACCCATGCTAAAGGATTATAACTAGGGCTTATTCTTGAAAAGGAGGCCCATGTTAAGGGAATTAAGGTTTGGAGCTTACTCTTGAGGAGGATTCCCAAATTAAGGGACTGGGGCTTACTCCTGAAGAGGATGCCCATATTTTAGACTTGGGATTACTCCTGAAAAGGAGGCCTAGGTTAAGGGATCTGGGGCTTATTCCTAAATAGGATGCCCAAAAATTGAGGGACATGGGGCTTATTCCTAAATAGGATGCCCAGATTTGGTAACATTAAGAATTGGGGCTTACTCCTAAGGAATATGCCCATATTTGAGACTGCGTCTTACTCCTGAAAAGGAAGCCCAGGATAGGGGATCTAGGGCTTACTCTTAAGAGGATGCATAAAAATTAAGGGACTTGTGGGTTACTCCTAAAGAGGATTCCCATATTAGAGAACATACGACTGAGGATTATTCCCGAAAAGGAGACCCAGGTTAAGGATTCTCTCATATTAAAGGATGAGGTTGAATGAATGAAATATCAATCATTATTGACATAAAGATGTATAAATCACTAGGTTTTGAGAGATATTCCACAAAATTCCTTTCAGATAAGGATGTCAAATCAAGAAATCATGCCATAAAATGGCTTTGATGAGTGAATTGAAGACTGAATCATGAATAGGAAATGTTTAATGGCTTAATTGGTGTGATATGGGAAAGAAAGGTACGAAAAAAGGCAGGGGTGTGCTAGTCCTGGCAGGCGCGCAGGTACTGCGTGGGCGCACAAGTTTTGGTTGCGCAGGTCCTAGTCACGCAGGTATGCCTGCGCGACACATGGTGTACTTGAGCGATGGTTAACTAGCAGGGTAATACTTTAGCGACTTTAGGTTAATGCCTTTAGAATCCTGTTGAGGTTCTTCCAGGAGAGGGGCGTGTAGGTTCTATTGAAGGAGTAAGGCGGCGCGCAAGTGTGGCCATTTCCCTTAAGGGATGGCCACCTAGGCGTGCAAGTGTTGATGAGTTTCAACATTTAGGCCTTCGTCCCCCTCTTTAGATCTTCCGTTCTAGGTAAGAAATTACCTTATAAGTGTTCTGGAAGCTTTGTGAAGAGACTAGGGTGCTGAGAGCTCAAATATGGGTTTCTGGAAAAAAATATTCCTCGAATGGGGGGCCCATAGGGTCTATTTATAGGAAGGAGAAGACCCCAGGCGGTTACCGGGCATTTATCACTTAGGTCACGCAAGTCACTTGCGCGACCATAAGGCGTCGCGCAAGTGGACTTGCGCGACGGTGATAGAACTTGCGCGGCACAGGTGCTTTTGATCCCTTGTTCATGCCATTGTCAATTTTTGATATTTTCTTCAAAGGATGAATCAATTTGTGTTAAATCATTTCCCTTTACATTTCTTTGGACTCTGTGATGAAAAAAGGAGTGTCAAAAAAAGTCCCCCCTCAGAGTTAGATCCAGAGAGAAAAGAGGGTTTGACTCTGAGGTGAGAAGAAATAAGAAATATGGCTGTTTAATGTCATGCATGTCAGACATAAAGAGGCTAATGTTTATGGTTGAAATAGAATTGACCAAAATGGAGTAGAATTTACTCAATTCCTTGACAACTCATCTGAAAACATAGTACCATACTCATGTATGAGGGAAAATATGTAAGCTATGACTTACGAATATTTGAATCTGAGGAATGATATGAAAAAGAGATAAAATGCATTAGAAGAAGTAGTTTCCAAGAATGAAGTTACCAATATTTAACAAACCCGTAAGGGGGTTGAATTATGCAGGGCCACCTAAGGGCATTGGCTGCATAGTTAAATAAAATAGTATCTTTTGGCTAACAAGTCTGTTATGTAGACTGTTTGTGTAAGGCCACCTATGGGAACGTTCTACATAGTTAGGCAAAAGAACTCTCAAAAATTTACTTTCCTAGTGCTAAAATACAGTGAAAGTTTATGGAGATTCAAATATTCCAATGTATAGAGTTTTCTATATAGAAAAAGGTAATTGAATATGGAGAAAAGATTTCCAAACAAAATTATCGAAGAACTAGATGAATATCACTCCTACGAAGGTCTGACCCAAATGTAGGGAAGGAGAATATAAACCGTAGACTTGAATACTTTCATATCATGAAAAAGGATATGGGAAAAATATGACAATGATGGCTATGTTTGCAGATCCCTACATACTGTCATTTAAGACAAATAAGGACAAAAGAGGTATTCTTCCCAAGAATGAAGTTACCACTATTCAATAAACCCGTTAGGGGGTTGAATTATGCAGGGCCACCTAAGGGAATTCGCTGCATAGTCAAATAATAGTATCTTTTGGCTAAAAAGTCTGTTATGTAGACTGTTTATGCATAGTCTCTTATGGGTACGTGCTGCATAGTCGGACAAATGAACTCTCAGAAGTTTGACATTTTTGTGACTAGAATTAATGAAAAGGGTTATGAGGATCTGAAAATATTTAAGGTTACCATTATAACACATAAAGATGGGTATTGTTCAATGTGTACAGAGATACATAGATCAATTCTAAACATAATCATGTTGTGGCTGGGTCCTAAATTGAAATGTTGGACTTCACTACGTATCCAATAAGGATGAGAATCAAGCCATGCATAGTTCTTAAAAACATTTTAACGTCGTGTGGGAAAAAAGGATTTGAGATCTTAGTTCAGGGTCATAGAGCTTGGACCATTGTAAGAAATACACAGTGTGTGTTTTTATGTGGAATTTTCGGCCAAGGGACTGAAAATGGAATTTGGGGTTAGGCCCAAAGACTTGGGGATGGATTCGAGGGACACTCGAACGTTCCTCCGTATCCCATAAATATGGGAATCAATACCACATAGTTCTATAAATACCCTTTGTACAAATTTGGTTCATACATGTAATGGGTGAAAGGGGACTTTAGTGCAATGATGGTTTAACCCAAGATAAAAGGTCTGGGCATTGCCATGTATGCACATATTCGTTGAAATGAAACATGATTGAAAAATCAATGAAAATACTGGTTCCCTGTCAGGTGAGGGTATCAATGAAATTTGTAGTTTATTATCATACTGAAGAAAAGTGTTGTATAGTTTAACGTAGTATAACAAGGACAAATGTGAACCAATGTGATGATATTGATTCTAGGGGCGGTTTCACAAATAAACATCGTATGAGATGGAGGTGAACCGATGTGAAGAGATTGGTTTTGGGATTGAACCGTGGGAGGTTGCCTACATACCCAGCCCAGAAGGCAAGGATCAAAGTCCGTGAAGTTCAATTAAAGAATGAATTAATGATCAAGTTGTTCGTGGGGACAATGACCTAAAAATGATGTTAGGACTTACACATGGTTAGAGGCCCAGATAGAGTGTTATGGTTGAGGTTTTCTCTAAGATCACATGAGTTATACTCGGTGTGAGAAACAATAGGTAACAACAACTTTAAAGATGCATAGTTTAATGTCATGTAGGACATATAAAGGGACTATGCAGTTTAAAGTCTTGCAGTTAGGACTATTGGTGCTGCACAGTTTAGTGTCATGTAGCAGGGACAAAATACAGTTTAATGTCATGTAGGACGTATCACAAACTTTCTGTATAGTTTAGTGTCATTTAGTTAGGACGATGGGGACAATAATGTTTAACATCATGTTGGATGAAGGGGGGGATGTGAAGTTTAATGTCATGTAGTGAGGACAAAAGAGTGCACCATTTTAACGTCATGTTGGACGCATTGGGGATTTTTTCCACAGTTTAACGTCATGTTGGACAAAAAAGGGATGATACAGTTTAGCGTCCTGTTGGATGAAAGTGCGAATGGTTTAAGGTCATATGTATGGACCATGGATGGTGCAGTTTAATGCCATGCTGGACGGTGGTGTTGTTTAAGGTCATTCAGGGCCTTTGATGATTATGTAGTTTAACGTCTTTCCGGATGTAAGGGACTTTTATACGGTTTAGTTTCATGTAGTTAGGACGTCCCTGTTTAACATCTTGCGGGATGTAAGGGACTTGTAAATAGATTAGGGTCATATTCATGGACCATTGATGATGCCATTTAAGGTCATACAGGACCTAATTGCAGTTTAATGTCATACTGGACCATTTAGGGAACTTTTTCACAGTTTAACGTCATGTGGGATGAAAGTAAAAATAGTTTAAGGTCATATTTATGGACAGTTGCTATATAGTTTAACGTCATATAGTAAGGACAAACTGGTGCCGCATAGTTTAGTGTCATGTTTGCAGGGACAAAGTACAGTTTAATGTCATGTAGGACGAATGTAAGGACTTTTGTATAGTTTAGCATCATGTAGCTAGGACGATGAAGGTGACACAGTTTAACGTCATGTTGGACGTATGTGCAAATAGTTTAGGGTCATATTCTTAGACCGTTGATATATAGTTTAATGTCATATAGCAAGGATGAACTGTTTCCGCACAGTTTAGTGTCATGTTGCGGGGAAAAAATACGGACTTTTCAGTTTATACAAAATACTTGTTCAAAAATATGGCATTGGTTGGAGTAGTGATGCGTTCTCCATCCATTGAGATTAATGAATAAGCTCCATTATTGTAGACCCTATGTACTGTATAAGGTCCTTCCCATTTTGGCTAAAGCTTGGGAGGTTTCTTTCCTGGTATCATTGGAGTTCTGAGAAATAATACCAATTCTCCCTGAGTGAATGAACGAAGACGAACATTTTTGTTAAAATCTCGTGCTAATCGATTCTGATATACTTCCAAGTGGTGCAAATTGAACAATATTTTGTCATCTAATCATTCCAATTCATTCAATCACTTTTCAGATTGTTCATCTGTAGATGATTGATCCCAAATGACAACTCTGAGTGAGGGTAGTTGAACATCAATGGGAAAGACGGCTTCCGTTCCATATACCAATGAATATGGAGTTGACCGAGTTGCAGTGCGGGTGGTAGTCTGATAAGCCCAAAAATCATGAAAGAGTTTATCAGGCCATGACCTCTTATCTTTATCCACCATATTTTGTAGTGTATTTGAAAGAGTCTTGTTAAAGGCTTCTATCCAGCCGTTGGCTGCTGCATGATACCGATATGAATGGTTGGATTTGATGTTGTATTCTTGATACAACTTCTTCATCTCAGATGAATAGAAATTGGTGCCATTTTCCGTCAATATGGTATGAGGGACACCAAGTCTGGTAATGATGTTAGTCTTGATGAATCTAACAATGCATTTAGAACTTAGTTCCTGGAGAGTTATTGCCTATACCCATTTGGAAAAGAAGTCAGTAGCAGTAAGAATATACTTAAACTGCCTAGCTATAGCCGAAGGGTAAGGTCCCACCACATCGATTCCCCATATGGCAAATGGCCATGATTATTTAGCTGTATAAAGCAACTCTGGAGGCTGGTGAATGAAGTTGGCATGTACTTGTCATGAATGACACTTCATTGTGAAATTGACACAATCTTAAATCATTGAAGACCAAAAGTATCCAAGCCTTCGAACCTGATCAGATAGTCTATGTCCAGACTGTTGGGCACCACAGACTCCTGCATGCACTTCTTTTTTGACAGCCATTGTCTCTTCACCATCAATGCATCTGAAGAGAACTCCATCAAAACCACATTTGTAGAGAATTTTCTCTTCGTGATCTGGGATATCATAAAGAGTAAAATTGACCACACATCGCCGGATTTGTTCTTTCTCAGCTCTATCAGGTGGAAGTGCCCCATTTTGGAGGTATTCCCTAATAGGTGACATCCATCATGTAGTATGACCATACGGTTCAGGAATGGGACAAATTTCATTAATTTCCTCTGTCCTGATTTGAACATAAGTTGAAGTTGCAGGACGGTGGGCTATACTGATGGTTTTCACATCCCAATTTGGATATGCCAGAGCTATGGCTATATTAGCCAATGCATCAGCTAGGGCATTTTCTGATCTTGGGACATAAGAAAATGTCGGTTCCAAAGGGAATTCCGCCATTAACTCTCAGACGTAATCATACAAAGGGATTAGTTATTATTTTCTGATGGAATAATCCCCATTGACTTGTTTGATTACCAGGTCTGAATCACCTTTCACATTTAAGTGATTCACTTGTGCTTGAATTGCTAACTCCAAACCTAAGATGAGAGCTTGGTATTCTGCTTCATTATTGGTACCACCTTCCCACAATAAGAAGGAATAAGGTCACACTGCCTTTTCTGGAGAAATGATCACAATTACTAAACCAACATTGTTGAATTTAGGACTTTCCATTTTCCTCCCTGTTGGACTTCTGGAAGCAGCATCAAAATACATTTCCCATGCCTAAGGAATTTCTTGAATAGAGAAGACTTCCTCATCAGGGAGTTCAAAACCTGAATATGTGTCTTCACCTGAAAGGTGTTTGGCTAGGAAATCAGCCAGAGATTGGCCCTTTATCACCTTTTGAGACACATACTGAATGTCAAATTGTGGCAAAATAACTGCCCACCTTTCCAGACGTCCTGTAAGCATTGGACGACTTAGGATAAATTTGAGTGGGTTATTGTGAGATACCAATTGGACCTCGTGATGTTGTAGGTAGTGTCTCAACTTCTGAACTGCAAAGATTAATGCCAGCCAGCACTTCTCAATACTTGAATAATGGGTTTCTGCTTCAAGCATGGTTTGAATGAGATAGTAGAGGCTGTTTTCATTCTCAGCATCATTATTTTGAGCAAGAAAGGCACCTAATGATCGCACTAGAGCTGTCACATAGGGGATAAGTGGTCTTCCTTCAACAGGTGGCATGAGTACCAGTGGACTCAAGAGGTATTTCTTGTGAATAACGAATGATTCTTGAAATTCTTCAGTCCACTGGAAAGTGACTCCCTTATTCATCAATTTGGTGAAGGGTAAACTTTTACCTGCTAAATTGGCAATGAAATGCGGAATATAGGCTAAGTGTCCTTGAATTCATCTTAATTATTTCAAATTTTGAGGAGGTGACATACCAAGTATTGCCATGGTCTTCTCAAGATCGACTTCAATACCACGATGGCATACAACAAAGCTGAGAAATTTTCCTGAGGTTTCCCCAAAAACACATTTTAAGGGGTTCGTCTTCAAATTATGTTGTCGAAGCTTGTAGAATATGACTTCCAAATAAGCCAAGTGATTAGAACGTTGTTTGGATATAACTACCAAATCTTCTACATAGAATTCAACAATCTTTCCTAAGAAGGGTTTGAAGATACGATGCATGGCACACTGATAAGTTGCACCTGCATTCTTTAAGCAAAAGGGCATTACCCGGTAGCAAAACACACCCTGAGGGGCTTTGAAGGATGTAGATTCCACATTTTCTGAGGCAATTCAGATCTGATTATATCTAGAATATCCATCCATGAAAGAAAGTGCTTCATAGCCATCTGTTTCATTAGTTAAATGTTCTGTAATCGGAACTGGGAAATCATCTTTAGGACAATGTCGATTAAGATCTCTGAAATTGTTGAAAATTCTAATTTGTCTATTCTTTTTATTTACATAGACAATATTTGCCAACCATTTCGGATATTGAACTTTTCTGATGAAGTAATCTTTGATAATCTTATCCACTTCAGCTTCAATTTTGGAAGCATAACTTGGGTGTGTTCTTCTTGCGGCTTGCTTAAATCCTCTATGTTCTTCTTGTAAACCCAAATGATGAGTAGCAACATCCGGATCATGCTCAAGAATTTATATATAGTTCCAAGAAAAAATATCTCTATTTCGCTTTTGAAAAGAAATATACATCTCTTGCTCTTCAAGAGTCATGGCCGCACTGATTAAAGTGGGGCGTGGATCTCATTTTGTACCCATATTTATTTCTCTGTGTTCATCCACTGTGGTTGAGATACCCTCTTCAAATGCTGGAGGAGCATCTCTGAGATCTTCTTCTTCTTCTTCATCAGGTGTTATTTCTTCTGTTTCAACTTGCATAGTAGATGATAAATTAGAATTCTCATGATCTGAAGAGATGTCAAAATTATCATATTTTGAAGAAGAAGCTTCCATTTCTAACCCGATTGATGATGAAGTGTCTTCTTTGGGTAATAAAGAGGATATGATGGATTGAGAATCGAAATCATTGTTCACCTCTGATGAAGCTATAATTTCTTCTGGTCTAATTGGTGAAGCATAGACTTGTTGGATTTCAACATATGAAACGAAGACATCACCATTTGTGCTTTCATAACTGCTTGGTAGATTACCAATTTCTCCCATGTTGTCTGGCTCGATTGCCGTAATTGACATTATGGATCCTTCCATAAGAGTATTTTGATTTGGGTCTATCTTGTCAATTTGACTAATAGGAAACACATAATCTGTACTCACATGTGTAAATGGATTTACTGGAATTTTTTTCCAAACCATATGGAGCATTAACTTTGTTAATCTCCTTTGTTATGGATTTCTCCCTTTGCTTCATGTGATAGAATTCTGCCTCAATGTATTGAGACTCACATGTCTTTAATGGGGCCTTATCACAATACAACGTCCCAAATTGACCATCGAAACAATATTTGAGGCACCGATGGTATGAAGATGGGATGGCTGCAAGTTGATGTAACCAGGGTCTTCCAAGAAAAATGTTGAAGGCTGAGTCTTGATCAGCAACCATGAAATATGAATTGGATACAAGATCTCCAAACTGAGTTCTGAGTGTATCTTCACCCAGTGGTTCTTGTCCATTTTTATCATATCCCTGTAGCATCATGGTGGAGGGATATAAATCAGATTTTGTGAGGCCCAATCAACGAAGCGTATGAATGGGCATGAGGTTGACTCCTGAACCATTGTCAATGAAAACTCTTTGAACATCCACTCCATTGGCTTTTCCAGACAAATACAGTGGTATAATATGTCCATGCACAACATCATCTTCATCATTATGAGTAAAGGAAATTATTTCATGGCATTCTGTAGGATTATTCTCTATGTGATAGACTTCAGCTGCAACAATTTCAGTTTCAAACTCCCGAGGACTTGACAAAGCCTCGATGAGTGCTTCCTGAAGATCTTTTGACAGATTCAGAGCATCCAGAATTGATAACGTGGCCGGTACATGGGCCAAGTGTTTCAATATATCATACTTTTGATCTAGAGGTCTGCGTTTCCCAATAGGAATATGTGGTTTAGCAGGTACCTTGGATGCAGATGCTTTGGAAGTTGAGGCATCTTGTATTGGGATAGGAGTAGGCAATATTCCTGGTTTTGGAAGATTAGACCAATTAGATACATTTACATGCTCATAGGAAGAAGATGAAACCTTAAATCGGTCTTCCAAAATAACTGTGCCAGGACTGAATTTTCTATTGGTAGAAGAACTTGATTGTTCTTGCTGAGCTCGCTGAAGGGCTCTACCACAAGTTTCTGTTGCGTACACAGTTCTAGTAGGGGTATAATTGGAATAGTGGCTTATGAATGATCCACATCATCACCTGTATACTGAGCCCCTGGAACATCCTCTGATTCCTCTATTTGATACAGTGAATTCAGGCTCATCAAAATTGAAACTGCGACTGGCATATAGATCTGTTAATTGAATCTTATTAACAGAACTGAAGATTAAAACTTTTTCTGATGAAGACTCTACCTAATTAGCATGTTTAGGCTGTGTTGTTTAGTGGGGCAGTGCCTGCGGCTTTGAAGTAGATGGTATGATGTCTGCCAAAGTCAGAGACAACTAAGGATTTGACACATACTCATCTTCTTCTGATTCCTTTTCTTTCTTTGAATCATGTAGTTTCTTTGAGGACATTCCCTCTTACGAAGAGGGATTTGCCGCAACATTAGTGGAAGAAGACACAATTGGTTTCTTTAATTGTGTTTGAAAAATAGCACGAGTTCGATGGATTGACTTTCTGACCATCCAATCATCATACTTTTGTGTATTTTTGCTTTTTAATTCCTACCATTCAACTTCCTCCTCAGGAACTGTAGGAGTGACACATGCTACCTGGGCTGAGGAGCCTTTCATTGTGACCTGTCCCGAGTCGACAATCTTTTATAGGAGGTCTTTGAAGACAAAACACTCCTGGATTGGATTCCCCAATATTTGATGAAAAGGAAAATAATTAGGATGGTCTTCATCTCCTTTCTTGTTTGGCCTCTTGTGTATTGGTAATTAAACCAAATTGTTTTCCAAAGCCGAAATGAAATAACCAGGAAGTTGTTCATTTCGGAAATAATATGTTTTGCTCTTCAAATCCTCAAATTGTTATTAACTTTGATCTTTTTGATCATCTGGATGAAAAGGCCTTTGTTGTTGGCGCTCAGAAAGTGGAGACCTTCGAGAAGATGAAGGTTTTGAGGTAGAAATAGGTATAGGTGCTTGTTTAAGCATAACTGTAGCAGTTTCTTGTTTACCCATTCTCCTTCCTGGATCTGATGGAATATCACGAGATTTAGCCATAGCCTGTATAAGGGAATCTTCAATCTGCCGAGAAATTGAAGTAAGGACTCGAAACCCTCCTGTGTATTTCACAGGGATTAACGGCATGCGTCATTCGTCATGCAGATTTTCCACATATATTGGCAACAATTCTTCTTGAGGGAGTGGTAAACTCAATGAATATGTCAATCCATTCCATCAAGAAATGAAATTAGAGACCCTTTCATTCTCCCTTTACTTACAGTTTGTAAGATCGAAAACTGTTGTCTTTGTCATAGTTGAGCTAAACAGAAGGAGGAATTTTTGGTTAAGATCCTCCCATCCGGTAATTGATCGGGATTGTAAGCTTGTATATGAAACAAAAGCTGGTCCTTGTAAGGTTCGCACGAAGCATCTGAGTTTCACTACTTCTTGCTGCTCTGGAGTTCCCATCATAGGATCGCAACAAGACACGTAATGCGTCAAATGTTTTTCAGGATCACCCGATCCATTGAAAATAGGGAATACAGGGTTCCCAAAAATGGTTGGAGGAGAAATTGAATCTACCCATTCAGGGTAAACATTCTTTTCTAGTTGAACTTGCGCACACTTCCCTTCCATAGTTTCTAATGGAGCTGTTAATGACTGAATAATAGTTATTAACTTTTGAGAAACATCCAGTTGAACATGTACTTGGGTAGGTGCAATGACTGGAGCTTGGACAGATGTGGCGATTGGTGCTGCAACTGATGGTAGCACTGCCAAATGTTGTTGCACTTGACCCATAGTATTAGACCTATGAGGGTGTACTGATAGAGCATGATATTCTTCATCCATCTTAGTAGCTGCAACAAATTTCATTGGCTGACTGACTCCAGCATGCTTAAGAAGAAGACTACTCTGAAGTAGTTCTACATTCAACCTTCTTAATTATTTCACTTCTTCCTCCTGTTGTGCAAACCTCTGCTCTAGTGAGAGCGATTTACCTTCACCAGAGGAATGATATGTAACCTAGTTCTTTAGCTTCCCTTTGTTAGATCATTTTCAGAGAGGGGGAAGTGGCTTACTTGAAGGATTACCTAGGTTCTGAGTAATCCTTTGACTTCGTGTACGCACACCTTCTTCATTTGTGTTGGTGCGTACATCTTCTTGAGCAGGAACCTCTTCATCTAAGTCCCCTGAGTGAGCCTCATTTGGTGGATCAACAACAACGACATTGATGACATTGATTGATGCATAACTCATTGCATCCCTTCAATCAACATTTATGTGATATTGTCTTCTTTCATGTCTTTGATGAGACATTTCCTTTTGTTGATCCGATCCCTCAGGAACTTCTTGACGAACCGTAATTTGGAGGGAATCTCCTGATAATTTGGTTCTTCATTCCTCTTAAGGATTCTTCCCCAATCAAGAAAAGACCGAATTTCTCTGAGGAGGGGATTGATGATTTGAAAAAGTCCCTAGTCCAGTGGATTGGGGCTGTTCCTGCTATCCTCGCTCAACTCCCCGAATCCTTTTTGTTGATTTCGATGGTTGGTTTAAAATAGTCCCCAGTCTGGCAAGCTTGGGTGGTTCTTGACATGCTATGTCTGAGACTTTCTTGAATGTCCTCCTGATCTTGTGATCCTTATTTAAGAAATTAGCTATATGCATTAACCTACATCCGCTTTTGTCTCCAGGTTAAAAAGACCGTTGGATGATTTCTAACACTTCAATCATTTGGTGACGTGCTTTCTCCAAATGAGAGGCATGTTCAATATTCTCGTTTGCTTGATGGAAGAGTAATTCAACAACTTGTTCTCTGTATTCTTGATTTTGAGAGGAACTAGTGGAAGCCTGTTCTTGGGAAAGCTTTTGACTACAAAAAAAACCCATTTATTGTGGCCGGCCATGGGAAATAACAATTCATGAGACCATTTTCAGTGGGCTTTGCTGACTGGAGAGCACTGTGAAATGATGTTCTCCATGAAAACCCCATCCTCTGACAAGAATACTATATGGGACATTGGAAATTAACTGACGCAATCTTCTTAGTGCGCCAAGGCATGAACATTGAAGGGATCTCTACTACTTTTAATCCTTCGGATATTTGTAGAATGATAGAGATGCCAAATCAATCTGATGTTGTAACCCTTCTATTATCTTAATAATATTTTCATATTCATCATAAGATAATACTTTCTTTTTTCAACTGACAAAGAGTTTTCCATATGTTGTGACTAATATCATGAATTTCATCTTCCGTCAACATTTCTGGAATATTATATTGAGAGTCAGCCAGAGGCCAAAACATGACTGGCACTTCACCTTTCGCCAGTTGTTTTCTCATATTCAGCATTTCCTTTTTATCATTTGATGATGATTCTTCTAACTGATTTTACTAGAGTTGGTGTTTCCTTGTTGCATCATTGGATTCAATAGGATTGGTAGAGAAATCATTGATCAAACTAGAAGATGCATGACTTAGGGGTGGTTTGGAGAATGACCTACACCCTGGGATATCTTCTGATTGAGAAAGTATTTCACCTGCTAGCGATGAAGCTTTAGACATGACTGGTTTCACATTTTCAAGAGCCTCAAGATAAGAGGGCTTTCTCGGAACTACATTTTCCACTAGAGGATTTTTCGGGAAATGTGCATCACAACTATGGAAAAGACTTTCACAGCAAACTTCATCATAATGGGGAGGACCACCATAATGGGTTACAACAAAAGATGAGATCTCTTGCTCCATGGTCTTCTGACCAAATAGAGGATTCCTGTGGCTCTCATTTGAAGATGAAACTTCGAGATCGACCGAATTGTCATGAAGTAAGCCTTAATGAGGAAGTGTCTGTTGAAGACCTTCGGAATTAATGTTCCCACTATTGGGAACTGAGGGAGTAGAATCTTGAATTCCAATAGATAATTGTCAGAGGGCTTCAAGAACTCCAGCATCGAGTAAGGCCTTATTACAGATTGGCTCTTGATCTCATGACTGTGCTAGGCAGGTCTTTTTCTTAGATGCTTTCTTACTCTCCTTGGAAACCACTTGTTGACGAAAGTGGCTGCTCTGAGTAGGTGTATGTGCCTGATCAGGAATTATGGTTAGGTTAGGCTAACGATCTCCTCTCAAATCAGTTGTATTTGCCTGACTTGGTCATCCGAATGATATGGGAGAGTATTCCCTATAACCCTCTTGGACTGGAACAGATGTGTGTGTCTATTTCGGAGTGAATTATTGATGTATCACTCCACTGGTAGAGATAGATTTATGTGTCTTTCCCGGAGATGCTGCTGAAATTGTTATAATATCCTGACAGGCATCCAGAATATGAGCAAGTATTTGGTTCTGCTCTTTTACCATTGATAGAATATTCTTGGTGACTTCAGCTGCCGAAACGGGAATATACGTCCATTACGGGCATGGAGTAGGTGTATGTGCCTGCTCCTGTCCTCCTCTTCCTATCAGTGAATCCTGACAGTACACAAGTGTGGGGTAAGAGAGTTGAGTCTTCCTCCTATTTGTTTTTGGGGCCTTCCGACTAACTTATCTGAATTCTACCAAGAGAGACAGTTGGTAGGCTTGATTAATACTAGCAAGTGTATGTGGCTGATGATTGCACTTCGCCAAATGTGGTTGACGAGATCCATCATATGTAGTCAGACGAGCCTTCTGACTAGCTGTTGTTGTATAAACAGGTGTATGTTCCGGACTATAGTACTCCGAAGGAATGGCCAGGCGGGATTGGCATGATGCTGCCTGATGATTCTGCTGGATAGCGTAATTAATGTAGGTAGGTGTATGTGCCTACTCATTGCTTGCCACCAAGATAGGTTGGTGGACTTCTTCGGAGATGGTAGAGATGAGAACCTGCTCACTGTTGACCGGAGTCCGCCTCTGGTGGTTCATCTTTGCTTTCTCGGGTTCAAGGAACCTGAGCCGAACGCCTGGAGTTGGTACCCTCATCATGATGAGGGCGCACTGCCGCACGAGTCTGGCGACTATTGTTAGTGGGATCCCTCAAGAAGGACTCATGTCTATTTGAATTAAGGTCCTGAGGGACCTGCTCATTCACCTCCCCAGAATAAGGGAGCGAATGGTGATTGCGTTCCGGGGATAAAGACCCGAAATGGTTAGAGACGGTAGTCAGCACCGCCTGCTTCGTGATCACTGGACGTTGTTGTCCGGACGACTGATGTGAGTTATTTACTTGGATGTCTTGTCGGGCAGCCTCCAGAGTTGGGATGGTACCGTGTTGACGGTACTCATTAACCAGTGTGTTTGATACCCAGCATTGAAGATGCTGAGTAGGTTATATCATCCTAAGAGTGGACGATGATCTAGTAGGAGTAGCAGTAGTGGCATTTGTAGCAGCAGTATTCATAGGTGTGAACTTGAGAGTAGCCACTCTTAGAAATGCAGAAGATCTTGGAAAAGGAGTTTCTGTTTGATATACTAGACGTAATGAAGATAAATTTATCCACTACATCTTTTGGATGAGCACATATGTGAATGATTGTTTTTGTTGGCCCTCTCATTGAGTTTTAAATAGAGTCCTAACAATTAGGAAAAACATCATTTTAACTTGGTTAAGAATTCATGTCGGGTTCACAATTTTTGTTTCCCTTGGAATTCGGGGATGACCGCCTTGATGGGAGGTTCAAAAGTTCTGATCGGTTTCTAACGAGTTTGTTCGTAGAACTGGAAACATCCAATGATTCCACATCCATTCGGACCTACTTTCCAAAGGTAGGTGATCATTAGTTTTTGGATTGATGAGGCTTAGGAATTTTCATTGGTCGAGATTATGGGAGGTCATACTCATCACACATTTTTGAGGGGAATTATTGTCTACTCTAGGACTCTCTTTATAGATTTAAGTTATGTTCGTGAATCCTTGTTACATTACCAAGTATAAAATGAGCTTTCCCTCAGATCTAACAATCAATGATTAAATATGTAGGAAATTTAGAGAATCTTTTGTTTGTATTCGAGGTTCTTCATTGATAGAGAATCATCTATATTTGTTAGAGATTCTTGGTCAATTGTACCCATCGACACATTTTTACAGAAGTCTCTTGGTCATTATGATGACCATGCTAGTTTTAAATCCACTCAGTGGGGCACTTGAAGTTTATTGTCATTCAAAAGGACATGGATTATTTTAGAGTTGGGATCGAACTCGTAGACGGGCTACCTATGTATCCATTGTTTATAAATAGAATTTGAACCCACGTAGTTCGAGTAAGGGAGTATGATGTTTATGATTGATGGCTCAAATAAGGATGTCACAATTACTTTTACAATCTAAGCACATGTAAGTCATGCTCAGTGTGAGAAGAAAGAGGTATTGGTAAAAATTAGACAATTGTTCCATGAAAGATGCAATCATAAGAAATAATGTGGGGCTTATGTATGTATGACTACCCAGATAAATGAAGGTTAGGATTTACTTTTAGGGATGAAATCCAGGAACAGGGTCCATAATGGTATATGTGCTTCATGGAGATTTTGAATACTCTAACTTGGGTTTTACTCCTGAAAAGGAATCCCAGATCCAGTGTAAATTAGAACTAGTTAAGAGAATTATGACTGGGGCTTACTCTTGAAAAGGAAACCTAGTCTAAAGGATTATGATTGGGGATTATTCCTGAAAAGGAGGCCCAGGTTAAGGGAATTATGGTTTGGGGCTTACTCCTAAGGAGGATGCCCAAATTAGGGGACTGGGGATTACTCCTGAAGAGGATGCCCATATTTGAGACTGGAGATTACTCCTGAAAAGGAGGTCCAGGTTAAGGGATATGGGGATTATTCCTAATTTGGATGCCCAAAAATTTTGGGACTTGGGGCTTTTTCCTAAAGAGGATGCCCAGATTTGGGAACATTAAGAATTGGGGCTTACTCTTAAGGAAGATGCCCATATTTGAGACTGGGCTTACTCCTGAAAAGGAAGCCCAGTTTAGCGGATCTGGGGCTTACTCCTAAGAGGATGCCCAAAAATTAAGGGACTTGGGGCTTACTCCTAAAGAGGATGCCCATATTATAGGACTTACGACTGGGGATTATTCTTGAAAAGGAGACCTAGGTTAAGGATTCTCTCCTCTTAAAGGATTAGGTTGAATGAAGGAAATCTCACTCTTTAGTGACATTTAGATGTATAAATCACTAGGTTTTGAGAGATATTCCAGAAACTTCCTTTCAGATAAAGAAGTCAAATCAAGAAATCATGCCATAAAATGTGTTTGAAGAGTGTCTTGAAGACTGAATCTTGAATAGGAAAGGTGTAATGGCTTAAGAGGGTTGAAATGGGCAAGAAAGGCACCAAAAAAGGTAGGGGAACACAAGTCCTGGCAGGCGCGCAGGTACTATGGTCACGTAGGTTTTCCTGCGTGACACATGGTGTACTTTCCCATTGGTTAACCAGTAGGGTAATACTTGAGAGACTTTAGGTTAAGACCTTTAGAATCCTCTTGAGGTTCTTCCTGGAGAGGGGCGCGCAGTTTTTATTGAAGGAGTAAGGTGGCACGCAAGTGTGGCCATTTCCGTTAAGGGCTGGCCACCTAGGCACGCAAGTGTTGAAGAGTTTCAACAGTTAGGCCTTCCTCCCCCTCTTTAGATCTTCCGTTCTAGGTATGAAATTACCTTAGAAGTGTTTCAGAAGCTTTGAGAAGAGACTAGGGCGCCGGGAGCTCAAATCAGGGTTTCTGGAAAAAAAATCCTCCTCAAATGGGGGGCCCCACAAGGTCTATTTATAGGCAGGAGAAGAACCCGGGCGGTTACCGGGTGGTTATCACTTAGGTTGTGCAAGTCACTTGCGCGACCATAAGGCATCGCGCAAGTGGACTTGCGCGATAGTGATAGAACTTGCGCGACACAGGTGCTTTTGATCCCTTGTTCATTCCTTTATCGATTTTTGAAATTTTCTTCAAAGGATGAATCAATTTGTGATAAGTCATTTCCCTTTACATTTCTTTGGACTCTGTGACGAAAAAAGAAGCGTCAATAGCTCAATGGAACGATTTGGGGAGGACCGTAACTAGAATTTCGTAAGATGAGATGTGTACAGTTTTTGTTGTATGTGATTTTAATTAAAACATGGGTTGACTTGGGCTCTAAGGCCGATGGGAAATTTATTGATTTATCCATTTTGTGAATCATGCATAATGTATCGCCAGATTTATTAAGGTCATGTTTAGTAGGAAATTTTTATGGTGGAAATTTTTGTGGCTTGGAATGTTTCCCTTTATAATGTTATAGCCTAATTTGGTATGTACCTTTGGCATGATGTTTAACAAGATGATTACGTGGCCATGTCTCTAGCTAAATGGGATTAGGTAAGTTTCATCTCAGTGTCTCATTTGGATTTACGAATTTTCTTAGATCTGAATTTCTTATGTTCTTCTTTTTTAACCAATGCATGAATGTGCTTTGGGAGATTAAATATGGGACATGACCTTTTGTGTGAGACATTATGACCCTTGTTGGACGAGTTACTGTAGAATTATTCAAGAAGGCTTCTCGGGGATGATATGTTATAAGGTGGGAATTTTGTAACATCCCTTTTTTTGAACCGGATGATAAAATATAAGGAAATTATAATTTTCTGTCAAATGGGCTAGACGTTTTCAAAACCAAGCATCAGAACATTTTTTCGGATAGTTGACACTGCAATGTTTATTTTAATGAAATATAATTAAATTAATTAGATTAACGTTTAAATGGGAATAAATTAAATTAAGGTTAAAATCCTTCTTTAGAACATTGAAATATTCAATGAATTATTTTTGGAGATAGAAACTGAGTCATCATGGGTTTCCGAGACCCATAGACCTTTTACATTGATAGAATATAAATATTAAATATATTTTCTCAGTAGGAGTTAATTTTTTCCAAATAAATGAAATAACTCTCAATATGTGTTTCAAATAATAAATAAATGACCAACAATTGATCCAAAATTCTAAGTTTACCCTAAGTAGAGTAAAACATTAATGCATGTCGGGTGTTTGGAAACCTCACCCATGATAATAACCTCAGTGATTTTAATTAATTAATTATTTTATCTTATGTAATAAATAATTATTTTCTCATAAACGGTGCATCATATGTGAAATCTAAGACCATCGTTTGGTCCAAAATTTTATTGTCACCCCAAGTAGGGTATTATTTCTACGCGCATCAGACGTTTATTCAAATTCCACATGAATATCAATTTATTGGTTTATAAATAATTAAATTTGTGTTAGAAATAATATAAATAATAATATTATTAATAATATTATTTGTGAAGAAATAAAATAAAGAAAATATAATTTCACAATTAATTAATAATATTTTGTTGTAAATAATAAGTGTGAAATATATTAATGGTGATATTATTAATTGTTCCAATAAAAATAAATATGTGGATTCAATATTAATTTAATAAATATTATCCTCTTTTTAATTGTTGTTTTATTTAAATTATTAATGATGTCATTGATGAGTTGTATTAAATAATATGAACTTTTATTATTGTTATTATTATTAGATTGGTTAAAAACCATGGTGCATATATCTAAGATGTATATATATGGGTTAAATATATATGTATATATATACATATTGAGGCATATATATATGTATATATAGATGTATATATATATAAATCGTATATATATATATATATGGGTGGAAAATTATTTTTGGGTTAGATAAATCATTTTTAAATTTACCATTTAATATCTACTGTGTGGCTAATTTATTAACTTCAATGTTTTTATAAAAGTTTTGATTAAACTATTTTTGATGATAATTATAACAAAAATTTAATAATAATAATAAAATATTTGTGTTTCTATGATTATTATCAATCAGGTAAAATAATATTGTTGTGTAAATATATATATATGTGGGTGTGTAGGTTTAAATAAATAAATAAATGCGTATATATTTTCTTTACCTGGAAGCCAGTTGCGGGACCCAATTAGATATTAAATTATTTAAATAGTTCCATGACATTTATTTAAAATAATACATTGTGATCTAGCACAAGGTTCAAGTAATAATAATTAAAAAGGATTAAAAAGAATAAAAATAAATTTAAATAAATTAGAAGAGATAAAAAATAATTTAAAAAAATAAAAAAATAAAAATCTTACACGAGAAAAGTAAAAATAAAAAATAATGTGTTTATCCATTTATATTATTTTTCTTTATTTTCCCCTTCTCTTCCCTTTTGTGTTATTTTAAAATTTTTTATTATTTTCTTTTTTTCATTTCATTATTCTTCATTCTATACATTTTTTCCTTTCCCTTTTTTAATATCTCATCTTTCTCTCTCATGAGCGTCATGCTCCCTCATCTAAAACTGGGATGCCCCACCTCAACTCTTTAGAAGCATGTTGCACCTTCGATTCATCTCAATTTTCAACGTTGTTGAAAGCACTGTGAATATCCCAGTAAAGATAATATTTCACACCATGAATCATTTAGTTTCTTCCATTCTTCATCATGCGAGCTGCCATTGATGTTTTTTACATAAAAGAGGGATCCTTATTAATTCCTATATTTTCTCCCATTTTGTTGCATCTTTTAGATTGTATGTTTGTGCCACCGTCTAGTGCCCATTGGTGATACTCAATTTTACTCAATATATTTTAATTAAAATGATTTTCTTGACTATTGTGACGGTATTTGAGGAGAAATATCTTGTTTAAATAGTTTCAACATCACTAGATACCCCTCTGGTTTTGAGGACATAATCATTCTAAATTTAGTTGGCCCCGAATAATTAATTTATAATTTTCACATGTTTTCAAGACCCTCATTTGTTTAGTTTTAATATCAAATAAATTATTTAGTATAAATGTGAACCATAAATGTTTATGTTTTATTAGATTATTAAGTCATATTGATTCCTTGTTATTATTATTACCATCCTATGATATTATAATAGAAAAAAATTAATTCTTATTCTAATTTAGTAGATAAAGTATTTTAACTTGATAAACCAAGGACTATGATTTTATATTAATTGATTTATTTATTTGCTAAGTGATTAATTTCAGGTTTTGAAATAAAACACCACTAATGTATATGTTCTACTTTCAATCCAAAATTTAATTTTTTGGGATTTTTATGAATTTTTGGGTGTTGATACATTGATTATCATACATATATTTAGTTGTGACTATTGGGCTTGAATAATCAGGAAGGTCGTTGATTTTAGTAGATTAAATTGATTTCTTTCAATTATAAATATGTACTATGTGATATCTACTTCATTGAAATATTATTAAATTTATGGTGGGAAGAGAGAATGCGTGATACATATTAAAGAACCATGCATGGAGTCTCCATTTCTGATTGGTTGCGACACTACATGTAGGGGAGGTGATGTCTTAGGCTTTTCCAGATGATGGTTTCCCTAGGTTTTCTAGATATTCATGATTTATACTTGTTCCTTAAGGGACAATCAAGGATTGAGCTATATGAAAGTGGGTGGTGATACTTGACCCCTTATGTGTGATAAGTAAGAATGAATCATGATAAACCAATGCCTCAAGTGAAAGTGTGTGTATAATAGTTTTACATACTTGTAATAATTACACAAGGGTGCATTGGTATTTCACTATATCATCACATGGTAGTTGAAAATAGTCATTTCCGCACTCCTCATTTCACACTCATAGGGGATATGAATGGTTTAATTCACTTTTTTCTTAATAAACAAATATGAAAATTAAATATTAGAACCAATTGAAACCTATGATATTCCCTATATATTTGAGATAAACCTAAATTATCATGGTATGATAATTCAATGGTTATTAAAAATTTTAAAGGTCTAGATGCCAATTTTGAAAATTTTTGTTATTGGAATATAATGTGAGCAATGATCTTTTGGTGAAACATTTATGGGAATATAACACTTGGGATGTGTTTAGTTTTATTGGAAATTATATTTAATGATTTTTATTTTAATATTTTATGAAAATTATTTTATTTATATTGATAACCATTATCTAAAATGTGGTCATAAATGATGAAGTCATAATATTTGATAAAAATTATTTTCTTTTTGAAAAAAATAACACATGTAGAAAACTATTTGGGTTAAAAAGTTAATTTTTGGCCCATTTTATTTTTGATGATGTTCATCATATTTTTTCACAATAAATGAATTATATTAATATATTTTTTATTAAAATGAAAACCCCCATGTTGGGAAAGAACATGTCACATCAGGTAATATTGCAAGGGTTGTACCCACAATTTATGGTTGACAAGGGAATGGTTCCTACCACTTAACTATGCTATGACTTGTTTAGTAGGACATATTTTATGTAAAAATATTTATGGACAAATATTATGTTTATTTTTGGAATCATATTTTTGTATCAATTTTTTTTACATTTTCATAGGATTAATGAAATTTAAATTAATGTTTTATTGTTTTAACATATATATAGACATTAGGTATAAAAAACAATTATATGGGATGAATGTAATTAAATTTTCATCAATATACATTAAAAGATGTTAAATCACCATTAAGGTTAAAAATCCATTAATTTATAGAATATTGAGGTTAATTGGGATGCAGGGTTATTTATTTTTGTAATAATATATGTTAAACCTTTGGTTGAAATTTTTATGTTAAATAAATTATTTATTCATACGAACGTTTAAATTTTTTTGTTATCATCATACACTGTCTGTTTAAATTTTACATTTTTGGTTAATATTTAAATAAGGGGGGGATACATTCTCATTCATTTATAGTCTTCATTGTCTATTTATAGTAAATTTTAGTGCTTCTTGAAACCATATCGATGTTGAATACTCACCCTTTCATGAAAAATTATAGATTATGGTGAAATGTTATTAAGAGATTAACTTTTTCTGTGAAATTTAATATATTTTACAATTTTCATCATTGAGATAATACATTTATTCTATAACGAAATGAAAATGTTATTAAAATTTCTCCTATTATGTTTCAAATCTGATGAATCAATGTTCATTTAACTTATCACTAATTTATAGTTTTTGGTTGTTAAATCCTTCCTAACCATGTTCTTTATCACTAATTATTAGTCAGTGTTTTAATTTTTTCTCCTGCATGTCTATATTTTATCTTGTCATTAATTTTCCTTATTTTATAAACATAATTTACTTTTCAATTTAACCATCATATTACCCTTTTCCACCTTTTAGGAGGTGTTTTTACCCCTTTATAGAGTTATTTTTTGACAAAGGAATTTTTAAATTTAAAACACATAATTTATAAGGAAAAGTTATATTATGAGGATTCAATATATATTTTTTTACAAGAATGAAATGCCCAAATAATATAAATAAATAACATTATATTTGATAGTGTATAAGACAACAAACATTGGGCCTAAAAAACTAGGACATACTATTTAAATGCGACCCATATAAACTAGCCATTTAAATGTGACCTCTATAAACTAGCCATTCAAATGACATATATGAATACTAATAAAAAATTTTTAATCATTGTATTAATATGTTTTAGGAATAAAATATATTTATAAACAATTCATACATTTTTAATATATTTACATGTTTCGAAAACATATTTTAAACAATTGTGTTTTTATTTCGTTTTGTGAGAATAAAATATAATTAATTTCATATAATTTTAGGGTTTTGATTGGGTAAAATTAAATTTAGTTTTGAATTTACCATATCAAAATTAATATTGTGTGATTATTTATTATTTTAATAAAATGTGTAATTTTTAGTGAATAATAAAAATAACAACTTTTTATTAAATTACATTTTCATTTAAAACATTATGTAATTTAAATGTACTATTACTAATTGACCGTGAATTCAAAGAAATATATATATTACATAGTTATATTTATTCTAATTAATTACAAGATAATCATGTTTACACTAGATTTTTGTATAAGATTTTTTTAACCATAAAACATATTTTTCTAGATTCCATTTTAAAGTGAGTATTGGTTCTCCATTAAAATTAATTTTAAAAACCAAAATTAGTATATAATTAAATTTAATTTATTTATTATATATAAATAAGATGTAATTTAATTTCATATTGTTAATGTTAATTTTCATATAGTTAATATAATTTATCTTATGCTTGAAAAAACATTTCATGAAAAACTATTCATTACATGTTTTGATGTTTTGTTTTTAAAATAAATATTTCCATATCCATAATAAATTGTATTTTATAATTTTAATAAGAAAAATTAATATTAGGGAAAAATATAAACCTATTTTTTGGTCATAATAAAGATAAAAAAAGTAAAATAATTATTTTCCACTAGTTTTTGGATATAAAGGGGGTTTTATGTTTCCTTTGATTTTGTAAAAATAAATATTCTACACAACTGAAATTTTTATATCAAAACTTTGATTTCATATTATGAATCAGTTGGATGAAAATAATTCATTACTTTATTAAATTTTATTTTTATTGGATAAATAAATTAGGAAAAAAAATAGTTAACCTGGTGAAAAGTAAAATTATAATAGAATGTAACCTTAGTGTTAATGGAATTAAAATATTTTAAAGCTGTTTATTTTTCTATTTATAGGATTGGTAAAACTAGATAATCCATACACACAATTATTTATCAATTTTGGATGCACTTTAGTTGAGAGTTACATCCCATCATTTAATAGTTAATGATATTTAAAAAAATTCAACTCCTCCTTTAAAAAATGTTGTCCCTCCCCTCACTTATTCAGACCTATTGTTCCATTAATATCATCTAAACAAAAACCAATATATATACCAAAAATCCATATAAACATTATATATGTACGTTTTGACTCAAATTATATCCCATTGGTTCTTAATAAGTGACCCAATGGACATTATTCTATGCAAAGATAATTATCTTTACTATAATATTTTTATTTTTAATTATTTTTACCAACATCAATTATGTTTCTACACGTAAAATATAATAACAGTACTATATACCACATTATAATTTGTTTTTATTTTTATTTGGGAATAATTATCTATCTTATATTTAATCAAATTGGAAACAAATAAATCTATCATGTGTATGGAGGACAACTTCCTCACACACCAATGTATTTTTTTCCTCATCAATTACTCACATGGAGAGTAATAATAATGGAAAAATTAAAATATATATATATATATATATATATTTATATATATTTATATATGACATATATGACTGTAAATTAATATTTTATTATGAATATATAATTATCTTCATTATCCCTTCATCCATTAGTAGAGTGATATCACACCTGAGGTGTATGTATGATCCACCATCTCCATTATACGTTATGGTTTATTTTACATTTCCATCATTCTAGAATGGATCTAATAATGTATTCTTTTAATAAATATGATATCTATAACATTAATATCATTTTTTTATTATGGATCTTTATGAAATTCACAATAACTAGATCTTCTGTTACAAAACATGTATGATAAAGGAGAATAGTTGAAACCATAAATAAAGGTAATAGCGATATGATATTATTGAAATATTTGTAATATTTTATAAGAAGATCATATATGATTTTATAAATATTAATATTCCTATGGTATTATTTAATTAAATTTATCAAACCAATATACAGGTGGTTAAAATGTTCAACCAAAGGGAAAAGAGAGGTAACATATTATGTCTCAATTTCATTTACTTTAGGGTTATTTTATTATCATAAACCAAATTTATTTTATATAGTGTATATAATTTCCCATTTACATGTAATATGTCTTGACCCACGTTCTTTATGATTATTAAAGGACAATGAAGTGCAATGCCTTTTGTCCTTCATGATGAATGAAAGATAATGGACCCCAAGTCCGGACATCAATAGGCCATAGAGTGTCGACTATCAATAAGGTTATAAACGCTCACACATATGGATGAAATTTACCATTTTATGGGAACAAGATTAGTATATAAGGTGGTAGATACCAAGAACTCCAAAAACAATATATATATATATATAAGAAAATGAAACGAAAAGACACCATGCATGTTTACACCAAAATTTCCACGAGGTACAAAAATAAACCAAGGTACCGAACCAAAAGAAAACAAAAATACGCAGTAAACAAAATCTATCGCCACAGACAAGCTAGTAAATTCCATCATGGTCCTAAATGTCCTTCTAGTAACCTGAAAACAGTTCCACAAACATAGGGTGTGTATAGATTTATACCCTGTAGGAAAACTAAAGCCACCCATGCACAAGTGGGGAACATACTAACGCCCATGTGAGATAATAGTTCAACTTCAAAGAACATATCATGGAGTACTGACCAACCTAGAAATATAAAGTCAAAATCACAAAATAAATCAATTCATGTAATGTAATAGTATAATCACATCAACATTTGGGTACACAACACTACATTCCCACTGGTTAGCTACTCATTCTTAATGGATAATGTCTTGATGCTATCGCACTTCCAAAATGCAGTCCCACTACCAAGACCTACCTGATCATACATGGGAGACAAACCACAAAAAAAATCCAACCCACAGACACCTAGACCACAACCACAACACACATCCTACCCACCGACATCTAGGTCACAATAACCACTCCTATGTCGTGAAGACACCTAGGATGCATCCCAAAGACACATGGGAAAACAATCATGGCCACCGAACACCTAGTCCCCTCTTCGACAAAAAACACATGACCAAAAGATCATTGAATATGGTAAACCACAAGCCATTACAACTAATCCGAATAATCCCGAGTGGAAAGAACCCTTAAGAAGGTTCAAGGAAGAATGTAAGTAACCAACCACCCATCCTCCCACAGGGATGTTGGGAAAGGCACCCTCCCCATGAAATGGGGGTGTTTAACACGTGGTGGTCAACAACGGTGGGGTGCATTTAGGAATCAAACAGAACTACAAGTAATAACTATAGGAAAGAAAACACTCATTCCAACATATGTGTTTTAAAAGAACAACCATCCCACACATAAACCCATTTACTACTACCCATATATGAACAACCACACAAACAACCACAATAAAAGACAAGCCTAAACCCTCTTTCATTTATCCAATAACCAATCATTAATTAAGGGGTTCGCTTTAGTTTATTCTAGTAATTCTGAGGGAAACTACCATCCACATCCCTTATCAACAGAACATGTGAAATTACCTGACCCAAGTTTCCCAATGTTGGTAAATTATTACCTAATATTGTCTTGATCACAAAAGATCATGTCTCAATATACTTATTAGTTTTTTAGCCTTGGAAATAGTAGATAAATTAATATGTTTAACATTGCATTATAAAATGAAAAACTACAACAAAATAGTCTCCATAGGAAACACTCATATCCCTTAGTCTATCCCTACAGGTTAGTGAGTATATACTTATTTTCATCCTAGGAAAAATAAAACCAAGAAAAGTGTTATCTCAGATTCTCAGTAAGGTTAAAAATATAGAAGAATCTTTCATAAATAAGCATAAACATTTAAGAAAATGTATAAAACTAAAATAACCCTTTTAAATATAAACTAAAACATAATATGGCCAAGACAATATCAAATAATTCCATTTACATATTCAGATTGATATTCTACTAGACAAATAATAACATCCAATATCAATTTACAATTTTATAATGATGGAATGCATAATGCTAGACTTCATAACCACATAGTCAAGGCCTTGTTTGAAGACTACAAAAAAGATTTTTTCAAGGCATAGTACAGAGACACTAGTTTTTCTAATGACACCTTCTGATGCATCGAGGAGCTATATGGGCCCCCATCACATATTATGTTCAATTCATTCCTCATATGAAAAGGTTTAAACAAAACATAAACATTTATATTAAAACTATCATATTAAATTTCAATTAATTATCCATAAAACCTGAATAGTGTAAAAATAACACATCCATGGTCAATGATATCACAAAAACATCCATATAATATGGATTATTTGTATCATAATAAATCAACTTCAAAGAAACATTAAGCCTATCAAAGGATGTTGACATAGATGACATGAAAACTTTTTTAGAGAAATATTTCTCTACTATTTGTAAATCATATAAAAGTCATATAATTATAAAATAAAACAATTATTTTGAAAATATTCTTATAAGCTTGTAAGTGTTTCTTTGACAATGTTATAACGGTGGAAAATAGCTGCACCTATCGTATAAGTTAAAAAAAATTCTTACCTTAATTTTGTGGAAAAGGTCATAAAGTACCTTATTTGGAAAATGACAAAAAGATTACTTTAAAACATATAAGGTAAAATAAGGGTAGAAATGACATTAAAACATTTTCTTGTAAATAGGAAAATGTTTTGAAATATATTTTTATAAAAACACAGATGTGGGTGATAAAGAAGTCCTAGTAGATACTTATGTAAAAACAACCTCCGATAATAAATAGATTGTGAAATTAACCCTTACCTGGTTCATTAACATGGTCAAGGTTAGTTATCCTCATGTATAATTGTTAAATAATTGTTATTAAATTATAAAAGAACCATATACATTTATATGATCTCATATATGATCTTCTAGTATTGCTTTGTTAATGATATTTCAGTAGTATCATCGTTTCAGGTGTTGACTGATTCATTTTCCTTTATATGCTTTGTTATGTAAGTAATGTTTGTTATGTATAATATGTATCTTATTCATATTAAGAATGATATTTAGTCTTTTGACATTATTTTTTATCATCAATTTAAAATTAGTCTTGAATGGATATGATAGGGAATGAATCTCATCGTGTTCTTAGAGACAGTAATCCATATGTACGTACGAGCGACAATACATTTTTTTTATATTAAAATCATATATAATTGGATGGTATATCATATATAAAGAATAATTATCCAGATATATTTATTATTTACATTATTTATACTTATTATTATACCCATCCAAATGATGAAGTGTTTGATTAACAAACTTGACCATGATGTGGAGACGGTAATCCGTAAGTATGCACGTATAGTGACTTTATCATTCATAGGATGGAAAAAATAATGAATTTGGTTGTACCATTTTTATAATAACATAAAAGTATATATATTATACTAGAGTTATTAGTTTATAATGGAAACATCATAGAAAGTGCATGTGGAATAATAAAAGAAAGTGAAAGAAGTGATGAAATATTTACCACTTCGTCGAGTTCTTCCATTTGATTGGATCAAAAGGGCTCCATAGGGTGGCTTTATGACTAAAGGAAGGCCTCTAGGATGAAGGGATGAAATTTGAGAGGATATTTGGTCAGGTTTTGTCTGAGAAAAATGGATTTGACTATGTGATTTTGAGATATGGGTAAGTGGCCTTTTATAAAAGGTGTGAGGGGAACCTTAGGAAAAGATTGAAATATTATTTTATAATAAAATAATTTTTGACTTGTAATGTGACAGAAATATTCCTTTAAAACCCTATAAAATCAAATAAAGGTCTAAATGACATTAACCCACTGTTTAGTAAATAGTAAAATGTTTTGAAATACATTTTTATGGAAACACAGATGTGAATGATAAAGAGGTCCCAATATATACTTACGTAACAACAACCACTGATAATAAAGAGATTGAGAAATTAAACATTATATTGTACTTTTCCTTGGTAAAACATAGGTTAAACACTTTTATCATAGTTATATCATTTCTATTAAATTATACAATAACCATATACGTTAATAAGTTATCATATATTATCTTCTAATATGTCTTTGTTAATGATATTTCAGTAGTACCATCGTTTCGGGTTTTAACTGGTTCATTTTCCATTATTTGCTTCATTAATATGTAATGTTTGTAATGGATATGATGTATCTTATTCGTATTCAATATGATATTAAGTCTTTAAAAATTATTTGTAATCATCAAATTAAAATTATTCTTGAATGGATACTATGGGGATTGAATCTCATCGCGTTTGTGGAGACGGTAATCCGTACCAACGCACGAGCGACAATATCATTCTTTTGATATTAAAATTATATATAATTGGATGTTATATAATATATATAGAATAATTATCAGGTTATATTTATTATTTATATCATTTAAACCCATTACTATACCCATCCAAATTACGATGTGTTTGAAAAAAAAACTACACCACGATGTGGAGACGGTAATCCGTATGTACGCACGTATGGTGACTTTGTAATTTATAGGATGGATATAATAATTAATGTTATTGAACCAGTTTTATAATTACATCAAATTATATATAAGATACATGAGTTATTATTTTATAATGGAAACAATAATGAAAGAGTAAGTGAAGAAGAAAAGAACTTGAAAGATGTGATGAAATATTTACATATTCTTCGGGTTATTTCTTTTGATTTGGTCAAAAGGGCTCCATAAAATGGATTTTAGACTAAAGTAAGGCCACTAGGATGAAGGTAGGATAGTTGAAATGATATTTGGGCAGGTTTTTCATGATCCAAATGCCGTTGAAGGTGTGAATTTTAGAGAAGGGTAAGTGCCCTTTTATAAGAGGTGTTGGGGCGCCTTAGGAAAAGACTGAAATATTATTTTATAATAAAATCATTTTCAGATTCTAATGACTCCAAGAAGATTTATTTCAAGGATAAGGAGGGGAAGGGTCGAAACCAACTATACCAGAAGTTTTTTAGGCAGATTTTGGTTTCTATATTAACCTTATATTTTCGATTTAACTCATTGTTAAATAGTTTTACATTTTTCATGTCTCTTTTTATTTTTATATTATATGGATAATAAAAATACTATTAACTTCCAAGAGAACCTCAAGTAGTTCATTGATGACACATATAATATTAACTAATCCCTTTGAGTGAACCTTATATTTTTTGGAAAATAATATCAATTAATAATATAATATTAGTTTTAAAACGCCATTTATATCTATTTTTACACTGTTGGGTATTTTGTTTTAGATAAATTAATAAAAAATATTACATCTAAAAAAATTAATTTAATCAACCCTAACATTTCATATTAACCTATAAAATTAGTGTAATTCATTTAATGTTTAAAATTAGATTTATTGGGATATTTGTAATATCAATTATTTTAATCAATCATTAAAAAGGTAATTACTCTATCATCATTATGTCATAAATAAATTTAATTATTTAATTTCAAAAAAGTATAAATAAAATAAAATTATATATGAAATAATTATATCTTTATAGTTAATATTTATAGTCAAATCCATATTATTTATAGCCCTATATTAAAAATGGTATTGTTAATAAACATTGATTTTAACTCTTTCTACCCTTCTTTCAATAAAATAATTGTAAATGTCATAATCTAATCCAAGTGAACAAAAGGGGATCATATTTTATTCATAATGTTGTTTTTGGTCAAACTATACTTATCCATATATAATTAGGACATGTGTTAGTGTAATTATGATATCATATTTACCCTTAATTACACTATTTACTCTTAACCATGGTAAATAAAAGTCAAAAGTTACTATTCACCAAAAATTATATTCATATTATTGGAACACATTTTAATTATTTATATTAACTTTTTCTCTCATATTTTTTTAATTTAACTCACATAAGCGGTAAAATTTTGTTTTATAAAAATGTGGAAATGCTCCTAGGAGGTGGGTTAGAACACAAAAATGTTCAAGAAAATTTTATATATGTAAACTTATTATAAAATGACTCCAATGAATTATGTTGAACATAGATAGGTATTAAATATCCATTTTGACCAAAAATACACTAAAATAATACAACTAATTATTTATATAAAACATTGGTTTTAACCAATAACACAGTGTTTTTTTCTCAATTCCTCAAACATTAAATGTTTTCGAAAATATACCAAAAATACCCCCTAAGCTAATTTCGATATTCTGAATCCAAAAATGAAGTACATTTTGAAGGATAAAATTTAGAAAATTTCAAAATGTGGGTATTACTTTCATAATGGATATTTTGATTGGTTGTGGTGTGTTTGATCTCAAAGTTGCATACAACACTAACAATTGTATTAATCAATGGGAAATGTAAAGTAGAAGATTGGGGTGTTACAACAAGCAAGAAAAGACTTCGTCCCACTGCAAAAAAAATTACATAACCACATTATAGTCCCACTCGCCAACATCACTAGATGGACACAACACAAATAAAGGTAGTCCAACTGCCTATAAGTTCATTCATTCCACAATCAATCAATCTCCCAACCTGAGATTCTGTCACAACTCTTGTACCACCCCGTACACATATCCCATAGTAGAACACTACTAACATGTTGCCCCGCTGCACAAATAGTTCATCCTCAAAACACATGGTCACTCCCTTTATCCACCCCCATACCCATAACAAGGCTACCAACAACAACTTAACATAACCCCCGTGAAATAAAAAACCCGACAAATCATAGAAAACAACCACACAATTAATCCAAGCATATTTAGATTTAGCAATATGGTTTCTTTTATTCCACTATAAATAATAGTGGTGATCAAATAATATGATTGATCTTGGGGTATCAAATTATTAACCAAGTATACATGATTATGTAGATTTCATGTTAAAACCATTTATCAAATAATCACAAAAATTTATTAAACACCTTCAGTGTGCAAGGAAATAACACAAATGGCCCTGAATTTTTTTATGGACTTACATCCCATACAATTCAAAACTAGGTTCTTGGATAACAATTAAGAAAAAACATTAAAATCATCACTTCGCCACTATTATATCATTGACCCATGTTATATTTTAATCATCATATTCACTTCCCATCATTTATTACCTATTAAGGAAAAGGATTCAGTCATTTATTATGAATAAAATTTCTATACCACCCCACATGATACATAAATATAAAGTGGTTGATGAATTCCTACTTGAGACAACATGTGACAAAAACTCCTCTTTATGAAAAAACTTAGGGGCCACATGAGCAGTAGGAAGGACTCCAAAGGAACTCAGTCGATGGATATGGCACAAAAAATGTCTCCATGGTGAGGGAGTGCTCTAGGAACACCAAGATAAAATAGTGGATAGGAACTCCACTTTTGGAAAATTCATATCCTATATCAATGGTATGGAAATAGTCTCAAAAGTCATTAATGTGGGATCATGGTCAGGATCACAAGATTTGAATATCTCAATGACTCCATATCAATATGATATTAATGATATACTTATTATCCATTGAAAAACTGTTAAAACACCCAAAAAATTCTTTAAAATCATTTTACATCATGTAAAATGTAATAGGGGAGAAATTAGAAAAAATGGGATTAATTGGGAAAAACTAAAAATTAGGAAAAGGGTGTGTCGGCATTTAGTGTTCCATTATTTAGGTGTACCACCATTTTGATGTTCCACCATTTTAGTGTTCCACTGTCATGGTAACACCATTTTAGTGTTCCATCATTTCATCACCACTATTTCAGTGTGCCTCCATTACAATGAAACGTTTTTGGTGTGCCCCTATTATAGTTCCACAGTCTCGGTGTTCCACAATCACGGTACACCATTTTTGTGAAACCGTTTGGTGAAACTAGATTTTTTTAAAACTCCTAAAACAACCAACTGTGACTCCTAATAATAGCATAAACACTGGATTTTCTAAAATTAATGACCAAGGGGAATCTGGGACATTACATCAGGTACCTTTCAAACTATTCTCATCCCAGAGAATTTAAAACCAACCTCAGAAAAAGAGGGGTCTGAACAACCACACCATAAGATACCTATCATAAACAAACTACATAGCAATGGTCAAAAACTAGAGGGAGAACATAGACATCCAAGAGCACCTAACTGACTTATACTGTCCCAAAAAACCACAAAAACATCAATGGTCACGCTGTCTAGACCCATGGATTAGGGAGATCCTTCCTATATGTCATGATACTATCTTCATTGGGTGGTACCGACTCGCCCACATGGGTTCAATCACACAATCCTCAATGCAACTTGATTAGGGATCAGGTCCTCCCCTCCCCACAAGCAGTAATTTTCACACACATTCATATAATTGGGAATCAACTCATCTCACAATAAACAAGTTCAATAATTACATCATAAACAAATCACAAAGAAAAACAGAAGAATAAAACTCATAACTACTAAATGTACTAGGCACACATCTCTGCCTATCACTCCCATATACTCTCCTTGATGCCTCTATGCCTCCATAATACAAGATCCAAAGGAATGTCCCAACCATGAAGCACCTTCTCCTCACTATCCTCGATTCTTACTAGTCACCCCATGAACGTCAAATCATTCTCAATATCCATATCCCCTTAGTTAATGAAATGGGAGTCATATTGTAGATACTGATGGATCTGAGAGACATACAAGAAGTCATGGATCATCTCCATCTACGGTGGAAACAGCATATAATATTCCACCTCACTAACATGTCCCAACACCTTGAACGGTCTAATGAACCAAGGAGAATGCCTGATCCCTCTACCAAACCTCAACTACCCAATTCATGGGGAAACCTTCACGAAGACATGAAAATCAACCTCCAACTCCAATTTCCTCCTCATATGATTGGAATATGACTTATGTTGATCCTATACTACCTTCATAATCTCAGAAATAATATCCACTTTCCCTATCACACTCTACACCACATGCATACAAAAAATATCTTGCTCCCCAACTTCCTTCCAGCACATGAATGAATGACACAACCTCCCGTATATTACTTAAAATAGATCCATACCAATGGAAGATTGATAAAAATTATTGTAAGAGAACACTACCAAGGGAAAATGTTGCATCCATAACCCACTAAATTACAGAACACATTCCAATAACATGAACCATAATTAATGGATGGCCCCCTCTATCCGTCCATCTGTTTGAGGGTTGAATGTAGTGCTGAGGCATAATTGAGTGCTAACGGAATGTTGCAATCCCCTCTAGACACACACCACAAAACATGTATCCTAATATAATACAATGGATCTTGGAACTCCATGAAGTCGTACCACTTTATCCATATACCTCTTTTGTAAGGGATCTACTGCACTCAACACCTTGATTAATTGGAAGTGAGCTGATTTCATCAAATGATCGACTACTACCCAAATATCATCACATCCTCCATATGTCCTAGGAAATCCTATGAATTAATACACAGATATGTCATCCCACTTCCACTCAGGAATGTCTACGGGTTTTAACCAAAAACCGGGAACACAGGGCTCATCCGTCATCTTCTTACACAATAGGCACCGTGCCACAATCTATGCATATGCCTGCTTCACCCTAGGCCACCAAAACAATCCCCTCAAGGCTCAACACATTTTAGAAACTCATGGATTCATTATCGGGGGTGAGCTATGGAACTCGTAGAGAACTCCTTCACACAATTCCACTGGGTCAAATAACTTCCCATGGAAAAAATTAGATTATAACTATCCTCCAATCATCCCTCCAGATCATTTCCATGTGTAGCCCAATCATGAAACATGTTATTCTATAAGTCTCCCAACAAGACTCCTCTACATGACACATCACGGAAGACTGAACTATCATCTAAAATAGACTACCTCTACCACCATCCATTCCCACATCTAGAAACAAGTGGCTAACTCCTCTATTTCAATCCAAGCATCTGTGGATTCCCAAACTACCTCCATCTATGACTTAAAGATTATGTTACCAGGAACCGTGTTTCCCATTCCTATGTGAAAGATATCTTTATGTCGTAGTCTTAGAGAAACATCAACGAACTTCTCTTCTTTATGTCCATGTATCACTAGGATAAGATAGATATCAAGCTCTTGTGATCTATGAATACCAATAAGCACTCCCCGATCAGGTAATTTTTCCACAACTTTAGTGTGAACATGTCCTCTACGTGCCAAAAATCATGGGTGGCATAGTTATGTTCATGTGGATGTTACTACTTATACCCATAAGAGATCACTCATCGCTTTAGTTTCAACACACATCTCAATCCTAGACTGTAAATGTCACAAAACACCCTGAATGTGACCAATTCTTATGGAATCCTATGAACTGGAGCACTGGCATGCATCCCCTTCAGGTGTCTGAAATCTTCTTCACACTGCTCCCTCTATACGAATACCTAGTCTTTTCTGGTCAAAGTTTTCGATAGATATGCAACTTGAGGGATTTCAGGTATGATCCTCTAGTAATATCTCACCAGGCCTAATACATTGAAAACCACTTCTATGTTCTTTGGTGACTACCAAGAAACAACTTACTCAACATTTTATGGGTCTAATATTATCGCTTGATGAGATACCAAATGTCCATTGAAGTGCAACTCTCATATCCAGAACATTCACTTGGATAACGTTCCCTAGATCACGTGGTGCTTAAGGACCTCCAAGACTATCCTGAGGTACTCAACTTGTTCCTTCACTAAGACTGAGTAAATTATAATATCGTATTTGAATATGATGTTGAACCTGTACATGAACTTGTAGAAGATATAGTTTATGAGCCCCATGAATGTAGATAGTGCATTCGTAACAACAATGGGAATTATAATGAACTCGATGTGCCCATACCTCCTCTTTAATGTAGTCTTGGGGATGCCACCATCTTTCACTGTCAACTGTTGTTATCATGAACAGATATTGATCTGGGAGAACCAAACTACTCCCCTTACCTAGTTGAAAAGATCGACTATTCTCACAAGAGGGTAATGCTTCCGGACTATCACCTTATTCAATCAATGGTTGTATATGCAAAGCTCGAAACCAACATCTTCCTTCTTATAAAGAATTACTAGATCACCCCATGATGACTCATATGTCCATATAATACACTTTTTCATTACGTCATCAACCTGAATCTGTATCTCCTACAACTCAGAAGGCACCATCCAATATGGATCCATCGAAATTAGATGGGAACTGAGTTGAAATTCTATTCTAGACACAACATCTCCTCAAGGTGGTATCTTCACAACCTCTTCATGGAAAACATCCATTAACACCATAAAAATTATGTGAAACTCTAAAATATGAGCACTCGTTGACCGCTATAACTGCTTGGATAAAATAGAAAGAGGAGGCATCGCATGACAGCTGCCCTCTTGATGACTATTCTCACCAAAAAAATCTACATGATGGCCATACATATCGTAAAACATGACTCACCTCTGGAATCAGTCGGTAACTTTATTCACTGAAAACAGCCAATCCAAACTATGGATGAAATCTTATGGCTTCATTTGTAGTAGAAGAAGATCCCCATTGGATAGATGTGGGCCCAATATCAGCCTAAAACCCCATAAAACATCAAACATACTATTATGATATATAATGGGAATCCTCAACACCAAGGGAGTGGAATGTATCACTGAGTATAGTCTAAAGGTATGGGATAGGACTAGTGAAACAAATGGGTGTGAATATCAAGAATCAAACAAAGCACACACAAGAATATTAAAGAGACTGATCATACCTCGAAAAACCATAATCCCCACTGGAACAACTACCTCGACCGCATGAAACTACCCACACCAAGCACATTTACCCCTCTACTATAAAATGACTCTCTAATAATGCCCTAGTCCAGATCCCTGAGGAGAACCCTGAGGTCATCCTTATCCAAAACAATCAACCCTCGATTGAGCGGGATCCCGCTCCCCCTGCTGCTGCAAAGGTCTAATGGAAAACTAATGCTTCTAAGATTTCAATTAAACTCCCCCCCACCATACTAATTTTTAATAGGTAACTGGATTCAATAATTTCATTGACCTCTATAGGCAAAGAACCTTGGTCTTGGGCCTATGGGAAAAAGGATAGGAAAAGGATGTCAGAACACTAATTTATGAGGCCCACCTTCTATTAGATGAAACAAGGAAGGCCCAAAAACTAGAGACCTACTGCTGGCTTCCTTCCCCTTCAACGAACTCAGATAACTACTATCTTGTTGTACACCTCCCTACGAGTGCATTGTCTACACTATTTCTTTCCTCTTCTAATTTACAAAGAATGTCTGTAAGGTAATAGGAGTGGCTAAAAACTAAAGAGAAGGTCATTGTGCATCTTCCAAGAATATCTCCCCCAAATCCTCATCTGGAAAGAGATCTGATGCCAAATGTATGAGATATATGAAATTGATCACCAGTTCCCCCACCGACATGCTCCACTACAGGAGGGAGAGAATCTCTTGCCTCATCTCATCCTTCATTTCCAAGGAAAGAAACTCTTCTTGAAACATCTTCTCAAAGTAATCCTAAGAGACAATAGTATCATTCCTCTCACCGAGGTAATGTTTCTATCACTTTCATGCCACTCATCGCTTCTGGATCACTTCCAGAGGAACCCAGTACTCCATTAGAGAACAGATCAAGGGAACGTTGAATCTACTCTCCTTAAGACATCCCTCCAAATCTATGTATAAAATGAAACTGTTGTACTTCCCTAGGGCCTCTTGTTTGAAATAAATGATGTTCTTTTGCAATAATTCATTTTCCTACTCTGGATCATCCCTCCGATAATCAACCAAGTCTTCTTGAAGGGCCTCAGCTGATCATACCACATGTTGGTGATATCTGGGTGTCGTAGCTAAAAAGGTAAACAAGGAGCTCATAATTCTGGTTAGTATAAAGTACTATTTTAATATTAGTTTTAACTCATTACATAAATTAAATACCAAAAACTCCCATGGCACATAGGAACACATGTCCTTATGATGAATGTACCTTTACAATGGTCTCTAACTAGAAATCAACATTGTCTCACTTGGTCATTTGGTAGGCCAATAGTCCTTGCATCAGATCCAGGGGTAAAATCTTGTTTCACATCTGATCATACCTGGCCTATTTTATGCACCAAGATTTCTGTTTTGTCTGAAAATGGGGATGACCATGTTTGTTGAAGGTTCAAACTTCCCAATCAGCTTCTAACAGGTTTATGAATTAATCTGGAAACACCTAATGATTCTATATCCATTCGGACCTACTTTGAAAAGATAGGTACTCATTATTTGTGGACTAATGAGGCTTAAGAATTTGCAGTATTCGAGAGGATGGGAGGTCAGTCCCATCACAACTTTTTGGTGGGAATTATTTCCTACTCTAGGACACTCTTATAGATTTATGTTATGTTCATGAATCCTTATTAATTTACCAATAATGGTATTGAGTTTCCCCTTTAGATTTGGAAATCGATGGTTGATATGTATGTGAGTTAGATAATTTTTTATATGTATTTGAGGTTCTTCATCAATGTTGAATCATCCATATGTATTAGAGATTCTTAGTCAATGGTATCCTTCAATACATTATATATGAATTTCTTGTTCATTATGAAGACCTTACTAGTTTTAAAGACACTCAGTGGGGCACATGAAGATTATTGTCATTCAGAAGGACATGGATTATCTCAGAGTTGGGATCATACCTGCAGATGGGCTACCTACTTATCCTCGTTAAAAAGGAATATTAACCTATATAGTTCGATAATAAGAATATTGTTTAACGTCATATGGGACAGAAATGAATTAATGAAATATGGGCTTGAACCTTTGAAAGGATTCCTACATACTCTACTTTTATGGAATAGATCAATGTCCACATACTTTGGGTGAAGAAGTATGAGGTTTAGGCATAATTAATGGACCAAAGAGAGATTTTGTGATTACTTTTACACGCTTTGTTCATGTGAGTCATGCTCGGTGTGAGAAACAAGAGGTGTCTGTAAACCTGACGATTGTTCCATGAAAGATGCAGTCATCAGAAATGATGTGGGGTTTACATATGTATGACTTCCCAAGTAGATGAATACTGGGACTTATATTAGGTAATAATCCCATGAGCAGGGTCCATAAATGTATATGTACTTTATGGAGATTTAGAGTTTTATCCCAGAGCTTACTCCTGATAAGGAGGCCCGAAATAAAAGGGACATATGATGGGGGCTTATTCTTAAGGAGTCCAAAATCAAAAGAAATTAAAATTGGGGCCTACTCCTATGTAGGCTACCCAAATATAAAAGGGGACTTATAACTTGGGGTTTACTCCTGATAAGGAGACCCAATGTTAAATGGAAATTATGACATGGGCTTATTCCTAAGAATTAAAACCAATGTTAATGGAAATTATGTCTGGGGCTTATTTTTTAGAAGGAGGCCGAGGTTAAGGGTACTCATAACAGGGGCATACTCTAGAGAAGGAGGACCAAATCAAAAGATATTCTCATCTTAATGGATGAGGTTATAAGTAGAAAACCTTTAACTTTAGTCACATAATGCTTTGTATGTCATGATGTTTTTGGAGAGGTTCTCACATAATTCCTTTCAGATAAAGAAACCAAAAAAGGAACCATGCCATAAATGTATTTGAATAGGGGTTCGAGGGTAATATCATGAAGAGGAAAACTGAATGGGAGAGAGTCACACAAATGAAATTGGCACACAAGTGTAGGTCGTGCAAGTCATTTGGAGTGCAAGTCTTGGTCGTACAACTGTACTTACGTGGCATGGGTTCACCTAAGCGATAGAGAATCTGTAGGGTAATACATGGGTGAGACATAACTAAAGCCATTAGTACAATCCTAAGATGTTTCCAAAAAGGTGGCGCATAAGTTTCATTTAAAGGAGAGGGTGGCGCACAAGTGTTTCTACTTTTAAGGATGTATGGACACTTTGGCGCAAAACTATTGATGTGTTATAAACTCTTAGGATTTATCATACTCCTTAAATTCTTCTATTCTAGGTAAAAAGTTACCTTAGAAACATTTGGAAGAGTTGAGTTGATGACCTGGGTAACCAGAGCTTTAATTTTGATTTTGGAAAAATCCGTCCCCGAAATGGGGGGCCCACAAGGGCTATTTATAGGCCACTCTACAACTTGGGAAAAAATTCAAATGGGGCACACAAGTAACTTGTGTGACCCTTATATGGCATGCAAGTGACTTGCGCGGTGCGCAGGTAACATGCGTGGAAAACAACAAATGGGCTCATGGTCCATGCCATTATCAAAATTTTGATGCTTCTTAAAAGGGTGACCATATTTGTGCTTATAGTTTTCCCCTTTTCCATTCTGTTGACCCTGGGATAGAAAGGAGCATCCAAAAATGTCCCCCTTAGAGTTTGATCTGAAAACAAAAGAGGATCTGGCTTTGAGGTAAAGCTGGAGAAATCTAGGGTCTGTGGCATGGAAGTATGGAGCTAAAATGAAAGGGCGCGCAAAAATGGGGCACATTTAATGGGGAACGCTGAAATGGGGCACATGTGTTGGGGTGCAAAAAAATGGCACACAGGTGTTGGGGCACGCTGAAGTGGCATGCATGTGGCATGGATCACCTATATATACAGGCTCATTCCGGCGTAAACTCACATGGAATCTAGCACTTGATCTCTCATCATGAATCACCCTTCTGGATATTTTTTTCTCTTATGTAGAAGATAATTGACATGTACATTGTAACTAGGGTGGAAATACCTGCACGACTGAATTGACTTGCACGCCATGTTTGGGTCTTCCGCGCCTCAATGTCTTTTCGATTATTTTTTATTTTTGTCATTAAAATTTCCCCAAACAAACTTAATTAAGAGTTGATTGTTTGATCTTTGTGCAGATTCAATGGCTCCCAAAAGAATTCGATCTGCTGATGAGTAGGATAGCTAGAGAATAGATGATATTATGAACATCATTGGCCATGACTATTATGATATCTGTAATAACACTCTCCTGGATTTGGCTATGTACTTGAAGAAATGTCATTCCAATTTCCCATAGAGCATCTACTTTCTTTTGTATGGCCATGGTCATCTATGAAGAGTCCATGTTCTAGAGGAAAAGAATTAAATCCCCCACTCTTGGTTTCATAACTACACCAACTTATCTTTGACAAAATTCTTAGTTTCAGGATCATTATCCAATTCTAGGATAGTGGAAAAGGAATAAATAATGCATCATAGCCCATGTGCTTTAGATTTGAAACCTCACACACCTGAGTAGCAGCCTCATTGCTATCCCTCTATTTTCCGAAATTCTCAGATGGACCAATCTAAGGGATGTAAGAAGAGTTGGGATTTCATTCCTAGGGGAGTTGTGAAGTTGACTTGGATGTGGGAATATTAGGTGAGACAAAACTCTGCAGAGTTTGTCAACGATCTAAAGGGAGATGAAATATATGAAGCTATATGGGCTGCACATACATATATTTACAGTAATCAAAATTTCGTGCCGGAATAAATTAGTCGTTGGAGCCCAGAATGGAATTATTTCCATCCGACTCATGGAGTCCAAGGTATCAGTTTGTGGGATGTCTATAATATTTCAGGGGCACTAATTTTGGGAGATATTTATGATGAATTCAACCCCCCAAAGTTAAGTGGAATTATTTGGAGAAAACTCCAGCTTTGGCTCGAGAGTTAATGAAAATTTTCTATAAGATTAAGAATACCACCACCACGAAAACCCACTCCAGAAAATATATCCATCAAGAGGAGTTGATAGAGATATTTTTTATTAATATGAGAGAGGGGGGACCTTATTGTACTTGTCCTACTAGTTTCCCTAGAGCAACAAATAGGGGTGATCCGGGCACATTTTGGCCAATTTTGGAAGCAGAAGAGTTTGATAGTTGGGGGTATGAAGTGAACCAACAAATTCAATTGAAAACCTGTATAGTAGGATTTTTGTCCTTGTGGATTAGTGTTTAACTTTTACCAGTTCAGTATTCGAAAGGAGGCGTGAGGTGGGAGACCTTTGTTGTTGCAGCCAAGCTAGCTGAAAGAACGATAGTTGGGTTGGCGAACTCAGATTTGGAAAAAAAATCATAAGAGGATACTGTACCACACTGGGATTTTATGATAAATACATATTTTTTATGTCTTATGTTATATTCAACACAAAATCAATCTTTCACTACACACAACACTGGCTTGGCATGCATTACACACAATCGCGACCTTCCTCGATAGCGTGTGTAGTACACAATACCGGGTTTCACTAAACAATGACATACTGTTATAATATTATTATAGACAAGCTATTATGAATAGTATTAACTAGATTTAAAATTTTATAACATTATTATTCATCTTACACATTTTCTAAAACATGGTATGTGAATAAAATAATTTTTTTGGGTAAAATAAGTATTTTTCAAAAAAAATGTTGTTTTACCGCCTTTTGATGGTACATCCACTTTAAATTTAGTTTTTGACAAGTTTATAAGTTCAATTTGAAAAAAAAAATATTCTATGGAATCAGGAAATAAATAATTACTTTGGATTAATTTTTCATATTATTCTGATAACATTCATATTTTAATGAATAGTAAAAACACACTAAATTTTAAATAAAAACAACGTTTTTTCATCGCAATGATTTATATGGTTAAATTATAACATTGAATGTTTTTAAAGTATAAATGGAATATATTTTTACCATTTAATATAATTTATGTCATTACCATTAATTTTCCATTGAATTCATTGGTAAAAACATTTCAATCATTACCAAGGTTTTAACTTTAAAAACACATTTTCTTAACAACAGAATTAATTTTAAATTAATTACTGCAACTTTTTTGTTTTGAATTTTGAAAAATGGATTCCATATTTGAATTTAGTGGGTTCAAATAATGTTATTAGGTTGCTTTTATTTTTTTTGATATTATGAAAAGTAACTATGGTAATTTTTATTTACAATAGTTAAAGGTAAATCTGTTAATGGGGTGTAAAAATAAGATTAAAAAATTACCCTAACACCTGCCAAAATTCTATTGGATGACTAAAAGTCGACCCATATCACCTAAGGGTAGGAATAGAATAATTTTATGGAATTTTGACCATGAAAATAATTTATTTATTATTAAAACCAAAGATAGTGACAACATGTCACTCACTTAAATCCTATAAATATAATTATTTTAATTTAGTAATAAAATTCATGAAACGTCGACCCTGAATTTTATCCAGAATTCTAATACAAGTATCTACATCATGTTAATTTATTTATATTTTTTAGGGATTAAATAATTTTCATTAAAGATGACACAACAGTGATGTTGAAATTATTTTATTGATTGAAATATCAAATGAATGGTTTTAAAAATATTAACCTAAATGTTATATGAACTATTTAATGTGATATACTAATTTTCTAGATACATATGACATTATATGTATCTATTAAAGCTTTTATTTTGAACATATCTTCTGTGAGGATTTTATTTAATGTCAATAAAATGAATAATGGAAAAATTGACACTATTGTTATTTTATAAAAATAACATAATATAAAATTGTTTAACATTCAAAAAAATATATAAAAATTACAAATTAAAATTAATATGATCAAAAATATCATATATTATCCAATTATGGAATATTCCAAACACATAAGTAGTTATTTATAACAATTCAAAATTTAGAATCTTATTACCACAAATAAAATTAAATAGATTAAATAAGGATAAATCAAGTTGATAATTTTTAAAACAAATTTCCAACATGTAAATATTTTATTAGTTGATTAGACTAAAGCCATATATCATCTACTCTTTGTATTTGCGTCATTTTGGATGTTTTTATGTGGGGTATGAATTTATTATAAATTAATATTTTTGAGGTTTCCAAAGATGCCCCTCTCCTCCATTATAAAAGGGAACCTCCTCCCTCTCCTCTCTACACAACTCTGAGCCTTCATGTTTGGAAAAAACGTGACCATTACTCTTCTCATATTCCCTAGTAATATTTTGGAGGTTCTTTTCTTCTCAAAAGACCAAATCTAGTCCCTTACGAGGATGTTTAAAGGAGGCATGTCGAGGAAGAGGTAATCTCTTCTACCAATTATTTCATGTTTTTTCCTTCTTCTACTTCCTCTTATTTAGTTGTTTCACTATAAAGTAATAACATCAGTAACAATCATATAATAATATGTTATTATAAATATGAAACATGCCTATTTCATCTTCTATCCATCCTACGGAAAACAAAATCACCTCGCCTGCGTACGTACGAAATATCATCTCCACGCCGTGGTGTAATCTATTTTCCACCACAACCTTACATGGATGGGTATAATGGTGTAAATAAATAAATATATATGATTATTGTAAATTTATATTGATTCTAAAATATTATACATAAACTTCAATACAATTCTGCGACCATGGGAATGATATCATCGCTCGTGCGGCCTACCGTCTCCACAATGTGATACGACTCGTTCGACATGATCTTCATTGAATAATGATTATATAAATTAATTGAATGAATAAATAGGGTATATATTATACTAAAAACATTCTGTAAATGATTTAGCTATAACCTAAAAAGACAAATGACCATTTATTCGACATAACACGCAAAAGAACAGAAAGTAGTGAACACCCGAATAACAAGTAACAATTAAATATTACCAATAAGAAGATAATAATATGTACATATATGATATCATAACAATGAATATGATTATGTAATATGTCGATGACATTATTTAAATCATTATACATGAGGATCAGATACGTACAAATTATATCAGACCTAAGGTAAGGGAAAATCTCAAAATCTCAATTTTTATCCAAGATTGTTTATACTATGGTATTTTACTAGGGCATATTTATCATCCACATCCATGTTTACTCAATATGTAATATTATTTCTATCCTCCTACAATTTTTTAAATCCAATTTTACCTATTAGTGAATTTTTAGTAAAATATATCAAAGGAAACTTTTGTCGTTTTCAGTTCGAGAAACTTTTTTACTTTTTCGGCAAAAGTACGAGAAGAATGTTTTTTAACATATACAGAAAGAATGTATTTTTATGATTTCATAGAAAATTATTTCCATGATGCTTCCTTTACATGTTTTCATGTTTTATTTTTAATTAACTTCTTTTTCTTTAAAATTTAATGACATATTAAGAATTAAAAAATGTTTTTCAAGTAGAAAGGATATTTTCCTCAAGAATGGAGTTCAAGTGTTTTATCAAAATTATTTTCCATCTAAGATAATATAAGGTTCTATTTCTATCCCTATTTTTAAATTTATTTGATTATGGTATTATGGAATTACATCCTTTTATCTTATATGGTTTATGTTATGAAGCTATGAGGTTTTTGAATCCTATTTTTTTACATGGGTCATGCTAAGATATATTATTTATGATTTTGTGGCACACAAAATAATGGTTTCATTATAAGATGGGTGGGACCTATATTTCCCTCCAATGCATTGGTTAAAGATTTATATCTCATGAGATATACATGGATGGAATAGAAAGTTAATCCGGTTTAGCGATACAAGACTGTAACGAGAAGTGAACTCAGTTCAGAAATGGACTTTATCCACCATGATAATATAGGAAATGAGTCTTGACTAATAAGAAATGATTTTTATGATTATGTTTTTATGCCAATAATTTTCATGTTTTTTGTAATGATTATACAGATTACATTTCACTACTATGATTTATCCCAGGTTATGATATTTTGATCTCTTTTTCAGGTTAATATTTATGAAATTTTATGTTCTTATGAATATGATATTTCCTTTGTTTACCCTTACTGAGCATTTAAGCTCACCCTTTTTTATGTTTTCTTTTCTCTAGGTCATGAATAAGCGTATTAAGTTGGATTTTCCAAAAGGGACTCTAGATATGATGAAATAAATGGGAGAAAATGTAGATGCTTTATGAACCAGTTGTTTATGATTCCCAGTTTCTAAAGAAAGAATAACTATATGGTCCTACAATGGTTTTGTTATATGTTGTAATAAGAATGCTTCCATTTTGAAGTAATAACAATTTATGTAATGTATGGGTCATTATAGTTAGTATCAGAGAAAATGTATAGTAACCCTTTGGAAACTTGGATGTGAATGCCTTATTAAGAACCCGAATGATATGTCTATGTATATAACACAATATTAGTGTTTTATAAATGTCCATTAATAACCTATGATAAGAACATAAGTATAAAATTTTATTCTTGATTATGTGGTTTTCCTATTATGATTATTGTTTCTCTCAATATGCTTATTTGTTTTAGTTAATGGATAGAACCTGAAGGATCCGTGTTAATGCTGAATGCGACAGGCAATGCAATGATTGTCCCCCCGAGAAACCAAACGTTATGGGAGCTGGAATGAAAAAATGTGTTGCCATGCTCACACAACTTTCTCAAGTTAGGAATCATGCATGACTTCCAAACGAGCAAAGGAATGGGAAACATTCTATTGAATTCTTTATGAGTTAGCATCCACCATCATTCAACCGGTCTACTAATCCATTAGTTGTTGAACAATGGATTAGTTCCACTGAAAAGATATTTTCAGTTCTTCAATGTTCATAACATGATAATGTTATCTTAGTAGTATATCATTTGGATGGTGATTTTGATCAATGGTGGAATCTTAACAAGAATATGAGGCAAAGAGACCAAATTGAGTCCATGGAATGGGACAAGTTCAATAACATATTTTTTTAATAAGTACATCCCTAGTATTCTTCTAACAAAGATGGAGAAGGATTATCTTGAACTAAGGCAAAAGGATAATGAATCTATTGGTACCTACGTAGAAACTTTTACAAGACTTCCAAGGAATGCATCTAGAACAATTATCCAACCTGAGAGTTAGATCGATCAATTCTTTAGTGTCATAAAACCAAGTCTTCAAAGGGCATTAGCCATAAGGGACTTCAATAGCTACGAATAAATTGTTTTATGTGCTCTCAAGGCAGAGATTGAGATTGGAGTAACCCATTAGTCATATGGCTTTGATAAGAAGAGGAAAATGGAATTCAAAGGGAAATATAAATACCACACTGAAAATAAGATGAGTTTTCCCTTATGCTCAATGTGTGGAAAGAAACTTGTAGGGAATTGTATTAAAGGTACCAGTAAATGTTTCAATTGTGGAAAAGAAGGTCATCGGGCATTTGAATTCCACAATTATGGGAGAAATATGTCTACTGATGCAAGCAAAGAAAAGGATACACATTATTCACCTCCTACACTTCAATGTTACAAATGAAAGGAAATGAGGAATTATGCTTATCAATGCCCTAATCCAAGGGTTGTTGATGATGATCGTCGTCAACAAACTCTTAAGGTCAAAAACAATGGAAAGTCACATACAATTTCCATCGGCGATGTGGAGTATTATAACGAAGTGGTGAAAGGTACACATACCACACACTCTAAAGTAGAAAATGTTTTATTTGATTCTGGATCCACCCACTCTTTTATTTCTAAAGAATTTTCCAAGGGTATTTCCATACGACCTCAATAATTAGATGTTGAGTTAGCTGTGACAACTCCTAATGGCACAATGGTGGCATCAAAATTGTATAATTCTTCTCCAATTGACATTTTTGGGAATGTTCTTCCTAAAAAACTTATGATCCTTATTATGGTGGAATTTGATGTGATTCTTACCATGGATTAGCTTTCCTTATATAGAGATCATATCGATTACCAAAGAAGGGAACTCACATTTCATTTTCCCGATCAATATACTATCATCTATCGATGCAAGGATGAATATAACCTCCCAGTGGAAATTTCATCCATCTTATGGGTTTTGATTACAATAAATGAATGTTGTTTTTCTCAAATAGTTAGAGAGAAACCCACGATTAAGAATATGCCCATTGTATGGGAGTTTGGTGATGTATTTCATGGGTAATTACCAGGTCTTCCACCAAATTGTGAAGTTGAGTTTTCAATAGAACATGTACCGGGTGGTTTACCTATTTCAAAGACACCATATAGAATAGCCCCTATTGAGTTGCAAGAATTGAAGAATCAAATCTAAGAGAATCTTGATAAGGGATTCATACGCCCTAGTGCATCACCTTAGGGAGCACCTATTATGTTTTCTAATGAGAATGTTGGATCAATGGGACTCTGCATTGATTATCGTGAACATAACAACATCACTATCAGGAACAAATATAATATCTTGTGAATTAATGAATTATTTGACCAACTACACGGAGCTTAATACTTTTCCAAGATTGATCTTTGTTCAGGGTATCATCAATTAAGGGTCAAAAAGAGGATATACCATAGGCGACTTTCCGTACAAGGTATGGACACTATGAATTTACAGTGATTCCATTTGGTCTTTATAATGACCCTAATATCTTCATGGATCTAATGAATAGAGTCTTTAGAGACTATCTTGATCAGTTTTTGGTAGTCCTTATAGATGATATTATTATCTATTCAAAGAGAAAGGAAGATCATGAAGATCACTTAAGAATTGTATTGAAGACCCTGATAAAGGGAAAGCATTATGCCAAATTTACCAAGTGTGAATTTTGGCTTTAGAATTTTTCATTTTTGGGTCACATTATCTCAAAAGAGGGGATATCTGTGCATCCAGCAAAAATATAGGTTATTGAAAGATGGTCGAGAACAACAAATGTAACAGAGATCTGAAGTTTTCTTGGTTTGACTGGAGACTATCGACGTTATGGGAAATATTTTTCACGATTATCTAATCCCCTCACCAGGTTGACTTGAAAAGGATTTTTGTTAATGTGGATGGAGGAGTGTGAAGAGAATTTCAAGCTATTGAAAAGAAGGTTATCCAGTGCACCTAGGCTCACACTGCCTTGTAGTGGAGAAAGGATTGTGATCTAAAGTGGTGAATCCAAGAAGGGACTGGGATGTGTTCTCATGCAAACTGATATGGTGATAGCTTATTCCTCATGACAGTTGAAAATCCATGAGCAAAATTACCCAACTCATGATTTGGAGTTAGCTGTGGTAATTTATGCATTAAATATTTGGAGGCATTATATTTATGGTAAAAAGTGTGATATTTATACTGATAATAACACTTTAAAGTATATTTTCACACAAAAGGAGCTGAATATTCATCAAAGAAGATGGTTGGAGCTGATTAAGGATTACGACTTCTCAATTCATTATCACCCTAGGAAAGTAAACAAGGTGGTAGATTCATTAAGTTGACACGGCCATGCTAGCTTATCCATGATGATGATCACAAAATATCAAATATTTATGTATTTACAATGGATGGATCTTGGAATTATATTGGAAAGGAAAAATTCTTATCTTTCTCAAATTAATATTCAGCCATAAATACATGTGATGATTAATGAGGCACAGTATAAAGATGTAGTGTTAAAAAAGAAGGTGAGAAATGATCCTGAATTTCACATTGATTGTGATGAAATAATATCGTTCGGGAATCGGGTTTGTGTTCCTCCCATCCAAGAATTAAAGAAGGAAATATTGGATAAAGACCATAGTTCTTAATTCTCTATTCACCCTGGAATCACAACGATTTATTGGGACCTAAAGGAGTACTTCTGGTTGGACAACATGAAAATAGATGTTGCTGAATATATCTCTCGATGATTGGATTGTCTGCAAGTTAAAGCTGAGTGACAGAAGTCTAAGGGGATGTTACAACCATTAACCATACCATAATGGAAATGGGAAAACATCACTATGGACTTTGTCACTAGACTTCCTAAAACATCCAAAGGAAATAATGCCATCTGGGTTATAGTTGATCGTCTTACGAAGTCGGCACATTTCATTACTATTAGAGAATATTTCTATCTTGATAAGCATTCCAAGATATATGTGAAGGAAGTGGTAAGATTCCATGGAGAACCACTTTCTATTATATCCAATTGGGATCTGAGGATTACCATAATGTTTTGGAAAAGTCTTCAACATAGTCTAGATACAGAGTTGAGTTTCAGCACTTCTTATCATCCTCAGACAGCCGGTCAGTCTGAGAGGACAATTCAAACTCTAGAAGTCATGTGGAGAGCATTCTCTGTGGATTTCAATTGTGGTTGGGATCAACACCTACCTTTGGTGGAATTTTCTTATAATAATATCTTTTACTCCAGTATTCAGATGGCACCTTATGAAGCTCTCTAGGGAAATAAATGCAGAACTCCAACTTGTTGGGCTGACGTTGGGGAAAGAATGCTATTAGGACCTGATCTTGTTGATGAGATGGCAGAAAAGGTAATATTTATTCAACAACACCTAAGAGCAGCTCAGAGTGGACAAAAACGTTTTTCCGACAATCGAATAAAAGACCAAGAGTTTCAAGTGGGTGATAATGTATTGTTACGAATATCTCCTTGGATGAGAGTAATGATATTTGGAAAGAAGGTAAAGCTGAGCCCTAGGTATATTCTTTCTTTTCAGATACTAGATCGTGTTGGTAAGGTAGCTTACCGATTGGCGCTTCAACCGAATCTCTTTCATGTTCATGATGTATTCCATATATCCCTCTTGAGAATGTACATACCTGATCCTTCACATGTACTAAGTTCAGAAGTTTTACCATAGGAGAAAGATCTTTCTCATGAAGAACAACAGATAAAGATTCCGGATCATAGCGAAAAACTTCTATGAAACAATACCACTAACTTGGTTAATGGTTTATGGAGGAACCACCAATTAGAAGAAGCTACATGTAAACTTAAGGATATGATGAGGGAGAGGTATCCTAATCTATTTTTTACGAAGTGACGAATTTCAAGGGAGAAATTCTTTTTAAGGGGGGTAGAATGTAACACCCTATGATTTTATGAGAAATATATATTTTTTTATGTCTTATGTTATATTCAACACCAAACGAATATTTCACTACACACAACACTATCTTGGCTTGCGTTACACACAATCATGATCTTCCTCGATAGCGCGTGTAGTACGCCATACCAGGTTTCACTAAACAATGATATGTTGTTATAATATTATTATGGAGTATCTGTTATGAATAGATTTATATAAATTTTATATTTTATAACATTATTATTCATCTTACACATTTTCTAAAACATGGTATGTGAGAAAAATATGTTTTTCGGGTAAAATAAGTATTCTTAAAAAAATGCAGTTTTGCGGCCTTTTGATGGCCTACCCACATTAAATATTTTTTCTGATTGGTTTATAAGTTCAGTGTGACAAAATAAAATTCTTTTTTGGAATCAGGATATAAAAAATTACATTGGATAAGTTTTTCATATTATTCGGATAACATTCATATTTTAATGAATAGTAAAAACACGCTATATTTTTATTAAAAACACCTTTTTTCATTGAAATAATTTGTTTGGTTAAATTATTATATTGAATGTTTTTAATGTATAAATATAATATATTTTTACCATTTAGTATAATTTAGGTTATTACAATTAATTTTACATAGAATTCATATGTAAAAACATTTCAATCATTGACAATGTTTTAACTTTTAAAACTCATTTTCGTAACAATGTGATTAATTTTAAATTAATTACTGCAAATTATAAGTTTTAAATTTTTAAAAATGGATTCCATATTTGAATTTAGTGGGTCCAAATTATTTTAATATGTTACTCTTATTTTTTTGATATTATGAATAGTAACTACGGTAATTTTTATTTACTACGATTAAAGGTAAATCGGGTAATTAAGTGTATAAATAAGATTATAAAATTACCTAACACCTGCCAAAAATCTATTGTATGACTAAAAGTGTACCCATATCACCTAAGATTCGGAATAGATTAATTTTTTGTTCTTTTGACCATGAAAATAATTTAATTATTATTAGAACCAAAGAAAGTTGCAACATGTCACTCTCTTAAATCTTATAAGTATAATAATTTTAATTTAGTGATAAAGATCATGAAATGTCATAAATGAATAGTATAAAGAAATATAATAATATTATATACGTCTTTTGAATTTATTTAGAATTTTTAGGGATTAAATAATTTTCATTAAAGGTGACACAATAGTGATGTTGAAATTATTTTATTGTTTGAAATATCAAATAAATGGTTTTAAAAATATTAAAATAAATATTATATGAACTACTTAATGTGATCCACTCATTTTATAGATATATATGACACGTTATGAATCTATTTAAGCTTTTATTTATAACATATCTTCTGTGAGGATTTTATTTAAATTCAAATAAATGAATAGTGTCAAAATTGACAGTATTGTTATTTTATAAAAATTACATAATATAAAATTGTTTAAAAATAACAAATATTTTTAAAAAATTTAAATTAAAATTTATACGGTCTAAAATGTAATAAAGTATTCAATTGTGTACAATTCACAACACATAAGTAATTATTTATAACAATTTAAATTTAAGAATCTTATTACCACAAATAAATATAAATAGATAAAATAAGGATAAATCAAGTATATAATGGTTATAATAAATTTCCAACATGTATAAATTTTATTGGTTAATGAGATTAAAACCATATCCCATCTAAGCTTCGGATTTGAGTCATTTTGGTAGTTTTTATGTGGGGTTGAATTTATTATAAATTAATATTTTGGAGGTTTCCAAAGGTTCCCCTCTCATCCCTTATAAAATGGCACCTCCTCCCTCTCTTCTTTACACAACATTGAGCCTTAAAACTCAAAGAAAACCTGTCCATTACTCTTCTCAACTTCCCTAGTAATATTTTGGAGGTTATTGTCTTCATAAAAGACCAACTCCAGTCCCTTAAGAGGAAGTTTAAAGGAGGCACGTCGAGGAAGAGGTAATATCCTCTACTGATTCTTTCATGTTTCTTCCTTCTTATACTTCCTCTTATTTAGTTGTTTCATTATAAAGTAATAACATCAGTATCACTCATATACTGATATGTTATTATAAATATTAACCAACACTATTTCATCTTCTATCCATCCTACGGAAAATGAAATCACCGCATGTTCTTACATACGGAATACCGTCTCCACGCCGTGGTGTAATCTGTTTTCCACCACCACATTACTTGGATAGTTATAATGGTTTAAAAATATATATATATATATTAATATTGTAAAGTGATAGTGATTCTTAAAAATTATACATACACGTCAATACAATTCCACAATCATGGGAATGATATCATCGCTCGTGCATAAGTACGGCTTACCGTCTCCACGATGTGATGCGGCTCGTTCGACATGATTTTCGTTGAATAATTATTATATAAATTATTTTAATGAATAAATATGATATATATTATACTAAATAAATTCTGAAAATGATATATCTATAACCTAAAAATAACAATAAGAATGTATTTTACAAAACACGCATAAGAACAGAAAGTAGAGAAAACCCGAATAACGAGTAAAAATGAAATATTACCAACAGGAAGATATGAATATGAAAATATATGACATAATAAAAATTAATATTATTCTGTAATAAGTTAATGACCTTATTTAAATCATTATACAGGAGTTTCAGATACTTATGAAACAAATCGGACCTAAGGAAAGGGGAAATCTCAAAATCTCTATTTTTATCCAAGATTGTTTATACTTCGGTATTTACCTAGGCATATTTATCAACCACATCCATGATTTCTCAATATGTAAAATTATTTCTATCCTCCTACAAATTTTTAAATCCAATTTTACCTATTGGTGAATTTTTAGTAAATGATATGAAAGGAATCTTTTGTCATTTTCAGTATGAGATACTTTTTGACATTTCCAACCAAAGTATGAGAAGAATGTTTCTTTTAACTTATACGGCATGAATGGATTTTTATGTTTTCATAGAACATTATTTACAAGAATATTCCATTACATTGTTTCATGTTTTATTTTTAATTAACTTTTTTAGTATAAAATTTTATGACATATTAGGAAAGGAAAAATGTTTTTGAAGTAGAAAAGATATTTCCCTCAAGAATGGAGTTCAAGTGTTTTATCAAAATTATTTTCAATCTAAGATAATATAGGGTTCTATTTCTATCCCTATTTTAAAATTTATTTGATTAGGATATGATGGAATTATGTAATTTTATTTTATATGGTCTATGTTATGATGGAATGATGTTTAAGACTCCCATTTTTATCACATGGGTCATGCTATGATATAGGATTTATTATTTTGTGGAAAACATAAGAATGGTTTCATTATAAGATGGGTGGTACCTATATCTCCCTCCAATTAATTGGGTAATGATTTATATTTCATGTGATAGACATGGCTTGAACATCAAGTTAATCTGGTTCAGTGATATAGGACTGGAATGAGGAGTGAACTCAGTTCAGAAATGGACATTGTCCGTTATGATAGTCTTGGCAATGAGTCTTGACTAATATAAAATGATTTTCTATGATTATGTGTGTATGCCACAATGTTTCATGTTTTATGTTATGATTATTGTAATTACATTTCACTACTATGATATATCTCATGTTATTATATTATGATCTCTTTTGTAGGTTAAGATTTGTGAAATTTTATGTTCATATGAATATGATATTTCCTTTGATTACCGTTATTGAGCATATGAGCTCACCCTTTTGTATGTTTTCTTTTCCCCAGGTTAGGAATAAGGGTATTATGTTGGATATGCCAAAAGGGACTCTAGATATGATGAAATAAACGATAGGCAATGTAGATGCTTTGTGAACCAGTTTTTTATATTTCCGAGTTTCTAAAGACACTTTACCTATACGGTCCTACCATGGTTTTGTTATATGTTGTAATAAGTATTATTAAATTCTGATTTAATAATAATTTATGTAAAGTATGGTTTGGTATACTTACATCATGTTTATATGTGTAAGTCTCCTCTAAGAATAATGGGACTATTCCTTGTTTTATGGGGATGGATTGCCTCCCACATCGGGACATATGCTGTACAATGTGAGGAACAGGTTCTAGGATGTTCTTTCTGGCCATCTGTTCAGGCCATTTCTGGAATTTCTCCTTTATCCCAAAACACTTATGACATCAAAACAAGTCTGATCATATTCTAGGAGTTTAAATTCTTTCATTATGGAAATATGCCAAAAGGGCGATTTGTTGATGATAGAACAACCATCCTGGAGTTAAGGGCATATATGCTTGCATGTAGAGATGGTACATTGGCCATGAGGATTGACATAGAAATTATATGTGAGGCATATGTTCTATACAGATTCGCATGCCAATTCAAATGTCTATAGAAAATTACCATATCCCCTTCGATGAATGTCAGGTTGGAGCAACATCTAATGGTTCCTAATCAACTATGGTTTCTGACATCTATGGAGAAGACTAGGGCAGTGTTTGATCTACCAGCTACTAGAGTGGCAAGTCGATTGACTACATGGTATGCTGAAAGCTGGACAACATAATACCATGAAGGGTTACTGAATCTGTCGGTCCCGTAGGTGGGAATAAAGAAGAGAACAATTATGAAATAAGCTCATCATTTGGAAGTTGATTTTTCCTCATCATCAGATTTTTCACCCAGAGCTGATTCATCAGATTCCCAGGATGGAAATGATGAGGCTCCAAATGCGTCAAAGCAGTCACTTTCTAGATATAATCTTCCTGCTAGAGTCATGAGACATACTCCATCTACTCCTTGTGAATTACATCATTGAGGCAATTTAGTCACCACCATTTTAAAGAGAAAAAAGTTACATATTCTTTTCCTTTATCTGTTATTGTAGGAGCTGGGAAGAAGTTGAAGTCCCAAATTATAGTACCCTCCCCATTGCCTTTTGGTGCACATTCTAAATATTTACATCCAGAAGTTGTCTAGATGTGGTGGAGTTCATATTGTGATGCTGAAACTGCCTGGATGGATAGATGTGATGGGATTCATATCCCAGGAGTGGGGAATCTTCAGGATTCCTCTAACATCCATTTTGAATACAATTCTAATGAAGTGATGGAATACATCAAAGAGCTGGAAATGCTCATATATGCCACTGATATGTCAGTTTCTATCCTCAACTGGGTGAAGTTAATGATGGATCGTGGTACCACTGAGGGGATTGATCATTCATTAGATGAAGAGTGGCAAGATTATGTGTCTCCTGAAGATTTACATTTTATTTTTCTCATTATTTCTATTTTATTTGAAATTTGAAATGAACCAGAGCATTATTATTCAAGGAACTAATCTTCTTTATCCAGCAGCTTGAAAAGGAAAGAACCACTGAAATCCCTTCTCCACAGTATCGCCCTGGTGGCATCGCTCTTGGAGCTACTGAATCTCCTCGTGAGCCAGGAAAAGTAACTTTACGTATGCAAGCGATGTATGAGGAGTTAGAATGAGCATTATTGTCTCTGATACCTATTTTCAGAGGTGATGATGCCAATCCACCAAAAAATTCAAAGAATCAAAATCATCAAAGAAAGAAATCCATAGCTGAAAACTTTATCAAAAGTGATACGCCTATCTGGTAGTCATGAATCTTAACTTATGAAAATGTTCTCATACTCCTAGGGATTACAGGGGCTTATTAAGTTTCATCTTTAAGGGAAAGGATTGACCATACTCAGTATACAATGGAGGGTGCTGTAGAACAGCCGCAGGTTCCTACTGAAACGACTGTTCCTGAAGATAAATTTATAGTAGATGAGTCGGCGTCTGTTCCTAGCACTGCACCTATTTTTGAAGCTAGAAGGGAAAATAATTCTATTAAATTAATAACACTTAATATAACCTCAAATTAGGAAACAACTAAATTCCATTCTTTGATGATTTAGATTCAACACATGCACCGGAAAATTTGGCGTCGCCGAAGCGGACCCCACAATTATCTCTGAAGAAGCTATCCGGCGTCTGAGATTGCCAAACAAAAGACACAGAGAAGACATGTTGAGTGCTCCCACTGGTGAGACTGACTAGGGATCTGGGACATCATTGGATTAAATGATAAATCTGGGCATTTCTTTTGAAGAAATTTTAGACCACAATAAATTACCATGTGGTTTAGATGATTTTTGAGATGTTGTTATATAGTCATCCTGACGTGAGTTTCATCATTTTTCATGTTAATCTTCTCTTGATTAAACTTCTAACCATATTTGGTTTAAAAATGTACAATTCCCTCTAAAGAATTTGTTAAACCAACATTGCTTAATAGGGTTGTATACAGTGATGTCAACCTTGTTATTGCTGAAACACTAGATCAGTAGGTACATAGAATAGTAGACCCTCCTAAAACCCATCCTGAAAATCCTGCTGAAGTTTGGAAAGATGGGGAGGACTTTTCCAAAGTTTTTGATCTAATGTTAGGTATAAGATGATGATATTTGTGGCTTATTTAATCCTACAATAAAATCAATCAACTTTTACCGTAATTTGAAATTAACCATACATTTAATTGACCAAACTAGGAAATCAACTTAAATGGATAAATCTCGAGGTGAAGCCTCATCTTCATCCCAAAAAGAAGCAGATGATGAAGTAACTGGGGTCAGGGATGGATCAGAACATGGCACTTTCTTAAGTTCATTAATAGCAGATTATGTTCCTCCCTATGATAGTGTTGCTGAATCAAACCCAGAGGTGAAAAAGGTGTTATAATTATCACGTCTCATGGAATGTAAAAATATATGGAAGATTATATCTTAGGTGCCTCTTGAAGAGATGACTTCAAAAATTCCAAGACATTAATCCATGTTCATCACGATGGGACTTGGCGGTTTTGGATATCTAGAAATCCATGCTGCAGTGAAACAAGTCATTTGATGGAGGGAGCAAGATCAAAGGTGACTTCAAGACCTGATCAAATCTAGATTGCTGATCAATACCAGTGAATTTCAGGCTATTGGGTCCTGATCTGAGGCTGATCATGCTACAAAGCTAAAGTAGCTGAAGCAAATGATCAAGGAGAAAATTGTCCAATAATTTCACCTTCATCAAGATCAATATGATATTACTAGGGAGCTCGACCAGCTTCATAATTTTATGGAAGAAGTCCAAGTGGATGGCATAAACAACATAAAAAATGCTAGAGAAGAACTTCGTCAAGCTGAAGAGTGTGATGCTGGTCGAGTTAATGGACATCAAGTACCTATTGATGATGCTTGGGATGCTGCAAAATAGATGAGAAATCATATTGTAGGACTTTTGTAATTTCTAAAAAAAGAGAGAAGAGACTCCAGTTTGTGGATGTTCTTCTAATCCTGTTCATCAAATGAAAAACAGTTCATCTTCAATCATCTGTACCTTCACAGTTTAATTTTTAATATGGTTATATAAACAAACCCACAACCATTATCCTTTAATTTCTCAGTATTGCCTAAATCATACAAAATGTGCGTTTAGGGAGTTGGGACTCGACTTTTGTTCAGAGTACCCATTATAGGTTCTGAATTTAATGAGTACCATGTCATTTGTTATTGGAAGTTTAAAGTCATGCATGTTGGACTATAAAAGGCTAATATTTAAGGTCGAATATCTTTGACCGAATCGATGAAATTGACTCAACTCTTGATAATTTGTTTGTAAACATATTACCATATTCATGTATGGAGGGGGAAATTTGTAAACTGTGACATTGAGAAATTTTGAACCTGATGAATGACATGGGAAAAGAGATAAACTACATTATAGTAAGTTACCACTACATGACAAACCTGTTATTGGGGCTGAATTATGCCGGGCCAACTAGGGCATAAGCTGGATATTCAAATATTCTAATCTTTTGGATGACAGGTCTATTATATAGAAAACTTATGCAAGGACACCTAAGGGCACATGCTGCATAGTCAGACAAAAGAACTCTTATAAATTGGACATTCTATTTCTAAAATCAAAAGAATGTTTTATGGGGATTAAAATTTTCATAAGCATAAAGTCTGCAATATGTGGAAAGGTACATGAATACAGAGAGGATATTTCCAAGTAGAATAGTCGAAGAATAAGTGGAATGTGACTTCTACATAGGTTTGACCGAAATGTAGGGAAAAAGGTATCTGTGGTTTTAAATAATATGACTAAAACCAAAGATAGAAACATTGTAAGACATAATACTTTAAGATCACAAAATAGAGTATGGAACTAATATTTTAAGGATGGAATATTTGTTTTAGTTCCCTACATATCGCCGTTAAGACCGATTGGGAAAAAAGTGTCTTCTCCTAAAAATGAAGTTACCACTACTTGAAAAACCTGTTATGGGGGTTAAATTATGCCAGTCCAACTGGGGAATAACGTGCATAGTAAAATAGTAGCATCTTTAAGGTTAATAGGTATGTTATGTATACAACATATACAAGGCCACCTAAGGGCACGTGCTGCATAGGTAGGCACAAGAACACTCAGGTATCAGACATATTGCGACCAGATGTCAAGAAAATGGTTTTAGAGATCATGAATATTATTTGTATAATGTTGCGACTGAGTCCTGAATTGAGATTCTGGATGTCACTATATATCTCATTAGGATGAGAATCAAGACACATGTAGTTCTTGAAATACATTTTAACATCATGCAGGATTAAAGTAATGAATATCATAGTTTTAGGGCCATAGAGCTCGGACCATAGTGAGGGAGACACATCGTGCATTTGTTATAAACCTGATGTTAATAAATAACAGGGTGTTCCATATCACATCATGTGATCCTAGGGGGACTTTTTAGCCAAGGGACCGATAGTGGAGTTTGGGGTTAGACCCAAAGTCTCAGGGCTGGACTTGAGGAATGCTCGAGCATTCTTACATATCCCATGAGGATGGGAATCAAGCCACATGTAGTTCTTGAAATACACTTTGTACAGATTTGGTTTGTACACATGAGGGGTAAAGGGGACATTAATGAAATTATGGTTGGACCCAAGATTAATGTCTAGGGTGTCACTACATATCTCATAAGGATGATAATCAAGCCATACGTAGTTCTTGAAATATGACATGGTTGGATATTATGTCGATGATGATTCCTTTCGAGTGAGGGTATCCGGGATTGTTGTAGTTTATTTTCATATAAGAAAAAAGTACAAATAGTTTAAGATCATATGAATAGACCAGTGTTATGCAGTTTAATGTCTTGCAATAAGGACAATAGGGGACTTTATAGTTTAATGTGATATAGCTAGGACATGGGATATATATAATTTAACGTCATGTAGGTATAAAGTGCACCGATATGAATAAGATGGTTGAAAAGAGCTTCATGAATTAACATTTTATGGGATAAAGGTGAATCGATGAGATGAAAGTGGTTTCTAGCTTGATACATAGGCGGTTGCCTACATACCTAGCCTAGGAGGCAAGGATCAAAGTCCGCATAGTTCAATTGAGATGGATTTGGTGATCAGGGTGTACTTGAGTACAATGACCCAAAGATGTTATTTGGACATAAGCATGGTTGGAGGCCTAAATAGGATTTCATGGTTGAAGCTTACTCTAAGCTCACATGAGTCATGATCGGTGTGAGAAACAAGAAGAAGGAACAGACTGGACGATCGTGTCACAAAATATGAGACCACGAAGGATGGTGTGTGGCTTATGCATGATTAGATGCCCGTGACATGCATGAAAACAGAGTTTTTAAGGCAATTGGGAATGCAGTGATCACAGTTTAATGTTAGGTATCACAAACATGGGGTGCTTGGTAGTTTAATGTCTTAAATCTTAGACGATGCACTGTTTAACGTTATGTTGGATAAATGGGGGGACACTGTCTAACGTCATGTTGGACAATGGAGGGAGATATGCAGTTTAATGTCCTGCAGCAAGGACAATGAGTGTATTTGAATTACACAAAATAGTTCATCGAGAATCTTTCATTGGTTGGAGTTGTAATGAGTTCTCCATCAATTGAGATTAAAGAATAAGCTCCATTAGAGTAGACCATATGTATTGAGTATGGTCCTTCCCACGTTGGCTCATGATTTGGAGGATTCTTTCCCAGTATCATTTGGGTTCTGAGAACCAATTAAAATTCTCCTTGAATGAATTAATGAAGAATAATTTTTTTAATGAATTATCATGCTATTCAATTATGATAGGCTTCTAAATGGTGTAGTGTGTACCTTTATTTTTCATCTAGTTGTACCAATTAATCCAATCACTTTCGGGATTGTTCATATATAGATAAATGATCACAAATGTAGACTCTAATTGAAGGTAATTGGACCTCAATAGGCAAGACGACTTCCGTTCCATATAACAATGAATATGGAGTTGATCGTGTAGTTGTGCAGGTGGTAGTCTGATATGCCCATAGAGCATGAAAAAGTTTATCCGACCATGACTGCTTATATTTTTCCACCATCTTTTGAAGTATGTATGATAAAGTCTTATTGAAAGCCTCTACTTGACCATTGGTCGCTGCATGATATCGAGATGAATGGTTGGATATGATATTATATTCATTATAAAATTTTCTTACATCGGATTAACAAAAGTTGGTGCCATTATTTGTCAATATGGTATGACAAACACCAAATATGGTATGATGTTGGAATTGATAACGCTAACAATGCTTTTAGAACTGACTTATTTGAGAGGTATTTCCTCTTCCCATTTTAAAAAGAAGTCAGTAGCATTAAGAATATACTTAAACAGCTTATCTGTAGTCGGAGGATAAGGTCCTACTATATCTATTCCCTATATAGAAAATGGACAGGTGTATTTTTCCATATGAAGAATCCTTGGGCGTTGATGAATGAAGTTGGAACATACTTGGCAAGAATGACAGTGTTTAGTGAAATCAACACAATATTATATCATTGAAGGCCAGAAGTATCCAATTCTATGAATTTGAGCAGATAGTCGATGTCCAGACTGGTGGGATCCACCAACTCCTACCTGTACTTCATTCATGATATCCATTGTCTCTTCACCATCAACATATCTGAAGATAATTCCATCAAAACCATGCTTGTATAGAATTTTTTGTTGATCTGGGATATCATAAAGAGTAAAATTGACCACACATCGACAGACTTGTTCTTTCCTGGCACTATCAGGTAGAAGTGTTCCATTTTGAAGTAATTCTCTGATAGGTGGCATCCATCCTGTAGTATGACCATATGGTTCAGAAATGTGCCACATTTCATTGATTTACTCTATTCTGATTTGAACATAAGATGAAACTATATATCGATTGGAAATACGGATGATTGTTTCTCCCCGATTTGGATCTCCAAGGGCTCTGGCAACATTTTCCAGTGCATCAGATTGGGCATTTTGTTATCGCATGACATAATAAAATGACATTTCTGAGGGAAATTCCATCATTAACTCTCTGACATAATCATACAAAGGGATTATCACTTCTTTTCTGATGGCATAGTCCCCATTGATTTATTTTATTACAACATATGAATCACCTTTTACCTTTAAGTGATTCAACTGTGCGTGAAGTGCCAACATCATGCCTATGATGAGAGCATGATATTCTGATTCATTGTTTGTACCGCCTTCTAACAATAAGAAAGAATAGAATAAAACATCCTTTTCTGAGGAAATAAGCACAATTCCTAACCCAGCTTTGTGGAATTTATGATCTTCCATTTTCTTCCCTTTTGGACTTCTGGAGGAACCATCAAAGTGCATTTCCCATGTTTTAGGATTATCTTGAATGGATAAAACTTTCTCATTAGGACGTTCAATATTTATGGATGTATCTTCGATAGATGTGTGTTCTAAAAGGAAATCAGACAGATCTTGGCCCTTTACTGCCTTTTGAGACACATACTAGATATCAAACTGCTATAAAATAATTGCCCACTGAGCCAGACGTCCTGTAAGCATTGGACATCTAAGGATATATTTGAGCGGGTTATTGAGAGATACCAATTGGACCACATGATGTTGCAGGTAGTGTCTCAGTTTTTGAAATGTAAATATTAATTATAGGAAGCACTTTTCAATACTTTAATATCGAGTATTTGCCTCAAGAATAGTCTGAATGAGATAGTAATGGTTGTTTTCATTACCGTCGTCATTCTTTTGGGCAAGTAAGGCACCCAATGATCGATCTAATGCTGTCACATAGAAAATAAGTGGTCTTCCTTCAACGAGTGGCATTAATACTGGTGAACTCATGAGATATTTCTTGAGAATATCAAATGCTTCTTGATATTCTTTAGTCCACTGGTAAGTGACTACCTTCATCATTAATTTGGTGAAGGGTGAAGACATGCCTGCCTAGTTAGCAATGAAACACCAAATATAGTCCAGGTGTCCTTGAAGTCCACTGAATTACATAAAATTTCATGGAGGTGACATGTTATGGATTTGTTTCATCTTCTTAGGTTCAAATTCGATACCACGATGGTGTAAAACAATGTGGAGAAATTTTCTTGAGGTTACACCGAAATCACAGTTCAAGGGGTTCATCATCAAAATATGTTGTCATTGTTTTTTGAATTTGATTTCTAGATCAGCCAAGTGATCAGAACACTGTCTGGATTTAATCACCAAATCATCCACATAAGATTCAACATATTTCCTTAAAAAAGGATTGAAGATATGGTGCATGGCTCATTGATACATTGCACATGCATTTTTCAGGCCAATTGGAATTACCCATTAGCAAAACACACCTTGAGGAGATCTGAAGGTTGTAGAATCCTCATCTTCTGGGGAAATTTGTATTTTACTATACCCAGAGTAACCATACATGAAGGAATGTGGTTCTTAGCCAGTTGTTGTATCAATTAAGAGTTCTATGATTGGAACTAGAAAACCATCCTTGGGACAATGCCGATTAATATCTCTAATGTAAATGAAAATTCTAATTTTTCCATTGTTATTTTTCATAGGGAAAATATTAGCCATCCATTTGGGATATTAAACTTCTCTGACGAAGTTAGCCTGGATAATCTTATCAGCTTATCCTTCAATTTTGGAGGCATAAGTTTGGTGTGTTCTTCTTACGGCTTCCTTGAATCTTCAATGTTCTTCTGGAAAACCCAAAAGATTATTAGAAACATCAAGATCAAGACAAGTCATATCTGTATAATTCTAAGAAAATACATATCTATTTTTCTTTAGAAATGAGATATACAATTTTTTCTCTTCAAGAGTTATGGCTGCACTGATTAAAGTAGGGCGTGGATCTTCTATTATACCAAGATTTATTTCTCTAAGTTCATCCACAGTGGTAGAGATACCCTTTCCAAATGTTGGGGGAGCAACCCAACGATCTTCCTCTTCTTCTTAAATATGTGTTACTTCATTTATTTTTACTTGCATAGTAAATGACGAAGAAAAATTTCCATGATCAGTGGAGAAATTCAAATTTGAACATCTTAAAGAAGAGGCTTCCATTTCTATCCCTATTGATGAGGAAGGGTCTTCCTTGGGTAAGAAAGGGTAGATGATGGATTGAGAATAGAAATAATTTTTTTCCTCTGACATTGATATAACTTTTCTGGCCTGGTTGATGAATTATAGAATTACTGGATTTCAGTGGATGAAATGAAGACATCTACATTTATTCTTTATTCATTGCTTGGTGAATCAACAATTTCTCCCACGCTGTCTGGCTTGGTTGATGTAATTGAAATTATGGAAGTTTCCATAAGTTTGTTTGGATTTAGTTCCATCCAGTCAATTTGACTAATAGGCAACATAAAATCTATACTAACATGTATGAATGGGTTTACTGAAATCTTTTCCAAACCATTTGGAGCATTAATTTTGGTAACTTCCTTTGCCGTGAATTTTTCCTTTCCCACCATGTGATAGAATTTTAACACAATGTATTGAGATTCACACGTTTTGAATGGGGCTTTATCACCATACAATGTCCCAATTTGACCATTAAAACAATATTTGACACAATGATGTTATGATAAAGGTATGGAATCATATTGATGTAGCCACGGTCTCCCCTGAAAAATGTTGAAGGTTGTGTCATGAAGAACAACAATGAAATATGAATTTGACACAATGTCTCCAAACTGAGATCTGAGTGTAATATCACCCCAAGTTTCTTGTTCATTCTTATCATATATATGTAACATAAAAGTAGAAGGAGATAAATCAGATTCAGTGAGGCCCAATCGAGGAAGTGTACGAATAGGGATAAGGTTGACTCCGGAGCCGTTATCAATGAATGATCGTCAGATGTTTATGTCATTGAATTTTCTAGATAGATACAATGGTATGATATGTCTATGTACACCATCATGTTCATCTTCATCTATAAAAGATATCACATCATGTAATTCTACAAGATCATTCTCTATATGGATTACTTTAGCAGCTGAAATTTTAGTTTTGAATTCTTGAGGACTTGGAAAAGCCTCAATAAGCACCTTCCAAAGATCTCTTCATAGATTCCATGCAACCAGAATTAATAACACGTCTGGTACTTGGGAAAAATGTTTCAAAAAATCATTATTTTGGTTCAATGTTCTGAATTTCGCATCATGAAAATGTGGTTTTGCAGGTTCCTTGGTAGTTGATGCTTTGGTAGTAGATTAATCCCGTATCAGGGCTGGAATTTGAACCACTCCTAGATTTGGTAGACTAGACTGACGAGGTCTATTTATTTGCTGAGTGGAAGAAGGTGTAACCTCCAATCGGTCCTCCAAAATAACTATGTCAGGTTCGAATCATCCATGTGTGAAAGAACTTCCTTATTCCTGCTGAGCCCGTTGAAGGGATTTTCGTTGAGTTTCTACCATATATACAGTTCTAGCAGGGATAGGATTGAAATAGTGACTTCTCGAATATCCAAGTCTTCCACTGTATCCTAGACCACTGTATGTTCCTATAATTACTCTATTAGATATAGGGAACTCATTCTCATCTTGATCAAAACGTTCACTGGCATAATGATCCATTAAATGAATCATGTTAACACAACAAAAGATCTACTCTTCATTTGATGAAGATTTTTCCTGATGATCTAGTTCAGGCACTGCCGTTTTGTTGGGCGATGCCCGTTATTTTGATGTTTATGGAATAAAATATATCCGAGTAAAGACAACTTAGGCATTGACACAAGCTCCTCTTCTTCTGACTACTCTTATTTCTTCAAATTATGTTGTTTCATTGAGGATTTTCCTTCTGAGGAAGGGGGATTTTCTATGGCTGAAATATCAGAAGAAACAATTGGTTGATTCAATTGTGTTCGTAAAATGGAATGAGTTTGGTTGATCATTTTTTTTGGACCATCCAATCATCATATTTCTGTGCATTTTAACTTTTGAATTCGTGCCACTCACCTTTTTCCTATTCGTCAGTAGCAGTAACACATGCTACCTAGGCTAAAGAACCTTTCAGTTTTACTTGTCCAGAGTCCACCATCATTTTCATAAGGTCTTTGAAGAAAAGACACACCTTAATGGGATTCCCCAACATCTGATGAAACTGGAAATATTTGGGGTGGTCTTCATCTCCTTCCTTGTTCGGACTTTTGGGCCATGTAAACTGAAGAATATTTTTTTTCCAGAGCCAAGATGAAGTAACAATGAACATGTTCATTTTGAAATGAATTAACATTGTTCTTTATATTTTCAAATTATTTCCTCATTTGATCTCTTTGATCACCTTGATGGGGAATCCATTGTGGTTAATTCTTAGGAGGTGGAGCCCTTTGATATTATGAAGGTTTTGATGTGAAAGTAGGTACAGGTGATTGTTTAAGTTTAACTATATTAGTATCTGCTCTTCCAATTCTCCTTTCTAGAGCTGATATAATTACATGAGTTTATGTTCTACTCTTTATAAGAGATTTTTTGATATTTTGAGAGATTAAATTATGGTCTCAAAACCCTCCTTTGTATTTCACAGGGATCAATGGTGTGTGTAATTCATCACACACTTTTTCCACACAGATTGGCAACAACTCATCTTGAGGGAGTGATAAACTTACAGAATATGTTAATCCCTTCTAGTGAGCAATGAAATAAGAAACTATTTCCTTTTACCTATGCTTAAAATTTTTAAGATAAAGAACTATCATCTTTAGTAATGTTGAGATAAATTGAAGAAGTAATCATTGAAAGAGATCTTCCCTCCCGGTAATTGATCATGACTGTAAACATATATACTAGAGAAAAGTAGGTCCTCGTAATGACTGCACAAAACACCTGATCTTAACTGCTTCTTGTTTCTGAGGAGTTCCATAATAGTATCACAATGGGAAAAAAATGTGTTAACTGTTGTTATGGATCTCCTGAACCATTACAAATTGGGAATATGGTATTCACAAAATTTGATGGGGGAGGAATTGCATCCACCCATTCAGGGTATGCTTTCATTTCAGATTGAAATTGTGCATGTATTCCTTCCATTACTTCCAACTAATCTACTAATGAATCAATGGTAGTTATTAATTTTTGAGAAACATCATGTTGATCATGGACCTATGCAAGTGAAATAACTGGAGTTTGGATGGGTGTGGCGATTGGTACCGCCACTGATGGTAGTATTGTCAGTTGTTGTCATGTATGACCTATAGGATTGGACATGTGACGGTGTTCTTGTAAAGGGGGGTATTCATGATCTATCCAAGTAGCTGCAAAAAATTTCCTTGATTGATTAACTCTAGCATGATTTTGTGGAAGACTACCTTGATGTTGTTATGCATTTAACCTCCTTAACTCCTTCATTTATTCTTCTTGTTGTGTGAAACTTTCCTCTAATGAGAGTGATTGTACTTCTCTAGATGTAGGGTGGGATGTAACCTGACTTTTACCCTTTTCCATGGAATGTGCCTTTCTGTAGTATAAGAAGAGCATTACCCGGGGGAATGTCTTGCCTCTAGTCAACCCTGTGGATTCTGGTACACACACCTCCTTTATATATTTCTGTGTGTAGAGACTCTTGAACATGTACTTCTTCATCTGATTCCTCGGAGTGAGCCTCCTGTTCTGGGGGATTGGTGACAACAACATTGATGACATTTATCGATGAAAAATGTGTTACATCACTTCAATCGACATTTCAATGATACTGTCTTCTTCCATGTCCTTTATGAGACATTGGATTTTTTTTGGTTGATCTATCAGGAACTACATGATGAACTGTAATTTTGAGGGAATTTACAGATAATTCGGCTCTGCGTTCCTCTTGTGGCTTCTTCCCTAATCGAGAGAAGACTGACTTTTGCCAAGGAAGACATTAAGAATTTGAAAAAGTCCCCAATCTGGTGGACTGGGGCTATTCCTATTTTTCCTGCTCAACACCTCAAATCTTTTTTGTTGATCCTGAGGGGTGGATTAAAATATTTCCCAGCCTGGCAAGCTGAGGTGGATCTTAAGCTACTACATCAGAAACGTTCTTAAAAGTTCTCCTAATTTTCTGTATTTTAGTCCAGAAATTAGCTAGATGCTTCATCCAACATCCACTCAAATAACCTGGCTCAGATGACTATTGGATTATTTCTGACAACTCTCACACTTGATGATGTGCATGCTCTAAATGAAATTCCCATTCGATATTCTCATTTTTCTTGATGCAAGAGTCATTTGAAAAATTGTTCTTTTTATGCATGACATTGGGAAGTACTATTTGAGTCATGTTCCTGAGAAAGCCTTTGATTGTACACAAAACATGTTAGTTGTCGCCGACCATGGGCAATAACATTGCATGAGACCACTTTTGAAAGGATTTTTTGACTGGAGATCAAAATGAAATAAAATGCCCCATTAACACCACATCACCTGATATGAATACTAGATGAAGGATTAGTAATTAACCTGCACAACCTTTTTAATGTGCCAAGGGATGAATGTTGAAGGGCTCTATGCTACTTTTCACCCTTTGTATATCAGTAAACTACAAGAGATTGCAAGTCAATTTGGTGTTGCAACCATTCTATTACCTTAACATTATTTTGATATTCATCATAAGGTAATATTTTGTCATTTAAGTGACAAAGGGTTTTTCACATGTTCAGACGAATGTTGTGAATACAATCTTCTATAAACATTTCTTGAACATCATACTGAGAGTCATGCAAAGGCCAAAACATGACTGGTATCTCACCTTTCACTAGTTGTTTTCTCAGATTCCACACTTCCTCTTTGTCATTTGAGGAAGATTATTCTACCTCATTGGACTGAAGCTAGTGCGTCTTTGTTTCTTGATCAGATTCAACAACATTGGTAGATAATTAATTTGTCAAATTAGAATATGAATGACCAAGGGGTGGTTTGGAGAAGACGTACACCCCATGATTTCTTCTGATTGAGAAAGTATTTCACCAGCTAGCGGTAAGGCGTCAGAGATGACTGCCTTCACATTTTCATGTTCCTCAAGATAATAGGTCTTTCTCGTTACTGAATTTTCCATTGAAGAATTTTCTGGTCAATAAAAATTACTACTATGAAGAGTACTTTCACAGCTAAATTCATCACTATGGGGAAGACCACAATGGTTGGTTACAAAAAAAGATGAAACCTTTTGCTCCTTGGTCTTCTGGCTATGCAGATGGTTATCATGGCTCTCATCTAAAGATGACACTTCGAGATTGACCAAATTTTCATGAAGTAAGACATCGTGAGGAAATGTCTGATGAAGACCTTCGGAATCATTGTTGTTACTTCTGATATTTGGAAATGAGAGAGTAAAATCTTAAGTTGCAACATATAATTTTCTGAGGGCTTCAAGAAAACCAACATTGAGCAAGGCCTTATTACAGATTAGCTCTTGATTTCTTAACTGTGCTAATTGGGTCTTTTTTTTACACAACTACATACTCACTTTGGAAACCAATTTTTGAAGAAAGTTATTATTATAGGTATGTGTATGTTCCTGATCAAGATAAATGGTCATGTTAGGCTGATTATCTCTATTTAAATCGGGTGTATGTGCCCAAAATGGTTGTATGTAAGACATGGTCAAGTATACCCCATGAACCTCCTGGACTAGAAAAGAGTTGTGTATTTTCTCCGGGGCGATATTTTGATGGGTCACACCAATGATAGGGATAGAATTATGTTTCTTTCCCAGTGATGTCGCTGAAGTTGTTATAATATTCTGACAGGTATCCAGAATAGGGGAAGGTATTTGCTTCTTTATCTTTCACCATTGTCAAAATGTGCTTGGTGACTTTTGCTGAAATAACAGGAATATATGTCCATTATGTGCTTGGAGTGGGTGTGTGTTTCTTCTTCTATCCTCCTTTTCCTATCAGTGAATATTGACAGTACTCATGGTTGGGGGCAGAAAGTTGTGTCTGCCTCCTGCTTGTCATTAGGGATTTCTAATTGACATCTCCAGGTGCTACCAAATGAGATGGTTGGTTAGCCTAATGAATTTCAAGTGTATGTTCCAAATAATTATTCTCCACCAAATATGATAGATGAACTTCCTTCAAAACTAGAAGGAAAGACTTTTGGAAGCATTGATGAGTGTAAGCAGGTGTATGTGCCTGTTTACTGGTGGTCATGACATTTGGTTGGAGAGCATCTTTGGATGTAGTCAGACGGGCCTGCTGACTGGATGATGACTTATAAATAGGTGTATGTTCCTACCTATAGTACTCTACCAGAATTTACAGGTGGGATTAGTGTGTTACTACAGATTAGTCTTCTGGGCAGTGAAACTAGGAAGGACCGGTGTATATGCCCACTCATTGTTTTCTATAAAGTTAGGTTGATGGACTTCTTCGGAGGGAGAAGAGGTATGAACCTGCACCCTGTTGTCCAAATTTTTCCTCTAATGTTTCTTCATGCATGCTCAGGTCTAAAGAACCTGAGTCGAACACCTAGAGGCGATACCCTCATCATGTTGAGGGTGCACTACCACACGAGTCTGGCAGCAATTGTTGGTGGGAGCCCTCGGGAAGGACTCTTGTCGTCATTAATTGAGGCCTCGAGTGACCTCTTCATTCACATCCCCGTAATATAGGAGGGACTGGTTGTTGGATTCTCAGGATATCATCCTGAAATGGTTGGAGATGATGGTTGGCACCACCTGATTCTTGACCACTGGACATCGCTATCCGGACAACCAGGGTGAGTTATTAACTTTTTGGGCTTGTCGAACGGCCTCCAGGGTCGATATGGTACCGTGTTGACGGTATTCCCTTACCGATGCATTTGAAACCCAGTGTTGAAGATGTTGAGTAGGTGATGTCGTTCTCAAAGTGGACTAGGATCTAGCAGAAGTAACTGCTTAGGCATTCACAGTTGTGAACATTAAAGAAGCCATTTTTTATTATAGAGAGATCGTGGAAAAGAGTGACTGTTTGATATAACAGACATAATCTAGATAAGTTTGGATAGACTACGTATTTTGGATGAGCACATATGTTATTTATTGCTTTGTTGGCCCCCATATTGAGTTAAATTGGGGCCTAACAAATAATTAAAACATCATTTAACATGGTTAAGGATTCACATTGGGTTCACCATTTTTTTTCTTTCGTCTAGAAATGTGGATGACTATGTTTGTTTAAGGATCAAAAATTGAAATCAGCTTCTAACAGGTTTATTCATAGAACAGGAAACACCCAAGGATTCTATATCCATTCGGACCTACATTCCAATGGTAGGTTCTCATTAGTTGTGGAATGATGATTCTTAAGAATTTACATTGGTTGAGATGATGGGAGGTCAGGCTCATCACACCTTTTTAGGGGGAATTATTCCTTACTCCGGGAATCTCTTATAGATTTATGTTATGTTCATGAATCCTTATTAATTTACCATGCAATAAAATGAGTTTTCTCTTTAGATTTGCAATCGATGATTGATATGTATGGGATTTAGAGAATATTTTATATGTACTTGAGGTTCTTCATCAATGTAGAATCATCCATATGTATTAGAGATTCATTGTCAATGGTATCCTTCAATACATTATATAAAAATATCTTGGTCGTTATGATGACATACAGGTTTCAATGCCACTTAGATGGGCACTTTAGGATTATTGTCATTCAGATGTACATGGACTATCTCAGAGTTGGGATCGTACCCGCATATTGGCTACCTACGTATCCTCATTGAAAAGGAATCAGAACCCACATAGTTAGATAATAAGGATATATTTTAACATCATATGGGATAGAAAAGAATTAATGAAATATGGGACTGAACCTTAGAAAGGCTTCCAACATACTCTACATTTAAGGTAGAGATCAAAGTCCACATAGTTTTGGTTAAGAAGTATGAGGTTTATGCCTGATTAATGGCCCAAAGAGAGATTTCGTGATTACATTTACACTATAAGCTCATGTCAGTCATGCTCGGTAAGAGAAACAATAGGTATCAGAGAACCTGACGATTGTTCCATGAATGATGCATTCATTAGAAATGATTTGGGGCTTATGTTTGTATGATTTCCCACATAGATGATACCCATGACTTACATTAGGAAATAATCCCATGAGCAGGGTCCATAACAGTATTTGTAATTTATGGTGATTTAGATTTTTAACCTCAGGCTTACTCCTGAGAAGGAGGCCCAAATTAAAAGGGACATATGATTGGAGCATATTCTTCAGAAGGAGGCCCAAATGAAAAGAAATTAAGATTGGGGATTACTCCTGAGTAGGATTCCCAAATATAAAAGGGGAAATATAATTTGGGGCTTACCCCTAAGAAGGGGGCCCAATGTTAGACAGAAATCAAGACTGGGGTTTATTCTGGAGAAGGAATCCCAATGTTAATGAAAATTAAGACTGGGGAATATTCTTGAGAAGGAGGCCCAGATTAAGGGGACTTATGATTGGGGATTACTCCTGATGAGGAGGCCCATGTAAAAATATCTTATCATCTTAAGGGATGAAGTTATATGGAGGAAACCTCTAACCTTAGTGACATAATGCTTTGTATGTCACGTGATTTTGGGAGAGGTTCTCATAGAATTCATTTCACATAATAATCCAACAAAGCAACCATGAAATATATGGATTTGAAGAGGGGTTTGAGGGCTAATATCATGAATATGAGAGGTTAATTGTGGGGAGTCACACAAATAAAGTTGGCACGAAAGTGTAGGTCATGCAAGTCATTTTGTGCGCAAGTCTTGGTCGTGCAAGTGTACTTGCACATGATCGGTTCTCCTGAGTGACATAGATTCTATAGGGTAATACATGGGTGAGAATTAACTCAAGCATTTAGTATTATCCTAAGATATTTCCAGAATGGCGGTGCAGAAGTTTCATTGAAAGGTTATGGAGGTGAGCAAGTGTTTATACTTTAAAGGAGCTCTGGACACATAGGAGCTCAAGTGTTGATGAGTTATAAACACTTAAGCCTTATCCTACTCCTTCAAGTCTTCCATTCTAGGTAAAAAATACCTTATAAACTTTCGAAAGAGTTGAGTTGAAGACTTGGGTGACCATATCTTGAATTTTGATTTATGGAAAATCCATCCCCAAAATGGGGGGCCCACAGGGGTTATTTATGGTCCACCATGCAACTTGGGAAAAAATCAAATGGGGCATGCCGATGACTTGTGCGACCCTTATGTGGCGCGCTAGTGACCTGAGCGGCGCACAGGTGACTTGCACGGCACACTCCAAATGGGATCCTGGTCCAAGTCGTTATCAAATTTCTAATGATTCTTCATAGGGTGACCCTCTTTGTGCATAAGGTTTTTGCCTTTTCTATTTGGTAGACCCTAGGACGGAAAAGAGCATCAACAATTTCCTAATACGGTTTCCATAACATCCCATGAAATCCTCACTTTATCTAACTATGAACTCCATACTATCTCTCAACCATCACCTCTGATGCCATTCTATCATGACGCACAGTCTTCAAGATGGGGGAAGGGACATCAAAGTTCCTAGCCCTTCCTTCATCACGATAAAAGAGAGATAATGACCCCCCTGTGTTCCTCCATCAATTGGGAATAGAGTGGAGACTATCACCAAGGGTATGGGACCTCACAAAAATCGAAGTCATTACCCTTTTCATAAGAACAAGATCCAGAGATAAGATGGTAGATCCAAAATACTAAAAAAACTATATATAAAATGGAAACATAATGAAAAACAGTCCTGGATTTTTAAACAAAACTACCACAAGTTAGTAAAACACACCAAGGTAAAATACCAAAAGAAAAAAAGGCTTGGAAGAAAACTGTTGCTAACCCCACACCCAAGTTAGTAAAGTCTAGAATAGTCCTCAAAGTCCTCAAGGAGACCTCAAAATAGTTCCACAAACATAGGGTGATTATACATGTATACCCACCATGAAAAACAAAAGATACCCATGATGAAGTGGGGGAACATACTAATTCCCCTGTGCGAGAATAGTAGAATCTCAAATAACCTACCAAGGAGTACTAACCCGCCCATCCTTAACAAGGCACAATCACAAAATAACGCATGCCAGGTAATGTAGTAGTATAAGAACAACGAAATTTTGGAAACCTGTACCACTTTCCCTCTGGTTAGCTTCTCGTTCCTAATGGCTAACCTCTTGACACTACCTCTATTTCAAAATTTAGTCCCACAACCACATATATCCCACACACCCCTGTGTCTCAAACCACACAAAAATCCAACTCATAGAGACTTGGGCCACAAACACACCACACATTGCATCTGTAGACACCTGGGCCACAACAACCACGCCTCTCACCCGAAGAGACTTGGGCCTCAGCCTGAAGACTGTTGGGAAAATAATCCATGAATGAAAACACTTGGTCCCCTCAATCATATGAAAAACCTACACAAAGCATCTTGGACTATGGTAAACCTCAAGCCATTATAGCCTATCTAGATACACTCAACCAGTAAGAACCCGAAAGAGGGTGTGAGGAAGAAATTATTTAACCATCCTTCCATCCTTCCACTAAGATGTTGGGAAAGACAATCTCCACCCATGAAATAGGGGTGTTTGAAACATGGTACTCAACAAGGGTGGGGTGTGTATAGAAATTACAAGGAACTATTATTTATACATATTGGTAATCATACACTCATCCCAAACTACGTGTTTCAAACAAAAAACCAACTCCCACAGAACCACATTTTCTACTACCCCAATATGCTCAACCACACAAACAACCACAATAAAACAGAAGCCTAACCCCTTATTCATTTAACCAGTTTCCAATCATTAATTAAGGGGTTCACTTTAATTTATTCCACCACTACCCGGGGAAACTACCATAACCACCCATTATCAACACAACAACCATGTTATTATATAGTATCACTACACAAACATCACATAACCACACTGTAGTTCCCCAAACCACTGACACTCAATGGAAACAATAGAAAAAAGGTAGTCCTACTACCAAAAAGATCATCCAATCCAAAATAAATCTATATCTCATCCTGAGATATTGTCACACTTCTTGTACCACTCCATAAAAAAATCCCACACTAAAACACCACCATCTAGCAGCCCCTTCACAAATAGGTGGTCCCCCATTCATAAGGCCAGTAACTCTATCCACCCCATACTCATAACAAGGTTACCAACTGACACCTCACCCAACACCGACAAAGTAAAAAACTCAACAAAACATAGAACACCACCACTCCATTAAGAAAAGAATATTCATATTTTGGAGGAGTTGATCTTTAGTTACACTTTATGACACAGGGGTGATCACATAATAGGATTGATCCTGGGGAATCCATTAATTTTACCAAGTATCCATGACTAACCAGATTTTATGTTACAACCATTTATAATCGAATCACAACAAAATTCATAATACCACCAGTGTGTAAGAAAATAAAACTAACTGCCATGATTTTTTGAAGGCCTTAAAACCCATAAAATTCAAAACAAGGTTCATGGATAATAATTAAAACATCCAATGTATCATCATCACTTCCCATCCAATTATATCATTGACCCTTGTTATTTTTTGATCATCATATTCTATTCGCCAATTTTATTACTTGTTAAGGAAAAGGATTAAGCTGTTATTCATGAAGAAATATTACTGCACCCACCACACATGATACAAAAAAAATTATAGGTAGAAGAATCCTTACCTGAAATAACAGGTGACCAAAATTCCTTTTTTGTGCCAAAGAAGGGGTGTTACATGCGTAGTGTTATGTACTCCAAATGAACTCAATAGATGGATACAACACGGCATGTGACTCAATGAGAGGGGAGAGATCATGGAGAACCAATATAAAAGAGAGGAGAGTACCTCCACTATATAAAATGTTATATCTTATATCAATGGAACAGAAATTTTTTCAAAAGTAATTAATGTGGAATTGTGTTCAAGATAACGCAATTTGAATATCACAATGTTTTCGAAGAGTTAGGATATTAAATATATATATACTCTATATTGATACTCACTTCAAAACACCCAAACAATTCATTTAACTTGGTTTACATAAAATGAAATGTAAGAGGGCCGAAACTAAAAACATTGGGAGAAACTGTTAATTTGGAAAAGGGTGATCCATCATTTCGGTGTGCCACTATTTTGGTGCCACCCTTTCGGTGTTCCACCATCACAGTGCCACCATTACAATTCCACTTTTTTTTGAGCCTCCAATACGTCGCCACTATTTTGGTGTGCCACCATTAGAATTCCACCAAGAAGGTGAAATTTTCAAGGTTCCACCATTTTGGTGAAATGGTTTAGTGAAACTGTATTTTTGGAAAACTCCGGAAACAAACCAATATAACCCCCAAGAATAGAAGTAGCATTAGATTTTCACAAAGGAATGGCCCATGGAAATTTGGTTCCTTACATAATATCATTAGTACTCTATAGATCATGGTATTTAAAATTTCAATTCATATTATGTTTTTCAAGGGTATTTTACTTGAAGGGTATCAATTGGTAATGATTTCAAAACTTAATATCTTTTTATTATGTAAAATTACTTCTCCATTGTCTTTGATATTATATGATTATGTATATAATGAAAATTCAATATTTTACATTGTATCTTCACTTGTTTTGTTTATTTTTACATTTGATTCCCAAATTAAATTCTTTTATTATTTATTACTTCAACAGTTTGGTTTTTGTAAGTGATTTCATTTAAATTACCCTATATTGAGACATATTTGTTATTATGAACCGATTTATTTTGAAGAGGTCTTTCTACATCACATTTAATATGTTATATCATGAATATATTTTTATTCATTTTATTTAATTTTCATTTTATGTTATTTATTTCATGGGGGTTATGATTCAAATGTTACCACAGTGGTACGCTATTATAATTCCATTTTATTTTAGTCGATAATATTTATTATTGTATTTTCATTGAATAATGGTAATTGATTAATAACTAATGAAAAAAATTTATTTTATTTTTCTGTAGTTTTTCATAAAATTTTCAATTAATAATATCATATTCCACTCTCTATTACTTAATATTATTGAGAACATTATTCTTTAAAAATACAACTTTATTTCTCTTTTTATTAAAAAATGATTCATATTCCATATCCTTGTTTTCTAAAAATGTTTTTGGTAGTATTTAAATTATTATACTATTAATGTTTGTTTCTAATTATTTTTACATTTTACTAAATGGATTAAAATGATTTTCCTAAAATCTAGTAAATTTTCTTTATTAAATGATATTTTAAAATTGAAAAGCTTACATTCTTCCAGAAAATTTGTATTGTGATTATGATGGTATTTTTATTCATTACTAAAAACCCTTACACACACTACACTAATGATATTTTGAAATTATACTATTCAAATTCATTCATGGGTTGGATTAATATTAGTTTTACAATGTAAATTATTTACATTCACAATATTTATTAATTTTTTCATAGTTGAATTTCCCTTAGAAGATTAAATTTCATGTGATCATTTTTTATTAGGCATTAAAAGTTTACTAAATATCAATATTCTTAGTATCATGGAGTTGATATTTCATAAATCGTGTATAATTTATACATAAATAGGTTTACTCTGAATGTTATTTTATTTAATAGGGAAATGTTGATATTTTGTATTATATATTTAAGAAAAAAAAATTTGACACGTTATATTGTTTATAAATTGAATTTATCTTTTAATAAATTATAAAGTAATTAAAAATGTGATGATGGATTAGGATTTGATATATATATATATATATATATATATATATATATCCATTCAATGCATCGAAAGACTAATGAGGGGATTCCTTTTTCTAGAAAAATTAAATGTGTTTTTTATATACCTGCCCATCAATTATATTATCTTATTTCATGTTTGTTATATTATTTATATCATGATATTTGAGGTCATCATATTCAAAATTACTCATTTCCTTCAATGGTAAGTCAATTATTTTTATACAATAGATCTTTTCATTTATATTATCAATGGATGAATTTGATGTTCATGTAATTTAAAAAATGTGATTTATTTCAGTTATTTACCATCCCATATTGATTACGCATTATTTAATAATTATAGTTTCCCCTATATATAACCCTAAATAAAACCTTTTGGTCAACCATATTTTTTTATTTTTCTATTATATTATGATGGAATCTATGACAGAATTCAATTATGAGGAATATATAATCTCCCCATGTTAAATTTCATGTTTTCAATTGTAACATGACATTCATTATGTATTCATTTTACAAAGTCTAGAATGATATCATGTACTTTGGTAGGAGATTAATTATATATAGTTCCAATGTAATAATGTTACTTCCCACATTGGTATATTGGATTTGATGAATTTAAAAACATGGATCATAGGTGAATACATCTCAAAACATTATTCTTAATATTCAAACTCACCAAAGACATCCCATTCAGGTCCCTCAAAAAATCCACTGATTACGAAATCATTTTATACTATATCATTATCTTCAAATTCAAATTCATGAGAAGGTAAATGGAGTGATGATATAAGTGTTCCTAATTACTTCGTGTTTAAGTGACCCTTAACATTTTCATAATGATCTATGTCTTTCTCATCAGCACATTTTATCTTAAATTCTTCCCCTTGATCATACACAGCCACAACATAATCATTATCATTAAAAGAATATTCCATAAACATTTGTGGATCTAGTCCATGATCCTTAAAATCATATGGTATAACTATATACTTCATAAGATTAATATTTCCCTAAATCATCTTAGATTCATCTAGCCATGATTTACACCATGTGTTCCAATTTACATTCATTTTCTATATATCGTATGGGTTTTAATAAACCAGCATAGTAAGTTATCATTTACTCCCCAGGAGGGTAAAATACATTATAATACAGTAGGGATTCTGTTATATTCGGATATAGAAGGGAATTAAATTTATAATACTGAATACACTTATTTAATATACTCCACATCACATACCTGGAAATGGTTATCAGGATCCAATTAATTATCAAGAAGATAAGGAATAGATCATGGTGCCTTAAGTCACTAATTTCCCCTTTCCCATGACATATCAATTGATTAAAAAATGTATCATGTATCCTATATTATCCCCTTAGCTACACTAAAATTTTCCTCCGAGGAATCTTATTCCATTTAAATTCAACCAAAATTTTTTTTAATTCAAAATGTGATTTATTTATTGTTTATAAGAATTGATAATATTCTTAGGCTACCATATTATGTACACCTTATCTCTTTTCCTAGAGTTATGATGATAACACAATTTCCTCTCCAGTAACCATTATTTTAACAATGAATATATTATTTATATGGTTAAATTTAATATGGGTGAAAAATATTTAAACATACTAGGATTGAACATATTACCATTTTCCATACAACATTTTTCATATATATCTCTCTGAAATGATTTAAATTCCCATGATATGTTTAGATAAATCCATTAAGCATAGACTTCCATTTGTACGCAAATTTCTGATCAATCAGATAAGGTTAGTAGGGAATCACTAAATCACAAATACTATCTTGTTCGTTTTTATATTTTTTCATGAGAGATAATTTTTTGGGTGAAGCAGAATAGGATATACATTATTCAGTGGTATTATCATGTTGCAATTATATTCCATATATGGATTGGATTCCGAAGAGTGATGACCATAAAAATGGGTATGGATATAGAGAATATGATGAATCAAAAATAATGATTTTTTTTGGAATGAGGGGTTTATTGATTTAGATTCAGATTTTGAATTTCATTTAATCATTTAGAGATTAGTATAACAATATTTTTTTTAAATCAAACCAAGACAAATACAAATGGTATGTATGCTGATCATAATGTCATGGTTAGTATACGAACCATATGAGAAATATCACATGGTAGCTATTTTATCTACACATGTAAATTATTGGGGTATGTATAGTGATTGAATAACCAATTGATCATGGTCACTGACATATCCTTATAAAATTTTACATAATTTTATACACGAATGTGATTAAAAACACATAGAATTTAATAACATATATATAATGATTAGAAAATTTTAATTAGAAAAAAATTAATGGTTTTTAAATAGTTAAAAATCATTAATTAATTTCATATAATATTAATTATCTCATTATATTATTTATTTTTTAAATAAATAAATTATTTATGGATTAGTACTAACAAATTTTATAGTAAATTTTCCATTTCGATATGTGTATCCTAATATGTTATTTTTTATATAAATATTATTTTCGATTAAGGAGTCATGTGATTTTTATAAATTTTTATCTTGTATCATCATAGTTTATATCAACATGTAAAAATAGTTAACCATTTTCAATAAAAGTGTGTTTCATTAAATAAATTTTTCACAATAACCTCTCATATGTATGTTCTCACATTAAATAGTGGATTATGAAATAGTCTTCTTCATTTTAAGTACACCATGAAACTAAAGAAATTTCAAAAAAGATACATGTTCTGGGGTTACTTATTCTATTTAACATAAAACCATTATATTCTTCACTGAAATATATATCTAAAAATAATAATTTTCATTTATATAAAAAATATAAATTACATATATATTTAAGGTCATTATAAATTATTTTGAAAATAATCAAATGGGACTTTATTGGATTTTCTAAACAAAGAGAAATTATGCACACACTAATCATAATTTCAATCAATCAATAAGTTTTGAACACCAAAAACCAAATCATATCTCATTATATTTTCAGATTTAATGGTTTTATAGTTTCGTCATGTTCATACATAAATCATATTATTAAGAGAGTATCACTACATTCAGTGTTATCTAAACCAAAAAAATAGTAATATATTTAATCTAATTGGTATGATTAGGAATTATTCCATCCATATTATGAAATATCTAAAAACCAATTATTAATTTTTTCTCACCCACAAAACACATTTAATATTCAATTTACACATCTTTTGAAATTTAATAAAAAAAATTATAATTCTTGAAAAATAATATAATCATAAAATATTTGAAATAATTATACATATCCTCAATTATTTTTATAATTACTCTTTGACCATCTATAACATCATTTAAAACATTAGGAATAAAAAAATTATAGAATGCCATATCAAGCATTAGGATCCCATTTTAAAGCAATAAAGTCATTAGTTAATTTAGAAATGTACTTTTAATATGATGATTTTTATATATAAGGATTTCCACCAAAACTTATTATATAATATAACTATTTGTAATGGCACAAATGATGTCCATTTTATGTAATTTGAAATTAAAATTTGCCCCACTAGAAATTTACATTCAAATGACATCAATTTCTACTAATATTGAAATGGTTTCTACATAGTTTATACCATCCTATTAACTGTAACATTTTCAATCCATTCTATCTTGGTTTTTAATTATAATTTCATACTAGCCATCCATAATCTTAAACACCCACTTAGTTTCAATAAACAGGATGTCGATTCATCCATTATGCTAGTTATTATAATTTTTTCAATCAATTAAATTCCATATATCTAGTATATAAATTACCTGAAATTAATCACATGTGTCTTAAATTATCTATTTAGAGTCATGTTGTGAAAATAGGGATTTATATGAATAGTTTTTTATGTGATTATCTAGTCTGTGTTCCCGAATCAAGATCTAGAACTACTATATAATCGGGATGGCCTCCTTGATTTAAAATGGTTCATGCAATGAAATACATTGTATTTCATTATCTTCATCTGGTCATGGGTTAAACAATTCCTATGAATTGGATGGTTTTAATTAACTATATTTGTAGAATTATTATTAGGTTTTTTTGAGGAGTTAATATTGAAATTGAAATGACTGTCCAAAATGACATTAAGAGTATTATTATTATAATATGGTTTCATTTTATCAAATTTCATATGTACAAATTCTTAAACATTTTTTGGATCTTTTATTGATAATATATAGGATTTAATGGTGGTTTAATAACCAATGTATAATCATTTATCATATGTGTATTATTTTTTTAAATTCATGTTTTTAAGATGTTTAATGATCAAAGGTTCCAAAAATCCAAAATAATTATCATTTTTCATTTATTCGATAACTTATAAAGTGTCTTATCTAAATTTTTTGTAATAAGAACCATATTTATAATATATAAAACATTATTGATACCATATACCAAACAATAAACATGTATATTATACTAATTTATCATAGTTCAGGTATTCCATTGAATCGTTTTACCCCTCATTTTTACAAAACTAGTGTAATTTAGGGTCCCAAGAGAAGAAAACTTATGATTGCATCCATTTTTTAACTAAAAAAATTTAATATCATAGTTTTCAAATATAGTACCATGATCCATTTTTTTATGTCTTATCTATAATTTCACTATGATTTTATATAGATTTTTTATATTTTATAAAAGGAGAAAAAGCTTCACTTTTGTGATCTTAATAGAATAACCATGTGTATCAAGAGAAGTAATCAAAAAGAATATCATTATAATAATACCCATTAGTTTTAGACACTCAATAATGTCCAAAAAAATCCATATGAACTAACATAAGTGTTTAATATGTTTAGACTTCTTGAATTGATTTTAAATAGATCTTATGTTGGCTCCATTTTTTAATGAGTTAAAATCTATGTTTTTATGGAATTCTAGTATAGGATGATCCTGGAATAATACATTCATAATTAGATTTTTGTGACGGTAAATGTAAAACAAGAATAGTCTAATATTCTATAAAAATTATCCTTTTTAAAAGACATTAAATCCCAATTTTTTTTAGAAAATGTATAATCTACATCAACAACATAGACACTCTAAGAAAATTATTAAATATGAAATCCCTCATAGAAATATTTTTCAAAAAAATTTCTTTTTTTAAAATTTACTATCATAACAATGATTATATAATTATTCGATGATATTCACATTATAAATTAAAAAATTTATAAAGAGAAATATATAAATTTATAAATAATGAGTTATAGATATGGCTGAGTCTATTTATCCATCCAATGGAATTTTCACTGAGAGGGACATGTCCACCATCCACCATGACACAGTTCTTAAATCATATATATTCTAAAATCTTGTATCTTGAACATTAAATGACTAGATGTAAGAAATGTTTAGTTTCAATTGTAGATCATATTTCCTCACATGTGTTTCTCATAAAACACATATTGGCAATGTCAGTATTATCTTCTCTACATGAGTAGAAGGAAATGGAAATTACCTCATAGGCCCTCCAGGTTTCATTCATTGAATTATTATTCATTTTTTCTTATTTTTATCACCCCATTTATTTTAATTTGAATTTGTACATTCTTCATTGATATTACATGTTTCTTTGAATTCAAAACTTGTTACTTACCCTGGATGATTCTAATTTTTCAGTATCATCCAATATTATATAGGATTTTATACTTTTATTTCATGAAGAATTCATTCTCCCTATACAATTTATGGATTCATCTAACTTAGATGTCAGTTTCTTTATCCCTGTATAATGGTGCGCCATCCACACTTGAACTACCATAATTGATATTCTCTTTTAGAATTGAGTTAGATGTTTTGAAAGCTACTAACCTTAATTTATGTCCTTGTTCTTCTTAATTTTCCACTATTTGGTTTTTCATGTTAATAAGAGTATTATAATAAGATCCATTACTGGATATATACTTTTTTGTGTGATTATATAATGTACTTAGTGTTTCATTCACTTCCTTTTAGTAAGCATCACATAAGTCATATCCCATTATATTTATCATTCATTTTCTTCCAAAGTTCTTGTAACACATTTTTAATATAATTGAACACAATATACATTTAAAAAATTGGTTCATTATGTTTTATCATAAATATAACATTTTTTATTTCTATAATTATTCAGTCTCATATCTTTAACAATTGAAGTCAGTCACGAAAAAAAATATGTGTATCCCAAATTTAATATGTATTGGAATGAGAAGAAATTATATTAGACCCAAATTCCCTTAATGGATAATAACACATTCATGGATTTATTTCTATAGTCATATCTGGCCTTAGTGTCATTAATCCCATAATCTCTCGATTCCCGGTTTTTTTCATTTGGTCCCTCTATTATATTCCATATATCAAATATCTTGAATTAAATATGTAATATCATATTTATTTTCCACTGAGAATAACTAGTACTATTAAAAAAGGATTCTAGTTTACAATTTTCTTCTTAATGATATTGTTATATATTATTATATAAATTTAGAAAAACAAAAAAATGATGTTTTGGGTAAAATGATTTAATAGTTAGAATATTAAATGATGAAATAACAATTCTATAGTTACTAAATGATGGTTAGAATGGACAACTCAAGAGGGTCGTCAATTGTGAATATAATTAAAATATATATTAAAACTTTTTTTAAAAAAATCCCTAATTTATAAAATCAACCTATTTATATAAGAATATATATATATATATAATTTTATCTTTCTAAAATAGTCAATTTTTGTTAATTATTACTTAGTTGAAAATAGATTAAGAACATTTCAAATTTTTAATCATTTTTACATCCATCAAACATTGTATATAAAATAGTTATCAAATCTAACTATCAAAGTAGTGTTTTTCAATTGACATTTAAAATATAAAATATATTTTGTATAAAAAAATTATTACATAAAAATGGAAAAAAATGAAACATAATAAAATAAGTGGTTCAGTTTCATGATGATACCTAATCATCTCTACAGGTAATAACCCACTACAAATAATTTGATTAATTAATAATTAGATTCTCAACATGGGACATATTTTACATAAATCAAATGCACAAAGGTATTTAATTCATTACAAATCATTTTTAAATTTTATATGTTTGGTAATGAAATAGAAACATCTACATGATGGATTCTCACACTATATAGATAATGATTCACAATTCTATATAGGATAATAAAATAAAAAACAACTTCACATAGGAAGTTCATTATATACAAAAAATATTACAAATTTATTCATTAGATAGATGTAAAATAAGATGATAACATGTGTATTGAACTATCCAATACAATATCAGACCATATTTGAAATAATAATATGAGTTTTTAGAACACAAATCAAAACACATGATAATATAGATGGAGAAAATGACATAATATGAGATGGTTTGATGCATCCATGTTTGATCATCATTGGTTGATCAAATGTCTTTGAATCTATCCCGAAAAATTTCCATCTATGTTTAAATAGAGACATCAAAAAAAAATTGTCGTGGAAGGATCAATGTTTACTAATTCATCTACGGTATGTTTCTCCAGAAGGTGCATATTCACCATCTCTAGTTTTAAATGATATACTCTTACACTAAACTAGACATCCTTTTAAATTCATCAATTGGAGTACATTCTTAATTTGATATCCATTCTCATTGAATTAGTAAATTAACCTCATCGATAATTAATTTTCCAAATATAGCCCGTGTATTTTTGGAAATACTGCAGGGATTTTGTAATACATGGTTACTTGTTCTTAACTTAATGCATGGTCACATATAACCAATATCATGAACCAGATCTAGTCATCATCCAAACCGGCACTCGACCTACTCTGTGACAAGGCCCAATGGGCGTTCCCGATCCCCAAAGGCTGGAACAAGTACCCAATTATCATAAATAATTTTTTTAGAATGATATACCTAAGATGAGAATATAAAACAAAAAAAATAATAAATAAACTTAATCAAAAAATTTACACCAAAAACTTATTAACAAAAATTCATAACTTTTCAATATAGTTTATAACCAAAACCAAATACGACAAAAAAAATGGTTCAGCATGTCTATCTTATGAACCACCACACAGCAAGGGGGAATCACCCTCGATCCATCTCTATAACACTCCATCTATAAAGAAAGCTAACAACCTGATGAACCATCTCCAAGGACCATTACATTACCTATGTCAAACATTACCAAGTTTACATAAACCCAAATGTGTATTTATGGTGTGATTATAATCATAAAAGGATTCCACCCAACAAGATTACATTTGATAACATTATAATAAGAAAATCTTGCATGTTTCCATAAACATGAAACACTAGTTACAATTTCTAAGAGATGAAAGATTAAATTAAAATAGTTTTAAAGAGGGAAACATTAAAGAATGAAAATTAAAAAACTCATGCTACAGAAAATACCATCCATTCACAATGTATTCTGACGATAAGTACAATATAATAAAAATGCACATGTCCCTGGAACACCCCTAGTCACTAGATCGTCGTGGGGACCTAGGTACATCATATATCGATGTAATAGTAAAAAGAACCAATAACCATGAAATGCATGATCCACTAGGAGGGGATAGCCTAATGGTATAGTGGTCCCCAAATAATATCATAGTTTTGTTAATATTGTCATCATCAGTCTTTGTATGTGAAATAGGGACCTAGGCACTATCGCATCACTAGAAAACTAGTTATAGTCTACCTACCTAGATAATCGGGATTCTAAATATGTGCATGATGAAGTTTCACATAATCTAAAATATAATTTTCACATAAAAAACATTTCTACAACATAAACACACAAAACACTAAAGAAACTTCTTCTAAACCTATAGTGTCATTTAATAAACCCCATAAAGTTTTTTTAAAACAATTTCAGGAGGAAACACAACCAGATTCACACAAAATCCACTCAAAAATCATTGTTTATAGAGAAACTATCAACCATACCATACCTAATAATACATGGACGCCCAAAATCCATTTAATATAATAATTTCATGAATCATAAAATATCACCAAATTATAAAACATGGAATACAAATGAAAAAATATTAATTTCATGTAAAAAAATTTTAAAATATAACACCCAATAAATGCTAAAAATATTGTTTTTAACTACAAAAAATGGATGGGAAATATGATAATTAAGTTAATTGAGAAAGATAAATTCATAAAAGAATGGTTACAAATGGAATCACCTGGCATCAAAATACAAACCCCAAAATCATTATGTGAAACTTCAACCCACCACAACTGCACCACAAGGGAGTGAAAACGAACCCTAACTAAGAAGATTGAACCACGAAACTAAATATTAAACCCTAGGGATGAAACCATAGCTGTATGAAAGTTAGATTAACAAGAAAGAGGGATGAAACCCTATAGGGAAGGAAGGAACAAAGAATTAATTCACTTAATTGAAGAATCTTTATGTTTCCCCCGCAAAATAACCCTTTAAAAATGTGTTCCAAGGAATATTGAAGGGGATTGGGAGAGTTACATGTTTTAAATGGTCAAATGTGGTATAAATTGGGGCATAAGGTTTATTTATGGAAGGAAAAATGATCAAAATTCATTCCGGTAACACCTGGACACTGTGCAAAGTTTTTACGTATAGTTTAATAAACTGTGCATCCTATTCTTGCTACCCAAAAACCCTCATTTTCATCAAAAAATGAAAGGGGGCCTATGGGAGAACTAGGGGAATGTAATGCGAAGAATATGAGAGAAAAATACATAGAACGGGGGACATGAATGTTATAATTATCCCACCTTGAAATCTTTTCATCTCAAAAAGTCAACATGATGGTTGATCAGAAAACAACAATGGTTACTCTTGATCAACCACCAAATTATACTCCCAATTCTCATGCATATAATCCCCATTCTGACATGGGACCTAGACTAGTGTAATTGAATTTCTATGAAGCACCTCCTCTTTGGAATCCATTATTCAAAGCAGTTGTACAAACACTAATAAATCAAGCTCTATCTCCAACTCTTCACAATTTCACACGTGGGACAGATTCTGGTTACACTTCTTAAATTGGGATACATGGAATATGTCATTAATATATGTCAAATAAGAAGGATAATCTAACCTATATTCCACATTTCCAATCCTTTTGGTGATCTTTAAAGGGATGACATACCTCAGTGTTAGCTTTCTCTGCCTCCTCAAACGACAACAGTCCATCTGAGGGGCCACCTTCTAGAATACCAAATCACCCACATTGAACCCATGATATTGATGCCTATAATCAGAATAATATTTTTGGTGACTCTAATCTATCTATAATATCTTCTAAAAAACATTACCTTCTCATGTGTATCCTCCAAAAGGCACAACTACAATAGTGAGGTCACACCTACATCATCCCAACACTGGGGGAAAAACAATTCCAACCATAGAGTATCTCAAATGGATCCATTTGAATAGAGGATTTATAACTATCATTATAATAATATTTGACTAATCCCAAAGAGATATCCCAAGATCCTCCAAAATCTGAATCATATTCATGAAGCATGTCCTCTAGAATCTGATTTTCTCTTTCCATTTGACCTTCAATTTGAGGTTATTATGTCGTGCTCATATTTATCTTCATTCCCAAAGCATTCTAAAGGCCTTAACTAAAATTAGAGGTAAAATAGGGGTCTTTATTTGTGAAAAATACTGATATCACTCCATGAATCCTTAACACCTCTCGAATATACAATTGGTCCAGCTTATCCACATTAGCTATATCATTGATTGGAATGAAGTGGAATGATTTGTTCATTTAATAATTCATTACCGAAAGAGAATTTTTACCCTGAGGTGTACAAGTTAAGACAAAAACTATATCCATGGCTACCTCATACCACATCCAGGTAAGAATAGATAATGGATTAAGAAAAATAGAGGACATTGATTATTTGGTTTTACTTGTTGAAATGTATAGCATATGTAAATGAATTAAATTATGTCTCATCTCATACATGGCCACTAGAACTACCGACATAAATCATAATACATTTTTGTAGCTCTATGATGAATTTCCCACTGAGATTGGTGGATATTCAGTATCACCGCCTTCCATAGACACTATCGTACCACTGAATGAACCTTGAAGCACATTATTCCCTTATGAGACAACGATCATTTGGAAGACGTGTCCCCTCCATGAAAACACTACATAGAAGACTAAAAAAGCTCATCACATGGCTTCTCCTTTAGAATAAACTCTAAAAGAGAGGGAGTTAACTAAAGACACACCAAGAACACACCTCCAATGTGCTCTTTAGTCTCCATGTGCATCTGATCATCGAGCCCCGTTAGAGTCTACTCTTCACTAGACATCCTCAAAGCCTGTACTGGTAATTCTCTGCTCAAGGTGTCAACAACCACATTACCCTTGCCCAGGGTATAGAAAATATCAATGTCGAATCCCAAAAAATACTTGATCCAATGGTAAAACCTTAGATTAATATATTTTTGTGAGAATATGCAGGCTAGGATCTTATGATTAGAGTATACCATAAACATTTCCTTGAACAGGTAGTGATGTCAATTCTCAAAAGATATAATAACCATTAATAACTCCATGTTATGGTTTTGGTAATTTTTTTAATGTGGTTGGAGTTGGAAAGAGCCATACGCAACCACATGATCACCCTATATAAGCAAACACTCGAGACCCATACCTAAAGCTTCATAATAAACCACATATAATTTTTCCATTTTTTGGAAAGATCAAAATGGGGGGATATAGTCAAGTGACACTTCAACTCCTTAAGGAAATTCCTAACATTATATTCTAAATTCAAACTTCACACTTTTGTGGTGATCACAGTCATGGAAGAATCAAGCTGAATGAAATCCAGTATAAATTGGTCTTAGTAACCTACCATTCTAAGGAAAATACTATTCTCAAACAAATTATTTGGATACTCCCATCCCATAACTGAACTAATATTCTTTAGGTCAACCAAAAAAATAGTTTCGAGATTACATGATCCAGAAATGTTACCTCCTTTCCCTATAAAGTGATATTGGAAAACTTTTCATAAAAAGGATGATCAGGCACTGTTTCCATCACAATCTGTAAATAATGATCATGATCTTACATGAATACATAGTAAACCATGATGTCTTACATGAATTCAAAAATTAAATAGTCAGGATATTTTTGGTACACCCTATTAATAAGTTCTATAAAGACCATTGTATAATTGTTCAATCCAAAGGGCATGACCAAGTACTGAATGTGGTCGTACATACTTTATAAGGTTTTATTTGGGATATCCTCCTCTATCACCTTTACATGGCAGTAACCCAAACAAATTTCTATCATGAAAAAAAAACTATTCCCCCAAGAACTGATAAAACTAGTCATATATTCTAGAAAAAGTTTATTTGTTCTTGATGGATACTTTATTCTGCTTCCTATAATCATTGCCCAAATGGAGGTACACATCATTATTCTTCCCAAAAAGAACTTGAGCAGCCCAACGAGATACACCAATGCAAATGAATCCTTCGAATTCCAAATATTCCAGCTTCATCTTTATTTCCCTAAACTAAATGGGGGAAAAATATTCAAGGTAAAAGATATCAGCTATTTTCCTAGTGAAAGATCAATTGAGAACTCATAGTCCCGCTCTGGGGGAAATCCAGAAAATTAATTTGGAAATACCTCTGTGAAATAATCCACTACATTAAGTAATCCTCCCTCATGATAATGATCTTCATCCTCTAGATTGAGAGATGAAAATTGGATGACAAGGATTCCCTAATCTGGGAGTGGAGGTCCAACATGCCCCGATCAATGGTCTCATTCCCCTAGAAAACCCTAGGATAGCCATCAGGTTCCATGAAACCCACCCACCTCATATATAAATATATTTGTTATTTAATGAAAACTAGCCAATCCATGGCAAGGATTAAATTAAAAAGGTCAAAATCCATGAATAAGAGGTTTCTTCTTATCTCAAACCCTTTCATAAAATTCATAGGTGAGTGGAACATGAGACCTTGCTTCATCTTCTTACCCAATAGTGTCACCAACTCCATCACAAAAGACAAAAAATCAGTTGGAAAATTTAATAGATTCAAAATATGTGATGAGATCAAATATATAGAAGCACTAATATCAAATATAACTAAAACCATAGAATATACAATCATGATCATATCTTAAATTGTTGAAGGTCCTACATCCGATCCCGCTGGTACCTGATCTATCTCATGAAGATGCCATGTCACTAGCTGAGAATGACTACCCATCTGTTGCTCTTCCCTGAAATAGATATACTATGAAGATGATCTTGCACTACCACCACAACCACTAAACCAAGATCCCACCTTCCAATATGGCTCTGACCGAGATGACACTCCCCCGGGAAGACACAGATCCTACCCCTATTTGAAGGGTATACTTAACCATTCAAAAGCATTACAAATACCCCGTATGTCCACACAAATAACCAAATCTACGAGATGACATACTTGTAGGTCAGGTTCTCCCTATCCTCTCACACTAGTGGAATATAATGAAACTTTCATCATAATCCATTGATCAAAATATCCTGGGAGGATAGCTTGAACTACAACCTCCCTTATCCCCCTACTCCTCCCACTTTCATTTCATCTATGATGAACAACCAAAAACCATCCCTGATACTATCCCAGAAATACCTTCTTTACGTTGATGTTAATATCTACTCTAAAATCTAGGTCAACCACCTCAAAAAAATGCTTCATCAAAAATAAGAAGACATAATAATGTATATATGTACAAAATCCATTTTAAAATAACTGATCCTTCATTAGTTCATTATCAATGATCTCGAGGGAATATCAGACTAGCTCAATCAAAAAAAATAGCATTATCCATTTCTGACTGGTTTCCATGATTGAGGTATAGAAACTCCCCTCTTCTGTCATAATTCATGATTTCAAGATAGTACTGCTAATGGTAGATAGCCTTGAAGTCTTTCTAGATCATCTCATCATTCTTCCTAGCTTGAATATCAAGTTCCCACCACCGGTAGCTAGGAAATTATAGCAGTAATGAGGCACATTTCACGCTGACCTCTTTAATTATGTCATACAAATTGAACATGCATTCAAACTTCTTATGCCAATCCACTGCTTCCTGAGGCTCTGTGCAACCTTGAAAAGTAGGAGTCTTGTTCTCTAGAAACTGATAGCATTTTTCATTACTATGAGAAGGTTCATATTCTATAACTCGAGTGCGAGTAAGACTCACACTCTACCCTAGATCATGGACACAAAAACCCAAAGATTCTACCAACCTCTGATCACAATGTGAGGGATAAAGCTCTTTGGCATCCTCTCGTGGGTCGAATGTCTCTTTCTAGGGAGACATGTTGCTACAAAAAATCAACAGTAACAAGATAAATAATATGTACCAAAATTATGAAAAAATAGTAATAAAATTAAAGATAAATTAATAAAACTCATCACAATAATGAAATAAACCACTACATCCCTACCAACAATTGTCCACTTGCAGTCTACAACTTGTATACCCCATCTGGAAGAGATGCTTAATAATAATCCCAAAATCCATTGTCAACTCTAGGTCTTTCATGAGAGGTGCAGTCCAGGCACCCTACTCACATATAGAACTCTAAGCCCCCAGAGTCTCAACACTTTTCTAAACAGAATAATCCCAAATAACATTACCCAATGAGCATAACCTAATATTATCCCATTTTTTCACAAACCAGATCTGTTCATCAACCAAACCAGCACCCAATCTAGTATGTATCAAAATCCAAAGGGGGTTCCCTATCCCTACAAGAAGTAAAAGGTTCATAGGTATCTTAAATAATGGTCTGGGAATTATTTACACATGTTTAGAGACATATAATAACCAATAATAACAAATAAACTGAAATAGAATATTTAAGGAAAACAAGTCATAAAAAATTCATTATTGAGATACATATTTTAAAACAAAAACCAAATAATACCAAAGAAATGGATGAGAAAATCTATCCCAAGTACCACCACACAGTAAGGGGAATCACCCTCAAGCCAACTCCACAACACAACACCCAGAATGGATGCTAACAACCCAAACAACCATCTCCAAGGTACATTCTATTACCTATGTCAAACATTACCAAGTATACATACACCCACAACTGTATGTAGAATGTGATCATAATCCCAATTGGATTCCACCCAAAATTTTTCCATGTGATAAACATTTGAAGACAAAAATACTATATGTTTTCATAAATAAGAAATACTTGTATCATTTTCTATGATATGTAACATTAAATTAAAAATGTTTTCATGACGGAAACATTAAATAATGAATAGTTTTAATAAAAGCACACTTTTTTCTTAAATTAACATACAAAGAAATCATATGCTGAATTAAATTGAATTATAATCAATTATCACTAGTCACGAGAACACCCCTAGGCCCTAACAAGTCATTGGGAACTAGGTACATCAGATCTCGGTGTAAAAATTATTTTAACCAAGAAGCATCGCTTGCAAGAGACAATAGAAGGGGATACCCCAATATCCTAGTGGTCCTAAATTATCATTATAGTTTTGATATTGTTGTTATCATCAATATTTATAAGTGTAATAGGGATGAGGCCACTAACCGAATACTAGCATACTACTCATAGTCTTCCGACCTAGATACCCAAGCATCCCTATTTGTGCTCAATCATGTTCCACATGTCCTAAAATATTATTTTCACATAATAACCCATTTATAAATCATAAAGAAACAAAAAAATACACAAAAAAGTTCCACACCATCAATGAAATTTAATAAACCCTTTACGAATTTTATAAAACAATGTTAAGAGGTAACAGAAGTGTTTTCACGAAAAATTAATTCAAAAATATTCTTTAAAGCTAAACACCCAACCATACCATACCAAATCATAATTGTAAATCCTAACACCATTTAAAAAACAAATTTTATGACTAATAAAATAACCCCAAATTATACAATATGGAATACACATGAAAAACACCCAATTTCAAGTCAAAATGGAAATTTAAAATTAAACCCCCAATCATTCCTACCAAAAATGGTTTTCACACCAAAACATATATGGAAAAATGTTAAATAAGTTAATAAATCATGACAAATTCATAAAATTATGGTTTCACATGGAATCACCAACCTAGAATATCCAAAACCCAAAATCATTATGCGAAACTTATAAGGCACCACACCCACACCACAGGTGAGTGAAAAAACCCCTATGCAAGAATATTGAACAATTAAAATCAATATTAAACCCTAGGGATTAAACCCTAGATTCTATAAATTTATAACCTCAAGAAGGATGAATGAAACCCTAAGGAAAAGGAAGGAATAAGGAATTAATTCAATTACTTGAGGAATCTTGAATTTTCTCTAGATAAAAACCCTTAAAAATGAGTTCTAAGGAATCTGAATGGGGGATTGAGTCCTTACATGGATGAAATAGAGAAATGTTGAAAGATATGGGCACATTAGTTATGTATCTGAATAGAAAAAATGCCCAAAATCCATTTTTTATAACATATTCCTTGTGCACGGTTTGTCTCCATGGTTTTGTAACCCTTGCGGCCAAACCATGTGACATATTCTAGCCACCAACAAACCCTTATTTTATTCGAAAATTCAAGGGGGGTCCTTGTGAAAAGAATGGGGAGATGTAGTCCTAGAATAGAATAAGAAAATACCCAAAAATGAGGACACATATGTGATAACCGTGGTTACTAGGCATTGTCAATTTGTATAATCACATGACATAGTATTTGGCTCACCTAGTTCATTTTATCTTATAGTCACTAATTTAGTTCATATGGTTAGTTTCTTTATTCATGTGGTTTGTTCATCCCTTTATGTAGTGGCTTCATTTCTTTATGTGTTCACATGGTTTGTTATTACATTTTAATCACTTCATCTTATGATAAAATCAATATTTCTCATGGTAACTTATTCAATTCACAAGTTATGTTATTTTATCCAATGGTTGCTTTATCTCTGTTGCTATTTAAGTATTATTTTATTGTAATAATTAATTAAACACACACAATCAGTTCATGTCATAGAATAATTTTCTCACTTAAAATATGATAACATTATTTTTCATGAGGAATTTTTGAATCATTATGAAGTCACTTGAACATTAATATATGTTTAGTCCACACCATATGAAATTTTTTTTGATGTGGCATATGGCCACATAAATGTACATACTATTATTTGGTGTACACAATGTGGTTGCTTTTTAATTGATACATGACATTCAATGCCATTTGAGTTTCTTCACAAGTTATTTTCAATAATTATCCAATTTTATAATTTTTTTACAAGAAAATATTATAATAATAATACAAGAAATATATTAAATTAATAATGAAAATCATGAGGGATAAATAAATTATTTTGTGTTCGACTAAACTATCATCATTTAAGACTATGAAATTCTTATGAATCATATAAACAAAATCTATTTATATATTTGATGTCATCAGTTCAAGGAAGTAATGTATTATTAGGGAAATATTTGTTTACCTTTCGGTCATATAAGGTTCATCTTCATAACCATATATATAAACAATTACTACAAAAGATATATGACATTTTTCAACCTTTTGGGACTAATATTGTTGCATATTGCCTTTAAATGATTTCCAGTATATCTAGTCTCAACACCGTAAAGTGTTACTCTTTGAACAAGTATATGTTAACCCCAAGAGAAGAAGTTGAATATGTGGTATTTGTATGTTCACCCCCATATTAATTATATAAATTTAGTATCATGGACCCAATTGTATGGATGAAAACTGAAATTCTATCAATAGTTATATTTCCTTTGATAAAATGAATCATTTAGCTTTAAAATAAAAAAGATAGCTCCACATCATGGGTATAAATTCAATACTCTCTTGAATTATATATTGAGTAATAGTTATTTGGAACCCCTTTTGTAAACAATTATACTATAGAGGAAATGGAAAATCACCCAGATGCCCCTAGTAAAAAATAACATGCATCTTTACCCACGAATTTATGGGAAACTACTTCATCATTCACTAGAAATTAAAATGTTCCCATACAATCTCCTATATCTATACTTTAACAATCACATCCCATTTTTAATGATACTAAGGAAGATAAAGAATACAAAAAGGATCTCATAGATTCCAAACTACTATCTAAAGTAGTAATGTATAACATCATTGAGGAACCCTATAGGGATTATTGTTGTATAGAAAATTCCAGTGAGCTCTATTAATCATCATCCCTATGTATCGTGAAGATAGTTAGATAAAAACCACTTTCTTAAAGAATCACTATGATTTATTCATCTATATTTAAAAATTAAATACTACGATTTTATATTATTTCAATTACCTATCATCCAGGTTATACTGATAATCAACAAGTTTATAAACCACTAAAATGAAGAATGAATAAAAATCACACTGGTAATGCCAAATCCAAAGTTCATAAACACATTATAAATAAATTTGATTGAGAGTTACAATACTATAAATGGAATTCCAAAATTTTCCCCATCTTGTAAAATGGGAAATTTAATGTTTTCATTATCTTCATAGAACTCAAATGGAAATTCAGAATGTTTTATCTCCTAGTACCAATAATTGGACCGTTAATCAATAAAATTACCAATATTCATGTTGTCTCCTTTAGGGATGGATATTATGGAAACAATAAAATTCTAATGGATTTTATTATGATAGGGAAACAAATTTTAAGGAACCCTAATTGGTATATTAATATCATGTATCATGCGTCATCTTGAAGAATAAAACTTATTCATATCAATTTTCTAATAATCATATTTTCAATACATTCATAGGGAAAATATGGACTAATATGTTGATGATATAGTGGTTATGGATGAATAGTACTGTGACCAAATTTCCAATGTCAAAATATTTTTCATCAATCATTAACATAATATGGTTTAAATAAATCTCAATAAAATTTCATTCATTATGATATATAATAAATTTATTCACTTTATTATGTGGCATCATGAAATTAAATTTCAGCTGATAAGAAAATAGAGACCTATGACATACCATAAATCAAATCCTCAATTAGTCCAGATGGATTAAGATATTCCTCATCTACATTATTGTATTACTAGATATCATTTAAAAAGTAATTAAGCATTAAAAACAAATGATTAAGAGTGATACCAATTAATGGGTGGTGGTTTTTCAAAATACATTATTTATATCATTTGATAACTCTTGATATCACCAATATTGATGTTCCCCAGAGAATGAAAGTAAATAATTATTTATTTCATCACATTAGAGTGATCACATAGTTCCCTTGGTATGTTAATGAATGATGAAATAAAAAACAGTCTCCACTATCCTTCTATAAAAATAATTGGTATTGAAACTCAATATTTTCACATTGAGAATAGTTTTCATTTGTTAATATTCCTAGTTCGTAAGCCAAGACAACATTGTTTCTCCTCTGAGGTGGCACATTTATAGGTTTGGATAAAATGCCAAAAATGGTCCAATGGTTGATGAGCATATGTCCTTGATTATAGAAACATTCTCATTTCCACCTTTTTTTCGACCGATCCGTGCAGTTATCTATTATGGGGAATTGGATTAACGTTGCATGGACAGGGAAACTTATCCCTTCTATATTATGAAGGAAGATCAATAGTCAAATGGTCCCAATGGGAGATTTCATGGGGTCAAGTATTTGTGTAATCGACCCTATTATGATATAACTTCCTTGGATGGTATTCAGTGGGTCAGATCATATAGCCAGAAATACCCAATGGCTCTGGTATCCATGATTCACGGACCTTCGTTCCAATGACAGATGCTTGTTGGAATCATATTTGGAAAACAACACTTAATGACTCTATGGGTCAAGAGGACAGTAGGTTGGGATCATTGTACCCTTTTGAGGGAGGTTATTGCCTATTCCATTATTCTCTTATAGATTTATGTCATTCTCATACATTCTTGAATCCTTGGTTTATTCCTGAAGAGTGTATGTACAAGATACACCTAATTTTCAAGATCATCATGGATATACATAAATTTGATGCCATAGAAGAAATGTTGATATAATCCCTTCAATAAGATGCTCTAGATTTTACCATCATCTAGAAGTTATGTAAGCCTAATTAATGTTGGGATCGAGCCCATAATATGGGCTTCCTATGTATCCTTAGGAGAGGAATCAGATCCTGCCTATTTCAGTTTGATTGGTTCTTAGACATTAGAGGAGGTCCATTTTGGGGGGAATAATTTTGGCTGACCCTTTTGGAAGGGAAGCCATTTTGAGCTCATGTCTTCAAGAAATAATAATATATATCCTCGTTTTAACAGGAATCAGAGTTCTCCTAGTTCAGGATGGGTTGGGGCTTACGCGTGGATACTACCCATTGGATGGGCCATGATTAGGTGAACCCTTTTGGAAGGGATCTCGTTGGATCTCAGGCCTTCAAGAAGGAATCCTATGTATCCTGGTTTGACCAGGAATAAGAGTTCATGTAGTTTAGGATGGGTCAGGGCTTATGTGGGGAAGCCGCCCATATGGGGTAACATTATTTGGTTAACCATTTTGGAAGGGCATCCATTTTGAACTCAGGACATCAAGTAGGCATCCTATGTATCCAGGCATGACCAAGAATCTGATTTATCCTTGTTTGGGAAAGTTGGGGCTTATGTGTGGAGGCTTCCCATTTTAGGGGACATGATTGTGTGAACCCTTTTAAAAGGGTACCCCTTTTGAGTTCAGGACATCAAGAAGAAATCCTCTGTATCTTATTTTCACCAGGAATTAGTGTTCTCGTAGTTTAGGAATTGTTGGTTGTGTGGATATTGTAATCACCACAAATCTAAAATCCCAGAAGAGCCATACTTGGTGTGAGAAACAAGATGGTGTGATAGATTCAAAAAACCACACATCTACTCTCTCACTGATGGGAGAGGTTGTGCCTACAGAAGAAGAATATGATGTGATGGTGGGAGTGTGAGTGGAGCAATGAAACCATGATGGTGGGATGACAATGGGGGTCATGTGGATCATCTCTCGGAAGACTACAAACTTACCTCAGTGGGAGTTCCCCAAAATTCCCACCAGGAAAGGAGATGAATGTCACATATCATAAAAATATTGAGCAAAGATGATTCCTTTGACTGATAATTTTACACATTGGATGGAATTTAATATCATCACCCATAATCCCTAGAACATGGAGTATCACATCGGTGTCCCATGGTTGGACTTCGAGTTACCATTGGAATGTATAATTAAAGGCATCCTGGGAGTCCATAGCATTGGCGAGATATCCTTTGGGACTCCACTTAATATGGGCATATAGACACAATGGGGTGCGATGATGCAACAAATGATATGATCATACAGGTCTGGTGTATTTAGAGTAGGCTTTGGCCTGATATTGGAGGACTAGTTCACAGAGGGTCTATTAAGGACTAGATGGTAATGGAGAGGCGATATTGGAGTATGAGAGGACACATGAAGACTCCCCATCCTGTGTATTGTTTTTCTTATGTGATATGGGGGAGCTCCGCATACCATAGTGGTATGCTGGTAGATGGGTCATCCAATTATTGAAGCAGTATGTGCTCTTGGGTATATGCCAACATGTACCAAAGTGGTGCGCGGTCCGAGATGCGGTCCAGACACCACTTTGCCTTCCATCCATGTACTAATGCAGTACGTGGAGTGAGGATCAATCTGTATTGTGATGCACTATGAAGAGAACTGTATTGATGGAGCTTCCTGGAACTTGTCGATCACAGGGATTTCATTCGTAAGGAATTTTTTGTTCACGATGACACCAATTAGATTCAAGGTTTTCCCATTAATATTATGTTCATCATTTTACGTTTTGCGTCTGGTTATACCAATTAAAACGTGGTTTGTGGTTTGAACAACATCGATGATTTGAAATGGAATCTGGTATCCTCTATGAATTCTGTCTTCCGATTTCTAGGGTCTCCTCTGTGATTTTTTCATTCATCCTTTCTCAATTCCTTCTTTAATCCTTTTATAGAGAACTATAACAATCATCTATATGGGAATGTGAAAAAATTTGTGGAATCCCCTTAAGACACATCACATCCTTGGGAAGACTCGGTCAACTAGGGTTTTTAGAGGCTATGGTTTGTGGGTCATGGTTTTTAGAAGCCTACCTATTTTCTTCATCTGCAAACATCCTAGTTCGTAGAATGGTATGTCAATAGACTTTAGTGTATTCATTCTAATAACTATTTGGTTTGTGGATTCCTGGGATCGATGGACACAACCCCACAGGACAAAACCACACCGGTCCTTCTATATACATGTGGTTCATGATTCATGCATTCTGTAAACAATTATTGATGATGGTATGTGGGTAACATAAAAATCTTGATAAATTTAATTTAATCATGTTTCTTCTGAAGTTTACAATTTAATTTGCATCAATTATCATTACTGGTACTATAGGAATGATTTCTTCCTTCAACAAGGTGATCGTGGAAGTATTTTGTTCCCATTGAGAGGATTTAAGGACACTAAAAATCCCCCCATTTTAATTGGTGCTTTCAGAATGATGAGTAGAATATTTTGATGTAGAATCTGTCAAGAATTGAAGTGGTTTCTAGTAGAATTGATGGGTCCGTGGGAGGGAACAACACCTATTTATAGGGGCCTAGCTCATTTGTCCTTTACTATTTTTTCAGGTGAAAAGTTTTCTCGACTACCCCATGGCTTTCTATTCATCCACGTACCACACCCTTTATAAAATTTGTAATCAAAAACCACATTGTACATTCCACAAAAAGGACTCTTCACAACTACTTTTGCATAAGAACCAAATTTTGGGTTTCAAATACTGCATTGTAGAATTTAGAACTAATGTTTGGACCTCTGTACTAGAAAACACAAAGCACTTTTCACTTCCCACACACTGAAATTAAACTTAAGAACTTAATCTTAAGTATTAATAATCATAACATAAACATGTATCCATCATTTATTTTAATATTATCATGGTGCAGCCTTGTTTAAAGGTTTTTTCCTTCCATGAACCCTTCTATATTCTGTCTAACTCTTCGTGGCCCAACTCCTTGCGAGACTTTTATATACTATAGATTCACATTGTATACATTTCTTGTGTACCGTTCAATAAAAGGAAAATGGATTCCGTGTACCTTGCATTACATGGTTAATGGATGATTCATAACGTTTCCGGTAGCAATATGTGGAGTCCCATACAAACGCGCTTTTTTGTCCAATGGACATTTTTTTTATCTTTATACAACAATTTTCTCATTGGATGAATGTTATGTGGGCTTTTGGATCTTTCTATGCGGGTTGCAATGCCTCTTTCATAGACTTTGATGAAATCAACGAAGATGAGGGGAAACATGATCAAGGACACTGAGGACCATCTTCGATCCTACATTTTTCCTCATGAGGACTTCTTAAAAAGATCTTCTTACGCCATAATTCCTAGTTTACCTATTGTTTGTACATTTTCTATTTTATGACATTGGCCTTCATGACAATGTTACTTTTCTATTGGCTGACCCAAATACTACTTTAATTTTCCTAAAATCACCAAAAGGTCTTGATAAGGACAATATTTCTTCAACAAGAGTGGTCATAGATACTTTGACTAAACAAATGTGTTTATATATGAAGGCTCAGTGTGGGATTGGGGGAATAATGGGTGTTATAACACAACATTGAGGGTAGTCTCCCATGAGTACCCATCCATTAACAACATTTCTTGATAAAACTATAATGGTGCGTGGGGAAAAAAGGGACCTACGAGTCAGAGGATTCTTCTTTGATGAATGGTCCTGGGAATTCTGGGTACACCAAACCTATTTAGTGTCCCCTGACTAGTTTGAGGCTGTAAACTTATATCCAATAGCTTGGGTCACCCATTTCACATCTTTCTCTCTAGGATAAATCCTTCTTAAGATTCTGATCCATTACTTTTCATGCACTGACACATTCCATATGTCGCATGGGGTGGTTGGAAAAAGATTATAAGAAAAAAACCATCTCATAGGGATCCCCATACTTGGAAATATGTATGATGAATTTCTTCTAGAAATTGTAACTTGGTCTGATACCAACATTGTGTCCTCATTGACAAGGAGCACACTAGTTATAGAAGAGGTATTACTCGATCACCCACTCAATGATCTCCCTATTACATGTTTTAGGATTCAATAATAACATTTTTATAGGTTAATGGGCCTAATTTGAGAGCCCACTATTGTCAAACTCCTCCTATAATTCATTCTCAAGAAATTTTTGGATCATATTGTGGCACCCTTGAAGCATGATGACATACTACCTAGGGATATGAGCTTCAATCGAATGTGCCACCTTCTCTTATATTATTTTTATTCTTTTCCATGTATTTAGTGGATGGTTATTCCAATAAGGTTATATATATATTGTGGTTATGGTTTTCACTCTGATGATAGTGATTGTGTCGGTAGAGGGTCGACCAATTAATCTGTTGATTCCTACTCTTGCCCGACATTAAGAGTTATTAGGGAAGATACAAGAATTTAAACATCCACATTATCTCAGTGAACCATTTCAATTATTGTTTGGTTGGATAGAGGAAAAATTATTTTCCTATGATTATCAACACATTCAGAGGGTTCCTGACACTATCTTTCATCCTTCCATTCTTAACAACTCTGATGTTCCTCCTGTGACTTTAATCATTAGCGACGTAGTTGGGCTACTAAATGATGCTTCCCACTTATCATTTTTACCACACACTATGCCTCATGGGTCATTAAGGTGTGATGTGGGAGGTTATTCATAGCAATGTTCATACATTATCACACATTAGGACGATATGCTCACTACTCACATAGATCTAGTGGCCATTTGTGATCATACCTCCCTTAATGGTTCTCTAGAAATATGGGTTCCTTCAACAGAATGTTCTTCTTCATGCCGTTAAGTTAATGGGAGAATATCATCCCATAATTCTTCTCCAGTTATGGATTTTGATGAAGTAGGATGGTAAAACTATGAGGTTATCATCTCAAATACAGTGACATAAAAATTTGTATTACTTGAATATGCCCAACTGTGGGTGAGCTGTTATCCTGACAGGGTGCAGAGAAGACAAATTCGATGGATCCAAAATTCATTAGCTACCCTTCACCCCATCTTGGTCCCAATGTTCATTCCATCTATTCCTCCAAAGGAGGTGGCTGTGATGGCTATATCTTATATTACTGTTCCTTTGGTGAGAAGATGCTTAATCCGCCATCAGATGCTTTAGGAAGGGGCTACATCTGTGAGGCCTATCTCAGTGGGGAGTGATTCAGATTAATCCTCTCTTGTGGATATTTCCCACAGTCCTAATGAGGATGGCCCTAATAGAGTGTCACCAGATGCCCAGAAAGTTTCGGTTAGTCCTCAGTGTCCAGATCTAGTGGTTGAACCATCTGAGGGTAAGGACAACATCCCATGTTGGGTCACCTATCTTAAGTCTGTTCCCACTCCTGCAGTGATGAATCATGCCTATTGAACCATTGTAGTGGGGGAGGACAAGGCACTACTTCTACAGGGAAGAATTAGGAAGTGTGAAAACTTTTTTGGCATCAGTTATGTTCGCCTGTCACGGAAACACCTCTGGCTAGCATTATGAATGAGAAAGACAACTTTTGATGGTTATTTACCGAGTTTGGTTCTAGTAGCCTTGATTACTGAAATCTACAACTTATAATCTACTAGATATCCATATCCTGGGAAGACCTAAATTCTTTTGATGATAAAATTTCCAAATTAAATTCTTCCATTCATTAGGTAACAATCCCTTGTGATGTTTCAGAGGAACTCAATCACCTAACAGCTGAATAGGCAAGGGATCATGATTTGGTGATCACCAAAAAGAATCATTTGTGAGAATTAGAGGCTCCTATAGAAATGTTGAAGGCTAAATTGGCCTCTTTAGGTGCCAACTATATAGATATCTAATGGAAAGGCCAAGACATTAATCTCTTTATGGAACGTGTGCGCACGATGGTCAGAGATGAAGTAGATAAAAGATATTCTTTATAGAAAACTCTTAATCACCCATGGAAGTCACAATCCATTTTTCTAGAAAGGGCGAGCCGAGACATACTGTAACTTTCCCGAATCATTATGTACTCTTTTTATTTTGACACTATGGAGAGTTTATGAACTGTGTATGTTCCTACATTTTTGGTAAACTTAATAGAACTAATTTTCCTTCAAATCCTTCTTATTTTCCTTTTCCTATCATTTCAATTAAACATAATCAACCATATATGAATTATTTTGATCATTTATTTATTTTAGATCGTGTATACGAACCAGTAAATTGAAATAATAGAATATCGATCTAATTTTATTCCATATCCATTGAAATCATTGAGCGTAGTTCGACTGATAAAGGGGTTTCATGGAAAAACTCAAGAAATTTTATGTCTTTCATTATCACCCTAATTTTTCACTAAGAATTTTTAATATGGGCATATCTTGTATAACTTGAATTTATCTTAGACTTCCGTTTTGGGGATTTTTACCTAACAAGATTTATGTCCCTTTTGAGTATTTTATAACTCAACTTTTTTATTCACCAATACCCTATATATTATAGTTTAATGATCAACTAAGAATGAATAAATAATCTCAGACAAGGTTGATGGATTTTTCATGGCCTTTCATTTTTTGAGTTTTGGATATGTATGAGGGTAGGTAGCCAATTAGTTGTACAGAGGTAAGTAATGACTCTCATGAAAACAAATTTTCCTTCGTATGATGTATGTTTTGTAGGAAATATATACAGAGCCATTGAGGCATGATGTGAATAGTCAAACATAGGTGTCCACAAGACACGGGTCTCCCATATCCAATGGTCTGGGAGGATTTATAACACTTTGGATTTGTTTTGGGGTTGGGGGCCACAATGGGTACCCTTTATAAGGGATTTTTTCTGAATCTATTTGGGGAATTTGTATTGGATATTTTTGGAAAATTGGTCCCTCCAAAATATTACTTGCATAAGGAAGAGAAATTGAATCTTCAGTTCCATTAGAAATAATTTTCATGTCTGAGAATTTGAAAATGGAGTGAAATGTAATTTGTTATAGGGTGGTTTTTCAGGCCCAGGGAGTGAGACAAGACATAAATGTCATATGGGAATATAGAAACTAGAAAGGACTCTCTAGAGGAGGAAGTTTCCATTGATTGATGGCTGTTTTGTAGGCTACATATGCAGAGCCAGAAGGTAATTATGTGCACTGTTAAAAAAAGGTTCATACAAGACACTATCCTTCAATATAAGATGTAAATAATGGATTTGGGAGATTAAGAACTTTCGGAACATGGAATATATCCTTTGAAAATTTGTGATCCTAAGCCTGAAAGGGGGATTTCTTCAGCTAAAATATTTTGGGAAACCTGAAGATAAGTGGAGGTATTTGTTTTTAATATGCAGATCAAAATTACGCATATAGATGGTTTAAATTTATTTTACATAATCCTCAAGAGAGACCATAGTTGAATTGGCCCAGAATGTTTTTATATATCCTGGACCTATGTAGTAATGAGAATATAAACCATGAATACGAGGGATCTTGAATGAGGAAGGATTCCACGTGGCTTGGAAGCTGTCTGGCATACTGAGGTAGGAGAGGAATTCCCTAAGGACAGATTTTCCATTGGTTGGTTGCCATTTTTAGGTGAAGTATGAAGATCCATTTGGTCATGATGTTCATATTCAAACAAAGGATTCCATGGTACATTGTATTTCCATATCTGATGGCCATGGATGATTATGGAGATTCATGATTAATCAAATCATGGAGTTTGAGGTATGGAAAGAGTGTATCTGGATACATTTGAAACTTTTAGGCTATGATTCACTCATGGGATCAGGTAATCCCATACATAGATTTGACCCAAACAAATAGTGAGTCATTCATCCCATATATGAGGTACCTACATTTTAGTTAAATGTCGTATGACCAGGACCCGAGGATCCACATGGTAATGGAACCGTAACATTTCTTTTAGGTTATGAAACATTGAACAAACTTTTGGACTGATTTTTCGTGATGTCATGGTGGATATATCATTGAGGTTACCAGGTTCATGTGAGCTCTTCTCAGTGTGAGAAAAAATATATTATGATGATTCTAGACCACCAGCTAAAAATATCATAATTAATGGAGGGGTTCATTTTATACTTTAACCAATGCTATGTAGTTTAATGTCTTTCACTAAGGAAAAATTCAAAAAAACAATTATCTTCATGTGTGGTGGATGTAGAGTAATCACGATATGAATGTAGGTAAACAAAATCACGCTTAAGAAGCCTAATGGAGAGGAATTTTCAGGGGATTCTCTAATATGATTTAACTATTTCATAGAGAAAGGGGATATTTCAATATACTATATGGCTGGGTCTAGATCGTAGAGTTTGGGGGCACTGAAAATATTCTTTGGGGGAAACCGAGTTACACGGGATTCCAAACAAACATTCCATATAGAGGATTTTCCCTCACAATGGAAGGGAAGGCATATCATTTGAGGAGGCCAACAAAGATTGGAATCTAAGAATTTTCATTATGCACTATAGTTTAATGTCATATAGCTAGGACACTTCTAGCCTTGAAGTTCAGAATCATGTGGTAAGGAAGTTATGTTATGCAGTTTAGATTCAATCAACGAGGACATTATGATGTGCAGTTTAGAGTCCTACCGCGAGGACATTATAATCTGTGGTATAGGTTCATGCAGTGAGGAAATTATGCATTTTTGTTTAGAGTCGTGCTGCGAGGACATTTTGTTGTGCAGTTTAGATTCATCCAGTGAGGAAATTATGTTGTGCAGTTTATAGTTGTGTAGAGAGTAAATTATTTTATGAGGTTTTGAGACATGCAGTGAGGAAATTATGTTGTGTAGTTTATTGTCAAGAATAGAGGATGTTATTTTCTTTAGTTTAGAGTCATTCAGTGAGGACATTATGTTTTTCTATTTAGATTCATGTAGCGAGGACATTATGTTTTTCCAAATTCCATAAATAGATTTGATTAAATCGTGGTCAGTATAATCTCTCATTCCTTAGACATTAGTGATGATAGAAGGTGTAAACCATAGTTATGGGCCCTTGGATCAGGCAGAATGACATAAGGCATGAATTCCATTAGGCATAAGAAGGTAAGAGAGAACTCTTCTTAGGTTGAATTTTTCCTTGGTTGATGGCCTTTTTGTAGGAGACATATGGAGAGCCACCGAGGCATGATGTGCATAGTCAAAAAAAGGTGTTTTCCATAAAAATTCCATCCATCTCTAATGGCCATGAATGTTTATGGGGACCCAAGCCTTTACGATATATGGAGTTTGAAAAATAGTAAATATGAGTCTGGGAATGTAATAAATATCCAATTTGTGATCAGCCATGAACTACGGAATCTTTTACATTGATCTCAATCATAAGTTAGGGAAAACATGATCTTTTGTCTCTATATGATTGTTGGAATTCAAACATGGAATTTCCATCATCTATTTGATCTTACTATGCAATAAATTGAGGGAATGTTCGAGATCTTGTAATTCTGAGAATTGGGCTGCACGTGACTCAGGTGGACCCATTCAGTTTAATGTCATGCAGTTATGACCTTTCATGGATTCCCATGTACATGTATGACCTCTTCATAGTGGAATTAGCATTTTTTTCTTTTGTTTTCATTTTGGTCGATTGGATTGGGACAAAGGATCTGGGTGTCACTACATATCCCACTGATAAATGGGAAACAATCTGTGCATAGTTCTGAGGGTTACCTACAATGGTCTGGTCCATGTGTAGGGAAATGAGAGGGTATTTTTTTATTGGTGGCTGGTCCAGGGTGTTAAATTTGGGTGTTACTATGTATCCTTCAGGGGTAGGAATCAAGCCAAACATAGTTCTAAATGTTCCCTGTATCGATCTGACTCAGACAAAGAATTAGCTATATTTTGGTTTCATCTGCTATGGGTTCTAGGTCTATCAGATTATTCTAACGTTTGATAATATAAGGTAATCTTTACCACCAATCGTAATATCACATGAGTTATACATAGTATGAGAATCAAAGAGTGACAAGGATTTGCCTCATAATATGGGGAGATAGAGGACACAATTGGGGCATTTTTTCATGTAGGGGCTGGGACAAGATCGAGGGTCAAGGCATCGATACGTATCCCAATGATGAATAAGAATCAAACCATACGTAGATCTTTGGGGACAGTGTAGTTCATCATCATGCGATGAAGACAATTTAAGTTATGTTATTTAACATATTGAATATAGGACACTATGTTGTGTTGTTTAGAGTCATGTGGCGAGGGCATTGGAATCCCAGTTTAATGTTTTGTTTCTGGGACTAATACCATACATTTTAATGTCATCTGGTTAGGATGATAACTCATAATTTAGGGTCCTAGAGTTTGGACCATATGCATCATTGTAACGTGAAGTACTTATTTATAAACCTTTCCTTGGTGGGAGTCATGATGAGTTGTCAATCCATTGATATCAAGGCATATGCTCCATTAAAATAATCCCTATGTATGACATATGTCCCTCCATTGTTGAATAAATCATTGGGGGTTTTTTGTTGAGTATCATCGAGGTTCTGAGGACCAACAACATATCTCCTTCAATGAAAGACCGAAGGCCATCCTATTTGTGGAAGTATCATATGATACGATTTTGGTAGATTCCCAAATGGTGAATTGTGTGCAGACTTTTCTCATCCAGCGGCTCCAACTCATAAAAAAATTTCTGGGATATCCCATCAATTGAAATTTAATCACAAATGGCCACATATAGTGCTAGAAGATGAACATAAATATGAAAACCCCCTGTAACACCCCGACCGCGGATGTCTGTAATTGTTCTCTTTTCTTGGTCACGGTTTAAATTTTTCGAAGATTATTTGCGTTGGCGGTTTCACGCTGGTGCGCGGTCACTGCATCATTAGCAGTGACCGTGTGTTCAGCCCGGGTGACCGTGTGTGCACCCAGCATGTTTAAATATTATAATTTTTATGTTGATATTTTATTATTAATGCTATTTAAGTTGTGTTGTTAATATGATAGTTAATTTTATTTTATATATGTTTATGTATGTTTTATATATATATATATATGTATAATAATGTATATATACATATAGTTCTATATATGTTTATGTATATATCTTTATATGCGTAAATGTATATATATGTATTATCTTTAAATTATTTTATTATTTGATCAAAATAATTATTATTAGAATTAACTAATGTATTATTATTATTATTATTAATTTTACAATTATTATTATTATCTTTATAAAGTTTTATTATTATTATTATCATTATTATTATGTTTTTATTTTATATACATATATATACATATATTGAGAAACCCTAACCCGTTTTTTACCCTCCCCCGTTTTCTTTCTTTCACGAGCCGACATCCCCTCCCTCCTTCCTGCGTACGCCGCCCCCATCTCCTTTTTCACCCCGTTGCGCTCGACCTCCCCGACCGCTCCTCTACCCCTGCACCTCGCTGTTCACGGCCTCCTCCGCGGCCCCGCGCCGTCCCCTCCCTCCGCCTGTTCCCGTCACCGACCCCCTGTCCGACCCCGTCGCCGGCGCTCCGCCGACCTCCTCTCCCTCTGGCGGCGACACCACCCCCCGCTCCGGCCTCACCCTCCCTGCTCCTTCCCAGCCTCCACCCCCGTCCCGACTCGTCCCGCTTCACCCGCGACCCCCCTGCTCCCCGTCCTGCGCTCCTCCCGGCTCACCCCGCTCCGGCGCGCTCCCCCTCTGGCCTCTGCTTCGGTGCGCCATCTGCCGCAATGGCTCACCGCCTCCGCCTCCCTGCTCCCGGCCTCCTCCCTCACCCCCTGCTTGTGAGTTTCTTTTTTTTATTTATGATTGGTTTCGTTTTATTATAATTATCATTATTATGTTACCATTAATGTTATTATAATAATATTATTATTGTTATTATTATGTTAATATTATTATTATATCATTATTATAATTATTATTATGTTATTATTATTAATACTATATTATTGTTATTATTATTATTATTATATTTATTATTATTTTAATTATTATCATATTATTTTTATTATTATTATTATATTATGTTATTCTTATTATTATTATTATATTATGTTATTATATTATTATAATTAATATTAATAATATATTATTAATAATAATATTATTATTATTAATATTATTATTATATTATTATATTAATATTGATATTATGATTATGATAATATTATAACTATTTCATATTATTATTGTTATTATTATTATATCATTAATATTATTTTTATGTTGTATTATTATTATCATGACGTTATTGTTATCATTATTTTATTGGGTATGCTATTATTATTATTATTATTATATTAATATTGTTATTACTATTATATTATTATTGTGCCAAATTATTATTGTTATTTATTTATTCTCTTGATTATTTTTGTATGTGTTATTTATCTTTATATTTGTTTAATTTCTTATTTGTTTATTAATTAATTGATTAATTAATTAATTAATTTATTTATTTATTTATTTTTCCTTCGTGGCATCTTGGTGTTTATATTTAATTCATTTTAATCCTTTTTCTGTTGCAGGTTGAGTGACGTGTACTTTTTCCACTGTTCAGCGTACGCAGTTTGTCCGCGAAGGATTGTCCTACTTTCCGTTGGGGTTCCGTCGCGTCCGCTCCTTTTTTGAGGTAGGCGAACTCAATTGTTTCCTCTCTGAGGTACTCTGCTGATGCTAGAATTGTTTTAAAGAAATTTTATTCCATGATTCGCGTGTTTATGATATCCTTGCGCGGCTTATTTTGGTGTTTTAAAAATCTATAGTTTTTATTCGAAAGTTAAGTTTGAAGCAATTATATTTTATGCCAAGGTAGTTGTGCACCAGATATTGTCCTGCACTTTTTATTGTTTATATAGTGCACCTGTTTAGGCGTTGCCAGCTAACGTGGAACTAAATGCTTATGTTCTCTTACGTTATCATTGGTTGTCTTGAGCGGTGTTTCCTTTTTGTAAAGAAAGAATCATTCTTGGATCGTATTATCCTGTGCTGGTTAGTTTTATGAAATTTAGTACCATTTGGAAGTGTTGTCGTGCCCCTTTACAGGTTTGACACACCATTGGATGTTGACACATCCATGGGTGTACCAGGTGCAAGCATGGATGTTCCCTCAAATGAAGATGGTGTTTGAAATTGTTACCATTTATTTTTATTTATATTTATTTTATCGAAATCTCGACTTTTCTAAATGGTTCATTGTTTCAAAATGTTTTCGCCCCTTTATGAGACACATCGAACTTGTTTAAAAACAAATCTACGAAAATATGCCCGTTTGGCCTTTCTTTTAATACAAAAGCAGCTCTTGAGTTTTTGAAAAAGATATTGTGAAATGTTCGTGTAAAGTCATTTGATTTTTGTTAAAAAACAAAGTGCTCGCTTGGCGACTTCAGGTATTTTTATAAAGTGGTTTTGATAATTCAATGACGTGAAGGCCCGATTGGCACTTTATTAAATGTGAAGTGATTATACATATATATATATATATATATGTGCTTGTGAGGGAATCTCTACAGGGGGACTTCCCTTCGAGGGTTGTCGTGTAGCGATGTCCGTGTAAGGGGTTGGCAAGTTCGGTGAGATGAGTCACGCGTGCGAGGGTCTCCCACTTACACAGTGTTACAAAACCCACCATGGGTTCCTGGGCATCTTGTAAATTATCAAGTGATGGTTGCTTGCTAACCCTGATTAGACGGGTTAGTACCCCTGGAGTTGTGGACAGGCCAGAAGGGATGTGCCACTGGTTGGCTATTAGGGCGACCAGTTGGTTATTAACTATGGAGTACCACACCGGCAGGTAGTCTGAACCCGAGTACGTCCATGGGTTTTCTAGGGATGTTTAGGATCACCCATGGTTACTTGCTTCCTTGATTGTTTACTACAATTCTTCTTTACAGCTCATATTGTTACTTGTGTCCTTTTCACTACTTGCATCTTGCATTGCTTGTTTACTTCCTGTTTCACTGGTTTGTTTTCAGCCTGTACTGTTTACCTGTTCCTTTTTAGCACAGTCGTAGTATTACCTGTATTGGGTTTTTTTTATAAAAACAGGAAATGGTTTTGAAAGTGATTTATAGTGTGCGTTGGATTTTCAAATGGGGGAAACATGTTGTTTATTTTAAAAATGTAAAAGAAAAAAAAACTATTTTTATAATTGTATTTTCAAACCTCTGTCAACGGATTGCTCGGGAATGGAAACATTTGGATTCAGTGGTTTAATTTGGCTTACCTACTGGGCATTTTTAATGCTCACGCCTATATTATCATTTCAGTTGCAGGTCTTCCCTTGCTCAGGTCTTCTGTTTTGAGTCGCTCAGTGTTGGAGCGAGGTTGCTCTCTGGTTGGGTGGTGACCTGAGAGGTCACATTGAGGTACGTGGTCGTGTGGCTTTTATTTCTTTTCCGCTGTTAGTGTTTATTTGTTCTGTTCTATTTACTTTTGTTTGGGCTGAAATCATTCCCAACGATCAATTTTTAATGCTCGGCACTAGTTGCCATCCCAGGGGGATCGGGAACGCCCCTCGGGACTTGCCGCGGACCGGCTCGGGTGACCGGTTCAGGGTCGACCCGGGCAGGTTCGTGACAAAATGGTATCAGAGCCAGGTTCTTGTTATTTGGGTTGTCTGGTAGAAGGAGATTAGGACTGTCGGAACTCGATGGGTAGGTGCGGGAAGAGCGTCGCGAACTCTTGCTCGCACTGATCTTCGAGTTACCAGGGGTAGTTCTGGAATTGTGTCCTTTTCTTTTCTGGTTTGTCTTGGATTGAGAGATGACAATGGAGGCAAGCCGACGTTACATCGTGATTTCACATGGAGTAGTGACCCATGTGGAGTCTGAGTACACGGTTTTAATTCCTCCTAGTGGTCGATGCTGACTCGAGACATGGCTCACTACCATGTCTCCAGGTTGAGCGTGACTACTAGTCCCTCACTTCAGTGGTTGATGCAAATTTGGTTGCTGCTTTCGTTTTGGTTTGTGTGAGTGCGTTGTTGGAAATGAAAACAAGTTTTTGAAAGATTGGACTGGTTTCTTTTAAAATACTTTGAATGTATGAAATGGGTTTTAGAAACTGAAATCTCTTGATTTGGAAATCTGTTGTTTGCTTGGAACTGGTTAAGAATGATTTGGGTTGAAACCTCGATTCCTCTTTATGAACGTCTTCACATTTGTGAGAATGCATGGAAAGTGTGTGTTGATGCACATATGAATGGAATGTGGATAAAGACATGTGCAACGGGTCATGGGAGTACCTGGGTGTGTTTGAAATTTAACGCTTGACTTTGTTTTCTAAACTGGTTTTAAAGGGGAAACAGTTTTGGAATGTTTTGGTTTGAAAGTGGGTCGGTTTTGGAAAGTAGTCTTGTGAAAAATGGTGGTTTTATAATCTAAAATAAAAGGGGAATTTTAAAAAAGAGATTCCATTTTTGGGTTGTGTTCGCATTTGTTCGGTCTTGTGCCGACTGTTTTTGATGAAGGCTCTTTTATTGATGTTGCTTCAGTTTGATATTGGTTTTGGCTTTGTGTTTTATATATTGCTCAGGAAATGCCGCCCAGAAAGGTCTCTAAGGATTCGGATATGTCATGCCCAGTTTTTAGTCCTCCTCAGACTCTGCCTATTCTCCATGGTGATCAGGGTCCGTTAGAGGCAGTGAAATGGCACGAGGAAGGGGAGTGTGTCTTTAGAATGTTGGGAACTCCCGATAATGTTAAGGTTCATGCAATTATGGAGTTGTTTGAGGGTCCATCTCTGGACCAGTGGAAGAGGGTTACCCCATCATCAATGCAAGGTGAAATGACGTGGGATGTCTTCAGAATCGTTTTCATCCAATGGTTTGTACCTGAGGGAGTGAAGCTGGAGAAAAAGGGAGAGCTTGTGCATATTCAACAAGGTCAACAGACGGTGAAGGTATATGTTGACCATTTCAAGGAACTGATTCCCTTTTCTCCAGAGGTAGCGTCGCATGATCTCATGAAGGTCTCTCTTTTCACTGGGGGTCTTCTTCCAGAGATCAAGGAGCGAGTACTCCCTTATAAAGACCTTTGTTTCGAGAAGCTGGTGGAGGAAGCTTTCTTGGCTGAGTTAGTTTCTGGTGTGCGGGTGGTTAATACTTCAGCGTCCCCTGTTGTTGTTCGTAAGAGTTCCCCCTCTGGTGAGAAAAAGGCGCCAGAGATACCTGTTCCTAAGGAGTTATCCCCTTTGGTCTCAGCTTCTAGTTCATCAGATCATTCAATGGTATACTATCAGTGTGGTCGTTTCGGGCATTCCAAGCCGTCTTGTCGCACTCATCCTAAGACGTTTCATCGATGCGGATGTCTGGGTCATCTGGAGAAGTTTTGCAAGAAGCGTCGCTTGAAAAAGAAGTCTTGATTGGAGAATGTCAGTACCTGACTGTGAGGAAGAAGATGCTTTAGCCATCAGAGCCCCAACCACAGGTCTTGGGGTGAAACTCGCGCGCAGTCAGGAGTTCCCAGGGTTGTGAAGCCTTAGTCCAGGTTAGGTTTTTCGTGTTGACGGTGGAACAATTAATATCTTTTTTACTTGTTTGTTGCTGTTAAGGTTTTAGTATCATTATAAGCATGTTGTTTTGATATGAAGTAATGATGGACTTGTTCTATTATAATCAAAGCAGACTTGTTTGTGTGGATGTGATATTCTAAATCGTGTGTCCTTCTTAATAGTGTGTTTATTCCTTGTGTGGGTTGACCTCGTTGTAGTTATGTTATCGGATGTGGTTATGTTTCGTGGACTTCAATGGGTCATGTTTCCGATTCGATGTCCGGTTAAGTCTTTTATGTGGGTTGTTCCTAGTGTTGAAGTTGTTGACTCTAGTCATGTGTTCAGCGTTTCGACGGAAGTGTTGTTTTGATTGTGTTATAGGAGTCAGTTTGGATCGGTTATGAGTTCCCGCACTGGAACCACCTTCTTTTGATAGTATGTGTTGGGTGTTAAGTTTTCAAACTAGTTACGTTCTTGTGGTGGGGAGAACCCCTTCGTGCTCTCCCCTCAATCTCGGACCCCAACTTTCTCTTGAATCGGTCGGGTGTGACCTGTGCAGAGTAAGGTCATCCCCGAGATTCTCAGTTCTCTCTGGTTCCTTTAGTTCCGTTGGGGCATGGACTTAAATCTTGACCAACTTTTGGCCTGGTGACTTTCTGGGGGCAGAAAGTGTCTGTGGTGGGGAGAATTGTCACACCTCGACCGCGGATGTCCGTAATTGTTCTCTTTTCTTGGTCACGGTTTAAATTTTTCGAAGATTATTTGCGTTGGCGGTTTCGCGCTGGTGCGCGGTCACTGCATCATTAGCGGCGACCGTGCGTTTAGCCCGGGTGACCGTGTGTGCACCAAGCATGTTTAAATATTATAATTTTTATGTTGATATTTTATTATTAATGCTATTTAAGTTGTGTTATTAATATGATAGTTAATTTTATTTTATATATGTTTATGTATGTTATATATATATATATATATGTATAATAATGTATATATACATATAGTTCTATATATGTTTATGTATATTTCTTTATATGAATAAATGTATATATATGTATTATCTTTAAATTATTTTATTATTTGATCAAAATAATTATTATTAGTATTAACTAATGTATTATTATTATTATGAATTTTACAATTATTATTATTATCTTTATAATGTTTTATTATTATTATTATCATTATTATTATGTTTTTATTTTATATATATATATATATATATATATATATATTGAGAAACCCTAACCCGTTTTTTCCCCTCCCTCGTTTTCTTTCTTTCACGAGCCGCCATCCCCTCCCTCCTTCCTGTGTACGCCACCCCCCATCTCCTTTTGCAACCCGCTGCGCCCGACCTCCCCGGCCACTCCTCTCCCCCTACACCTCGTTGTTCCCGGCCTCCTCCGCGGTCCTGCGCCGTCCCCTCCCTCCGCCTGTTCCCGTCACCGACCCCCTGTCCGACACCAACGCCGGCGCTCCGCCGGCCTCCTCTCCCTCTGGCGGCAACACCACCCCCCGCTCCGGCCTCACCCTCCCTGCTCCTTCCCGGCCTCCACCCCCGTCCCGACTCGTCCCGCTTCACCCGCGACCCCCCCTGCTCCCCGTCCTGCACACCTCCCGGCTCACCCCGCTCTGGCGTGCACCCCCTCCGGCCTCTGCTTCGGTGCGCCATCCTCCGCAACGGCTCACCGCCTCCACCTCCCTGCTCCCGGCCTCCTCCCTCACCCCCTTCTTGTGAGTTTCTCTTTTTTATGATTGGTTTCGTTTTATTATAATTATCATTATTATGTTACCATTAATATTATTATACTATTATTATTATTGTTATTATTATGTTAATATTATTATTATATCATTATTATAATTATTATTATGTTATTATTATTAATACTATATTATTATTATTATTAATATATTTATTATTATTTTAATTATTATCATATTATTTTTATTATTATTATTATATTATGTTATTCTTATTATTATTATTATATTATGTTATTATATTATTATTATTAATATTAATAATATATTATTAATAATAATATTATTATTATTAATATTATTATTATATTATTATATTAATATTTCTATGATGATTATGATAATATTATAACTATGTCATATTATTATTGTTATTATTATTATATCATTAATATTATTATTATGTTGTATTATTATTATCATGACGTTATTGTTATAATTATTTTATTGGGTATGCTATTATTATTATTATTATTATTATATTAATATTGTTATTACTATTATGTTATTATTGTGCCAAATTATTATTGTTATTTATTTATTCTCTTGATTATTTTTGTATGTGTTATTTATCTATATATATGTTTAATTTCTTATTTGTTTATTAATTAATTGATTAATTAATTAATTTATTTATTTATTAATTTATTTTTCCTTCGTGGCATCTTGGTGTTTATATTTAATTCATATTAATCCTTTTTCTGTCGCGGGTTGAGTGATGTGTACTTTTTCCACTGTTCAGCGTACGCAGTTTGTCCGCGAAGGATTGTCCTACTTTCCGTTGGGGTTCTGTCGCGTCCGCTCCTTGTTTGAGGTAGGCGAACTCAACTGTTTCCTTTCCGAGGTACTCTGCTGATGCTAGAATTGTTTTAATGAAATTTTATTACATGATTCGCGTGTTTATGATATCCTTGTGCGGCTTATTTTGGTGTTTTAAAAATCTATAGTTTTTATTCGAAAGTTAAGTTTGAAGCAATTATATTTTATGCAAAGGTAGTTGTGCACCAGATATTGTCATGCACTTTTTATTGTTTATATAGTGCACCTGTTTAGGCATTTCCAGCTAACGTGGAACTAAATGCTTATGTTCTCTTATGTTATCATTGGTTGTCTTGAGCGGTGTTTCCTTTTTGTAAAGAAATAATCATTCTTGGATCGTATTATCCTATGCTGGTTAGTTTTATGAAATTTAGTACCATTTGGAAGTGTTGTCATGCCCCTTTGCAGGTTTGACGCACCATTGGATGTTGACACATCCATGGGTGCACCAGGTGCACACATGGATGTGCCCTCAAATGAAGATGGTGTTTGAAATTGTGACCATTTATTTTTAATTATTTTTATTTTCTCAAAATCTCAAATTTTCTAAATGGTTCTTGGTTTCAAAATGTTTTCGCCCCTTTATGAGACACATCGAACTTGTTTAAAAACAAATCTACGAAAATATGCCTGTTTGGCCGTTCTTTTAATACAAATGCAGCGCTTGAGTTTTTGAAAAAGATATTGTGAAATGTTCGTGTAAAGTCATTTGATTTTTGTAAAAAAAAACAAAGTGCTCGCTTGGTGACTTCAAGTATTTTTATAAAGTGGTTTTGATAATTAAATGACGTGAATGACCGATTGGCACATTATTAAATGTGAAGTGATTATACATACATATATATATATATATATATATATATATATACGTTCTTGTGATGGAATCTCTACAGGGGGAATTCCCTTCGAGGGTTGTCGTGTAGCGATGTCCGTGTAAGGGGTTGGCAAGTGCGGTGAGATGAGTCACGCGTGCGAGGGTCTCCCACATACACAGTGTTACAAAAACCACCATGGGTTCCTGGGCGTCTTGTAGATTATCGAGTGATGGTTGCTTGCTAACCCTGATTAGACATGTTAGTACCCCCTGGAGTTGTGGACAGGCTAGGAGGGATGTGCCACTGGTTGGCTATTAGGGCGGCCAGTTGGTTATTGACTATGGAGTACCATGCCGGCTGGTAGTCTGAACCCGAGTATGTCCAGGGGTTTTCTGGGGATGTTTAGGATCACCCATGGTTACATGCTTCCTTGATTTTTTACTTACAGTTCTTCTTTACAGCTCATATTGTTACTTGTTTCCTTTTCACTACTTGCATCTTGCATTGCTTGTTTACTTCCTGTTTCACTGGTTTGTTTTCAGCCTGTACTGTTTACCTGTTCCGTTTTAGCACAGTCGTAGTATTACCTGTATTGGGTTTTGTTTATAAAAACAGGAAATGGTTTTGAAAGTGATTTATACTGTGCGTTGGATTTTCAAATTGGGGAAACATGTTGTTTATTTTAATAATGTAAAAGAAAAAAACATATTTTTATAATTGTATTTTCAAACCTGTGTCAACGGATTGCTTGGGAAAGGAAACATTTGGATTCAGTGGTTTACTTTGGCTTACCTACTGGGCATTTTTAATGCTCACACCTATATTATCATTTCAGTTGCAGGTCTTCCCTTGCTCAGGTCTTCTGTTTTGAGTTGCTCAGTGTTGGAGTGAGGTTGCTCTCTGGTTGGGTGGTGACCTGAGAGGTCACATGGAGGTACGTGGTCGTGTGGATTTTATTTCTTTTCCGCTGTTAGTGTTTATTTGTTCTGTTCTATTTACTTTTTTTGGGCTGAAATCGTTCCCAACGATCAATTTTTAATGCCCAGCACTGGTTGCCATCCCGGGGGGATCAGGAACGCCCCTTGAGACTTACCGCGGACCGGCTCGGGTGACCGGTTCAGGGTCAACCCGGGCTGGTTCGTGACACCCCCACTTTCGTATATACTAGTGAGTACTGGGTTGCCTAGGTTGTAGTGTGGTTCATGATCCGATAAACCCATATATCATAAAAGATCTTGTTTGGACGTAACTTATTATACTCATAAAACATATTTTAGAATATATTGGACATATTCTTGTAGAAAGCCTCTATCTATCTCTTCACCTCTACGTGGTAGTGGGATGAACAGTTGGCTTTGATTCCATACATCCGGTATATCTTGTCCAACATAGCATAGAAGAAGTTGGTGTCATTTTCCATCAGTGTTGTATAAGGGAAAGTAAATCTGTTAATGATGTTAGCCTTCACAAATCTAACTATCCTTTTACCCCTACCTCTTTAAGGGGAATGGCTTTTCCCCATTTAGATAATAATTTGGTTGCTACGAGAATGAACATGAATAGTCTGGATGTGGCGGGAGGATATGGTCCCAAGAAATCAATACCACATACGAAAAATGGACAAGAGTACTTTGTTTTGTGAAGTATCTCCCAGGGTTAGAGAATAAAATTATCATGAACATGAAAGGAATGACACTTCTTTTTTAATGTGGCAAAATCTTGTATCATAGTGGGTCAATAGTATCTGAGCTATTGAATTTTATGGGAGATATAAGTTGTTGATTTGTGTGTTCTACAAGCTCCGACGTTCACTTCATTCATGGAGGCAATAGTTTTGTCTCCATCAATGTGCATGTGAAGGACTCCATCAAGGCCTTGTTTATAAAGAACATTTTTCATGTGTTGCACCATTATATAAGAAAAATTTGGCTTCCAATCTTTTGATATATTTTTTTCCAACCCAATCTGGTGGGATCTCCCCCTGTGAGGATGGATAGTATGATAGATATGATACTGATTATAGTATCAAACTATGAGAAAGATACTCAATATACAATAGGGGGATGAATTTTATACTTTAAAATATCCTTAAGGAAAATTTTTATAATCCAAATTCACAACATCTCTAGGCTCTAATTAATTCCATGATTCTGGAAAAGTGATTCCAGAAATAATACTTAACAAATGTTCACATTAATAAGATTCAACCATAAAACGTATAGAATCATATATAATAAGAGTTAAAGTCTATGGAAGTATAAGAAAATTATAATTTCTTCATCAAACAAAAATACATCAGAAAAAAATCAAAACACTACACGAAACAAGTAGAAACTCATTTAATCCAAAGAGAAGGGTATCCAACAACCCTGGATAAAGGTCCCTTGATTTATACTTTCAATAATGTCTATCTTACCCAAACCCAGGTAAGCCCAAAATCCGAAGAATTGCATCTATCATGATATCCCTGGTAGCCCTCAATTTGTATAGAAATAGGAACCTCTATCTTCACAACCTGAAGTCTCTGATTTCGAAGAAATCGCACATCTGATCAAAGCAAATCTGCATGACGAAAAGTTTGAACTATCCATTCAAACATTCTATATGAGGACGGAGAGTTTATATGAGCATATCTCTATATAAATCACTTTAACAACATGTAAGTATGTTCTTCCAAATGTTGTTAAATTATTGAGCTCATTCAAATGAGCTCTTATTTATAGGCACAGCTCCAACGGTCGGCTCCCACCTCCAACAGTCATATTTTTTCATGAATTTTGGAGGGACCTGTACACGTGTAACTCAACCAATGGTTAGTTAATAACTAAAAGCACAAAATCATTTTATAACCAATAAAAAGTGTAAAAAAATTATGGTTATATAATCAAAATCATTTATTCGGAGTGTAAGGAAAAAATAGTTTGGTGTCTAACCAAAAATACCTTTGGTCTCTTTAATACAAGGATATTCGGATTCTATTTTCTGAGGAATTCAGAATCTAAATTCTATAGATTTCAGAGTCTAAATTTCAATAAAATCGAACACCGAATTTATAAGAATTCGGAGTCTGAACATTAAATGTTTGGAGTCATAGTTTATGAGAATTTAGATTCAGAACTTACAATGTTCAGAGTTAGAACTTACAATGTTTGGAGTTTTAATTCTGAGAACTCGATGTCAGAACTCACAAGTGTTCGAAGTCTGAATTCATAGAGTTTTGATTCAGTACATATAAGAGTTCTGAGTCTATATTCAGAGAACTCAGAGTCACGACTTATAAGTGTTCGGAGTCTGAATTCAGTGATCTCAGAGTCATAACATATAATAGTTCAGAGTCTAAATTCAGAGAACTCGGAACCTGAATTTGGATACTATAAATAGAATGATCTATCTCTATGTATTATATGATTCCAAGGTTTTGAATAGTAATCCGAATTTTATATTTAGATAAAATGAATATCAAAAAACATGGTATGGATAAATTTCCTTGCGGAAGGAAAATTTTCCTTTGAGAAGTAAAACATATGGTAGAATGAAATTTTCCATAAGATAAGGTGTTTGTGATTTTCCATACAAGATGGAATGGTAAATTCATTATGAAACCATATTGACACAATAATCACCCTAGACAAGGATGAACGGAAAATTCCTAAGGAAAACGTTATTGACTCAATAATCTCCCCCTTTTTTAAAATCACAAAAAACTTTAAGAAAAATAATAAAAGTTCATAGAAAATATTTTTCTAGACTTTTAAAGTTAAACTTATCTCTCTTATCATATGGGGAAGGATGAATTAGAAAAGCTCCCCTTTTGTATTCGAAATTCTAAGGATCATATTCTAGATTTCCGAAATGAGATTTTTCATAATCTTTAATACAGAAATATATGTAATGAATACTCTCCCTTAGATAAACTCACCATTAATTAGTGATATTTCATCTTTTCCTAGTATTATTTTTTCCTTTCTCCCCCATTGTGATTTTAAATAATAATTTGTGGGAATTGAAAAGAAATTATAGTACCTGAAATACTAGTACAAAGGATCGAAACAGAAACTAGAAACAAAATATTTCATTAAGATAGGAAGAATTTGTAAAAGGAAATAATACAAAAAAAGATTGGATTAGATCTATTTTTCTTCATTATAAATGGGTATCAATTTTTTCACTATGGTTTTTAGATTTTTGAGTTCCTTATGGTCTTCCTCTACTTGATTTAGGAGTTGATCATGATCCTCTGTTTTCTTCTCTAAAGCTTTGATCTCTTCATCCTGAGCCTTCTAAGCCTCTGTCTGAGGATTCAACAACTCATCTTTTTTAAATATCATCTCTTCAATCTCAATCTGAAGATCATATTCTCTTTTCCATCTTTGGGCCAAAAAAATATAGCTTCCCATTATGATCTTTTACTTCTTGAATCGATGAATTTTGTTCCAAGATTATATTTTCTTCAAAACGTGTTGTAAGATCCTTGATCTTTCCATCTTCAATATAAAAAGCTTCCTTGACACAGACTTGGAACTCATCATGTTCTCTCAGATCTTAAACTGTATTCTTTGACCATCCAACCAACTTCATACGAGATCTTTTGTGTGATTTTTAAATGATGAAAAAATTATTTATATCAGCCTCAAAATGGACACACTTTTCCATTACCATTGACATTGAATATGATTTCGGATTAAGGGATTGCTGGAGCATATGGAATCTGGAGTCAATTCATGAGAAAATCAGAATGGTTCCCACCAGCTTCTTGAAGGACTGCACAACAAAATCTTATCCTAGGGATGATGATTTAGATTCTGAAAATTTTCCTTGTGAGGGTTGTTTCTCTAACTCAGTGAGTTTCTACATTGAAGATTCACCAGCTTTATTTTTCATCAAAAGAAATTTGGTATGTGTACCAGGAGTCACTTGTTTCTCCTAATTAGTTCTCAGAGACACTTCATCATCTATGGATTCATGGTCATTGTTAGTCAGCTGAACAATTATGTATTTATCAATCTTCTCTTTCTCATCTTCTACATTAGTATTTTCAGGATGAATAATGTCATGATTATAAATTTCTTCCTCAGATAACTTGTTCACTTCATCTTTAGCCTTGTAATCAATTTCATGTGTATCTAGCTTCGAAGATTTGGCTTGATATGTTTGGATTTACAATTTCTCAGATGGACTTTCCTTCTCATGAAAGTCTTCCACTTGCTTAATCAAATCATCTGTATCACCACTGCTTCTAGCTTCTTCTTCTACTTCTTCTATAACTTCCTTTTATTCAACAACCTTTTCTTGTACTTTTTCTGGAGTCATAAATTTCATCCCCATAGTCTCAGGTAAAGGTTCTACAAAGAAGGATTCTGGTCCTAGAATATTCTCATATTCTTTCTTGGTATCCCTCAAAAGGGATTGAACAATCTCAATCTCAGACATCTTTTTCATTAGCTTCTTTTCCATAACTTTCTTCTCAATATCATATGATGTTTTATCTTTCAAATCCATAGCTTCTCTAAGATATAAACCAGAACGTGGTTGCCCTACTTTCTAAATTTTCTTTTCTTCCCTCCATTTTGTAACAACCTCATCAAGATAGGATTTCTTTTATTAGGCTTTGGAGGTGCGGATTGAGCTTCTTTAGCTCTTTCTGTTTCACCTTCTACTTCTAATTCCTTTAATTTCCTCTTCTTTCCAACATTTTTCGATGGTTGAGAAACTTCTATTTTCTTTGGATCGACTTCAAACTCTTCCTTTGGTATATCATATAATTATCTGGAATCGTTAGAGAAACCAATATTCATTCTCTTCAATGTATCATCACTTACTAACATTACTTTGCGATTCCTCAACTTGGAACTACAAGGAATCATGAAAGACTCAAGGTACCGAACAGTTTTCTTAGAGAGGAAGGTTGGATACATGATTATCTAGGATTTTAAATTCCAATTCTTAAAATTCTTAATCGTAATGAGAATTTGCTTCATCATGTTGTTCTTCCTCAGATTCACTAGAAAATATAAGATGTACATGTCACTCTTCTTCAAGGTGTCCTTATCACCTTTTCTCTGAATGATGAATACTTGCACCTAGAGTTCAAAAATCTGATTATTTGTAGAGAGGTGAGAAATATTCGGAGTCTTGACATCTATAATGCTGAGGCACTCCATTTCTTTTACTTTAACAAAACATCTCTATACATCCAGTAATTTATGGGAATAGAATTCAGCATCCCCTTCACAAGACAACCCTCAAAAGCTAGTAGCCTTGGTGTATGAAAGGGCATAATTTTTTCATAGCCTTTGAACGAAAATTTACTCAACTCATATTTTTTTGAAGAAACACATATATTCATAAAATTAAATTTGTAGATCTAGACATACCATGTCTTGATCCCCTAGATTTGATATGGATACACTATCCCATCCATTAAGATTGATATTCCTTGAAATAATAATATCATACTTGTTGAAGAAGTTCAGATGCACCAAAATCACCCTATATATATGCCACTCTGAAATGGACTTTACAGTACACATATCCTTCTGAGATGATTCCTCTATAGACATTCGGATTTGAGAAACTCTGGAAAGTTCAGAAAGAGCATTTGAAAGGGGGGAAGAGCTTCAGCACGCAAAGGAATGAAATCGATGTGGGATAACCATCTTGGGGCCCTTTATATAGGATTTGGGAATAATGTTTCAACTTGAAATATCAATCCAATGGTTGAAAATAATTCTGATTAGATCTGATGGTTGAAATGATAGCCGCAAGGAGAATTTACAGGATCTAATCTTTTGAGGTTTTTTGAAGAAGAATATTCGGATTTAAGGAAACTATAATTCGAAATTTAAAAAAAAATAATAGCATGTAAATGATGAATAAGAAATATTATGAAAGAATACATACCTTTCGGATTCCTAGGAAGATTATTCGTAACAGGAAATTCTTCTTGAAGGACATTAGATTCTGAAAATTAGATTATGAAAAGAATGCTTGAAAACAAAAATCACCATTACGAAAATTTTGAGTATGGAAATCCTTATTATGAAAAATATTCATTACGAAAAATTTTAAGAATGAAAATATTCATTCCAAAAATATACATTATGAAAAATATTAATTATAAAATTTTCATTATGAAATTTTTCATTATGAGAAATTTAGACTATGAAAAAAATTTCAATTCAAATCTATTTGAAAACTAACAAGAAAGTGTACTCCCCCTATGAAAAGGAGTTTGTTATTGTAAGGATATTGATTTTAACAGGAAGTTAAAAAAATGATTACCTTATGGTTATCATTATTAACATCTGTTTAATGTATTCAAATCTCTTAGAGGATAAATATTTTGTGAAAATATCAGCAAGTTGATATTGTGTTATGATAAATTGAGGAATTATATCCCCTTTTTGTGTGTGACCCCAAAGAATGTGATGCCTAATAACTATGTGTTTTGCACGAGACTGATGTGTGAGGTTTTTACTTAGGGAAATGGTGCTAGTGTTATCAAAAATAATTTCAGTATTACTAAAACACATACAATTGTCTGTGAGTGTGTGTTGTATCCACAACACTCGAGCACAACAACATCCAGCTGCTACACAGTCAGCTTCAATATTAGAATGTGCTGTTGAGTGTAGCTTCTTGAATGTCCAAGAAACTAATGAATCTCCTATGAAATGAGATGTTTTGGATGTAATTTTTCTATCCATTTTTCAACCACCAAAGTCAGCATCCAAAAAACATTTCCAAATTAAATCATTTCCAGAGGTATAAAAGAGTCCTAAATTCATTGTTCCCTTTATATAGTGAAAAATTGATTTCACTACATTTAAATGAGATTCCTTAGGATTGGATTGATATCATGACCACATAAGCATACTGAAAACATTAGGCATTGACAACTAGCTATCAAGTAAAGTATACATCCTATCATTCCTCTAAAGGATGTTTGATCTACTGGTTTCCCATCATCATCAAAATAATGTTTTTTTGAGGTACCAATGGGAGTACTGATACTCTTAGTATTGGCATATCAATACTTTTAAGGAATATCATTAATATACATATGTTGTGATATATTGATTCCTTCTGGTTTTTGAGAAATTTTGAGAACCAAGGAAAGATGTTAACACACCCATCATACTCATTTCAAACACAGATTTCATTAGATCCGCAAAAGAATCAGTTAATGATTGCTGAGTTGAACCAAATATAATTTCATCAACATAAATCTAGACAATCAAAAAAAATTCTTATCTTTCTTTAGAAAAAGGGCTTGATCTGCATTTCCGTTAAAATAATTATTTTGAATAAAAAATCTTGTAAGACTATCATACCAAACTAAAGGGTCTTGTTTAAGTCCATACAAAGCTTCGGTAAGTTTATAATCAATTTCAGGATGTTTTTTTTCTTCAACACCAAGAGGTTGTTCAACAAGAACATCCTCTTCTATAAAACCATTAGGGAAAGAACATTTTACATTCATTTTAAAACGTTTGAAGTTGAATAATGTTTAGAAGGAAAGTAAGATATGAATAGATTCATATCTAGCTACTGGATCATAGGTTTCTTCATAGTCTAATCCTTCTTGTTTATTATAGCATTTAGGAACCAATCTAGCTTTATTTCTTACTATGATTCCATTTTCACCACATTTATTTCTGAAGACCCTTTTTACTCCAATAACAGATGTTTCATTAGGTCTTTCAACCAAGGTCCAGACATTATTCATTTAGAATTCATTTAGTTCATCTTGCATAGATTTTGTCCAATCATCATCACCTAACGTTTCATCATTTCTTTTTGGTTCTAATTGAGAATGGAATGCTACATATTAAACTTCATTTCGTAAGGAACTTATAGTCCTTACAAGTTGATTTTCATCACCAAGGATTCTATCACAAGGATGATTCTTAAGAAATGACTGATTTGGGTTTGGTAAAACCTATTCCTCAACAGAGGGTAGAAATTATTTTGGGGTAAATGATTCAGAAACATTTTCTTAAACATTTTCCTTACCAGAACGATCTTCTTACAAAGGTTGATAATCAGTTTTTAAAAAAACATTATGAATATGTAGGATGGGGTTGTATAAAAACATACGGGTCATTTTCATAAAATTTGAAATGTACAGTTTCTTCAATAATACAAGTGTTTTTATTGAAAACTTTATTGGCCTTAGAGGTTGTGGAGTAGCCTAAGAAAATTCCATCATCATATTTTGGTGAAAATTTTTGTAGGTTATATTTAGTATTTAAAATGAATACCTTGTATATAAAAACCTTGAAGTAGTAAAGTCTAGGTTTGTTACCATTCCATAACTCATAAATAGTTTTATTAATAAAATGTCTAATCAAATCTAAAATTATAGAATAACATGATATAATTTCAGCTTCAGCCCAAAAAGGTTTGGCTATAGAATAATCACTCAACATGGTTCTTGTTATCTCTTGAAGAATTATATTTCTTCTTTTAACAAAACCATTTTGTTGAGGTGTTCTAGGTTCTTAGAAGTTATGAATAAGGACTTTTCTACTACATATTGTATCAAAATTAGAATTTTGAAATTCTTCTCCATGATCACTATAAATAGTTATCAAAAGAAGGTTTTTCTCATTTTTAACTTGGGCTCTAACACTTTTAAAATAAAAAAAAGATTCAGATTTCTTTTCTAGAAAATAAAATCACATTATCTATTTTATTCATCAACTAAGAAAAATACATAATATTTTCCTCCAATGATTCCAGTTTGTGTTGGTCCAAAAAGATCTATATGCACTAACTGTAATGCATCAGTGGTTGAGACTTCCCCGATGGATTTAAAAGTTGAATTATGTTTCTTTCCAAATTTATAAGGATCACAGACTTTTGAATAATCAAATCTATGCTCCAGTAGATCGTTAACTAGTCCTTACATAGTATGTTTTCATAGGTTTCTAAGGTTACAGTGTCCAAACCTTCTATGGCATAATATAGAATGATCCTACAAGACACTAAGGGAAGGTAGTTCTTGTCTCTTAAGTTCTTCTATGTTTAGTGTGTAAACATTCTCTTTCCTGTTGGTAGAAAGAATAAACTCTTCCTTGGAATTGTGTACCAAGCACTTTTCATTCCTAAAATTTACAAGGTAACCTTTATCACATAATTTTGTTATGTTTATAAGGTTTTTCTTATGACCTTTAACAAGTAAAATGTTAGAAATCAATGTTTTTCCAAGAAGGAAGATGTTACTTATACCAATAATTTTTCCCTTAGCATTATCTCTGAATGTTACTTTTCATCCTATCATCTTGATAATCTTTTCAGAGAATTGTTTGATACCCGAAATATGCCAAGAACATCCACTATCAATGTACCAAGTATTTCTATTGTTACCTTCTTTATTTTAATGAAAATAAGAATGTTTGACTTTTGAAATCCAAACATCCTTGGATCTGGAATTTTTAGGCAAAACAATTTTAGGTTCTACATTTGTTTAGAAAAATAAGCTTTAGGAAACCCAAAATATTGAATATTATTCGGAGAACTATTTATCTTCCAATGCCCCCACTTTGACATTTGGTATAAAAAGGGGCTCTAGATGGAATAAAATATTTGATTTTGATTACAGGTTTTTGGTGTGTATAACCGTCTCCAGTAGTATTTCCTTGATGTTTGATTTGTGAATACATATTGTCAAAAAAATTCTTACTAGAGGTAAAGTGAGCAAGAATTATCTTAAGGGAATATATTTTGAATTTTAATCTAATTACTAAAATCCTATTGTCTGGAATTATTTCCTTAGAGTTATATGTTTCCATAAAAACACTAATTTTTTAATTAGTATTCTTAAGATCTTTAGAAAGTTTTTCCTTTTCAGAATTTACTACCTTAAGGTCATTAGAATGTTTTTCTAAAAGCTCATCCTTATCTATACGATATCTATAGTGGTCTAAATTCTCTTTTGTAAGAATTTCTTCCCTAGTATTTTCCTTGTCTAATTTATTAGAAATTTTATAATTTCTTGCTTCTAATAGCTTGAAAAATCAAGATACATTTTCATATGAAGGTATTTCATCATTATCTGAAGATGAGGTATCTTCATTAGAAGTATTATCTTCAGAATAATAATTCTTATCTGGAGATAAATTTGATAAAGCCTCAAAAAAGCTTACCTTGGCCAGATGACATGTATTTGGGAAAGAAGTAGTAGCAATGAATCCCATATTTTTCTATGATGATGATTCATATTTAGAAGCCTCAATTCCCGATGAGTCTCTACAACAATCACACCATGTATTGTTTGCTTTAAGACTTTTCTTGTGCTTTGAACAATAGAATTTCTTCTTGTTTCTTTCTGATTTCCTTTCCTTATTTTCCTTCTTTTTCAATAAAGGACTATGAGGTCTGATAAGACCTGTTCTTCTACATTCAAAACAAGTAACATCCCCATATTTCTTGTCTTTGTAGTCTCTTTTCTTGTATTTATTCTGATAGCTCTATTGAGCTACAATATTTTTCAATATCTGAGCAAGATTAGCTAATTCATTCTCATACTTTTCTGTATCACTAGATTCTTACTAAATAATAACATTATTTGACTTTAATCTAGTAACTCTTTCTAGAGTCTTGGATTTCATATGTTTAGAAGTGGTTGTAAAAGCAACTCATCCATTCCCTTTATTATTTTCAACATTATCAATATCTCTCATCATTCTAGTCTAATGTTGATGAAGAGTTCCAAATAGCTCATCTAAGGAAATATAGTTAACTTACCTATTCTCATCAATTGTTTTCCTCTTGGACTCCCACTCATTTGGCATGATGTCTATGATCTTATCTACAAGGGACTCATCATCCAAACCTTTTTCTCCCATAGACTGCAATTGAATCATGATATTTATAAACCTTTGCTGAACTTTTCTTATAGTTTCACCATAAAGAAAGTTAAAGCTATGGTATTCAGCTCTCAACATTGATCTTCTTGCCTATATAACATTAGATGTACCGAAATGTGTAACTTCGAGTTTCTTCCAAATACTATTTTTAACATCACATGAATATATTTGACTATAGATATTCCTCTTCTTGGAATATAGAAATGTATTTCTGTCTCTGAAGATTTCTTAATATTCTTATTTTACCTGATTAGTAAAAGTTCTCAATTCCTTATTAGGAATCTTATAGTATCTTATCAGCATTAGGTAGTTATCAACTGCATTGTTAATAACGATGGTCTTCATCCTATATATCAGGAACTCATAATCATTTCCATAAAATATAGGAGGTCTGGTAGGATTTAGATTGTTGATATAACTAGTATTTAAACCCTCCATCTTAAGTAAAATCTTGTCACACAAACATGTTAGTAGAAGAAGTTTTTAAACAAAAGAAAATATCCTAATAAACGAAAATTATAACTAGAGTATCTATAAGAAAAAAAGAATCCTTATATTATGTTTCTGAAAATATGATTCCAAAAAAGCGAAGAAGAATATTGGGAAAGGAAAACATATATGTGAATATAAGTATTTTAGATACCTCCTCTAATACCAATTGTGGGATTGGTTCAATGTATGAGGTTTCCAACCTCTGATACCAATTTTGAGGATTTATTATATGATATATATGATACTAATTATAGTATCAAACTATGATAAAGATCCTCAATATACAAGAGGTAGTGTTAATTGTATACATGCAACAATCATTACGGAAATTTTTTATAAAAAAAATTCACAACACCTCTAGTATAAAATAACTTCCTTGATTCCAGAAAAGTGATTCCAGAAATGAGACTTAAAAAAAGTTTACAACAACTAAGATTGTACGGTAAAGCATATAAAATCCTATATAATCAAAGTACAAGTCTAATTAATTATAAGAAAATTATACTTTCCTCAACAACCAAAAATAAAACAAAAAAAATATTGAAACACTACACGAAACAAGTAGTATCTTTTTTAACCCAAAGGGAAGGGTATCCAACAACCCTGAATAAAGGTCCCTTGATTTATACTTTCAAGAAAGTTTTTCTTACCCAAACCCAGGTATGCCCTCATTCAAATGATCGGTATCTGTCTTGCTATCCTCACAAGCCCTTGATTGGTAAGGAAATTGGCACCTCTGGATTGACAACCCTAAGTCCCTAAATTCAAGTAAATCACACCTCTTCAAAAAGAAAATCTACACGAAGCAAGGTTTTAACAAACTGTTCAAACATTTTGCATGAAGCCTGAGAATTTACATGATCCTCTCTCTATAGAAATCACTTCAGCAAGATGTAAGTATGTTCTTCCAAAAGTTGTTAAAGTATTGAGATCGTTTAAATGAGATCCTATTTGGAGGCATAGCTCTAACAGTTATCTCCCCCCTCCAACAGTTATATTTTTCCTTGAATTTTATAGGGACCTATAAACGTGTAACACAATAAATGGTTAGTTAATAACTGAAAGGACAACATCGTTTTATAACCAATAACACGTGTATGAAAAAATTATGGGTATATAATCAAAATCCTTTTTTCAGAGTGTAATGAAAAAATAGTTCAGAGTCTAACCAAAAATACGTTCGTTCTTTTTAATACAAGGATATTAGGATTGTGTTTTCTAAGGAATTTAGAACTTCAATTCTATAAGATTTGGAGTATATATTTCAAGGAAACTCAGAGTCTGAATTTATATGAATTTAGAGTCTATTATTACTATGTTCGGAGGTAGAGTACATGGGAATTTGGAGTCAGAACCTATAAATATTAGAGTCAGAGTTAATGAGAATTTGGAGTCAGAACAAACAATGTTTGGAGTCTGAATTCAGAGACATAGAGTAAAAACATATAAGAGTTAGGGGTTTGAATTCACAATGTTCAGAGTCTGAATCCAGATAACTCAGAGTCAGAACTTATAAGGGTTCAGAGTTTGAATTAAAATAACTCAGAGTCAGAACTTATAAGAGTTCGGAGTCTGAATTCAGAGAACTCGGAACCTGAATTCAGATCCTGAAAACAGAATTTTAGATATCTAAATATTATATGACTCTGAGGTTTTGAATACTAAACCGAATTTTATATTTATATAAAATAAATATCAAAAAACGTGGTAAGGATAAATTTTCATGGGGAATGAAAATTTTCCTTATATAAGTAAAACACATGGTATAATGAAATTTTCCTTAAGATATGGTGTTTGTGATTTTCAAAACAATAAGGAATGGTAAAGTCATAAGGAATACTTATAGGCTTATAAATCTCTCCCAAACCTAATTTAATTGTAAAGTCATAAGGAATTACTTATTTACTAAACAACCCCCTCTAGAGGTAATAGAAATGGGGGTCATCCAGCAAGTTGTGTGACCCTAAGGTTCAGAAACGGGGCTATTATTATCGATTTTCTCTATATTGTTCTGAATAAATGGAAATACTATCTAAAAGAGGTAAATATTGATGAATGCTTCATCTTAGTCTAGATCAGCTATGGTTTTAGCTGCATTTTCTAATGCATCTTCTTGGGCATGTTGTAACCGGGGGATATAGGTCACTATTGTATCTGAATGGAATTATGCCATCAGTTCTCTAAACTGGTGCATCAAGCAGGCCAATGCTTATATCATAAATTCATAATCACCATTAAAATGCTTGATTAATAGTTCCAAATCACCTTTTATCCTTGGGTGTTCTTCTCGTGCATGGTGTGCCAACTCCAGCCCTATAATGTGGGCCTAGTATTCTTATTCGTTATTCGTGCACCCCTCGGAATGAAGGAAGGAGTAAGGAAAGATGGCCTCTTCTGGATATATGATTATAACACACTTATCCACTTTTTTGAGCTTGGGATCCTCCATATTTTTTACTATTGGGATCGTGGAAGCACCATTGAAGTACATTTCCCATTCAAGTGGACCATCTTGGGTAGAGAATACTACTTAATCAGAAAATTAAGTAACCATTGTGATCATTTCTTCTGAGGGGCTCTCCTTCTGGATGTCTGCTAACGTATATCCTTTCATGGATTTCTAGGGTACATAACATATGTCACACTGTTTCAGGATGATGGTACACTAAGATAGACATCCAGTTAGCTTGGGATGGCTGAGGATATAGTTTAGTGTGTTATAGTTAAAGACTAGATGGACCTTGTGTTGCTGTAGGTAAGGATTGAATTTTTGAAATGGAATGATTAGGGATGGATATTTATATTTAATTTTTTGAATATCAATTCTCAGCATCGATCATTATTCAATTGAGGTATTAGTGAATGTTCTTGCTACCAGTATCATTCTTCTATGTGAGGAAAGTAGCCAATGATGGTAACAAGGTGGTTAGGTACAAAATGAGTGGTCTCCCCTCCACTAGTGGTATCCTCACTAGTGGGATTATGAGATATCTTATGATATTGTTGAATGATTCTTGAAAATCATTACCCAAATCATATGTAACTCCTTTCTCCATTAACCTGGTGAAAAGAAAAACATTTACATATGTGGATGGCTATGAAGTGCCAGATGTAGGCCAGCTGCCCCTAGAGACCCCTCAACTCAGTGAGGTTGCGAGATGGAGAAATTCCAAGGATGGATTTTTTCTTCATAGGGTCAAATTGGATGTCACTATGGCATACAACGAAGCTGAGGAATTTCCCATAGGTAACTCCAAAAGCACGCATTGGGTGATTCATCTTTAAACTGTAATGTCATAGTTTGTTGATTAAATCATCATGATTTAATAGGTGTTTTGAGCGCTGTCATGATTTAACCACAATATCGTCAATATATCACTCGAAGAATTTTCCCAGGAAGGGTCTAAAAATGTGATGCATGGAATACTAATATGTATTGCTGACATTTTTCATACAAAACGGCATAACCTTATAACACTACATTCACTATGAGGACAAAAAATATATACCTTCTTCATATCATCTATCATTTCAGATATGTATGTATCCAGAATAACCATTCATGAAAGAGAGGGCCTCAAATATTGTGGTCACATCAATAAAATGTTATTTGATCGGGACCAAGCAATCATCATTTGGGCAGTACCGATTGATGTCCCTAAACTCGGTGTAGAATCAAATATGTATATTCTCTTTTTTGAATGGGAATATGTTTTACCGCCATATAAGATATTGGACTTCCCAAATTAAGTTATCTTTGGTTATATTGTTAACATTAGCCTCTATTTTGGTAGAATGCATTGGGTGGGTCCTTCTAGTTATCTTCTTATAGCAACTATGGTCTTCCGATAAACCCAGATAATGAGTGGAGACCATAGGTTCGAAGAGTTTTTTTCTAGGTAGTTCCAGACAAACACATCTCAATTCTTCTTTAGGAAAGAGATATATGATTATTTCTACTATAAAGGAATAACCTCACTAAATAGAATGGGCCGTGGGTCATCATTGGTTCCCTGGTTTATCTCCTTAAGTACATCTATGGTGGTGGAGACACCATCTTCAAATGTGGGAGGGGAATCATTGAGGTAGTCCTCTACTTAGTCATCTTTATCATCTTCTTACTATTCTAATGGAGAGATGATTATTGAGATAAAAACTCTTGTTTTATGGAGGGAAATTTTATTCACCCTTAGTGAGTATAGAGGGAACATTTTGGTGTCCAGAGGATGGTCTGAGAGCATATTTGTTCGGGCTTTCCCTAAAATCATAGGATCCAGCCAGCTCTTCAGTGCCTTTGGACTTGGCGGCCATAACAGAAATCATGCAGGTGACTGAGTCTATATCTGAGCCTAAAAATATGCATTCAACATGGTTTATGGGTAATACATACTCTTCCCTGAGCTGTGGGAGTTTATTTGCATGATCCATTTTCAATCCATTTGGGGTAGAGACCCAATCAATGTCAGCATCCAATGACTAATTATCTTTAGTTTCATAGATCCCTAAATAAATGTAATGGAACTCACAGGGATCAAATGGGGATTAATTAGTGTCCAATGTCTTGTTCTCTCAATTGGCACAATATTTGACTCATTGATGGTATGATGACGAAACTACAGCTTGCTGATTTTTCTAGGGAATCTCTAACAGGGCATAGAAATTCATTCTTTACCGCACTACCAAGTACTCAGAATCAAATATGAGATATCCAAGAAATGGTTTAATCTTGATTCTTCCAAATAGATTCGGTTTGCCTTTGTCATATCCCAACAATGTTTTGGTGCAGGGTGATGGATTTCTCTCATCATAGCACAAATGTCGAATTGTTAATTGTGGGAGGAGGTTGACTACATTTCTTTTTTAAAAGATAACTATACGAATGCAAATTTTATTTATATTACCTCACACATATTACAGTTTTATGTTACCTTTCCTGATTGAATCATTGTCCTTGTCTGTGAAATAGATGTTAGTGTGGCATTACTTGTGATTTTTCTCTGTATGATAGACTTCAGGCAATGATACTTAGACCTCGAATTCCTTGGGACATAATAAGGAATAAATGGATGCCTTTATAAAGTATGTAGATAGACTTGGGGCATCCAAGATTGATTGAATTGTCATCATGGAAACTATATTGTTTAGAATATAATATTTCTGCTCTTAAATTCATCACCTCCTTGCTTGGGATGCTCTTTTGTGGGAGATTTAGGGGCTTGAGACCTGGATGATGATGGTCCATCTTATGATATATGAGTTGATGGTGTTGTTGCGCCTTCCATGTTTGGATGAATTGGTTTGCCTGTATGCCATAGGAAATTGTATATCTGTTCTCCCACTAATGAATACTCAAAGATGATTGGGCTTGTATTTTTTTGGCGGGGGAAGAGTAACACTCTAGTTCTTTTTGTGTCTATTGGGGGGTTCTTCTATGGGTCTCCATAACATTAATAGTTCAAGCTATATTGTTCCCAAAATTTTGACCCCTTCCAAGATCATGCCTTCCTGGAAACCCTCAGTCTCTACAACCTCCCCCTCCAGCACTCTGGTTGGACACGGGGAATTCAATTTCAAATCCATAGTCTCTATCAGAGAAGGGGTCCATCATGTGAATGAAATTAATGGATCCAAAGATCAAATTTTATCTGACAATGCTTCTATTTGACTGTCTTCTACTAATGGTGTCGTTTGGCAGGGTGGTTCCCATTGTACCATCTGGCAGGGTAGGACCTATTTTTTCCATTTGGAGGGGTGGTTCCCATTGTCCCCAATATGTGGGGAAGTTCCCATTATTATAAATATACTGTCATGAAGTCCTAAAGTATCAAGACTAGCTTCAGTTTTGCTGTAAGCTAATCTTTTTTCTCTTTCTTTCTACCCTTTTCACCCTCAATGGTCTTTGGGGCCATGGATGATGGTCGTGTTGTATTAGGCGATGTTGAGGGCATGGTTGGTTGCATCAACTATGCCCGGAGTATGACATGATCATGGTTGGCTATTTTCCAAGTCATCCAACTGGATAAAATTTTATCCTTTTTTCTAGTGACAATTTTACATTCCTCTTTCTATATTGGGTCTAAGGGGGACACGTATGCCATATGTGATGGCGGTGGACCGAACAAGAATTTTTCGGAATCTACAATCTTTATAAGGTGATGATTTGAGGTGAATCACTTTTGGATGGTGTTACTTAGTATTTGGGGATAGGTACAATAATTTTTATGGTCTTTCCGACCCACTTCATCTGCTCGCATTGGTTCTAGTTGTCGAAGCAAGTTACAATTAATCGTAGATATGAAGTAGCTGCATTCTTTTTCATCTTGGAATGAGTACAATTTATTTCTTCAATGCTCAAAATGATTTTTTAGAACCCCTTCACTCATCGTACAATAGTATGGGTGGATATTTCCATCCTGTGGTTCTCTCATGGTTTGGTGGAGGCCTCACACCTAGATATGGTGTCGGGGTGTCTTATGCATGACCGAAGTCACTTAATATTCTCTGATATTTTTCCTAGGGATGATGGTGCTACTCGAACAATGATATTAGTCTCTTGTATGGAGTCTTGTATACTTCTGGAAATGGTGTAGAAATCTCAGAACCCACTTGTTTAATTCCCTATGAAAATTGGTGTTCTCAATTCAACATGGAGATTATTGATGAACATTGTAAGCATTTCATCTTGGTGGATCATCTGATTTAAGCGTAAATCAGGTCATTCCATCTAGAATTGAATCATGAAACTATATCCTTCTATCACATCATGTGGTTGATCCAGTCAGTGATCATTGTCTTAGCCAATGTCGAACTGAACTGGAAGAGAAACTATCTCTAGAGGTCCTCCTAGCCTGAGATTGAGTTAGCTAGAAAGCTAGTATACCATATAATGGCTTAACCTTGTAGTGTTCGCACGAATATTCTAAGTTTCACAACATCTTACTACTCTGGGGATCCCATCATGGGATCAAAGTAAGATTCACAGTGCATTAGGTTCTATTATGGGTCCCCCGAACCATCAAACACTTGAAATATGGGTTTCCCGATGTTCGGAGGTGGAGGAACGTTTCTCACCCACTCATAGTATAATTTTGTATTAGGTTGTATCAGAACCTTCCACCCTTCTATGGAATCTATCCAAGTTGTCAATTGCTTGATAGTATTCAAGGGCCCTTGATGCACACCCTTCCGTACATGAGATTGGGTGGGTGTATATTGGGGCCATGCTGGGTGTGCCGGTACTACTATTATTTTAGTTGGATACCCATATGGGGGTTTCCATTGTGGGTTCTCATAAATATACTCTGGCTGCCTTCCCAGTTGATGGATGTATGGATGTCCTTCCCGTGCCAGATTTAAGTAGGTTTATGGTCTCGAGGATGGATTGTACGAGCATCCCAGCTAATCTTAATTTATTGGGATGAGTGCATCTGGAAGGGGAACCTCTATTTGTATCAACTATTGATGTTCCTCTTGAAGAACACATCCATTAAGATAGATCCCTCGATGTAGCTTTGCATTAATTTGATTCAGAACTTTAATTTCTTCCCCCTTCTTAGAGAATTTTTCCTCAAGCATGAGGGATACATTTTTAGGGGGAGGAAGAGTTTTTTATTAGAAGACCTAGGATTCATTCTTCTCTTGGTTGTGGATTCACATGGGGGTAGTGACAGATTAACTAAGGGGAACCTAAATTTAGGAAAACTCTCTGGTTTTGAATATAAACCCCATTTTCCTCAGCATGGGATTCATGTAGGAGGGAACTATATTTTCTTGAGTCCTCTACCTTTTTATAATTTCCTATGAGATATTTTGGGTAGACGTTTACCATGTTCACTGATGAATACTTCATTGGGGGTGGTGTACATTGTGCCGAATGGTAGGAATGATTTATGCATAATTTTTTGGTATTTATCCTTCCATTCTGTAATATTCATCGAGTTTTTTGGGGAAAATTGACCGAAAGGGAGCCATAATCTTACCTTGTAAAGTGCCATTGTCTCGGAGGGTAGGAACCACAAGACAAGGTTGGATGAATGAACTCTCACTTCGATATTCCCACCATATAAAAGAAGGCATACATCCACTGTGCAAGAACTTGAGGTAAAAATTCACCATGCCCTATGGGATGGGGTTTCTCCCATTATTCTTTTTATTCACCAAAGCCTGGATTCGTTGGTCTTACGAAGGCATTTTGAGTTAAAAATTCCCCCGAGCCCGGTGTGTTGGGGCTGTTCCCATATAATAGCAGTAACCAACATTTTTCTAGCTTTTTGATATCATGCTCTCTTATTTGGGTGTGAGATGAGTATGGTACTAGATCCTCATGGAATTTATTATCTTTTGAAAAAATAATCACTACCTTCGTGTTGAAATCCATTAGAAGGGAAGCTTGCTTGGTGTTCTCAGTTTCCTAGCTCATAAGATTTTTGATGGATTGATCTCACCGGATATAACTCTTTTAAGAATTACACCGAGCCAGTTTTTGATGAGTGTTCCATATTTACGGATCGGGGATTTAATTTGATTGCTTCATTTGGGCAATGACATTGTAAGATGTTATTTATAATGAGTTCTACTGGATGGGATGCAGGGGGAAGCTTAGGGATCTATGTTATCCCCATCCCTGAATATGAACTCCACATGGGGCATCGTTAATGAGGAAATACAATTTGTGCAGTGCGTGGAGGCATGATTGTTCAAGGACTCTCTTTCACTTTTTTTATCATAGTTTCCAAGGAAATGGGAGGGATCCTACGTCAATTAGACTGTGAATATTTCCTAATCTGTTTACTTGGTATTCATAACCTTCATGAGGAACAGATTTGGTTTAGCTGGAAAATAGTCTTCTAGATATTGAGGCAAATTCTATGCATATATTCCTCAAACAACTCCCACAGTATGTCAATGTGTGATGTGTTCTTGGTCCAAATCATCATTGGTCTATTATCCATAGCTAGTTGAATTCTCACAAGAAACATATCATGATTTTGTTCTTCTAGGGAATCATCTACATGATATTCCCAACTTGACAGCTTCTTAATGATTCCATTTCAAGATATTGGGCTTGTAGGAGCCTCATTGATATGAAAATGACATTGAGGTTGCACGAAAGATGAATGTGTCCCTAGGGCATCCTATGGTTGAGAAAGGATATCACTTATCATGGGAAGAATGTCTGATATTTCTATCTCCATCATTTTGAGTGCCTCTGCATATGTGTGATTTCTCACATGTGTTCCGGCAAGCAAAGGGTCTTCTTACATATCTGAATTTTGACTGTTGGGAGGATATTCACAATTGGTGCTACAATTGTGAGTCCTTCCATTATATCTTGATGCCCAACCGCAAGGCGTGTCCCTATGGCATATACCCTATGAAGGTCTATTAAGGTGGGATATAATGAGGGGTGAAAATTCTTGCTACTCGATGCCACTGAGGGGAGGACCATCTCTATGACCTCTATGATGGTGACAACTATTATCATAGCTTGATACCTGGCACCAAAGATAATTTCTATAGTGTACATATTGTGGATGGCCATTAGGATATACTATAATGATGGTATAACCCTCCCACTATTTGATGTAACTATAGGGAGGGACTTTAGAACCACTTCCATTGTTGGGAGGGCCTTCTCAATGACTATCATCATATCATAAACTAAAATCATGACTCGACGACCGACTATAGGGAAAATCATATCTGCAGCATGTACCTTAGGGAGGACTATCAAGATAGATGACAGCAGGGGGAGGAACTTCTTACTATCTGATCATTCAATCAAGGGGATGGATACAATGACATGATTTAGATGATATTCTCTCTTGATCGATCAATCTTGGCACATGAAGTAAGACCCTATGTGTGCTTTATGGAGGACCTTCAGAGCCAGTGATTATAATATTACGGGGAGGTCCATCACAACTACAACTAGGAATTACATAATTGTTTAATGGACTGACAGGGTATTAAGGATTTATTTATATATGTTATAGCGTGTCAAGAACTCCGGATTCCCGTAGAGTAGGATCGTTTATATGCATTTCATTTTATGGTTTCCTTTAGAAAATTTCTTTTTTGGCCGCTCTCTTGTTGGTAACAGGGGTTTTCTACTGTTGGTAACTAACTTTATATACAGGTTTCTATCTTTTTTGGTTCTCTTGATGCTGCTGGGATTCATTGATTGATATTTAGGTTTTGGTAGGGATATATAACTTCCCTAGAGTGGCCACCACATTGGATTGGTGTCCCCTAATTAGAATGTGTATTTTTTCCAATCGGGTTGTCTGTGTATCCCGAGATATTTTAGTTGGCTATCCTAAAAAACTTTAGGGATCCATAACTACTCTAGAGTGACTAACTCATTTTGGGGGTAAATCATTCCATTCAAGGAAACTGGGTTGTGGGCCTAGTTCCACACCTCTTCTCTCGATGCAATGATATCATGTCATGTTTAGAGAATATTGGAATGGAATAGATTTATGATCTTCAATATTTTCTAGGATGTGTTGTGATACTTGTTTTGATGGAATGGGTATGATGGCCCATTCCAATGTTGGAGCAGGTGTTGGTCCCTGCTCCGGTCCTCCATAGGTTTCTAGAAGATATTGGAAATTATCTTATGCCACGATAGAGGAACGAGTCTTCCACCCATTTCCTTCTCCAATTTCCACCATAATTTATTTGTGGGATTCATATTCATGAGCATGAATTTTCATATTCTTGCTTACCAATATGTTTTCATCACAGGATTTGTATGCATTCATAGGGAATTAGATCTTCTCATATTTTTTCCACCCTATTGGGATGGTAGGCTTGATACTTATCCGCAGGTATTTGGTCCTACTTTTTCCATTTGTTAATCCTACTAGGATGAAGGGATTCTTGTGCATGGGAAGATATCTATATCTTCCTGTAATTTTCATCCTTTTCTGCATGGTGGGACTGGTGATCACTGGAAAACATTTGAACATGCATGTATTGTGCCACCCAATTTCTGTGGGGGGCTTGAGTGGAGGGGGTGGGGTTGTATCTATGACCATTTAATACTGCCATGTTTTTATAATGGACTTCCTCCAAAAGAATTAGGATGATATCTTGTTCCTAATTATATGTTTTCAACCCTTAGTGGGCGGCCCGAGGGGAACATGTCTTTTGGACTTAACATGTGCCCTCAACATAAGATCCTATTTAGAATGGGGATACATGGTCATCCATTGTTGGCATGGATTCTCTCTTGTATGGGATTGTAAGTAGGATCCTAGAGCAACAAATGAAAAGTCTTCAACATTAGTTTCATCTTCCTCTTTCAGATAAGGATGCTACTTGTTTTCACATTCTGGGGACAGGTAGCTGAAATAGTTTGAGACGACCACTAAGGCATAATTTTTTTGTGGTTCCGATCACATATGAGGATGTTGAGGTCATACCATTTCACTCTAGAGTGGTGTAGACCATCCACCATGTTTTAGGATTCATGTCAAGTTCACAATTTTTGTTTCGTCTCTAAGGCAGCATGATTCTGATTTTGGAGAAAATACCAAAAATGGTCTGATGGGTGATGAGTATTCTTACGTTATTACAAAATATTGCTTGTTTCCACCTTTTATTCAACCCAATATGTGTCATTATCCTTTTGGGGGAACAGGATTCACCCCTTGGGGACTAGGAAGCTTATCTATTCCACATTATGATGAAGGTTCCCTAGTAGAATGGTCCCAGCATGTGATTTCCTAGGGTCAAGTATTTTTGCAATCGGTCCTCTTAGGATATAACATCCTCAGATCGTCTCCAAAAGGTTTTTTCATGGAGCCTGAAACACCCAATGGCCCTGGAATCCATGATTCATGGAAAATCATTCCAAATTTAGGCACACTTTAGAGGACGATTTTTCCCACAACACTTAAGGACTCCATTGGTCGAGAGGATGGGAGGTTGGGCTCATCGCACCCTCTTGGGGGTATTATTTCCAATTCATGGAATATCATATAGATTTAATTAATTATCATACATTTGTGAATCCATAGTTAATTCCACAGGATTTTATCAATAAGATACCACAATATTTTCAAGATCACCATGTATATACATAAAATCTTTTGTTATGGAGGTAAGGCTGACTTATGTTGTGCAGTAAGGCACTTTGGATTTTACCGTCATAATGGAGGGACAGAAGGAAATTTAATTTCAGGATCATGCACATAATATGGGATTCCTATGTATCATCAGGAGAGGAATTAAAGCCCCTGTAGTTCAGTTAGCATGGGGCTTGTACTTGGGAGGAGGTACATTTTTTGAGGGAATAATTGGGGATGACCCTTTGGGAAGGGCACTACTTTTGAGCGAGATCCTTCATGCAGGAATGCTATGTATCATAGTTTGACCCAGAATATAATTACTCTTAGTTGAGGACATGTTGGGAACTACGCATGGAAGATTCTCGTTTGGGGGAAAATGATTTGGTGAACAATTTTGGAAGGTCACCCATTTAGATCACGATCCATCAAGCATGCATCCTATATATCTGGGTTTGACCATGAATCAGAGTTATCATAGTTTAGGATGGATTGGTCCTTACACGTGGAAGCATCCCATTATAGAGGACTTGATTGGGTGAACCCTTTTTTAAGGGAACCCCTTTTGAGATCATGCCATCAAGAAGGTGTCCTATGTATCCTAGTTTGACTAGGAATCATAGTTCTCATGTTTCAAGAGGTGTTGGGGATTATGTGTGGAAGCTGTCCATTTGAGGAGACCTGATTGGGTGAACCCTATAGGGTGGGCACCCCTTTTGAGATGGGGCCTTCATGAAAGCATCATGTGTATCATATTTTGACCTGGAATTAGAGTTCTCATAGTTAATGATGGGTTGGATCTGTGGATGTAGTGAACACAACAAATCACTAATCCCATGTGAGTCACACTCATTGTGAGAGACAATAGTATGCGAGAGATTCAACCAACCAAAAATCCTCTCTGTCACTGATGAGAGAGTTAGGGCCTATTGTGGAAGAAGCCAAAGCGATCGTGGGTTTGGAAAATACTAATGAACCCTTTAATTTGGGATGATATTGGGGGTCATGTGTCTCAGATCTTGGAATAATATGGACTTACCTCAGTAGGAGTTCCCTACAATGTGCTATAGGAAAGGGAAGGAATGTCACCTCTCATCAAAATGAAGAACAAACATGATTCCTTCGGTGGATCACTATTACTTTTTGAATGGAAAAGAAGGTGATCACCCATAATCCTGATAATGATGAGGTTTAAGTCAACATCCCACGGTTGGAATGTGGGTTACCATGGGAATGTAGACTTACATACATCTCTGGAGTCTAGACCATTGTGGGGAGGGCCTTCGTGACTCCAGTGACTCAGGGTATATAGACTCAAAGGGAGAACTGATGGGCCTGATGATATGATCATATATGTCTGGTGGATTTTGAGGAGGCCTTGTCTTGATGTTAGTGGACTGGTTCATGGAGGGGATATGGAGGACTTGACAGTAGTGGAGGTGTGAGTTTAGAGCCAGAGAGATGTACACCAAAGGAATCTCCATTCCATGTTTTTTTTCATATATGGGATGGGGGAGCACCGCATATCATAGTGGTATGTCGGTAAAAGGGTCATCCACATACCGAAGTTGTACATGGGCTTTGGTATGGACCACCACATACCAGAGTGTTAAATGGTACCTGATGCAGTCTTCTATTTTTCTTTATGTTCCCTCCACATATTGATGAATTATTTGGTGTGAGTCTAGATCCACATAGCAATGTACTATGATGAGAGATGTATTAAAGGAGAGTCATGGAACCTATCATTCTTATGGAGTTCATTCGCATGAAAATTTTATTTTTTGGTAACTTCAATTTTGTACATGGTTTACCCATTATAATGAAGTTCCTATTTTTGTGGTTTGTGGCAGGTTATACCTGTCGAAACATGGTTTGCGGTTTGAACTATGTCGATGAATCGAAAACCAATCTGGAATCCTCACATAACTCATTCTTCCAATCTCTAGGGTCTCCTCTGTGCTTTCTCCGTCATTCATTTCTCAATTCTTTCTTTGTTGCTTTTATAGGGCACTGGGACAATTATATCTATGGGAATATGACACTATTTACAGGATTTCCATAAAGAAACATCTCAAACTGTGAATGACTCAGTCGACTGGGGTTTGAAGAGGTCATGGTTCACAATTCATGTTTCACAAAACCCTACTAATTTACTTCATCTATGAACTGCTGAGTTCCTGGAATGGTACACAAATGAAATTTAGTGTATTTATTGCCCTAACAATGAGGTTCGTGGCTTTCTAGGTTCGCTATCCATCACCTCGTGAGCCAAAGCCTCTCAGTTCCTTCCACATACCAGTGGTTCATGATTCATGCGTTCCTCAAACCCTTCAAGGTGATGGTATGAGGGTCACATAAAACTCTCAAGAAATTAAATTTCATCATGTTTCTTTAGAAGTTTTCAATTAATTTTCTTCCATTCTCTTTACCAGTGCAATGGGAAAGCTTTATTCCTACATCAAAGTGCTTTTGGGAGTATTTGTTTCCCTCTGGGAGCTTTTAAAACCCTACAACCATCTCCATTATTATAGGTTCAATTTATTCTTTTACTTTTAACTACCTTGTTCATTATTAGTCATTTTAATGCTATATAGACTCCTGGAATGGTGGGATTTCTTTGTATAGAAAATAATTTATGCAATTTATGTGAAAAAGTATTTTAAAACATGACATGATTATTGGATTTTTGGAAGAAAATCATTCTCTAAAAAATTCACTTTTGAATATAAAACATTTTTATGAAGGGGTTTTCTCTATTAATGACTCTCCCTAGATTTTGGTAGATATGTTTTTATTATGATTCCTAGTTCTCGAGAGGAAATATAATAAATAATAAAATACATGACCACTTTTTCATATGAATATTTCATATATTTCTTGTAAAATAAGATCATCAATATTCATTCATTTTTTCATAAATTCTACACTAATAACGAATTTGAATACCAATCATAGATTATAGGTTTATAGCTATATCTAAATATACCAATAGAATATTTGAGTTTCACTGGTGATTCAATGTGGGATTTTGAATTTATTAATAGTGAATTTTTTATTTTGTTATAATAATTAACCCCTCTACACATATACTTATTAAAACTGATTTCATATTTCCCCAATGATCCAAAAATATATCTAAAATTTCCTTCACACAATCCTAATTCAGTTGAATTGGCTAATAATAACACTAGTAAATACCTAGTAATGGATTTCCTAAAATTAAGAATACAACAGTTGGACTAATCCTTGATAGAATTGTTCTAATCATGTCCATTTAAATATCTTTTATATAATTTACAACAAATATAAAATGTATTTTTCAGACAAGGCTTTAATGGATTCCTCCTCAAATGTATTAAATATAGATAATCCATTACTATTATTTAGGAATTTCATGCATTTTATTATGATTCCCATTAATTAAGATCCTTTGAATTTAATAAAATCACATGTATTTGATACTTTAAAAAAATGATATAAGTCTACATTGAATTCAATTTTATATTATATTCCTACCAAACAGAATCCAGTTTCATCCATAAACCCCCATATCTATAATATTTTGTATAATATGCTTGGACTATTTCCATCTATGAGATAAATTAAATGAGTCCTTATTATCCAAAAATAACCATGATATTCATGTAAATCATTAATGTCTATTATTACATAGAAATTGTTGATTATAATATATCACCCAAGGAATCTATAATAACTAGTATTAGAGTTTTTTTAATAAATTATTATCATCTGATTTGGTTTCCCTCATTCAATATTTACAAATAATATCATAAATTTTATTTCATCCAAATTGAAAAGGGTTTATTAATAGTAAAATATTTTTAATCCACTAATGTTAATATAACATATTGAAAAATTCATAGATGATGGAATTCAAGATAATGTTATTTAATATACTCATGAAATGGTTGACATATAAATGTAGATTTGGAACATTTATATTCATTGTCTGTTTGATGAGCCACGAATAGTACCACCATCAATAAAAAAAATTATTTTATTGAATTAAATAAATTAGAAGTCATACCAATATAATTACTTGTTACCAAATTCTAAATAGCTATAAGTAATCAGTTGAATAAAGATAAATATTCTCAATGAATGTAAATGAGTTATAGTGACTTGATGAGAAATATTTTTTTAGATTTCACAACCTAGAAGTCCAAAAAAATCATGTCACCTCAGAATCTAATAAGATTTTTGACCTCCATATATTTTTCTAAGGTGAATAGGTGTTATATCTGAGAATTCCAATGATATAAGGGAAAATTCCTTTGATGATTAAAAAAATATTTGATGAAACTTATATAATAGAATTTTTATACTCAAACTAAGTATATACCTTAATAATTATGGATGTAGAGAATATCTATCCCTCTAATAATGGGTTTTTTCTTATAAAAAAAATTATATAACTTTCAACATGGTATATATAGTCCATGTTACATGACATTAAGTAGAAAAACCCATTTTCATCCAAGATTCATAATATTAATGTAAAAAGAATAAAATTTGGGTTATAAGGAAATAAATTGTAAACTAATGTCCTCAAATAAAGATAAAAAAATATATGTTACATGTATGATATTTATGACTATAAATTGTATTTCACTGAATGTATAGTCACATGATATAAAACATCCTAACGTATATTATAAATTCCCTTAAAAACTACCATCAGATAGTATGCATAATCATTTAATTGACAGGTGTTTCTCTCACTAATCATGTGTAAAATGAGAATAAAGGTTCTGGTCAATTTATCCATTTAGTTTATTTTATATTCACCATGTACAATGAAATGAAATGGTGTTTTATTCATATTACATAAAACTATAAAATGAATGGTTAATCATAAAAAACATCACAGTATATTTATCAAGGTATGTAGGACAATTTTTCTTAACATAGGATTAAACATTAAAAATGAGTCATAGTGTGAGTTACCAACTTCCGTACATTTCTGACATTGAAATAAAATTGCATTAATAGAAGAAATATGTGTGGTTTGATTAATGTTGTCTTGGTAAACCATGAATAATCAATAATATATGGAACTAATACAATTATTCTTGTAATTTTTCCCCTCACATTGATTTGATAATAAAAAACACTTTTCATATTGTGTCCACTCCCACTTATAAACCCCAAGACAAGGTGACCATAATTTCTCTCACATATCAATGAAATTTGTGGCTTGATTCCAATTATTTTAGGCTACATGGTGATGATACAATAAGCAGTTTTAACCCTTTATATAGTTTCTATTCATAGTGATTATACCCTGGGGATATGAAAATTTCAAATTCAAGTAGGATTTTATACTTCCATACAACATCATGGTCATTATATCACTCCACTTCTCTTATTCATGATAACAATCCATCAATATAGGTGACAAAAAATATGAAAAATTTGTTCTTTAAATATTGTTACATTAGGATGCATTGTGACTCATGAATTATTTATATCATCCCCATTTATAATTTTAAACAAAACCATTTGTATTATCGCAATGATTGGATCTCTCTACTAACATCATCTTTTCATCGCTGAAACCTATGAAATGGAGAAACCCATATAATGTTCATTTTTCATTACCTTAAACGTCTTAGAGGGGCCCATTTCATGGAACATATCACAGTCACATTCAAGTAATTTTTTTAATTATCACCCACCATCCACATATGGATCACCCTAAATGAACACATGTGGAGAACCCAATACCCACACTCCAAGGATTGGTGACTAAAATCATTAAATAATAGATTTTATTGAAATATATATTCCCCAACAATCCATATCAAATATTATATATCATTCTGTATTTAAACATTTAAACTCTCAATTAAACTCACAAATCCTAGAAACTAAAGGAATAGTTTCCATTCAAAATTGTTATATATTTATAGAATCACACACAATTATGAATATTTCACAATACTGGACCTCCTTCTTGACATCTTATTTCTTATAATCATCCACATAACATAGTAAAAGGTTGAAATAGAAAGAATTGATCTTAAACTTCCATTATTCGGAAAATTATCACGATTTTATTAATTGTTAGATCATAATAATGGGAAAACAAAGGAATTATAGATATATCAGATTAAAAGAAAGTATACTGACAACATTGTTATATATAATAGATGGACATGTATTTTAAAATTATAAAACATATACCGTGGAATAAGAGAATAAAATAATAAATCATTTATAGTAAAACATGATTTATATCATATTAATAAAATAAAAACATTACAATCATAATAAAAGAATATCGTAATATTGTTATCACAACTAACCACAATCAGATCATCAGAAAATTATTTTTAACCTAGGTAACCAAAATCAGGTACATATAAATAATTATTATTTCTAGATACCCAAAAATAATAATGTATCAATGGGATGTTAAAAACCCCAATCATACATAGGAATATATGTATCCACTTGTAACACCAGAAGATTTTAAAGTAAAAATAATATGTCTGATAGCATATACAACACAAACCACCGATCTGAAAAAACTTCCAATATACCATATAAATATGAATATTATAACATATATTTTAAAATTTTTTATATATGTCACGACCCTTCCCCCAAGACCTGTGCTACAACTACCCCATGCCCGCCTCCCAAAGGCAAGGGGATGGCGACTAGATCTGATGGCATTATCATGAAAATGGGAGGAATTTTCCAATTACTTGTCCACACTCACTCATCTTCCATCCAACGGTAGAAGAATTTAAAATCCTCAAAAACCATTCATGTAATCCACTAAATTAAATAGAACAAGAGTAAAATGGAATGTAAAGTACATGGTGGAAACCCAGGCTAGTATACATAACCACCAAGAAGAAAAATAGGACATAAATAATACCCCATGTCCCTGAATCTCATCCACTGGGAAGCCTACCTGAAGGTTAGGGGAAGGGTATCTTCTTGAAGTTTTAGAATTAAACCATTCTGTCTAATATCACTGAACACCATCATGTCCTGGTCCTCCTAGGATTCCATTAATTCATCGGTTGTCTGCAAAATACCGAACCCATGCTTGAAAATCCTTTACTACGGTGAGTAAAACGATACTCAGTAGGGGTCCCTAAAACCAAAAAGGTAAAGCACAAAAGTAAAACCGTATAGGAATACATAGTCAGATCTACTTAGGGATATGCCCATACATATATCATGAACATCTAGTTATTTTCATCTCAGGAACTAAGAAAACATGTTGTCTCAACCACATAGCCAGTTTCAGGATTCAAATTGATGTCTCAAGTCATAACACACAGACCACGAGATCAAACTCCATGATCTCTACCATCCCGGATGGAACCCATCAGGGAGATGCAATCCCTCAGGTACAATCCATCCATTCTGAATGGTACGTCCAATAGAATTTTCTCTATCGGGAAAATTATAATACGTACAACTTTTTTCCCGAAACATGAAGATTATTTGTCACAATCTGGAATCCCATGCAAGACTGAGGAATTTCATTTGAAGAGGACCACTCATATTTACTATTCATAGTTGTGGGATCAGTGCTCCAAACAGACCTGCGAAACCTGAGTCACCCTTATAAGGAGTGGCCCGTGCCTTAGTCCATCAAGGGATGACTAACTTTTATCTAGTTATTGTATTCATCAGGTGGATGGTCCCAATCCTTACTAATGTGTCTGATAGCCGAGGGATTTCCGTCACTAATCAAGGACCTGAACGCCTCCTGGTAGGGGTGTACTACTCAGTGACTAGGGAACTCGTGCTCTGGTATGAGAGAGAAATGAAGGACCCACACCCAGTATCAGAAAGGTAGTATAAATTCGTATATTTAGGACCTGCAACCTACCCAGTTAGGGAGTGCGACTCAGTGAATAAAGGAACTGCACCTTAATATGGTACGGGAGTACCTACTGTGTCAGTTTGTTTACTATGTGGGACCATTACCCTAGTACATTAGGGGAGTATCGATCCCATGCAAGAGTATCTGCTCCCTAGCATGACAGCACAACACCAACTCTGTCATAGCAATGCATAAGGAGGACCCAAACCCTAGAATGACAGGAGTGTACCGATTCCTACAATAGAGTACCCACCCCCTACTGGGTAGTGGAGTACGGACTCTATATGTGTTTTGTATGGAGGACTTGCACCCTAGTCCAGTAGGAGAGTACCAACTCCAAGGATAATGGTATCAATTTTCAGATGGAAGGGGAGTACCAACTCTTATTATTCAAACGTCTAAGAGAACTTTAGCCCTAAAAAATGGGGAGTCCTATCTCTACTATAGTAGAGGGATAAGGAGCACCTATATCTTGAGTCATTAAAGGAGTAACCGTCTTAACTTCTCATCATAAGAATTAACGATATTAAACTCAATGCCTACCCATACCAGGGGAACCTACTCTTCAAACCATATATGTCATCCTCTAACATTCTAAAAAACTCACATAGAGTATCTCAAAAGGATCGCCTCATCCAATGGATTCCATCTATGTTGGAATCTCATCAAAAGGTTTCTCCATGTGAATGTTATGGGAATTATTGTGATACAGGGGCTAGCTAGGTTCAGGTCTAGTCCGATCAGATTCCCGACTAGCCCACTGCTTGGGTGGGTCCCTCAAACTCACAACCAACCCTCCTTAGAAGTCCAGATTCTCCATCCCAAACGTGGTGTAGCCACATCTATTCTCTCTGTATGCAGATCCATCTAATGCCACCACATTAGTGGACTACTCCCCTCACATTGATCATGTTGTCTGGCATGACCCGCAACTTTTCGGGGGTCTATGTTACACCGCATCCAAAGCTCTGGTTTCTCCACGCAGGTAGTCACGTAGTGCCACTTCTGTCTCCCCCACCATCGTGGCATGCATCCCCAATGTCCAGCACACGGCTACTACCGTAGCTCTCTTCCGCCACTGCCGGCATGGGCATAGTGGAAGGATGCTTCAGTTACCACTATATGAACTCCAGTGGTCCATTCCTCAAACCAAAAGAAGTTCGGTGGTCCTCATGTTGTGTTCTCCACCTCTAGGGGTCCAAATGTTAACTATGAACCCTTCTGCTACAAAATGTTCAATCTCCAGTATCTCCCTCACTACCTCAATCCATCTGTCATCAATGTCATCAACATTTGTCGTATAATATATTTTCTCTATCCAAGATGTCAGATCATTCCACCGATAATAGTGGTGGAATGATCGAATGTTCATCGACCCTCGATGAATGTGAAGAACAGGTGTTCAGGGGGAGTGGAACAACAAAAAACAAATATGAGGAACAATCCTCTTTCATCGTTTTTTCAGCAATAATCTTCTCACATTGGATTTTGTAAGTAGAAAAAACATCCAGAACTCAAATCCTTTATAATATTCCACATTCAGAAACATATAAAACGAACCATCTTGGAGGAACGATCGAACCGGGGTTCATATTGTTTTTGGGTTGATCCGTGTTAATTGAGTAAAACCAAGGACAAGCAGATGAATTCAAATAACAACCCCTACCTGGAGTTGGGATTTTTTGTATGGTGTATATTGAAATTGTGTTGTCTCATTGATCCTCAATCTAGCTATATTCATTGATCATCAATTTCAGACATCTAGTTTGATCCTTTCCATTTATCCCACGATCGTTGGTCATTCGCTAATGAATTCTTCAAGGTTTCTAAAAAAAATCCATAATCCTACCCCGAACCATAGATATTTTGTAAGCCGTTATATATAGAATAATTATTCAGAATTTTATGTTATGCTATTTTATTAATGAAACTGCATATAATTTCATTTTATTATATTCCATTTCACTACAATGGTTATGATATTTCAAACAAAAATAAAAAATGTTTATGTTATTATAATTTTTAATAAAATTGGAAAAAGTATCCTTTCTATTCGACATGTGACAGTCGAGGTTATGTCCATTTATAGGTAATTTTATTTTTTTGGGTGCCAAGGTTCCCTCATATATACAATACGGGAACCCATTTTGAAGTTTCCAAAACCGCACACTCGTGCCACAATAATTCTCTTAAGAAAACTAAAAAATTGTCCTTCACCCTCAAATTGTGTCGATCGACGTTAAGCTCCTAATAAGAGAAACACACCCTAAAAAGCATAATGACACTCTAGGATTTCCAATCTATGTTACTGTTTAGGAGTTAAAAATAATTGAAAATAAAATAAATGTTAATTAATTATTTTATTTATGGATAAAAACTAACATCAATCGTTGGCCCATGCCAACCAACGTTAGGCCCTTTCAACGCAATTCCCAACATTTTGAGTTCAATTATGCCATCATATATTTGATCTGAGACCCAGTTAAAATGATAGAAAACCATGCTCACATGTTTAGTTAATAAAAATTTAAAAGAGTTCGAAACTCCCTTCTAGCCACTCCAGGTCTCAGAATTTTGTGTCTTCTTAGAGCTTGGTCTCATAAAAATCCTATTTAATTTGATTTTAAAATTACATTGAATTATATTCAATTACATTCTCCCCACCTTAGGACTTATCATCCTTGAAAATAAAAATCATATCCTAAAGGGAAGACCATTGAGTTTATCCATGGTCACTACCCTACATACAATCACACACCTAAAGGAACTACTGAGGTCCACAACTCTCATATGTAGCTTCTTCTAGGTCACAATTATTTCATAATGGGAACATGTCTCCTTAGCTGCGACAATTGGGAAAAGCTCTAGGAAATCTATTCCATTATAAGTCATGGGGTATAGCAGCTCACATCCACACTAACCTGACGTATATACAAATAGAAACCCATATAAAACATCCACCTTTGGATAAGCTATTCTAAATAATCCAAAATATTTTTTCATTCATGGTGGATGCTAAACACATAGTGGTATTCGTGAAAAAAATAGGGTTTCCCATGAGTAAACATTTGGACATTCTAGGAACATTATCTATAACCTCTAGTGGCCACAAACTATTAGAAACTATAACACTTCCACTCTCACTAAAGGAATCCTCGCTGAGTGTGGATGGTAAGAAACTATTCCATACTGCAGAAACACAGTGGGGTCTAACTCTGCCAGTACGAAACAATCTCAAGAAAGTCTCTTTGCGAGAGTCCATCATGTGTTTCCTGGGTTTCCCTTTCCCCAAAAAGAAACCCCTTCTTCACCATCGCATACACACCACATCCTCTTCTTTATATCATCAATCCAAGTATGAAAAATAGTATCCCATACCAAGAATAACATTGTAAGGCCTAGATGTGATGACTATGAGATCCCAAACACTACTATCACTTATATGAGTCGGGTCACACAATCAACGCCATTGTGTGGTCAACGAGTCTCGTCCAACATGAGTCTCTATGTGTGAGGGTCATGTCCACATTCTAACCAGAACATCGAAGTCTCAAATTGAACTCCTGGAAAAAGAAAAAGGATGACTAAAAACTATGTATATTTAAAACGAAATCTTAAATAAAATACACAGATCATACCTCAAATTTCTCTTAGAGATTCTTGGTCATAGGACTATATCACTCGCATATATCCTCTCCCTCATCCTACAACTCCCTAAGCCCCGCACAGAACACCTCCTACTACACGTCCAACACCTCCTCCTTGCCCGCCATCTTGAATAACACCTTCATCCAATCATGGTTTCTTCTAGGGAGGATCATCTATCACATAGAATTCATCAACATGACGGGTTAGTAAATCTCTAGAAATATTTTCCCAGTAATTGCAAGAATAACTCCACCTCTTCTGTGGTTGATCATCTCCTTGGTACTACTCATGTGCCACATAACCACATTTCTATGTTCAAGCATGGTTATTCCTTCTATACCATGATCTTGTCTCCAGTCATCTGCTATCTCTAGTAGAAGACCCTACCATTAGAATGTTGATATAGATCACATCCACTTGTTCTTTTGCCGGGTAGCACTCTACCACAAAGGCTCACTCTAACACCCTAGGATACATCGAAATTCTAAGGGCTATCATCAATGCCCTGATCTTCTACTGTAGTCCCTGATCAAATTTTAGGGCCTTAATTTAAGGGTCCCACACCATATATGGTGAGTAGAAAAAATATTTAATCTCACCAAGTACGTTTCTACTGTCATGCTGTCATGTCATAGGTGTTGAACCCACTGTATATGTACAGAGCCTAAAGAAAGCCGAATGAAATCCTCCCTAAAGAGGTGATCAAAGTCATTCTCAGTGAGGGTTGCCTCATAGTGTGTCTGAATCACCAAGCCCCACCATCATCTAACTGATCTATATAGAAGTCTTATGGTTAAGACTTCTATCTGGTCAAAAGAGGAATCCTCACTAGGTGAAAGGCTCACATAACCACCTCAATCCAATCCCCAACTACCTAAGGATTTGTCTCTCCTAGGAACCTAGGAGGTCTGTGCCAATGAAAATCAATTAGTGAACTCATCTTGCACCCATCCTCTATGAGTAAAACTTTTAAAAAATTATGATCGATTGGTGATGGAATCACTTGTGCATCACCAAGATGTAGTGCCTCAAAATCAGTTCCCTGCACTAAAGCCTCCTCTCAGAGAAGATCACCCTTACGATCACTCTCTAGAATCATATCTTTGTATAATTGTGGTGGCATACTGAAATATATCAATATGAACCATGGTAAATGAGTATATCCTGGGAGATGACTCAAGAAGTATATGGAAAGCACAAACATTACTAAATGAAACAAGTGCCCTTTATTTTCATGTGACAGGTATTTCCATGTACCTAGCCAGAAAGCAGGTTTCTAGAGTCCTATTGTATAGATATGCCGACCTCTACACCAACCCTAGTGTCACTGCCTGGAAAGCCAAAATCGAAACTCTTAACTCTGATTCCCAAAAACAAAATCATCCTAACCTTGGACTTTGAGGTAGAACCGACTAGCTATGATACCAATTTGTCACTACATGTCCCATGTGGCCCTACCATGACTACCCCAAGCCTTCTTCCCAACGGATTGGGATGGCGACTAGAACCAAAGGTATTATCATACAAATGGGAGGCATTTTCCATGTTCCTATACACACACGCACAACTCCCAGCCAATGGTTCTCAAAATAAATCCTAGAAAACCAAGCATTCTATCAACTATGTAAAACACAACTAGAGTACAACTGAATGTAATGTACACAATCAAATCCCAAGAAAGTATACAATCCCAACAACAATAAAAACATCAAACATAGTAAAACACCGCGTCCCTGAAGCTCATCCACATGGAAGCCTACCTGAAGGGTAGGGGAGTGTAGTTGCTTGAAGCTGTAGAAGTAAACCTTGTCTGTCTGATGTCCTGGAACATCAATAGGTCCTGGTCCTCCCTACACTCCTTAAAAGTTTTTTTCGTCTACATAAGACACAACACATGTTGGAAAATCCCATTTAGGAGTGATTAAAATGATACTCAGTTGGGGACCCCAAAACCACGAAGGTTAACCATTAATGAAAAACAACTAAGGAATGATAAGTCATATCAAATCATGTATATGTCCATATATATACCATGGACATCTAGATATACTCATATTAGCCCCTAAAAACATGTGTCCCTAGCCACACAACGAGTTTCAGGATTTTCATTAAAGGCTCAAGTCATAACACACAAACTAGGAGATCACACTCCATGAGCTCATTCATCCCTTATCGCACCTGAACGAGAAATGAACTCCCTTGCGTACAATCGTACCATACTGAATGTTATGTCCTATATAACGTTCTCTATCAGGAACATTATACTATGTTCAACTATAGTGTCTCGTATTAGAGGAATAATTTTCATAATCATGCTCCCAATGTAAGTCTAAGGAAACCAAAGTGACGTGGCCTGATCCTTGTCACTACGCTTTGTTGAGGGTGCACTTTTCCTGAATATCCTCTGAGAAACTCATCCTCTATTATATGGAGAGGCTCGTGTCTCAGTCCTTTAAGGGAGAATTAACTCTTATCTAGGAATTTTTTTCATCAAGTGTATGGGCACTCGCCTCACTACTATGTCCGACAACTGAGGGAACTCCATCACTAGTCGAGGACATGCACCCTACTCTGTAGGGGAGTACTAAACAATGACTAAAGAATCTATACCCTAGCTTGGAAGGGGTGTACTACTCCTAAATGACCCACATCTTGTATCAACAGGTGTGTAAAACATTGTATGTCAAGGATCCACACCGTATCCGGTAGGGGAGTACCACATAGTGACTAGTCGACCCACACCATGATAATGTAGGAGAGTACAGAATCTGAAAGACTATTCGCTATGGGGGGACCCACACCCTAGTACATTAGGGTTGTACTGACCCCAGGCTAGAGGACCTACTCCCTGGTATGACACGGAAGTACCGACTCTACCATAGCACTACGTAAGGAGGACCCGCTCCATAGAACAATAAGGGAGTACAAACTCCTTCAAAAGAGGACCTCCTCCCTACTCGGTAGTGGAGTACCAAATCTATATGCATTAGGTATGTAGCACACTCAACCTAGTACAATGGGATATTATCAACTCTATTTATAGAGGACCCAATCCCTAGCATGATAGGGGAGTTCTGACTCTTCCTTTACGAAATTCTTTGAGAACCCATGCCCTAAAACAGAAGGAGTCTCATCTCTACCAATCAAGATGGATAAATATCACATGTTTTATGAGTCATCAAGGGTGTAACTGTCTAACAATTCTTCATTAGAATCATCCTAATTCCACCTAATGACATACCTTACCGAGATAGCCTAATCATCCAACCAAAGTGGTTATCATCTAACTGTCTACAAAACTAACTTAGAGTATCTAAAAAGGGTCTTATCATCACAAGAATCTCAATTCCAGAGACATCTTTTCAAACAAACTCTCCATTTAAAAGTTATAAGAACTGTTTTTGTGAAATGGGGCCAGTTGGGTATGTGTCTAGTCTGACCCAGTCAGATCAACCTGACCCAGGTCTAGGCTGGCCCAATGGTCCCAGCCCATCCCAATGAGCTAGGCCTAGCCCCTCCTGTTTGCAGGGTGTGTCCCATAAGCTCACACCTGATCCAACTTAGTGGGCCGGATTCTCCCACCTAGACACTGCATATCTACGTCTATTACCTCCCCAGGAAGTCCTAGATATCATCCCCACATTAGTTGATCAGTCCACTCACAAAAACCGGGTTTTCTGGAAAGACCCACATTTCATCTTGATTCCATGTTACACTGTGGCCCAAGTCGTGGTTTCTCCATGTAGGAAGCATCAATGTGTGGCTGTCGTTGTCACCGCGGTGTGCCACCCTTCCATCTGGAAGGAGACAACGAGATGGAAGGATTCTCCACAAACCACCATATGCGCTCTGTTGGTCCGTTCTTCAACGTAGAAGAAGTCATGCTATCCTCATGATGTGTTCTTCACATCTAGTGGTATTAATATTGGTTACAATCCCTTCCTCAAAAAAACAATCGATCAACAGTGTCACACGCACCACGTTGATCCATATGTCATGAAAATTATCCACCTTCATCATGTTGTATCTGTTTGGGATCCAAGATGTCTTATCATTATGCCAATAAAGGTTGAGTAATGATCAAATATTTACTAACTCACATAAAATGGGAATAAAGAGCATCAAGGTGGATAGGAAAACCAAAAAAAATTTAGGAATGAACCTCCACCGTCATTTTTCATGGAATTAATCAACCCTCATTAGAAGGATTAAGAAAAAACATCCCAAATTAAAATCCAACAAATCAGAGAATATTCAAAAACCACTAAAACGACCCCCTCCCCGCATGGAGGATCAAACTACTGGTCAACTTGTTCATGGGTTGATCTGCCTTTATCATTTAAAACCATGAAAATGGTAGATAAAATCAAATAACAACCCTTATATGGTTTTTGGATCTCTTTAAAGAGTATACCGAAGTTTCATCTCCACGTCGATCCTCATTCCACCTACATTTTTTTCAGTATCAAATTTTGATGTCTGGTTCGATCCATTTTATTGATATCTCTGTTGTTAGCCATTTTCTAATGAATTCATCATGAATTATCAGCCAAATCTAGTATCCTCCCCCAACCTTGGATCCTTTCTAATCCATTAAATGGTGAATTTTGATTGCTAGTTTTCTGTTATACTTCATTATATATTCATTATATTGTTTTATTAATGAAACAACATTTTTGTTTCGTTGCAAAGGTTTCGAGTGTTTAAAAAAAAATGAACAAGTTTTTTAATTTTAATTTTTCATAAAAGTATAAAAAAGTATTTTCTGGTCGAACGGCACTGGTCGATGTGAAGTATATTCTTAGGTATTGTCTCCATTCGAAAATAAAGGGTGACCAAAATTTTTCAATCCGGGAACCCATTTTGACGTTTCATAAACAGTTTACTGGCAACATTTAAATTACCATAAAAAACTCAAAAACAAACATTCACCCTCGAATATTTTCGTTCAATGATAATCTCTGCATAATAGAAACACACGCTTATGATATCAATGGTACTCTTTTATTTCCAATCTATGTTACTATTTGTGATTTCTAAGGATTTGAAGATAAAATTATTGTAACTTAATTTTTTTTATTTACAGCAAAAAACTAACTTCCACTGTTGTCCCATGCCAGGCAACGTTAGGCCCTTTCAAGTTGAATCTGAACATTATAAGGTCAAATGTGACCTCATGTTTTTGATATGATCACCGGTTCAAAATATAGAAAACAATGATCGCATAATTAATTAATAAACATTAAAAAATGTTCAGAAATCCATTCCAACCACTCTGGGTCTCAGAATTACCTGTCGTCTTAGAGCCTACTATCCTAAAAATCCCATTTTTTGTTTTTCAAATTTCCATGAAATTATGGTACATTATAATATAAATTGTAAAACCCCATTTTTAAAAATATTCTTTAAATATTTTTGAATAATAAAATATATTAGTATATAAGTACTCGATTTAAAGTAAACTCTTTACATGATTGAAAAATATATGATTTGTAAAAAAAATTGTTTTACATAATTATGAATGAAAATAATATAATTAAATACCTCAAAATGTTGAAATTGTATTAAAAATTGAACATAAATTTAAAAATATCGACGTAATGATGAAAATAATGTGAAATATTGGGATTTTTCAGAGAATAATGATTTTAAATGAATAAGGAAAGTATTGTTTTTGTAACATGTTAATTTTTATATAATAAATTAATTAGTTTTAATGTTGTATTATATTTTAATTTGAATTCAAATGAATATAATTATTATTTATTTTTAATAAATATATCTACTTATATTTTAATTACATTTAATTTTTTTGTAACTTAACATTTTGTCCTTAAACGTATTTTTAGGAAAACACCTTTTATGTGCATAATGATTCTTTATTTTTATTAATTAAAATAACCGAAAATAAGGAATTATTTAAATTAAATTTATAATATATATATCTATATATGAGAATTTAATTTCATAAAATGATGAATAAAAGCCATAAATTTAATATAATGTCATATTATTCATCCAAAAAAATTCTCTGCGCATTTTGAAAGTATATATTTATAATAAATTTTTACAGTTATTGAAATTGATTTTGATAAAATGGTTTCCAAATACGTATTCAAGTTAATTCTTATTTCTTTTAATAAGGCATATGTAATTTTTTTTCATAACAAATAGAAAAAATTAGTAATAGTTATTTACTACAATTAATGTTGAAATGAGGTTTTATGAGTTATAGAATCTTGTTAAAAAAATTATTTTTTACATATATTATATTTATATTTTATAAATTTGATTTAAAATTGAGAATTCTTGAGTAAAAGTTACCTAATGAGGATCAAAATATTTTAGGCTTAAAGAATACATTACTAATGTTAAAAAAATAGTTACCTTTGTTAAAACTAAAATCGTAAATGTAAGTAACCATGGAGGTAAAGGATATAACATGTTCAAAACATATCAATTTTTATTTTTGGAGGTGTGTATTGACATTTTACTCCCTTTAACCATTTTTTATCATATTTTTAGGCACATGTTATGAGATTGAATTCCCTTATTTTGTTGTTTCTCCAATTTAAAAAATGGTAATCCTCCTCAATATGGAATGGGAAACAGATCCCCAAATATGAACACACCTTTAAAGAAAAATAGATTACAATAATGAATTAACTAACTCTCAAAAATAATTATGAAAATTTAATAGAAAAATATCTTTCCAAAAAAACAACCTAGGGGTCCTTAATAATAGTCCCATAAGAGTTTCTTCTAAGAGAAGGTAATAGTCGTCACTAATATCATTATTTTTTACTTCCTCATTTAGAACCTTAAATTATGACATAGAACATTAAATATAATAATACAAATATAACCCATATAATTAATATATATTATGTTTATTACATAAAATTCATTTATCTCCATCACAATAAAGAGAGAATGAAATCCATCGCACATGTCTATGGGGGGACTACTATATCGCAAACCAATGTAAAATGATTTCCATAAAAAAAATATAATTCAAAGAATAATTATGAAAATAGTGAAAATTGTTGTTACATATTATTATATTAATTCCATAAAATTAATATATCATCTAATTCAGAACATTTTCATACATCAAGGGAGTGATATCATCATTTATACATATATAGGACCATCTATCCCCAGGAAGTGATGTAATGAATTTTCCATGTACAAATATTCAAAATGGTCCTCTAAATGTATCATATAAATAAAATATGATATTTATAAAATTACTATAAATATTTAAATGATGTAACTATATCATTTTCATAAGAACAAGATCATTCACGACAAAACATGCATCAGAAAAAAGAATAATTTTACACCCGATAAAAATTGTAATAATGAAATCTTGTTAATGAAATGGTGATAAGATATTATAAGAATATAATATTTTATATTATAAATATTAATTTTGATTTTATCACATAATAATATTTTCAATTCAAATATACATGAGGTTAAATCACATCTATCAAAATGGAAATGTTAGGTAAGAGACTCTCTGTCAATATCTTTTTATCTAGGTAAATTATATTTTTATGAAAATAATTTTTTATATGGTGTATATACAACCACATGTAAACGTTATATAATGAATCATTCTTATATTATGGTATTTTAAGATTAAATTAATAATATTTCTTCCAGGAGGATTTGATTCAACACTTTCCATGTTGTAAGGGGTTTAAAAAACTAAATTTTATTAAATTGGGTTATATTAATTCATCATTAAATTTTAAATTGTAAGATTATATGTTTAATAAATTTTAATTATTTAATTTTTTATTTACAATTTTTTATGAGGATTCAAATTTGATACATATAATCAATTCATTAATTTATACTAACTTCAACTGTATGAAATTTTTAATAAATTTATTCTCAATTTCTAGGCCAATGGGATATATTTGGAAATATGCAACTACTTATTTTAATGAGGTGTATATATAATCACATTAAAATGAGATATTAGTAATATATAAAAATTCATTTTATTTAATTATTAATTTTTATATATTTCTTCAATGGTCATTTCAATTCAATAGTTACCCAAGTACCAAAGGTTTTGTTTCAATCTCAATTTAATCAATATTATTTATACAAGAATTTCCAATGAAGGATAACATTTCTTAATAGGTTCATTAAACAATTTAATTTATTTATACTCATGATATTCATAAAATTTTCAAATAATAGCACAAATTTCCTATCTTTTGAATTTAAAATTATTGAGAAATGTTGTTTAATAAGATTGAATTTAATTATATTTCTAATTTAAAAATGCTTCTTCTTCTATATCCATGATTCAAAAAAAGTATTCAATAATTGTTTTATAATATCCTATGATTTTATTATCATTTTTAACAATATATACGTTTCAAAATGGGTTTAAAACTTTTTTTCTTCATCCTTTTTTGAGGAATGAAATGTTTGCCTTTTTATTGAAGATGTGAAAGTAATCATTGTTTTAACGTAGTCAAAATAAATTAAATATTCCCTTCATCATGACATATTAGTAAATTTCATAATCTATTAAATTTTTACAATGTTATATTAATATAATATATTTATCTTAATATTCTAAAAATTTATAGTTTTAAAAATTAATTTTCAAACATTAAATTATATTTACCTCAATAATTTTGTAATAATTTAATATGGTGAATATATTAATCAATTAAAACAACCCTATAAATTACTTACATTGAACTTAGAAAACATTGTAATAATACCATCCTTATTATATATTTGGATTTTTTTATCATCTAGACATAAGAATGTATTGAAATTCACGATTTTGATTAATTTTGTTGTTAAATTTCTATTGAAATATTTAATTTATTGATATAATTTTTCATTGGATATTAAATTACTCATAATTATCCATATTCTCGGTATCATGGAATTTATTTTCACTTGAAAAATATATAATTTTTATATATGTTTTATTAATTTTATATTTTTTTTAATTTACTAGAAAAATATTGATATTATACATTATTAATTATATAAAGACATTTATAGATTAAATATATTATTTATAAATTTAATTGATCACTCAATATATGACTAATGCATTGGACACTCACTGATGGGTGGATATGATTTATATATATTCCCTTGATACATTTATAGTCACATTTGTATAATCCATAGCATATCTAAATTAAATATGATTCAAATGTATACATACCAATATATTAAATTGACTAAGTGAGTGGACTTGACTGTATACATATAATTTTGTATGAAACTATGATATAAAATATTTTTAATTTACAAAAATTATAATTCACCAATTATAATTCACAAAATTATAACTTTTATATTCTCATGGTATTCATTTCATTCTTAATTTATTGATTAAATTAAAGATGGTGGTGTTACATAACTTTTTATATTTTTCATGCCTTATTAAAACATGTTAGATTCCATTTTATGTAACCTTTATTAAAAATTTAATCACCCCCTTATTTTTTCATTTACCCTAGGATTTCTAGAAATAATATATACATGAAATCAATGAAGAAAATTATTGACTGTCATATTGTATTATTTCTTATTTTCATTTTTAATTTGAGATTTAAGTATGAATCTAGTTAATTAAGACTGTTATACTATTCAATCAGTTTGGTTGTGATCTCTTATATCTATTTCCAATATAATATTATCACCAAAGGCTCTGGTATACTAGGGCTGGGTTATATATAGTTTGTATCTAGTCTTGTTTATAATTAAACAAGGTTAGAGGATTTTAAAATATAAATATTAGGGAACATGAATCTATTACTATATTTGATGATACTATTATGTATACAATAACATCAAAATAATTAGGGAAATAATAGATCCTTTATTTTCTACTAAATTAGATCCATATTTGGATAATACAAGTAAATGTGTCTCTAGAATTTTTGAACCATTGGGTAATAACTAAAATAAGGGCCCATTGTGTTTGTCTCTATAATCACCTCATGTGTGACAATATGCTTTACTACAAACCTGGTACAAAATTACTCAAGGATATGCATGGGTTAAATCACATTTTATCTATGGAAAGGCATGATAAATAACATAATAGAACCTATAAAAAATTAATAAGACATGGTGATATGGGATAATCATAAAGTGTCTAGTTATTGAAATTATACGGAAAATATTATGTTTAAAACATATATATAACCATTATCATAATTTGTGTGATGGGAAAATAACAAGTTTAATGAAATTTTTTGGAACATATTTATTGGAATATAAACCTTGGGTTTATTATGTGTTTTATGGAAAATATTATTTGAGGAATGATGCTTTAATATTTTATGTATATATATTTAAACGTAATGATAAAATTTAGGGTAAATGAAATAGTTAATTACAATGTAATAACAATTGAATGGGATCATTTGATTTTTTGGAATAAAATAATTCATATAGAATAACGTTATTTCTAAAATAACATTTTATGACTATTATTTATTTTCCTAATATAATTATATATTTGGTTTTTGAATTTTATAGGAATTATATTAATATATTTTGAGAAAAATGTAAACACACATGTCAAGAGATAACTTATTGAATGTGGAATGGTCATAGGGCTTGAACCCACTAAGGAATGGAGATTGGGGTGTAAAACCTACCACTAGAACACATGATTTAATACATTGTATGGTAGTGTTTTTTTGTAATCATTTTGATGTATAAATATTTATAGGGTTTTATAAAACATATCATAGGATCAAAAAAAATTTATTTTGAGATCGTTGATGATATTTTGAGAGACATTGTGTTGGGTTAACATATATATAACCATTTGATTTAAAAAATAGATTTTTTAGTATTAATGGAATAAAAATTTAGATTTATCTTAAAATGTGTGAAATAACCTTTTAGGTGAAAAAATTTATTATTTTTGATATTACTAATTATAATTGAGTGATATGTTATTTATTTTTAGAATAATATATGTTGAACCATTACATAATTTTTTTAATTAAATTGTCATATTTCATAATATTAAGTATTATACATATTTTTTTCCATCATACCCTATTATAACAATATTATTTTTAGTTAAAATTTAATATAAATTGGAATACATTATTATTTTTTTATAGATTATAAAATCCTATGAAATAAAATTTTAGTGGTTTATTGGAAAATTATTCATCTTAAATACTCTTATATTGAAGAAAAAGATGTTATTATGGTTAATATTAATTATATTATGAAATTACACATATTAATTATGTAAACATCCCAATATTATTAATTTATATAGTAAATTAAATCCTAAATTCTATTAAGGGATATTGAAACCAAAATATTGTCATCTTGCATTTATAAATAACAAATGAATAGTCTTCTAACTCATAACAATTGTTTTATTTTTGTTGGTTAATATCCTCAAAATCTTGTTCTCTTTCAATATCTATTTGTGATCAGGTGTTAGTTTTATCCAAAATTTATATGTTTTCCCTTCCCATTATTGTTATCCAATTGTTAATCATAGTTTTTTGTTATTCTAGATAACCTTCATATTTACATTTCCCCCCTAATAAGAGGATTATTTTATTATACATTCTACTATGTGTGTTTTGATTATATTATTTTATATTTTGATAAATTTAATTTCAAGAAAATGTTAAAGTAGTGATAATGAAAATATTTAATGGTGTTTAGAATTTAACACCATCATATTTTAGAAGAGGAACATTATGTTCAATATCATTTTCATTACACAACATCGAGTATAAATTAACCATGATACACTATTTAAACATGACTTTTATATCCTATCCATTATAATAGGAAATGTGAATAAGAATGAATAATTTTTAAAAATTATGAATAAATAATAAATTTTAATAAAATATATTGGTAAATAAGGACTAAATTTTTAGTAATGCATTTACACACTTGAAAAATATATTTTTCAACTAATTTTTTTTCATTATTTATATAAAAAAATAATACAATTAAATTCATATTTTTATAGTTATTTTATAATAAAATTTTTAAATAACTTGTGAAATTACCTTGTTAAAATATACCTATAGTGAAAATTTCTGATTTTGGTAATAGTAGTGATTTCTCAGTGAATAATAAAAAATACATCTTTCAATAAAATTGTCCTTTCTTCTTAATAAATTTAGAAATTCAAAGATCCCAATGTTAATTGAATTTTTTCTAAGTGTAACATAATTATTATTTATTAATATATAATATAATTAATAAAATTTTAAACATTTTTATAATGGGTTTTCATATAAATTTGTATTTAGGATAAAAATATATTATTCTAAAAACTATTATAAGTGAATAATGTCTCTAAATTTTAATTAATTAAATTAATCAATAATAAATATTGTTTTAAAATAAATTTATATATTTTTTTATATTTATATATTTAAATTGAAATTCATATGTTGATTTTTAATAGTCATAGACATAATATAATTTTTATTTATACATGAAATATAAATTTATCGAAAAACAATTTTTTAACATGATTTTTATATTACTATTTAATTATACATTAAAAAATATATGAATTTATTTTTATAAAACGTATTCAATATATTTAATTAAAAATTTAAAATTAGTAAATAATATTGAAGTAGCTTTTGTTAAAATGAATAATAAAAAATGTAAAAATTATTACTATGATTATGGTTAAAAATGGTTTTGTGCGTTACATGGTGTTGTGTAAAAATTAATTTTCCATAACATTGACTTTTTATTTCAACAATTGTATTTAATATTAATAATAATTGGTTACAAATTATAAAATATACTAAATTTTATGTAAATCTTAAAGGATAAATTTCATAGGCTAAAAAACTAATTACTACGGTAAAACAATAATGTTTTAAAAGTAAGTAACCTTAGAGGTAAAAAAATAATATATCTAAAACATTTTTATTTTTAAATCTGTAGTTTTTTTGATATTTTATTCCCCAAAACACATTATTTATCAATTCTAGTGGTGATTGGGTTTATAGTGAATTCCCATTAATGAATGGTATTTAATATTTATAAAATTTCCACCCCTCCACAATTATAAAATGAAACATCCTTTTCTCACTAATTCACACTTATAAATGCATTTTAATAATCCAAATAGTAAAATAATAATTCCAACACACCCTTATTCAAATTCTAGTGAATTTGTAATTCTGAAAAGACTAACCTTGTCATCCTTAAAATGATATACGAATATTGTTCTTCTAAGAGAAGGTAAATGTATTTACTAGGTTATATATTTTTCTAATCCATATTTTACCACATTCATTTTTATATTAAAACATATATTATAATAATTATATTATATGAAACATACAATGATATTATTATATTAATGAAATAATATTTATCCATCCCTTTTCCCTTAATTTTTAAATAAATACATTGCTCGTATATATGAAGAACAACCTCCTAGGAAAACGACAAAAAAAATCGATCATGGAGTCGTAATGATATTCATAATTATTTAAATAAAGATTATTTTTTATAAATATTACATGATATTAATCGTGAAAAATTGACATTTCATCCACTTCATTAACCTTTCTCCCAATAAGGCAATGACATCATCACTCACGTGTATGTACAACCTACCATCTTTACAATGTGATGTGATTTAATTTCTTCTACATCATTAAAGATTGGATCTAAAATTATACAATGAATAAATATTATATATAAACCATCAATATATTTATTAATATTGTTGAACTATATCATATGTATAAGAACATGAGCATCCATTATAAAACATACATGAGAAATCAAAGTTGATAAGTACATAAATAATGGTAATAATAAAACATTTTTATGGAATATGTGATCAGATTTTATAAAAAACACATATATGATATTACAAAAAAGAATATGTTTATGATATAATTTAATAATATTTTTCAAACCATTATACATGATTTTAAAAAAATCTACTAAAGGGAAATGTGATGCACTCTGCTCCAACTCAATTTTATTTCATCAAGTAATATATTACAATTGTATACCTTTTTTATTTATATGGTGTACATAATTATCAATTTACATATTATATCACAAATACATCATGAATAATTATTTTTTATGTTTTAATTAATATTATTTCTTTCAATGTGATATTACTCGAATGTTTCTATGTGGCAAGTGGTTTTATAACTCTATTTCTTTTCATTGATATAACAACATTCAACCTATTATCTTAGAGTCAGTGGTTACTTTATTAAATTTATATAGGATATAATGAATACCAACCCAAATGATTGACTATTTTTTAGTTTTCGAAAACAATATACATACTAATATGTTAAATTAAAATTTATTAAATAAAGTACAACATATAAATTCCATTCCGAACACCATTGTTCCCCTAGAGCATGCCTACATATCAATCATAATAATCTACTTTTCCTCACACGTAAATATAAAATATAAGAATACAGTGAGATAAAATTCTATGAAAGGGTTATGTACATTGAAAGATATTATAAATTATAAATAAAAATTATGACATTGTAAATTAATGAAACACATTATATTTAATCAATAACATGTGTATAATATGGCTATAATAATATGTGATCAAATAATACCATATAAATAATAAATTAAACTGGAAAAAATATCCTTGGATATTCTAATATTTTAATAATCACATTTAAGTAATCAAATAATATCATAATTATTGAATTAATAATATGGGGCACTTAAAACGTACCATCAAGGCCTCGACTAACACATTTCAAAATAAATGGGTTAGGCCTTGACCAAAACCTAATTTGGATTGCCTCATGAGACCAATCGATGCATCGACGAGATTTAGTGGGTCCCAAACATCACTTACTACATATAATAAATTACATATATGGAAGTGGTGAAAGATAATCAATATAAATATGGGTACTTATATTTTCATACAAAATGAAAATAACTTTAATCAAGTAGACATAATTAAAAACCATATAGAGTAATATGGGAAATTATAATGAAATTGTACATCCATAATAAAACATGTCAATAACAACTTAGTAAAATATGGTATGTTGGATCCTAAAATATAAACCACAATAAAACACAAAATTAAATAGAGGATTTTTAAATACACGATAATAAATAAATGATGTCAATAAAAAATTAAGGAAAAAAATACCTTATTCACTTTGAGAAAAACAATTATTTTTAAAATTATAATAAAAAAGAATAGAATTTATTTTTTCAAATAAATATTTTAAATTTTTGATAAATATATAAAAAGTTATGTTTTAATGATGCTGGGAAAATCTAATCATTCCTTTTACATTTGAAATCATTCCTTCTAGATATTTGTCTGAAAATTCTCAAAGAACCATATTTTGAATATGATAAAATATACCATTCATTTTTTAAAACAAATAAAATTACTAAAAATTACTTTAAAATTAAATTTATAATAATAAAAAAAAATTGAATCCATTTTAGATAACAAGTAAAATAAATAAAATAGTTTTTAAGGGAAACCCGATAACGATAATATTTTTCTAAAAGGAGGTCCCTTATAAGTAATATATCATGAAACTGAGAATTATTAAAATGAATAAAATATGTGAATTATATGTAAATATAGTTAAATAATATGTGGAATAATAATATATTAAAAATTAATTCAAAAATAATCATTTTATAACCTAATGAAGGAACTAAAAGATAAACCCAAAGAATTGTAATTGTGGTAATAATTCCTATACCACTTTGTAATCATACATATCTTATGACCCATAAAAGAAACAATTATCAAATGAAAATATTAATACCATGAAGATAATGAGATTCATTATGTGATATATAAAATGGTAGTACATACACCACACACATGTAAAAGGTGGTGAATTATAAATATATCTCATATAAGAAAACAGGGGAAGGGAAATCCCTAACATCACACATCCCTTTACTGTATAACTAATTAAAACTATGCATAATGGATTAAATAATGTTATTAATTCACTAAATTACTATATTAATATTTATAATAACTTATATTTTCCTTATATAACATCTCACACCCCATTCATTAACAATATATCGCTTTTTATTATTCTTGGTATGTTCATTTCATGGTTCCATGGTCAGTTCCATTACATATAATTAAGTATTATAATATAAAATATAAAAAAACTACATAATTTAAATTAATTGCTATTAATTCAATCCCGAACGTTTTAATAGTTCCATTTTTCATTTTTATTTCATAAATGGAGATAGTTTATTTGATAAAGTGTTAATGATAAATGTTATATTATTTTCATAGTTTTTCTAAACATCATGAACTATTTATTTATTTACTATTATTAGTATATATAGGATCTAGAAAATTAAAAAGCATATAATATATTTATTAAAATATGATTTAATAATAACAATAGTTTTATGACCATCCATGAAGGTGTAAATGGAAAATAAAAAAAACATTATTCACAGTTGTGATTAGTCGCCCTAACATGGAAAATGGATTCGACACATTGAATAATAGAAGGAAATAAAATGGGTAGATATAATATAATCCATCAGAAACATAAAAATATATTATATAGATGATTATTTCATTATAATTCATTGATGTAGGAAATAAATCCTAAGAATGTAGAAGAAGAAAAGAAATCAGGAGATGTTTTTTAATAAAATTATGTAACATCCCAAGCTTCCACGGTACACTTGTCTTTGAATAATACAGTAGCGTGTGTTGTACGCAACTTCGAGTTCTAACACACACCACAACCAATCAAAGTAGCCGTTATGAAAAGTAATTCCTAATTTTTGAAATTTTATAAATTTTATCTTGCCAAATGGACTTCATTTTTGTATTCGGAATATCAAAATTATCCTAAGTTGAATTCTTCGTAATTTTCAGAGAACTTCCAATTTTTTATGAATAGTGGAAAATACATAAAAACAACTTTTTTAATCAAAATAATTTATAGTGATAAATTAAACTATTGAGTGTTTTAAAAGTATAATTATAATATATTTTTACCATTTTATTCTATGGTATTCATTAGAATTAATTTCACTTTGAAATTGGACATAAACAATTGTTAATCTTTTGATTGATATTCTTTCTTAAAACACGCTATTTGTTGTGACAACGGAAATTAATTAGAAAATTAATTAATGAAACTTATATGTTCAGAATATTTTAAAATAGACATCATTTTTTAATTCAGAATATCAATTATAGCTTAGGGTAAACTTTTGGCACTATTCTAAAAAACTTCAATTTTTGATGAATAGTGAAACCACTAAGTGGTAGTTAAATAACTGATTTATTCATTTAAATGAAATATTACCACTTCTGTGATTTGAATTTCAAAAATCCTAAATACATGGTTTTCATTAAAAATTAAAATGTGGTTCAATGGGATTAAAATAAGTTTTTGGTGAATAGTAAATTTTGAGTTTAATTAATCGCGATTAAAGGTAATTAGTGAAATTTAAGGTAAAAATGATATTATAAAAATATGAAATGACATTGAGAATTCTCCTAAACCTATAGGATGAGTCATGGCCGACCAATAAAATACATGGGTCAACTTGGGGACCCCATGGAGCCACTTTGGTAGGAAAATGACATAAATAACTTTTATTTAAAGTTAAAATAAAAATGACACAAACATAAGTTGTTCTAATAAAACAATTTTTAAATGGGGTTATACAAGTCATATTTTTGACTGTAATTATTCATTAGAAATCTAAAAATATTTCCTACATCATGAATTTTTTTTTATAATTTTTAGACATTAAATAAATTAAATTATCTATGACACCATGATGATGATGCGATTACCTCATTAATTAACGATTTAAATAAAATGAAAAGATAATTTAAAATCCAAGGCTTATACTTGTCCAAAGCCTATTGTAGGGGTATATTTCAAACCCTTATCACTTTATACTCGAAATATAAAATTGTGGGACCTATAAAATCCGAAAAGAATCTCATAATAATGTAACATTTCCGTACTTTCCAAGAGTGCCCCTCCTCTCCACTTATAAAATGCCCCCACCACTACCACCTTACTCACACTATCAAAGCCTTTTGGCTCGGCCAACCTCTGCCCAAATACTCTCCCAACTTCCCTCTCTTACACCTAGTAGCCTCACTTTGGGCATAATTCTTCCCAAGGAAGCCTTTGGGTCAAATCAAAAAAGAGTTACCTCATTTTAAGGTAATGTCTTCTCAAATGTTGTTTTGTTTTATTTAGCTTCGCAAACCCCATAAACTCTTTTTATTCCTTTATTTGGTAACAACACCAGTATCTAAAATATAATATGATGTTTTTTTGATAAGGATTTGGTTTACACATACACACAACTTCATCTAATGGTTAAAGAACATACGATTTCTTGTGGGTGGTGAAATACTGCCTCACAAAACGTTGATTGTTCAATATTCTTTTAACACCTCTAATGGTTGACATTTTTATGACACTATTTTCATATATGATATATATATTATGTTTATCTTTTCATTATGCTTCTTTATTTTTCATTTATGGCATACTTTATGGTTTCCATTATGGGTAAACGCGATATTTTCATTTTAGGAAGTGCGGACTACCGCCCCCTCAAAGTGATTTGAATCGTTAATGCATTATGTGGGATGTGTAAAGGATGGAGTAAATGATATTATATATGATATTATACTGGAATTATAATATACCTTTATATCATTATGATTTCATTAAATACAAAATAGAAATAAGAGTAGCGTTCATGCGTTCGTACGGCTTACCGTCTCCATGAACGGTGCATTTCATTTCTTACCTCTAAACGTTATGGAATATTATAAATGCATGTATATACTGGATATATATGAGATATATGATATCTATATCATGAATATAATTCTGGATATAATGGATATTTCACCACCTGAACAACTTGTAATTATATGAAGTTTATTTTTGACTCAAGTTCCAAAGATCTACAAAACGACCGTTATTAACTTAAATAAATACATAATGTTTATGACATGGTAATAAGTGATATAAAAGGGAAAAAACTTTAAAAAGGTTCTTAAGCAATTATAAATTAACTCTAGTTTATTATTCAGGAGGTTAACGAACTTTCGAGTCAAGACAGGATGCAAGGTAAGGGAACTTCTTAACCCAATTTCTATTCTTTGTGTTAATCTCCTACTTTCAAATTATGTCATGATATTATGTCCTATCATGTATTTGTACTTTATTTATGTTTACTTATAGTGAATACACATAATATATCTAATTTATTTAAAAAAAAGATCTTTGTAGGGGTCTTCGTCTAAATCTCCTTTCATTGAGGCATATTTTGTTTTATACACAACTTTCTTTTATATGGTATATAAACCCCTTTGACTTTGACATTTATTAAAAAAGGTTTATTTTTTTACAAAGCGTTTTACTAAAGGACAAAAGGAATGTTTTTGTCTTACGTATGTGGCGACAATGACTTCTCCACCGCCGTGACCATTATTTGTGTCGGCTTCCTCTACAAGCCATAACTTTTTTTTAATGAAAAATAAATACAAATTTTTAACTTTATTTTATTTTGGTACTGAAAATGGTTTTGAAAGTGTTTTTATTATATGAATGTGTAGTATTGATATCTTGTGATTGAAATATGGAAATGCTATGTTTCTTTTATGCATGTTTTTTGTGATATGATTACGTTATGGTTTATTATATGTTTAAACCTATTCATATGAGGAATTCATTGGACTTAATAAGTGACGGGTGGAGCCCTCTACAGCTCCTCGATGCATCGGTAGGTCTCATGAGACAAACTAGTGTCTTGGAACGAGGCCTTGACAAATTCTTATTTTTGGTCTTGGCACGAGGCCTTGGCTACGTGGTTATGATATTATGGCATTATGCATTCCATCATTATGATAGTGGTTAATGATATTTCATGTGATTATTCGACTAGTAGAATATCCATGTGAGTAAGTAAATGGCATTATTTCATTTTACTTTTTCCATATTATGCTAAAGATCAAGTTTAAAAGGCTTTTGTTTTAGATAAACATTTCCTTAAATGTTAATGTTTTTTTATGAAATCTTCCTCAATATTGTTATCCTTACTGAGCATCTGAGCTCACCCATTTCAATGTTTTAATATTTTCTAGGATGTGAAGAAGTACTTTATGAATGACCTGTAGGGATAGTCAGAAGAGGATATGAGTGTGGACTATGAATACTTTGTTATTAGTTTTTCGCTTTATGATGTAATGTAACATTTATGAATGTATATAGTGTTTCTATGGCTTCTAAACTAATCGGTCATTCTAGACATCATCTTTTGTGATCATGCCAATGTTACGCAATAATGCACCGACTCTGGGTAACTGGGGTCAGGGAGTTATAGTTGGTATCAGAGGCAGTTTAGTACTAACCTTGGAAGCTATATTTAGAAAAACTCTGATTAGAGAACATAGCCCGAAGATAGACTTTAAGGATTAGTATAGAAGAACTTCCTAGAATTTTGGTATTATAGAGATTTTGTGAATTTTCCAAGCAATAAATCCTTGTCTGGATACGAGTAGGTAGAGGTGGCTCTGGCACAGATGTACCTAGGGGTAAAACCCAAAAACACCGCTTTGAGCTAGATTCGAACGGGAACTGGTGCACGACAACGGGCCTTGCTGCACTCATTGTTACGACACTCCCGGGGGATATGCTTAGGATAATTCTCATTTTCATTACATACCACTATGAAGGGTTATGAGTATATACATCCTCAATGAAAACTTTTTTTATGATTATGGATTATATCCATAAATAGTTCAATTTTTGTTAAGTATTTTACAAGTATGGAATTTTGTGTTTTGATTCGTAAACTAATGTAGTTTATGCCATTATTTAGAAATGGCGCCTAGTGGAAGGAATGGAAACTATATCAATGCACTCTCTCCGTGTAGGGATTGCCCTCCTGCTCAAGATAATTATTATGGAGCTAGAGATACAACTGGTGCTGATCAACTTATTACCATACTGGGACAACTCACTCAGGTTATGAATAATAACCTTACTCGTATGGAGCACCCTGATCTGCAACGTGGAGGATCAATGTTAGACCGCTTCATGAGGCAACAACTGCCGACATTTAATGGGGGTGCAAATCCATTAGTAGCTAAGCAATGTATAAACTCCTTAGAGAAAATATTCCACGCCTTGGGGAGTAGCGAAAGGGAGAAGGTTATCATGGCAGTTTACCGCCTCACTAGAGATGCCGATAAATGGTGGTCATTGATTCAAAATACAAATGAAGATGAAGAAGTATCAAGTATGGAATGGAGAGAGTTCAAAGATCTTTTCATAGAAAAATAATTTCCACATGACCATCGAGCAGATATGGAAAGGCAATTTCTGAGTCTGAGATAAAAGGAGGATGACAATTTCGCAAAGTATGAGGCTAACTTTGCAAGGTTAGCGAGGCATGAAGCAGATTATATACATAACCCAAGAAGTAAGATTGATATTTTCTTTTATGGGTTAAAACCATTTCTCCATCGAGCATTAGTCTCACAAACCTTCTCGTCGTATGAAGATATTGTCTCGTGTGCTATCAAGACGGAAAAGGAATTCTCTAAGTATTATGACTTTAAAGAAAAGCTAGAAAAGAAGAGATCTTCTGATCAATCTAGAAATGGAAATAAGGTAAAGAAGGGAAGTGCTGAATATCAGTCCTGCAGTAAATGTGGAATGAAACACCCCTGTACTTTCTTGAATGGAATGGGAGTCTGTTACAAGTGTGGTGAAAAAGGCCACCAAGCTCATGATTGCAAGGGAATGAAAGTTGTTGTCAATATGGAATTCTATAATTGTAGAGAGATGGGGAATTATGCAAATGAATGTCCTAAGCATCAATGGAACTTACCTCAGAAGAGGCCAAGGGATCAAGGCCAAGCTTATGCTATCACTACTGCTGAGGTTGAATCTCCGAAAGACGTGGTGGCAGGTAATTTAATGGTTTCCTCAAGTTTAACATATGCATTATTTGATTCTAGATCATCGCATTGTTTCCTATCTTCTTAGTTTGCTAAGAAAATTAGATATTTCCAGTTTGATTTAACAAGAGAATTGTCAGTCAAAACTCCTAAGGGAAGTATTATTGCAACAAAGTTTGGTGAATCAGTCCCCATTAGAGCACATAACTGTTCTTCGTCCGCTGATCTCATTGTCATACCTATGATTGAGTTTGATATAATACTCGGTATGGATTGGCTTTCAGACTATGATGATACGATTTATTGTAAGAAGAAGGAGGTTACGATTTTTGATGATGATGATAAGGAACACCATATTTTTAGAGATGAATCATCACCACCTAATTATTATTTAGATCCACCCCCAGTAGATCAACTAAATTCAATTATTGGGGAGGAAGAGAATGAAATGACTAATGGTGAGGAAAGGAAAGTTCAAATAGTGGATGTACCTATTGTGAAGGAAAATGTAGATGTGTTTCTGGAAGATTTACCTAGACATCCTCCAGAATGAGAAGTTGAGTTTTCCATTGATTTAATTCCAGGATCAAGGCCCATATCGAATACCCCTTATAGAATGGCCCCCATGGAATTAGTTAAACTAAAGAAACAACTATAGGAATTGCGTAATATGGGATTTATTCTCCCTAGTGTTTCTCCATGGGGAGCCCATGTTCTTTTTGTAAGAAGAAAGATGGATCTATGAGGTTGTGCATTGACTACAGGGAGATCAATGCTATAACAATAAAGAATAATTATCCCCTACCTCGCATTGATGATTTATTTGATCAATTGCATGGTGCTCAATAATTTTCAGAGATTGACCTTCGATCTGGATACTATCAGTTGTGTGTGAAGAAGGAAGACATTCTGAAGACAACATTTCGAACAAGGTACGAGCATTATGAGTTTACAGTAATGCCTTTTGGATTGACTAATGCACCCTCTATATTCATGGATCTAATGAATATAGTTTTCAAGGAATATCTTGATGATTTTTTGGTGGTACTTATTGATGATCTCTTGGTGTACTCCAATAGCTACAAAGATCATGAAAATCATTTGTGCATTATCTTGAAGACTCTTAGAAGGCATGAATTATATGGGAAGTTTAGCAAATGTGAATTCTGGCTTCAGGAGATTTCTTTTCTTGGCCATATTGTCTCTAAGGAAGGAATTTCCATTGATCCTTCTAAGACCAAGTAAATCCAAGAATGGCCAGCACCAATGAGTATAATTGAGGTACGTAGCTTTATTGGTTTGGCAGGTTATTATCGACGTTTTGTCCAGATTTTTTCCCAATTGGCTAACCCATTAACGAAGCTCACATGTAAAGGGGTTAAATTTGTCTGGACAAAAGAGTGTGAAGAAGGTTTTGATGAACTGAAGAGAAGATTAGTTAACACTCCTATATTGACACTACCATCAGGGAGTGATGGGTTCGTTTTTTATAGTGATTCATCAATGAAAGGGCTTGGTTGTGTCCTTATGCAGAATGATAGGGTTATCGCCTATGCATCACGACAGCTAAAAATTCATGAGAAGAACTATCCTACTAATGATCTTGAGTTAGCTGCTGTAATCTTTTCCTTGAAGATATGGAGACATTATCTCTATAGTGAAAAATGTGAGATATATACCGATCCCAGGAGTTTGAAATATATTTTCTCACAAAAAGAACTCAACATGAGGCAATAGAGATGGCTTGAACTACTCAAGGATTATGATTTCATGATACACTACCACCCATGGAAGGCAAATAAGGTTTAAGATGCTTTGAGTAGAAAAAATCATGGAGTTTTGAACATGATGAGAGTGGAAAGGGATCCTATTTTCATGGATCTAGTAAAGATGGATATGGGAATCACCATAGAAGGTGAAGCATCAGAAAAGTTTCAAATGGTTGCCAAACCATCTTTACTAGAAAGGATAAAGTGTTCTCAGGCCAATGATGAAGAGTTGAAAAAGAAGATTACAACTGTGAATGATGGGAGATTGAGTGACTTTGTGTATGAAGATGGAATTTTGAAAATTGGGAGGAGACTTTGTGTTCCCGATATACCAGATTTAAAGAGGGAATTGTTGGATGATTCTCATAGTTCCAATTTCTCTATACACCCTGGGAGCACCAAAATGTATAGAGATTTAAAGGGACATTTTTGGTGGGACAACATGAAGAGGGAGATTGCTGATTTTTGTGTCAAGATGTATGGTTTGTCAACAAGTGAAAGCTCAAAGGTAACTGCCTGGTGGAGTATTGCAACCTCTTCTCATACCTGAGTGGAAATGGGATAATATTATGATGGAATCTTTCATGGGACTACCAAAGACTCCTAGAAGGAATGACGCAATATGGGTCATTGTTGATCATCTCACGAAGTCAGCACATTTTCATTATATAAGGGAAGATCTACCACTTGAATGTATAGCAAGACTATATATTAATTAAGTTATGAGACATCATGGAGTACCCCTGTTGATTGTATCAGATCGTGATCCTCGTTTCACATCAAGATTCTGGAAAATTCTTCAGAATGCCATGGATACTGATCTTCGTTTCAGCACTACTTACCACCCTCATACAGATGGACAATCAGAATGAAATATTCAACCCTTAGAAGACATGTTGAGATCATGCTCTCTTGACTTTCAAGGAATGTGGGATCAATATTTACCTCTGGTAGAATTTTCCTATAACAATAGTTTCCATTCAAGTATTCAGATGGCACCATATGAAGCATTATATGGAAAGAGATTTCGCACACCAACCTGTTGGGATGACGTTTGGGAAAGAAAACTTGTAGGCCCAGAACTGGTGGAGGAAACGATGGAAAAGGTAAAGGTGATCCAAAACCACATCAAAGTAGCTCAAAGTAAGCAGAAGAGATATGATGAAAATCGAAGGAAGGATTTGGAGTTTCAGGCAGGAGATCATGTTTTCTTGAAGGTATCACCATGGAAGGGAGTTATACGTTTCTGTAAGAAGGGTAAATTGAGTCCCAGGTACATCGGACCCTTTGACATTGTAGAACGAATTGGGGCTGCAGCTTACCATTTGGCAATGCCGCCAAGTCTCTCCAAATATCATGATGTATTCAACGTATCACTGTTGAGAAAATACATGCCTGGCCCAACGCATGTACTCACCTATGAGGAATTAGAACTGGAACCCGATCTGTCTTATTGCGAAGAGCCCGTCAGGATTTCTGATACAAGAGAACAAGTGCTGAGAAACCGGACGACTCGTCTGGTAAAAGATGTATGGAGAAACCATATGATGGAGGAGGCAACGTGGGAACCCGAGGAACATATGATGAAGAATCAACCGATTCTTTTTATACAGTGATATTATATGAAATTTCAAGGATGAAATTATTAGAAGGAGGGGAGAATGTAACACCCCAAGCTTCCACGGTACACTTCTCTTTGAATAATACTGTAGCGTGTGTTGTACACAACATCGAGTTCTAATACAAACCACAACCAATCAAAGTAGCCGTTATGAATAGTAATACCTAATTTTTGAAATTTTAAAAATTCTATCTTTCCAAATGGACTTCGTTTTTGTATTCGGAATATCGAAATTTTCCTAAGTTGAATTCTTTGTAATTTTCCGAGAACTTCCAATTATTTATGAATAGTGAAAAATACCTAAAAACAACTTTTTTAATCAAAATAATTTATAGTGATAAATTATACTATTGAGTGTTTTAAAATTATAATTAGAATATTTTTTTACCATTTTATCCAATGGTGTTCATTAGAATTAATTTTACTTTGAAATTGTACATAAACAATTGTCAATCTTTTGATTGATATTCTTTCTTAAAACATGATATTTTTTGTGACAATGGGAATTAATTAGAAAATTAATTAATACAACATATATTTTTGGAATTTTGTAAAATAGAAATCATTTTTGAATTCAGAATATCAATTATATCTTAGGGTAAAATTTTAGCACTATTCTGAAAAACATCAATTTTTGATGAATAGTGAAACCACTAAGTGGTAGTTAAATAACTGATTTATTCATTTAAATGAAATATTACCACTTCTGTGATTTGAATTTCAAAAATCCGACATACATGTTTGTCATTAGGAAGTAAAATTTGGTTCAATTGGATTAAAATAATTTTTTGATGAATAGTAACTTTTAAGTTTAATTAATCGCGATTAAAGGTAATTAGTGAAATTTAATGTAAAATTGATATTATAAAAATATGAAATGACCTTGAAACTTGTCCTAAACCTATTGGATGAGTCATTACCAACCAATACAATACATGGGTCAACTTGGGAACCCAATGGAGCCACTTTGGTAGGAAAATGACATAAATAACATTTATTTAAAGTTAAAATAAAAATGTCACAAACATAAGTTGTTTTACTAAAACAATTTCTAAATGGGGTTATACAAGTCATACTTTTGACTATAAATATTCATTAGAATGATAAAAATATTTCCCACATCATGATAATTTTTTTATAATTTTTATACAATAAATAAAGTAAATTATTTATGACACCATGATGATGCCGCGATTACCTCATTAATTAACGATTTAAATAAAATGAAACGATAATGTAAAATCCAAGGCTTACACTTGTCCAGAGCATATTGGATGGGTATATATACAACCCTTATCACCATATCCTCGAAATATATAATTGTGGGACCTCTAAAATCCGAATAGTATCTCATAATAATGTAACATTTCATTTCTTTCCAAGAGTGCCCCTCCTCTCCACTTATAAAAGGCCCCCACCACTACCACCATAATCACACTATCAAAGCCTTTTGGCTCAGCCAAACTCTTCCCAAATACTCTAAAAACTTCACTCTATTACTCTTAGTAGCCTCACTTTGGGCAGAATTCTTCCCAAGGAAGCCTTTGGCTAATATCAAAAAAGTGTTACCCGATTTTAAGGTAATGTCTTCTCTAATTTTGTTTTTTTTATTTAGCTTCTCCAACCCCTTAAACTCTTTTTATTCTTTTCTTTTGCAACAAAACCAGTATCTAAAATATACTATGATGTTTTTATGATTATTATTTGGTTTAAGCATACACACACCTTCGTCTAATGATTAAAGAACATACTGTTTCTGTGGGTGGAAAAATACTGGCTCACGAAACAATGATTGTTCAATATTCTTTTAACACCTCTAATGGTGGCCATTTAGATGACACTATTTTCATATATGATATATATATTATTTTTATGTTTTCATTATTGTTCTTTATTTCTCATTTATGTAATACTTTATGGTTTCCATTATGGGTAAACACGATATTTTCATTTTAGGAAGTGCGGACTACCGCCCCCTCAAAGTGATTTGAATCGTTAATGCCATATGTGGGATGTATAAAGGATAGAGTAAATGATATTATATATTATATTATACTGGAATTATAATATTATTTTATATCATTATTATTTCATTAAATACGAAAAAGAAATGAAAGTAGCGTTCATGAGTATATACGGCTTACCGTCTCCTTGAACGGTGCATTTCATTTCTTACCTCTAAACGTTATAGAATATTATAAATTCATGTATATACTGGATATATATGAGATATATGATATCTATATCATGAATATAATTCTGGATATAATGGATATTTCACCAGATGAACAACTTGTAATTATAAGAAGTTTATTTTTGACTCATGTACCAAAGATCTACAAAACGACCGTTATTAACTTAAATAAATACATAATGTTCATAACATGGTAATAAGTGATATAAAAGGAATAAGAATATTTAAAAATGTTCTTAAGTAATTATAAATTAACAATAGTTTATAATTTAGGAGGTTAAATAACAGTCGAGTCAAGACAGGATGCAAGGTAAGGGAACTTCTTAACCCAATTTCTATTATTTGGGTTAATCTCATACTTTCAAATTATGTCATGATATTATGTCCTATCTGGTATTTTACTTTATTTATGTGTACTTATAGTGAATACACATAATATATCTAATTTATTTAACAAAAAGATCTTTGTAAGGGTCTTCGTCTCAATCACCTTTCATTGAGGAATATTTTGTTTTATACACAACTTTCTTTTATACAGTGTATAAACCCCTTTGACTTTGACTTTTATTCAAAAAGGAATCTTTTTTTACAAAGCGTTTTACTAAACGACAAAAGGAATGTTTTTGTCTTATGTATGCGGAGACAACGACTTCTCCACCACCGTGACCATTATTTGTGTCAACATCCTCTACAAGCCATAACTTTTTTTTAATGAAAAATAAATACAAAGTTTTATCATTATTTTATTTTGGTATTGAAAATGGTTTTGAATGTGTTTTTATTATATCAATGTGTTGTATTGATATCTTGTGAATGAAATGTGGAAATGTTATGTTTCCTTTATTCATGTTTTATGTGATACGATTATGTTATGGTTTATTATATGTTTAAACCTATTCATATGAGTAATGCATTGGACTTAATAAGTGATGGGTTGAGCCCGCTATAGCTCCTCAATTCATCGTTAGGTCTCATGAGACAAACTAGTGTCTTGGCAGGAGGCTTGACAAAATCGTATTGGTGATATTGGCATGAGGCCTTGGCTACGTGGTTATGATAGTGTGGCATTATGCATTCCATCATTATGAAAGTGGTTAATGATATTTCATGTGATTATTCGACTAGTAGAATATCCATGTGAGTAAGTAAATGGCATTATTTCATTTTACTTTTTCCATATTATGATAAAGTTCAAGTTTAAAAGGCTTTTGTTTTAGTTATACATTTCCTTAAATGTTAATGTTTATTTATGAAACCTTCTGCAATATTGTTATCCTTACTGAGCATCTGAGCTCGCCCCTTTCAATGTTTTAATATTTTCCCGGATGTGAAGAAGTATTTTATGAATGACCTGCAGGGATAGTCAGAAGAGGATATGAGTGTGGACTATGAAGACTTTGTTATTATTTTTTCACATTATGATGTAATGTAACATTTATGAATTTATCTAGTGTTTCTAAGGCTACTAAACTAATCAGTCTTTCGATACATGATCTTTTGTGATCATGCCAATGTTACGAAATAATGCACCGACTCTGGGTAACTGGGGTCGGGGAGTTACAAATTACCTACTGAATATCACTAAATTAAGAGACCTTTGATGACCTTGGAATTTTTCAATTAGTTAATAAAGAATCACATTGATGGAATGAGAGTTAGTAGGAGTGGATTGATTATATATTTTAGGATCTTCATGGATTTTGTGTCAAAATATGGGGGTGTTGGGTGGTATTTATACTCAAGGAGAGGTGGGTTTTCAGGATAAAAATAATAATTATTTTATATTCAAATCCTACCTATTTGATGTGGAATTAATTTAAACAATGTTTCTTGGATGTTAATATTTTATATAATGGTCCATGTCTATAAATACCTAACCAACAATTAAATGGTCTAGTTTTTAGGTATTTTATGATTTTATTTTTTTTATCTTTAACGTGTTTCATTTTTTACCAATAGGGTGGTAAATATTATTTACCATGGTATGTTTTTATACATAGGAATTAAAAATATCCTAATAGATAATTTGGATCTTCCTACAAAAAAATATTTATCCATTTTAACATATTCAATTACTAATATTGACAAAATTGGAATTAAAATTAATCCCACAGACATTGCAAGAAAATGAGTTTTAAAAGTGAAAAGTACCAAATATTGAAATGTTTTAAAACCAATTTCAATGTGAAATTGATTAAAATGGATAAAATTGCCTTAATTGTTGTATAATTTAAGCAGTTATAATTTAAAAAAATATAATATAATCTATCTATACAAATAAATTAGATGAAAAATCATTTTTTAAATAAATATAAATATTTTCACTATTCATCCAAAAAGAACCTTAACCATACATTCCAAAATATTACCCCAATATAATTTTGATATTATTTTTTTAAAAAATATTTTTTTTATTTCTTATAAAACATACAATGGTGACAAAACATATAGTTAAAGTAGGTTCTCTATCCAAAAGTTGAAAATATACCTTTTGAAGAATATAGAATTTTATGCCTAAAATTTTAATAATTATTATCTTAACTATATAATATTTTTGGGATAAATTTAAAAAAAATCGAATGAAAATATAACATATATATTTCATTAATATATTCCACTAATAGTGTTTAATTTAATTTTTTATGATAATATTTAATTATGGTCATAAGAATAAATTTTTTATAAAAAAACATCATGTATGCTCAATTGGTTAATATTTTTTATATAATTAATTGGAAACCAATTAATTCACTTTATAAAAATTGATAAAATATATTTAGCTAATATCATTCATTCCCTTCATATCAATTTCTTGGTGATAACATTGATAATTAAATAATAATATTTACCCATTTTCTTAAGTTCATTGTTTTCTCTAACGTAAGAAATCGGATAAATTTAATTTATTTATGAAAAGCCATACCATAAAATATTGGGGGCTACATTCTACCCTTGATAAAAAAATTACATCTTTTTAATTTTTCATTTCACATAAAAAATCAGTAGTTTGTGCTTGAAAATTATTCTTTGGGAAACCCACATCATAAACTGGGTTATTAAAACATCCCATTAATTAGAGGTAAAGGGAGATGTGAATTTACCCAAAAATTAGTATTTCTAAAAGGATAACAGTAGTGTTAAGTCAAACCTATTACATAAATGAAAAACATAGACATCATGTTATAATAAATAATGATATAGTACATGGTAATTATAAATTTAACCATAAAAACCCATCAGTCTTATGATTGATTAAAATAATATTGATTTCCTTGTAAAAAATAAATGAATAACGTTTGTGCTCAAACATAACTTTTAATAGGGTTGAGGAATACATCTACTTTCCACTTAATTAATGGAGAAAAAAACATATATTGATAACTTATTTGAAATAATAATAATCTCATCATTTGTTTTGTCACTAATCTTCTGTGACATCATCCCTCACACCATTAAATGAATGTTCATGAGGATTTTTTATGACTGAATCACATTAATGGATAATAATATCAGCATGTCATTCCTTTGACTCATATATTTTTAATAAACCCAAAATGGTTAGAACATTATATCCAATATAATAAATAATAATTTTACCAAAAATAATAATATATAATGATTAAATTAATAAATTCCATAAGTAATTAATATTTAGATTCCTCCAAAATTTGTCTATATGTATTCAATGACCTAATATTTTGTAGGATGATCACTAAATATATAATATAAAATTTGAATTACCTTCCCTGAATGTATGAACCAGGATCTTCATTTTAGGTATGGATCCATTTTTGGGTTGTTTTTTTGGAAATATAAAGAATTGGGAAATTTTCTAAGTATATGTCATGTACTATTGAGTACACACCATTTACATGGTTTCTATACATAATTGTGCATCAGCTATGTAACGATAGAGTAGATGGTCGTGTGGGTGACCTAGTAGACTGCCTAATGTGGTGGCCGGTTGAGGATAGTAAACGGTGTGCACATTAAATAAGCATGCCATGTACTTTTCATTTTAATTTTTTTAAATAGACCTAGGTCATGTATAATACCCAGAATCATCATAATCATCCTATATATCATACAGGGATGTTTTGAGATGATCAAGAACATCTAACCACTACTATTTTTCATTCTGAGCTCCAATTGAGACACATTCGGGTGCATTGGATTCCCACCAGTGAGTTACCCCTTACCCTAGTGCATGTCTTCCTGATATCTCTTCTCTCATATGATATTCAATGTTGAACTATTTTGACGTTTTTGTAGATCTATGTCATTCTAGGACAATTCAAGGGACAAAATTCATTATTGTTCATCGTACAACACCAAGGTAGGTGGTTTGTTCCTTTCTATGAATTTCTATAGATTATACATGCTAAAAGATATGAATATCCATGTTTTGGGTATTGCACGTGTTGGGATTTAACATTGTTTAATGACTATTAGGGTTTTTTTGTTTGATAGATGGTTATTGATTATGAAATATTGATTATGACCTTGATTTTGGATGTGATTTCCATATTTGTTTGGCTATGTCCATTTGTTCTAGAAATAATTTTATAATGATTTTTTGCATGCCTAAGTGTTGTTAGTATGGCATTGCAGTTTATATGAGATACACGTGTTTCAAATTTTGAATGTATGACCAAGGGGAATTGGTTGTGAGAGCTTACCAAGTTGGGGACTTTTATTATGAATTTTTTTATGAATGTCTAGATAGGAATGGGGAATTGACTGCGAGATCTTCCTAAGGTAGGGTAAATTAATTATGATTTTTTTATTAATTACCAGAGGTATTGACTGTGAGAAATTCCATGGGGTCATAGACTAGAGGGGTTAGACTGTGATATAATCCCATAGGTTCATTGTTAATTGAATTTTGGACCATATGGAATTGATTGTGAGTGATCCAAGAGGGTCATTAGAATTTATATTATTGAAACGAAGACCAAAGGTTATTGATCGTGAAGGCTACCCAGGTGGGTGTTTGTAATTAATTTGTACTATGTGGGACCAATGGGGTTAGACTGTGTTAGATTTATAATATATTCAATATTATTTTTGTAATTAATGATAATCTGAACCCAAGAGGTTAAACATTGAGAACATCCCCCAGGGGTTTATTTTGAATGTTTGAATGATTGTGATGAGCTTGCCGTGCCAATGAACAATTTATCACTTTGTCTTTCTTGTTTGTCTAGATGAAATTTTCATATTTCAATTGGTTATTATTACACAAGGGGACATAGAGCATAGAATAGATTCTGAAGATACATTATTCAATGGTGTTAATAATTTATAAATGTAAATTAATGTAATTGAAACTCTGTCATTGTTAAATTTTGAGTTCTTCCCAGTTTATTGCATCATTTTTCTTATTTCAAGGTATATATATTCACTGATAGTTAGGCACATATCTTTTGGTGGATTCCTACTATGATTCATCTCACACCCTGTTTGTGTCATTATTTTAGACCAAAATATATTATATGGTTATTGGTATTGAAAGAGGAAAGCTACAATAAACATTAGGTACATGAGTGCTTTTGGATCTGGAGAGCATGGGACCAAGCTGAGGCTTGCGATGCTCTTGGAGTTTACTGTTTTTTATAATATGGTTTGAATATTGTATTTCAAGAATTTTAACTTTTTTATGCTTTCCTAGATACTTGTGATGTGCATCATTATATATATATATATATGATGTAGTAGTTTATTCTATCAGTCTTATGATGTTTATTTTGTTGTATGGTATTCTTACTCCCACTTCTAATTACTATTTGCTTCCACTAGGTTACTCAACCTATGAGTGCATAGTTTTCCTACTATAACACACAATGACCTTGCTTCTAGTCACCAGCCTCTAGAATTTGGGGAAATGTACTTGATTCCATGTGACCAACCGGATACGAGGCACCTTTTGGCGGAACCTAGAACTACGCCGTTACAAAGTGGTATCAAAGGAGGATTATTTTCTGCATTGTATTACACTTTTGAAAATATTGACATTGATATGAATGAATATGTAGTGGGTAATAATATATTCCCAGTATTAGCTAACTTGTGTATAAGTAAAATCTTATTTACCTTGAATATTTCAATTTTTTTGGTTTTGCAATTATTATTGTTGATTTGATTTCACCATTGGGTGATTCACATGTTATATTCTATTATGATTTATATCATTGTTGTTCATCTTTTTTCAACTATATAAGATGAGGTTATGCCATCTCATGTATCATATAGGCACATGGTAGAGATCCCATTTCACACATTCTTGTCATGCTATTTAAGGTGCATTACTGATCACATGTTGTTGTGATAGATATTGTGCTAGATATCCATGTTGTTTTGAGTGACTCTATGATATAATACCTTCTATTTGATAGGGTATTGGAATATATAATGTTTCATTATTATGGACTCCAAACTTTGGTCCCAGAGGTGTTATGGTTTCCCTTGGATCAGAATTTGGTGGATCATGTTTGAACATTAAGCGGATTTTATCACGTTATGATGTGAAAAAGAATAGAAAAAAACTTGATTCGTGGGAGTATGGGATCTCATGGGTCTGATTTTGTCAATAATTTGACAAAAGGATTTTTTAAGTGTTACGGAGAGGTTTTAGAGGCTTATTGTATGGAACCCCAAACAACACAAAGTATGGTATTATGAACACAAACCATGTATTATTTTGTTCTAGAAGAAACAAGTTTTTGTATGTACACTATGTGTGATTTATGTATACACCTTGAAGTATTAAACCATGTCAATGAATCTGCGACCAAAGAAATAGGGATGGGAAACATTGCTAGAAAATGTTTTGTACATGGAGTACATGATGTGCCGTAAGGACTATGTGTCTTACCGTGTGACTAACAACACTAGTGGATAAAATATAGGTTTTACATGTCATGTACTGCAATTGCATGCCGTGTAGACTCGAACCTATATTTGATCCTGTGTCCAATTACATGGGTTGAAGATCCATAGCTAGTACATGCGTGTTTAGGGTGAACATGTTGTGTAGTTTTGCACCAACTGACCCCATGTGGTTCGGTTTTGTGGATGTACTTGGGCATGAGAGAAAATTCAAGTACACATTGTTTCATCGGATGAATATGTCGTGTGTAAGAGAGTTACATGAACTGGTTTGGAAGATGTACATTCCATCATAGAAGCTTAAGGTAACTCACTGTGTATGGGTTATACATGTCATGTAACCTGATTTTATAAAACATGAATGTGTTTCTTCTCTTGTTCTTTTCTTTAACATCTAGGTTTCCATCCATGATACTATAGAACATAGGTGTTCAATTCACCTTGAATATTAATGCCACCAATACATCCTCCGGTTGCCTTCCAAGTGCAAGCTGATGACCAGAAAATGGAAATGATAGTTCATGGACTACATGAATATCCCCCCATCATGCTTGTCTTGGCAGCAACTATTATATCAGACACAATTGTTAATGAATAGTTCTATGAATTCTTTTTGAGGATGTTACAGACTTTCCAGGGATCATTGTACCTTTTCAAATCAATGGATTAGTTGAAAAATATGTTCCAGCTATAGAAACCCCCCACATTTTCTGGGGATTGAGGACCATAGGCTGTAGAGTCATGGTTAGAGGCCTTTCATTCTATCTTTGAGAATCTAGAGATGACTCTAGAGAGGAGGGTGAAGCTCTCTACGCAAATTCTATGTTATTCCTACCTGAGATGGTTGGTTGTTATCTCACTAGTGGGAGGTCATTGTGATATTGTGTGGGAAGAGATATGAAAATTTTCTATAAATACTTCTATAATGTGACATTTAGGGTCGATCGAGCTCAAGAGTTCATGCATTTAGATTAAGGAGTTATTTTAGTGATGTATTACTAATATTAGTTTACAGAACTTAAGCACATCACTTTTATTCTAGGAGGTGATGAGTTTTCTTCTGATATGATTATTGAGGATGGTATCAGGTAGGATATTCTATCATAGGTGAATCTCTTGAAAAGACATTCTTCATCGAAATAGTGAACTGAGCACTGATTACCAAGAATAATCTGATGGAGTTGGGAGCTATGAGCCAGGGCGATTCAACATCCAAGGCTTGTACTCATTTGAAAGATAGAAGGAAGCGCCACAGGGATCATTCATGAAATGTTTCATCACATAGCCAGGTGGTATGCTACCAGTGTGGGAAGATAAGGAATGTGAGACCTCAGTGCCTGAGAGAACCAATTGAGTTCCAATATTTCAGCAATATGGGAAATATTCAATTTTATTGTAGGATATCTTCATGAATATATAGTTATAGGGGATCATGTATGACACCATGTTTAGGATTTGGACCACCAGTTTCTCAGCAATCAAGAAGATAGAGTTCGTTCGACCATTCAGGCCAGGGAGGATGTCATGGTCATGGTATCCAGTCAGTAGGTTTTCAGAGACAATAAGTTGGATCATCTTAGGGAATGTTAGGGAAGGTCTCAGGGTTGTGGTACATGACATACTTTTTTAGTGGAGTATACCTAGTATGAGAAAGATATTGGACCCTCTATATTTAGGGGTACGATTATAGGTGCCTCATTTGTAGATTTTTATCTTTTTAATACAGGGGATTACCATAGATTTATTTCTTTTACAGTTGCAGATAGACTTAGCCTCTATATCATTACTTTGGAGTAATTTACGAATCTAGAAACTCTGTTGGGGATTAGGACGGCTAGAGTACATCAGTAAAAGAAGTGCAATTTTGAGGTTGGTCGGTGTCACTTCTTATGGTACCTATTTGTGATAGATATGACTGGATTCTATGTAATTCACTAAAATTGACTAGTTGGTCTCTATCCAAACCATTGTTGACTGGTCTCCCCATAGGGTGAGTTTCACATCACTATAGGGTGGGTCATCTATATGAAAGTGAAATTGGGATGTCCAGGTGACTAGATGTACTTGAGCATCATGGTATGGGAGAACATAGAGGCTAGATTGCTAGATAATATCTGGATGACTAGGGGAATTCACATATGGAATTTACTTCAGCGGTGGATCATTTCGGAGATGTCTGTATAGAAGACTTTTTAGGATTACCTATAGAGCGATATGTAGATTTATATATTGATCTTGTTACAGGAGCGACACTAGTGGTCATTTCTTCGTATAGGATAGCTACACCAGAATTACTGGAGATCAAGGTGTTAGAGGAGTTTCTAGAAAAGGGTTTCATCTAACCTAGTACTTATCTTTTGGGTTCACCTATCCTTTTTACAATGAAGGAAGATAGTACCCTCATAATATGCATGGATTATCGATAGTTGAACCATCATATGGTCAGGAACAGATATCCATTACTGAGTATTGATGATTTCTTTTGTCATATTTGAGGATATTGGGTGTTCATGAAGATTGAATTGAGATCCATTTATCATCAGTTGTGCGGTAGACCATCAGATATACTTCATACAACCTTTCGAAGTAGGTGATGTCTATAAGTATATGTGGATATGCCATTTGGTTTTACGAATGCTCCAGCAGATTTCATTGAAATGTTGAATCGAGTTTTCCATCCTTACTTGGATTATTTTTTGGTTGTATGGATGATATCTTGGTATACATTGACACTTGACACAACCATGGCACCCATCTTAAGATCATATTGAGTACATTGAGAGAGAATTAGTTATATGATAAACTCAAAAAATGAAACTTTTTGATTGATCAGATTCACTTATTAGGTCATGTTATATCAGATCCAAGAGTTTCAGTAGTCCTAGAAAAAGTGAAAGTTGTAGTTTTCTAGGAGGATCTTATGAATTCCTTTGAGTTAAGGATTTTTCTAGGGCTGGCAGGTTACTACTGGTACATTATAAAGGACTTTTCATACATAACAGTGCCACTGATAGGCCTGAATAAGAAGGGTGTGATGTACTTTTGGACAGATTCATGTGATTCATTCTTTCAAAACCTGAAATGTTGAATGGCTTCAGCACCGATACTGATTTTTGCAGAGATGGGAAAGAGTAACATCATTTACAATGATGTAATAGGTATTAGTCTGGGAGAAGTGCTTATATAGGGGGAATTAGTTGTTTCGTATGGGTCTCAGTTGTTGATACCACATGAGAGGAATTACCCCACACACGAACTTGAGTTAGCTGCATTTGTACATGCATTATGCTGTTGGAGAAATTATCTTTGGGGAGAGCATTTTTTGGTATAAACTGACCATAAAAGTATCATGTATGTATTTAATCAGCATGATATAAATTTGATAAAGAATATTTTGGTTGTGTACCTTCAGTATTTTGACAATGAGCTACCTTATAGACCTAGGAAAGACAATACAATGGTAGATGCAATGAGTTAGACGAATCCGATATAGGGAGTTCATGAGGCCAAAAATGAGTGGAAGCCTATGGATCTGTTCTCTAAGATGCATTTGGAGGTTCATGAAAGATAGGGGAAGAATTTTCCTTTTTTTCTATAGATTTTTCATCATCTCTGTTGGATCGTGTGTGAATGATGAATCTATCAAATTCACAAGGTCTAGTCCTATAGAAGAGTGTGTCAGGAAAGGACCCTACTCATGGGTGGACCATTGGTGAGGATGGGATCTTATGTCTTCGTGGGTGTGTATTGGTGTCATCAGACGTACATGAAGATTTTTCCAAAGATTTTCATTCCTCAATTTGGGCAGTACATCCTGGTGTCACCCAGATGTATCGATATGTACACAATAAGTACTGGTGGATAGGTATGAAGATAAATATTTATGATTTTGTTATTATTTGGTCCACCTATTGATAGGTGAAGGTGGAGCATCAGTGGTTGGGAGGGATTTTAATGAAGTTACCCATTCTCGAGTTGAAGTAGAATGATGTCGGAATGGATTTTATGATGGGTGTTCTGAAGTCTCCTTAAGGGAATGATGTAGTTTCAGTTTTTATAGATAGTCTTACAAATGTTTCACACTTCCAATTAATCAAGGAGAACTTCAGTGTTGATAATCATGGATTGGTGTACATTTGAGTTATTTTACATTTTAATGGGATTTTTCTCTCTATCATTTTAGAAAGGGGTTCTCGTTTTACTTCTCGTATATGGAATGGTCTAGAGAGGTATTTGGGCACCTAGGTACATCTGATTACAACTTACCACCCCCCCAACAGATGGATAGTCCGAGCACATGATTTAGGATTTGGAGGAAATGAAGAGACCATGCGTCCTATATTTCGGGGGTTCCTGGAAGAGACAAATACCCATATAAGAGTTTCCTACAATAATAGTTATTAGGCGATGATTCAAATATCATCATATGAGGATTTGATATGTATTCCATGACGATCACCCATATGTCGGCTGGAGTTCGAAGAGGTAGCTTTTTCGGGACCTCATATTGTCTAGGAGAACACAAAGCATGTGGAGTTGACTCAGAAGAGGATGGATGGTACACAGTCTTGTGAGAAATCATATGATTATTGATGGATATGAACTTTGGAGTTAAAGGTTAGAGATCAGGTTTTCATATGTGTCATGCTATGGTTGGGACACTGGAGGATTATGAGACAGGGGAAGATTTCATCAAGATATGTCGGTCTGTATGAGGTTGTGGAGAGTGTCAAGTCGGTTTCCTATCAGTTTCAGTTACCTAATATGTATCAAGATATATAAGAATTATTATATGTTCTTAGTTATGAAGTTGCTTTTCAGACATGTCTCACATTTTTCATCCCAAGGAGGCTGAGTTGGAGGTAGATGCGTCATTTTAGGATCACCCTATTTAGATTGTGGATCATAGGATGAGGGTTATATAGGACCAATTGTTTCATCTAGTACGGCTGTTATGGTTGCACAGGCAAGTACAATATGGGACTTGAGATAGGGAGTCTGAAGTACGATTAGAGTGGCCAAAATTGTTTGATGTTTCATCTTCGCCACCCATGGAAGGGAAATTCAGTGATGAATATCATTAATGGTGTAAACATTTAAGAAGATAAATCTTCATTTAAGGTATATAACATTCTTTCAGGTAGTTTTTTAGGAAAAAGAATGAATTGAGATATTTTCTAAGTACATGCTATGTACTATTGAGTACACGCTATGTACCTGGTTGTCGCGCAGAACCGTGTACTAGACATGTAACAGCTGAGTACAGGGTTGTGGGGTTGACATGAATGAACACCTAAAGTTTGGGTCAGTTGATTCTAGTACATGGAGTGTACATTAAATGAATACCCCATGTACTTTTTGTTTTATTTGATTAATCAGAACAGGGTTGCGTCTAATCTCTAGAAGCATCTTATACTTCCCGTGTTTCATACAAAAGTGTGATTAGATGACAATGAACATCAAACCCCTATCATTCCACCATTCAATATTAGATTGTGACACCGTTGGGATCATTGAATTCCCACTGGTGAGTTATTACTTTCCCTAAAGCCACTCGTCCTGATTTATCATCTCTCAAAAGTTATCAATACAGAACGATTTTGACCTTCTTATAGTTCTATGTCATTCTATGTCAGTTAAATGGCTGATGTCCAATAGTTTTCATCATACAACATCAAGGTAGGGGATTTTTTTTCATTCTTCGTATGTATTTTATTTATATATTCTAAAATTTCTGAATACCCATGATTAATGTATTGCGTGTTTTGGGATTTAACCCTGTTTAATGCCTACTATGGTGTTTTTGTTTGAGAAAGGGTTATTGATTATGAATAATGTTTATGACCCTGAATATGGATGGGTTTTTCATGATTTTTTTGTTATGGTTTTTGGGGATAGAAAGAAAGTTAAACTTTTTTGTTTTCTAATCCTAAGTGTCATTAGATTGAAGTTTTTGTTTATATGAGATGCATGTGTTCCACATTATGAATGTATGACCATCAGGAATTGACTGTGAGAGCTTCCCAAGGTAGGGTGTTTTAATTTTGAATTGTTATTATGAATGAACAGAGTTATTGACTATGAGAGTTGTCATGGGGTCATAGACCAGAGGGGTTAGGCCATGAGATCTTCCCAAAGGGTCATTGATAAATGAATGTTGGGCTATAAGGAATTGACTATGAGAGCTGCCCGAGGGTCATTATAATTTATATTGTTGCTATGAAGACCAAGGGGTATTTATTATGAGAGAGATGGTAGAGGTCATTTGTAATTGATTTTTACTATGTGGGGCCAAAGGAGTTACACGGTACGAGCACTCCCAGAGGGTGTTTATTATTTACAGAATTAATGTTATGTTGAATAAGAGGGGTTAGAATAGGATAACTATCCTAGGGTCTTGATTTTAAATGTTTGAATGATTGTGACGAGCCATCTAAGATATAACACAATCTTGGAATCGGTCTTACTTGTTTGTCTGGATGGTCTTTTGAAATGTCAGTCTGTTATTATTATACAAGGGGACACAAAGCCTAGGCTAGATTATGAGTTTACATTAGTAAATGGTTTGATTAATTAAAAATCTAAATGAATGTAATTGAAAAAATATTTGTGTATAGATTTGAGTACATACCAGTTTAATGCTTTGATTTTCTTATTACCTACTTTATATATTCACTAATATTTAAAAATGGATATTTTAGTGGTTGCATACTGGGATTCATCTGACACCTTTTTGGGGCCATGATTTTAGAGCCAAATAGATAATATGGTTGTAGGTATAAAAAAAAGCAAGCACACTTCTGCATATTGTACTTGAGTATTGTTGGGGCTGGATAGCATGAGACCAAGCTAAGGCTTGAGATGCTGTTGGTGTTTACTATTTTCTGTACTTTGGTTTCAGTATTGTATTTCCATTATTGTGAATTGTGTTGATGCTTTACTAAATACCTGTGAGATTTGTTTATATATATATATATCTGTGTGTGTGTGTGTGTGTGTGTGTGTGTGATCCAGTGGTTTATACTATCAGTATTTCATTGTTTACTTTGTTGTGTGGTATTACTGTTCCCACTTATGTTTACTATTACATCATATTTTTTACTCTGCCTATGATGGAAATGTTTTTCCAATATCACAATCAAAGACCTCACTTCTATTCAGCAGCCTCTAGCATTCGGGGAAATGTGCTTGAGTCCATGTCACCAACCAGGTACGGGGCACCTTTGGGTGGCACATGAAATCGAGAGGTTACACCAGACAACATAAAAAAGATCTTATATTCACATACCATAATATATTATTATAATTATAACTGTAAAACCTTAATTAAAACATGTATTCTTCCAAAAATATAATCTATGATTGCTGAATACATTCCATTAATCTATTCATGTAGAAAATCCTACAAAGATAACAAAAAAAAATTAATTAATTAACTAATTTCACAGTCCCTGATAATATTATATATACATGTCTTTTTATTCTTAATTCAACATCAATAACATATTAATATTAATATTCACTCAATCAAGTATTTTCCAAAATATCAAATTATAAAAGAATCACTTCTTTTGGTCAATAGTATTATTCTTCACATGCTTCCAAATCCTTAAACGAATATTGTAGTAAATACCTTATATATATATAGATTTTCATAACTAAATCATAATAGATAAAATAATTCTTGAATCCAAATACACAAGAACATTAATCATTTTAATTCATTAATAAAACATCAACTATATTTCATCACCATAATCCTTAACACCTTCATCATTTCATTTTTTATTTGCAGTCTCCTCCAAAGTAGTAGTATAACCATTACTAGAATAGTATTACATATTATATTAATGAGTTTTCCCCAAAGTAAATTGATTTGAATAATGATTATTTTCTACATTTAATACATTCAAACACCGAAAATACCTTAGGGATATCATTATTGCAAATATACCACTTTTCCTTGTAATTTACTTTCTTTATATCATTATTTCCAATCCCAAAACATAGTCATGGTCCTCTAAGACACCAACTTGTTTGTTAAAACATTATCAACATATTATCTATCACATACATCATAAAAACCGATCCTTCTTCTTCTGTCTAATGGCTAAAACCATAATCATAGTTTGAGAAACACTAATCATTGTGATAAATCACATAGTGGTGAATAATCATTTATAAGATGTCAAAATTGTGATAATTTCTCCATATATGAATCCTTAGGATTAATCAATGTTATATATTTTTGTTAAAAAATACATATGATGATATAATATATATATATATATATAATTACCCCTAATGTAAAACATCTAGTTATATTCCTGAATAAATGTTTTCATAAATTTAGTTCACAATGATTATACTAATATTTATATGATACCAATAGTAAAATCCTTGACCCTAGTATCCTTGAGTTGATGATTAATTTATTTAATTTATATAAGATACAAGGTACAACATCCCAAAGGACAAAATAGTTTAGTTGTTTTGGATAACTAGATACATACTTGGATCATAAATTACAATTGAAAACATTATATAAAACATAGTAATTCCATTCTGAACACCATTTGTCCCCTTTCTCATCCTAATATAACAACCATAACAAACCTCTTGATGTCTTATCAACAAAAAAACATAATAAACGGGTGATATGAAATTCTTAGTAAGGGCTATGTAAATCAGAAGCAATCATAAGTATGAAATATCAATTATAATGATGTAAATAACTGAAACACATTCCTTTTAATAAGTAACATTGGAAAAATTGGAAGGAATAAAAGGTGATAAAAAATACCCTATGAATAAAAATTATAGCTAGAAAATATAACCAGGTATATTTTACTAATAGAATAATCACATGGAAATCAATAAATAATTTCATAATGATAAAATAAATAATTATGGACATATAAAACATTATATTGAGTCCTTATACAAGACATCTAAAAATAAATTTACAAGGCATCATCTAATACCCAATATAGTTTGTCTCATGATACCAATTGAAGCATAGAAAAGCTATAGAAGGACACAACTATGACATACTAGGTTCAATAAATTCATCATATCAATGTGTTGAAACATAAAAATCATATAAATTTGTATTGAAACTATCATACAAAATGTAAATAAATTTCATTAAGTAAACATGATCATAGACTGTCCAGAGTAATTTAGTGTATGGTATTATAATAGTACACCACTATTCAAACTAATAAATAAAAATTAAATAAAATTTGGTAGATTATATCATAATATAATATCATAACTAGATCACATGATTCAAAAACGTTTGTCCAAATTGATGGAAATACATTAAAATAAATCATTGAACAATTTTGGAGAAAATTCCCATTTGAGTTTGGAATCAATTTATTTTTAGAATCATAATCAATTATAAAAGAAAAAAATAATTTTAGATTTAATATGTTAAATTTTAAATGAATATTCAAATAAAAAATTCATCATTGTGGGGGGAATATCCTCTCATGATGTATAATCTAAAAACATTCATTTTGTACTTTTTATAAATGTCTCAAAGAACCATGTTATGTAAGTGATTAAGTAAACAATTCTAACAATTTTTTTACTAGATAAAAATCAGTAAAAGTTAATTTAAATATAATATTTTAATATTAAAAACCTTTTTTGAAACCATTTTAGAAATCCAATAATGTTAATAAAAATATAATTTTAAGGGAATCTCAAGAAAGAAAATTGTTTTAAATGAAATCCAGTTATAAACATTATATCCTCAAAGTGAGAATTAATAAAATAAATCAAATATGTGTATTTTATGTAAATATAAATTAAATAAGTTGAAATTTAAGATACACCGAACTAATTTCACAAATAATATTAGTATGAAATATTCATCAAATTAAAATTTTAACCCAGTGAAAAGAAATTGGAATAATATTTTCCTTAAAACATTGTAATTAGAAGAATAATATGCTTTCATAAAAGTAATAATTATCAAATGTAAAATTTATTAACATGAATATTATCATATAAATGATAATATATATAAATTTTCAGTATATAATCCACTATCATTGAAGAAGGGGTGAAAATTTATTTTTCTCACAGAAATAGAAGCAGGATGAGAAATCCTTCACCCAACACTTTCATTTAGTGTAGTGTTCATTAACATTTGTGTAATGGTTTTAAAAAAGCTATTATTTCATAAAAGTACTATATTTGTATTTAAAATACCTTATATGATCATTTTATAACATATTACCACCCATTTATTAATAATATTTCATTATTTTTATTTTTTGGGTGTGTTTATTTCATGGTTCCACATTAGGTTCATCTACAAATTATTATGGTTTTTATTTTAAAATGAATAAAAATATAGTAGTGAAATGAAATGGTATTAATTTACATAAATAGTTTTAAATATATGCATTGATCATATTTATTTTTTATATGAGTATTATTCATTTGATAATGTTATAATAATAAATGTTTAGTTTATTTTGGCAATTATTCAGAACATCATGAACTAGTCTCATTTTATTTACTATTACGAGTACATATTTTTTTAAAGAACATTAAATGAGATATAATATACCTATTAAAATATTATATAACCATAATAATTGTTTTATGTCCAGTCATGTAGGTGGTGATGGAAATCAAATAAAAACCTTAATTATGGATGTAGTTAGTCTCCATAACATGGACAATGGTTTTGTTTCGTTGAATTAGAGGTGGTAATACAAAGGATGGATATAGGATATAACATTATAAACAATGTAATATATTATATAAATTAATATGGAGTAATAATTCCAGGATGGATGGAGAATGTGAGGAGAAGGTAGAAGAAGAAAATAAATTAAGTGATTCTTTTGAGAAAATTGACAATTGAATATCACATATTTGACAGAAACATGAGGATAGTGGATTTGGAATTTTAGCTATGAGAAAAAAGGCATGTAGAGAGTGATAAGGAATATTTTGGGTTTATATTTTTAGTTCATCTTGTCTTATTAGTTGAAATGGGTTTGTGAGGATTTGTATTTATTCTTGGGGGAGCGATGGGTTTAAATGATTACAATAATTATTATTTTGAAATTTAAGAAAAAACATTAAGGTGGAATTAATTTCCAAATTTTTTTTAGGAAATTATTATGTTATGTTCTACATTGGGTTGATAAATTCCTCAAAACCAAATTAATTTTTATATATTGTTTTATTTTAATCCTTTAGATTTTTACCTTTAACATGTTTCATTATTTTACCTCTACATCGGTAAATATTTTTTTACCATGGTGATTTTTTATACCTAAAAAATAAAATGGCCATAAAAACTGTTTATAAAAATATAATTCAAATACATTAATCCATTTTACCAAATTAAATTTACATAAATTAAAAAATAATAATAAAATTTAGTCTCGTATATAAAATAAAAAGGATGGGTTTTTTAAGTGAAAAGTTCAAATAATTGAAATGTTTTTTTAACAATTTTCATTGTGAAAGTGATTTAAATACACTAAATTGGTTTTATTGATGAATTATTGAACTAATTATTTCTTAAAACTAATTTTAATTAATATTTAACAAAATAAATAATTTAGAAAAACAATCCACTTTTAATTAAAATTTAGTGATTTTCACTACTTTTTGAAGAATGAATCTCCTCTATAAAATACCAAAATTTCACGATAATTTAATTTGATATTATTATTCCATAAAATGAAGTTAATTTTTTCATATAAAACATATAGATGTGTAATAATATTAATTTAAATAGGTTTATCATCAAGAGGTTACACAACTGCCTTTTTAAATATATAGCTTTTTTGCTTAACGAAATTATCCGTATCTTATGCCTATAAAAAAATTTATGAATTTTAAAAAAATTCAACAAGTATATAAAATATAATTTTAATAAATAAATTACATTAATATTGGTCAATTTAATTACTTATGATAATATTTCTATGTGGTAATAAAAATAGTTTTTTGAACCACATCATTTTTGTTCAATTGGGTTAGATTTTTTTTATAACTAATTTGTGACCAATGAATTAATTTTATAAACACGTGAAAGATATATATTGTTAAACACATTCATTAAATCAATTACAATGGCTAGGTTAAAACTATCACAATTAAACCATAATATTTAATCGTTTGATTAAGCTCGGTGTTCTGGCTAATGTAAGCTATCAATAAAGTTGAATTTGTTTAAGAAGTGACATAGAATGAAATCATGTTGTGGTGAAATTATGTAATAATAATTAATAATTTTATTTTAAAATCATATAATATTTATGTAATGAATTTTTATTATATTTTGTTTTATTTAGGTATTTTATGTGAATTTAAATTGGATAAACATAATCAATTAATTGATTAAATCTCCCATAATTTTTTTAATATAACATTTTTGTATTTATTTTACAGTGGTAGTCAAAGTGGTAAGGTTTTATGCCTCAATTTCATTTTAATGAGAATTTTTTATACACCAATTTACATTAATGATTTTTTAATCATTGTATAAAATATACCTTTAGTTTTATTATCATGAATTTTCCCTAATGTTTTCTAATAATTGAATTATTTTCTAATAATTGATATTAAAAAAAATTAAAATGTCCTTAAGAAATAATAAATTCATTTCTGTATTCTGTTGAAAATGCACACTCTACCATATCAATGTTTTCTAAAATTATTTTCAAAAATTATTTTCATATTATATAATGATTCATAAAATTAATTTTTAATCATAGTTTACTTTGTAAAAATGATCTCAAATTAAGATTTTCTTTTTTTCCAAGAGAGGTAATTTTGTACGTTTTATTAATGATTTAGAATGAATATTTTTTCTTGCGTACTATCGATGAAAAATGTTTTCCATCAATCAAGGATACTCATTATATTAAATATTATATTATATTTTTTAATGGATGCTTTCCAAGAAAAATATTTTACAAATACTATATAAATATTTATTTTTTAAAAGTTATTTCAAATGTGGAAATTGTATTTTCGTATAAAAAATTTATAATTATATTTTTTTATTTCTTTACATTAATGACAAAACTATTTATCATAGTTACTGTATACATCATTTATTTTTTCATAATACTAAACTTACTAATTCCGATGTGGGTTTATGATTAGTTTGAAAAGGGAAAGTATTGATATTCATATTCCTGATTAGCTTTTGAGTAGTCATTTTTCCCTTAAAACATTCAATTTTTTATGATAATTTTTCATTGGTCATTTAAATTATCTTAAATATACATATTTTCTGATGGATATTATTATTTATTAAACCGTATATAATTTATAAATATGTTTTTTATAAGGAAGTTTCATTGATTGAAGAGTGAAATTTTGATACATCATATTCATTATTCATTAGCAAAATATGATAATGCATAATGTTTTTATATTTTATTGATCATTAAATATTGGAATAATGAATTAACCATGGGGTGATAGGTGTGTCTAGATTAAATTCATCCACCTGATGCATCGATATTATTATGAGTTAAATCACTTTTCTAGAAAAATTATATGGGTTTTTGGCATATACATAATCATTAGTTAAACTATATTGGTGCATGGTTCAGATGGTATAGATATCATGGTGTTCGAGGTCAACATGTAAAATAGTATTCATTTCCTTAATTGATAAACTAGTTTTTAATATCCATGATAATTTTTCTTTTATGATATTAATGTATTCTTTTCATTTTATTTTTTTATATTAAAGATAATGTGTTTCACTAATTTGTGATTCCATATTAATTATTCCTTATTTAATCATGATACCTACTGGTGTTTATAAACCATATTTTTCTTTTTATCTCACACTAAATGTGTTTCCTTTCACCTTGATATGAAAATCAAATCTATGAATGTATTCAAAGAAGTAGAATATTTACATTCATTATATTGTATTTAATTTTTCTGTTGTAATGTTAGATCCAAATATGTATCAAATTTACCAAGACTACTAAGTTATCGATTCATTTGAAAATTGATTACATGTATATAATTTCAATACAAAAATAATACCATTTTATTTGGGGTACAAGGGTTACTGTATTTAAAAAACCCATCTTAGGTATTTAAAAAACCCAAGAACTCTTAATTATTTAACAAAACTAACCCATCTCAAGGATTTAATAGGTTATACCAATTGTAGGAATTTAATGGACCCAATTATTCTTACAGATATAACACAATAAAAATATATTATGGGTATAACAAGCCTATCATTTCTCAGGTATTTATAGGATCCAACATATTTCAGTGATTTAATATATGAAACTAATATCGTATTTAATTGACCCAAACCATAAAAATTGATATCACAAACTCATTTATGTCACATGAAATCCATCCTTCAGAATATATGAAAAACCCCATGGAATGATAATGTATTTCATATAATTACAAATAGAATATCATAAAAATGAAATATAATATTTTGAGGGAATGATTCTAATATTTAGTCACCCAACTGGTATATTTTGTAATGAAATTTTGACATTGATTGATTAATCATTACTCCAAATAAGATACATATTTTATATAAATAAGAAATTTGATAATATTATGAGATACTCTCAAAAATGATTTTTAATAATGTATCATAAATAGTTTTTTGAAATACCACGATAAAATAAATAACTTAAATGAAACATTGAATAGGAATAATTTATATTTCAACATATGAATAATAGTTTATAAATGTTATGACCATGAAAATAAACTCCTTCTTAGTAATTTAAAATAACAATACTGAAATACACAATATTTCAAATACAAATTAATTATGATTTTAATAAGTGATAGAAGAAAATATGAAGATATAATTTGATAAAAAAATTAATCACAAAAATAATAGAAAACATTAATAGAATCAAAGAATATAGATATTGAGGAAATAAAACATTTTTTGAGGGTTATAATTATTTTTCATAACATTTCATTTTTATAATGAAATATATTCAAAAAAATATGAATATTTTGTTTGAAAATATTATATAAACCTTATAAATATTTAGTGTATTAAACGAATTATTTATGTAGAATAAAATGAGAATCATATAAGAAAATATTCATGGGAGAAATAACTATGACTTCATGAAAATAAGGATGAATCGGCAAATACCTTCCCACACTAGTGACATTTAATTCAGATGAAATTAATATAGTACTTGATATGAATATTTAAATCCTTTTAATTTAATTATATTTATCCAAAAAAAACTCCACTTTCCTGAATATACACCAAAAATACTAAAACATGTGGTTAATATGAAATATTTATCATGGATTGAAAATTGAAATGAATAAACCCTTAACTTGTATTAGTGCTTGGTTAGAAGTGATCTAAAGTCATGCATGAAAATAATAAGCATCTTAATTTTTTTTCATTCAAGAAATTCTCCAACTATATTATCATATATAAACATTAATTATAAAAATATATTATACATTTATAAATTAGTTGTTGTGTATGTTCATAGATTAATGTTTGTGATTTTGATTATTTCACTCATGACTTATAATGTTGATATAAATACTTATTACCAAATACCGTGTTAATAATTCATAGGTTCATGTAGTAATTTTAATACAAAATATATAATGATTTACATTTTTGTAATTTCATTTTATGAATATTTTAGTTATAATCTATGAAGATGAAATCTGTGACTTAACTTTTTTTTATATTTTTTAACAAAAAGGAGGCATATTAATATCTTGATATAAATTAATAAAATGACTAATATATATATATATATAATATTGATATGGAAATAAATATAATTTTTAATAATTAAATATATACTATTTACCATCCATGTAAGGGAGTTATCAAAAATCAAAAATTTCATTAATGGTTGTGGTATTCCACATATAACTTGAATGGAGTTTTCATTTCCCCTTGGATGGGGGAGATTGATAATAATTCTTTCATAAATATAATAAAATCATAGAATACAATTACACTGATTTCACTATATTAGTAGGTTGATAACATATTTTTTTGGATGTTGGAATTTAATGATAGGGAAAAATATTTTATATAGTTGATAACACTCACGTTTGGGACTTGAATCATAATTTAAAAAATTTCATTGAAATTAAGTACATAAGAAACAATCAATTGACTAGTGTCTTCAAAAGGTGTTATAGATATCTATGAGAAGTAAACATAGTATATTATCAGGTTAATTATATATGATAATTATATATTTAGGTTAGTGGAAGTGATATTGTTTAATAAGTGTAAAATAGCTAATTTCCATAGAAATTAACATTAGGTGAAGGGTCATATATGAAATGTCACGGTTATAAGTTAGCGAAGTTATGAAATGTTGACGAGACATATGGGATTTCAAATTAATACTTATAAAATTTATTATATAATTTATATAATTCATGTACTCATAACAATATTCAAGACATGGTAAATTTAGCTTTGTTAAATATTTACTATGGTAATTATTGTTTTTACTAAAAATAGAAGATGAACCTCATTATAAAACATTGACATTAACAATGCTAATAGTTTACCCATTTCATCTAATTTAATTTCTAAATAATATATTAATAGATGATTATTTAAGAAATATGATATATGGAAAAAACTATTTGGAGATAAGTCAATTTTGAAATAATTACTTTTTATATTTTTATTTCCTATCAATTATCAGTCAAATTATTGATAATATCTTAAATTATGAGTTTGAAAATTATATATTATTAATCAGGTTAAAGAACTAAATTTTAATTTTTAATATATAAATAGATATTACTTTGTAATAATCAATTATTTTAGAAAATATATTTTATAACAGAAGAATATATTTATCTTAGAAACATAATTTAATGATAAAAAAATTACCATATTCCCAAATTGGGATATTCCGAATAAAAATATAGCAATAATTTTATTAGACAAAATTTTTGTACAGATAAATTTTATTTATATATGAGTTCATAAAAAATTTAAATATACATTTTTAATACATGATTTTCATTTATTAGTGTAACATTCGTTATAAAAACTAATGTATTTATTTTCTTATATATATAATAAACACATGTCATTAAAAACATTTTATTAATAGTGATTAATTGTATTAGTAAAATTGATTTTTAACACATAAAAAATTGTTTATTGAATAATATAACTTTTAAATAATATTTTCCAATTACCATTAAACATCCTTATTTGAGTCCAACCAATTTATTTTTTTTAATTCCTTGTTATGAAAATATTTCATTGAATTTTACAAGTATATCACATTGTCCCTTAATAAAAATATTATAATATTTTTCTTCATTATTATATGTGAATTATTTAATTTAAAATTTTTGACCTGAAAAGACCAAATTCTATTTAACTATCTGATATAAGTATATCAGATCCCTATATTTCCAATGAAAATATTTAATATTGTTAAAAATTTCCCCTTTATATATACATAGAATACATCAATAAAATAATATATATTTTTTATTAAATTCTCTTTAGAAATCCTATAATACCACTATTTCATATCCTTTATCTATAGTTGTGATTTACATTAGGATATTCATGGTAAACTAATAAGAAAACAAAAATGTAATTCTCAAGTACTTTTGATTTTATTTCTCTTAAACTTTTCTAAATGATTTTTCTTATTATCTATCCATAATGAATTCATGATTATCCTATATTATAACATTATACTGCTATAAAATATTTCATTTTATGTTTTAATTCTTTATTTCCTTGGAAATTATATATCTATTTTCTTGATTTTAAAAACTAAAATCACACATTGTTACATTATCCCCAAACTTTATAAATTTTTTCATTGAAATATTAATTATATTTAACTTATGAAACTAGTTGAGTGTATCCATAAGATAGAAATGATTGAAGATATATTTTCTAGTGAGGTATTATTTATATTATCAAATAGAATACTTGAAAATCCTTATTTCTTTCCAAATAGACATGCCTTTATATTTTAATTTATCTCAACCATTTGAACCTAATTTTCTTATTTAAAATACATGAAGACTTATACTTTTTAATTATTATATATAAAAATTCATTGAATGTCTTGTGATATATTGGTATGTGTAAACTATTTGTACATATAAATACCAAAATGTTAGATTAACAAGATGATTTTTTATTGATGAATGCATGGAAATAATTACTATGGGGAAAATTTCCTTTTTGTGACGGTCCATTTGTGATGACTAAACACACCCATTGTAAATACTATTTGTGTGCCTTCCCGCCAAAATGTGGGAATGGTAATTTGTAACAAGATCAATGTCCCATTAAAGATACCCTTCGTCGTGTAAAGGTAATTGTGTTTGATCTATGACCCGTCACAAATACTTTATCGGCAGGTGAGTATTTGCGATGGGACCCATCACAATTAGTTTTACAACCAAGAACTATTTATGATGGGTCCAGTCACATATACACTATCAGGATGTGATTTTTTGCAATAAGGCCTATCACAATGTGTTTTTAACTTCTGACTCAAGAATCTATTGCATGAACTATTTCTTATAGGGTTCCAATCACAAAATGTACCATTTTTACTAATCTAACAAATATATTTATATACCCCCAAAAATCATTTCTCTCCATTCACTAATTCACCTCTAATTTAATCAGTTTTTTCATTCATATAGAAGTATAATGTTTCATAGGGAATGAGATTTTGATGTTCGCGGCACACAGAAGCTATATTTTTGATGTATTAATTTAATGGTTTAAATTTTTATTTTATTAGTTTAATTATATATCAATATAATTAATTAGATGTAACTAGAGTCAATTAGAAGTAATTATTTATAATTATAATTAATTATTTATAATTATAAATCATATTTTATATTTAATAGTAGTTATTTTAGATTAGTAATATTTATTCTTAATTTATTGCAATATTTTTAATTAAAAAGTAAATAGTTTTAATTTGCAGAAATTAGTTTTAATTAGTAGTAAATACCTACAATTATCAGTGATTAGTAATAATTTATGGTAATTAGTAGAAGAAACAATAATGTTATTTTAATTTGCTGTAATTAGTAAAAATTAGAGATAAGAAAATATTTTAAATTAGTGTTAATTAGTAAAAAAATTGATAGATCATTATAAAAATTAGTTATAATAAGTTTTCAGTTGTAGTAATTTGCAATAAATAGAAGTAATTAGTAATAATTAGTGGTAATTAGTAATATGAAATGGTAATTTGTTGAAATTAATTTTAATTAGTAAACATTAGGGGTAATTATTAATAATTAATGATAATTAATTAAAATAGTGGAAAATAGAATAAATTAGTGGTAAATAGTAAAAAATTGAAATAAATAAATATAATTAATATATTTTGCAGTAATTATTAAAAATTACTAGAAATTGGTAATAATTATAGTAACAAGTAAAAATTTGTTATAAACTAATAATAATTAAAAATAATAAGTGATAATTATCAATAATTATTGATAGTTATTGGTATTTAGTAATAATTAGCCTTAATTAGAAATAATTATTGTCAACTAGTAATAATTAATATGAAATAGTGATAATAAATATTAAATAGTGATAATTAGTGAAATTTAGTGATAATTAGTGATAATTATTGATAATTAGTGATAATTAGTGACAATTAGAGATAATTTGTGATAATTTGTGATAATTTGTGATAATTTGTGATAATTAGGGATAATTAGTTATAATTAGTGATAATTGGTGATAATTAGTGAGAATCAGTGATTATTAGTGTAAATTAATAATGCTCAGTAAATATTTGTTAAAATTAGTAATAAAGAGTAATAATTAATTATAATTAGTACTAATTAGCATTGATTTTTAATAATTGGAATTAATTTGTAATAATTTTTCAAATTATAACTAATTAGTTATATTTAGTTATATTTAGTGATAATAGTAATAATTAGTGATATTAAACAATAAATAGTAAAAATAAAAGATTCTTAGTAATAAATAGTATTAATTAGTAATAATTTCTGACAATTAGACAAAAATAGTGATAATTACAAATAATTAGTAAAAACTAGTAAATGTTTTTGGTAATTAGTTATAGTAAGCTGTAATTATGGATAATTAGTCGTGGTTAGTAATAATTAGTAATGATTAGTAATAACTTGCAAAGAATATTAATGATTTGTGGTAATTAGTTATAATTAGTTATAATTAGTGATACTTAGTGATAATTTGGGATAATTCATGATAATTAGTGATAATTTTTCATAAATAGTCTTAATTAGTCATAATTTGTGATAATTAGTAATTATTATGAATAATTTGTGATATTAAGTAATAATTAGTTTAAATTAGTGATAATTAAAATTAAATATTAATATTTATTGATAATTAATGTAAAATAGTATTAATTAGTGTTAATTATTAATAATTAGTGTAAATTAGTAACAATTAATGTTAATTTGTGATAATTACTAATAATTAGTAATAATTAGTGAAAATTAGTGATAATAATTGACAATTAGGGACAATTCATAATAATTAATGATAATTAGTAATAATTAGTTATAATTAGTAATAGTTGGTGATTTTTTTTAATAATTAGTGGTAATTAATAAAAAATATTGGGAATTTGTCATAACTAGTATTAAATAGTAATAATAAGTGATTATAAGTAATAATTAGTAATAATTAGTATTAATTAATGGAAGTTAGTTATAATTAACAAAATGTAGATATAATTAGCTTTAATTTGCAATTATTAGCCTTAATTTGTAATAATTAGTTGTAATTTGTAATAAATATTAATAAATAGTAATAATTAGTAATAATTAGTAGTAAATAGTAATAATTAGTTGTAATTAATTAAAATTACTCGTAATTAGTAATGATTAGTTATAATTATTGATAATTAGTAACAATTAGTAAAAATATGTAATAATTAGTGGTAATTAGAAATATTTAGTAATAATTATTAATAATTTTTAAAAATTAAGGTAATTAGTAAAAATTAGTTGAACTAAAAAATAAGTCACTATTATAAGTTAATATTAATGGTAATTAGTAAAATGAAGCTATAATTAGTAAATCAACAATAGTAAATAAATAAGAACTATAAAATTTACTTGTAATTTCAATTTTTAATTTTATCCCTTTTTTCATTGAATTTTTCTTATATCATTTAAATCATAAAAAAAATTATTAATTTTTTTTTAGAAATATGCATCAAGGAAGTTAGCAAAAATAATTATTATATGATCATGATAGGTTAAATATTCCCAATAATCTAAACTATTTTGGTATAAATCTAGTATATATTGAGGGTGTTGAAGCTTTTTTATCATTTTCCTCATCAAAATTTGAATTATTTTAAAAGGGGACAATAAAGTGTCCATGCATGAAATATGATCTGAGGATATTTCCCACATTTGAAAATGGTACGGTTAATCTATTGAATTTTGGTTTCTGAAAAGATTATGTTTTTTGTATCAAGATGGTGAAGGATTTCCTAGAGAAGATACAAATAATATTATTGTAGATTCATTTTGGTTTCAAAATTTTGTAGATGATGTGGCTGGTACATCATTTCAATAAACTAAAACTCATGGTGATATTGATTTTACCCATGAGTTTGGACCATCTAAAATTTATTAGTTGTTGACGTCCATAGAGGATGCATTGTATCCTGGTTTCATGATAAGAAAATTTGATGCAGTTGCAAAATTTCTAGAAATTTAATCAGATAATGGAATTTCTAATAGTTGTTTTGGTCAGCAATTCAATTGTTTAAAGCACTACTACCTAAAGAAAATGTGTTTCCAACAAATTTCTATGAGAGAAAAATGCTAGTTTTTAATTTGGGTCTTGGTTATCAAAAGAATCATTATCATTCAAATGATTACATTTTGAATTATTATTCGATGGAGGTGATGATATTTTTGATGTAACAAGTGTCTTTGGAATAGAAAGAGATAATGAAGATGAATCTCTTATTGAAATTGATGATACTAATGTGGGAATTTGAGGATATTGACACTGTTATATATATGATGATCAAATAATTTTGTTTTTATGTTGGGTTCTCTTCCCCAGACCTGTAGTAGATTGGATATAGAGGATTCTCATAGGATCCATTAATTTATAAAAACACGATATTGTTTATGTTAAGGGAGGTTGGAATTCCATAATAAAAATAATAATGAAAATATGATGTTGTAATACCTAATGAAAAGACATATGGTATAACATCTAACCCTCATACTGATGGTGTTTTGGTGATGACTCGATGGGTCACAGTCTATCAAGAATGGTAATTCCTGGCCCGATCCACGAGCTACCATCATGTCATCAAATTGACCATACATGTGGATGTATGTTTAGTTATCTATTTTACATAGTTTTCATTAATTTATTTTACTTAGTTATCATTAATTTATTTATATACAAATTGCGTAATTATATGTTCTCTTTTTTGACATCTTTTTTCATATATAATTTGGAAATGTATGTAATATATTGTAGAATTATTGTTCAAGGGAATGGCTTATGTGGGATCAGATAGCTATTGATGTTCAACACCACATGTTCAATCATCATATGGTATGTAAATAAATAATAGTTATTGTGATATGTATTTAAATAATATCTTGATATTATTAATTATTAATATGGTTTAATATATCTATTCAATGATATCATGTGGGACTCTATCTTAGAGGCATGGGAGGGCTGTATGCATGATTCTTTCAGAAAATATTTTAACTACATGAGTTGGAAAAAATGAAGAATGAGGGTGTCAATGAATATTATCTGTATTGCAACACCAACTCACCATATTACATTCCATCTTTGGTTTGGGATGTATTATGCTCATACTAAGTGGGAGATACTTTTCAGTGGAGAGAATCATCAGGTCGGTAGAACTGTGGGAGATAAAAGGCGATGAATCGAGCTGGTAGTCATACATTTAGTACACTTGAACAACATTTGTTAAGTACCATTCTTAAAAATTTATATTACAGTAAACGTAAATTATTTATTTTATAATCATATATGCAGTCGAACAACCAGATATTGTAAATTTTTATGTTTATAGGAGGTTGTATAGTGATCCTGTCACTAGAGAGATTAGAGGCGATCACCTATAATTTAATTAGAGTTTGAAAACTAACTAAAAGAAATATTTGAACTACAATATTTTTAAATTATAATTAATGGAGTTATATTAGTCTACAGAGTCTCCAAAATAGGATGAGAATTAGGTCGAGTCTGAGGATCAATCCTAGAGTGTAGTACGATTTGATGATGCAACATGGATGATGAAATCTTAATATGCTTTTCAGAAAGGCTTTGTTGTTTGTATCAGCACTGAACAGATGCCTGTGAGTTATTATGGTACTGTAGTGATGCCTTTGTGTAGCATGAGAGGAGGTCATGTAGAGTCATCATTGCCTATTGCACAGTATGAAGAGCAGTTACAAGATCAGGGTGAGATTATAGAGACCATTGATAGAGAGAAATAAGAGCTCCGTTGATTTCCAAAGTAATAATAGGAGGAGATTCATCTATGGTTGGTGTAGCGTCTCGAGCTGACAATGGATTACATCCAATGTGTGACTTATTGTTTAGGGATGGAGTTCCCTCCCCAAACATCTCTAGCTCATCCAAACGATCCTCTTCATTAGTGATTACTATAATTTTTTGGATAAAATTTTAAATGTAAATATTTTTTAATTTTTTTAATAATATATATATTTCGAATTCTATATAGTAATTTTTTTTATATTATTGTGAATATTGTGTTGTTTATTATTATATTATTCTATTATTATTTTATTATGACACTATTTATTTAATATATTTATTATTTTATTAATTATTATTTATATTATTATCATTATTATTTATTATTTATTAATATTTTCTAATATTATATGAATATTGTGTTTTGTATAATTTTTTAATTTTGTAATTTTTAAATTTATAATTTTTTATTATTTTATTTATATTTTTAAAATTTTATTAAATTTTTTATTTTTTATATTATATTTTTATAATCATTATTATTAGTATAATTAATTGAAATTATATTAATATATATATATTTATTTGTTACGTTTTTTGTGATGGGTAATTAATACGACTAAAAATAAATACTTGTGACATGCCCATCACAAAAGGGATCTTTTTAAAACCACGATCAACTACTTATGATGTGATGATCTCCCGTCAGAAATGAATAGTATCAAATGCTTCAATTTCTAGTTGTGTATATATTGTATTTCATACTGACCCGCTTTCAGCTATATTTTGATGGAAATCATATTAAAATAATGTTTTTGTAATTTTATACTGAATTTATCGATGTGTTATTCTTCATCTATGAATTAATACCAAATATTTTATTGAATGTAATTTTATGGGAAAAAATTTATGAATATGGAAATTAATATATTGTTTAATAACCAATGGCCAATATTTCATGTCTTCAAAGTTGATATACTTATTTACAATTTTATTAATTTCCATTTTTATTATCTATCCTGGTCTATATTATGATATTTATAGAAAATGGATATTTATCATCATAAATTCATCAAGATATGATATGTAGATTAATTTTTTTATTAAATTATTTTTACCAATAAAAATATTATAATGATCACTTTTAAAAAATATATAATCAGTATTTTATACCACAGAAAATTTTATGAATTAATAGTAGTTTCATTCAAAAGTAGTACTCTCCAATAGACCTTGATGAAGATTTTTGATCCTTAGACACAATCCCATAGTTGTATAATTTGTTAATAAAGATCAATTTTTAAAGATATGAATCAACATTCATATAAAACATTCATGACAAGAAAACAATACATCAATAGTTTTATAGTGGATAGTTAGTGTATAATTCACCATTTAATTATTATTATCAACATCTATGGTCATTATGTCATTGTCCCTACCTTGTTTCCTTTATTTTGGATGTTTATTATTCTAATAATCTATCATATCCATTGTGCTAGAGTATTAATCGTCCTAATTAAAAATTACCATACAATTTAATAATTGCAGTGTAGGTGATGTATTAGTTTGGACTATCATACCATAAATTTTATTCCTAACACATTTTATCCCTATTTGAAAATTTCATGCTCTATGCACAACCATTATGCACTTGAAATATTTTTTAGTTACTGTTAGGATGTATTTTAGGATCTTCTCCCCACAAATATTGTAATGTAGGAAGTCTAATCATATTTTATCTATGGTCCTCGTTACACTAACATCGTTGAAACACTATTTTCCTCTAATTTTATTATTTTATATTTCAAAAGGATCAGTTTTTTAATCACATATTGATACTATTGTGTAATCACTATAAAATGATTTTCAATGTCATTTTATGTCTTATTTGGATTCCCAATTGAACAATCATTGCAATTTCCATAAAAAATATTAACTTGTTTCCTCTAACCACCATTAATTATATTAACCTAAATATTATTACTATATGAAAAAATTAAATACATTATTGGAATCTATGAACATATAAAAAGAAACACATAGATGATGTGCATACCCTATATTATAAAACTATAGGGTCCAGTCTAGGTTATCAACTTTCATATATCTATTAATTCCTTTAACGAAACAATTTTAATATTTTATGATAAAATTAAATTTAAAAACATTATAATTGTTTATAAATATTTTTTGAACGATCCAAATTATATCTTCAGAGAGTGCTAATCCAGGTTTACAACTAAGATCATCAATTGTAAAACTAATAATGATCAAGTCAATTCAATGATATTCTTTTTTATGGTTATTACTGTGAGGTTCATCTAACCCATATCGTGATTACCTTGGTTGTGTCATGACAAGATGTCATTTTTTATAAATTACACTCTCTATTTCACAAACATTTAATGATGTTTTCTTATATTTTGATTTATCGTTATTGTATTCAATGTTGTTTTCCTATCCTTATCATGATAAAATAACTAATACCTACACTGATACTAACATCATCATCCTAGACACACAATCCAATGTTTGGTGAAAAATAATCACATCCATCTTACAATTTATAAGATAAAAATTAATATTACCCAATAAAACTGTCATCAATTAACATATCATCCTAGTATATATGACATAAATTTCACAAATAAAATTATAATTACATGAACAAAAATTCATAGTGGTATTATTGACTATTAACATAAAAATATTATTTAACATAATTGTGAGCATTTCACCCAACACTCACCTCATTATAAATCAATAATGAGATATCATATGTTATACTCATCTATAGAAATTGGGGAATAGAAATAATTTCAATGTGGTGTTCAGAAAATCGTAGTAAGGGAATAAATTATTAACATTACATAAAAGATTAAATAATAAGTATAAGAAATCATAAAAATGGGATAAATATATGATAAAATTAATGTGGAACATTGAGAGTTATTCAAATAAAAAAGTACCTGTAATATTAAATGAAAAGACATATAAAAAGGAATAATGAATTCGAATCATGATAAAATAATCATTTAACCTGGAAGAAAAATGTATTCAAATAATATATTAATGTGTAAAAAGAATAAGAATAGGAAATCATAACATTCTAATCATATCTAACTATAATAATGATTATTCACATTGATTATAAACATAGTAAACTAATACCATTGTATTTTTGAAATGTTTTATAACATTTTTAATGAATTTTATTATTTTTAAAATTGTTCCACATGAATAAATTAAATCATTTGAAGTGGTTTATTTTAATTAAAATAATTACTATATAGTATTATATGAGAAATTATATGTTTAAATTTTTTTATTCTGGAAATATATTTTTTAGAAGTTTTTTTAACTCTTATGGATTTCTTGGGGACAATATTAGGAAAAGAAGATCCCTAACATCACACATGAGGATTTTAATCACAACATAATGGAATGTGAAAAATATAGTAAGAGTATAAATCTAATTCTGTAAAGGTAGATAGTTATCCATATGTTCCATATAATGACCACACTAGATTCATAAAGGCAGTTTAGTACAACTATGAAAGTGTAAGAGGATGCTATATTAAATTAGTCAAAACACTTCATAATGGTAGCCATATACTTTTTATGGGTTCCCAATTATTTCAACCACTCTGTGAGGGTAACTTATTGATTTATATGGTTGTACAAAGGTATATACCTATTTTATAAATGTAAACATATTCTCATTAAGGGTTGATGAGTGTTGAATAATAGAATGATAGTAGTGTGAAATGGTATCCCCATATTACCAATGATTTGTGTAAATTAATAATATTTTTCATAAGGTTTTGTAAGGGTCCTCAAGGATAAAAATCATTTTTAAGGGTTTTCATACCACTATTTATAGGATTATATGTCATTGATATTATTGTAATGTTATAGGGGGTCACCATGGAAGCTAAATATAGAGATGTGAGGTATTGGAGAATTCACAATATCCATTCCCCTGGAATGATAGGCATCATGGATACTTATGGAGGTAAAATAGAATAAGAGTGACATAATTTAAGGTATTATTAACACCATGATGATTCCAATTGTGGTAGAATTGGGGTTTCAAAAATTTTGGAGCTTCTCTAATGAGAATGTTGACTATGTGGTATCTATTTATAGGCATGCATAGAGGATTGAAAGTAGTTTTCTTTGGTTTTTTTCCATTCCATAGTGTTTTCTACACTTGAATTTCAAATATTCAAATTATATGTGATATCCATGTTGATAATTATATCGATTTTTGAGAATAACATCAGTAATAAAGAATGAAACATTGATCAATAATAATACATCAATAAATACTAATGGAGATAAATTTAAATTCATTAACTATAAATAATAGGGTGTTTCACATTACAAAAAATATTTTATGCACAACTAGTGGGTAGGTTTTTATTTTCCTTCCATATGAATGTTTTGTGTAGTTTTATTTATTATGTAATTCTTACTTAGTTTTTATTATGGAGACTCTTCCTTTCCTATTTTTGTATATCTCCATTCCTTTTCCCTAACTTATTTTCTTAGACTCTCAATAATGAGTGACTGACCTAAGGAATTACATTGATAAATGTTTTTTATTTTATCTAATTATTATACATCAATAATTTCTGTTAATATAAATTTTTTTGGGGGTGTGTGAGTTATTTTCTTATGATAGGTTTGGTGATCATCCACTAATCTATTATAAGCCTTTCAACCCCATTATATTATGTAACTAACATTTATTCCCCCATAAATTTTGGAAATTAAATATTTATATAATTATGTTATGTTTTTTTCCAGTGATGAAATGGCATATGATAGAGTCAGATCAAGTAAGGTTGCACTCCATCATTGAAGGTATTTAATTAACATTCATTATAAAGGGATTTGATTTTTGATATTTTAAAGAAGTATCATTGCCTAGAAAAACATCACACCCATTAAATTATGGGATATTAATTTCATAACTAGTTATGAAATAGAATTTAAGATAAATTATTGGAAAATAAAGGAACCCGGTATCCAATCCTTAGAAAGAGAATTTTTTAAACATCCATCAATCTATTTTGAATCATCTTTATGGTTTTATGTTTTCATTTATTACATTTAATATATATATATATATTAAAATAAGGAAATACCCAAATATAAAAAATTTAGGTTATAGATTTTGAGTTATTGAGTGTGAAATCTATTAAGAGAGACCTACCTGGTTAGGCACTGTTATCCACTAGGAAAAATTAGTTGTTTTTCCAATTCCCTTTGATAGATGTGTCGAAACTTGGTTCTTTTGATAGGGAGCCAAGAAGTACTATGATCATTTTTTCAGTTCCTATTTTATATAATTTATATTGAATTTTAAAAAATATTTTCAATGATGTATTTAAATCAAGATGATTATTCATGGATGGCTTCCCCACTAGGGTAATATCAAGAATAAGATGTTGAAGATGATATAAATAACAAGTCACAATGTATTATTTAGAAGCAGTTGGAGATGAAGATCAAAAAGGAAAAAATAGATTATGTGTTCCAATAGAAACTTAAACTTTGACATTAGATAACAATGGGAGATATTTTCCCATTAATCAATCATGTTTATGAAACATTGAAGAAAATATTAGAGATTTATAAAGAAAAATTCTACCTAACTCAACCACTACTAGGGGATATTTATGAAGAATAAATTTTTTCTAAAGTATCAATGGGAGATCAACAAGATCAATATGACTTCTAGATTTTAGTTGTAATTCAATAATATCTCTCTAAATTTAATAAAATAGATTCATTTACACCATTATATCTCTCCCTTACATTAAAAGTGGAGTAAACAACCCAAACGGTGGAATTTAAATAGAATATAGAGGATATTGGATTCCTTATTCTACCATGTGATATTAAAATCCAAAAGTTTATTTTCCAATGATTCTTTAAATTATGTTAAAAAAACCGTGGAAGATTATATTTTCTTGAACATGATCTCATCTATTATTTTTGACACTAAATTTACTATAACCCAACACTATAAATAAAATTCATATTTTTCCTGCTCATGTTTTTTCATAGACAAAGATTATAACCCCATGGATTATCTATATGAAGAAAATATGGTGATCCAAAAAATGCGATGAACATTTACTTGATGGATTCCACGAGGAGACCTAAGTATTTTTGCATGTAGAAATAAATACACATGTTGTTTACACTATAATTGAAAATTATGTTGTCAATTACTTAAGATCTAATTTTCTCTTGATAAAATTACATTATATCCATCTATTTGATTATTACATTTATGAAAAATGTATTATGAAACCATAGAAGAGATTATAATAAAATGTTCATGTAGAAATTGAGAAGAATGGTGACTCGTACATTATCCTTCCTCCTACAAGAAATCTATGTCTCATTTTAAATAAGCTGTATTTCATATAATATATCAAATGATTTCCTACCAACATGGAAGAAGATGTGAAGGTTTTAAAGTTGATGTTTTGTTAGATCAAATTAGAGAAACTCCACCAACTATTAGACACTATATATATGTTTTTACAACTCTCATGGATGTAGTAAAGACCTAGGGGCCACATTGGGGACCATAAGAATAATTATGTTTATTTAATTATTACTGATATATGAATTTATATTTAAATTCCTATTTCAGAAAAAAGGTTATGTCATTTATTAGGATTTCTCCCAATCCTCATCAATTTTTTAGAACACTATATTGTGGTCCTCACTCTTCAATTATAGGTCCTTCATGTTGATTACAGAAGGAATCACCCAAAAAATAGGAATTTAGATTTGATATTCAACTAAAAGGTAGAAAACTATTTAATTCATTATATTTTAACTCCCTATATTTGAAAATAAATTTCTTATATTAAATATATAATTTCAATTCTTATACTTAATGGGTTTTTTATAGTTGAATGATATAGGAATCATGGATTTCATAATAATTAATTAATTCTATGTTTTATATTTCAGTTATAATGATATTTAATGAGTAATATGGACAATTAATGATAAGAGTAAAAAATGATTGTTTGGTGAATCACATACTAAGAGAATTTATTGATTCATGTAAATGAGATTTCTCTTCAATTAAAATTATTTGATTTTAGTAAATTCATGAGAATTGATTTTTTATTAACCACTCCATGTGTGATTTTCTAAATTCATAAGTTTAATTTCTAATTGGACCTATAGAAATAATTTTTTTTTTCCATATTGAGAAAATTTCCTGATTGATATTGGGTCATGAAACTTACTAGAACATCCATTGGAACTTTATGAAATTATTACTATTAAAACACAAAATTTGTTTTATTGAGGTATATTTATTGCTTTAGTTTATATCATTGATACTATATTTTAATTTAATCATTTTTTATCACATAAATTACATGATTTACCTTTCCATTATTGAGCCGTATTATAGGTTGGTTATCACTATTCTTACCATCTTAATGGGTTCATTCATGATATTTTATAATTGAAGTGTCGGTGTGAAAGAAGTATTATTGGAATGGGTGTGCTAAATTATAAAGAACACATGTGGTGGATCTATTTTGGGTTATTGAGAAAGGATCAAGGTAATGTTATCCGCCTCATTTCTACCTAATTTGAAATAATAAAATAATAGATTAAAAAAATAATGGGTTTGATTTTGAAAATTTAAAATTACCAATATCATACTGTTGATTTTGTCATTTGGGTTAATGTTGTTGAAATGATTTTAATTTCCAGCATAACTTTCTAAAACAAAAAAATAAAAAAAACATAATCCAAAAAATATATTAATTCCAATATTATTTAAAATCATAGTGGATTTAAATCATTCATTATAGATTATTTTCTTGATGAAAGGTACATTGATATTGGGTAGATGGTCTTTTCATGTTGGAGTGGATATTTTATTTAAAAATTTTATTGATATATCGAATTATTGATTGGTTTTATCATAATTTTAAGCCTTAAAAATTTTCAGATAAATATCTAGAAATCATAATCTTGAAAGTCATCTAAAACATAATTTAAAAGTCCATATGATTTCTTGTTTCTTTTCTCATTACAAAGTGGAAAATGCATATCAATTTCATACTTACGGAATGGATTATATTCTCTTGGTATGTGCATATCTTAAATTAAATTTATTTCTAGTGTAATGAGATATAAAAATAAGGTATTGGTAGATCATGACTTTTCATTATTTATAATTATGGATAAATAAATCTAGATATATGGAAGTAGAAGATCCAAAATCATTCAGTGTGAAAAAAATACAATTCATGGATGATAGTTCACTTAAAAAATGTGATACTAAATTGATATATTAGGATAAACCAAAAAATATATTTAACCAAATATATTTTTTTGATTTTATTTCTTTGAAATTTAAATATTTGAAGAATTTGTTCCCTTTGAGATTCATTGTTGAGATTTAATGGTTGGGGATACTCATATATCAGGAATGGAGATATATAATTCCATTATTTAAGATGATTTTTTTTAAAATTATAATAATGAAATTATTTATTACAATATATATATTCCCATGAATTAATTAATAGATTTAAATTTTGGATACATTAATTTTTAAAATCTAATTTTGATTTAAATACTTGGAAATGCATAAATTTAATGCCATACTTTGAAAAAATATTTTTTCTAGATGTTTTGAATTCTAGTTATGTATAGATAAGAGATTCGTAAGGATAAAATGATCTCTACATTTATTTTGGTGTATTTTAAATTCCATGTAATCATATTTGAGATGATTAATAAAGAATGGAAGACAATTACAAAGTGGTAATGAATCTTCCTCATGTGCATCATAAAGGTCATAAAATATGTATAAAGGTAGTGTATGTCAGTTGTGTAAGAGTAATAGGAGTTTATGAAATGACAATTTTACCACTAACTTAAGGTATCCAATCACTAAATATGGGTACCCACCGATTTACACCATTTTTTAAGGATAACCTGTGCATTTAAAAGGTTGTGAAAAGGTAGATTGAGGTTTCGTAAAGAGATATCTCAATTAATTAAGTGTAGAGAAGATTACTGTAATGTTAACACTACCAGAATTTGAGGTATTTGTAATGATCTATTTACGACGGGATCCCGTCAAAAAATGAGCTTTTGTGATGTGGTCCCGTCGAAAATAGCTCGTTGTAGAAAACAACATCATAACTATTATGTTTGGTGATGGGCCCATCAAAAATAGGTCTTTGATTATATACATTATATATATAAAAATCCGTTGGGATGGGCCCATAAAAAAAATTATTTGTGACGGTCTTGTTTTCCCATCGAATAAAGATATCTATTTATATAAGTTATATATATATCAAGACCAATTGTGATGGGACAATCGCAAAAAAATTATTTGAGATGGGCCCTTTTACCATTAAAAAAAAATTTCATAAACACACACATATATATATATATAATATTAGGGATGGGGTCCCCTCGCAAATACTGAATCATATAATTTTTATTAATAAAATTAGGATAAATTAATGAAATAAATAATATTGATGTTTTTATAATAATTAGAAAATAAAAAATATCAAAATTCTCAATATTTACAAAAAATATAAAAAAATTATAAAGTAATATTATTTTTAATAATAAAATAAAAATAATAAAAAATTCAATAGTAATAATAAATAAAAAAATTATTGAAAATAAAAAATATTAAATATTAAATTATGCAATATTCACACTAATATAAATGACAGAAACTATAAATAGTTCATATTACAAGAAATATTGAATTCAAATGTTTTTAACATAACAAAAAACAATGGGGGATATTATTCAGGATGTGGTGAATGAGATGGTGGAGATGGTGGAGGAAAGGACAACCCCATACAACAAGTCAAATAGCACACGTACTCCCTATGCTCGTGTTGCTGCTGCAACCATCGACACATCTCCTCCTCATTCTTGTAATAATGCTATTTTACTCAACGCATATCCTCCTCGTACAACAGTTGTTGCTACTTCTGTTAATGCGTCTCTTCATACTACTTCTACAAACTCTCTATATTGTCACTCTGAGCTCACAGCTGGTACTGATTCTATGAGTCGGAAGATAATTCCTATCCACGAGCTCCCCTCGAGTTGGATGCCAACATCTCAGTGGTACCATAATAAGTCCTAGGATTCCAATGAGATCTTATACCAATTACTCGACCATTTTCGAAAGCATATTGTGTTTCTTTCATCCATGCTTCCATATTAAAATGGTGGTCACACTTCTGATCAGCCATCTTAGCTTGACTCCCAAACTTTTTCTAGAGGTCATGACCTCATATGAGTCCTTAAATTCAAATTTGAAATTAAAACAGTGAAAATATTATAAAAAATTATTTTTTGAATTGAAATATACAAAATACTGACCACAATCCAAATATGGAGATCACTACTAATCTCTCCAGTGGATGGATCACTGTACATCCTCTGATAAGCGTCGTACTACATAATATCGGGTTGCTCGACATGGTATATGAATATAAAATAAAATATTTATATAATGTAATATAAAATATTTAGAAATGATACTTAACAGAATCTCTCTATGTGTACTGAATGTACGACTACCCGCTCGTTGTATCACCTCATGTGTCCCCCTAGTTCTGCCGGCCCAATGATGATCTCCTATGAAATCAACCACCCAACCAGTGTGAACATAATACATTCCAAAAATTATATGAAATTTACTCTGGTCATTGGTCTCTACACGGCTCATCAAATACCATCACTCATACTTTCATCATGGCCGTCCTTTGAAAATTGTGCAAAAACAAACAGAAATGGCCACACATGGACACCTCTCATGCCGTATGGATAACATCTTGCATGATATAATATTTGGGATACCGTAAAACCAAAAAATAAATTATAATATCACCTTATTAAAGAAATAAATTTCAAAATAAATATTTTTTATTTACGTACCATCCAATGATTGAACATGTCATGCTGCACATCAATGTAAATCTGTTCACATGTGATCCATGGCTGAGAAAAATAATTTTGCATGATAGAGCTCGCCAATCCAACAGCTACATGAGTAAAACTGTGAAAAAATAATTAATAATCAAATAATTAGAATATAAACAAATTAATGAAACCTAACTAAAATACACAGGTTATCATACATCCACGTCTGTGGATCGATTCCAAGACATGTATGATATTTTGGGATATGGTCAGTAATCAATTTTCATGCAAGACCACGCCCCCTCCACATACCCCCTAAACCGCCCGTCAGCTGAGGGTAAGATTATCCCAAATCCTTCTCATCCAAAGGTCGCTCATCCTCCTGCAACTCAAGAAAAAGATCATCATTCATCTGAAACATAAACTGATTTTTTTACCAAAAATTCAAAAATAAATATTATATATAGAGGTATATTAGTTGTGATTATAAGCATCATTAAACTATGTCAATTTTTACCTTCATCGTCGTCTTCATATCTTTCAATGTTAATATCATCATATTCTGCCTTAACATCATCAATATCCATATGAGTTTCAGTTTCATCATCTCTTATCATTTCAAATTCATTATTAACATCATAAACATCATCATCAACGTCAACCATTAATTGTGGGGTGTCATTATCAATATTCATGTCTTTTGTAAAAAAGATGAATTTTGAGTATTATATTGAAAAATTTCAATTTATTTTTCTTTTACAGAACCACACTCAACTTGAGTAAACTGATCTCCCTGAGATTTCATTTTTACTATGCTCCACCAATCACATAGGTCTCTTAAAGTAGCAGAGTAATTTTTATAATAAATTTTATATGCATGATGGTCAAGTTAAAATGTATCCTTTATAACAATAAGAATTTAATATTTAATATCGAAGATTTCATGAGTTGGTTTAACATTCAAGCCTCTCTCAGTATCCAACCCCAGAAATTTAATCATCGTTATGTAATTCTGTCCAATATAGCATAGTTTAATAATATCATCTTGGATGCGATAAAAGTAAACATCAGTTTCTCTATGATGATATCCTCTTAAGAAAATTCCACTCTTCATTGTTTTTATGATTCCATATATGCACGTGTATGAAATTGAAAACCATTCACCACATATGAATTATATGATTTAACAATTTTGGATGGTGGGTTTATCAATTTACACATTCCATTATCAATTTTATCTGCATGTTGAGACACCTAAATTTCATAAAAAAATTATCAATATAATAAATAATAAACTGAATTGATATGTTAAATATTCAATATTTGATGTTAATTGTTTTTAATCCATTGATAATTTTTTTACATGAATTATTCTAGAGAAACTACTATAATTTGTGGAAGCAGTTTGTTGATATGATTATCATATAAATAAGTTTACTTGATATAACATAAATTAATGAATATGTGATGTAATCAATCATAGTAAAAATGATGTCATTTTTTGATAGTTGAGAAGAACATATGTATGAGCTATGTGATGTTCATCATTGAAAACAATCGTTCTTGAACACCACCAAATCCAAGCTCTGGCTGATTAAAAACTGATAATTGATTTTCCTTTTAGTCATCAACATTCCCCCATCTTTCCCATGTGTATGTGTTTTGAAGGATATTTAGATTTAAAATAATGAGTGCAGAAAAAAGGAAATTTTATTTAGCAAACAAGCTTCAGCAATTGAGCCTTCAACTGATTCTTTGTTATGTAATTTTTTCATCAATTTATGTATTCATCTCCAAAATGGGTACATCCATCCAAAATTTTCTAGTCCTCCACATTTTTTTCTTGTGGAGAATGTAATATCTAACGTTCTATTGATTCATAGAAAGCTAGTAGGAATACTCTTTCCAGTTTACATATAATTAAAACATATTTATTCAGTTTTCTATGTGCATTGTAGAGAGTGGTCACAACACAAATGTCTCAAAAAAATATAGAATGTCTATTATTGAATCCAAAATCATAGAATTTAATAGTACTCATAATCCAATCAACATAAGTCTTTCCATTATAACATGGAAATCATGAATTTTAATCCAGTAATATGACTATTCTTAACACATCTTCCCAAATTGGATGCATATCCATATGGAAGCCTCAAATATTCAATCCACTGACAAAATAATATACAACTTTATTTAGACATTGTATAGCTTCTTTGGGTTTCATTAACCTCTATGATCTGACATTTTCAAACAGTTCAAGTTCTGGTCACCTGAAAATTTGGGCAACATCTACTCATGATTTTACATTATCTTTGGACTAACATGGGGTATCCAAAACTATATGAAATAAATTATCAAAACAATTCTTCTCATTCTTCATGACATCCAACATCTGACATACCAACAAATCAGACCAATATGGAAGATCCCAAAAAATTCTCCATTTTATCCAATTGTGTTCATTCCCAAATCCATGAATTTTCTATTGGTTTATTGTTGGTCCAAATGTGAAAGGAGGTAATGAAAATATAACTGATTTTAACTCCATAACTAATATCATTTTGGGAGGGTCACCCCGGTTAATTGTGCCTTTTCTAAAATGATATATGTTTCTTTGAAAAGGGTGACCATTTGGATAAAATCTATGATGAAATTCAATATAGCTAGTTTTTTTCCCCATTAACAAGCATAAATGATTTTTTGTCTCCCATACAACAAGGATATGATTTCAAACCATGTGTACTCTATGCAGATTAAATGATATATGCAGGGAAGTCATTAATTTTACACATTAATGCAGCTTTTAGTGTGAAATTTATTTTCACAACAACATCATATGTACTCGGACCATTACTCCCCAATGAATTAAACTCATCAATACATGCTTTCATATAAAAATCAATATTATTTTTTGAATGTACTTGGATTAATAAGGTAGAAAATATATAAGGCTTCTTCATCACCAGCCGTAGAGGTAAATTGTAAGGATCTATAATGATAGGACAACATGAATATCTTCTACCATATGAACTAAATGGACCAGAACCATCATTAAAAATACCCAATCACGTGTTTTGGGATTCTAATGAAAACTATGGATGCACACAGTCAATATGATTCCATGAATCACTATCAGATGGATAGTTCAATATTATACCAGTTGAAGTCATGTTTTTATGCCATGAAATCATTTTTGTTGTGTTCTAAGACAAAAATAAATGTGGAAACCTTTGTGTAAGCATGAAATAATCAACTACTTAAAACAAGTCAATCTAGACTTCCCTGGTTGAGCTTCATTATACCTTGAATTTATAAATGTGGGACAACAATTCAATAACTCATTTTCACCTGAATATAATATACAATCACTTTCTCATGCATGAATCATCTAATAACTAATTCCTAGATTACAAACCAGCCTCATTATCCTATAGTAATTTGTAGGAAACACATTTTCTTTATGTAACAATGATTTAACAAAAGAATATATCTGATCAAAATAGTTTTTGAACATTCTATTATTGGATTTAATAGATATAAATTTTTCAAAGGCTTCTAATTTTCTTATCTTGTAACAAGGATATAATGAATCCTCAGTAGACCTCAAAAATTCATAAAATTTAAATGGTTCCATATTTGGAGTTAAATCAATATCCTCATGAGTGTCTGTTTGTTGAAAAACTAGACCAGCTACACCATGTACTAAATATTAAAACTTTGATGAATTTAGAATAAAATTATTAGTATCATCTCTGGAACTTCAGTAACTGCATTGATACCAAAAAACATAATCTGGTTGAAGACCAAAATGAAAGAGATGTCCCCCAATGTTTTCAAATATGTCAAACATTTTCAGAACACATTTTCTTCAAGGACACTTAATAGTTTCTTCTAATCACATTCTAGTTTTGAGCATGAAAATGATAAGAAATCATCCACACCATAAATATATACAAGATTTAAACTGAAACCATTTGAATTCATGATAAAATTTATCCAACAGTTATCAACTAATAGTGACCACATTCGACTACCATGTTCCATATTTTTTATATAATATAAAATCATTAATATTTATTAATAATTTAATATAAGAAAAACAATGTCCAAAAAAAGAGAAGATAAATAATTACATATACTTCTTTACAATTACCACTAATTATGGGAGGCACAATTTCTGGGGGATTGACAATATCTATTTTTTCTGATGGCTCATTTACTTGCAACTTTCTCACACTGAAATAAAAATAAAGAATAATCTCAAAGGTATGAAAAACCACTCTCATGCATATGTGAATGAATAAGCATTCCTCCGACCAGATTCTTTTGTTTGATTTCATTATGAGAAATTTTAAAATAAATGAACAGTCCGACAAAAGATAACTATTTTATTTGATGATTCGTCTTCTTAAAATAGTCACCAACTAAAAACATTATGAAAAATATAGTCCTACGAATTCATATCCAATCTCATGTATATGAGATTGGATATGCATAAGTAGAGTCACATTTTTCATAATGTTTTGATTTGGTGAGAGTTGAAAGGAGAAGATTCATCAAGAAAAATGAGTGCTTCCAATCCATTGTAAATTATGCCATGTTCTTATAATTTATTAATATTTATTAAAATTTATTCCAAATTATTTATAATTATTCTTAATTATTCCTAATTATTCTAAATTAATCATAATTATTTCAAATTACTCCTAATTTTTTCTAATTTTTTTTTAATTATTTCTAATTTTAATAATTATCCTTAATTATCCCTATTTATCCCTAATTATCCATAATCATCCCAAATTATCCCAAATTATTGCAAATTATCCCTATTTGTCCCTATTTATATCTATTTTTCCTATTTTATCCCTCATTGCCTCTATGTATCTCTAATTATCCCTAATTATACATAGTTATCCGTAATTATCCGTAATTACCCCTAATTATCTCTAATTATCCCTAATTTTCCTTAATTGTCATTAATTTTACCTAGTTATCATAAATTATCCCTAAATATCAATAATAACCCCTATTAATCACATTTTATCCCAATTTATGACAATTTATGACTACTTATGACTATTTATGACTATTTATTACTATTTATTGTTATTTATTTCTATTTATTTACATTGATTTTTAATTATTTCTAATTCCTGCTAATTATTCCTAATTATTGCTAATTATTGCTAAATATTGCTAATTATTTCTAATTGATGCTAATTATTCCTAATTATTTCTAAATATTCCTAATTTTTCCTAATTTTTCCAAATTATTGCAAATTATGGCTAATTAATTTTAATTACTGTTAATTATTCCTAATTATTCATAATAACTGTTAATTATTTCCAATTACTTCTAATTTTTAATAATTATGAGTAATTATTTGCCACTATTGATTATTATTTGTAATTATTAATAATTATTAATAATTATGACTAATTACTACTAATTATTATTAATTTTTAATAATTTTTATTAATTATTACAACTTATTTCTATTTATTACTTTTTATTACGAATTATTACTAATTATTACTATATATTACTAAATATTACTTATTATTACTAATTATAAATAATTATTACTAATTATTACCAATTATTACTAATTACTACTATTTATTACGAATTGTTACTAATTATTAGTAATTCTTACCAATTCATAATAATTATTACTAATTATAACTAATTATTACTAATTATTATTATTTATTACAAGATATTACTATTCATTAATATTTATTACAATTTATTACGAATTATTACTAATTGTTTCTAATTATTACTAATTATTACTAATTATTACTAATTATTACTATTTATTGCTATTTATTATTATTTGTTAGCATTTATTACTATTTATTACTATTTATTACGATTTATTACAAATTAATACAAATTATTACTATTTTTCAACTATTTGTTACTATTAATAAATATTTAGTATTAATTACTAATAATTATAAATAATTATTAATGTTTATTACTATTTATTAGTATTTTTTACTAATCATATCTATTTATTAGTATTTATTCTAATTCTTACTATTTGATACTAATTGTAACTAATTCTTACTAATTGTTACAAATTATTCCTAATTTTTACTTATAGTTCGTATTTATTACTATTTATTACTAATTAATACAAATTGTTACTGATTATTAGTATTTATTACTAATTATTGATAATTAATAATAATTATTACCAATTATTAATATTCATTACTAATTATTAGTATTTATTATTAATTATATGTATTTTTTACTATTTTTTTCTAATTATTATTATTTATTAGTATTTATTTCTATTTTTTACTAATTTTTACTATTTATTCCCAATTATTAAAAATTATTACTAATTATTACTATTTAGCTATATTATTATTAATTTCTGCAAATTACAGCTACTAGTTACAAATTAATGCTAATTAATTTTATTAATTATTAATTATTTTAAATAATTCTCAATAACTACTAATTATTGATAATTAATACTAATAATTTAAATTATTATTACAAATAAATACTAATGACAAAATTGTCTAAATCTAATTTAATTACAAATAAATAAAAATATTAAAAAAATATAAATAAATAAAATAAATATTAAATGAAATAATACATAAATACATTTAAAATCGATCTCTTATATATGCATACGACTTCAAAAAATTCTTCGAAATAAAAATAACTCATAGAAATTTTCACTCTAAAATTAGATTTTAGAGAGAGAGAAAATGTATGAATTTAGGAGAAGAATGAAGAAAATGGTTGGAGGTAATATATAGGTTACATTATTTGTGATAATACTATATTCGACGAGACTCTCATCACAAATTCTACTATTTTCTATGGGGCTCCTCACAAATACCTTCGACCGCATTAATTACTTTCAGATGTCATAAGTGTATTTGTGATGGTACCCGTCCCAAATATTGGCCTACATTCACTCTATTTTCGATGAGGCAACATCCCATCACTAATAGTATTTACCACCACTAGGTATTTGTGACAGGTCCCTTCTGAAATAGTGATCCACAGATGAACTATTTATGACAGGGTAATTCCCCATCGGAAATCGTATTTACCGCCTCCGGGTATTTGTGACTGGGGGTACCTCCTTGTCGCAATTACCCTTCCAGCGGTTTGGTACGCAAATCGCATAAACCGTGCCTAACCTTTTGCGACGGGACCCCAAGTCTCGTCGCTAATAACATGTTCTAAAAGGCCATTTTTCGGTAGTGTAAGATAGCATTGCATAATGATAACCCTATGCATTAAATTATTTCTTTAAAAATAATTTTTTTATGAAATATATATAAGCATAACGCAAGAACAAGGAAGGATATGCAATTATAGTTTTACCACAAATTTTGGGCTTATACCATATCATCACTAATACTACACCATAATGATCTCCATGGAAGCTAAAGGGATAGATATGAGCATCTAAATAATTTATACTATCCATGTCATAGGTGAAGCTTATGTCATGGATGTCAATGGTTCTCATATGGAATAAAGAAGCATTGTTGTAGGGTTTTATTGAAACTATGATGATACCCAATTTTTGAATAGTAGTTATTCGAATAAGATTGATATTGTTTCATTGGGAATTTGACTATGTCATATCAATGTTGGGCCATGCATGAAGTAAGGAATATTATAATTGTTTCAATATTTTTTATTGGGTTTGTTTCATAGGATTATAAAAAATAATGAAATCCATGGGATATCCATGTCGATTAATATATACACTAGGACATCCAAATCAAGATGAATGACGGAAATTTTGAAAAATAAAAATATAAGAAGAAATTACAACGATGGAAAATGGCATATCTATGCCAATTAATAAACGATTAAAATATCATTCCTGAAATATATGTTTCTCAACCGAAGAGTGTGCTTTCCTTTTTTTCCTTACTAATATGAATTAGTTAAGTTTTCTTTTTCCATATAATTCGTGTATAATTTTTGTTAAACATAAAATTTTTTAAACTATCTCCCCCCACTTTATCCTGTTTGATCTCTTATTCGCTCAATTATGAGACAATGTCCTAAGTCATGGCATTGGGGAAGATTTTTATGGTCTTTATGAATTCACATACATTAATCTTCCATATTTATATTCTATTTTTTGTGAGGGAAACAAAAGTTCATAATACTGGTGTGGTGATCATCCATGAATTTTTTAGAAACTTCTCAAAATCATTCTATTATTTAATTTAAATTATTTCTATCATATGTAATAGACAAAAATATTTTTATATTGATTGTTATATTAATCCAAGGATTTTATTTCATATGATTGAGTTGCGTATTGGAAGGCATCCCCCTATAAATTGAGTTGTTTCATTAACCATTATTTTAAGAGGTGGTGATGTTTGTTATGCCAAAGAATGTTCAATAGGCTTTCATAGGTACACAATCAATAAATTACTGGATAATAATTCAAGAATGAGTTATGAAATTAGATTTAGAGTGGTCAATGGATTTTTAAGGAATGAAAGTAACCAATCCTTGTACTAACACCTATGTTTTCTAACAGAATTTGAATGGTGCTGTCATGGGAGCCATCAAATGATTAATTGTTATTTGGGGTACTTTGGTGCAGAAGAGTGGCAGAACATGGTCGACTTTCAAGAGAGGAAGTAAATTATAAAAACTTCATAAAGTTATTAAAAAAATAAAATAAAATCGAATAAAAAAACAACTTGAAAGGATATGATTTTATATCTTTTATAAAACTGGAAGAAGTCTGCAAGAAGAAGATTGTATTTTTTTGTATTTAATTTTGAAGTGAAATTATATTAAAAAGATGCAACAAGAAGATGTTTTTTAAATTATATTTTAACATTCATAATCAATCTAACTCTAACTCTTCAATTAATTATTTTTTAAAATCATTTAATTTATCATTAACTTAATTAAGATCCCCTAATTTTTTAAATTGTGAATCCTACGAAAATTAAATTTTCCACAATGATGAAGTGAATTTAACCCTAGGCTAACTTCGGAACCTACAATCTCATAACTATAATTTGATTGAAGTTCTAAAGTTCGATTATGGATAGTGGTAAATTAAGACACATTTACTCTTTGGAAATTAAAATTAATTGAGTTTAGGGAATATATTTTATCCCTATAAATTGATCCTATATCGTTCGGTATTATCAATTAAGTTTGCGCTCTCACAATTTACACAAAAATATCATCCTCACATGATTATTTGATAATTGTTCAATTGGTATATTTGATTCAAATAAATTAAAAACTCAATTAATTGATCATTTTATGTGAAATAGAGTATATCATTTATTCAAAATTAATGAATGAATAGGGATATAGGTCGATAGATTACTCAAAAAACTACTCTTCCAAAGGCGGTGTAGTCATCGTAGAAATGTTATGAAAGAGAAAATGTTTAAAAAGGTTATAAAAAATCTTTTTTCTACTATTGAGTTCCATCCCAAGTATGAATATTATTTTAAGAGGAAAATTGAAAATAACAGATGAAGTGGAAGAGAAATCACAAGTTTATTAATAGCCCAAAAACATTACGACAAATAAGAGGAAAAGAAGAGCATTTTAGAGGAGATCCTACCATAGCTTCACTAATCAAATTGTGAATTTAAATGGTGTATAACCACTTCTACTCTACTCCCAATATTCTAATTCATGTACCAACACCTCAAAATGAGAAAAACACTAATTTATTGAGTAGAAGGGAGGCTAGGATTAAAGAGGATTCAAGTGTGAATGGGGAATCTCAGTAAAATATTTTAATCCAACATGCACCACTATTTTGACCTCAAAAACACATGAACCGTCTAATCTTCTAGAATAATTCTTTGATCATTATTGATTTGTAGGAATCCCTTAAAAATTGGGGCCCACTCTAGGCTTGGATGAAGATGTTATGGCCCAAATACAGAACCCATATCCAATCTGGCAGTTATAGACCGCATTTGACTTAATTTTCCATTTAGTCACTCCAAATGTAAATTTTTTCTCCAATTTAATGAATATATGTAGTATCACATTAAGTCTCGATCATTGTTAAAAAAATATCAATTTCAAATAATAAATATTAAAATATTTATCATTGAAATAATATAGTGCACTATAAAGTGTAAAACTGGATTTTCAATCAAATTTTCAAATGAATGATCTAATCAAAAATATTTTATAAATAAACATATTAAACACAATGTGATGAAATTTTGACATTTTTTATATAGAAAATATTCAAAAAAATTGTTTTATCAACTCCCCAACACTTGCCTTTTTTCACTCCTGGGAAAACCCTCATATCATGTATTCAAAAAAATCGTGACATGATATGAATATTAATATTTCTCAATCCATAGTGAGAATATTGGCAATGTCATAATCCTATCAGGAGTCAATATGATTATATATTAAAGTCATTTTCTCATAAATTGTGTCAAAAAATTCCCGTGAGATTAAAAACACTCATCGTAGCGAAACAATTCATAGGTCTACCATGCCACTAATTCTACACATGTGTGTGTGACAACCATTCCAATATTGTCACTTCTCACTTTATAAAGTCTATTCAAGTCAATAAAAACTTTTATTCTTTCCAGATTATATTCCACTAAAACTGTTCAACATCGTTTTTAATAAAATTCCCTAACCGACTCATTTAAGAATTCCCAGAAGTCAAACCATGAGTTCCCCAACTAAATATATCCATATGATGTACATTTATTCACTCCCCTATTTATTGATTGTTTTTTTGATTTGTTGGAATTTTTTTGAAAATTTTAGATGGTTTACAATAGTCAGATATTAGGTGAACTTGCATAGGTCAATCTAGTATAGTGATAGAAATGACTGGAAGAGAAAAGAATGTATGGAAAGACCATGTTATAAGTTGAAAAGAATTACTTGCCCTAAAAATAAATTCATTTCTGTAATAGAAACCTAACAAGTCATGATTTTGTGGAAAACTGTGTGAAGATATCAATGAAACAATTTACCATGAATAAATATAAGAAATAATTAAGTCGAAATCATAATGGTTTTATAATTACACAACCATTCATATCATCGACGACTTAATTTGTATAAAATTCAACCCTTGATGATGAAGTCATACCCCTTCTTATATTTCTACCAATGAATTTTGAAAAAAACTATTTTCTATATGATTTACATGAGACTGTTACATGATATATTTTTTTCTTTCTTATTGATATTTTTTAGATTTTTTTAAATTTTAACCCAAAAAATAATAGAAAATAAATATAAAACATACAAATGAAAATCCTAAATATCTACCCCAAAATGTTGTCCCCTCCCCCACGCTTAAAATGTTTCATTGTCATCAATGTGAACCTATTAGATGATATATGAACATGAGATGTATAATTTTAAATAGGACAAATAATATAAAAGTGCAAGATTTATGAACAACCTGATATGATCAAGTGATGATGTGGTCATGCAGTGTGATGAAGTCCAATCCATCAGTTTGAAGTCCCTCGATTTATTTTTTCAAACATTGCCCATTGAATATAAATCTATTTCTAGTGTCCTCTTATGTGATCTCCATTACAACATAAGGAAAATCATTGGTCACAACATAAGGACCTAACCACATGGTAGGAAACATACCAGGCATCATCTTAATTCGTGAACTATAGATCAAGACTTTCTCTCCAACTTGAAAATCACTTTTTTGGATCATTTTGTCATGAGTTAATTTTTATCATTCCTTGTAGAGCCTTGAGTTCTCATATGATGAAAATCGAATCTCCTCATGCTCTTGAATTTGGAGCTTCTTTTGGATTCCATCTTGGGACATATCCATATTACATTTCTTTATAGATCAATAATCTCATTGTTCATCTTCTTCGAGAAGATGACGTGCTTTCCCAAAAACAATCCAAAAGGGGAACAAACAATGGGTGTCTTGTATGCTATCGTATAAGCCCATAGGTCATGATCAAAGAGATTTCTTCAATCCTTCCAATTTGGCTTCATGATTTTCTCCAATTTTTTTCCACTCCCGATTTGAAACCTCACCCTGACCATTTGTATGGGGAGTGGTATGGTGTTGATGTTTTGTGTGTCACCCCGTACTTACAAAGTGGGGAAGCCATATTCCGATTGAAAAAATGTGTCCTTTGGTCATTGATTATGGTCTTCTGTACTCCAAACCTCCAAAAAATATAGGCATTGAAAAATTTCACAACAACATGAGAATCTTCAGTCCTTATGGCCTTAGCCATCACCCATTGTCTCACATAATAAATGACAACCAAAATATAAAGGAAACGAAATGAAAAATGAAAAAAGGACCCCTAAACTCAATTCCCCAGACATAAAAAGTCTAAAAGAATAATATGTGTTGTTGGGGAATCCCTTGTCTCCTAGAAATATTACTAGTGCGTTGACAACTAGAGAATGATGTACAAAACACATGGGCATCAAGGAATAAACTAGGCCAACAAAATAAAGAGTCCAAAACATTCCTTGCTATCTATTGGGGTCCAAAGTGTCCACTACAAGCATGTGTATGACATAAATGCAGAACAGACTCAATCTCATGATCAAGAAAACAACTCCTAATAAAATGGTCACAACACATGCACTATGAGTAGGGATCATCCCACACATAAAATCTAGACACTCTCATTAACTTTTAGACATGATGTTTGTCAAAATTTGTAGGAATCTACTATATCTACTAAACCTGGGTTCCTCCAAGATAACATGTAAAATACACAATAAACCACTTCCCCATGAAAGTGAATTATAACATGAAAATACCACCACCCAATCAGAAACTACCACCACTATCAACTCTCAATGATCCAAACTTCCCAAATAGCTTCGGTCACGAGTAGGGTTTGCTGAAAAATCGATTCATTACACTGATGCTCGAATCGGATTATCTGATACCACATACCATCCCTAGAATCATCGGTCTTACCATCCCTAGCCTGGAAGAACTCCTTGGGATTACCCTCGCTGACATCCTAGGCCTTGATGGCCATTTCATCAACGAACTCATGATTAAGGTTTCACTGATTTCCGTATAAAAAATCATCAGCTTAGGCGCTGAATTTATAATCACTGAAAAAACATTACTCCGATGTCGAAGGAGGACCTTCGAACCACTGCTTCATTCCATAAAGGTCATGGATTTCTATAGATTTATCGATGTATAAATATGGATATGTAACTTTCAAATTCTCCATTTCAGAAGAGAACATCGTCACGTTAGTGCTTTCGAGAGAGGCAGATGTGACACGTACTTCATCTACCTATCTGTTTCTTTCCCCATTCACTGCAATTCGGAGTCCATTCGGGAATCGATTGTTGGTAAGGTATCCATAGAAAGAATTATAGGGACCCAGCTGAACGAAAATCTATTGATTATAATCTAGATTAATTTTCAGGTTTGACAATCTAGCATAAGGGTTCTTTGTAACAACCGAGTACATATCTGGTGACTGCTATCTATGTATTCTATTCTCTATCACCTCATACTGCATCTATTAAATGTTTATTACAAATTTACTAAGGCTAAATCTATTTGTTTGCTGGCATTGGAACTTTGATATGTTACCCTTTAATTTTCCATTCACTATATCTCTATTTTAATCATTCTTTTACCTCAACTATATATAATTTCATTTTATATATTCTTTCATATTAAGAAAATGTTAAAATCATCATATGTGGTTTAAGTCTTTCTGTAAAAAAACAAAGAAAAAGAGTTGTGATTTTCCGGATTGATTGGAGAATCCCAAATACTTTTATATGTGTACAAGGATCTTGTTTGATGATGAGACGTTAGGGGACATTTCTGGCAACGTTCCTTGGACTATAACTTCACCCATTGATGTGATAAAGATCAGAAACCAGGTCTGACTTTACTTCTATGAAATTAAATTTCCACACAACTGCATTCCAATTTTTAGCTTATCTGCTATGATAACAATAATATAAATATCAACATATTATTTAACTTTTTATTAGAAAATCATATAGAGAAAAGTTAATGTGTATGTCTATCTGCCCATATGTTTTCTTATTAAATTGATCACATTTTCTCAATACAGTAAATGAAAATCATATGAGGACCACTAGAGAGAGTGGAAGACTGTTCGTGTGTCGCAAAATCAATGATGGAATTTGGTTCCTCTATAATCATGTCTTTTCCTAGGTAATCACTTCTTTCTATACTTGTGTATTACATTCATGGATTAGTTTTTTTGAGAGAAGATTCTCGGTATGATATCATATTATCAAACTGCTTCATTATGTTAAGGTAAGATTGTTTGATTGAAATTTATTTTTACTAGGTTCAATTTCTATTTATTATATAGATATTATTTATTTTGATGGTGGATTGATTCTCAAATATGATATTCTACTACAACAGATGCAACTGAGAAGGACCTGGAGGTTCAAGATGTTATGAATGATGAAACTGCATTTTTGGCCCTCCAAATGCAACATCAGTGTATAACGTTGAAGAGAAAGTGGTTGTAAAATGATGGTAACATACTTCACTCAAATTCAGCACACCAAATTATACATCGGGGTATATCATCAACCTCTTTTCATATTATAAGCATTCCTTTTTCATTTTTTATTTACACTATTCATTACTCTTATTTCATTGGGTTTAATGTTATTTAATGTTTTCTTTAAGTTGTAACATTTCTGTCACTGTAGGTAGAGCCATATACCCATTATGTAATGATTAGTCTCAGTGCATGTTAATATAGAAACAATATTTCTAAATAAATGTATTTAATGTTTCCTAAAATCATGGAGTTATCCTCCCTTATTTCAAACTTATGAATTAAGGTCACATGTTTTCCCTATGGAATTAAATTTTTTTATGCAATAAAAACATATGAAATAGATGATTATAATGCTTCCATCCATGACTTCAAAAAATTTCATCCTAGCCTTTGAATACATTATGCTCTTAAAAACATATATCAATTTCAATGCATTAGTTTAAACCTATATAGATCAACATATGTGAAAAAGGTTTTCTATTATCATTTCAAGAAAAAATCCACCTTTTATTCATGATTAAATATTATCAGTTTTATTTGATTTTTTTCTAATTATTTCCTCAGTGCACATGTGAAAACATAAACAGGATTTATAAATGTGAACCATTTCATCTTATGTGAACCATTTCAACTTACATTTCAACATACAACAACCATCGTAAACTTCACCTATTTTCTGTAAATTTTTAATTTCATTGTAATGTTATTCCTTAACGTACATGTCAATAATTTCTAAATAAAATATTTCACTTTGGTGTTATTAACTACTTTATAATCCTTCTGGTATTTTTGGATGAAAATGCCATAAATATTTGATAGGAGCTGCAGTGGAGAAAAAAAGGCATCAACTACCAACAGGTTTTCCGATATGTATTAATATTTACTTTATTTTATTTTATAAATTATGATTCATTCACTATATGTATTTATTATATGTGGTTTGTTTTATGGATTTCATTCACTATTACTTTTCAACATTCTTATATTATTTTGTAATGGTATGTGGATTTGGGCAGTGGAATTAACAATCATTGTCATATTTTTATTGTATACCAGCTTACTGCCTTGGAGAGTGGACTCCTCTACTATGTCATAATCTACAATGTCAAGGACATCCTTAAGAAACTTGGAATTGTAATTATGCCTATGCTCATGTATCGGGAAATTCTTATCTCAAATTCTATGTGTTGGTATGGTTACATTTCTACTTTACAACGATATTTAATAATGGTATTGAATTGTATTTTTTATTTTGAAAATGATAGAAACTGTATTTTCATTTTATTGACAGTATGTATCATTAATTTAGGAAAAATATATTGACGGCATGAACAACTATATAATAATTTCTCAGAAGTGGGTACCCATACTGTTCAACTTAATATTGAGGGAGTGAATATACCAGTTCAAAACTATTGAGGGCATGAACATATAATTACTATGATCTGGTATGTTCTTATTAGATATTTTAAAGGAAAACAGAATTGTAATTTTGAGGTAGTTTTATTTTCATTTAATTATAAAATTGTCTTTATATTATATATATAATACTGGTAATTTGTCCAGTTCATTGTGGTAATAAAATAAGGTTTTCATTATTTCTTTTTTACAATTAAATACTCTAGAGAACACTTTTGTTCTTGTGACTCTTATCATTCTTCCAGCCTCATTTCAATGTCAGAGAATAGTTTTTTGAAGAGTTCACGTTTTCTCAATTTTTTTAAATACAAGAGTTCATATTCTAGCCCACATAATAATTAAAAACATCAAAAAGTCGTATACATTATAAATTGAAATTACGCACTGGGTATTACATTCTCTAGAAAGTCGACATTTATCACTGATTTATTTTCATGTTAAACAACTGTAACTTACCAAGCACCACCTCAGGGTCAGCAAGGTATATATGATGTTAGTTAAATTTGAAATTGATTTCATCAACACATAAATCTTCTATTTCACGTTTAAATATGATTAAGACATGGTTTATAGAAAAATGATATATATCCTTGACTACTTATAAAAAAATGTGAATCTCATAATTTTAATCTACCCTTTACAGTGATGTCAATGTAGTAGATTCATCATCCATAAGGGATATTCAGATCTATATTTAAATATACATCCCTTAAATGAATTTTTGTTGTTAAATACTAAAACTAGAATCATTCAGAAGTTTTGTATGTAGAATCAGGTCATTTTCTTCTTTTCTATTTTGATCTATTTTTTAATAGTTTTATAAATTTCTTATATTAATTTTTTTTACACAGTGTTTTCTCATTACAAACATAAAACATCTCATCCCATTATTAAGTGGGAAGAAAAACATATATGCTATTTTCATTTACTACAACATGAAATTTCCAAACATATGATATCTTATCTACTGATTACGTTATTTATTTTCTCAAAAGGTCAATATTGATATGAATTTAAAGATTAAGATTCAACTCCATCGGTTGATAACATGGATTCTCCTACTCGAACATGTGATGTTTAAGGACAATTTTGATTATAAATATTTATTCATGTTTTGGTTTTTGGGTATGCTAACGTTCAACTCTTTATCAGTATCTTATAACTCAAATTTCATGTACCTTGTGAGTCTATAAATGATATCTTTTGACACTATCCAATACTTTGACACTATCCAATGCTATCTTTATCCATGTTATTTTTCCTTGAATAATTATATTTAATCATTCATGTTGTGATTTATTTTTTCATTAGACTAATAAAACTAGAATTTCAGTGTCTTTTTATTGGACACTACAAATTATAATACTGAAATGATTATTCTTCTATGTTGGTTGTTATTGTGATGTTTATTCATATCGTGTCCTTTTTTTTCAAAATTAGAATTATCCAATTAAATTAATAATTTCATTCATATCATTGATTTTTCCACCTTTAACATGTAACATAAATATTTATTCCTCATTAATTCCACTAAATATTTTCTATTATTTCTATGATGTCTCAAAAATTTCTCCACCCAACCAATATTACAATATTATTTTACCATTATTAGTGATTTAAATATATAAAACATTATGATGAGTGTCGTGCGAACACACGGGCATGTACTAGTTTCATATAAAATAAGGTGGTTCACTAAATCAACATACCATGGATGTGTACCTATGACGGAATAAAGATTCTCATTGGGGAACGTTTCCCGAAGTTGTACCAATTTCAAGGTGTAATCCTCTACTGTGTCTGTGTGCAATCCTACTAATGTGGTCTGCAAATTGGTTTTTCGATCCCTACTTGTGCTTTATCTCAATGTCAAATTCCTGAATGAGCATACATCAAATTAGCCAGGGCTTTGCAAATGGCTTCTTTAGTAGGTACCTCAGAGCTGCATCTTCAGAAAAAATAACTACTTTAGAGCCACATAAATATGAGTGAAATTTATTTAAAGAAAATATAAAAACATGAATATCTTTTCCATTTGTTTTGTAGTTAGATTGGGCCGAATCTAATGTTCTCAATGCATATTACATCACATGTGAACCTCCCTCCACCTTATAAGATAAGACAAATCTGACTGCAATGTAGGAGGCATCACACATATGCTCAAAAGGAAGCTCCCACCATGGGGGTTTTATGATTAGTGGAGTTGTCATACACTTATTCAGCTCATCAAAGGATGTACTGCATGAATCATAAAAAACAATAGAATACTTTTGAAGTAATGGTGACATTTGAAGGGAAATGTTACTAAAATATTTGATGAAGCACTAATAAGATCCTAAATTCCCTAGAATATCTATTACAGTATGCACACATGAAGGATATGGTAAGGATGAAATGATATCTACCATATATCAGTAAATATATATACCATGTTTAAACACTACATGACTGAAGAAAATCTCATGCGTTGTAATGAAATTAAACTTTTCAATGATTAATAATAGATCCTTCTCAATACCATGTTTCAAAACCATTCCCATGATATAGATACCATCACCAAATGAATACCCATATAATAAAAAATAATAGATAAATACCTTCATGTAGGTCTTAATAAAATCAAAAAAAATACTCACCATAAATCTCTGGAAGGTACCGAGGTTGCTTCAAAGTCCAAATGGTATCATTAGGTAGGCAATTGTACCGAAGGTATAATTTAATGTAGTCTTTTCCGGATCCTCCGATGCAATAAGAAACTGAAAGTATCCATTAAAGTGATCCAAGAAACAATAATGTGTCTTCCTAGCATGTTTCTCAAGCATTTGATCAATAAATGGGAGGGGGAAATGTTCCATTAGAGTGGAATGATTTAGTTTCCTATAATCAGTACACACACACTAACTATTTTTCACCCTCACTGGAACTAACCTATCTTACACATTTTAACAAAAGTAACTCCACGTTTCTTAGGCCCAAGATGAATAGGACTCACCTACTATGAATCCGAAATGTGATAGATTATACCTACCTCAAGAAATTTTTCCATATCATTTTTTAAAATTTCGAGAATGGTTGGATTGTGTCTCCTTTGTAGCTACCCAATGGGTTTATCCCCATCCTCCAATGTAATCTTATGCATGCAAATGGATGGGCTAATACCTCATATGTTAGCCAATGTCCACCTGATTTCCATGATATTCCAACTCAAAAGATTCAAAATCTTTTCATCATTTTCAAAAGAAAGATTATTTTCAGTTATAACATGTAATCTCTTTCCACATAACATGTATGAGTATTTGAGATTAGGTGGAAATGTATTGAGTTCCAATGAATGGGGTGATTTATTAATGGAGAAATTGATGGAACTGAAATAAGTGCACAATGAACATCATTATCCAAATAAAAATCATCAAAATCAGAGATAAAGCATCAATATCTATCATCTTACTCAACAACCATGTCATAATCAGAGTTCGTATGGTCAAAAATCAAGAATATGAATCCATTTCAAAATAAATTGTAAGAGATTATTGTGCATTCTTAATAGGGTTGGATGTACTTTTAGACATTAATTTATATCCAATACTCATAATCTATCTAATAATAGGACTATCAAATTCCATGGGGTTTTTATTTTTCGGTTCAAAATGTGAGAAAAAAATGCAGAATGGTCCAATGAGAGGTACATCATGGATTCCATATCATTAAATATCACATATTCATCCCCAAACTCCATGGTATGTGTACCCTCATTTACATTTATGATATCTTTTGCAATTTTGAGGAAGGGTATACGTAAGATCATGGGATCATGAGAACTTAAATGATAATCCTCTATGTTAAGCACATTTAAATCAGCTGGAAAGGTCATGTCTCTAACATGGCCAAGTACATCCTCGAGGACTCACTTTGACTATGTTGTAGCTCTATATACCAACTACACCACTACTCTCGTTATCTCCAACTCACAATCTAATAAAGAAGAGAATGTTGAGTGAGGCATTACATTTATGGAAACACCTAAATCACAATGTGCATCAAAGAAGTGTAACTCCCCTTTGTTGCATGGGATGGTGAATGTCCCTAGAGCCTTACACTTTGATAGAATTTCTACAATTGGTGTAATGAGTTCTAACACATTCCTTCCAAGATTGATCCTCCCATTTCCCTTGATCCCTCTTCTATAGGTACATTTTTCTTTTTAAGAATTTTGCATAACATGGGTTTTTTTATAGCTTCAAGTAGAGTAATGTTGATCTACAGACACTTGAATGTATCCAAATCATATTTTTCCATCACCTGTCCAGCCATATTATTGTTTTGTAAAACCATGTTGGGAAAGGGAAGGGGTTTAAGAGGAATATCATTAATATTTTTTAACATTTATCTTTCTCCTTTTGTTTCTCATTATCTGGTTTTGAATGGAGCATCTCTAGAGTTGAGTTGAATAATAGTGAAATGATAGGTGCAAATATATCAATTGTTTACTTACCACTTCTCAATGTGATGAAACTGACAATCCCCGTCGGATTTAAAGTAGGTTGGGAAGGTATATTTCCAGAATTCTTACTTAATAATTTATGGAGGGTAGTGGAAATCTAGCTCATTTGACTCTTTAACTCCCTCATCTCCGAACCATGACTCTTCAGCTCATTCTGTTGATTGAGAACAATTTGATTCAAAAGATCATTAGTGTTAGAATCTTACTTGGTTTAGGGATTCCCTTGTTTTTGACTTGTTATTTATAGAGATTAAAATTGCCTTTGGGGTTTTTGGTAATCCTATTGGTATGGTGGATGTTTCTGAATGTTTTGTTATTAGGAGGGACTTTATTATTTCCAAGATACATACCTCATGTCTGATTCATCCTTACAAACATGGATGTATGTTGTAGAAAAGGAATAAATATTCTTTTGGGGATATGGTTCTTGTGGTTGCTAATATGGTCCCCAAGGAAACATTGTTTCACAATCTTCTGTTTCTTGCAATTGGGGGAAATAATTAGTTGGGTGGCTTGTCTTAGTGCAAATGGCCCATGGCCTTGAAGGAGTGGGTTGTGATGTATTTTGAGACAAAGTTATCTACCTCAACATAGTGGTCCATTTTCCAACTTGGTATCAATTAAATGACTCTCAATAGTAGAAGGACTTACTTGACGTACTCACCTAACATTTGGTGTACCTTGATCGCCAAATTATTGGGAGTATAGGGCCATCTGGTCAATTAATGTACATGAAGCTACTAGTGTCTTGTCCACCAATGCACATCCATCGATAAAATCCACAATGCTTCTTTCAATAGGTGTGAGTCATTCATAGAAATATTGGATGAGGAGTTTCTCACTGATTTTGTGATGTGGTTAGCTTGCCCCCAACTTATTGAATCGCTCCCAGTACTCATACATTAACTCCCCTTGGGATTTCTTGATCCACGAGATCTATATAAGAATGAAAGTGTTACTGGGTGCTAGAAAAAATCATTATAGGAAAAATTGATTCAAATCATTCCAAAATGTTACACCATCTCGTGGTAAATAATTAATCCAGTCTTTTTCAGCTCCAGTGAGTGATAATGTGAATGCTCTTAGTTTTATTTGTACTTCAAAAAAATTTCATTGTATTATGGATGATCAAACCACATTAAATTAATTTGATTTTTTATTATGATCCTAACTATATAGGCATTTAATCCTGGTAATATGGTGAAATAATCCATATTTTAGTTCAATGTTAGATTCTAGATTTGGGAATGCAATACAATTTTTTTGGTAGATAATATCAGGCGCATCCAATTCTCGAATGGTTATATTAATTTCATTTCCATTATTTTCAGCTATTGGTTCTTTTTTTATGGTTGAATTTGAATTGCATTTAATTTCAGTGTTCTTAGATTAGAGGAATCCTGAAACTAGTTGAATGTTGAAACATCCCATAGACTAAGAATGTACGATTTGAGCACTAAGGTTGTGTTCAATCTCAGGGTAACGATCTAAAAGATCCTCGAGATTAGTTAGTTTAATAAAAAAATAAAATTTAATTGATGAAACGTGTACCATATTAAAATAAAAATTTGAATTATTATTTGATGGTCAAGAAAGATGAATAAGAAAATAATAGAAGAAAAAAAATTCAGATTGGTTAAAGAAGGAAGAAATAAGAGAAGAAGAGAATAAAATGTAAAATGAAATAAATACCAATAATTGGTTGAAATAATTACTTTCCTCTCCATAAATGGTGAAAATTTTAAAGCCTCTTCCATGGGAGTCCTCAAATGATTATTGGTTTTTTGGGGTACTTGGCTTTAGTAGAGTGGCTGACCAAGGTCGTCTCTTAAAGGAGGAAGTAAATTAAATCAAATTCTTAATGGTATTATAAAAAGAAAATAAAAGAGAATAAAAAACTATTTTAAAGGATGAGGGATGTTTATAATTTATAATAGTGGATGAAATTGGTTGGAAGAATATTTAATTTTTTTTAATTTTGAAATTATATTCGATTAAAAATATTCAAATAGAAGATGTTTTTTAGAAAATATTTTAAAAGGCGTAATCAATATAACAATACCTTTTCAATCAATTATTTATCATTTTAATTTAAAATAACGTTCAATTAATTATAATCCATTAATCTTTTAAATCCAAAAACCTATTAGAATTAACTTTACCACATAGATGAAGTTAATTTAACACTAGGTTTACTTCGGAACATGCAATCATAACATCCTTCTTTGATTGATGTTCTAAGGTTAGTTTATTTTAAGTGGTAAATTAATGCACATTTCCTCTCTATAAATTAGAATTAATTTATTTTAGGTATTATATTTGAACACTAAAAAATGATCTCGTATGGTTTTGTATTATCGCTTAAGTTCGTACTCTCACAATTTACACAAAATCTAATCCCCATGTGTTATTGTGTTAATTGTTCAATTTGTTTCATAGTTTCAATTTAATTAAATACACAAATAATTTATTATATCATATGAATTAAATTATATCATTCATTCCAAATAAATTAATTAATAAGGATAGAGGTCGATCAGTTACTAAAAAACTACTCTTCCTTGGGTGGTGTAGTCATCGTAGAAACGTTATGCTTGTTAAATATTTTACAAAGGGTATAACCCAACCATGTTTCTACTCTTGAATTATAGAACAAAGAGAAAGGCTAAGAGAATAGTAAAATTGAATGTTATAAAGGCAATGTAAGAGAAACTAAGAGTTTATTGAATGCACAATAACATTACAACCAAGAAGAGGAAAAGAGGATCATTTTAGGGGAGATCCTATCATGGTAGATTACCTCCTCCAATTGTGAATTTAACTGGTATATAACCACTTATCCTCGACTCTCGATATCCTAATGCACATTCCAACCCCTCCAAATGATAAAATCAATAATTTATAGATCGGAGGGGAGGCTAGGTTTAAAGAGGGTTCAAGTGTGAATGGGGAATCTCGGTCAAATATATTAATCCAACTCGAGCTGCACATTTGTACTCAAAAAATCATGAAACATCTGAACTTATAGAATAATTATTTGTGCATAATTGTTTTGTAGATATTCATTCAAAATTTGGGCCCCATCCATGCTCAGAGAAGAGGTTATGTCCCCAATACCAAATAAATATCTAATCTGGTGGGTCCAGCCACATTTGACTTCATGGTCCATATAGTCCAACCAAATGTGAATTTCAGCTCCTATGACCTAAAAAAAAGTTTTATCACAAAGTCAGGGAAAAAATTACAAAAATTAAAGTTCATATAAAAAATATTAAAATATTTATCTTGGAAATACAACAGTGCACTATGAAGGGTAAAACTAAAATTTCCATCAAATTTTTAGATGAATGAACTAATCCCAAATAATTTATAAATAAACTTATTTAACAAAAATTCAAGAAAATGTATCATTAATTATCAATAAAATGTTCAATAAAATGTGTTTTATCATAATTCAATCATTTTCATTCTATCTGTATGAAAAATTTATCTTTTCATTTATAATATTTCCCACTTTTTTTTCATAGATTTTAAAAAATAAGAAAACCTGAGAATTTAAATAATGTTAATTTGTGATATAGTGTGCCTAACTGGGAAGATCTCCAAGTGAGATAACCATGATTGGACCTTATACTACACTAATAAAAAAATTGTATCATTTACACCACCATATGACTGGTGTGTTACTAACCGCAACCACTTCCACATACAACATTATGATCACATGATACATAAATATTTAACCTATTAATTATAGGTTTATTATAGACATGGACCATATAAGGGATTTAATATATCCAAATCATCTTAGGTAATTACGAGATCCAATACATCTTTCAGATTTAATAGACACATTCCATGTCATTGAATCAATAGAAAATGCTCATCATAGGGATTTAAGAGAAAAACCCAATGTTAATTATTTAAAAGTCACATCATATCTCAATGATATAAGGGAACTACCCTATAAGTTGTAATTAATAGATCCAATACATCTCATTGATATAATGATCCCAACATCTCTCAAGGATTCAGCATAGCCTACCCAACTCTTGGATTTGATAGACCTAACCCATATTAGGTATTAATTGGATAAAACATGTCTCAAAATGATTTACTATACACATGTGTATCACATGAAATCAATGAAACAACATATCATTACAATCCCACTAAATTAAAATGTTTTAAATTTAATTTTAAAATTTATAAAAACTAAAAATTAAAAACCTAAATTATATAATTCCATTAATATGTCACCCAAAAGTAATATTTCGTATGTTATTTTAGTGTGTGATTATTGAAAAAGAAATACAAGGTAGAAGGATACTTTTTATATTGATGAAGATGAATGTGAATATATTTAAACAAATATATAAAAACATTTCCATAAAGTGATAATGTCACAAGCAATGTTCAAAAAACATTTTTATAAATTTAACTTTAAAACCCATTAATAATATTAAATTAAATACTATTGAATTATACGTTAAAGTAAATGATGTATAATTTATTAAATGTTATGTGTAATATAAAAGAGTGGATTATCAAAATGGATTCAATTTTAATATTTTAAAATAATTTTTATAAAACACTTATTTTTTAAAATATTATTGATGCTCCCTTATGAAAAGTGTTAAACATAAAATTGATTTAAGAATGAGATAACACATATTATTCTTTCAAAATATTAATTTAAACTATTTTTAGATATAATGAATATAGAAATCATATAAAATGACCTATTTTATAGGATGTGAATTATATTTAATGATGACAAATTTTTATAATGTAATCACAACATGGGAAAAATCATTTTTATGATAAAATAAAAATTTCATATATGGAAACAGAAAGATTCATATGTTGTAATGAAATTGAATAATATAACAAAAATATTCATGCACAAGAATATATGAATCAATGAAGTGGGGGTTGAGTTTGAAAACCCATTATGAAATTGGTAGAATTTGAATCATGTGGCCATGAAAAGAGAACATGAGATGGATTTCTAAATCCCTTTAATATGATGAAAATAATTTTAAAAGGACCCTATTTAGAAATATATACACTAGTGAAGACCAAACACATTATGAACATAGATTATGTATTATTGAATAAAAATTGAGATGATGTAACATATACAAAGTATTCCTTCTTGGATGAATGTACTATGAAATAATATATAAAAATTAATATACATAATAAATACATATTTATCAAACTTATTAAAACTTATAATATTATATTTTATTTCATAGTAATATTTCAAAAAAATATTTATTACTTTTTTAATTTGTGTTCTCATTATTTCATGTTAATGATTTCTATTGTTTCACAAACATTTTGTATTGTCGATGTTGATAAACATTTTTTAATATTGATTTCAACATTAAAAGGTTATTTAAGGGACTAAAATACATATTTTATAGTTATTTTTAATATTCTAAATGCCTCAAACCATGTATGTTCGTAATCTGACCCAGCACCTAAGGCGGTCTGTGGGAAGGTCTCAGGGGCATTCCTGATCCCAACATACTAGTACAAGGGATCGACTATCAAATGAATGTTTGGGAACAATTTACCCAATAATAAATTATGGATATGAAAAAATAATCTGAATATAATAGATAAATTAAAGAAGATGAAACGAACAAATGACCAATGGAAATAAGAATAAACTAAGTACCAAGACATTCCTCAAGTGACCTTGTGGGTCACCATGGAATATAAACCACACTTTCTATAAGATAGATCTAAAACTAGACCCTAAGAAAATTAATATAAGGTGTGTGCATTGAGATGATAAGTTGGAATTCCAGAGTACAAAAACGCATTATGCCCTTACCTTTAAAAAGTAACGCAAACATGATAGTTTGAAAATAAGAAACATTTAAATATTTTTTTTCATTCTCTAAAAAATCAATTAACATGTTTAAATTTATAGTTAGTTAATTTATCTACCACTAAAAGTTCAAATTAGATTTCAAAATTCAATAAAATTTCAAAATAAAAGGGAATAAATTTTAAATTTAATTATACTTTTCATGAAACAAGAAATAAGCATGAAACATCTAAACCAAAAGTCATATCGCAAGCATAATCGGAAATACCAAAGCAACTACTGTTAGTTGTGGACCTGGGATCATAACACCTCATTGAAACGTGGCATAACTACCACAACAATCTATGTTATCATGCACGAGAAAATTGTATGGAACACACCTATAATCTAGTGGCATCCAATCATCATTTTGTTTAATTAGTGTTGTAGAAGAAATCCTGCTAGATGAAATTGAGGAGAACCAATTCTGGTGCATCCAGCGTACTACTCCTAGTCCCCCACACCTAGGCACATAGGTATCCCATGAGCTCCATTTCATGTGTTTGTGTGTTTTTTCATGAAAACATGCATGATCATATCATTCTCTCTATTCCAAAAACAATCAAACCATATCCATCAATCTCCCTACATAAGCACATCCCCCCTTCCGTCACACTAAATACACAAGCCTCTTTACTCGACACATATTACAATAAACACTTACAACATACAAATAATTTTCTAAAACAAGGGGGGATGCATCAAGAGTGGTTTTTTACAAAAACCGTTATTAGACATCAAAACATGTGTAATTATTCACATGAAGATCATTTTTGAGAAAACAAATCACCTAACACTTTCAATTTTCAATTGCTGTTTGAAAGCTTAACAAAAAAACCATGGTACCACGTATTTAGTAAAATATTAAATACAGACTTACAACGATGAGATACTTTTAAGGAGGTCAAATCACCCATTAATCATATGTTCAAACCAAAACCCATTTTTGGAAATCACATTGTGATTTATATTGAAAATCAAACAGGCCATTATAATTTTATAATAAACTTGACCTAAAGGCCACTGGTATTTGGAAATACCCATTTATCATTTGAAACATATAGGTAGCTACTTTTCATGATCAAAAATATATATATATATATATATACATTACATATGAATTTCATATAACATCATGAAACATAATTTTAAAAGAACACTATGAAAAAAATGGAAATTATAATTAATGATCAAGGCATAGGGAACCTACACCAAGGTGGAACCAAGCCATACCTTTCAGCTCTTGGCTCTTTCTAACTAAAAGCTGAAACTCCCCCACTAAGCATGTTGACCTTCGTATACATGCAAGGAACCCTAGCCCCTATACATACATTAACATGACCCCTGAACATGGGAAAATGGATCCTTACAGGTATGTTTATACGCATATACCAGTCTCCAATAACCTGCTTATGCATTTTTATTTATAATCATAGGCACACCTAGCCCCATACATTTACATGAAATACCATTGATGAATATTCACATAACAAGAGAACCAACATATTTATTTTTACATACCCAAGCACACTGTAACACCCCAAGCTTCCTCGGTATGTTTCCTTTCGAATAATGCAATGACGTGCATTGTACGCAACTTCGAGATTTTAACACACCACAACCAATCAAACTAGCCTTTATGAATAGTAATACCTACTTTTTGAAATTATATATATTTTATATTTCAAAATGGACTTCATTTTTGGATTCGGAATATCGAATTTAGCCTAAGGTGAAATTTTGGTACTTTTCGGATAACTTTCATATTTTGATGAATAGTGAAAATTACTAAATTTTAATTAAAAACAACTTTTTTAATAAAAATAATTAATAGTGATAAATTGTGAATTTGAGTGGTTTTAAAGTATATTTATAATATATTTTTACCATTTAATATAATGTTGGTCATTGGAAATAATTTTACAATTAAACCGAACATAAACAAGTGTCAATCTTTTGATAGTTATTATCTCTTAAAAACACGCTTTTTGTTTTGACAGCGGGAATTAATTTTAAATTAATTTCTGCCACTTTTGTGTTTTGAATTTAGAAAAATGGATTCCATATTTGGAATCAGGATGTCCAAATTGTGTAAATAGGTAACTTTTATTTTTAGACATTTTGAATAATTACTGCGGTAAATATTTTATTTACCATGGTTAAGGGTAAATCCGGTAAATAAGGGTTAAAAAAAAAATATTATAATAATACTAAATTACCCTAAAATGTGTCTTAACCCTATTGGTTGATACATGGTCGACCATGGGCATCTTTGGGTCAATTTTGGGACCCCATGGATCCACTTGTAAGTGATAATGACACTTTATATTAATTAAGTTAAAATGAATACAAAATGACACAAGCATATATCTTTTAGAAAAACAATTGTTACATAGGGTTATATATGCTGGATTTTAGATTATAAATATTCATTAGAAAGCTAAAAAGATTTCCTACATAATTATATTTTATTTATAATTTTTTGACATTAAATAAGCTATTTTATGTATGACACAATGATGATGCAGTAATTACTAAAATAGTAAAACATTAACATAATTGATATTATAAATACCCAAATAATTATAATATGAAACTTTTAATGAATTAAACAAATTTTCTAGGATAATATGATATATTAGGATTGATTTATTGGACTTTTTTCGAAGTAATCAATCTGTTATGAGTTTCACAAAAATCAACTAGTGAATAGTGTCAAAATTGACATAAAAGAGTTCTTAAAACAAATATTATATTATTAATTGATATTAAATTCCTAAAAATCTAAGGTTCGGCCAAGAGACTTATATTATGATAGGTTAATCATTAATGGACCACTTGGGGGTCTTTTGGATGTATATAGTAAGTTTATTAACCATATTATATAAAAATACAAAGAGACATTGTAAAAGTGAAACTAATTAACTTAGAGTTAATACTTAAAGATAAGGTTAATATAAGTACCCAAACCTGTCGAAATTCTATTGGATGAGTTGTTTTCGACCTATCCCCACCTCAACCTTTGAATAGTCAACTTTGGAGCCATTGGAAACCGAATATGAATTTATTATAAATTAATATTTCTAGCTTTTCCAAAGGTGCCCCTCACCCATCTTATAAAAGGGCACTCCTCCTTCTCATTTCCTCACACCTCTCAAGCCACTTGGCTCGTCCAAACTCTGCCCAACTAAGCTCCCCACATCCCTCTCCTACTCCTTGAAGCTTCCCCTTAGGCAGAAAGCATTTCAACAAGTCCTTTGGTTCCAACCAAAGTGAGTTACCTAAATTAAAGGTAACGATTTCTCTTAAATTATTTTCATTTATTTTGCTTCTTCAACCCCCAAACTCTTTTTATTTCCCTTCTTTTGTAACAACACCAGTATCCTCAATATACTAGGATGTTGTTATAAGAAGTATTCAAACTACACATACACACAACTCCATCTAATGGATGATGAACATAATGTTTCTGTGGATGGAAAACTAACGCCTCACGAAACGATGATTGTTCAAAAACATCTTACCGCCTCTCATGGTGGCCATTATGATGGCACTGTAATTAAATATGATATTAATGATATATATTTTATATATAAGCTTCTGTAATTCCATTTTATTTCATACCATTATTCGTTTCATGTCGTATATACATACAATAATTTCATTTGAGGAAGTGCGGACTACCGCCCCCTTAAAATGATATGACTCGTTCATACCACACATGGAACGTATAAAGGATGATGTTAATGAACTTAAGTAACATATATAATATATTATATTATACTGGAATAGTAATATACCTATGTATCATTTGGATTCGATTCTTTTAAAATAAAAAATTAAAAAATTAAATGGAAGTAGCGTTCGTGCGTACGTACGGACTACCGTATCCACGAACGCGATGAGATTCATTATCCATCGTATCCATTAAAGTATAATTATCATTTAATGATTTAAAAATGATGTTTAAGGACTTGATATCATTCTGGATATTAATAAGATACCACAAACATGACTTATGTAACAAAACATATAAAAGAAAATGAGTAAGTTAACACCCGAAACGGCGTTAATACTAAGATATTATTAACAAATCAATGTTAAAAGATCATATATGATATCATATTAAAGTAAATGATTCTTGTATTATTCAATAACAATTATTTCACCATTATACAGGAGGTAAACCTACCATCGACCAAGGAAAAAGTACAAAGTAAGGGTTTTCTTATCTCACTTTTAATTCCGTGAGAATTCCATTGATCACCACTTAATTATTGCATGTGGTGTATGTGTACTGCCCATGATCGTATTCATTGTGTAATATACTTTAATTTATGGGTATTTACATCATCATGGTATGATACTTCTTTCATGGGTGTATGTTTCATAAGTTACCTAATCGATAAGGGAATTTGAGATTTCAATTTCCACTCATTTGGCTTTACACATATTTCATTGATTATATTACCCCAAGATTATGTGTGGAATCACTATTCATTTGATTATGTCATAATTTCCACTCCCCTTCCTGTGGATAGAAGTTTGATACACATAATCACTCCATTGGTAATTCTCAAGTCATTGATATGAATTTGATAAGAGTAATTTTAACTCATTCTCCATTTGTTGAGTTAAACATCCAATTCGTTGGTATTGTTTTTACAAGAATATGTGTGAATGTCCTTTGATTGTTTTACACTGAATATCCAATCATATTTAGTGTATTTATATTTGTCACACATAATTATGTCATTGATTTATCCTTAACCTAAGGATACAACCTTTTTGAGAAATTTCATCTCAATTTACATTCCATTGAGACTTCTTTGATGATATACACCAAATCACTTTTATGTGGTGTATATAATGTACTTTGACATAGCATATCATGAATTCCTTTATTCTCATGATATTACAATGTTTTGATTACCTCAATTATTTGTATTCAAGTGTCTCTCTTTTGGTTAGAAACTCTAACCAAAATACCATTTTAAAATGTTTTAAAGAATTATTCTTCTAAATCATGCTCATTAATGTCCATATTTTAAAAATGGTTTTAAGGATTTATTTATATGGACATTAAAGTTTTAAAATTAAAACTCCTTTTAAAAGTTTCAAAGTGGTATGGGACACTTTGATTCAAAAATATACTTTTAAATGGCTTCTTGACAAATAGTGTGACTTTTAAATGTTTTCAAGAAAAAGGGGGATATTTCTCTCAAATAGTTTTGATGATTATTTTCATCTATGTCAACATCCTTCATTATTATTGATTGAGGTTAATGTGATACAATACAATCTTCCATATTGTATCGAATGAATTATGTTTGACTGTGGATGTGCTATTTTTATACCATTCATGGTTTGTGGTGAAAGTATTGACATTTCGTATGCTAGTTTAATACGAATGTTTACGTTATGTTTAAACCTTTTCATATGGGAATGCATTGGACTTAATAAGTGACGGGTGGAGCCCGCTATAGCTCCTCGATGCATCGGTAGGTCTCATGAGACAAACTAGTGTCTTGGCACAAGGCCTTGGCAAAATCTTATTTGTAGTCTTGGCACGAGGCCTTGGCTATGTGGTTATGATAGTCTGGCATTATGCATTCCATCATTATGAAAGTGGTTATTGATATTGCATGTGATCATTCGACTAGTAGAATATCCATGTGAGTAAGTAAATGGCATTATTTCATTTTACTTTTTCCATACTATGTTGAAGTTCAATTTTAAAAGGCTTTTGTTTTAGTTATAAATTGCCTTAAGTGTTTATGCTTATTTATGAAAGCTTCTGCTATAATGTTATCCTTACTGAGCATCCCAGCTCACCCCTTTCAATGTTTTATTTTTTCCAGGATTATGAAGAAGTAATTTATGAATGACCTGCAGGGATAGTATGAGGGGATATGAAGACAAGATGTTTTTTTTATAATGTAATGTAAAAATTTATGGATGTATCTAGTTATTCCAAGGCTACTAAAATAATCGGTCTTTCGAGACTTGATCTTTCTCATGATCATGCCAATGTTATGTAATTAATGCACCGACTCTGGGTAGCTGGGGTCGGGGCGTTACAGTTGGTATCAGAGGAAGTTTAGTACAAACCTTGGTAGCTAGATTTAGATAAACTCTGATTAGAGCACGTAGACCTAAGATGAACTTTGAGGATTAGTATAAAAGAACTTCCTAGAATTTTTGTATTGTAGAGATTTTGTGAGTTTTCCGAGCAATACATCCCTGTATGGATACGAGCAGGTAGAGGCGGCTCTGGCACAGATGTACCTAGGGGTAAAACCCGAAAACACCGCTTTGAGCTAGACTCGAACGGGAACTGGTGCACGACAACAGGCCTTGCTGCACTCTTGGTTACGACACTCCCGGGGGATATGCTTAGGATAATTTACATTTTCTTTACAAACCAATTTAAGTAATATATATATAAGATGAGAGTAAATGACCTTGGTTAATCCTAAAATGTTTCAAATTGAGAATATGGTGACATTTTAATCTCTAAATGATTTTACGACTACTATTACTCACACAATGCTTTATGGTTTTAGTAAATGGCTGGATTCCAAGGAAGTCATAGTGACATTGAGAATGATGTACAAGATGGGAACGGTGGTGGCAATGAGCAACAAAATGGAATGTTGATAGGCGTAAAAGATATCGTCTTTATGCCAAATCAGTTTTCCAAAAATATGATCAACAACATATATATTAACCAACTCCCAGACTCAACAAGGAAGAGAAAGGTGATAAATGATAAGAGCTCCAGCAATGGAGACCATGGAGAAAAGAACCCTCAATTTTCATCATGCAGGAAATGTGGAAAGAGACACCCAGGAAAGTGTCTCAATGGGACAACGAAATGTTTTACGTGCGGGAAGGAAGGACATAAAGTAAAGAATTGCCGAAGAAAAATGAATAGTACTATGGAAGAAGATAAAAATGGTCCCAAGAGTCCATTTACAGTCATTTGCCGTAAATGTAGGGGACCTGGCCATTACCCGAGTGAATGTCCTATTCTATAGGATATTTTCTTGGTCAAAGAAGAAGCTATGTGGGAATAAATGTTTGGAGAAATGTTTAAAAAGTATTAGCACTCCTTGTTGATGGGTTTACTATGGAATAATTTTCTCTTGTATTTGTAACCCCGCAGTTTGCCATGTGAGAATGATATTTGAGGAAGAATTGTCTCTTCTCTTGTGGATTTGGGTATAAATAACCATTTGGATTTATATGATCATTGGGGTTTGATAGAATTATAAGTTATTCTAATTTGGGATGAATATTCAAGGTATGATATAACATTTGTGGTTAAATTTATGATATAGTATTTTGAGGAATTTATCTCATTTTGGCAATATTATAAAATATAGTTTTTGAAAAAGGACAACACGTAGACCGTGTGACAACCCGTCGCGTCGGACAAAGCTATGGGAATCGAACCCACAACCAAAGTGCGATTGGGATTTATCGCCTACCACTGGACTACGTGAAGTCCCTGGTTAGTGTGACTTTTTTTTTAAATGATTTTATTGATCAATAATAAGTTGATTTGGGTTCTTATTTCATATCAAAAGAATACCCTTGGTATAGGAAAATGATTTGGTGATTAAGTGATAAATGTTATTTTGGAAGATGTTCGCTTTGTTGGAAACACTATATGTCCAAGGAAAATAGAATACTATGGGGTTTCATTTGTGGAGTAATGATAGATTTTTATCTACGTTTTTATTGTGGATTTATAGTGATTTGGGTTATTTATGGAAATGATTAACCTATAATAGAGAATATGTGATTTGGTTAATTACTTTTGAGTATGTGACTTTAAGAGTATCTGATGTCATTTGGAGATACAATTTAACATGGGAGACTACATAATCAAATTCTTCTATGTTTTGGGTTTCAATATTAGTTTGGATTATATTAAAGGATTTTAAGGACAATTGGTTATTGAATGGTATCTATTTAACTTTGGGGTATTGTTGGTTTAATTTTAGAAATTAAGATTAGTGCATATTTATCTCAATGAATATCCTTTTGGGGGATCATTAGGTCATTCACTGACCATTTTGGTTTTGATTAATCTTCAAAGACAATGTAAATATATGGTTTATCCTTCATGGATCATGTGATTCTATAGAAGTTTATTCTATCTCTTCCAATGTGACCAAGTCTTCTTGAATACTCATCGTTTTAAAAAAAAATGAGTTAGTGGTGGAAATTTATTAAAGAATGAAAATATACTTAAAATGTAAGTATATCTCATAATGTTCTTAGTCAATATCATAAATGAATTACTCTTCCTTATGTAATATAACTTAAAAAAAATGTTGTCCGTTTACTTTCCTACTAGGAGACTAATGGTCGTTTGTCCCAACACAAGTTTGTGGTTTTCTCATTGTTAACTTTCTCCTGATCATGATTTCTATCCCTCTCCATCAGAACTTGACACTTAGTTTATCATCCATATCCATGTTTTCTTACATGGAATCCTAGTATGGGTTATCTTGGATGACCCTTATACCTCTCTTTCTTTCTTTTAAAGTGATAGTTTTATTGACTCTTTTTCCGATGTGGGACTTTCCATTATATTCCAAAGAAAAGTTTTAAAAATTGCGAGGACGCAATTTATTGAAGGAGGGGAGAATGTAACACCCCAAGCTTCCTCGGTATGTTTCCTTTCGAATAATGCAATGACGTGCATTGTACGCAACTTCGAGATTTTAACACACCACAACCAATCAAACTAGCCTTTATGAATAGTAATACCTACTTTTTGAAATTATATATATTTTATATTTCAAAATGGACTTCATTTTTGGATTCGGAATATCGAATTTAGCCTAAGGTGAAATTTTGGTACTTTTCGGATAACTTTCATATTTTGATGAATAGTGAAAATTACTAAATTTTAATTAAAAACAACTTTTTTAATCAAAATAATTAATAGTGATAAATTGTGAATTTGAGTGGTTTTAAAGTATATTTAGAATATATTTTTACCATTTAATATAATGTTGGTCATTGGACATAATTTTACAATTAAACCGAACATAAACAAGTGTCAATCTTTTGATAGTTATTATCTCTTAAAAACACGCTTTTTGTTTTGACAGCGGGAATTAATTTTAAATTAATTTCTGCCACTTCTGTGTTTTGAATTTAGAAAAATGGATTCCATATTTGGAATCAGGATGTCCAAATTGTGTAAATAGGTAACTTTTATTTTTAGACATTTTGAATAATTACTGCGGTAAATATTTTATTTACCATGGTTAAGGGTAAATCCGGTAAATAAGGGTTAAAAAAAAAATATTATAATAATACTAAATTACCCTAAAATGTGTCTTAACCCTATTGGTTGATACATGGTCGACCATGGGCATCTTTGGGTCAATTTTGGGACCCCATGGATCCACTTGTAAGTGATAATGACACTTTATATTAATTAAGTTAAAATGAATACAAAATGACACAAGCATATATCTTTTAGAAAAACAATTGTTACATAGGGTTATATATGCTGGATTTAGATTATAAATATTCATTAGAAAGATAAAAAGATTTCCTACATAAATATATTTTATTTATAATTTTTTGACATTAAATAAGTTATTTTATTTATGACACAATGATGATGCAGTAATTACTAAAATAGTAAAAAATTAACATAATTGATATTATAAATACCCAAATAATTATAATATGAAACTTTTAATGCATTAAACAAATTTTCTAGGATAATATGATATATTAGGATTGATTTATTTTACTTTTTTCGAAGTAATCAATCTGTTATGAGTTTCACAAAAATCAACTAGTGAATAGTGTCAAAATTGACATAAAAGAGTTCTTAAAACAAATATTATATTATTAATTGATATTAAATTCCTAAAAATCTAAGGTTCGGCCAAGAGACTTATATTATGATAGGTTAATCATTAATGGACCACTTGGGGGTCTTTTGGATGTATATAGTAAGTTTATTAACCATATTATATAAAAATACAAAGAGACATTGTAAAAGTGAAACTAATTAACTTAGAGTTAATACTTAAAGATAAGGTTAATATAAGTACCCAAACCTGTCTAAATTCTATTGGATGAGTTGTTTTCGACCTATCCCCACCTCAACCTTTGAATATTCAACTTTGGAGCCATTGGAAACCGAATATGAATTTATTATAAATTAATATTTCTAGCTTTTCCAAAGGTGCCCCTCACCCCTCTTATAAAAGGGCACTCCTCCTTCTCATTTCCTCACACCTCTCAAGCCACTTGGCTCGTCCAAAATCTGCCCAACTAAGCTCCCCACATCCCTCTCCTCCTCCTTGAAGCTTCCCCTTAGGCAGAAAGCATTTCAACAAGTCCTTTGGTTCCAACCAAAGTGAGTTACCTAAATTAAAGGTAACGATTTCTCTTAAATTATTTTCATTTATTTTGCTTCTTCAACCCCCAAACTCTTTTTATTTCCCTTATTTTGTAACAACACCAGTATCCTCAATATACTAGGATGTTGTTATAAGAAGTATTCAAACTACACATACACACAACTCCATCTAATGGATGATGAACATAATGTTTCTGTGGATGGCAAACTAACGCCTCACGAAACGATGATTGTTCAAAAACATCTTACCGCCTCTCATGGTGGCCATTATGATGGCACTGTAATTAAATATGATATTAATGATATATATTTTATATATAAGCTTCTGTAATTCCATTTTATTTCATACCATTATTCGTTTCATGTCGTATATACATACGATAATTTCATTTGAGGAAGTGCGGACTACCGCCCCCTTAAAATGATATGACTCGTTCATACCACACATGGAACGTATAAAGGATGATGTTAATGAACTTAAATAACATATATAAAATATTATATTATACTGTAATAGTAATATACCTATGTATCATTTGGATTCGATTCTTTTAAAATAAAAAATTAAAAAATTAAATGGAAGTAGCGTTCGTGCGTACGTACGGACTACCGTCTCCACGAACGCGATGAGATTCATTATCCATCATATCCATTAAAGTATAATTATCATTTAATGATTTAAAAATTATGTTTAAGGACTTGATATCATTCTGGATATTAATAAGATACCACAAACATGACTTATGTAACAAAACATATAAAAGAAAATGAGTAAGTTAACACCCGAAACGGCGTTAATACTAAGATATTATTAACAAATCAATGTTAAAAGATCATATATGATATCATATTAAAGTAAATGATTCTTGTATTATTCAATAACAATTATTTCACCATTATACAGGAGGTAAACCTACCATCGACCAAGGAAAAAGTACAAAGTAAGGGTTTTCTTATCTCACTTTTAATTCCGTGAGAATTCCATTGATCACCACTTAATTATTGCATGTGGTGTATGTGTACTGCCCATGATCATATTCATTGTGTAATATACTTTAATTTATGGGTATTTACATCATCATGGTATGATACTTCTTTCATGGGTGTATGTTTCGTAAGTTACCTAATCGATAAGGGAATTTGAGATTTCAATTTCCACTCATTTGGCTTTACACATATTTCATTGATTATATTACCCCAAGATTATGTGTGGAATCACTATTCATTTGATTATGTCATAATTTCCACTCCCCTTCCTGTGGATAGAAGTTTGATACACATAATCACTCCATTGGTAATTCTCAAGTCATTGATATGAATTTGATAAGAGTAATTTTAACTCATTCTCCATTTGTTGAGTTAAACATCCAATTCGTTGGTATTGTTTTTACAAGAATATGTGTGAATGTCCTTTGATTGTTTTAAACTGAATATCCAATCATATTTAGTGTATTTATATTTGTCACACATAATTATGTCATTGATTTATCCTTAACCTAAGTATACAACCTTTTTGAGAAATTTCATCTCAATTTACATTCTATTGAGACTTCTTTGATGATATACACCAAATCACTTTTATGTGGTGTATATAATGTACTTTGACATAGCATATCATGAATTCCTTTATTCTCATGATATTACAATGTTTTGATTACCTCAATTATTTGTATTCAAGTGTCTCTCTTTTGGTTAGAAACTCTAACCAAAATACAATTTTAAAATGTTTTAAAGAATTATTCTTCTAAATCATGCTCATTAATGTCCATATTTTAAAAATGGTTTTAAGGATTTATTTATATGGACATTAAAGTTTTAAAATTAAAACTCCTTTTAAAAGTTTCAAAGTGGTATGGGACACTTTGATTCAAAAATATACTTTTAAATGGCTTCTTGACAAATAGTGTGACTTTTAAATGTTTTCAAGAAAAAGGGGGATATTTCTCTCAAATAGTTTTGATGATTATTTTCATCTATGTCAACATCCTTCATTATTATTGATTGAGGTTAATGTGATACAATACAATCTTCCATATTGTATCGAATGAATTATGTTTGACTGTGGATGTGCTATTTTTATACCATTCATGGTTTGTGGTGAAAGTATTGACATTTCGTATGCTAGTTTAATACGAATGTTTACGTTATGTTTAAACCTTTTCATATGGGAATGCATTGGACTTAATAAGTGACGGGTGGAGCCCGCTATAGCTCCTCGATGCATCGGTAGGTCTCATGAGACAAACTAGTGTCTTGGCACAAGGCCTTGGCAAAATCTTATTTGTAGTCTTGGCACGAGGCCTTGGCTATGTGGTTATGATAGTCTGGCATTATGCATTCCATCATTATGAAAGTGGTTATTGATATTGCATGTGATCATTTGACTAGTAGAATATCCATGTGAGTAAGTAAATGGCATTATTTCATTTTAATTTTGCCATACTATGTTGAAGTTCAATTTTAAAAGGCTTTTGTTTTAGTTATAAATTGCCTTAAGTGTTTATGCTTATTTATGAAATCTTCTGCTATAATGTTATCCTTACTGAGCATCCGAGCTCACCCCTTTCAATGTTTTATTTTTCCAGGATTATGAAGAAGTAATTTATGAATGACCTGCAGGGATAGTATGAGGGGATATGAAGACAAGATGTTTTTTTTATAATGTAATGTAAAAAATTTATGGATGTATCTAGTTATTCCAAGGCTACTAAACTAATCGGTCTTTCGAGACTTGATCTTTCTCATGATCATGCCAATGTTATGTAATTAATGCACCGACTCTGGGTAGCTGGGGTCGGGGCGTTACACACACATAGACGAGTCACCTTAGACCGTGTGACTCGAAACCACAAATAAGGGACCACACACTACACATATAATTTAATAAATCAATATAAAAATTTAAGAAAAATTCCAAAGTTAGCAACATAATACATTACACCAAAAAAACTATTTAAACCCAAACACACACCAGCGAAAAGATAATTTCAAGCACTATTTTCATCACATAAAAATAATTACAGGTTTCCCTATTGATAATCACAAGACCAATACCCAAAATAGAGAACACGAATAATATGACCAAATGATTCATTTTCCATTGAAAATATTCTTTTAAATATACACAGACATCAAAGACCCTTAAAAACACATACCACACGTACCAAACAACCCCAATACACATTCAAACAATATTTCGCATTCCAACCACCAATTAAATAAAAAATACCGCAATTTATAAAACATATCACATGAATACAACATGAACTAAAATCAAAACACAAAAATTTCACTTGAAAACCCCATTTTAAAATCAATTTCACATCCCACCCCTTATAAAACCCATACACATCCCAAAAACAGTTGATTTAACTCTTCTAGAAATTACCACAATAAGACCAAAATGAATTACAAGATTATTTCAAAAAGAAAATACAGTTTCACCAGATACTGATGTCATAAAATTTATAAAGTTCCTTCTATACCTTCCAAACAGATCCTAAAAACAATTTTTGAAACATTTCACCAAATCACACAAAATAAATTAGCAATTTCCATTATTAAAAATTAATTCCCAACCAATGACTACATAAACCACTTAAACAACACCCAGAAAACCATAAAATCAAACTAAAAAAATACATTTATAGACTTAAATAGAAATATTAAATTTATCTAGAGGTGTTAAGGCACGAAACCCCTAACCTCACAGGGAGATACCTCTAGAAAATTGTATAAAATTACACTCTCACCTCATTCACACCATGAATAAGAAAATATGATCCCTAACCAATGATATAAAAAATAAAAAATGTTAAACTCTATAATCAGACCAAAAAACTGCTGGAAACCCCAAAATAAAAATAAGATAAGTCAAAATCTTATTTAAAGGGAGGTGCTTATGCTGTGGAGGAGTGGGGCACCGGCCGAAAGAAACTGACACCGTGGAGGCGTGTCAGGTGTATACTGGATAAGTCTTCAAGAAAATAGTGTGATGGCCATGGGGAGGTTCAGCATAACAAGACTTGCTAGCATGGACGAGGGCGGCACCCAAGGCTAGATTTTCAGGAGGGAGAGGCCATAGCTAGCGGTGTAGCAAAAGGGAGGGGAGGGGGCCATGAATGGCAGGGTACAGACCTGTAATTCATAAGGAGGGGGGACAGATGACATGATGTGCAGTGGAAAGGGGGTGATGACCAACCCTAAAGAAGAAAATATACATATGAAAAAATAAAATAATATCAATAATAATATGATAATAATAATAACAAGTATAAAAAACATTATAATAATAATATTCAAAGTAATAACAACATACGGAAAATTATATTCTTAACACTATTAATAATAAATATTATAATAAAAATTAAAATTATTATTATTATTTAAATAATTATATTAACATCATGAAATGTTTTTCTTTCTTATCTTACTTTATACTCATTTTTTTTATTTCAATTCATTTATTTGTTCTGAACATCAAGTTGGATGTACGGTGAACCGACTGACACCCCACAATGGCGGGGGTGAAGCCGCCTGGAATGGCTCGTACCCTTCCCATGGGACGAACATTGTCAAATCCAAAACATGGATTATTAAATAAGAAATCAAAAATTTATGTTAGGCTTCCACCCGAACTTCATATTACATAAAAATTAATAAAATAAATAATTCAGAACTAGTTGGTGTGACAATTATACCCATCATAGAATTTTCCATCCACTGAATGCCACAACTAATGTTGAACCCCAAAGTTGAAACAGATACCCCCATATGGTTCAAAGAGGATCCCTACGAAAAACAAGTAGAAAGAGGAAAAAACACTATGCTAAGAGAAATTGTCTTAAATCAAAACCTTAGAAAACCCATCAAAAGACTTACTACTATGTTTCAGCAACCCTAAAGAGAAATAATACATCTAGTTGATCGATGAACTATTGAAATTTTTTCCACCCACATAATTTAACCTCTCACATCAAAAAAACATCAAAAACTATGAAAGGACACCACAAAACATGTCTGAAAAAAATAAGTAAAACGAAACCACACCCAAAGAACATAACCATATCATAACACTGAGCCATATCTAGAAATAGAACCAATATATCAATATGGTGAGGCCATAACAGACTCACCACCATTAGGAACCACCCAAACCCTGAGACAAGACAGGACAACAGACACGGGGAGGTTTGAATGGACTCCCCACTATTAAGAATAGGCTAAAATCAGTTTATTCCGAAGAAATTTCATCAAGACCCACTACGGTTTTCACCACCATTAGGGCCAATAGAAACACTCCCAATCAGAGACATCCTAGAAATAACCCAAAAACACACCATAAGGGACATGGAGGTAGGGTCCCAACTACTAGGGCTTCAAAACCACAACCGAATAAAAACCAACATCTTCAAATACTAGGATGAGAAATAATCAAAATTGAGACCAATTTATGTATAATGGCCCTATAATGGCCAGTAAAAGTGATTAAATCTGATGGGACCCAACCATCAGTAATTTAAGGTAAGAAGAAGAACATGCCTCCTCATAAACACTAGAAACCTCATCCACCCAAATAGGTCTTTTAGAATTGAAAAACTACAAGACCAAATTTAAACCGCCTACACCTTCCAAACAACCAATTAAAATATGGTTGGGGTTCTATACACTCCCAGGGTTCCTGAAGATTCACTAGTTTCACTTCGCGGCCTATGGATGGAGCCCTGATGTTTGAAGAATCTCCTACCTCACAGTCAGGCATTAAAGACTCCAGGATGGATCATCTTTTTTTGGTGCTATATGTAACCACACAAAAGCCAATAATGGCCAAAAAACCACAATCTGTGACATAAAACTACTCCCTCAAGGTATATCCACCAAAATAATAGTTTATATGATCCACATGCATCACTTTTTCTCCTCTAACAAGAAACATTAAAATGTATAATGAACAAAAAACACTCCCCCTTTGACCAGAAAAAATTAGAACTACCCAAGAGGATGACACACTCTTGTGAAAACTAGGATTCACTTATGATACTACGAAACACACTCTATCTATTAAAAGATAAATCACCCTATATGATGTCACCAAAAAAGGCCCTGTGAGGGCGATAGAATCAATAAAAATCCATTAAAGTCACTAGTCCACACTGTTAATTCTAAACTTCCTTTACCCTTCCCCACTGTAATTCTTTTTACCATTTCAAGGAATGACTTTCAGACACAACACTTTAAAACATCATATCTGATGACTCAGAAAACTCAAAGAGTCCAAAACTCCATTCAACTCCTCTCGCATCTTCCATCCCACTTTGAGAGGATTCACTTAACCGCAATGGGAGAAGGGATATACCTAGCACCAAAACTCAAAAAGGGAAATTCCTTACATTGTTCAATTAGAGGGCCAATCATCGTCGAAAGGTCTATCGTCAAACATAAATTACATACATAAACTTTATGGGGGGCATACAAAAGAAAATATGGGAGACTAATAACCTAATCAAACTGGTCCACATGTCAAGAATACCCTGAGAAAACACTTAATGGATGGAAAAATCCACTTCAAAGACCTTCTAAGACACCACTAAAAAGATAGCACTAACCAAAACCTCATCCCAACATACCCATAGAACACAACCAGAGACATCATTCCAAAAAAAGAGGTTGTCAAAATTCAAAACACCCCCCTACATGATTTCCAAAACCTAGAAAGACATACCAAAAAACTATTGATCATAAAAAAATCCATACATTATTTATAAATAATTCTGAAAATATAACTTAGATGGTGGACTGGATAATCACCAATGGTACCTCATGGGTCATACACTTGCATGATCTCATGTCAAAAAGGAACCAATTCACCTTTGACATATCACTCATGTGTTTGGTTACACATGTCAATAAAAAATATTTGGACTAATTTCATTCCATTTTAAAAAACAATAATCGACCCACATCTCCTATTTTCAAAACCAACAGTTACAAGGTTAAAATCCATTTCATTTTATTTCACAAAAAAATAGATTTTGAAAACCAATGACTATAACACCCTGATATTTTAGGAGGCGTATATTTTTTTATGTATTATGTTACACACAACATCAAAGGAATATTTCATTACACATAACACTATCTTGGCTATCGTTATATGCATCTGCAACCTTCCTTGATAGCATGTGTTGTACGCAATATCGAGTTTCACTAAACAAAGATATGTTATTAAAATATTATATAAACTAGCCGTTATGAATAGTAATACCGAATTTATGAAATTTTATAAATTTTATCATTTAAAATAGACTTCATTTTTGGATTTTGAATATCAAAATTATCCAAGGGTGAAATTTTTTTATCTTTCTGAAAACATTCAATTTTTGATGAATAATGGAAACACTGGGTTACTATTTAAAACCCGAATTTTTATTTAAATAATTATTTATTTTATTTAAATATATTTTGGGTCAAAATTTATAGATAATACCTATATCTGTTCAATGTAATTCATTGGGGTCATTTTATAATAATTTTAGATATATAAGAATTTTATTGAACATTTCACCATCTTATACCCAACTCCTATGAAAATTTGCTAATGTACATAAAACGTAATTTTACTGTTTCTGTGAGTGGAATTTAAAAAATCCGAAAAACACGGTAAATATAAAGGAGAAAAATGTGGTTCAATTTGATAAAAATAATTTTTGGTAAATAGTAACTTTTTAATTTTATTTACCATGGTTAAAAGTAAATACTGTAATTAAGGGTAAAAATGATATTATTATTATCCTAACACATGTCCTAATTCTATTGGATAAGTGTAATTAGACCAAAAACAACCTTAGGAATAATATATTACCCTTTAGGTCCAAATGGATTAGATTAGGACAATTATTATTATTTTATTTATAGAATTGTTAAAATAGTTAAAATCAAAGATTAATAACTAAAAACATTTTTAATGTAGGGTTATACATAAGATAAATTCGACTATAAATATTCATTAGAAATATAAAATTATTTACTACATAATTTTATTTTATTTACAAATTTTAGATTTTAAATAATTTAATTTATTTATGACAGAATGATGATGTAGTAATTACTTAATTTATAAAATATTAACATAATTGATATTATAAATACACAAATAAATGTATTTTGAGACTTTTTAAGAATTAAAAAAATTATAGTTTAATATTACATGTTTTTAATGATTTATTTAACTTTTTTTTAACTAATAATGTTGTTATGATTTTTACAAAAAATCAATTACCAAATAGTGTCAAAATTTACATAAAATAGTGTTTAGAACAAATATTATACTATTATTTGTTATTATATTTCAAAGAATATAAGGTTCGGTCAAATGACTTAGATGTAGTTATTTATATTAATAATTAACCACTTTGGGTTCGTTTGGCTTGTTATAGTAAGTTTATTAACCATATATTGTAAGAAAACAAGAAGACACAATAAAAGTTAAAATATTTAACTAGGAGTTAAATCTGAATTATAAAGATAATATAGTAACCTAATCTTATATAAAACCTATTGGTTGAGAGTATTACAACCCATACTCACATTAAATTCAAAATATATCAATTTTGAGCTATTATAAACCGAATATGACTTTATTATAAAATAATATTTTAAGTTTTTTCTAAGGTGCCCCTATCCTCCATTATAAAATGGCTCCTCCTCCCTTTCCACCTCACACAATTTTGAGCCTTAAATATAGGCCAAAACCATCCCATTTCTCTAATAAACTTCCTTAAAAACATACTAGAGGTCCTGGTCTTCTTCAAAGTCCATTTTTAGTGCTCTAAGAGGTGGTTTCAAAGAGCCGTGTCAAAGAAGAGGTAATATTTGTTACCGATTCTTTTAAATTTATTTTTTCTTGTACATCCTATTCCTTAGTTTTTTTATTTTTAAGTAATAAAATCAGTACCACTCATATAATGATATGTTATTATAAATATAAAACAACCCTATTTCACCTTCTATCAATCCTACGGAAAACAAAATCACCGTGTGTGCGTACGTACGGAATACCGTCCCCACACCGTGGTGTAATATCTTTTCCACCACCACCTTACTTGGATGGGTATAATGGTCTAAATAATAACAATATATTATTATTTTAAATTGATATTGATTCTTAAATAGTATAAATACACTTAAATGTAATTCCATGATCATGGGAATGATATCATTGCTCGTGCGTACGTAAGGTCTACTGTCTCCATGATGTGATGAGACCCGTTATACATGATCATCATTGAATAATGATTATATAAATGAATTTAATGAATAAATATGATATATATTAAAATAATACCATTCTGTAAATGAGTTATCTATAACCTAAAAAGAAGAATAAGAATTTATTCTACAAAACATGCATAAGAACATAAAGTAATGAACACCCAAATTACATGTAGCAATGAAATATTACTAATAAGAAGATAAGAATATGGCCATATATGATATCATAAAAATGAATATGATTCTTTAATAATTAAATGACATTATTTAAATCATTATACAGGATGTTTGGATACGTACAATGAAAATCGGACCTATGGTTAAGGAAAATCTCGCAATCTCATTTTTATCCAAAATTGTTTATCCTTCAGAATTTACCTGGGAATATTTATCATCCACATCCATGTTTCCTCAATATGTGATATTATTTCTACCCACCTACAATTGATTAAATCCAATTTTACCCATTTTTGAGTATTTAGTAAAAGATATGAACGGAATCTTTTGTCGTTTTTAGTATGAGGTACTTTTTGACTTTTTTGGCCAAAGTATGAGAAGAATGTTTTTACCTTATATGGCATGAATGGATTTTTATGATTTCATTGAACATTATTTCCATGAAGATTCCTTTACATGTTTTAATGTTTATTTTTAATCATCTTCTTTTAGTTTTAAAATGTTTGACATGTTAAGAAAGGAAAAATGTTTTTGAAGTAGAAAGGATATTTTCCTCAAGAACGGAGTTCAAGTGTTTTATCAAAATTATTTTCCATATAAGATAATATCGGGTTCTGTTTCTATCCCTATTTTTACATTTATTTGATTATGTTATGATGGAATTAATTTTATGATGTCTTTTTATCTTATATGGATTATCTTTTGATGGCATGATGTTTAAGAATCCCATTTTTATTACATGGGTTATGCTATGATGTATGATTTATGATTTTGTGGCACACATAAGAATAGTTTCATTATGAGATGGGTGGGACCTATATCTCCCTCCAATGTATTGGGTAATGATTTATATCTCATGAGATAGACATGGCTGGAATGGCCAGTTAATCTAGTTCAGTGATATAGGACTGGAACGAGGAGTGAACTCGGTTCAGTAATGGACTTTGTCCTATATGATGGTCTTGGAAATGATCCTTGACTAATATGAAATGATTTTCTATGATTATGTTTATGTTCCACAAAGTTTCATGTTTTAAGTTATGATTATTGGGATTACATTTCTCTAATATGATTTATCTCATTTTATGATACTATGATCTATTTTGTTGGTTAATATTTTCAAAATGTTATGTCCTTATGAATATGATATGATTGATATTTCTTTTGTTTACCCTTGATGTGCATTTGAGCTCACCCATTTGAATGTTTTATTTTCCCTTGGCCCGGAATAAGGGTTTTAAGTAGGATATTCCAAAATGGACTATAGATATGAGGAAATAAACGGGAGACAATGTAGATGATTTATGAACCAGATGTTCATGTTTCTTCGTTTATAAAGACACTATGCGTATACGGTCCTATCATGGTTTTGTTTTATGTTGTAATAAGTATGCTTCAATTCTGGAGTAATAGCCATGTATGTAAAGTATGGGTCATTATAGTTGGTATCAGAGAAAATGTATAGTCAAATTTTGAAAACTATGACATGAAATCCTTAGTAAGAACTCTAAGGATATGTCTAAACATAGAACACAATATTAGTGGTTTAGAAATGGCGATGAACAACCTATGATAAGACATAAAGTGTGAAATGTTATTCTTGATTATGTGGTTTTCCTGTTATGATTAGTGTTTCTCACACTATGATTCTTGGTTTTAGTCAATGGATAGAACGTGAAAGAACCATGTTAATGTTGAATGTGATGGGCAATGCAAAAATTGTCCCCCTGAGCAACCAAATGTTATGGGATCTGGAATGAAAAATCTTGTATCCATGCACACACAACGTTCTCAAGCTATGAATCATTCATGACTTCCAAACGTGAAAAGGAAGGAGAAAAATTCGTTTAAATCCTTCATGATGCAACATCCACCGTCATTATGAGAGTCTCCTGATCCATTAGTGGCTGAAAAATGGATTCGTACCATTGAAAAGTTATTTTTAGTCCTGAAATGTTCTGAACATGATTAAGTCTTCTTAGCAGTATATCGTTTTGAAGGCGAAGCTGATCAATGGTGTAATCTTATTAAGAATATGAGGTAAAGGGATGAAATTGATTCCATGGAATGGGACGAGTTCAAGAACATCTTTTTCAATAAGTACTTCCCTCGTATTCTTCAAAAAAATATGGAGAAGGAGTTTCTTGAACTGAAGAAAAAAGGATGATGAATCGGTTGGTACCTACGAAGATCGTTTTACATGACTTGCAAGGTACGATTTCGGAATTATTATCCAACCTGAGAGTAAGATCGATCGATTCTTTAGTGGCATAAAACAAATTCATTGAAGGGCGTTAACCATAAGGAACTTCAATAGCTATGAGGAAATTTTTCGATGTGCTCTCAAGGTTGAGATAGAGATTTGATTAAGCCATCAGTCATATGGGTTTGATAAGAAGAAGAAAATGTAATTCAAGGGAAAATATAAAGACCACATTGAAAATAAGATGAGTTTTACCTTACGCTCTAAGTGTGGAAAGAAACATGGAGGGAGTTGTCTTAGAGGGACAAATAAATGTTTTATGCGTGGAAAATAAGGTCTTCGGGTAGTTGAATGTCAAAATAGTGGGAATAAGATGTCTAATAATGAGAACAAAGAAAAGGATACACAGAATGCACCTCCTGCACTTCAATGTTTCAAGTGCAAGGAAATGAGGCATTATTCCAATCAGTTCCCTAATCCAAGGGTTGTTGATGATGATCGACATCAACAAATTCTAAAGGCCAAAGAAAAAGGAATGTCACATGCAATTTCTATCAGTGATGTGGAGTATGATAATGAAGTTGTAAAACGTACACTTACCATCCACTCTAAAGTAGATAATGTTTTATTTGATTTTGGATCCACCCACTCTTTTATTTCTGATGAATTTTCTAAGGGTATCTTCATATTACCTTTGTAGTTCGATATTTAGTTAGTTGTGACAACCCCTAATGGCACAAAAGTCACATCAAAAGTTTACAATTCTTCTTCGATTGATGTTTGTGCGAAAGTTCTTCCTATAGTTGAATTTTATGTGATTCTTGGTATGGATTGACTTTCTTTATATGGTGCTAATATCTATATCCAAAGAATGGAAATAACATTTAATATTCCCGACCAATCTACTATCATCTGTCAATGCAAGGATGAATATAACCTTCTAGTACAAATTTCTACCATATTATGGGTATTGATTCCATTAAATGAAGGTTATTTATCTCAAATGGTTGGAGAGAAACTCACGATTACAAATATTCCCATTGTATGGGAGTTTGATGATATCTTTCCGGAGGAATTTACAGGTCTTCCACTTAATAGTGAAGTTGAGTTTTCAATAGAACTCATACCAGGTGATATGCCTATTTCAAAGACACCATATAGAATGGCACCAATTGATTTGTAGGAATTGAAGAAGCAACTCCAAGAGAATCTTGATAAAGATTCATATGCCCTAGTGTTTCACCTTGGGGAGAACCAGTTTTGTTTGTTAGGAAGAAAGATGGATCAATGATACTCTGCATTTATTATCGAGAACTTAACAAGATCACTATCAAGAAAAAATATCCTCTCCCTTGCATTGATGACTTATTTGACCAACTACACAAAGCTCAGTACTTTTCCAAGATTGATCTTCATTCAAGATATCATAAATTAAGGGTCAAAATGAAGGATATACTGAAGACATCATTTCATATTAGTTGTGGACACTATGAATTTATAGTGATGCCATTTGGTCTTACTAATGCCCCATCAATCTTCATGGATCTGATGTATAGAGTCCTTAGAGACTGTCTTGATCAGTTTATGGTAGTCTTTATAGATGATATTCTTGTCTATTGAAAGAGAAAGGGTGAACATGAAGATCAATTGAGAATTGTATAAAAGACTCTAATAAAGGAGGACCTTTATGTCAAATTTACCAAGTGTGAATCTTGGCTTGAAAAAGTTTCATTTTTGGGTCACGTAATCTCAAAAGAGGGGATATATGTGGATCCGGAAAAAACTAGAGGTTATTGAAATATGGTCCAGACCAACAACAGTAACTATGATCTGAATTTTTCTAGGTCTGGCTGAATATTATCGATATCTTGTGAAAGATTATTCAAGGTTATCTAATCCACTCACCGGTTTGACTCGAAAAGAAGTTAAGTTCATGTGGATAGAGGAGTGTGAAGAGAATTTCAATGATTTAAAACGAAGGTTATCTAGTGAACCTGTGTTCACACTACCGTGTAGTGATGAAAGGTTTGTGATCTACTGTGAAGCATCCAAGAAGGGAATGGGGTGTGTTTTCATGTAAAATGATATGGTGATAGCTTATGCCTCACAACAGTTGAAAATCCATGAGAAAAATTACACAACTCATGATTTGGAGTTCGCCGCAGTAATCATTGCATTAAAAATATGGAGGCATTTTCTTTATGGTGAAAAGTGTGATATTTATACTGATCATAAAAGTTTATAGTATGTTTTCTCACAAAAGGAGCTGAATATGCGCCAAAGAAGATTGTTAGAGCTGATTAAGGATTACGACTACTCTATAAATTATCACCCTGGGAATGCAAACAAGGTGGTAGACACATTAAGTCAACAAGACCATGTTAGCTTATCTAAGATGAGGATCAAAAAAGATCCAATATTTAAGGATTTACAAAGGATGGATCTTGGGATTATAATGGAAGGGAAAAAATATTATCTTTCTCAAATGAATGTTCAACCATCTATACATGTGAGGATTAAAGATGTACAAAAAGAAGATATAGTGTTAAAAAAGAAGGATATAAATGTTCCTGAATTCAACCTTGATTGTGATGGGATAATAAGATTCAGGAATTGGGTTTGTGTTCCTCCCATCACAGAATTAAAGGAGTTGCTGGTTGAGGCTCATAAGTCTTCATTCACTACTCATCCTGGAAGCACGAAAATGTATAAGGACCTGAAAGAGTACTTCTGGAGGGATGTCATGAAAAGAGATGTTGCTGAATATGTCTCTCGATGCTTGGTTTTTCAGAAAGTTAAAGCTGAGAGACAGAAGTCTAATGGGATGTTACAACCATTACCCATAACCAAATGAAATGAGAAAACATCACTATGGGCTTTGTCAGCGGACTTCCTAAAACATCCAAAGTCAAAAATTCTATCTGGGTCACAGTTGATCATCTTACAAAGTCAACACACTTCATTGATATTTGAGAAAATTTATCTCTGGATTAGCTTTCTAGGATATATGTTAATCATGTGGTACGATTGAATGGAGTACCACTTTCAATTATATCTGATCAGGATCTGAGGTTCACCACGAAGTGTTGGGGAAGACTTCAGCATACTCTAGATACAGAGTTGAGTTTCATCACTACTTATCATCCTCAGACATATAGTCAGTCTGAGAGGACAATTCATACTCTAGAAGACTTGTTGAGAGCTTGCTCTATGGATTTCATAGGTGGTTGGGATCAACACCTACCTTTGGTGGAATTTTCTTAAAATAATAGCTTTCACTCATGTATTCAGATAGCTCCTTATGAAGCTCTCTATGGAAAGAAATGAAGGGATCCAACTTGCTAGGATGATGATGCAAAAAGAAATATATTAGGACCTGATCTTGTTGATGAGATGGAAAAAAGGCCAGATCTATTAAACAACACATAAGATCAGCTCAGAGTCGAGAAAAAAGTTTTGCCGACAAATGAAGAAAACACCTAGAGTTTGAAGTGGGTGATAATGTGTTCTTACGAATATCTCTTTGGAATAGAGTAATGAGATTTGGAATTAAGGGAAAGCTGAGCACTAGGTATATCAGTCCTTTCAGAATACCGGATCATGTTGGGAGGGTAGATTACCGATTGGAACTTCCACCGAATCACTCTCAAGTTCATGATGTGTTCCATGTATCTTTCCTAAGATTGTACATACTAGATCCTTCAAATATACTAAGCTCATATGTTGTACCGTTGGATCAAGATCTTTATTTTGAAGAACATCCGATAGAGATTTAGGATCGTAGGGAAAAAGTTATACGGAACAAGACCACTCGCTTGGTGAAAGTTTTATGGAGGAACCGCCAATTAGAAGAATCTACATGAGTGTATGAGGATATGATGAGAGAGAGGTATCCTCATTTGTTTGTTACAAAGTGACAAATTTCGAAGGAGAAATTCATTTTAAGGGGTGTAGAATGTAGCAACCTGATATTTTATGAGAATTAAATTTATTTATGACTTATGTTATATGAAACATCAATGGAATATTTCATTACACACAACACTAGCATGGCTTGTTAATTCACAAGAGCAACCTTCCTCGATAGCGTGTGTTGTATGTAATACCGAGTTTCACTAAACAAATATATGTTATTAAAATATTATATAAACTAGCCATTATGAATCGTAATACCCACTTTTTGAAATTTTATAAATTTTATCTTTCAAAATGGACTTCATTTTTGGATTTGGAATATCGAAATTAGCCTAGGGTGAAATTTTGGTATTTTTCTGAAAACATTTAATTTTTGATGAATAGTGAAAAAACTAGGTTACTATTTAAAACCCGACTTTTTATTTAAATAATTATTTATTTTATTTCAATTTATTTTAGGTAAAAATTGATACATAATGTATATATATGTTCAATGTAATTCATTGGATTCATTTTATAATAATTTTTTATATATAAAAATTTTATTGAACATTTCACCATATTTTACCAACCTCTAGAAGAATTTTCAAATGTATGTATAAAATTATTTTCACACTTCTATGAGTAGAATTTCTAAAATCCAAGAGACACATTTAATATCCAGGAGCAAAATGTGGTTCAATAAGATAAAAATAATTTGTGCTGAATCGTAACTTCTGACTATTATTTACCATGATTATAAGTAAACAGGGTAATTAAGTGTAAAAATGATATTATTATTATTACCCTAACACATGTCCAAATTCTATTGGATAAGTGTAATTTGACCAAAAAAACACCTTAGGAAAAAAATATTTCCCTTTAGGTCAACTTGGATTAGATTAGGATATTTATTATCATTTTATTTAAAGAAGTGTTAAAATAGTTAAAATCAATGTTTAATAATTAAAAACATTTTTAATGTAGGGTTATACATAAGATAAATTCGACTATAAATATTAATTAGAAAGATAAAAAAATTTCTTACATAATGGTATTTTATTTATAATTTTTATAAATTAAATAATTTAATTTATTTATGATACAATAATAATGTAGTAATGGCCTATTTTATGAAATATTAAAATAATTGATATTATAAACACCCAAATAAATGTAATTTGAGACTTTATTTGAATTAAACAAATTTTATTGGTTAATATGACATGTTATTATCGATTTAATTATCTTTTTTCTAACTAATTATGCTGTTATTATTTTTTCAAAAAATCAATAACAAATAGTGTCATAATTTACAGAAAATTGTTTTTGAAACAAATATTATATTATTAATTGTTATTCTATTTATAAAAATCTAAGGATCGGCCAGAGGACATAGATAAGTTTATATATATTAATAATTTACCACTTGGGGCTCGTTTGTCTTTTTATTGTATGTTTATAAACCATATAGTGTAAGAATACAAGAAGATACGATAAAAGTTAAAATATTTAACTTAGAGTTAAATATAAATGATAAGGATAAAATAGTAAACTAAACTTGTGTAAAACCTATTTTCTGGGAGTCTTTCTACCCATACCTACTCTATCTACAAAAAAATCAATTTGGAGCTATTATAAACTGAATATGACTTTATTATAAAATAATATTTTTTGTTTTTTCTTAAGGTGCCCCTCTCCTCCCTTATAAAAGGGCACCTCCTCCCTCTCTTCCTAACACAATTTGAGCCTTATATCCTGGCCAAAACCTGCCCATTTCACTTCATCAACTTCCCTAGAAACATACTAGAGGCCCAGGTCTTCTTCATTGACCAATTCTAATGCCCTATGAGGAGGTTTCAAAGAGGCGTGTCGATGAAGAGGAAATATCCATTACCGATTCTTTCAAATTTATTTTTTCTTATACTTCATATTATTTAGTTGTTTCATTATGAAGTAATAAAATCAGTATCACTCATATACTGATATTTTTTTATAAATATGAAACAACCCTATTCAACCCTCTATCCATCCTATATAAAACAATATCAACGCACGTGCGTACGTACAGAATACCGTCTCCACGCCGTGGTGTACTCTGTTTTCCACCACCACCATACTTGGATGTGTATAATGGTGTAAATAATAACTATATATGATTATTTTAAAGTGATATTCATTTCAAAATAGTATACATACACTTCAATACAATTCCATGATCATGGGAACGATATCATCGCTCGTGCGTACGTACGGCCTACCGTCTCCACGATGAGATGTGACTCGTTCTACATGATTTCATTGAATAATGATTATATAAATGAATTGAATGAATAAATATGATATATATTAAACTAATAACATTCTGGAAATGATGTATCTATAACCTAAAATGAAGAATAAGAATTTATTTGACAAAACATGCATAAGAACATAAAGCAATGAACACCCGAATAATAAGTAGCAATGAAATATTACTAATAAAAGATAAGAATATGACCATATATGATATCATAACAACGAATATGATTCTATAATAAGTCAATGAATTTATTTAAATCATTATAAAGGAGGTTCAGATACATACAATGAAAATCGGACCTAAGGAAAGGGAAAATCTTGCAATCTCATTATTATCCGAGATTGTAAATACTTCAGAATTTACGGGGAAATATTTATCATCCACATCCATGTTTCTTCAATATGTAATATTATTTCTATACTCCTACAATTTTTTAAATCCAATTTTACCCATTGGTGAGTTTTTAGTAAAATATATGAAAGGAATATTTTGTAGTTCTTAGTATGAGGTACTTTTTTACTTTTCCGGCCAAAGTACGAGAAGAATGTTTTTTTAACTTATACGACATGAATGGATTTTTATGATTTCATAGAACATTGTTTCTATGAATCTTCCTTTAAAATTTTCAAGTTTATTTTTAATAAACTTGTTTTAGATTTCAATTTTATGACACGTTAAGAAAGGAATAATGTTTTTGAAGTAGAAAGGATATTTTCCTCAAGAATAGAGTTCAAGTGTTTTATAAAAATAAATTTTCATCTAAGATAATATAGGGTTCTGTTTATATCTCTATTTTTACATTGATTTGATTATGTTATGATGGAATTAATTTTATTATGTCCTTTTATCTTATATGGATTATGTTTTGATGGCATGATGTTTATGAATCACATTTTTATTACATGGGTTATGCTATAATGTATGATTTATGATTTTGTGGCACACAAAATAATGGATTCATTATTAGATGGGTGGGAACTATATCTCCCTCCAATGAATTGGGTAAAGATTTATATCTCATGAGATATACATGGTTGGAACGACAAGTTAATATAGTTTAGTGATACAGGAATGGAACGAGGGGTGAACTCGGTTCAGTAATGTACGTTTTCCTCTATGATGGTCTTGGAAATGATCCTTGAATAATATGAAATGATTTTATATTATTATGTGTGTATTCCACAAAGTTTCATGTTTTATGTTATGATTATTGGGATTATATTTCACTAATATGATTTATCCCATGTTATGATATTATGAACTCTTTTGCAGGTTACGATTATAAAAATGTTATGTTCTTATGAATATGATATGATTGATATTTCTTTTGTTTACCCTTAATGATAACTTGATCTCACACTTTTGTTTGATTTATTTTCCCCAGGTCAGGAAGAAGGGTATTAAGTTGGATATTCCAAATGGGACTCTACATATTATGAAATAAACGGGAGATAATGTAGATGATTTATGAACCAGTTGTTTATATTTACCAGTTTCTAAAGACACAATACCTATACATTCCTATCATGGTTTTTTTGTATGATGTAATAAGTATGCTTTAATTATGAATAAAAAACCATGTATGTAAATTATGGGTCGTTATATTGACCCGTCAATCAAAACTCACTACGAGTCTCATAATCATTTTAGAAAATCATCAATTATCCAAATGAAATATCATTTTTAAACCGTTCACATCTATTTCAAACACATAATCACATTAAAAAATATTTCCTTAGTTTAACAAATTCCATTGAAAATAGTGTTTCAAAACCCACCTTTAAATAAACATTATGTTTACAAATTCACAAGATTAAATTATAAAAATCCATTCTCATTTGATGAAACAAAAATTTAAAAATAATCCAACTTTCTAAATCCTCATTCAAAATAGGTCTGAAAACCATTTTTTCCATCACGTTTAAAATAAATCCATTACCACATTGAAATCCATATTTTAAAATTTTTGAATTGAGGGTTTTTAAATTAATTTTACGGACCCAATAAGGTATAAGGCAGTGGAAGAGGAAACTAATGTCAAAGGGTGAATCATAAATATGGCTGTAGGCCATACGCAAGTCACTCCACTATCACAGAGAGTATTCTCAGAAACTTTCCTCAGCTACACATGGATTTCTAGGACCTGCGAGATTGAAGAAACCATTGACCCTACTCCCTTTTCATTTCCCCCCAACAAGATTAACCACAAGGTTAAATGACTCAGAAAAACATTAACATTCAATGGTAACTCGAGTACTTCCATGAGGTTTGCTGGCTAGGCACATTACTCATAACTACAACATCATGTTTTGGCACCCTTAACTCTAGTTTGCCCTGACTCATCCAAAAGGAACATGGCCACAGAGAGCCAACCTCCATTTGATAACATTTTTTCCATGGACTAAGTTAGGTCATCATCCAACTCATCCCCCTTCCTAGTCCACAGCAAGGCCCTATGGGTGTTCCCATTCTCCACAGGCTGGCACATGTTCACAGGTATCAACTAAACGTTTGGGAATGATTTACATTATAAAAAATACTAATAAGTAAACATAAATAAAACCTAATAGATAAATAGATGAATATGAGTTGGACAAACTGGAAGTGAAAAAATGAATAAACCAAGTAATGATACATACCTCAAGTGACCTAGTGGGACCCCCAGAAATATAAACCACACTATCTATAAGATAAATCCAAATCTATACCCTAAAAATGAAAAGATAAGGTAGGTGTGAGCACCAAGATGAACATTTGGAATGGTAAAGTTAAAAAATTAACTATTCCCATACCATTAAACAAATACCAAAAATATGATAGTTTGAAAAAAATACCCATTAAAAATGTTTTGTTTCATTATTTTCATAATCATGTTAAATGTTTACATTTTTATGGAATACGTCTCTATAGCAATATATTTTCAAAATAAAATCTAAACATGAATTAAAATATCAATATTATAGAGAATAAATATAAATTTAGGTATGGTTTTCATGAAAGAGGAATCAAGCATGAAACAACAAAATTGAAAATCAAATCACAAGAACCATGGGATATCCATAAGAAGTCAGTGTAATTTAGGGACATAAGATCCTCCTACCATAGTGAAATTTGGAATAGAAACCACAACAATATACATTCTCATGCACGAGCCACTTGTAAAGAACACACCCATAAGATAGTGGTCTCCAATCATCATTTTTGTTTGATAGCATTATAGCACCAATCCTACTAGAAGAAATCTAGATAAACCACTTTCCAATCATCTAGATTACTATTCTTAGTCTGCGAACCAAGATACCCATATTTTCACATGTGCTCTATTCCAAATGGTGGTCAGTTTTATTAATAAAACATACATGACCATATCATTCTCTCTATTCATAAATACACTCACTCTCTCACCACTGATCTCCCTCCCTGAGCACACCCCCTTTTTCCATCACCCAAAATATAGAAGCCTCTTTACTCAGAAAATATCACAATCCACACATTCAACATACAAATCATTTTCTAATCATGGGGGGCATGCCTCAAGAGTTTTTTTTCATAAACCATTACTAATCTACAATACATGATTAATTATTTACAATGAGGACATTTCATTTAAGAACAAATAATCACCCAACACATTCATGTTTCCCATAATATATTAATGTTTATCAAAAATAGGTACCCCTTATTTAAAACAATATTAAAACCACACTTACAACAAAACAATAATTCTAAAAAGGTCAAATCATCGTTTAATCCCATGTTCATGTGAAAACCCATTTTACCAATCACATTATGTTCTATTATAACCAAAAAATTAGAGTCATGTTTCGAATTCCAAACACTATTTATAATTTTTTTTCAATTTATAAAAAATATCACATGCATACCTTAATTCTCCCTTCAAAACACTAAAAATTCCAATGAAAAAATCGTTTTAAAATCATTTGCACATCCCAAACCTTTAAAAACACCATTCTAACCACATAAAAAATTTATTAAACACTTCTAGAGATTACCAAAATAAGACCAAAATGAAGTACATGACCATTTATAAATGAAAATACAATTTCATCACCCATGCAAGCCTAAACTTTTTTAGAGAACAATTTCACCTTTAAAACAACTCTTAAAACCCATTTTAGAAATATTGCATCAATGGAATCTTAATACATAGCAATTTCAATTATTAAAAAATCATTTCCAACTAATAAGAACCCCGTCCACATATAAAAAAACCAACACACTATACAATCAAACTAAAGAACAAATTTTTAAACATAAACAAACATATTAAATTTATTTTGAGATGTTAAGGAATGAGACAACGTACCTCACATAGAGATACCTAAGCAAAATGGTATTATTTCTCACCCTCACCACATTCTCACCACGAAGAAGCAATGTAGAGCCCTAACCAAGGAGATAAAACCAAAAACAAAAGGCTAATCCCAGAAATTAGACCGATAACATGTTCAAAACCCCAAAACTCCAACAACCAAAATCCAAATCATACCCAATGTGAGGAATGTGCATAGTGTAATAGAAGGTAATCTTAAAAGGCTACTACCATCGAGGAGGTGCACTAGGGGTTTTCTGGAAAATTATTCATTAGAACGGGGGGGGTGAGGAGTGAGGGGCTGGCCATGGGGAGGTTCGGCATAGTGGGACTGGCTAGCTGGGATGAGGGCGGAACACAAGGGTACTTAGTCTGGAGGGAGAGGTCGCGACTGGAGGTGTAGCACGATGGAGGGGAGGTTCCAGAAATGGAAGTTTGCTAGCCAACAATGAGCAAGGGGGATACCTATAGTGTGACGTGAAGGGGAAGGGGGAGACATTCCAACCCTAAAAAAGAAAATAGAAATATGAATAAAATAATAACATTAATAATAATACAATAATAATAAGAAGAAGGATAAGAAAACTTTTAATAATTATATTCTTAAAATTAATAACAACGTAATGAAATTTATATTCTTAACACTATTAGTAATAATAACTCTTAACATATTAATAATATTGATAATAATAATAACAATAATTATTATTATAATAAAAATTAAAATTTTTATAATTATTAAAAGAATTATTTAATAATTATTTATTTTTGTCTTTATTATCTATCTTTATCCTCATTTTTTAATTTAACTTCGTTTATTTTCCCGAAACATTGTTTAGGCCATGCAGGGAACTGGGCAAGGCTGCACGGTGACCTGGGCGAAGCCGCACGTCACTGAATAATCACTTCCCAAGCGTTGAACGCTATAAAGGCCAAAACATGAATTTTTAAATAAGAACTCATGATTTCAATTGACAATTTAACTCGAACTACCTGATTCTATTAAAATTAATAAACTAAATAATTTAAAAACGGCATGTGTGAAACTAATTTCATTAAATGATCATTTTGGAAATGATTTGTAATGATGAAATTGAAGACTATCTATTTTAAAATAATATAAAGAACAAAATGTTGTAAATTAATAATATATTATATATTAATATAATTCATAATTTAGTTTAATTTTATAATAAACATTTTTATAAATTACATTTATTTAATTATTTCTTATTTTTATCCAAGTATATATTTGTTAAAAATGTGATATGTAAATCATGGAGGCGGTTGTCCAAACAAAATATTAGTGACATTATCACTTCCCAATGGATGTGATGTAGAAAATATTATTCATTCCATCATTATAAAAACATATTATTTCAATTATGATATTTATGGAATTAAATAATTATGTTGAGAGTATGTTGGATGGGATTGAAAGAGAATTATAGGGATTAATTGGTTAGGAATTTGATAATTTTAACAATGAGGACTTGAATCTTATCTATAATACATAATTGAAATGGATAAAAAGGATACATTCTAATAACTATGATCTAGAAAATGTTGAATTAGGATCAAGGGGAGGAATACTAGGTAGAGTTACAAGGATATTCTATTTCATTATTTTATATTAATTTTAGTGGATGTCACTACATTTTGAAAAAGAAATAGAGGGGAATTTTCATGGAAACAAAATTATGGCGGGGGTTAAGGATGGAATAAATATGGAGTTAGGTGAGTTAGGTGGAGAAAGGTTTGGGAAACTTGTGGGATAGAATGACATAAATAAAAACATATTTCAAAAGATAAATGTTTAATTTTATATGATGAAAATAGTGGATATGGTGGATTACCTCGTTTTACCCTTTAACCATTATATAATATGTACTCTGGTAATTTAAAATTTTACTATCAAGATAATATATTATCCATAAAATAGATTAACATGATGATTCTGAAATTAAACTAAATTTAATTGAATTATAATTATAAATGTGAAAAATTTACCTTTTAAATTAAATCAATATATATATAGAAAAAACTAATTTTTCATAAAAGTGAGTTTTGAATTATTAATTATTAATATTTTTATTTCCATTCAATTACAATTTAAATTTAAATTAATATAAATTTTATTGATCAATGTATTATTACATATTCATTAACTAAATTTTTTCATTTTAATTTATTAATATTCAAAAAACAATATTTAGATAATGTAGCTCCATAAAAAAATAATGATTTATTGTGGTAACTATTATTTATCATTGTAGATTAATTTATTGCTAAAAATGATAATGAACATAAAAATTTATATGTCTATTGAAAATATTAGAAAAATTATATTTGAATCAATTTTAAGAGTTGTTAAATTAATTTTAATAAAAGAACAGATATAACCTAAAAAGTTGTTTATAAAAGAATGTATTTTTTATTATAAAACGAATTTATTATTATTTTTTACTTCTAATAACAATTAGATTTATTTTATTCTATATATAATCAATAAAAATAATTGAAAAACAATCTTCAGTACTAATTAATTATATCATGATAAATGTACTAAAAAATTAAAAAACATCATTAAAAAAATTCACTTTTACAACATCATTACCAAATACAAATAAAATTGCCTAATTAAATCCTATCCATTTAATTTTAGAAAACCCTCAAAATAAAATTATATATCTGAATGTTATAAATACATCTTATGAAATATTAATAATAATAACATGTAATGCCTAAAATTATTTTGATAAGTAAATATTTTAAATAAATATTATATTATTATTTCATTGAATATTATTTTAGAATTATAATATTTTAAACTGGTTACAAAAAATTTTAAAAAATTATTATACCATTTAGGTACATTTATTTCAAATATCCAAATTAAAAATTACAATATTTTTGACCACAATATTTGTTGTATTCGTATTTCAATCCTATATACAATATAGAATACATCAATAAAAAAAATCACTCCATTCATTTGATTAAATCTCAACATTATTGTTGTGTCTTTATTTATTTTCCATTTTTTGATTTTTTTTATTTTGGTTATATCATTCATGGAAATAAATGAGAATGTTGATTTCCGTTTTTTTTATATAATTATATTTTAATTTCTCCTGATAATTTTTAATTATTTTTATATGAATATCATCAAAATTTATTCATGTTTATCCTATATTGTAAAATTTTAAATCCAAAACATATACCATGGTTTTCCTTAATGTTTTTTATATATAATATACACAATCTGTTTCATAGAGTTTATATACAATAATCTCTGGGTGTTACAACATTCTATTAGAAAATGTCATGCATTTTTTCCAACTATTTGTATCTCCTTCTGTTCATCAAAATCGTTCATGACCCCAGTTTTGAATGGGACAATATAAAATTCAAATAAACACTATTATAAACGACACTAATACCATATTCAACATCAAATTAAAAGAACACACCAATAATGTGGTCTATCATTCAGAACTATCAACATCACAGAGTACCTTACACTAAATGGAATTACTCATTATACATGTGTTTCAAATATTTAAAAATGTTTTTGATGCATGACCTAAATGAATTAATAAATTTAAAATATGAAATTAAATTCCCCATTACATATTATAACTGTGATTAGATTGATTACTATCTCTTTTACCCTGGGTCCATCCATATATTATCGAAATTATCAATTCTGTTATTTATAAAATAGAGTCATATCTATTTAAAATTTCATAGTGAATGTTTTATATATGAATTTTGTTTAAAACAATGAATAAAATTAAATTACCCATTTTATTCCTCACCACATGTTGTTAAAATAAATGACATATACTTTAACATTAGAGAACATCCAAATGTTTTGTAGGATAATATAATTTTCATGACCAAATCAATATAGTTGCGATCTGTATAGATGTAATAAGACTTATCATGTCTAGTGGTTCATACTATGAAAAAAATCTATATATATTATTGATTTGGGAGTGGCTTATTTTTTTCCATAAAATAAGAACTCATTACTAAAACACATTTCTTTTTCCTAATACTGACGTAAATTAAGTAATTTCCTTGTAATCATACTTTGTTCCTCCCTATGTGCATCAGATTTAACTTCAATGGGGACACCCTCAAAATTAAATTATACTGTTATGTGACAATTTCTAATTAGATTAATCCTATTTGTGTATTGTTTCATATTTTTAATCCTATTTCAAGATGAATATATAATAAATTCCGTACACCCATGTTATATATTTGCACATTTATTAGATATAAACAACTGGTTATCCTTATATATGTTTCCTAAGATAAAAATATGTGTTAGATGTTCAAAAGTATGTGGACCCATTTTATGATTCTATGGTGATGAAGACAAATAATATATCACATATCTTAGGAAAGAGAAAAATCAATGTATAATCCTTAAACAAATGATTATGTATCATTAATAAAGTGAGTAAAATAATCCCTCCATACCAAAAAATAACCTTATATAAATATTATTTTGATATAGTACAATTTATATTACTAATGTCAGAATTAATTTAATCTATTCCCCAATCAATTCTCCGAGATATTGATTCTATAACATCATGAGGATTCGGAATTTTCTATATCTCATGATGTTAAAATGTATGGTGTATATACTTATCGAAACATGTGTAACTAAAAGAAATATTTTCCCTTATTATATGGTAATATATTACCTGATATATCACCCCTATGTAAGACCCCAAACATATTAGTGGGTTATTTATTAAACTACAACATTTCCCTACATGGGTCGAAGATACATGAAATTGAGTATGATATATGGGATGCTCAACTATGATAGAATGATGTTATGTCACTAAAATTATTTATAAATCTACTTTTCATATACATATTTGTCTATAAATATGTTCCTAACCATAACAAAAATAGGGAATTCATTTTTTTTATAATCCCACACCAAGATATAAAAATTCCCTTCTATTTGATCTAAATCAATATAATGTCTATCAATTATATATACAATATTTGTATTTATTCCTATTATGTATAAACACAAAGTTTCATCTAAACTAAATTATTCCAATCCAACCACAATCTGTCTTCTATATATACTATTTAATCATCTCTAGATATTAAACTCTTGGTTATTTTGGGATTCAAGAATTCGAACCATCATTTTGTGGTTTTGTTATCTATAGCTCACTTCAAGCCTCACATTTTCATTATGATTCCATATTCATTTATTCCCACCAATGGAGATTTAAAACAAAGGTAAATTTTACTTAATCTCTATACATGTTTAAAAATGTCCTAGTGGAATCATTCATTATAATTTTTAATAGTTTACATCCTCTTCAAACTTATCCCATCTTGAATTATTACTTAAATAGATTTATTTATCAATTAAAATATCTTTCATTCCCGATTAAATGATGTTGGTATGCTCTTTCCCCCTTTATCCACATCTAGAATATCCTATTTCAACAATTTTTGTTTATCCAAACATTGTCACATTTATCTATGAGCTCCCATTTATTAGAAAACTTATATTATCTCACGGGATGTAAAGTATATGTCACTTTTTTCATTCCATAAATATATAAGATTTGTAACATACACTTCAAATAGTAATATGAACATAAACTCTATGTATCTCCTTTCGAGATTGTCTAAATAAGGATAAATATCATAATTTTTCTTGGGATTCATAATTCCAAAATTATTTAAACTATATCATTTTTTCTAGTTAAGAATGTATTGTATAAAAACATGATTTCATATGTTTAGTGTTGTGTAACTATATAATCTCTCCCCTAATGGTCCATATTTAGTGGCCTACAAACTTCAAATGATGAAAAAATAAATAGTATCAGGTCATGACCATGTAAATGGAAAATATGAATAAAATTAAAATCTACTGTAATTAGATAACCATTTTAAGGATTCATGAAAAATATATAATGAACAAGGATAATATAAAGTATCCTTTTTGGTAACACCATATATCCCTAAAAAAATCTATCTAACCCTACATAGGTCCATTTTTCGCATAAATAATTTGTGAAATTTAGTGATTGTATCCCTCTCCATGAATATGATTTAAATATATAACATGGTAACCATTATTGTTCTTTGAACCATCTTGAATATAATTTTCCCAATATGCCTACTACATTCCATCTATGATTTAATCCTTTAAAAATATTTACATATTCCATTAATATGATCATGGAAATCCAATAATCATATATTTATGATAATAATCATTGGTGATGCAATATTAGACTATACTAAACATGGTCTTTTTCATCCTAAGGAAGAGGTCCTTTAATCATTACACACCATGACAGTAACCCAACAGAACCCATGGATAAAATATGTCCAGCTTTCATCGACAATCTACCAACCTACATCAAATCACTTTGATTCATATTACATGATATATGATTTAAAAAACACATAATATAATAATTTAAGTGTATTTAATTACCCTAAACGTTACACATTCAAGAATCACAATTAATTTTACTGAATCAAATATAACATTCAATTCATTATTCTTTAAAAGTACTCTTTATGTATACTTAATCATCATGACATCACAAACAAATAATTATGACCCTAATCTATATCAGTCATTGATTGTTATTTTAATAAAAACATTTCATTGTTTTTCTTATCCATCTTATTTTTTTTTCTAAATTGCTACTAGATGGATCAGATAACCATTTCATGAATTCTACATGAACATAAATAATAAAAACATATGGTGAAATATATCCAATTGATCACATAATGGACATTGGTTTTTCTTTTATGAAATTAAATTTTGTAATTGATGAGTCATTATAATTTCTAGGATAGAAGCCTTCAAAAGGTGGCCCAAGAAAGAGTTGACTCTTTTATCACTAGATATGTTCCCTATGTAAACTATAGATTAATGTTACAGTTAAGGATTCAAAAATATACATAATAAAAACTTATTGAATTCATTATATGAACCCATAATAATTCATTAAATTATTGATATGTCCCATGGATTTGGAAAAAATAACATAATCATCTTTCTATATCATATCCTTTTATTTATCTATGTAATTATCGAAAAGGAGTCATTTTGGGGTGGTTGAGCTCTTTTTCGCTCTAGAAACCTCAATCCAAAATTCATTTTCATGATGTCAATAATGATGAGTTATCAATAATCCATATCTAAATGGGATGACTACTGGCTATATTGATGGAGATTATGCCTATACTCATTAGTGATAACGTGCCTCGGTGGTAATCAACTATATCTAAATTTGTATTATCTAGTGAATAATGAAGGTTTTCATACAAATAATATTCAATTAGAAAATTTATAGAAAAAAATCACTAATATTTTAGTATCCTGACTATAATGAATGATGATTATGCTTATACATACATACATCACCACGTAAATTCCTAAGAATAAATCACCCATTTGGGAATGGACTAACTCTAATGAACAATGATAAATTTTATGCCAATACACATCCATGAGAACACATGATTAACCATTTTTCATACAAATTCAATGTTATGAAGGAAATAATTTCCTTTTTTTACTCATCAAGATTTAAAAAAATTAATGGTTGATTAATGATCAACAAGGAACTAGTTCTATACAATTCAAAATGACCCAAATTTTTTAATTTCATAAAGTGAGATAAAAATAGATGAGTTGATGTCTCTCAAACATTGATCACTACAAACTCCATCTAAAAAATGTAAAAATTATTCATTTGTTTTTTGTGTTTCATCTTTATAAAATTGATTTTTGTAGACTTCTACAAATTTATATTCCTCAACAGGGGAGTGTATATTTTGCTCAATTTTTCATTTCACTCTCTTGTCATGGACTCTCTAACCACCCTTTGGTGATTAAGAATTTTATAGTAGAATCTAAATCCAATGGGAGGTGATCAAACTGAATTGATTATTTATTACCCAGATTTTTTTTAATTTTCCTCCATTGAATAAGGAGATACTTCCCAAATATTACTTGCTCAATGATTTTTGAATTGTAATACTAATTTTTCTTCAATTAAAATTTTTATGATACCATATCCCTCTCCCATATCTAAAATAAATTATTTACACCATGTTTTATCCTTTAATATTATAATCCCCAGTAATAAAAAGATATAAAAATTTTATGATTCTTGTTTAGTTTTTGGGGAATATATTTGGGAGTGCCATATACCTTCATCCATTTCATTCTCAAGATATATTGACCAGAGTATTACTATTCATTTTGAGACACTCAATTAGAATTATAATTCCACTAATTAGTGTTTCAAGAAAGTTGAACACTTGAACTCAAGTATGCCTCCTCATACACTAAAGGATTCCAACTAGTAGTGGGGGTCACTAAAAGTATGTTAGAGAGACTAATAAATCATCATCATATCTAGAAACCATGGTAAGAAATAATCATTTTTAGTGGAATGAGAAATAAATTATTTTTAAAGGAATAATAAACAAATCCACTAGATAAATATAGAGGTGGATTTTGAATAAATATCATATTCTAAAATGATGAACGTACCATGATAATAAAAAAATATGTACATAGGAAATAGGTGTACATGAATACACAACATGATAACAAAAGAAAATAGATCAAAAGATTCAACCACAAACATCAAAATTATTGGATCAGTCCTCTTCCCCCATAGAATAACCTAGTCTAAAAACTCAATCATCTGAAGTTGGAAACATAACATAATCTATAGTTTCAATCATGACTTCTGTATGTGTACTATATGTAGTTCAAAAATGGAGTGATATAAAATTAGTAGTCTACAATAAATGTTGTTTAGAACTATACTATATATGAAAATATAATAAGAAGTTTGCTAGTAAATAATAATGGAAAGGATGTAAATAAATAAACACATTAGACTGGGTTCCCCATCGGATACTCGACTGAAATCACCTACTTCATCCTATGTCAAATATCTATAAACCAAGTTTAAACTATACATATATGTTATGGGTAATAATAAATCAAATAACATGAGCTTAAAATACCCAATAATGTTATTTTAAATTGTGGAAATATCCCTACGATAATATTATTTCATTCTGAATTTTTCGAATAATATATATCATTTGATTTTATTTAATGGAATCATGAGATGGTTAATGGTGATCCCTAAAAAATAATCTCTTGTATTTCTCTAGGAGAACTATAAAATTCCCATCAATATAAGAGTGAATCAATGGTTGTCCATGTGTGGAATCCAAAGTATTACCCTCAAAATGGTGTCATGTATGACTCTCTTATCCCTTCTTAGGTCTACCACATAGGGTGCCAAACATCGATTATGGCATGACATAACCTAATCAACCACTGATCCCATTCAAGGTAACCCTACAAGTTAAATTTTATCAACTATGGATAATTAATGAATCCACCCATTAATCCAATCCATGGAATAATCTAAGTGATCTAACTATAGCATCTCTTGAAATTATATTTATTTTAAATTCCAATTCTAGAGAAAGAAGAGATCATCGAGGGAATCCTTAAGTCAGGATGCTTTTATAGACTTAATAATTATCTAAGGGTATGGGATAACTATCATGAACTCATACCATATAATAAATAATTGTCTCATAATGCATAAATATAGTGGTAAAATTTATTGAAATTAGGTAAATTAACTTGGGCATCAAGAGAATGGTCTGAAATACATTTCCAATAATCACTTTTTGATAAATTTATACATCTAAGATAAATTTAATTAAATTTTGTTCTAAAAACATAGGATCTCTCCCATTAATAAGGGAACACCCATATGGGTGTCTCATGATAATTAAAGATCCCACTAACATTTATTTATGTGTATCTATGGACCCATTATAGATTATGGTAACCTTTTATTTAATTAATTATACTTTGTGGAGGTTACCTTAGATGATTATGGCATGTGATATTAAAAACAATGATTATTACCATTGGACATTTTAGGAAAAATACTATAATAACTTACCTGTATCATTAACACTGCCATCATCTAGTATAGTCCAATGAATTGAGCTGAAATGGGGGAAATTAGAAGAATGGAAAAAAATCCTAAAATTAGGCTATATGAGATTGCACAAAATTTCTGAGGAATTTTCAGAGAATGGTTATCAAAATAGAGAACAGAAAATAGGTATATAACATTATATATCCCATATGATTAACAGGAATGTAAATTAATATTGGTAGAAGAGGAAATGAAGGAACCTATAATAGGAATGCATGAACTCTCTCACATAACTGGACTTCTATTAAAGAAGATATGGAGGTTATTTGTCAATATAGGAGGCCCTAACAATTAAAAAAAATAGAGAATTTACATAATATAAAAACCATTCATGTCATATAATTATTTTGGATTCCCCATCATGGAAAAACTATTTCACATTAGGAAAAGGTATTAAAGATACCAATTTTCACCAGATATTTATTACAAGATCTATATTTAAATAATCATTTTCTATTTTTCCTACAACCTTCATCCACCCCCAGATCCTTCCCTTCCCAAGGGAAACTGTTTGACCCAAATGAACATTTTCTTGGTCTAAATCAAAATAGTAATTAAATAGTGTAATAGAGAATTAAATAAATATATTACTAAAAATCTAGGTTGTTTAAGCCTCCCTGCCATTAAAACTCATTTGTCTGTGATTTGGGGTGTTTTAGAATAATATGATAAAAGTTCCAACCACAAAATGTGTATGTCTGTATCTCCCTCTTAGATCATATACATTACATGGTTGTGATACAATAGTATTCAGGCCAACGGAATAAAACTACCTAAGAGAGAATTTTTTCGTCAATAAACAATATGTATCAAATGATCTTCAATGGATGCATCTTTATCCAGCTCGAAATCCTCTTGATCAAATTATTGAGTTCGGTTAGAATGATAATGGCGAATCTATGATATAATAAATACATCGTGCATCGCTTGATACCTCAAAGGTAAATCCAACTGATAGGATACCAGCCTAATTCTATAAATGATCTTAGAAGGATCTATTAAATGCAGAAATATCATTCCATGTCTTCAAATCATGTTATGACCCAATCTAGGATAAAATCGCTGAAATATGTGTTGTCCATCCTCAAAATCTGGAGGTCAGAAGTGATGATTGTTATAAGTTCCCTTCATAGAATGAGTTATCACTGTACATTTTATAATCAATATGATCTATTATGAAGTCCCATTAATGATACGATGACCTAGTAGTGCTACCTCACATACCTCTAACCATAAAATGGGTGAATTGTACAACCAATTATATCGGGCCTCATAAGGAACCATCGAAATTGTTTCTAAAATTTTTTTATTGTAACACACCAATTATTTTAAGATTGATTTTTTTTAGTTTTTCTGAAGTCTTATGTTGTATTATACACCACGAAAATATTTTCTTCCACACAACTATTTCATATCTTTCGGTGTACAAAATAGTATTATTGGCTTGTGTTACACACAATTTCGATTTCCTTTGATTGATTTCATTTCACGTAAGACCTAGTTTATGTGAACAAGTAAATATTATTATGTTAACTTATAGACTAGCTATTATAAAAGTGGGTATGGAAATTATTAACTTAATTATGAAAATATTCTTTACACACATATATATAATTATATATTAGGTGAGAAATTAATTATAAATTAAAATAAACAGTTTATAAATAAATATAAATCTTTTTTTGAAAAAACTATTTAACTGATAATATACTACATTGTAAAATTATAAGATTACTCTTGAAGGAATTTTTAATTAAATATAAATTTAATATAATAAATATAATGTTTAAAATTAATATAATATGTTTTTTTGACATGATATATGAACAAATTCAATTTTTCAGATAAAAGATCTATACTACAGAAAAAATTTTGTTTTGTCACCTTCTTATGCCGCAACCATTTTAAATCTAGTTTTTGACACATTTTTATATTATAGTTGTCAAAATAAACATCTTATATGAAATATTACTATCAATATTTACATTTGTTGAATTTTTTGTTTATTTATAAGTTTCAAGTTTTGATGAATTGTAAAGAAAATAATTCCTTTTATTTGAAAACTAAATTTTCATATAATTTATTTATACTGTTAAATTATTTATTTTAATAGTTTTAAAGGATAAGTAGATTATATTTTTTTCAATTAATATAATTTTGGTCATTGGAATTAGATTTACAATTAATTTAAATGTAAAAACATTTATATATTTTGCATGTTTTAACATTGAAAACCCATTTTCTCATTCTGTTAATTAGTTTAATTTTAAATCAATTACAGAAAATTATGATTTTTTGAAACTATAATTTTTTTCCATATTTGGAATCATTGGGTCAAAATTATTTAAATTGTTTTTTATTTTTGGGCATTATGAATAGTAGCTTCTGTAATTTTTATTAATATGTTAATAACATAAGTTGGTTGATTAAATATAAAAATCATTTTATAAAATTAATCTAAAAATTATATTAATGTCATTAGATGAGTCTTTTGTGACCTTAATCATACTTGGGTCTAAATGATATCCTTTTAATAACACTTGGATAAGACTAAACCATTTAACATATTTTATTTAAAGAAAAGATTAATATCTCTTACTGATTTTTTTTAAATATATCATTTTTAATATAATTTTATACAAATTATAAATTCAACTATAAATACAGATTTAAAATCCAAAATATTTATAATTATCATGGTAATTTATATTTCTTTTAAAAAATAATCATTACCGTAAGGGCTTATATAATGATGATATAGACTTTAGTTGATTGATGAAAAATCGATAAACAAATTTTAATTAAAATGATAATTACCCTTAAAATACTAAAAATCATGAACACATATTATTTTTAGAGTATATAACAAGATGATTAATCTGAGTATTTAATTATTTACCATTTGGAGTCAGAAGGAAAATATTATGACACTTATAATATTTTATCTAATGTGATGAAAATGTTGTCACATTCATGTTTGAATAAATATAAAAATTTTAATGTAGGAGTTTCAAGAAGATATATTTGAATATGAGTATTCTTATAAAATATAAGGGATTTATCAATATCATAGTATCTTTTAAATTTTTATTCAACAACTTTTTATATTTATTAATTTTAGAAAGGTGACTTAGTAATTATATTTTAAAGGAAATATCTAATAAATGTTAATAAAATTCATAAAATAAATATAATTTTGGATAATTAATATAAAATACAGATTTTATAGAAGACCTTTACATATTAGTTATATAATAATATTTTTTGTGTTACCTTTTTATCTTCGTATTTTTAAAAATTAATTTACTGAAAAGTGTCATAATTGAAATTATTGATTGTTTACGAGAATAATGATTTATTAAATTATTTTAAAATCCAAATACATTTTTAAAACTTTTCATTAGTTATTATTTGGTCTGAAATGTTCTAAATAGTTCATTTATGGTCCAATTTATATCCAATATGTAATAATTACACTATTTTAATATTGTATAATTTTTAACGTTAGTTAATATTAAAATATAATTACACAGTGCTAATTAAATTGGTAAGGTTCAAATTGATTGAAAAACTTTTTTAAAATTTATTGGAAGAAGATATTAAATCATCATCTCTTCTCAACTTATAAAATATTTCATTTTGGATGTTTTTTATGGTTTTTGGATTTATTATAAAATAATAATTTTGGAGATTTCAAAAGTGCCTCTCACCACAATTATAAAAGGGAACCTCTTCCCTTGAAGATTCACTTCACTTTGAGACAAAAATATTACCAATCACCTACTCATTAATCTTTCAAAATTCCCTAGTCATATTTTATATTTTCTGGTCTTCTCAATAAACCAACTTTATTTCTTTTAAGAGGATATCTATTGGGAGATCATCGAAAAATGCGTATTATCCTCTATCGATTCATTCTAAATTATTTCTTCTTATGCTACCTTATCATGATTTTTTTCCATTATAATGTAACACATACAATATATCATATTTTATTAAATGTTATTATGATTATGTAAATACCACATTCTACCTTCTATCCATCTTATTAAAAACAAAATAACCATGTGTGCTTACTTTTAGCATATTGTCTCCATGCCATGGTGTAATCCATTTTTCATCACCACATTACATGGATAGGTATGATGATAAAAATAATAAAAATTCAGGATTACTATAACAATACATTTATTCTATAAGAATATATATACCATCCCCTTCCATACCGTTACATAATTAAAGGAATCATATCATCACTCGTGCGTACAAACGATCTACCATCTCTGTGACGTGATTCGATTCATTCTTCATGATTTAAAATATATATTGACTATATAAATGTATATTACGAAAAAATAAGATATATATTACATTAATAACATTCTGTAAATGATATAAAGAAATACCATAAAGAATAACTGGTATTTATATGATAAAACAAGTAGTAAATAAAGCCCAAAAGAAGAGTAATAATGAAATATCTTTAATCAAGTGATTATTAGATCACATGTGATATCATAAATATAAATATTGTCATGGAATAATTTTATAACATTATATAATCCTTTATAATGGAGTTTATAATACATACAATGGAACCCAGGCCTAAGGTAAGTGATAATTTCACAATCTCATTATTATCAATGAGTGTTTATATAAAAGTATTTAATATGGTTTATTTATCATCCATGTCCATGATTCATAAAAATTTATTCCAAAATATAATTTCTATTCTACAAGAGTTATTTAATGTTATTTTTATCAACTGTTAAATTTTTATTAAATAGTATGAAAGGAATCATTTGCAATTTTCGATACGAGATACTTTTTGACAAATTCGACAAAATTACAAGAAGAATGTTTTCTCTTAACTTATAAAACATGAATAGATATTTATGTTTTAATAACTCAATATTTCGTGGAATATTACATTAAAATATTTCAGTGTTAATTTTGATGAATATTTTTTAACGTTTAGAGGCATTTTTAGAAAATAAATATTTCTCAATAAATAAAGGTTATTTTCCTCAAGAATTATTTGAAAATAAACATTAATTTTTTTAATATACCATAATATAATTAAATGCTACTTATTCATTAATAGTGATATTTTTCAATAATACTAACCTTTTTATTTCAATAATTTTATTATATTTATTAGAGAATGCTATTTATGATGTTAATTTCTTTTTAACTGATTACGTTATACTGTAATGATGTTTAGAAAACCTATTTCAAACCATGGGTTATGATATGATTTATGTACATGTGGCACAAATATGTATGGGTTTCATTATGTGATAGGAGGGTCATATATCTCCCCCCAATGCATTGGGTAATGATTTATATCTCAACAGATAAACAAGACTAGATTCGTAATTGATCTTGATTTCATAATATGAGGGTTGAAGGGTAAGTATCCACAGTTTTTTAATATGGGATTGGAATGAAGAGTGGACATGGTTTAGTAAAGGACTTTTTCCAATATAGTTGAAATAATTTCCTATGATTATGTGATTAAAAGAATTTCATTTTTTATGTCAAAGTTATTCTTGTATGATTTATGAATTAATTGTTTATATTACTCATGATTATTATCTTTGATATACAAAGACTAATTTTTATATTATTATTCCATTATGGTTATTTAATCTTTCAAACCAACTTTTTATACCCTTAATTTTTTTTCACACATTATTTTGATTTATTTTCATCATGTTATAAGGAATGGTTTTAGGTAGGAGTACTAAAGGGTAAGATCTTAGCGGTGAACATATAAGATCATTAACTATACTATATTTTTATGTTCTATGTTTCCCCATTAACTAAACTAAAACAGTTTTTGTTCATTTATTAGTGTAATTTATTATGTATTCTTTAAAATTAATTGAATTTACATGTACATGAAGCTCAGGTCGTGAGAGTTGGTATCAAATAAAATGTATAGGTAACCTTTGGAAACATGGATGAGAATACTTTTGTGAGACCCCTTTCGAAATTTAAAAGGATATGTTTTGGGATGTACCTTTGGATAAGTGTATTTATATGTTACAATCCATGAATTTTGGTAACAATCCTGGGTAACCTAGGATAAAACCTGACATGTTAGAAATTGAAAGTACTTCCACAAGATTATATTATTCTTCTAATATTTTTTTATACTCAAGAATTCTTTTTGGATTTTAGACAATGGATAGAACCCAAAGAAACCATGTTAAAGGTGAATGTAATGGGAAATGTGATGAATTTACTATGTAATAAACATATGTTATGAGAGATGGGTTGTTAAATGTTATCGATATACATACAAAAGCTAGGAATCATTCTGAACTACCAACTAAACAAATAAGGGAACCACTTTCTATTGATTCCTTCAAGAGGAAAGGCCAAAATGTTTTTGTGGGTCTTCTGACCCATTTTTTTCATCAGTGGATTAGTACCATTAAAAATATATTTTCCTTCTGTCACTATTGTGAACCTGAAAAATGTTATTTTAGAAGTTTATCATTTTGAGGGTGAAGCATACCAGCAGTGGAAACTAATTAACAATACATGGTAGTTAGATGGAATTTAATCCAAGGGATGTGAAAAGTTAATGAACATACATTTCAATAATTAATTTCCTTATATTCTTTATATTAATACGGTGAAAGAGTTCATTGATCTTATTAAAAAGGATGACAAATCTATTGGTACATACGAGGAAGCTTTTATAAGACATGAAATACATGCTTCTAGAATTACCATCTAACCTGAACAAAAGGTTGATCAATTCATTAGTGGATTAAAACCAGGTATTTAAAGGGCATTAATAATATGAGATTTCAGTATTTGTGAATATATTTTCCATTTTTCTATCTAGGTATAAATGTATGTTATATTTATATAACAATAACATGATTTTGAAAAGAAATATATGATAGAGATTAATGGAAAATATCAAAACCATGGTGAAAAGAATATGTGTGTTTCTTTATTATCAAAGAGTGAAAAAATCATTGTGAAGATTGTCTTAAGTGGACATGTAAATATCTTAGGTGTAGGAAACAATTTATATGAAACATTGACTACCAAAGTGATGGAAAAAATAATGTCAATGTTGAACATATATAAATGTCTACATAGAATTCACCTCCCTCATATCAAATCTACAAGTGCAAGGAAATGGGTAATTTTTCTAAACAAGTCCTTAATAAATGTTTTATCAAAATGTTTCCACTTCAACATCCTCTTAAGGTCATATAAAAAACTCACATGAAACCACTATTGATGATGTATATTACGACAAAAAAGAGTTATAATGATTGACTTTTTTATGTAATGGTATTCCAAAATAATGTTGTAGATTCACTTTTATAGTACTATAAAATATCCAAATATCTAGGTATTAGTCCACAATGGTTTTACATATCTATTTAAGAGTATATTTTGAGTCGTACCGAAAACAATGAAAATTGATTTAGTTATTTTTTGAAAACACGTTATGGGACTAATAACCATTAATATGTGCATAATTTTGGGATAAAGAAATAAAGTGATGTTTGAATGTATTAATGATTTTGGGACTGATATGGTGAAAATGTTATTTATGATATCATGGATTGATTATATATACTTTTTGAGATATATAGTATGTGGATGGAGATAATATTTTAAAGAATATATGTTTCTAAAAAGGTTTTATGGAAATTCATGTTATTACCTTGTTTCAAGAGAATGTTGGATGGAGGAATTCACATGTTTGTAATGTAACCAATAAGATATACCTTATGATATATGGGGGATAAATGTAAATAATAGTTAGTTAACTGCTTTATAATATTTTTTATTTTCATATTTTAGAAGGATTATATATCTATCAATTTATGGAAAGTCTATATTAATCTTTAAATGATGTTTGTTTGGATAAATTAGTCAATCACCGTAGGTGGACTTATGGATATTTGACATCATTTTATAAAAATTATTTTTTGAAATATAGACAGATGGAATAACCTATCATTTTATTTATATATCACATGATCTAGTAATTCTTCTGGATTGAAAAAATCAATATCATTTATATGAATAAAAGATAAAGTGGAAATTGTTCATGGAAAATAAAATAATGATATTGTACTGAAAGAAACTATGTATTTCTTCTCATAAAATATTAGTCAACCTTAGGAAAAGGGTATTGAAAGCAAAATGGATAACCAAGTAAATTTTTTTCCAATTAATCAAATGGACCTTTAGATCATCACAGATTTAAGGATTTGGGATTGTTTATATTCTCCAATACATGTTATTGATCACTCTCCATCAGAACATAAGAGTTCTATTTTTCTTCTATATATACTATTTCACTTTATACATATGTTATACCATGTGGAAACTCAGTTAGTAGTTCCTTTTTTCAACCATTATATTTCAATCATCCTTGTTTTAAAAAAGTTATAGTATTAATTCCTATGATGTTGGTATCTATGAAATAAACAATCAAGTATTTATCCTTTTATAATTAAGATGAATCTTGCAAGATAAAAACATTTTAAGGGGGGTAGAATGTAAAAACATGAGATTTTAATGAGTTATATTTTTTAATTTCATTGTTACATAACACTATTCTTGGATTGTATTACACATAATTTTGGGTTCTCTTGACGTATTCATTTCACGAAATACTAAGATGAAGAGACACGCTAAATATTATTATGATCTATTATAACGAAACCATTATAAAGGAGTGTATGAAAATTAATAATTTAATTACAAAAATATGCTTTACACATGTATATATAACTAATTATTTTCCATGAAATTAAATATAAATGAGAATAAAATATTTTTAAAATTAGAGGATATTTTTTTCTAAATAAATCCATAAAAATGAAAGTAAGTGAGTTCGTAAAAAAATTGAGGGATTTATTTAATGAATTATATATTTAATATAGTAAATATAATGTTAAAAATTCCTATTATATTTTTTCAAAATTTTCTTGGTTATGTTTTTTTAATATTTTTTTACTGTTTCACATTTTTATGAGTAGTTAAAAAGAATAATTCTTATATATTGAAAACTAATTTTTCATGAAATTTTTATACAGTGTTAAATTATATATTTGAATGGTTTTAAAGATTAAATATATTATATTTTTTTCAGTTAATATAATGTACTTTATTATCATTAATTTTATGTTGAATTAAATGTAAACCTTTTAATTCTTTTGTTAGTTTTTACATTAAAAACTATTTTTCTCATTATGACAATGAGATTAAATATTAAATAATTATTCAAACTTATGTGTTTAGAATTATTTAAACTAAATTCCATATTTTTAATTAGTGGATCAAAATTATGTAAATATTATTCTTTAATTTTTTGGAATTATGAATATTAACTTATATATTGTCTTATTAACATTATAAAAAGGTAAATAATGCAATTAATGGTAAAAATGATATCATAAAATTACCCTAACACTTTTACTAATATCATTGGGTAAGTTTTGTTCAAATTAAATCATCCTTGGGTCAAAATTGTATCCTTTGTAATCTACTTGGATGAGATTAGTACATTTATTTTAATTTTATTTAAATAAAATTTAAATATTTATTAGTCAAATATTAATAAATATATCCTTTTAAAATAATTTTATATAGAAGATTAATGAAAATATAAATAATAATTTGAAATATACTTTGTTTTTCTTTATCATGGTAATGTATTTGTAACATTAAGAAATAAATAATTACCATAAAGTACTATACAATAATGATGTAAAAATTATCTATTTGATGAAAAATCAATAAAATAATTCTAAATAATATGATAGTAACAATTAAAATACAAAAAACATGACCAAATATTATTGGTTGAGTATATCTTGAACATAATCTTCTAGGGGTTTAATTATTGACCATTTGGATTCACATGGAATATATTATGACAATAATTATTTTTTATCAAATGTAATGATAATGTTTTCACATTAATGTTTTTATAAATAAAACATTTCTAATGTAAGATTTTCCAAAAAATATATTATAATATGAGTATTCTTAAGAAATATAGAGGATTTATCATTTTTATTCGTATTATATTTTTATTTTTTATCTAACAAATAATAATATTAAATAACTCCCAAAATTTGATGTTGTAATTATTTTATTAATGGAAATGTAAAATAAATGTTATTATAACTTTTAAAATAATTATAATTTATCATAATTAATATATCCAATGAATTTTCTAGTGTCCCATTACCAATTAAAATCAAAACAAAATATATTGTTTCAAGCTAACTTTTTATCCTCATATTTGTAAAAAGACAGTGAATTGACTAGTGTCAAAATTGACACTATTGATTGTTTATAAAAACAATGTCTTATTAAATTATATAAAAATCCGAGTACATTAAAAAAAAATATTTATTTTATGGTCTAAAATGTTATAATGTTTTTATTTATGGTATAATGGACAACAAATAAGTAAAAATTATACAACATTATAGTTTAATAATTTGTTAACATAATCAAAATTAAAATAGAATTACTTAAGGTAATTTAAAATGAAAAGGTTTAAATTAATGGGAAAATATATCTAAAATTAAATGGTTGATGCTATTACAACCTTATATCATATTATATTAAAAAGTATGACATGATGGTTTCTTTTTTTATTGGGTTTAATTTTATACTAAATAAATACTTTTTGAGATTAAAAATGTGCCTCTCACCGAAATTATAAAAGTGGTAATCTTTCCTCACATATTCAACTCAATTTGATCCATCAAGATCGTAAATCCCCTAGTCATTTACCTTATCAACATCCTAGTAACTTTAAATCGGTTCTAGACTTCTCAAAATACCAACTCCATCCCCATCAGGAGAATATTTTTAGAGAGCTCATTGAAAAAGAGGTAATCTCCTCAACCAATTCATTCAAAAGTATTTCTTATTATACGTCCTCTTTCCTAGATGTTTCTGTAATAAATTAATAACACCATTATAACATATAACCTAATATGTTATTTTGATTATTTAATTACTTTATTCTACCATCTATCCATCATATGAAAATCTAAATCACTAAGCGTGCATACATGTAACATACCGTCTCCATGTCATGATGTAATATTTTTTCATCGCAACATTACTTTGATGTGTAAAATGATGGAAAAAATAATTATATATGATTATTGTAACATGATATTTATTCAAGAATAATACATATACCCTCCATTTTCATAAATTTAAAAATTAAAAGAATTATATCATTTATCATGTGTATGTACGACCTACCGTCTCTAGGAAGAGATGCGATTAATTATCCATGACATCATTTAAAACAAGTTTATATAAATGTATATAATTAATAAATATGATATATATTAAATTATTTACTTTTGTAAAATGACATAAAGGAATGTTATAAAGAAAAAATGGGATTTATACGACAAAACATGTTGAAATAACACTCGAAAGAAGAGTAATAACGAAATGTTTTTAAACAGGTGATAATATTATTGAATATAATATCATAGATATAAATACAGTCCTAGAATATTTTTATTACACTCTTTAATTCATTTTTTAAAATATTATGTTACATATAAATGATCTGAGACCTATGGTATGGGATAATTTCATAGTTTCATTATTATATGAGACTATTTATACATAACTATTTAATTTGGTATATTAATCATCCAAGTCTTGATTTACTAAAAATGTATTCCAAAATATTGTTTCTATTATTCTATATTTTTTAATTTCAATTTTACCCACTTGTGAATATTTATTAAATTTTATGAAAGGAATTTTTTTTTTATTTTTGATACAAGTTGCCTTTCGACTTATCAAAAAAATGTTACAGAACAGAGTATTCATTTAACTTATAAGACATAAATGGGTTTTTACTATTTCATAACTCCTTATCTCATTGAATATTATACCACCTGTTTATTAGGGTATTTTGGAGGAATGTTTTTAAATTGTGGGGGAATTTTAAGAAATGATTCTTTTTAAACAAGTACATAAATTTTCTTCGAGTATTTTTTCAAGTAATCATTCAAAATTATTTTCTATATACGATTATACCCTTCTCTACACTATATTAATTAATTGGGATATGTTTCATGTTTAATATCACTACTATTTCAATGATTTTTATATGTTTATTGTTGAATGGTATTTATGTAATTCATTTCTTTTTGATGGATTATGTCTTGATGGAATTATGTTTATAAAACCCATTTTATTACATGGGTTATTATATGATTTATGTACTTGTGTCACACATATGTATGGTTTTAATTATGTGATGGGAGAGAAATACATCTCCCGCCAATTGATTGAATAAATATTTATATATATTGATATAGACATGTATGGAATGGTAATTGATCTTAGTTTAGAAATATAAGACTCAAATGATATGTAAACCCAGTACAGTAATATAGAGCTGCAAAAGGGGTGAACTCGGTTCAATAACATAATTTTTCCACTATTTTGGAAATTATATTATACACTTATTTGTTTTGAAAACCTACATGTTTTATATCATAGTTGTTATTTTATTATTTATTTCATATGAATTTTTATGACACAAAAATATGATCTTTGATATGTAGGGTATAATTATCATATTCTTATACCATTAAGTTTACATTATGATTCAAAACTCCATTGTTTACACATAATGAGAAATTTAGATCAGCATTTATTATGTTTGATTTTCTGTATGTTATAATGAATGTATTTAAGTAGGAGTACAAAAGAAGAAGATATTTTGTGGAGACATTAAAGATATTTCACTAGACTATATTTTTTATATTCCATGTTTCCAATGGAACTAAACCATTATGGGATTTTGGAATCTGTTTATATAATGTATTAAATATTTTTCAAAAGTAATGTATTTTAATTATATATAAATCTTGGGTCATTGTAATTATTGTAGTAATACTCAATAAGATGTATATTATTCTCCCAAGAACCTCCAAAACTAGGGACACATGCTGAGAACATGTACTCAAACATATGTTTCATACTCTCGGAATGAGTGTCAGTCTAAGGTTGATATATGGAACTCAGAATCTCTTGAAAACCACATAATTTTCAATAGCCATTACATAACAATGACCTAAATTGATAATCTTGATCTAATCTCATCTAGAAATTGAACCATTTGATACAGGTTTCCTTCATAATTGCCTCATTGCTGTAAAAAGCATCACAAATAATTTTTTTTGCGATGGTCACTCAGAAATAAAAAAATTAAAAAAAATATGTCCTGTCATAAAAAATTTATCTGTGTTTTTAAAAACCCTCCTTTAATGATGGGAATATTATAAATTACTTTTTGCAATCGGCCCATCTAAAAAAACATTAAAAAATAACAAAAAAATAATAACAAAAAAATAATAACAGTAATATAATTTATTAAAATAATAAAATAATAAAATATAGAATAGTAATATTATTTAAATAACAATTATAATAAAAATAATAAATAATAATAACTAATAAAATAATTATTAAAATAATAATGTTTTTGAGAACACAATTTTTCTAATGATATAAAAATAATAAAAGTAAAATAACAAATAATATGATATAGTAATTAAAATATTAAGTAATATAATATAATATATTAATAAAAATAATATATGCATACTATAATTATAATAATTTAATAATAATAACATAATAAAAATAAAAATATTCACAACAATTAAAAAAATTCCCTATATAAAAATATAATTATTTGGAATTATAAAAATATTACAAAAAAGTTTTACATTAAATTTTTAATCATAAAAAATTAATATGTCACCGAGGGGGGTGGACATATAGAGAATCTAGATGAGGGAACTCCATCCCCAAACCATTATTAAAATGATGCATGTAATTTATCATCTTACCATGTGGCAGCTACTGCCATTGACAAATATCTCCAAGCTGTTGTTTTTTCTGTCGATGAAGCTCTTCATGCTCCTAACACATACTATCTATTTGTTCACCCTAAGCTCTTAGCGGCTGATTATACTATACATCAGATTCTTTTGACTCTCTATGATCTCCTCTTGATATGCATGACAACATCGCAGTTGTACAATAATAACTTTAATGTGTCAGTCAAGAGTTGATAACATGAACTCATCCTTTTTTGAAGGAATTATAGGGAACCTATATCCATATTTCCTTATCAAATCATGTTGCACTGGTCTGATCCTTTGTCACAAACCTAGTCTCACTGTGTGTTTGAGATGTTTCTGCCTCATATGACTCCTTTAATTTCAATCTGATATTAAAATATATAAAATATTATTTGTAGTAAATTTTTAAATTAAAGAGAAATTATACTGACATAAATAAGAAACTAGATATCTATTGTATTCTGCCCAATAAAAGGATTTCTGTATATCCTCTTATAAATTCTGAAGTCCATAATATCATACAGTTTGACTGTCTATATGAATATAAAAAACAGTTTACATTAAAAGTTATCTAAATAATTTAAAAAATTCATAAACAATATGTTCATTATGCATACCGAATTTACGACTACCAGCTCGATGGATCGCCTCCTTTATCCCATAGATCACTCAACCTAATTCTGATATACCCATAAAACAACCCCCATCCAGTGTAAAAAAAAGTCCATTCCAAACCTAATATGAAATGTAATCAGGTTGGTAGGAGCAGTAAGATTGATCAGACTCTATGACTCCCTCTTGACTCATTGTTCTCCTCGTCAAATAGAGCAATAAGTGGTAGTAATTCTCATGGATAAAACCTTATCGTGCCTCCAAGATAGAATCACACATCATATAATTGATGAGATATCATAAAATCAGAAAATAATTAATAATATCATGTTTTTAATTAAATAAATTCGAAAATAAATATTATTTCCATACATATCAACAAATGATCGAATATAAATTTCTAAATATTAATGGGAATGAAATCCCATGTAACACATGATCTAGAAATATTATTCCACAATATAGAACTCCCATGTCAAATAGCTATATGAAAAAATCTATGAGGAAAGATAACAAATAATCCAAAAATTATTATATAAATAAAATAATTATAATTTATGAACGGTCTCTGAAATACAGAACTAAACATACCTTTTCATGAATGGATGGAAGCCAAGACATGGATGTTTCTTGAGGATAGGGTTAGGAATTATCAATATCATAAGACCATGAACCCTATGAATCACCATTGAATATGCCACGGTATAAGGTTTAGATGATCCGACATCATGCTCGTCGCTGGGTAGATAAAACCCATGCAACTCATGAAACATATCTGGGTCCAGATGAAGCCCGAAATAACTGTTGTTAAAAAATAGTTAATGAATGTTGTTAGAAAATATTTGAAAACAATAATTATATATATATATATTATATATGATTATAACAGTAATTAACTATGTTAAAATTTATCTCCTTCAGCAAATTTATATATAATGGTGTCGATATTTTCATATTACTTCTCAGTATCATTAATTTCGATATGAGTTTCAGTTTCATCATCCATATTCATTTGAAATTCATTTGCTACATCAATAATATCATCTTCACTATCGACCCATAACAGTGGGGGTTCTTCATCGATATTTGTTTCTCTTTGTGTAATTGTTTTATTTGGAGTAGTCTCTAGAAAGATTTCAATTCCATTCACTTCAGAAGAACCACATTCATATTGAATAAATTCATATTCCTGAGATTTCATTCTTATTGTGATACACCAATCACTTAACTCATTTGATGTTTCACAATACTTTTCTTAATAAATAGTATCTTTCTAAAGATAAAATAGAAAATTTTCATTTACTGCAAGAAGGTTTTTATATTTAATATCAAAGATTCCATGGATTAGATAAACATGTAAGCCTCTCTCAGTATCTCACCACTATCATTTAAACATCCTTATGTAATAGAATCGCACATGATAAAATTCCATTATTTCTTCCAAATTATCATAAAAAGTGAACTTCAATTTCTCTACGATCAGATCCCTTCAGGTAATCACCACTATTTATTATTTCTGATTCATTATAAGAATATATATGAAATCAAAAACCATTCACCACATATTTGTTATATGATTTATCCATTTTGGGTGGAGGGTTACTCAATACACACAATATATTATTAATTTTATCAGCATGTTAGGATACCTGAGAATTGTAAAAAAATGTATCAATATAAAATTAATAGATTTATATTATATTCTAAATCATAAAAAAATTTATTTTAACAGTTTTTGAAACTAGTATGAAAAATTATTTTTTCGATATTCTTCAAGAGATGCTATTATAATTTTGGGAAGTGGTTTTTGTATATGACTTTCATATAATATAAAAATAAAATAATGTTAATTTTCTTTAGAATAGATTATATAATATGTGATAGGATCACTCACATGAAAATTGGTAACATATCTCTTCAGTTGTGGAAAATAAAATGTATGATCTCTATAGTGTTCATTATTTTAAATCCATAATTCTTAAACTCCTCCAAATCCATGTTTGGAATTATTAAAAATTGATAATTGTTTTTCATTTAATCATCATAATTTCCCTTATTAAAATATAATCGGTTATGTATTGAGGTATATTAATATTGAATATAATGAGAGCACAAAAAATAAATTTCCACCTCTAAATAAGCTTCCACAATATATCATTCAACCAATTCTTCTTGGAATACTTTTTTATTCAATTTATGCTTGTATGTCTTGAATCAGTATATCAATGGGAACTATACCTGACCTCCAAAAAAAATTCATTTGTAAAATTTAATATTCAATGTTATATTAAGTCAAATGATTTTTGTGGAATTATCTTTTATAGTTTACCTAAAATTAAATGAACATTTTTTTATAGTCTACTTAGTGAATTGTAATTTGTTATCCCCAAAACAATGTCTTAAAGAAATATGACATGTCAATTAGAACATCCCATACCATAGTGTTAAAAAATATTCTTAATCTAATCCAAAGAATTGTTTCCATTATAACATGATATTAAAGGCTATTTAATACCTTAGCTTGACTATTTATGACACATTTGGCCAAATTAGAAATATAACCATCTGGAAGTCGCAAATCAAAAATACACTGACAAAATGATTATAAATTTTCTTTGGAAATTGTATAATCTTATTTTGGATTCACTAACTTCTGTGATGTGACATTTTCAAACAGTTCAAGTTTTGTTCGCCTGTAAATTTAAAAAAAAATATAATCGTGCCTTTACAATATCATTGGACTTACTTGGTGTATCCAAAACTATAAAAAATATATTATCAAATTATATATTCACAATATGTATGACATCTAACATTTGATGGACAAAAAAATAAACCCAATATGGATGATCCCTATAAATGAGCAGTTTTATCCAATTGTGATCTTTAACAATTCCATCAATTTTCTATTGTTTTATAGTTGGTTTAAATGTAATGGGAGGCAATGAAGGGAATATTTATTTTAACCCCATACATCATATTATTGTTGGGGGACCATCTCTTTCAATTGTTTCATTTAAAAAATGATATATATCAATCTAAAAAGGACGATCAGTTGGAAAAAATCTGCAATGAATGTTGTAATAACATGGTTTTCTTCTATTAAAGATAATAAATTCATTATTTTCTCCCATATAGTATGAACACTAATTTAAAAAATCTGTACTCCATCTAGAAAACTTTTTAAATGATAGGATGTTACTAAATTTCCACATTAATAGAAATTTCAGTATGGAATTTTATTTCACAATATCATCATATGTACTAACACCATTACTCCAAAAAAATTATCTCATTAATAAATCACATCAAATACACATCAATTTTGTTTTTTAGAGGCCCTAGTTTTAATAATGTCATATATATATATATATGTTTCCTTCATCAACATCCAAGGTGGTAAATTGTATAGATTTATAATGGCAAGAAAACAAGAATATTGACTAATAAAAGAACCAAGGGACAGAAAAAATCAGTAGAAATACGCAATCACATGTTTTGGGATTTTGGAAAAAAAGAGGATGTAATTGGGGAAAAAATCAATGAATCACCATAAGTGGGGTAATTCAATCTCTTACCATTTGAATTATTGGTTTTGTTTTATAACATTAATATTATTGTGATGTGAGACATAAATAAACAATAAAATATGGGTGTAAGTGGGAAATACCTAAACTATATTATAGGATTCAATCAAGACATTCTGAGTAGAGCCTCCATATACCTCGATTTTACAAATGAAGGAAAACTATCCCAAAACTCATTTTCACCATAATATATGCTAAAAGCATTAAAATATGCATGAATATCTTGATAACCAAGGCCCAGATTAAGAATGATCCTATTTATCTCATAGAAATTTCTCAACTGCACATTACCATTAGCTAACAATGTTTTAACCATTGAGAATTTTTTATCAAAATATCTCTTTGACATTCTATAATATGATTTAATAACCATAATTTTTTTCAACCTCTTCAAATTTTCTAATCATGAAACTATGATATATGGAATCCTTAGCAGACATAAACAACTTATAAAATTGAGATGGTTCCAACCCATGAGTTAAATAAATATAATACTAAGTTTTATTTTGTTAAAAATATGTACATTCATCATCATATAATAAATTTTTATCTAAGATAGATGTGGAACCAAATTATTAGGATCCTCTATGGAGTTTTATTCACCAGGTTGATACTGAACAACACAATATTTTCAAAAACCAAGATCTAATAGATGACACCCAACATTTTAAAATTTGTTAAACATCCTTAGATCACATTTATTAAATCGACACTTAATTATCCCTTTAGAAAAAAATTCTGGGTTTCATGATGCGAATCATAAGAATGTTTCAAAACCTTCAATATATATAGGGTTTATACCAGAAATATTTAGATTACTATAAAGATTTATCTATTTGTGATTATCTAATAATGACTGTTTTCGACATTATTGTTCAATATTTCTCTAAAAAATAAAAACTAATTAATTTTTATTATTAATTAGATATAATAGAAACATGATAAAAAAATTTTTTTGGTAATTATTCTAAAATATTCCTAATTATTAGTAATTATTTCTCATTACCCCTAATTATTTCTAATTATTACTAAATATTCCCAATTGTTCCTAAATATTTGTAATTATTGATAGTTATTTCTAGTAATTACTAGTTATTAAAATTTATTCAAATTTATTAATATCCATTCCTATTTTTCTTGGTTATTGATAGTTATTTCTAGTTATTGATTGTAATATCAAATTATTTCTAGTTATTTCTATTTGTTTCCATTTATTGCTAGATATTTCTAGTTATTTCTATTTTTTCAATTTGTTACTAAATATTGCTAGTTTTTCTTATTTTTCATGTTTTGGATAGTTTTTGTTGCTTAATGTTAGAAAGTGCTATTTTTTTCTAGTTATCGCAATTTATCACTCAGTATTGCTTTTATTTCTGGTTATTACTTGTTATTTCTTGTTATTACTGGTTATTTCTAGTTTTTTTTGTTATTGCATGTTATTTCTACAAATTCCTAGTTATTACTAATTATTCTTAATTAATAATAAATATTTCTAATTATTCATAATTAGTTCTAATTATTTATAATTAATAAAAATTATTACTAATAATTGCTAACAATTCCAAATTATTTCTAATTATTTCTAATTATTTTTATTTATTCCAATTGATAATTTTTCTAAAATCATTCTAATTATCCATAATTATTCATTTTAATTATTAAATATTTCAAATTAGTATAAATTATAGCTATATATTATAAATCCTTCATTAGTATTGTAAGGGTTAGTGTCCTGAGAACCAACTGTTTTGTACATTGATAACATAAATGTTCAATTATTATATATTGTTCATTGTTCTGCATGACTATAATATAATAATGTCCCAGAATATTTGTTGCATTAATAATGTCATAGCAGATCCCCGCTATGATGAGAACCTTGAAATGCTATAACAATATTATTAAATAAAGTTCTATGGTTGGATGACATACTATTATAGGACACATAGTATACAGACCGTCATGTGTGAGTACTCGTAAGAAGACGAGACTCTCTCTCATGGAGTTCGCACTTGGTAATCTCTAAGATGGGAGATTATGAAAACAGTCCCACCAGTAGTAATTCCGCATGTCTTGGTGTCATCAGATATTGCTATCTGTGAGCGTGTGTAATAGTCCTTAGACTGGATGATTATCATTAACTCATGTCATTACTCGTGCACATAGATTTACTGACGAAAACCATCACACAGACAGTTGGCAGGAAGTAGGGTACGTTGGGTGTGTCATGAGTGACATGCTGTTAATGGATAAGTCGAGGAAGGATTTGTCCCTTCCTTTTATGGAAGTTGATATCTCGGCCCTTTGATTGAAATATAACTGTCTCATTAAATTCCATGTCCATGGTGTAAACGACGAGTTTATTTCAGTTAATCATAGAACGACAGATCAAGCATATAGGTTTATGACACTGCCATGAAACCTGCTTGATGAGATATCGAGACAAAGGGATTAAATTACACAGTAAGCATTCGTATGAGGTGATATGCCAATGCGGCATCAACTTCTTTCTCTTGGGTTCCTTGACCCGTTTCTAGACAGTAATCTTGGACTTTAGGCAATCCTACCTAATGCCAACGAGAAAGAGGCCTAGAGGGTCACACACTAAGTGTATCCAAGTATCTCAAGTTGAATACAGATTATTCTCGTACATGGTTTAATAACTATTCAAGGAATCCTATGTTTTTTTAAATGATGGAGTAAAAATTAAATAAAACAAGTACATGCCATGTATTATTAAATGTACATGCCGTGTGGTTTTATTTTAGAAAGGAAAAGAATAAATGAAAACATGATATACATGCCGTGTACATTTAATGTACATGCCGTGTAGTTTTCAATGAAAAAACAAGTACACGCCGTGTATTTATTATTACACGCCATGTAGTTTTTCCATTCAGGTTATTGAGGATATAATATAATTTTATTAAATGATATTTATTATAATAAGCGTGAGCACATGTCATGGAATTAATTATTCGATATGGAGGTTTTCAATAAGAGTTAATGAAATAAATGAAATGTGTAACGCGTTTATTTATTGTCATAACTCTATAACCTCAAACTCGATTATAAATATCCTCACAACCCAACTCTTTTCCTACACAAGAGAATCCTTGTGCACAACATTTCAGGAGAATTCTTTCAAGACCGAAAGAACCTCTTCCTCCAATAGTGCTCCCAAGACCGAGAGAGATCCTCTTCCATCACCGCTAGAGGGAGTCTACACTTGGCTTCTGCAACGCAACGGTGGATCACATCGACAATGTGATCGAGAACATAAACGAAGATAGAACACCCAAAAGGTATTTTTTTATAATTAATTAAATTAATTATAATCAATCTGTAACGATCCTTGTTTTTGGTTCCGGGAAAAACTATCTTCTTTGTCTTTTTTTGTGATTCGATCCGTGGAGACTGGCGTTTATCATCGTGTTGATCCTGGATTTATCATTTCTAATAAAGAAAAGAAAAGTGGGCACATCCACCCACGCTCTTCAGCTACTCCTGGAACCTTCATATGTTATCAGAGCGAGGTTACAATGTTGATTATAGTTATTTAATTTTCGTTGAAAATTTACGCATTCATATTTGATTCAATTCAAAATAAATCATTTTATAAATATGAATTAACAAGATCTATTCTTCCTCCTTAGTTTCTCTATTCATATCATAGAAACGACCTTTTATTTTTAATTTTGATTAAAATAAAAATGAGGAACTCATCCGAAGGAGCCGCTCTTTCTTTATGTACAACACGGGATTACATGATGTGTAATTAAAACTACACATCGTGTACTTAGGTTTAATGAACCGACACTAGTCTGCCAAACCACGCAGTGTGAATTGATTATGCCTAAATTTTAATCACGCCGTGTTGACCAGAATTTAACGGCATGTGGAAACTGGAATACACGGCGTGTATGTTGGAGCAACACGCTGTGTAGTCTATTCCGACCCAGGTGAAACCGTGTACAAAGATAAGCCGCGTACTGCATACACGAGATCACCAGGCTGGTTACCGCGTAACAAGGAAGTACACGCCATGTATGATTCATCTACACATCGTGTACTCTCAAATTTCCAATGTACAGAAAACACGCCAATGCCCCAGTGTGTACTTTGGATAAAGGGTGAAAAGAAAAATACACACCGTGTAATTATAAACGACACATTATGTACTTTCTAGAAATGGAATTTCACTAGGTTTCCTCCAATGTACAAAGACCCGTTCAAGGAATATGGATGAGAAGAATCTCAAGGAAATTCAGAAAGGAATTTAAGATAAAGAATTTATTAATTATAAGATCATAATTAATTGAATTCGAGCGCGTCTTATCTTAAATAAAAGAACGATTAAATGAATTTAAATTCAAAATATGCATAAATGTCGTTGCATACTATGGATGATCATGAGCTAGACCAAAGACCCTTTGTATGTGTATGGTTTCATTTAAATTAATTTAATTTAAATTTGTGGGCCTGTGAGCCTTCTTCTAATAAAATGTAGGGCCTGCGTGCCCATGGTTTCTTTAATTTAAACCCATGTAATGAAGGATCTCCCAATCCAGAGGAGACGGTTCAAATCATGAAGTCGAGGCAAAACTGATGCAAGAAGATACAAATGTGGACAGGTGGGAGCAGCAAAACATGAACCATCAGGTTCAAGGTGTTTTCCGTAGGTTAGGGTTAGCTTATCAAAACCGCTAGATAAGCGAACCAAATAGAAGCTCATGATCATGCCATCTTATTTTATTTCTATCTGATTACATGGTTTATTAATTATGTATGTGTTGTCGTGATCACATAATTAAAAAAATGAACAAACATGCAAAGATGGAATAAAATAAAAACCGGACTATGCGTAAGCATTATCGGAACATGGTTAATCACTTAAGCAAGAATCACTTAATACTAACAAGGATGTGATAATGAAAAGATATGCATAAAGAATAAAATCCCTCAAATACCATATTAAGTCATACCAAGCCTTCCGTTACTTGATTAAGGGCAAGACTCAATAAAACTATGTGTTTGACCAACACTTGTTGGGACACATACTTTTATAAAGAAAGCCCTTATGAAAGGTTATGGGTTGAATTAACAATATTACTTCAAGAGAAGTGGCCCTTGCTAGACTTGTTGTAATATTAGAGGAAAGAGTTGAGGTAATCCAAGTCAGGATTTCAGGATTGGGGAGTCCACCCAACAGATCAAGGAACTGTAAGCTCATAATTGGCAAAGACCTGCCTACCTAAATACCTTCAAATAGCTTGACCAACCCTTGTTGGGGTTATGCGAAGGGGAATATAGATCCTTTCCACTAGAATGTCAAAGCAACTAGACATTCCGAGCTCAATGGTGAGGGCCATTGGGACTTGATAAAATAGTGGGAGCCTTAATAAAATTTATTATTTCTCATAAAATTTAATCAAGAAAGTACTAATGAATCTGCTCTTTTAAAATTGTAGAATCAAGATGACAAACTTGTCAACCACATTTTCTCTGCGATCAATTCTGGATAAAGACAACATCCTCACTAGCAGTAACATTCAAGAATGGTTTAGGCGCCTTCAGGTTATCCTACGCCATGAACAGAAGTTTTACATGCTGGAGTCCTCACTTCCTGATTCTCCTGCCCCAGGGGTGAGTGATGAAGATTTCCTAGTCTATGATCAACATTTGAACGATGCTCTCGATGTTCATTGTTTGATGCTATAATCTATGTATAGTGAGCTCATGAAGTCTCATGAAGACATGGATGCCTAAAGTATGCTCGAGTACCTCCGTGGTTTATACCAGGAGATAGTAAGACAAGAAAGGTTTTAGATCTCCAAGGCTCTGTTTCAGAGAAAGCTTGGAGAGGGTGCCCCAGCTGGCCCTCATGTAGTCAAGCTCATTGGCTACATTGAGCACTTGGAGGATCTAGGGTTTAAACTCCCTGAATTACTGGGCATCGATCTCATTCTTACATCACTCCCCCAGATATTGTCGAACTTTGTTGTGAACTTCAATATGAACAACATTGAGAAGTCTTTGTCTGATCTTCTCATCATCATTCGCCAAGTGGAAACTGACATGAAGCGTGAAAATACTTCTGTCCTCATGGTGAATAAAAGGAAAGAGAAGGCAAATCGCTTTAAGCCCAAAGCTTCTTCAAGGCCTTCCAAGAAAAGGAAGATCAAAGGGGAGGCAAAGGAACAGGATGCTGTTAGTTTTGCATGTGGCAAGAAGGGCCACTGGAAGAAAAACTGCACCCAGCCAAGGATGCAAGGGGAAGCTTCAGGTGCGTTTGTTATCGAATGAAATCTATATGTTTCTACTAATTGGTTATTATATACTGCTTGTGGTTCTCACATCTGTATCCAAATACAAGAACCATGTAATTTCAAGAAGATTGATCGAGGGGAGGTAAATCTAAAAGTAGCCAACGGAGCCAGACTCGCTGCTGTAGCTATTGGAGACTACCAACTCACAATGCCTACTGGGATGGTCTTTGTTTTGAATGGTAGTTATTATGTGCCTTCTGTTACTAAAAACATTATTTCAGTATCCAGATTATATACTGATGGATTCATATTCATGTTTGGAAATGAATGTTGCTACTTTTATAAAGATAGCATTTGTTTTGGTAGGGCACATTTTTATAACAGCCTTTATGTGTTAGACTACACAATCCAAGTAATGGAAATCGATAACAAAGTTAATTCACATGACTCATACCACACCAAACTTTGGCATCACTGGCTAGGTCATGTCAATGAGAAACATTTAACAAAATTACATCAAGATGGGTATTTAGATTCTTTCTAACTAAAACAACTTGGTGTATGTCATGCATGTCTACAAGGCAAAATGACCAAAGCCCCATTTAGTGGGAAAGGTGAAGGAGCTAAATAGATTCTAGAATTAGTTCACACAGATGTGTGTAGACCATTTCCAATTGAAGCAAGGGGTGGGTTCTCGTACTTAATAACTTTTTATGATGATTTTAGTACATATGGATATATCTATTTAATGAGGTATAAGTCAGATTCTTTTAATCGGTTCAAAGAATACAAGAATGAATTTGAGAACCAGCTTGGATAGAAGATTAAGAAACTCCACTCAGACAGAGTAGGAGAGTATCTTAATCATGACTTAATTGATTTCTTACGGGAGTTTGGGATTCTATCTCAACTCACTCCTCCTTACACACCGCAGTGGAATGGTGTAAGTGAAAGGAGGAACCGCACCCTATTGGACATGGTGAGATCAATGATGAGTCATGCGAGTCTTCCATTATCCTTTTGGGGATATGCATTACAAACAGCAACGCACATACTAAACCAAGTACCAACTAAATCAATAAATGGTATTCCATATGAATTATGGAGTGGACACAAATCCATGTTATCAAATTTACATGTGTCGGATATTGAAGCATTTATTAAGGACTCTTCAGGTAACAAACTTGCACCCTAAGGCCCAAAGTGTATATTTATAGGATATCCTAAGGAAACAAGGCGATATTACCTATACAACCCCTCAGAAAAAAAGGTTACAGTGGCAAGACACGCCATATTCCTTTAGAGGGATCACATCTCCAAAAGAGATAGTGGGAGCGAGATAGACTTATATGAAGTCGAGGCTCAAGATACACATGAGTTGGTGCAAGAACAGATTCCACAAAGCCCCATGGAAGAACAATCTGTTCCAGAGACACAAGAACTGCGTAGGAGCACGAGAGAGGTGAGAGAACCAGAACGATAGGGTTTTCTTGTCATTGAGGATGGTGACTCATTATTGGTTGACAATGATGATTCTCTTACCTACAAGGAAGCAGTTGAAGGCACAAACATTGCCAAGTGGCAAGAAGCCATGAATTCTGAAATGGATTCCATATACCAAAACCATGATTGGATTTTGGTAGATCCTCCAGTTGATGTAAATCCTATTGGTAATAAATGGGTATTCAAGAAGAAACTGGACATGGAGGGGAAAGTCAGCACCTACAAGGCACGAATGGTTGCAAAAGGTTTTAGAAAGCATCAAGGCATTGACTATGATGAAACCTTTTCACTGGTTGCAATGCTGAAGTCCATCAGAATCCTATTAGCCATTATTGCATACCATGACTATGAAATTTGGCAAATGGATGTCAAAATAGCTTTCCTTAACCGGAACCTCTAGGAAGATGTCTACATGACACAACCTGAAGGTTTTGTGACTCCAAAGGATTCCAAAAAGGTATTCAAGTTACAGAAATCCATTTATGGATTAAAGCAAGCATCAATGTCATGGAACATTCGTTTTGATGAAGCTGTTATAGAATTTGGCTTTGTTATGAATGAATGTGAGCCTTGTTTATACAAAAGGTTTAGTGGAAGTGCAGTCGTTTTCCTAATAGTATATGTTCATGACATATTTCTCATTGGAAACAAAGTACCAGTCATACAGTCAGTTAAGGAATGGTTTCATAAATTATTCTCCATGAAAGACTTTGGCGAGGCGGCATATATTCTTGGGATCAAGATCCATCAAGATAGATCCAAGAGAATGATGGGCCAAAGTCAAAGTACATACATTGTCCAGATACTAAAGATATTCAGTATGGAACAGTCCAAGAGAGGATTGTTGCCAGTGTCACATGGCATTCATCATTCCATGAAAATGTGTCATCAGACACATGAGGAAAGAAAGAGGATGGAAAGAATCCCTTATGCATCTGCGATTGGTTCAGTCATGTATACTATGCTATGTATGAGGCTAGATGTTTCTTACACATTAAGTGCGGTAGGCAGATATCAAGCTGATCCAGGAGACTTCCATTGGATGGAAGTCAAGACTATCCTTAAGTATCTGAGGCGTACTAAGTATATTATCCTGGTTTATGGAGGGGATGAGGAACAAGTCATCAGAGGACATGTAGATGCTAGTTTCCAGACTGATCAAGATGACATGAAGTCGCAGACTGGATACATCATCAGTTTGAATGGAGGTGCAGTGAGCTCGAAGAGCTCAAAACAAAGTGTGGTGGAAGATTCTACAGCAGAGTCTGAATATATCGCAGCTTCTAAGGTAGCTAAAGAAGCAGTATGGATGTGAAGCTTCATCCAAGAGCTGGAAGTTGTACCGAGTAGTAATGAACCTATCAAACTCTATTGTGATAATAATACAGCGGTGACACTTGCAAAAGTTCCAAGGTCACATCAGTGGAAAAAGCACATACTTTAGAAGTATCATCTCTTGAGGGATTTTTCTAAGAGAGGTGAAGTTTCATTGAGTAGTATTTCCCTGGAAGACAATGTGGCAGACCCATTGACTAAAGTCTTGACTCAGCAGAAACATGATCATCATGTGAGGTCTAGCGGATTAAAAGTCGTTGGCGGTTGGATCTAGTCCAAGTGAACGTTTGTAAGGTTTGGTGTCCTGAGAACAAACTGTTTTGTACTTTGATTACATGAATGTTCACTTATTATATATTGTTCATTGTTCTTCATGACTATAATATAATAATGTCCTGGAATATTGGTTGCATTAATAAGGTCATAGCAGATCCCTGCTATGATGAGAACCTTGAAATTCTATAATAATATTCTTAAATAATGTTCTACGGTTGGATGACATACTATGACAGAATACATAGTATACAGACCGTCATGTGCAAGTACTCGTAAGAAGATGAGACTCTCCCCCATGGAGTTCACACTTGGTAATCTCCAAGAAGGGAGATTATGAGAACAAACCCGCCAGTAGTAATTCCGCATGTCTTGGTGTAATCGGATATTTCTATTTGCGAGTGTGTGTAATTGTCCTTAGACTATAAGATTATCATTAACTCATGTCATGACTCGCGCACTTAGATTTACTGACGAAAACCATCACGCAGACAGTTGGCGGGATGTAGGGTATGTTGGGTGCGTTAAGAGTGACATGTTGTTAATGGATAAGTCAGAGAAGGATTTGTCCCTTCCATTTATGGAAGTTGATATCTCGACCCTTTGATTGAAATAGAACTATCACATTAAATTCCATGGCCATGGTGTAAATGAAAAGTTTATTTCAGGCAGTCAAAGAATGAAAGATCAAGCATATAGTTTTATGACACTGCCATGAAACATGCTTGATGAGATATCGAGACAAAGGGATTAAATTACACAGTAAGCGTTCGTATGAGGTAATACGTCAATGCGGCGTCAACTTCTATCTCTTGGGTGCCTTGACTCGTTGCTAGATAGTAACCTTGGAATTAACGCAATCCTGCCTAATGTCAACGAGAAAGAGGACTAGAGGGTCACACACTAAGTGTATCCAAGTATCTCAAGTTGAATAAATATTATTCATGTACGTGGTTTAATAATTATTCAAGGAAGCCTAAGTTGTTTTAAATGATGGAGGAAAAATTAAATAAAACAAGTACACGCCGTGTATTATTAAATGTACACGCCTTCTAGTTTTATGTTAGAAAGGAAATGAATAAATAAAAACAAGATATATACACCTTGTATATTTAATGTACACTTTGTGTAGTTTTCAATGAAAAAACAAGTACACGCCATGTATTTATTATTACACGCCATGTATTTTTTTCCAGTCTGGTTTTTGAGGACATAATATCATTTTATTAAATGGTATTTATTATAATCATCGTGTGCACATGTTAAGGAATTAATTATTCGACATGGGGGTTTTCAATAAGAGTTAATCAAATAAATGAAACGTGTAATGTGTTTATTTATTGTCATAACTCTACAACCTCAAACTCGATTATAAATATCCTCACAACCCAACTCTTTTCCTACACAAGAGAATTGTTGTGCACAACATCTCGGGAGAATTTTTTCAAGACCGAAAGAACCTGTTCCTCCAAGAACACTCTCAAGACCGAGAGAGATCCTCTTCCATCAGATCAAGACGATCTATGGGGGACAATGCAAGCAAAGGCTTCTCCACACTAGCACCTAGAGAATTCTTTGGCGACGTCCAGAGATACGAGGTACACATGTTGATCACCACTAGAGGGAGTCTACACTTGGCTTCTATGACACAACGACAGATCACATTGACAACGTGATCAAGAACATCAATGAAGAAAGAACACCCAATAGGAATTTCTTTATAATTAATTAAATTAATTATAATTAACCTGTAACGATCCTTGTTTGTGGTTTCGGGACAAACCAACTTCTTTGTCTTTTTCTGTGATTCAATCTGTGGAGACTGGCATTTATCATCGTATTGAGCCTGGATTGATCATTGCTAATGACAAAAAGCCAAGTGAGCACATCCACCCACGCGCTTTCGCTGCACCCGGAACCTTCAAGTATTCCAGATTAATGCTATGTATTCCTAATTATTCATAATTACTCCTAATTATTCTGAATTATTCCTTGTGATTCTTAATTATTTCTAATTATTTTTAATAATTCATCATTTATACTACTTATTTATAATTATTGTTAGATATGTATAAATATGGTAAATTATTTCTAATTATGATAATTATTAGTAATTATTACTAATTATTCTGAACAACTGCAAATTATTGCTAGTTATTGATAATTATTACTAATTACTATTAATTAAAAGTAACAATTTGTAATTATTTATAATTATTTCTAATTATTTTTAATTATTCTCTTATATAGATTATTATTCCAAATTATTCTTATTTACACTTAATCATCTTTGAATATTTCTAATTATTGAAAAATATTTCAAATTATTAAAAATTCTTTACAATTATTACTAATTTTTAGTAATTATTATTAATTATTTATAATTATTTATAATTATTCATAATTAATTCTAATTATTCATAATTCGTTCTAATTAGACCCAATTACTGCTATGTATTATTAATTATTCCTTATTATTACTAATTATTAGTAATTTTTCTAATTATACCTAGTTATTAGTAATTATTGCCAATTATTTACAATTATTTCTAATTATTGAAAATTATTTCTAATGATTTCTAATTATTTATGATTATTTCTAATTATTCATAATTATTTCTAATTATTCCTAATTATTTATAATTATTCCTAATTATTTCTATTTATTAGGAATTATTCATAATTATAGAAAATTATTGCTAATTATTTATAATCATTGCTAAATATTGATATTTATTTTTAATTATTGGTAATTATAGAAAATTATTCATAATTTCTGCAAATTATTCATAGTTATTGCAAATTATTTTTAATTATATCTAGTTATTACTAATTATTTCCAATCATTGGTAATTAATACAAATTATTTATTATTATTTCCAATTCATATAATTATTACAAATTTTCTGTAATTATTACTGATTTTTTTTAATTATTACTCATTTTGTTATTTAAATATGACTAATTTTTTTAGATATTATGATTTTTTTGTAATTATTACTATTTCATGTAATTATTATGTGTTTTTCATAATTATTATTAATTTTTTGTAATAATTAATATTTTATTTTTATTTAGAATATTTTTGTAATTGTTACAAATTCATTAAAATTACTGCTAATTTTTTGTAATCATTATTAAATTTTGGAAATTATTACTATTTTTTATTACGATTTCTTTGTAATTTTTACTATTTTTAGTAATTATTACTTATTTTACCCAATTATTACTTACACTAATTTTTTTTATTTATTAATATCTGACCTTAATTTTTATTAATTTTCAAAAGTGTGTAACAATCTATTTATAATTTATATAATTTTATAATAATTATTAAACATTACTCCAAGTTATTACTAATTACCACGAATTTTTATAAATTACCACAAATTATGATTAATTTTAATTACTAATTATTATTAGTTACTAAAAATTTTTATTAATTCTTTCAAATTAGTACTAATTATCACTATCACTAATTAACATTAGTGTCTATAAATGTATAACAATATATTTCCAATAATTACTAATTACATATAATTAAAATAAATTATTTCAAATTAAATCTATTTAGTTTTAACATTAAACAATAATGAAAATTATTACTAAATACTTCTAAAATATGTAATTCAAAAGAACAAAATAATTTTAATTAAACCTATTAATGTTAATCAATAATAATTATACTAATATTAAATAAAATTAAATAAATAACAAATGTATAAATAAATAAAAATTCCTTGAACCTTATTGTTTTAGCGGATATTATACATGAAAGTTGATCCCTTGTAACGTTTCAAACTAAAAAAAATTTAAACAAAAAATATCAGTGAAAAAAGGGTTAGAGATGTTTAGAAATGTGTCGAATGAAAGAAATTTAGGATGGTATATATAGGTTAGGTCATTTGCGACCTAATTATTTGTGACAGGAGCCCCATCATAAATAATTCTATCTGCGACAAAACTGGTCGAAAATACTTTGGCATTTATAAATTTACGTAGTGGAAAAAAATAATATTTGGGACATGTCTCTTAGAAAATACAATGCTACTGAAACATTATTTGTAATTTTTCATCACAAATAGTATTTTCTTTGGTGAGACCCTTCACAAATAGTTCATCAGTTATTAAATGATACGGTGTTAAAAGATAACATTTATGATGGGTCCCATCACAAATACAATCATGGCTACAAATAATTTTTGATGATCAGTCACAAACAATATCCTGCCGACATATTATTTGTAATGGGAATCCTCCCCCAACACAAATAACAGAAACCTTTGAAGAGTATTTGCAATGAGGGTTTAGTCCTCATTCAAAATACACATCACATGCTAACATGGACAAGAAAATCCAATGGTATTTGTGACATACCATTGGAAATACCTTTTTTATAGACTATATGAAACGGGCCAAATTTTCCATCGCAAATAGTCATTTTCGACAGAAAAATTTTGACAGGACCTACACCCATAACAATTGACGCAACACATTAATTCATTTATTATAGTGGATATGATATAACAGGGAAAACTATGATGGTAAAAAATCTCTTGAATATAATTCCTTCCATGATCAATAGCTGAGTAGGCCTCTTAGAAAGGTAGTAAGTGGGAGACCTTAGTTAACTTGTTGATGATCACCCATGCATCATCACTACTTTGAGGGGATCTCATAAAATACCATCAGGAAATCCAAAAAGATATCATCCATTTTATTGTCATGAATAGAGAGAGGATATAAAATTCAAGCTGGTTGCTGGTGCTTAACCTTCACTTGCGGACAAGTGGAGCATTGTGTGAGAAAACCATAAATTAACCTCTTCATACTCAACATGCAATGCTGAAAATTTGTGTCCTTACATTTAAATTTCTTTCTTTATAATAAATCATAAAATAAAAAATTATTGTATATTATACACACACAAAATTACAGAGATTAAGATAACATTGTTTGACCATGTATTTGGGATTTTATAGTCCCTGTAAATGAAAAACTAATCACCCAAATGAAACTGTCTCCAATTGTGTAATGTATAAACCACAGTATCTAGATCAAGGTCTTGTGTAGGGTAATTCCACTACTTAGGTATCAATTACTAGGGCCTGTAGTGAACAACTCACTGTCCCTACATCAAAACTACTCCAAAAACAATTCCTAAAGAATCATAATAAATTGTATACCACTGGTCATGCTCAAGATGATGGAAATTTGGTTTTAAATAATGTCTCTCTTTTAACTCCTAAATTACATTCAACATGTTTCTGACAATACAAAAATAACACCATTTTTATTCAACATAGTGAGAGGTGATGATAAGAATGATATGCCCTGAAAAAGATTCCATCAATAGACATTCATCCTATAGAAATAGTGTAAATCAAATAAATTCATGGGATTCTCTTAGGAATATATGGCAATCACCATTTCTAATACAAAATACACAATTTCCACTAAGATGCTATGATCTAAGAAGTGTTTTTTATCAATACAGAAGTGTCATTTAGTGACCATAGTATATCGGTGGTTCTCTCTTAGAGTACTCAACACAATATCAAGATGATTAGAATGGTTGTGTAGACATCAAGAATACACCATGATGTTTTCCATAAAGGATACCACAAAATAATTCAAATAAAAGTGGGAAACAAGATTCATTAGATCCATGATAAACTAAAAGAGAATTTGTAAAGGTGAATTGAATAATCATGTACCCATAAAAACTATATATGATCTGGAATGATATTCAAAGTATGTCTAATTTTCTCATAATAAACTAATGATAACCTGATGTCAAAATGATCATAGTGAATGTTATAATAACTTAGAGATGGTCAATGAGGTCATATATAATAGTAACTACATACCATCTCATTATAGTAAGTAGGTTCAACCATCGGATATCCACACAATACATGATGGTAGCATCCACATTCATGAGGAAACGTCCAGTTAAACCTCATAGTGATTTATGGGGTCGTATAAAACCTTTTGTTTCCAAGTCATCTAACTACTTATTTTGTTCTAGGATCTCTGTAGGATTCATCCTATTGATAGGAATTGAAACTTATGCTACCTTAAAAACTAGCTCTATAGTGAACTCCACATCTCTCAATGGAGGTAATAAGAATAAGTCTTTATAGAAAAAATCACACAAACGATCCACTGCCTGATATAATTCTATATAAGGCATTCCCTAGTCTTTTATAAAGAGACATGCCTTCTTGGTTTTCACTCATCCCAGCACATGATGCTTGGGTCCTCCATGACACAATTAAACATCCAATATATTCACGATTTTTAATATATGTACTTCCCCCAGGTGTTGTAAAAGACACCATACAGGGATAGAAATAAACATTATTATTGTATGGGAAAAAATATTTCATCACAAGAATAACATCATAGCATGTCATCTCGATGAAACTGTGATTTTATTGGAAGTGATTTTTTCTGACCTCAATAGGGGAATCCATGAACATTCATATACTCTATGATCCAACACCTAATGGTGTGTCGAGAGTCATTACACCATAAGTGTATTAAATATCATGGACCAGACGTTTAATAACTTTTTTGATATAAAAAGGTGTAAATAGTCTATATCTGATAAGGAAAACACTACTATAGAGTCTTCATGAATAGTACCTCGATTTGTAAAATTAAAAATACTATGCTCCATCGGTGCATCCTACACTACAATGTTTTATCCAGAACTATGGCCCTGAGATGCTACCTAACTAACTTTGGTAAGGTCGTTTTTGGTGGAATTATTCATTTTGTGTTTGATTACCTCATCCATGACCATCCACTAGAACTGATCAGCCGGTGGTAGAATATCTCCTAGCCTGAAGTTGTGTTATAGCTCCATTACCTGAATGTGGTGTCAGTATAGATCTATTATCACTAGAACTAAAGGAAAATTCATAAAAAACACTTAATATGTCCCATCATGTGGAAATATCAACACTTTATTGGTTTCTCATTCATTGGGGTATTTTATAGAATGTCATACCTTATTTGAAACATTCCACATTACTATTGGTTCACAACATCTTACAATTTTTCACCCTATTATAAACATTTGAACTATATTTCCAACCACATTGAAAAATGTCTCCACATCTCAATGATGATCCACCCTAACTCACACTACTATGTTCCCTCAGCATCCACTCAGTGAAGAGGGCCTGGTTTACTATCTAAAAAATGGTGTTCAGTTTAAAAAAAGGAACTAGTGGTTGGCTGGAATATGTAATCCCATCATTAACTAATCTTATAGTCATCACCTAATCATCGATTAGTGTTGTCAAAAAAGTGATAAAGCTCAATTAATTTTGTTTAAGAATCTATTATAGATATAGCATTGTTATATTGGTACAGAAACTACATATTTTGTTAAATTATCAATGTTTTTTGAATAAAATAATACAAGATTTCTGTATGTAAGTCCACCCAAACCATACACCACGGATGACCATCCTTATAGATGACATCCCACCAAGACATAGTCGGGTAACAAAGAATATACATCTCGATCATGAACCTCCACTGTGGAGGTATCTCTAAGTAAATAAATATCAATAATATGGCATATAGAAATTATTCACTAGATTTTAGATCCCTGCCCCCTGAAAAAGAGGGATGATGTTGCATCTAGAATTATCTTGTCCAGTCTTCCTTTGCATGGGTAGGCAGTATAGCTCACTATAAGGACTGCATAAAGTGAATGATTCTATATCAAAACTGTGCATCATAACCTATTGTAAGATCATCATGAGGTGTATTATGTGTCATTACATGATGTAATAATGGATGATCAGTTCCCACCACTTTAGAATCATGGTCTTCACAACCCTCTTTGAACACGGCTTGATAATGTCATAGTGGCATATCTTAGAATTTTCCAAAAATTAATGCCTTAAAAATATTTACAGCCGATGAGAAATAATTATAATAGAACCTTACATATACATATCTTTCCTCTAATTGATTCACCCAACACTTCTTGATCCAAATGGTAGGTCAAGGTGATATTTATGATAAGAAAAAATCACTAGAGACACATTCAACAGCCCACTACTATGTTCTTTCCAGGGTTGAGGTGTCATATAACATAACTAAGGTTCTATTATATGAATTTCCAATTTCAATTCATATTAAAAACAAACTTTAATTTTCACATGGAATCCCCCTTTAATGATATCAATTTCATTTAAAATTTTCAATTACTAAGATTATTATTATTTATAACTATTCAGATATCATATTTGAATTAGATGTATCAAAATTTACAATTTATAAAGAAAGATAAAATTTATAAATTATAATTGGAACATCATATAACTATGATATAAACATTATGTCTCATATTATTATGTGATAGTTTATGTATAATTATTTCCATGAGTGAACTATCATTTCAAATTTATAAATTCACGTGATTCATAAATTATAATTTTCAGTAATGAAATAAAATCAAAAACTATTTGAGTCCATGGAACCATTGGTTCCTAGATGAAACTTGGAATAAATTGTTAATTAATGTGTCATCATCATTCTATATGGGAAAAACAATTTATGTTGATGAATTCATAATAAATAATCTAATTATATCATCCATGAGGGAAGTGCTAAAACATTTATTTGTATATTATTCAGGGCCCTCAAAAAATAAGAGGAAATACAAGAAATTCCTGGATTAATTTAAATATCGCATGGAATAATGCATGAAATGGGAATCCAAAAGAGCCTACTAAGATGCATGATATGATACCTACTTTTTTTACACGTAAAAAGAAATATAATTCTAAAATAAAAATATCAGATAAAAAATTTCACCAAACATGTGCTTCACCGACAATGAAATCAATAAATGTTAAGAGGATCAAAATAAAACAATAATATCTCATCCTATGTAATTTTCATTCCATTATATATGGGAAATATACTCATAGGAATAACATCAATGAAAATTTCTAATATATACCAACCTCTAGTCTAATACCCAATAAGTATGAAAAATGAAAAAATGGATATTTGATACCAATTTGAATCCATAGCCCCGATGTAACTAAGTGGTGCAACAAAACAGTTGGCCACATAACTTCAAGTGTGCCTCCCCATGAGCCTGATGATACCGAATAACAGTCTGGGTCTATGAGTGTACAATGGGGAGATAATTACAACATGATTTGAGTTTGACTCAATAATAAATAATAATGGTAAGAAATAGAAATAGTAATAAATATCCAGTGGAAAAATATTTAATAAATCACCTAGATAAATAAATATTAATAGGCTGAATAAATACAATATACTGAAATGATGATCATACCACAATGGTATTAAAATATTAACTACATGTGAACTATGGGTACAAGGATATACAACATGATAATAAACGTACAAAATGTGAAAAATATTCCACCACTATAATCACATGAATAAGCCCAGTACTCTACCACAATACTCTATAATAGTTCAAAAAATAAAGTCGTAAATGTTGGACACTTCCCTCAATCTATACATTCAGTTTAGAAGTATGTTCAGCTACCACAGGTAGTCTGAATATAGTGTGAGATACACTCAGTAGTCCACGTCTAATGGTTTATATAACTATCTAGAATAACATATAAAATTAATAGTGTATAGGTAAGTTATAAATATGTGGTTTTAAATAAAGAAATACATATGAACGGGTTACCCAAGGGATACCAGACTAACACTACCTACTTCAGCCTAAGGTGGATATCTGTAAACCAAGGTCAACCTGTACATATATGATATAGGGAATCATAAATCAAGAAACATGGATGGACAAAACACATTCATGTTATTTGACATAGAATTCAAATCCATAGTTTAAATTTTTTTCATTCCATGTTTTTGATAAAAAAATCCTATGAATTAAATAAATGTATTCATCAGCCTGTAATAGGTGAACCACAAAAAGGAATCTTGTGTATTTTTCTAAGAACACTATAAAATACCCTTCACTATAAGTGTCTATAAAAGGTGATCTCTATGAGGAATCTGGTGTATCAATCTCTGTATGGTGTAAAGTATTACCATATAAGCTCATCCAAGGATTACCACTCTCATTGAAAAGTAAAACCTAGTCGCCCACCGAGCCAATCAATTTAAAATCCCCTAGGGAACTAGTATCTCTCATGGGTATGTAAATCATCTACCCAGTTATCCCATCCAAGGAATTCTATAATGAATCCATGTATCACTCCACATTCATTTAGATAAATTTTCAATTCAAAATCTAAAGAACATTGATCCCACCCAAAGTTTCCTTAAATCAGGACCCATATATCACCTTTGTCTTGAATTATGGGTATAAGTTAGACATCATGAACTAATATAATTTAATAAGGAGGTTTATTCTTAAATATCTAATCATGATAGAAAATTTATTAAATTCATGTAATGAAACTATTGAATAAATAATGAGTTCTGATACACTTGGAAAGTATGCACTTTTAGATAAATTCAAACTTCTAAGAGATCTTCAATAAAATTTGGTTATATAGAATAATTATTGAGTATTTAATAAGGTAACATCCACATGGGTGGATCATAAAAATGTGACCACACCAATTTATTTTTTCATAGGTATCTAAGGTACCACTACACATGAAAATTACCATTAAATTAATTAATTAGCCTTTAAGAAGGTGAAACTGGAGGTGTCTGATGCAAGTCATGATGGAACATGATAAATAAAATAATATTTTTACGTAAAGAGACTATAATACTTACCTTATTCATATATCACACTACTCATCTAGTATCAACCCTTGAATCATGCTAGAATGGGAGAAATTGAAATAAATGATGAAAGTCCAAATAATAGGGTATACGAACATAAACAATAATAGAAATGAATATGGAAAGACAAAATAAGTAAATATGGAATAAAAATGAGGATCCTTCCATTTTGGATCCAACATGACCGATGGATAATGAAACCTATCTTAAATAAAGAATCACCAGAAGAACCTAGGATAGGCGTGGAGGATATATCTCGTGGAGATTGACTTTTGTAATGGAACAGAGGGGGTTCTCTGTCAAAATAAGAGGCCCTACCATCTTTCAAAAAAAATGACCCATTAAATTTACTCCGAATTTAAATTTTTCATGTTTTATAATGATCTAGTTTTTACCATCAAGGGAAAACCCTATACACATAACGAAAAGTATATATCCCAACCAATATATATTTGGTATTTATTACACAACATGTATATTAAATACATATCTTGTATTTATCCTATAGACATGAACTATTCCCCTTATAAACATTCCATCTAAGAGAAATCAAAACAACCCAAATGAATGATTTCATAACCTTAATCCAAATGAGAAAATGAACAAGGTTTTAATAAAAATTTTAATGAATTCAGACAATAATGAAAAAAATAATGTTATAAATAGAAATGTTAGCATTCTTTCATTCATATAAAAACACCCTTACATAGTAATTGGAAAATATCTTGGTACCCCTATGTATCGTCATGGTTTACCATTCATGGGTAATAAAAATTAAATAATACATTTATGAGTATCCATATACCCATAAATATATCTTCAAAAATCTATCACTACCATTAATTAATTTAAATAATCAATTTGGTACTATTTCACAACCTCAATATGACATATTCATAGCCTTAAATTAATCTAATATGGCATATTATAAATGTATTTTACTAATATGTAGGTAATGTAAATTTATATAAACTTCACTATAACTTTACATGATCTTAATTTCTCCTTTAAAAATTTAGTTTTCCCTTTAGAATGGATAATATAGCCTTATTTAGTGGCCGATTTACGATTACACATGAGAGATAATCTTATATAACGATATTTAAATGTGAATCACCTTGAAGAATTTAATTTAAAATCTAAATAACCTTTATATATGTTATAAATATTACACAAAGACATCTAGGGACATCTTAGAATCAGTCATTAGGCTTTACATATTACATAAAATATTATATAAAGAAGAACATCAATATTTTTTCAAGACCTTCAATAAATTCATCATTTGATAACATATTTTAATATTTCATACAATAACATGAATATTTTTATGGATTTAAATCTAATAATCATGAAAATAAATAATTTCTTTCCATTTACTTAATTCAATAATTTATGACTTATTAAAATTCCACGTGTTCATGTATTAAGAATTTATACATTTTCATTAATAAACTAACTGAGAAAGATGATTTTTTAATCAAGACATCCATTGACATTAAATTAATCCATACTATTTCACCTAGAATCATGACTTAAACTAAATTCATCATACACATATTGGTATATAATTTAAAAAAATACAGCAATTGGTAACAATAATATCTATCTTTTTTTTGGTTCATATGTATTCACATTTATAAATTCAATATCTATGATAAAAACATTCTCTCCCATATATGAAATAAAACTAAATGTATAGGGGCGCTATCACATATCTTATTCATACTTTTAAGGATCTCTCATTATATTTCCCTTTTTCATGGATAAGGATCAAACCACATGGTTCTATAATTAATGAGGCTTTATTTTTTGTAATCTAAGTCCATATGGGATAACCCCATGTTGAAAAATATATCTATATAACCAATTTTGACTATACCATCAACAAAACACCATGCATGTGATATTATAGTATGAAGTTCTCAATTATTAAGATAGTGGATTATAATAATTGAAATAAGTGATTCTATTTGAAATTTATTAAATACATCAGGAGGCATATATAGAAAAAAATAACTCCACATTTTTTTCATATTCTTATAACCAACAATACCCCTTACTAATTGAATTTAATCTAATCATAAAAATGGGATGTATGTGGGGTTATCATATCTCATCAATGATGTTTAAAATATCTCTATAATTTACAAATCCATTTGAATATAGAATAATTGTACATTCTTATTAATGATTATCCCCTGTAGATTACTGACTCAGCTTCTTCATGTTGCACAGTTTACATAGAATAAAATACATGAAATGAAACATCATCATTATTATCTAGAAGTGAAATATGAAAAAGTATCCAATAATTTGTTGCATTTTAGATAAAAAAACAAGTTTAGAATTAAGTAATATAGTGGAACTTCGTAGTTTATCAAGAATAAAATTTACTGTTGGAGATGTATCTCAATCTGGTTGATTATATTCTTCTAATCTGAGCATGGGAAAATTTCTTTAGAAGACTATTTTTTATTTTCAGTTTTATATGATTGATTTTTTTTATTAATTCACTAGAAGTAATTATTTCATTGTACTATATTTTTTCTCCTCTGGTTTCTAAATTATCAAGGTTTAAATTGGATATAACTTATTATCAACATTCTAGTCAAATTCTGAAGTAAAATTTATTCCTTTTGCTACAGTATGTTTTCACCTTCATCAAATTATATTACTACATTCTGTTTGAATAGGCATGATAACATGGAACCATTTTTAACATTATTAATATTCTTTGAATCATTTAGTTAATTATAAATGTATTCCCATTGAAATGACATCCCTTTCACAACATATGTTACCAAAAAATAAAATATATATCGTATAAAATTGAAGTAGTTTCTTACAGATATGGCCACATGATATTTTCTATTATATTTACTTCTCATATTCTTATTAAAATACCCAATGATTCTTTCTACTTTACAGGTAAGGAAATATTAAACTAATAATTATATGTTGTATTCCAATTCTTACCCCAATAAAAAATGAGACCTTGACTATTTTTTAGACCAGTTACATATCATTACAAATAATTTATTTTGTTTCCTTTTGGGAACAGATGCCTTAATTTTATTGGGGGTTATCTTCCTACATGACATATTCCATTCTTATTTTTATTTCTAACATTTATTCATATTTTTTTATTTTTCATTATCTCTTATTTGGTTTTCACTACCGCACAATTATATAAATTTTTATTATATTAAAACTGATTGTGTCTATATTTATTATTTTCATGTGAGATCCTCTTCTCATTGGATTTAGAGGATTACCCACTAACCTATATTTCATTATTAAAGTATTATATGAATCTTATTAACACAAACATTATTATGATAATTATTGATTATGTCTTAGCTAATTTCTCTTCCTTTATTCCAAATTACATTATGAGGAATATTACAACCATTTTTTGTCTAGGTTCTCGAAGCTCGTGGGTATTCATCACATTATTTTTGGATGCATCCTTCTTTTTAACTATTCTTTTTCAGTAACCATCACCTTAGTTTATCCAGCAATATTATTGTTTTATTTATTGTGGTATTTTATTTTTCCCATATATAATACAAATTATTATTTTATATTCCACCTAAAATATATTCCTTATACTCAATCATAATTATAACATGTTGAATTAGTATCTTTCATCATATGTAAAAAAGCAACCAATTTCAATGTCCGAATAAAAAACAATGATGAATATTTATTTTAATTTCTCATTAAATTAATATTAATATATTTGAGGTGGATCTTATTATTATTACCATATTTATTCCTATGAGGTATCTCATCATATAATTATTATTTTGACTATATCATTCCTCTTTTTATATTTATTTTAATTATTATCTAGTTTAGCATGGGTGTAACACATTATTGGTTACCTTCTAATTCCCTTCCACTTTCCTATTTTAATCAGTTGTTATATAAGTGAAACAATCGATTAAAGTCACCAATATCCTCATAAAAATCATAATATTTATATTATATAGGTGTTTCTTAGATGATGTTACCAATTCATAAGGCTGAGAAGTCAATTTATTATTTTTATTTATTCTCGGGAGATAAATTCTCATTGTCTCATAATCTCTGGGAATGTTGGGTAGTTAATAAATATAAAAGCAATATCATTGTTTTAGTAATTATGTAATTGAATTAAAATGATCTTTAAAATTCCACAAAATTATTTGATGTAAATAGAGTCATCATGATTATTACCATTTCCTTGAATTTTGTTGACTATCTAATTCTCTCACGGGAATTTTTCATCAACACTTTATTTATAATTCATTTTTATATCCCAAAATGGACTACTTCAAACAAGTAGTTTCATATCTTTGACATTGCAATTTTTTGTATAAATTTTTATCAATTTATACCATTTCTCCTTAGATGACATAACACCCATGGCCTTTCAATAAAACATCTATGATAGATACATCATGCATAATGTTTTAGAATTTACATAGGATTCTAAATATATATTATCATCTTATTTCATAGAAGCATCATCAATAATGGATGAAAACACCATTGTCTAAACATTTTTAACTTCTATGATAATTGATATGAGGTAGGTTAACATCTCATTACTATAACTGTTATAATTATTCATATAAAAATTGGGAACTCCTATGTTATTGAGGTTATTAATTGTGTATATATATTAGCATGCTTCTCTAATCTCTAAAAGTGACTGTTATTTCATAAAACATAGAGTTATCTAGGTTAGGTTAACATTTAAAAGGGTGAATTAGTGAAATATTTTCCATAATTGTTTATCTATTAAAATTAAACTTCTTGAATTAGTTAACATTCCAATCCCCTCAATTTTATCTCTCAATATCTCCTCATTTGTAGTAATAATAATTTAGATAGTATCACACTGATATTGACCTGATTTATAATAAAATTTTATCCAAGATACATTTTATATACCCCCAATATATATTGTAAATAATAAATCATGTTACTCAGACCAAATTCTATCTCATTATTATAAATATAGAGTCCCTTTATATTATTACACATGAAAAATCATCATAGAGATTTATTCACAGCATCCAACACTAACTAGAATACTCATTCACTATTTCCAACACCGACTAAATATTGTATTAACCTATTTAGGGTTGATTCACAACTAGAAATATCTTTAACGATATATAATATAATCATCCACCATGAGACTATAAGATCATGTACTCTCAAGTACCTCTTCAAAATCTCTAAAATTGTTTTGTAGCTATGCTGGGCTTGAAACTCATTCTAGATATGGTTTTATCTGGACACCCCTTAGTTTCCATGAACTGGAAGTACATGTATATCTCTTAGAATACTCTTACCAATTGATATTGTATATATCAATTCCCAATATTTCAGAAAATCCATTTTCACACTATTTTAATACATTAAAAACATTAAATACATATTAATAATAATAATTACATCCCTGGTATACTCTTCTCATGATCATCAACAATTTTCTCAATGTTATATTTTTTATAACCACATGAAATTGATAAAAGTAATTTTTTATTTTAATTTGGTCAATGTTAATCCTAAATTATCTTCACATTTGTTAAGCATGAGATTTTTTAATATCTTTGAATTATTATTCACCAATTCTGAGTGAATCATGATATTGATATCATTACACTATTTAATTAAATAGTTCAATATTATATCAGTAATGATATCAATAAACACTCAATTTTATTAAAAATATTTCAAGAGTTAAAACCCATAATAATTACTTCTGGAATATCTAATGAATTGTGGTAATCCTCCCACTTCTTTACATGGTTAATAAATAGTAACATATTCATTAAAAATTTATGAACTCTATCACGCATCACATAAATGCATAAAACCTATATCATTAATTCACTCTTTATGTAGTTATTTATTTGTTAATAAATACCGGAAAACTTCATTTATTTCTCATTTCATCAGGTTTTATTATTATAACCATTGTATTCATACTTTATGAATATTTAATATATTAAACACTAAATATCCTATTGAACAAAAATGCAATTATCAATCTCTAATTAATTAAATAGGCCATAATTTAATTTCTACTACTCCATGGATTTATTTTTTATGTCTACATATCATAACATGATTCACATACATGCAATATTATCTACGCGCATTCCTCAATTATTTGAAATTGTGCATTCATTCCCTCATGCAGGAACAAATACTTCATTTTTCATCATGTGATATCATCTCATGATATTCCAACTCTCCTCATTGTATCACATGATAACTAGTGGTAGAAGGATATATCTAAGAGGTGCATAATGAAATTTTTGTTGAAGGAAATACTTACCCTAACATGAGAAATATCACACATTAACCAGACATTAGGAACTCACATGATACCCTAGTGCTGGTCACCCATGTTGACTTATACAAATCATTATCATTACATAGACATATTGATCCCCATACATGAGTAATAAAATTATTTTCATACCATTACCCATGGATAGATACCCTTATGTTGATCTAAATAAATCACTCAGTACCCTTACACAACATTTTCCATACCCTCTTATGGGTAATAGAATCATTGAATACATTTATGAACAACTAATTACTCTTATATAGTGCATTAAAAAACGATCATTACCAATAAAAAATGACCAATATCTATTTGATCCTCTATTAAACCTTAGTTCTACCCTTACATATCCTTAAACCACCCTTATGTAGTACAATATAAATGCATTTTACACTTACATAAGTATACATAAACGTATGTAGGCTTCCATGTAAATTGATGTGAGATACATTTTACTATTTTGTTGGTAATTAACCCTAATTAAGGGTAAATATAATTACACGTAGAACACTATTTATATATACACATAATATTTAACCATATGTAGTTGTAGGTATATGATACTTATCTTTATATAAGAAATGTAAATGGAAAATTACCTTTACGTATGAATAAAATAAAACTCAAAAACATTAATGGTCTTCATAAAATCAATCTGAAGGATTTGAATATTTTATAGAATCATAATCATGTAAAATAATTATAAATTTTCAGGGAATTAAAATGAATTCATAATGAAAATTATTTTTATTCATGTTTTCATAATGAAATTAAATATTTTTCAATAATTCAAATCAATTATTCAGGAAAATTAAATATTTTCATTTAATTATCTTACTATAAAAATTGTTCACTTCTTGAAATATAATTTTCAAATGTCACAAAAATTATGACACGATCAATAGTTATTACATTGGTAAGGATTTTTTATATAGAATGGAAGCTAAAACCATTAAAAATCTATAAAAATTAAATATAAATCATAGCTTTTTATCAACTACTAAAACACATATTGAAAGATAATTAATAAAAAATAAAAATCATGAGATCAAGTAATACATGAGTGATGCAGAATAATTTTATATTAGAAATGTGGAGTGGATGAATAAATATATGATCCTGAAATAAAAATCACTTTTAATATTTTAAAATAACTCTATTGAAATCCATTTGGATAAAATAATAATAAATCATATTCTATGTAGTGATGAATAAAATTAATAAAAACACGTGAAAAATTAAAAATTTGGATATCCAAATATAAATGGAATAAATTTGTCAAAGGAAATAATATTGGTATGGATGAGAAACACCCATAAATGGGTTTGGGGAATATTCTCAATAGTAATTCATTTTTAGGAAGAAATAAATCCATAAAATATTAATAATTAACATAACCACCCTTATAAACTAGTTTACTGGAATGAAAATTATTTAAAATTAATGGAATTGGAAAATATAATAAAATATAAAAATATTATATAATTTTCATAGTATATAAATAAGGAGTTCAATAAAAATGAACATAATTCAATAAACATAAACATAGTTATCCAAAACTGTATAGTTTTTGAAACACTTAAATTAGAAACCCATGGAAAAGTTAACAAGATTTGGATTTTTAAAAGCTTTTAATTTTATGAAATGTTTGTGGAATGGAATACATAAATTTTTTATATACACCAAAAGTAATAAAATATAATTCTAATATGGAATATATGTTAAAAAATGATATTTTAGACAACAAAACCATTACATTAAATCTTGATATAAACAAAAGAATGTAAAGCCCCTCTATAATAAACATAAAAAATCCAAAAACCCATTTAGAAAATTTATTAATATATATTTTATATTCTATATTTAAATTTTGATAAATAAATATATCATTACTACTTAGTCAATATTTCTTTTCATTATCAAATGTTGTTAATTTCATTTATTTAATAAATATTTCATAATGGTGATGTTTCTTCTTGTTGATTGAAAAATAGTACATTAATCCAAATTATTCCATATATTATAATCATCCCAGGTCTATTATTTTCGAAGTCCCATGATTTTATGTAAGGCATGTGTATAGTCCACGAGAATGAAATCTATGATGAACATCTTTTAAAAAATAGTTAACCATTGTAATGTGGTATATAATTTATGTGTAAAAAATAGTACTACTTTTAGAGAACCACATAAAAATTAATATTAAATCCTTAATATCACTAATAACATGTAATATGTTTCTTATAAATTCATGATAGAAATTTATATCACATCAATTATAGACGGTTCGATTGAAAATAAAAATAACATGATATAATCAAAGGAAAATGACTATGTGATTTAGTTATAATACCCTTTTTTAAAAAAATATAATGATCTTATTTACAAATAATTAATGAATTAGATAATATTTTCGAAGAAATATTATAATAATATATTTTATTTGAATCTATTACACCAAATGATTAAATAATTTCCTCTTGGTATGCTGATTTTAGACAGTGGAATTTATAATGGACACTTAATTTTTAAGAATAACTAAATAAATAATTTATATTTTAAAAAATACTAATCATATCATACAAATAATATATATTAATTAAACGCACTATTATTATAATACATTTTATGTTGTGGGGAAAAATAAAACACATTTCCTATAGTGGTAGTAGTCCCCACGTATGCATGGATAACATTTTCCATTTTCAAACGAATCAGATGAGAATTGATGATTTTTTACCATGAATTTAATAAATATTAATTATAAACATGATACTAATTTAATTATATGGTTTTATTGTAATTATTTTTAGGAGGATTAATTTGATAGATAAAGGTTATAAAACATTAGAGTGGATATTACATACGTTGAAGATTTGTGTTTACTATTGAATGACTTCTTGGAATTGGATGACTAGAGCTATATTATTGTAAGAAATGGATTCCAAATTTGTAAATGTTTTTATGGTGATGTAAAATGGAAAAATACTTAATGATATTTTGATATATATGTTTTAATTGATGTTGGTTTAGGTGACATCCATTTATAGGTGTAATTGGAGGACTTTTCCTTGAAACCGAATAGTAGGTGAGTAAAAAGAATGGAATTTCATGAGTGTTTGGTGAGTTAGGTGAGAAAATGACTATGCGATACAAAATTATTATTTTTAAACCTAAAAGGGATTATATGATATGTTCATTTAAATATAATAAATGAAATTTATATCCACTTCCTGTTACTCATCCTTACCCTTATTTGCCATCATTAAAAATTTACCATCGTAATTATATTTTTAATAAAAATAATTTATCACCACTCCTACCCAATTTAAATACTATAAATATTTTTTTTAATCTAATTAAAATAGTTAAATATATAATTATTTATAAATTATATTCTATAATATAACATTTAATAAATATATAAAAACAATATTTTTTAAAAACAATTATTTTTTATATGTTGTTAGGTTTATAATAATTTAAAATATTTTGTTAATTAAATAATAATTATTATAATTTTTCCATTTTAAAATATCATATTATATTAATTAAATAAAAAAATTTATTTATTATAGATAAAAATTAAATAATTATTACTTAAAATTGCTGAAAAAAGATTATTTTTAACCATTATAATTAATAATTACAATATTGGCTTATTTTTATGTTATAAAGGAAATGAATTTATTATAAAATTTGTATATGATGACTAAAAGTTTGAAAAAAATAATTGTACACATATTATTATGTTTATCATAATTAATTTCAATATAAACATGTATAAAACAACGAATGAAATTTTCATTAAAAACAATTGAGCATAAGAGAATATTTTCAGTTATATGGATACACTAATTGAATACTATCATTTAAATTTTTAAAAAATTAAGTTTTCATTATAAATTGTTTTCATAATGTGTTTCCTTATATGTATACCACAAATTAAATGGCAACATTATTGTATTAAATTATAACAAATAACATCATTTCTCTCTAAAATACATTGCAGTTCATTTTATTTTAGTGTTGTAATTGAAACATGTTACCATAACATTATTGTATTATAATTTACTGTTTTTTACGTACCCCAACCTTAAAATTAATTTTACTATTAGTTTATTTACTACTGAGGAACAAAAAATACCTATGGTTTTAAATGAATATATAATTTCATACTCACTATAATGGATATTTATATAAAACTATTATATTAATTAACAAGAGTAAAATATATATTTTATCAACTATTTTTGTGAATATTAATCCTTAGATATCAATAATTATTTTAAATTTCAAAAGGCATGCATTTTATATAATAATTTCAATGAAGATTTTTCCAAAAAAATAAAAAAAAATGGTTATAATAATATTAGAGTAAATGGTCTTATGAATATGAAAACTAAATACTATAATTTATTCACTAATGTCTAATTTATTTATAACTTATTTATATTTCAATGCACAAAGATATTATCTGATCAACCTATAATTAATTCTATTTAAAATAGTTTATCTATATTCATATTCATATCGGTTTATCTAACATGAAATGTGATATATCTAATTATATTTAAATTCATTATTATGTTTTGTAAAACAACATAAATAAACAAAATAATATCCCCTAAAATTGTCAAACCATGATTATTTTTGGCATCATTGTCATGCACTAGGGGAAATTATTATTAATTACCAACTAGCATTTTAGGGTAACAATACATGGACGAAAAAATTACAGATCCTAAATTATCTTTTTTTATGGAGATGGGGATTTCATTATTTTAAAAATAAAAAATATATACATTACAAAAATTATAGGGTGTTATCATATATAAATATATACATATATATATACCTACATGGATTCTACTAAAGGCATATAGTCTTAATTTTTGATAATAATTAAAAAATATACTTGTCACAATAAACAAAAACCCAAATTCAAGGAAATTTATATTGCCAATATTCAACATAGTCCTTATCCCAAAATTACATTAATGACATTATATTTAATTGATTCCTTAATCATGTATATTGAAAAAATTTATTAATATTTAACAAAAATAACATGAATTTATAAGAAATAAAATATATTTTCAATAATATTGGTTTATTGTACCCCAGTCATCAGTTTTCATAACGTCTAATGTAATATAAATTTATCATCAACGCTGTTGGCGATTCCTCAGACCTGTACTCTTGTAATCCTATTTCAATAAAAAAAAATTTACATGCCATCATTGAAATCAGTTTTACAAACACAGACATAACAATCAGTTATAATAAAATCAATAATTTAATTTTATTACATTATGAAAATAAATATTTTTGGTTTATATATTTAGATATTTAGTAAACAAAATTAACTTAGTAATAATAATTTTTCCCCCAAAAATCAAATTTTCCTAATATACACATAATTTAATATATAAACTATATATTCAACTACTCCCTCAAAACTTTTAAAACCTCATAAGAATATAATAATTTAATATTCAATATTATTCTTCATAATAAAAGAGAAATAGAAACATAATTCGGTTGTTATTAAACTCATACTATGGGTTACAATATATTAATAGTTATAAAGGAATAAATATTGAACCAAAAAATACAATAGAAATAAATAAATATCAAACAATGACATATAATTTCACTCATGATGCTGAAATAACTCCATGGACTACGTAATAACATAATTATTAATGTAATGAATTGTGACATATTTTATAGTTTTGAAATTCATAAGGTATGGAATATCCATATTACATTAATTTTTATATCTAATACATATCTGAAACCATAATGGACTAAACCAAGACATCTAAATAAAAGTGCAGCTATAAACCAAATACCTAAACCAGTTTTTCTATTGAGACCTATTGATAAATCAATGGGATATAATACTGTTGTCTCCACCAAAATATAACTATTTACAATGAATTCTATATATGAAGGAAATTTAAAATCAATACAATACATAATCATCCTGCATTTACAATCACTAAATATCTATATTGGAATAATATATATATATATAGTAATTCCATTCATTCCCTAGTCAATGAGTGGAATAATCTAATCATAATACAATTAGAGAAATAAGGATGTGGTTATTATTATATAATATACCAAAAAATATAATAAAATTAAATTATTTTGACATATATGTAAAACTATTTCCGAAGAAAAAAACTTTGTGTAGTATTGCATAAGAAGGAATCTATAAAAAGATCATTTGATTCCAAAAGTTTAATACACCAAAAATGTATTATAGGTGTATTTTGAGGGTAATTAATTGTAAAAAATAAAAGAAATATATCATTTATATTTTTCGAGAAACAAATTTGCGAAACTAAATTAATATTTTTTTGAAAAAAATCCCTTAAATTATTGAAGAAATATAGACGTGGTTGAGAAAATCAATTTCAATTTTTTAAGGATTATTCTAAAAAATGTTCAATTTTTATAATGAAATAAATACCTCAATGAATGGTAATTAATGTAATAATAAATTGAAAAGTATTTAATATAAACTAATTATAAAAAAATAAAGTGATGTATATGTATACTGTAATAAAAATAATGTTATACTTTATCAAACATATAATTATAATGTTCATGAATAAAGAATATAACTCAATGAATAAAAATTTGGTTAGAAAAATACAACGGATTTAGTTATAGTTTAATCAAAATCCCAGGAAAATAAAAAAATGTGATGAATTTTTGAATCCATTAAATATTATGAAATATATAATGAAATGAATACATAAGGTAGTATATATTCCATATATATAAATCGAAGGATGAATATGAAATATTTCTTAGTGAAGTAATACTGATACCCGAAACCATTACCATAAATATTTGTATAAAACCTGAACATTATCATCCTGTATAATAAAAATAATTCTCTTAATAAATGGTTTAATAAAATTAACCCAATATATTATCTTTTATACTGATTAATTTTAGAATTCAATATACCTTTATTAATTAGTTATTGTTTATTTTCATCATTATATATCAATAATTCCATTTCATTCATTAATGATTCAAAATAAAGATGATGGTTCTTATTTATTTATATAAAGGCCATAAGTATCATATTATTAAAGATATTATGATCATTTTTAAATGAATTTTTAAATATGATTTTTATATAATGGTTGTAATGATATTGGATTTTGAGAATGAAATCCATGATGAGTTTGTTTTTATACATTTTCATTCAATGTTATTTAGTTATATTAATAAATTATTAAATTCTAATATTAATATTTAAGAATACTAATAAAATTTAATTTAGAAATTAATATTTATTATTATTAGAAATTATGTTTCCAAATCCATATTTGATATAAATTTCTATCATTACAAAAATATGTGGATAAAGAGACTAAAAAAAGAATAGAGTATAGTTAATAGATACTTTTGAAATGATCTAGTTATAATAACATTATTAGAGAAATATAATCACATTATTTATGTTTTATTTATCTAATAAAACATTTTATGAAGGAGGTATAAGAATAAGATATATTACGTAAATCTATTACATAGAAGGAAGCGTTCTATTTTCCTATCAGGATTTTCATTTTATAGCTTTATATATAACGAACACTTGTTATTAATAAAATATATATGTTGTTTAATTAATATTTTCTAGAAAATTAATCATGTCATGTATATAATATTTATTCATTGTATATGTTATTATATACATTCATGTAAGGTGGTAATTAAAAGAGAAAAAATGTATACCATGGTGGTTGTGTTCCATATATACACTCTTATGACATTTTCAATTTTAAAAAATACAGGAGGGGAATATATAATATGTGTATAATGAATATAACAAAATATGTGTAATAAATTTATATGTATTTAATTTTATTAATATTTTTATAATTATTTTTATGGATGATAGATGATAACGACAATGAAGAGAAGACTAGGGGTGAATATTTCTATCATTTAATAAATGAGACTTCTCTTGAAAGACTTCATGTAGTTGGAGGAATTAGGAAAAAAATTTCTAACTAGGTTATTATATACATGTAAAATTATTATAGAATTTTTTAAATCAATTATGGTCTAAGGAATATTCAATTTAAAGTCGTGTCTTGATACTTGTGGAAATTATCTCCTTATATTAGTGAAAATGAAGAACATTTCATGGGATATGAGTGGAATATGAGGGAAAGAATCAATTTGAAAGAGAGTTTACTATGTTTAGGTGAGTAATTTTTAGTGGAAAAAGTATGTATTATTGTAAAATAAAGTCACTATATTCTATAAGTTTTTTCATGCTAATTTAGTAAAATTAGAGACATTTGTTTCTAAATTTTACACTTGTAATCCTTGATTACGAATTAAAAAAATTAATTAATTTTGATAAAAATATAAGATTACAACACATGGCTAATTTTTACAAAGTAAATCTAAATTTGTGATCTATTTAATATAATAAATATATTAATTTCATAAATTGATGAATTAAATTAAAACATTTATTTTATAGAAAACATGTTTTTATAGAGAAATATGTTTTTATATCATGAGTGATTTTAGTCATCATTCCTGAAAATAAATAATTAAATTATAATTAATATAATTTTTTTTATAATTTAAAGAAACATATTTGATTAATTATTTTAATTTTATCAATTTAAATAATTAGGATACAAATTACAAAATATTTCTAAAAAATAATTCTTTGAAAAAATATCTAAATAATATTTATAACTAATATTAAAATTACTAATTTATTTTAATTTTAAAAATAAAGTATAATTATATAATAAATTCTCGATGAATTTTTTTGTTATATACATTTTATATATTTGATAAAATTTATTTGGAATATAAGACTAAATAAAATATAAAAATTATATTTTTATGACAATTTGATATTCAGATTAAATAGATCTTGAAATTAATTAGATACAATAAATGATTTTTTTGAACATATATATTTCTAAAATGACACACACACACACACACACATATATATATATATAGATATTTCGTGGTGATGTTATTTCATTGTACACTAGAAAATTCAATAACAACATTATAACGAAAACATCTAATAAGTTAAATTTTTAATTAAACAAATTATATCACAGTTCAATCCAATTCATGGTTGTTTGTAGAATATTTTATAATAACATAAATATATAATATTTTCATGGGTGTTTCATACTATTTTCATCGCTATTCCCCATTGAAGGTACATCATCCATTAGTGCTAATTCATCATGAGATATATTGGATGAATTATCATCCACCATCATGGTTTTGAAAGAGGATGCATATTGTATTTCATTTTTAGTGATAACATTGGTTTACATTGTGAATACATATCGTGGCCACATAGATCCTTTCTAATGTCTTGAAGATCTCCATTGACTAGTTCATTATACGTGGAATCTCCACCACAATAGAACAGATGACTCCAACATTCCACTGATATAGTAGATTAGGGGTGTTCTCTCTATGAAATGTAGTCTCCTTAAAAATATTATGTGAATAATCTAGGGTTTTGGTTATATCAATTAATTTATGAAGATAATCCATTGTAACATTTATCATAGTTATAAAAAATCAGTTTTTAGAAATATTTTATGCAAGGATGATAGAATAAACTATGATTACATTCAGATGTCATATATAAACTCTTTTCTCTATCACAATAATATTAAATAGACAAAATAATTATCCAAAATCACTATAACCTATTTAGACCTTCTCATGGTGGTAGATTATGTTAGGTTTACATATAGATATTTGTAGAGACGAATCCTTCATCAAAAGACACCCTTTCAAGGGAGAGAGATTCTACAGGCAATAATCTTAGACAGAAGAATTTAGATGTTCACATATATATGTGAATAAAATCAAGGATATACATAGATAATTTCCACCCTCACAATGGTATATATTCCTCTCATCATCTTCAACTTCTTCTATTATAAGTCTTCAGATAGAGACTGGTCATAACATGCATCTTTTAGAACAAGAATGGGATGTAAGGGAATACGAGAAACATTCTCCTCCCCTTATTATATTAGTTAATGGAATGGGGATAATTTATCTTAATTTAGATATAATAAATTATAAAAACTTGTTTGAATGATTTTAATAGTATATTTTTTTTTAGATTTTTTATATGTGGTGTTTTCTCCTCCCTTTGTGAATTAATTTTGAAAATACAACTCAAAGGTAGTTTATTATTATATAATTTTTTTAAGAGACTTTTATTTTTATGGATGAAATGTTAATCCCACAAATTGAAAGAAAATGTAAAAACATTTATCATGCCAGAATCCATAATATTTTTCATCATTCTTTGGAAAACAACTTGGATTTTGGTCAAGATGAATAGAATCTCCCATTCTATGAAACATTTTATAACCTCTATAATATTGGTCTCATAATTGAAACAGTGAGGCACATTCACATCCCCAATATTCGTAATATATAGACTATCTTGACGTACTTTCCATTTATCCCCAGAACCCAATGGTTAGAGGATGTATTTCTAGAATTGGATGGCTTTATAATATACATATTTTTAAGGTTATTCAGTTGGTGCTGATGAAGAACCACAGTACATCAAATTTAGATACATAATGTGTATTTCATTCACAATTGAGATCTATTCTATAATTTGGTGGATGTATTTTCATAGCTCAACCTTAGGTCTCAAAAAACCCTTAAATTTGTGTTGTTTATTATATCATGGTTGATGATATATTAATTAATCTATAAACACTCTATTATTAGGATATTCTATGACAATTTTTATACTTCCCCATCCCTTTATTGGCATCAATCAGTATTGACCATATAAAAACAAACTGATTTTACCCCCCAAGGGTATTAAGATAAACTCAAATGATAATAACAATTTCTTAACCTAATATTCTTACTCAAGCTTTGAAACATGATTTTTGTATGATTTGATTCCATGGATATAATTACCTATATTTTTCACCCCCAGTATGGGATTATTCATTGAACTATTGTCTGTTATAGGAAACACAATTGACTATTTTAGAAAACAAAATTAATGTATATACATTTGATATTTATAGGCATCACCGATGATTTATCCATTAATCAAGAACATTAGGATGAAATCTATTATCAATATAATATATGACTGAGCTTCAGACCCATCACGACCTTCCTTAATTATAGTTCAAATGTGAGTGTCACTATAAATAAAGATATTGATTTCTAACTATAAACTCTGATTACATGGGTTTACTAAATATTTCAGCGATAATGTCAATATACTATGGAATATATGTAATAAATCATGGATCCCACACTCTCGGATGTTAAAGTTGTTATGGAGCATGGGAGAATTAATGTGAACTAAAACCCATTCTAATTGTACATGGAACTACTATAAAACATTGGATATATACTTTCACTATTACTTTTTAAAATGGAACGTGGGTATCCTTTCAATAATATGTACACCCCACCCACTTTTAAAAATCATTTAGGCATATATTATATGAAAAATGAAACCATCACGATTCCACTGATAGAAACATAAACTAGATATAGGTAGCTGTTATTTGTCTTTTCAATTAATTAATCACATTTTGGTTGGGGATGGATGATAGGAAAAAATCATAGACACATTATTCACAAAAAAAATTCTAATGTAATTTAAAACATATTCCAGGGGTAACCCATTTATTCATTTAAGGAATCATCGTAGAATAATTTCAGTTCTTACCAATACCAAGTGGCCTCATGATGTATTTCATCCATTATCAAAATTTTATGACATCTCATGAATGGTTTTCTTTACCCATGATATTCAAAACATTATTTTTGTTTCCTCATCTTATTTAGGTGTTTTTTTAAAATATTACCATATATGACATGGTGGAAGAAACCCATTGAATATAACCCCAAGGATGAGCACCACCAAGGATTGGTTAATTTCCCATGGGATGAGACATACTACCCCATCCCTAAGATAAAATGTAATTAATTTATTTATCCAATGTCTCTGAAACTCTTGGATTAATTAAAATTTTTTAGATATGTAGATATCCAAATGTATCCACATATTTTGACCTCATTCGACTAATCCCAAAAATCAATGCTTAAGTTGTGGAAAAAATAAACCAACATCAATTTGGGTTTGACCCAAAATATCATTCATACGTAATAGTCCATAATCCAACCTATCACCTGATGGGTGGATGAGTGTTTAAAGAATGATATGTAGTAGTGTGTATTATGTTATACTACACATTACGTCCTATCCAGTGTAGATAAATTATTGTGCAATTATTTTCCATGATTGGTTTCCCTATTTATGATATATATATGTTTGGATGAAATATTACACCTTTTTATTTTAGTTTACTCAAAAACAAGGAACATGGATCATCATCACCTCTTTATAGGATATTGAAATATATCAATATATCAAACCCATATAATGATTTTATTGGATATTATATATCATATTGATGACGATTTATTAATATATTTTTGAAATGCATAATAATAGGTACACATTTATGATGATATCCATGCCCAATGTTCTCACTCATTTCATAATCATAACCATAACAGCATTATCCATTGGGGGAATGGATGAAGAATCCATGTGTCTTTATAATGAAGCCTACCATTTATTTGTAAGATACATTTGAATCATTGGATATGACAAAGTGGTGGATATAAAAAAATTATAACTATTGGTTGAAATACTTGACAATGTAAAAAAAATTACCCAGGGGGGGTTATATGAAGAATTTGTTCCTAAAATTATCTATCTCATAATAGGTTAAAGAAGGAGGGAAATAAAACTAGAATATAAATAATCAAAAAAATATTTCATAGATCTTGTGGGGGATGTATAACATCAATATATGGATGAATAAGAGTGTATTGAAATTATTTATATGCAACATAATTAATTTAACCCAACTAATTATGGAAGTCAGTTAGTATGAAATTAGTATTTCACACCTATACAGTGTGTGCCTATCTTTGCCATGCATAAAATGGGCACAAAATTCGTTTTCCTTGAAATATATATATCTAGTGTCACATTGAATACATGAATATTCCATTATTTTTCAAATTGGTACAAATTTTTATTGGAACCATTTTCTAGTCCAATTTTTTATCAATGAATGTACACCATTAATTGATGATGTCAAAATAACTAGGAACAATAAGTTCCCCTATGTGTAATAATCTTAAAATGGTTCATCTTTCTGATTCTACATTGATTTACCCAATCTCCTGTAGCTATTTCAATATTTACACCCAATTCACCTACACATAAGTCCACATTTAGACCCATGCATGTCCCACCCATGTCCACATGAATTACATGACCAATTGACCCAATGTCCACCTACATTTAAATAATTAAATACTCAAAGAGATTCACTCATGTTCCTCACTTATTATATAAGTAGGACCCCATGGATCTATATTTTCATTACTAAGATAGTCAAGAACCAAGTTGTGATTTCATCTAACTTGTCACTTGACCTGATCTAAGACATGGCTCGAAGAGTGCTCCTAATTACCATGGGAAGTATAGTTGTGTTACGAATCAAAATTGACCAATGTTAATGAGTTACCCAAAATAATAAAGAGAATCAAAATAAAAAAAATACGAAACAAATCTTGCAATAAAAGAATCTAAGAAAATATAAAAACTCATCAAAATACAATAACTGAAAAAATAAGACCAAATCAAAACTAAAACATGACTATGCCCACAAGATCTGTAGCTGACCTCTTGGTCACCCCCATCAATAAAACCAATATTCTCTTAGAGCTACCTAACCAAAAACCTGAACATATAAAATAGATTAAGTCTATAAATGTTGAGTTGCATAAGTAGGGTTTGATCATAAATAACTCATTTGGTAATCACCACAGAGTCTATGCATTTACATTCCCAAAAAATTACACAAAAAATTGTTTTAAATATTTTATAAATTGGTTTTAAAATTTTTTAATCATGTAAATAATTCTTTCCACATATTCTATATAAAAAACCCAAAACTAATCTTTTTTAAAAATAGTTTCACTTCCCACAACACAATTCCAATGAAAAACCCCAAACAAAATTCATAACCATTAGAAAAAATGGTATTAGAAGAATGTAAAGGAATAAAAAAATAACGTAAAACTAAATAATCCATTAACCAACATATAGTAGGAAATAATCACAACATATTGATAGACAATCAAGGTAATTTCATAAATATCGCTAGAGAGATCTCTTAATGTACTCGAATTATACTCACCTTCTAGTGTATGGTTAAACCCTATAGTCAATAACCAAAATGGTTCTCTAACATTCCTCAACAGTGGAACATCCTTCCTAGCCTCTAGACATATAAGGGGAACTAGGACGTCTAATGATGGTTAACAAGAAACTATCTCTTGACTCTATAAAAGATGACCAAGAATTCATTTACCATAATAACAATTATAATAACACTATGAAAAATGTTGAATAAAAACCACAACAAAATATTTTTCCTGCATTATCCACTAGATAGGATCTAATCCCAAGTTTCAGTGTTCCAATAACATCCTCACACAAGATCAACTAGATAATATATCATCCAATGGCTCATTGGTTTATCGATATATGTCAAGCATCACAACCCACATGAAAATCTATTTCTTTCAAAAGATGCAATATGTCTGTCACATACATTGAGTTTCAAAACCATGTTTTGAGACATGTTAATATACCATATGGTCCTTCACATAATATCATCAGAACTACCCTTCTTAAAGAAATATGATGTTCCCAATGGGACTTTACATTTCTTATACAAAACCCATTTCCAAGCTAAATATAAAACATGGATGAACAAATAAATTTCCAAATACGCCTCTACACCGCATATAAAAATCAATAAATACATTAAAAATACAAATAAAACTAGATCATGTGAAAAAATACTCACTTCCTTTATAAAATAGACTTTCATCACTTTGGTACCTCAAAATATCATTAAATCATATTTGAAACCATTAACTCAAACCATTTAACACATTCAAAAAGCACAATAATAGAGTTACATGAATCAAAATCAAGATCGTTTGTAAAAGTAGTTTATATTACATGCTCATGTGGATTCATTTTGAAAACAACCCTTTTAAAAAAACATCACTTGAATTTTAAACTGGCCCCAAAATTCATGCATAAGAATATTTCTATAGTAGTCACCACATTCGATTTATGACACCCAATTCACAATACAACGACCATAAAAAACATATTAAGGGTAAATCACCACCACAAACAAATAATTTAATTTTAATATATTAATTACTATTTTATCAAACTACTTGTGTGCATTGAAAATAGGAATAATTAAATAAACACATTTTTAAACCATTTTCCACCCATTTTACAACATGAAAACCCAAAAAATTATTCCAACCCACCACAGGAATGATTATGAAATATATAAATAATTATAGGAATGATCAAGAATTAACAGAATTTGATGAAATTGAAATGGATGAAAATGTATACCTTAATGATGTGTGAATTCCACAAGACCTCTAGAAAAGAAATAATAAACCCCATGGAACAATACAGACACCCTAAAATGCTTGAAATCAAGACACACATCAATATTTTAGGGTTCCGACAATAAGGAAAACCCTCCATGGGACACCAAGAACTCAAGAGGGGAAATAGATAAGCTGATCAACGGGGAAGATTTGGTAGATAAATCATGAAAAATCACTAACCTTTGGTGAGAAATTATCCAAAAAGTGTCCCATGTTGATGGAGAATGACGGGGTGCCCTTTGGTCGATATTATACGAATAATGAATCAAATGGGAGACAAAATAACCTAAATCAGGTTTTTAACATAAACATTAGTTATGTTTTAAAGGAATGAAAGGTTTTACTACATGTTTTTGTAAACCATTCACTAACAGTGAGTATGTTATTGGAAGCATTCCACAATCCTAAATATTTATGTTTCATGGTTTAAGAAAAAAATACTCAAACCATGAGACCTAAAACATTCTCCCAAAAAGACTAAAATGAAACAAAAATCACTATGAAATTACTCCCAAATATCCTTTAATTATTTAATGTAAATTAAGTGTAATGGTAGGTATATCAAACTCCCTACCATGACACTTTTCCCAAATACCTTTCAAAATAACAATGCACATGACTAGAATCACACCAAAAGAAAAAAAATACAAATACAATTGTTATATTCTCAAACCTAACCTTAACCAAAGGATACAATATCAAGAAATAAATTAAAATAAAAGAATGTAATGGTTGTGGTATAAGGACAAACCCGTTAACATAAAATAATATTATATTTTGATAAATTATTTAATTTCATTCAAATGGAGGATTTTTCAAGTTTATAATTTTAGATAATTAGGGAATAACTATTACAAGACTTGTTAAATAATAAAAATTACACACCTCTACTGTACCCATTTTTTTCCACAATAATAAAACTCTTTAAAAACAAGTGTTCTTTTCTTGATAAAAAAATTCTTGAATTATTCCTTTCCCTTACCATTCCTTATACCTTATGAAAAACAGTTCTGAAACCTAGGATTAGCATAAAAATCTCAATAATGGATTTAAAATAGGTAAAGAAAAAATTATTCAATGAATACATACAAATCAATGAAATCATACTTTTTACTCAAAACGTATACACTTAAACATAACTCATGAAATCATATGATTTTAGAATAACTCCAAGAAATCATAAATCATAAACGCAACTTTTGGCAACTATAACATACTTACATTTAATTGTTCAAACTCACATAGGGAGTAACCTTCATAGTTACATTTGGAATACCCATCACACTATATTCCCTATATATCTCTCTCAGGAAACCATAATGTTTACCTCTGTCATGTTACCCTATAAATTAGAGAGATATAATGGGCTCACCAAGCATAATTTTATCATCAAACCACCCATATACATAATATATTACCAAGAACCATAACATAACAATAACACATTAAAATAACATAAATGAAAAATAACATTTCCACATTTCAATCACAAGATATCATTTCAAGATATTGATATAATAAATTCATATTAATCTTTCAAAAATAAGTATCTTGAATAAAATTTTATCATACCAATCTGAATTTTTTTAATGTAATTTACAATTTAAAATTGCCATGTCCATTTAAATAAATCCTTAAAACCATTTTAAAAATGTGGACATTAATGGGAATGATTTAGAAGAATAAATCTATAAAACATGTAAAGTCAAGTTTTAGTTAATGAATCCCTTTCCACTTGTCAAACACATAAAAAATAATTAATTAATAACATAAAACAAAACTTTAAATATCATGAGACTATATTAATTCATGATATAACATGTCAAAATGGTTTTATATAAAACTAATTTAGTAAAAAAGTTTCATAACATAGTGATATGCCTCAATGAATGGAAATTGAGAAAATGTCCTTAAAATAGAGTATAATTAGATTTAGGATAAATAAATGACATAATTATTTGTGAAAAATACAAATACACCCAATATAAGTGGATGTTATGTGTAAAAATTCACTGGTACTCACACATATTCTTGTAATCAACAAAACCAATGACAATGATATTTAACTTAATGAATGGAGATTGAGTTATCAATTCCCTTACAAAGTTTTATAAATGAAGCAAGAATTTATCAATGGTGTTATTATATGTATAAAAATTAAATAAACACAAAGATAATTGGATATTAAAACATAAATAAAAAATATTGATTCCGAAAATAATATTCTCACTATACAATCAATAAAGTACGAGTGAAAACTAATTAGTGGAAATTAGGTTTATAAATTCCATTACCTTAAGTCCAACTTCTCTTGTTAAATAATTAATATCATTAATAATAAACATAGGTTAATTTATAATTTCTTTAGAAACAACATTTAATGTTTATTATTATTTTTATATCACTTCATACCATGGTATAACAATTAGTTAATTATTTGATTTCATATTGGATGTTTTTACAATGTTCGGAACTTTAGTTAAAAATGAAATTGTTTTTTGTAAATTGTCTATGTGGTCAAAAGTATATCACCTACAGTATGTTATTCATTATTAAATATTATATATATCCAGTATATATGTATTTATAATTGTCCATAACATTTGGATATAATAAATGAAATGCACCGTTCATGGAGATGGTAGGTCTTATGTATGCATGGATGCTACCTTCATTTCATTGTCATATTAATTGAATGAAAACTAAATGGTACATAGGTATATTATAATTAAAATATAATATCTTTGTTATATAAATTACAAAAGTTAATTTACTCAATACTTTATATATTCTATGTGTGGAATGAATGAGTCATATCACTTTGATGGGGCGGTAGTCCACGTTTCCTCAAATAAAATTATCATGTTTACACAATATGGAAAGCATAAAGGTATGATGTAAATAAAAATTACAGAAGCATTGTGTCTATATAAATATAATATATGTCAAATAATTCATTCCATTAATTTATATAATTATTTTTTAATGAATATCATGTAGAGTGAATCATATCGCATCATGGATACGGTAGGTCATATGTACGCACGAGTGTTTATATAATACACTTAATGGTCAAACGATATATAATTGGGTGGTTAATTAATTATACATAATACTTATCATGTTATATTAATTATTTAGTTCCATTATAATCATCAATATATCCATACAAATTACATCTTTTGTAATAACAAATTACACCATGGTGTGGAGACTGTAAGACATACATACGCACGCATAGTGATATTGTTGTTTGTATTATGGATAAAAGGATATATAAGGCTGAACCATAGTTATAATAACAAATAATAATATAGAAGATAATTTATTATATAAAATACAAAAGATAAATAAGTATAATAAGAATTGAAATTTGAAAGAGGTGATAAATGAATACATGTTTTTTGAGTATCTCCTTACAATTTTCATAGAAGATATCAATAAGATATATTTATGCCCAATGTGAGGAATCTAGATGGAATAGAATGTTTTGGGAGTTTATGTGTGCTTAATTTGGTTAAGAAAATGGGATTGATAGGTTTGAGTAAGTGGCTATAGGTGGTGAACTTTTATAAGAGGAAGGATGATCACTTTATGAAATTCTAGAAATATTATTTTATTAGAGAATCATTTTACAATTATAATTGTTAAAAAATGAGAAATATAAATAATAAGAGAATTATGGGTAGAAATAATCACAATCACTACATTTTAGTAATGTTTTTTTCACAAAATTAACCATATCTTTTAGATTTATCCCTTACATAAAAATATTAACTCTTTCCATGTCATCTTGTATTTTCATAATATATTTTTAATCTAGTTACAGTAAAATGAAAATGAAACCACCAGTGGATAATTAATAACATTTTTATCATTATATAAGTTTACTGTTCAAATCTTATATTTTTAGAACTATTATATAAATTAATAAGATAGTATTTGTTTTTAAAACTCTTTTATGTCCATTTTGAAAGTATTTAGTAATATATTTTTTCAATGTAATAAATACATGATTACTTAGAAAGAATGGAATTAAGTAACCCCTCAAATGTAAATGTCATCCAAAAATTTCGTATATGGAATAAAAATGTTCAAATATTGTAACACCCCAGGTAAATAATGAATAGGAAATTTTCATATTTATCCATTTTTGTGAATAAAATATTAATATGACTTTAAAGGGGACACTATGCTCAATGGCGTACCCAACACGCAACAACGAGTTTCTTGGGAATCTTACGTTGCACTCTAATAATAAAATAATATTATTTTAAATGGTAGTTAACATGTAGCCGTTATAAGGGCGAGAATGGATATAAATAACTAAAATATGATTATATATGTTTTTTAATGTTTTTACATTTATCCAATAAAAGCTAAAGGCTTAAAATACGAAAAGAATTAAATTTTAGGTGTATATGCCCTAGTTTTCACTAAAGGTTCACTTATCGCCTTTTAATGGAGAAATGTCATTAAATATAGTTTTGATCACTCTTATAAATTCTTTTGGACCAAATAAAACTCTTATTAAGAATCGGGACATCAAATTTTACTTTGTGTAATTTTTTGGTATTTTTCCGATAAAGTTCATTTTTAATGAATAGTGTAGAATGTTGTGTTTTAATTCAAAACCTCTCTTTAATATTATTTATTTATATGATTAGATTATCTTTTGAATTGGTTTTAAAGTGAAATTAGAATATATTTTTACCATTTAATCCAATGGTGGTCATTGTAAATAATTTCACTTTGAAATTAGACTTAAACTGGTGTCAATCTTTTGATACTTATTATTTTATAAAAACACGGTCTTTGCTCTGACAGCAGGAATTAATTATTAAATTAATTAATGTGACTTATATGTTTTGAATTTTGTAAAATAGACTTCATTTTTGAATTCGGAATATCAAAAATAGCTTAGGGTGAATTTTTGGTAATTTTCTGAAAAACATCAATTTTTGATGAATAGTGAAACCACTAAGTGGTAATTATAAAAGCTGATTTTTCGTTTAAATGAAATTTTACCACTTATGTGTTTTGAATTTCAAAAATCCGACATACATGGTTGTCATTAAGAAGTAAAATGTGGTTCAATGGGATAAAAATAATTTTTTGGTGAATAGTAACTTATTATGTTTTTAATCGTGTTTAGTGGTAATTAGTGTAGTTTAAGGTAAAAATAATGCTTTAATAATATGAAATGAACTTGACACATGTCCCAACCTCATTGGTTGTGTCATGGCCGACCATGACAAGCCATGGGTCAACTTGGGGACCCCATGGATCCACTTTTGTTGGGAAATGACATAAATTACTTTTTATTTAATGTTAAAGTGAAAATGACACAAACATAATATGTTTTACGAAAACAATTTTTAAGTGGGTTTATACAAGTCCAAATTTTGATTATAAATAGTCATTGGAAATCTAAAACGATTTCCTACATCATAGTAATTTTTTTATAATTTTTAGACATTAAATAAATTAAATTATTTATGACATCATAATGATGCAGTGATGACATCATTATTTAACGATTAAAATAAAATGGAAAGATAATGTAAAATCTATGAACTACACTTGTCCAAAACCAATTGGATGAGTGGATTTCGATGCCTTATCACCTTATCCAAGAATTATATCAATGTGGGTCCTTTTGAAACCGAAACACATTTTCATATAAAGTAATATTTCTTACTTTCCAAAAGTGCCCCTCCTCTCCTCTTATAAAAAGCCCCCACCTTTACCTCTTTTCCCACACTCCTCAAGCCTTTGGCTCGGCCAAACCCTGCCCATTTACTCTCCCCACGTCCCTATACTCATCCTAGATGATTCCCTTTGGTCAGAATCCTTTCAAAGGAAGCCTTTAGGCTCAAATCAAAAGGAGTTACACTTTTAATGGTAATTCTTTCTCTCATGTTCATTTGTTTTATTTTGCTTCTCCAACCCCCTAAACTCTTTTTATTTACTTATTTTGTAACAAAAACAGTATCTTCAATATACTAGGATGTTGTTATAAGATTTATTTGAGCTAAACTCTCACACAACTGCATCAAATGGTTAAAGAACATACGGAATCTGTGGATGGTGAAATTCTGCCTCCCGAAACGATGATTGTTCAATACACATTTAACACCTTCAAAGGTGGCCATTATGATGTCACTATTTTTATATATAATATATAATATGTTTATGTTTTCCTTAAGCTTTTATTTTTTTTCATTTTGGTCATACCTTTAGGGTTTCCATTATGGGTAAACGCGATATCTTCATTTAAGGAAGTGCGGACTACCGCCCCCTCAAAGTGATTTGATTCGTTAAATACCATATGTGGGACGTATAAAGGATGGAACTATGATATTATATATGATATTATACTGGAATTATAATATACCTTTATATCATTATTATTAAATTCTATAAAATATGAAATAGAAATGAAAGTAGCGTTCATGCGTACGTATGGCTTACCGTCTCCATGAACGGTGCATTTCATTTCTTACCTCTAAATGATTATGTAATGTTATAAATTCATGAATGTACTGGATATATATGACATATACGATATCTACACAATGAAAACAATTCTGGATATAATAAACATTTGGCCACACGAACAACATGTAATTGTAAGAAGACCACTTTCGACTTAAGAACCAAATATCGGCAAAACAAATATTATTAACTTAAATGATTACATAATGTTTATGACATGGTAATAAGTGATATAAAAGGAATAATGAACTTGAAAAATGTTCTTAAGGAAGTATAAATTAACTCAGGTTTATTATTCAGGAGATTAAATAACGATCGAGTCAAGACGGACCCGAGGTAAGGGATCCTACAACTCTCTTTCTTTTTAAGTACATTCTTTTATGTAATTTCTTTTAAGCTCATATTTCTTATGATTGGGATCTTATTTTATATTACTCCTACTGTAATTTTTATGTTCATGTGATGAGAGACCCTATTCTCTCTCATCAATCCTTTTGGAAGTTTTATGTGGCGCCGTTAGGCTGCCGAGTTTTCGTAAGGGATTTTTTCATCTCACTTTTGTCCCCGTGAGATTTATGCTACATTTGCCAAAATTTCCTTTGAGTGGTGTATGTACTGCCCATTATTCTACTATTTGTGTAATATACTTTCGTTTATGAGTATTTAAATCAATGATTTATTTCCCTTCTTTCATGGGGTCTATGTTTTGAAAGATACCCAAGTCGGTAAGGGAACCTTTCACCCTCCTCTTTTTAAAAGACTTCTTTTATTGGGTCTTTTAATTTACATATTGTTATGTTGAGATATGTTCTCATATATCCTTAATGATGTAAATTTTGTGTCCAAGTGATGAGATACTCTTTTTATCTCTCATCAACTCATTTTGATGTGACGCCGTTAGGCTGTCAAGGGAACTTTTTAACCCAATTTCGATTTCTTTGGGTTCAACTTGTAGTCATTGAATATGTCATCCATTGAATATGTGTGAATGACCTTTTATTGTTTTACACATAATATCCACTTATATTGGGTGTATATATATTTGTCACACATATTTTTTGAGATTTATTTGTCCTTAATTTAAGGATACCTTCTTTATAAGGGATTTCATCACATTTGACATTTCTATTGAGGGTTCATTGTTGTTATGCACCAATTCACTCTTATATGGTGTATATACTGTCCTTTGGAGTATTATATCATGAATCCTTTTATTCTCATGATATTATAAAGTTCTGACTAAATGTTATTCCTCGATTATTGTATTCAAGTGTCTCTAATTTTGGTAAAACCCCTTTAACCAAAATATCGTTTTAAAGGTTTTAATTAGTTGTTCTTATTAATATCCATGTTTTCAAAATGGTTTTAAGGATTTATTTATATGGATATTAATGGTTTAAAATGTTAAAAAGCTTCAAGGTGGTATGGGACACTTTGATTCAAAAATCTCTTTATTAAATGTTTTAAATGGTTTTGGAAATGGTTTCTTTTTGAATGGATTCATTATTTCAATATCCTAAAATGTTATATTGTGATTGAAATGTGGAAATGTTATGTTTCCTTTATTCATGTTTTATGTGATACGATTATGTTATGGTTCTTGGGCATTGTTATGAAGAACGGGTGGTTCCGTGATAAACTAAGGGCGGGTGAGCCCGTTATAGCTCTCCAATGCATTGGGTAACACGAAGGAGTGAAACGTTAAGGTTTCTCCGAAGAGATTTAGGGAATATACTGTGATGGGTATTCCAAACATAACCAAGAGGGTTACTCCCTACGTAAGAATGTTATGAATGCCTCAAGTTACCTTTATGTCTTATGATTTCTATGATTTATTCATTGTTTGATGAGGTATGTTAAAGAGCCTTTGTTTTATGGGTAAAGTATGATTTCATTCTTATGTATATATGAACTCATGTTTCCTTTCCATATTTTTATAACTCTTACTGAGCTTTTTATGCTCATCCCATGTTTTTGAAAGGTTTTTCACAGGTCAAGGGAAAGGTACATGATGTGATGATAGTGTCAAGGATGTGTCAAGAAAGAATCCGTGTTATATTTTAAATATGTTCCTGTTGATGGGAAGAATGAATACTATCTTTTATGTAACCACTTTGTTTAAATGTGGAATGTAATGCAAGTTTCATGATCTAATTCTCTAAAACTCTAAACCTGAAAAGATCCTCAATGTGCAATCTTGTAATAACTCAAGATTAACTAAGGTATAAGGTTGGGGCCTTATAGTTGGTATCAAAGTTCAGTTTAGATAACTTTAGAGGTTAGGGTATTCTTTAAGCATAAGTGACATTACCATAATGGTTAGGATTACAGAAAGAGTCCTAGTTTTAGATAAAGTGAATGAGTAAGTGTATCTTAGTGTTTATCTTCCTCATTAGTACATGATGGTTATGTTGATATACTCACACTGACCTTTCTGTTTTTAGTGAATGGATGGATCTAGCAGGCACCAAAGAGACAACAGGTTTGAAGGAAACTATGGTGGTTCTATGATTAAGATACTAGATAAAATGGTGGATTCAATGAGGAAACACATGGTTGTTCTAAACCAACTATCAAGGAGTCATGATCAACCACTTGAACCTTGGTATGATCTTTAATGCATCATGTACGAGATGACCAATCCATGTGGATGTTTAGGTAATAATTATTAAGGTAACCATTAGGGTTTATATGATCCTTACTTTTGAGGTAATTATGGGTTATTATATGTTATGATGGAAAATGAAAGGCATGAGGTAAACTTGAGGTTAAAATATGTTATGATCATCTTTGAAGATTTTATCTCATTTCGGGGATTGTTTTAAGAATTATATAGTTTTGGAAAAAGGACAACATGCAGACCGTGTGACATCCCGTCGCGTCGGATAAAGCTGCGGGAATCGATCCCACAACCAAAGTGCGACTGGTATTTATCGCCTACCACTGGACTACGTGAAGTCCCTGGTTAGTTTGACTGATTCTTTTTGGTTATATGATTTTATGAATTAAGAGTAAGTTGATTTTGGGTTATTTATGAAAATGATTAACCTATCATGGATGATATGTGATTAGGTTAATTACCTTTCAATACGAGACTTTAGGAGAAACTGATTTTGTTTGAGATAAATGTTACGATTTAACTTGGAAGATATGTGACTAAATCCTTCAAATATTTGGGTTTCAATCTTAGATTGGTTTACTTTGAAGAATTTTATGGACCAATTTTTTATCGGATGGTCCTCGTTGAACTTTGGGTTTTGTTGGAAAAATTTTAGAAATTAAGCATGGATTTTCTTTTTAATGGGTTATCCTTTTCTGGATTATCTGACCTTGTAGTAACCTTTTTGGTTTTGGTTCTGGTTAAAGCCTAAAGACATAGGATGTACATAGTTCTCTTTTGTGGATTAGGTGATTCTCTAGAAGTTGATTATAGTACTCTTAGTGCGAACAAGTCTCCCTAAATACTCGTCTTTTGGAAAAAAAATATGAGTTTGATTAAGGAATCTAGTAAAAGTTTAAAGTCAACATGATAAGTGATTATGTTTCCTTATAAATAAATTCCTCAATAAAAAGTAACTTAAAACAAAAATGTTGTCTATTAACTTTTCCTACTGGGGAATCGAATACCGTTTAACCCATCACAAGTTTGTGATTTTCTCGTGGTTAACTTTCTCCTAAACGTGTTTTCTATCACTCTCCATCAGAACATGACCCTTTGTTTTTTACTCCATGTCCATATTTTCATACTTGGAATCCTATTATGGGTTAACTCGGGTGACCTCTGTGCTTATCTTTCTTTATTTTAAAGTGGTTGTTTTACCGACTCTTCTTCCGATGCGGGACTTTCAAGGATGTTTCCAAGCGCAATTTTAAAATTGCGAGGACGCAATTCCCAAAAGGGGGGAAGGATGTAACACCCCAGGTAAATAATGAATAAGAAATTTTCATATTTATCCATTTTTGTGAATAAAATATTAATATGACTTTAAAGGGACGCTATGCTCGATGGCGTACCCAACACGCAACAACGAGTTTCTTGGGAATCTTATGTTGCACTCCAATAATAAAATAATATTATTTTAAATGGTAGTTAACATGTAGCCGTTATAATGGCGGGAATGGATATAAATAACTAAAATATGATTATATATGTTTTTTAATGTTTTTACATTTATCCAATAAAAGCTAAAGGCTTAAAATACGGAAAGAATTAAATTTTAGGTGTATATGCCCTAGTTTTCACTAAAGGTTCACTTATCGCCTTTTAATGGAGAACTGTCATTAAATATAGTTTTGATCACTCTTATACATTCTTTTGGACCAAATAAAACTCTTATTAAGAATCTGGACATCAAATTTTACTTTGTGTAATTTTTTGGTATTTTTCCGATAAAGTTCATTTTTTAATGAATAGTGTAGAATGTTGTGTTTTAATTCAAACCCTCTCTTTAATATTATTTATTTCTATGATTAGATTATCTTTTGAATTGGTTTTAAAGTGAAATTAAAATATATTTTTACCATTTAATCCAATGGTGGTCATTGGAATTAATTTCACTTTGAAATTAGACTTAAACTGGTGTCAATCTTTTGATACTTATTATTTTATAAAAACACGCTCTTTGCTCTGACAGCGGGAATTAATTATTAAATTAATTAATGTGACTTATATGTTTTGAATTTTGTAAAATAGACTTCATTTTTGAATTTGGAATATCAAAAATAGCTTAGGGTGAATTTTTGGTAATTTTCTGAAAAACTTCAATTTTTGATTAATAGTGAAACCACTAAGTGGTAATTATAAAAGCTGATTTTTCGTTTAAATGAAATTTTACCACTTATGTGTTTTGAATTTCAAAAATCCGACATACATGGTTTTCATTAAGAAGTAAAATGTGGTTCAATGGGATAAAAATAATTTTTTGGTGAATAGTAACTTATTATGTTTTTAATCACGTTTAGTGGTAATTAGTGTAGTTTAAGGTAAAAATAATGCTTTAATAAAATGAAATGAACTTGAAACATGTCCCAACCTCATTGGTTGTGTCATGGCCGACCATGAAAAGCCATGGGTCAACTTGGGGACCCCATGGATCCACTTTTGTTGGGAAATGACATAAATTACTTTTTATTTAATGTTAAAGTGAAAATGACACAAACATAATATGTTTTATGAAAAGAATTTTTAAGTGGGTTTATACAAGTCCAAATTTTGATTATAAATATTCATTAGTAATCTAAAAAGATTTCCTACATCATAGTAATTTTTTTATAATTTTTAGACATTAAATAAATTAAATTATTTATGACATCATAATGATGCAGTGATGACATCATTATTTAACGATTAAAATAAAATGGAAAGATAATGTAAACTCTATGAACTACACTTGTCCAAAACCAATTGGATGAGTGGATTTCGATGCCTTATCACCTTATCCAAGAATTATATCAATGTGGGACCTTTTGAAACCGAAACACATTTTCAAATAAAGTAATATTTCTTACTTTCCAAAAGTGCCCCTCCTCTCCTCTTATAAAAGGCCCCCACCTCTACATCTTTTCCCACACTCATCAAGCCTTTGTCTCGGCCAAACCCTAACCATTTACTCTCCCCACGTCCCTCTACTCATCCTAGAGGATTCCCTTTGGTCAGAATCCTTTCAAAGGAAGCCTTTAGGCTCAAATCAAAAGGAGTTACACTTTTAATGGTAATTCTTTCTCTCATGTTCATTTGTTTTATTTTGCTTCTCCAACCCCCTAAACTCTTTTTATTTACTTATTTTGTAACAACACCAGTATATTCAATATACTAGGATGTTTTTATAAGATTTATTTGAGCTACACTCTCACACAACTGCATCAAATGGTTAAAGAACATACGGAATCTGTGGATGGCGAAATTCTGCCTCCCGAAACGATGATTGTTCAATACACATTTAACACCTTCAAAGGTGGCCATTATGATGTCACTATTTTTATATATAATATATAATATGTTTATGTTTTCCTTAAGCTTCTGTTTTTTTCATTTTGGTCATACCATTAGGGTTTCCATTATGGGTAAACGCGATATCTTCATTTAAGGAAGTGCGGACTACCGCCCCCTCAAAGTGATTTGATTCGTTAAATACCATATGTGGGACGTATAAAGGATGGAACTATGATATTATATATGATATTATACTGGATTTATAATATACCTTTATATCATTATTATTCAATTCTATAAAATATGAAATAGAAATGAAAGTAGCGTTCATGCGTACGTATGGCTTACCGTCTCCATGAACGGTGCATTTCATTTCTTACCTCTAAATGATTATGTAATGTTATAAATGCATGCATGTACTGGATATATATGACATATACGATATCTACACAATGAATACAATTCTGGATATAATAAACATTTGGCCACACGAACAACATGTAATTGTAAGAAGACCACTTTCGACTTAAGAACCAAATATCGGCAAAACAAATATTATTAACTTAAATGATTACATAATGTTTATGACATGGTAATAAGTGATATAAAAGGAATAATGAACTTGAAAAATGTTCTTAAGGAAGTAGAAATTAACTCAGGTTTATTATTCAGGAGATTAAAGAACGATCGAGTCAAGACGGACCCGAGGTAAGGGATCCTACAACTCTCTTTCTTTTTAAGTACATTCTTTTATGTAATTTCTTTTAATATCATATTTCTTATGATTGGGATGTTATTTTATATTACTCCTGCTGTAATTTTTATGATCATGTGATGAGATACCCTATTCTCTCTCATCAATCCTTTTGGAAGTTTTATGTGGCGCCGTTAGGCTGCCGAGTTTTCGTAAGGGATTTTTTCATCTCACTTTTATCCCCGTGAGATTTATGCTACATTTTCCACAATTTCCTTTGAGTGGTGTATGTACTGCCCATTATTATACTCTTTGTGTAATATACTTTCGTTTATGAGTATTTACATTAATGATTTATTGCCCTTCTTTCATGGGGTGTATGTTTTGAAAGATACCCAAGTCGGTAAGGGAACCTTTCACCCTCCTCTTTTTAAAAGACTTCTTTTATTGGGTCTTTTAATTTACATATTGTTATGTTGGTATATGTTCTCATATATCCTAAATGATGTAAATTTTGTGTCCAAGTGATGAGATACTCTTTTTATCTCTCATCAACTCATTTTGATGTGACGCCGTTAGGCTGTCAAGAGAACTTTTTAACCCAATTTCGATTTCTTTGGGTTCAACTTGTAGTCATTGAATATGTCATCCATTGAATATGTGTGAATGACCTTTTATTGTTTTACACTTAATATCAACTTATATTGGGTGTATATATATTTGTCACGCATATTTTTTGAGATTTATTTGTCCTTAATTTAAGGATACCTTCTTTATAAGGGATTTCATCACATTTGACATTTCTATTGAGGGTTCATTGTTGTTATGCACCAATTCACTCTTATATGGTGTATATACTGTCCTTTGGAGTATTATATCATGAATCCTTTTATTCTCATGATATCATAAAGTTCTGACTAAATGTTATTCCTCGATTATTGTATTCAAGTGTCTCTAATTTTGGTAAAACCCCTTTAACCAAAATATCGTTTTAAAGGTTTTAATTATTTGTTCTTATTAATATCCATGTTTTCAAAATGGTTTTAAAGATTTATTTATATGGATATTAATGGTTTAAAATGTTAAAAAGCTTCAAGGTGGTATGGGACACTTTGATTCAAAAATCTCTTTATTAAATGTTTTAAATGGTTTTGGAAATGGTTTCTTTTTGAATGGATTCATTATTTCAATATCCTAAAATGTTATATTGTGATTGAAATGTGGAAATGTTATGTTTCCTTTATTCATGTTTTATGTGATACGATTATGTTATGGTTCTTGGGCATTGTTATGAAGAACGGGTGGTTCCGTGATAAACTAAGGGCGGGTGAGCCCGTTATAGCTCTCCAATTCGTTGGGTAACACGAAGGAGTGAAATGTTAAGGTTTCTCCGAAGAGATTTAGGGAATATACTGTGATGGGTATTCCAAACGTAACCAAGAGGGTTACTCCCTACGTAAGAATGTTATGAATGCCTCAAGTTACCTTTATGTCTTATGATTTCTATGATTTATTCATTGTTTGATGAGGTATGTTAAAGTGCCTTTGTTTTATGGGTAAAGTATGATTTCATTCTTATGTATATATGAACTCATGTTTCCTTTCCATATTTTTATAACTCTTACTGAGCTTTTTATGCTCATCCCAAGTTTTTGAAATGTTTTTCACAGGTCAAGGGAAAGGTACATGATGTGATGATAGTGTCAAGGATGTGTCAAGAATGAATCCGTGTTATATTTTAAATATGTTCCTGTTGATGGGAAGAATGAATACTATCTTTTATGTAACCACTTTGTTTAAATGTGGAATGTAATGCAAGTTTCATGATCTAATTCTCAAAAACTCTAAACCTGAAAAGATCCTTAAAGTGTAATCTTGTAATAACTCAAGATTAACTAAGGTATAAGGTTGGGGCCTTATAAATATAATTTCTTTTAATATTTATAATATCATTTATTAGAATCTTTCAATAATAAGGTAATCAATTACATCATTATTATATCTGAAATAAATTTATTTATTTAATATATAACAATTATAAAAAAAATACCATGATGTTGGAAATATTTTTAGATTTATAGTTACAATTTATATTCAAATAGATTTGTTATATAACCCTTATTAAAGTTTTTATTAAAATATACATGTTTATGTTATATTTTCCTTTTCTTTAAATTAAATATTATAAAATTTCATTTTCACGTCATAGTGGATCCCAAATTCCAAAATTATTCCTAATGGTTTTAATGGTCAGACATATCTCATGCAATTGTATTAATACATGTTTTAAGGTAGTTTAATATTATTATAATACTATTTTTTACACTTAGTTACTTCATTTATCTTTTAACCATGTCAATGAAAAATAATTACTGAAGTAACTATTCATAATTTTCAAAAATAAAAAGTACATATTTACCCAATATATTCATTTTGATTCCAAATATAGAATCCATTTTTTCAAATTCAAATCACATAGTTGGCAGACATTAAATTATAATTAGTTCTTATTTCCAAAACAATAATGTGGGTTTTTAAGAAGGATAAACTATCAAAATATTGACATTAGTTTATGCCTAATTTCAATTTGAAATTATTTACAATGAATTTTTTTTTGGTAAAATGAAAAAAAATAATCCAATTAAACATTAAAACAAATTAAAAGGACAATCTAACAATATGAATAAATTAGACTAAATGACGATTTTGAACTAAACTCAAGTATTTTTTACAATTCATAAAAAAATTAATTTATCATAAAAATAACAAAATAAAATTTTGATATCCCGCTTCCAAATAAGAAGATTATTTTATCTAATAGAACATATAAAAGTGAAAAAAACAATTTTTAAAAATGGTTCTCCAAAAAAAGGATGGAAAGCTACATTTTCATAATATTAGAGAATTTTATGATTTAAATTGGAGTTTTTCTCATTATAATCCTCTAAAATTCATTGGATAAATGTGTAAACATTTTGATAAATTGTAAAATCATAATATAGTTAATTATATTAATTCTCATCAATACAATAATTAGGCATTTACTACTATTTAAAATAATAATATTACTGTTGTATTATTTAGCTGTATAACTCAGTGTTCTATGAAGCGTAAGATTTTAGAGAAACATGTTGTTTCTTTTTGGTTATTCTATAGTACCTAGTGTCCCCTTTGAAATAAAAATAATATTAAATTAATAAATAATAATACATATGAAAATTTATTATTCTAAAAATTCATGGGATGATACATCATTCACCCCATTTTGAAAGTGTTTCTTTATAATTTTAAAATTGGGCTCAAAAACTTCATTAAAAATCCCACACCAGAATAAGTTTTAATAAATATATCCTTTTAAAATATAGAAATTGAAGTAAAAAAGGTCACCCAAGGTAACAGATACTATGATTTGAAGCAGTAAAACATGGATACAGAGGAGAAAATTAACCATTAAGTACTTTTGGAGAGTGATAGAAAACCAGATGAGGAAATAGTTAACATTATAAAAACCTTAAATATGTCATTGGTAAAAAGGTCATTGATTTAACATCATGTAAAGAAATAAGATAATGTTTCTATTTTAGGATCCTTTATAGAATGTTGAGGAATTATTTTACTTCTTATAATAAGAACATAATAAAATATTCTTACTTAACAAGTACAATTTCATCCTCATATAAATTTCTATCATAAAATATTCTTTTATTAAAATGATGAGTATTCAAGATGCCTTTGTCACACCTAAAGCCCTGGAATAAAATTTTAGAGAATCATTTAAATAAAAAATGATTAATTAATTATTCATCATAACTTGAATCATTAAACAAAACCTAAATGGACAGTGAACGATTAGATGATCCTTAAAAAAGAATAATCCAATACCAAAATGTAATTAACATTATCACATGCACTCCATGATAAGTTAATCATCTCCACAAATAACTGAAATCTATATATGTCTACAATAAAATTACAATTTCATTAAAAAAATTTAATCATTACCCCTCAAATGAAATCCAATAGTAATATATTTTCCTTAGGAATATAGTGTTCCCAAAAGAGTGAACATCCTCAAAAATATCATTTATCACTTTATCACCAAATCATTTTCCTATACTCAGGATATTAGTTTTATATAACATAATTTACAAAAATCAACATCTTCTTAATCCCTAAAATCATCTAACAAATGATAATATGTTATACTAACCTGGGACTTCATATAGTCCAATGGTAGGTGATGCGCCCTTGTCACGCCTCGATTGTGGAATCTATTTCCGTAGTTTTTCCGGACATGAAGAGTTGTCACTCATACATTGGGTTGTACCATTTATTTAAAACTATATAATTATTATAACATTCCCAGCATAATAAAAAATCATCAAAATAACCATAAAAAATTGTAATATCGTGTTTATCTCATGCCTTTCATTTTTCATCCAAAAATGTAATAAACCGTAATTACCTCAAAATCAAGGTTCATATAAACCCTAATGAATCTTTATAAATATATTGAAAAAATAAAAGATATTTCTTCCTCGCTTTTAAATAACAATCATAAGGGTTAAAATACTATAGGTATTCTATTGTAATCCCATTATTAATATATCTAAACATATCCCCATCCATAGATCCAGGATGACTCATAAATTATTAAAATGTATACATCTTAATCATCGAACATTCTTCAAGATCAGTATCTATCTTATTCATTCAAACATATTTCCTACAAACTAAATCCTTAATTATGTACTATTATTCAATAATTTCAAAATATAATCAAAGAAATAAAACATACCTTTCATTGGTCATTTTCAATTTACTCATCTTCAATTGTAATGACATTAGGTATTGGTAAACATATATTTCTATGATCTTGCTGATCCCATTTGGTATCCTTCTTCATAGGACTGCCATTTTCATAATGACCACAAACACAACATTTAAAAAATTCAATTGATCATTTTGAAAGAACATCATTCCCATTCATAGATTAATCTTAACACTTACATTTCCCAAGGAAGGTAATTGCTTTATGACCTTCATTACCACATCTATGACATCTTCTCGACCCTATGCACAATTTTCCTAGGTTTTTTTCCACAACCATGAAATATAGGTTTTTTAAAATACCTACCATTTTTATTATTACCTAATCTTCCTTAGGGATATGTTTCTATCATATATGATGCCTTAGAAAAATCATGATGGTTCGTGTTGTCAATCATGACTCCAATTATTTAGTTTAGAATAACCACAAGAGTTCTCATTGCATCTCTCATTTCATTTGGTTTCTTTTTTAGAAACCACCATAGTTTCCTTCACATCCATTGTTACTTTGGTTCCAACACTATCAAGCCATTTACTAAAACCAAAAATGGTTAGTGTGATTATATCATCATATACTATCTTATGAGGAGGGTAAACACTAAAATATACTTATTAAGGTTATCATAAAGTAATTTAACATATCTAACATACTATGTATCTTTTTAATATTCTACCCACTTTATTTATATAAAACATGTCACTTATTCTTAAATAGCACCCTAACCTCAAAATTTATATAAACCAAACTTTGATACCAACCATAAGTCCCTAGCCTTAAACATTACATAATCTTGTTTTTTGACCAAGAATTTACTTACATTCACATTGAATATCTTTTCAGGTATCGATTTTTTGAGTGTTAGTCCATAACTATTGAATGATATCTCAAATATTACATATTAGACACTTCTACTCTATGAAATTTTTCTCACAACAATAAAACATCATAAAAATCAATAATGTTTTTCATGATAAAAATCTTGTTGAATTTTTCCTTTCTCTAACCCTTTCTTATACCTTGTGAAAAACCTTTCAAAAACATGGGATGGGCATAAAAATCTCAAAAAGGGATATAAAAAAGGAATGAAAACATTATTCCTTGAATACATAAAAATCAATGAAATCATACTTTTTACTCAAAAAACATATGTTCTTTAACAAACATCATGAAATAATAAAATTTATGAATAATTAATAGAATTAGTAAATCATAATGGGAATTTATAAAATCCATCACATAATTACATTGTATATTTCACAACCACATAGGGAGTAACCTTCATGGTGACATTTGGAATACAAATCACACTATATTCCACACATCTCATTTGATAAACCATAATGTTTACCACCACCATGTAACCCAATGCATTGGAGAGCTTTCACGAGCTCACCCACCTTCAGTTTATCACAGAACCACCTATATTAATAATCAATTCCCATGAACCATATCATAATCATAACACATAAAACCTAAATAAATGAAAAATAACTTTTCTACATTGCAATCACAATATATGCTTTTAATATGTTGATATAATAAATTCTTTTAAAACATTATAAAATAAGAGTTTTGAATAGAAGTATCCCATACCACTTTGAAAATAATATTAAATTAAAAATTATTATTAGATATGAGAATGTATTATTCTATAAATACCTACGATGTTACACGGGGTGTGATAATTCTCCCCCCCCCACAAACACTCCCCCACCCAATTTCACACGGAGGAACAGTAAATATAACATGTATTTTGAATCAATAGAATCTAAATGAAACCATGAACCATGGGGTGACCATTCACTTAGCAAGTCACACTTGATCATCTCAAAGAGAATCCACTGCATGACGAAAAATGGAATAATACAAGGGGATCTTCCCACCACTAGAACTAGACAAACACCATTGAACTACTTTAGACATCAAAAACAATAAAACTCCCTAAACATATAAAAAACACCACATAACAAGCGGAAACATGGATTAGGGTTAAAACATCATTGGATAAAACTTATAATTTTAAATCTTTAACGCTTTAGGGAAGCCGCATGGTATGAACACACTGTTGGACAAACCATGTACCAACCATGAAAAATATTGCTGCATAATTATAGAACTATACTGCATGCTTAGTGCTCAATTTATCTAAATATGTATAGGTTGCACATGAGACTCAGCCCATTTGGTGAGGTATCGATAAGTGCATCCACATGACCCATGTTCAAAACTAGGCAGAGGCATATTTCTGGTATTGTAGCAGTACTGTACCAGGTAATGTTGCAGGCACTGTTGCAGGCACTCTAGCAGTATTGTACACTGTGTGGGTACTATATTAGAACTATAAAATGTATAGGCACTGTAGCAGAACTGTACATTGTAGAAATTATTGTAGCAGGTACTGTTCGGTATTGTAGCTGCTGGAACTATTCACATTGGGCCACCGGTTTGGGCTTGGAGTCATTAAGGCTTTCGGTCCACCCAAGCCTTCAGGTCAGTAGGGCTTTTGAGCCACCATTGAGGACCTCAGGCCACCTCAAGGATTTCTGTACCCATGTAGATTCCAGAAACACACTACAAAAATGGAGCATCCCTAGAAGAGGATTCAAAGAAGGTGTACTCCCTAGAGTAGAACCAAATGGATTGTCAGAATGAGAGGGTATGGTTATGCTATCGGTACCAGCTTGAGCTTGAACGAGAAGCCTATTAAGGCGACCATGAAATGGTGGAGACCTACTATCTTGAAAAAGATGCTAGGGAGGGAAAATTCCTTATAGATAGTCTGGTTGAATTCCTAAAGTCCTCCAATTAATTTTACCTTCTATGCATATGGGCCTTGTAATATTTAAGCCTACGGGCCTTGTAAGGGTTCCCCCTCATCCCTTGAAATGAGGGTTATCAAAAATAAATAAAAATGAAGGCCTTTGGGCTATTCAAAATATGATTCATTCCCCATTCCACAAGAACTGATCTCATGCTTCATGGTTTCCAGGTCAAATATACTTGGTTTCCCCTAACCATTTACTAACTGTGTGTCATCCACATTCAAGCCCCAAAATTTTTAATTTTCATCAAAAAATCACATGAAGGCTCCCAAATAATTAAATTTTAAAATGAGACTACAGGAAAATGGTATCACCTAGATTTTTACGTAGATAAAAGTAACTCCAAAAAATATGTTAAATGCAATAGGAAAAATAATCTTTCTCTCCCCCCCCAAATATTGGAGTCAAAAACTGGGATAAGTTTCCCTAAACCTCTGATGATATCCTAACTGTGTGAAAAACATCACTTTGGGGCCTATGGCTTGATATCGGTTGTTTAAAGAATTTGATTCTCCAAAATTATGCCCTGAAATCCACCAATCTAGAGTATTTCCTTGAGAAACACTTCCTATAAAACCTCTCAAGATGGCCTAAACAGTTGCAATGATGGTATTCGCATGGATGATTGTTACAAGAAACCATTTATTACCTCGACCATCCTCACTAATATTATATGAGTGGATGGTTCGAAGAATGAGTAGTTATGACTAATAAGAGGGACTCTCGTAAAATAGGTTCCACCATCATACACCTCTCACTAGATAGGGAACTTCCACGTGAAAAGAGAGAGAGACCATATTGCCAACTTGTGGAGTAGAAACTAAATCAGCTAGGAAAACTACATTCCCAAATTTCTAAAAATGAATATCTAGGGAGGATATGTCCTCTCCATGATCTCTAGATGATTTCCCATGATCAAAAGTGATGCTTTCAATAGATCCTGCAATGCTATTTCTGTAGAGAAAAAAACAAGCTTCTAAAAATGCTCATCACATGCCATAACTATCCACTAGTCCTGCTAAATACTCTAGATATCATCCACTTTATCTTACATCACTAAGTTATGCTTAGACCATTGAATGAATGGTGTCTTAAAAACTTCCCAAATATTCCGATCATTCAATTATTTGAGGACTATCAACGTCATCTAATCCAAATACAAACATTCAAACAACCCTAGGACAGCTCATCCCCTATTCAATTTGGTTGTTCTCAATGATCCAATTACACTCTCAACTTCCTCAATTAATTCCATTCCCTTGAATAAACCACAGTCACCATGAAATCATGCAACAGCTAATAAAATCCAGAAATTGGATTAGAATCACTTGAAACCCCATGGACCTTTCAGGAAGGAATATTCTAAACAACAAAAATATTAAAAAACCATAATCTTTAACAAACCTAAACACAATCCTAAAAATTATATAAATTCAAAATTAATGTCTCGAAAGCTAAACATTACATGGGAAACAAAAAATACACTTTTAAAATACCACCCTTTTCATTTCCATTTCCAAACCACTATCTTCTGAGACCACTGTCCAAAAAAAATCTATTTTTTACAACCATGAACCCACATTCTAAAAAAACAAATCCGAAAATTGTTTTCCTCCAAAAACTAATTTAGGAAAACCATGCCAAACCTTTTATCTCATATTCTTAAACATGGAATCCTATGAACTATATCATATGCGATCGTCCCACTTCTGCTAATATCATTCATGAACCAATTAGAATAACTATCTTCTATACATACCCACACATATGTGAATGTGCATAAGGTATACCAATGACGAAACAAATCATTTCATCATCAAATCTATGATATCAAAATATTTTAAATTTACTTTTTTCCATTAAAACCCATTTTTATATTCACTCTGTATCTTTTTGAAAGAAATAATGTACATTTCAACAATCAAGTTCATTATAAAATCCCACTCACAACAACAGAAACCTAAAAAACAAAACTCACAACAAACTACTAGAATATGGAACCAGTGGCCTTGCATAACATAGTGGCATGGTTAGTATTTTGTGCGCCAAGTAACCAATAATCACTAGGAAGACCATGAAACATGAATCTAGACTCCACATGGGTCGCTACTTCATGCGTGATCATAACATGACACTGGATTCCTTCCATTTTCATTCCTCAATCCAAAATAGAGACAAAAGACTCAAATATCACAATATCCCTGATAAATCAAGGATCAAAATGAGCAAGGGTTCATGCGGTCCTTCTTGTACCTATCTCCCAAGTCCTCTAATGGAATATCATATCCCCATGGTCTGACAAATAATGTTGGGCATCAAAATAAACCAAATGGAACAAGTTATCCCATACAATTAAAAGGATAAAAATAAAAATACTAAAATATAATAAAAACTAATAATGACTAAATCCAAATAAGTATAAAGATTGTTCCAAATACAATAGTTGAAAAACAAACCAAATTTTATGAAAAAACTAAAACATGACCGTTTCAACAAGATATCCATGTGACCACTTGGTCCCCTCCATCCATAAAACCAACCTACTACAAGAGAAACCGAACAAGAAGACTATGTCTAAAATATATCTCAGGTCTACCGACATCCAGGGGTATATGTAGGGAGTGATATTAAATAGCTATGTAAGTAATCACCATAGATCCTATGCATTTAATTTCCCCAAAAACTACACAAACACTAGTTTTAATTACTTTAGATAATTAACTTTTAAAAATTTTAAACAGATATATAAATATTTCAAATAATTATCTTTTTAAAACAACATACAAAAAATTCATTTTTATGAAATGGTTTCACATTCAAATAACTAGTAGCAAATCCAAAACCCCACTCAAAATCCATATCATGAAATAAAAATGTGTTATGTAGAAATTAATGGAGCCGAAAAAATTAGGTAAAACTATAAAATCTAGTAACAAAACTAAAATAGAAAATAAAAAAACATATAAATATAGAATCATGGGATTATCCTAAACACACCTAGAGAGATCATTGTATATACTCTAACTGAACTCACCTATCGGCACATGGTGTATCTCCATAGACAATGACAAACTAGATGCTGTATACTAGCCTCACCAATGGCATGTCCCACCTGGCCTGTAGACATTGAAGTGGTACCAACACATATAATCATGGTCGACAACAAATATTCAATCAATCCTCTACAATATTACCATTAATCCCATAATGATAATAGTAAAAATAAAAACAAAAGTTCAAAAATTATATAACTACAACAACCATTATTATTCTCTTCCATGAGTAACTAGAGAGGATCTCCTCTTACCTTATAATGGTCCAATAATTTCGTCATGCATGAGCCACTAGAGAGGACCTCATCCCAAGTCATTGTGTTCTCGGGATATATGTCTTGCATCACATCACTCATGAAAATCCAGTTATTTCACAATTTCCAACCACACAATCACATTATTTGTGATACAAAACTCTGTTCCCAAAAATTTTAAAATAATAATCGGTCCTTCATATTAGATCACTTCAAAACTATCCATCTCAATGAAATATGATGTTCTAAATGAACCTTTACATTTCTCTTACAAAACCATTCCCAAGCTAAAGGGAAAACATGAAAAAACATAGAATGTTCTAAAAAATCCTTTACACCAATTTCAAAAATGATGAAATCAATTTAGAAGACACAAAAATTAGGATAGCGTGAAACTAAACACACTTCCATTAGAAAACCAATATTTCTGACTTGGGTACCTCAAAATCAATTTAAAACATATTTCACACCTTTTACGAAAACCATTGAACATATTCATAAGGAAAAAATGTGGGTATTACATTAAAAGAAATCAAATTAATTTATAAAACTACTTTACTACACATTCATATGTTTATTCACTTTGAAACAACCCCTTTCAAGAAAACATCACTTGTATTTTAAACCAAAACAACAATACACACATAATAATAACATTATATAAGTCAACCAATTCAACATACAACACCCAATTCAAAATCCAAACTCAATAAAAAACATTACTATGGATAAACACCACCCATGAACCCAATTTCATTTTAAATTAATAAATGATATTTTTTTCAAACACCGATTGTGCATTGAAAATGGAAAATTCTAAATAAACCCCTTATTAAACTAATTCATACAAATATCTTTACATGAAAACACAAAAAACATTTGTGCCAACACATCATAAGAAAGAGTTTAATATATTTAAGTCATTAATTGAAAAATAAATCATTAACATAATGCATCAGAAATGAATTTCAGGGAAACAACTACCTCAATGATGTTTGAATACCATGAGACATAAGAGGAAAAAATAATACACCCAATATAACAATCCACACACCTTAAGAACCAATAAATCACGAAACACATCAACACTAACCCAAAGGGTTCAACCAAAAAGAAACCGCACAAAGGGGAACCAATAACTCGAGGTTGGAAAGAGATAAATGGATTAAAGTGGATGATTTGATTAATTAATAACGAATAATTACAACATTAGGTGAGAAACCATTCAAGAATTTGTCCGAGACAGAGGATAATGAAGGGTGAACACCCTATGGTTGATACCCAATTGATAAGGCTTTAAATGGGAGGTGGAATCACTTAAATAGGATTTTTAAGATAAATGTTATTTAGGTTTTAATGGGTTGTATTTTTTGCTGTAGGATTTTTTAAAACATACAAAAACCATGAAAATTCTATAGGAATCGTTATGAAAACATAATGATTTATGTTTCTTGGTTTTGGAAAACTATTCTCAAACCGAGCGACCTAAAAATTTCCCAAATCCCTAAAATGAATCCCCAAACACATGGGGAGTCCACCCAAAGATCCTTTATTGATTTCAATATAATTTAGTGACACTGTGGTCATCAGAAACTCTCAACCATGACACTTTCTCCCAATATGTTCAACAAAAACCATGAACAGTGATTGAATAACTCTTAAACCATTAAAATCCAAATAGTATTTTCTATAACATAACTGAAACCTCAACCAAAATATCTAACGTCGAGAAATAAATACATACAATAGAATAATACGGTTAGGGTGTTAAATGATTGATCAATAAACACCATGTATCTCTTACCTCTTGAGTATCCAGTTATCATTCATTATCTTAATTAATATTCAAACCAGAAAAATTACCCCACCTATAGGATAACTAGTTAAATGATATTATAGTACATTAAAAACCTAAGTGAGAGATTTCGAAAACTCTATTTATTCAATACAAGGTCAAATTAACTACACCATGAAACATGGAAAAATTCTATTCTTATAAAGGAACTATTAAAGACCCCTAGTCACTAGGGTTGATCAATGCCTATGTTTCATATTTATGGAGTCTAATTCACCTTATAATCAATGTGGTGACTATAAAAAACCATTATTTTGATACATTTACATTACATAATTTTTTTGAATACTTAATACATTAAACAAAAAGACAGCCAATGATTGTATTAGTTTAGTGCATTTAGAAACATGAAAATTTAAACAATAGTACATATGATAATTACAATATCTCCGAATATGTTTTTTATGAATAAAACCATTATTAGACACATCATATATAATACATATCTTCATAACCTGAAGTAATTAATCCTAAATGGAGTGATATCAGATTCTCATTATGAATAAAAAAGGTATATATGTAAGAATATTCATTAATAGAAGTGTATGAGACCATGTCCATGTAATTGGATTATCAAAATCCGCATATCTATGATCATATAATGATTAATGGAATTAATATTGGTAGTTCATAATATATGAATAATAAAAGAATAAAACAAAATGATTCATGAAATAATAATGTTGACATAATGAATATACTTTGGGAATTCCCATAAGAACATAAATACAATACCGATTTGAAATGGCACATTTATTAAAATTATCAATGAACTTCATGAAGACTACACCAACTAATTGAGACACACCACTATCCCGAGTCACGATTATTTCCTTATAAGGGACTGGGTTTCCCCATATTCCTATATTAGATCTGAATTCCCCATCTTCATATAGTGGATTAGGTTTCCCCATATTCCCATAGTGGATCGGGTTTCCACATATTCCCATAGTAAATTAGGTTTCCCCATCTGCTATAGTTTATCAAGCCCACCAACTGTATTCCCATAATTATCTCATGAAATATAAATCGTCACCGAATGCAGTGGATGAACATTTTTGTATCACAAGTCACATTATAAAATCATACAAACACGTGCCACCAGATAAATAAAAATTTCATCATATCGTGACCCAAAAAATACATGGGTTCATAAACATCATATCATAATAATTGAAATTGAATTTGTATCATAAACATTCTATCATTTCAAAACAGATATAAAATATATAGGTTACATAATCATTTCCTTAAAGCATAAACCGTGAATATAAGATGGTATCAAAATCATATTACACATTGAAGGGAAATGATTTTCACAAACATATAACCTAAAAAATAGAAATGGGTTCTACAAGAAAACACCATGTGAAATAAAAATGGTTTTCGTAACCATCATGTCGTAAATAAAACCATTCACAGAAAAAATATGATTAAAAATTTGGATCATTTTCACATAATGGGCTGAGTAACACCAACGAATTTCATCTTAGAAGGACAAATTATTTGGGAATATCCTTTAAAATCATTTCATGATGATTATATCAGTTATTCATTGAAAATAAATTTTTATAACATAAAACATTTTTCATAAAACATTTCGCAGAAAATAGAGATTATAACATTTAAATAAAAAATTGGAAAGAAGTAAAAAAGAAAAAAAAACTATTCCCATGAAAATGAACATAAAATGTCATTATAAAATGAGCAAAATTTCAGAATTTTTTTTGAAAACCTAGTTTTTTAATAAAACATATTTTTGATCAAATAGATCATTGAGTTTATATTTTCCTAAAAACGTTTTTCTTAATTATTTTTAGTACTAATGAGTGGAAAATAGTAATAATAAATTAGAATATCATGAATAACCTTTGGTGAAAAAAATTCATATTTGTTCCTGAAATATATATCATAATATTTTACAAAAAAAACATAATCATAAGCAAACCCAAATTAAAAATGGGATTATTGCAATAAACTCTTAACACATAGTAAACATTGAATTATACTCCCCATGTAGGAAAATATAATTACATGAAGATTATAATATCATGAAAATAATTTTTTTCATGATATAAATATTCAATTGGATGTATATACACCTCATAAAAAAAGGTTCATAACAAAACATGTGTCTCAAATAAATAAAATTGAGGAAAAATTAAATTACTGATTTGGAATCATTTGAAACATAAAACCAATGAATGGTAAATAATCAATTAGATATGTAAATAACTATAAAATAATGTATAAAAACTTTTAATATTGTCATGGGTAGTATATACACCACACAAAATAAACGAGTGGGGAATAAGGCATAAATCTCACAGAAATAAGAATTAGATTAGAAGGACCCCTACATTATGTCTTGACACTCATTGTACTCATTAAAACTACTTGTATAATAAATATAAAATATTACAATATTTTTTAAAACCATATTATAATATCTAGTACCATATATGGTTTCTCTTATTACATTATATTACCCATTTATTAATAATTTCTTTCTAATGTTACGTTTCAAGTAATGTCCTCTTTGAATTTTGCATGTGTCTTAATTTGTTATTCTTGAACCCTCTAGGAATCTAGTTACTTTAATATATTTTGATAATCCAAATTATGCTTTATTATATGTTGATAATCTCAATATTTCTTATTTATAGTTTGATAATTCTTATTGTGTATAAATACTTACTTTAGTATTTGGGTACTTCATACACCTATTTATATGTTATAAATAATTATATTATGATAAAAGAATTTGATTAAGAAATGATCTATTACATTATGATTGAATATAAGTCATTCGGTTACTGGATGTATATTTATATTATAACAAAACCCTTTCTACAAATAGAATGTTTAAACAGAACAAAGATATCGATACAGTTAAGTCTACCACTATGTTATAGCTACTGATACAGACTAGTCACCATTACATTAAAGTCCACCGTTACACAACAGAGCTACCGATACACACAAGTCTACCGATATGTTGAAGCTACTGTTATCAAAGAAAGTCTACCAATACATCAAATTCTACAGATACATCAAAGTCCACTGTTGTATGCAAGTCTACTGATACATCAAGGAAGCTACTGGTAGGGAGTTACCACTACCGATACAAGACAGAGCTACAACTACCGATGTAATCAATTCAGCCATTACACAAGAAGCTATTGATAATCAGACCTACCGTTACACAAGAGTCTACCGATACAAAGCCTACCGTTCCAGAGATAGAACCCGATGCTTCTTTAATTTCTTTATCATTATTTAATCTAACCAATGGTCATATCAGGTATATTTTAATACATTGAAATTTATTTAATGTGGGTTGTTGGATGTCAGGGAACCGTACCTCATACCAGCAAAAAGAAATCATTTCTGTTGCCGGATCTCTTGCTTTAAATAAAAGTGGGATGTGCTGCTGAAAGAAAGATAGATACACACTGACATACAAAACACGGGGTGTGCTGAGAACAAGGAAGTGTGCATGAAAAGATACGACTGAACTTACAAGAAGAGATCATACATTCCTGCATACCAAAAAAGAGAGTTAAGAACGAGAACACCAACACAAGAACATCATCGACTACTTTTTTCCTCTGTCTCTACATCTGGAAGTCAAGGAAGTTGACGACACTATGTTTTCCTGAAAAAAACCAGAAGAGGACTCATGACCAATTCCGATCAATCCAGAGAAGTCCAGTGTTGCACTGCAATCACTAGAGCCATTCTAAACTCAACATCTTTGCCTCTCTGATTTATTATTTACTTTTCGAGTAGTGTGTGTCATCTGCTATATTTTAACACACACACTGTCTCCTAAACATTAATTAGAGGATCTGTAAAGCCTCACTCAAACTCTTACATATTTTATTTCCCACTGGGATAGTGGTAGAGGTCGCGTGTGACTTGGATAGCTAGTTTGCTATTGTGTTTGTTTCCCACGTATAACAGTGGTAGAGGTCTTAGACATGGAATGTTGTATACTGTTGTAATCCACAATCCAGGGTGTGGATCACTTTTATATAAATTCTTTAGAGGACTAAGTATCAGCTTGAGACTGAACCTCTTTGTTATATCTACTGTTGTTATTTCTTTTCAAAGTCATTTTTATTCCGTTGCAAACTACATTAAACCAAAAACTATTTTAAAGTCACTTTGATAATTAAACTCACAAGTGTTTATATTAGTTTTAAATCATTAAGTTAGTTTCAAATGTTAATCTACTCCTTTGATTTGATTAACTGGGAAATAATCAATCCCTTGAGAACCTTACAGAACCTTTACTTTGATATAAATTCACTACAATTTAATTCTGTATTTTATTTGGGGGATTTTAATACAATGTTTTTAAACAGAAATTTAAATTGGAACTCAATTAACCCCCCTCTTGAGTGTCCATTCCAACCAAAATTTGGTATCAAAGTAGTTTAAAATATTTTCTGATGTAATTTCTTTTTCAAATGTGATTTTAGTTGTATTTTAAAGTTCTTAAAATTTCTGTTATTTCTAAATTATTATTTCTTTAAAATCTTTGCTTTAAGTTAGTTATTATGGATAACATACTTGAAGGTGTTTCTACCAATAATCCACCATTTTTTAATGGAAACAATTATGCTCAGTGGAAAATCAAGATGAAAATTCATTTAGAGAGCATGGGTTTTGATATTTGCACTGCTATAGAATCAGAATATAAAATTCCGAATACTGTTAGATCTACTTGGAATGAAGCTACTAAAATAGCATACAATAATGATTGTAAAGCTATGAATGCTCTGTATTGTTCTTTAAGAGATGAATAATTTAATAGAATATCTTCTTGAAAAACTGCATATGAAATTTGGGATACCTTAGCTGTTTCTCATGAAGGAACAACTAATATTAAAGAAATGAGATTGAACACCTATACTATTAAGTATGATAATTTTACGATGAAGCCTGTTGAACCCATTTCTGACATATATCTCAGGTTCAACGAAATTTTCAACACAATGACCACGCTGGGAAAGGATGTTCCATTCAAGGAACAAATCCTGAGAATTCTGAGATGTCTACCTGAAAGATGGAGAGGAAATTCTGTCTCAATTAGAGAATCGTGGGATATTAGTAAACTGCCAGTCAAGGAACTAATTGGCAAGATAATGATGTATGATGAAGACTTAAGGTAAATAAAGAAGAAGAAGATTAACCTAGAAGGAATTTAGTTGCTTTCAAGATTGCAACTTCAAAGAACTAGGATAAAGAGAAGCTTCAAGCTATAAATGGGATTTTAAGCTGTGAAGACAGTGAGAGTGCTTCTGATAGTGATACTGAGATGGCTCACATTGCCAGAAGGTTTAAGATGTTTTACAGGAAGAATAATTTTTTCAGAAAATCAAATTACAAAGGTAAGTATGACAACAAGGGACATTGGAAAACGGATTGGAAGAAATCAGACAAATTAGATGAAGTTGTCTGCTATGAGTGAAAAAGAAAAGGGACTATAAAAGCAGACTGTCCAAAATTGAAATATAAGAAGAAATATGAATACAAGGACAATAAGTATAATAAAGCCATGAAGGCTACTTGGAGTGCTTCTGAGGATAGCTCTAGTGAATCTGAAGTTTCTGAAACTGAGATCAGAAATAAGGCAAACATGTGTTTTATTACAAACTCCTCTGAGGTAACATCTGAAACTCCTGCTTTAAATACATATTGTTTTGGAGATGATTCTAACTCTGAAAACATGTCAAAAAATGAACTGTTCGAATACTGTGATATGTTGGAAGAAACCTGTAATGAGATGAAAGACAAATACAATGGTTTAAAGAAATAGTATGCTTTAACTGTTAATCATAATTCTGATATTGACATAGAAATAGAAAATAATGCTCAGTAACTTAAAGAAAACACTAAACTCAAATTGTCAAATGAGAAACATTGGAAGGATTTAGAAAAGTTCACAAATGGAAAAGATACTCTTACTCAAATGCTAGGTAAGTAGATTTCACCTAGATATACTACTGGCATTGGATACCAAACTAGACAAAGAAAAATTACCAAAACTAAATTTATTCCAAAATCTGGACAGAATGTGGTTAGTTATAGTTCTGGAAGCTCATATTCTTCAACCAGTATTATTCATAGTTACGGATCTAATAAATTTTTTCTTTCAAAATCTGTTGATTTTTCAAATTTTATGAGACCCATAAGACAAATTTCGGTACATAATGTTTTATTGGCTAACCTGTCTGGACCCACGAAAATCTGGGTACCAAAATCATTTCCTATCTAACTCTGTTTTGTAGGGAACCTGCTTAAAGAGCTCCTATAGAAAGACCTGATACTTGGACAGTGGATGTTCAAGTCATATGTCAGGAGATTTCTCATGCTTTAAAAGCTTAGTCAGAGATGATGGAGGTTTTGTCACATTTGGTGATAATTCTAAAGGGAAAATCATCGGCTTAGGCCAGATTGGTAACATTGACTCAGTATTAATTTCTAATGTTTTATTCATTGATGGACTTAAATATAATCTGTTATGTATTTCTCAGTTATGTGATGATGGTTTTAATGTTAAATTTGAAAATGATTCTTGCAATGTTTTTAATTCTAAAAATGCTTTAGTATTTTCTAACTTACGAAATGAAAATTTTTATGCTGTTGATTTAAATTATTTAGCTATGAAAAATATTACTTGTTTAAATGCCTTTCATAAAGATTCTTGGCTTTGGCACAGAAGATTAGGAAACTGCAATTTACATTCACTTAGAAAACTTACTAGGAAGAACATAGTTAGAGACCTACCAAAACATGAATTCCCAGCTGATAATGTTCGTAATCCCTATCAAAAGAGAAAGCAACATAAATTTATTTCAAATCAAAAAATGAAGTGTCAACTTCTCAACCTCTCGAGTTGGTTCACATGGATTTGTTTGGACCTTCTAGAGTTTCTAGTTTAAATGGGTAGCACTATGTCTATGTTCTAGTAGATGACTATTTTAGGTATACTAGGGTATTTTTTCTAGCTCACAAAAGTGAAGCTTGTTCTTACTTCGTTAAATATTCTAAGTCTATAGAGAACCTTAGTGGACTTAAGATTAAAACCTTGAGAAGCGATCATTGTCGTGAGTTTGAAAATCATGAGTTTGAATCCTACTGCTCACTCAATGGCTATAGTCACAATTTCTCTGCCCCTAGGACACCTCAACAGAATGGTGTAGTAGAAAGAAGGAATAGAACCCTTCAGGAAATTGCCAGAACCATGCTCAATGAATATGACCTAACTATTTATTTTTGGGCTGAAGCTGTCAATACAGCTTGTTATATTATAAATAGAGTTTTGATCAGACCTGTTCTTAAGAATACCCCTTATGAGTTGTGAAACCATAAGAAACCCAAGGTTAACTACTTCAGAGTTTTTGGTTGAAAAGTCTTTATTCATAATATTAAATATAATCTTGATAAGTTTGCATCCAAGAGTGATGAAAGAATTTTTCTAGGTTACTCTATTTTTAGTAAAGCCTTTAGAGTTTTTAATAAGAGAACCAAATGTGTGGAGGAATCTGCTCACATCAAATTTGATGCAACTAGTCCACATGAATCTAAGACCTCTCTTGAAAATCATGAAGATGATCTCTCTGTTTTGAACCTTAATGATGAAGACAGTGGACCTATAGTTAAAACGTCCAGTTCTGGAAATTTTATAGAACCTGCTACTGTTGACTCCCAACCTATTGATGAACCTGAAATCTGTATCCCTACCTTGTCAAGACCAACTAGGATTATAATGAACCATCCTTTAGATTCTATTGTAGGAAACTGTGATAGAGGAATGCAGACTAGAGCTTCTCTAAGAAATCAGGTTGAACATCAAGCTTTTCTTTCACAGTTAGAACCTAAAAATGTCAATGATGCTATCAATGATGAATTTTGGGTAATGTCTATACAAGAAGAACTAAATCAATTTGAAAGAAATAAAGTCTGGGAACTAGTAGAAATACCTAAATACACTTTGACCATAGGCACAAAGTGGGTGTTTAGAAACAAAGTTAAGGAATCTGGAAACATCATTAGAAACAAATCTAGACTAGTTGCACATGGTTCCCACCAAGAAGAAGGTATTGACTATGAGGAAACCTGAAGTGCCCAGATCAATGTGAATCACTGAGAGGGGGAGGGGGTGAATCAGTGATCCTTTAAAACTTTTTACTAATTGATTCTTAATCAATTAAACCTCTATGGCTTGTTAAGGCCTTGATCCACTCTTCTTATGTCTCTCAACCTTTCCCTGATAATGCAGTAATGAAAAGGCACAGGACACAAGGATTTACAAGGTTCGGCACCAAAGGCCTACATCCTTTCCATGCTCTCCCAGCATGGATTCTCCATTATAACCTGTTAAAATTACAATGGTCGATACAGAGTCCCACTGTATCTCTCCTGAGTCCCACAGGAGGGTCTTTATACTACGTCACACAGTGTTACCAGAGTCCCACTGGCCTGCTCCAGAATCCCACTGAAGACTTCTTCTCCCTGAGTCCCACAGGGTCTTCTCTTTGCTCCTCGAGTCACACGAGTAGCTATTCTTCACTTTAAGCTTCTTCAAGTATCCTCAGCAGTCTGGGATAAAGACTGCTGGCCTTGCTCTGTACCTCTGATCACTTGAGTTGATCAGGTCTTCTCGTCTTGCTCAGGATTTATCTCCTTCTTCTAAGGATGACCTGGCTTCTCTCTTCAAGAATCTTCAATAGCCTCTGATAAGGTCTGTTGATCTTGCTCACAAATTCTGATCACTTCTGTTGATCAGGGTCTTCTCAATTACTGAAAAACTCAGACAAACAATATCATTCACTTCAGTCTGGCTCAATATCACTTCACATCAACTTCATGCACTATGTGCATGGCATCTCTGCATCCTCATGCACTGACTGCATGGCCTTCTCAAATTCTTCAAGATCCTCTGGTCTTGGTCAACTCAAATGCACACAAGAAGATTTGACTTGTTTACGTGTGCATGTGCATGCATGCATGCATGCACTTCCCCTTTCCTCTTCTTGGTGCAGTAGACCCACAAAAGGTATAATTCTTTTTAGCACACACCTTTTGTTTTTCTCTTTTAATCATCAAGTGTGCACAACCACAAGGCTACGGCCTTCACTTGTTCAATTTTCACACAAAGGCACTAAGCCTTGGCCTTCCTCTCTTTGCACACCCACTGCCCGTAGGGTGTAGTGGCCTTCTTGTTTTCCACATAACCAAGGCTGTGGTATACTGCCTCGGGTCTTCTTCTCCAACACTGCCGAGTAGGGTGCAAGGTGCGCAGGGTGCAACCAGGGGCGCGCAAGTGTCACAGTCGCGCAAGGCAAGCGGCCGCGCAAGCCTCAACCAACCTTGACTGCGCAAAAAGATGTGGCCCGGGTTGTGCAAGTCTCAAGAGTGCAAGAGCACCTTGGGTGCGCAAGCTTCTCCTTCCGCGCAAGTATGTGGGTAGGGAGAGCTCTTCCTGTCGCGCAAGTGATGCGCACAGGGGACCTTCGGGCCTCGGGTGGCACCGGGACTTCATCCGCGCAAGTGTGCGCGGGGCTTCGACTTCACTAGGCACAGAGTGCTTCTCACGGGACTCTCTTCAAAAATTCAGCGAACAAAAATGAGACCTCATCCTCTCTTTTTATAGGCAGTGGTGAGGCGGTGCATCCGCGTGAGACATATTTGATCTCCCGAAGATTTCGGATCTTCAAAATCTTCAAAATCTTGATTTCCTCTCTGTTCAAACGCGGGTTCTTTTATTTGCCCTTTCTTCACGTGCATGCGACTTAGAACGCATGCACGACCTTCTTTAAGCACTGCCCATGCAAATCATAAACCATTCATAGCCTCGGCAGATTCTCTTGCCTCGGCCGAACACGAATATCTTCATTACTAAAATGCATGCCCATTTCTACGCATGGATGTGTTCGTTATGGCCAGACGATCACAATGGTGGCTTTAGCTTGATCGGAGGTGGCCGGGAGCTCAAATTCTGTCGTCGGGAGGTGCCTGGTTCGAAGGTGGACTCGCGGGTGGCCTCGTGCGAGCTTGGGGAAGAAGACGGATGCTGGGCCGTTGCATGCGGTGATCAAATGAGCATCAATGGCCAGGATTGGAACAGGGCTCCGCGGATGCATCGGGCGGCCGAGATCTGCCGCGAGATCGCCTGGACGACTGAGATTTGCTCCCGGGTGAAAATTCCGTGTCCCACATCGAAACGGGGAGCGGTTTTTCCGCGGCTTATTAACATTGTGCTCCCTCTCAATGCTCAGTTGTACTTCCCCCTCCACGGTGCCGCCCCGCACCGTGTTCTCCCTGCTGGCGCGCTCTGCGCCCACTCTGCTCCCTACGGGCGCGCCACTGGCGCCCACTATGCACTGCTTGACACTCGCGGGTGCGCTCATGCGCCCCTACCGCGCTCCTTCGGGCATGCCCCAGACGCCTATGCGGTGTCTTGGGTGCGTCCTGCTGCCCTGGGCTCGCCCCACGGGTTCCCCCATGTGTGTGGTGCCTAGAGCCCATGCCTTGGGGTTGAACCCTCAAGGTGTCCTTGGCTGGCCAAATTTTTGGCTAAGGCAAATATTAAGACTTTGTTAAAAACAAAGTTCTCCTCCATATAAAATATGCCAATTTCCAAGTGCCACTTCTCTAAGCCATCTTCCTTTCTTCTTCTTCTTAATAATTCCATCATTTCTCCTCTCATATGATCTCTACTTAGGATATGGAATTCCCAAGGTTTCTTCTTAATCTTCTTCATCTCCTCTTCCATATGTGTTCAATACTTAGGAGGGACTTCTTCAACTGAATCTCATAAATCACAAATGTTCTTCAACATTCTTCATTGTTCAAATCAGAGATCAATTAGATCTTCTTCTGATTCACATGCACTAAGAGTTAGTACATGGACTTCTTCAGCTCACTTCATCCACTTAGGAGGTGTGGATGGATCATCTTCATCTCCTCATGCATTATCTTAACGATGCATGGTCTTCAATTATTGTTGTGACTTTGTATCATCAGGATACGAGTTCTTTGAACTTAAAGAGCATCTCAACAATCGTCAGATATCACTAGAGAATGTTTCAACCACATCTCCTATGCCACTTAGTGAATCTCCTAAGTGACATGCCTCTAGTACCATGGCCATTCTCCGTTCCTCACCAAAACCATCACAACCTTTGGAATTCACATCTTGACAACTCTTGACATCCATTCATTCTAAGACAACATCATTCCTCATTGACAACATATGCAACACAGTGCACTTCAATCTCCCCCTTTGTATTTGTTGGCAATACACTAGAGCACATATGAATGGGTCAATATGTGTGCCAATATTTCTCCCCCTTATTGGCAATCAAATGCAAAGGTGTGGTGTGGTTCACTTTCAAAAATCTCTTCCTCCCTTATAAAAGCATTTTCTTCAAAATCACTAAGAGAGGGATGATGTCACATGTTCTCTTGAGCAAGGAACCTTTATTAAATCATCTCTAAGTCTACTTGGGCTAACCCGGTGTAGAAAACAAGAGTGATATGAACAAGGAATTCAAAGCTGTCCATAATTCTCTACACATGTGAGATCATGCTTAGGGGTTTGAAATTTTTCAGATATAACAATGAATTTGCTAAATCCTGCACAACTTCACAAAACTCATTAGAAAGTTCAGGTGCAAAGATAAAGCTTCCCCTTTTATCCATTTGACTTCAATCAATACTCCCCCTTAGTTGTCATGATGAATACAATTAAGAAACAAGGGATGAAAGTATGATTGGAACACCTTCAGCTTTTCTTAAGATGGTATTAAATCTTAGAATACCATCTTCTCTAGATTGGCTCCCCCTCAAGGGGTGCACTCCATTCTGTCCAAACCATCCTCCAGTTGAGAATGATCATTATCTTCAATTCCCTGCAATGTTAGCACATGTAAATACCAGAAGTATAAGGGAATAAGATGGAACCTCCTTGGTTCATCAATGTGAACAACAAGGTTGAGAAGATTCTCTCAACCGAGATGTCCCATTTTCACCATTCTTCACACTTGCACATTTGATCTTCAATGATGTTGGTGCTGGTGTGGATCTCAATACATCTTCATGTGAAATATTCTTTTTCCATTTTGCCTTAGCAATTGCCAGAACTTCATCTTCAGCTCTTTGCAGATCTTTGGCAAGTTCCAAATGATTTGGCCATTTGACAAGTAAGTCACTTGGAAGTGTGGCCTCAGTTATGGATATTCCACATGGTTCCTTCGATGCTTTCAAGCTACCTTTCTTAGGCAACTTGTTTTCAATCAATCCCTTCTGCTTCTTTTGGATTGATCGTCTGTTTGAGTCCAGTCTGCCTCTATTGAATTTCATGGCTTCTTTACAAAGATCCATGATATGTGCTTTCTTTCCACAGTATAAGCATTTTTTCTTGGTGGTCCTTCTGGATGCATCACCCTTCTTGGATTTAGACTCCAAGGACTTATTTTCCTTTTTCAAAACCTTCTTGGGAGCATCTTCAACTTTCTTCTTGATTCCCAAGGATTCTTTCTGAGCCAGGTTCTGTGATCTTTTCTTCTTTTGAGCTCTGGATACAGTTGTAGATTGACATGTATCTTTTTGACCACTTTTGCAAACATCCCAGATGTTGTCAAGTAATCCAAATCTATTTGCAGTAAACAGATGTCTCTGGTCCTGTAGATGCTGCTTCTTTTCTTCTGGCTTGCTCCCCCTAGGCATGGGCTTCCTTTGTGCTTTGACATTCAGTGGATTGTACCAACAATCCTTTGCACAGTGCCCATACTTAATACAACACCAACACTGACCCACAAATCTTTACCTCTTCAGTCCTTCTGAGTGTTGGGTACATTTCTTGAATTGCTGTGCTGGTTCAGGAGAGCATTCTTTCTTCACTGTCTTCATCCATACTTGTTTGGATTCATTCTTCCATCCTGCACTTTTAGTAGAAACACTTTTAGAAGCATGAGTACAAGATGGTATGGATGGTACCTTCTTTTTAGAAGATGTTTCCCTTTCATTAGAGGATGTCTTTCTTTTAGAATCATCCTTCTCAAAGCATACTTGAGTAGCAACATTTCTCCTTTCAGCTGACTGGGAGGCTTTGGCTTTGGCTGATTGCTGATTGTTCAATATCACCTCCAGTTCTAAGCATTTCATATTGAGGGAGTTCTTATCATCCTCAATAGTTCTTAGCCTTCCTTCCCATTTCTCTTCCAGCTGATTTATCTGGTCATCATGCACCTTATTCATTTCAAGCAATGAGTTGTCAAGCTCCTTCACCCTTTTTACTTTGCCTTCAAGTTGAGCATCTTTAACAACCATTGATACTCTGTGTAATTTTTCAAGTGCACCGAAAACTTCTTTGACCATTACTTTAAAGAATTTTTTTCAGAAAGGCTTCTTTGCAATTCTTCAGCAGTGTCTTCATATCTTTCATTGCAAAGAGAAACGGTTTCATCTTTAGCCTTCACCAGCTTTCTGAGAGTGTTGGTTATGCCAACCCTTTTTGCCAATTGATCTTCCATTGCATTGGCTTCTTCTTCTAACTGTGATTTTTCTTCTTGAAGATCAAGGATTCCTGTAGCTATACACATTGCCACTTCCTTGGGAACTGTCTTCTGAAGATATTTGAGTGCACTCTGAAGATCATTCATTGTTTCAACTTCATCACAGCTAGGACATGCTTTCTTCATCTTCTAGGACTGTTTCTTATTTCTATTTTTCTGAGTCTTGGCAGATATCTCCATTTGAGGCTGGTCGCTCGTTTCCTCAAATCTTCACTTCATAAAGACTCCCTTGAATCTTTTAGAGGTAACCTCGCTCTGATACCAATTGAAGTGCCCAGATCAGTGTGAATCACTGAGAGGGGGAGGGGGTGAATCAGTGATCCTTTAAAAAAATTTACTAATTGATTCTTAATCAATTAAACCTCTATGGCTTGTTAAGGCCTCGATCCACTCTTCTTATGTCTCTCAACCTTTCCCGGATAATGCAGTAATGAAAAGGCACAGGACACAAGGATTTACAAGGTTCGGCACCAAAGGCCTACATCCTTGCCATGCTCTCCCAGCATGGATTCTCCATTATAACCTGTTAAAATTACAATGGTCGATACAGAGTCCCACTGTATCTCTCCTGAGTCCCACAGGAGGGTCTTTATACTGCGTCACACAGTGTTACCAGAGTACCACTGGCCTGCTCCAGAATCCCCCTGAAGACTTCTTCTCCCTGAGTCCCACAGGGTCTTCTCTTGGCTCCTCGAGTCGCACGAGTAGCTCTTCTTCACTTTAAGCTTCTTCAAGTATCCTCAGCAGTCTGGGATAAAGACTGCTGGCCTTGCTCTGTACCTCTGATCACTTGAGTTGATCAGGTCTTCTCGTCTTGCTCAGGATTTATCTCCTTCTTCTAAGGATGACCTGGCTTCTCTCTTCAAGAATCTTCAACATCCTCTGATAAGGTCTGTTGATCTTGCTCACAACTTCTGATCACTTTTGTTGATCAGGGTCTTCTCAATTACTGAAAAACTCAGACAAACAATATCATTCACTTCAGTCTGGCTTAGTCTCACTTCACATCAACTTCATGCACTATGTGCATGGCATCTCTACATCCTCATGCACTGACTGCATGGCCTTCTCAAATTCTTCAAGATCCTCTGGTCTTGGTCAACTCAAATGCACACAAGAAGATTTGAATTGTTTACGTGTGCACGTGCATGCATGCATGCATGCACTTCCCCTTTCCTCTTCTTGGTGCAGTAGACCCACAAAAGGTATAATTCTTTTTAGCACACACCTTTTGTTTTTCTCTTTTATTCTTCAAGTGTGCACAACCACAAGGCTACGGCCTTCACTTTTTCAATTTGCACACAAAGGCACTAAGCCTTGGCCTTCCTCTCTTTGCACACCCACTGCCCGTAGGGTGTAGTGGCCTTCTTGTTTTGCACACAACCAGGGGTGTGGTATACTGCATCGGGTCTTCTTCTCCAACACTGCCAAGTAGGGTGCAAGGTGCGCAGGGTGCAACCAGGGGCGCGCAAGTGTCACAGTCGCGCAAGGCAAGCGGCCGCGCAAGCCTCAACCAACCTTGAGCGTGGAAAAAGATGTGGCTCGGGTTGTGCAAGCCTCAAGAGTGAAAGAGCACCTTGGGTGCACAAGCTTCTCCTGCCGCGCAAGTATGTGGGCAGGGAGAGCTCTTCCTGTCGTGCAAGTGATGCGCACAGGGGACCTTCGGGCCTCGGGTGGCACCGGGACTTCAGCCGCGCAAGTGTGCACGGGGCTTCGACTTCGCGAGGCACAGAGTGCTTCTCACGGGACTCTCTTCAAAAATTCAGCGAACAAAAACGAGAGCTCAGCCTCTCTTTTTATAGGCAGAGGTGAGGCGGTGCATCCGCGTGAGAAATATTTGATCTCCCGAAGATTTCGGATCTTCAAAATCTTCAAAATCTTCATTTCCTCTCTGTTCAAACGCGGGTTCTTTTTTTTCCCTTTCTTCACCTGCATGCGACTTAGAACGCATGCACGACCTTCTTTAAGCACTGCCCATGCAAATCATAAACCATTCATAGCCTCGGCAGATTCTCTTGCCTCGGCCGAACACGAATATCTTCATTACTGGCATGCATGCCCATTTCTACGCATGGATGTGTTCGTTATGGCCATACGATAACAATGGTGGCTTTAGCTTGATCGGAGGTGGCCAGGAGCTCAAATTCTGTCGTCGGGAGGTGCCTGGTTCGAAGGTGGACTCGCGGGTGGCCTCGTGCGAGCTCAGGGAAGAAGAAGGATGCTGGGCTGTTGGATGCGGTGATCAAATGAGCATCAATGGCCAGGATTGGAACAGGGCTCCGCGGCTGCATCGGGCGGCCGAGATCTTCCGCGAGATCGCCTGGACGGCTGAGATTTGCTCCCGGGTGAAAATTCCGCGTCCCACATCGAAACGGGGAGCAGTTTTTCCGCGGCTTATTAACCTAGCGCTCCCTCTCAACGCTCAGTTGTACTTCCCCCTCCACGGTGCCGCCCCGCACCGTGTTCTCCCTGCGGGCGCGCTCTGCGCCCACTCTGCTCCCTGCGGGCGCGCCACTGGCGCCCACTATGCACTGCTTGACACTCACGGGTGCGCTCATGCGCCCCTACCGCGCTCCTCCGGGCGTGCCCCAGATGCCTATGCGGTGTCTTGGGTGCGTCTTGCCGCCCTGGGCTCGCCCCACGGGTTCCCCCATGTGTGTGGTGCCTAGAGCCCATGCCTTGGGGTTGAACCCTCAAGGTGTCCTTGGCTGGCCAAATTTTTGGCTAAGGAAAATATTAAGACTTTGTTAAAAACAAAGTTCTCCACCATATAAAATATGCCAATTGCCAAGTGCCACTTCTCTAAGCCATATTCCTTTCTTCTTCTTCTTAAGAATTCCATCATTTCTCCTCTCATATGATCTCTACTTAGGATATGGAATTCCCAAGGTTTCTTCTTAATCTTCTTCATCTCCTCTTCCATATGTGTTCAATACTTAGGAGGGAATTCTTCAACTGAATCTCATAAATCACACATGTTCTTCAACATTCTTCATTGATCTAATCAGAGATCAATTGGATCTTCTTCTGATTCACATGCACTAAGAGTTAGTACATGGACTTCTTCAGCTCACTTCATCCACTTAGGAGGTGTGGATGGATCATCTTCATCTCCTCATGCATTATCTTAACAATGCATGGTCTTCAATTATTGTTGTGACTTTGTATCATCAGGATACAAGTTCTTTGAACTTAAAGAGCAGCTCAACAATCGTCAGATATCACTAGAGAATGTTTCAACCACATCTCCTATGCCACTTAGTGAATCTCCTAAGTGACATGCCTCTAGTACCATGGCCATTCTCCGTTCCTCACCAACACCATCACAACCTTTGGCATTCACATCTTGACAACTCTTGACATCCATTCATTCTAAGACAACATCATGCCTCATTGACAACAAATGCAACACAGTGCACTTCAAAACCTTTGCACCTGTAGCTAGATTAGAGTCAATTAGGATCTTACTTTCCTTTGCGTCACATATAAATTTTTTGTTATATCAAATGGATGTGAAAAGTGATTTTGTAAATGGTTTTATTGCTGAAGATTTTTTTGTAGAACAACCACCCGGTTTTTCAAATCCTCACTTTCAAAAGCATGTTTTTAGACATTCTAATGCTTTATATGGTTTAAAACACGCTCGATGAGCATGGTATGAAAGACTTACAAATTTCCTTATTTCAAAATGATTTACAAAAGGAATTTATGATCCATCTCTTTTTATAAAAATAATTTCAAAAAATGTTTTAATAGTACAAATCTATGTTGATGATATTATTTTTGGATCTTCAAAAAATTCTTTATGTACTGATTTTTCAATGGTTATGCAAAATGAATTTGAAATGAGATTAATGGGAGAGATTAAGTATTTTCTTGGATTTCAAATCTTTCAAACTAAAGAGGGAATTATTTTAAATCAAAGTAAATATACTAAGGATTTATTAAAACGTTTTGGTTTGGATAGTATTTAGGGAAGTGATATACCTATTAGTACCACCTGTAAATTAGATATTGATGAAACTGGGAAACCAGTTGATCAAACTAATTAAATAGGTATGATTGGGAGTTTACTTTATCTTACTGCTAGTCGACCTGATATTATGTTTAGTTTATGTATGTGTGCCAGATTTCAAGATAATCCTAAATAGTCACACTTACTTGCTGTTAAAAGGATTTTTAAATATCTTAAGTATACTGCAAATTTAGGTTTGTTTTACCCAAAAGAATAATCATTTGATTTAATAAGTTATTCAGATTTTGACATTGCTGGATGGAAGTTAGACAGAAAGAGCACATTTGGAACATTTCATTTACTTGGAAAGTCCCTAGTATCATGTTGTAGTAAGAAACAGAAAACAGTTGCATTATCTACTGTTGAAGCAGAGTATATAGCTGCTAGTAGTTGCTGTGCACAGATTCTGTGGATGAAACACACTTTACTGGACTATGGATTTGATTTTAAACATGTTTCAGTTAACTGTTACAACACTAGTGTGATTACCATCTCTACGAACCATGTGTATCTCTCTAAAACCAAACACATTGATGTTATACCCCACTTTCTAAGAGATCATTATCAAAGAGGTGATATAACACTTGAATTTATAGGAACTGAACTTCAATTAGCTGATATTTTCACTATGCCTTTAAGTTCAGAAAGATTAAGTTTCATTAGGCATGGATTAGGAATGATAACTTACCCTTAAACCGTTAGGAGAAACCTCACTGTTAGAGAATCCTCACCATTAGAGAAACCTCACCGTTAGAGAAACCTCACCGTTGGGAAACCTCACTGTTAGGAAACCTCACCCTTGGAAAACCTCACCGTTAGGATACCTCACCATTAGAGAAACCTCACCATTGGGAAACCTCACCATTTGGAGACCTCACCATTAGAGAATCCTCACTGTTAGAGAAACCTCACCGTTAAGAGACCTCTTCGTTAGAAGACCTCACAGTGTGGAGACTTTACCGGTACATCTCGTGCTATTTTAAACTTCTGTAAAGCCGAGACATCGAACCGTTTTTTATATGATTTATTATATTTGTGGATCCTAAATGATATTAAACTGAGTCTAGACTTCACTCAATCTCACTGCGAACTCGTCTGTTCGAATCTCTCCAACCTAAATCTCTCATGCCGCGAAACCCTAAACCTGAAATCTGCAATGTCCCACGTTAAGAGACCTCATGTTACAGATGGATGTGATGCACCGGAAGCTAAAATAAAGAAGGTGACCAATGCTGCTGCCAGTGGAAGCGGTGAAAGTGTAGCTCGATGGAATCTAGTAAACCTGCATCTCTCAAGGTGAGAGATTGTCGTTGAGAACGAGGTGTGTACAGAATGGCTCATAGAGAGCATGTCCTTGGTTCTTACGGTTTTAGAAGAACAAGGTTGGCTCGAGTGCTTCACAAAAAACAATAGACCTTATTATCTAGGACTGGTAAAACAGTTCTATGAGTTCGTTCATTTTGAGAAGTCGCAAGATGATTTCTTATGTAAATGGTCAGGAATTTTCCATTACATCGGTTGAATGGGATGGGAACTTAAAAGTTCCTCATGAAGGTAATTATGGATTTTATTCAAAATCCATACCTAATACTAGTGAAATTTTCAATTATGAGGATGACTTTTTGGAATTGACAGGAGATGGAACTCCTAGAAAGGTCATTGCTGCAGAGATGACGGGGGAGGATAAACTACTTTTCATGTTCATTCAGCATGTGATTAGTCCAAGGAGTGGAGATTTTTCTACCCTCAGATTTCAAGACATTTATTTGTTGTATCTATTAAAGAATGGAGTTATGGTAAATCTGTGTAGATTGATTATGATCCAGATTGAGGATATGACTAGATCAAAGTCTAAGTCAAATGCACTGTTCTTCTCAAAGTTGATTCATGTTTTGATGAAAGCAAAGAAGGTGGCTGGACCTCAGGATGAAATGATAGTAGTTAAAGATAACTTCTGCATCACTAGGACTGTCTGTAAATACATGAAATTCAGTTTGAATCCTTGGAATTAATCATGGGTTAATGATTATAGAAAAATCTATGACAAGTATACTCATGTGGATCATCCTTCTAGACCAAAGGATGTGAGGGATCATGGTCTTGGACCAGATGAGCCAGAACCGGTATACAGTGATGATGAAGCTGATGAGGAAGAGACATCATTTAAGTAAGGTGGAGACCCTGATTTACCTCCTAGTCCTTTGCCTCAAAATATTTCTTATGTAGCAGCTAGCCCTCCAAAAGAACTACCAAGGTGAGAAACTATTTTGAAGGACAATGACACTGAGAATGAGGAAGAAGAAGAAGAATCATGTCATTATGTTGTTAAGGACACCTCTGAAGAGGATGAGGCAACCAAATCTGATCATGTTTTTAATGAAGAAAAGGAGGCTTCTGGTGAAGCATATGACAAGGAAACTGAAGAAGAGCTCAGTTTGATCCATCTGATAGACAATACTTTCAGGAAAAAGCCTGATCATGAAAGAGAAGCTTCATCTGTTGATGAGAGAGTCATTGATGACTCAGAACAAATGGCTATGGAATCTGCTGTAGTTGTAGAAGAAGTTGTAGAATTACATCGAGTAGAACAGTTGGAAGAGATTCCTCAGGAAAATGATCTAAGTAAGGAGGAGAATCTTGGTTCAGTTTTTGTTCTGTATGACATTGAAGGTTGGACATCACATCCAGGATATATGGATATTGGACTTTCTTATGGAGATTTGGATGAGGAAGACCATACCTAAAAAGAAATCAGTTATCCTACGTATTATGGCTAAAAATGTGGCAACCAAGGAAGACGTTGAGTCCTTAAAGGCTGAATTGAATGAAGAACTGAGAAAGTCAGTGGCAGATTTGAAGACAAGTCTGGTTGGAGAGATGAGGAATGTGGATCAATCCCTGGAGCTATCTCTGGGATGTGCTGTTTCTATCCCAGTACAAAAAATGATGAATGAAGTTAAGGTGTGCCATACTCAAATTGAGAGTTGTACAAGAGCTGTAGTTGCTCATAGAAAATCAATTGCTTCATTGACTACTTTAAGTAGTTCTCAAACCCAAGTTCACACAGATATCCGATATATCAAAGAGGTAGTCAAACAAATTGTAGAAGTGTTTGAGGCTTTTAAGAAATAATTCAAGGAACATCTGCACAGTCAAGATGAACTTGTTCAGAAGGTGGTTAGTAATCTGACACAATCTTTCAAGGAGACAATAGCTTTTTCAGTGAAACCTCTTCCCTCATCTAGCTCATTTGTGAACCTTGACCAGATCAGAACTTTTATTTAGGAAGAGTTGTCTAAGGCCAGTACCAGTGGATCCTCGGATACTCAGATCCATTCTACCACTAGGGAAGTGAGTAGTTTTGTTCGTGTTCACCTACGAGCAGCTACTGCGTCTCAAGAAGAAATTAAAAATAAGGTGGATTCTTATTTTGAAAAGGTTTATACCAAGCATCAGATGACCAACCATTTCAATCACTTACTGGAAAATATGAAGTTGCCTCTAGTGACTCAGGCCTTCAGAGAACATGTTAGTAAGCTCAGGGAGCTTACTCCTACCTTGGATAAATTCATTGAAAATCGAGATGATTTTGTGCCTGCAATGGAGAGAGGAGGGAGTATTATTATGGATTTCAGGAATCTGTTACTACCATTCTTGCCTGTGGATGCCAGACCTATGATTGTACCTCCTTCCCTTCCTGCTTCTACCTCTGGTAGTACACCTCAGTTGACGCCAGTTCGATCCATCAGGAGCTTGACACCTATGATCCGTCAGAGGAGTAAAGATTTAAAATCTGGTACAGTTTTAGTAGTTGACCCTCCAGTTGTGCTTTCAGCTATTCCTAAGCCTTCTACTGAACCTGAACCTATAGCCCCTTCTGATCCTAAGGGAAAGAATCCTATTCAAGTGCAAGATTGAGTGATTATAGATCTTTTTTATAGGATTCACTTGTATTTTTGTTCTGATTTTATCAGTGCATCTTTTGTATATTAATGAAATTCCGCTTCATTCTCTACTTTACTATGTTTATATTACTTTGTCATTTATTCTCTGCTAGTCTTTATCTTTTCTCTGCTACCCTTCTTTTTGTTAATCACAAAGGGGGAGAAAAACACAAAAGGAGAAAATGATTTCTATGAGTTAACAAAAGGGGAGAAAAACACAAAGGGAGACAATGCGCCTAAGAGGATATTGTGTGACATTTGAAAGGGGGAGGAATATGAAACCTTTTTTTTTCCTAAAAGACGAATATGAAACCATTGTTTTACTAAAATACACCTTTTTATATGATTCTAATTCTTTTCATTTTTGCATAACATGTGATTATCAAAAAGGGGGAGATTGTTGAACCCTCTAGGAATCTAGTTGCTTTACTATATTTTGATAATCCCAATTATGCTTTATTATATGTTGATAATCTCGATATTTCTTATTTATTGTTTGATAATTATTATTGTGGATAAATACTTACATTAGTATTTGTGTACTTCATACACATATTTATATGTTATAAATAATTATATTATGATAATAGAATTTGGTTAAGAAATTCTCTATTACAATATGATTGAATATATGTCTTTCGGTTACTAGATGTATATATATTATGACTTAACCCTTTCTGCCAATAGAATGTTTAAACCGAATAAAGATACTAATATAGTTAAGTCTACTGCTATGTTAGAGCTACCGATACATACTAGTCATCGTTACATTAAAGTACACCGTTATAGAATAGAGCTACTGATACACACAAGTCCACCGATATATTGAAGCTACTGTTATCAAATGAAGTCTACCGATACATCAAAGTCCACCGTTGTATGGAAGTCTACCGATACATCAAGGAAGCTACTGATAGGGAGTTACTGCTACCGATACAAGATATCGCTATAGCTACTGATGTAATCAAGTCAGCCTTTACACAAGAAGCTACCGATACTCAGACATACCATTACACAAGAGTCTACTGATACAAAGCGTACCGTTCCAGAGATAGAACCCGATGCTGCTTTAATTTCTTTATCATTATTTAATCAAACCAACGGTAATATCAGGTATATTTTAATACACTGACATTTATTTAATGTGTGTTATTGAATGTCAGGTAACTGTACCTCGTACCTGCAAAAAGAAATCTTTTCTTTTTTCAGAGCTCTTGCTATCAATAAAAGAAGGATGTGCTGCTGAAAGAAATATAGATACACACAGACATACAAAACATGAGGTGTGCTGAGAACAAGGATTTGTGCATGATAAGATACTACTGAACTTAATAGAAGAGATCATACATTCTTTCATACCATAAAAGAGTGCTCAGAACGAGAACGTCAACACAAGAACTTCTCCGACAACATTTTTCTCTATCTCTACACCTAGAAGTCAAGGAAGCAGACGACACTCTGTTTTCCAGAAAAAAACGATAAGAGGACTCAAAACCAATTCTGATCAATCCAAAGGAGTCCAGAGCTGCAATGCAATCACTAGAGCCATTCTAAACTCTACATCTTTGCCTATGTGATTTATTATTTACTTTTCGAGCAGTGTGTGTCATCTACTGTATTTTTACACACACACTGTCTCCTGAACATTAATTAGAGGATATGTAAATCCTCACTCAAACTATTACATCATTTATTTCCCACTGGGATAGTGGTAGAGGTCGTGTGTGACCTGGACCGCTAGTTTGCTATTGTGTTTGTTTCCCACGTATAACAGTGGTAGAGGTCTTAGACCTGGACAGTTGTATACTGTTGTAATCCCCGATCCAGGGTGCGGATCACATTTATATAAAGTTTTGAGAGGAATAAGTCTCAGCTTGAGACTGAACCTCTTGGTAATATCTACTGTGCTTATTTCATTTCAAAGTCATTTTTATTCCGCTGCAAACTATATTAAACCAAAAACTATTTTAAAGTCACATTGATAATTAAACATGCAAGTGTTTATATTAGTTGTAAATCAGTAAGTTAGTTTCAAAAGTTAATCAACTCTTCTGATTTGATTAAATGGGAAATAATCAATCCCTTGAGAAACTAAAATAACCATTTACATTGATATAAATTCACCACAGTTTAATTCTTTATTTTATGTGGTGGATTTTAATACAAAGTTTTTAAATAGAAATTTTAATTGGAACTCAATTCACCCCCCTCTTGAGTGTCCACTCCGACCAACAATTATATATTTAGTCCCCATTATTATATAATTATTTAAATAATATAAAACATGATATAAATATAATACATATTAATTATATATGTAATTATAATAATATATTAAATATATAAATTGAAAATGAAATACATCGCTTATGGAGACGGTGGGTCGTATGTACGCATGAATGATGTTTTCATTTTTTTGTCGTATAGAAAGATTTAAAGACAATGAAATATATGTATGTATATATAATATAATTAAAGTAGAATTATTATTTCCTTAATATCATATATATTTACTAACACATCTTAAATATATTTCATGTAATGTTTTAACAAATCATATCTCTTCAAGAAGGCGGTAGTCGACGTGTCCACAAAAAGTAAACAAATCTACAAAAAATTGAATGAATTAAGGTACGTTTTATATAATAAATACAAAAGTTCAAATTAATAATTAATATCATATATAGAGTATATTAATATATTTTTCATCATAATTATCAACAATTGATGGTGTTAATGGAAAAACCAAAAACATCATTTCTTGAGGTGGTAGTTTGCTATACCAAAGGACAATAAGTTTGTTACCCAGTCTATGGAAGTGTTTGTCAGTTTAGGGTGAGCCCTAAGAAGAAATAAATATAAATATATATAAGATAATTATGATATTATATAATCATGCAATAATAATATTTTAGGTGGTGGATAATGAAAATATAACAAAAGAGCTTGTCGAAGGATGTTACCTCTTCTTTACATAACTTTTATTGGTTTTCACTAAATAGATTCATTTTTTGTCTATATTTACAAAAGTAGAATTCTTGGATGATGTTATGTAATTTTGATGGATACGTTTTAAGGGGGATTTTAAATCCAAATTGATTTATATGTGTTATTAAGTTGGCGGGGTGAGTGTCCTCTTATAGTATTGGAGGAGTGGTATTCCTATAAATATAAAATGGTAAAAACTATTTAGAGGTCTACCTTAAAGATTTGGAGTCCAATAATTTTAATAATTATATAAAAGATGGTGCAAGGTCTTTGTATGTCTAGATAATAGATTTTGGACATGTTTTTAAGTCATTTGGATATTTAATATTAATGTTTAACAAGTAAGTAAAAAAAATTTACATTGCTCGATGTAATTAATTTTAATTACATTGACTAATTTTTTTTTTGAAAAAATATAATTTTATCATTTTATAAATTATAAATTATGATGATAAAAAAATTAATTCATATTTTCAAATATAAATCACATAATTTTTTGAAATTAATTTATTATCAATCCTACAAATGTTTCCTAACAACATGATTTTCATTTGTAAAAGTTTAAAAGTACAAATTGTTTCAATATCCATTTTCAATGTGAAATGGTTCTAATGGATTAAAATTGATTTAGTGATATAAAATATTTCTTATTAAACTATAATCCAAATTAAAACATATTTTAACTATATAAATAAAATCTATTAAAAACTAGGTTTGAATTAAAATTCCATGTTTTTTACTATTCATCCAAGAATGATGTTTTTCAGAAAAATATTAAAACAAATTATCCTAATATAACATTGAAATTATGAACTCAACAATTAATCTTATCTTATCAATTTTAGTTAATTATTGTATCTAAATTTAATTTTATTATTCTTCAAATAAGGACATATAAATCAGTTCTTTCGAGAAAATAGTATCGCCAAACATAAAAAGACATTACAAAAATATGATTTATTTATATAAAAAATTTATAAAAAATATTTTAAAAAATATTTATTACTATTTATATTACTATGATTAAGGAATATTTCATAAGTATTTCATTTATATTAGAATGATGAGTAAATGTTGTTTTGTAAAAACTATGTGTCATGTGTAACGTAAGCCAATCGGTGTTACGTGTAATGTATGCTCGCCTTGGAGTAACATACAATAAATTTTTGACATAGTGTATCATAAATTTTAAGACCTAAAATAAAATTAATTAACATGATAAATAACTAAAAACTTCGGTACCACGTTAAAATTAATTTCTCACTAGAAAATATTTATTCTGATACAATAAAATGAGGATGCATATGCCTCATCAAATCCTCGTGTTCTTATATATCTTCTTTTAACTACTGGTTTATCTAAGAAACAATGACCATGTCAGTGGTCTTATGTCAGTAAACATTCTTTTTGTGTTCTAGAAATTCAACTGGTGGTTGCTCTTAATAATGGTCATGCTCCAGCGATATGACCTATGAGTTCATTAATTTGAAGGGTCAGGTATGTACATCCTCAGGAGAGATACATAGAAAACATCATGGACTTGATTGAATTTTGAATAAAGATAGAAGTGATATGATACCATAATGATATGATCAATAATTTCAAAACGACCAATATACTGTGGCCTTATATTTCATTTCTTTCTTAATTTCATAACCTTATACGAATGAAGGACTCATAGAAACACCTTATCCCTTTATTTAAATTCTAGATCATATTACAAATTAACAAAATATCTTTTTTTTCTATCTTTGAGGTACCTTGGTATGATGAATAATGTTTCTAAATATCATAACCATCTCTTCAAGAATTCAGGTCCTAATATCTTATATTAACAAAAATCAATCCATCACATTGGATCTATGAATTTATTTCCATATATGGATTCATAAGGATCCATTTTTATTCTTTGGTGATAGCTATTGGCGTATGAAAACTCCACTAATGGAAGGTGTTGAGCGCAACAACCTTTGACATCAAAAGAATAAGATCTCAATATATCATCTAGAGATTGAATTGTTCAATCAGTCTAACCATCTATTTGAGGATGATAAGAAGTGAACAAACTCAATTCATTATCAAGTGATTACTAAATTACATTTAAGAAAATTGAGGTAATCTTAGGATCCCGATCAGATATAGTGAAATATGGTACTCCAATCAGCATTACCACCTCTATAATGTGAATCCTGAAAATCAGATACAAAAGGAAGTCTTATTTGAAAGAAATTTACTATAATGACATTATAAGGTGATTGAGTTCCACCACTATAGAATTATTCCCTTTAAATGTTTTTGGGTGTCCAATAAAAAATAAAATAGTGATATAAAACATTTAAATTCAAGTATGGGTTACGTAGGAAACATCCCTTAATATTTTTTTTCATTGTATCCTTATGTTTCTGGAATACAAATAACTAAGATAAAAACTTTTGGAAATATGTCCTCTTGTCACACCACAATAATTATTCATTAAAATCTTTATACATATTTAGAAATCCATGATGTATTGAGAATGGAGAACATTGATATTCCTCTGAAATATCATTCTTCAAATCTGGTATAGATGGAACATAAACATGGTTCTTGAACCAAATAATTAAATCACGTTCACTGTTAAACTTTAGAACATTTATAACCATCATTTTAATATATATATCAACCTTATACACCTCTTATGTGTTCACTTAGATGGAAGGTTAAACATTCAATTGAGTAAGATAAGATTTATCCCCTTCCTTCGGGATTTCAAGATCCATATTTTTTAATTCCATAAATATTTGATCATTTTGTGATCCTAATCATGGATAATCTTGAATGATCCGTTCTACTAAATTCATCGACCACCTTGTTTTCATTCATAGGGTGGTAATGTATAGATCAGTTATAATCCTTTATTTTATCTAACCATATTATATTGGGCATGTTCAACTTTTATTTTGTGAATATATATTTTTTAATATTTTATGATTGGTTTATATATAAAAATATTATACATAAAGATAATTTCTATATATCATTAATAGAATAATTTAAACAACTGAATCCAAATTTTGAGATGTGTAATTTTTCTCATGAATCATTAACTATCAAGAGGCGTAAGTGATAGTCATGTTATTCTATCTATGAAAACATTCAAATACCTTATTTTAAATGTTACAGTAGATTAGAAAACCTTTTCCAATACATATTAATGTAGTATTATGTGAAATGACCAACATTATCTTTAGTTCCTTGAAATTTTCCTTAAATTCATTTATCCAAAGGAAACTGGAACCTTTTATGAGTTATGTTAGTTAGTGGATTGTTATCATGAGAAAGTATCCACAAATAATTGATAATATCTAGGTAAACCGTGAAATCTAAGGCTCTTAGTTACCGTGGTGGTTCCATTCCAATATTCAATAGCCTCCATCATTGATGGATCTACTGATATACCATATCATGATATTATGTTACCCAAAAATTAATCATTTTTATCCAAAATTCAAAATTTTCAAACTTTTTATATAGTGTCTCCATCCTTAGGGTATTTAGTACAATTATTACATGGTCTACATGCTCTTCATTTATATTTGAACAGATAATAATGTCAACAATAAAGAATACAATAAAATGATAGAGAAAATATCTAAACACTCTCCTCAACAGATTCAGGAACATAGTTGGGGAATTATTAACACCAAAAAGAAATCACTATATTTTCACAGTGTACATACCATATATTGAATTACCTCATATTTATATCCTTCTTCTAGTACCTCAATTGATAATATCCATAACAAAGTCCAGTCTTGAAAACATAATTATAATTATATAGTTGATAAAAAAAGTCATCAATATTTAGAAGAGAATACTTGTTATTGATCTTGATCTTCTTAATAACCCAATAATCAATTCAAAGTCTCATTGATACACATTATATTTTCCCAAAATAAATTTGTTCAGCCCAAGGTGAAATAGTTAGCTGACTAAATCCATTATCAAGGTTTTATTGGAGTTTCTTCTTCTATTCATTCATCATAATTGGGGCCATTGTGTATTGTGTCCTTGAAATTATTGCGGAAATATGTATGATTTTTATTGATAAATTAAATTCAAATTTTGGTTGAAAGATAGGAAACTATTCTAGAAAGACATCCACAAACTCATAAATAATTATCATATCATCGACATTGATTTTTCCCCAACCATTTGAGATAAAGAAACCTTATGAAATGGAATTAATACACATACATTGCATGTAATCTCTATATGATGTTCAAACATATCATCACATTGATAGATGATCATTGGTTAGTTTTAAATATAAAATGTAACATCCTTCCTTCGACAATTTATTATGAATTTATGCATATAAATCCAATCCATGGATAATATAATATCAAATTTTACCAGAAGAATGAATTAAAGGATTTCAAGGAAGTACAATCCCACAAACATCCACTAGAATAAAATCATAGTGTTGTGATTCAACCATCATACCATTGTGTTATTTCATTGATAATTCCACATGTAATCGCTTGGGTGGAATCACAATAACATTATAAAATTCCTTATATATTAAAGACTGTAAATATCGATAATCAAATAAGAAAATAAAACTGATAAAGTGAACGGTAAGTGTGCCTTTCACCCTAACATTATTTCACACCTCTTTATAAATAATGATCAGAAGATAATTCCCCTTATACCCCAGTTTACGAAGATACTGATGCCGATCATCATCACAAACCCTTGGGTTTTTATAACTGGTTAGCATAATGCCCATAACCATACACTAAAATCCCTGATGTGTGGAAGGTGCATCATTTGTCGATTTCTTTCTATACACATCATTGTCCAAAGTCTTCCAATAAGCGAGGAAATCAATTTACTTATGGTCTTCCCATCAACACATAATGATTTTTTAGACCCCATAAGTAAATTTCCTATAAGAATCATTCAACACTTAGAGTATAAAAGAAGTCTCATCTTATTTTCTCAATGGTGTTCAATTTTTTTGTTAAACTCTATATTCATTTTCATGTTAAAACCATGATATTGATACATAACTCCATCATCCATTTCAACCAAGATTTAACAACACAAATAACATCTAATATATCTTATAGATAATTATATTTTGAGACTTAGTGTTAACCCGTTGAATAATTTTTCAACATTAATTTCTGGTTCGATGATGATTTCAGATTTATACCTATAAAGTCTAGTAAAATTGTCCTCTTAGTTATCGATAGATTCATCATCCTTATGATTCCACTCAATGAACTCATTTTTCATCATTGTATGATGAATAAGAATAAATTTCATATTGATGAATAATTTCATGAACTCATCCAAATCTATGGATTAAATTTATTATTTCATCCTTATATTCTTGATTAGAGTCCACCACTAGTTCACTTAACCTTCTATATGATATAAATATAGAATATATTTCTGTTTTTATGAACACTAGGTGATTGAAATTATCATTTAAGTTGTATTGATCAATTTTTCGATAATAATTGGATTAGAAGTCCTACTAAAACATGGTTGGATATTCCTCTTAAAGGACCCAACAAAATGTTGTTCCCTTTATTTATCCTTTTCAAGTCTAACATGGTTCATATCTTGAGAAATTTTAGTTTTCATATTAATATTATTTTTCATTCTAGATCCAACAGTATTCGTTTTCTTAAGAGGATATCATTTCATTATCCATGACAATTTCCATTAATGTGGTTCCTTCATCCTCCATCCATTGACTAAAACAAAAAAAATATATAGTAAGATATGGTTTCCAGAGAGAAGAACCACATAATAATGGAAAACCACTGATATGATGTATAAATTATGATTCCTTATTTAATCTATGAAACCTTATGTTTTTCGTAGATTATTCATTTCCAACTTCTATTTAAATCCTCTGTGATGGTTATAAAGAGTTTTTGAATACCCAATTTGTATCCTCTTGGATTTTCAAACTAGTTGTATAGTAAGGACCATTGTCATGCACCATATCCTGATCGAGTCTAGAAAAATATATTGTATTCATGTTTTATACCCTTAAATATATCTATACAAGATTGAAATATACTTATAGTTTCAATGTAAGGATTTTTTTCTTGGAAACAACTCACACAATCCTCTACCAAAATTCTGGGAAATTTTCATATAATTTTACAAAAAACCATAAATATATCTTTAGACATGTCCTTACCATTTTTAATAAATTATATTCATCCTGGTTTCCAAATTTTAACTAAATGTTTCTCTGATAATAACTTTTGATGCCCTCATATTTCATGGTTTAACATTAAATCATTTTTCTGAATACATAATACATTAAACAAGTAGACACCCAAATATTGAAATAGTTTAGTTCCTTTAGAATCATGGAAATTTAAACACTAGTACATAAGTGAGATACATTATTATTGACTAGGATAATCATTACTAGAACCATACATTGAAAAAATAATACATAATACGTATACTCAAAACCTTGGTAAAGTAAAAATAAAAAAGGGTGATCTCTTATGCTCAATAAGGGTAAACAAGGTAGATACCTGTAAATAGTTATGAATAAAGGGTTATGAGAATGAGAGAATATAATTAAAATACCAATCCTTTCATATCAATGATCTCATACATGATTCATGATATAAATATTTACATTTAAGAATATATAAATCATACAAGAATAAAAGAACATAATTATTGAGAGAATAAATATGTTATAAAGATTATACATTTATAATTAACATAATAATACAAAAAAAGTTATCCATATGTCAGGGATAATTGCAAAAATAGGTCATGACACTTTATAGGGACTAGATCTACTTGGTGGGACACACTATCATCCCCATTCAAAGTCCTCTCTTTATAATGGATCATGTTTCCCCATATTACCATAGTGTATAATGTATCCATATGTTCTTATAGTAGATCATGTTTACACATATTCCCATAACAGATCAGTTTCCCCATCTACCCAAAGTGGATTATGTTTCCCCATCTTTCACACTAGATGTGACTCGTCGAATTGATTCCCATAATTATCTAATGACATATAAATGTTTACCAAATACATTGTATGGATATATAGGTCCTACGTATCAAATAATAAAATGACACATTAATGTTCCTCAAGAAATTAGAACATAAATCATATCATGACACATTAAAAGATATTTTTTTTCATAAACATAATATCATAACGCATGAAATAAAATGGATATCATTAACATGTTTTCATATCATAAAATGTGGAAAAGATACAAGTTTCAAATAAATATCATCAAATTATTATCTATGAATAAAAATGGGTTTCCAAAGAATATAACCTATGGTAGTTAAATATGTTTCCCAAATAAATATCCTATAAATGATAAATGGGCATCACAAGCAAATAACCCTTGAAAGAGTAATGGGTTTCAAACCCATCCTTCCATCAAAACATAAATAATTTAGAGAAAGAATATAAATAAAAATTTCTATAATTTCCCAATAAATTCTTAAGTAAAATTATAATATTTCATCTTAAAAGTAAAAATGATTTTGAAATATCATTTTAAAACATTTATTTAGGAAAATATCTTTTATTCATTCAAAAATGATTTTTAAAACATGAATGTTATTTGAAAACGTTTTTATGAAAATGGACATTAAAAAATATAAAGCAATATTTGAAAACCAAAAAACATATTTAAAATATTTTTTCATTTAAAATTATCTTTAAATATCATTTTCATAATGAGAAAACATTTTTTAAAACATGATTTTTGAAAAAACAAATTGGTGTAGAAGATAAATGAGGGATGGTTTTCCTAAAAAAATTATATTAATTATTTTAATTAACAAAGAAAAAAATGGTAATAATACATGAATATATCATTAATAATATAATGAGAAAAAAATTCAAGAGTTTTCTAGCAATATGGATTATATTATTTCATCAATGAAATCATAATCATAGACAAAGGCTGATAAACAATGGAATTGTTGCAATAAACACTTATGAAATGGTAAATTTGGATTATACTCCCCATGTAAGAAATTTAATTTAAAAGAATCATGAAATATCATAAAATAATTATATTCATTAAATAACAATTTAAATGGATGTACATATAGCTCATAAATTAATATAGGTATATAAAAAACATTTTTGTCAAAGAAAGATATTTGAGACCAAATTATGTTACCGATTTGGAAAATTTTGAGACGTAAACCCCATGAATGAGAGAACATAAAATGGATATGTAAATACCCATTATTTTAAGGATAATAATAAAATATATTTATAGGTAGTATGTACACCACACAAATGATACAAGTACTGAATAAGGCATAAATCATACAAAAATAAAAGTGAGATGAGAAAAACCCCGAACCATGTGTCTTGACTCTCATCGTACAAATTGAAAACTAATGTATAATAAAAAAAAATTATTATAAATATATCATAGAACTATATTCTTATATATTGTACATTATACAATTTTACATATATATTTATATTACCTGTTTATTTAAAATTCCATGTTATGGAAACCTTTTGGGTAATATCTACTTTGATTTTCTCATGTGTCTTAATTTTTTATATTTTCGATCCTCATACTTGTATATTGACTTACACAGAGTAAAACATTATATAACTATAATATATATTAATAAAAAAATTATTTTTTATAGTTTATTAAAGATTCAAATAGAACATGTAATACCCCGATCATGTTGACTGTTGGTTGTATATATGCATAAACGTTGTTTCCATTTTCATACTGAATTTAAAAAAAGAATATAAATGACATATATATATATATAATATATATAATAATATTATAATAATTATTTAATATATATCATATATGGTTATAAAACATATCCTTAATACATCACATGTAATGTTTGAATGAATCACATTGCTTTGAGGATGGAGTAGTCAACACTTCACAAAGGAAGTTATCATATTTAAAAAAAATTGAATGAATGAAGGTTTGTTTTATATAATTATTGTTTATGTCAAAAAAATAAAAAATAAAAAATATATCATATATATATATAGGTTTTTAATAATAATTACCAACCTTAGTAGTTGTTAAGGGTAAAATAATCAACTTTGTTTCATGAGGTGGTAGTTCACCATACACAAGAATGGTAAGTTCATTACCCATTAGATGGAAGTGTATGTAAGTTTAATTATATAAAGTTTAGAAAACATATTAGTATATTTAGAATACATAGTTTAATATATAATAATTATTTACTAATATTTGTGGTGGTGGATAATTAAAATAAAACAAAAGAGCTTATAAAAGAATATTACAAATTCTTTGGGTTACTCCTCATATTTTTCACCAAAGGGATTCCTTGGATGGATTTTTGACCATATAGAGGCATCAAGAAAGAAAATAGATAAGTTTTGTAGAGAATTTGGTAGGGTTTTAATTAGACAATGGGCTTTATACGTGTAAAACATTTGATGGGTTACTTCATTTTTAAAGTACAGGAGTAGTATTATTATTGTAAATATAAAATGGTAAACACTATTGAGAGGACTCCCTTAAATAATTGGGATAAAATATTTTAAAAAATTATATAAAATAGGTTAATTGATCCAATTATGTTCGAAAAAATAATTATTAACATGTTTATAGGTAATTTGGATAATTAATATTAAATATTAACTAGTAAGTATACTAATTATAACCGTAATCACCTTAATTAATTTTAATTACACTCATTAATTATTTTTGTAAATAATTATGTTGTCCAATTTAGAAAATATAAATTATTATTATTATTCATAATATTTAATCCATTGTTCAAAATTATAATAATACAAGTGCATAACATTATATAAAATTAATCTTTTGGAGGTGTCACAACATTAGGTTCTTATACGTAAAACATTAAATGTTTGACTTGTTTTTGTATCTTATTTCAAGGTTATATTGGTTAAAATGAAATAAATTCGATTAATATATGTAAAAATTGACTCATTAAAGAGTAAAAAAATTAAAATATTATTTAAATATACAAATAAATAACAGTTAAAAAGTAGTTTTGATTTAACATTCAGTATTTTTTAGTTTTCAACTATGAATGAAGTTTTTATGAAAAAATATATAATTTTAACCCTAAAAATTGAAATTATGAATTCAAAAATTATGATTATTTTATCAAATACATTTTTCAAATCATTTCTAAAATTATTTTTATTATTTTTTAGAAAAGGACATACAAATACTTTTTTATGAGAAATTGATATTTCCAACCATAAAAAGTCTTACCAAGAATGTTTTTTTATTCATATATAACAATTATAATTATTATTTAAAAAATAGTTATTAATATTAATAATCCTATGTTTAATTGATATATTATAAATATCGCATTCAAATATATATAATAATAGTATTTTTTATTGAAACTCAGGGTTGCATGTAACACAAGATAAGTCAATGTTTCCTGTAGCACAAGATATATATTGGTGTAGCATATAATGAATGTACGAATTACTATATCATGAAATGAAATACATCAATGAAAATAAATTTATTTAAAAAAGATCAAAAAAACTCGGGAATTTATAGTTAAATACTTCACCAATGTTCTAATAGGGTTACCACTTTCCCCTACCACAATTAGGTATCATATATTATCAATTTATTTTTAGGATGACCAATTACTCTTAGTATCACACAAGAAAAAAAAATTCCATGTTCTTATATGGTTAATATATTTTCCAAATCTTCATTATGGATAACATATTCTCCTTAGAATCAATAGGGGGATCCTCTATTCTCTACAACTATCGAATTTTAAATAATTCTCCAATAAAAAACAAGAGAAATTTTGTTCCAACACCCTCTACCTATGGAAAACCCATTATTAATCCTAAACTATGGTATTGTATACACAAAAATATTAATATATTTCCACTTCCCATCACCCATATCTCTAACATAGGTACATCATTATTACGTATTTTTCCTAAATAACCATATTAACATGGCTAATGAACCTATGCAAGTGTATAAACCTTCGACCATATATTCTCATGATTACCTGATACTATATATCTTCAAATCATGATAGGTAGAACCGAAAATGACATAAAAATGTATCTTATTGGAAATTAGGATCTCTATATTGATTAAACATGAATGATCTCTCATAGTTTAGGCTAACCATCATTGTTGTAAAGCTATTTAGTCATTTAAATTAGTCCACTCATTAATCTTGTGAACCTCTTCCTTTTAAGATATAAGAACCATACTTGTTAACATTGATTATTTCACTAATATGAATTACTAAAGGGAATAGTGAGAGACAATCTCCCTTGAGTAGAATCCATGAAAGTTTCTCTAATGAAAAATTATTTTATTTATTGTATACATAAACCCCACATTTATATTTCTTGTTTCTAGGAATGTACATTTCTTATCATGAATAATCCCCACTCAATTTTCAAAATTTTCACCTTTTCAATACATATATGTCCTTATAAAATGATTTATAAATGTATAACCCCATAATTTCGACAAGATATTAAATTTCCTGTTGTGATCTGATCACATGACCTTAAACTATTGAACACGAATTATAGAGTATTGTGTTCTTATTTTATTTAATATCATGGATTTATAATTTTGGTTCAAATCAAAATTAATAAAAACCTATAACCTTGCTTAATATCCCATATACCCAGTAATCCTGGACATCCCCATTTATTGGGTGATATTCCCATTAAGACCCCTCATTCACCTTTACTAGATCTATATTACATGTAATCATGTCATCATGGGGACATAATACATATGAAATAATAATAAAAAATTGATAATACATTTTCCATTTGTAACTGAGTGTCATTTTATAAGAAAACGATCAGTGGGGACCATCCCCATTATGGATTAATTCTAATGATGCCATATATTTCTCAGTGCGATATATCCACACATGCTAAAAAAGAGCATATATTATAAGATCATATTTTATATAAGATAAACAAATCATAATTTATCCATATTACATTTTGGTTTAACTAGAAAGGGTCCACTTATGAATAATCACCATTCCATGCATTACTACGAACATTTAACATTGTATACCAATATGCATGACTTTTAAATTATTATAATATTTCTTAAATTTATGGACTTAAATGTAACCTCAATGGGTCAGGGAGACATGACCATAAAAGATAAAATATATGTCCGTTTCAAATTACCATATAATTTATGAAATGTAATATTTTATATCATCCACTTAAAGGGGTTCTAATTCCATTCACTATGATATATAATAATTCCCTGTCATGGAACCTCTCACAAGACCACAACCCGTATCACATATAAGGATAGAAATAGGCTCTAGAGAACCCATATCTATAATGTTAAAACATATAATCCTAAATAATTTAGTGTAATAATAATTAAATACTAGTAAATATAGAATATTACATTAACACATTATTTCCAATAAATTTTTGTATAGGGTTAACCTTTTCCCCACTATAATTTTTGATTGATTCATATAAATTACTTATATCTAGAAGAGAGTATTATAGATAAAAATATTTCTCACCAACATGGTTAAGTGATCTGACATCTCTTCTGATTTACCAATTCACATTAAAATGTTTCTATGGAAATGTACTAGTGGAAGCGTATTTTATAAATGTAGGTATTCAAAGACATAAAAGAACCATAAACAAAATGCATTAGACTTTTCATCAGAAACATTCTATTTGGATTTTTGATAGATATTTGGCAGTCATCAGAAGTTGTGGTATATATTTATTATTGATCGTGTGGATTCTATATCATCATGTGATTATTCTAGGAATCACTTACTTACATTGTTTGTTTCCTTATCGTTGAAGGTAGAAATACTGTATATTTATTCATTGTGAGACTACTCTTTTAATTTTTTACACTATTAATTTTCATGATTATGAGGATAAAATGTATAATTTTTAGAATTTTTTTCATCTATATATTCAATTCAATGAAATTTTATTATTTCTACTAATATATCAGGAGGTCCTTGTTAAGATAGTGTTGTTCAATAAGATGAATGAAAATGTTATTTTATCTTTATAAAAAATCCATTAGATTTTATTTAGGGTTGAGGATATAAATGGGGAATAATTATTACCTTAGTATTAAGTATTGAAATATTTGGAGAGTCAATCCCTGTTCTCCTCTAATAATATTTAATGATCTTGATGTTAATAAGTCCATAAAGGGGGGTTTTTTTATTTTATTTTTCTTATTTAAGTAATTTACAATGGTATTTTTATTTTATATTCATACATGGTGTCAATAATGGGATATAAAATTGATTTATTGAATAATATACATGAAAATTACTACTATGATCTTATCAAAACTAGTAATGGGGTTAGTAGGCTGATGAAAAATAGACAAAAGTTATTGTAAGTAGAGGATAACACTTTGTTATTCATCAACAATAAAAATATGTTCATCAAAAATATTAATGTTCTTTCTAATATTATTTATAGATATATTAAGGAAAATTAATTTTAAATAAAAAAAAATTATATTTTTAAGATATTTAACAACATGTGAGATACTTTTTTCATCATTTACCTTGTCATAATTGTTTTCCATTTAGGTGGTTTTCAATACTCTATTACACCATCATTGGTATGAGAGATAGGAATTAAAAAATATATACATCTATTTATATTGATGTTATCTAATATAATTGGATTTATTCACAAATTATATGAGTATTGTCATGTTTTGGAGAGAATTATGGAGTAACATTTTGCACTGGGTAGTTTTTTCCAACTTGATAAACATCCATAAAATGTAATTTTTTTACATGGATTTATTGATTTTTTTGGAAGAAATTATTTATATCATAAGTAAGATTTATTATTGTGATAATGTGATATTCAATGGTTAGTGGGATCATCAAATGATTCATATAATTATAGAGACCAAAACATTAATGTTTATAATGTTAATTTAACATTTTGGGGATATTCTATGAGAGGTGTTACTGAGTATTGATGAGGAGTTCCAAAATATTTTTGCAAATTAGTTTGTCGTGGTATAACCATAATATGATACCTATATCCAAATATGTATACAACTAGGTTTCTATATGAATATGATTTTTCCTTATTATACATATTCATATATTTTACATTTCATGTAAATTAATTCTCATTATTTGTTTTGGTTTTATCCTACTTAGTGTATCACCCTATAGTGATCCATTTTATCTTATCGCTAAAATTATTTGATATGTGATACATTTTATCTTAGGGCCTCCCCATGGCCTACGGTCCAAATGAATGCAGGCCCCAGACACACTAAAAAATGGACCATCCCCAGAAGAGGATTCATAGTAGGTACACTCACTAGAGCAGAGCCAAATGGATTTTCAGAATGAGAGGGTATGTCTATGACATCCGTACCAGCCTGTGCATGAATTGGATACCTAGACAAATGGTCATGGAAAGGTGGAGAGCTACTATCAGGGTGTAGATACTGGGGAGTGGCAGTTTCATGTAGATAGTCTGGTTGAATTCCTTAAGACCTTCGGGTCATGTAATCACCTAAGCTTATCAGCCATGTAATCTCTGAGCCTATGACCCTTGTAAGGGTTCCCCCTCATCCCTTGGAAGGGGGGTATCGAAAATCAATTAAAATAAAGGACTTCGGGCCATTCAGGTAGATGAATGGAGATATTTTATTTAAAAAAATTGACTTCTTGTCAATGTACCATTAGATGAAGATATAGGATGATAGAAATTCAAAAACATCCATCAAGAGTCACTATAGATTCGCAATGATGCTTTTATCCCAGCCCCAAACTGAAAAATAGCATATGTATACATGGTAATATAGGAAACTATTTTTCATGGGTTCAATGATCAATTTCCAGTCATATTCATCATACATTCTCAAGTACTTATGGTTAGAGAGGTATCATTTTGAGTTTGTAAGATATAACATGGATTCAATTTAAAAAAATATATTGATTTATATGTTGTAAAATAGAATTTTTAATATTCAGGTTGATGTTTTCTTTGGCATGTGATATTTCATCGAGGATTTATTGTCATCCATCAGTGATAGAAGGGGTTACTTATTCAGTCAATGTAATGAATTTCATAGATCTTTAAAAGTTTCATGGCCATACATGATATTACAGTTGGTTCATTTATAATAAAGAATTCATTTTAGACCATATGGTATTATTATCTACCAAAGGGACACATAATTTGATAACCTAGAGGGTAAGATGATCAATGATCGTGTTCTACATTATTCATAGTATAGAGTCACACATGAGGTTATTTATAACACTTTTAATATTTTTATGGGTTATGTTTTATTATATTATAGATAAATGATCATACATTAAAAGTTGATATTTTTTATCCATGTGAATAACTATTACACCAATGATCATGATATTTTATTAGTGGTATTTGCTAAAAATATCCTGTTGAATTAAAAATTAGTCAGTGTATTGTGTTCTTCCCCAAAAAAATTTACATGAGGTATATTTTATCTTAGTTGGATATGAATCCACTATAGTTGATATATGTGGTTTTCTATCTATAATATAACAATGGGATATCCTATAAACGAAGGAAAGGTAATTTGGTTGTCGATTCATTGAGTATTATACCTTTTAGAGATCCTCTTCATGATATTAGGGACTTTTGGAGTGTGATTAAAGAGCTTAAATAATTTAATTTTCATGTAGTGTGATTTACATATAGTGTTATTTTTTGGGAATAATATATGTTATTTGAAAAATATTGTAGAATTTGGTGGAGGAGTATCAATTTATAGATCATTAGGAGGACATATTTTGTTATCATTGTGTCTATGGTTTTAAACATAATGGATGGTTAAAGGATGATAGGAATAATGCATTATTCCATGAAATATTGTTTGATCAATCTGTAATGTGAGAGGTGGTTCTCTATGATTAGAATTATTCACAATTTTTAGTAAATCATGGTATTTGCAAGATTCACCATCCCATGAAGATTATGTTTTGGCGGAAAGTGATGAAAAGGTTAGTTGATGTGTTCTTATATTAATGGTTAGTCATTTATTATGTGATTTCCAATAATAATATTCTAAGTGGTTTTCTAAAACCATTGGAATTTCCCCAGTAGAAGTGTGATATCCTATAAATGGATTTAATTTTAAGTTTTCCATGATATGATGTATGATATAAAGTCAAATGGGTGAGTTTTTATTAGATTATAAGGTCATATGGTTGCTTTTCAATTATGGGATGGAGACAAGGTGTTGAATTTTTTGATTATATATATTGAAACTACTATTTATATTTATAGGGTTAAAGTGATAATTTTATCTAATTAATATACTCATTTTAACATGAAATTCAATAAGGGTATTCAAAATTACAATTGATATCAGTTTCAACATAGCACTATGTTCTATCAATCAATGTATAGTTATATAGTGAAAATGATCTTGGCCATAGTGGATATAATTCCTTCATAATCTATGATTTTGAATGTTCATGGTTAATGAAAATTGAAATGTATTATTCATCCAATTAAAATAATTATCTTTCATCGATTCTTATATCTTATTTCGATGTTTTATATATCCATTCAATCATATATCCATTTTGACTAAAAATGTTTGGGGTTATTGAGATAATAAAGAAAAGATTTTATATAAATAATTAAGGAAAAGGTGTTGCAGATAAGTGTGTTATTTATAGAAAAACAATACAATTAAAAGTTTTATATGGATAAATAATTCAAGGATTATAGAGTATTATGTTAGTTATAATGTATTTTTTAATTTATACTATCATTTTTGGAATTATTGTTTTAGTTATAGGATTAATCAATCATCATGATTCATCATACCTTTATATGAATTAGATCAAGTCATTGAAGTGGTGTATGGATTATATCTTCATAATCAATAAATACCATTAATGAATATTTCTATAAATTTTCTAGTCGTTGGTATATAAATGATGAATTATATGTCACAAGATGGTGAGAATTGCATATAGATGGGGTTGAGATATTTGGTAGTAATACATTATGATTAAAATTGTTTAGGGGAAGTTGTTGTAAGAACATGTCATTCATTTGGTTCTACTATTATGTAGGAATGGTGGATTGTAATTTTCATTATTGGAACATGATTTCCTAAATTGAAATTTATTTGTTCATATTTTTTAACCATTTGATATTTTTGATGACATTGATATATTGGATATTGGTTTTTACACAGATTTTATAAAAAAAATTACTGCAATTAATTATGATTGTATTATAGAGGTTAATAGATTCTGAATTTATAGATATCTAATAGAGTGGTTTTATTTTTATTTTATTATCATATTACTTAATTTAGATTTTTTTGTGATTATTAACCATTTAAAATGTATCTTTTCTAAAGGAAAAGACCCTCCAAAACGTTTTCTTAATGTTCTTCTGGAGATACGATATTATTTGGATATTCATGTGTATGTATTAAAGGATTATAGTAATTACCTAATGTTTCAAAAAAAATGTTAGGATTATTCCATGGTAGTATTTTCTACAACATATTCAATATACATGACAATTGGTATTGATGTAGCCATTTGTGCTTCGCTTTAATACAGATGGGCGCAATATAAGGCTTTTATTATGGTGTTACAATGAGGTTTTGAGTTTTTAGTATTTCTTTATCTCAGTTTTTAGGTTATGCTTCCATGTATTGTTTTTAACATCATTATGAAGGGTTTCCAAGTGTTTAAATGTTATTGTTAGATTATATTATTCATTTCCAAATATTATATATTACAATGGGAGTATAACCATGGGTTTTTTTGTTATATCATTTTAATATTACTGAACAATAGTGGATGTTTTCAAACTGTTATTTTTTTTGGTTCATCATAATTGATATGTAAGGATAAGGTATGTTCCATGATTCACAAGTGTTCATGTATTGAATCAATGAGGGGGAAATTACAAAATAGCAATCATTGGTTGTATAAATTTTAATATGTTTTAACCCTTTATTTGTTAAGAGATCATACCATAACTTTTAAAATGGGAATCATTATACAATTTAAAATCCCATCACTCAAATGTGTTATTTTTACTATTTTTTTGTTATAATTTAATTATCATATATGGAATCAATAAAAAATCAGTTCCCTTTCCAAATCAAGGAATCTTTTATCATCCATGGGATAATTTTAAAAATAAAATTGGGATCTTCAATCCATTACAATCATAGTTGATTTTCTATTATCCCTTTATTTATTACATATTTCCCTTTGTTCCTTACAAGGCTACAGTAATGTTACTATTACTTGTTTTGTGGAGTCGGATTCCTGAATTTATAGTTTTGGATGTGTGATTTAGTGCTAATGGATTCCTCAAGGATTATTTTTGGTGTTATAATATTTTTATTCCCATTTTTATGTGATCTAGATTTTTTTATTTCATTGATTATCCGACATTCTATTTTAGGGAACCGGTTTTGATACTATTAAATTTTTTATACCAAATTAATAGTAAACACACTACTGAAAGAGGGTAATACAATAGGAGTGTAAAAATAAAGGAATTATGTTTTGTTTTATCTGTAATAAATTATTAGTTGGTTATGTTAGTATAATTAAATTAGTATATTTAAAATTTTATATATTCTATTGTGTTAGTTTTTTTGGAACATCGATGTTTTCATACATTTTGTGGTTAGATAGGTCTTAGTTGTTGGTTTGTTTGGATAAAATTGGGGTAGATAAATGTGTTTAATAATATACTATTGGTTCAATTTATAATATATTTTTTTGTATGGTTTATCATTGGGGTTTTGGGAAGGGTGTGGTTATTAATTTTTTAGTGTTTTCTTTCGATTGATGTTTGTTTCATGGATTATAAAATTATTCATAAGGTTTATTCTATAGGTTAATGTGGTTATGTCTAAGTGGCATAAAAAATTGATTATAGTAAATTATGTGAAGGAATAAAATAATTAATTAATTTATTAATTGGTGTAAAACCACAATGAAATTAATTTTTCGTTAAATATGATGAATGAATGAATGAATGAATATATTGTGGGATATAATTGTTAAATGAATTAATTATACCTAAAATGAAATAATAAAATATAAAATAGTGATGGTTGTTTAAAGTGGTAATTGATAAAGAAAAACTCATTCATAATGAATTTGATCACGTTGTTAAATAGATAATTTGAAATTTGGTGGTGATGTTATTAAATTTCTAGTTTTGATTATTATGGGATCTAGTGTAGAAGAAATGTGGTTTCTTTATATTTTGTTTAATCATGGTATAGGTTTTCAATATGTTATGGTGGTTATATTGTGAATTTTTTTATAGTGGTATATAATTTTTATCCTTCCTAAGCGAACACATAAGAAATGATTTTATCCTTAAAATATATTATCTATATCGTTTTATTTCATACGCATTAAAACCATTAGAGGGTTACCGTACCAATAAAAATATATGGTTTTGGTATTTAGGTGTTTTACTAAAAATAATGATTGTAATATCAATAGATTTATAAGTACTATCACTTCCCAAGTTATCCATCAAATGTATATTTTGAGGTAAATGATAAACATTTATATATATATATATATTGTTATGAGGATAAAACACACACACAGACACATATCATCAATTTTATATGTTTGTGTAATTTTTAATGGATTAATGGTTGTGGTTCAAATGGATGAAACAAGTTGACGTCCTTTATATTTATGTTACCTTATAAAATTTGGTTGTAGTTTTAGTATGATGTTGTTATGTATATTTCTTACCTATTTATTGATGTAATATGGTTATTTGGTTATAAGGGTGTAGAAGGGTTAATCACATATGTAAAGGTCCCGGGTGTAGTTGAAGCTCATGGTTAGATGTGCCCACATGGATTTTTTTCATTAGAAATGATCAATCTGGGAACGATACGATGATAATTGCTAGTCTCCATGGATCGAATCACAGAAATAGACCACAAGGTAGAAAATTCCAAGAACCATAAAGGGGAGACCATCACAGGTTGATTATAATTAATTTAATTAATTGAAAAGAAGATCCTTTTATAGAATTCTTTTTTCATTGATATTTCTAATCAATTTCTGGTGTGATTCGTCATTGCGTCACAGAAGCCATGTGTAGACTTCCTCTAGCGGTGACCCACACAAGCACCACGTATCTATGGATGTCACCAAAGGAATCCTTGGGTGCTAGCATAGAGAAGACTTTTCTTGAGATGTCTTCCATAGATCTCCTTGATCATATGGAGGTGGATCTCTCTCATTCTTGAGAGCTTCCTTAAGGGAAGGATTTCTTTCGGTCATGAGAGAATTCTCCAAAATTGGTTTTCACAACAATTATTTTTAAAAGTGTTGGGGTTGTAACGATATTTATAATTGGGTTTGAGGATATAGAGTTATGACAATAAATATAAGCGTCGCACATTTTATTTATTTACTTAACTCCTATTGAAAACCCCTATGTCGAATAATTAATTCCATGACATGGACCCATGCTGATTATAAAAATTATCATTTAATGATACAATATTATATCCTCAAAATCCCAATTGGAAAACTACACGGCATGTAATAATTAAAACATGGAATGTACTTGTTTTCCATAAAACTACAAGGCATGTAATCATTAATACTCGACGTGTACTTTTTTTCATTTCCCTTCCAAAATAAATACTACATGGCATAAAATAATTAATACATGATGTGTACTTATTTTCCATTAAAACTACACAGCGTGTAATCATTAATACATGGTGTGTATATCTTGTTTTCATTTTATTCTTCCTCAATCATTAAAAATATATAGGCTTCCTTGAATAATTATTAAACCACATATGGGAACAATCATTATTATACATGAGATACCTGGAAACACATAGTGTGTGACCCACTAGGCCTCTTTCTCGTTGGCATTAGGTGGGCTGGACTATAGTCCAAGATTACTATCTAGCAACGGGTCAAGGCACCCAAGAGAAAGAAGTTTATGCCACATTGACATGTCACCTCATACAAACTCTTACCACGTAATTTAAACCCTTTGTATCAATTTATCATCAAGTAGGTTTCATGGTTGTGTCATAAACCTATATGCTTGATCTTTAATTCGTTAACTTCCGGAAATAAATTTGTCGTGAAATCATGGAAATGGAATTTGTTCGACAGTTCTATTTCAATCAAAGGGACCGATATATCTACTTCCATAAAAATGGAAGGCACAGATCCTACCTCAACTTATCCAATAACAACATGTCATTTGTGACGCACCCAACGTACCCTACTTCCCCCCAACTATCTTCGTGACGGTTTTTATTAGCCAATATAAGTGCATGAGTCATGACATGAGTGAATGATAATCCCCAAGTCTAAGGACCATTACACACACTCATAGATAGTAATGTCCTATGACAGCAAGACATGAGGAATTACTACTATTGGGTCTATTCTGCTACTCTCCCATCTTGGAGATTACCATGTGTGAACTCCACGAGAGAGAGTCTCATCATCTTACAAGTACTTACACATAACGGTCTGTATACTATGTATCCTATCATAGTATGTCATCCAACTGTAGACCTTTATTTAAGAATATTGTTATAGAATTTCAAGGTTCTCATCATAGTGGGGATCTTCCATGACCTTATCAATGCAGCCAATATACTAGGTCATTATTATATTATAGTCATGGAGAATAATAAACAATATATAATATGTGTACATTAATTGAATCAAAGTAAAAAACCGTTGGTTTTCAGGACACTAACACTATCAACCTCCCACATGGACTAGATCCAACTACTTTCGACTTTTACTCTAATAGACCTCACATGATGATCATGTTTTTTCTGTGTCAAGGATTTAGTCAAGGGGTCTGCCACGTTGTCATCAATAGAAATACTGCTCACTACAACTTCATCTCTATGAGAAAAATCCCTCAAGAGATGATACTTCCGATGTATGTGCTTTGTCCGCTGATGTGACCCTGTCACTTTTTCAAGTTCCAATGTTGCATTACTATCACAATAGAGTGTGATAGGATCTTTATTGAAAGGTACTACATCCAACTCTTGGAAGAAGTTTCACATCCATACTTCTAATTTTTCTACATCAGAAGCTATGATATACTCGGACTCTGCTTTAGAATATGCTGCCACACATTGATTTGATCTTTCCCAGCTAATTGAACCTCTATTCAAACTGAAGATTTATCCAGTCTGCGACTTCATGTCATCTTGATCTGTCTGGAAACTAGCATATACATGTCTCTGATAACTATTTCCTCATGTCCTCCACAAACTAGGAACATATCCTTAGTACGCCTCAGATAGGTATGTATAGTCTTGACTTCCATCCAATGGTGGTATCCTAGATTAGCTTGATATCTTCCTACCGCACCTAATGTATAAGAAACATCTATCCTTATACATAGCATAACATATATGACTGACCCAATCGCGGATGCATAAGTGATCCTTTCCATTTTATTTCCTTCCTCATGTGTTTGAGGACACATTTTATTGGAATGATGATTGCCAAGTGAAACAAGAATCAATCCCTTCTTGGACTGTTCAATACTGAATCTATTCAGTATCTTATCAATGTATGTACAGTGACATAGGCCTAGAATTTTCTGGGATCTATCATGATGGATCTTGATCCCAAAAATATATGCTACCTCTCCCAAGTCTTTCATAGAGAAGCATTTATCCAAGCATTCCATAACTGACAGTAAGATAGGTACTTCATTTCAAATTAGTAATATGACATCAACATATACCATTAAGAAAACAACTGCACTGCCACTAATCCTTTTGTAGACACAAGGCTCACATTCAGTATTTATAAATCCAAATTCCATTTCGACTTCATTAAAATGAATATTCCATGACCTTGATGCTTGCATTAATCCATAAATGTATTTCTGCATCTTGAATACCTTATTGGAATCTTTTGGGGTCACAAACCCTTCAGGTTGTATCTTGTAGACATCTTCCTGGAGGTTCTAGTTAAGGAATGATGTTTTGAAAACCATTTTCCAAATTTCATAGTCATGGTATGTAGAAATGGCCAATTGGATTCTGATGGATTTCAGTATCACAACTGGTGAAAATGTTTCATCATAGTCAATCTCTTGATGATGACTAAAACATTTTTCAACAAGTCATGCCCTATAGGGGTTGACTTTCCCCTTCATGTCTACTTTCTTCTTGAATACCAATTTATTACCAATAGGCTTTACATCAATTAGAGGATCTACCAAATTCTAGACATGGTTTTTGGTACATGGAATCCTTTTTAGAAATCATGGCTTCTTGCCGCATGGCAACATTTGTGCCTTCAACTACTTACTTGTAGGTTAAAGAATCATTATTGTCAACTAATAATGAGTCTCCATCCTCAGTGACAAGAAAACCATATCCTTCTGGTTCTCTTACCTCCCTCATGATCCTACGTAGTTCTTGTGTCTCTGGAATAGATTATTCTTCCAAGGGGCATTGTGGAATGTGTTCTTCTACCAAGTCCTGTGTTTCATGAGCCTCGACATCATCAATTTCTATCTCACTCCCAATATCTCTTTTAGAGATGTGCTCCATCTCAAAGAATAGTGCGTGAATTGACACTATTAACTTTTTATCCGAGGGTTTGTATAGGTAATATTCCATTATTTCCTTGGGATATTCTATAAAGATACACTTTGTGCCTCGAGGTGAATGTTTTCTACCTGAAGCTTCCATAACAAATAATTCACTACCCCACACATGTAAATTAGAGAACATGGATTTGTCGTCCACCCCATAAATAGTATGGAATACCATTTATCAATTTAGATGGTACTTGGTTTAGTAAGTGTGTTTCTATTTGTAATTCACATCCCCAAAAGTATAATGGAAGACTCGCAGGACTCATCATTGATCTCACCATGATCAATAGGGTGTGGATACACCATTCACTTACACCAATCCACTGAGGTGTGTAAGGAGGAGTGGGTTGATATAGAATCTCAAACTCCTAGAAGAAATCAATGAAGTCTTGATTGAGATATTCCTCTCCCCTATCTGAGCGGAGATTCTTAGTCTTCGTACCAAGATGGTTCTCAACTTAATTCTTGTATTATTTAATCCAATCAAATGAATCTAACATATACCTCATTAAGTAAATATATCCATATCAAATAAAATCATCATCAATAGTCATGAAGTACACGAACACATCCCTTGTGTCAAATAGATATGGTCCATATACATTTGTGTGAACATATTATAGACTCTCTTTATCCATTTCACCATTCCCAGTAAATTGGGATTTGGTAATTTTTCCTTGTTGACATGCATGACATACACCAAGTGGTTGTAGTTCAAAAGAATCTTAATACCCATCTTGATGTAATTGTTTCAAATGTTTCTCATTAACATGACGTAACCTGTGATTCCAAAGTTGGGTTTGGTATAAGTCATGTGATTTAACTATTTCATCGACTTCCATTACTTAATTTGTGTATTCTAACACATAAAGGATGTTATATAAATGTTCCCTACCAAACAAATGCTATATTTATAAACGTAGAAAAATTCATATCCAAACATGAAGATGAATCCATCTCTATCTGATCTGGATACTGAAAAATTTTATTTGATTATAGAGGGTACATAATAACATCCATTCAATACCAAGACCATCCCAGTTGGATTTGTGAGGTTGTAGTCTCTGTTAGCTACAACAGCGAGTTTGGCTCCGTTGGGAGCTCATAGATCCACCTCACCTCAATCAATCTATTTGAATCTACTTGGTTCCTGTATTTGGATACAGATGTGACCACCAAAAGTAGTATCTGATAACCAATTAGTATAAATGGATAGATTTAATTCAATAAAAACTCAACTAAAGCTTCCCCTTACTTCCATGGATGGGAGTAGTTTTTATTCCAGTGGAATTTATTTCAACATGCGAATCAAACAGCCTCCTATTATCTTGCCTTTAATCTGATCTTCCTTTTCATGGAAGGACACGAAGGAGCCTTGCACTTAAACCTCTTCACATTACCTTTCCTTTCATTCACAATAAGGACTGAAGTCTTCTTATGCTTAATATCATTGTCCACTTGGTGAATAAGGATAAGAAGATCAGATAGAGACTTCTCAACGCTGTTCATGTTGAAATGTACAACAATGTTAGAGAAGCGTTGGGGGATTGGTGTGAGAATGAGATCGGTACCCAGTTCTTTAGGGATTTTACACCCTATAACCTCCAAGCACTCAATGTATCCAATCAGCTTGACTACATGAGTCCCACTTGGTGCACTATCTCCAAGATTTCTCTGAAATAGATCCTTGGAGATCTCAATCATTTCCTATCTTGATCTCTCTTGGTATAGACCACAGTTGTTCTTGGGCATGGTATAGGCATCCATGTCTTGATGGGATTTCATGAGCTTACTAGACATTGATGATAGAATCAAACATTTAAAGTCTAGTGCATCGTTCAAATGTTGATCATAGACCAGGAAATCTTGAACACTCGCCCCTTGGGCAGGAGAATCAAGAAGTGAGGACTCCAGCACATTAAACATTCATTCATGGCATAGGATAACCCAAAAGCACCTAAACCATTTTTTAATGTCACTGACATTGAATATATTGTCTCTATCCATAATTGATCGCAGAGAAAATGTGGTTCATGAGCGTGTCATATTTATTCCACAAATTAAAATATAAGATTTATCAACACTTTCTTGATTACAATTTTATGAGAAATAATAAATTTTATTATATCTACCACTAATTTATAAATTCCTAATGGCCCTCACCATTATACTCATAATGTATAGTTTCTTTGACATTCTAGTGGAAAGGATCTATATTCCCCTTCACATAACCCCAACTAGGGTTGGTTAAGCTATTAGAAGGAATTTAGGTAGGCTGGTCATTGCCAACTGTGAGCTGATAGTTTCTTGATCTATTGAATGGACTCCTCAATCCTGAAATCATGATTTGGATATCCTCAACACTTCCCTATATTTTTCAACACGTCTAGAAAGGGCTACTAATGTAGATGTAAAATGTTTATGTCTACCTGATACATTCATAAGAGCTTCCTTTATAAAAGTAAGTGTCCCAACAAGGGTTGGTCAAACACATAGTTTTATTAGTTCTTTCCCTTAATCATGTAACGGAAGTCTTGGTTTGAATTATTATGGTATTTGAGGGATTTTATTCTTTATGTGTAGTTTTTCATTATCACATGCTTGTTAATATTAAGTGATGCTTTCTTATGGGATTAACCATGTTCTGATAATGTTTACACATAGTCTGGTTTTTATTTTATTCCATCATTGCATGCTTGATTATTTCATTAATTATGTGAATGCGACAACATATACATAATAAATAAACTATAAAATCTGACAGAAACAAATTAATATGGAATGATCATTAGATTCTATTGGTTATCTAATCTAGAGGTTTTATAAGAAAAACGTGAACTATGGAAAAACACCTTGAACTGATGGTTTGTGTTTTGCAGCTCCCACCTGTACACCGTTGAATCTCTTTGGGTTGGTTTCACCTTAACTTCATATTTTTTACCCATCTCCACTACCTTGGAAGATCCAAGATTACATGGGGTTAACATTACAGAAACAATGGGCATACATGCTTTACATTCTGTAGGAAGAAGGCTTGAATACAAACGAATTTAAATTAAACAAATTTAAATGAAACCATACACACATACAAAGTGTCTTTGTTCTAGCTCATGATCATCCGTAGAATTTAATGACATTTACACATATTTAGAATTCAAAAATTCTATTAATCATTCTATTATTCAAGATAAGTCGTGCTTGAAATTAATTAATTATGATCTTATAATTAATCAATTATTTATCTTGAAATCCTTTCAGAATTTATTTGAAAATCTTCTCATACATTTTTCTTGTACGGTGGCTTTGTAAATATAGAGGAAACCTAATTAAATTCTATTTATGGAAGGTACACGGTGTGTGGGATATATTACATAGCGTGTATTTGTTTTCAACCATTATCCAAAGTGCACACTGGGTGCATTGGCATGTTTTATGTAATTTGGAATTTTTGGAGTACATGACATGTAGATTATTCTAACACAATCTGTACTTCCTTGTTATGTAGTTACTATCCTGGAAATATCATGTACGTGGAAGATGGCTTGTCCTTGTACCAAGTTTCACCTGGGCCAGATCAGACTATATGGCGTATTGATTCAACATACATTCCGCGTATTCCGGTTTCCACTAGCCATTTAGTTCTGGTCAACATGGTGAATTAAATACTTAGGCATACTCAATTCACATGGTGTTGTTTGGAGGAGCAACACATATTCATTGAACCTAAGTACACGGCATGTAGTTTTCACTACATGCCTTTTATTCTTGTGTTTTACAAATAGAAAGAGTGGATCCTCCGAATGATGTCATCATTTTTAATTTAATCAAAATTAAAATTAAAAGTTAATTTCTATGACATGAACCAATAAATGATGGAGGAAGAACATATCCCATTCATTCAGTTTTATATAATAAATTATCAACAATTGAATCGAATATAAATACGTAAATTATATATGAAAATTAATTAACAATAATCAACATTGTGAGTCCCTCTGATAGCACTTGATGGTCCCATGCGCAGTAGAAGCTCGTTGGTGGATGTTCCCAATTGGCCTTTTGTTATTAGCAATGATAAATCTTGGATCAATACGACGATAAATGCTAGTCTCCATTGATAGCATCACAAAAATAGACAAACTAGATGAAAAGGCCATGAACCATAATGGAACGATTATGTGATGTTTATTATAATTAATCTAATAAATTGACAAGAAGTATATTTTGTAGAATTCTTTCTTCATTGATATTTCTAATCACATTCCGATGAGATTCGTCATTGTGTTAGAGAATCTAAGTGTAGAGTCCCTCTAGCGATGATCCACATGTGCACCATGTATCTCTTGATGTCGCCAATGGAATTTCTAGGTGCTAGCTTGGGTAATCCTTTTCTTGCATTATCCACCTTAGATCACCTTGATCTAATGGAGGTGGATCTCTATCGGTCTTGAGAGAATTCTTGGAGGAAGAAGTTATTGTGGTCTTTAGAGGAATTCTCCAAAACTTTTGTGCACATCAAATCTTTTTAAATGTGTTGGGGTTGTGAGGATATTTATAATCAGGTATGCGGTTATAGAGTTATGATTATTAATATATGCGTTATGCATTTTATTTCTTTTATTATATCTTTTTGAAAACCCCCATGTAAAATAATTAATTCTTTGATAAGTTCCCACGGTGATTATAATAAATATAATTCAATAAAACTATATTATATCTTCAAAATCCACACTGAAAAACTACACATCCTGTAATCATTAATACACGGTGTGTACATGTTTTCCATAAAACTACACGGCATGTAATCATTAATACATTGTATGTACTTGTTTTTATCATTTCCTTTCCTAAATGAAAACTACTAGACATGTAATCATTAATACATGATGTGTACTTATTTTCCATGAAAATTATATGGCATGTAATCATTAATACAAGACATATATATCTTTTTTTTATTCTTCTTCCATCATTAAAATGATTTATGCTTCCTTAAATAATTATGAAACCAGATATGGGGATAATATCTATTCCACTTTAAATACTTGGATACACATAGGGTGTGACCCTCTCGTCCTCTTTCTGATTAGCAATTTGAGGGATTGCCTAAAGTCCAACATTACTGTCTAGATACGGGTCAAGGCATCCAATAGAAAGAAGTTAATGCCTCACCAACCACTCACCTCATACGAATTCTTACCATGTAATTTAATCTCTTTGTCTCAATATATCATCAAGCGTGTTTCATGACAGTGTAATAAACATATATGCTTCAACATTCATTCTTTAACTTCCAGAAATAAACTCGTCGTGACACCATGGCCATAAAATTTTTTTGACAGTTCTATTTCAATAAAAAGGCTCGAGATATCTACTTCTATAAAAATGGAATGGAAAAATCCTTCATCAACATATCCATTAACAACATGTCACTCGTGACACCCAACGTACCCTACATCCCACTAACAATCTTTGTGACTTTTTCGTCAGCAAATCTAAGTTTGTGAGTCATAACATGAGTTAATTATAATCTTCCAGTCTATAGGCCACTACACACACTCGTAGATAGTAATGTCTGATGACACCAAGACATGTGGAGCATATATTGGTGTGTCTGTTCTCATAATCTCCTATCTTGGATATTACCAAGTGCGACCTCCATGAGATAGAGTCTTCTCTTCTTATGAGTACTCGCACATGAAGGTCTGTATACTATGTGTCCAATCATAGTATGAAATCCAACCGTGGAACTTTATTTAAGAATATTGTAATAGAATTTCGAGGTTCTCATCATAGTGGGGATCCGCCATGACCTTATCAATGCAGCAAATATTCCTATATATTATTATATTACAGTCATGCAGAACAATGATCAATATATAATTAGTGTACATTCATGTAATGAATGTACAAAATTGTTGGTTCTCATGACACCAACCATAACAATATTATGTATGGAATTTAGGTATGATAGTGTATATATTATTTGGGATTTTTTTGTGGGGTACCATTATGAAATATTGTTTTCATATTAAGTTACTATACATGGATATCATATTGGGTGATCCAAAATTAGTGATGATATTAAATATATGGTATGTTATTGGAAATTTACTGGTTTCACTATTTATTCCCTAAATAATTACTATACATTATCCACATTTACTTGAGTTGTTTTTGGGGTGATCTTACTATGTATATTTGTACCATAACCGCATTATTTATAAATATATATCTATATTTTATTTTTTTATATCGAGGTGGTTAATGGGTTTGAAATTATTAGAATATGGGGCATGTGATCAGTTTCAAGTTAACTACCATCAAATATGTTTTGGTATTTAATTTCTGAAGACCATTTTTGTGTATGACATCAGATTCATAACAGATTGGGGTTGGTATTATATTATTTAAATTTGTTACTATTTTATTTAATAAACCTGGTATTATGAAGATAATCCTACCCATATGTTTGTTTTTATATCGATACTATAAGTTGGAAACCCATGTATAATTACCGTTAATATATGGGGGTTACCCATATCTTTACTATCATCATAGAAGGAGATATATTGGATGTTTTTTTTGATAATAAATAATGTAAAATTCCATTATGATCAACAAATACCATTCGAATGACCATAACAGTACACAACTACCCCAAATCATAACTACACCCAAGTAAAACAAGATAATATTATAATATTTTGAATAATTACATATAAAATATCTTTATAACCTCATTTATTGGGGAATATTATATGTACACACCCCTATGTATATAAATAACTATACATATGATTTAACTTGTGATGTATATTGGTGGCTATATCTAGATAATAATTTATGAATTATTACCTCATGAGTATGATTTGTATCAGACATAAGACTACAAACGTTCTAATTTTAACACATCAACACCACACATAATTCCCCCTCATGATCCTTAATTTTGGAATAATCAATGTCCAAATTCTAATTTTTATCCTCCCACTGTTCAAATAAAATCCACACCTCAAAGAATAAATCAATAATACTTATTTTCATTATTATAAATCTATTAAAAATATACTATGAAAAGACACTACGTTTAATATTTTATGTATTTAAGATCACAAGAATATTCATCAAACCTAATTTTACTATGTTGATGGATTTATAATTGGATCCATTGCATCATCATTAGTACTATCCTATGATGTTTTTAAATCACAACTATCATTTTTTGAATGGGATAATTGTTTTAAAGTATTATTTTAGTCATTTATTAAGATAAAGCTTATGTGGTGTGTGAATTATCTCTCTTATTATCATAATATTGAACCATTTATCCCATTATTTTATAATCCCCCATATGTTTTGTAGTTAAAATCATTATACTAATAACGTTCTTTCTGTGTACAAATTTTTCAATAGTTTATAGGATCCAAAAATATTCTGTAGATGTGAATTGGTGATCATCTAATTATATGTTCCATAACCAAAAAACCTTTATCACTAATTAGGGAAAACAGATTTCTTATGGTTTTTTAGTTTGAAACATCATTAACATCAAATACGAAGAATTTGATCAATTTATTTATGAAATTTTACATAATAAGAAACATGTACAAAATTATAAAATGTATTTACTATGTTTAGAATTTAAAATTACTTATTTAATGCATTATGTAATTTATAATATGTAATCTAACACAATTAACTTACCATCATTGATAAGAATAGAAATAAATATTTAAGAGATTTTATGTGATAAAACATTATAACAACTAATATTATGTTATCCCACGCTATAATATACAATCATTGATAAAATATAATAATATCTGTATACATCCTTTAAAGGAAAAAAATACTATAGATAAACTAAAACTAATAATCACTTATTCACATAATGATAACTTATTTAGATACTGGGAGAAAAATGTTTCACAAAAATCAAAATACTCATCACTTATTCATTAAGATATCATGATAAAATATCAATTATTTGAACTTATTCAACATGATTAATCTCATAAATAGACTAAAAAAACTATTCGTTATTTTTTAATATATATTCTATATCACAATATTAATGTGTTTCAACATCAATATATGATTTAATGAAGATATATTATACATCACATTATTTTCAGGGGGTTTATGTATTTTTATTTCTCTATTACAACATGAAAATTAAATGAAAATGTTTTATCATATATATATACATTTTACTAACAAATTTCAGGAAAACATTTTTTATTAGTAATTAAAAATTCAAAAACTACTTCAACTTACAAAATTTTTAAAATCATTATATGTCATTAAATGAATATCCCCTATTTTATCAAACTTGATTTGATTTAGGAATGTGAGGAATCAAATTCATGTAGTACGGTATTCATGAATGTCTATATGATCAATGGAAACTCAAATTTAAATTCTCTAAGTAACATAGACATGGAATGTGTTACAATTTTATAAGGCTCTTCAACCATATTAACTTTAGATAACTCAAACACACATCAATATAATATAATTTATATTTTCTTCAAATGTAATGATCATTGTCATCTTGTTATTTTCATTCTCATATTGTACGCCATTTAATGTTTCATCCTAAAAACTAATTTAAATCTATATTTTTTAAAAAAAAATTATTTTTTTTCATAAGTGTTCAAATACTATTTCAAAATTACAGCTTTCCAGGACATAAATAGACATCCCAATGGAATAGATAGATTATAAAAACACTATATAGTATCCATGGCTTTGAAATTATTATTTCAAAATTTTTAAAATCAATTTTCATTTTGGATATTATAACATAACATGGTTTGGAATATAGTATATAATAAAATTTTCTACCATCATCCCAAAAAATATATATATAGCTCTTTTACTTCAATTCTTATTTAAAAAACATCCAAACATTTATATGGAATTCACATTATATTAAACATTAATATTCATTTAAATTTTTATTTCATTAATCTATTCATAAATGATTTAATAATGAAATAAATCACTAATGTTGCAATTCAAAAATAAAATCATCATCATAACATAAAAAAATTCACCTTTATTAAAATCATAATGGGGAATCATCACTAAAAAACATCTTTTAGTAAAAAAATATATATCTCATTTTAATTTTTATTAATCAATCATGAATCACTCAAAAACAAAATAATCATCCACTAGTCAATTTAATACTACATGTTAAATATCAATTATATATATAAGAATAATTAATAAAAAACTATATATTTCTATAAATGTAAGCCCAATTCACATCAAAATCGTCCAATTTATTTATCCTCTCCATTAACATGCTCAAAATAGTTCATTTAAATGTATTAAATACTTTTCAGGTATCTATACACAAAAAAGTCAATAAATTTCATAGAAAAAACAATTCACAAATACCATAAAAAATCAATTCTTCCAGCACATACCCACATCACATGTGAAGCTTTAAAATCAAATCATACTGATTTTAGAAATATATTCTCCCCATTTGATAATAATATAAAAAAACAAGTGAACGATTTGTTAGAATAAAATTCCATAGCCATGATAACATTGTGATTGGATTTATATTATCAATATGAATTGTTAAACCAATATTATGTAATGGGGTTTTATAACCATTTTTAATGTTTTCCATTTTAGAAACAAAATCCATCTTCAAAATATATTTTTCAAAAAGTTCCTTTATGAATTGGTACATTATATCAAAGTATGTTAATATAGAATTCAAAACTAAATTTAATAAGGAAACTAATATAATTATATTATTAGTTCTCATTGTAAATGGAATCTTCACTTCCAACTTGAGATTACATGTTTATGTTCATATCCACAAAAATTATTATGTTTTTTGTTGTTAACATCATTACCATCCTCTATTATACATGAATTAATAGAACATTCCCTTTTTGTGTTCCACCCTACACATCTATCTCCAAAGAAGAATAATCCACATAATGTAATAATCATGTTATCAAAAAATCTTTTACTATTCTCATTAGAAAATAATATTTTTTTAATATTCATTTCCAATTTCATTTTCAACAAAAACAAATTATTCTAACTTATTATAGAATTATCCCCAATACTATGAAATTAGATTCCTTATGTGATGTTTAATAATAGATGCATAGTTTCATGTAATATATAAAGAAAAATATTAATTTAATCCAAAAAACATAAACTGTTGATATGTTTTATAAAAAACATTTCATTAACCTATTTATTTAAATAAATTGTAAAAACTCTTGTTCATAATGATATTTGATTAGAAAATATCATTGTATTCTCTAAACCAAAACACTTATACCTTATTTGTCATAAATCTCCTACAATAAAAACATTTTGTCATCCCTTTGATAGATTTCAAGATGAAAGAAAAATTCCAACTCTAATAAATTTAATGTTCCAAATAAATTATTCATTTTAATTTTAATCACATCCTTTTCCTATAAAATAAAATTTTATGAGAAATTATAATTAAACAAAAATAAAACTTTTTAGTTTCATTTTATGTCGAGTTAATGATTAAATATTCTTTTTCAAAAACTAAAAAACTCCAAATATAACTTGTACTATAAATTTAATTCTATCATACTTATATTTTTTCATTTAAGAGGATTAGTCACCCTTAAAAAAATTTCATCCACCATCTAAATGTAATAATATTATGAGTTACTAAATGTACACTTACTATTCGAGCTCTCCATTCAGAAAGGACTAGTTGGAATTCATCTAAGAGATATTATGTCATATTTAGAGTAGTGATAGTAGAATACAATTTTATTTCCATCCTAGAATCTAATAAAATACCATTAAAATTATGTTAAATAATAATGAAATATCCATTGTATACCATCCTTTCATTGATCATTATTACACCACATTTTTCATTTAATGTGTCTCTAGACACTGAAATTGTTCCAATAAAAATACTTTTTTTATTCGTGAGGTATACAATATGAGGTGTTTTTCTTATCAATTTTATCTAATTTTTAATTATTTGTATAGAACCATTATTTATGGTCAATGAGTAAGTCACATCATATTGTTCGATTTAAAAATCAATCATGCATGTGATATTTTCCACCATGTTATCCTTGTTAAAAGATATGTTTATATTATTCATTCTTATATTGGTCATATATGTATTTTTTTAGAATTTAATGAACTATTTATTCGTATTATCTATCCCTAAACATGGTTGAATCTTCATTTTCACCAAGAACATCATATGAATAATTAATATTTTTATAATTCTGGGAATGTCAATCAGCAATTTGGGATAAATTTTCAACAATTCTTCAAAAAAATCATTAATATACACAACAATTAAATAATTCTTATAGAATTTCACTTTTTTTAAATAAAAAATATTTTGTGTTTCCTTGTTACATTATGGGTATATCCCATTTGGAAGATTATCAATGAAAATTCCATCAATATATCTTTACTAAAAAATTCATAGTTTATCCACAGATTTTGATATAAGAAGGGAACTAAAACATCACTAATTAATTCTATATTTCATCATTATTAATTAAAATATCATAAATATAAATGATCTAATTTTTCTATAAGTATTAATTTTCGATTTGAATAATTTTTCTCATTTCTTGACTCCTGGTGAACTATTTTGTTTTCATACTCCAAAAACATTGTATCATCATGGTTCACCGAAAATCTATTCTAAAATTCATAAAAATCAATTATTGGGGTTTAAGGTGTTTGAATATAATTTTATATTTCATGATTTAAATATACATTAAAAATTAAACATGTTTACTCAACTCCGTCATCTTTCCATACTATCTTCTAGAAGAAATAAATCACCTCCCCTACACTACTCAAGAAACTCATAATAATTCTCATGGAATGGGATTTTATTTTTAAAAAACATAATAAAATTAATTTCACTATGTTACTCAATAAATTAGATAAAAAAATTATATCCTTATATTCATTTCATTATCACTAGAATAAAAATATCCATGTAAATTAATATAATCAGATGATTATTTTGAATACCCAATATCTGATATGAAGTGTTGAAAAATATTTCCCTTCTAAAATATGTAAATATTATCATTACTCTCACTAATCTATTAATTATTGGAAAACTAGAACAATTTTTTTTTTCATATTTTTTATATTATTTGTTTAAATGTGTCCATGTCACTGATTTGATATCTAATTATATTCTATCATGTTAAATGTAAAAAAAATAACCTAGTTATACATGACACATTCCCTGAGTAGTCCCACCACATGTTGGAGAATTAGAAAAGATCCCCACAATTAACATTAATAATCAAAAAATAGAACATCCAATATACTATAATAGTGGATAATATTACATATACACAAGACATTCACCACAAACCATTCAACTAAACAACAATGTTACACATGAAAAGTAAAAAAAGTACAGTATTAATATAATTATCTTTCACAACTAATATGTCTCACAAAAAAGATAATGAAATATAATAGAATCTAGAAAATTAATTATACACATCCCCTTACATGAGTCCTACATAACTATATATACAAATTCCCAATAAAAAAATATATAATTATGAACAAATAATAGTAGTATTACACTAATGAATATATAAAAAAGTCAAATTATATGAAACTATAAGTTATAGATTTAAAAAACCCAGTTTATAATGATTTTTGAGAGTAGAATAATTTTGTAAAAGATCAATAATTTTTTGTAGAAAAATTTCAAATTCATATAAATGGGAAAAATAATATCTATATATAAGATAGAATGAAATAATAAATATAACCATTCATATTTATACAATAAGATCAACAAGTGAAACCCCACACAATAAATATACCAACATGTTTTAAAAATTATAAATTGGCTCTAAAATATGATAATATTTACTTATGCATGGGAAGGAACATTAATATTAGGATAAAATGATTCTTACTAATATTGAGTTCATTAACTATCTACCAATGTAACTAATGTGACCCATAGTGGAATCAGATACACTTCAAGGACAAATATATCTATTTTGGGATAAAAAAAGGTTCTCAATGTTCTTTATTTCCAAAAAACACATTTAAAACCCTGATCAAATTTTTTAAAACATTTTTATAGGAATGAAAAAAAGCACACTTGATTCAAAAAGATATGATAGAGTTATCATCACCTTTTTTTAATTTCATCGAATACATCTCTTGTATATATATACTTTTTAAGAAAATCACATTTTGAAAAACATTCATATCTTTGTAAAATTTAACTTTTATTTAAAATAATTTTTTTTCATAAATAGGACAATTTATATCATAATAATAACACGTAAATCAGGAGTTCTAACTTTGTAATAGGGGCCAAAACATCTAGAACTAGATACAAATTGTCACCTTCAAAAAAAATAATGGATTCATATAAATCTTTTCCTTATAAGAAATGATCCATAATATTCGACAATGATTTTCTATCAAACCATGTAGATACGAAAACCACATGCTAATAATGTTTGAATGAGATAAGGGGAATAAAGATCGAATTATTATCTCATAACACAAGAGAAAACCAGAAAAAAATATAAATACCCTGAACATATCGACCCTAAATGAAGTGAGGTCCTGAAGAATCTAATGAGAGATACCATTTGATAATTGGTTGAAGTATTGTTAGAGGATAAGAAAGACATATTGGATATTAAATATAAAATAAACCATTTGAAATTATGTAAATTACCATAATTATGTGGTTTCAATCGAGGACCATAGTTAAGAATTATGGTTTAAAAAACATTTCAACATCACTTTATAGACTCAAAAATTAAAAAAGTTAAGGTGCACGGTTATGTGCAATGTGATACATAGTTTGGAAAAAATGTTCTCATGTTGTGAGACAAATTTGTAAAAACACCCAAACAACAATAGTATTTCCTTGGTTATCCATGCAGTATAACTAGTAATTCTCAATATTTATAATTTCCATAGGATACTCATAGTTCCATAGAACATTTTTTTTGTTAAAAAATTTCCTATACAATTCACCTAGTATAATTTCTCAAAAAATACACTTTTTACCCATAACCCTTTACAACTAACACAATTAACCAATAAATAGACCATTATAAATCTAATGAATGCATATTACCATAAGGGTGTCACAATTGTCCACAATATAAAATCATTTTTTCCTAGAATGATCAATAGATTCTGTTGTAACAATAATAGATGGTCATTTTTTCCTTATAAATAATTCCAACTGACTTAGCTTGTGGATATCCCATATAAACTATCACTAAATATATGCAAGTAGAATTTTTTACCACGTAGTACCATATCTAGGATATCAATAACTATAAATGAATACTCTATAATAATGTTTTTTTCCCAAGATCAAAATCATTCCATTCAATGAAATAAGATGGGTTCTATAAATTACTGCTTATTGAGTAAAAAATAATTTTTTCATGATTTGACATAAATCCTGATAGAAATAACAACCAATAATCCAAATTTCAATGTAATTCCAGGATCCATGACATACCATCAAACCTTAGTGATAATTTACTTTTCTTACCTAATTCATGAGGTCCTATGAATGGTGTCGCTTTCAGAGTGACCCAATCACCATCATCAAATTTTAGTTAGAAAATATGACGATACAAATAGAATTTCTAATAATTATGACAAATCACTCACCTATTTCATATTAGCATCACATTATTCATCGTCTACTGAACAAGGATTAGTATAATAAGGGGTCCCTATCCTAAATACTTCTTGTGTAAGGTATATCTACATGTATTCTTATTCAATTCATTGAGGGATCCATTTCATTATAATTTTTATATCTATTTCTCCATGAAAATTTTACTAAATGTTGATTCCTTCACAAAAACCCACCAAAATGATGATCACACACACTTAGAGTGTAATGATAAAGATATAAATAGAACTACAAATATCTCTGTCCATATATAGATAAAATACCTTAATTAATTCTAAATGGGAATCTATCATCTCTTTCAAAACATTCCAAAACCAGAAATTAAATAGTGGGTCCACGTAAGAAATAACTAATGAGAGAGAACAAAAATTCATAAAGTAAACATTAACATACTGGTATATTAGGTTCTACACAATTATTTTCTCCTTGAAAAGGTATCAATGATTTATTTTTATAAATTGGTAAATGATCATGAAAATTGACTCCTTCCCACTAGGTGTTTATGGAAACAAATTGATGAATTCCATAGAAATACTATCCCAAATCCATACAATTATAGGAAATGGTTTCATAAAACCAATAGGTATCTATTTATCAACCTTATTTCCATAAAAATAAAATCATCATGAAATGAATCCCAAAATCAACAACATCATACCTAGACAATAATAACGATGTCATCAATCATGATATATCTTTTTAGTAATAGGGTGAGTGAACCAATAAGAAAAGTTTCCATAATCCATCAATTTATAAATCATATAAATAGGAACAACCAACAATTTATGTCATTGGAAAGAATCAACGATTCATAGAGACCAATCACATGAGGTCACCAAATCATTTAGGATTCTTATAAAGCATCAGAAATTATTTTCTATTACATTTTCAGGTAAAATGTAATACTAAAATGATTATGAAATATCCACAGAAGATAAAGAAACATTTATAAAAACCTCTTTCAAAATAAAGAAAATATTTTTAAAAAAATGATAGACAATAGTCATCTATTTATTTATTAATGTATATAGTTTAAAATTTTTTAGATCAATAAAAATATGCCACATTCTCTTTAATATGAGTATTAAAAATATCAAAACCAAATGTATTAACATACTCAACCTAAAATATATTTCAAAACATTAGATATTTCTAAGTTAAAATTTTAATTCTGGGTCTTATTATTATAATATACTATAAAGCAAACCACAATTTGATACATTATTCCACCAATGATTTTATAGAAAGTTTAATACAATTAATCATCTTGTTCACGATTAAAAACTAATCCTAATAAAAAAATAGTTCCAAATGGGTGAAATTTTTAAAAAAATTGTTTTTATTTCATAAAAACATTTCATATTCACATAAACGGGGAATATAAAAATTATGTGTATGAAAGACTGAAATAATAAGTAAAACCACCCTTAAATACACCATTTTATAAAAAGGTGATATGAAAAATTGGAAATATACCCTCTTATATAAAACAATGAACAAATAGGATCTAGCCTATGGTAATACCTCCTCTGCCATGTGAATGAAAACTAAGCGTCAAAAAATGTAGATCCTATGGGTATATAGTCTAGATATAGTCTCTCGATATCACAAAATTATCCCCTAGTTGAATAAAACTCACACACACACGAAGGTTTCAATTGATTATTTCCCAATTCACATAAGGTTCCCAATTATGTATATTTTAAAAACCAGTTTTTGAATATCATTATAAAAATTTATAAAATAAATTTAAATGGAATAAAAACAACTCCCTTTCTTGAAAACCCACTTTCTATTTCAGATAACATTTGGGGAATTTCTGTAAAGACTTGGTGTGCATAAATCCAATTTTAATGTTTTAACCTATTTAAACAAATGAATCTCTTGAAACAATTTATCATGAGTTTCAAATAAAAAAATTAATAAATATTATTAAACTAATTACCAAGAAAATAATGTAATTCATTATTTAGAGCCATTATATAGATACAGTAACAATATTAAACGGGAAAAATAGTCTCTTTAATGAAAAATTATTTGAAATAAGTAGATCGTGTCCTCAAAATGCTAGATGAATAATGAAAATTGAAAAATCATTATCAAAATATTTAGATGATACAACTAGAACCCAAAGAAGTTCCAACAAGAATATGGGATATGATATCTTGCAAGGATCTTTGTAGAATGAAAACGTGAAAAAAAGAATATACCTATGAAATATTTATAAGTAATTAAGGGAAATAATCATAAATCCAAGGGTAGTGACCTCTAGATAATTAGGGTATTTTTACTTTGAGTCTAAGAGGGATTATGGTAATTAAATATGAAAACAACCAGGAGAAAATATGAAAATTAAGACATTTATAAAGTTTAGATACAGACCTGAGATTTCACTTTATGGTTTGACAAACCATTATATAATCCTTAGATACAATTTTCCCTTGAAAATTGGAGTCACATTATAACATGCTAAATACAATATATTTTTAAAAAAATAGCCCAAATCCATAACATACTTATAAAGAAACACATAAACAACTAAATAGTTTACATGGTGAGATTCATGTGTTGACTCGTCATACTAAAACAATGTAAGAGACATTAGATCCTAACAATTTCGTATCGCTTGGTTAGTAAAAACCATTTACCTAAACCATGAATACCACATACTTTCTGAAAAAATATGTTTTCTACCACCAACCCATGAGAATATTTAGAATGAACCAAATACTAAACCAAGTTAAAAAAACATATATGATATATGGACAGAATAAACCCAAATCTCATTTATTTTATACTTATAATTAAAGAATTAATATTTCCCTTTTTCAATATCCAGTAATAATAATTAGGTTACAATTTTTCATCTTCTCTGTAATTTTTTCCCTTCAAAAAATAAAATTATTTAATTCCATTCCATGTTGAGGTATGAATACAATGTTTTGAATAAACATTTGATGATAAATATTTTTCCTATATTTTATTATGCACTCCCTAATCTCATATTTTTGTCACTTTCATTGAGACTGTATTCCCATTTTATAATAGTTTTGGGTATTATAAAATTGTCTATATTTTATCATACTAAAGGATCACTCCATTATTCATGTATCTTAACCCAAAAATCCCAAATGATCATCCCACAAAATACCTAGACCTATCCATAGACTTTTTAGACACAATAAGGATGTTATGGCCATCTAAAACATTCATTACTCAAAGGTTAATCCTTATTGAGAATGAAGATAAACCAATTAGTGAGGTATATATATAATCTCTCCTTTCATATTTATATTTCTTTATGTGAATTTAATCTTCCAATAAATATAATTAAAAATATTAAAATTATATAAATAGAATCATTATTTTAATTTCATTTTCTTATAATGATGGTAAGATATTTATCTAACTCTCCATTTTTAATAAGGAAAATGAAACAATCAATTTTTCCTTAAATGAACGACCATCCCCAAAAACCAAAAATTTTAATTTTCCTTTACTTCCATAAAAGGATTGTGAAAAATAGAATTATATATATATATGATATTTATTTCATATTTTCTAATTTGAAATGATAAACCAGATTACCCACCTTACCCATTCAGTAGAAAATTAAATCATTGTCCATGCATACATGTGGATCACCACCTCCATGGAACAATAAATATCCCTTTTTAATTAATCATTGCCATAAATGGATCATAATTATAATGGGGAAAAGGGATAATTATTATGGTTAAAAAAATTATGATTTTATAAATGAAAATCAAAAAATTATTGAGAAATAAATTAGGATAAATCCAATGGTCTAAAATAAAATTCTACGGGAAAGAATTGTTTTCATGTTATTATGTAATAACATTTTATCGATCAACATATTATTATATATATTTAAAATTATAATAATTTAAAATAATAAACATTAAATATTATCATTTTGATTTAGGTATAATGATTTCCCAAGTATATAACTTCATAATCAACCATTAATTATAATATGTTATTGTTTGGGTTATATTAACCACCTAATTAACCTATGATATAAATTTATGACAAGGATAAATATAGAAATTTAATTTCAAGAAATATATGACTTATTCAATAATGTTTTATTTTTTTTTTTTAATATCAACCTAAAAATTTGAATCATTATTTATTTATACAACCTTTATTATCTATGAATCATAGAAATAAGTTCATTTAGAAATTAATCATTATGGTTCATAACCAAAATACTCATAGAAGGAAATTATAAAATTATAAAATATAATAATTTATTAAATATGTTATTTTTTTAATATGGTAATAATGATGTTTGTGATAAGAAATAAGATCAAAAAAATTATTTTGAAACTAGTTCACCATGATCAATATTACTCGCTCTTGATAGTGAAAATATATAATTGAAAAAAAATATTAATATATTTAATAATTGTAAATTAACTTACATAAAGTTTTGAAGATGAATAATTTTCTAACAATTGGTGATTAATATGGTTAATTATTTCATATGGGTAGTTAATGTGTGATCAGCTAAGAGAGAATTCAAGGAATGTTTTTCCTGGTACCATTTTCATATCGATGAGACATATGTGATATTTTTCACCATCAATTATTTTTCGGTGTGTTAAATTTACTTGTGCAATAAAGTAAATTAAATATATTTCTTTTCATGATACTTGAATTTAAATTTCCAATCAACCCTCTTAATCATTCATTAAAATCATTTTACGTGTTCATCGAAACTTAATTATAATTATCTTAGTTATTATTACTATTCATGAAATTATTTCATATAAGTTGGTTAAATTATATCATTTTATAGAATTATATGTTCTATTATCTGTATTTTATATTCATTTAAATTTTATTCACATATAACCATTCTAAATTCAACTTTCTTCATGAATTATAACTTCCTCCATGTATTTTGTTAACTCAAATTTTCATTTATAATTGAAAATATAATTCCCTAATTAAAAATATTCTGTTTGTGATAAATTTATCTAGTTTCTATTTTCTAAGTTATTTCATCTTTATTTTTAGGTGAAACGGTTTTTAATCTAAAATATTATTTATCATTGAATCGATTTTTTTATAACTGTTAAACATTTGAAAGGAAAAATATCATCCAATTTAAACATATGTTTTCCACAATTTCTAATGTAATTATATTATGAATTTTCTTATTTATTTATATCAAAACCCCAAAATGTGTTTTCTTATTTTTCACCCATATTTCCAATATTATCTTTAAAAATTAGTGTTTTACTAACCATTATCAAAGTTGGGTTTTAAGCCATGGAATTTTAAAATATCCAATATTTCTTTGTATCCATTCAATATTTAATATTTTATCTTCCAGTCCATTTTTTATAAACTTATTTTATTTTAAGGATCTATTAATAAGGTTTATTTTCTTCAAGTAAACTGTTTATAATGTTTTTTCATTAATAACATTATATATGATATACTGGAATTGTTTCTTTGGGTTTTTTATTTTTTGGTATCAATTTTTTATATTCTATGGAAAAATCTAGAAATGTTGTGAAACCCATTATTCCTTCATGGGTTCTTGATTATGTTTTTAATGAATTATTTTTCAAGAGGAACCATATGTATGGATGGTAGATGCATGGGGTCCAATATATCTCTTCAAATTATTAGAAATTTTTTATATATCTATAGCTTCAATGGGTACATGGGAATACTTATCACTTGAAATAGGTCACACTATAGGATTCATCAATGATAATAGGTACATGAGAAGATTTTTCCAAATAGTGATGTTTATTCTCAAGTAGCTATACAAAAATTATGAAAGAACGATACAATAGATTATACTTATACCAAATTCTAAATAAAATGAAAAAATAGTTACTACAAGAATCATGAGAATATGCTCAGTCCTCTACTCCCAAAATCCTTCAATATGTCAATAATCAAGCATTGAAATCGGGATACATCCCATTTTTTGTACCTACAACCTTTAAGCCTTCTCTGGTACCAAAGGCAAACCAATCTGGGTATGAGTTATAATTAGAAGGCTACATGCAATGGTGTCTAGATCAATCCATTTAGTGCAATTTGAAATGTATATTGTCCCATAAATAAATAATGAATCATATAATTAAATAAATAAATACAACATATTGGGTTCTATATGGGACACTTTTCTAACTTTACATACTTCAGTCGAGTCCTAGTGTGTCTGAGATATGAATTTAGTCACATATAAATTGATTAGTATAACATACAATGATATGGACTATCCCCATGCCTATGATTCCTCTTGATGGACGCATCCCTGAATTTCAAATTTCTGAATATTAATAAATAATTAATTCAATCATTTAATTTTAGATTATACCCCTTGATCCCCTCCAAGGATTCCTTGATGGGACTCCAAGTATTTCTCTAGGGGTCTGTACGTGAGAAATTCTATAAGAGTTCTTCAGAGGTGACTCGCATAAGAAATCCAATTTTCACTCCATGTATAGTGTGATAACATGAAAAACATACTTTTTATTCAATAAATGGTTTCATACATTGGTTTATGGGTATCTATTGTGTCATGGTAGAATCATCAAGCCACCGATCCTATCCACAGGGTCTCCCATAGGTAATTAGTGTCTCTCATCAAGAGGTAAAAAAGAAAATGAACGATGATCCCCTCACAAGAATGTCAATTGTATCCCAAATTCATTTTCAATTAATTATTGAATTATCTTAAAATTGATGATCTAGTGAATTGATACCTTAAATCAAACCCCATTTAATCCCATATGGTATAAGTTATATGTCTAATTTGTTTAGCAAAATGACACCATTAACAGCATGCATTTATAATTTTATTCAATTGGTTGGACATGGAGTTTAATCGAGACATCCATTTATTGATTAATGTATATGAATTAAATCACATATCATCATTAAATTTAATTTAATTTATCAATTCAAGGAATCTACTACAGGTAAACATGCATCAAGTTATTTTTCATTAATTAAAATAGTAGAAAATAGGCTATCAATGAGTTTCACTTGAATAGTTGTGGTTTAGGTCATGGTGATCGTCCTATGGGGTGACTCCCTACTCAAGACGATCAAAATGCGCATGGAAAACATCTAAAATGAATTTATTTAGAAAATTAAAGGCATCATCAAAAGATTCCATATTTCTGAACAATGCTGTATATAATAAAATACAATGTAACAAGTGAAATTAACCTAGACCACATTCTATATCCCCACAATACTTCCATAACATAGATCCAACCTTTTATTGGAGTTATATCAATAGTTATTGGATGAATATTATAATTCCTTGAATATGAGGGAAATGATATTGCACATAAATAAAATAATATAGGAGAAGATAATCTATAAAAAATAGGAATATTATTTTAGATCTTACATCAATCTTTCCAATTCCTATGAGGGAAAAGGATTTGGATGTCTAATGAGGGAAATATAAAATTTCCTAGGAGGAGAGGAGGAGGAGGCTCACATGGATAATGAAGGAGAAAATGCGGGTAGATAAATGGGTTTATGGGTTTTTGAAAATTTTAATGGAAAAATATTAAAAAATACCACAAAGAAAGTATCACATGGTTTTACTTCATAGCATTCCAAACAATGATCAAAATGTGATTTAGTCCATTATACAAGGATGACCCTCACATGGTTGAGGTGTATGGTTATGTTAATAATGTACAATCCCTGAAAAAATCCACTATCCAAGATGCATGTAAACCTTGAATGTGTGTTTTACTGGGCTCACATGGTTGTGGAAAATTGGTGTGGACCCCATAATCTAATTGTCATAAGCTGAATATTATGTCAAACCATGTAGGATTGGTGGCACAGTATCTTCTAACCATCTAACCTAGTACGCCACTTCAAATTTCCAGGCTTTGGGTTTTGTACAGGACCAGAATACTACCAAGACCTCCATTAATCCTACTGAAATCATTTAAATTGACATTGAAAAGGATTAAACATGAAAATAACATTCTTACCATTTGGAAAAGTGGGTACATTATAATAAAATTTTATTATATTTAAATGGACGATGATGAATGTTTTGATGACTACTTTACAAAAGTAAATGAAAATTTTAGAAGCATCAATGGTTTTGGTGAGAAGCAAAATGATTAATCTATTTTGAATAATATGATGATAATAATTCTTGATAGATTTGATTCAATTTTTTATAATAATTATCTAAAATATATATTAGTGGATGAACTCAATTAAATTTTTATATGAATTGAAATGATTAAAACATCAGTTTTTAAGATAAAAGAAATAAGATTATATGGTTTTTAATATATGATAATAGGAAAACATGATTTTAAGAGAAAATAGAATGAATTTATTATAAGGATGAGTAATTTTAAGATGACTGTTAAAAAATGAAGTCCTCATTTACATGAAATATAATAAAGTCTTAAATGAAAAAGAAAAGAATCCACTAAAGTTCTCCCACATTCATTGGTTTTGATATTTTTTATATGATGGTCCAAATAATAAATCCATTGTCCCCAAATCTATTGAAGAATAATTTTACATAATAAAAATTTTATGAAATAAAAAATATGTCACTATGAGAGTAAAAAAATATGTACTTATATTAAAATTAAAGGTATATGATGAGGTAAGAAATTAATGAATCTTTATCATTAGAAAATGGGACATAATTTAAACAACCCTCCAGAAATAATATGTGTTTTATTGGAAAAAATAGTAAAATATACATTATAAGTTGAGTAATGTGAGTAGATAATTGAGTCAGAATTTTTTTTCAATGATAATCTAGTAGATACTCTTGATAACAAAATGAAGATCATAAAATGGAAAATTGAATAGATAATGGAAGATAAATAATGTGGCTAGAATGAAGTGACACATATGAATGGGATAAGGGAATATGCAATGAATGTGGTTGATATTTAAAGAAAACTACAATATTATGAAGATAATTCACATATAAGATAAGAATTAACAAAATATGATTTTATATTTTTTGAAAATAACAAACAAAATAGGTTGTAGATAGATGAACATGATATCATGGCGAATGATCCAGATGAAAAATGTACCAAGAAATAAGAATAATTATCTGAGACACATTCTATGTGTTCTTTATTAGAATGTATGAAGAAAATATGAATGAGTTTTTCATTAAAGATGATAATATTAAGAGTGATTATAAAATAGATTCTAAGAATAAGGTTCGAAATAAATAGGTTGTTTTTATTTCAGATAATGCATGCCCGAGAGACATTATCAGAACTAGATAAAAAAAGAGAAAACATATTTCCAAAAAAATACTTGACTAATTCATCATGAAGGATTTATCCAATGAAGAAACATTAAAAAAATATTAAAATATTAAAAAGAATTTGGAATCTTAATTTTTATAAATCTATGAGAGCATGGTTAGGAGGCTTTTGTGGGTTCTTGGGAGTGTTTGTTTAATAATATTATTCATTTTCATAAACAATTTACTAAAAATAATGACACATGAATAAAGAGGTATCAGTGATGAATAAATGATATCATATTATCATAAAGAGAGGTCTATTACCAAGAAACCATCCAATCATCAAAAATAGAGCAAATCTACATGCCTCATTTTTTTGTGAATGATGTGGTCAAGAAGGTCACAATGTTGATAAATGTAGTTTTTTATCACTAAGTAAAATCTATAAAATTTTGTTATAATGTGGGTAAAATTTGTAAAGGAATAAATATTCACAATTGTATTTTGTTAGAAACTAAAAAAATTTGAACATCAAAAATCAATGTTTGGGTTTATAGGTCTGACCAAATGTGCTAAGGATAAATAAAATATGAAATATTAAAAAAATTGTGAGGGAAAAGGAAAAAATGTGACAATAGTTGAAAAAGATATATTAGATAAGAATTCATCCAAATTTGATGAGATAAAAATCACTAACTATGAAATGTATGAAAAAACATGCTAAGAAATAAGATATTATATGAAAATTATTCCATCCCATGAATAAATAATAAAGATCATATGGAATGTAAAAATCATTAAATTTTATACTAAAATTTAAATTACATCTACATTAGAATTATCAGCTGATTTTGAATGATCCTTCACACCATCCATGGAATCTAAGAAGAATACATCCATATTGATAGGAATATCCCAGTCTAAATGTTATTTTGGGGAAATGAATTGGTCCCTCATTATTCCCTTGTATATGAATTATTTTGTACAAACATTCAAGGAATTTTTGTATATGGATTCAAATCTATAGTGAAATCATTTATTATATAAAGCTATTAAATTTTCTATACTTATTCTATGTGAAACATCCCAAACGATTTATAAAATTGGAAGATGAGGTATGCCAATAAGAGTTTCATCCCTGGTTATTATTTGTATTAGTCATAACTATTAATAAGGAGTAATTTATTTATTTGAGGATGAGATACAGGGGGAGATATACATTTTTCACCTGAATATTCTAAAGTGTTAGTTGAATTATGTCCATGATTTATCATTTAACTGATAAATATGATTATCTACAGTCACTATAATGAGTATTGAGAATTTATATGCATGATTTCACATACATGGTTTTTTATGGATTTCATACAAATTATTGGTTGTATCTCCATTTATTTCTAAATTGGGTTGTCCTATGTAGACTTGGATTTTTTCAACTAATGGTTCATTGTTATGTGAACAATGTGAGATCCCTCCTCTCATAGAAGAGATCGTTAAATTATCATATGAGGGAGAGAAAATGTTTTTTTTTTCAAATATAGATTTGAGAAGACCCCATTTTCCTCTTTATTTAATTTAAATAATGTAGAGGAAAATATTGAATTTATAAATTGATAAAGTATCATAATGAAATAAAAAGTGGGAGATTAATTAGAACATGTTCAAGATTGATGAATGAATTTTGGGGTTTTTTTAATATATCATAATTTCAATTTATGTAAATGAATTTTATAAAGAGTTGAGAACTGTTGAAGTGGATATTCCTCGATAATTCTTATAGATTAATCTTATGGAATTGGTTGTCGTGTGTGGACAATTATAATTGGTATAAATATAATGATTTTTTATGTTGTCTCAAAATTGATTACAATATGTGCTAAAGAGTTTGAACTTTGTATACAAAAAGTGAATACAGTGAAAAAAATAATTTTCAGAATTATTTGAATATGAAATGATATTTTTTATGTCAATGAAATATTATTTGAGTAAAATAATGTATAAGAAGAAATTAATGTGACTAATTTATAGAATAGGATAGTTAAATGATAAGAATATTGGATTGGATTTTTATTTCCGAAGGCTTTGGATTTTCAATTAATTCTAATCATATTTCTAAGTATAATTGTTTTATTTTTAAAAAACATTATGCTAACTACTGGTCTAGCCTCATCTGGGCTAATCCTAGCCTTATGGTGGCACAAGTGTGAGCCGGTAGTAGGCCACTTTTTAGGTCTTATAGAATGAACACTCTTAGTGTGGCCAACAAACCTGCTAGGACAAAGCATGAGTGGTAGTCTTTGTAGGTGGTATAAGTGTCGATCCTCATTTATTAATAGGGAAATTATTAGCAAATGATTATGTATAAAGAATAGAAAAACCAAATGTCGACTTCAATGTGGGATAGAAAGAAACTAGGTATTGTTGCCACCTCTTAAAAGGATGCAAATAACGGCCACTATCTTATTGAAAAAATCCACACCATTCGATTTCACACTTCTCGGGGTGTCAAATTTTTAGATCTTATTAAAACATCCCATGTACAAGCCTTATGAAGAATTTTTTTTATAGAATTGAGGAACTGTGTATGAATTTGAACACCATGTGAGATCATCCACGGTGCATTGGAAGTTTGAAAATTGGCCATGTATAAATTTCAAAAAGAAAATATTATTAGAAGAGTGATTATTGAGGATTATTTTTGCATGATTTTTCAACCAAATAACCAACAATAATCTTAAATCATGTGTGGTGAGATTCAAAAAATGTGATTTTATTCACAAACACAATAGTAGAGTTTTTGAACCACATGAGTATCTATTTATTTTGAATGAAGAATTATAATGTTAATGATTCAATGAGATTAAGTTATTATGACAATTGAGGTAGTGAAGGATAAGATAATATTAGTAGAAAATCTATTATTTACATAGATATCACATGAGATTAAGAATCCATGTAAACTAGTAAATGAGAATGGATTTGAACATACAATTTGGACACCATGATATGATAAAGATGTTGATATATAGACAAACATGAATTTTTTGGTGATGTAATTTAGAAAGAGAGAATATTTTTGTTTAATCATGACATTTCCATGCGGTCATGCAGGCAATGTATTTAATATTCAATGATATGTTCCATTCATTAAGTGATTTTCTGTGAGTGTTTGCGGAAAAAAATTGACCCATGATTATCCAAAAACGACATGGTTTGTTCATGATGCTTTGTGGAGAAAATATATTGTATGGATATATTTTAAAATACATAAATGTAAGGGAAAAATAGGTGTGTGGTAGTGCATAGAACACAATAATAGAAGAAAAATTAATGAATGCATAGATTTTACGGGGTTAAGAAGGTTTTCCTACATCCATGGGTGATAGGTGATAATTACTTATTACTCTCTCCAGATCACGTCAGAGGATCCCAAAATTATAGTCCTTAAAAATCATAGGATTTAATCCTATTATATACAGGAATCAAAAAAACTATGTCCTCTTTATGTTTTGTGGGTAGTTAATCTACCCACGATTGTTCTTCCTTTCCATGGGTTGCAATCCACCTTGACTACCCACCAAAGGAGACCTCTCCTATAGTCAAATATTGTGCATCCACTATATCAGTTGGGTTGGATTTTACCCAAATATTTTTTTTCCTTATTTTAATTCCCATAAATCACTCCCTTTTTATGATTGTCCCCTAAAAATATCCCCCGCATGACCAATATGGGGTAGAAGCTAGACCAGTAGTCTCCAAGTATGTTGTAAAAACATCATCAGAAGATTAAACACACTTCTTCATGATAGACAACATGACACTTCCACTATAATAAATCGATTTTCAGTTGATTTTGTTCCCCATCAAATGATAAAAACCATGCGACTCTTTCCCTGTAAGCATAATTGCATCCTCATGTGAGAATTTAAAAACTCAACCTATTATGGAAATATTTTACCATTTTTCATTGAGCCTACATAATGATAATAGGTTTCATCTCATTCTCCGAAGGAATTTCTCATCAGCCAGTTTACATACTCCCCCATCAGGTGTCTTCTATTTCACCATCCAAATTCCACCAAACTCATATTTTGACCTATACCAAGTCTCAATAATTCTCAAACCTAATAAAAAGTTTGAAATGCACCTTTGGTCATACTAATGTGTACCGAGCACCCATAATCCAAAAACCATCCATCTTCCTTTGAATTTTGAGCATGATTTTTATTTATTTTTAAAATTCGACATTCCTACTTCATGTGGCCGTATCATTTGTAGTAATGACACTGCACCTCCCCCTACTCGATTCTCCCATATGAGTGAGAGCTTCTAGTTGTGACGCTGACTGAATCTTCTTATTATAATTCTATGTCGTTCTCAACATTCTCTTCATCTTTCCCTTTCCGAGCAACATAATATTTGTGATCTAGATATTCTCTTTAATAATGACTCTTTTTCTTACACCTGATACACATGATTTTTATAGAATCACATCCCCTCAATTTTGGCTTCAATTCACTACATTCTGATTTTTTATATCATCTCCACACATGTTAATCTTCGTGCATCACAATGATTTTTTCACTTGAATGTGTTTTAGGTCTTTAGAATGCCTCTAAATCATGATGCAATTTCATCACAATGTCCAATATCATCGTTTCCTTTCCCATGAGAAATGAAGTCACAAGTTAGTTAATTCTTCTTGGACGAGATGAAAAAAATCAAATGTTCTTTGTCTTTACCTTCAAACTATACCTCTATCTCTAATAATTGCATTAGGATCATGTTGAATTAATTGGATTGATACAAAAAATTTGTTCCCTCATCCATCTTCAATTGCTACAATTTATTCATTATAAATAATTTTTGGTGAGCTAATTCACCATATATCCCTACTCCAACTTCTTCTGGATCTTCCATAGTGAGGTCTCTTCCAAAACTGATTATTTTATGTTATAATCCACACATTGTCGAATTGATCTAGAATCCCGCATCTTGAGCTATTTTCAATCATCGTTACTAGTTATATCATGATTTTCTATAATCAATTCTCTAACCATTCCTAGCATCACAATAATTCCATTCACTTTTATTTTCAATAATCAAAAATTTTCATGACCATCAAACTTCTCGATATCTAATTTTGGCAGTGCACGGCTACTATCCATTGTCAATGTTGCAAAATGCAATTACCACCAATAATTTAGTACCCTTATGGAAACACATGATATAGTGAGATATTTGAACAAATAACAATAATAATATGTCAGAAATGGTCAAAATAGGGGGAATCAATGCTTAGATCATCAAAATAGAACACTAATTAAATAAGGAATGACCAAAATAGTTTCAATGGGTGACATCATCCAATAATGTGGTGATGATGTGGAACTGATGGGGAATAATAAAGAAACTATTGAAAACATGATTAATATTTCAATGGAACAAAAATTGTACCTTCTTCTCTAAAAAGTGGGTACAATAGAATATTTGTACGACCGGAACATTGACAGAGCCTAAAGAGATCGTTTCACCTTGGTTTTTTACACTTGCAGTGCTATTGGAATCATCTCATCACCAACTTCATAAATCTAGCCTCAGATAAATTTCTGACCATCATTAATTTTCTGGTATCCTAAAAACATGTATCTTCTCCATTGGATCAAAATCCCTCACCTCTGATACGACTTTTAAAGGCTGTGGAGGAGTTTGGTTGTGAAATATAGACATGAAAAAAAGAAAAAATGAAGACCACCTAGATTTTACATGGTTCAGTAGGTTTTACAATGTCCATGAGAGAAGGGGGACGATTCAATATTACACTCTCTAGATCTCATCAGAGGATCAAAAAATTAATCTCCTCACAAATCATGGGATTTAATCTCGTTATATAGTGGAAGAGAAAAAACTAATTTCCCCTTTGGTTTGGTGGTTAGATCATATACCCATTAATGTTCTTCCTTATCACTGCCTGATTTCTACCTTGAATTCCTATAAAGGGATACCTCTCTCATAGCTGACAGTTGTGCATCCATTGTATCAGTTGGGTTGGCTACCAATCAAGGATGTTTTTCCTATATACATTTCTCTTAAATCTCAACATAATTAACAGTGGACCACATGATAAATTATTCTATAAGAATGATATTAATTATTTATAATCCACCTAGAAAATTATATTCTATTCAGACATGATATTTAGAGGTACATGTGAAAGTGATGCCCTTTTTGAAAAAAAATACCTCTTCATGAACCTATGGATTTAATCCACTTATCCCAGTGTAAAAAACAATCAAGTGATAAACCGATTGAATAACCCTTTAAGTGATTCTTAAAAAAAATCTATTTCTTTACTAATGATATGTGATATGAGTGTGGGATGATGTTCAATGGCTAATAGTTTCTATGAAATTGATATGTTTCTAATAGGTTGATATTAATACAATAAAGAAATAATGTCTTTCACAGATAGAATGCCGAAGTATATGTGATTCCATAAATCAATTAATGAAGAAAAATATTTTTTTGATTAAATTCCACCAAATGATAAAAAGATTATTCATTAATTATTTAATGATCATAAAGTTAATTTTTCATATTATTTAAAATGAATATATTTGTTTCTAATGCTCAGAATAATATTAGAATAATGGTTATCTGATTAGACTCTGTTTCGGTATTGAAAGTGATTGAGTTATAGATATTGGGAAAGATCATTATTGTAAATAAATATTTTTTAAGAAGTTTTTGGCAAAAATTTCACATATTAATTGATGTCAATAATTCATCATCAATAGAAGGAATCATCTGGAGAATTTATTTCCCTTAGGAAACTGATTGGATGCAGTTGATCAGAATTGATTGGGAAATAATAATAGACTCAACCCGCAGTTATAGAAGATAGTTGAAGAAAATTTTATGTTTTTAACTCTCTAATGTGGATTATGGAGAAGTTATTTCATTTTTGAATCAAGAGAAAAAAATATCTGGTATAAATATTGGAAAGGCCAGTGTGGATTCTGTTAACACAGTGGGATGTAATATAAGTAACCTCTTATGTGGATTTAGGAGATATACATTGTCACTCTCTATTGACCATTGTAAATTATTATAATATTATTGTGGGGAATCCATGTTAGGGAGAATATCTAACATGAAAAATAGTATGACTTTGTATCAAAACATGTTTATCCATGTGTTATGTGCCTTTATATTTTCAACATTATTCGAGTTACATTTTAGATACATAAAAAGTCCTCATTAACGTATAAACCAACCATATAAGTTTAATTGAAATGAAACAAATTATAAAAATAATGGGATCACTAATTCACACAGTGCTCCTCTCAGTGATCTATCACTGATTTAGGAACTTCAACATCACCATAAAAAACTGCTCATTTCTAATTCCAAGAATTTGGTGTTTATTATTTTAATGGATATGGTTACTTTGATTCCTTGTACTTCATCATCCATTTTTCCTCCTTGGAATTGCCTTTTTGAATCGAATAGTTTAGAAAACTAAAAATGGTAATCTTTAAATTTTATATCATTTCAGCTTAGCTATAAGTACAAATTTATCTAAAACTTTTCTCTATTTCCATGTGCAAGGAATCATACATAAGAATGATATAATATTTAGCATTACTTAAGAGTTCACTTTTATGTTTTCTTTAGGTTCTTCACAGATAGTGGTTTTGTATAATCATGTCATAATTTTTACCTAAACATCATATATATAATAATTTGGACACCTCTACTCATTATATTGTTTTCCAATTAAATTAATATTTTAAAATAAACATAATTTCTATTCATGAGAAATCTTTATAACTATCAACTTGACTTCTTTATTTTCCCTTACCCATCAACAAAACCTATGAAAAAGAATTTTAGAAAATTTGATGTGAATTAAAAATCCAAGATGGGGTCATATAAAATTAAGAAATAAATAAAAATTTTATTCTATTAATACTTACATGAAATTACTTTTTAATAAAATATACGGGGATTAAAAAAATTCTTATCTAAGAAATAAGCATCTCTTTAATGAGATTTTCTTAAAACATTTCTTATGAAATATTTAAAAAATAAAATAAAACTCATATAGGATTCCTTGATGGGTAGAAAATATCAAAAACAACATTTTCATATATTTATACTTTCTATCCATAAAAATGTTCGATATACATTCCATTAAAGATAATATCATTATCATATACTGAGAAATGATAATATTTTAAAAAAATAATTTAATTAATAAATAAATCCTCTACATAATTTAAAAAACCATTTTATATTGTACTCTTAAAAATTCAACAACTATACTGTAAAATTCTATACACAATATATTGAAAAGCTACCATATTACCACATACCATTGATTTATAATAGAACCACCCATCCATGTATAATAATGTGAACACTAATCCTTGGTTCACAATAGAATCCCATGTCCTTGGTTAATAACAGAACCAAATTTTATTCTAATAATTTTTATAAAATATAACATAACCTTAAAAATATGAAATATTTCATTTTCTTCATTATACTTATAAACATATTTATTTACACCACTAAAAATTGATTTTATTAATATATCTAATATATTTAAAATCCCTTATGAAATATCAAGAACATATGGAAGGATGGTTATTATTTTAATAAAACAAAAAATATTGTAATGGAATCCGAAATTAAAATAGTGGGTATTGTGTTAGGAATTTTTTTTCTAAAATACATTAAAATATTACATTCCTTTTTTAGTTTTATAAACAAACTATAATCATGATGTAATAAGATTTTCAATGAAATCCATTGAAAGGATGTTAATATATACATAAACTTTAATTTATAAATATTTTACCTCTTTATAAATACATCCACAAAATAATTTTAAAAATATTGATGTGGAGGAAACATATTGGGAAGAGAGTCTTTGAATGATTATTTTTAAAATATAAATAATTATCTTGGTATTGAACATCACATATATTCATTATCATTATATTTTTCTAAAAACTTCAAATGGATTGCACAAAAATATTCACTATGTTGGTTTTTTATCAAAACAAGGTTTCTAGTACCAACATAGGGATCTATGTAATGGATTTGAGTAGGTATTTTCCATAATTAAAGGATTTTTAATTTTAAAGAAAAGAGAACAATAGGTTCCCATTTATAAGAGAGGGGAGGGGTAGTCCTACAATATTTTAATATATTAAATTAATATATATTAATTTTATGTACCAATGGTTCTAAATTGATAATATTTGGTGCTCAGATGTGTTTCTGTCTAAATCCTCTCATCCAGTAAAATTTGGACATGTTTAGATAAGGATTGTACCCTTATCAATTTATTTGAACCTCTGTTAACACATTTTGATGATTACCATGATAAAAATGGTTTTACTATTTAGGGGGTTATTATAGTTACTATAAAAGGACAATTTTTTATTAAATGGAAAATAGATGAAATTTTCTACCTTATCCCAATCAATTTTCTATGGATATAGTTTTTACTAATTTTTTATTCCTTAAATAAAATATTATTTATTATAAAATTTCATTAATGTAAATTTTTAAAAAATTATTTGACATTCAAATTAATAACATAATAAAAACAAAGGAATTCAAATTAAATCAATTAAAACATCAATAAAATGTTATATTTATCCTAACAAATCATGGATCACAACAATTATTTCAAATTATATTATTTTTATAATTTTAAATATCATTTATTTTATTTTTCTATTAATTGAGTAATCATTACGTTATTGTTACATAAGATATTAATGAAATTATTTCACATATAAAATAAAAAATAAAATTCTATAAAAAAATTATATTAAAAAAAAATTAATCAAACAGATCCCTTATTTATCATTATACTAAAACAATAATTATTATTAAAAGAAGAAGTGTAATATTTTGGGATTCATATTCCCTTTCATATTATGAAGGTCCAAAAAATTAAAAATGGAAAGAAATAGTCTTATATTGAACTTTAATATGTTGATGGACAAGATAAACTCATATTATAAAATTTATTCATGTGTTAGGATCTATTTTTAGCCCCTGTCAGTTATTTTTAACTTTATTTACCCATTTTATCTATTACCATGATAACAGAATTAATAATGTTAATATTCATACGTTCCAAAATTGAAATGGAAATATTTAACAAATTTAAAACCACTAATAATAAATATGTAATCCATTTTTAAAAAATAAAAACAAATATTTGAATGAATTAATTTAAAATAATACCCCCAATATATTTTGGAAAGGGTTTTTCATAAAAATTCCACATTAAGTATAAAAAATTTTCTGCTAAATTATAATACAAAGATCAATTTAAAACCCATAATTATATCATTTTAATTCAAAACTAATAAATTAAATTTTAAAAAATATCTAAAATATAATTTTCTTTTTAAATATGAAAAAATATAACATAATTTTTAATAAAAATCATTATTTATCACTTATCGTTTGGAAAAATATTTGTTTGGAAAATTTAAAAAAAATTATTCGTAATAAAAATTTTAAATTATGATCTCAGAAAAAATTAATTTTTTCCAACAAAAAATATCTAATTATTAAATCATTACTCTAAATAAAAAAATATAAAATATCAAAATCCAATTTTATTAAATATAATGATTTTTCATTTTGACTAAAAATTACCTCATATTTTTATAATGAATATAACTCTATAAAATATAAATAATAAATATTGAAAAAATATGAATATGATTTACCTTGACAATACCTTTGATTTTAAAATAATATATCAATGAAAATTAATGGAGACATGGATATTAATAATATAGATATCATATTGATGGAATAAAGAATATCAAACATCAAAAACATACTATCAATGCCTTGTAAAAAAGAAATATAATGTTATTAGAATATGTACAAAAAAATAACAGCCCATTATTCACATCATACCAAATATTTCTTCAAGGGGATATATAATTTTGTGTCCCACCCATCTTCAAATTAAGCCCAATTCATTCACCATACGGATAAATTGTACCTTTTTATAACATTCCCTAAGAAACTATTGGTTGAATAAAAAATATTTGTATCATTATAATTATTAACAAAAAATATTAATACATGATAAACCTGATTTAGTATCCAATAATCATTATTATTTTCTATAATTTTCCCATTCCATTACATGGTTGTGCTAATCATAACCCATCCCTAGAAATAATGTAGATTGTAAAAAAACACATATTTGAATTTTCAATAACAAAACTTATTTTAAATAATAATATATGGTATTTAAATAATTTTCCACATGTCAATAAACAGCAAAAAATTGATTACACCCCATTCCTAGGTATACGAATAACGATTTAATAATACATAGTCCACTTCTAGTAATCATTAGAATTGGAAAAATAATATATACAATAACAACAAGTTTCCCTATGTAAATTAATTACATTATTTCAAGGTAATAAAATATAAATATTAAAAAATTTAGATTTTACATCGTACAGTGTAATGAGAATACAAAAATTCAAAACTGTAATAACATGACCATTGTAATTATTTAAAAATAATGGGTATGGTTTAAAAAAAATCTAACTAATTAAATAATGAAAATATACAAGGGTGTTGATTTGAATAAAAAACACACTAAAAATAATGCTTTAAACAATATCACAAATGTGGGGATTAGGAATCAAATATTTTTATATCAGATGTTCAATAACCAAAATGATAAATAAATATATTATCGGATAAAACATTTGATATAAACCCAATTACGGTAAATCCTATTTGATAATAAAAAGTTAATAGGTAATTAAAACAAACTATTACTTTTAAAATCATTTTTAAAAATGACATAAAATAAATGTTTAAATTTCACCTTAAAATGACTAATATTAAAATGCAAATTAATTGATTGTGAAATTAATTAATTTTATAAATAAGTATCTATACTTAAGAATATAAAATATAAAATTTTTATTAAGGGGAAAGGAAGAGAAGAATACTAAACTAATAAAATTGAATGGAATAATATATTTTATTATTTTAAAAATACATTGGTTCAAAAATGACATTGTAAGAAAGAAATCATTAATATTAAGACATAATTTTCCGAAATATCATTATTAAATACTATGTGATAAAATATTTGGTTGGGAGAAATCTATAATGGAAGAAATAAGGTCATAAAAAAAAATTACTTCTCATGTAAAGCATACTTGAGTTATCAATATCCAATATAGGAAACGCAATTCTTGAGGCATGAAACATTTTAAAATGTATTTATTTGTTATAAATGTAACCAATAATAGATTACCCTATAATTTATTAAATTCTAATAATTTACCTAATATATTTTTGATAAGTTCAAGTGAATCATCATAACTCAATTAATGAAATTAAGTTTCCAAACCTCATAAGAATAGGGTAATAGTTGGGTAAAAAGCCCTTAATTAACAAAAACCTCATTTAGATCACAATTCCACATAAATTTCATTTAGTAAATTTATATACCATTAATGGGATTTTAATTCAATATAAAATTATACAAACAAAACATAGTTTATAATATCTTACATGTCTCGTGGAATCGAAATTGAGACCTTGAAAACACTAGTGGATTAAGCAACATTTACAAGATATTATAACTTATAATTAATCTTAATTTACCAGGATTAATATATAATTCATGATATTTTATAATAAATTGTAGTTATATACAATCTATAAATGATATTAGGTGCATAATATCAAACATTCCTCCGAGAGAGGAATTTTATATAAAAACACTTGTCATGTGTTCTTTCATACTCGACCATGCACTAACATCCTATATAATGAACATATATATCTCAATAACGTATATCAAAACCATTTTATAAATTTCATACACTTTATACATTTCTTTTATTAAATTATATTACTTATATTTTAACTGGTTGTATTTTATTTTCGATATCTGATTTCACAACTGTTGATTTTTTTTCATATAAACCTCTTCAAGATAGGATTCACATTGAATTTTTTTTAAATTCATTATTTTGATATTATTTATCATCATCATCATCATGTATTCATTTATTGGAAAAGTAATAGCACAAGGCACGAAAAGTCCATGAAAAGTAGGAAATTATGGGGTCTGATATAATGTAACTAGGGGCATCCGCTGTAACAAGATTAATACACTTAGGTTCCAAAAACATCAAATTATAGTACCAGGATACACCAGAGCCTTGAAATTATAGATAATCAAGATTTTATATGACATTAAATCCCTCCATCCTAGTGTTAACCATTCAGATGTTGATGGAGAGCATAACCATAAATTTAATTATAGTGTAGGAAATTGACCAAGGATTGGAACCGGTGCCATGGTGAGAATTTAGAAGGATCATCGAGATAGTTTCAGATTCCGAAAAACATGTTTTCCCATGAAGTTATAAGGTGAGGATAGTGAGTAAATAATGGGAATCTATGTGGATAGAAGTTCTACATCCTAGGTGGCTAGTGAATGCCAAGACGACCGAGCCCCTAGAGTCATAGACAACCCATCCTCATATAATAACTCCCATGTTACTGGATCCAGCTGTGTTGAGTTTCAAACCCACATGGGGTGGCTTCCATCAGACCTATTTTTAATGAAGAACACTACATCCAGGATAGGATATTTGAGTTCAATTATGATTCAGTTGAAGGGATGGATCAAACCACCGATTACTAATTAATCTGAATGGCTCAAAAAGAAGGTTCCTTATTCTAGCAATTATGTCCCTCTATGAAGATTGAATCTCATAAAACCTCACTTTATTTATATCCTAACATAAAAACCATTATCCAGCATGTTGTATGATTGTTTATTCCGTATTTTTTGGGCCCCTATCACCCGGTATGTGAAACCAATGATCTAAGAAAGAAGCATCCGGTAGGGTTTTGGAAGAGATGGTTGTAAACTCTCCAAAATAGGACTAGATAGCACACTCCCATTATCCCTCAAATAAATATCGACAAAACACCCATCTTTGTTTATAGTAAAAAAGAAGCGTCGAGAGACCATATTGATTCCACATATTCTATATAATTTATAATTTCCCACATTAATTATTTAAACCTTTTAAATATGAATCATGAATGAAAAATTGGCGACAAAATTATTTCAAAAAAATTTATCAAAAGAATATGATATATTAATATTAACAATACAAATTCATTTAAACATGTTAATGAAATTAGTATTTTCATATTTTAATAAATATATATTACATTTCGAAATCTTTTTTAAATAAACATTACAAAACAATTCATGTATGTTGTAAAATTGAACACAACACTATCATGTTTCAATGTTTGAATTAATAATAATATGTCATTATATAAATTCAATATAACATCAATAAAAACAAAAAAACCATATATATAATATATCTTGATTAAAACTATTCATTTATTCATCCATGTTTGGAGGTGGTGATAAATGTAATTTTTAAATCATAGAGGCGGTAGTTTGCATGTATGCCCAATTAATAATCCCATTTCACAAAAAAAAATATGGAATGATTGTATATGATAATTTGAAATTTTATAACGGTAATTATTTTATAAAAAACATATTTTTTTCATAAATCTAAAACATCGTAATAGCCTTTATAGGATGTGATGAAAAATTTTAAGAAACATTTATTAGAGGTGGCAGTTCATGAAAACCCACTATTTACATTAATATAGTTTTATAATTGATGGAATATATAAATATAAAATGAAAATAACCATAATATATTAATCATCATGCATATAAATGGTACAAATATTTTTATATTAGTATTTTTAGAAAAAAAAATTAATGAATAAATTTAATTATAGATGACAATTATTCAATAATAACATCATTGGTTACTAAATCATTCCATTGAATTATCCTTGTAATTTTAATCCTTTTCTTAACTAATGGTGGAAAAAAATAATTTGAATGTTATTTAAAATTATAGGATGAGATAATTGGTAGAGTATTAATATTAAATTAGAATAATAACTTAGTCCTGAAGTGGAAGGGGTGTTATAATTTTAAAAGTGAGGACAAGGGATGTTTTAAAAAAAATTATATTTTCAATAATTTGGTGATACTATTCTTAGGTAAGTGAATCAAAAAATAAAAAAAAATTCTCTGAAAAATATATTTTAGTTGAAAGTCACCCCAACCAGTCATTTTGGAACCAACATTCATTATTTTATGGCTTTTTATTTTCAATTTTTAATGGTTCCCCTAATTTACATTGTCCTTAGTAATTAATTTTTAACCATAGTAGCTAATATTATGTATTAAATTATTATTTATTATTTTATCTAAATTTATTTTTTATTGAAATTATTGTAAACATTCTATAAAAAATATATAACTGTTTGAAAAATAAATTTTAAGATTGGCAGACACATTGAATAAATAATATTTTTTAGAAAATGGATTTTAAAAATAAATGTCTTCTATAAAAAATAGTAAATAAAATTGTCCTCAACATTGAAAAAATTGGTTTATTTTAAAAATATATAATTTATTTGGAATTAATGGAAATATAATAACGAATCTCTCCATTATAACACTTTATTCAATGAATTAAAAAATTAATACTTTTTAATGGATCATTTTATTTTAGAACTAAAAATGTTTATCATGGTTTTTATAAGTCTAAAAAATTATTTTAAATGAAAATAGTAATTCCATATATTCATATTTGATCACCTAAAAGGTTTTTCAATCTAATAGATCAATTTTATAAAATATATAATCATAAAAATTACATGTTTCATTAATATAATATTTTTCAACTTAAATTTTCTTTGACAAAACATGGAAAATGTAATCATAGGATATTATTTTTATTATAAATCCAAATATTATTCCATATTTTCAAATTAAAATACTATAATTAATAAATCCAATTATTTAATATGATCATAAAATATAGTTAAAAACTATTTTAATTTTAATATGACTTTTTTTAAATATTAACTATCATTATTCTTATTTCATATAATTTCCCAACTAAATTAGTGTTAGCTAATTGTTAATATAAAAAATAATTTATCATAATTAATTATGTGATTCATGAAATATAAATTATTTTCACAAAAAAGTTAGTTCTTTTAAAAAAAATATTTTTCAAAATAAGAAATGATCTATTTAGTATTTTTATGTAATTTAATTCAATATTATTCATATTAAAAGTTGAATTTATTTTGTTAATATATATCCTTTAAAATTTAGAAAATATAAATCATTTTCACTAAATAAATATATTGGTTTCAATTATGACACATAATATTTATATATTTATCAAAAAATATCAGGGTTTTATTTATATTTATTGTTGAGTGTTGAAAAATATATAAAAAAATTGATAATTTTAAAGGTTATAATATATTTTGATGTCATGGTATTAAATTATTTCCCTTCACCCTACAAATAAATTTCATCCTCTCAATTTTAATTATTACTTTTTGAAATAATTAGGAGAAGATGTTATTAACATATTCATCATTCGCTGTACAGTCTCTAATATGACATCTATCATACTCTCTTCAAATATATCACGTTACTTTTCCTCTTTTAGAAAATATTAATCATTCTTACAATAATATCCCTGAGTATAAATATAAAATAATCAAATATTATTTGTGACATACATTTCTCAATACCATTTGGATCTCTAAGGTGTTAAACACCACTAGGTTATATATTATTACTAAATTTACTCTATATTTATAACTCAATTATATTAGTGAATAGTTAATAAATACACTAACTGTTAAATATTTATTAATCCCAAAAAAGTAGATAAAAATAACAAAAAAATATAATAGATTACATTTTCATTAAATAAATAATCAAATTCCACGGTTAACAACATAGTTTAACTAACTTTTTTAAATATCATAAAAACTTTTATAAACTCAATATAAAATGAATTTTACTCTTAAGATTTATCTATCCCTACATATCTTTTTATTCAATGGTTGTCCCCAAAAATATAAATGTGTTATAAAATAAAATTTCAATTTTATTAGCACTATTTAAAAAAAATTCCAAACAATATATAAACTAATAAATAAAAATGCATAAAATTTTAACATAATCCTCATAAATTTTAAAATATCACATAATATATTTGATAAATACCACTCTCAAATGAAAATATATAAGTTTATAAAAAAATAATTTTTTTTGATATCAACATCACCGATTTGGGTAAGAATGGGATGCTGCCATTTTCCACCATAACAGTAATATAATAAAATTCTCCACCACTTATGTATGATCCTAAATTCAGTTATAATACATATTGGTTTATTGATACATACCTTTATCAAATTTATTTTCATTAACCCGTTTCAATAAAATATTAAAAGAAAAATGGTTATTGTAAAATTAAAAATATTACTATGAAAACATAAATCTGAATATTTCTTCTGTTACAACACATGTGTTTTTTTATATATGATACTTTCATATAAACAAATGAATATTTGTTTAATCCATAGTCATAGATGGACATTTTTCTATGAGGTTCTCCATGCTAATAAATTTATATGACTATTAAATCATTCTTAATAGCTTATAAATAAATTTTCATTACCTTCATAATGCACCCTATGATATTCTATCAATGTGTAATGTTTTAGACCCACTAACTATGCACTAGGGATAAGATAAAAATAATATTATACCAATATTTCTTAGGTTATTTACCTAGGATTCATTAATTCAACATCTGAATCCACATTCTAGTATATTTAAAAAGATTTATTTCAAGTAAAAACTGAATAATCTACAATTATCCAAAATATAAATATGCTGTAAATTATGTATACTTATTCAAAGGGTTTTATCTAAATTTCAACCATTCAAATACATAAATAAGTTCTACATTTTTACTTTAGTATAAGATAATATAATTTCCCAAAGGTTTATATATTTTGATCAATCATAACTAATAATTCAATAAATTACCCTGAAAATTCATAACATCCAACATTATCTAAACCATTCTTTCATTAAAAACCGATATCCCATAGTCTTGCGCTACCAGAACCTGTTCCAAAAACATGTAATTTATATACATTCTAAAATAAAAAATTTGAAACATTAGATATGATCATCAATAATTAAAAAATAAATAATTATTAATTAATGACTTATATCATCAAGAATATTTTCTTGAATAGAGATTTAGTTAATTGGGACAAGATGTAATGTAATAAATCCCTTTAAATTTCAATGAATATGTAACATTTATTATAATATTATTATTGTGCATAATATAAATTGAGTCTTTGAAATCACTAAAAATATTGCGACATGTGTTTTAATTTTTAAAATATCACATTTACTTTAATATTCATAACATGGGTAATATGGATCATAAGAAAAGAAGATTTCAAATGTTGATCAGTATGTGAAAACATACAACTAAAAAAATGGAATAATTATTATGGTATTAATAAGTAAGAAACATGAAGCCATAATAAACATGAAACTAAAATAATTATACTTCCTTGATAATAAAAGTGAACAAGGATATAAATATTTTTGTTCCCAAACTAATGTAATGCATAATTATGAACATAAAAAATCATATTTTTAAGGCCGTGTACAATGAATCTAAACTATTATAATAAGTGGAATATAAAAAAACAGACTATTTGTTGTCTCATGGTACCTATCAATGCATTGAGTTGATAAATAATTTTAGGCCCCACCTACCACCTGATTGAGTCCAATACATTGACAATACATGTAAAAGAGATAATAAATACACTTTCTTAAGGAAACATTTTCTGAATAAAACACATGGTTATCTATATAATAGTGAATATATAATATCAATAAATGATCAACACATCTTGGTAGTCGATAATCATCAAGAATTTAAATAATTTTCCTTATATCAACAAATAGATAACATGATCATAACTCGTCCAGAAAAAATATGATGGACGGTTAAAAAAATATATTTAACTTGAAACTAATCATTATTTTTTTAAATAATAACATATATTACGAAAATTGTATCCCCCATGATAGTTTAAGGGATGACATGATGATACACCATTCAGAGAAAGAATGTATATTATCTTATAATATATACTCAACTATCTAAAAATCATAATTATTGGAATAAAATTATAGGAAATTCAAATACTTTTCCCCATGGTAATATAACAACATCCAATCTAAAAAATGTAAAATGTGATGCATACAAAATATAAGAAATTGTTTATATAGATAATTTAATATTTTAATAAAATTATCGTTGTATATCCATAAATATTTGTTGTATGGTAATAAAATATTGAATCCCTAGTGTAGCAAATGAAAATAAGGAGGGTTTTGACATAAATGAAAAACAACTTCACAAAAGATAACCTTGAACGATATTAAAATTGAAGGGATCAAGAATCATAATATTTGATACCAAAATTTCAATATACTAAATGATAAATATATATAAATATATATATAATGATATATCATGAAATATAAACCCCATTATCGTAAATATTTTTTAACATATAAAAATGGGTGGGGAAATAAACCCTTATAATGTATTTTAGAAAAGAATTTAATTATTAACCAGAAAAATATTTAAATTTATATTTTGAATGAAAAAAATTAAAATTATTACATGAAATATTTTATAAATATTTTATTTGAAAAAAACATCAATAATGGATCCTTGATAATATATAATGTGTACATTGGGTAAATGAGTCGAAAAAGAATAATCAATTTAATGTGAAAGGAAAAAAAGTTTTTATTGTTTTCAGAATATAATATTATAAAAATAAAATTGTAATAAAGAAAAAAATTATTAAAAATTTATTTTATCAAATTTTTTTATAATTGTCTATTTAGTTTAATATTATGATGTGACAACCCAAGGATGCATGAAATAACTTCATAGAGAAGCAATATAACTCATGGAAACAGAACTTTTGTTATTAATACACCTTATAAGAAACATTATCCCCAATGAATAAGAAATTTGAAAATTAGTTTCTGTGAAAATAAAAATCTATGATAGAATATTACATAATAGAAAAAAAGGTCATAATTTAACCAACTAATATATAATAAGCTCAATTTAATGATCATAACTCAATGAATGGAAATTTTTCAACAAAAACTCTTACGACTATGGTAACTGTTGATACAAAATGAATTTTAAAAAATTAAAATTATTTGTGTTATTTAATTCAATTAATTAAAAGGAATAAAATTATATATCAATTATGGGATAATAAATAAATTGAACACTATTCTATATAAATAAAGGTCATAACATGTAACATATCTCAGAGAATTAGAATTAAGACTATGAAAACTCTTACTGATAGAGTATCAGATCCACGAAATAGTGAGAATGAAATTTAACTAAAAACATCATTTTTATAATATAATTTCATGTCTTATTCCTTAAATATGTTGTACATTAACCATATAAATGAAATTAGGTAAATATTACCAAGCATGTCTCAAAAATACGAATTTGAAATAAAAATTGTTACCGTGTACTTCTACTAACATGGGAATGTACTAAAATAATGAATAATGGAAATAAATATATTAATCACATATAAAATAAAATAATAAAAATTTTATTTCCATGTAACATTAATTTTTTAACCATATATTACAAAAATATTAATTAGTTATAGAGTTTTTCAATATCAGCTGTTAGAAATTTCAGTTATTTGTTTCATACAAACCTCTTAAAGATGGGATTAATTTTCATTAAATGGTTTAAAATTCATCATTTATATATTATACAAGGTTCATTAATATATAATCACTATTGGTATATAATTATAAAATCTAATTCAATTAGAGTTTTAATTATGACTTGTGAAGATGAGATCAATTACAAGCTCATTTTGGTAATTTTTAATAAATAAGGTAGATATATTTATAAAATTTTTAAATATTTATATTTATATTCCAGGATAATTTATAAATATATAATAAGTTATTATTATTTTCTCTTAATAGTGTAGTTAAATCCATAATAATTCAATATATAAGCTTTACCACATCATCCATGTTGGCAGTAAAATAGGCCAAAACTTATGTCTGTTATAATGTTTGAATAGATAAGAAACATTATTATATATTATTAACATTAAGGTTATAAAATCATAAAAATTTAATGTATATCATATTTTTTGATTTAAAATATTTCTTAGAACCATCTACGATGGGTGGTGATGACAAATGCTATTCATCACTCATAGAGGCAGTAGTCTATACATACACACAATTAACGATCCTAGTTATCATTGACAATAGATAATAATCATATGTGATAATTTTACATTTCATAATCATTATTATACAATATAAAAAAATTTATTCCTCTAATATATCATTGATTGGTTGTTATGAAAAATAATAAGTTTTATTTTTTGGAAGAGGTAGTCCACACACACACATGATTGACGTTACATTGTGTTTCTTAATTGATGTTATATATGAATAGAAAATCATAATACCATTAATTTTGTATCATTATATGTTATAAATTATAATATGATAAATATTATTATATATTGAATAAATTTTAACAATGATAATTTAAAATAAATGAAAGGTATTTGATAATACTAACATTGGGTACTTGATTTTTCCTTGGAGTTTTCCTTTTAAATAAATTCCTTATGTTAACTATTGGTATAAAAAATCAATTAAAGGTGGGATATGATATTTTGAGAATGAATTAATAAAATTTCCCTTAACATATTCTGTTAATATATGATACTTTTTTTGGATGTACCTTTACCATTTAATAAGCGAGGATAATTGAACTTTTGATATTACCATTATCATTTTCAATAATTTAATTTTACTATTACAATTTATATGACTCAAAAATCGGAGGATGAATAGGTAAAATATATTTTGGTTCTAAACTCACCTCAAAAATTCATTTGGGATACAATTTTTAAACATTTTTTGAGTTTTTTTATCTTTTCAATCTTTTCCCCAATTTACTTATATGTTGTAATTAGTTTTTTACCACAGTAATGAATACTAAATAAAAAATTAATAATTTTCTATTTTAACTAAATTTATCATTATGATTGAAAATTTTAAAATATATATTTCAAATTTAATTTCTCAAGGATTTACAATTTTTTTGTAATATTTAAACTCATAAAATGAAAAACAATTTTTTTTGAAAAAGATTAATTTTAAGAATATATGTTATGTGTAAATTATAGTTATTTAAATTTTAATTTTCTAGAGAATAATTAGTATTTTTATAAAAATTATAAGGTATTATATTTCATGGAAATATAAAACAAATGATTACCATGAAAATACATCATTCAATGAGTTACTATGAAATTTGTTTTAAAAATATTCATTTTAATTAATTTTAAAAATTGGTGTTCATTGGTTTGAAATGTGAAATGAGTATTTCATAATTCATAATATAATTAATTAGATTCATATTTTACTATATTAATTTTTTTGATATTATATATATCCTGATTATATAATGATATAATCAAATAATTTCATGTTTTGTTAAATTAAATTCCAATAAAAATAAACCACTTTCGTAAAACCAAAAATATAATATTAATATAATATTGTTATTTTAAATAAAAATGTTATTTACATATTTTTAAATTGTAGTTATAAAATTTTAAATTTTGAATTATGAATAATATCATAAAATAAAAGGAAATGTATGTAATTGAAAAATGAAATATTGAAATATTAACTTTTATTATTATCATTTCATATAAATTAATAATATAACTGGTGTTACAAAATTAATAAACATCAAAAATAATTTACCATCATTAATCAAATGTTTTCAGAAATATAATTGAATATAAAATAAAATGTCTTCCTTTTATGGAAATATTTTTTTAATAAAAAATGGTCTTATTAGTCATTTTAGTTAAACTATTAGAATTTCATTCGTAAAAGAAGCCATTATTTTATTTATTCAATTATTTCATAAAGTTTTTAGTCTTATCCATTCATCATAATTAAATTTCTAGGTTATAATGACCATGTGTAATATTTTTATTCTTATTTAAATATATTATAGTTTCATTTTTACTTCGATGTTGCGTGTGGAGAATGTTTTCAAACACATAGATTTTTTTAGGGTAATAATATTTTAATTTTTGAAGGTTTAATAGGCATTCTAAAATAATATAAGTGTTTTTTAATTTAAAATAATCATAACAACAATCTATAAGGAATCGTGTTTGATCCACGATTTGATCAAATGGTCATAATCACATCATCAACATCAATTTGTTATCCTTAAGGACCAATAAAAAATTTTCTATAATTAAAAAGGATTCATTTAATTTTAATAGAAGAATAAAAAAATGATAAGTCATATAATCATGTAACCATATTAACTAATCGACCACATCTCCATCATAATTACAACACAATCACCACTACATCAACATATCCATCAAATCACTCCCACGTCAAGAAAACCATCATATCTCCAAAAAACAACCACATCACAACCACCACCACATCAACACATTATCATCTTAATAACATTTTCTATAATTTATATCCAATAGACCATAAATACATCACATAACTTTAATACACCATAGTATATTGATGCGTGTTTATGTCTTAACATGTACCTATTATAAACCAAAGATAAAATGTATGTTTTGTAACCTTTCACCATTATATCCTATATATATATATACATATATACATCTACATATAGGCACTATCTTAACACATTACTACCTACGATTATATATATATATATTTATATCATAATCTTATGACATTGAAGCTAGTAAATACTATACATGTTAAATCCTTGAGATATTACAAACCATGAATATATACACTATTTCTTACGCCATTTTTTATTTTGAAAGTATTTAGTTCACAAAAATCAATTATATCTTAAATTTATTATTACTTAAGACAAAAAAATTAGACAAAAAGAATGAAAAAAAGAATGATAATGAATAAAACCTCACATTGTATAATAAGAAAAATATTTTATATAATAATTTATATATTAACAACATCAATTCATAATCCACTAATTATATATAAATTATTCCAGGTATCACAAATATGTAATGTTATAAAAAATGCTATATTATTAGTAGACCCATCAATTATACAATTCCTCAGATCTTGTTAGTTATTTTTTTAATTAACAACAGATAGATAATTTTTATTAAAAACAAAGAAACGATGACCAATCCTTATAAACACATACTCAACACTTTCCAATGATAACACTAACCCAATACAAAAAATACCCTCTACATCAACAGTTGGACTACATTACATCATATTAAACATATACACCTTAACCAAAATTGAAAATAATTTAATCACTCTATAAAATAACACATAAAAATTCTAATCTTTTATAACTTTTAACTATCTAGGAAAAAATACAATTATATTGTCCTAGTAAAATGAAAATACATTCAAGGTAGTGACTAGGCTGAACAGAAAAATAATAACACACCCAAATATTAAAACTATCTCAAATGTACACTAATATTAAATGAATAAAAGTATCTAACTAAAAAATATAATAATAATACATATGAAAAATCTATCTCAAAACTACAAGACCTTACATGATAAAAAATATGAACTACCTCAATAATTTCTATGACTTCGAACCCTTAGTTTTAGGATTCTTATTTGTTACTATATTTTTATTTTTCTTAAATAACCCTCCAATTATTCATATTATTATTTATAGTATCATAAATGAAATATAATAGAATATATTCATTATATAATCAATAATGGTGGTATAAAAAATCATATAGATAAACATATTAATTTTTCTATTCTATTATTTGTCATTCATGATTACTATTTTTATTAGGTTTCCAAAATAACTTCCTCTTTATATGGAATAAAAAACTTATCAGCAACATAAACTTATCCTTTAATCATCTTAATATCATGACATAATGATAATATTATTATAATTTAAAAATAAATTAATGAATGAAGCTAGAATACAAAAATTCCCCCAAGAAAAAACTCTAAACATTGTTCCCAAGAGAAGAGAGTATTTTTTAGATTAAAATAAAAAATATAATAACCCATTCCCCTGATAAAAACACTCAAAAATGATCCCATGTAATGACAAAAAAACATGATGTATTAGATAATTTTCAAAGAATCTGAGAAAATGGTGTAGATTATCAATGGTTGTGGTATTATAGTTCAAGGTGATATAGTTTATGAAATTCAGTGGAAGAGTTAAAATAAAAGTGGATTATGATAAATGGGTTTAACTAGACCAATAAAAATTAACCTAATGTATAAAGGGGTAAAAAATAAAATGAATTACGTATTAGAGGAAAGTAATTTTCGAAATAACATAGTATTCCAGGAAAAAATATTTTTCTTATAAATAGAAAAAAGCTATGGAAATTATTTACCTCAATAGAGTTGAGAATTTACAAATCAGGAGAACTAAAAATCATGACCCAACCCTAGCTACACGATAGAAGGGTATATAGTCAAGTACATGAAACATTTGTATCATAGGTGATGGAAATAAATCACTCCTCGATTTTATTATGCGGTTATATATATTTTGTTGGGATATAGGTTATAGTTGCACGTGGATTACTGGGGAGATCTTATCAAAACAATCTTAAGTCACAATGGGTGGTTTGGGAAAGATGAGATAAGGAAGAATTTATTTTATTTCCATTAATTTTTTTTAATTTGGATAGTTTATACTCTAAATCATGGTTTCCAAATTGAATTTACTAATTTCCTCATTTCCCTAGTTTTAGTTTTTGATTAGAGTAATCTAATAATGTCTTCAATGTTGTTTGGTGATTTTTCATCATATTTGAAATTTGAATGCCTGTGATTATCCTCCAGGATGAAACTTTTTGTGAACCACAATTATTGAACCTTTTCATGGAATATAATATCATTGAAAATATTTTGTGTTCTATCCGTGTTCTGGGATAGGAACCTTACCCATTCCCATTCAGGCAACAACTGTAGACCCTTAGAGAGATGAATCTAAAAATCATTATCAGGTGTTCCATTTCTAAAATCCACCAATATCTCAATTATCTAAGAACTCTCATGAAGGCAAGGAATGGTTGAGTAATATAGTGATTCAATTTCATTTCCTGAAAAATACTAATTTGATTAAGGTAAACTACACCCCATTAAAGCAAGAGGGACCTAGTAGAAGATTGTGGGACTCAATGGTTACGTAGAAGAAGCAAGAGGTTTTAGAGTGGAAGTACAAAAAAGTTATTTTAACTTATTAGTCCTATTGAGAGTCTATGGTGTTGGATAAGTCTATAGATGTATTCAAACATTAGTAGGATTATGGGACCATGAATGAGTATGCAAACTAATTTTACAATATTTTGTAACATTTTTCTTAGATTGCATCTAATGAGAAGATGAATATGTGAGAGTTGGATATTGGAAATTGATCTAATGTTTTTTCATTGGTTTTCACTGTGATGACTTTCTCTTATAATTTCATTATAGATAGGACATTGATGGTTGAACTTGCTCTAGATTGTACATCAGGGTTGATGGGAGTTCATTCTTCTCATAATGGTAGCTTTGTGAGTTCCTCTCAAGGAAAGGAAAAAAAATTCAGAATTTTTTTGGTTCTAAATTTTAGGGTTCTTCTAATCCTACTATAGTTCCTATTAGATTACCTTTGACTTGGTTCTCATTGAGAAAGCCTAGAAATTAAAAATTATTATTCACTAAGGGACCTAGGATTTATGGATACTGTGGACATTCAGAAAACCAGTATAAATTCTATTATATATTTTCTACAAACATAGTGACATAGTTATTTAAACACAAAAAATAATTTTGTACAATGAGATGCTTCAATATCAATTGGGCTTTCACCATTTAAATCTAGAACAATGCTTCCTTACGCAGTGGAAGAGTCTGCATAGGAAGCTGAAAGAATTCTGATGGCTATGAGAGGTTTTATCACTGTATATTCATCTATGGTGACTTCATTATTTGATATAGGTGAATCAAATTTTTTTATTGATTCATATTTTGAACATACTAATTCATTATACATTGATGTTGTCCTATGTGATGGATATTACGAATCCCATCAGAATGAAGATAGAGATGAGATATTATTTTTCTTCAGGTGTTTTCTATTTATCATAGGTTTATCTCACATGGAATTTTATATTTGTCAAAATGAAACATATTAATTTCATTCATAACATGGATTGTATAATTATAAATAATTACTGAATTGAATATTATCACTGAAAGGCCTCCTTTACCATGCCCAATGGAGTGTGTCATGTCTTTAAAGTATAATGGGACTCTTGGTCATGTATATTCATACATTCATATAAAGAGCAGTGGAAATTAATATTAGTTTTTTACATGGAGTATTATTCTTTTAGTAATGATATCCTTCCATTTTCATTAAGTGTAATGTGTTTTTTCATTATGAATTCTCTGGTTTTCAATTAGGATGAAAGGTAGAGTCCCCTATTGATTTATTCCCCATTACTCATCAAATATCTATACATTCTTACCATATGGAACAATCTAAAATGAATTATTTGAAGACTCATTTGGATGATATATTAGTGATATGATTTATATTCTCTAGTGTTTCACCATGGGAAGTGCTTATTATATTTTCTATGAATTATGATAGAACACTTCACCAACATGGTGATTATAAGAAAGTCAATCAAGTAATATTAATGAAAATTAATGTGTAACCATAGATTGATGGTCTATTTGACCATTTGAATTGGATAGGTGTTATTAGAATATTGATCTTCCATAATCTTATCACAAGTTAATAATAAAATAAATTTACATTCTGAAAACCACATTAAATATTAGGTATTTCCATTATGAGTATATTTTCATACTATTGGGTTTAACTAAATCTTCTATAGTATTTATTGATTAAATGAACTAGAAAATTCATACGTAACATGATATATTATTTGTGTTTTTTGTGGACAGTATCCCTATTTAATTTATGTCAATGGTATAACATGTGTATCCTTTGAGATTAGTTTTGGAATTGATGATATATGATCAAATTTATGCACAATTATCGTAATGTGATTTCTAGATTTTGGATGTGATGTTATTGAGACACCTGGAATGAGAACATGGTAACTCAATTGATCCTGATAATATGAAATAATTGTGTCATGGGGGAAACCACATAATGTTTTCGAGATTCAGATATTATTGGGTTTGGAGGTGTATTATTAATAGTTCATAAATTATTTCACAATGATGGATTCTCCAAACACCATTATCCCTCCGAAAGGCATGATGTTTTCTTGGGATGAAAAATGTATGGCATTTTTTAGATGAAACATAATTTTCACTTATAAAGTAATGAGGAATCTTCTAGATTCCATGTGGAGCTATGTAAATTTTTTTAACGCATTAGGTTTAGGCTTGGGTTGTGATATTATCTAGGGCGTTCATTTGGTAGCCAATGGATCTTGATAGCTTAGGAAACAAGAGAATAATTATCTGGACTATGAAATTGAACAAACATACATGATTTATGAACTTATGATTTGGAGACATTACCTTTTTAGATACATTTTTATAGCTTATTCTAACCATAATTTTTTGTGGTATATCATATCTATAAAATAATTGAATCTCTACCAAAGGTATTGTGTGGAGTCTCTGTAGACTTTATTTTCAACGTCTAAAATACCCCAAGGAAATGAAATTTCATTTCCAATGATTTTAGTATAATACCTTTGACATAGTATGTGAAAGAATAACTACAAATGTGCAGCATGAAGGATATTTTTTCTCTACTGCATATAAAAGTTTCTATAGTAATGTCTATGGTTTTCTTGGATAGCATTTAGTTGACCTTTACTTTTCTCAAGATGAATCTTCAGTAACAACATCTTGGTGTTGAATTAACTTTTATTAGATACAATCATTTTGGTTATTAGACCATTATTGAGTGGTTGTTCCCTACAAATGTTAAATAGTGTTTTCAAAAACAATTTTGGGTAGTTATCTCAGAGGAAAAGTGTGATGGGGTATTTCCAAAATTTCTAGTGTGTTGTGAACCCATGAACCAAAATGATGATCTAATCCATGAATTTGCAATTATTAGGGACATGTATGATATGTGGAATTTCAGATTTTGTATCTCATATTTGTTCTTGAAAACATGTAAAGTTTAAACACTAGTGACCTTTAATTTTAAATGAGACACATCTAATTCTAACATAGACATGGGATGATAATTCTATGGAAATTATTGTTTGGTATCCAAATTCAAAAAGAAAAAAATAATTTGATATAGTTCTTGATCAATAGGATAAAAAAATTTCTATTACATTATTCTTATTCACAATACATCCAAAGCTAAGGATATGGGAAATATTTATATGAAATGGGTTTTTCATTTTCCTAGAGTTTTATCTACAATAGTATCAATTAGGGATCCTAATTTTACACCTGTGTTTTAGAGAGGGCTTTAGGAGGCACCAGGTTATTTGATTCATTTTTTATGAAGAAAATTCCTCATATGGATGGTCAGATAGATTGGGACATATATATTCTTGAGGATATTATTCATTATTCTATTTTAAATTTTTTTTTGGATCATGGGATTTCCATTCAGGTATGGACATGATTTCATATATAATTATTAACCAATACAAGATCATAATATATCCTTCATGGGCCTTTTTTATCTATCCATTTAAATCTAAATTTTATTCGTCATATATTACTAGTACATCTTATATTATACTAATCATGGTCCAATAGATTGAAATATTGATTTAGTTGACTCATCATAGAATTTTTAAAACAATGAGTTAGTTTATATAGTATGTTGATCATCATCATACACTATTTTATTTTTCATTTGGTCCACATGGGTCTTTGATGTTTCACCACATTTAAGTCAGTGATGGATTGCGAGTAAATGGAATCTTGATCCTTGTTTTTTGTGACTATTTTAGGCTATTTAGATGGTTGGGAATGTGGCTTTCCATTTATCACTTTCGACATTATAATCATTGTTAAATAATGCGTTTCTTGTATTTTATTTATGATTGATTCATTATAAATAATGTCGGGTAATGAGATGTTAGTGTCATGATTTTGAGAATTATCTATCTATTAAAAGGAATATAGTAATGATTATTAATTCGAAGAAATAGGATCTCTGTGGGTGGAATATACCGTTGGTTTTTGTGCTATTGAATCACAATTTTCATACAAATGAGACATCAGAGAGGGTTGAATTAATGAGAGAGTAGTGACCTCCTCTTTTGGATAGGGAAATTTCATAAGATGATTTCTATGGATAGAATGTCTCTACAGTAGAAAGGATGTAACATCAAGTTATGCATTTATAGTTATTCCACAACCATTTGTTTTATCGTGTTTTGGTTGAGTCTCGTTTAGGAATCCTTTAGTTGAAATTGGGTTATTTTTCTGTTTATGGGATGTGCACGGTGGATCATGATTTTACCAAACTTTGTGACCACCCAATGTAACCCATTAAACACTATATGATGGGAGTTCATTGTAGTGGGGAACTATTTATCTAATTGTTTTTTCCCTTCCAAGCTATCAATAAGAATTGGATATTTTTATTCTGAAATATTTTTAAAAATATCAAAAACCATTGTTTTAACCATTCAACCCAATATCAACCACAATAAATTTTCCTATGTCTAGGAGGCTCTCAAGATCCTATTTTGGACCCTTAAAACCACATATAAAATGAATCAAATAGAGGATGAATGATCTGATCCCCACAAATAATGAAATTGATTCTCCTCTCATATGTTCTCTCCCACTCTATCATTCCATCCTCTATGGAGAGTGTTAGATCTATTTTTTTAGCGATCTACAATTCATTGAATTGAATCATGATTCTAGGATTGATTTAGTGTTCTCTATTATCATCATTATTTATTGTAAATTCCAAGGCATTTGTTGTGAGTGTTGATTCCATTATTAATAGTGGGTGGTTCCATTTGAGTTTCACCATATAATTAAACACAAATTTTCTTTTTATGATTTAAATATAATTGATTTAATTTATAAAAACCCAATTTTATATAAATAATAAATTCGAATATAAATTATCATGGAATACTATTAAAAACCGTAAATTTAAATGTTATTGTAATTTGATGCATATTTTGGAATTGATGGAATTGGTGAATTGATTTAATAATTTTTTTTGTTAAAATGGGAATCATTTAATGATAAAAGCTATTGATTTTTTTTAAAAGAAATGAAATTATGAAACCCCACTCTTTGGATTTGAATGTGTTTTGGAATTTTGAAAAGGGATATTAGTAAATTAAATTTTGAATGATAAATGAATTAAAAAGAAATTATTTTCCATTGTTAAATTGATTTATTCGTCATTTGTGATCCTATGATGATATTTGGTTATTTGGTATAATAATTATTGGATGTAAATTTCTAATAAATGGATTGATGATGAAAACTCTAAAAAACATTGTAAACAAAATATATTTTACCTGATGGGATGTTTAATATTCGAATTCGGCATCTGTGTGAATGAATTTTGTACACAGATTTTAATGATGACTCATTTGATAGTGAGGATCCTATATCCAGTGGTTTTCATACCACATGGTAAACGACCATGGTGATTAATGTGGTTATTTTTATATATATTACATAAATTTTATAGATCTTTTTTATTCCTTAATGTTGACTTATGTAAACACTATTATAATAAATTTCCTTTTAACCCATGTCTAAAATGTTTTAAATCATTTGGAAATTAAATCATCTTTTTTTCTAAATATTAAAATGTATTTCCATGCCCTGTTTTACTTCAATTGAATGAATGAGTTATTTTATTATTATGGAAACGATTCATAGAACACTGGGTGAGGACCTGTTATAATTTATTGATCACATCTTATATTATCCTTCATGATTTTATATTATAAATTATTCTAGATTTAATAAAATGGAATGTACCTCTAAAAGTATGTGTATGTTATTGATTATTTAGGCTTTGAATGATGATAAATTCATTATGTATGTGATTTATCATTCCAGATTCTGAGTACATTGATGATGTTTTATATTTGGTTTCGGATATACCAATTTGGAATATTTAAATTTACCCATTTTAGAGTGCTTAGTATTCTGGGATGTTTCTATATCTTCCATTTTTGGTGGAAAAAGTGGTCCCTCTTTTATCTTTTATGTTATTAGCATCTATTTTTCTATACATGGGGTCATAGAATTATGATTGGGAAATGATAGTTATGGGTCAGGTATTTGGGTACTAATGTGCGCAATCTAGTTTATCAAATAAAGCTAGGAACTGATGAATCCATTCCACCAACCTTCTTCTTTACAATATGCATGATGTAATCCAGAAAAACTAATTACATTTTATGTTTCAACCCTCCTAGAATAATGAATGAGTATATAAATAAATAAATAGATCTTCAAATCATGAATGAACTAGTCATATGAACCAAGAGGTAATTTATATTGTATAAACACAAAAAAACAGCTATATTGTTCCCAATGAAACATAAAACTCATGAGAAACCATCATGATATAACTAATTGGAAGTGGAACCCCAAATATGTAATAAAAATAGATTTATGGAATCATAGTTTGACTGATAGATTCATGGTGTGATGGATCGGTCTTAAACATGCTTATGAGGATCATGGGGTGCTTCTCTTAGTCTCTTCATCTTTTAAAACTCATTTAGCTAATTTAAATTCCATATGATCAAGGAATGTCATGTCAGAGTTAGTACAATCACCTTGTAATATAAATTATTTTTCATTGGAAATGGTAATGGAAGAAGATCTATAGGGTATGAATATACCAAATTCAAATTTTATGGAGTTAGACTTTTTATCACAGTTAATTATTATATTTATTTTTATGTGGAAAAAATATAAGAACGTGATTTTTTATAGTAGTTTTTTCCAAATTTCACAAACTCTACTCTTATAACTATCTATTATATGAAATGTACATATTTCACTAGATATATTTTTTAAGGGGTATCAAAACAAGATTATAAACATTCATTTCTAGTGAAATTTCAACTAAAGTAAAAAAAATTATTTTAGGGATTCACAAGTAAATTAAAATAGTTTTTTTAAACTATGTGGTTCACCAGATGAATGAAATTGAAATTGAAATATGAGAGTCATAAAAAATAAGTAATGAATGATTTAGAAAGTATAAGTATTAATAAAAAGTAAGAGAACATGTGGTAGTTTGTATGTTGTGTTACAAATACCATAAACTAGGTTGAAATATAATATAAATAAAAATAGTAATTGTTTATTGAGTAATGTATCTGGATTACTCTTCATGGTAGTAATAGATTTAATAATTGAATTTGGTTGGCGCTTTATTTTTTTCCAGATGTTGAAATCTTTTTTCCCTATAACATTCTTTGTGTATAACTTCAATGTTCACAGAAAATCAATTTTGATTCCCAAAAAGTTTTTTTCTTAAAAAATAATATTTTTGAATATGTCATGAAGCTATTAAATAGGATCTCCAAAACATACAAAACAATCTCCAACAAATTAAATAAATATATATTCTCAATTAATTGTTATCCAAGAGAGATAAAAATTTCATTCCAAAATAGTAATAAATATTAATTTTGAATTCAAAAAATAAACACATATTCAAATTAATATGAATTACATTTTATAGATTTTGAATAGTTTCTGTGATAATACGTAATTGAAATTACATATATATAGAAGGAAAAAAACAATTAAAATTGAACATAATAATACTTTCTAATTTTATATAGAGAATTATTTTAAAAAATATATTTATATTGAACTATGTACTAAAAAAATTAATATGTTCAATGAAACAAAATATTAATTATGAAATGAAAAATAAAAATTAATTAACTCAAGATGTAAAAATTTATGTTTTTGAAATATATATTCTTGGTATACATAAATAAATAATCAAATAAACACTAATTAAATATACTCAAAATACACTAACAAATTTTTTATCTAATTTTCTATGTAATATATAATTATATCTTTGTCTGTGTGTTAAAAATGAATAAATTTTTATATAATAATTAATTTAATAATGAAGTTAATATGATTATAAAAAAGAATAAAAATTATAGAATTATAAAAACGTTATATTTTTTTAAAATAATAATGATTCAAACTAGTTTTGAGTTTTGAGTGAACATGAGGTAAATTACATCTGTTCAATCACCTTATCATGTCATTAAATCATGTTGTTGTTCTATGTTATGTCGGTTCAGTTGATATAATGTGTGTTCGGTATATTGACCTTGTGATAAAAGTTTTTTTTGTGGTTACCTGAGTTATAGTATGGGGTATGGTCCCTTTAATTTTTAATGTGGGTTGGTACACTTACTAATTGGTCAATTTTTTATAGTCACTATCCTTACTCTGAGGCAATGAATATGATATCTTCAATGAGAATCACCTATCTAATTTTCATACAGGAAATTCATCTTCATGCTGAAAGATATTTATGACTATATAAGATCCTACAAGATGAGCTCATGTAATGTTTTATAAAAGTAAAAAAATTGATGAAGAAATTTGACTGTAGAATGAGAAATAAATGGTGGTCTCTTCTGGTTGTCTAGTGTGAAAGGTCAAGGCAAGGTTCTTCTTAATGAAGATTCCATGGTCGATTTATTAGTTAGTATTCCATATGCAGACATCTATGTTGTGGGAGACCATGCATCCAATGAATAGAAAAATAAAATGTTAATGATATTCAAGTTTATTTTACATAACATGTAGCTCATGTGTAAACTATAAAAAACAAAAGTGAAAGGTTTAAGAAAAACATCATATGGTAGCTTCAACAAATCATATGATCAAATAAAAATTATTACAAATGTGATTACATCAAAAAATAAAATTGTTGGAAAACTTTAGATTAATATATCTTGTGGTCAATATACACATATTTTTTATATTGGAAGGAAATTCACAACTAGTATCTTGGATGTTTTGCTCATTAAATAAAATGATATCAGAAGATTTTGTGATTCTAAGGCAATTTAAAATCATATTCATAATTTGGTTCATATAAATTTAATGTAGATAAATTTAATATCATTCAAATAGATCAAACTATAATTTAATTTGAATTAAGTAGTAAACTATATATCCTAAAAATTATAACATATATTATCTAAAAATAGTAGAACAAATAACATAAATAATATATAGAATTAGTCAATTTTTGAAGTAAAAAATGGAACATTCAATCTTCCGTGATTTTTAATGAAATATTGATAATCCTTTTTTTATTAAATATTAATATTAATCATTCAATTTTAAGGTCAATATATATAGTTATCAGTGAAAAAATAAAAAAACTGTAAAATGAAAACTATTTTAAAACTAAAAACATGCTAAAATTGTGGGCCAAAAGTGAAAACAATTTATGAAACTTTCAAAAAAATGTTATTTTTTGGGAAAATGAACATAATCAATTTAAATAACATATGAAATATTAATAATAAAATCTTCACCACTATAACTCAATATTAAATTAAATTGTAGTGAGGAATTATAATACATATTTTATAGAATTTTGATTTCCATAAAAAATAAAATAATATTGTCAATTGTAATATTCAAAACATAAAATATAAATATAGAAACAAGCTCCCTAAAAACTCTCAACCTTTTCAAATTTTAAAACATAATTTTTATTTTGTTTAATTCTCCCCATTTCGGAAATATTTCTAAAATAAAATATTATTAAATTTAAAAACAAACAAATTAAGAATATAATTAAAAAGAGTAGCTTAATAACGTTGATAAAATCTAGTATTTATAATTGGGAAAATTGTGATGGGAGTTGCCTATCAAAAATAGTATATAAACAAAAATTATTTATGATGTAAGATTTATTTCATCACAAATATTCATTATTTGTGATGTAATAAATCATCCACCCCAAATAGTTTTGACTGGTGTATTGGCCACCCAACGCCAAAAGTAGTAGCGATGGGAATTTGCATTGGGTGGAGTATGTCATAAATTCGAATCATCAAAAAATTATTAGTTATAAGAATTAATTCTCATCAAAAATAAATTTGATTGAAAACTATTTATGATGAAATTAACCTCTTCAAAAATAGTCTGTCACAATAAATATTAAAATATAATGGTGCACACCGCTTCTCATCGCCTACCACTCCGTCATCTTCTGTTACTTATCCAAAACCACATTAAAACACACCAAACGACTAGATATCCCTGATCCATCACCAATAATATGTAATCTATTGTAGAATATGTTTCATAGATCCACCTTTGAATCTCATTATTATGGATCCCTTTTGTCTCTTATTTCATTATTATTTGGTTTATTCTTTTTTATGACATGATTTTGTTTTTAAAAACCTTTGGTTTCCAAATTCTACCAATTTTAGAGCATCAATTAATATTGAGAATTTTTTAAAATTTATTATTTTATATTTTCATGTTAATAAGGTCTGCATGAGTTATTCGAAGTTTATTTTTAGGTATTTTGGTCATTGATTAGTTTGAATATATGGATTACTGTGTGTGTGAGTGTGTCTATGCTTGTTTAAAAAATCTTCCATGGTTTTTGATATATATATAAATATATATATATATATGTTTTTATGTCTGCATATATGTTTTTTCAATTTATATATAAATTTGATTTGTATATTTTTCTTAAAAAAAATTATTATATATTTTATGTATTTCTATTAATTAAGAAATTTTGTAATTTAAATGTATATAATTAATTATGAATGTACATTTTTAAATGTTTTTCATGATTTTAATGTTTTTAATATATATATATATATTTGTATAAATATATTTGTATATATTTACATAAAACAATGTATAAGTTTCTTTATATATATTTTTATATATAAACATGAATGTATATTAACATGTGAATATAAATATATATATGTGTGTGTGTGTGTGTTTTTTTAGAAAACATGTAACATTTTCACACACACACACACACACACACACACACATATATATATATAAACGTTTAGAAAGAAACATAATGGGTTTTGATATACATGTGTGTGTGTGTGTGTGTGTGTCTATGTGTGTCTGTGTGTGTCTTGATCTGATATGTATATTTGCTGATAAAACATGTAAAAATATTTTTGACTACAATTTCACATAATATATATATATAATTATATTCATATATTAACATTTAATATGTAAAAATAAATGTTTTTAAAAAAATCTATATGGTTATTTATATATATATATACATGTGTCTGTGTGTGTGTTTTTTTTAAGATTTGATATATATATATATATATATTCAAAATATTAAGGATATATTTAATATAGTTATATTAACTAAAAAATCATGACAAATATATAAATAGTAATTATTAAAAATTTATTAATAATTTTAAAAATTACTAGTAATTAATAATTAATTGATCATAATTAATAATACATTCTCCAATATTTTTAATAAAATGTAAATATTACTATTAATTACAAAATTTTATCAATAATTTTAAAATTTGTGAAACCAAGAAAATTAGGAAAAAAATTAAAAGTTAAAATATGAAATAAAATAATTGCTAAAAATTAGAAATATTTATTATAATGTTGTTAATAAATAAAAAATAATTAGTATTACATGAAAAATAATTTTATCAACATGTAAAAATTATAAAAATACTTTTAATTAATAATAATTTTTTTAAAACATTGAAAAATATATAAAAAAATAATTTCTATTAGAAATTGAAAATAATTCGTATGAATTTTTTATTAATTAAAATAATTTATATTAATAATTTTAAATTTTTTTGTAATATTTATATTTATAATAATAATAAAATATTAAAATGATATAATCGCGTGAAATGTTTCAAAACACCTAACGTGCAAACATATTACATTGTTCCTAGCGTAAACTCAATATCCTCGATCTAACGACGGTCTGAAGTCTCTAATATGATTCATCGTTATGATGATAAATAAATTTTTGTAATAAATTATAATATAAATATTTCATGGATGTGTGATATTTCTAAACTCTAGATGTACGAAAATGTTATTTCATGATAATGGTAAACCCCACATCCTAGACATAATAGTGGTCTTAGATTTTTACGTGATACATAGATTGAGATAAACATTCATTTTTAATAATAAATTAAATAAAAATACTAATTGAATTACACTCGAATTTATTGTAATGAAACACATGATGAAAACAAATTGTATGTGGTGCGTATGGTAACCCCAACATCCCATACCTAATGTTGGTCATAGATTTATCATATAATTCCCCATTCAAGACATACTTCAATACTTTTTGAAAATAATATAATTAAAAAAATAAATGACATATTATCGGGTGTGATTTTAGAAAAAACTCGACACCAAAAAATGTTATGATGCATCAATGGTAAACCTCATATCCTGAACATAACAATGGTCTCTAGTTTTTTATACGATACACATTTTTGGAGACTCTGAAAGATTTTTAAGAAATTATAATAAAAATATTAAAATAATTACTCCCCTATTATATGTAACCAAAAACCCAGCACGCACAATTGTTATATCGCACTTGGGGTAAATCCAGGATCCCTAATTTACCAGTGGTATCATATTTCTTATATAATACTACATTAAAGATATAATTAATTTGATCTTGTTTTTTTATAAAAATGTTAAATAGAATTACCATCATGAGTGATGTTCCCAAACTCTTAATATTCCAAAATGTTATTTTGAATTTAAGGTAATCATTGCCTCTAGAACCTAATAAGGATCAATGAGATTTCATTGGATGCACTATTGGTGAGATGTTTTTATTTTTATAAGAAATTTTAATAAAAAATTTAAACAAATTACCCTCATGTCAAATGTAACCAAATAGTCAATGTAGAAAAATTTTATGCCATTATATGGGTAACCCTAGTATCCCAAACAAAATGGTTGTCTCATATTTCCTATATGATACACCTTGTGGGGAGATAATACAATTTATTTAGAAAATATTATAATAAAAAAATTAATTGAATTTCCATCATCCATGATCATAGTGAAATCTCAATGTGAACAACTGTTATGTCACACATTGGGTAAACCCCAAATCCCAAACCTAACGTTGGTTTTTTATATCACATATGAGACACTATTCAATATATATTCTATTACTTAATAAATATTTCATCTGATTTATATAGTATATTAAATATTTTTATTCTATCTGGTCAACCCTCTAAAGGCCCTGGAATCTAATAATGACCCAACTCCTTACTCAAATAATATTCTAATGAATTGTTAAGGTTTTTAAATATATAATTAATTAGTAATTAGTTAAAATGATTATTAATAATTTTTATTGTTTATATTTAGATAACATAATTATTTTCTCAGTAGGCTAGCTCCAATTACTATTATGCAATCATGATTGGATGAATCATCACAAAAATACCAATATATAATGTATAAATCCTCTCTATATTAATGGTGTTGAAACCATTATATAATTTTCATCATTAAATTTTATCCTTTTTTGAATAAATAATTAAATTTTCTTGTCAAAATTGCAATCTTTGGAGATTCAAAATGTCTGATAATATTATACTTCATTTAATCAATCTTTGTTTTTAGAGCTTTTATTTTTTTGAGTCAACATGGTGAACATAATTCATTAAAAAATATACATTTTGTGGTTTCAAATCCATAATTTCAAAATTTAGTACATGAGGCTTCTGGTCCCTCTATTAAGGAATAAAAATCTCATAATGATATTAAATATCCAGAATTAGAACCCCCTAACATTTAAATTTTTTTGGAATTTGTTGAGGAGTCCTTATTTTTGGGAAGCTACATGAGCACACATGAAAATGTTATGAAATTTGTGGTAACAGAAATAGATTTTGGAAATTAATATAATTATTTTGATAAGATATTATTATTGGTGAAGTCATTTTTTCTGTAGTAAATAAATTTTCTAAGTGTTTCAATTAATGTAATAGGTTGGTCAAAAATTTCGGTGATAGTTATTAAAATATTAACACACGTTCAAATGACTACTTATTATATTATTTTTATTGTAAGTATTTTGTTAATTTTATAACAAGTACAGCTCTGGTGAAACCTTGAGGGATTTACTTCCTGGAAAGGTGTATAAAAAAGTTTTCGAAAAATTTCAATAAAAAATATTCAGTTAAAGGGTCAATTATAGAAGCATACTTGCTTGAGGATGTTTCAAATTTTTATGTCCTTATTTTTAACCACAAAATCCGTAATCAATAACTAGATAGGTCACAATAAGAGAAATATTAATGATTTCACATCCCATCAATTCTTAGTTTTTAATCTACCCAATCTTGATTTTGGTGGTTATCATAAATGATATTTTTTAGATGCTGAAATCCATAAATATCATCCATATATTCTACCAAATTGTGAAGAAATACCATGATATGTGTATTAAGTAATAATTTTTTATTATTATGTTAAATTTTAGTAAAATATACCTTTATGTTCATTAGTATTTTTTTAGAATTTATGATTACTATATAAAAAAAATTAAAAAATATATTTTTTTCTCTAGAATAACATATTCAATAAGATATTGAATATTGGTTTTAAATAAGGATAAGATAATATTTATTTGAAAGAACAATAAATGAATTTTATAATGATATATATTATGAATATTTTATTATTACTTTTAGGAATCTCAAAATTAAAATAAAATTTATATTAAGTTATGTGTACAAAAAATATACCAAAAAATTGGTAAAATCCAATAATGGGTATGTGGTTAATTGGTTTCTATTTCACACACACATATAATACGACTCTAAAATTTTAATGAGTAGTGTTGTTTTCTTGAAAGGACATCAATATAAAGATAATGAAGTTGACTTTTCTAGTATGTTGGATGAAATAATTGAATTAGGTCATTTGAAAAATTTATTCAATTATGTTTAAATGTCATTGGAATGATACTGATTGAGGGTTGTGAGTTCACCAAAGACATGTAGTCTTTGAAATTAAACATAACAGTCTTCCAGAATGAAATAAACCATTTCATTTGGAACATCAAGTTTATTATGAAAATTAATTTGATGTTTTGAGATTTTAATGGCTGGTTGAGTGTGATATAAATGAGATAACATGGAAATCAGTTTATTGAAAATGAAACTTTTTCTTTCGAAGTGAATCATATTTAAATTTTTCATGGAAGATCTGAATATATATCTCTTACCAAATGTTATATAAATATCAATGATGAAATATCCCTTGTTAACGGTCAAAGTTATAGATAATATTGATGAAGTAGTAAGGGATAATGAAACTAAAAGTCGTATGTTTGTTTCTGATGATAAAAATGAGAATGAAGAAATTTTACTTGGTAAAAATGATGAAAATGATGATGAATGATGTATTATATTAATATTTTTTATTTTTTATTCATATTAACAATTATTTTTCTATAAGATTGTTAGTTACATATGAATTGATTTTATGATCTATTAAGTTCATTTTCTAATGCTTGCAATTATTAGTTTTTTATATTTTCTATTTGTATTAACATATATTAATAGGTAAAAATATTATATTTTCATGATATTTATTATTTTTAAATATTTTATATCTATGATAAGAAATATTTACATGTTAAAGTATTATGTAATGATATATATTTATAGGTAATTATTATATTCTTGTATTTATTAGTTTTTTATATTTGATATGTGTACTTACAATTAATTAAAATTAATATTATAATATTCTCGTATTTTTTAGTTTTTTAAATTTTATATTGGAAATAAATATTTCTTATAGGTATGATTATTTGATTAAGATGTCTATATATACTTCTAACAATATTTTTTTTCTAGATGATTTCACACTTCCTAGTGATGAGACTGATTCAACTAATCTAAAGGATGCTACACCTATTAAGAGGGGGTTTCATCATGCTAGATTGATGATTTCAAAACATATTCTAAAGAGACACTGATATTTTTTTTTGATACCCATTTACATAGGTATTTTTATTTAATTTATGATATTTTCTTTCTACTATGTTATTATTTATTTATTTTGGACATAATATTTTTCTTTTTTATTTATTTTCATGATTTTTATCATTTATCAATTCAGTTTGTTGGGGAAATTATATGAAATTATTTTTTCATCATTTTTTTCATGGGACCTGGTTCCCATTGTCTCATGTCACCAGATGTTTGACAACTAGCTTCTATGTTATTAAATCAAGTGTGGTTTTTTTAAAAAATTACCATCTATAATATTATTTGTAATTATCTTGAAGGATTTATTTTCATTGATTGATAACAACCTAAGAGATATTATCCATGGGATTTGTGATATTTTTATATGTGAGAACTTTTTTCAATATTTATACAACCTTAGAAAATGAGCTTCGGATAATGCTTATGCTAATGGTTTCATCCAACCTTGCATATCTGACCGACCTAACTATGTCTCAGCCCAAGTACTGGACTTAATGTGATCATTAATCATAGGATAGAAATTTGAGAGGAGTTTATCATCTGGAATTCAGAGCAAGGGTATGAAATATAGGGTTGGAATTCATAAATCTGGCATACATCGATAAAGAATGATAAGTGATAATACTTATTAATGTATATAAACTTTTACTGTGAACTGTTTATTATATTATATAGGTTGGTACTGAACCATCTGTTAAATAGTTTTATGTTTATATTAAATGTATATTTATCCCCATACAGGAGAATTTGTAGGTGTCTAACAATGTCATATAGTAATTAATATGTTTTTTTAAATCATAAATATTATCTTTATTGTTGTTTTAATTTACAATTTTAATTGACAGAAATGTATAATGCTATGACATCTCATAAAAAAGTGATTCATCCTGAGTCCCAACAAGATTCCATTAATAATTTAGGCTTCAATTTGGAGGCCTGGACAAAGTTGAATTTTAATAGTATTAATAAATGTTACGTAATTGGTATTGGTTTCTACGTGAAACCAATGAGTTATTATAGTACTTTTATGAGGTCATCAGTGAGCTCAAAGGGAGCTTAGGGAGATTCATTATTGATATTGTTGTATATTTCATAATGTGAGGAGTGGTTGAGGGCTTAGGATGAGATGAAATAGCAGATGCAAAGGGAGCAGGAGGAGAAGCTTGAGAAGTAGCATCAACGAGATAAGCAGATGTTGGAGTGTATGTAATGGCTTGCGTATATCATTAGTAGGAAGTCTCTTCCCCCAAATTCTTTTAATGATCTTCCTTCACTAGACACTAATTGATGATTTATGATACATTTTATTTTTTTTTTGTTTGGGGTGAAGAAAATATTATTTTTGGAAATATTTATTAATATTATAATAGTTTTAATTTTATTAATTATTGATATTTATAAATTTCATTTCATTTTTTGATTTTTGAATTTTTTTTTATTTTATGTTTTTATGATTATTTGACATTTTTTAATTTATTTAATATTTTTAACTATTATTAATTATTATATTATTATCAATTTTTTTCATGTCTAAATAATTTTCATATTTTTAACAATTTTTTTAATTATTCTTAATTATTTTTAAATATTATTCTATATTTTTAATTATTTTAATCATTTATTTTTTCCGTATATTATTTTTTAAAGAAAATATTAGTATTTACAATCGATGAAGTTTTTTCAGAAAAAATATAAATTGTGACGGACCCTCATAATGTATCCTTTTAAAATTATAGCACAAACCATTTGTGACTAAAGATTTATCTATCATATGTAATTTGTATTTATAAAAATTCATCAGAAATAAATTCATTTTCAACATCATTTATTTTCCAGGTTGCAATAGTGACAGACACTCGCCAGAAATGACATTCTGTGATAGATTTCCATCACTAAAGCACCATTGCAAAAACTGAAATTTATTCTTCTAAAAATAAAAAGAGTCCTCCTTAATAAATTCAAATTATGGTTAATCCAAAATAATTTTAAAAAAATAAAACTAAATTTCTAACATTCAAATAGAAAACCTTATTTTCACAATAAATAAATAATCTATTAGTTTGGTAAAAATATATTTCTGTTTATTTTGTTTTGGAATACATTCTTGAGTAATATTCTCTTTATTAAAAAATTGAACAAATATGAAAACACATGTCTGTATGATTATTGCATGAATGTTTTAAAAGTTTATTTGAAATCGAAATAGCATATTAGTTATCATAAAAAATTTATATATTTTAAAAATTAGAACTACAATAAGATAAATATTGTTTAATCCATAAATAATGAGAGAAACGAAATGTAGTAGAGATATACACACTTTATTAAGTGAATAAAGAAATTATGTTTTATTTTTTTGAACTCAAAGAATCTAAATTATTATCAAGAATGACACCAGTGCCTAAGAATATTTTTAATAAAGTTTATATCCACCAAAATCGTATTTAGAGTAAATATTGAAATTAATTTTTTTGCTGAAATAAAATAAATCACTTTTAAAAGGACTATTAGAATATTTAACAATGCGTTTGAAGAAATTTATACGATATTCGTTATGATCTGATTCAAATCGAGGGAAAAATAACCAATAAACATAATATCATGTCTAAAAGTATTAAAATACAACAAACATCCAATCATGCCTCTAAAAACATAGAATAAATATGTTTTCATGAATCATCATAATATAATAGAGAACTAATACTTGTAATGGTTTTACAATATATACAGCAATCAGGACTAAAAGGTTTGACAAAATATTTATCACATTTTGATTGATTCAAAAATATTACATCATTTAATTGGAAATTTGAAGTCTAAGAATGAATTTAAATTATCCCACAAGACTCATATCATATAAACTTTTCATCAAATTTTAAAACAATTTTAAAAAACATCGCATTAATAACCAAAAACTACATCATAAACATATATTATAAGAGTTAACTTATCACATTAAATATTTTAATTAATAAATTAGGATCAACATTACAATTAAAATAATAATTTTACTTTTAAAAAATTCATTTTATCATAGAATAATGAAGTTATTTATTAATACCATATAAATATATTGAGGACATAAAATAAATATTATATGTTATTTTATTAAGGATTTTTTTTAAGAAAGACCTAATAAGGATTTTTTGTATGTAAGAAAAAGACATTTTTTCTATCTAAAAATTTCTTGGAAAACCATGTTCATTTAATATACATTTTTCATTTCAATAAGATTATTATTTTTCTTGTATAAAAACCATTTTTATAGTGTTCTAGGCGAAGAAAAATAGTAAAATTAACTGTAATTTTTTTAAAATGTCAATTTATACCAATAAAGTTAGGATTCATAGAAGCCTGCTCCTATTGAAATGAAATAAAATTATATAGTACATGAATAGACATCACAGATTCAATCTGCAAATGATGACTGTAATCCTCACCACATTAATTAGCATGACCAAGACTCTCACAGTAATCAGGCGACACAAAGGACCAATAAGAGGTGACTTCCAAAATTGCCCTTTTTGCAAGAGCATCTGCCACTTGATTAGCTTCCCAGTAAACATGTGTGGCTTTATGTGAGAGAAGGTCTTACAGCCGAAGGCAGTCTGTCCAGACTGGTAAAAGTGTTCATCGCACATTCCTTGACCAACCTTCAGAATTTAAACTGCAATAGATGAATCTGATTCTCTCCATAAATCATGCCCACCAAAATGGACAACATACCTAATCACTTTAATCATATCATAGAGCTATGTATCAATAGAAAACCCACTACTAATAAAACGGAAGATGCAGCCTTTCACAAACCCCCGAGAGGTACGGAATACAGCACCACAACAAAAGGTTCCTCGATCACCAGAGGCAGCCCCATCAACATTAACATCTATCCACCGTGGAAGAGGTGGTATCCATCAAATATATTTCACCATCAACGACTTCTTCACCCTGCCATTAATACCAATATATATAAACAATAAAATATCAAAAACATCATTTCTCATGGAACCTGTTTCGATAGTTGAAGCCATATAGATAACATGGTGCACTATTAGGACACTAGAATGAAAAATAGGCTCGATGTTTTTAAACAGTAGGACATTTATAGACTTCCAAATAAAGTCAAGAATAGCCAAAAATGTTTCCAACATAAGAGCATGAACTTTATCACTGAGATCAACTTTTCATATTGATTGTAGAAATCCATAAACAGGTCAGAAAGGTTGTTTATAGTGAATGATACTCTACATATAAGACCAGATCATTCTAGAAAAATTGCATGAAATAATGATGTGGGGGATTTTTTCATCTGCTTCCTAACATAAAGAGTAGAATGGGGTAAGAACCAGCCCTATGTGCTGCTGCAAAGCATGTAATGGGAGTCTATTTTTCCAAATCTTCCAAATGATCCTGGATCGAGAAGGTGGAATAAAAGGTTTCTTGAAACTCATAACTCAGCTTGGGGGATGCCACAAGTCACCACAAAGAGATTTATAACATTCCTCTATGTTGATGATGCCACTCAGATTGGGCATCCATGGAAGAACATCACACTCATTAAAGCAGTATCCAATGAATTCCATGTATAGCTGATAGGGAAAGATTTCAATGAGCTATGGGTCATCACAAAAATTTGAAATCTATTTGAGATTAAGAGATGATTGTATGACAATCTCATCACAGATGGGTTGGGAAACCAAGTGGTGGTCCAATAATTTAAATAAGACTCCTTATAAACAATCCATTTTGATCATTCCATAAGATCAGTATAGGCCTACCTTATAGTAGTCCAAACAGAGGATCTAAAATAATTGAGATATCCATCATATTGTTTTCCAATAAATCTAACTGTCAGATAATCCATAGAGGGATTAGAATATGAGAAAAGTTTCTAAGGGAAATTTTTAATCAGAGTGTCATTAAATAGCCCGATGTATTTAATTCTCACCCCTCCTATTGATATTGGTTTAACACAGTATTTCTAGGCAACTATAACTAGTTTCTTCTAATAGATTGAGCCAATCCAGAAAATGATTCTAATTCTTCCATTTAAATCATTGACCAAATATCCGGGCCACTTATACAAAGAGAATATATAAACAAACATTGAAGTAATGACTGAGCATACCAGACATATTCTCCCATCATGAGATATATTTTTTCATTTCCATCTTTCCAATTTCTTGGTGATATTCAATGCAATTATCTCTAAACTACAACATTTTACCCTGCCCCAAAAAGTGGTACCCCAAGGTATATAAATGGGACGGAACCTCTTTTAACCCCAAAATTCAACGCTATTATGTTTTCCTTTGTTATAAAAACTCCATCACCTAAAAACATGGATGATTTTCCCAAATTAATGACCTAGACTATGACCTATTCATACTGTGAGAAGATTCCTTTAATAAAAGATATGGTACATTGTTTCACCTTACAAAAAAGTAAGATATCATCTGCATAAAGTATGTGTGATGGGGTGCACAAATCCCGTCCAATATTCATTTGTTGATATCATCCAAAATTAATAAGATCAGTGAGACAACAACTTAAATAATCTTCTGAAATGGAAAACAAAATACTAGAAAGAGGGTCACCCTACCTGACCACTCTTGACCATAGAAAAAATCCTCTAGGAGATCCATTGACTAGAATAGACAACTATGAACTAGAGAGAATATATCCAATTAAACAAATGAACCTATATGAGAAACCATGCATTTTGAGAATAGTGAACAAAAATTCAAATCTTATAGAATCAAAATCCTTTGAAATATCAATTTTAAGATCCATGTTTCCATCTTTAACCATTCCCTTCATAATATTCATGCACTCAAAGGTAGTAAACTAATAATTTTGTATTTTTCATCCTGGTACATACCTACAATGTTTCATGAAGATACGCCCCTTAGCAAGTTCACCTAACCGTCGAGACATATTTTTACTAATGACCCATGGTATCATATTTCCAATAGCAACCGGTCTGAAATATTTTATGTCCAATGCATTCACCTTTTTATGCATTAATGAAGAAAGTTTGAATTCATCCCAAAGGGCATATATGATGACCAGAATTATTGATGCACAATATTTGTCACATCAGGGCCCACAATATCCCAGTGAAACATGATGAATTTATTAGTGATTCCATCCCGAACTACAACACTATCAATGTTTTGTTGAAAATAGAGAATTTTTTATCTCTTTTTCAGTAGGGGTGTCAACATTCCTCTTATTATGATCATCATCAATATATGGATCAACACACTGAATGAATTTATTATAATTATCAATCCCAATATCAAAGTAAAACTTTTCAATGTAATTTTTCACAATATAAATAATTCCATTCTCCCAGTCCAAATGATTCCTATCAATGATCAGTGCATTGAGACCCCTCGTGGCCTTTTTACAATTAAAATAGTGAATGTGTCTTGTATTCTTGTCTTGGTCCTTTAGCCAACAAATGATGAATTGATTCTGAATAAGATTTTTCTTAAGAGCCAATAACATGTCTAGACGTGAAGCAGCCTATAATTAATCTAGAGAGGGAAAATCGTGAGACATATTGTTTTATTGAATATTTTATAATGTATTTTCATCCCCTCTGATATCATTATCAAGGGAGGAGAAGGACTCCTTACTCTATTGCTTCAGCTTTTTCTTAACTGAGTTCAGATTAGCACATAATATGGTCAAGGATCTCCCCATGAAAACATTGTTCCAGGCATCTAAAACAATCTCTCTGCACCCAGGGATGACAAGCCACCATTACTGAATTTGAATGGAAGAGGGGTTGGCCTTACCTTTTTGAGATATACATCAACAAGTACAGGATTGTGATTATAATGTATTCTTGGAGGGGTTCTCCCAGCCAAATAAATCTCCACATTCCTATCATCAACATGCACAAAAACCCTTTCCAATTTACTTGCATGTATCCCATTAATAGGGTATCTACTCCAAATATATTCAGAACCAGAAATGGGAACTTCAGAAAGGCTACTTTTATGAATGCATGAATAAAATTCATAGGTTTAAGAACGACATAAGTGATCACCAGTTTTTTCATCAGGCCTCAGAACAAAATTTAAATTTCCAAGAAGTACCAAATTTTTCGTCATATTTTCAGAAATATCAACTAAACATCTCCACAATGCTCTTCTTTTAGTGTATAGATTAAATTCATAAACAAACATTATTGATAGCGGGATATTACTTTTGGAACATGAAAATGTAATAGATCAAAAATCAGTCAATGTATAATTAGTAGCAGCACATTCATGTTTCAGCCCCCAAAAAGATTGAGAATTCCCCGTAAATTGATTGCTTTCAACAATGGAATAACCCATAGAATCCCAATTAAAGGAGCTCCATTTCAAAAAATTCAACCTTGTCTCCGTAATACCAACTAATAATAGTCTATTGGTCATAATAATATCTCTAAGGGATCTGACTGTGGGAGGATTACAAATCCCTTGATAGTTCCAGAATAGAATCGTAATTTTTTTGACCTCGGCCTAGCTCTAGGCCCATCAGTATGATGTTTAAAATATTTATGGGTATAAAAAGTGAAAATATCAGCAGAAATGACTGGTACATGATCCCCATCTGCAGGTCTAGGATCCTCCCTAATCGATTTTAACAGCGAGAATCTATTATTCAAACGAGTTTGAGTAGAAAATAGGCTAGAAAGTAACTTTGTTCTAATGGACTTTTCATTCTGGACCTGTGAGATGTCCCGAAAGTAAACAGAACCTGAAACAGACCCTCCATCATCAGTAGGTTTTATTCCTAGATTTGCATCATGGTCGTGATCCACAGAAGGATCTATTCTAGGGTCAGCACCGTGGCCCTGAGTCACAAAATTATCTGGAGTTTATGCATCAGGTTAGTCACTATTCACAACAACAAAGATATGATCATTAAAGGTGATGATAGGGACAATAGCTGGTTCTTCATCCTAACATTGTCTCCCTTCATCTGGGTCCACAACAATGCCTTTAGCTAACATAGCAGCATCCTCAGGATCATCATGTGTAATTACCAAATATGCCCCCTGAATCTTCCTCCCCTCAATTGCCTTCAAAATATCTCCATTGGATGGGACCACAACTGGAGATTCAGATATTTCAGGAAAATTAATACCAACATGACCCAAGACATGTTCCTGGTAGTAAGCATCAATCTCATCATTGAGCTTCTCACCATTAGCAGCAGCTTACTCGGAGACATTCTTTCCCATCGGGCCTCCATCACCTACTAAACCATATTTTCTAGATTTCTCAAAAGAATCATATAGATCATCCTTAGCATCATTGTATTCACAACCATCCATGAGTCACATTTTCTTGTTCTTACTATTCCTATACTTTTCATCATCATGACCTCCAGATTTAAAATGATTGCATATCATATTTCTATTTCATTCCAAGATGGTATGACCATTGTAATAGAAATTAAAATAGAATTTAGGATTTCACTAATAAATTATACCAAGTGTGAGACTATAATATTGAGTAATTAACACCACATCCATAGCTAATGTGGCAGACATATCAACCTCCACATGTATTCTTGCATAATTTCCATAGGTAGGGTTATCATTCTGTTTTTCAAATCACATGGGGTTTCCAACTGAGGAGGCAATTTCCCAGAGAATCTGACAATGCCAATAAATCCAATTTAGGTAGCATACACCAATACAAATTTATGCAATGGTGTTTTCCACAGAATTGGGATCAAAATTTCTATCCCATTCACAGATTCAAAGAAAACCTGGCTTGGGAGGGACCGAGTCGAGACTCCAAGCATGCCACCTGAACCGATCTTCTAGAAAAACAATATGATAGAACCCACAGCCCATTGTAGTCATCTTCTAATCAGTAAAACCCCAATTTTTATCAATCCTTGTTGTGAGTTCATTGAACTTCCATGGATTCACCCCTTTGTGTATTACCACTCAAGAAATAATTGATAACTTGCAAATCTTGATCTGTTCTTCAATCGCAACCTAATTGGTAGAGATATGTGCAACATGTCCTATTCTTATAATTTGTACCGAGGTTGCAGATTCCCAATAAATTGGGATATTCTAATTTCAATGGTATTTTAGTACTTATATGATAAATAGTTCAAAAAGAAACATGGTATTATTTCTCATTCATACAAGATTTACAAACATGATGTTGTTATTTTTTATAGTAGTAAACAATATCACATTATCAATTTTAGAGAGTTTATGTGACATACTTTAATTATCATTTTTTCATCATTGATGTGATGGAATGATATTACTCTCTATGATAATATTTCACTTAATATAATGAACTGTTAGTTTATCAAAATCAATAGTATAAATATATATCATTTGATTAGAAAAAATTAAAAAGGATTGTTACAAAAAACTAAACTAATTTCAATTTTAAAACATAAATCCCATTCAATCATCAAATAATTAATATATACTAATTATATCATGTTAAAAAGCTTCAATATATATTGTTTTATAAATAAAGGTTGTATTTGAAATAACAACATTGGAAAACACTTTTAGCCTTTGGAATTATCTTAAAATCTAAAAGTTTCTCCAACACATTTTTTTAAGTGATAAAAATTAATGGGTATTTAGTAATATTACATGATAATACACTTTTCATGTATCATATATCAAATATCATAAATCTATGTAATTATTCCTTTAAAAATAAATTACTTAACTTCTTTGTAGCAAATTAATTTGGTTGTAAAAGAATTAGTAAAAAAACTTTTGCACACTTCTGGAATTTAGTAAAGTTCTATAAGTTTACCTATATAAAATTGATTTAGATATATAAATCCAAAAAAACCAAACACTTTTTAAATATTATAGAATATTCATTTTTATACAGTTCATTCAAGACACATTTAAAACATGTAATAATAGAATTAAAACAATATATAATTTTTAAAATATGATTTACATACATTTTAGGTAACATCATATCATATCTAATTATTTTCATGATTGTGTAGAAAAGAAGAAAATGTTTTTAATACATTCAGATTCATTTTCAAATTTTTCATTAGAATCTAGAGAATATTTAAATTCATTATAAAAATTTCATTAAGATGCTCATCTAATAGTATTTTTTAATCATTATCTTGTGAAATCAATTATTTTTTATGAAAAATCATTATGTTTTTTTATCATATTATATAATCTAGTATCCTTAAAAATATGTTCTCTCTCCCATTCAATTTCATCGTCTAACTATTAAACTTTTGGATTTTATAGGTCATAACATAGAGAATGAAATATTGAATTAGTAAATGCATTTATAGATTCCATGAAATGCAAGTTAGTATATTATTTCTTATTTCCATATTCTAAAATAGAATCATATTCATTGATACAACATCAAATAGTAGTTAATGCCTTATTCTATTATTTTTTTATTTAAATTTTTTATATTTTTATTTCTCATTTATTTGTAGAGAATTTTTTTCAATCTGTTGATTTTGGATGATGATTTTTAATCCAATTACAATATAAATTTTTGGGTGGAAGTAAATAAAAGTCAAATATAGTTTTTATTGGTATTCACAACCCAATTACAACAACTAATTTGAAAAATGGAATTCAAAACCCAAATAGTTTGGGTAATAGATTACATGAGTTAAAACCCAACGAATGAAATAGTGAATGTTTTTTAAGGCATTAATGTAGATAGACAATGAGGTAAGATTTTTCAGTTAGGATGTAGTGTGAGAGATACAATAAACTAGGAAAAATTGAAGATAAATGAAAAAAAACATGTACTGGATGTTGAGTAATGTATCAGGATGTGTTTTAATGGTATTATTATATGTCATAAAAGGTTTAATTCAATAAATTAAAGGCACTTATAATTTATGAAATCTTATTCACATAGGAAAGAGTTTTTAAAACAATTCAATGCGAAATATAAATATATTTTGAATATCAAATGTTTTTTCTCATAAATCGTATAATTGATTATGTCTTGAATCCTTTAAATAGTATCTTCAAAAAAATCCAATCTTCAACTAGGTAATATAATTTACATTCAAAATTTATTATTATCTAATAGAGAGTGAAATATCATTAAAATATAATAATAACAAGTATCATTAAAATTCCAAACTTATTGAATAATTCAAACTAATTTGAATTATTAATTAAATAAATAAAAATTGTTTCATAATAATAGGTCTACTAAATCCAAAAATTAACATTAAAAAATAACAAATAAATTGAATCTAAAAAATACATTCAATTTTTATGGATTTTTTAATTATTTAAAAATTATTTATATTACATTAAATACTGGAGAATAGTTGAATAAGTTTTATTTCATTGAATATTAATTTAGAAATGTATTTGTCAATGAAATAACATCAAAATATAAAAACTAAAATAATCAAAATATATGTTATATATATATAAGACAAAAAATGAAGCAACAATTAAATATATTTAAAATAAGAAAAAAAATTATTCTAATGGATTCTATATAATATATATTCATTTAATAACTAAATAAATTAATTTAAATAATAAATATAATGATACAATAATTCATATTATCAAAAATAATTAAAAAAAAGTAATCCTGAAATTTAAAATTTTACAAAAAATAAAAAAATTATTTAATTAAAAGTGAGTGTTTCTTGGTCGTCATATAAATTACTTATGGTCGGTTGATGTACTACTCCATCAATGATTTTTGTTTGTTAAAATGATGTGCGGTCAGTTTATATAAAATTTGGAAGGTATACCAACAATGTGGAAAAATAATATGTATTGTCACATGAGTTTCCATATAGAGAATGGTTGGTTGATTGTTCAACATACATTAGGTTCACATACAGTGTCGTCAATGTTAAATGGTATCTTTACTTATCATGAGGTTTTGAATATGGTAGATTTAATGAGATTCACTTAACCTATATTTATTTTACAAATTCATGTTTATGTACCATGATGTGTATGATCATATAAGGCCTCATAATTCAGGCTCCTGTAGGGTTCTAAAATTGTATGAAACATGATGAATTGTTTTTAAGGGATAATGAGAACTATATAGTGTTTCCTTTAGGTTGTGGTGCCATTAAAGGAAATGGGGATGTGAAACCACATGAGAAATACCTGGAATTCCAATTGGTTATCATGTTATATGGATTCATCAATGTGGTGGGAGAGAACACCATCAATGTAAAAAATGAAAATAACAAGTGAACAAGCTTCAAACTTGTGGTAGATATACTGGGGCTCATTCTGTCACTTTGGAAAACCCATATGGTAATATCTATAAAAACATTATGAAATAAATTCATCATATCATAAGGTTAATTAAAAATAAATACACATATGATAACATCAAAAAATATTTCATATGGTAACTTATAATAAATATATCTTGCAGACAGTATACTCTCATGTGGTATAATAGTAGTAAATACACTAATAAAATATTTTAAGGCGAACTCTTTTAACATCATGATAACATAAGATTCTATGATTTTTTAGAACTACCAAATATCTGATTTTGAATTTTTGATTTTTAAATTAAATGTAAATAAATATTTTATAGTTACAAGGGATCAAAAAAGTATTCAATATGAATTATAAAAAATAATATTTTAATTAAAAATAAAAATTAATATTATCTAAAAACTGAAAAGAAAAAAAATGAAAAGACACTAACATTTATAATTTTTTATAGTAAAAAGATTTAAATTTTAGACATGATTTTTGTTGAAGGAAGAATATATAAATTTATTATATTTCCATCAAAATAAGTGGCATGTAATTATTAATTTTATATCATGAGTTTTTATCAACAAAAAACAAACTATAATAGAAACCTGTTACAAAACATAAATTATAATGTAGGTTCGTACCAAATGTGATAGAATTTTTATAAATATTCATACAATTTTGTACATGAAGAAAATATAGGTAATTTAGTTATATATCATATTAAGAGGTATTATAAAATTATACACACTATATATAAAGATATAATAAAAAAATGAGTAAATGTATAGAGATTTCAATTTTTTTGATTAAGATAAAAAATAGAATATTTTGAGTAATTCAAATGTTTAAAAGAAATTGGATAAAAGAATAAAAATTACCAAAAAAGTCCAAAAGGTTCATGTTGTAGGTCTTCGGTCGCCAATACAAACATGATAAGACCCATCCATGTTTAGAGAGAACACTATGCATCATGGCATAATGATCTTTATAAATAAAAAACCAAGTAAATCTTCCTCCTATACATCATATAAAAGAATCTATAATCAAGCAATACTTCCCATAATCACTAAGAAAGAGGAAAATACCAAAGGAGGAAATAAAAAACCTTGAAGTTCACTTATAGACCATTTTTCCATGAAAAAAACCCCTCAAACAATAACCATTCTTCTAAATTCATATCGAAGGGTCCTATATCCATAACCACACACTATAAGATATCTCTAATTCCATGTTTAATCAATATTAAATAATAAAAATATCTTGTTATAAAATCATTTAAAAGAAACATTTATACCGCCAAACTAACATGAACCACATTTAATTCACATAAAATTATAATTTAATATTATAGAGTATTTTTGTCCCTTACATAACATACTTCTAAAATGATTCATGTCCTCTAGTGTCAAAATAAATCCCAAAAAAGAGAAACAATCATAAGTAAGGGATTTTAAAATTCAAATAATTAAATTACAAAACTCTCAAATTATTCAAATTCTTTAGAATATAAAATTACCCTGAAATAGGTTGATCCCAAAGCATAAAATTCATGTGAATATACCTCTCAAATATAACAGATACCCAAACCACACTCTCAATGAAAGTGTTTGGATTTAACTGCATATCCCCTTCCACAAGATTACTTATAGAATTCTCACAACCAAAGGAAATACCTCTCATCAAATTTCATTACCAACATGGGCTTCCAAAAACAAAAAAAAATACAACACCTACCATACTGACTCATAAAAAAACATTATATAACTACTCCATTCTCCTCAACCATTTTCGCTTCAAAATTAATTCCCCTTCAAAAATTAATGAACCATATAATATTTTTTTATTTATATTAAAAAATAATCCCAATAAATAATTATAGAATAACTGATTACCAATTTTTATAAAATAAATAAGTCATTTATTTTTACTCAAATCCATGCACACAATATTTAAAAAAATGATATTTTAAAATTAATATAAAATTCATTTCAGAGTTTTTAAAATGGATGAGTCAAGTTAGCAACCTATAACACAGCTTACATCAAAAACCCTGGAAAAAATATCAATTTAGCATAATAGACACACCAACCCCATTACATTCATAAATTTTATTCCTTATCAATGATAAAATTGAAAATTGAAAAAATCATACCTAAGGAATCCATGGACTTCTGAAGACCATGGATTAGAGTGACCTTCAATCCCTAGATAATCACCACACACTCTACCACTTTTTATGTGATTTATAACCATCGGAATTCATCCTGACAAAATCATCAAAAAAATATTCTTCCCATAGTCATTTATATTTATTAGGAGAATAAAATACTTATTAAACAATTCAATAACCATTTACCAAGGTATCTCATCTCAGTTATTGTGTCGGACCATCAATCATTTTCAAGCAATGTTTGAAGAAAAATCATACATTGAAAAAATACAAGGCCTAAAATTAATATCATATAGAGTATCAAATCGCATAATGATATATACATATTCATTAACTCAGACATAACCTTCACTATCCACCCAATAGTCACCTCTATTCCACCAATCAATAATAGTGTTTTGTGTTTAAACCATAAGAAGTCCTCTAAATTGTCGAAAATACACAAACAATATCATAATACATAGAACAAAAATTGTCAACAAAAAACTAAAATTATTCAAATATAGATTGAAAGGTAAAAAAAGGACTGAAGATTGTAAGGAACCATATCATCAGTCAAGAATAATCATGTTTTTTTAATGAAAAGAAAAAAAATTATTAAGAAAGAAAAGAGAGAAAAAGGTTGAATGAAACAGAATGATGGTATCTTATTACAATCTCTAACGAAATGGGGAAGAAGATCAACTGGAAGAGTATCACTCCTTGTCATGGCTTGGTTGACTCCTTTGTTGGAAATAACATCTGCAACTATGCTTTCTTCATGATACGTATGGTTGGAAATGTATCTTGTTTGAAGATGAGAATTTATCCATTTTATCAATTAGGCAGTGAGAGGCCAGGCAAGGTGAATCACTCCATTCCAAATAGCGTGCACAATGGTGGTGGAGTTACTCTCCATCTGTATGTTGTTCCTACCTTTTGGAATAACAAAAAAATGGTCTGAATCACCGTCATCATTTCAGCTTCCACAGCAAAGGTAGTGTTACAGCTTCCAAAGAAGAATCAATGACATCGACCATGGTAATATCTGAAAATGGCCCCACATCCCTCAGGACCCAGATTTCCTCTGGGAGCTCCATAAACATTGATCATGATCCATACATGAGTCAGAGCTTTCCAAAACACCTCAAGAGATAGCTTCGGCTTGGTGTAAATTCCATCAAGGTTGAGTCGTTAGAGAATCATAATGTCACCAACCGAGCTGTCGTAGTGGCATTTCTGAAGTAGGGCTCTTTCCTAGATGGCAATAAGGATCCTCATCTGACCTACATTAATATTTAATGAGTAATTGTTGTTAATAATATTATTTCTATCATACTATATCACATGTAAGATCTCAGAAATCACCGATAGGAAGAGGTTCTTGATTTGTCGAGAGGATTCAAATTCCACACAATGTTTTAGGTGGTTGTAAATAGAGTTGTCGGATGACTATCTATAGTAAAAATGTCAGTAACATAATTCTAAAGAGGATAGGCTATAGAACATGAAAAGAAATGGTGATTATTGTCCTCCCTGTGTTGGTGGCATAATTTGAATTTAGATCATATCTAAACACCAAAAGACTGAAGACAAACCTCTATCGAAATGTGATTGTGGGAAATGAGCCAGACAAGGATAAGCCTTTAAGGCTTAATCCAAGGTTTGTCAAAAAAATTCAACTAAGAGAAAATGGGGTCAGAATAATTGAAATAGATATGGTAGAAGCTTTGGGAGTCCAAAGTACCATTATGATCTAGTTCCCATGAAAAAATGTCATACCCATTTATAAAGCAGAAATTGTCCACAACTTTATTAATATGATCAGGGACCAGTTATGAAGGAAGGTTTTGGAGTCAAATTTTCTTTTGATCAACCTCCATGTGATCTTAGCTTGAAGATCCTCATTAAAAAATTAATGATTTTTAATGCCAAGACCTCCTTTTTCAAGGGTTTTGAAACATTTTAACCTAGGGAAAGTAACAAGATTTCTTTCAATAATGCTACCAGTCCAAACAAAAATTTTATGTAGCCATTAACTTTTTTAATAATACTATTGGGCCATTTGTAAATAAACATGGGGTAAACCATTTTGGGGATAATATTGGATTTCACGAGGCAGATCCTTCCAGCCATGGATAGGGATTCCCCTTTCCAGGAGGTAAGTTGTTTATTCACTTGGTCAATGACCGTATTAAAGTACATAGGTTTAGGCCTACCCCAGTTTAGGGGAACTACAAGATAGTTAAAAGCGATTGATACCTCTTTGAATCCAAGACATTCAATGGTAAAACAATTTCTAGAAGGGGGAAAAGTTTTTAAAAAATAGATAGAGGATTTATTCCATCTAACTTATTTTCCATAGACCTCTTCATAGCGAGATAGGGCCTTTTAAGATTAAGAATTTTTTTCTACCCCCATTAAGGAACATAATGATGTCATCAGTATATAGAAGGTTGGTCAGAACAAAAAGAGTAATGGCTTCCTGAATGGGTTTGAACAAGCTTTGGTGGACAAGAGAAGTAATATACCTAATGAGGTAATATTCAACTATAGAAAAGGTGATCGTAGAGAGGAGATCACCTTGCCGCACTCCTTTTGAGAATTTTCAGTATCCCTTAGGAGAACCATTAACAATTATGGAAACAAAAGGTGAGTTGAAGGGGTAATTTGTCCTGACAATAATGGTTTCATTGAATTCTAAATCCTTAAGGACGTTGAAAAACAATGTTCCGATCAATGGTGTCAAACGCTTTTTTAATATAATGTGTGACTACGATATTCCCTCCTCTGGACTTTTTATTTAGAATGTTAATGCATTCCAAGGTAGGGAAAATACTATCTTGAATGGACATGCCCTTTATGAAACCAAATTGATTCGAGGAAATGATCTTGTTACATCGGGGATAAAGCCTATTGGAAATGAGTTTGGTAATTATTTTATAGGGGGAGTTAATGAGGGAAATGAGGTGAAAGAAGTGTAGCTTAGAGTGATTATCCATCATAGGGATAAAATTTAGGAATTGGGAATTAAGGCCATATGGAAGAACTCCAGTAGTAAATAAGTGCTGAACCAGCTTGCAAGCATCCATGTGCACTACCTCCCAATAATGTTGAAAGAAACCATTATTAAAAACATCATGCCTGGTGGCGCTATCAGAGTTAAGGCTGAAGACAATATCATTTATTTCATGATCCAGTAGGGTGCCTAAAAGGAAGAGTTTATATTTTTCATTGATCAAATTTGGAATGATCCCAGGATTGAGATATTTATTGATATTATGTCTATTGAAAGTGTTGTGAATGTAGGAGTACACGTGGTTGGATATAGCTTCATCAGATTCAAAAATAGTGTCATTATCTTTAAGAAAGGATAATGGGTGGCATAGCTTCCTAAATATCTAAAAAGCATTGTAAAATTTAGTATTCCTATCACCATTAGAGAGCCATGTGGTTTTGAATGACTTTTTATGCAAGCTTCCTTGTGGATTAAAGGAGAGTGGAGTTTCATAGAGATGATCAGCTCATTCTGGGGATCAGAGGAAAAATCCTCATGAGTCGAGTTGTTTGGAATTTGATTTAGTTCAGTTTAAAGAGAGGCTATCTCAATTTCCATTTTGTTAAATTTATCCTTACACCAACACTTAAGAGAGTTCTGGAGGATTTTTATCTTTGTGACCCAAGAAAAATCATCAGAGTGCTAATTCATAGACATCCAACCATTTTGTATGAGTTGGGAGAATTCCAAATTCTCATACCAAGAATTATTAAATATGAATGGAATACTGGGTTTTTCTTTTTTGGACCAGAGAATAACAAGGATGGGGTGGTGGTCTGAGTTTAGTATAGGTAAAGTGGCACTAGAAATTCTGTCCAAGACATCCAAGGCTGACATGTTAACCAAGGATCTATCATGTTTACTAGAAACCATTTTGTTGTAGTGTCTCTTGTACCAGGTGAATTTGGCCCCAAAGTGGTTGATTTCAATCAGATTACAGATTTCAATTGAGGTTCTAAACTCTATAGAAGAGATTGTAGTGTGATGAGGACCAATATTCTCCCTATGATTGATAATGGCGTTTAAGTCACCAATAATTATCCAGGTCTCTTAGATAGAGCCAGCTAAGGTCCAGAGGTCTTGCTAGAGTGGTCTATGATCCTGGTATCTATTTTTTCCATAATCCATGGTGTAGAAGCAATGTAGGTTGTTGTAGGAAAAATTAAAAGTAATCATTTGTTTAGAAATATTGTAAACAGAAACATCTCTAAGAGAGGGGTGAAAAAACCCAAAGGGAGTCAATATCAATGTCATTCATGCAATAATCAAGGAAATTATATCCAATAGAAGATAAATGCATAAAATTAAAGGAGAAGTTAATCTTAGTTTCAGCAATTTCAAAAAAAAATTGTTTTATGTTTCATCAAAATCCATTTCAAGAAAAATAGCATATCATCATTATCTATTCCATGGAAATTCTAGAAAACCAAATCCATTAAGACCTGTGTTTTGATTGGGAGTTACCCTTTTTCTTCTTTATTCATCTCAGTCCTTTGTTCCTCTTTGGTCTTCTAAGATTTGAGGAGGAGGTCGGGGAATATTTTGTTCTTGATTACTCATACAAGGATCAAACAAGATGTTTGTATCATTTGGTAATAAGAAAGGTTTTATAATTTCAGGGGATTTATGGGCAGAGGATTTGTTCATAGAATCACCCATAGCTTCCAACAAATAGCCCATGTTATGGGGTGAAACAGGCCAAATAGGTGAGTCATGTTATCCCATTTCCTTAAGAGATTCATTGGGAGATATTTTTGAGTTTGATCCGTTAAAATCTTGGATCAGTGTGATGACAGTGGATAAATTATTATTCTGCTGTATGAACACTATCATGTGAGAAATATTTGGTGAAATTAAAGCATTTGAAGAAATAAAACCTAATTTTCCCCCTGTATTGCTCGACCCAGAGGAAGAGCCTATTACTGATTAGCAGCACCATTAATTTTCTCAACCTGTTGTGCATGAGGAGCATTTGTTGCCGCCGAAGCCATTTGAGTGGGATCCTGTTCAGAGGTAAAAGTAGGAGTGGGATGTAGTTGGACATCAGAGACCATCAGATCAGTCTGAGGTTCTTCATGGAAATAATGATACAAGACATCCATAACTGAATTCTCAATTTCTTCCAAAATGCATAGTTCAATAATCGCATTTTATTCTTCTTCCACTTGATCAGCCCAGGTGTTACCTGAGGTGTCACCGGGAAAGCCCAAGCTCTTTACCCAGACATCCGAAGTTTTTTTCATGGGATCAGGTTTGCTAGAGGAAGTGCCCTTGATTTTCTTTTTTTCCCTCAGTCCAACCATCTTCATCAATAGGAGTGACCTGGCTCTTAACTACCCGACATTTCAGGAGCGAGTGTCCCATGATTTTACAGTTTTCGTAGAATGGTGGAATTCATTCACATTCAACTCGAACCTCAGTTTTATATTCGTTCGAACTGAAGATGACATTTTTTGGGAGCTTGGAGGCTATGTAAACCTCAATCATCACCCTCACATATAGTCCAAAATCATCATTAAGTGTATGAGGTAAAATTTTGAGCGTCATACCTATACAAGAGGCAATATCATTGAGGATTTTTGGGTGCCAGAAATACCAGTTTAGCCCGTGGAGACGCACCCATATTTGGACCATGGTGTTCATTCCAGAGTTCGGGTTGAAGGAGTAATCCCAGTCAGAGATGTGAAGAACACCTGACTTTAGCTGTAGGTTTCCATATATCAATACTTGATCGAGCTCAAATTGGGATTTCAGAAGCATGCCAAAATAACCTTTTCTAAGAGAGATCAATTTCCAATCATTTATCCCCCAAATATGAGATATTCGCATTTTCAGATCTGGGTTTGACCACGTCTTGTCTCCCTTGAGGTTTGATATGAGACCCATGAGTGAAAATTTGCAGAGCGACATGCATTTCTTAAGGGAATCAGTATTAGAATTGACCGCAAATCTTCTATCTTCAAGTTTCTTGCAGAGAGGATGCTTCATCGCTACAGGTTTTCAACATTCAACACCATTAAGTTCTTCAAGAAAAAAAGATCCCCCTAGGTCTTTCAGCTAGGGGAGCTCTGTCTTGATCCAGCCCGAGCCTTTCAGCTTCAAGGGAGATCACCCATTCAGGATCAAATCCTACCATTACCAAGAAATGATCAAAGATTGTTGAATAGATCTCGATCAGAAAATGGGGAAACCCTTGCGAGATCAGAAAAAACAATTTTTTTATATTCCAACAATTCAATAAAGAATAATCATGTCATAATTACAAAGTTATGAAAAAAATGTCATTAATTATTTTATTTTCATATTTCATAGATCATATAAAATTTAATTTTATGTTCCATAATCATATCACCGACATATCTAATCAACCACATCATCATTATAATCAAATCACATCAACTGTCACATCACCACAAACATCACACCATTTAAACATCATTGAATCCATCACAAAACAACCTTAGTTGAATCACTATATCCATTTCCACATCATAGCCCACAACACATCACCATATTATGTTCTTATTAACACTGGTTTTAACCCAAAATTGCTATATCTCAGGTATATGAAGAAACATAAACAAAACATGTATGCAAGATATCTATACATATTATAACACCATGACAATACAACCCATCGATAAAATGAACAAGTTGTAACACTGATCCACTATAGCTTGTATATATATATATTAATTAAACCATTATTGATCTATATATATATATTAATATATCAATTTTAAATCATTATAGAATACAAATAATGAATATATGATAACCTTGATCCACAACAACTTCTATATATATAACGTATTCCATCAATGCATCATAGAGTGTACAAGTATTCACATAAATAAAATCCAAAAATCCTAAAAGTACATTATCAAAATATCACCAAAAACTAAACAGAAAGATTAAAAATCAATAAATATTTACAATCAATGATTCATCCTAATGAATCATTGAAGAAAACATCTATATAATAGATAATACAACAACCAAATAATTTTAGGATCTAATAATAATAACTACAAAATACAAGGTTTCACTACTCAGTATTACTATAAACACCCTCATAAGTCAATTTCTTACAAATAACTTATCTAATAATTATTATCTATGAAAATTATTAATGTTATTTAACATAACCATATAATTAAAATTTCCTTCTATGAAACCACACCCTTCCCTTACCACCTAACACTCCCCATTATCCTAAAATAACACTATACAACTACCACTGGAAACCCAAAACCACAAGTATAACCTTATATATCCCCTTATCAACCAAATATACATTAACCTAAAATTTACCTAATGGCATAAATTTAGGAATTAACACATGATCACTCTCATATATTATTACTTTTAATTGTAAAATACAGAATCTTGAAATGGGATCACATGTCAGGAATAATATTTCCATGGATGTGACATTACTTAAGAGACGAAAACTAATGCACCCAAACGCATATAAATGTTATTAATATCCCTAAAATAAAATAGATTTTTTTAAAATCAATTGAACAACTATTTCTCTAATCACAATTATTCTAAAATATTTATCTCGTGATGTCACAATAATAAGGAAAAAATCATACACTATCAAAATAATTTACATGTCATTGAATCATAAATTTTTGTATTAATTTTTTACTATCATATTAAACTAAATAAATGTATTATAAAATATAAATGTTATTTAGTATAGTATAATAAATAAAAAGTAAATGAAATTTATATTATACAAGATCAATAATTAATGTGTAATGAAGAATCTAGTTAAACATGTTAATATTTTAATATTCTACTTTGTCATTCTAGATTAACTTTTCATATTTGTATACGAAAAAATTAATATTTCACATGGAATAACACATAGTATAATTAGTGATTATTTAACAATTAATATTCTTAAATATCAAAAATATATATATATATTTCCTAAAGTAAAATTAAATGATGAAGAAAACCATTACATCCCCTACCTCAAATAGAGACACCCATAACTAAACTTAAGATAAGTGAGTAATATATTGAATAGAATAAGGCATAAAATAACCCATTTCATTAGAAAAATGTGTCACTAATCATGAGGTAATAGTAAAAACTTACCATGTTAGAAACTAGTTTGATAATTTTAGGATATTGGTAGATTATCAAGGGATTGAGTTGTTAAAAAGAGGGTTATGGGTTATACAATTCAATGAAGGGTTAAATCCATAGGGGTGGTGATAAATATTTTTAAGGGGTCTAATAAAGACCAATATAGTTGTTATATTTTAAAGGGTTAATAATTGAAACACTTATGGATCAACAAGGGTGATTAAGATGATACCAAATCGCGTTAAACATACACATTATTCTATAATATAGAAAAAAGGGATAAAATTTCCATACAAAAATGTATATGAGTTATTATATATTGAAATGAATGAATCCATGTATCTGTGAATCCATGATTAACTCCAACTAGTCTACTTTATATTAATCCAAATTAAAAAATCCACCAATATAAAATTTAATCTTTTGTCACAACCTGTGTGATAGAAATAATAAAGATATAATGAATGAGAAAGGATCCCTAAATCAATATGAAATAATTCATATGAACCAAAATGTCATAGATCATATATGTATAGATAAAACCACTAATGTAACAATAATCACACTATGATTTTATGAAATACCTGAATGATATAACCAAAGTGAAGGGTCACCATGACTTTTTAAGAAAATTTTAATATTTGAAATCAACATAAGATGATTGAGTCGCGGTGTGATGGTTCAATTTTTAACATGCTCATGGGGATGACAATGTGATTCTATCAACCACTCCACTTTCAAAACATGATAATTTTTTTTAATTTAATCTGTTTATAAAAGGCCACAATTTAATTACTATCACCACAAACTAGTATTTCATTTCCTTAAGAATCATAGTTTTAAAATGGCATCTCCACCATTGACCTCTTCAACCCAAAAAATGATTATGGAGAAACCTATGCACAACAGCATAATGAATTATGAAAAAAGGTTAAATTTTATTTTTTTATCAAGATGTACAAAATATATATTTCCTTAAATACCATTAAAACATTATCAATTAATATATTTTATTAATTACTAATATTCGATGTGAAGAAAATAAATTTTGATTACATTATGAATTTTTGTGATAAAAATATATCTCTAACACAGTCTATAATTATATATATATATATAATTATTTTCCATTGAATTTAAACCATGTTTTAATTTTAAACATAATTAAATTTTGTGTTTATTTGATATTGAAGTGGATGAGGAAATTTGGAAAAGGAATCCAAACATTAGTCTGATTTACATAAATGTTTAGTTTTCATATAGATATGTTCTATAATGTTGAATGAATTTTTTGGATCCATGTATGTTATGTTAATCTATAAATATCCACAATGTATTTTTTTCCTAACTCCACATGTTACTCTACAATACTTAGCAGCTAGGTAAATGTTATATGACTGTAAAGTGACAATTTTAGGGGTTATTGACCACCTCAATAATGGTGATTTGATTCCTAGATAAACACTTATATTTCTTATCTCTATGGTGGTAAACCAATGTAAGGCTCCATCATGACTTTTATAATCATCACATATTATGTTACTCCTTTGTAGGACTCTATTGTTTCAAATAAAATTAGATATTTTTTTACACCCAAATGATGTCATGGAAATTTATTTAATGATACTAAACAATATATATTTAAATAAAATGTGGCTTTGATTCCCAAATACGAAATATAAATTGGGTTTCAAGAAGAATATATATGATGTTCAACTGTATTTTTTTTCATAAGTTAAATAAATTTATTATTGATGGGTCGGTTGAATATAAAGTGGTTACTGACATTATTTTTTACTAGTTTTTTATAAAAAAAAATTAAGGGTGGTAGGTTCTTGACATTTCTATTCCCTATAACTTCATGTCCAAATAAGGGAATGTTTTGGGTTCTTGATAAAACACCCAAATATGATATCTAATTCATAATTATTTTTCATTTAATAGCCATGATATCATTCTTTAATGTTTTTCAAACTATCACCTTTGTACACCAATAATTATTTTCAAACAAGGTGAGGTACCAGGATCCCTTTTGTATCCAAGAACACTTTCTGAAACCAAAATAACCAATAACAACATCAATATCAACAATACTTATATTTGATTCAAGAATGTCCTCATAACCATGAGATATGATCTTAAATCCTACCATCCCATGTACAACTATTTTTTATCATGTGTTTTGTTTCTCACCAAATCATAATCATGTGAGAACGGTAATAAGTACACATATTTCATTATATCATTGATTTTGAAAATCACCTCAACACATGATTCATCTCGAAGGAATACAGGTCCCGGTCATGGGATGAGTCACTAATATGGTTATGATTATTATTGTAAATATATTATATAAAAGTGAAGTTGGTGATGTATTTAAATAAAATGAGGTTTGTATGTAACCAGGATTGGCTTCCTGATATTTCAGTGAAATTGGTTTTATGATTTTTATTTCCATTCTAATTCATTTGATGTTGAGTGAAGTGAAATTATTCCCTCCCTTTTATTATTCACTATATTCTTATTCTTCCATAATAATGTGATATTAAACAATAAAATAAATGGTAATAGAGTACTGACCTAAGATAAACTCCCTGGGGTTGTCTCAGGGTGACCCTAAGTCAGTTATCTTCTTATTTATTATAGATTCATATTATTTTATAGAGGGGAAGTGGCCTTGTTAGGGAATTATATTGATATTTCTCTGTATCTATTAGTGATATCCACATACACATCCCTATATAAACAAAATCATTTACCCTTCCTTCACTTAGTACACATATCAAACGATTTGGTTCATGTGGATCATGGGATAAAGGTTGTACCATTATTAATGGGTGAAGGGTGATGGATTTTCTATAGGAGTAGAATGTTTATCACATAAAACTATATAGGAGATGATACATTGTGTTAGTAAAAATTTTATGAAGGTGTACTAATAATAAAAAATAATTTCATGTTTCTAATATATGAAATTATGTTTAGTGTATTATCAATACATCAGGATAAATCCATTTTTATTTTCAAGGACTCATGATTCCCTAACCTATTACTAGACTCATTCCATACTATCACTTTTTTAGTATTTTAATGAATTTATATATTTACCAGATTACTATAAAAAATAGGACACACCACTTTTTCATTAAACAAAACTATCTTTTTACAATCATTAATAATTTATTGAGAATAGTGTTTAAAGTACACCAAAAAACCTTGAGATGGATCCTGGTCAGTTCACTATATTACATTCTATGTTAAAAAAATTGTTTTTGACTGTGAAACATAATAGGCACGTGATCATCTAAACACAATTTTTGTAGAGATATGGTGATAGTCCTTTTTTATTTTTCACATTGTGAATATATAACTATTTTCATCATAAAATTAAAAATATAAACAAAATAGAAATAATATTTTATCCCTCCCATAAATGTTTTAGTTGCTATAGTTTCCAGTTAAACATGGACATACATAAATGAAACAAGCATAGAATAATTTTGGAATCTCTTATATGATCATGAACCTTCAATACTATAGGCCTTGGTCATAGATATTATCAAGATCCTAGAGTACTTTTTGAAGCACCACCAACATTATTCTAAGTCACACAACATCTTTATTCCTCAAGAAGATATCATAGAGGTGTAAATTGGATACTCATTATCTCCCACACAACATCAAAAACCATTAATTGATCATTGATCATTAAAAAGATTCAATTTTATTTAATAATGTGATTTTTGTTTTCATTAAACTAAAACTATTATTTGATATGCTAGATTTACAATATAACTTTTCTTGTACATATGATGTAGTCCGGGTCAAGAAATATTTTTTCTGAAAATTATAATTATAATCTAAGAAGGACACCATTATTGAAAATTTGGTATTGTAATTTTAAGATCTACCAACCCAATAAGATGAATAGGACCAAGATTTGGATTATATTAAAAATGTTCCACATCATCCTCAAGATGAATTTGATGAAGAATTGATTAAATTAGTGTATAAAATTATAGAGGAAATAGTTGAGTTTGATAAGATTAACACTGATATTGAAAATGATTAAATATATAACACTACTCCTCCATCTTGAACTGAATCTAAATATGATAACTCATATATCTTGATACCACCTCTAATGCTTTGAAAAATCAGTATTGAGAGGAATCTAGATAAAATAAACTATCAACAGGGGGAACACCACATAATGAATTATGTTGTGAAAAGGAATGAATATATAAAGAGATGGTGGTTCTTACAATATTATAATTTACCACCACATGGTTAAGGATAATCCCAAATTAGTACGACTATAGAAAATATAAAATGTAATAATCATGGGGTTTGGGGTTACGCATGATTATTCTTTATTTTTCTTTAATTTCCATTTATTTTTAGTTATGTGAATTAATCATGAACACAATATTAATTTATACATGATTATTATATAGGAAAACCATTGGAAAATATCTAATAGTATTTTTTGGATATTATTAAAGCTAATAAAATATTGAATAACCCATTTTCATGTTTTTCCACATTCACGAAAAAATTTTATCCTAGTTTATTCATTCTACTAAACATAGTTTCAATGTCCTATATTTTTTTTAATATAATACCTTTAATATGAACAAATTTTTTTAATTTTTAATGATGATTTATATGAAGCCATGTTTTTTATAGAGGACTAACTGGTAATTATTCATTTAATATATATTATCTATATCATTTTTATTCTTACTCATGTTATGCTGAAAACATAAAAAAATAAGAATTGTCTAGATTAATATCAAAAATCTATTTCAATTATTATTTCGTATATTTTTTAATCCTTATTTGAGTTGAATTTAAAAATAAAATAATTTTTAAGCACTACGTTTATTGTGAGAAATTTGATCTTATTTATGAACCTAAACACTCAAATTTTAACTGATGTGTATTTATTTTCTTAGGACATGATTTAAAAAAATTATCCTCATATTTAAATATAAATTTAATTCCAAACCCACTAATAACTATTAAATTTATAAATCACTTACCTTAGTGACATTATAGTCTCTTATTAATATATTCTTTATGATAACCACTTTAATTATAATCATTGGTCATGTAGATAAATGATAACATTACATAATTATATTTTAATCCAAAAGATTTTATGTTTCTCATTTAATTATATTGTTCATCATCCATTTTAATCTATTTTTTATAATTAACCTCTATTTTTTACACCATGAAATCTGCCCCATTTAATTTTAGATTACATGAAATGCAAATTAGGAAATCAAAATTATGATCTATAATCATCCATTTCTACCAATATATTGTGTAATATCATGATATAGTTTGTCTTAATGTAGTAGAGGTAGTGTCTTTATAGGTGTTTGAGGTAAAATAAAATTTCATGTGTTGAGTAAGAGTATTCCAATATCTAAAATGTTCAATAGGGTTCCTAATAATTAATTCATCAGTTTTGTAGACATGTTACCCTCTTTATCTTATAAATAATGTATATTATAAAAATAATAGTTTAATACATTCAAATAAAAATAAATTGAATGAGAGAAAAAAAACTATATAGATAAAAGAAGAGTGAAAGGATGATGATTTTAATTTCTATTAATCATTGTGTTTACCCACAATGAATGAACAAAGGGGAATGTTTGTTGGATTTCATACACATATGAGGGGTGGAGTGAGTATATTCAGTAATTAAAATTGATGATTTTTTATATTCTCTATAATTAAGAGATTCAAACCACATATCCTACCAAGGATTTTGAAACCTAAAGTCATCAAAAACCTTGAACCATAGAAACCCCTATTATAATTCCACTATGTTAGTAGAGTATTTTTTACTCGTTGATTACTAAGACCAAGGTAATCTTATGGTCAAATAAAATAAACTCTTTTAAATTAGCGTAACTCTTTTATTTTTGATTCTAGATTGAAGTGGTAATGTTATAATGTCATATAAGTAATTAAATGATTTTTAATGGGTATTAATGTTTTATTTTAGTTTGGATATAATAATATCATTCCATTGAGATTTAATTCAATGTAAGGATATTGATATGATCTTTACTTAAGGGAATTGAAAATGTTATATCACTCTTAACATGGTAGTTATAATTTTTAATGCATATGAAGTTCCAGGATCAGTGTGATTAATTAAGAGGGGGAGGGGTGAATCAGTGATCCCTTTAAATATTTTTAAAAATTTATTCCAGTAGATAAAATCTCTATGTCTAGTTAAATCCTCAATCTAAAATTCATGTGTCTCTCATCCTTACCTCGGATGATGATGTAAATATAAAGGCTCTAAAGAAAATGATTTATAAGGTTTGGTTCAATGACCAACTCTTTGTTGTGTTGGTTACTCCCACCAACAAAGATTCACCACTATAATATTTTTATCAATTATAATGGTCAACACAGAGTCCCATTATATCTATCATGAGTCCCACAGGATGGCCTTTATACTGAATCCCATAGTGTTACCAGAGTCCCACTGGCCTACTCTAGATTCTCACCGAAGTTCTCTTCTCCTCTTGGAATCTCACAGGGTTCTTCTAGATCTCGAGTCACATGAGAAGGATTCTTCTTTGGGATCTATTAGATTCACTATAGATTGATATTATTCTCATCCCACACAGGATTTTGGAGTCACAGTTTCCAATATATTTCTTCAAGAATCATCAACAACATTTGGTAAGGTCCGTTGGCCTTGATCAATAAATATGATCACTTTTCTGATCTGTCCTCAATGCAACAATGCTCATGAAATTATTTCGTCCTCAGATGAAGACCTGGACTCACTTAGATGTGGACCAATGCAGCACAAAAATTATTCAATAATATAATACGTAATAATGATCTTGAATAATATTAGCATTGTATCTCTTCATGGATTCCCCACCACTATAAACTCAAATATAAGATCTTCTTTAATTCATTCTAGCTTCATTCCTAGTTCTCATTCATTTCCTAAATGGATTTCATGGGTATCTCAAATAATTCTCACACATGCATGTTATTATTCATGTTTTCATGAACGTTCAATATATACCTTTTAAGCTCAAACACTCCTAGTTTTCTTGTATCAATAGTTTATGTTAAGCCTCATGTAGTGTATTCTTTCTCAATATTCACACATTTACTTTCCTTTTGATTTGATCTTTTTCACACACACAGGTTATTTTGATTTGGGTTCATTGTTTGTTATGTATGTGCATGTATTCCATTCTTGGTGCAACTCAATATGAATTATTTTTCTTCTTATCTTTGTCTCAATTTACATGAACATGGTTTTGGTTACAATGGGTTTTAAATGTATTCTTCTTCAAACCTGAATGGGTGTGTGAGGTTTTCTCCTCATGAGGGATGTTTATATTGTCCCTTACATTATATCCTCCTTAAAATTAAGCACATGGGTTTCTGTGATCAACACATGTATATGCATGATTCAGAATTTTATGAAAAAAATACAAACCCATGGATTTCTTCATATCAAGAACACACAACATGGATGAATTTTGCAATCAGTTGGTAGTTCTCACGTCTTCTTCTTCCCGAGAAAAGAGAAGCATGTATGTTCTTCATTATGAAAATCAGGGAACATGATTTATCTCTCATCATGCAGGTAGTGCATAGGTCTTCTATGCATAATGGTATGGACCTCCTTCACAGAACATGAGGTTTTTGGATATATCGTTGCAATGCACTACAAGGGTGTGTAACACTGGTTGTGTGTCTGCGAGATCTTCTTCAGAAAATAGAGGTGAGGTTTTGAGAAACCTATGGCATGTTTGTGATTTTTCCTTCACACAAAGGTTTCAAATTCTATTCTTATTTAAATGGAAGGTTCAAGACTATATAGAACTTGTTGAACTCCTAAAAGATCATCTTCTCCTTCGTGTAGTAGAGCTGAGTGGATATCAAGTTGTGTAATGCACTTTTTTGGGAAATGAGAGCCTCTTTCAATATTTTCAACAACCCTTATTGGCCTTGTCCTAATCTATTTATAGGAAGGGTTTATGATGTTTTCTTGTTCAAATCTTGCATGAAACATCACCAAATTCAATTATTTGAATAGCAGTGATCATCGGATTTGAATATTTCAAATGATGGATAATAGATATGTCAAAAGTCTAAGGTGTTTTCTTTTCAACTACTAGGTCCCCTTTCTCATTGTCATCCTCTCATTTATGAGAATAGAAACATATGAAACAAATATTCATGAAGGATTCATGCTCTGTGAAACGGCCATGAAAATCTATTTGATTTGTCTACATTCGAATTATTCATATCGATGCATGCATGATAATGTAGTTTCATGCATGGTATCATGTAGCTCAGTCAATCATAATGCATGGAAGTATGTTCTTAAATAGTGTAAAGAGTCATCTCAAGGAGGCCCAGTAGTGGTGATGATGTACTGGTTTGAATTGGGTGTCTAGAGGGTGATAATGAAGTAGTCTATGAGATCGGATGGTCTCAGTTTAATTATTAATCACATGATATTGATTGAATTACATGATTAAATGATCAAATTCCATGATGATTGAATAGTTGAGTGAGGCGCAGGATGAGATGAGAAGCTATGATTAGTTCCGTGTTTTTATAATTCCATCCCACAACGAAACTATGACATGATAAACTTGTAGTTTAATTATCATGTCGTGGTATTGTTCGATTAAAATTTTATTCCACCCATCACGATACCGCATTGTGCTATGTTCACCCTGCGGGTGCACTTCTATGCCCACTCTTTCTTCCTCAAACATGCTCCAAGAATCCACTATAAACCCTACCGCATGGGTTGATATCTATGCGTGCTCCTAAGAGATTATACATGGCCCGTGCTCCTTCACCTCTAGTGGGGATGGCTTGAGGATACCCTTAAGAACGGTTGACCCTCAGGACCTTCATGTGCCTACAGTCGAGTACCTCGACTGGCCACCTTGTTTGGCCTATCATTTTAGTAATAAAATTATTATATATGAACCTTGTCAACAATCAAAAGTGAAATAAAAATGTAATTCATGGCCACATCATTTCAAATACCAATATTATACACCTTTCTCATCTTTTTTAGTATAATTTGAAAAAAAACAAATCCAATTTCATAAAAATTCCTTTAATCCGTTCATGGATGATGCATGGTTCATTTATTCACCTCCTAAAGTAAATCATAATGCATGGACTTCAATGTTGTAATGAATTATGTATTATCATTTAAACATAAGTCTTGGAATTTGAGGATCTGTTTAAGAAATCATTTGATTTGATTTACAACCTTCATCCAATTAGAATTTATTGGATTTATCTGCTACTTTAATCATGAAATAGAGTATTCCATGGTCTTCTTCAACTGTTGTAACAAAGTATCATTCAGTGACACATGTCTTGGAACATAGTATTACTTCTTAAATCATATTAATTATTATACTCTTGTAGAATTGATGAAGTGTAACATTAAATGATTTGAATCAACAAAAATGTTCCAAGGCTTCACCAACTTCTTCCTCAAATCCCTTCATTCACATATTTACTTCTCATGGAAAACAAATGCAACTCTTCTGAACTTCAATATTCACCTTTTTATATTGTTTTAAATATTACCTAAGAACACTTTTTATGGTTCAATATGTGTGCCAATATTTTCTCCCCCTTATTGGAAACTAAATTATAATGTGTTGTGGGTTTGTTAAAAAACATGCCCTCCTCCCTATAAGGAATATATTTTTTTAATATTTCTGAGATAGGGATGTGGTCACATGGTTCACATAGCATAGTGACTTTAGTAAATTCACACTAAGTATATATGGGCTAACCTGATGTAGAAACAAAGAAAGATATGACCATGGTATTCAATGTTGTCCATAAACAACCATATATGTGAAATCATTTTATGAATGTATCAACTCTTATCATGGGGGTTGGAAATAGTCATATTTATCAGTGAAATACTAAATACTACACAATCATCATCAAACATATTAAAAAATTTAATTAATAAAGATAAATATCCCCATTTAGTCCCATCTTTTCATCAATCAAGAAGTCCCCATAATTTATACGATAAATACAATTATTAACAAGGGATAAAAGTGTGATTGGAATAACTCCATTTCATATTATTGAGATTATATTAATTTCAATATTTTTCATGAAAAAATCCTTAATATCATATCCTTCATTTTTGATCCCCTCAAGGGGTGAAATAAAATTTATTTATCCATGTAGAAAATATCATTAAATAATCTTCAAAATATTCATATTGATAATCTTCCAATGTGGACCACTTAAAGTAGTTATTGAATCATGAATTATGATTCCAACATGTTTTTATACACTGTGTTAATCCAATGTTCATCATTTTATTGACTTTCACCGTTAATTACCAAATATTTAATCACATGTATGTAACAAAATTATTAGGGACTGCCATAGAACACTTGAGACCTTCTAAATAGAAGCACTGGGAATGAGAATTTTATCTCATCCCATAAACTTCTTTCCATGAAGCTCTAAAGTGTCTGGTACTCATCATGAGGTTGTTTCCTCTCCATTGGACATTTTTACATTTCATTATTAGAAAGGATCCTTTACATCCATTAACCTTCAACATCTGTGGATTATTTTACTTTTCTTCTTCCAGTAGTGAAGTAGCTTCCATTGTTGCATGTTTTTCAATTTTCAACATCTCCATTTTTCTGGTAAAGTAGTTATATATTTTTTTCATGGTTCCCTACCTTCTTTAAACTTCCACATTGTAGTTGGGAGACACTTTTGTTATCATGTTCCGACAAAATATCATGAAATTTAAATTCTCATACTTGTGGAATGACATTTTTCAATTTTTTCATTGCATTAGATAGTTCTTCTTCATCACCACTTTACAGTTCATTATCAATTTGAAATTGATTAGGAAAGATAACTAAACACTCCATCATAACATATTATAGTTTAGAGCATCCACATGGCTTCTTCATTATCATAAATATACATTTCTTAAGAAACATTCTAAGTTTATCATCCAGGATGTCTTTAGTCAATCCCACCTTTTTCTAGATTGATTCTCCATTATATTTCAGCTTGCTTCCATTAATATCCATGGAATGTTTGTAGTTGTCCATTGTATTATCATTCCTTACAGAATATAAGAATATTTTCATGGTTTAAATGACATTATTTTAATCGATCTTGAACTCCTTATTGGGAATAGTATTTTCATTATTTTCATGACTTTAGTGTTTTTCATATTCCCAATGGAAATCTATTCAAATCCACTTCATTTTTCTTATCATTGTGGTGGTATTGATTATTTCCAACATGTGAATGATTAATGGTAGAAATAAATCATCCCTCATCATAAATATTACCTCTTCTATTGTAATTTGCAAATAATTCATCATGATATTTAAATATGTTCTTGATAGAAAAATTCTTGTCCATCTGTTTTTTTCTAGCTTTTCTTTATAGGATGTTTCGTTTCTTCACATATACATTCCCTAGATGTGGGCCTTTAATAATCTTCATTTGTTGAAATATTATTCAAGAAATCATTGTCTTTATTTCAAAACATCCAACAATACCAACATTTTCCAAAAAAGTCTTCTTCCTTTTCTTTTAGTATTTTTCTGATTATATTCAATAATTTTATTGTTTCTGGAATTCTCTTTGTTTCATTGGATCATCCATTTGGGTGTTGTTATTAATAATAATTCCAATATAAATATTTGATATTTTGATGAATGTATTAATATTTTTATCAATCCACATCTTAATATATGTAATATTTAAACTTGTACTTTGAGATTCAACATCATTAGTATAAATAGAGATAATTGGGTTATGGGATACCTTATTCTTGGAGGATGTTGTGATTGGATTAGATGATGATCTGATCTTCCTTTTGGAATCATATTAATCAATTCAATCATTAGTGGAATCATCTCTACATTCATCTATTTGTGAAGTTTAATCTTGTAGTGATTGATGATTCTTTAATTTCACCTCCATCTCTAAACACGTCATGCTAAGGGAGTTCTCCTCATCCTAAACTAATACCAGCTTCCTTTCCCAATTCTCCATTATATTTTCATTTTTTATTCATCAGTATTTTTTTAATTATTGAAAAGATATGTCAAGATCATTTACCTTGTAATATTTATCTTCTAGATAATAATCTTTGACAACCATAGATACTTTGTGCAACTTTTAAAATGCATGAATGCTTCTACAAATACAATTTAAAATAATTTTTTATCTCAAATACTTCCCTGAAAATTTTCAGTTTCTCCATCATATTTCATATTGAAAATAGATATTTCTCCTCCTTTTCTGTCAAATGTTCTTTGAGAGTGTTGGATATACCATCCCTTTTAGCCAATTACTCTTCTATGGAATAAACCTCTTCTTTCATCGGTAATTTTTCAACTAAAAGAGTACTAATTATTTAAGAAAATGTGTCTTGAAACTTCTCTAGGGAAATTATTCAAATGATCATTGAGTGTAGTCTGAGGATCACTAATTAATCTATCATCATCACAGATTGAGAATGTTTCATCATACAAGTCATAATAATAAAAGGAATTATCATATGTTGTACCTTTGAGATTACCATTACAAGAAGGTTTCTCCACATTAGCAGTAAGCTTTTTCTTCATATTCCTTTCCAATTTATTCCTTCTGTTATTCTGAGTCTTGGAATATATCTCCATTTGTGGTTGCTGAAACATCAACACAGATAATCAATTCATAAATACTCCCTTTTAACATTTATAGGTAACCTCACTTTGATACCAATTGATGTTCCCAGATCATTGAGAATCACTAAGAGGGGAGGGGTGAATCAATGATCCCTGTAAATATTTTTACAAATTAGTTCTTTTCAATTTAAACTCCATGTCTGGATAAATCCTCAATCCACTCTTCTTGTGTCTAGTATCCTTTCTTCAAATAATGTTGTAAATATAATGGCACTAAACATAAGGACTTACATGGTTCGGTTCAAGGACCAACTCCTTTCTCTGTTGGTTATTCCCCCAAAAACAGATTCTCCGCTATAATCTTTTAATCAATTACAATGGTTGATACAGAGACACAATATATCTCTCCTAAGTCCCATGGAAGGGTCTTTATACAGCATCCCATAATGTTACCAGAGTCTCACTGGCCTGCTCCAGTGTCTCACTAAAGTCTTTTTCCCCTCCCATAATCTCACAGGGTTCTTCTAGATCTCGAGTCATGCAAGCATTTTCCTACATTGAGTTCTATTTGATTCTCTATAGATTGATCTTATTATCTAAACACATAGGATTTTTGAATCACACATGCAATTATATATCTTCAAGTATCTTCAAAAAACATTGTTAAGGTCTGTTGTCCTTTCTTCAATAACGCTGCTCACATTTCTGATCAATCCTCAATGCAACAATGCTCAGGAAATTATTTTTTCATCTGATGAAGATCTGTCTTCACCAAGATGTGTACAAATGGTGCCCAAAACATCTTCAAAATTATAACATGCAAGAAGTATCTTGCACAATATAATAATTTTCTCTCATATTCTATTCTCAAACACTTTCAGCTCAGATATAACATCATCATTAAATTAGTATAGCTTCAGTCTCAGTTCTCATTCACTTAATGCATAGATTGTATGGGTAACTCAAATACTTCTCACAGGTTAATGTGATTGTACAGGATTGCATGCACATACAATATGTATCTTATAAATGCAAACACTCATTGTTTTATTGTATCAATAGATTAGTTTTATCATCATGCACATTATTCTTTCTCAATATGCATACATTCACATTAATTTTGTTTTGATCATTTTCACACAAACTTATTCTTTTGAGTTGGGTTCAATTGGAGTTATGTATGTGCATGTATTCCATTATTCGTTCAAATCGCTATCTATTTTTTATCTTCTTCTGTTCTTCTCTCTTTGAATGCACGTGGATCAGGTTACCTTGGGCTTTATATGTATTCTTATTTTAAATTGAATGGGTGTGTGAGATTTTATCCTCAAAAAGGATGTGAATCTGTGTACTGTATTTCTCTCCGCCTTCAAATTATGCTCATTGGTTCCTGTTTTCAATGATTTTATGTACATGTTTCAATATTTTATGCAACCACACAAACCCCAGGGTTTCCTCAAATCACAAACTCACAACATGGATGAATCATGCAATCAGTTGGATGTTCTCCCTACATTTTCATTGTGCAAAACATGATTCCCAGATGTTATTATTCATGCCAACCAGGGAACATTAGTTCACCCTCATCATGTAGGAATTGAACGGGTCTTCTCCGCACAAGGGTATGGACCAACTTTATAGAACCCGAGGTTCGTGGATCTTTCATCGCAAAGCACTACAAGGGATCATAGCACTAGTTGTCTGTTAGAGGAATCTTCTTCACAAAACAAATGTGGGGGTTCGAGAAACATGTCTCATGTTTGTGATTTTCCACCGCACAAAGGGTGAATATTCTCTTCTCCTTCACAAGGAAGGTCCAAGAGTTTTTATTACTTATTGAAATCCTATGGACTAATCTTCTCCTTTGTGTAGTAGAGCTACAAGGAAACCAGGTTTTGTGTGCTTTGTTTTTCGCAAAACAAGAGCCTATTTCAATATTTAAAACAACCCTTATCAGCACAGTTCTACTCTATTTATTATTAGTGTTTTGGCCTTTTTTGCACTCAAATATTGAGTGAAATGCTTTAGGATTCAATTTTTTTAATAGCCGAGATCATTGACTTTGAATATTTCAAATGCGGGATAATAGATATGCTTCAAGTCTGGATTATTTCCTTTTCAACTACGGTCTCCTCTTTCTTGGTGTCATCTTCTCATGCAAGCTAAGTGTAATTCATGCAAGAGATATTCCAGAAGTATTTTTTTCTCCATAACGTGGCCTTATAACGCTTTTTCCTTTGTCCACATTCAAATTATTTATATCCATGCATTCATGAAAATGTAGTTGCATGCATAGTATCGTGTAACTCATTCGATCATACTGAAAGGAAGTAAAAGAAAAAATGGTGGTGGAATATGATCAAGGATGAATGATAGTAGATACAGTGTACTAGTTCATGTCAAGTGGTCTTAGATAGAAGAAAATGTGTTGAAGGAGATCAGACGATCCCAGTTTAATCATGTTGTGGGAGACATTGATGGAAATACACGATTAAATGGTTAGTTGTCACACTGATCAAACAGATTTGAAAGGTGCGGGATGTGTTGAGGGGCCATGATTAGTGCAGATTTTCTAAAATTTTGTCCCACATCAACATCGAGACACATTATCATCACCATTTAAGCATCAAGTCATGAGAACCTTTAATCAGAATTATCCTCCTCCCCTCATGATACTGCCACGTACTGTGTTCACCCTATAGGCATGCTTCTTCATCCATTCTCTTCTCCTCAGTTGTGCTGCTAGCACTCACTGTGCACCCTAAAGACTGGGGGATGGTCACCATGCATTCTTATGTTGGCTTATTCATGGCTTGCGCTCACGAGTCTCTAGTGGGGCTTTCTTGAGGATTCCCTGAGGTGCAGTTGACCCTTGGGCCCCACATGTGCTTTTAGTCGAGGACCTCAGCTGGCTATCATGGATGGCCTATCCTTTTAGTATGAAAATTATTATACATTCACTTTGTTAGAAATCAAATATGGAATAAAAATGAAATTCATGAAAAAATATTCTTTAAATACCAATCTTACACACCTTTTCTCTTCTCTTCTTGACTTTATTTTTGGAACTAACTAATCCAAGATCATTAACATTACTTTAGTCAAATCATGGATGATGCATGGTTCATTTCATCACCTCATTCAGTAAAGCATAATTCATGGCCTTCAATGTTGTGATGAGTAATGTTTTACCCATTAAACACATGTCTTGGACTTTGAGGATCGGCTAAAGAAATGTTTTGATTTTATTTACAACCATCATCCAATTAGAGGTTATTTGATGGATATTCCACTCTCATTATGAAATTGATTATTGCATGTAATTATTCATATGGTGTAACAAATTTTCATTCAGTGACACATGTCTTACAACTTAGGATATGTTCTAAAATCGTCTGAATTCTTGTCCACTTGGATAATTGATCAAGTGCACCTTTCAATGCTTTGAATCAAAAAAAATTCTCCATCGCTTCACCAACTTCATTATCAATAACTTTTATTCACATATTTAATTCTCATTGAAAACAAATGAAATCCTTATGCACTTTAGAGTATATATTTTCTTATTCATTGATTTTATTTCATTATTATTTTTTTAAGATTCATTTTTTGGCTTACGATACTTAATTATACTTTTTTAACTAGTATATTGGGTTGAGGGATTCCAAAAATGGATTCGGTAAATTATTAAATAGTTATTTTTTTTAATGAGAATTTATTGTGAATTTTAAAATAAAATTATTGGTTTTTATTGTTGATTATACTCAAGTTTATAATCTATTTTATATAAATTGAATAAATTTTGCATGGTTTAGGAACATTGTGGATTTGAAAATTTAATTGGGAAATGCATTTTTTATCAGAAAAAATACAATTTGTTCTGGAATTGGATAACTATGAAATCAATTTGTAGCAGTTCATTTATCATGTTGACGATGTTCATTGAATATAATTTTCTTGGAGTGAGATAGGTTATGTGTCGGGGTGAGGGAAGGAAATTTTCATAATTTTTATCAAGGTCCTAAATGAATATATTTCTGTAAATTTCATTACAATCCTAGGAATTAATGAATTTTAAGATATTTTTATATTTACTATGAATAAAATAAATATACATTACATTTTTATTTCTTGTGGAAAATTATATCTTTCTAATAAATTATATTATTTCTTATGCTTTATTAGAAATAATATTATTTTAATTTAACAATTTTTTGAATTTCAGACATATTTTAATTGTGTTTCCCATTAATGTGTAAGTGGAGTAAAAATTAGTTTAAATAATTCCATGTGTATTTTTGATATTTATTTGTGTGATAATATCATCTAGAGTTCTTTGTAAGGGTCAATTAGTTTACAGGATCCATGTAGGTTTCTTAAAGGGATATAAATCCAAAGAGTATTTTTCTTTTTGACTATATTTTTCAAAAGAAGGTACTCAAGGGCTACATAATGGTATATTGTACTTCAAATTACCTTTATTGAGTTTATATCCATGGCTACAATCCCATTTAAGGGTTAAAAAACACTCAATATATCACTTTAACTCACATGACTCCTTCATAACACTCAACCATGCATTATCTAATAACTATTTAATGAATACCTGAATAATTCATGTAAATAAATTTACTGATCATGGAGAAGAGGTATTGAATCAAAAGGATGTCAAGATGTGAAAATATTAGGTGGATCCTGAGATTTGATGATCAAAAATGATATAGTTAAATATAGTTTTATTCATAGGTTGATTCATTTCACATGTTTTAGGTGGTGGGGCCTTAAATCTTCAATGTTTTATTTTTTTGTGTTTAAGATGGGCACACACATGTTCCTCAATAAAATTCCCCAAAATACTCACCATTTAATTATTATTCTCACTCTAGTATCCAAAATAACATTACGTAGAGTATCTCAATGTAATACCCATGTACAAAAAAATCTTTTAAAAACATTGTGTTTTCCCAAGATAAATTTTTTATCCAAGTTTTATACATAATAATTGAATACCCCATCAAAACCTCAAGCTCAACACTACCTCCCTTCAATTATTGATTGTATCAATGACCAATCGACTAGATTTAAAGTCCCACCAACTCATGTTCAACAATTCTTCAACATGTGATTCATATCTCAATAACTCTTACCCACATGTTAATGACAATTAATACTCATATTTCACTATATTTTAAATTTTAGAAATCACATCAACATACAATTCATCTTAATGGTGTATGGAGCTTGACCATGGGTAAAGTATCTTAGCTTGGTATCATTCATTATTGAATTATATTAAATATAATGGATTGAGTGATGTATTAAATTGGAATTTCATTTTCATGGAACCAGTATAACCTCCATGTGATTTTACCCACTCGTGTTTTCTTCTTTGTTTTCTTAATGTCATTATATTTATGTTAAGTGAATAGAAACTATTATCTCTCCTATATAGTATTTTTTGGTTATGTTTCATTATTTGTTATCTATTAACTCATAACTATTTGGTAAATGACTACATACTAGAGGAATAACCCTAATGGTGGTCTCAATATACTCCCAATACCAATCATGTTTTTTTATAGTTTGTAATTCAGTTTTGATGGTGTAGTGGACATATCCTAGAATTGTAACGAAATTTCTCACTTTCTGTTGGTATTATTCATATCCTCAGTCAAAACATAACCAAAATTTCCTCCTCCATTATATTTCACATCATGTTATATGTTTATGGCTTTGTGGATGTAGGGATGAATTATTTATGAATGGGAAAAAGTGAAGTTTGGTGGATTATTTAATTTGCTGGAATTTACATCACTCGAAACTATATAGGATTTCATACATGGTGTGACCACAAAATTTCATATGTTTCACAAAGTTATACAAATTAATTTGAGCTTAGTGATCCAGGAAATGAAATAAAGTGTATTATCAAAAGGTCTTTATAAATCTATTTAGCTAGTAGAGTTCAGATGCTTTCCTAAACTAAGACTGACCACTTACCTACTAACCCATGTTTTGGATTCTCCCAAATTATTTTATTTACAATCACACAGTCAATAAAAACACGCATTTTTTTTAATATTGAAAATAAACATTGAAAATATTAATATATGGTAGGGAATCATGTTAAATTAGCCCAAAATTTTTTTAGCATAATCTGTACTAGTCCACTAGACTATATTCTCAATTAAATTATTTTTTAAATTAGGTCCAATAATCATCATTATATTGATCTCAAATGATATATAACCAAGGAACTCATCCCCTTGGACTTCACAACACTGTTACCATAATCACGAAACTATGGAATCGTAAGCAATGTTGAAAACAAAGTCCCAATCCCTTATGTATTAACCACCAATCCATAATAAAACCCCTCACACTATAAACATTATTCCAACTCGAGATACCATGGATCATAACTCTCACATGTTTACCGCCTGATACATATAAACCTCAATCCAAAATTCAGTCCCCATTGAATCATAACAAAATACATGCTTAATATCAATTAAAACTCAACAATTCTCCCTCTAATAAATCATCAACACACTCTAAGGACTTGTTAATGGAAATTTATGGAATCTTGAGAAATTCAGTCCCTTAAGAAAAACATTAATTTCAACTTAATGAGTTAATTAAATGAATTTTTTATATACTAAAGTCAATATGGCATGAAATTTTTCAATTACTCTCACAATAGTGTACCAGACTATTATTTAATTATACTCAAGATACTACTAGATATATATTTCATGGCCCTAATACATATGTAATTAATATCTATGAAACTTTTTCAAAATGTATTTAAAGTCACCCCTTTTAGTGCTCCCAAGACCAAGAATTGTAAATGATTTATGCATAGAGCTATATTTTAACAAAATTTCCTTACATATTCATTTAAATTATCAAATAGGTCTCTAAATGTATAATATAAATAAACATAGTAAAAAATTAGTAATAAAAGTATGATAATAAATAACTAAATTACTAATTATTCTAAATTTTCTCATAATTTTAGTTTTGATTATTGATGAACTATTTTTTTGAAATGAATTGTTTGTGTTATTATTATCAATATTTATAAAATAAAACTTAATACTTGTTTAATTGCATAAAATTCATTTTATTATTTTTATATCAGTAATTATTGAACGCACATGTAAGATATCATGAAATTAAGGTGTTTTTGTGTAAAACAATTATTTATTAATTGATGACAGTTTTTAAAAATAAATCATTTCAGAACAAGAAACATATAACTTTATTTTTAACTATTTAAAAACAAATCGTTTTAGTGAAAAATTTATAAATCATTTACAAAACTCATTCATTCCCTCTTCACTTAAGAAAAATTATTTCATGGGGAAATGAGTATTTTATATGTCATGCTTCATAAATATTATTTTTAATAAATTTCTTCAACTTGTATTTCTGAAAAATTCAATATTGGTTATATCCATGGTGAAAGGGTTAAAATTTAATAAAAAAATTATATCCTTTAGTGAATATCTATGGGTTTCCAAGAAATAATTTTATAGATTTTCTAAATTATCCCATGAAATTAATCATAATAAACTTTTTATGTTCACGTGTTTGGTGTGTACACTCCTTGTTCATTAATATTTCCACTAAAAACCGTATCTATATATATTATTTGAAAAAAACATTATTTAATGTGATCCAAATATTATGTATACAGATTTGTTAAATGATATATGTTCTCAGTTATATTATTTCATGATGTCTGTTGGATTATCATGTGGATGAAATTTAGGATTTTTATTTATAGTAGTTAGTAGACTAAGTGGTTTAAATTAAGAAAATAAAAATACAATAGGAAATATAAAGAATAATAACTATTCGATTTCTAAAAAATATCATTCATGGTTTTTAATACATGAATATTTGGTAAACCCTAATATAGGCAAAAAAAATTAGATTTGATGACGTAATTATTTAATTATTGAACTATTAACTCAAAAATTATATTAATTATCATAGTAGATAAATCCATACATGAATCTACTAATGTAATTAATATCAAAAATTAACAATAAAACATATATTCCAATTTTTGTTTCTATTAAATTTGAACATTTTTTAGTAGAAGACACAAAGGATAGATTTTGTTTATTTTATTTTCTAATCCCATTATATTTCTCTATAAACTAATTATTCAAATCTATAGTTTTATTTATTACACTTCCCTATATAGGATTATCATTAATACCATTATCTTCAAAGCTACTATATTTAAAATAAATTAAAATTTTGAAATCATATTTTCCCAGTGATGAGTGTTTAAAATTATTAAATCCATGCATTAAAACAATGGTGCGTATCTAAAATTCACCGTGACCAATAATTTTAGAACTTTTTTATTTATTTAAACTTCTTTTCTCATTACAATTATTTCTTTTTAATAAATATTCAGGTATTACCCAATTTTTAATTTTTTTGGTTAGGTATAACTTTTGGGGAAATGACCATTATGAAATAATATAATTTCTATATGTATCTAATTTAAAATGGTGGGAGGAGTAAATACCACATTCATTTACTGAAACCTAAAATTTATATGAATCTATGTATAGTTTTTATGGAAAATAATTATTTCACAATATTTTTAGGATGAATATGGATATCATAGATACTGTGAGTTAAAACTTTTTTATGCTTCCATTAACAAGGTAAAATTCACATACACGAGATGAAGATATTTATTTTATTATTATTTTTATAAATCATTGAATATTTCCTTCGACTAAAATTAATGAAATAATTCTATTGCATAATATTGGGGATTTTCATGGAAAATAATAATATTATAAACAATAGGGAAAGACATAATTTTGTGGTATAGAAAGGTGTTGATGGTTTATTAGATTATTAATATATATTTACACCAAAAAAATATGTGGAAATTGAAATTTCATACCATTTTCACATTCCCATCAATATAATAATTATATATTTTATTTTTTAAAATTGATATAATGATATATTATATGTTGAAATTGAATCTCGAACTCAATTATTAATAAGAGACAGCTGCAAATGAAAAGGCACAATGTTTTTTTTAACATGGTTTATGTGATGACAATTTTTTATCTATTAAAATAGAAAATGTGTCTAAATCCTTCTAATATAGTGTTAAATTTTACTAATGTTTTATTTTTTAAAATTCCAATGATATTTTATGTTTTCTATTATGGTTATATAATTAATATAATATCATTGCAAACAAATTTTATGTGAAATTGGTGGATGAACTATTTTTTTATAAAATATTCCACTAAAAAATCTGTTATTAATGTTTTTCCAATAAAAGGCCCTTGATATGCTAAAACTGAAATCAACACATCTCTACATTTGGTATATTTTATCAACAAAATATGATTTTATTTCATAAATTTTCCTCACTATAATAATGAAAATTCATTTTCAATAATTATAAAAGGTAACACTTACACATAATCATTCATTGTAAAGAACCCCAGTCCTCCTAACTATTATAGATGAGTTGAGGGTTGATTTAAAACTAAAGGGCCAATAATCTGTGGACTAGTAAGTAACCCAAAAAAAATCATTGTGTTTTTAGATTTATCTTTCCCCAAGTTTAATTTTATTTCTTTTCAGTTAAACAAATACTTTTATCACTATATACACTCATTTTCAATTTAGTCAAAAAATTTACATTTTTTCTATTGGATCCCACACACTTATTTCTTTTTCATAAGGATATTTTCAGGGTTATTAATTATCATTCACTGATGATAAAGATCTTTTATGGGGTTTTTTTACTTTTCAATACAAGAATAGATTATATTTTAATATTTAAGGACTACCATTCTTGTTAAATGTGGGAAGTGACATAATCAACCATGTTGACGGTATTTTCCTATTTATTAATTTTATATTTAATATTTTTTTCTAAATATAATTATTTATTTATTATAATATTTAGAAGCATACCGAAAAAATAATATAAATATCATTTAGTTTTAATTATGGGAGAGGTTCTCATATGAAATGCAGTTTTATTTTATGTATTTTTCTACACTTATTTAAATCTATTTAGTAAATAATATGTAAATGATTTTTCAAACATATCAATTTTAAATAACTAAAAGTATAAAAAAATTAATGAATTAACATAAAAAATTTTATATACATGGATTGGGGATTTATTGATTCTACAATGTAAATATGAAATTTTTTAAGCCCTTTTACTCTCCCTAAATGTGTGAGTTTGAGAAGGAATTATATGCATTGGTTTAAATTTTGGAAACACTGAAAATTAGTTTAATTATCATTTATTTTGGTAATTCATGTGTTAATTTTTTAATAGTACTCATAATATATTATAGAATATTGATTTAATAATCACATGATTGGTTTTTCGATTAAAAGAGTTAATCCACTAATATATTTGGGTAGAAAATAAAATGTCAGTATCTCACCCAATTGAAAATAAAATTTTAGAAAAAATCACATCCAAAATAACAAGATCCCTATTTTACAATTCAAATTTATAATTCAATGTGATTGTACTACCGATAAATGAGTTCATTGTATATTAGATATCAAAAAATCCATTTTTTCCTTGAAAAGGTATACATGGGAATGAATAATAAGTGGCACATTTGTTTTCAAATAATTATTTTAAAATAATTATATATATATATAATATATTATAAGCACTTGAATTTGTTAAATAATATTGAATATACATTTAGTGATTCTTTTGAGATTGTTAACTAATGATGCTTGTGTGGATGTACTCAAGGATATTAATTTTAAATATTTTTTTATTTATATATAATAATGATTTTTTTAATCTATGGATCCCACTGAAATGAGTATTGATGTGATTTATTAAGAGATAGAAAGCATATATTTATGGAATTTGATTTACCAATTTGGTGAAAAAAGAGTTCTATGTTAATGTTATGATGAAATTGATCAAATTACACTATGTTTTTCTTTTCAATTTTTAAATTGTTTATTTTATGTTTTTTTTTAGTATTTGACATCCCATGTATGATATCCTTATATGATTTTTTTGAGTGAAAATGGTGAATTTTTCAGGGATACCTGTTTTTAAAATTATTCAATGATATCACTTTCCAACTCATCTATAAGTGAACACTCTATGGCCACATTCACTAGTACAAGTGATAGAGACCAAAACTAATTTATCCATACTACATTAGAGGAATTATCTCTATATCCCACCTATCACATGTTATCATTCATTATATCCTCCAAGATATATAAGGAACATAATCTGAACAAGGATGTAAATATTTATACAACAAACCCATTAGGATACAATATTATTGATGTAAAAGAATCCACTAGTGATTAAAATAAACCAATAAATGCAATTATTAGGGTAAATTCAAATACTATATACAACCAACATATTTCAATTAGGTGGAATATCAAAATATCATGGTCCAAGGATGGTTTTTGTCAGGATCTCCTCTCCATTATCTATCCACACCCACCACCAATTATAATCTCAATATTTTCCATCCATTACATTGTGGATCAGCAAGCACATAATTCATGTAACATGTAAGTGAACACGATGTTGTGAGTAAAACCACAACTCATATGTTAATCCCACATAGTGTATCAGTTAAAATAAAGCATCTAGTATCAAGCTACACATGTGGTAAATAGGGTATAGACCAATAAAATTCCAAAAATCATCATCAACTGCAAAAAGATCATAATCAAACAATATCATGATTCCCATCATACACCTATTGAGTGATAATAATATATCAATTTTACATATAAAATATATCGTAGAATTAAAATTGAACTCACATCCCAACATAGATTCCATGATTGATATTTCATCCAATGTTAAACAATTTTGAGATACTAATGGGAATTCACATCTCCACCTTAATCAAAAGAACTAATAGAAATTTCAATCACTATGTATCTCTAAAAATAAAACAAAAAACACATCTATGGTCTGAAGAAATACACATATACAAATATAGTACCATATAAATTTACGTATTCCAACATAAATAAAACCTTTCAAGGATAAACTTGTATACAGGTATAGTATTAGAAATACCAATCTCGATAATTTCATCTGCATATCCAAGAATCTTAATTCCTAGAGTTGTGAGTGGGAAAATATTTAGTATTATTGAAACATTATTCACCTTATTCCATGTTATATTGTAATTATGGAGTGCCAACAATCTCTTTGGTTACTATAATCACATTAAAATACCAAGGATACCAGATAAACTAAACATCTCTAACCATCCAATCTATCAAGTTCTCATATTTAATACACTAGAAGAATTTATTATAACTATTTATTGAATTGAATAAATGTTATAGGAATTACTAATCTCAAAAAAATACAATAAATATATGTCCTTTCTTATATTACATAATTTATTGAGTATGTTTATATAGATATATAGTTCATCATCGGTATCAACCCATTTTTTGGGTGAGACAAGGAGTAGTAACCATTAACTCACTCAAACTATAGATAGAGGGTGGGTATCCTGAGATCCCACACCATTTTCTGTAATCATTAATATATTTTAGTAAAAATAATCATCACAAAAAAATTAGTTATCATACAAAATAAAAGTTCTCAATCAGAATAAAGGGACCCCCCAATCATTAAATAAATAATTGCATTACATAAAATAAACTACCAAATCATCTATAAAAACACATACTTCTCAAACATAAGATAATTGGTTGATAATTGTATAATTGTTAAATATCATTGATTTATCACCAATCTAAATACATAACCACATCAATGATTTTAATTTATATATTATAACAAAGTATGAGTCCTCGAAAATATATAATGATACATCACTAGGATCCCCAATCTTTTCCAACACAACAAAATCCTCATCATAAATATTCCACGTCACTTTCTCTCAATATCATTCCACTTTACACAGGAAATTATTTATTCTCTTAAAAACATTCCAAAATATTTTATATTCAATTAAATTTTCATTTTTTAGTTTGCTCTTATAAATTATAATTCATCATAACACACACACAATGATCACTATATCTCCCAAATTTTATTTTCATTAATGTAGTTGGATTGGATTGATCAATTTTTTTTACATTTTCCTTGATATCAAGAAAATTAGTTTCCATACATTGAAACATGTTATGAACCCTATAATTTTATTTTAATATTCATATGAAAAAATTTTCCATTTACCCATTACATAAATTCATTGGTTCAAAACAAATTTTATAGTTTATATACGTTTCATTGACACATTTTAAGATCAATTATTAACGATTCAAATGATATATTTAATTTATAATAATAAATTATTATAAATATAGAGATATTAATTTAATAAAATCCCCATATCTAATAGTTTGGTCACACTTCAATGATGTCGTATATGCTCCAATTCTATAATCACAACATCTCACAAAATACTAATATTAATATCATCACTATTTAATAATATTAATAATAATATTCATTAACTACTCATGAATGTTTTTCAAATAGACCCCCATCTGACAATCTACTAAAATCAAGTTACTCATTGATATGATACTCAATCCTCATTAGTAATGATGTACACATATCTCTTTTACTTCTATGTTTATGTAATTATTTTCCTAATTTAATAAAAATTATCATTTATTGAATATTTTATTAAATATTTAACCAATAAAATGGATTTGACTGAACTAAATATGCATATAATGGGTTCTGGGCATGGATAGGATCTTAAAGAAACATTTGAGGTCAATATTTCCAAAGTAAAATTCCTCTATATTCTAAAATAGGTCCCAAATAATATAGGGGTGCCACATGTCACCGCCATGAATCTACTAGGATCACTTCATTGTTATATAGTGTGGTCAATAAGTGGTCGCCATATTATTGATCAGATAAATTAGGTTTCTCAGTATGGTGCCAGATGAACCAGCTCTCAAATGGTTTATGTGGAAACATGATATATCATCTAATATACCTAACATGATGGGTCTTAAAATAATAGGTCATGAATACCACATGGTTAACAAGGCTACATGAGCGTTATCTGATCGTCTAGTAGAATTACTATAGGATCTTCAATAATGGTATTTTGTATGCATTAAGATGTCATGGTACATATTATTCAGCCAAACGAATGGATGACCATGAATAATTTTGTCTTTTAAAACCTTATATGAATAACTCACGAACCTCAATTGATGATGTGGCCTAATTTTAGTCATTCATGCCCTAATTCAATGGCTCATGTTGCCCTATCACCTCCCACAACTTCATTGAGTCATGTATCCACTCAATACCATCTATAGTGGATTTCAAGATATGTAATTACTCTAAATGCCAAAAAAATTAAAATTATCTAAATTTAACCATAAAGATAAAAAATAAATTAATTTTTTTTAAGAAATCTAATTCTTATTGAAATGTATAATTAAGGATGGACATCTCTCTACTATAGCCTCTAAACCATAAAAAATGTGGAATTGAAACTAGCCTCATTTGATTCTTATTTCAATAACATATGTAAGGGAATATATGTTTCTTGGGTTTTCATCCTAAAAATTATTATATATACAAATTATCATAAAATGAAAAAATTCATCTTTCAATGTTTTTTTTAAAAATATGAATACAAATCAAGAAAATGATAAAATTAAAAAATTACTGAGATAAATAATAGTATACATAAATCTTGGGTAACTATTTTAGGAATTGTGCCTATGAAATCTCAAGATATGTTTTATGAATCAAAGCTTCTCTCAACATTTACAAGAAATATATTTTCTAGATTTTCACCAAACGAAATCCACTAGTTTGATCCTGATTTATAGTATAAAATGGTCAATTTTAGTACTGAAATTTTTTATTTTGTTTCACGAATGAAGGATTGAGTATTAATATTTGAATATTTTATAAAAATATTTATAAATCAAAAATCAAAATAACCCTATATTGAGAGTAAATCTCTTAACATTCCTTGATTTTATATCTGTGGGCCACATACCCAGTATATATGCAAGGGAAATTATGAGTTATTATATTACCATTAAATAAAAATAAATATATATGAATTTTTTGATTATTATAGTTTTTAATTAATAATAATAATAATAATAATAATACTCAACCCATCCGACCTTCTAAAAATCCTATATATCAAAAAATTCAAAATAACATAGAAAATGAAAAATAACATTCTATGAATTTGATTATTGAGTCTGATGAATTTTTTATCTTTGAAGAATGAGTACAGTTACCTTTTAACAATTCATAAATTATTTAATAAATTTAACAATTTTTCATGGAAAATAAATGTTCTCATAAGTGGAAAAATTTCCATTATTGTGATGAATGGGACATAACATATTCCATAATATAAAAACTTTCCTACAAACAAAAGTAGGAACCATATTTAATCCAATAAATACATTCATAAATCTTTTAGTATAAAGAAATGAATCCTCCAATAACTTATATGTAATAATTGGATAATAAGAATTCATTTTTTAATTTAAAATAACTACCACAAATGATCTTAATAATTTTCTTTGAGATAAATTGATTTATCAAACTAAACTCAAGAGGATACAAAATTTATGAAAACCATACCGATAATATGGATTATCTGTCACCAATCTCAATTTCATCAATACTTTAATAGAAAAAAATTATAAGATCCAAAAAAAACTAATCAAACCCATACTAAAATATTCATGTAATCATTATTAAAAAAAATTACAATATACTTTTATAAATAGAAAAAATCTCACCATGTCTAAAGAATGTTTTTAGGTTTCCTGAAAAATATATATAATCAAAACCAATACATTCATCAAATAAATTTCATCAATCAATAAATAATACATGGATTATATATAAATGATCATAATAGGATTGTCTTAGCCACACAATCTTGAATACATTATGTCTTACATGTCAGTCAATTATTCCACCACCTTTTCATATTCTAATTTTATAGTCCATCTTAAATTTAAATTTCATAAGATCCGAATAAGAGGATTGAAGTTTGTCTGTCTACCATTAATGAATCCCTAAAAAAAGTACAACCATGTAACCTTACTCCAAGGTTATCCAAGGTTTCCAACATGTTTAAAAACGAATATTGTACATCCCATAATGAAACCTCTAATAAAGGACTCTAACTAAAATATGGAATAATTAATTTTTTGGAGATGGTGATTAATGATATAATCAAAAAACAACACAAGGTATGATTCATCAATACCTATTTAATATATGAAAATAACTCCTTATTATAAGGAAAATAACTCAATACAATGAGAACGCCCATTCTACTTTTGAACATATTAATAAGACATTAGCTTGATATATGGAATAATCCCATCACCCCTTGATTATTAATGCTAATTAGAAATCACAATAAAAAATAATCAGTAATTGGTCATGTTTGTTTTTAGTTATTTTTCAAATATCATGTGTAGTATTTAATTTAGTCATCTTTTCTTATAAATATTTCATATTTATCTGTGTTTATAATTTTAAAATGTGGATAAATTTTAATTTATATTATTTTCATTGTAACATGTAGAATTTATTGTTGTTTACTTTATATAATTTTGAAACATGGAAATGTTTTAATTTAGACATTATCATATAACCTATTTAGATAAGAGTGACATTGATGTTTCTATAAAGTGACTTGGAATCAATATTTCTAAAATTCTTATTATGATATCGACATTAAATTGATAAAATTATATCAAATCCTAAACCACTATAAAATACTAGACATAATGATCAGAGCCAAATTACATCCCCATATGGATTCCCATTTCCTAGAAATTGAGTATAAATACCCTATTTTCTTCCCGTTATATAATTCAACTTTCCTATTATCGATGATAATTCTTATCATGGAAATAATTACTGAAAATTTTCTAAAACATTTCTTGACCATTGATCTCCCACTATATATGAATTTAAAAAAATTAAATTTAGTGATGAAAAACAGAAAAAAAAGCATTTTGGAACTCTAATATTTTAAAACTCAAGGGTATAGTACCCTACTTCATGAATATGACTAAAAAATATCAATTATCACAAAAAAAATAATTAAGTTTACCATTATCCCATAAAACTAAAGAATAAAAAAAAATTATTCATTTTTCAATCATCTCTTAAGGAATCGATACCAATATAATGATGGACCACAATTATATTTTACTTGGATCCTCTGAACATTTTCATCCAAATCTATAGCATAATATAACATTGGATGTATCTATCGCTTATCATCCTCAAAACCATTTATGAAAAATAAACTATTTTAATCCTTATAACCACTTCCCACAATCACCTAGATATAACCTCATCCTTCAAATCATAATCAAATATGAGGATGCTAAGAACCCCTTCTCCAGTCTGGCCGGAAAAACTATTCATGGAACTGATCAAATCTACTATGAAATCAAAAGAAATATCATTGTTTAATAAAATGCATGATCCTCCATTTACAATCATAGTTAATATAATAAGGTCTTGGTTATGTTTCATCATTCATATTCAGGACCATGAATACATCAGTCATTGTTTCCTTTACTACATCCTCCATTATGTCTATATATAACAAGGAACCATAGAACGATTATTTATAAAATATCCCAAACAATTTTAAATTGTTGCTAGAAATATACTCTATTATATGACTCTCATACCAATCTATCACATCCCATATGAATAGTTGGAGAAATCCTCAAGAACATCCCTATTAGGATAAGGGTTATCAACCAACGCTAATGTATCCTCATTACATGAAATTAACAACCTCTATCTCTATCCTGTGTCCTGCAATCATCTATAGCATACACAAATATATATAGTGAATAATAAATTAAAAATGAAATAAATTATTATATAATAAATAAATTGTGATACTATGAAAGTGATTTAATTAAACCCACTATTGTATCAAGTGAACTTATTCAACATAATAATGAGTTATAAAAGATATGCTACATAAGGTTAACACATCCCAGTAGTGTGACATCCTTAAGGTTGACGGTTTGAGGTTTGTTTTCAAGACTATCTCCATGATCCTAGATATACACATTCTCCATTGTCTTCAAGATCCATTTCTATATATAATATGCATCATAGGCTCAACATAGAGGGACCATGAAATATGGTAAAGTGTACGTGAATGGGAGACTATGAATTTCCAATATGGACGTTCCATGTAGTTTGTTAGCCTAAGGGAAAATCATGAATCAATGTGATAAAATAATAAACAATATGTAAACTTCTAATATATTCTATGCCATCAACACTATAGACAGTCACATAATTAGTCCATGTCAAGATAATTATTTCTCACTTAAATATCAATTGATAATTATTAAGGTATAGTAAATGAATATAAAAAATAAAATCAACAGATTGGACATCTTTTTAGGGATTCCAATCCCTGTAATTCACAATATATGAAAAAATGTTAGTTGTTTATGGAAATATGCTTCTCTAACTGGCTAAAATCTAATGGATGAAATTGATATCTCTATATGTATGTGATGTTATCTTGGATGTATACATATCTATCTGGAAGAGATACACATATCTAATGTTAGAAACAAATATATATCTATATTCCAAAAGAAATTGGAATCCAAAAGGATAAATATTTATACTTGAATAATTGGGTAAATAAATTTCTCAATTATTTTATTTGTATATTTTATCTACATAAATTCTAGATCAATGGTAGGATGAGATATATTATCGGTGCCTCATCACCCACATCAATCCATGATGTGGAATAGAATTGGGATCCAATAACCAGGTGAGTTATCATCATCACATTATCATACCAAATATAATTTAGCAATTACACATATCAACAAATCTCAAATATCATGTTATCTTATTATACACACAGGGATAATTCCCCATCTTTATTAACCTTATACAATTTATATTGAATGTATTACTTGTATCTAACATTCCACTAAAAATATCTATCGTTTATCATCTAAGTATTGTGGGTGACTTGGTTTATATATGTATATATGTCATTATGAGCCATAACCATGATATGAGAGATATATGGTGTAGTAAGTATCATGTCACACTAACCCTATATAAAGGGTGAGTACCATGGATATCGATAACAACATACACTCATCATTTATATCCATCAGTCACATGTTTTATCACCACTCAAGGTAGAGATAACACACAATAATTAGATTGATCACATTCATGGGATCCTTCTATCATCATTAAAATAATTTTTTATAAATATCAAGATTATTCATTTTCCATAATGAAGATCACATACTAATCATAAATAATGTGAATGATGATTCAATACTAGAGACTTTTTATTTTTATATAAAATGGTTATCACCATAAATGAAATAAATATTTTACAATACTTTCAATAATTCATGTCATATCTATTAAAAACATCTCAATATAATCTAATAATTACCCAAAACAATTTCAAGACACTTGAATCCCATTCATAAATATTTAAAAAAATATAATCCTTATTTCTCTTTCAAATGATCAGTGAACAATCATTCATACATTACTAAAATATAATTATTTGATCTATTCAATTACATTTAGACCATTTGGTTAATTTTTTTCCAAGTAAAATCATTTGAAAAAATATCTATATTTATCAAAAAAAATATTATAATAATCATTTTAAATTATGATGTGTATATACATTAGTCATTCTCATTTTCTATTATCATATATTTCATGAAAATTATATTTCATACCTTGAAAAAAACCATGAACCCAATACCTATTTCTATTTTTCCAATTGAATTTTTTTTCATTAATCTTTTACATAAATTCATTACATCAGAACTAATTTCATAGTTTTAATAAGTTTCATCAACATATATTTCTAAGAGTCTTTAAAGTTTTAAATGAACAGTTTTATTTGTTATTGTAAATTTTTATAACTAAGACATCAATATCGATCAATCACCATATATTGTGATGATGTAACACTCCCACAATTTCCTTTTTTCTAGTATCATATAATTTCAATATCTCACCAAATATTATTATTTTTATTATTACTATTAATATTAATATTAATATTAATATTATTAGTTTTATTATCATTTAATAATAATAATTTTTATACAAGAATAATATTACAAAATTTTCAAAATGGTTCATCATTGGATATTACGTTGATCACAACTGACTCACCCATAAATTACCCATTGGTTGGTAAAAATTTACAACACATACCTTTCTGATTTCAATTTTTATTCACCTATTATTGTTATTCAATAATTTTTTTTATTTGATCTTAAACCCCTTCATTTATCCATAAAATTTACATTAATTGATTCAAATAGAGTTTCTATGTTTCTATGAAATGGAGAGGAGTGAAATGAGACATTAAAGTTAAATGTAGCATGTTACACATTACACTATATGCTATAAGAGTACTTAGAGTATCATGGAGTTCTTTTTGGGATCCCTATCATGCCTAAAATTCTCATCATGCCTATCATGACTATATTTGTTTTTCTTCATTTGTCCCCATTCATTTTTTTCCTATTAGTTCTTCTCTAAAGTGTCAAGTGTGATATGTTTAAATTTATAGGCATTTATTATGTTTATTTTTAGTCTTGTTATTATCTATGTGTTTCCCCCATGATTTTTTTTGAAAGACAACGTTCTAAGGATAATAGAGGTGGCACAAGGTTATCAAAATTGTGCACCTGGACTAGAAAAACATGCGGGCAAAGAAAATTTTTTGAATGTGGATAATCACATAGTTATTGCAGAGTTTTGAAATGGTGTGGGATAACATTGAATCATTTTTCTTCTTTGAGGTGATGGGAACTCTATTTCCACATGGTTGATAAAGCATACTAGAAAACTATACTACTTTTCCTAGTCATTAAAAATATGATATATTTCAATATTACAACTCGGGATTTAACCCTATATCCACTTATATTATCCCAATATGTGATTTTCTTCCATTAGATCTCCCTCTATGATTCCTTAGACACATCTGGAAACATTCATTTAGAGATATTGGGGTGGGAACCTCAAGGAAACTCTATGTAACTGGTCTCTCTCATGATTTTCCCCTTATTTTTAGGGTTTCTCTCCCTCCAGTCTTGTGTTTCTAATTTATAACATGTTGTATGGCCTATGGAAGGTTTTTTATTATTTTTTTAAGAATGATATTTATTTTTTGTTTTAATTTATTTATTTATAGGGTCTTTTGGTTGTTCAATTGCAGTGTCACATCATTTTCTATTAGTTTCCATGGGTGATATAGGTGGTTCCATGCTATAACATTTTTATGTGATTTTGATATGACTGGTTGGCTCTATAAATGTGTTCTATGTATTTCTTATATGGAGTGAATCAGTTTTTCCAATGGTTTTGGGCTGTATATATTATGAGAGTAGAATTTATAAAGGAAAATGGATATTTTTTTACTAATCTTTATGGTAGTGTTTCTTGAATGTGTTTTCTACCTTGTGTTGAAGGTGAAAAATTGGTTTTCAAAGGCACTTACTATGTGGATGTGTTTTAATGTTGGTTTTTAATGGAAAATGGATTATTTGGGGATTTTATATTTTTTATAAACTGTTAATGTATTTTATTAATTATGTATAAGATTTGAAGCACGTCTTAAAGGTAACGTGCTTTAAATATGAAATTGGAAGGGTCGTGACCCATGGAGATGGTTGAGATTAATTTTGATATTTTCTTATGATATTTCAAAATAGGATTATTTGGTTGTGATAGTGGTGAAACATGTGTCTCAAAATGGTTTTTTTGTGTGTAATATAGAATTTGTGTTTCTTATGGAAATGGTGGAATACATGTAAAAATTTTCTAAAGTGGTGATTTCCTTGTGTGTTTTTAATGCTTGACATGTATATGTGAATGCAGTTATTTTTATGATATGTGAATTGGTATAGAGGACAAATGGAATCCTAGGTATCTCGGTTAGAAAACTAGTACAAATGAGCTAGTGATTCATAAGTGGAAAACCCATATTATTATAGTGGATGGACACTAGTTTAATTATAAGTTGAAAAGACTTAATTCACTTAGCATTATGGATGATTACAACAACCACTTAAAAATGATATGATTAGATACCAATATTACCATGGGATTTTCCATCATAGTGTATTCTGTAAGGAAAATATATCGATTATGATTTTGTTACCACAATTCACCAAGGTACAGGGTTTCTAGGGTCCCGCTAGTGCTAGTTACCATAAGGGTTTACCCATACTACTCTTTTGAGACATGAAAATTATGAGATGTTGGTCCATATTTTGCAATATGGTGGACCTTATTCATATTATTTTTTCATCATGTGTTATTTTATAAATTGTTTTACATGAGGTTGTTTCCTTGAGTATAGTTTTACTAAAATGTTATCTTCAAATATTTTTATAGGCTTTTGTATAATTGTGCATTTCATTTTAACTTCTAATGTTGAAGCATTTAATCCTTTATTTTGGGTTTAAATATACCAGGATATTCCTCACACCCTACGTACACATTCTGGTTTATGTATACATTGTTATGTGTGACTAGGTAAAGGAAAAATGTGTCATGGTGATGTTAGTGGATCTTGGTTACTATATTTCCTTTTGTTATAGGTGTTGGTGAAAGTAGAATTAGGGTAATTCCCCATAAATTATATGAATGTATTTGTGGAATTTTGTGTTATAAACTCCTTGTATTATTCATGTATTTTGGATACAATTATAATACCGTGATTTTGAAAATTATTGTACCTTGTTTGTTTCTGTTATCAGTTATGGTGTGTTTTTATTTTGGTTGGTTATTTATGATAATCTTAATTTGTCCAAACATTAATAATTTATATTTTCGATACACAAAGACAAGTTTCCATCATGTGGGGATTAGGAATTCCAATCTGGCCTTGCCACATGTTGGGTTGAGTTTCGGGTTTTATGGAACTCTGGTTGGGTTCTTGATAATTCCATAGGATTTTGAAAACAAATCGGGATTGTGTGATTTTTGTTCAGATAGATTTTGTTTCATTTCATTTCATGAGAAGCACATACTCCCATATGTACGGTGCAATGACCCATAGTTTTATCAATTAAATACCCTTACTATAATTATGTCTTATAGTATAATCCCCTTAGGAAGCACTATGACATATTATGATACTAAATACTATGTGATCATTATACATAAATTTTCAACTTCTATGTTTTGAATTTTGAAAATCAGACATACACGGTTGGGATCAGTAAGATGTTTATAGTCCGATAGGGAAAAAATAATTTTCATTGAATAGTAACCTATGCTTATGAATAGTAACCCACCCTTATGAATAGTAATATGACCCTTATGAATAGTAAATCATCTGAAATTAGAGTAACATCACCCATGAATAATTAAATAAAATTTAAGAATCTTATAAATGACAATTTGACCATAGTAAAAGTATTGGTATTTTTTTATGTCATAAATAAATAATTATAATTAGTTAAATTATTTAAAAGAAAATTTATTTTCTTAAAATGTGTACATAAATAAAAAATTATATGTCTTCTAGTTTTAAGATAATTTTATAAGACCTGACGTAATTGTTGATAGCAATATAAAATAAATATTAATTTTAAAAACTATATTTTTCAAGTAAATTATGATTTTAATTAAATATGAAAATAATAATATTTATAAAATTAATTTTAAAAAATGGAATTCATTTTTGGATTCATCATTGTTGAAAAATGTTTGGGGTGAATTTTTTGGTTTTTTCAAAAATACATGAATTTTTTATGAATAGTAAAATACTATAATTTACAAAAATAAGCTAATTATGGAGTCATGCATGATGTTCTGATGATGTAAGCTTGATTGGTTCGGTTTCACATGAATCAATTACTATTCTTGGTCATTGAAAAATCATTATTCCTGGTCTTGTGTGGAAATAATAAACTAATTAATTTTATATTGTGAAATCTCGTATCCCCTCGAGTATAAATATAACCATTCAACCCCTCATTTCCACACACCTATCAAGCTTCAATCCTTGTCTAAACTATACCCAAGAATCTTCGCTTGACAATCTACCACTTCCAAGAGGATATGTTCTCATCAAAACACCAATCTTATGTCCCTTAATGAGGATCTATAGAGGAGGATTGAAGTGGTAATTTTTCTCCCTATTTTCCTTTAATTTCCTTTCAATTTCAAGTAATTTTATTATTCTCTACCCACCTATTCAAGCCCAAATAGAAAGGTTACTCTAGTTTCATACATATATTGAAATTTTTTATAATAATGGGATATTATACCATCTAGTCCCCTTTTCCCCTTCCTTTTATTTTGTAAAAGAAAATGATGTTTGTGAGGTGTTAATCTATAACCTTTAAGAACGACATGTTTTACTTTTACATTTATTCATTCATATATGGTCAAGATATATTTTATTATTTCATCCATAATATTTTATATGCATTATGTCCTATTTATTTCTCTATAATTTACTTATGTACAACTTGTTAAATGATTAAAAAACATGTTTGTTTTGGTCGAAAACCCACCCAAATTAAGACAAACTATCATAATTTAATTCTTACCTAATGATTCTTATATAGGGTATATAATATAATTCATTATAAGGACATTTTAAATTCCGTAATATAATTAAAAACATGTAATATCAGTTCTATATGTTTACCCATGTTCTACACAAACTTCCATTTATGAATACAAGTGAACCGCTCAAGAAAACAATAAAAATGAACATTCCTGAACAATGTTTTAAACTCTATAACTCATCAAATGTCCCATAAAATAACCTATTCAACAAATAATGAACCGTAATAATATAAAAAAGTTTCTTTAATTGTCAATTAATGAATATGGAGTGGTTATATAGGACATTAAGGATATTAATGTGTTCGGATATAAGATAAGGGGAAAATCTCGAACCCAACTTTTATTATTTTAGTTCACCATCATTCACTCAATTTTTTTATAGTATCCCATGAATAACCAATATTTTATAATTAAATTTCCTTTTATTGTATATACATATTTTCTACTGAAATTTATTTCCAAAAAATGTTTTTCAAAAGAACTCTCCATTCAAAAATAATCCTTTCCCTTTTCACTCAAGGTTGATAGTTATCGTATCAAGTATTTTATTCCCACATTATTTTTGAAACCAAATTTTTATGAATGTGTGATTATAAGATTAAACACATAAATTTTCATGGGTTAGTTTTGTTCAATTTTATATAAGTTCATTGTGTCATGCAAGATAACAATAATGTTATAATGTGATGAGTGTGCCTGAAATTATATAGCATAATATGAATATTTAAATTTGACTGGTGCACTGAGAGGCATACAGCACTCCAATGAAATGGGTAAAGTGATGAATATCATGAGTTAAGTGAAAGTATGTGTAAAAAAAATTCAATAGTTTTCCACAATATTGTTTGGTAGTTAACCACTAATACATGATGTTTCATTTGTATGCATTTCCACATTTCAAGACTTTTATTAATGATTCCTATCATGTTCATGATCCTTTGCCTAAGATACAGTTATAATCAACCATTTTTATATTGTTCTAATATATCCTATTACTAGGATTTTAGATCACACATTTTTATGTTTATCCTCATGTGACTACGTGTACTAAGAATAGGTAATGTGATAAAAAGAATCTAGATAAGATGGAATTATATAAATGTTTATGCTTGATGTTGTAATTGTTATATATGGTCCTAGTTTTCCCAAGACACTAATGATTTTAATTCCTTATGTGTAATACTATTATGTTTTTATCATTAAAATGATGTAATATTAATGTAACAAATGTCTGGGTCACTATAGTTGTTATCTGAGGCAAGGTTTTGTTAATTTGTGAATTAGGATTAGTGAACCCTAGAGAAAACAACTAGAATGAGAATAAGTAAAAATATTCACCCAAGAATAATTATATAGGTATACCATATTTTATGATTTTAGTATAAATCATAAAAATTATTAATTTATTCGTGACTTGTTGACTAATGTTTTGCTCAAACCATTTCTATATTAGAAAATTGTTTGAACCGGGTGGAACCAGGCCAATAACTCATGCGAGGTCTAATTAAACGATTTCCCGAACAACATCCCCAATGATTTGTGATGTGGTGTTCAAAAATTCATGGAGATTATTACCCAACTATCTTAGGTTATGTACAATAACCATAATAACAAGGAACTCCCTCCTTCAACAAAGAGGTATTTACTGGCTGTCAAATGTCTTATAAAGAAACGACCCATGACTTTTATCTGATCTTCTCATCCACTAGTTGTGGAACAGTGGGTCAACTCCATGGAGAATATATTTTATATGCATCAATATTCTAAGACAGATATGGTGACACTATCCATTTATCATCTAGATGGAGAGGTCAATCAATGGTGTGATTTGATTAAGAACACTATGCCAAGGGATGAAATTGGGGAGATGGAATCGGATGACATTAAGATAACTATTTTGAAAAGAATTTCCCAAGAACTCTTTACTTCATGATGGAATGAGAATTCATAGAGCTTATGAAAAAAGAATGAGAATCTTTCACAACCTAAGAAGAAAATTTTTCATGTATTGCGAGGTATGATTTGGGTTTTGTTATCAACAATTATTGAACAATTGATAGATTCATTAGTGTATTGAAACCACTCCTTCAAAATTCTCTTTAAATAATAGAAAATAGGATTTATGAAGTAGTTTTTTGATGTGCTATCAAAGTGGATATGGAGTTTGGAGAATGGTCCCATGGATATAATGATATAAAATTAAAGATGCAGTTTCCATCTAGTGGATCTGTTGGAAATTGTCAGAAGAAAACACAATGACCCACAGGAAAAAAATGTGGGAAGTTACATCGTGGGAACTACATCAAGGGGGGGGGAAGTGTTTCATGTGTGGTAAATAAGTTTACTGTTCTGAATAGTGTCGAAAGGACATGCAGAAAATGAGAACGTGGTGGATGAACGGGAAAACCCACCCATGGTTCAATGCTACAACTATTGGTGGCTAGGGCACTATGAAAGCCAGTGAACTAAACCTCATGTTCTTGAGGGTAATCAGCATCAGCAGACACTAAATCCAAAGAAACAATTGAAGGATTATTCCATCAGTACTGCGGAAGTATAGTAAGATATTAAAGTAATACAAGGTACACATCTTGATCACTCAATAACGGAAAATGTCTTATTTGATTTTGGTTCTATGCATTCCTTTATATCTTTAAAGCTTTCATGAACTATAGAATTGAATAGCTGAATCCATGAATTAAGGATATAGATAAAAACACCATGTGGTGCAATCATTTCAAACCAAGTGTTTGACTCTTCCCTTATTGGTGTATGTGGTATGATTCTTCTCGTGAATCTTGTAATACATCCATTGGTGGAATTCGAATCTATAATGGGAATGGATTGGATCTCATTATATTGAGTAAATATCAACTATATGGAAAAAATTAATATATTTTCATATTCTGAACCATCACAGGATCCTATAAAAATTTGTGGAAGATAATGAATCTCCTTTGAAAAATCCTTCAATAGTGTGGGTGTTTATTCCCTATTAATAAGCATACCATGCCCAAATGGTTGAGTCAAAGGAAAGTTCCAACCATTTGAGAATGAACATTGTGAGTGAATGCAGTGATGTATTTCCTAAAGAATTACATGGAATTCCCCGAGATCGTGAGGTAGATTTATCCATATAACTCATACCCGGAGCAACTCCCATATCAAGGTGTCCTTATAGGATGGCTCCTATCGAATTTTAGGAGTTAAATAAGTAGCTTCAAGAGAATCTAGACAAATAGTTCATATGTCCTAGTGTGTCACCTTGGGGTGTGCGAGTGCTCTTTGTGAGGAAGAATGATGGAACAATGCGGGTGTGTATCAATTATCGGAAACTCAACAAGATCACTATAAAGAAAAAGTATCCTATTACAGGGATTGAAGACATGTTTTATTAGTTAAGAGGAGCTGAATACGTCTCAATAATGGATTTTTGTTATGGATATCATCTGTTAATGCTAAAGATGAAAGATATTCAGAAGATTGCCTTTAATAAAAGGTATTGGCACTATCAGTTTCTGGTAACTCCCTTCGGACATACTAATGCGCCTGAAATCATCATGGATTTGATGAATAGAGTCTTTACACATTACCTAGACATATTTGTGGTAGTTTTTATTGATGATATTCTCATATACTCCAAGATAAAGGAAGTATATAAATAACATGTAATACATGTGTTGGTGAAATTTATAAACGAGATGTTGTACACCAAGTTTAGTTGGGGTTATTTTTTGTTAAAGAAAGTAAGGTTCTTGGGACATGTGATCACAAGTGAGGGAATTTCCGTAGACCCTTAAAAGACAAAGGCGATTCTAGAATGGCCCAGGCCCTCTAGTGTCATAGAAATCCATAGTTTTCAAGGATTAGCTGGGTACTACTGTTGTTTTGTGAGAAATTTCACCTGATTTTTAGGCCCACTAACTATGTTAGAAAGAAATGGTGTAAAGTATGTCTAGATAGAAGAATGTGAGAGAATCTTCAAGGAGATTAAGAGAAGGTTGATCACTACACATGTACTCGCACTATTGAAAAGTTGAGAACGTCTTTTGATAAACTAGGATTCTTCAATGAAAGGATTGGGTTGCGTACTTATGAAAAATGATAATGGGATAGCCTAAGCCTCACAGTTGTTGAATATCCATTAGTAGAACTACCCGATGGATGATCTGGAGTTGGAATCCGTGGTTTTTTCCACGGAAATATGGTAGAACTAACTTTATGGTGATAAGTGTGACATATACACCGAACAGAAGATCCTAACATATATATTCACACAAAAGGAGCTCAACATGAATCAATGGAGATGGTTAGAGATAATCTAAGATTATTGTTTCTCTATTCACTATCATCCTGGAAAGGAAAACAAGTTAAATGATTCTCTAAGTAGAAAAGAACATGATACTCTATCCATGATATGGACTGAGAAAGACCTTATCTTAATGGATATGAAAAGGATATATTTATTTGTAATAATGTCATGGTATACACCCTATCTTTCCCAAATGATCGCATCACCATACATCCAAGAGATGTTAAGGAAGAAAAAACGATGATGTAGAGATACAATATAGGGTGAATGTTTTAAAGGAAGGGAATCTATAATAGTTCCTTATCTATGATGATGGTGTGATTTGGTTTGGAATAAGGCTTTGTGTTCCTTCATCACCGAAGATAAAGAAGAAGCTATTGGACAATGCACATAGCTCAACATTATCTATCCATCTAGGGAGTACTAAGATGTTCCATGATATCTGGGAACACTTATCATTGGATAACATGAAGAAGGATATGGCATAATATATATCAAGGTGATTTTTATGTAAGAAATTTAAAGAAGAGGGAAAAAGTAATAAGGGATGATGAAACGATTTTCTACTCCCATGAGAAAATGGGAGAATGTCACTACGGATGTTGTTATGGGTCTCCCAAACATGTCATAGGAAAACAGTGCGATATGGGTTTCGGTTGACCGACTCACCAAGACTGTCCATTTTTTTTCTATATGGGAAGACCTCTCACTTGAACAACTTGTAACAATATATTTTAAAGAAGTGGTGATACTGCCTAAAGTTCCAATTTCGATTGTCTTGGACCGTGATCCATGGTTCACATCTAAATTCTAGAGAATCCTTCCACATTATTTGAGTACTAAATTAAATTTCAGCATGGCCTATCACCCCCAAACTGATGGCCAATCTGAAAGAACTATTCTGAACCATGATGAAATGGTAAGATCATACTCCCTATAATTCAAACGAGGATGGGATCATTATCTCCCATTGGTTAATTTATCCGACATAATAGCTTCCAATTGAGTACTCAGATGGCTTAGTATGAAGCTTTCTATGGAAAGCGGTGTAGAAATCCAACCTATTGTGATGAAGCTTGAGAAGTGAAGGTACATGGACCCAATCTTGTGAATGAGATGATAAAGAAGGTTCATTTCATCCAGAAAAACATCAAAGCTACTCAGGTTATGAATAAGATCTATGATGAAAACCATCGAAGGGACTTGGAGTTCGACATTAGAGATAAAGTCTTCCTTCAAATATCACCATAGAAGAGAGTCATGCAGTTGGTAATGAAAGGAAATCTATGCCCAAGGTATATTGACCCCTTTGAAATCCTTGACCACATAAAAGATGTGGCCTATCAACATTTAATTCCACAAAACATGTGTCATGTTCATGATATGTTTCACGTATCACTCATGAGGAAGTACATACCTAATCCCTCACATGTACTAAACTCAGAGGTGGTGCAGTTGGAAGATGATTTCCCATGTGAGGAGAAGCCAGTGAAGATTCTATACCAAAGATATAATGTTATACGCAACAGGACAACCCACCTTATCGATGTGTTGTGGATGAACCATTAGATTGAAGAAGCTACTTGGGAACCGGTGGAGGAAATGAAGGAGAAGTACCCTCACCTTTTGTTTAAAGTGAAATTTCGAGGAATAAATTTCATTAGGGGAGAAGAATGTAAGGACCCAAAATTTTATCAATGGAATTACCTTCTTATAAATATTCCGTATAGTATAATACCATTATGATGCACAATAAAATATTATGATACTGAATACTCTGTGATCATTAAACATAATTTTTCCGCTTCTACGTTTTGAATTTCTAAAATCTAATAGACACGGTTTTTATTAGTAAATTGTTTAGAGTCTGATAGGAAAAGAATATTTTTTGGTGAATAGTAACCTACCCTTATTAATAGAAACATACCATTATAAATAGTAATATGACCCTTATGAATATTAAATCTTCCAAAATAAGAGTAACCCTACCCACAAATAATTAAATAATACGTAGGTTTCTTATAAGTGACAATTTGACCATACTAAAAGTATTGGTATTTTTGTGTGTCATAAATAAATAATTCTAATTAATTAATTAATTTAAACGAAAATTTATTTTATTAAAAAAATTTCATAAATTAAAAATTCTATTTCCTATGGTTTTAATATAATTTTATAAGACCTTACATAATTTTTGAAAGAATTATAAAATCTATTTTAATTTTAAAAACTGTATTTTTCAAGTAAATTTAGATTTTAATTAATTAATAAATTATTCATTTTTAGATAATTATTTTTTATAAATGGAATTCATTTTTTAATAATACATGTTAAAAAATGATGTTGGTTAATTTTTGGTATTTTACTAAAATACTTGAATTTTTTAGAAATAGTAAAATACCATAATTTACAAAATAAGTTAAATAAGCTAATTATAGAGTCATGTGTGATGTTCTATAGATGTAAACCAAATTGGTTCACGATGACATGATAAAATTAATATTCCTATTCATGGAAGTCTCACTATTCATTCTCTTTTGGGTAAATAATAATTTAATGAATTTTATATTGATAAATCCCCTCTCCCCTCCACTAAAAATACCACCCTTCAAACCCTCCTTTCCTCACACCACTCAAGCATCAATACATGTATTAAATCTTTCCAAGCATCTTTCCTAGCCCCTCCCACGCTTCCAAGAGCTTCTATTATCATCTAAAGACCAAGACTATGTCTCTTAAAGAGGATTTCAAGAGGAGGATTGAAGAGGTAATATTTCTCCCTCTTTTTCTTTAATTTCTATTCAATTTCAAGTTATTTTCTAATTCTCTCCCAACCTATCTTCATCCAAATGTAATGGTAACTCTATTATCATAAATATAATGTAATTTTATGATAATAATGTGATTTTATACTATATAATCTCATTATTCCCTTCCTTTTATTTAATAAAATAAAACTTCGTTCGTGAGGTGTTAATCTATCACCTTCAAGAACGACATGCTTTTTTTCTATTTCAACCTTCAGATCTGGTCATGAAACAATTTTTATGGTTCAAATAGAATGTGTTATATATATTATGTGCTAATTAAATTTCAATAACTAACTTATGAATATATTTCAAAATGATTAAAAAAACAAGTTCATTGTGGTTGAAAAACATCCCAAATTGACCCAAACAATCATTATTTAATTCTTATCTAATGATTCATCCACACAGTATATAATATAATTAATTACAAGATAATTTTAAATTTTTTAATATAATTATTTACATTTAATATCAGCTCTGTATGTATACACATGTTCTACACAAACATCCATTTATGAATACAAGTGAACCGCTCAAAAAATCATAAAACGAACATTCTCGAACTATGTTTTTAAACACATTAATTCATCCCATTGCCCATAAAATATCATAGTAAAACCATAATTAATAATATTAATGTAAATAAGGTTATTTAATATTCAATTAATGAGTCTAATGTGGTTATATAGGACATTAATGAGATTTAAATGTTCACATACAAGGTAAGGGGAAAATCTCAAACCTAACATTCTATCATCATATTATACCTCTTTCAATATTTTTATGGTATAGTAGCTCCTTAAAAACCATTTTTTCATAATTAACATAATTTTTCTAGAATATAAACGTTTTCAATGGAATCTAATGTCAAAAAAATGTTTTCCAAAATAACTCATCTTTCAAAAAAACTCCTTTCACTTCTCACTCAAGGATGATTGTTATCATTTCAAGTATTTATTCCCACTTTATTTTGGGAACGCAATGTTTAGAAATATTTTTTTATGATATGAAACCCATTACTTTTCATGGGTTACATTTTTTCGTGTTTTATATATGTTCAATTTGGCATGAATTATAATGACAATGTTATGATGTGACTGGTGCGCCCAGAATTATATAGCGCAATATGAATGTTTAAATGTGATAGATGAACCCAAAAATATACATCCCAACAATGAATTGGTTAAAGTGATGAATCGAATGAGTTAGTGTGAAATGATGTGTGAAATATATTTTTTTTTCGTAATTATGGGTGGTAGTTAACCACTAATACATGATGTTTCATTTGTATGCATCGCTATATTTCAGGTCTTTTATTAATGATTACTCTTATATACATGATCATTTGACTATGTTATGGTTATGATCACTCATTGTTATATTGTTCTTATATATCATATTTCTATGATTTTAGCTCACCCTTTTTCATGTATATCTTCAGCTTACTACCTATACTATGGATAGGTCAAGTTCCAATAAGATGATAGAGAAGAAGAAATTAAATAAATGCTTATGCTAGATATTGTAATTTTATGTATGGTCCTAGTTTTCCCAAGACCCTAAAACATTTCTATCATATATGTGAAATAATATTATTTGGTTTATATTTTAAATGATTTAATAGTAATGTAATAAAAGGTTGGGTTTCTATAGATTGAATTGCCATATTGGATGTTCTCATTACACTTATTGGATATCAATGCTCTATGGGTTTAGATGGACCATGGGGTTGACTTAGCCTCGTATTCATTTTATGGTAATCATGATTTTATTGTTGTGTGTGTTACTTCACTATTATCTTATACGGAGTTACATGTTATTTCATTATCCATACAGTCAATTAATTTTATGTCCATGAATAATCCATTTATCGCGTACTATATGAGTTTAATGTACGTATCACAATGGTAGATGTTTCTCGATCTAGGTGATCTGTTATGAGATCCAATAAGACTCTTTAAGATAATTTCTAATATTTTTCAGGAGATATTTTCATTCATATTAAACAAACTCTTATTTACATATTGGGAGAGGAGTACTCAAAATTCCACTAATTTTTCTTTACATAATCTAAACCAATAGATCAGAAAAATGAAATTGTTATCTTGAAAATTTATCAACAAGGATTCTAATTATAATATTTTAGTCTAATTTGGGAATAGATTTTAGGTAATGTAAAACATAATCCATAAATATAATAATAATCACGATACACTATTTAAATATTCCTTCTTGAGAGAATCAAATAACTATATGGTTTTCTTTTTGATGAAACCAAAATTTTAATAAAAATAAAAATTTACAATAAAAAATAAAATTGATTCCCCAAGTAAAACAATAAATATAATTGAGTATCTAGAAATTAATTAATTTCACTACATTATAAATGATACTTTAGTTTCATAACCATATATAATTTCATTTCCACCATTCGAAACATAAATATTAATTCATAAAGTTGACACTACAACTCAATATCATTTTTTTAAAAAATTAAATACATTTAAAAAAACCAAGTTTCCTATTAATAATATATATTAAAAACATCATATTGACCACATAATTTTCTATAATCAACAAAAAAACAATGAGAGGAATTTGAAAATATGTGATGAGAAAAAAATCTCATAATGTGGTATATAAAAGGAAATAATGAAACATGTTAGTCCATGAATATTCATAAAACATTTCCTTTTTCTAAATAAACATTGGTCTCTAAATAATGATTTTATTACCCAAAAAATCAACATATCTATCCCCATGTTTTCATAAAAAAATTTATAACAAATATTAATAAAAAAATAAAAAAACATAAATGTTTATTTTAAATAATGAAATCTTCACTATTATTTATACATTTCTACCTTAATAAATAACATAAAATTCACTTTAAAATTATTTTCAATATCTTACCTTGTGAAATCATAAAAGTTTCAGGAAAACTAATAGAAATTATAGTAAAATAATTTATGTTAATTGGGAAATTGCATATCACATTTAAAATTAATCTTTAAAATAAAATAATCTACCCAATAAATTTTAATAATCACTTCGGATAAACTTTACTGGTTAAATCCATCTCTTTACCAAATTAATTAAAGGGATATATTCGGCTCACCCAAAATCATGACTATACCAGGCTCACATATCATTGTAATATATATTAGTCTCACCCACCACAATAAATATTTACTATAACCAAAACATATTTCTAATACATTAATGATTGAATTTTAATTATGATACTAATAAAAATATTCATTGCACCAATACAAAAATAATTCTCATTGTTTAAATATCCATTCAATTTAAAACATTATTGGAAAATATCGAAAGCAAAGGGAATGATGATTTTCGAAAGATAATATAAAATATTTTTATTTCATATAAACATCTTAATTAGGTTTATAAAGGATGAAAAATACATTTATGTTATATATGTTAAAATAGGAGATATATTTTTTATTTTTGTAAAACCATTCTATAAAAAGATTTATTTCGAAATCCATTGAAATAAAATTTAATGTGACATAAAATTTCCTTCGTAATAAATTTATCTAAATATAAATACATCTGTAAAATTATTTTAAGAATATGGACATGGAAGAAAAAATATATAGAAAATGATTCTTTAAAAAATTTAAAATGAGTTTTTTAGGTAAAGTTCCCCATACCTTGAGTTTGAATTGTCACATACATTCCTTATCTTCCTAGAAAATAAACTTATGTTACCTATTTTAATAATTAGTATCCTTTTTACAGATTATTTTTCATTTTATTATAGGTATTTCTATATTATATGCAATTAATTAATCAATTATATCTAGGTATGGGTATTTGATGATATTCAACTCATATGTCCAAAATTAATTTAGTAAGTCTACTATGGTCAAATATTTTGTTATTAAATATTATTCAGAATTGTAACAACGATGTAATTATCTTTTTTATTTTTTAATATTAATTTTATCACCAACGAAGAAATTTTTTTAGAAAAGTTAATTACAAAAAAATCATAGAGATGGTAAGTTGGATATACGCATGAAAAAAAATATCATTTTTTACAGTGCATGTGGGAAATATGGTAAATATCATGTTAAAATTACATAATTATTATTATACTATAAATGTAATAAAATTTCTATATATATACTTATATATATTTTCCATATAATTTTGTCATGAAAAACATTTCACATCACTTTGTTGAGGTGGAAATCCACAACTACACACGAATGATATTATCATTTTTTCGATAGATGAAATGTTATAAAGAAGATTAAATTTTATATTTTATTAATTATAAATATTTAATTAATATCATATATATAAAATAAATATATCATTATAAGTATCTATAAAATTTTATCATGGAAAATGAATTACATCGATTCACGTGGTTGTAGTCCACTATACACACAAAAGATGATTTTATTTCCTATTTTAATGAAGAGGGAAAAGTGTGTATGTGAATTAAATGAAAAACTACATAAAATTATATGTAATATAATTTTGTTATTATTTCATCATTTTTTGAATAATATTTGAAGGAGTAAGAATAAGAAATTGAATGATAATGTTCGTTTAAGAACTATATGTCTTCTTCAGACAACGTCCTTAGGTTTATAAATAAATCTTTATAGGATGGTTTTATAACCATAAAATGGAATCTAACATGTGGGGATAGATTATATGATGGTATTTTTAAGGTTATTATTTAAAATAAGACTCATAATGTGGGAATATGGTTGTATAGGGCATATACTATTATAAGAAGGGGAGAAGAAACACTAATAATGTTTTAAAAAATGATAATATAAAACGGTATTATTTCATAAAAATGGATCTAATAGGGACTATTTTATAATATCAGATGTTATTGGGTATAAATATATCCTTGAAATAAGATTAATAAATGTTTATAGGTCATTTTGACCCATATCACTTAAGATTAAACCATTGGAAAACCTATTTTAAATATATATATGGTAACTATTTTTTACTATGTTTTCTATTAATTTTGACTAAAGATTTTACTAAACATATTACCAAATATTAATTTTGATTATTAAAACTTTGAATTATGTTTAGTAAAATTCAATTAATATAATTTTTATAATATATTTAAAATAAAATTGAAAAAGTGATAAAAATCAGGCTTCTAGATAAATGCCATTTTAAGAATAAAAATGTTTTTATACCGAATTCAAGAATAAAATTAATTAAAAAGAACATGATTGGAAAAAAAAATAATTGAACTAATATTCATTTGAAATCATTTTATAATATAATGGATCTTTATAAACATCTGAAACAAAAAAATTATTTTCAATAAAAAATATTATTTTTCAATGTGAATTGAAAAATCAATCATTTTAAAAATTCTAAAAAATTGGTACTAATATAATTTTTACATGAAAAATATAAAAATTATATAATTTCATCAAATTAAAATTAAATTATTGTAAATTAATGTTTTTATATAAAATTTTTTATTTCATGAAATTTCATTTTTGGAAGAAATAAATATTTTTTGACTAAAATTTTCCATAATATTTTTATAAAAAAAATTACACTATAAAATGTAATTAAATAATATTAATAAGACCTAAATATTTTTAAACTTACCATTACCTGGGTTTCTATCTTTTCCACCAATTTGGGTCTTGTGTCCTTGAAATTTTATAATTACTTAAACAAGAGGTAATATTCTTCCTTCAATGTTTTTTAGGATTACCATGTTTATTATTCAATCATATGTGGTTTCCAAAAAACACTAACCTTGTAAATTTTTTTATTTTATAAAATATACTATCTACCATAAATAATATAATCTTAATATTCCATATAATAAAATTACTCATCCAACTAAACTAATTTAGGGGTGAAAAAATGAGATGTATCCAAAACATATTTTCATAACAACGATCCATGAAATATGACGTGTCACTATGACTTTTCTTGAATTTACAATCAATGGGAAACATGTAAAAATTTATTAATTATTTAAAATTATATGAAGATCCACCTATATAAATTTTCCTTTTTTTAAAAAAATATATAACATTTTTTCACGGATATACTTTAAGAAAGGAATGATCACCATGCTATAAAAAATATATTTATTATGGTCATTTGAAACAAAAATTGGAAAAAACTGAGTCATCCTCATGTAATTTTATATTATTTTTACTTTCTCAACATTTTCCTCTAACAATTATTATCCCAAGATCATAATTTTCACTTTTTCATCCCAACAAGTTACAATCCCAAATCACTTTCAACACAATTCCTCAAAAGTTTTCACTTTTATACTATAATAATAAGATTTTTTATATAAAAAATAATCTAGTTTTAGATATTGAAATAATATTCACTAATAATCCTTTAAATATTCTAATAGAATATTCATTAATGTATGTTTTCGTTTCTTTAAGTGTTCATCATATTAGGGATGGAATGATGTACTAAAATTTAATTTAGAACTCAATAAATTCTGATGAATTTTCAAAAAATTAAAGGTAAACCTCGGATCATGGTCATAAATAATAAATATATAGAATCCATTAAATCTAATTGTCTCTTTAACATGAATTCAATAAATTTTGTCCAAATGCATATTATCAAAAATTAGAATAATAATCAATGATTTACTTAATAGATTAACAATAACCCATATCAAATTATAACCATTATTTTTCTTTAGAAATCCCACCCTGAAATCCATTGATATATTCCACAATATCAATTCATCTACTAGTAAAGGATGAAGAATCCTCTAAAATAATTTATTTTTCGATTTAACTTATTGAATTGAAAATAATTTCAATATAAATTTTCTAATAGCTATCTTTATTCCTTTCTACAAGAAATGTCCCTAAATGTCTCTATTTTTATGATTCCATAATTAATAAAAATTAGAGAGTTATGAGTCACACCCAATATTTCTATCTTCAATTGGGGGTCACATGAATTACATCACAGTTTTTTAAATCTAAAAACATTTTTTTTATATTAAATTTATGAAACGTTCTTTTATAAATGAATTATAAAATTCCTATAAAACACTATATTCCTTCTGAGTATAATTAATCATGTATAATAAATAAGATTGATCTAATACATAAAAAAACAGATGGGTTCCTTCATTGATATTTTCATGATACCATTCATAAAATCCATGTGAAAAGGATCGTGCTTTATAAATAGAGTAGTTAATATTGAATTTTATTTCTAACTCAAATAATTAACTATTATTTTTTTACCTAGAAAGTATTGAATTTTTCAATCATAATCTTTTATCACTTATAGATATGTCCTTTTAATCATGTTAAACAAATTCAGATATAATATATACTTCATGATTTTATGAGCAGTATATATTTAATATATTAATCCATATAAACGATCTTTCCAAATTTTTTAACCAAACACTATAGCCTTCAATACAAGGTCATATGTAAGATAAATTAGTTCATGAGGATTTAATTGATGAGAATAATATGAAATTATGATAAAAACAATTTTAAAAAACATCCCAATCCATTTATTAGATCAGCGACGTTGATAATAAATTCACTATTTCTAGATGACACGGAAAAACTATAGCATTCACTGATCTTCTATTCAATTCAATGAAACATTAAATAGATTCCTTTATCTAGATAAACCAAACCCCTTATCATGTTAACCTTGTAACTGTGATATACATCAATGGAATTTTCACAATTATCCTCTAATAATAACCAATTAATCCCAGAAAACTAGGAACCTCTATCATATTTTTAGTTCTATTCCATTCCCCAATCATTGTAGTTTTAAATATATAAACTTTTATTCCACCATTATAAAAAAATATTTATAAAAATAACATATTTTCTAACCAATAAGCACTTTTAATAAATTTTTTACAATAATATTTTTTCACTAACTGTTTTCAAAACAATTCTTATTTTTTCTCCTGATCCTCATAACATTTATAATAATCCCAAATATAATTAATAAATCCAACCAATAAATAATCCAAATATTCATTTAAATATCTATTCATATGATCTATGAATATAGTTTTAGTATTCTTCATCCTAATAGGAATATGAAAAAACTCACAATTACCATACCTACTATAAAATGTTTTATTAGGGACTTCATCCTCCTTTAGCTTTAACTGATAGAACCTATACATCATATTATCCTTTGATAAATTTTGAGTTCCCTATAGTAGATCAAAAAAATCATTTATTTGAGGAAAAAAAAATATACTAAAAATTAATGTTATAAATTGATATATAATCAATGGAAAGCCTCATGGAATAATTTTTTTTAACAAGTAAAATTGGAGCAATATTGGGTGATGTTCTTGGTATAATAAGTCCTTTATAAGGAAAATCCTATTACTACCTTTTTAATTCAGGATTTTGTTTAATCCATTTAATAATATGGTTTTGGAATTGTATTATCATCAGGAATGAATTCTATAGTAATATCAAGTTCCCAATTATGTGTAATATTGTGTAACACATTAAGAAAACCATCATGATAATCTTTTACAAGTGATACATCATTAATCAAATTAGATATATTATTTCCATCAATATTTGTAGTGAAAAATTAATTTTTATCTCCTAAAAATTTCTATTATTCATGATATATCATAAAATTTATGAATTTATTATCAGATACAAAAGGAAAATCATTTCAGAAAATAAATGTTTTAGCAATCAATTAGGGAAAGATATATTAAAATCTAATCCATTTCGAGAATAACGTGAAATTAAACAACAGTGTAAAAAACAATGTTTTCAAGGAAACACGTCCTCATAATATAGAAAGTGTATCATTTTAAATTATTATTTCTATAATACTATAGCAAGGGGTTTTAAATAAAAGTTATGAATTTTTATATTGAGGAAAATTTTTTATTTTACAATTAAATTTATCAAAAATGAATGAATGTGTGGACACCAAGTCTGATATGGCATTCGAATAATCTAAATAAATAACCATTATATATCTTACAACTTTATTCGATGTCCCAATATCGTATGATGTAGTTGAAGAGGAATTCCCCACACCCTTATGCTTATAATATTTTTTCCCCATCATTCAAGTCCTTCTTCGACCATAAATATAAATAATGACACATCCAATTACATTTAAAACACCTAAAGGTCATCTTATTAGAATTAGTCTTACTAAAACCATGCTCATTTTTATTGATATCATATTCATACTCCCAAATATACCACGATATAAGAATATCCCAAATTTTACAAGACATTCCCCGTAGATTATTTTTTATCATACCACTCACAAAATGATTAAATGATTTTATTAAATTTAGATTCCTTCCAATTATCCTTACTATTTACAGGCCACCGGGGTATCTTTTTTCTCCTTGTTTCCATAAAATTCATATTCTTCATTGAACATCATTTATACCTTCTCAACACAGTGAAATTTTTTTTCATGACTTTTAAATTCAAAAGGCCAAAGAACAGTAGTATATTGGCTTTACGAATGAGTAAAATCGATTGATTTTTAAAAAAAATATCAAATTTAATTTTTTGGGTACAATTTATTTTGGGTGATGTTTTCTTTATACATGAACATTAAATCGTTCCCAATTTTGTATTTCCCTGAATTGATTTTCCATCCAATGCCAAATAACATTTGTTAAATACTCCTCAAAACAATATTCTTAAATTTATCACATTCCATGGAACCAATATCTTCTATTTATCTATTATTCTTAAAAATTGACCACCATTAAGGGAATTCACATTCAGATTGGTAAATAGAAAGATTTTAATTTTGACCATCTAAAGAACCCCTGAATTTTAATATCATTTACAAATAATTTTCCCACCCCGCTTCAATCACAGAGTCATAAGACCCACTCTAGCTTGGGGTGGTCTCATAAATTTCACCACAACAGAATTATTGCACTATTGTATATTTATATTATTTCTAGCATGGATGAAATCACCATTTATATCATTTTTTAAAATATCCATAAAAGTAATGAAATTCTTGGTTCAACTTCCAACTTTTATAGTTTTTTAATTTGGAAGTATATTTTCCTCTTACTACCTTCCTATGACATTCTTTTTGTTTCCTCTATGCAAATAATTCTAAAAAACATAATTTTGATGATGAAATAAGGTAATTTTCTAGTGATATATCATGATAAAAATAAATTATAATATCTTAATGGTATTTAATCAAATTTTCTTAATATATAAAATTATATAAACTATTTAATAATACCAAATACGAGGGACTAATGTTAAATAATATGTATAATAGATTCTCTTGAAATTATTTCATTTCATTTTATTTCTGATGATATTTTAGGTTATTATTTTTATATAATAAGGTCTTCAACCATACATAAATCGGTATTACATCCCAAAGTGGAAATTACAACTTAATATCCATTCATTCAAAAAAATAAGACTTTTAAATTAAAAAAAATATTTCTTTTCATTATATACCATAAAAAATTATATCTTGAACTCATTATTTTTCATAATCATACATAAAAACTACAAAAAAACTGAAAATGTGTTTTGAGAACAAGAACATTATAAGTTAACATATAAAAATTAATAATCATGCTCAACCATGAATAATATTTATTATTTTCCTTAATCAAAATAGTCATTGGGATTAAAAAACTTGTTATTACCAATGAAATAAACTTTTCTACAAAATATTTTCACAAACAATTTCATAAAAAATATAAACGATACATTAAAACTAATAATGTGTTCTTTTCAATCAATTAAAATTAATGAAAAGTTATAAATTATATTCTAAAGAAGTAGAATAAAATTACCTTCAATAAAATTTAAATTATCTTACCTTGTAAAAACATAAGATTTTCATGAAAACCTATATAATAATTAAATAAGTCATTAAGTTAACATTTGACATAACATATCACTATTAAAATACCTCTTACAGTTTTAATCAACTTCCCAATAAATTCCAATTATATATTTAGAGAATCCTAACTAGTAAACTCCATACATTTACCAAATTCATTAAAGAGCTATAACAGTCTCACCCATTATCATGAGATATATGGGGGTAACCCATAATCATTATATATATTTATACATATATTTTCATAAAAATATTATTAATAACCATAATATAGACATAATTTATGGAATCCTGAAATTTATTTATAATACTCATAATAATATTATTTTTAACCATAAGTAAACATTTCTAGATATTAAAATATCCATTATTTTTAAAAACCATTTTGAAAATAATAAGAAAAAATTTAATGAATTCTTTTATTCAATGAAATATTAAATTTTATAATGTAATAAAAAAAATCAAACAATAGTTATGGTGTTGAGAAAACACATAGATTCTCTATATATAATAATATAACATTTCTTTTTTATTTTTTCAGCATGTTATTAAGAGATTACATTTTCAAAAAAATGAATGAAAACAAAAGAAACATTAAAGATCATTTATAATTTATTTATTACCATATATATATATATATAAAATTATTTTAATAACATGATCATGGAAGATAAATTAATTAGAGAAAAAATCCTAAAAACTTTTAAAACCTGGATTTTAAGGTAACATGTTCTTTATCTGAAGTCTTACTCATCAGATACATTATTTATATTCCATTATAATAAAATTCTTTTAATTATTTACTTGAAAAAATATTTTTTTTAATTTTATTATTCTTTTTATTTTTTTTATTTTACATATTATATAAATTTAATTAATCAATTCTATTCACATCAAATATATTCATGATATTTAGATCATACGTAAAAAATCACATGGAAATGTAAAAAATGGTCAGAGAGGTCATTATTCAATCATATATAGAATATTATTAATAAATTATTTATAATTTTCATAAATTATTTATACTTTAAATACAAACCATGAAATATGGTTATAAAAAATTAATTATGTCACAATCTTTAATATTATGGGTTGTATGTACGAATGAGAAATATTTTCATTTTTCAAAGAGTATATAGTTAATATGATTAATACCATTCTTAATTTATATAAATATTATTATTCAATAAATATCATACTATTTATTCAAATAAATGTTTTTATAGTTTTTATGTGATGTGGTCATGAAAAACTATTCAAATGGATTTGGGGTGATTTTAATCCACACATATGTATGAACAAAATTATCATTTCCAATTGATGAATGGAATGAAAATAGAGGATATATTATCATCAAAAAATAATTAATATTTCATTAGTATAATATATATAAATATATTAAATAAAAAATTATATCTATCCCTAATATATTTTTATGGAAACTAAATTACATAATTTTGGGTGTTGGTAGTCCGCTGTACAAATTAACATTGGTTACAAATCCAATTTGACGGATGAGGGAGAAGGATATAGGTAATTAAATTAAAATAAAAACATATTAATATATTTAATATATTTTGGTTATTAATTCAGAGTGTTAGAATAATATTTTAGGGAAATATAAAAAGATAAAAAATGGAAAATCATGGTTTAGAATTATACCTCTCATGTGGACAATTTTTTAGGATTATTCTTAAATCCTGCATAGGTTGGATCTAAGGACAAACACAGGTCTCAAAGACCTCATGAGGTATGTAAATAAGGGATTCTGGTAAGTATATTATCAAAAAAATTCCATTTCATGTGTGAATATGAGATGATAGTGGTTTCCTTTTATAAGTGGGGGAGTGGACATGCTTGGAATTTTTATAAAGAAAAATATATATTAGTTTTTCACACAAAACAAATGGATCCAAAATGGACCATTTATGAATATTATATGATATAAAGTAAAAATATTTTTATTGAAAAATATTTATCCATATTTTTATTTAATATTAACCCTTATGAAATAAGTATCACCCCTTAAAATCATATCCTAACCTTATCCATGGTATCATACTTTTTTATTATTCAATATGACCAAAAATTAAGACAAACATATTAACTAATTTTATTTATGATTACTAAAAATATGGAATATATTTTAATAAATTAAATTCATATAAGGGGTAGAGTTAAATATAAAATGAAACCTGAATATTTAATGAAGAAAACCTTTTTAGAAAGATGTCATTTTACGTGTAAACATTTTTTATAAAAATTCATGTATAAATTTCAATAAAAATCCCGAAATTTGGTTATTAATAATATTAATAAAATAATTTTTTTAAACACATTAAAAAATTAAACTTTTAAAATTTTTGAAATAAAAAAGACTTATATAAATAATATTATATATATTTCACTATTTTATTGAAAAATAAATCTTTTCATAATATTCTCAAAAATTAAATCTTAGATAAATTTAACATGATGAATTAATAAATAGAAATTCATTTTTTATTATAATTTGATAATTTTAAAATATATATTTTCATTGATATCCTATAATGCATGAAAGTATAATTTGGATAGAAATAAATTACATTCCACTTAACTAAAAAAATTACTTAATATTCTTTTTATCAGTATATTTCTTCAAAATCTAATAAATAAATATTAATAAGAGATAAAAATCTTATATTTTGATAGTACTTTGGTTATTATAGGAAAAACACATATCTCTATGTTATTAATTAAAAATGAATCCAAGTCATTGAAACTAGGTTCCATTAGAAAATTTAAGGTCATAAAATACAATAAATAAATCATAACTTTTTATTAAATGGCTTGGGCATCCTAAATATTGAGATAATTTCTAGGAATAAAATCGTATCTCTAAATTTTAACAAAATAAAATGGTAATATTTTGGATAAAACACTATAATTTTTTAGATTATGAAATTTCAAAAAGATTAAATTATTTTAATTTCAAAATTTGTTTTTTTAGTTTAATAATGAAGGATAGAGAGTTTATTGGTGGGAAATTGATATTGTGTGATATATTCCCAGTATAAATAAATATACCTTAATCTCAAATCTCTTAATATACCTTGATGTCCCATCCGTGGGATTTCTCAATTATATATCTCTACAAGTAATAGAGATAATAGAAAAAGAATTCCTAAAAATAATATATATATATATATATATATATCTTTAAAAAGAAATCTTTTTTCTAGTGAATAAATTTTGTTATTATAAATATAGAAAATTTAATTCTCTTAAAATTCCTCCAATCCCAAAAAAATTATCAAACTCTAATGAAAATGAAAACCTCATTCTCATTATCCCATTAAAATGTGTGATAAATTATTTATTTTTATGAATAATATGTAAAATATACATTTAGACATTAATAAATTATTTAATAAATTCAAATTATTCTTCATGAAAATAAACTTTCCCACAATTGGGATAGATTTACTTATTGTGAAATAGATGATATTACACAAAAATTGTATGATTTATTACAGTAATTTTGGAAAAATATATTATATATTCATGTTTTTTGTAAAAAAAATATTAATGATGTTCCATAAATAATGGGCACATTACCGAAGAAGAAATGTTTCACTAATGAAAGTACATATTATAAACATGAATTCTGAATTTTGATTGTTTAAAAGGAAAATGTATGCAATTTTAATAAATTTAAACTGATTGATGTCATGGGATGAGGGTGATAATTTTACAAGCATGAGTTATATTGATTGAATATTATCGTGGGTTTTCCCAAGAATTATTATATTGAGTTACATTTATCATTTATGTTAAGAAATATTTCTGATTAATGATCCATTGAGGGATACTCTTTCATCTGGGGTTTCCATTATTCATTCACTTTTATTTCAATTATATACATCCTAAATATATATATTTAATTAAATTTTCATTTTTATTGGTTTAAAGTCCATGAATAAAGGCTCTAGTTTTTTTCACTTTGGTGCTAGGTGATTGTCTCTTTTGTTAGTGATCCCAAAAGAGGGTTCTATAAAATGTATGTGGTTCACTATCACGGACTCCACTCCCACTCTTGGATGTAGGTGTTTTCACGTGACTACAATAATGATGAGATTATGATTTTGGTTTTTAAGGGTTATTCTATGGTATTAGTTTGATGATGTATTTGTAAAATGGCTTATGGGGTCTCACCGGTGAATTGGAGATGATTAACGTCAACTTAACTATTAGGGGACATGTCATGATGTGGCTTGCCGCTTTAGATTTCAGAAAACAAGGTGAATAGTTTGTGATAGTAATGATGTTTTGATATTTTTAAATTTTAAGTTCTGAATTTTTATTTTTTGTTGATTTATCTCTTGAATATGTTTTTTGAATTGTAGGTAATTTGGTTTGAATTGAATTAAATGTGAGTTTACCACATAACCATAAAGTGGATTTAAAAAAATAAAAAAATAATTTTATTTGTAGGGGATACCAAACAAAGAGTCTTAGTGTTAGAGAACACCAATGTAATTGGGAATAGATAATACCATGACCATTTGGTTCAATTTCCTGGTAATTTAAAGATTACATTACATGAAACTCTGCTTAAATATAACATTAGACAAATGACTTTTTTGTACAGTGGTGACTCTAAATAGATTAATAACACATTATTTTTAATCTCACTTGAACTTCATAATTATTTTACACTATATAAGTTATTACAATCCAAAAATAAATATTAAAATGATAGGTAACATATAATTTCGTTGAAATTAGATATTTCATCTAATATAACTAGCATTATATTTTTTTTATTTTTAGCCTAATTTTTTGTATCACCTAAATAAACTTTAAAAGAAAATTCTATCGTAACACCCTAATTAATTTATAGATCAACTTATACTACCTATATTTATCTAGTTAGAATTTTTGGGAAAAATACATACTTGTAATTTGTCATTCCTTATAATGAGATTCAAATGTCCCTAAAAATATATACACAAAATTATATAAGTATAAACACCTCAATGTAATTCTAACAAAAGGATAAAAATTATATTTTTTATTAATAATATTATATCTATGACCTAATAATTTTAACTCTCCAATGATTCAGGGCATTGTTTTTTCATTCATCCTGTTAAGATTGAATCTTGATTCCTTAATGAAATCTTTATTCATCAATAGGAGTTGATATTTTCTATATTCATAAATAAGAAATTATATTTAAAATATAATTACTTAAAATGTAAAATATGTAAATACTCATAATCTTTTGTTATTCATATCTTCCTAAGAGAAAATTCAAAAGAAAACAAACCCAAATCCTCAACATCAATTTCTTCTTAGGTATTTGTATTTTATAATAGTCAAAATTGATAGATTCAAATATTAATCCAAACCCATAAATATTCTATAAGTCACACCAAATTGGACCACCATTTCTTCCATCTATCATCATTTGTTGTTTTTTTGTTGTTAGTACTTTAATGATACAAAATTTTTAATTCAATCATATATATTTTTTAATTTTCTTTTTTTTTTTAAAACCCATTATATATTCCAAAAATATGTAACATATTTTTCTAAAATATATTTCTTATATTTTAAAATAAATATATAAAATTATTTTCTTAAAGCCTCTAATTTTTCCAAAAAAAATCATTTCACCTGAATTTCAAAACTCAAATTTTTGTAACCGTACATTACCAAGAATTACTATGTAGAAAAAATTACCAAATAAATTAAATAATTATATTTATACCAAATTAATAATTTTATTCAAAAAATCATTCTCATATAAGGGAATGTATTTTAGATGGTGAAAAATTGGGAAAATATCAAAAGTGAGAACATTATTAAATCTTAGGTTATTTTCTAATGAAATGATAAAAATTAATTTCTTCAAAAAATATTAATAGATAATATTTTAAACCTAAACCACTCCTCCATAAATAGACTAAAAATTATATTTGATATCCAAAATTAAATGTATAGAAATATTATATTGTAAATTTTTTTAAAAAAATTTATAATATATAATTTTAAAATGAAAATATAATTTACACTTTCTGAATATATAATTTCAAATTTGTTTGAATAATTAATCATTCGTGGTGGTGTTTGTTACAACATCATTCCATTTTTAATGTTTATCCTCTAAACTCGAACTATATTGAATGGTATTTTTTAAGTAAATTGTTTATTAATTTCATTTTTTTATATTGTGATTATATCCTAGAACATATTTTATAATTTGATATATTTTAATTTTAATTAAATTTATTATCAACAAAGTATAAGAAACTAAATTACTTGATGAAACTTCTCCAACTTGTCCTATGGTTCTATCCTCTTGATTTCATTATGACTTGTCTTCTTAAAAATTTTGTATAATCTCCTAGGCTATGAGCATTTATTTAATAATTTATTTAAAGGTTCATATAGATTTTTATGATTGAGTTATAAAATAACAATAGTTATATTGATTTCCACAAAAAACATAAAATTTTCAATATCAGTAAAAAAATTAATTATGAAAAAAAACATTTTTCATTTATCAATCTTGTGGTTTCTATGAAATGAAACAATGTGCTCAGATGGACTGTAGGCCCTATTTTTATTGTTATTTTTATTTGGATAATCCTATTTTTAAGTGGTGAAGGGGAACCCTAAATGACCCATTGACTTAAGGAAAAGTGAACATAAACGACCTAATACATGATCGTAAAGGCCCGAGGCCTAACACACATAAAACAGCCCCTCCCAATCATCTACAGTGTGAATGCTCTTATCTCCCCACCTCGCATGGTTTACTGGATAGAATTTCTCCATGTAGTGAAGAGTTGCATGGTCATTGGCCCCAATGGCAGTTTTTATACCCTCTCAGCCTTCCAATCTGGTTAGTTATGCTTATATGGTACTATTTTTGCTCTGAATCCTTATCGGGGCCTGCTCCTTTGTGTTCTGCCTGAGTTTATTCATGGTCTTTTATATTCCCCATAAGACCTACATATTAAAGGACCTTATAGCCTAATGTTCATATGGCTTGAAGGCCTCGAGACCCGTAGGCCCAAATAGGTTTTCTCGAAGGCCCGAATCCGATGAATAGTGCCACCTGCTATAGTCCTAAATGGTACTTGCTACAATACTGTTATAGTATTATGGAAATTCACCACCACAAAATATATCCTATCAACATTATAAATATAAAATTAACTCCCCCACCCCATCTCTTTAAATTTATATATATACTTATATTTTTGAACTATATGGACTTATCTTTAATTTTTTCATAAATTTATTTGTCAATAAATTTCATCAAGATTTTATATAATTTACCCCACCATTAATGAATAATATTCTATTTTAATGGTATAATAAATTCTATAAAAAACATTACCATGATTATATTATTTAATCTACATAATTAGAATGATAATATCATTATACACAATTTAATATTTCATTCTTCTTAAAAACATGGATGTCTATTTATATTTAAAGTGACAATAATTATTTTAATGTTGATATAAAATACACATTTTCAATTATTTGTATAATGTTTTTTTATATATTTATATTGACAAAAATTTTAACCAATTATTCCATTGTAAAAGTTCATATAATATAGATTTTGTCAATACTGGGAATAGAAATTCATCTTTCCATCAAGATGTTATATTTGTTTCAATTATGTTTATTCCATAATAAAATCTTGTAGCCTTCATCTCAATTTCCTAATATTAATAATATAGTTAAATAATATTCATCTTTAAAGAAGTAAAATAATTGGTAGATAAGAGAATATGAAAAAAAAAATTGTAATATTGTAATGGCTTGAATGAAATTATAATAAATAAAATTGGTGAATATAATAAAATGGAATTTTTATACAATTATAAGTATAAATAAATAGGAAAAAAATTATAGTGGTCTATGAAGTTATGTTTAATTAAAATGAGAAATATTTAAATGATTTATTGTTTTATAAGTAAATGATTAAATAATTATACTTATATATATATATTAAATTTCAATGGTAATTTCTTAAAAAAAATTAATTACACATTTAAAAAATATAATTAAAAATTAAATTGATATTAAGAACATCAATTTAATATTTTAAAACAAAAAAATAAATAAAAACAGAAAAACTTTCGACATAACACATCCATAAGAAATTTTTTATATATAATTTACTTGAAAATTGACGCAATGTCAAATTAAAAACATATAGATAAAAATGTTTTTTAATATAATTGGCCACTAAATAGAATGATAATATGTTAATTATTTGATAGTATGATGAAATAAGGAGTTCATATTTTATCATTTTTTAGACATTAATTCATATTTTCATGGGTTTTAAGAAATTTTCCTAAAACCAGGACAATTTTCCATGATATCTAAAATAATAAATATTTTTATGAATTTTTCAAAAAAAAATCTAAAAATTACTCTAGAATATAACACAAACCCAAATCTATTAACAATGTTAGGAAGTTATCATATAATGACCCATATATATATATACATAAACACAGAGACATATATACATATATATATCATTTTATTTTCTTGTTGAACTACTGTTTTTTATTAATAATTTTATTTCAATTTTTTAAAATCTAATGAATTGATTATATAAGAACATAATTGATTAAAAATGATTTTAATACAGTAAAAATAATATCATTATTTTCTTCATAAAATGTATAAATTAATGATATATTCTTATAATATTAAAATTTTGATTAAAATATAAAAAATAAAAAATAGTATTACTAACATATGTAAATATCATAGATCTTAGCCTTCTATAATCATTGTGGTGGCCCAAGACAGAAAAATTTCATTTATATGAGGTTAAATCAATAAACTATACTATTTTATTTCATTTTATGATTTCATATGAAATAAATATCTAGGAGTTGTTAGAATGAGTATTCCCACTAATTACCTCACACACGTAGGGGAAACAATCAGTAAAAAAGAACTCAATGTACAAGCCTCACTACTCAAAAAGGGTAGCTATTCTATGGAATTATATCAACTCATCTTAGGCCATACGATTAAAAAGAATCACTATGGTTGATGAAATTCAGCTAGGAATATCTTTTTACTCCAATTACCAGGAAATCTACAACATTTTCTCCTAATAGAAGAATATTTGTTTCGTCCTTAATAAAATTGGTCACATTGATATATTTTATTTTTTATGGCATGGATTATAGTTCATCCTATTTTTATAATAGACAAAAAATATTATTTCTCTTATATAATTTTTCAATTTATTTAAAAGGTCTGAATCCCTTATTCTTCACCACATGATATAGTTTTTATAATTATATAAAAATTAGTGTGTTCTTACCCTTCTATTAAATTTTCATACACTACTATAAGTATTCTCTTATTTCATTATACGTAAATTTGTATGCAGTTAACACTTCTTACATATTACACTAGAATTTTTCAGTAAATCACCGAGTGTGTAAATCTCTATCCTAAATAATCTACTCTATTAATCCAATGTTTTTATTATATCTTATATGGGAGAGTCTATTACATTATATATCACATATTAATAAAATCCACTAATTATATATTGATTTTTATATTCAAATTCAAACTAATAACATCCAATAACTATATACAGCGTATTTTATTAGCTTCAAACTCCCCATATTCTTTCTTAATGATTTATAGATAATCATGACATAACTAAGTGAGTTACATAATGAAAAAATAACTGGAGAAATGTTTACAACCCCTCAGTTTATGATATATTTCATTGTGTAATGAAATTTTTTTCTTCCTCAATACAGAAAAAATTATATTCTTCATGGATTTTCAACATGAAACATCTCCATCTAAATCATATACATGATGATTTTATCAAAACATGGTAATAATCTTCAAGGAATAACAAACCATACTTCATTTCATTGAAAAACATTACCTACAGTGTGTACGAGCCTAATCATTTCTCATAGGTAATATTCAAGGATACATCTCTTTTTGAAAGGACTGATTTAACGATTTTTTTGATATTTCCTTACCATTAAATTTTCTTGATTTCACCATGATATAGTTGAATACAGATGACCATTCATCTACAGTTTCTTTCATCACAAATTCACATTGTAATATTTATTCCATAAATTTTCCAGATTTAGTATCATTATATTTAATATCCAAATTCAACAAAACATTTGGAAATAATTATTATAAAACACTCACTATGATATTTAATATATCTATAAAATAACAAATATTACATCCTATAAATATTATTTATTTACCATAAAAAATATGATACATTAGATAAAAATCATACGCATTATCTAAACAACATATTCATATGATAAATATATTACACACCATAAAATCATATATATAAACAATGTACTAGGAAATTTTATAGTTATATTATCATATAAAACAACATATTTATGAATATAAGTTAACTTTACAATTAAAAAAATTACATATCCCTGAATATCTTACACATATAAGTGATACTTCTATCATTTAATCATTTTTATTCTCTAAAAATATCTTATAAAATTTATTTAAGAAATTGTGTATCATAGTATCATTTGACATTATTATTTTTTTGACTCCACTATATACAAAAAACATATTCATAAGAGTTGGTTTTTTTCATTGGATGTTTTTCTCTTATATTTCATATATACCTTACACACATATGTATTGAAAACATACATATTCCAAATGTCATTAGAATTTCTAAAATGATTTTTCATAATTCTAAAAACATCTAAATTACATCCAAAAAAATTATAAATTCATTCAAAATCCATTATATTTTTAAACAAATCTATGATCACATTAAAAAATGATTTTCTTTGAGTTTGAATATTATTTATTTTAAATATACAATTTGAACACAATAAAAATTTTAAATTATCCTTCTTTTTCTTATTCAAATATCATTCTATAAACAAATAATACATGTTATAGGATTCTTCTTCAATTTAATATCATAGTACCTTCACTATTTATGGGGTAAATAGTATTCAAAATAATCTTTTGGACATAACAATATCCCCATTTTGATTTTGTTATCATCCATGCAGCATAAATAACATTATAACATACCACACTCAAAAATTAACTATTATTCATTAATTCTAATTCATTTTTTGAAAATATGATGAAAGAAACAATAATACATAATAAAAAAAATTCCCTAAGAGTAATTGGCATTATTTTCTTTATAGTTCTAAAACCACATTATATAATCTAATAATTGACTACAAAATATCACCCAATTCACAAAAATCTTCATAAAACCTATAAATAACAACTTATTATATTTATTCTCACTATAACTATTAAATATTATATAAATCATGAAATCATGATCATAAAAATTTACATCCTAAATTTCCCCTTTTAAAAATATCCCTAAATACATGCCCCCCCCCCAATAAGAGATATCTACCCCCAAAAATATGTATCTAGATTCCACCCAATGATATTGTTCTACATATGTTTGATGGAAGCTTCCCACACATGATTGAGATCTTTATGTTTCATGTTATGGAAGACCATTTTCTAATGGTGGACAGTGATTGTAACATTAACAATGACAACTTTAAATACGCCTTGGTCAATATTATGGGAGTTTAGGCACATTGCCCCATTCTAAGTGGATTATCAAATACTCTTGGATTCTTATAAATATAATATAATATTTTTGAATTTTTCAAATTTCCCCATGTCGTACTAGTTACCTATATGATAGAATTTGGTAATTATCAAATATTGATGTTAATATTCATAGGTAATATATGTCATCTATATTATTTCCATTTACTAATTCCTAATACTTAATCATAATACAATATGGTTTTAGGAAAAATATCTAGGAGGGGAACATAAGGTTATATATAAATTTCTTTTCAGAGAATGTATCTACCATTTGAATAACAATGGCTGGGTTATGTTGGTGTCCTTCGACAGAAGTGGATTCTATTTTGCGGGTTAATGCACATTGGACTATTAGGAATGCTGGATCCCATCCTTCTAATGATGAAGACATGAATTATTGAATAGTTTCTATAGGATTATTCATGAGAACTGGTTACCATTTTTGTTACCTATTCTTGTTAAGCTGAATATTCTAGTTCTTAGTGGATTGAATCGTTGAGGACTATTTTGTGGAAGAAGTTGTATGATTTGGAATAGAAGGAGTTAGGGTCACAACAGGGTTCTTTGGTTGTTCCATGAGGATAGAATGAACTCATTGAAATTATATTTTTCATCCAAACATAAAACCAATATGTTCCCTTACTTAATAATTCCTTCCATTATTCTTTCCCTTCTGATATAATGGTGAAAACAGAAGCCACTTGTGATGGAATCTTTATAAATTTTATTTTCCAAAGTCTTACATATTTTAGAGTGTGGTATTATATAAAAATCACACATAGATGGTATTCCCCAACATTCAATGGATTGGATGATAAATTCGGTGGTCATTATAGGCAACCAGATTTGGAATTTTCTGCACATGAAGATTAGGAATGTTGTTTTCTATAGCTATGATGAAATGTTGATAAACCGTCTCATTTAAAAAATAATAAAATTTATTTTCTTTGTTTTCTTTTAGTGTGATAAACATATCATTTTTAAATTATTGAACAATATTATATAAAATTTTCACTTTTAAGTGGAGTAACAACATGATATTTCATTATTTTGTGTTTTGATTCTAGTGCCGGTGCTTTTTAAGAATAATTGTTCATGTTTTAGATTTTTATAATTCTCTTTATATGGACTAGAGGTATTAATAGAGGCTTATAATTGGTTTTTTGAATTAAATATTCCAATAATTGTGGCAGTAAAAAAACTCATAGAATCGGTCAAAGAAATTGATTGGGATTGATGACATACATAAATCATCTTGTAGATTCTTGATGAATATTTGAAATAAAGTATCATATAAAGGTTTTATGTTTATAGAATAGTTTAGAACATACTGTAAATAAATAATGTCTAAAAAATTACATTCTACTACGAAATTAATTTTTTAAATTAAATTATGTTCTTCATTGTTTTTTTATATTTAATTGAAAAAGAAACTTAGAATGGATGTCTTTTCAATCATTGAGAGAAAAATATGGAAAAATTGTATACCATAAGAATTTTGTTTTTCTCAAGTATATAGAAAAAATATTATATTAAATAAATATTCTTTCACAGTATAACCAAATTGGGGCTATATCTAGATAAAAAAAATGTTATAGGTTCTTCTTAGGGCCAATAATACCAAAAAAATATTAGAAAGGTTGGATTTTGAAGTTAATGGGGATTAGTTGCATCCACCCACCAATAATATTGTTTCCTTTACATTTTCACTAGTTCATAGTATCCTTATATAACTTATATTCAATATGATAGGGATATGATATAGTATATATGTTTTAGAATAATAGTTGGTTGGAAAACACCTGAATAAATATAGGGGTATATCATGATGTTGTATTCATAATCGTGTTTTTGATAATAACCAGTATAGGTCATCCTATACAATTTCACCCGACATGGTTCCAAATACCACACCAACATAGAGAACTATTGATATCCATAATCTATCAGGTCTTGATAAACTATTTACCTAGATCTTAGAGTGGGTAGATAGATGAATTTTTCTCTCAGTAGTAGATCAACTTCTCCATCTTGTGTGATATTTGATGAATAATAAGTCTGAGTCTCTTATTATAAATTGATCTCAATCTTATTATTTTACCAAATGATTTTTTTTGGAATCATCTAAACTCATTTACCTCTAATTAATATTGAGTATCACAATATTATATAGTAAGAGGGTCAACTTTATTTAATTACTGGTGGGTTATAGACACACAATTTTATGTCTGGCTTTGTCAAATATTCTAAGGTAGTGGTAACAAATAATTTAAGGGAAAAACTATGTTTAAGGTATACCACTAGTAATTGATGTATAAAACTTCTTAAATATTATTTTTATGGACCATATTGTGGATAATTATTTCCTCACCAATATCCTTTGTTATCAGAATCTTGTTCCAGATTATTTTTGTTGCTCATGCAGATGAAATTGACCGATATGTACTGTTATTACAGAATAATATATATATCAAAATGATTAGTATATTGGACATCATATACATAAAAAGGTACACTATAACACTAATTTTTCTTCTGTTAAATGGAATACTATTTTGGATTAGAGAACCTATAAGGTTTTTCCTTCTACTTATTGTTCTCTTTAGATCAAATTTATAAATTGTGATCCTGAGAGTTACTTCAGATACTCATATCGAGTTTGTCCCTAAAGTGATATATGGTTTATAGAATGTGAAAAACTATGATTTATTTTATTTTGATGTTTTCTCTAAATTATGAAATACTAATTTTTTTTAATAAACGACTATTTTAGAATATATATTCCCGAGACTAATGGGCGGTGGTTGAAATAGTTCTTCCACTATGAAATCATAGAAAAATTGGGGATTAGATTATCCCCAAGGTGGAGATCATGATAAAAATTCCCCAATCCTTATGGGATAGTGTTGCTTCGGTATGGTCATTTTGGTGGAAAATATTACTCACTTTAGATTTGGTATTATGTTTTCTGAGCATGGGTTTGATGAAGTGCATGATCGAATCATGATATAGTCATTTTTTTCTAGTAGTTCCCTACCCGTGGTTTTGAATTTATTAATATGATAAGCCTACTAGACCTTTCATAAGTCTTGATGGAGGATTCCTTCAATGGACCATTCTCATTTTGTTTTAAGAATATTCAATTTAGAGATAGCCAAACCATACTAGAGAATTCATAATTCATTTTTAGAGCATCAAATTCATGTCCATACTATGGTGAATATGTTGCATAATTTATTTCTTAGTGGACTCTATTAGTTAGGGAGTAGTGTGAAATTCAATTCACCATGCTTACCCCAACCTCTTATATTCACATCATATTGAATTTTAGGGACCAACTAATTTATATTCCTCATAGAATTAAGAAATACATTTTGGACATCTCAATGTGGACATTAAATAATTGGGTTTGTCCAACAGTAATGGAGGGAAATTTGATCTGGTGATAGAGTTATCATATTTTCTTGTGGTGGTTTTTGTATCTATTTTAAGGGATTGTGTACACAATTAAATTAATATGATTCATTTATAAGTTTTTGCAAAAATGTTTTCTGCATTCTTTAATGAAAATTTTCATAATATCATGCTGAAAATGCCTATATGATAAAAACTGACTAGTAAATTATCTTTAGTTGGTTCTTTCATCATAATCACAAAGTTGTTCTCATCATCGACTATATATAACTCTATTAGATCTCACCTATATAGTAATTTCATGAATGATTTATCATGAGGAGTATGATTTATCATAATATTCTCCAAAATATCAACGGTAACATGATCTGAATGTGGTACAAATTAAAACCACTGCTTCAGAACATCGTCTAGTTGATAAAGTATATCACTGATCAAAGAAGGTTCTCTTAGAGTAGTTTACCTCAGTCTTCAAAGTAAATCTCAATGAAGTTCTTCCCAAATTATACTGTGAAATGGGATGTCCATATTTTTAATGTAATATGTCAATATAGTGAGGACCTTCTCAATGAACTCCATTTTGATTATGAAAACAATTATATCTCAACATCATATTGCTGGTAAGTTTTTGTATAATATTCCCTTAGAAGGATAATCATGGATATAGAAAGGATATGAACTTCCTGCAAATTTATTATTTAGAGGTGAGAATTATTTTCATGAATCTAATTATGGGAATAATTTCATTGAAAAATATTTATGTTTCCATTGGGAGTCTCTCCATTTAAGTCACTCTAGGGAGGAATTCGAGAGCTACTAGAAACAATGTAGTTAATAGATCCTTGTGAAATGTGTATTCTTCCTCATTATGATGAGAAGTAAAAAATAATTATTTTTAATAATATAGGATTTATAAGTAACTATACAAATATAGTTTTTATAAGGTTATAGACATGGTTATTCTCATATAATTTGGGATGCCCCAAGTGAGATTTCATTTTTGGTACTCTTATTTGGGCATCTAGTCATGTGTATTGTGCACTACTAACTTCAAATAATATACTCATCTTAGATGAATCTAGATTTATATTTTGAATTTGTTGATGTGTTTTTGTGATAGTAGTTTGAATATGAACCTTCCTCAATGTGGCCACTAAAATGGGATGATGATCTTAACTTGGAATGGGAATAAGAGTCTGATTCCTTTTATCATAATTCGGTAGGAAATGGAGATGATCAAACTTATTGGGAAATAAAATATTTTTTTAATACATAGTATATATTGAATCATTTTTACGGGATAATCCTACTATGGGGGAATAATTAGGTGTTTCTCACTATTTATTTTTGATTATGATGATTTTTTCCTTTTTATATTTCAGTCAGAATATGTTGATAGTCTCATAAGGCATGGGTATGGATATGAGCTTGTAATTTTTCCCTCCAAGATATGATGATGGGATTATTTTATGGGAATGGGAATATAAGACTATTTTTTTATATTTGTGGGAATATAATCACACTCTTTTCCTTCTGTTGACATCAGGATAGGCTGTCATGGTTCATGTGTGGGGATGGGAAAATGTACAAGTAACCTATTTATTTTTGGTATTTTCCAACATTATTCTTAAGATGCATCCTGATTACAATAGAAATAATGATGATTGTGTGTAGGACATATTGATACCCTTTTTACATTTTTATATATTATTATTCTTCCTCTAGTGCTTTAAGGGCGTTCATGAAAACCTGCTCAGTACAAACTGAGATATGATCTTGTTCACTATATTCTTTTATAGTATAATAATATTATTAATCTGTGATATAAGGTATTTAATCTTTTTAAAAAAAATTAAATTAACAATTACCATAGGGAGATCTTCTGGATGTTCTGTTCTGATTGATCATATAAAATTACACCTAGGTGGCATCTCTAATAGATTGTAGGGAGGTGGATATCACATGTTGATGGTGATTGAGAAAACTTATGGGAACCCTCTTAGAAAACTCAAAAATCTGTGATAGGTTAAATTTTACCTTTTTATCATTGTCACAAAGTTATTTTATGTAGCTTTTATTTTTTTCTATAGTGTAATACATATGAATATTATGGTGGTGATAGATACCACATACGTATTAACCACTCCTCGTTGAATAGATGGTTGGTGGGGATTTATGTCCATGATGTCCAAACACATGACCTCTAGTGTTTGGATAGTAATATTAAAATGGTACTACCCATCCAATGATTTTTTCACTTAATATTAGAGATCCATCCATGGAAATAGTTATTACATATTCCATATGGTCCCTTATTTTTCAGATGATGAGGCATGTTTTTTTTGTCGAGGTAATGTGATCATTTTGGACTGAAGGAAATGTGATGGTCATGAAAGTCTAAATAAATGAAAAAAATAACCCCATAAATGTATTTTGATACGTATAAAATAATATTCAATTAATCTCTATCACAGTCAAATAATTAAATTCAGTATCACAATTTGGTTTTTAATGCAAATAATATTCTAGTGATCACACAGGATTCATATTAAGTCAATTTGGACTTTATTTCTAATGGATGAAGATCAATGGGAAGTCTATAGTAATGGGGAAGAATGTGAAATTCATGTCAGGGGGGTAATATAGGAGCATCACAATATTTTTGGGTCTTCATACATGATTTTGGTAGTTATTTTAGATTTATGTCATATTCATGAATCCTTCCCAAGACCCATCAAGAGACCAGTTACCCTAATTCTAATTGTAATTCATTAACATATATTGATGTGAACCTCCATATGTATTATAGGTTCTCCTAAATTTTTATTTTACTATTTAAGAATTATTAATCTAACAATATTATGGTATAAATCCCAAATATGGAAACTATTATTTTTTTATATTTTCTTAGGAAGAATAATGTTTTAGTGGGTCTAATATAAGTATAGTGACCTGAAATTTATTACATTATTATTACATCGTTTTAATGATAAAAATTGTAATAGATTTAAAAAATAAGGGCCCAAAGGTTTAGTTTCTTTTGAAATTTAGGTTTATAAATAAAATTGACATAATAAAATAGAAATATTATTTTATTCCTTATTCCATAGCTTCTTAGTTCCCCTTGTGTTCTCCTTAGTAAAAGTAATAACATTATTATTTAAATCAATGAATGTGGTCAGATAAAAGACCATTAAAAGGATAGTCTATAACACGAATCAATATAACATTGGGAGATCATAACAATAATCATCATAACATAATAATAGGATCATCATCGTAATTATAAAAATATTAATTAGATAGAGTCATGGAATGTGGAAATTCATATAAATGAAAAATCATATCTTAGTGGTCAACTACCTCACATAGTTGTGAACAAATATAGAATCACTTCCATTAATAACATATATTAATAACATTATACCATCATTATGAAAAAATATAGCATTATTGTGATGCATATTTCACATTATATCATGATATACATCACATTACCTAGTGCATTATGGTGTTACATAATTCCGAGTTCACCCATAACATCATAAAATTTATATAATAATGCATGCCACATAGAACGTACACCAATATTTTCCATATTATAAACAACGTAAAGGATAAGAGTTTCATTAGAATTTATAAATGAGTACATTCATGAATTATCATTGGTTTTCCCAGAATAAAAATGGAATAACATACTTGGTATAACAATCCTCAATCTTGTGTGAAGAAGAAACAATATCAGGAAAAGTAAAAATTCTTTTTTAGATGTAATATTTATTTAGGAAGAATCATTTCATTATTCATAAAATATAATTAGAATATTACATATCCCAGAAATGAAAATTGATGGAATAAGAAATTAAATTTGGGGAATATTAAATGAAAAACCATTCTGAAATTTTTCATGAAAGAGGAACAACCAAAACAAAGGAATTTGGGTTTGAGAATTCCCTAGCCTTATGTCTGAATGTTATGTTAAAATTAATATCTTGTATAATATAATTAGATCAATTAATTAATAAATATAATACCTTTTATACGTATATTTTATTCATTAAAATTTTTTATTTTCTTTTCTGTCTATTTTTATGAGTTGTAGTGTTTAATTTAATTGTTTAGGAGTGATCATTATCTTTACATTCATGATCAGTTCACTTGTATCCATGAATGGAAGATTTTGTAAAATGGGGATAAGAATACAGAATTTAAATTATAATTCATTAATGAATGTTCATGTTATAATTGTACTTATATATTTTTATTTTTTTAGATATGATGATGATTCCTTAGATAAAATATTAATGAATATTTTTTAGGTTAATTTTGGTGGTTTTCGATGATAATGAAATTATTTTTTTATTATTTAATATTATGTATATATGATTGTTCTAGACCATAAAAAATGTAATAACATAAATTTTACAATATTTTTAAAAATATTATAATGTTTTTATTACTATCCAAGAATGAGGTAACTAAAAATTAAAAGTTTTCATCCTCAAAGGTGAAAAATTAACACCACATGGTAGATATTTTCATTTTTAGAGTAAATGGGATATGATAAGAGGTATGATGATGGATTATTACATTAACAAAATAACATTAAAGTATATGTAAGATACTGGAGTTATCATTCCACTTATATGAGGAGAGGTGTAGAGATAATATGAAAGTAAAATACTTTGGAAAGAAAGTAAATGAAATCAAAATATGATTTTACCTCTCAAAATTAGTCTCTATGAGAACATCTTTAAGGAAATTAAGTTCTATAATTTAATGAGGCCAACGAATATTGGATGTGGGTAAGTGTATTTGGATTATTACTCGGTAGAACATGGACACTCTTCAAGGCTTGGAATGTGTGAGGAGAAGATGTTGTGAGGGTGGTATTTATAGGGGAGGATATGGGTGTTTTTTTATTAATTTAATAAATAGATTATTTTTTCTCAAGACTATGATTTTATTGATTCCCATGAATAAATATAGTAAATGGATAAGGTTTTTCCCTGATTTTGGTAAATAAGTCATTCATAAATCATCCATGACTCAAAAATTCATCAATTTGTTATATACGATAAATCACTATATTTCACTATTAACTAAAAAATCATCAATTTTAAAAAAAATCCCTATAAATTTTTTATTTTTATAATTAAAATATAAACTCCATTTTGTTAAAATAACATTATATCTAGAATAAATTTTATTTTTTATAAAAATAATTATTTACTTGGAAAATATCAATTTTAAAATTATAACTAATTTTATAAATCTATGAAAAATTAAGTAAGGTCTCATAAAGATATATAATTATAATAAGGAAAGAAAATATCAAAATATGAATCTATTTTATGAAAATATATTTTAATCTAAATCATTATATTAATTATAAAATAGTAATAATGTATTTATGACTTACAAAAAACAAACTCTTAAATTATCATTTTAAAACATTTATTTACCTATACCTTGAAATTAATATAGAATGTTTTGATTTATAAGATACCTAAATTATATATATATATATGTGTGTGTGTGTTTTAATAGGTGTGGTTACCATTATATTGGCTAAATTATTATTCTTATTTTTAACATTTCTATTCCAACAGTCAAGTTACTATTCAGTTGGAATATGTTCCTTAACTTCTGTAAATACCTATTATTTCATTTCTTATTAATTTATAATGTTTTTATTGTGTTTAATTTTTGATTTAAATTTATTTATAATATATAAATATTTATTATAAGTGAATTTAAATTGGTAAAATTTATGGTTGTTACATTATTCTGATTATGAAATTTTTCCCTCAAAATTCTGTTTTACATATTATCATGAAAAATTGAGGATTATTCTCAATCAATTCTTATTTTAGTTCCCATGTTACCTGTCTGTACTTATGGTTATTCAATAGTAATCTGAATATGTGAGTAGTATTTTGAATAGAAAATTTTTCATTATGTATAAGAACATTAATGGTTGCTCCTCATAAGAGGTATCATTTTACTACTACAACACCTCTTTATTCCATACATGTGAGGGATCCAGTATATACATTATATATATGGATATTTAGAATACATCATGTACTTGAAAATGGTTGGTGGAAGTGATGGTTGATAATCCATATCTCTTACATGATCAAGAATATAAAAGGGGATGATGTACTGGGGACAAATCATTCCTTTCTTCCCAAATCTAATGACCCTTTTCCATGGAGATATGAAGAGGAATACTTTGTCTCAAACCTTAAACTCCAATTATCATCAATGATTGTCTGTAAATACCTTATATCGTCTTTGGGATACCATGATATGATTCTTAATAGTTTTCACCTGTTCTACCATTTATTCCACCATTTCAGGACCCATGAGCATTTTTTTCACTGACTTCATCCTAGTATGTCATTGTTCTATATCATTTCCCATAAATGACTTCATATAGAAACATTTGGATGCTTGAGTGGAAACCATTTTTGTAACAGAACCCAACTAGTGGAAGATATTGGTCCCATTATCCTTTTATGTCTATAGAACATGCTCTCACCATATCCTAAAGTTTCTGAATAGTCCGCACTGATTAGAAATTTGTTTAAGGGTGGAAAGTCATATCAATGTTCTGATAAGTTTTTATAGAATTTTGGAATACTTTAAAAAATAATGTAGTTAAATCATGGATCGTGATTAGATACAACAGATAGTGGTATTCTAGGAAGATTTACCACATATCTAATGTATATATATTACAGTTGATTCTGAAATAAGTCCTCTCTGATCACTATAATGTTTTTTTCCTATATAAGAGGATCCACAAAACCCATATAAGATTATTTCCTATGTAATTATTAAAAATTCCAATGATCAAGTACATGCTTATTGTTTCTCATTTGAATATTATTATGGGTAATGTTTTCATTATTCCCTTATATTTTTTTCATTTTACCTTTACATGAAAACCTACCATGTACATTGATGTATATTCCATGATCTCCTTCTTTAAATATTCGCAACACCAGTTATCTTAGAGGGTTTGATACATCATTTTTAACCCTAGGTTGATTAAGAAAGTTGAGAATTTGGAATCACTGATAAGATCGCTCTTTTTATCTTGATTGTATTATACCCATAGTCGTCACCCAAAACATACAACTCCTTTCCTAAGAATTTTGAATTCCGAGTATTTCCCCATTCTCATTGCTTCCAACATCTTATGAATTTCCACATCATTTATATGAAAATACATTATTTTCTATGTGGGTGGTTGGTGAGAAATAATTTGATAAAGATTTTTTATGTTCCATCCTTAATTATTCTGTTGTATATCATTTTCAAAAATAATAAGATTTGATCCTTCTCAATTATCATCAATAATAATATTGACATATCCTTTATTCATTTAGCTTCCACCAAAAAACATTATTTACCAAGATAGTAGTGGATTGAGAAGTCTTAATCCTTAAAGAGATCTGACATTATAGGCTAGATCATATTAATCTCCTACTATGTGAATATATATTTGATTATCTTATGATTAGTTGGTTTTTCACACTTATCTTTATAGAGATAATACTTCCATATTTTCAATACAAAATTTAAATATTCTGACTCTAAATCATGGGTGGGATAGTTTTTCAATGATTTTTGAAATTCCTTGAGGCACATGATATCACTTCATAATTTTTCATTAGTACACACCCTATACCATTCATTGAAACATTGATGTATACAATTAAGACTTTACTACATTCCATAAGTGTTACTAATGGTGTGGTGATAAGAAACATTTTTATTTATTTGATGCAGTCTTCACATTCAGTAGTACAGAAAACCCTTTTTCCCTTCCAATTATGCGTTGTTAGTGGGTTTCAAAATCATGATATTTTATTTAAAAATCCTTGTTAATACCTATCTTAATCAAGGAAGATATGAATCTCCATTACATATTTTTTACTGAGACACTCATAGATTTCTTATTTCGTAGAAGGCTCCACAGATATTCCATTGTTGTTGATAACATGCCCCCTGAATGATACTTCCTCCATCTAGAACTCACATTTATTATACTTTTCTTAATATTTCTCCCATCGTAAATTCATTATCATTGTATTAAAATGATGCTCATGTTCCTTATTTTTTGGATTATATCATAATATAACTACTAAATACTACTAAAAATTTTCATGTAATCTCTAATGACTCAACTTATTAATTACATTAATAGTTATGGGTAATTAGTCATTCAGAAAGGCATCACTATGTACTCATTATGACCGTAACTTATTCGAAAGGAAGCCTTTGAAATATCTTCCTTATTCACCATTAATAAGTGACATCTATCCCAAATCTACACCGTATAGAAATACATGGGCCCACATCGATGATTGAAAAATTCATCTATATTTGGAAGGAGATAATATTTTTCTCATTATTTTAGTGAGAAAAGGATAACCAATGGAGAGGTGTATTTATCCTCCCCAATTCATGAAAAATAGAATTTTTTCACACCATTGTGAAATAATCATGTTTATAAAACACCTATCTAGATTCTATTATAATGGATTTTTCACTTCTTATACCTCAATGGTGTCCATTTTATAAGATGTATCAAATATTAGAAGAGATCCCAGAATAAGTTAAATTGTGATATCAACCTCTTGGTCTGGAGGAAGATCAACAACATCATTGGTTTAGAAATTTTTATAGATCATTAAAATTTCCATGTCATAGATTATCATTATCTTATTTTTGTCTCATTCATCTGAGCTAAATATTCTTTCTTATAAGGATATAATATCTACACATTAGCCAAATATTCTAAAAGTGTATCATCCTCATCCTTATAGTTGTAATGAATTATTGGATTCCTTGAGATCCGAAGAGTGATCTTCCTTTCCTGATAGTTAATGTTGGTATTTTTATAATGATATCCAATACATACCGAATATAACATCAAACTCCATGAAAATAATTATGAAATGATTTAGATGGATTTTATGTACACTAAAATTAAATGGGTAGGTGCTATATACATTGGATGAAATAATTTCTCCATTTTTATTATCATGGATAACTCACCCTCTATATTTTGAGGTGTTTCTTCAATAGGTCTACTAAAATTTCATGATATGAAATAATGAGTAGAACCAAAATCAAAAACTATGTTCACTTTTATTGAAGGAATAACTATTGTACCTATCACCACATCATTATGAGGATCCACCTATACAGTAGTCATGGAATAATAATTACCTTAATCTTTTATATTTGGTGGATACAAACATGAATTGCCTCAAAAATGATTCATATATACACTGTATTGCATATTTTTCTCCCAACAATTGAGGGATTGAACCATAGGTGGTCATCTCTTTTCTTCCACCACATTTTCAAGTTCCCTCATGTTTCTTTTAAATCTCTAACCATAGTGTCCATTTCTCCTACAGTGGAATAATTTACACATCCCTTTGAGGAAATTCCCATGATGATTCCTCCCACGTTTTTACATGTGACTGGTTGAGTATTCTTTCCTCCTTTTTCATTAGATCGACCTACTTGAAATTCTATATTGTTATTCTTATCTCTATTGCCATGTGACCATTCTCTAAACTTCAAATCCACATTGGGTTTAAATCAAACAACTTATTCACAACTCTTAATGTTTTATATAGATATAGATATTGGATGGTGTGGTTTAAAGAAACTAGTGAATATAACTATTTTATATCATTATTTATAACATAACCTGAGGTGTACCTTGAATGTTGTGTGGAATTTTATTTATAAGACATTCCAAATTCTCTTTCCTTTTGATTATTCTCAAATAATTCTCTCTCCATTGTTGTATAAAGATTTCAAGTCAAATATATGTTAGGAAATATTATCTAAAATTCTTCCCACTCAATCTAATCAATTTTTTCCTTAAGATTGATGTTCTTAATCAACGCCCACCATTGGTCGGCCTCTCCAAGTAATCAATTGAGAACCAAATTCACCCTCTCCATACAAAAATAGTGAATCATTGAAAATATCATCTCTATTGAGTTGACCCAAAAGTTTTGTGAAAAGTGGATCAGAATATCCAGTAAATATATATTTTCGTTTCTGTATAAAATACTTGATATCTAAATCATCTTTTTTTGGGAATGGAGGAAGTTCCAAAATATTTAGTTTTTTATTTTCATCCCAAGTAATCTAAAAAATAATCTCCATGAAATTTTGAACTCGAAATCCCATGTAGTTGGGGATTTAAATCATGTATTTTCTACCATTTCCCTCATATGGACTGTCATCCTCAAAGGTTATAAATTCACACCTCACATACAATGTTTTTGTTATTATAATTAAAGTGACATTATAAGAGTTTTGATGATTAATTATTCCAATAAAATAATAATATTAATTTATATATATAATATTGGAGTTACAATTCCACTTTCATTATGGGAGTTAAGAAGATAATATGAAAAGAGAATAAGTTGAAAAAAAAACAAAAATAAAGCGGAAGAGGATTTATCCTCTTGAAAATGTTCTCCTTGAGTACCTCATTAGGAAAATTTGATTTTTATTTTTTTGAGACCAATGTATCCTGGAAGTGGTTGAGGGGATTGGAAATAGATTTGGTCAAAAATTATAATACATTCAAGTCTTTGATAGTGTGAGTAGAATAGGTAGTGAGGGTGGCATTTATAGGGGAGGAGAGATGTGTTTTTTTTTATTTTATTCATTACTTTATTATTTTGGTTAAATAATATGAGTAGTTTATATTCCAATTAATAAATATATAAAAGGGGGAATTCTTTATCAATATTATGGTTCTTCCATCTTCTATAAAACATACTCTACATGAAAATTCAGGTATTTTATAAATATCGTTAATTACCCCATTTCACAATTCCCCTAAATTTCTATTTTAAATAAATCCAAAAAAATTACCTAAAACATTTTTAAAAATGTAGAATTAAAAATTGAAATCCATTTCATGAAATGATTAAAAATATTATAAATTTAATTTTTTAATTAAAATTATAATTTTCTTGGAAACTTATGATTTTAAAATTATAACTAATTTTATAACACTTTGGAAAATTAATTATTGTGTAATAAAATATTATTATAAAAATAAAAAAATAAAATATTAATTTATGAATCTATTTTATAAAAATATATTTTCCTTCAAATCATTTTTTTAATAATAAAATTACAATTAAATATTTATGACTTATAAAATACCAGCACTAAATTTATCATTTTTAAAAACAATTATTTACCTATACAAAGAAATAAATATATCATATTTTAATTCATAATATAAATAATTTATATATAATTGAGTAGGTTAGTTTAATATTATATTATCCAAAATTACTAATAATAAAAGTCACATTTCTATTTCAATGGTCATGTTACTATTCTATTGGTATACGTTGCTTAATATCTATAAAAAATTATTTTTTCATTATTTATTCATTTATAATGTTTTCTATTTATTCAATATGTGGTATTTTATGATTTATAATATATTAAATAACTATCCCAATGGAATTTTCATTGACAAAAACATTGGTTTCTAATGTTTGGACTCTCAAAGGGGTTACCCATTTATCATTTGGAAAGGAATTGGAACATTCATACTTTATTATCACATAATTGGACATGTCGTCCAATTTAAGGTTATGTAATCAAGAACAATCTATTTAATTTGACATCATGTGTTAAGGAGGAGTAGGTGAAAGATTCCTTAGGATGGTTTTGGGTGGTTTAACCAACAGATGCCACTTTTACATAACGAAATATTAAATATATCCCAATTAGTTTTGGATTTTTTTCAAGGAATATGGTAGTATGCGGTGTGTAGTATATTTAGAAATAAATGTTATAGTCCACTACGTAGAATATTTTTTTCTATGTATATAACCTAACAATGAATATATGGTGTTACCTGTAGGGAATATATCCCACACTGTGGGATATATTATCACTTGGAATTTGAGAAAATGAATAGGCATCTTAGATAATATGGAATGAATGAATGGAACATCCAATATCATGTTGAATATAGCTCAGCAAGATGGGATGTAAGTGTATTATTGAGTAATATTCCCATATAAAAATTGGTATGAAGAACTGATGATATTGACCTAGAATGATGGGGATATTTTCGTAAATATCTTACCTAATTTGAATCAAAACCCACATAGTTCTAGGAGAAAACCTTATATTCATGGGGTAAGACCACGTCATAAATTTTAAAGACATGTAGTAAGGAAATTTTATTATACATCTATTTCATGTTACTATGAATTTGTCCCTATATATTAGAAATTTTATCTAGATACACTTTTTTATTGAAAGGTGAAACAAATTAGGATTGAGAGGGTTTTATACCATTTGGGATTACATGTGTGAGTATCCCAGAATCATTATTGATATCTTTAATGGAAACTATATTATTTATTATACCAAAAGAGGAGTCCAATAACCTCATATTATTATTTATTGGCGGTAAAATATATTTAAAGGATAATCTCTCCCAATCAACGGATTAAAATGGTATATCTAGGTATTAAGCTAGATTTTACCTCCTACCAACATAAATATACTTTAACATTAATCAAGTTCACATATAAATAAAATTAAATATAGGGTTAGATGGATAGAAATGTTTGTATTAGAGATGGTCTCACTGATTTTCCAATAATGGGACCCTCTCTATCAAATGAATTCGTGATTTAAAATTCATTGAGGGAAATATTAGTAAGGGGAAATTAATAAAAACATTTTATCATGAGTATCTATGATGAAAAAAAGTACACTCTATTATTGTTGAGAACCATATCACCAATTTTTAGTGGTTTTGGAGGATTTCTCAACGTATCATTTTTAGGGTATTGAACTTGTTCAGATAAATTCAAGAATATCATTTGGGTTTTCCATGATGGATAAATAGTTAAAAATGTTCTGATGGTGATATAATTGTAATAGGGGGAATAAATAATTGAATCCATGTATCATTTTTTTAGTTCCATTATATTGCATGTATGTCTTCAAAAAGGCCTCATACATGAAGGGTCCCATAAAAGGCCTCCATTACAATGGTATCCAAACGGTCTTTGGGAACTACTTACTCTATAGAGGGGATAATGTACTATATCCCAAAAATGTGTCTTTTTAATTGTAACAAATCATTAAAGGTAATTTTAGATTCATTCTGTTCCTTATATTTCTATTGGGTAGATATTTTATTTGAGGATTTCATTACAATGGAAAATTTTGTTTTAGGTTTCTAATAGTAGAAAGTCTTCTTCTTGAATATTTATTTTTTTCATGATATTAAATGTGTATATATATAGAGAATTAATTGGGTTTCTATCAATAATGTTGGGTAAATATATTTTACAAAATATGGAACCATGTGGTTTCTCGTGAATGATCCTCATGGTCTAAAGGGATCATCAAAATCTTCTATGTGATGGGAATGAAACCACCCCTCTAAGCCATAAATAAAAAACAATTCTTTAAGGGAGCCATCAAAACGTTTCCAAAACATAATAACTAATGATCCTTTGATATATATTGATAATTACATCCATTATAATATAAACACCATCACTTCATAATGGAATTTTCACTTTAGTATTTCTCTATGAATGAATGAATGATTCATAGTGTGTCTCAGTAGCTTCATAATGGGAACCAAGTAGTGTATAAACTCTTTCCATTAATAATTTTTTTTATTTTTTCCCCATTAAATGAGTATTTTATTTGAAAACTTATTCCCAATGCTTCTTTTATGATTTTCTATAACATTACACTATTCCAAAATTCCCCTACTTTAAAATGGGTTATGAAAAATATAAATATAAACATAATATGATGAAAACAATTATCCTATCATGCCTATTTTTGGTCTACTAGCATACATGGAAGTGAATACAACCCAATAAAAATGGTTTAAGTATGATTTAGTTTCCATGTTTTACCTAAAAATGCCACATTATCAACTCAATGTCTGTAAAAGGAGAATTATTCCAAATAGTGTTCATCCTTTTGTAGAAACATAATTCACATAAGAAACTTTATAATCATATTGATTCTTAAAATATTAAGATAGATTAGTAAATGATTTATTTAGTCATATTTTTTAGAATCACATCGTGATATATGATTCTCATATTAAAAGAGGTATTTTTAGTTCTCGCGTCACCTAAAATGCAACACATGATTTTAAATTTTTCTTAATTTTGATAGTTTATTATTTTTAATTGATTTTTTTAAAACCACTCCCTAATTTATATATGAAATGTTAATGGATTTTAGACCCATGAAGTTATCAAATATGAATACTAGTTCGGATTACATGATCATTATTATTCGAAACTCTATGTTAGAAAGTCGATATCATATTATTCCTTAAAACATCATATAGAATAGTATTACACCAAAACCTCAAAATTACCAACGATATGATGAAATTACAATAAATGAATTTTGTATAAATGAAGATTATCTAATCCTAATCATTTATCATAGATTTACATTCACCTTGTTCAATTTTTCCTCAAACTATACTAATGATAACATCCCTATTATCTGACTTCTACTCTGTGAGTTACTCAATTGATGCGCCCTTACCCTGAATAGCTATTAATTAAATGAAGATGGATATGGTGAAACCCAATATCCTATCACCAAATAATACCCACTAATCATTCAAATAGTTGGGAATAATGTTTATTAATTATATATCCCATAACGGGGCCTTCGATATAATGATAAATTTTTTGACGAATAGGTCTGAGCATTCTAAATACATCATGTTTTTGCATAATTTTCTATGTGGAACGAAGAAATATATTTATTCCATGATGTATGGATATGTCTTATTTTTATATCTCCATAATGTCAAAATATAACTAGGATAATTATCTATTATTTCCCATGTACCACTAATTTCCACTTTTCACTTAGTGTGGCGTGTATACAAATTAATCCAATGATAGTGCACTTAGGAGGTGTCAAAAGAGAACCTTATTTGTGTGATTTAGTTCTACACTATGTGATAGTGGTATCAACAATTTTTAATAATACATTATTATATTGTATTAAAGTAGTAGATTTAGTAGAATATATGTAAGTGGATATCCAAGTTAATCCCTAAGACTCTCTACAGTGAACATGGAAGACAATGACATTATCACCCACAAATATTTGTAACCCTAGTTTTTAGAGGATAAGACCATCATGAAGTTTATTCCATTGTAAAAGAGATTATTATTTCCCAAATAGTAATAATAATAACTAAGTTAAATATTTTTTATCCAGAATACTCAACCAAGTATTTGAATATATTTGATGAAGCTATCCAATACAACTCTCAATATGTTTTAAGGTATTTCATTTGGAAACAACTTATCACCAAAGACAAGTATTTGGTAAATCATATCCACCAATATAGTTCCTAAATTAAAAAAGATATCTTAGTTACAAAAAATGATAAAGAGGAACATATGTGGTTGGTTAAAGAGGAAACAAAAGAAAGGGATGGATTTTAATGCAAGGTCTGGGAATTTTGTCTAGATTTTGAGATAGAAATGTAAAATTAGATGAAGCAGAGCTAGTAGTTTGTCAATTATATGAATTTAATGTTGGAACTTAAGTAATACATTGAATATGATATTTAATGACAATATCATAACTTATATGAGATATACTCCATATTGAATATGTTCATCTAATTTTTTAGATCAACATGTGAAACTATTTTTTTCACTAATTTCTATTCATATATCTTTTTTTATATAAACTATCACCTCATAATAACTTGAAAATATCAAATGTGTTATGTAAAAATATCATGAAACCATTCCATCATTGAATTTTGAATTGAAAAAAATCATTATGTCTCTAAAACACTTAATTCTAAATGATCTTATAATAAGAGTTTTACATGGTTTAGTGTAGTCATATACACCATCACTATAAAAAAATATTTGTCCAATATCGATGAATTATTTCCCATTAGGTGTGGATTTTTTGTTGGTACAATTATAATTATAATCACTATAACAATATATTCAGTCTATTTAGTTGTATTGTTTCCTCCAAATAATGGTGCATTGATTTGTATAGGCCGAAAATCCATCACTATTATAGTATGTTTAATTTATTTAGAAAAATAATTTCTTCATGGTTGTGGCCCATATATATGAATAAGAAAAAAAATAATTTTAACATTATATTTTTTCCATTGTGATGAAATTTATTCTTTTGTTAATGGATCATGGATGGTTATAGGTACATTCAACCACATATTAACATTAGATTTGGTCAACTTTGATGTGTAATGAGATGACATGATGTGATGAGGATCATAAGGGGAAACATTAAATAATGACTCTAAGGATCAAGAGGTTTCATGCACCCTGATAATATGAATTTATACATTTTTCATTGATTATTTGGAATGATATTATATAAAAGTGGAAATATATGAATTCTATATGTATTTTATGTGTCATGGGGACAAATGATCACAACTCTATTTCTGATGGGGTCATATTGGGGACCTTTTGATATTTTTTTCTTATATTTTTCGAAACTATTTTTCCCCTATGCCTCATGTTTGGAAGAAATTGTTGGATGGAACTCATATTTTAAATTTAAGACCATTTAGAGGTACTATAACTAAAAAATATTATACATTTCTAACTATAAACAGTGAAGTTTTCCTAAACAATGAATATTCTGTGTTTAGAAACAAGATAGTTTAATTTTTTCACAACTTTAACATTATGTGTTGTTAACAGGGAAATATTCAGTTAAAATTATATGTTAAGTTTATGGTCATCCATTTTGGTTCATCATAGATAATTTTTATCATTGTATAGCTTTAAATAAGAGATTAGGTGGACCATACAACCACATGGGAGAGATATGCCCATTGTGAGTTGGTAAATCTTATTATTGATTATTAACCATGTCAAATTGAAAATGATTATTAGTGATAGTGAAATTACTGTATGAGGGTGTTTTATATGTCATTCTTATACAATTTCAGAATGAAAATATTATCTAGTGATTTCAAATGGTGTTGGTGATAGAATGGATGTCCTTTTTTAGTACATGGTCCAAAGGATGTAGATACTTTAAGATAAATAACCTTGGAAAAATGAGTGAAGTAGTCTATATAATGATGGAAATGAAAATACAACATTTATTCGTGGTAAATAATAAATTTAAATACCCTATAAAATTTGGAATTCCATTTTTGTTTATTGTTCTTAGACCATTTTGTTCTGAGGTTTAAGGTCATGGGATGAGGACCACTGGAATTCTTAATGGTGAGATATCAAATACTATCCTTCATGGTGACCATGATACTAATTTTTGTGACATATAGGGTACGAAAACCACATTAATAAATAAAATTTATGTATTAAAAATCATAACTCATGAAATTTTAATCAAAGATGATAATATAGGACATGTTTGTTAGGGATGAACATGGACCAAATTTGAATGAAAAGTTCTACCATAATGGTCTATGGGCATAATAAAATAAGTGGAGGATAGCCTTAACATACACATTCATCTTTTTAACATTCCAGTATTCTAGGTGAATATGTAATCCATATTAAGGGTGTGTATTAATAGTCAATTAAAGGTTTCCCCTGGAGTCAAAAACACTTTTTTCCAATAAAAAATATTTTTCATGAGGCTTTAAAATTTTTTGAAATGAAGTGGGATTGTGAGAGAAATAAGTTCTCAATAAGGATTATATAAATGTAATGGTGATACCATAATGACTATAAAACATAATCATGGTGAATAGGTATGGTATTCCATCACTCGATGTTTTACCAGAACAATTCGGATCAGGGAGCATGGCATGGATTATTCTTGGCCCATATAGTGGTCCCAAAAAGAATTATAAATTTTCTATTTTCAAATTTCTTTCCCTATGTACTTAAATTGGGAGTCTTACTGAGTGTTAAATTGAATTTTTTGATAGATTCCCATTTTAGTATTTTTTTCTGATAAATTTTTTACATTTTCACCTCCAGTTTAGGGTATTGTGGTCTTGGCCTATGAGGGTTATAGTTTAACTACATAAAGCTTTCACCACTAAATGATATAATTTATATGTCAATTAAAAAGTGTAATATGATATAAATGGAGTTACTTATTAGTAAATAATATCTCAAATAGTGTTCACATAATTTAATGTCACGATACTTGGGCCAAGAGGTTGATAAGAATAGTAACACAAATGTTTCTCAATGATTATGAATATAGAAGAGGTTTGAAAGGGATGGATGTTAACTATATTTGAATAGTAATTTAATCTATAATATTTTATATGAATTTTGAGATTAGATAATCATCCTTAAATGAAACAGATGCATCCGTTTGATAGGTTATGCTGTGGGAACACATATATTGCTATATTAGGGGAGTGTATGAATACTCAATCTGAGGTGTCCATGGGATTCTGATATTCCCATTAGAGATAGTATTGGATTTTTATGGTGATATAATACATTCCAAGAATAAATTTCATTTTTTGAAAAATGATGTTCATGAAGAGTAATAGAAGTATTTTAGATTCTAAAAAATCAATACTATGTTGTTTTGATTCCTTTAAAATAAGTGAAATGGATGATGACTCATGGATGTGTCACAAATATATAATTCATATGTCACTAAATATAATAAGATAATACGAATCATGAAATACATAGTTATAATATTTTAGGGTAATATCTAAGAATAATGATAATACTACTGAGGAATTGGAATTTTATTCTAATGTTGATTAGAGAACAATGCTATGTTAATAACCCTTACATGGATTTTGATATTTTGTGGGGAAATTAGGACATATAAACAACCCAGTTTATGATTTTTTTTCATTCATACTGGACAAAAAATCATATATCTAGCATCTAGAAACATCTAACCACATGTCAGTGCCCAGAAAAATGGGATGATTAAAACCAAAGGCGAGCCTTCCCATACAACAGTGACTACTGACTAGTGGTGCGGGTCTGATAAGATTCATTGTTGAGAGTAAACACAAATTTTTAGACTAAAACAATATTAGAAATATGGGAAATATAATACAACACCGGATAAGATACATACAAGTTAATAATAAAAAACATATCCCATGAAATAGTCAAAAATATTCCACAATTTATTCAATGGACAAACAGGCCATCAGTTATATATGTTAGATAAAAATATAACCCAAAGGGGGAAAACTATATGACTTAAAGGAGGCCTAATACCTATCCTGGCACAAATTCTCTGGCTCTATCATATCATGTAGTTATGTATCACTAATTGGGATCATTCAATTATACCAAAAGGCATCAATGAAGTCTGATTACGTACCAAATTGCGTCCTATTTTGGGTGTGATTAATACTCATAATACTTCCATAAAAAACATCCAAAAATAATTATGTTTCGAACAATAAGAATAGTTTTTGGTTCCATGCATATAAAATTTCAACTAAATGAAGAATAAATAAATAAACATTAATATGAACATGGGATTTTTTGTGACGTCTAATATCATATTGAGCTAATATAAGAAGTCATTGATAATATTGTTATGACCACATCAACTGAATACACTGTCAAACAAGAATTAAATACTTTTTTCTTGTAAAACATATCACTTGATGTGTAATATAACCATCCATTGGGCCCTATAATCAACTTGGGGGGTCATGTTCAACTACTGTTTAATGAAAATTTCATGCATTCAGCCAGGGTTCATGTTCACCATAGGGTTTACAATGATTTCAAGCATCTACCAATGGGTTGTGTTAACCCAATGTTTAAATGTAATTTCCTCTATTTCCCTAAAACTATATGATTATTAATAATTCAATGCGTTTAATTAACATTTCCATTTAAAAATAATTTAAAAATTACATTTTCTAAAAACATTCATAACTTCCATGATCATTTCAAAAATTATATAACTATTTTAAAACTAAAAACTTATTTAAAACACTACATTAAGGGTTCATATGTTTACAAATATAGTTTTCAAGTTCAATTACCAAAAATAGACAATAACCCAAGAAATCATTTAACACATAATCCAATCAATGGTATCTCATAGCCCAAACATTTACAATTAATAAGAAATACATTTTTTAAAGATGTATAACATATAAAGGACTCGGTTTCATGAGTATAAAAAAATTATGTCACACTTCAAGACTAACCAATGGTGTAATAAAATTAAGAAAATAATAAATAACACTATGGGAAATACATATGGACCACCTAACTTGGGTCAATGAATAACTATATGATTGATATTTAACATTATTAGGTTCTGTAAGGAAGATGTCAATGGTATAAATAAATTAACTAAAAAAGATAGTATATGAGATTAAATATGATGGAAATCATAATTCATAGACAGAAAAAGATAATTAGGAATACTGAGTTATATAATAACTAATAATATTTTCTTCAAAAAAACCTAGATCTAAAAACACAATGGATCCTAAGTGTTTTTCCATGGAAGAATGGGGATAGGACTTGCATTAAGAGGGGGATGTTGTGTGTTATCGAAAGAAAATATATTGGGGAGATTGAATTATGGGATAATCACAAAAATAACCATAGTAAAGAGCCAAAATCATGACACTTTAGTTGGATGGAAGACATACAAGGTCTTTACCAACCTATAAGAGGACAAATAGATTTTTCGTAAGATCCAGAAAACAATGTGATTGAACTTTACCCTTAATGATTCATACCATGGAATCTAATTGAGACTTTAAATCTCCTTAAAGGCCCTCTAAACCCCACAGACAAGACATTAACGTGAAAACTAATTATGTTTCAACATAATATAATGGAATCTATACCTCACTTGAAGGGATTAATTTTATTACCTCCCCACTACAGGTTAGCTATACATTGATCTAGGATCCCTAATCATTACATCTACATAAAAAAATATGTCCCTATTAGTCACTAACTTCCACCCCTCATTCCCAGTGTTCCTTCTATTTAATCAGATGCTTCCATTGAAGGATTACAAGTATAATGATCTTATCATGGAAGGTATTTTCCTTATTTTCCCTGATACACTCTTCAAATTAATCAAAGTTAGCATTTTAATCTAAATAAATTTCATCAATATCAATAATATATGATTGGAAAATATGATACCATTGATGTAGAAATGCATGGAACAAATCATGAAAAATTTCATGTGTTTATGAAAGATACCATTGGTAAGCCACAGGTTCAACTCTCTCAACACTCTTAAATGACCAAATAAACATTAGTGAACAATTTCCCAACCACTGCATATTGTGACTCCCCAACCTTTGTGACAAATTTAAAAAACCTATTTTACAATATCAAACAACAGGGTATGTTATCATTGGTTTTCATAGAGCCTATAACTACTCTAGGTAGTTTTCAACATATTTTGGATAAAGTAGATCTTTGAAGAGGTGGAAAGAATTCGGATTTGTCCTATCATCGAGGACTCACCAACATCCAACAAGAATAAGGGGGATCCACAGGTCTTACCATAAAATAACTCAAAAAGAGCCATCCAAATGGATTCCTAATAAATTTTTTATAATATAATTTTTACATGTAAATTTGAATTTCCTAGGAACGAAAACAATTAAGGACATATGTGTACATCATTTCCTATAGAACCTATACAATATGATCATATTTCGAAATATTTCATATACATGTCACAATACATATTTTTCCACCTTGGATGAATAGTCTCTCTGAAGGATTGAAAGACCCTCTTCAACTCCTCACATATGATAATAGGGACAACAAATATGCCTTAAACAAATAAAGATCTCATCATAAATCAAGGACTTATAAGGATGTGGTTCCCCATCATATATGATTCCCTCATATTAAAATAGTCAAAATATAATAAATTAATCTCTTTTAGCCTATTAATGAGTTGGGATATATTCAAAGGGGGAAAATGGAATCATGAGTTTGTAATCTTATATTTATAGATGTTGATTAAAAAAATTACATGATCTTCCATTTAGAACTAAACTCATGAATACCCTAAGATTGGTTCTTCATGACTAAAGTCTGAACCAGTTGGTTCCCCTTTTGGGTATCATAATCTAGCTCAATGTTGAATAATTGAATGTAATAAACCCAAATTGTTTTCATAGAATTTAAATCATAGTAGGAGAAAAAGTATTTGAAAACATTATGAAATTTATAAAATAAAAATATCTCCCCAAGGATATACTTTCACTAACATCTCATGGCACGTACCACTATTTCAAGATCCAAATCCAGGTTCAAGTAGTCTTTCCCATGTTGTCTTAGCTTACGACACCCATATGTGACTACTCATCTATACTGTACAATTAATTCACCATTAATGGAAACTGATGAATCTAAAAAATGGTATTACTTTTAATTATGTTAGGAAATGTTATGATTTGAATAGGTTTTAGCATAACTCTCATCTTGTGAAAGGTTATTTTTACAAGAAAACAACCAATTTAACTTCACCCACTTCTTGGATAGGTCTTTTAATGAATACACCAAGTGGTAGAAGTCCTCGATAAACCTATACTAGAGGTAATATAAACATAGAAATATATAGATCTAAAAACAATTCATGTGCCTATCCTATGAAACTTCATAATACACCTTCTCATGATTAATCCAAACCGTATCCTCGAGGATGTTGTGTTTGAATAAGTGTACTAGATCCATCCAAAATAGAAATTTTGAGAGTTTTTCATAAATATTTTCATGCAAAATAATGATAAAAATCATCTCTACATTACAAAAATGCTCTTATCTAGACATATAGTACACAAAGTTTTCATCAAAATAGATAACCAAAGATGAGTTGTTTCAAGGATATAAGAATTTATTAATCATAGCCACAATGATAGTAGGATTATTCATTATCCCAAATAGGATATTGAGGTTCTAATAAAGACTGTGATTTATATGAGAGATTATACAAGAAATGTTAAGTGGTCGTACTCTATGATGGTGTTAACACAAAAACATATCAATCATGGATAATTTTAGGGAACCTATGATATGGTTGAATAGGTCCTCAATGTATGTCAATAGTATTGATTATTAAACATTTCCTTGTTAGGCATTTGATAAAATACCCTCTTCCTCAAGGTCTCATCTACCTTCTTGGATAACTAAATTAGATCACACCAAGAGGAAATTATTTTATGGATAAACCCTTTTGATTCTAAATCCTTTAACATATATTTTTATTCTCAGACCCATTTGTTAAAAAATATATAAATTAGAATGCAAAAAAGGTTTCATACTTGGAAATAGATCAATTGTAAACCTGATCCCATGATTTAGTGGTAAACATGGGCACTCTTAAAGAAATAAATCATTTAATAAATCAAATACAATGGTTGGTAACAACATCTGATTCACCCCAAGTTATAATATGATAATCTTTATCTATGTGTTCATGTCATATAGCCTCTAAAGGTATGATCCAACATGAGCTTCAAGAACACCCCACTCACTTATATTCATGAAGCGTCCACCCAAAAAAGATGTAAAAGATATGATCCAATGATAATAGATTATTTTCAAACAATAATAAATTATCTAGTCCATTCCTATAATTTCATCAAATCCATCCACATTAAGTATAAATAAGTCCTAGAGGAAATGATAGTCAATGATGACCATATCAAAATTAGAATACTTCCAAACCACCATTAAATTAGTTTCAATGAATTTATTGATAAAATGAAAACCAAAAGGATATTACACAATTAATCAAAATCCTCCAACAATAGAAGAATACTTGAATGTGTTTGAGGTTCATGTGTCAGAAACATATAACAAACATTAGATGAAACTAAAATCATACCTTGAATGATCAGTGATATGGAGTCTTTATCTATCTACATAGGCTCTACCAACTGTAATTGAGTTACTCGATGAACTAATAATACAATAGGAATGTTTTGATTATTACATCCATGTTGACTCTACTACACTTAACCCTAGGATCCACAACTACCACCAAGGCTTGGGCGGCTAGAAGAAGTTTGACTTCTTAATATATTATGGCATGGCAGTCACCCTAGTCGCTGAGCTCCTGACTGGTCCTAAACCCCAACAATTACCAGCCCACTAAGAACTAAAAATAAATATTCATGACACATATTCCAATAAATATGTCACTCCAAGAGTGGTCTAGCACAATAAGTTCCAATTTTCACACACAACTATACTGGTTAAATATTTCCTCACTACTCCCTCCAAATTAATAAGAGGATTTTCCAAACTATGTATAGTACCAAAAAAACCCGTTTATGAGTCATTTTATTGATTATTATAAAAAAAAGATCCACCAAAATTGTTGCTCGATCCTAAGGATGAAAGATACATAGTATGATAGCCCTCATTAATATTCTTTTCTATAATCAATGATTGGTTCCTTATATCTTTGAATGAATAAAAATTGAACAGTTTTACTTGAAACATGATTTCATAGAATATTCCCTCATCAAAATTTCATACATTGAAAGCCTCGTTACCCACCAGGGTTTGGAAAAACCACTAATTATTTTTAAATTGGGATGCATATTCCAAAACTACCTTACCCCAAACTCCAACCTCATGAACATGTGAACCCTATTAGAATAAATATTATTTGGGAATTTTATTAAAAATATAAGTGAGTCTTGAAATCCTTCCAGGTTAAGACAACTTTCTACTATCCCTGGACAAAAAAATCCCACCATCAACAAGATTCTATATGCAACATGTTCACATACAACTACACCACCTTATCTTCATGAGTCTCTATGTATTCAATAATGGAATCCCTATAATCCATCCATATCTCAACTACCTATGAAACTCCATCGCCTATGGATGTTATAAAATGATAAAATAGGAACTCATTGGGGAGATATAACTTAGACTGATTCGCCTGAGGTGGTCCCCTCTCAAATTCAAGAACTATTGATAAAACTTTCTCTTGAAGCTGATCATATATAGTTGGTCCATGTGCTACAAGATGTTCTGGTCCACCCATTGTTGGGGCATGACCACCCTCCCCCTTTGGGTCCTGGACCCAGAATTAGCAGCGTATAATAACACTAAAATGCAAACACATGTTCTCATACTAATACAAATATCATGTATTTATCAATCAAAAGATAATTAAGATAGACAAAACATAATATTTCATTTCATTTTATACTCCAAATTTTCCATTAGGTCATTACCTCAATAAATTGCACCTGAAAATTTTCTTCATTAAATTGTGGAGTGGTGTACTCATAATATTCACATTAAAATTATTTCCTGGGTTTTTAGGTCTTATTTCTAAATAAATGATTATATACTGGTCCACATACAATCTATAAGGGAAAGAACCATATAGGTTACCTACAGTCTATATTTGAAAAACCATTATTTAATAGTCCATTTATTAAACATTTTATGGTATTAAACCATCTTAAGAGTTGTCCAAGTAAATTTCCACCATTTACTTTCATAGGAAAACAAAATATAAGACATTTTTAACACATTTAATGATATAAAACTATTATATATAAGAAGATTCATATATGTAAATGTATTTTAGGATATTAAAATAAGAAAAAAAATTGGTTACCAAATGTGGCCAGTAAAATGCATGTATGGACCCACACTCTCATTCTATACCGAACTAAGAGAGAAAAGCCAATGATTCACTAACATTGAAAAAAACTGTACTAATCAAGGTGGGAATCCTACAACTATAAATGTGAATGAAGTATCAACAATATAATATATATAAACATAGACATTCCTTTATAATCAGGTTTTCTAATACCAATACAGTTACCATTACCAAGCCGTGACACAATTATAATCTTTCTTATACCATAACTAAAAGTAATAAAAAATAAAAAGATTCATTAATTCCATAGTATAAGGTATCACCACCCCAAGTCAATGATTTGCCCCTAGACTAGAGAGACACAACAAACCTCACGTGCACCTTCTCATATTTTAGAGACTTCCAATATTGAGTATGATATCATACCTTAGGTAAACTATACCCTCGTGTCCATAGATAAAAAATTGTAAAATTATGGGATATATAATACATCACAGGATAACATACATTCAAGTTCCAACTGAAAAACATAACCAATTAAATATAAAAAAAATCCAAAATATAATAAATGGAAAAAAATTCATCAGTAATATATAGTAGATAAAAAAGTAATGAAATGGGAATAAAAAATCATAACTCAAAAGAGTCCCAAACCCTATCTAGATAATAATCCCCCAAATTTGTTTTATCTTTCAGTCACGGATATGTAATTGGTTTCTATCCCTTATCTCAGCGAAGAGCCATGATGTATTTTCATACACCAAATAGTATCTTAAGAAGTGTGTGAGTATGACACAAAAGGCTACCCCAAGTTCAATTCATAAGTAATAAAGTCTCAAATAATTACTGAATGTGAGGGTTCACCACATAAAAAATTTAAATAACTTGCATAATAAAGAAATAAAAAATCGTAACCATGGCATCATGGAGAAACATAATGTCTAACCCACCCCTTTTTTCAAATTATTGATGTTTTAAGCATGTCACAGGGACCACTGCAACCCAATCCACTGGTCATATAAATTAATATACTCAACCATAGTACGAAATAGAAACTGAGGGTAATATAAGCATCCCAAGAGACAAATATCCAACCATGGTATTTCTTGACCTTGAGATTAACCATAAATTCATGAATCTAATAGAGGTGGGTTCACCCTAGGTTTAACTCTAATCTCACATATAAAACCATTTTTCATTTTCAACCCAATATTAGCATTATGTTACAATATTTATATAATACCACATTAAAATTTAAATATTAATGAGTATAATTATGATTTAAATTTCAAATATAATTTCCAACATCGAATTTCCAAAAAAATCAAATTTATCCAGTTTATTTAGAAAATCACATTACACATTTAATACTATTATGTTGTTAAAAAATATTATTATGTGCATATTGGTTTCCATTTTCTTCCAATCTCAATATCCAAAAATTGACACTTACAAAATCTGAATTCCCAATTACTTCTTCAACATAAAATGAATATGACAAATAATGGTCTATCATGGGCATACCCTGTTTCTATTATTAAGAAAAACAAATTTATATGATTTATATATTTACATGGAATTGTCTTCAAAATTAGAATAAAAATTTAGGTTATTTATAGTGACTCGCTAATGTAATATCACAAAATAAATCATGAAAAAAAAATTTGGCTATAAGGAGAACATAGGGACCCCCTACTGTAGGTCTTTGAATATTTACATGGTTGATATTTAAGTTTTATTTAATTTCTAATGGAATATATTAAAGGAGTATAAAATTACAATAAAAGTTATACATGATAGATTAAACAGTATTGATATCATTGAGAAAAAAGTATAATGGAAATTGAGAGAAGATAGAGTTGTCTAATTACCACTTGGATAAGATGAAACCCTTTTGATATCACAAAACAATGATGCTGGTTGTATTTTTCCCATTGAAGAAATGAGAGGAGAGGTATAATTGAAAATGTTAAAATTAGTGTATTTTGATTGATAAACATTAGTGAGGGGATAAAAGTATTAGTGGAAACGATCAAAATAATCCCACTAAGCAACACAACTAGGACCCATGGGCTGGATAGTGGTTCTCACCAATGAGAAGGAGGGAATCTAGTGGAACCTCTATCCTATAGGTTGACTATTTTCGAATCAAAATATTATAGAAAGCTATTTGATATCACTATAGCCTCTAGGATATATGCCTTATCCTTCACCCAGGCCTCTAAAAACACTATAGACCACTTAAACCCCCTTATAAATTAATTTAAAGAAATAATTAAAGGTGTTTTGACATTATTTAATGAAATATGATCTTCACCTAATATTATGTGTTTTAAAATGTTGTTTAACATTATACAATATAGAAAAATGTTTCATAAATTTTAATTTCATATCACTATATCCATTATATGTGGTTTTTTTATAGATATATCATATGAACAAATTTATATGGACATTCTTTGTTATTCATCTAGTGTAGGAAAACTTGAAGTGAATAAAGGGGTCTCATCATTGGGATGAATTGGATGTTATATTAATATCGGTGATAGATGTTAGAATAGAAGAATCAGGTTCCATCCATATTCTATAAGGGGGAAAATCAATCCTATAATATTTATTATTTATTATGGGCATTTATACCATATGTTAACTAAAATTTAATTATTTGGTCATATAATATAACTATAACCATTAAATCCTGAAGGTTTGAAGAATCAACCCATGTGTATATAAAGAGGTTCCCTGGGGGAGATGAATTTTTAGAAATGATTCAAAGATTAATATCTACCTGATGAATTACCATATATAGACCCAACTCATACCTAGGATATGAGACAATTTAAGTAACATTTCTCAAATACATACTCGTATATCTATAGTAATGTATCTTTCATGAATGACATGAAATTCATATAAATATGTACATAATTATTTTTAGGATTCTTCTTTGTATAAGGGATTCATGTGAGGGGGTGAAAAAAGGGCCTCACCTTAGTATAGAGTCACACAATTGGGATGTAATTTTCTTCTTGGTAAATCATTTTTGTGACTATGATAAAATACATGAGAATCACTACATATCTTAAAGTAATAGCAATCACACCACATATTGTAATTGAAATGAATTTTTTTAAATAAATACCAATCATATATAGTAAGATGAATATTTTATTTCATTTATTCTTTATATGAATATTTGGCATAGCCACAAGCAAGAGATTAAAGCCTTTTAACCTATCATGAGCTAACATGAATCAATCCATGCATAGTTCTTGAAAGATCTCATATATATATCAAGATCATGTATAGTGGTGAGGTAATTTATACATTCAAGAATAATTAAATAATGATGCAATAATCCTATATTTATTTTGATTTTTTATAAATTAATTCATCTATTTTATTTAAGATACTCTATGAATTTAAATTTTTAGCAGGGTGGACCAAATTTTATTCCCCATATTTAATAATATAATATTTTAAGAATAATAAATAGAGTTTCCAAAAAATACCTCTAGGAACATTTGAGTCATAATGTTTTGAGAAAAAAAATTAAATTTAATTATTTCTTGTAACTATACAAAGGCAAATATTGCGTTTTTTAATATATACCACAAGATTTGGTGTTTTTTGTATTAGAATTTTCCTTAAACTCTCATGTTATACGACTAGGATGATGGAACTATAAAGTTATATCTCTTATATATTTGACCAACATCATAAATTTTATTTAAATATTAGAATTTTATATAAAAAGATTTAACTTTTCCATTATTTTTGAAGTTATGAATATTATTAAGTAACTTATAAAAATATATGGGTGAATTAATGTCACAACCCGCCCTCGAGGCCCATGCCGTGACTACCCCAAGCCCGCCTCCCATAGGCCAGGGGCTGGCGACTAGCACCAATGCGTAAATCTCAGAAAAAGGGGAAGGCATTGCCTTCCAAAAGTAAACAAGCACCACAGAGTAAGCAAGCGGAAAAGTAAACACTAAGTAAAAACTGTAACAAGCTGTGCTGAAAGTAAAAGGGGCTGGAAATACAAGCCCAGTTGTAAAGTACAACAAAAAGGGGAAAATAGCAACTGAAAAGAAAATCCACAGCGCTGAGCCGTCCTCTGAAAGTACCACCTGAAGGGTGGGTACAGATAGCCTCCCCTACTCCTCGGGTCCACCTGACCGCTCCGAGTACGTCCCGCCCAGTGGTCCACCTCCAGGTACAGTCCTGCTCCGCAAGCCTCCACCACAATCAGCGTTGTTCGTCGTCTGCAACCAACACAACAAAGTGGGGGCATAGCCCGTGTAGGGGTGAGTATAAGCTACTCAGTAGGGACCCCGAGACCCCCGAAGGTCTCCCAAAATCCACAAAGGATAAACCACAAAGGAAAGATACAATCACGAAGTAACAACCGAAACTACTTAGGTATATTCCATTACATATACCTAAGTCATCATTTCCAATAGGCTCCATCCTCCGAGCCCAAGTACAACCCAGTCCACACAGGAAAGTATAAGTATTCCACATAGGAAAGAAAAACGTAATCCACACAGGATAACTCCACACAATCCACACAGGAAAGAAAACAGGATTCAGGTCACACAGGATACTTCTTCGTATGGCGTTAGAGATGATCAGATGTAACCACTGATTCATCTAAGCCGTCGGACCCACAAAGGATCTGTAGGTACTAACCCTTGCAAAGACCCACATAGGATCGATCATGAAGTTGGACCCAAATATTTTGGGAAACTCCTTCTCCATCAAGTACAGTGGTTATGCTGCTACAACCAAGTGCTTCCCTCTTACCTTGGACTGCTGTAGTTCTCCACCTATCGGGTACTGTGGGCCTGCTGCTACAACCAAGCACTCCTCCGTCGTGGGTCTGCCGCTACAACCAAGCGCTCCCCTGTGCCGCTATAACCAAGGGCACCTCTGTCGTGGGTCTGCCGCTACAACCAAGCGCATCTCTGTGCCGCTACAACCAAGCGCACCTCTATCTTGGGTCTTCCGCTACAACCAAGTGCTCCCTTGTGCCGCTACAACCAAGTGCACCTCTGTCGTGGGTCTCCCGCTACAACCAAGCGCTCCCTTCTGCCGCTACAACCAAGCGCACCTCTATCGTTCGATCAGCAGTCTTCAAGTCTCAACCGGCTCTAGGGTTTCCACACACAGCATGCTCGTTCCGAGAGGGTCTGCTCCATGAGCTAAGAGGTCGATGCATCAACTGACATGTAGTCCGGAGTTGATGTATCCCAAGATGTATAGTACTGGGAACTGTACAGTCGTCGTCGTCGAAGTCACAGCCAGCACTAGGGTTCCCGAACACAGCAAGCTCGATCGGGAGGGTCCGCTCCATGAGCCGAGAGGCTGATAAATCAACTGACACAAAGTCCGAGGTTGATGTATTCAAAAGTTCCGTATGGCCAACCGGAACTCAACGTCGCAGACGGCGCGTCAATCGGATGCCCGGTCTGAGAGTTATTGCATTTTTCGTCCCAGGGGCCCGGTTGGTTTTTAAGGAAAAACAAACCCGAACGTACTCCACCTGCGTCCAAACCTCAGGCGGGATATGCCAAAAGAACCGTCTCACTTAGAGGAATTCAACAAAGTCTACAGCACGTCAATCGGAGGTCCGGAGCTCAAGGTATGAGCGTTTCCAATCCGAGGGCCCAGTTGGTTTCTTGTACGAACCAACCCGGCCGAACCCAAAGTAATCTGAAACCTTGAGTGCGATATACCAAAACAACCGTATCGGTCCAAGTATCACGTTGCCTCTGACGGTGCGTCGTTCGGAGCCTCGTAGCTCAAGTTACGGGCAAGAGACCGAAAACGGTCTGAAGAAGGGGGGTCTGGGCCAGTGCCGACCAGGCCCGACCCCCCCTGGGTCGGCCGAACCGGGTCGACCCGACCCATCTGAACCCGGTCCGGTCTGGCCAGGGTGCGGTCCGGCCGGTCGGACCGGCCTGGATCGGCTCGGCTGAGCGGCCGAGCGCGGCAGCCGCGGGGCGCCGCCCCAGCGGGGTGAGGAAGTCGCGGCCCTCGAGGGGCTGCGCTGGATCGGCGGACGTGGCTTCAGCCGCGGCGGCCCGGTCCGGCGGTGCGTCGTGGCGCCGCCAGAGACTTCTGCGGGCCACCGGAGTTTCTCTGGTTGTCCTTTTTCCTCCCCGCCTGCGCCGCTTCTCCTCCCAGGACTCATTCTTCACTGCGGAATCATCAAATCGCCTTTAAGTCATGTTTTTCCATCGCCTGCCAAATCTGCACAACAACGATGAACGGAGAAGGGTTGTCGAGACATGTTCGTTTGGGCCGCACCCTCCGCGTTAGACGGTATCAATCGGAAGGATAAACAACACGTCAAACAACAATTTTAATAATTTAAAATTGTCCTTGTGAAACCAGTTCTTTAATTTAAAAGAAACGTTCACAGGAATATAAATTATTTCCCAATAACCCCTACCTCGGTTTAGGAATGGTGTTCGTCAACGACCCGCGGAAGACGAGCGTCGCGGAGGTCGGGCGTCGCGGGGAAACAACGTCGACGTCGCGAAGCGAGGATTCTAAGTCGTTGACGGCAATTTCGTCGCGGAAAACTGTCGCAGAAGAGATGACACGGAAGAAGAACGTCGTGTCACAGATACGGCATCGCGGAAGAACCGTGTTCTTCGGCGGAGAAGTTCTTCGTTGAAGAACGGTGTTCTTCGTGTTCTTCGTCGAGGAAGAAGGCGTTCCTTAGCTTTTCCTCCAAAAAGCTCTCAATCAACCCAACACCAAACCCTAATAAAATATGTTCTTAAACTTATTTTATTAACACAACAAAGCATTTGAAATTCAATTGTTTGAATTTCAAAAACATACATGTAACTCACCAAATTAATTACAACATGTTGTCAAATATTATTGAAGGTGAGTTAATTGGGAGTTAGGAATGTGAGGGGTTAAGAGGGGTTAGGGAGTTTTGGAAAAATTGAAAAGGTGGGGGGTTCATGTGGGCCCCACCCTTTTAATTATCCACACATGGGAAGTTGGGTGGATGTAGGCCCCACCACCAACTTCCCATGGGAGAAATTAACCACTTTGGAAAATAATTAAAATTGATTCAACAATTTTATTTACTTTTTAATTAAACCCCATTAATTAACTTCTTCTCCTGCACCAACGCGACTACGGTAAAGGTTCCCTTAAGCGATTACCGGTGTTGCGAGTTCATCGGTGCCATAGGATTTCAATTCCGAGCACCGGTTCAAAAGATAGGAAAACATGCTCATTCGTTCACTGAACGTACCCGAGCCAAACTTCGGAAATTGATTCCGGGCACTCCGGGCCTCGGAATCAGGTGTCGTCAGAAATTGCACTCTTGTAAAATTCCAAAGAAAATTAAGAAAAAATTTCCCTTCAATTTTATGGTTATTTAAATTACTGCAACCTCAGGTAATTATGTCCCCGTAAAGATACATCAAAACTAGGGAAACAAATGAGGGTACGGAGCACGCATCTGAGCCTCCCGCTCCCAAGTGATCTACTGGAGGTTCCCGTGCTGCCATCTGATATGCACTAGAGGAATCGACTGTCCATGTAGGACCAATTCCTGTCGATCCTCGATCTCCATCAGATCCTCCGTAAAAGTCGCCCCATCGTCAACGTCAAGCTTTCCATGGTCAATGATGTGCATCGGGTCGTGCACGTATCTCCTCAGGTGAGATACGTGGAAGACATCGTGCACCCGGTGCAAGTGAGGTCGTAGAGTCAGACAATAAGCCACATCTCCAATCCTGATGAGGACTTGGAATGGTCCGATGAAGTGTGGAGATAACTTGCCGCCTCAGCCAAATCTCCATAATCCACGTCCAGTTGAGACCCACAAGAAGATGTGGTCGCCATCCTCTAACTCTAGTGTCCTCCGCCTCCTGTCGGTAAAAGACTCCTGTTGGCTCTGAGCTGTCCTCATCCGCTCCTGGATGACCTGGACCTTCTATGTCGTGGCCTGGACCATCTCTGGTCCCACAAAAGCTGCTAAGATTTCTTCTTTGCCGATAAGATAAATCTGGTCTCATCCCTTGGATGATCCACTTCCTTTGCCTAATATAGTCAATCCCAAAATGGATGTTACTAATCCATACCAAGGATGAAGTCGTAAGGCCTCGACGCTTCTACCAAGAGATCCAACCGTTACTCTCGCCTCCAAGGGTTGAGTCACATTGTCGGCATCAGTGTGTGGTAACTGGGTCTCCTTCAGTAGATGTCTCACAAGTGAGGGTCAAGTAAACAGTCTAAACTGGAACCTCTTAGTAACAACATAAAAGAGGACAGGAATGAAAACATCACAAGGTAAGTGTCATTTACTATTGCAGCTCATAATACAAAGACACTACACAACAGCAATAAGGAACTAGAAGTACAAAGGACGTATCCACTAGTTCCGCTCCTGTCCATCTGCTTCTGGAGCTCCATGATCGTAGGCCTCATCTGCCAGAATTTGAGCTCTCCCATGTTCTCCTGTCCCCTGCGGTCGGGGTGGACCTCCTGGTGGTGGTGGTGGCAACACCCCGAAGTGTCGTCCACTTCCAACTCCACGACCAGCTCCCCTGCCACGGTCGCCTGCTCCTTGAGGCCCGCCCTGATAGAACCTCTACCTCTGCATGGGGGGTCCTTCGTACATCTGCTGGTCATCTGTATGGTGGGTCGGACATTCACGAGCCTTGTTACCAATCCCACCGTAGGAGTAACACTGCCCTCTCATGGTAAGTCGTTGTCCACCCCGAGTGCCTCGCACAAATGATCCAGAGTCATGCTATCGACCACCTGCAGGTCTTGTCCTCTTGGACCCCTACGTCATCTGTCTACTGCCCGCTGCAGAAGACTCTGCCGCATGCCGGCAAGCGGTGGGTCCTGCTGCTGGAGACTGCTCAACAAGGAAACTCTCCACTAAGAGAGTTCGTTCCAACACCCCTGCCTGAGTCAGAATGTTGAGGGAGATCAACAAAGCCCTGATCTCGTGCCTCAGTCACTGCTCAAAGGTCCAGGCCCGGAAGAACGGGTCCTGTACCATATCTGTGGAGTAGTGCGAGAGATCAGTAAATCTCGCCAAGTACTGGGCCACTGTCATGCTTCCCTACCGCAGCTATACTAGCTTCTGAATGCGCACCACACGGAGGGTGGCCAGGACGAACTCTGAGCGGAAGAGGCTCTCGAAGTCCGTCTAGAGAGGAGATGCCTCGTCGTGCACTTGGAGCATCAAGCTCCACCATCGGCCCGCTGCTGCGTGCAGGAGGCTCACTGCAAGGACCACCATAAGATCTGCTGGTGTCCTCACTAATCTAAAAACTCGTACGACCACCTCCAGCCAGTCCTCAGCTGCCTGGGGGTCCGTCTCCCCACAAAACCTGGGTGGTCGCTAGCGCTGGAACTCATGTAGAGCTCCAAGGAGACATGCATCGTCCGCGGCTGGTGCTGGAAGTATCGGGGGCTCGGCTGGTAGAGCTACCGCCGGTGCCAAAGATGACAAAAGGCCATGCACCGAGGCCTCGTCGCTCGGTGGGTTGTCATCACGCTCGACTCTCGGAACCCTAGATGGCTGCCGTCGTGGAGCCATCCTGAAAGGAAACAGGTGCGCCACAGTCAGAACAGTATACTTGGTGAGCTGATACAAAGTAATCACAAAGAAAACTTGAAACACACACGTAATCAATGTTTTCATGCATTAAGTCAGAAATCAGATGTCAGGGTTCTGGTGTACGGATACGTCGGCCGTCGCACCAACACTGGACTCCCTGGACTGATAACCACACTCAATACGCTAAACACTATTGCTTCACATAGAAAAGATCATAGTTCGTGGTAGAACCGAACTCCTCTGATACCAATTTGTCACGACCCGCCCTCGGGGCCCGTGTCGTGACTACCCCAATCCCGCCTCCCATAGGCCAAGGGCTGGTGACTAGCACCAAGACGTAAATCCCGGAAAAAGGGGAAGGCATTCCCTTTGAAAACTAAACAAGCACCACAGAGTAAGAAAGCGGAAAAGTAAACACTAAGTAAAAACTGTAACAAGCTGTGCTGAAAGTAAAAGGGGCCGGAAATACAAGCCCAACTGTAAAGTACAACTGAAAGGGGAAAACGGAAACTGAAAAGAAAATCCACAATGTCGATCCGTCCTCTGGAAGTCCCACCTGAAGGGTGGGTACAAATAGCCTCCACTGCTCCTCGGGTCCACCTGACCGCTCCGAGTACGTCCCGCCTAGTGGTCCACCTCCAGGTACCGTCCTGCTCCACAAGCCTCCACCACAATCAGCGTTGTCTGTCGTCTGCAACCAACACAATGAAGTGCGGGCATAGCCCGTGCAGGGGTGAGTATAAGCTACTCAGTAGGGACCCCGAGACCCCCGAAGGTCTCCCAAAATCCACAAAGGATAAAGCACAAAGGAAAGATACAATCACGAAGTAACAACCGACACTGCTTAGGTATATGCCCATACATATACCTAAGTCATCATTTCCAATACGCTCCAAACTCCGAGCCCAAGTACAACCCAGTCCACACAGCAAAGTATACGTATTCCACACAGGAAAGCAAAATGTAATCCACACAGGATAACTCAACACAATCCACACAGCAAAGCAAACATGATTCAGCTCAGACAGGATACTTCTTCGTATGACGTTAGAGATGATCATATGTGACCACTGATTCATCTAAGCCGTCGGACCCACAAAGGATCTGTAGGTACTAACCCTCGCAAAGACCCACATATGATCGATCATGAAGTTAGACCCAAAGATTTTGGGAAACTCCTTCTCCATCAAGTACATAGGTTATGCCTCTACAACCAAGCGCTTCCCTCTTACCTTGGACTGTTGTAGTTCTCCACCTATCGGGTACTGTGGGCCTGCTGCTACAACCAAGCGCTCCTCCGTCGTGGGTCTGCCGCTACAACCAAGCGCACCCCTATGCCTCTACAACCAAGCACACCTCTGTTGTGGGTCTGCCTCTACAACCAAGCGCACCGATGTGCCGCTACAACCAAGCGCACCTCTATCGTGGGTCTGCCGCTACAACAAATCCCTCCCTTGTGCCGCTACAACCAAGCGCACCTCTGTCGTTCGATCAGCAGTCGTCAACTCTCAACCGGCTCTAGGGTTTCCGCACACAGCATTCTCGTTCTGGGAGGGTCCGCTCAACAAGCTAAGAGGTTGATGGATCTACTGAAATGTAGTCCGGAGTTGATGTATCCCAAGATGTACCGTAGTGGTCACTGTACAGTCGTCGTCATCGAAGTCGCAGCCAGCACTAGGGTTCCCGCACACAGCAAGCTCGTTCGGGAGGGTCCGCTCCATGAGCCGAGAGGCTGATACATCAACTGACACAAAGTCCGAGGTTGATGTATCCAAAAGTTCCGTATCTCCAACAGGAACTCAACGTCGCAGACGACACGTCAATCGGACGCCCGGTCTGAGAGTTATTGGTTTTTTCGTCGCAGGGGCCCGATTGGTTTTTAATGAAAATCCAACCCGACCGTACTCCACCTGCGTCCAAACCTTGGGCGGGGTATGAAAAAAGATACGCCTCACATAGAGGAATTCAACAAAGTCGACGGCACGTCAATCGGACGTCCGGAGCTCAAGATATGATCGTTTCCGCTCCGAGGGCCCGGTTTGTTTCGTGTACGAACCAACCCAGCCGAACCCAAAGTAATCCTAAACCTAGAGTACGATATAATGAAACGATTGTCTCGATCCAAGGATCATGTTTCTACTAACGGTGCATCGTTCGGAGGCTCGTAGATCATGTTAGGGGAAAGAGACCGAAAACGGTCCGAAGACGGGGGGTCCGGGCCCGGGCCGACCCGGGCCGACCCCCCCCTGGGTCGGCCGAACCGGATCGACCCAACCCGGTCCAGTCCGGCCAGGGTGCGGCCTAGTCGGTCGGACCGGCCTGTCTCGGCTCGGCCGAGCGGTCGGGTGCGGCAGCCGCGGGACGCCGCCCCCGCGGGTTGAGGAAGCCGCTGCCCTCGAGGGGTCGCGCTGGATCGACGGACGCGGCTTCGGCCGCATCCCGTGCGGGCGAGCCAGACCCGCGCGGCCGCGGGTTTGCTGGCCACCGCCGCCGCGGCTTCAGCCGCGGTGGCCCTGTCCGGCGGCGCACCGGGGTGTCGCCGCCACCGGCTGCCGGCGACCCGCGCCGCCGGAGACTTCCGTGGGCCAACGGAGTTGCTCCGGTGGTCCGTTTTCCTTCCCGTCCGCGCCGCTTCTTCTCCCGGGACCCGTTCTTCACTAAGGAATCATCAAATCTCCCTTGTGTCATGTTTTTCCATCGCCCTCCAAATCAACTCAACAAAGATGAACGGAGGAGGGTTGTCGGGCCGTGTTTGTTTGGCCCGCACCCTCCGCGTTAGACGGTATCAATCGTAAGAATAAACAACACGTCAAACAACAATTATAATAAATTAAAATTGTCCTTATGAAACCAGTTCTTTAATTTAAAAGAAACGTTCATGGGAATATAAATTATTTCACAAAAACCCCTACCTCGGTTCAGGAACGGTGTTCGTCAACGACCCGCGGAAGACGAGCGTCGCGGAGGTCGGGCGTCGCGAGGAAAGAACGTCGACGTCGCGAAGCGAGGATTCGAAGTCATTGACGGTTATTTCGTCGCGGAAAACCGTCGTAGAAGAGACGACATGGAAGAAGAACATCGCATCGCGGATATGGCGTCGCGGAAGAACCATGTTCTTCGGCGGAGAATTTCTTCGTTGAAGAACAGTGTTCTTCGTGTTCTTCGTCGAGGAAGAAGGTGTTCCTTTGATTTTCCTCCAAAAAGCTCTCAATCAACCCAACACCAACCCCTCAAAAAATAAGTTCTAAACTTATTTTATTAACACAACAAAGCATTTAAAATTCAATTGTTTAAATTTCAGAAACTTACATGTAACTCACCAAATTAATTACAACAAGTTGTCAAATATTAATGAAGGTGAGTTAATTGGGAGTTAGGAATGTGAGGGGTTAAGAGGGGTTAGGGAGTTAGGGAAAAATTGAAAAGGTGGGGGTTCGTGTGGGACCCACCCTTTTAATTATCCACACATGGGAAGTTGGGTGGATGTGGGCCCCACCACCAACTTCCCATGGGCTAAATTAACCACTTTGGAAAAGAATTAAAATTGATTCATCAATTTTATTTACTTTTTAATTAAACCCCGTTAATTAACTTCTTCCCCCGCACAAACACACCTACGGTAAAGGTTCCCTTAAGCGATTACCGGCATTGCAAGTTCATCGGTGCCATCAGATCTCAATTCCGAGCACCGGTTCAAAAGATTGGAAAACCCGCTCGTTCGTTCACTGAACATACCCGAGCCAAACTTTGGAACTTGATTCTGGGCACTCCGGGCCTCGGAATCAGCTGCCGTCAGAAACCGCGCTCTTGTAAAATTCCAAAGAAAATTAAGAAAGAATTTCCCTTCAATTTTACGGGTCTTTACAATTAATTAGTTAAAATTTAATTATAATTAAATATAAGAACCACCTGAATATATAGTAAATCTTTTCATAAAGAATTATTTTCCTGGTTTTAAAAAAGTTTTTTATTAATAAATTAATTAAATTAATATTAGAAAATTTTACTAATATAATATATATTATATATATGAAATAACATATTTATAACACTAATCAAACATATTTTAAAGGTATAAGATTGGAAAAAAATATGCTTAAAAATTGTATTTTTCTAAAAAGACAATTTTTTCTCCTTTTAATGGAAAACCAATTTTAAATCCTAATTTTAACCTTTCATATATTATATTTAAAAAATTATATTATTTATTTTTAATTAAATTTTAAATTTTAATTCTGTTCAACTTTTGGTATTTTTCTGAAAAGTTTCATTTTTTTAGGAATATTTATAAAAAAATCATTTTAATTACAACCAACTTTTTCATCAAAATAAATTATAGTTTTATATTATATATTTAATTTTTTTAAAATTATAATTATATTAATTTGTGATCATTTATTCTAATTTATTTCATTTTATTTATTTTAACTTTAAAAGTTTATATGAAAATACTTCAATCTTTTAAATTTTTTCATTTTAAAAATATGTTTTCCCGTTCTACCAACCAGATTCATTTAAAATTAATTTCTGAAAATTCCATGTTTTTAAATATTAAATATGGATTAAATGATTTTAATTAGGGGTAAAAAATTATATAAATATTTTTATTTTTATTTTTGGCATTTAAATAGTAAATTAAGTATTATTTTAATTATTATGGTTAAGGGTAAATACGGTAATTATGGGTAAAAATAATAATTTAAAAACTACACAGTTACATTAAAACCTAACAAAATATCATTGTATTATTGTTTTTAGATTAAAATAATCCTTTTCAAAATATAAAGCATTTCTAATCCACTAGGATGAGAGTATTGCATTTATATTATTATATTCAAAGAAAAGTAAATTTTGTTTCACTGTTGTTTTTAAAAAGTAATATTTTATTAATATGTTCTAACATATGGGATGTACTATACTATAAATAGTTTTTTGGAATATAAAATGTCTATAATTATCATTTTACATTTTTTCTAATTTTTAGAGAATATATAATTATACTAAAGGCTTTCAAAACGATGATGTAATAATTGTTTCATTATGGGAAATATTAAAATTGTGATATTAAAAATATTCAAATGAATATATTTTGAGATTATTAATGTAAAACAAAAAAATTGATTATTTTAACAATATATTGGTCATTTATAAGTATTGTTTCAAATTTATCTTGTCTCTATCATAATTTAAAAATTCATAAAATGAATACTGTCAAAATTGACATTATTGATATTTTAAAATAAATCATATTTTATTAAATGATATAAAATTTAAAAGAATATAAATTCATAAAAACTATTTTTATAGGTCTTATAATGTCATAAATCACTCATTTATTGGACTTTTTTAAAATTAGAGTAATTATATTAAACAATTAAGTGTTAAATATATGATTTCATATTAAGAGTATAAACGGTTAACTGTGTGATAGATCAAAAATAAAATGGTAATAATGTGACATAAACATGATTAACTATTTTTGAGAGTATTTGGACATATACTCATACTATATTATTAATTTACAACTTTGTAGGATTTTAAAATTTCAAATTAATTTATATTAATTTATTATTAAGATAGTTTCCAAAAGTGGCCCCAACCTCAATTATAAATGGGTACATCACCCTTACCTAATTCACACCACATTGAGCCTTCTACATTGACTGAAACCTTTCCATTTCTCTTAATAATATTCATTGGAAAGTGATAGAGGTAATTTAATTCCAGAAATAAAAAATATATATCCCTTAAAATGATATTGAAAGGAATTCCATCAAAGATTTTGTTATTTCTTAACAAACTCCTTCAAGTTCATTTTTTCTTATAAATCATCCTTTAAGTTAGTTTTTTATTATACAGTTAAAAAATAAATTAAAATATATTTTTATATGTTATTATTATTATGGTACAATCATATTCCATTATTTATTAATCGTGCTAAAAATGCAAACATCGTGTTTTCATGCATACAACATACCGTCTCCACGCCATGGTGTAATCTACTTTTCATCACCACTTTAATTTTAAGGGTATAATTATTGATATAATGGGTATATAGGATAATTTTTAGATGATATTTATTATTTATAAATTATTATACCATCCACTTCCTTACTCTTTCACCAATAAGGGGATGATACAGCTGCTCGTGCACATGTATGGCCTACCATCTCCACAACGCGATTTGATTCATATTACATGTTCAACATTCAAGAAATGATATAAAATGTATATATTGATTATATATGATATTTATATCATTAATATTATTCTTCATATATTTTATCTATATCATATGTAAAATAACTAAATCATTCATGACAAAACATGCATAGGAAAATGAAGTAGTTAACACTGGAAACAAGTATAATAATGAAATGTTTTGTTAAACATGTCTTAAAATAATAATAATATCATATATGATATCATAAATATTAATACTAATATTAATAATATAATAACATTCTTAAAACCATTATACATTAGGTTACATCATGTTCAACTAAATGACGCTTAAGGTAATGGATCGTTGTCTAAATATTATTTCTATGGGACACATCCCTTATAGAATACATATTTCTTTTATGTGGTGTATATACCACTAATGAATGTATTTTTTGTGTGATATTCTGAATATTATGGTATTTTTGTATCCATATATATTTTTTATCTTTCATGGGAATGTGATTCTAACGATTATAAAGTGATATATATTTATTTTACAATCTCATCATTATCCAAGACTATTTTTGATTTAATATTCACTGGGTAATATTTCTATACCATGTTAGTGTTTTATATAAAATGTTTTAAATTTATTAATCTATTCTCCAAATATTTATTAATGTCATTATTAACCCATTTTCACTTTGTTATAAATTTTTTTAAAATGTATCTTTCACTAAATTTTTAAAATATGGCACATTATGACTTTTATTTCAATAGTAAAATGAATGTTTTTCCTAAGTTATACAAAATGAATGGAATTTTCTAAATTTATAACATCCTAATTTTATTATTCTTGCTTTAGAGATTTACAAGGTTCATTTTGAATAAAATAATTTCCTTTATAAATTTGTTTCTGTTTAAATAAATAATTACAAAGTCGTACGGGATATCATTTTAATTTCATTTCTTTGAGGAAAATTGTGATTTTATGCAAAAATATTCATTTATATAGTGTATATAATTATTTTTAAAATTTTATATCATGAATGTATATATTTTCATAATATTATAATTTTTATTTAATTGGATTAGTTCAAAGGAATTATGATCCAAATGTTTCATTGTTTTATGGGAAACATTGGAATGTTTATAGATTATTTTCTATTGAGAATGTTTAAATGAAATTTCAAAAGTATTTTAGTTCATCAAAACCCCCTTTTGTTTCCTATCCTCCACTGGGGTGTTATTGATAAATTATTTATTCTACATTAAATTCAGTTATTTGATCAGAAATAATAATTACTAAATCTATTTCTTGATATGAGGATTGATTTTTATGAGCATTAATGGTGGGTCTTATACAATATATATCCCCTCAATGCATTGAAATGTTCTCATTACAAAAATTAATTTGGACCAATTAAATTGGCTTCTTCCTATTTATTTAATTCGTCTATTGAATTATTTTGATGGTATAAGTTTTCATGAGCCTCATACATAATTTCCAATAATTATTCACATCCATCATAAGTATTTCTGTTATTATTATTATTATACATGATTCATTTCATTGAAAAAATTGGTGGTTTCAATACATTCTCATTTTATTGATTAAATGGAATGTGTTTCAATTATCTATTATTCCATTTTGGTTATAAATTATCCAGTTTACTATGTGGAATGAGATCTTAGTTATTTTACTTTATGTTGAATTACTCCCATTAAAACATTATTTCTTCCATTGTACATACCCTTATTGAGGATTTTATCTCATACTTATGGTTTTTACTATCCACATGTTATGAAATGAAATACTTTGAATGTGTTTTAAGGATGATGATATTTTACTTTTGTTATTCTTTTTTTTCCAAAGTATAATGGGTATCATGTATGTCATACAATTCGCCAAAATTGTTATATTGTTTGGTCCTTTAGGATTTTTTCCTATTAAACATTCTAATGTAATAATTAATTCATTGTCTCTCAGATTCTCTTGTTGGGGCCTTACAATTTGTATTAGCAGATCTTTAGTATCAAGAAACTAAATTTAGAAAACATGGATTAGTGAACTTGACCCAAAGATTGGATTTGAGAATAAGTATAGAATAATATCTTAGAAATTTTTTATGGTATATATTATGTGGGTCTTACAGAAATAAATTCATGTATTGATACTAAAATTGGATATAGTTATGGAAGAAATATATATAATGTATAAAAATATGATAAGGTGTTTTAGGATCGACTCAATGTAACCTAGTACATAATGTAGGCCCTTACTAGCCAACTAGTTTGGTACTCTCATGGGATATGCATTGAATCATTCACATTATCTCTATAATAATTTACCAAGTATTTGAGAGTGAATATATCCCCAATGAAACCATGCTTATGATTATTATGCTATCTACACATAATATTTTTAATTTATTTTAAGTATTTCACTAGTTTTAAGATAATATATTACGTTTTAAAATGATATGTTCTAATATATAGTATTTCATTATTTATAAGTGATTCTTATAAAGATGATTTATATTAATACTTATGGAAAATTTTGAGATTATACTAAAATTGAAACCAATAAAAATGGTTTTGGAATGGGGAAAATTATTACTATAATAGAGAATCATAATAATGTTATATAAAATAACCTTTCTTAAATATATCAACTTGTTCCACAATGATATTATACAATGTTGGATTGTATTATGAAATAGTGGCCCCCATCCTTTACTGTGACTACTAACCTAATTGTTGTTGTGAAGTGTATGAAGTCTTTAGATAATATATTTATGATATTTGGGTGTTGTTTAATGAAAATGGTTACACAAATAATGTCTTCTCTCAATAGATATGTGGATAAATGGTGTTCATTGATGCATAATACTAGGGAGGCAGAAGAAATATAATTCCTTCAATAAATATCTTTTAAGGATACATTCTTCAATAAATACATACCTCATGATTAATAGACATAATATGAAGAAAAATTTCATTAGTTTAAATCAAAATGAAGGATTATGTGGTACAGGGTATGAAGATACCTTTACCGGGTCAGAATGCTATGCTTATGATTACATATGAAACATGGAATGTAAGATTTATCATTTAATTAAAGGATTTAAGCAGTGTATCCAAAGGTTCTCAAGGTCTCAAAACTTTTCTTCATACTATGAAATAGTTTTCTGTACTATCAAAATAGAGAAATAATTTTCTATATCATATTGCTTCAAAGGGAAACAATATATGAAGCGAAAAGAATAGAAAATAATAGAATAAAAAAATAACGGACCGATAGATTTTCCAGCATGTGATAACTATTGATTGAATCAGTGTGGGAAATTTTTGAAAGTATAAGGCCCCGACTTTAAACCTTACTTAATATTAAATTAAATGAATAATTCACATTGAGGATATTTTTAGGTTTAGTGTTTTAGAGAATTAGGACATAACTATTAAGTCTCAAAAGATTACAAAGTAGACACTTCTACTAAGTTTCCATAGAATAAAAACTCTTAAAAAGAAACCTGTCTAGTTCCATGTTTTATATAGCATGACTTTCCCTTGATCCCATCCTTGACCCTATTCAACATTATGTCCTGTGAAAAACATTTCAAAAAAACTTGGGGTAAGCATAAAAATCTTAGTAAGGGATACACAAAGAATGAAAACTGTTAGTTTATCAAAACAACAAGTAAACCATGTATACTTTATCAAAGTAATACTTTTCACCAAAATGAAGTAGTAAAAACTCTTCACTGAATAAAAGATCATTACATACCCTTTTGTAACCAAAATATTACCATAAAACCCATATAAGGATCACATAACATATAAAGGTAACTTGGGACATAAACATACTTATATGGAATAACCATACGGTTGACTTCCACACATATCACTTAATGGAATAGCCATACGGCCAACTTCGATAACCAATGCATTGTATGTTATAACGTATCCACCCGTCCTGGTATTCACGGCACCACCCATCATATTGTTTATCACGTAACCACCCATCAAATGTCCAAGTACCATTATAAATTCATAATACATAAAACAAATATAATGGAAAGAAAACATTTCCACACTTTGATCACAATATATCACATAAATATATTGACCTAAAAAATCCATTATAAAGACCATTTTCAATACCAAAATACACAAAAGAGTATATGGTATTTAAAACATTACGACTTGTTGAGGAAGCCAAAGACCAAATAATACTCGCTGCGGCGGAAAAGGTTGTTGTCACCGTGTACGTTAAAAGAAACATTCCTTTTTGTCGTTTATAAAAACACTTCATATAAAAAGATTCCCTTTGAATAAAATTAAAAGTCAAAGGGGTTTATACACCATATAAAAGAAAGATGTGTATAAAATAAAATATGCCTCAATGAAAGGAGATTGAGACAAAGTCCCTTACAAATATTATTTTTAAACAAAATAGATCTATTATGTGTATTCACTATAATTACACATAAAGAAAGTACAAATACAAGATAGGACATAATAATATCAAGAAATACTTTGAATGTAGGATATTAACCCAAAGAACGAAAATTTGGTTAAGAAGTTCCCTTACCTCGTGTCCGACTTGACTCGATCATTCTTTAATGTCCTTTAAAACGGGTAACTCTTTTTGATTTGAGCTCAAAGGCTTCCTTGGTAAGACTTCTAGCCAAATTGAGGCTTCTAAGAGTTATATTGGGATGTGGAGAGACAAAATGTGTAGGGGATGGCCGAGCCAAAGGCTTTGGAAGTGTGGGTAAGGTAGTAGATGTGGGGGCCTTTTATAAGAGGAGAGGAGGGGCACTCTTGGAAAGTAAAGAAATGTTACGTTATTTTAAAATGATTTTCTGATTTAAAAGGTCCCACATTGATATAATTCCAGTATAAGGTGATAAGGGTTCGAAATATACCCATACAATAGGTTTTTGAAAAGTGTAGGTCTTATATTTTACATTATCATTTCATTTTATTTAAATCGTTAAATAATGAGGTAATCGTTGCATCATCATGGTGTCATAAATAATTTAATTTATATAATTTCTAAAAATTATAATAAAAATATCATGATTTATGAAATCTTTTGAGCATTCTAATTAATATTTATAGTCAAAAATATGACTTGTATAACCCCACTTTAAAAATTGTTTAGTAAAACAACTCATGTTTGTGAAATTTTTTTTAACTTTAAATATAAATGTATTAATGTCATTTTCCTACCAAAGTGGCTCAATGGGGTCCCGAAGTTGACCCATGGATTGTATTGGTCGTTCATGACACATAAAATAAGGGTAGGACATGTGTCTAGGTTCAAATTATTAAAATATTAATTTTACCTTAAACTACAGAATTACCTCTAATCGCGATTAAGAACTTAAAAGTTAGTATTCACCAAAAAATTATTTTATTCCCATTGAACCCCATTTTACTTCTTAATGACAACCATTTATGTAGGATTTTTGAAATTCAAAACACAGAGGTGGTAAAATTTCATTTAAATGAAAAATAAGTTTTTTTAAGCACCACTTAGTGGTTTCACTATTCATCAAAAATTGAAGTTTTTCAGAAAAATACAAAAACTTCACCCTAAGCTATATTTGATATTCCAAATTCAAAAATGAAGCATATTTTAAAAAATTCAAATCATATAAGTTTCATTAATTAATTTAATAATTAATTCCTCCTGTTAGAGAAAATAACGTGTTTTTATGAAACAATAAGTATAAAAAGATTTACTCTAGTTTAAGTCCAATTTCAAAGTGAAATTAATTACAACGACAACTATTGGATTAAATTGTAAAAATATATTCTAATTTAACTATAAAACCAATTCAAAAATAATCTAATCATATAAATAAATTATATTAAAAAGATATTTTGAATTAAAATACAAAATCATTCACTATTCATTAAAAAATGAACTTTACCAGAAAAATACAAAAAAAATTACATAAAGTAAATTTTGATGTCTCGATTATAAATAAGAGTTTTATTTGGTCCAATAGAATGTATAAAAGTGACCAAAACTATATTTAATGATGGTTCACCATCAAAAGGCGATAAGTGAACTTTTAGTGAAAATTAGGGTATATATGCCTAAAATTGAATTCTTTCCGTATTTTAAGCCATTATCTTTTATTGGATAAATTTAAAAAATTTTAAAAAAATTATATAATCATATTTTAGTTATTTCTATCCATTATTGCCAATACAACGACTATGTGTTAACTACCATATAAAATAATACTATTCTATTACTTGTGTGCAACGTAAGATTTCAATGAAACTCATTATTCCGTATCGGGTACGCTATTGAACATTGCAACCCCTTTAAAGTAAAATTAATATTTAATTCGTAAATATTAAAAAATATGAAAATGCTTGATTCTTTATTTACCTAGGATATTATAGAGAGGATTAGGAGTATTTCATATGTTGGGAGAGAATGATCACAAGGATAAATAATTAAAAATGGAAGAATGAAATTGTTTCTATTTACAGTAAAAATTGAAGGATATGGGACCCTATCAAAAAACAATCCCCATTCATCAAGGATATATACCTTAGAAAAATATAAGGGATAAAGGTAAATAATTTTTTATTGACTCAACCTAATTGGAATGATTAATGTGATTCCCTCTTTGGATCAAATAAATATATTGTAAAATTATTTTATTGATGATGGTATCATCATATGAATAATGAATTATATTAGGATTATATAGTAAAACCTTTTCATAATGGACTTGAGATTGTATGATTAATAATAACAAGAAAATTTATCAAGTAAAAAGATAATTTTTTTGAAAACATATGATTAAGGGAAAGATAAATGTTAATATTTTCTTGATTATTAGCTAATTATGTTGAATAAAGAGATTATGGTTACGGATAAAGTGAATTAGATACTAATAAATGCAATGGAAATGATTCTAAGTTGTTGGAACATGTTATTTTGGAAGGGTTAAAAATTTATGAAATTGTTTAATTTGTTATTTGGTTGTGGTTTTATAGGTTAATGTATTAATTCACCATATGATACATCCTGTTCTAAGAGGTGTAGTGAAAATAATTAATGGAAGAACCATATTATATAATTATTTAAAAAAATGTATTTTTTATTATTATAGAACAAATTTATTTTCCAACTCTAAGGAATAAAATTTAAGAAACATTTTCTATTATAAAAACATGTTATGATATAAATGACCTTTATTAACACATCATGTTTATGATTTGTGGTCAATAACATTCTCATTAACATGTTCTCAATCACTCTCCATCATAACATGATGGTTATATTTCTCTTCGATATACAAATTTTAACTATGTTTCTCCTATATAAAATCTGAGTCTTCTGTTAACCATCACGTTTCATTTTCCTTATTTTTAAGATTATGTGTTATTAACCCTATTTATAGTGTGGTTTTTTGAAAACAAATGTTTATTTTAAAATATCAAGTCCTAGAATACCAAAATAAAGTTTAAATTATAATGACGAAATTTAATTAATGTGGGTAGAATTTAACACCCCAAGATAATACAATATTTTCATTTTTGAATAAATTTAAAAATATTTTATCTTTCTTTATATGCTACACTATGATAACCTTACTCTACACACAATAATGATTTTTCTTGTTTTACATGAAAGGCTATGTTTTATTGAACAACACTATATTTTTAGAACATTATTATTCAATATAATACGATATAAAATAACATTTAATTTGGAGGATATGAATATTATTAAATAACTTGAAAAAATATATTGTTTAATTATTTTTGTAAAAATTAATTATAAATGAATATAGAATCCAAATGAAAATATAGTAAATGCTTTTAGAAAAAACTATGTTTATTCTTCCAGTGGAATTTTTTCTTAATAAACTAAATTAATCATTCTAATTAAATCTCATTAATGGAATATATATTATATATTATGTAAAATATTTTTCACTCTCATACAATAGATTATATATATATATGTTAAGAATAAATCTGTTTTTATTCTAAACAATTGTATTTTAAAAAAACATTTTTTCACCCTTTAATAGAGAATCTATATTAAATAAATTTTCTGAAAATATTATTTTTTTTAGTCGATAAAATATAAATTTTATTTTAAATAGAATCATTAAAATTTACCTTGGATCAATTTTTTCTATTTTTTCTGATTACTTTCTTCTTTGGATGAATAGTGATAAAATATTGCGTTTTAATTAGAAATAGATTTTTTAGATAAATAATTAATGGAGTTAAATTATAATTTGTAAATTTTTTAAATTATAATTATATTAATTTTTATTATTAAATCCAATTTAGATTGTTGGAATCAATTTTGTAATGAATTTGTAGACAAAAACATTTCAATATTTTGAATTTTTTCATATTAAGAACTCATTTTCGTATTATATGAATAGGATTAATTTCAATTAATTAATAATAATTATGATTTTTTTTTAAAATGGATTAAATGTTTTTAATAATTTTGTCCAAATTAATTAAATATTTTTATTTTTAATTTTGTTCATATGAATAGTAAATTTAGTAAAAATATTATTACCACGATTAAGAGTAAATCTGGTAATTAAGGGGAAAAATATAATAGAGACAATGAAATTATGTTAAAATTTTTATAATATCATTATTATACGATATTTATAAAACAATCATATTTTGTCTAAAATTATATTCTTTTGTATACCACTTTGATGAGTCTTTGACATTTATAATATTATATTTAACGAAAAGTTAATTTTGTCACACTTTTGATTTTAATAATTTAAATATTATTAAAATGTTATTATATATATTATTTATTTAACTATTAATAGTATTTTCAATGTAAAATTTTTATAGTTATCATGATAATTGTTTTTTAATTTTAGAAGAATAAATAATTCAATTAAAGTCGTGAATAATATTGTTGTATTAATTATTTAATTAAACGAAACTTAAAATAATTGATATTAAAAATACAAAAATAATATAATTCTAGATGATTAAATTTATACAATATTTTTTTGATAAATTGGACAAATTAGTGGTATTTTTGAACAATTATTTTGAATTTAAACACATTTTATGAAAATTTTTTATTTTTTGTAACAAATAGTGGCAATATTGTCATCATTGATATTTTAGAAAAATTATTTTATTAAATTATATAAAATTTCTAAAAACCTCAATTTTATCCAAATGATTGGGATATGTATTATAATATCAATAATGACTCATTTATTGGTATTTTAGAATTTTATTGTAACTATATTAACCCTCAATGTGAAAATTATATGATGTCACGGTAAGAGATAAATGGTTGATTCAGGGATAATGATAAATGATCAGTGTAATAGACTAATTAAATCTTGTATAAAAATTACTATTTTAGAGTATTTTTTACACATACTAACATTTATAGTTACAACACACTTTTAATCCTTTTTGAAATTGAAATTTATTTATATTAATTTAATATTTTGATTTATTTCAAATGTTACCCTCGCATGAATAATAAATTGGCACATCCTCCCTCAATTATTAAAACAAAATTGAGAAAAATAGTTTGATAAAACAATGACCAATTACCTTCCTAAAATACTTATCAAAGTTATAGTGCTCCTGGTATTCCAAAAATTTCCACTCTAGATCCATTAAAAAGATATCTAATGGAAGTCCACTAAAGAAGATGTATCTGTTTTACCAACTCATTCAAGTTCAATTATTCTTCAAAATACTATTAATCAGGTTTTCTCATACAAATTTAATGTATCAAGTGTCATATTTAAACTGAAATTTTAATATTAGTATGGAAAAACCATATTTCTTGATTAATCTATCATATGAAAAATGAAAACATTGCACAGGCGTACGTACAACTTACTGTCTTAATATCGTGTAATAATCTATATTTAATCATTACATTACATTAAAGGGTATAATTATAGATAAAATTGGTATATATTTTAATTATTACATGAATATTATTATTTATAAATTAATATACCATCCACTTTATTACTCTTTCCCCATTAAGGGAATGATATCATCACTCGTGCATACGTATGAACTACCTTCTCCACGACATAATGTGATTCTTTTTCCATGCTAAAAATTTAATAATGTCTCTAAAAATGTAATTAATGATTATGTATTAGTTTTATAACATTAATTTAATTAATAGTATTTTTATTTATATCCTATTCAAAATAACATATGTATTCATGAGAAAACAATCGTAGAAAAATGAACGAGTTAACTCCCGAAATAATGGTAATGTCAAAATGTTATCAACAAACAGGAGATAAAATAATATAATAAGATCATATATGAGATAATAATATGAATAATTTTTTAAAATAATTAAATAAAATTCATAAAAACCTTATATATGTGGTTAGAGGTTGTTCAAATTAATAAATCATAGGGTAATGGATTATTGTCTCACATTAATTTCTGTGGGAAACAAGCCCAATATACTACTTGTTTCTCTTGTGTGGTGTATATACCACCCATGAATGTTTATTATTAGTATTTCTATGAATATTATAGTATTTTAATATATATATATATATATATATATATATATTTGATGGTCATATGATTATACTGATTATAAAGTGATCTGTATTTATATCACAATGTCATCGTTATCGGGGATTGTTTGTGTTTAAGTCTATAAAGGGGAATATTTACCCTCCATGTTAGTGTTTTATAAAAATATTTTTAAAGTATTTTTTAATATTTTACAATTTTTTAATTAATATTTAATAAGTTTGTTGTTATACAATGTTATATAATTGGAATATACCTATCATTTTCAAAAATAAGGCACTTTATGACTTTTCTATCTATAATAATAATAATGTTTTTTAATGTGTACAGAATAAATGGAATTTTCTTCCATCAAGTCTCCCAAATTTTTAACCCCTTAAAAATTTACATATTTCATTGGAATTAAAATATTTTTTTTATAAATGTGTTTCCATGTAAATAAATTATTATAACTTGGTTAGAGATTTCAACTCACTTTCATTTCACTGAGTCATACTGTGATGCCATGAGGCCAGTTTCCTTTTTATTGGGTATATACTAAATATTGACATGTTATATTAGGAATATCAATATTATCATGATATTATAGGTTTCATTTAATTTTATTTATTCATGGGAATTACCATTCAAATGTTTGAAAGATATGTGGGACCCTTTGTAATGTTTAAAGATTATTTTACATAAGAATTTTTAATGATATTTAAATAGTATTTCAATTCATCAACAACCCTAAAATTTACTTAACCTCTACTAGGTAGTTATAGATAAAATATTTTTTCCTTATTCCATATAGATATTTTATAAGGTATATTGATTATTATATTGATTACTTGACATAAGGAATTCTTTGGACAGGTAATGACAGGTGGGGCCTGAACATTATATAACCCATCAATGTATTGATATATTATCTTAAGATAAATAAGTTTTCCAAATTAAATGGGTTTCTACCTATTATTTTAAACCATCTTGTGAATATGTTTTAAGGTATATATTTTTAAGGCCCTCAAAAATTATGTACAAAATTTAATCATTTCTATCATATACATTTTAGTTATTATTAATATTATGCATTAGATTTTTTATTTGAATGATCTATGGATTTATTTATTCTCATTTTATTTATTAAATTTATAGTGTTTTAGTTATCTACTATTACTTGTTGGTTATACTTATACATTTATTTAAATTTCATGTTTTCTTCATTATTTAACATTACATGCTTTTTTGTTTTCAGTAATTCTTTATTTATTCCATTTTATTCAACCATAGTGAGATTTTGAGCTCACCCTTATTATATTTTCTTTTCAAAGGTTATAATGAGGAATCCCTTGAAATATTTTCATGGATGAATAGATTTACTTTTTTATGCATTATTTTATCATCATAATGTATTATGTGTATCATGAATGTACCATGGTTCCCCTAAACTACTAAATTATTTGGTCCATATGGATTTATTTCCTTATATACAAACCAATGTAATAAATAATGCACCATCTCTAGGCTTATAGGGTTATAACATTACACCCATACCATGTTGTTTTAAATCATATGGTTAGGAACGATAAATTACTTTTCAATGTAATATAGGTAATAATTGTAGACATATATAAAGGTTATATAAACAACTTATTTTTAAAACATGGATTCATAGTTGACCTGATGAACTCATAATCCATTATTCCAAATAAATAATCACTTTTTTTCAATCATGTCAATGTATGGAAAAATGTTTTTCCAATATTTTTTTACATGGTGGCATCTTATCCATTATCATTGAATATTTAAGAACAAATACTAGTTATACTTATAGGAAGGAATAGAGGTTATCATTTATTATTGAATGATCAAGAATCATGGTTTTGATACACTTCTAAATTTTGGAATGTTCCTAATTGTTTATTATGAAGTAGATTCATATAATTAATTCATTTTTGATACATCTCATCTTCAGAAAAATTCCCAAAGATAGAGATTCAGAGTGAAGATAGTTGGAAACTAATAGTTAATATATAATCTATACCATATATATGTGAATATGGTGTCAATTTACATACAGTAAAAAATTAATTATCACAATCTCACAAGTAATTTTATATTATTTAAACCTAGGATTTATTGACATTATAGACTATCTTGTTGAATATATTTTATAGAGTCATAATGGAAGCTTAAATCATTCCATTTTCTACTTCATGATAGTGGGATGAGTTGTTCAATTGAATGATATTTTGTTGACGTAGCCTTTTCAATCCAGAAAATAAATATTTGGTCCCATTTTACATGAGTATTATGTGAGGGAAACCATAAATTGTGATGATATTTTACTTTAGGAAGTTTATCATATTTTGCATCCCAAATAATTTTATGGGTATATCCCCATTACACTTAAAAAAGATTATTTCAAAGTAATGGTGTATTTGAAATTCTATGTTGTTTTAAGGTACATGGCCCTATGAAATATATTCTTATAATAGAAAATGACCATTATTATGTAGTTGTATATGAAAATATATGTTTTTATTTATTCAATTTTTATGAATTTTTAAATAGGGATGTTCTTTTGTGAATTACACGTAATCTTGCATCACTGATGACCAATGGTATCTGATAATTTTGATCTCGTGGGAAATATTGGTCCATAATCAATTATAATTATGGATTTATATGTGGAATTCCTTTAAAAATTTGAGGGAATATCTAAATTTAATTCATATAAGGTGTATTTCTTTAATGATCCATCTATAAAAAACATTCAATGTGTTAAGTCCATTTTATATTATGAATATTATAGCCTGATATTAAATATACAATTTTTTTATTAATACAATAGTAGAATTACTCTTTAGAAACAGTTCAATGTGAATTTCATCCGTCGAATGGTGTTGTTATTTGGTGATGATATGGGATCACAATGTATAGGGGTGGTGTTGTTCTCTTTGATCTCATTCATGTCATTATCGATGACTGGGGACATGGCCCTATGGTGTATCATACTGATGACTATGTAATTCTAGACTACATCTTCCATGGTAGTGCCAAAATTATCCAGTGAATCTGTATTAGGGTTTTATGAATGTGGGATACGATATAGTATTGGAAGAGAGGGTAATTATTCTATCAACACTCATGGGTAATCATGTGTGGGATTTGGTTCTTACTTCTTATTTGCATATTCTTCATTACTTTTCATAATTACTAACTTATTATACACATTATATTAAATTTGGAAATTGGAATCAATTGTTATAATCCCAATACTATAATGATATCATGATATAATACATTATTATTGGTTTTATATTCTAACAATGGGATGATGATGGTGTTGTTGTAATGATGACGGTGACACGCGTTTCCCAGTGGCAGTGTGATTTACGGGATTTGTTGATGATGTGATGGATCCTGTGGAAACACTATTGTCTTTTGGATTTTGAATTTTTTTATGGTTTGAATAATGAAAGTGGCGGGCGTAATATGTGTGGTTTCTACTTTTCCCTCAAAGTTTCTATTTATGAAAATAAAAAAATGATTTTGAAAAAAAACAATGGAATGTAATGAGGTAAATCAAACTTTTTTGAAGAGATAAAGATGACACACCAACCTAATTAGTTGAGTATTAGTTGTTCCTTCTTTTTACTTTGATTAATACTATAATTGACATCAAAATATATCTCCCATATTTAGGGAGGTTCAAGAATGGACAATACATATTCAACAAGAAATCATATATCCACTAGGGTGCCTTCCAAGGAAGGATGTGTCGCCATAATGTCTTCAATTTCTAGCCCATTCACATTCATCTATAAAATAAAATAAATATAAAACATCTAAAGTATAAACACCCATGAATATAGACATTGAAATAATTTGGTACAATTGAGGCTATATTCGAGTAGTTCAAAAAAAGAGACTAAATGGACCTCATGGTTCTATAGATAGGTTATCAATTTCTATACAATGAAAATCATTGGATGAAAAAAAATTTATGTCTAAATATCGAGTCTCAATTTCAATAATAGTAATAAAAGTTTAGTAAATAAAATTTTCCAATATATAAATTCTATTTTATGTCATAAATCCACAAATTGTTCACAGAAATGTCTCTATAAATAAAATGAGTATATTTCCATTGACTTTCAGACTAAACTATAATGGTATTGAGAGGTATTGGTTGACATTGTAAAAAGATTATTGATTATATTAATCCCATTGATAGGTAACAGTCTAATTCATGAGCATAGTAAAGGGTATGGATATACCATCATGGTTCTCTATAAATGTTATATTATATTAGATGCATCATTGAATCCCTCTTAACTATATGACATTTAGAAGTGGTAAAATATTAAGAAATATCCTAGTTTTATTAGGGTACACCTCAATACTACAATGTTTTACAATGATGGGGGTAATTTTCTCAATGTTTACCTAAATTTGAATTTTAGGGGGTTAATATTCAATTCATTCAACCTCATTTTGTTGAAAATTATCTCAGTATCGATAATATTATCATATGAATATGGGTATTTAAAAGAAATATCATAAAAATAACATTCGATGATGTTTCTCATAAATGGAATGAGTATATTTTGCATGTAAAATTGATATGTAGTTCCATTATTCCTCAAGGAAAATGTCATTACATGGTAGAAATTTGATCCACAGGGTTTCTTGAATGTAATGGTATCCTCATCATTGGGGTCCATCAAGATCTGATTATAATTACACTGTCCATCTATAAAGAATATGGCATGAAATAAAGTTATTTCATTGATCAAAATATTTATTATCATGAAATGGAATAATAATTTTATAAAATAGTGATTTGGATCCCTAAAGTCAATGAAAACGTGTAAATATGAAATCCTTTTTTATGATAATGATGATGGGATGATTTTATTAGTTATTAAAAAATAAAAATAATGTAGTATTTAACAAAATTAGAAACTTCACCTTAATCATTAGAATCATGAGTCTGATGTATTATATTAGATAACTACTTATAACCATGGTGATACTCCATAAAACCAAAATTATGTATAGAAAAATCAAGATCATTTCCAAGAATATTTTTTTAAATTTCTATTCACATATTTGGGAATGAAAATAGGTAATTGTTTCTTCTAAAAGTTTATAATTTTCTATCTCTCAACGTTTCCATTGGTAGTAGTGTATGATCATGGACACTCTGCCAATCCCCCCTCCTTTTTCATGATGTGGGGGAGGGGATTCCATCCCAATCTTTATGGATTCCCATATTCATAATTTTACCCCCTCACTAACCCCTACATACTCACCAGATTTCCAAATATCAATTTTCTCCAAAACATTCAACCATGTAATGATGGTGTCCCCTAAATTTCTATTTCCTTACTGGAATTCCAAAAATCTTCTTCTCTAAATTTATCTCTATTTATGGTTCTCATCAATAAGAGATATCCCACGATGAATTTATTCAACAAGTTTTCCTTTGATTCAGGGGTTTTATGAGTTTCAGATATTATAGGGATTCATGACTAGAATCTATTTTTGATTTTTTAGAGTGAATAAATGAAAATATAATATTATTATTATTCTCTTAATTCTTTCTAAAACTTCAAATTTCAATATTTTGTTATTTTATGAGCTCTATCTCAAAATATATACTAAACTAGAACCTATTTTGATTAATCTTCCAATATTACCTTTACCATTTCCAAATTTAGGGATTCTAAGGTCTATTGCTAACATGGTTTGATACTTCTTGTTTTTATATCAACATTCCCATGTTTTTCCTCTTCTTTTTTGTCCTTGTATCTATATAGAATTCGATTACTATACTAATCGAATGGAATCTATTTCCATTAATAATTAAAGGGAATCATTTTTTGATGCAGCAATAATGCTATGAATTGTGGAAGGATTTTTTTTCATTTTTTAATTTCCTCGGTTACACTCAATATTTATTCCATCATGGGGTGAAAGATGATCCACATGTGTTCCTCTGAGTTTTTATCTCATATAATGTAGCTAAACATAATTTTGAACCTATTTTGAAGTGAGAGGATCCACAACAACCACAAATAAGTGTAAAAGACATCATTTCTAGTCTGATCCATGACCTGTAAGGACTGAAGATGATTTCATAGGGTATGGGAGAGGAGGATATGTTGTATATTACCATTATTTCAAAATATTATTAGATAGTTTTCTTCAGACATTGGTGTAAATTTCAGAATCATTATGTTCATCCTAACTCTATCGTTGGCATGAGAAACTTTGGAATGTTAGGATTAAGCTGTCCTTAATATCCACATATTAGAATTCCCAATATATTTTATGAGCCTCACTTGTAAATAAATATATGTTAGTATATTCTCAAACAAAATTATATTATGGGTACAATACCTTATCTTATATATGAGGTTTCTATGTTATAGGCTCCCCTTCTTTAATTATTCCCCTATATCGTTTTAACTCTTTGAATGAAACTATGGAGGGTGATCACATTTCGGAAGGGTGTATAACTATCATTCCAAAATGAATAAAAGAGTATGAAATTTCAATGTCCAAATATTTAATGAATTCATGTTTTAAATATTCGTACTCTCATCCAAATCTAGATACGGGTTTTGATCATCGCCTGACTATGGTCGTTGGGTCAGGTTTGAGGAATTGGAAAAAGGAACCTATGAATTATGATATTGTCCAAGATATAAAGGGAAAGATAATTGTTATTACCTATATAATTTACCAAGACCTATGAAAACAAGATCTTATTGTAATATAAAGTTTATAGTGGTTTAGGATGGAATTATTATATTTGATCTTTACACAAGAGTTATCTTGGATCTCGATTTTCAATAGGAGAAAATGTCACCACCATGTGACGTGGTTAAGGAAACTTAAGAAAACAAGAAAAATGATCCTTATCTAATTTTGGAATTCTTTTGGGTGTTATTAAGGATGTAGGTATTAATGAAGATGAAAATTCTATTACATTAGATCTTCACTATCACTCTATGTAAAATATGTTGTTGGAGTCCTTTTTGATAAACATTTCACCGAAGAATGGCCCTAAATGTTATGAAATAATTATTCATGTAGACCCCAAAATTGAGTAACTTTATTTGATAAATAATCATATTATTGGTTATTTGTGTGGATCCACTAGGTTATAATTAGTTTGGAGGAGTATATTATGACCTGGGACAAGATAGCCTACAATATTTAGAATTTCATCAAGGTTGATTCAGAAACAAAGGTATACATCAAAGAATAGAGCCTATATAATTCGATATACTAAAAATTTATTAATTATTTATAGAATTTATTACAATATCATACATCATTTATAATTTTAAATTTTCTACAAATTTTTTGAGTTTCGAATCACCCCTATAAATTCCATTTAAAATAAAAAAAATTCTTCATTTAGTTAGTCTGGTGACATCACAATTCTACTTCAAGAAAGGAATATAAGTATCGTTTTTATTGAGAAGATATGGAAAAACTAATTAAGGTAAATCAAAATTATTACATAGAATGAATATTCATCTATGAGATCTTCCACTTCTTAATCCTCATCCTCATATTCCTTTATTTCATTAGAAGTGGTGAAGATGGGATTTTCATGGAATCTTAGGTAGATATAATGGTATTTACATATTACACGAAAAAGGAGGATCATTCTCTTGACTCATTACCTTATAATGAATGGTGATTTTTATTAGGGGAATTATGGTAAATCTTGCATTCCTCTATTTTGTCAGTGGGGAAAAAATAGTTTCCAAAATCTTGAAATCTCATAGATGAAAAAGGGGAATATCAAAATTTGTTGGGTGATGTATGGGAATTATCTAATCCATGTGGGGATGTGATTATATTAATGGATAGGAAAGAAAATGTGTAATAATTCCCATTTTGATGATTATCCTTATAACTAAGATCACACCAATGTTCTATATAACATTTCTTGGTTGATATGACAAACATTATGAGGACATGTGAAAACATGAAAGATCCCTATTCCTTACTTCTTTTATTATTATTTATTTATACTTTTTATATTTTTCATGATTTAATATTATAGGGATGTTTTTTTTAGGATATCATTTTCATATAGATGTTATGGTACAAGAATAATCAGCATAGCTAGTATGAAATTCCTTCTCTCTAGAAAAGTTTTATATTTAGGGGGAACATTAGCATAAAAATAATATTATAGAAATGATGTTAACATATTGGTTCTCTTATAAATTAATTATATTACTCAATTAATTTTTATATACTCAGGAATTTACTTGATTAAATTTATCTAAAATATTCAATCTTCATTGATTTTATATAACTGGTTAATAAGAATTATATCTAGACCATTCAAGGAATTTTTTCAAATTACACAATCTATCACTGTCTATTGTACCTCTATTTGATAAAATTAGGAGTAAATGTATGTAGATTCATGATATTCAAAAGGGTTTCCATCACAAAGTACCACTCTATAATGTTCATCAAGAGAGTACTTAGGACATTAGTGGTATGATGAATGCACTTCCACATGGAAATGTATCCATAGTCTTCCTAATATATAGTTGAAATTCATTTATTTATTAATAACTATAAACTTCATCTTAGAGAAAAGTTATCCAAATTTTTTTGGTCATTATTTGTCCTGTAGTCCTTTGCTAAACCCTGTTAATATTATTGGATGGATAAAGTAGATGGAGACAAGTTGTATTCATTGTAACCTAATCTACAAATGGATTAGAATAGAATGATATTGATAACTAAACTTCTACCAATGGGATTATAAAAAATTTAATAGTATACTAGATTTAAAATATGTAAAAGGTCTAATACTACTCATTATAGATGTCTGCCTATAATTATTTATAATGATAATGATATCACAAAACTAAAAATGAAAAGTTTCTATATGACATAATTCCACAGTAATGACCATATCATTAATTTCCGGATATCTTGAAAGATCTTCACCAGGATATTATTGAATATCCTTTTAAATGTGAAGGTTAACCATTATTGAATTATTAGTAGTAAAATGGATAGTTGTATCCTGATGTTATACTTTTCAGATAGTTGTATACATTTACCAACATAATGGTGCTCATTTTTAAGAGGTTTGGATGTTTAGGAAATCTAGGAAGATGGATGCCTTCCCTAATCAAAACATGAGGTAATATATATCAAAAATGGCTTCGTATCGGTTGACCATCACTTATCTTGACCTTTACTTAGAAAATTATTAAATTACGATCTGTGTTCTTATTCAATTTGGATTAAATGATATTTCGATGATTCACGAGTATATTCGTTCTCTAGGTAAGCCTATTAGAATGCCTATCACCAGGTTTCTACCACTTCTATGGTTCCAAAATTGATATAACCTGAGTGATTTGATCCACATTGACCAAGTATATATATGTTCCATTTTCCTTGGGAAATACATTATCCATCTCCTTCATTTTGAGAGGGAAACATAGGGTATTATTTTTCCTACTCTACAAAGAATGAATCTCCCAAGTGAATCATGTTGATAAATCTATATTTGGATTTTATATAAAAATAAGATTATATTTTTTGGGATTGTTCTAGTTGTAATATTTTGTGGGTTAGTTCTCATAATTCTATTATTGAAGGAAAGAAATCAAGAATTGCATAAACTATCTTAGGAATCATCATGGGTTTCTCCTTATGTTTTGATTCTTTTAATATTGATTATGTCAATTCTCACCAGTTCGACAAACATGGTTCTGATGAAGTCATGTAAATTATAGAATACTAAGTGAAAATCATAAATAGATAGTTTATTTATTCCTTGATGAGATAACGTGCTTAGTTGAAAGACATTATGGTCATCAAATAATTAAATTTTTCCCCCTTTCTGGGGAATCTATTCTATTCTCATTCCTTTTTTGGAGGGAAGGAGGAAAAATCCACATTCATTAGAGACTTGAATAACATGACATGCCCATAATTTACCATATTTTTTAAGATTTAATTTATGATAATTTTCTTTATAATGGTATTCCCCACCATTATATGGAAGGGATAGTTAATTAGGGAAATCACTAATAAGGACTTGATTGAGAATCATGGGGTCAAGCTCCTACATAAAATATTACATCCTATTTTCTATGAAATACCGTGGAATATAAACATTTTAATAATAATAAAACTTACTATTTTAGTGATAAAATAGCGTTGAATAATTCTATTTTCTCATTTTTTTTGTGACAATATAGAATTTTTATTGAAATTTTAGAGAATTTACCATGGGATATTGTATAGAATTGGGATTTTGAGCTGGTTACAAGGATATATTTATCATAACATTCATTGTTTCTACATTTCCAGTTCTCTCCACTTAGATTGGATGTATTTTTTGATATATGGAATTAGCTGAACAAATAGTTCTTTACAAAATTTGTAACATTATGATGTAATCAAAAAAATAATTCAATGCAATAAAGTCAAAAACATATCACATTGATTATCGAGGACAAGTTCTATAAGATTGTCTTATTTAATTTTCATGTTCTAGGAGTATGGGAATCCAATGGATTTGGAAACAAATTCTGAGACACTCTCGTCGAGATACTTCTTGATATTTGAGAGGTCAAGGATAGTTTTTTCCTCATCATTAAAATTAATTTGTAGAGAAACTCATGAAAAAGATCCTCTAAATACATAAATAACTAAGATGGAAAGTTTCCATACTAGATAAAAACAAGTTATTCCAATGTCTATGTCAAGAATCTATTATTTTATGTCTATTTATGCTCATAATGTTTTTTCATGGGTCCAAATTGAAAACAAATCATAAATTTATACTCAGGGATCCCAATTCTATTACATATTGGAAATTTAATAAATATGATTTTGAGAAGAGGAGTAGTTTCATCCACAATGCTAGAATATGGTAGTATCATTTTTTTCAATAGTGCTCAAAATCATTCTAAAGAATCCATTCAAAAATACATAGATTTTATGCAATTTATAATTTTTATAAAAATGAGTATTTTAAAGACACTTGAACATAGGTAAAAGTTAGATGTTGTTATGGGTATTGTGTAAATTTCTTTCCCTAATATCTAGTAATGGATTAACTATGGTAAATTTCCAAACATGGTTCGATATTATTCCATAATGGATGGAACTCCTAACATATCACAACAATTGATCCCATAAAATCATGTTTGTTAAATCTTGGATGGGTAGGATGATATTTATTTTTGGTAGAGAATCGCCTCTATTTTGAGAGAGATTTAATGAATGATAAATTTTAATCTTATTAGAAATCATAGAAAGTGGGAATATATAACCAGAGTTGTTTAGTGTTGAGTCATCATAAGAACTTTACCTCTTTTTCATATTTAGAAACTCTTTCTTCTATAGTATATTTCTCAAATTGTATGGATTATTGGTGTATTTTGACCATACTCTTCCCCTTTTATGTGTTCGATGGTCCTCGATGTAATGGTTACTAAGTGTATGATGTGGGTCTTAGGGTAGGGAATTTACTCTAGTAACAAATATACACACCTTCTTCAAGTGCTTTCTTTGTCTTTATAACAAATGGTTACTTCTCCACACAAAACCTCTATATCGGAATCATAGTATGTATATCTGATGGGGTAAATTGTTATGAAATTCATATATACATATGTTATTATATGATCATTTCTTCTTTGAAAGGGTAAATATATCAGTCATTGTATCCATCAATGGTAATATTTTATTTATCCTTGGAATTTATATTCAACGTGTATCATTTTATCTTGTGGTCCATGAATGTATTTTTCTTCTCCTTTGAGTACTCCCCATAAACATTTTTATAGAGGCTAATCCTGAGGAAGACTCAAAACAACTTTTTTAAATTAGGTATATAACGATTTAGATGGGTAATGCAGTGATATAAACTATGAATTATATTAATGTAATGTTTCCGCAAGCCTGTTGAATAATTATATTTTATGGTGGGTTGTGATATATGTATCCAATACCCTGGAGGATAGGGGTGATTGGTCATAGTATCATTAAATATTGGACTCATCATGGATTTGAGTATATTTTGGGTGGAATTGGAGGTAAAAAAATCTATCATCCCCACGGGCTGAGATTATTCGAATATTTTTACTATGATGGTACCTACTGTTAATCATTGAAATTTTCAAGAATTTTTCTATGAATTTTTTAGATCCATTCCTTTTTATGACCATAGATTACTCAATTTTTAGGGACATACCTCAACTGAGTATTTTTGTTTCCTCATAAAAAAAGGTAAATAAACATTTCTAGAGGTTTCGTGTAGAATTTTTCTTATGGATCATTCATGTAGGGATAAAAAATTTCATGATTTAGAGATAATAAGACTCTATTAGGTAGGATGGCTAGAAACTCCAAATCGCGTACCTGGGAAATGTCTCGGGGCAATAAATTTTATTCTTTTCATTCTAATTTGTAACACCAAGATATTTCAAAATATAATTGTATTTTAAATAAAACCAATATGTATGATATCTTGTGATACATGTAACATCGAACTAATGGTAACCATGATACATTTTATTGAGATAAAATATTACAATTAAATATGTGCTCTAATATATTATATTTTTTTAGTCTGAAAAAATATATAGAAATTTACCAATGGAATAAAAGAAATTGTATATAAGAATACCAAATATATAAAATAATTATTCTCAAGGTTCCTAATGAAGATCCTAATCATGATTGAAATTATGGAAATATGGGGAGAAATTAAAAATATAACGAACATTTCAAGTTAATGTAAAAAAATAATATTAATAATTTTTACTAAATAATGAAATTATATATATAGAAATAGAATGTGTCCATTGGATATATTGTCATTAGTCTTGGGGTTGTTGTAAACATAAATGTTAGATATATAGGAAGTATGTATCTTTGAATCCAATTAGTATATACATGATGATAAACATAATTAATAATAAAATTCACAACAGCCATGTAATTATAAATTTATATGAAATCGGGTTAAGAATAATTAATTCTTAAAACACTTTTTCTATATAAAAATATGTGTTTGTTGACTTTTATTATTATAATCAAAAGATAAATTTCTAAATTTTTGTATTATAATTCTATATATTAAACACCATTTATGGATACATCGTATCAAAATTATACTTGGGTAAAATCTTTTGATTTTTTTATAAAGTTTATGTTTTATGTTAATAGTGAAAAATGTCATTTTTAGAAATATTATCACTTTTATGGAATTTTTATGGTTCAATAATGGATTTAAATTTTTTAAAAAATATTTTATAGACCAAATATATATTTATTAATTAATATATATCCACTAAAATCATTATATTGAAATTTGAAACCTATTTTTGACCTTTTGAAACCATAGTGACTTTTTATTCTAAAAAGAGAGAAAAATTGTATCCCTATATTTAATTAGGTAATAAAAAGGATACATTGGATGTTGAATAGTTTTAAAATTTTTATAACTCTCCATTGTTTGTCCATTAACAAATAAATTTCATCAGAATAAATCCTATACATTATTTTAGTATAAATTAAATATTATTCTTAAAAATTAATTTTCTTGAAGAAACTATATTTCGTTGTGTTTTGAAAACATATATTAAAATTATTTTTTACAAACTATATTACTAGAATATTATAAAATAGATTCCATCTTTTTGAATTAGAATAATAATGTTACATTATAAGACCCATTTAATTTTTAGTCATATTAAATAGTTACCATGGTAAAATATTTGTCACCATAGTATGCATAAAAATATTAATCAAAGGGGATAACTAAGATATTAGGAATTATTTAACAGTAAAACCAATATATATTTTTCTTGATAAGTTTATTTCAACCATATATTTTGATATATTTGAATTATTTTCTATTTTTTACGACTTTCAAGAGAAAATGAATTTATATTATTTTAATGAAAAGAGTATTTATAAGGTTTCCATACACATCACTTATATAAAAGTAACCTCCTATTCTCACTTAACAACACCACATGAGCACCATACCATACCAATAATCCCACCAAATACCCTTTAAAACACTAATAAATAAAATATATGTTCTTATATTCCCAAAGTACCCATCAACGAATCCTCAATTTATTTTTAAAAGGATACTATACAAGAAAGATGATACAAAAGACTGTTCATGAATGGTGAGATTTAAATAAAGTAGTTATCATCTAACATTTTTTATTGTATTGATATTCTATATTATAACATTGAGTAATATTTTTTCATGTATATATGACTTTATCGATGTTTTTTAACATACATTTACGAAATATAGGGGACTTAAAAAACATTATCAACTTTTATCATTCTTGGTATTTTAATTAAAAAGATAATAATTTATGAATACTTTTCTAATATAAATTTACCTTTATTTTGAAATGTTCTATATTCACCACATTATTTCATTATCATTTGGGTATATACATCACAAGAATTTATTTTATGAAACATTAATCAAATTTATGGTTATATAAAAATATATCTATGGTTATCTGTGTCATGATTATTTAATTAAAAAGTAATAAAATTTGTATAGTTTTACCTTCTACGATGAATTTTATTTAGGATTGTATGTGCTTGAATCTCCTTGGGAGGAATTAAATTAATTATAAATCTCTATTAAACCCATTTATTATCATCTCATGTTGTTATTTATATATATATATGAGGTATTTGGGGGTATAATTACACTAAAAACACACACACACACACACTAAATGCACAGGTAAGAAATGAAGGACATACCCCCCCCCCCACTAAGGTATAGCCCACCCATCAAGCCTTATATATTCTAAACATGACCTGAATAATAAATGGGTATAAAGCACATAACATGGATTGAAGACCCAAAAACTGTCCCCAAGGCCCAAAAACTATCCCCAAGGCCGACAAACTGGACTTAAGACCGAGTGTAGTGTCCCGCCTGCATCATACTGCCTGAATCAGCATGCATGTATCATATTTGTGACTTGTATGAATCATCGCCTATCTCTGTCATGTCTGTCTCAACATCTTCACGAATAAAGCCTATAGTATTCAAGTAATCATTCCATTTTCTACTACATGTGTACTCGATAAAATTAAAATAAGGCTTTTATGAAAACTGGTTTTATTTATCCTTTTCAGTTATGATTGAATCTATTTCAAATAAATGCTATTTAAAAAATTTGTATAGTTCTTTTTGAAAATATAAATGATTTTAAAGTTGTTTATCTACTCTTTTATAACATTTATTAATTATATTTTAAGTAAATAATGTTTCATTTTTCCAAATGGATAATTTTTATCTTTTTTACAATAGTTTGAAAAAATATTTGGAATTTAATGGGTCAATGGATTTTCTCACATCATATCATTTATTCAAAATTAATATTCATGTATTTTTTTCCATGATATTATAAATATAATCGAATTCCATTTTTTGAGTATTTATTTTTTAGTTGTTACCAAAGGAAAATTATATTCTTAATATTTTTTATAGAATATTCATAATGCTTTTATTAATGTATTTTCAATCTACATTAACATATTTTGATGAATATTATTCTTTACATGGTATATTCTCAAATGATTCCATGTAGTTTATTTATATAGATATAAAATGAAGATGATATTATAAGGTAGTTTTTATCAAACTCATTTCTTTCCCATGGGATACTTATGCTATGATGAAATTATAAATATTTTTAAAGTCATATTGGAAAAATATGTATAGTTTTCAATATATAATGGGTGGTAAAATAATTATATAGACCTTCAATTCATTGGGTAAATCTTGATATTTAATAATATTATATGAAATTAAATATTGAGATAACTCATTCTACTATGGGACTCTTCCAACTATGATTATGGGAGTATGTAGTGAACCCAATCCATTATGGTATTATATCAACTATAGTAGTCATGTATGTGAACCATGAATAAGTAAATGATTTTCTATGATTATTGTATCCCAAAAACTTATATATTATGATTTTTATATGCTTTCATGGTTTATGATTGACTATTGATGATTCTACACACAGATGGATCATGTTCTTTTTTGTAAAAAATCCCTATAGCATGATTCCTAATATATGGTCTATTACTTATTTAGAATTATTTTTATTATTATGGTCATGTTATTATACATGTATTATTATCATTTTCTCACTCATCATCCTCTATTGATATCCCATATATTTACCCATAATGGAAATATGAGCACACCCTTTATTATGTTTCTATTTACGTAGGTTATGATGAAAAATATTATGTATGATATATCAAGTATTGTATCATGTATTGCAATTTTAATGGGAGATGCTGAAGATATCATATGGAATAATAAAATCCATGTATAATGGAAAAACAATCAATTTTATGGGTACAACATGGGATTTTATATATAATTTTTTTAATTCCCTAAAGATAAATACCTAAAATTTTCATGGGCATATAAGTGTCTCAATATTGGTTATTGATAAAGCTTTTATGGATGGTAATATTTGGGTCCATTATAATTGGTATCACATCAAATATGTGAATAATTGTTTTAGCACCAGATATGGGTGTATGTGTATGAGTCGTTATAGTTTCTATAAAAGAAATGTTTAGATAACTTCATTGGTTAATATGAAATCATATTAGGATAATTTAAGGATTATGGATTCCATCATGGGATAATAAGGTTTTTATGGTCATAATAGAAATTGATTTTATACCATTTTTAGGTTTTTAGTGATTAAATTTGAAGGTGATTAATAAGATTATGGGTGACCATTGATGTATGGATAGAACTTTGACTTATTATGTTATTTGATATTCATCTAATACGAATGGATATTGGAATTTATGGTTTTTATGTGTTTTAGGGATAATAAATTCTTAAAAATCTTAGGGATTATTCTATTTATTGGAAAAAAATGATAAAATTTTGGTTTAAGTAATTAATTTATTTTTTTGTGTTATATTTCCCATGTCCGGATCCAGTCAAATGGAAATGTGCTATAATAGTGTAACCTTCCCAAAATGGGTTTTAACATTGTCTTCGCTTAGTGAAAAATATGTGGGACTAACTATACACATATTTATACTCTTAGGGTATGTGATTTATTGAATTCAAATACTCTCTATTAATAATTTTTAAGGATTAAAATTTGTTGTTATCGATTTTATGTTGGAGTAATGGTTTGTTTGAACAATGAGCTAATTGAATATTGTAAAATAAGTTGGGAGGTACAAAAAAAACGAAAGGAATGATGAGTAATTATATTTCAATGTGAATCATTTTTTTGGATTTATTTATATATTTATTATTGTTTAAATTTGAATAATTCAAGAAAGATTTTAAATGATTATTAAAATACATTAATTTTTTTGGAAAAGGGGAATGCTGATTTTTGGAAGAATATATGACTATATGTTATTTATTTGACCATTTCAAATTATTTTAGTCATATTTGGAAGAGATTTTAATATAATTTTACATGGAATGATTTACGTAGAACTTTGGGATTTATTTTCAATGTTATGGAGATTAATTTATTAGTTATTCAGATAATGTATAATTCATATATCAATATAAATTATATTTACTTATGGAAAACATTTTTTTGTTTACTAAATTTCAAGAGATAGATGGAATAAAATTTCATCCCTTTTATTGATCTTATTATACATTAAAATTTAATTATAGTTTTTTAATAAGGAAATATCAATCATTGCTATTTATCATTTAGAATATGAAATAAATTAGAGGTGAAAATTTAATCTTAACAATACCAATGGAAAAAGTATTTCTTATGAAATGGGAAGAAATTAAGTAATTAAATTATCTAATATTCTTTATCTCAAAGGTAACATAACACACAAACTTAAGAATGAGAAAGATAATTCAATAGAGTGTTGTCTAGTGACAATCTCAAAGCTATCATCCAATGATTTTGAAAATATATTCACATGTGTGACTCTTATAATGGTACATATATGGCTTAATGAAAAATATAATTAATAAATACTAAAATTATAGGACATATATTACTTAATATTTATCATTAAAAATATATAATTTTATTACAATGTCATGATATACACATATTTGTATGAAAAAAGTAAAATTTGAATGATTTCACTAATTTAAATGGTGGAGAGTGTACCACCCTAAGATTTCAATATATAACTATCCTTTAAATAAAACCCCTATATAAGATAACTTATGATGCATGAAATAAAATTAAGGATATGAAGATCCCATAATGATTTTATTCAGGGATTGATATGAAAAAATACATCTCAAGAAAAATTCCTCATAATGAATCATCATATTTCATTACAATATATCATCCTAGAAAAGATAATATTGAAAGATGTTTATCATTATAAATACCTCAGTGATGATGTTCTTATGGATATCATAAATTGAATTAAAATAGAAGATAAATAATAATGAATTATTGAATTCAAGGATATATTCAACCTCTAATATAAACAAAAAGATGATTTTCATGAAATTTATATTATTAGATAGAAAACAAAAACATTTAGTGGATTGGTATATTACTACAAGCCATAAATTAAACAACTAAATAAATAAAAATCAGAGTTAAAGGACAACATTGAATGAATTAAATCTAAAAAATTGGGAAACTTTTTAAAATAGATTTATAATAGGAAATTAATTGAAATTAATGCATGGATCATTAATGGATTTAATGATTATATTAAATTTTATGTCAAAATAATTAATAAAATACAAGGGAAAGTCATTATGATGTGAAAAATAATTTATTGTCAGGAAATGGAACTAGAAACTGAGATAAAATAAGGAAATTCATGTTTGTTATCCACCAAAGAAGCTAAGAAGGCACATGGGGAGTAAAAATAGAAAGTGGGTTCTTTCCCAAAATTTTAGATATATAAATATATTGGAAAATATATGTATGGGCATGATTATAATTAGAAACAAATATTGGTATATTTGAGACCAAAATAACCCATGTCAAAAATAAAGATAGATATAGGAACTCACAAAATACCCAAAGGGTCTCAATATGAGTAGTAGATACATGAAATTACACACTATGCATCTACTGTTGTTATTGTGAAAATATAGAGAATATATACCATTTTTTCAACATAAAAATTAACATTCATGACTCAAAAAAACATATTTAAATTATATGTATTTAAAATAATAATTTTTAATGGACCAATGATTATAGTAAATAATATAGTGATAAAATTATAAAATTTTCATTAGATGTGTAAACCAGTGTGCCCACGTAATCTTAGAAAAGAATATCATAGAAGATGTAATACATAATAATTGGTCTTAAAACAAACAATAAATTCACAAACATAAATTTTTATGATTTTTAAATGGAGATGGAGGCGTAACATTCTAATATACCATAAAGCAAATTCAATCAACAAAAACTGACCAAGAAGGGAAGATCTGACAAATCCCACATCATTCATGTTTCATTAAAATTAGCTAATAGGGCTAGAGTATGTATTTTGGATATTGGATGTAAGTTCTATATAATGGAATATTAGATTACTATCATTATAGTAAAGTATGATAATTATTATGTTCTTTTTTTTCTATGACAAAGGAATAAATATCATTGGATATAAGAGATCTAAGACTTTAGGAAAACATTCAAGGAATATGGCTGTGTTTCTAGTTGAAGTCCCTGATCATTTTATAAAAACATTAGGTTTTTTGTGACATTGTAAGAGAATAAAAAGATATTTTAGAAATTTTTTCCCACCTGAGCTGAAAATCCATGCATGAATTAGTTAATAATTAAGGTACCTATTACATTGCTAACCATCAATATGATCACAATTGCAAGTGGGATATTTTTCATGTGGGAAAAAATCATTTTGAATTCTTACTGGTATAAGGAGAATAATCTAATGATATTTCATGAGTTGGGATGTGTGTACAAACATATAACCATCATATATGGTTTTCTAGATATATTATGATTCATTTATTAAAGATTAAAGAGGTATGTAATGGTTGATGGTTATCTCTACCAAGTCTTAAGTATTGAAATTAATTAAATGATATTTAACATTTTAAGAGAACATTTATTAGTTAAGTATTCAAAAAATCAATATACATTAGGGATTATGATTAAATTAAAATAAATTTTAGACATAACTCTATAATAAATGGTTATGAAATTTAGTTTTATAATATGAACTCATTAATAAGATGGACTTGTTGATATGTGAAATTACATTTTGTATAATATGGCATAGAAAATTCCTATTTAAAAGATTTTCAAGAAAAATATTCACAGATATAATTTCTCAAATCAATTTAAATATTCATTAGATTATTACTATATCTAATTTAATATAATTACCACAATAAAATGTGGTATGGGAAGAACATTACATTGAAAACATGAAAATAGTCAAAATTAAATTCGTTATTTACAATAAAGTGTAGAACCTTATGTTTTCATATCATATGTATGAAAGTATTTTTCATGGATATTCATCTAAAATTAAAACAGATAAGTGATATAACAAGAGTATTATTATAATTATTGTGTGTCATTATGTAATGGTTGAGGACGATAAACAGAATTTGTGATCTAGTGGGCAGTTTTCACAATATATCGGTGAAGAACTCATAGAACATACTGATGTTGAAGTGATCTACTTAAGAAGAAATATGGGTATATATACGACTCATAAAATCCACCAATAATGATAAATCTATAGAAAATCAATTAACTACATGAAATGTAATGATTGGGTCAAAAATTAAAGAAAAAAATGTCTTTCTTGAATAGACATTCTAGTGAAATCTTCAAGAATGAAGGCTCCACTAAAAACACATTGGTTATACAATGTAAAGAAATGTGTTTAGAAGAGCCTACCAAAGATAAAAAATTATTACAACGATATGAATATGAATATTGATTAAATGTTGATGAATAACATGTGGTAAATCTTTTTGAGGATAAAAAATTGAAATTACACTTTAACCAAGAGGGTGGTTTAATATAAACTCAATAAAGTTGGAAAAGTGAGTGAGAAAATAGAATTTGGTGCATGAAAGGTATATTAAAAAATAAAATGTGTAAATTTTTATGACACATTTTACCTTTTATTTTTTGGAAACTATTAAAATTTTCTTATAAATACTATTAGAAATGGGATTAAAAGTGTAAATGAAGGATATCAAGTCAACATTCCTTAATATATTTCTAGAATATAAGTTATATGTAGATAAACTGGATTGGTTCCTTGAATATAGAGAAGTGACAATTGTGTTATAGTTATTTAAATACCTTTATTGAAAAAATAATGAAGCAGAAGATTGGTATTCAAGGATTGATTAATACTTTTTTATGTTTATATTTGAATAAGGACGTCTACATAACAACTTATACATCAAGACTGAAAATAATTATTTGTCTCCAGTTCTTTGATATGTAAATTACATAATCATCGGAGGATAAAAAAACTAAATGAATTATATTTCTGAGTAATATTAGTTGAAATTTTTATATTTATATGATTTCGTAAGATTACATTTTTCCTTGATAAAGATGTATCTCATGAAAATAAAAGAAATTTTATTACTCAATAGAAATTATGTCTAGGATGTAATCAATATATTTGGAATATAATAATCCAGGCCTCTAAAAACAAAGGTTGCATCCTGTATGATGTTTTCAAATGACTATGTTTTAATTGAGGTTATTATAAGGAAGTATATTAAAATAATAGGATGAATAATAAAGTTGAAATTGACCTAAACTGGTATTGTTTTTTCTACTTTTTAATACACATGGTATTTTAATTTTCTATAGGATAGTAAATTGATATTGGTAATGTATTTAATTTCATATATTAATAATATGATTGAGTTTGGGGTGTTCCATGATATTATCATTAAAATTTTGTTTTTAAGAAACACATATTCATATATAGAATATTCACTATACATTCATAAGTCGATGTTAGATAGTGCATTATATAATGGAGATTTTCTTCCATCTATGGTTGAAAGAAAATAAGTAATGAACCTCACTTATAATTATTTATGTTGAATATATAGTTTCTTCTTAAAATTTACTCAAAAAATATATATGGGGAAACGACTTGATAATGTTGCATTTGCGGTGTAATCCCATATTTTTATCATCTATTATAAATCATGTGTCATTAATCTTATAAAATAATATAGTTCATATTTAAAAATAATCAATCAAATTGAGATGTTATATCATTTAGATAAATAGAGCTTGATATTTAACTAGTGATATTGTACTATTTTCTAATAAAATATCAAATTATGAATATCATGAAAATTAAACTATCCAAAGATGAGTTGGAGAAGCACTGTTGTTTATCATTGAAACCATTAATATCTATCTAAATATCTAATTTAGATAAATAATCCCCACTACCAAATGATATTTTCTTTTTAAAAAAATTATGGTAAATATTGTTTTTTTAAAAAAATTCAATATAAAATCTCTTTTATGAACATTTAGATATTCTATTCTTAGCATCATTGGAAAAGAGAATAAAATTTTTCTTGTATAAAAGGGTGATTTTGTATATATAGTGTGTTTCTTTCTATTGAAAATTTGGGACGAAATAGTTTTTTCGAAGGGGGATTGTTTAAATGATTATTCAGCATGAGAGAAATATTTAGAAGTGGGGGTAAGCATATAAATCATATAATTGTTCTCATAAGAAACTTTTAATTTTTCTATTATTTCTAAAAATGATCTTGGTTTTACTACAGAAAGTTGGTGGTTAGTTAAACATTGATACACAATATGAAGGTATAAGATTTTATAGAATTTGGATGTATGGCTCTGATGTTCTCAGATTTATAGAGGGTGAATATACTTTAGTTCTTTTGAATGATTTACCATTAGAATAGTTTTTAATAAATACAAAGTGGAATATTATTATCAATAATTTCCAGTGTGAATTTTTAGCATTTCTTTTTATAATGATGGTGTTTTATTAATTTCAAATGATATGATAATGTGATTGAAGTGATTTATGGGTATAAATAAGGTTCTTATATAGTTTTTTAAGTAAAAAAAGATCATCATACAATTCTATTGGTTGTGATGGGAATGATTGTTTCTATGAAAGTAGAAAATGCGTGATTTCAAAAGCGTTATTTAGTTATATAGTTTAATTCCACAAAGAGACATTTTATGGTGACGTGAAATTAAAAATGATTCATTGGAGAATCTATAAAAATCATATTGAATACTGAAATAATCATTATAAATAGATAGATCATATAAATTGTCCTATGAAAAAGAGTATATTTCACACAACAACACCATCGGTAACATTGTAACCTAGATAACATATTTGAGCTAATTTATAGAATATGGATTAATGTGAAAGAGTGAACTACAGATTAATACTATGATTTTTAATTTAATAACCCATAATTTCCATGCATTAATATTATATATTATATGATGAATATATTTTAAATATCAACCCATTCAACACCAAAATATAAAGTATTATTGAATTTGAATGCTTTGATACATAAAAAAATAGTACATAAAAGATCTAAATCATCCCTCACTTAATTATTTATAACTAGAACCATTATTTTTTTATCATAGTTATAACCTTTCTTCCTAACCAAGTGAAAGGAATCATAAGAATGTGGGAGCTCTAATTATCAATAAGGGTAAATATAATAGATATCAATCAATGACGATAAGTTAATATATGAAAATAATTTAGGGTATAATAATATTATCATTATATACAAAACTCATACCCAACCAATCAAGGATCATTATTCACGAATTATGGGATAAGTTTTTATCTTAATAGAGGCTATAAGTCATAAGTGTGAGGAATCATAAATAATCAATCATGCTTCATTATAAAATATCATAATAATAAGAAAAAATAATGTTTCATACCCATAAGAATATAAAATCATTTCCATAGTAAATTCCCAATACAATGGTTTCCATAGTTGATTGTGTTAACTCACAATTCCATCCTTTTCTTAGTTAAGGATAAATCTCAAGACTATATTACTTGAAAAATTACCATACTAAAATAGGTTTAATCCCCAAAAAAATTCATTATTATCTCTTGATATTGACATCCTTATGCAATATTATGGAGGTTAATATAATTTTGGTCCCACCCATCAAATGATGAAAACCATACAAATGAGTATTAAAAGATCATAAAACATTCATCATGGCATTGTATCATAGATTATGGAAAGGTTACAGGTTATATAAAAATTTAATTATCGTACCATAAACCATATAGACAATGAGTTTGTATGGTAATATTGGATATTATATATAATAAATCATAAACAACATAAAATTATTTTGAAAATACAATTAAAATATCTCTATAACATTTCATGAATAAAATATCATTTTCATATTGAAATAACTTTTCAAAATCTATTAATATCTAAATATATTTGGGAATTTTTTAATAGATCCATGTAAAATATAAATGGAATATTATAATAAAATATAATTCCTGATAGTATCAAAATTCCTATACGTTTTCTATGTTAATAAAAAATTTCTATTCATGTTTTTTAAAACAAATTCCAAAATACCTCATTTGATAAACAATTAGAAGTTCCCTTTTAAACAGTTCTTTGTAAAGTTAAATAAGGGTAAAAATTAATTTAATATTTGTTTTAAGAATATTAAAAAATCATTGGAAACATCTTATTGATAATATGTACATGGAAGAACATATTTCCAACTAAAGAGTGAAATAAATTCGATTTCCATTAAAAAATTCTATGAGTATCTTGTGAACATAAAGAGATTGAAATGAATTGAAAACTTGTAATATAAAAAGGAGAAAAATACAAAATAATTGGTATGGATAGATCATATATTTTAATTATATAAAATTTAATCCCAAAAAATCCCAATAAAATGATATTGTAACATAAAAATTTTCCAGTTTGGGACTATTATAATTCATGACCCCCATGAAAGAAATAATAGATCATGAAACACTGAATGCCATAAAAATAATATTTATCTTGATAAAACATATTAATTGAGTGGTATATACCCCTCATAAAATAATATTTTTATTTAACATAACATAAGATCCAAAGATGACAATTTTAGATGTTAAACCATACCACTTTGGTAACTTTTGAATCAAAACTCCTAGGATGAAATAATTTGAATTTTTAATTTAAATACCCTTATTTAAGTTGGAAATATATTATAAAATATAAATATATTAATACATATACATCATAAACATAATTGGGTTTGTAAAACCAAATATGTCTTAATGAAACAAAATACAGATGATGAACCATTACTATATGTCATAACTTATTCGTAATAACTCAAAACTTCTCTTCACTAAGAGACCTCTATTGTCTTACACCATAAGAGTTGAAATATTTTTACAATAAAAAACTAGAGTATATCACATAAATAGAATAAAAAAATAATGTTTTTGGTTTAGTACATTACCATGTTATAAGGATAAATTTTTGTGAATAATGGAAGCGATGAGGTGTCCTCTTATATGTGAGGGGAGGGACACACAAGGAATTTATTAAAACTTGCCAATAACATTAAGTTACATTCATGTGAAAGTGCATCCAAATAAAAACATGTTAAAATATAGGATATGATAAGGTTGAAATATTTTTAATGAATAGTAATAGGATAAGTGTGTGATGTATTCATTCACTATTATCTTGTTTAACCCCTAGTAAAACCATTTTAAACATATATATTTTAACAAATTTTACTATTTTTATAATTAATTACTCCTAAAAAGTAAGTTTATCCATTTAAATTATATAAAATTCTTAAAAATAACCAATTCATTTTATAATATTCAAATTCTATAAGGGGGTGAATTTAATTATACATAATCATAAAAAATGTAATCAAGACTCATCTTATTAAAATGATTTTAGTATTCTCAAAACATAATTTAATTCCATTACTTTCATTATAAAAAAATTAATTTTAAAAGATTATATTGAATGTGTAATCTATAAATTTTATTAAAATATTCAATCTATAGATTTTAACTTAATCTATTAAGATAAAAACACAAGACATGCATAAAAAAGATTTTAGACTATTTTTAATCCCAAAAACGAACTTATAAAAACAATTAAGTATAATGATGATTCCTATGATTTTAAAAATATTATTTTAAATATAAGGATATTAATTTTACTTTAATAATAAATTAAAATAAATTGATAATTTCAATTTAAAATAAATGACAGCTTTCATAAAATCCATATTTTTAACTATTCCCTAAAAATTAAATGTTTTTTTTAAAAAAAGTAAATTTCACCCTAAAGTAATACTAACATGATGATTCCAAAAATGAGAATAATTTCTTCAAATAAAATTACCAAATCTTGTAAAACAATTATAATGGTTATTCAAATAATTCAAAAAAACCATTAATGACGAAAAAAATTTGTAATACCTAAACTGATTTTTATAAAATTTGTATTATTATTTATTATGAATAAAAAAAATAAAATTTCGTTATTTAAAACCTTAATGCATATTATTCATAATTTATTTTTTATTATTCATAACTTAAAATTTAAATTCAAGGTTATAGAATATTGAGGTTCATTTGATGGTTAGTTTTTCATTTCTGAAATGCTATTGAAGGCTTATAATTTATTTAATGGAAGACATATTATAAAATATCACATTGTTAAATTACCTCTACTTAAATTAAATTCACACTGTCTCTTTTTATCTTTGTATTAAAATTTTGAATATTTTAATACACATTTTTTGGAAGCCACATTCTACACAGGGATAATGTACCTTACTTATAAGAGGGAATAGGGAAAAATAAAGGTTACTTTAAACAATTCATAATCAGGCTCCCATATAAGGATATGATTACTGGAAGTGAAAATATATAACTTGATGACAATGATAATGTCCTATGAATAATAGAGAGTCATAGAATCCATGGTTATGATAATATTAATGGATATAAAAATACAAATATATGATTGGTTAAAATGGAAATAAACAAATTAGAAAAAACAATAAAAAGGGGAAAATTATTTTCAAAGTTATTTTTCCTAGAGTTATTGAATTATTTTACTTCAAAGATAGAGTATATATAAAAATGTACATACTTGATTTATATAAATTTAATAAGAATACTTTCATCCCTTGTTTTTTTTTTGACATATTTCTACTTATATATCGTATCTTACTCCAAGAAATGAATAATTAATATTAATATTTCTTATTTGAAACACTAAAAAAGATTTCTTAAAGAATCATAATATTTAAAAAATAATGAAATGTTATTCCCTAGTTCTCAAGATATTTACTTAAACCAATATGTTCCATAGAGTTTACTCAATATTAACAAATATTAATATGATGTAATGATACATTATTCTATAAAACGTCAACAATAATACCCATTTTTTAACAAAAAACATTCCATAAATAGATAAATAATAAAATAATTTATAATATGTTTAACTAATTTAACAACCCAAAAACCATATTAGTTGACCACATTTTTTCCAATATAATCAATAAAACATACCTATATACAACATTAAGTATCTCATAATGTTACACAACAAACACATGAATACCTTGATTGTAAATTCTCGTAAAAAATTATAATCATTTCCTAAAATAACCATAATCATCAAAAAATCAATGGAAAAAAATTCTTCAAAAAAGTATCTCTATATTTATTCCATAAATAAAATCATATATTATTCAATATTTTTTATGAATCCAAAATTTAAAAAACATTCCCACAATTCACTTTTTTATTAAATTACTAGTCAATTCCAAGATCAAAATTAAAATACAATTTACTTTATTAATATCATAGTCTATTTATTCCAAATAATAATTATTTTCTCAAAATTAAGAACCACTTAAGGGTTAATATTACCAAAATAATGTGTTATATAAAAATACTATCTTACCACTAAATACAATTTCTATGTTATTAGTACCATTTATCATATTCTTGGAAAGTCTTAAAATAATAATACTTCAAAAAACCATAGTTGTTTCGTGATTCTTAAACAATAATATCATTAATAAAAAAACATCAACACCGTAATAATTGAATCCCAAAACAAAAATACTTCTATTATTCAACTTCTTTCATTAACAATTAACTAGTATTCATCATCTTATAAATTAATACTTCTTTCCTACAATATAAAATATGAAACACAGAATAATATCCACCACCATTAATTTAATCAGGATTCTTACTTACAACATAGGATATATTATTAAAATAACTTTTAGCAATCTTATTAATTTTATAGACTCTTCATCATCAATAGTAAAACCTTTACTCAAGTAACATTTATGATCCTTTTCTAAAGAATTCCCCCTAAGAAAGAAATTTTCCAATTTCCCAAGAAATCCCCATTTAAAACATCCAATATTCAATGAAAACCTAAGGAAACCAATATTTAAATCTATTATGTTAACCAACCATTTAATTTTCCAATTAAAATTATTTAATATTTGAATTTTAAACATCCAAAATGTCTTACTGTTCGATTGATATTATTCCCCAGGTGATTCTTCCTACATTAAAACACGTAGAAAACTAAATCGCCTTTCTTCTATGTTCTTCATGAAATTCCATTTTTCTATTATTTAGTTCATCCACAAACTCACTTATGTTCTAGTTATTAATCATATTTAGAGATATATTGGCAATAATAATCACAATCTTTCATATTATGTTCCCCATTTCATTTGGATTCTCATGAGTATGATCACTACATCGTTAATCACATTCAAAATTCACATAATTAATTTTTGTTCAATCCAATCACTAAAACCAAATAGTATAGTGTGAGATATAATAATCATAGGGAGGAATCATGTAATCATAAAAAATTATTCAATTATGTGTAAATCATTATAACCTCCAAATTTTTGACACATTAGGTTTAAGCATGTTCATCCATGGTCATATTCTATTCAAATACATTATAATAGTTCATAAATAAAATGTGAATTAGCCCAAGAATATTATTTGGGTGTTTACATCTAGTTTTGAAGTCCTAATCGCACTCATCATGCATGGGTGAGGATTGAGTTAACAACTAATCCACCACATCTTATATTTATTACGCCTAGGTGTATTTATGTCATAGACACATCCAATTTCTAGTATATTGATAGGGATGTATTTTCTAATACACACACTCTATTTTTGACCAAAACATTGGTTGTTCTATAATAATTATGCTTATCCTAAGGGTTACTGTAAAATATTTATCATCAGAGTTCCCAAAAATCATCACATCCTGCTCTAATACCAACTATAGAGACCCATACATTTCATACATAAATAATACATGTTATTTAATTAATATACATGGAATATCAACATGAATCACCGAATATCCATAAATAATTATTTTATTTAGAAAATTGGGTAAATAAATAAATTTTACATAAAAGATCTATATCATCTGATACATATTTATTCACAAATAGATCCCTTCTTATACCTACCCTATATAAAACATTTTTTCTTGAGCTGGGAAAAGGAAATATAATAAAGGGTGGTCTCTAATGTACAGTAAGGTTAAATATAAGATATATCATTCCATGATAATAAATTAAGATAAAATAAGAGTAAGTGTATAATAACATCATTATCAAAATAAAAATTCATACCCAATCAGTCAGGTAACATTTTTCACGAATCATAGAATAATGATTATTCATAAGAAAATAAATGATTCATAAGATTTTGGAATCATCATCAATAAAAAATGTTCTACAAGAACATAAAATAATATAAGGAATAAGTTTATAAAATATACATAAGTATATAAAATCATTTCCATAGTTTTAGATCATTTTCAGGACAATCATATTATATTGTCTTTACTCTTCATTCCGTTATTTCTATAGTCAAGTTCACTCCAATTTATATCATGTTAGATAAATCCCCTTGCTAGATTAGGTTTACTCCCCATTATATTCCTCATTCTCTCGTGAGATATCCATATTTACGTAATTCATTTGAGGGATATATATTTTTAATCCCAATAGTCACCTAACAAAAAACTACACATGTGTTCTATATGATCATAAAATAATCATCATATTATCATATCATAACTCCTGGAAAGGGTAAGTGTTTCATAAACATGTAGTCATCATAATCATTAAACATAATGAAAATTAATATGGATTCTATCATTAGATCATATCCCTACTACATGATAAGTAATATCAATTATTTTTGAAAGATGAAAATACTTTTAATGGATCACTGCAACATTTATTGATTAAAATACACTTTACATATTGAAAAATTAGTTCTTAAAAATAAAAAATAATCTTAATATTATAGAAGTAATTTTTTTGCTTAATTTGCTTTTGTAAAATTGTAATTGTAGCTTCAAATCAAAGGTAAGTCTTGATAATTGAAAAGTATTTTCTTGTGTTATATGTTGAACAAAAAAATCATTTCATGTTTAATATAAAATTTCATGATTACCTTATTTTTACAATAAGAAAAATATTCAATTTAAAAAAATATTATTGATATTAAATCATGGGAAACTGAATTTAATAATTCCTTGGAGAAAAATAAAATCATTTAAAATAAAATATAGACATGTATGAAAATATTACCAATTATCGAAACAAATTTGGTTATCCTATAAAACATTTTTTCTGTCTCTCAAGCATACAAAGGGATGAAAATAAATGGAAATCTTGTAATATATAAAAATTAATATATGATAAGATAATAATTTAATTTGATAGATATATATCATATAATTTCATCATTGTAAATTTAATCATTAAAAATACAGGTAAAAAATGGGTTGTAACATAAATCTCGTACCACTCGGCTGACTTTTGATTTATGGCCCCCACGAAATAAATAAATTCAAATGAAATAGTAAATGAAATTAAAATAAGGATATTAATAACACAACATATCAATGTGAGAGAATGTACACCTCATAAAATAATATATGTGTATAATCTAACATATTACCAAAGGAAAAACAATTGAGATGAAAAAACCATAATACGTTGGAAACATTTAAATAAAAAACATTCAATGAAATCATTTGAATTGTAACATTAGATAACATGAATTAAGAAAAATCTGTGACATAAAATATCAAATGATAAGTATATAAACCACGAAAATATAAATATTTTCATGAAAGGAAACCTTTATAAATTATAAAAAATTGAGATGAATAACCCTTACCTAATGTTCTCTTTGATTTCTATGTACTCAAGTATCCTCTTCATTGATAGACCTCCTATTTATTACACCATAATAAATGAATAATTACTCATAGGATAATACTAGAGGATATACAATAGAGGGAATGAATATGATATGGTTTTTTATAAGGTCATGGACAATTTATAAGATTGAAATTGAGTTAATAATAGAGGATAATATTTTCCATTTTATAAGTAAGGGGATGGACACACATGGAATTTATGAAAATATTTCGATAATATATGATCAATTTCTTGTGAAATTGAAAAATATTGTCCAAGGAATCAAATTCACAATAATATATGGTTGAAATAACTCCAAACAATAATAATTATATAGTTTTGGGTTACATTCCTACCTTTATATCTTAGATTAACCCTACCCCCCTCACCATGTTAAACACAATACAACCCTAATCATTGGAACATAATTTTATATTTTTTTTATTCACTATGGGTAAAAATTAATTTACGCCCATTAAATTGATTTATTTTTATTTATTTCAAAAATTTAATCCACATATTCATATTGAATTTCCTAAACTATAATAATTTAATCTTAAATATGTATGTAAAACCCATTAAAATTTATTTTCTAAAAAAATCATTTTTAAACGTAAATCATAATTTAATTCATTTAATGGCCACAAAATAACCATAAAAATAATTTTAAAATATTTTATTGAGTATATAATCTACATATTCCATAAAACCATTAATCAATAAGGAATACTTAAATTTATTAATATAATAACTTGTTGTGACCATAAAAATAGTTTTTAAAGAAATTCGTTTTTATGAACAAAAATAAAACTATATAAAAATTTAATATATTGATAATTCCTATGTGATTATTAAATTATTTATAATTAAATTATATTTATGTAAATTTAAGATAACATTCCATATATAATGGTAATTTAAAATGAAAATAAATTTAATTTTTTACAAAAAAAAAGCTGTATATATTATTATTCACTAAAAATAAATATTTTTAGAAAAATCCGATAACGTCTCCTTACGATAATAATAACTTTTTTAATAAAAAATTATATTCATTTCTAAATAATTTTTATGAAAAAATGTATAAATATGTTATAATTTTCATTCAAAAATGATATAGAATTAATTTTTTGAAGAAGATATCTTTTTGAAATATAAAATGACTACTAAAAATTGCATACTTGATTATTACGAATCAATAAATACATATAAATTTTATAAAAAACATTATACATATTTTTTTATAATTGTTTTAATACTATTAATAACAACTGATTAAAATACTTAGTTATAGTATACCACGGTTTATTTTAGCCTTCGTGTTTCATGCCAATAAATCTATAAAAAAGATATAATTCATTTAAAGAGAAACATCTTATTAAATATTATGTTATTAAATTGAACACATTGATCTAATTTTATGTTCAAACCATGGTTGTATGTTGCATTCTATGAATGTTTTTTTTATTTGGAAATATAAAAACTTCTATTAATATGTATAATTTTTATTGCATTAGTGAGGAGAACTCATAATATGTTATACCATTCCAAATTCAATGAGTAAAAGTGATACCCCATGATGGTTTTGGTCACACTATGAAGGTTATCCAATGAATGAAAATTGATATATCTATCTAAATGGCACACCCTAGAGGAAGCATTGCACCAAGAATATTCAATATGAGGAGTTTAGCTTTTCTAAACTATAGGTGATCCCTCCTCAAAAATAAGGCCCATATTGTGACATGGTATTATAAATTTCTTGTGCACGTGCCTAGCTAAGGCATGTTCTATGATGTATATTGTCTTATCAAGAATAGTTTTAGAATCAAAATCTATTTTATTATTGACACCATGACATTAGGAGAAATTAATAACGATATATGGAGTTGATTTGGTGGATTTTTCTTTTGAATAGACGTTCTTCCATGGTTATGATTCTTTCACCATGACAGTGTTTAGTTAGTACGATTGAATATCTCTATATACCATTCTTCATTAACAAATATTTAAGATATAATAGCAGTCACTGAAAAAAACCTAAAACAAATATTTGGGAGGTTTTTACTATTTAAAAAATTTGTATTTATGATATTTTGAAAGTGAAACACTGTGATTATCTTGAGAAAATAGAGATACTTTTCTACACAAAATAAAGAATAATAATCATGAAAATGGAAAGAGGATGATTAATTATATTCATTAAATAGAGTATAAATTACATATTTATTCTAAAAATTAATGGAGGATATCCTGAAGGTATTAAATTTATAGTTTTGTGGACATCATAGTTAGATTAAGTTGGAGTATAATTGACTGGACATGTTTTTCTAGAGATGAAAATTGATTTATAAAGAATATGATGATGAAACGAATTGAGGAAATGAGTTATTTGAGTAATCTATAGCTATGAGTTTTCTATTATTTATGAGATTTAAAACCGGATGGTTATAATAATTGTTCCAATATTTAAATAAATAGTATTTCCCTTTGAGTTTCAAATGATCGGAACATTTTCGTTGCATGCCCCTAGGATTAACCATTTTTGTGAACACTGTCAAATCTACCAGTGTCCCTCATTAACCAATTTATCACTTTATATATATTATGCGGTAGATGAGGTTTCCTTATAATATTGAAATAACATCACAGGAAAGGGATCAAAATGGAAATAAATATACTCTAATTGTTCTCACCTATGGGTAATTCCTTTCTAAGGACCAATAAGATGTATGATTCTTTTATGTACCCACTTGTTCTCACACATAAATAGTTTTCTTGGTTTTTTATAGGATTGTTGGAGGGAGATTGGAGATAGTTTATTTTGGGTAGCTATATTGTCATTCTAAGAAGTAATTTTTTTCATTTTCCATGGTTTTATTTTGTTTGTAGAGATTTAGTGACATTTTTATTTAGGGTATATTTAATACTTTTATAATTTATTTTGAGTTTATTGGTGGTTCTTCATTATATTTCAATGATTTTTTCAAGATATTCCTACCATATAAGTGATAGATTCACCTGGTACTCATCATGAACCCATATCCTTTTGGAGGTGGTATTCAAGAGTCGTTTGTATGTTCATTATTGATCTAAGATAGTTTTCAGCAGGTTTGGTCATGATAGTTTAGAACGAATTCAAATTTCATGAATTATTTAGTGTTTCATTATTATTATTTTCATAATGTATTAGCATTTGTTTACGTTATTCATCCTGATTTATTGTTTATCTAGTAGTGAACTTACTCATTAGTATCTCAACATGGATAAATGGGTGACAAGAATATAGGTTGTAAAGTGTATGGTACATGATAAATATGTATATTTCATTATACTAAATTAAGATGTAGTTTATTCTCTTTGGATACAACTATAATAAGATCATTTATAAAGAAAACAAATGTTAATAATGAATTTTATGCCCAATATGTAGGATCAAATTCATGATGTTTATATATTATATAGGGTTAATTATTTTTACATAGTGATATAAAATTATCACGTGGGACCTTTCCCAAATGGAATATTGGGTTGTATGAAATAGATTTGGTGATGATCAATGGGTCGATTGTAAAATATCTATGATGAGAACTAATAAGATGATATGAGGTAGAGTGTAATATCCAGTAATTTTATTTCTTATGGTTAGATCTAATTATTTATTCTCATCATTTCTCTTATAATATGATTATGGTTTTCATAATATTTGATTTATTCACCAGCATTTACCTATGATTTTTTTATTTTTGTTTTTTTTTGTTTTTTTGTTTATTGGTTAATTATAATGGTTATATCCTTGTTGATCATTTTTCATTTTATTATTAATTTGATTTTCATATATCGTGAAATGTTTATTTTTAATTATTTATGTGTTATGAGATTATTGCTGGGTCAAGTGAGATTTTATTGAGAAAATATTTAGGATATATGTAAGTCCTTCTGTTGATTATATTTATAGAGGTTTCATTTGTTGTATGGAATAACTCATTGAGAAAGAAGGGTATGTGTTCATAAATTATATACAGTTAGTAATTGCATTTGGTTAGCTAGTATTGGTCGAGTCATTAGGGAGTGTCTTTTTACCGATGATCGTTTGTAGAAATTATTTTCATGGGTATGCATGATTTATTCTTTTGAGTCAATCAAGTTTCAATCACCACATAATTACATTCATCATATTCATTAAAAAGTATCTACATAGTCAATATAACATAGAGTGTCAATGTGAGTGGGGGAAAACTAATTTGTTGGAATTACCTCCTCTTATGTACATGAATTGGGTCTCATTGTACATGGGTATTCCTTCAAATCTTTTTTAGGAATAGGTATTTTATTAAAGATACATATGTGTTTCAGAGGATATGAAATGCATTATAGCTTGCTATTCTAGAAGGATTTCATCTATTTAGTTGTCTTGAAGACCATGGTATTTATTTTACTTATAATATTACATTGTTTCCGCCAATGGGTCACGTTTTTATTATTTTTATAATGAATGTTTTATATTTTTCTATTTTCTTACTCTTTTATAATGATACGTAATTTACATCATTTACTTTTAAATACAACACCATAGGAAGCCCTATTAGATTTTATATCTATATGTTTTAAATATTATTGTTATATAGATGATTCATATATTATTGTTGATAAATTTTTGAGTTACCTCTTAATGAGACATTTGATATAATAGTCTCTCAATTAATTTTCACACACTATTAAATTGCTATCTGCCTCTTTAATATGAGGTTTTGTGCATAAGTATACATGAGGAACCTATGTTGGAATTTGTCAAATAGCCATGTTTTTATTTTGGTATAATAACCTAGGGAATTAGAATATCCCAATATGATTTATATTCTAAAAAATATTTAATTTTAAAATATTTCACTATAGCAATATATAAGGAAAGACACCAAAGGATGTTTTATAATTTCTATGATAATGGGATAATGTTTCATCACATTTCATTGTTGAATCCTTCCTTATTAAATGTACTATCTTTTAAAATATATAAAATAATTTAGTATTTGTATATTTTTATTAACCACTTATTATTAGGTGATAATATATTTATATGTAATTTTAACACTCAAATGTCTTTAAATTATTATTCATATAGTCATTATCAAAATGATAACCCTTATATGTAATGGGTAGCCTTGTTATATAAATCATAAATGTATTTTCATCTTCAAATAACATGTAACTACGTTAAAAAAATTATTTGATCATGTAATATATTTGATTCATTATGAAACATAATTATTATATACTAGTATATAGTTGTTACTAAAGAAGTTCAAAAATGATTTCACGATGTTTATTCCCTTTGAATCAAGTATCTAGACTTCTAAATTGGGTTTTTGGTACATATTTTATTTCCAATTATTATTTTCAATTTTTTTGACAACTTTAACAACTTTAATTGAATTATTTTTCATACTTATTCATGATTGTAAATAAAAATACATATTGTAATCTTTTTTATATAGTCCATTAAGGTCAATTATATCCAGCAAATGGATATTCTTGAAAAAATCCAAAATCTCAGAAAATTATATTTAAAAAATACTTCATTGTATTAATCGAACATAATAATTATAATAAATATGTTGATTATCCAAAAAAATCAATATTTTTGAAATTATTCTATTCTTATTATTATTATTAAATTTTTAAAATATCACCCTAGTTGAAGGATAATTTATATTCAAGAAATAAAATCATATTATTAGATTTAATTTTAAATAAATGATAATTAGGGAATTCCAGTTTTATACATTTTTCATTATCTCAGTTAATTAAAAAAAATATTCTTTAAATATGATCAACTACAAGAATACCACCCCTTTTATCCTTATTTTAAAATTTCAATTCCCAAAATAAGGAAACTGTTCTAATTAATTATTTGTTGGCATTAATTCTCATTATGAAGTATTTAAATGGTTAATCTTCAAAAAAAATACAACTATTTTAAAGAAATGAGTATGTTTAGAATTTATAAAACCTAAATAATATAATGAGAAAATTATTTTCTATAAATTTATAATTTATCTGACTTCCAATTAACTCCCTAATTGAATATTATAAAATTTTAAAAATTATTCCACCATTGTAACCGTTAAAAGTTATGATTTTTTTGATTACATTGAACATATGTGAATATTTTAAAAGTTTCATATGGACCTCATACACCAATAATGAATTTACTGGCCCATATTCCTTCACTCCCAACATCAAAAAAAATATTTCTCTGAGTCTCACTAAGATCTGAAGTAAATATCTCATGGAAAAAGGATCACATAATAAATTAAATAATTTTATAATTAATCAAACAATATAAAAAACACGATATAACATCAGTGAACTAACAAATCACCACTAAAAGAAGGAATAAAGATGTGATAAAGCCTTTTATACCATTCCTTCAACACTTTAGTAAACAGAATCCCTATGAATTGATAACCAATCAATATCTTATTCCATTATAATTTCATGAAATATCTTGGTAAATTAATTTGGTGACTTGCCTCCATTAAAAGGGTGTGAATCATATAGAATCTATCCTCTTTAGTCACCCTTTATCCATTAAACCATGAAGACCTATTATTTGATAGATATTTTACCATACTCTAGTGAAATACCTCATAAATACCTATATAAAATATTCTAAAATAAAAATACGAAGGATGATGGGAACAAAATATAAAGAATGTGAGATTATTCCTTGACTAATCATAATGAAACAATAATATATTTAACACCATATAAAGTTGGTAAATGGGGTGAAATTGTTTAGGAGAATTTTGGCCATGTTTCCAATCCCTATCCACTATCTAACTAAATAATGATTTAGTAAACACTTAAAATTATGGTTTTACTACAATGAAAAAAACAAGATATGAGGTTTTTTTGTGGTGTGGCCCAAGGGGGTTATACTGAAATTCCCTACATCATGAATTGTATTGTGGTATGAACCAATTGATCATAGCATGAAAAACATCTTAAAAACATTACCATGAATTTATAGTCACCTTACTTGGGAAAGACCAAAGGCTTAATGGTTTAACACCTCTGCTAAAGTATGAATCTAAAAGCCTGATGGGGTGCTTAATGTCACCCCCACACACCAATGGTTTTTTCATGAAACCTATAATCACCCCTATGAAAACCTCATTATAGAGAACTTCATAAATAACATGACATACCATAACTCGACAACTTGATCATACATATGACTTTCACTTGCCACAACACCTTCTATCTAGAATTATTCTCCCCCTATATTAAACAACAACACTTTGATGAACCAATATAATATCATGATCTTCCCCCTGGACAACACCATCGCCATTTCAGGTCTCAAAACCCCCATTGTCATTTGTCGCCTATAGAAAAACTGCATTCTAAAACCTATAATCCCTTCCATAAGGCTTTAATCAATAACCAAAACTACCATGACTGAAACAAAACAACCACAAATTAACAATAAATTATCTTATAACCATATCCAATTAACTAGTTTCAAATATCCATGACTCCATGATCCAAAACAAATAATATTCCAGCTATAATAATAATCCTATAATGATAAATTTCATTAGAAGCACTCCAACATAAGCTCCCTAACAATAATAAATGATCAATAACTTATCTCAACTACCATTCAATGACTATATCCTATTACCCCTACACATTAAGGGTTTCAAATTATATCATGTGTTCCCCAACAATACCAAAAATGATTCTAGAAACATTATATTTTTCTATATACCCTCATTTTGAAAATTGAAAAAACATTAAAATCTCAAAAAATGCACATGGTATGGCTTAAACATCATGAGATCTAATTTCACATTCACACACCCTTCATACCTAAATTGGTGAACTAACCTTTAGATATTGTGATCTCACATTTTGGTTAGTCATCATCTAAACATAATTAAATAACCACAACTCACTGATGAATCATAGGAATATTCAAATTCCTACGCCATAATGAAAACCCAGGACCCAGATAAATTAGAAGTTAAATTTTCAAAACCCATCTAAGAACAACTCCAAATTGTATTTGATTGCACTGAAACCCCCTGGTCTAAGTCACTAAATGAAAAGAATAAAATTCTACCAAATTTATCCAACCAAGGTACTGAATATACATGAATGTTTAAACTAAATTATAATTATGTTTTTACTAAGGTAAAAAATTATTTTACCTACATGTAAACCAATACCTTAGGTGATATAACAACCACACACAAACTGATTTCATTATATAGTGATTCTAAAAGATAAATAAAGTACATTAAGATAATGATAAGATTATCCCAACCACAGATGTATCCTTATCCTTGACCATCTTAACCAACAGATCTAATATTAAAATCCCATAAATGGCCCATGTGTTACCTCCATGTAGTTGGGAATTAAGGGTACTCACCTTATATAGTAATCACTACATCATTAGGGATCAACTAGAACCCATAAAAATATCAATGTACCCATACACCTCCCATTATAAATATCAATATACCTAAGATTTATCACATATAACCAACATCAATTTGCATTCATTCTTCAAGACCTCATTACCAAATGGGCCACATATCACTAACTTTTCTATTTTAAGGCCAGAGTTAGCCTCCTATTAACCCTATACATGGATATTCCCTACAAAAATGTCTTGTTTATCCAATCAATAGTGGGTGTACACTCTTATGTCATATAAACACATATACTAACTCATGATTTCTTAAGTCCTACATCAAGAATCCAAGGAGTATAATTCCAGACAACAGAACATGATTCTCATATATTTTAATCTAATTTTCTAAATGAACTCTTGTTGATTCTATTCAATAGAACCCAAGGCATATCGTTGATTCCCATATTAAATGAATTATATATATCACGTAAGAATCATTTCGAATATATAATTTAATAAAAATCATATACTTATCAATAACTCATCCATGTTCAATCCGCATCCACTATCTTATCAAAAGCTAGACCTAAAAAATATGAGGAATCTAACAAATCTTGCCTTCAAAACACATCTACTAAACCAAAATGACTCCTGATTCATTACATCGTAAATTCTCAAGGCATCCCATGGGTATTCCCGAATCATATCATGGGTATATAATTCATCAGGAAATATTATATACATTATGTACCATATCTATAATATTTCACATATGTAACAATAAATCATAAAATAATCATGTTTTGAAACCAAACAATCAAGGGTTCTCACACAGCACCTATAGATAGCTAATATATAATCAAAATAAGATAATATATACAAAAACATAACATCTATTTTAATTAATTAACATGGAAATAATATTTTATTAAGGAAAACATTGATTGACATATTTTTGATAACTTATTAATTAATTAAAGCATTTCAAAAAAAATATTAAAAATTGACTTTTCATTTAAAAGTGATTTTTGAAAACTAGATATTTCATTTAAAAATACAATCAAAATTGGAGACACACTAAAGCTATAATAAGCATTACTAATGGATCTATTTCTAAAAACTATATATTTTACATAATATATTTGGAACGCATCTTTATTTATTTTATAATTCACATATATTGTAAAAATTATTTTCTGAGACCCTTTTTGTGATTAAGTCTAATTAAATTAAGAAAAATCATTCCACTATTAGAACCTAGGTTCTTTGTATAAAATGGATATTTTTATCACGTTATTAGGAACTACTAAATCTATAAAAAGTCATCAAAACTCATATAAACAATATACCAATGATACTCTTCTTGAAACATATTACAAATTAGTTTTCATCACAACTTGAGAAAATATAAAAATGGTAATGGAGTGATATCATATATTCATCAATAGTAAACATAATTGATAAAATTTAAATATCATAAATGAAACAAATATGATAATTATGGTAAAATAAAGATAAAAAATAATAATATTACTCGATTAATAATTGATCAAAAGTCATGTAATAAGAATTTGCGTAACATTAAAAATTAATAAAAATAATGTGGAAATATGAATAAACAAACTTTGGAAATCAGATATTGAATCATTCATCTGAAAATTTAAAAATATTATGAAATAGATTAAATATGGAAAAAACATTTATAGAGAAAAATTACATTCAATATTTAGACCATTAGTTCTATCACTTATAAGAAACTAAAATTTAAACATGAGTGCTTATCTCATTACATATAAATATTTAACCAATGCATTGGAAGGGGAAATAGGACCCCACACATCATCATCTATACATATACGATCCACTTTATAAAAATTAATTCTCTTATCACATCATAAATATCTTATGAAATAAAATTTGTTTCACACAAATTTAAATGAAAATCATTCACTTTTTATACCATAATGAACCCATGGAAGTAAAATGGGTTTAATCCATCACATAATAATGAAACCATAGATGTATAATTGGTTTCATATCCTTTTGAAATTAATTCACGTATGAAAATCATTAATAATAATAATAAAAATAATAACATGAGAAAATCCTCAAAATTAAATTTGTATCCAATGATAGAAACAAAAATTCTAGGTAAATATTATTAAACAAATAAAATAAATCATAGGGAATTTATTTAGTATATATAATGATTATATGGTTAAGAAAATATTATCCATAATTAACTATTTCAGGGATATATGAGTGAAGTCCCTTCAATAATAGGAATTAAATATATTGTATTTACATAGGTATGGAATGGGAAGTAAGGTTATGGTTATACACTGAATATAATAATTAAGAAAATGGTAGTGATTGATAATTCCTCCAAAAGAGTAGAAAATTACAAAAATGTTATCCATAGAAATAATTTTTTTGGTTAAATGTGAAAAATATCCTCAATATATCATTAGATATATCAATGGATAATCTATACGATGAAATTTATTTTTTAAGAGTTTTGTAAAAATAAAATCAGACATATGAAATATCCTTGATCATTTGAAATAATTTGAAGAGATATATTTTATAAATATAGTATAAAAATAATTTTCTTTTAGAAAACCTGAAAATATATGTGGAAATATTCATATAAAATGCAAGAAGTAGTGGAAAGATATGTTAAAATATAAATGTTAATAATATGTGCATTTATCATGAAAAAATCCCATACAAAAAATGATAAAAATTTATTCAAAACATTTAAAATGATGTATACTAATATAAAATGACCTTAATAAATTATTGATGAATATATCATGAAATTTCAAAAGCATCGAAATAATAGAGAAATGAAAAAGTGTATGTTCTTGTCTAAGAATAATATACAAGGTATATTACACATAAATTAAATAATTCAATTGAAACATGAGTCAAGGGGAAATAAAATCTTGATGGGATTTTTGTAAACCTATGAGTAAACCAGTGAAATTATGATAGGTTTTAGAAAGATCCAGAAATCCTCAGATAGACTATCCATTAAACAACAAAACTTGTAACTAATATTGGCAATGAAACCCTTGCAGATTGAGTAACATTTTACTCAAACCCCAATTTTTAAAATGAGACTCTTTTGAATGAAAATAATTTTAAATTTTAATATTTTGTGGATATTAAAAACAAAATAAATATAGTAAAAGGTATTTTATCAACTATACTCTAGTAACCCAGTGATTTTGTTTACTTTATTTCTTTTGTGTAGGATACAAGGGATCACACCATAATGGGGAACTTGGTTTAGTAGTTATAAAAAACTATATACATACTTATTTCCCATATTAATTTTTAATTATAAAATACTTAGTATATGAAAACAATATTACAAATTTTAAATTTCTCATAGTATTCTTATTTTTATCCAGGGTAATGAAAAAAAATAGAAGGTGATCTTTTAAAGTCACTAAGTGTTTTATACAGGGAAAAATATCATAAATAAATAACACATAATCAATATAGTAGAGTGGATAATAAAAAAACATTACATTAATTCAATAACATGTGTTCAATTAACATCCATGTCTTATATCCATATTGATATCACATGTAAAAGGGAAACTAAATTCATAAAAAATAAATGAATATGTATGGACATTCAAGAACATTAAATCAAAACCTAAACAAAGTAATCATGAATCTTAATATTAAGACCCATCAAAAATTATATTGTTATTAGTAAATGGATATGTTTGAACCAAATACCAATCTAATATGTAATGTATATTTTTCAATCATGGGAGACCAAGATATTTATTAAGTGGATATCTGTAACTGAACCCCACCCACCATATATATGTCTTATGAATTCCTTATATTTTGAATGATTAATATAATTAATACTAAGAATTACTTATTATTAATTAATTTTTGTATTAAAACATGAATACAGAACATAAAATAACCTCATTAAATAAACTATCATTATTAATATTATTCCTTTATAAGATATTGTACATAAAAATGGTATCAATTTGAATCATCATCAAAATAATTTAAATTATTATGAATTCCTAAATTAAATTTAAATATATAAATTAAGAATAAAAAATTTTCAAATGAATAATTTTGAGTGATAGAGAAAATGATCACATGACAGTGAATGATCTAAAAATAAGTTTTTATCATTTCTCATTAATGTGTACTTAAAGACCATAGATTCACTATATATAATGGTTTCACAATAGAACCAATGATTTAAAATATTTAATAGAATAAAAACATTAAAATTAACTTCCTTTTAATTTTATTTGATAATAGATCTATAAATATGTTTTAATAATTTGTTTCATTAATTTAAGAAAATAATAGCAAATTATTATGATAAAATTATAAATAAAATATCGAAATATTTTTAGAAAAATATTTTAGTTGAAAATAACAATATAAATTTTTAAATAAAACTTAAAATAAAATAATAGTAATAAAATATAGAAAGTAAATTTGTGTTGTATATAGAGAAATAAAATATTTAATTAACATATTTGTTCAAAATTTCCTCATTCTTATAATTGAAAGAATTTTCAGTTTAAAAAATTATAGAATGTAAAAATTGTGTATGAGGTGAAGTGACATGTATTTTTTTAATAGTAAAAACAATATTTAATAAATTTTAAAGAAAATATGGCCTTTGAAGAAAATGATTTGGAAGGAAACAATCAAAATAAGATTATAAAATAAATTCCATTTTATGTAAAGTACACATTGATTATTGATATAATAAGAGAATAAATAGAAAATAAATATATAAAACTAAACATAACAATTAAAGAATAAAATATATGGGGATTAAAATATTAAAATCATATAATTTTCCTATAGTAAATATGAACAGAAAAAATACCAACATAAAATATGATTGTAACAAAAATTAACAACTTTGGGACTCCTCTTAGTTTTACAAGTTTTATCATCATGTATAATGTATTTATATTTATTAAATCAATTCTTTGAATAGTTCGTTCTTCCATAGAATACTTTATGGTTGTTCAGTTAATTTCTCCATATTCACTTGTGTATATTGTCCATTGTTAATAATATTATTAAATGATTCCATCAATTCTAAAAATGTTAATAATTTCATGAATAAAATTTTTATTATTTATATGCAATATTAGATTCATTAATTCAGATTTGTACTAGAATAATGAATCATATTTCATCATAGAGGTGTTAGTCCATACATATGAATGAGTGACATTATCCTTTTTCAATGGATTAATGGGTAAAATGTTATAGGATATATTATATTTCCATAATCATTATTATTTCACAAATACAATTTATATTTAATTAATTAAATATATATATATATATACATCTGGGTAAAATGGTGATGAAAAAATAATTATACCACTACGTGGAGATGGAAAGTTATTCATATACACAAGTATTGTTTTCAATTTCTATAAGATGGAAAAGAGGTGGAAATGGTTTTTCTATAATCATAATAACATAATGGCATAATTATATTATGTTATTAACTACATGGGATGAATACAATGGATTTAGAGGAAATATATGATTAAATAAATAAATAAAGTATCAAGAAAGATGAATGTATCTTCTTTGAGTAACATACATTCACTTTCACATTATATCTTCATAGGAAGGTCTTAGAAATATACTAGGATTTTAGGAATAATGGTGATGAATCTAGGAATGTTTTTCTCGGGATTTACAAATCCAAAATGATCATTGTATTCAAATAATGGATGATAATATGCGAACCTTTATAAGTGAGGTGAGGGATACACGTGGATTCACTTAAAATATTTAAATATTGAAATGGAATTTACTTATATAAGTGGATCAAAGTTATCATATATTAAAATATGATAAGGTTTAGGTCTATATTAAAACAAACATGGAGGATTATTCCTGTTTTTTCTGATATGTTGAAGACATATACCTTTAGTTTTTACCCTTTTAACCCATTTTTACCTTAACTGAGATAACAAAAATTTGTCTTGTTTGTGTTCATTATAAATAAAAATTGTGAATATATTATTTCCTGATGTTAATTATGATAATTGAAAATATGGATTATATTTTACATGATTAATCTCTTAGATGTGGCATAAATATCTTTTAATATATGGACAAAAAATGCGGCAAAATATGTATTTTGAAAAATGTTTAATTTAATAGTAAAGACCATTTTACAATGAAATAATTTAAAAATATATATAAATGATTTTTCTGGTCATTTAATAAAAATGGATGTTTTTTAGACTTTTGGATCAATCAAAAATATAATTTAACTTTCCATCATACCATTAAATATACATACCCAAAAATAATTTTTATTTGAATATGAAAATAACTTCTCTTCACAAAAGTCAAGATTGTGTTCCCAAATTCAAAATACTATTTTAAAACCAAATTTTTAACTCCACAAACAAATATTTGTCCAATAAATAGATTTTATAAATTATTATTTCATTCTTGAAACATAATAATGTCACAAAATGTATTGTATTTTTAAAAAATTTCACTTTCCTTATTGTCCAAAAAAACAATATTTTTTGAATAATATCAATTATTTTACATATGATAATTATTAACAGATAAATTTAAAATTAAAATAAATTTCTAGAATTTCAATTAATGAAATTTTTTTATTTATGTTTTAATAACATTATTAAATAATTCTATGTTAATTAGTTTAGTATTTCTTTGGAATGAAATTATTTCTTACTATACATGGATATTTGGTTATGATGTTATTCCCTCCATTATAAATTTTTTCCTAAAACATGTAGAATTCAACATCATAAATATATGTGGGTATTAATTCATCTAGACCACTTTGGTTTCCAATGTTTATTCTTTAATTTTATCATTTATCTAATTTACCTTCACAAATAAAGTCATCTGATTCCACAACACTTGGTTTATAATGTAAAGATTCTAGATGAATCTGCATTGTAAGATAAATAGTTTTCTAATTAAATTTCATATTATGAGAGATAATTCATTGAGTCTTGATTGTAACTCTTAAATAAGGATATATGGAACACATCATGGTCTTTGACGAGGCTTGGTAGCATTTCTAAATGGAAAATCATAACTCCAATTATTTATATAAATTTAGAATGATGGATGTACCTGGGACTTATTTCCCATTATTTCCACACCATATAACACACTTTCATAAATATACATTAATTAAAACATGATTATCTACTTTAAATTCAAAAATAATTATTTTTCTATCCCCATGTATATTTTTTATGCATTTAACTACGTTGATATGACTCTGAATAATCCTCAACATTACAATGGTATCATCAAAATGTGATGGGCCTATAATATTTCATTCACTAAATTAGGCCAAAACATAAATGTATGATGTCATACCCCATTGAATAATTTATACAGGTCTATTTTAATGCTCAAATAGATGACATTAATATACTGAAATTCCACCAAAGTTAAATATTAGACCTATATTCATTTAATGTCAAGTGTGAATGACCTCAACATGTATTATAATATCTATATAGAAATTATAGACTATGAATATCTCTAAGGATGATAAGTATTTCTCAAATGTATCTCAATTTTTAGATCCATCAACAACCTTTTCATAATTTCAATGTAAATTTAGAGTCAAGATCAAACACAATCGAAAGAGGTGCATGGTAAATTATCATAACTTCACTAATATATCATCACATTGGGTCATTAATCGGTATATCATCCCTTATATAAATTAAATTTGTAGACTCGATAAGATAATCAATAATAAACCATAAGGAATCCTTACTTATTCAATATATGGAAATATTGTGACAAAATCAATAGTAATATTATACTATTTTACACATAGGAAATGGAAAAGGTTTATTTACAATATTAGGATGTTTCGTATCCACCATTACCTATTAACAATCCAAACCTATTGAAACATAATATTTAATTTCACAATACAAATGATCCCAAAAAAAATTACCCCATTATATCGTGATACATTTCGATTATAACAGGGCATATAGATTAATTAAATCTATGATAACCATCTAATAAGTTTTTTTTAGCATGGGTATGGATGGAACACATAGTCTCTTTCCCTATTTTAATATACTATATTTATCGTTTATTTCGACAAACATCCCATCATTTATTATATTAATTATCTATTAAAAATTATTATCATTATGATGTTAATTTTTTATTTGAAATAATTTGGATTGTTTGTAAATTATTTGTAATAGATATGATTATAACCCTTATGTAATGATTTCCATGTACATATTTATAAACTCTATGGATATATTATAATTATTCATCCTCATTCTAGTTAAAACTACATGATCTATCATATTTAATGAATTATCCACTTTATTTTCATTCCTAAGGTGGTAGTGTATAGTGAAATAATAATAATTAAGATGTTCTAGCTATCACCTCTACCTCATCTTACTCACTTTTTGATAGAATATATATTTTAGAATTATTTATATCTATTTATTTCTCATTTTCACCACTAAGGAAATTCCTAAATATCATCAATATAAATATTATGACTTCCACCACATGATCATGGGTTAGATAATTATGTTTATGGATTTTTAACAGACATTATGTAAATAAAACAACTATACCATTCATTATTATTACAAATAAAAGAAAGTTATTTTATGCATTAGTATATATCACAAATATATCCTTTTCTAATGGTATTTCCAATAATATATAATTGACCAATATCATCTTTAGCTCTAAAAATAATTCGTTAAATTATTCGAACCATATGAAAAAAATATATATATCTAAACATGGTTAAGGGGTTAGATAATTGATCAAACATTTGAAAATGATCGTTGATTCTACCTTTATAATCCAAGAAAGATTTTTATCTTCTTTATATTAATTGGTAATAGAAATTACATCACCATAGTTATCATTAATGGATCAACTGATATTCAATCATAAGAGATAATACTTCCATTAAAAAAAACAGCCTATATAAATAAAAAAAATTAAAAAATTTCTACTATAACTCATTTTTCAATGTATTCATTATAATTATTCCATGATGACTCTTATGATCATCCTAGTTTTTAGAGTATATAAATATATCATTAATAAATGACATAATTAGATTATTGAGATAAAAATTTAATACTATGTGAATAATATATTTAAAAATATAGGGCGAATTATTCCATCCAAGGGGAATTAATGTAAATTCATAATGACCCACCTCATATCGAATATTTTCAATGGAATATCTCTTTTATTTACATGCAGTTGATGACACATAGAAAAAATATTAATCTTTGAAAAAAAATTATAACCTTTAGTTTCATCAACCAACTCATCAATGTGGTGTATATAATTATTTTTTATATATTAATTTTATTTATTTTACAATAATATATTCAAAACCTCATAGAATAAACTTTTTTTCTTAATAAGAATAACATGGGATCCCTATAGCGAAACACTACCATGTATAAATACCTTATAAAAAATATCCTATTTTTGTTTCTTCAGTTTCACTAATTTTACTATAGACATCGTTTTGGGATTCATAAATATATGATTTACATTTTGAATTTGATGAATAGATACAAAACATTATATTTAGGTGGAGGTTTAGGTAGTAAATCCTAAAAAACAACAATATATTTCATCCCAATACACACATACTCCATTATAAGGATACCATTATCCTTAATTTGTTTTCTTGGATATTCTTCTCTAATAATATAATTAAAAAGAGCTTCTAGATTTTGCTCTATAGATGACCCTGATGATATATTCTCCCATGTGAATACAATGTATTTCAAATCACTATCATTAATCCTAATTTATTTATATTGAAAAATAATTATTTAATTATAATTTAAAATACAATTTAGGTAATGTAATGTTTTAATGTAAACCATATATATAATAATCAAGTTTTCAAATAGGATATTTATGTGTGTAATAATGGGAACATACTAACACATCCTTGTAAAAATAATATTTCATGTGGGACTCTTTATTGATAACTAACTTCTTATAGTGATATAGAAATATCAAATTTTATCAGTAAAAATGGATGATATAAAAGAATATAACGATACATATTCAAATAAATCATTACCCAAACCTGATGTTATGATAAAATTATGTGCCACCACATATTTTAAAACCTGAACCTCAGTTGTAGTTTTCGTATATATGTACCCATCTCCCTTGGTTCTCTTCGATGGGAGGTTCCCCAGACACGAGACACATCAGTTTGAATAATTACCCATCACATTATAGTTAAGTGGATAGTAGTGGTTTCATTCTTTCCATTTCATTTATATGACTTATCAAACCATTCCAAACACTTTAAACATACTCTTATAACCATTATCGAAGTACTTATGTTATTATTTTTTCAATTACCACATATTGTAAGTATAATTATCCATTTTTTCTTCTTTTACTGGTTTAATTTTTCATAGATCTCAACAGAACACTAATTTTATTGATATCCCATAAAGATATATGAAAACGAAAATTAGTTCGTTATCTTGATGGAAAATGATATTATGTCATCATATGATGAAAATTTGTTAGAAACCAATTAACTTAGGATACTCAGTTAAATCCCATAAAACAATTGATTTATCATTATTTATGAATTATATATGATGTATAAATAATTTATGAATAATATTGTAGAGTTATCCACAAACTATGAAAATAAATTATCCTTTCTTATTTAAATTGGAATACATATTCTCTATTTTATCCCACTATTCTCAAGGAAATAATTTCTCAAAGATATATAACTTTAAAATTTACATAGTTAATATATTATATTTTATCATCCTCTTTAGTTCTCTAAATCAATGACCAAAATTTATTAGTAACTCCCTTTCAGAAATATAATTCTAGAATGAACTTTTCCCTTTAATTAGTTACCATGTCTATAAAAAAATTGATGTACATAATCAATTATTCATCTATATATAGATGTGATGTTCCATTATATTTTTTAGTCTTTTATTGTATTATGAAATCCAATGTAAGTGAATTATTCTATGGGAAAATATGATTCTCTATAGAAGAAAGGTTTTTCCTCAAAACTTGATTTATCCTCACTAATATCGTCATGATCTTCTCAATCCTGACACAAAGTGTATTATATTTCACCAAAAGAAAATTCCTACATTTACTACTGGTGTTGATTCCCTATCTTCCACCAGGATACACCTTTATATAATCTCATATATAATTTTCACTCATAATCATCCTAAATGTTGGGCCATAATATAGAAACCCTAATAATTGTAAAATTTCTTGAATAACCTAAGGTATTATCATAATTCTCATGTAATTTATGATTATTTAAAATATAATTCCCAATATTCCTAGTATACGTTATCTGATACCTACTGTAGAACCACGACTCCCATAACAAATAGTTAGTGTTTAAATTATTAAAAATTTACAAGATATATGGGATATCATCAATTATTATTGATAATGTTAGTACTAATGGTAAACTAGACAAATATTTGAGACCAATAGTTTATTGGAAATATATAAACATGGCTTATGAAATATTATTTCATCCTACAAAATTTTCATAATATCCTTATTTATATATTGGGGAATAGAAAAAAAATTGTGAGATCAGCTGCTCTGTAAGGGCTATTTATAGTGGAATATATCATGAGTAAATAAAGATGAATCAATATATAAGGGTGAATAATTAAAAAACTTTTGCTTCTATCAAAAACATGTGTTCAATGATTTTCCATGTATAATATCTATAATGTAATAAATTGGATAATGGAAACTAAATCCTTTGTAAAGTGAATTCATTAATATATACATTCAACACCATTTCGTCATGTCCAAATCCATGTTATATAGATCTTACCATCAATGACTCTTTTAGAAGACATTATACTTAATAAATGGATAGGTTTAAACTAAATACCCATGTATTATAGCATGTATTTTATTTTTTTCAGGAAACCTATTGGTGAATCTTGGAGCTACCAATGATTTTCCTCCACTAATTTTCTACATATACTATGTATTCATCATATTTCAAAATATAAATTTAATTCATTCTCCAAATTCCATATAAGTCAAAAATAATTAAAATTGAATCAGAAATATAGAACAAAACATTTTCACTAATAAACAAAATCATTTAAAAATATTCATTAAACTGTTTTCATATACATAAATTTAATATGTTTTAATAATCATAAAATTAAAATAAATGATTTATAATTCATCAATGACAATAAATATATGTATATAGCGGAGAATAATAAATCCCAATGAAATTTGGGGGAGCTAAAATCATGATCATAATAAAATTAATGATCTAAAATTATGTCATAATATATTGTGATGCCATATAGCCATGCTCTAGGTTCCAATTCCACAAACATATAATTTACATACATCCTTTGATACCATATATAAATATAACACACCATTATTTTAAAAGAATAAAATTCGGTTGTATAGCATACATGATGTGCAACATTGACCATAAACGAACAATGAGAAATTCTTATATGAACATCCTAACCTAGCTGTTAAATAGACAAGTATGAATAATATTATCTAAACAATGATATATATATAAATTAACTACATAATAAAAAATCATTGATTAATTATTTTAAAATTTGATCATAGTTTCCAGTAATCATATTTTATGATACAAAAACATGTTTTCTTCAAAAATAAATTTTATATATATGTATATTTTAAAGAATTAAAATTATTTTCATTAAAAATTATATATTTTATTAAATAAAAAATATCACAATGAAATTAATCCTTTATACATTATTTTTGGATGAGTTCATTTTGTATTTTACCCAAAAAAAGTGATTTTACATTGAATAGTGAAAAATACTAAATTTTATTCAAAAAATATATTTTATTTAGACATCTAAGAAATTAAAAAATTATTTAAAAATAATTTCACAGAAAAATTATTTATATTATATTATTAATAATCCAATTAAATTTACTGGAATAAATTTATTGGACAAATTATTTATATAAACATTTTTTATACTTAAGAGGATTGTTTCTAGAATATATTTTTCATTGCATTTTATGCATTTAAATTAATAAATAATTACATTAAAATATAAGAATTAAATTTGATGCAATTTTATTTATATTTGGATTTATAAAGTCATCTTTTATTTTTGGTGGTTTTTTACAATTTTGACGAAATGAAATTTTTAGTGAGTAATAAAAAATACTTTTCTATGAAATATTTTTTCATTTATCATATAACAAATAAATAACAATTATATAAAAATTTAGGAAACCAGTATAAATTATTTATTTATGATAAAATATTAATAATTTTACATTCAAATAATTAATAAAATTTAAATTATATTTTATTCTACAATAAATATAAAAATCATTCTTTGTGTCAAAACAAAGCAAGGACAATGCTAGATAAGTCCAAATTTATATCCTAAAGATAATATTTTTTAGGGAATAATTCTTTTATAAAATTGTTTTTTAATTATTATAGATTATTTTTGGTTTTCATATTTTACCATAAATATTTTATATATATAACAAGTCGCTTTACCAAATGCTTGTGTAATTCTTGTGATAGGCTGGAAAAGTCAACAGAATATATGTAAAGGAAATAAATATTTATTACAATACATATTAAACGAATCTAAAATTTTATGTTGGGAAAGAGAAGATTATTTTCTATATGTCAATTAATTTATAATATTTAGGTATTAAATAAATACTTTAAATTTTTACACAATGTTGATACCATTTTTATTAAATTAATCAAAAAATAAAATAAAATATTTTTAAAAAACTAAAACTAATAAAATTTGTAATAATTAATGTTTCTCATAAATTATAAATATTTAAATTATTAATTAGTGATTTTATATTTATTTAATTTGAATTACAACTTTGGATTTATTTTTTTGGTTCAGATTATATGAATATAGTCAAATTTAAAATTAAGGATATTTTATCAAATTAATATTTTATTAAATTAGTTAAAAATTAAAAATATATATTTAAATTTGAAAATTAAGATTTTATATGGTCTCAAATACTATAACATGTCCATTTATTAGTAAATCTTCACCTCATAAGTATAATTGAAAACTTATAACAGTGGAAATGTTGATACAAAATGAATGTTAAAATAGATTATCCAAGGGGTTAAATAGGAAGATAATAATTAAAACACCATATAAACCTAGAAAAAAATATATAGATTGATGAAATTATAAAAATATACTATATTAACTTAAAATTCAAGTAAATTTGAAATTATTTGGCTCTAGAATAGTTTTATTATATTTTACTTATTTTATTAATTCCCCAAAGCGATCTTTGCCCGAATTATAAAAGGGAACCTCCTCCATAACTTATGCACACCCCCATGTGCATTATATTTCAAAAACACAATTACAAATTATATTCAAAACATCCTTATTTACATTATAGAGTTGAATTTAGTCCCAATATAAAACCCTTTGATGATTAATATGATATCTAAATGATTTTTTTATAAGAAGAGGTAATCACCTTAACTGATAACTTTATTTCTAATTATTATCTTACATCCTATAAATACATTATATTATTCGTAAAATTATAAATTATTTATCCAATATATTCATAAGGTTTATTATTATTATTAATTCATAGTTATCCTCCCTCTTTCGAATCCAATGGGAAGTAAATGTATAATCCGTGCTAAGTACGACTTAATGTCTCCACAATGTCTATAATTTCTTTTTCTATCACAATATTTCATTTATATTTATTATAATGGGTTTAGGGTTTATATAATATATTTATGACATAATTATAATTCTATAATAATAATAAAATATCAACTAGGTTACCTTACAAATGGTTTGAATGCGATAAAATTGTTTGTGTGTACGTGGGGAGTACCACCTCCACATTGTGATGTGATTTTTTATAATTTATGTTTTAATTTTATGATAGTAATGATGGAAAAAAAATTATATGATATATATGAAAAACTAATTATTTTGTATATGTGATTCATTATTTGCCTTTATTTTTTTCCATCTAACAAAACAGAAAACATGGTCCATGCGTACATATGGCATACCTTCTCCTTAAACGATGTAATTTACTTTTCTATAAATATATTTAATAATTAAAATAAACATTTATTTTTCAAATATATAAGAAATTTATATCATTTTAATAATTTTGGATATGATGAAACAATGATCAAAACATAAGAACCAAAACAACTGAACCAAAATATTCAGGAAAAAAGAAATAGGTATCATAGAGAAATTTGATTTAAATAAACTTATGTTAATACATAGGAGATTAAAATTTACAAGTAAATCATAAATTATATGAAATTTATTATTATAGTTTTTAATATATTTATAATAAATAAATATTGTACATGAGGTTTTGATTTGTATGAATGATGTCGGACTTAACGTAAGGGATTTTCCCCTCACTTTTATTTTTTTGTACACATTCTATATTCAAAACTTGTTTCTTTGTTGTGTTGTATATATTAATAAGGAATTTATTTTTATATTTGTATCACAGAATTATGGGATAATCATATCCACAAAACAATATTTATTTCATAGAGATAATAATTGAAAATATACCAAAGTGGTAATACTTTTTTTACAATATCATCACTTATGAAGATTTTTTTTGATTAAATTTTTAACGATGAAATATTATGAGAAAAATATCAATAAAGCCATTAATTTTAGTCTAATATAGTAATTTATTAAAAATAAATTATTTCCATTTATTTTTCTAATCTAATGTACTCTAGAAACCTAAAAAACAATTAATGAAAATCAATTTAATTTCTGTCTTCGATCAAAAACCATTTTCCTTCCATATTCATGTTGTCAAAAAATATTTTAAATATGGTTTTTAATATTGAAAAAAAAAATTAAATTCATTATTACATTTTTTTATGTGTCAAAAAATTCTTAAAAATAAATATTTTTTCCATTTTCTGAAATTGGTACTTTTTTCAATTTATTTTTAAAATCTGAAGGGAATGTTTTTTAAAACATATACGGGTCCAATAGAATTTCCTAAATTTATAAATCCAAATTTCTTTGAAATTTTCATTATAAGTTTATAATGTTATTTTTAAATATATTTTTTTCATTATACATGTTTAGTTTTTATATATGGAAAAGTGCATATTAAAATTTGTATTTTCCCTCAAGAAATTTTTCATGTTATTTTAATGGTATTTCTATTAATCAATAAAAATATCAGTCAATTTTATTTATTCTTTACTATAGATAAGATCCAATTTTAAAATTTTTGTCCTCCTCCTAATTTTATATGTTTATGTTGACAATATGCTCACAGAACCCATTCTTTTTCCATGGGTCATACGATGATTAAAGGAGGAAATTTGTATGAACCCAATTTATTTTTCATTATTTACGATACGATGAAATTTTTATAAGACATATTTATTTTAATGGGTTATTATATAATTAAAGTTTCATGTTTTTTGGAATAAATTTTTATGTTTGTCGATATATGTTTGTGTTTATATTATAACCAACGGGGGTGGTTATGTTATAACTAGGGATGGTGGTTACGTTATAACCAAGATGGGTGGGACCTATATCTCCCTCCAATGAATTTGTAAATTATTGAAATATCATAGGATTCATAAGAATGTAATGGGAAGTAAACACAGTTTATATAGGTACTCCTTCCACAATAATAGTCTCTATAGTTATACATGGATACTGACGAAATTATTTTTTATAATATTTTTATGCCATAATTTCATGTATTATGCCTTTTTTCTCTATAATGGCTCATGATCACTCATTATTTTATGATTCATGTCTTATAACTTCCATAATTTACCCCAAGACTCATGATTAAGATATATGATATTTAGGTTGTTAATTCCAACTGATAATATTGTTTTATCACACTATTGTGATCATGTTATGTTTATGTTATTCTTAAAATCTCCCTCACTTAACCTTTCTGTGAAATTGATATCACCCTACCTTATAATACCTTTACTCAGGTTATGAAGAATGTTTTTATATATGATTTTTTTGATAAGGGTTCTATTTATGAATATCTATGTGGGATATAATTTTTTAGAGGACCTTTTTTTCTTTATAATATAGTGTAAAATATTAACAAGTATTTTTGAAGTCAGGCGCTGAGACGATGAGCAATTCTGTGGCCCAGCGATCCCTTAATTAATTTTATAAAATTATTAAATATATTTTACATCACAAAAACCTAATTATTCAAAAATATTGAAATATATAAAGAATGGTTTTTCAAATCATAAATCAGATAACTCATTTGAATCAGGAGAATATGCTTTACTCAAAGTATGGCATAATGCTGGTCAGTGTCAGATGTTTGGATGAGGCTTCCTTTTTTGGGTGTTCTTAAATTAAAAAAAACATTTATTTGTTAATTTAAATTTAAATTACTTAAATATATTGATCTATAAATATGTAATTATAAAATTTCTTCAGGGTTATTCATATAACCATATTAGGTGTTAGACAGGATCTCAAAAAACCATCATTGGAGAATCAAGATTGGATGATGCTCGGTAATTCAATAATGATGAATCAATATATATTGAACAGAACAGATCTCCCCCACCCCCACTGGTGAAAAAAAATTCTTCATCAAGGCTCTATCCAATCTTGAGTTAGGGCTCTTCAATTTTGGTTTTTAAAACCTTTTATTAAAGACCTGAGGCATGAATTGTAATATTCTATTGATTATGTTATTTTCTCCCATCACATGAGCCTCATTGAGTGAAAAATTTTCTTATTATATATTTATATTTCTATGTCATTATTTAACCAATATTATTCCTGATTATAAAATTATAACAAATAATGTTTTCTCTAAGGAACGACACACCTTCATTCTTGTAATTTTCTAACACTTTTCTTTTAATTCTTTATCGGTGGCCTATGTGGTCAAAATTTGAAAATTTTGGGGTGGTTTCAAGTGTGAACTAACCTCCATAATTATGTTGGATAAGGGTTTGGGAATAATAAGGATCACATTACAAGTGGTTGATTTCATATGCCATCTGACCCAACAAGGGATGTGATGTCATGTTCCAACTGGATTATATCCATGAACATGTATGGACACGTCGTGTACTCTGTGAGGATAAGGGAACACAATGAGGTATACATTCATGGACTGGTTCCCATGCATATCCACATACATGCCCAGGTACACAGGAATAATTAGAGGTACACAGAGATAGCTCAAATTTCATAGAAAGGCCCCAGGTAGTTGAGACACACCATGTGATAGCCCTTGATGTTTTATAATAATACCTGACCAAACAAGCCATGTGCTGGAAGGGACATGGCAAGGATGTCAGGTGATGCTACACATCGTATAACCAATATATACTTTTTATATATCCCTTTCCATTTGTAAAATTATACCTCTTGTATCTCCTTCATTTTGACTCAGAATTTTGATCATGGATAGCCTATCCTGAGTGTTTTTCTACATAGAATGTGATGTTAGCCTCATTTATGGATTTTTTGATTTGATATGATATGTTCCATGAAATATAATTCCTTATGGAATAATAATAGTCATAAGTGATTTGGAATGATCACCATATATAGGTGGCACTCCGATGCCACACTAGGCCATGGGTCCTCTATCAATGGAGACGGTACTCCCCAATCATACAAAGGCACAAGTCCTCAATACTCATTTAATAGATATAAAGGCAGTTATCCCTTATCACACTAGGGTGTGGGTCCACTATCAATTGATATTGTATTCGCCGGTATTACATGGGTGTGGTCCTTCCATAATCATTGTACTGATACAGAGTTGTTACTCCCCTTTCGCACCATGGTGAAGGTACTCTATCATCTAAGATAATATTGAATTATTATACCATGGTGTATGTATACTTTACTCAAATAAATACATAGGTGTCACCCCATGTCACACTATGACATGGGCCCTCTATCCAAAAAGATTGTACTCCCTTGTCACATTAGGGAACTGGTCCTCTATATGACTACTTTGGAAATACATGTGGTACTTTGGGTATCATTATTGGACCATTAGGACTAAAGGTGGACTCATTATCCTGGGATAGGATATCAGATGGATATCCACATTCTCACTCATCTGGGATTATTTTATGAGCATATATATCTTCACATTGGTGTTATATTCCCTCTTTATTTGTGTTTAGTTGACATATTATATAATTTCTTTTATTTCTACCTCTTCAGATTTCATAGAATCCTCCAATAAATGTATATACTTGCCTATTTATTGGATTATCCCCCACATGTTCATATTATGATGATTATTGATATATAAATGGTGATTTTATATGATATTAGTGATACAATGGTCCATAGACCACATACGGTAGTAGGGTTTGGGGATCTAGAGTCAATATCTCTTGGTATAATTTTTATAATTATTGTCGAGAGAGGATATATTTTCTAATTGGGTGTTTATATTTCTCATTACTATTTAGATTTTACTATCGTGATCTTTTTTATTACCTATAGGTTACTAAATTCTGGTATTTTACTCTAGATGTCCCTATCTATTTTTTATCCACATTGCATCTTCTTGGACATGGGTTAGTGTGCTCATTCGAGTATTTAGGAGAAGGCCTCTCATTTTTGTTATTCTATTCATCTCATGTCACTATCCCCTAGTCAATAGAGGTAGGTATGGGGTTTTTGTGAATTTCCCTTCCACCAGCTAGGTGGGTCTTGATGATTTTTGTCATGATATTTTTAGGTAATTAAGGAAAACGTTGTTCATGTTTTCATGTTCCTAATGGAATTATAACTAGATAATTATATCATGAATCATTATGTAATGTATTTAATATCTATCATTTATGGTGTGATATCTATGTATTAATGGTTTGTATTTCAATTTTTTTTATCAGATTAGGGTTTAATTATCATTGGAAACTAGGATGAAAAAATTATAGTGTGATCCTTGGGGATAAGTCCAATTATATGGTTAAATATAAATTTTTTAGTATCAATCATGAATGAACAAATTTCACCCTATGGTTTCATAGTATAATATACCCAAATGAGCCATCCTGTAAAATGGTTTTCATGATTATGTGGAAAACTATTATACATATTATTTCTAATAGTAGATTTTTTGGGTTTTTTCAATGGAAGTAACAAAGAGAATTTTTCTCAAACACCAGTTGTGATGGAAAATATAATCATTGTCCTCATGAGAAACATAATGAAATAAGATATGGAAGGAAAAACATTGTCATTATTACCAATTAGATATCTCATTAAATGATTAACAATGATAACATTTTTTAGATTCAGAACACACATAATAATAGAATGATGTATTTTAATGAAGACCATATAGGAAAGAAGATTTGGCTATCTATGTGCCATGAATGTGGGAAGAATCAGTCAACTGAATGTCTTAGAGAAATGGGAAGATGTTTTGGTTTGGGAAAGAAGGACATAAAGATAGTAATTGATAAGGAAAAATGAAATGTTTGGTTAATGTAACGGATCAGAATAATGGTCACCCTAATGTATACTTGAAGTTTTAATGTTTCAAATATGGAATCAATGGGCATTTTTAAAATCAATATCCATTGGGGAAATCACAAGAAAATAATCATCAATGTTCTATGATTATTGGTTTTTCTAGTAGTGAGGAAGAGATTATGAATAATGTATGAACGATATTGATTGTTTTAACAGTGTTATTTAGGTTAAATGTATGATGAATAATTGTATTGAGGTTGATGAATATGAAAACTTATTCATAATTTATCTTATTGGAAGTATATATTAGGTAATAATATGAAGAATCTTAGATAATAGTTTATAAAGGATGTCAAATGATTGAATTATTATTTCATTAAATAATTATGTTGTATAAATATTATTCTGATGATATTTTGGTTATAAAATCATGAAGAATCAAATATTTTTTCACATTTGTTTCTTTTAAGGATTAAAAAACATACATTCAATGGTTTTTATAACCAAGAAAAGTGATTTAGTTGAATGATTATAGTATTTTTTTTATAAATAGATGGTTGAAATTTATGGGATAGTATTGGAGACCTTGAAATTCATTAGTGGATGATTAAATGATTTAGTTCATCTCTCATATTGTTTATTTCATTTTGTATTTGTGTAACATTTTCAATAGTCTATGAAATCATTTGAAGAAAAAATGATTGTATTAATTTTTTGAAGAATATATTTTTACATGTTTGGATAACATAAGAGTTAATAATAAATACATAGAAATTTATATTTAAGGTTTCTCATTAGTCAAACCCTTTTTAAGATTAATGTGATTGTATATTTAATTGATTTTAATAATTTTCTACGTTTTATATTGAATAATGTATTGAGGTTTAAATAACTCTTTAGTATAGTATATGATTAAATGTTATATTAATAATGGTCTATTGGATAGTAAGATATAGATAATATTGATGGATGAAAATTAATTCATTGACAAAGTTATATTTTTAGTGATATTGGTGGTTAGTTTATGATTTCATTTTAGGTTAAAATATAAATTTGACCCTTTATATTTTGGTATCATTTGAAATATTAAAAAATTATCTTGTTATTTTTTATGGTTATTAATGATACAATTTTAGATTTCTTTTTGATTGAGGTATATGTAATGTTTACATTTTACAAGTTATTTATCATAAAATATTATTTAAACAGGACATAAGAAACTATCAATTTTTTGATAGTTATTATTTCTTAAAAACACGCTTTTTATTTTGACAACGGGAATTAATTTGAAATTAATATCTGCCACTTTTTTGTTTTGAATTTAGAAAAATGGATTCAATATTTAGAATCAAGAAGCCCTAATTGTGTAAATTGGTGCCTTTTATTTTAAGACATTTTGAATAATTACTTCGGTAAAAATTTTATTTACCATGGTTAAAGGGTAAATCTGTTAAATAATGGTCACAAAATATTATTATAATAATATTAAATTACTCTAAAACGTGTTCTAACCCTATTTGATGATACATTTCCAACCATGAGCATCTTTAGGTCGATTTTGGGACCCCATGGTGCAACTTGAAAGTGATAATTACACTTTATATTAATTAAGTTAAAGTATATACAAAAATAACATAAGCATATATCTTTTAGAAAAATAATTTTTCATAGGGTTATATATGTTGTAGTTTTGACTATAAATATTAATTATAATTATAAGACAATTTCCTACCTAATGGTATTTTATTTTTAGTATTTATACATTTAATAATTAAATTTATTTATGACACAATAATGATGCAGTATTTTACTTATTCATGAAAGAATCAAATAATAGGTATTATAAATGTTCCAATAAATATAATTTGAATATTTTGATTCCATCCACAAACTGTATTGGTTAATATAACATGTTAGTATTTCTGAAATTAATTTTTCTCAAATTAATAAAGTTTTTATGACTTTAACAAAAATAAATTATTAAATAGTGTCAAAATTGACATAAATGAGTTTTTAAAACAAATATTTTATTATTAATTGATATTCTATTTCTAAAAATCTATGGTTTGTCCAAAGGACAAAGATAATGATTGGTGTATCATTAATGGATCATTTGGGGGTTTCTTGGAAGTATATTGTAATTTTATTAACTATATAATATAAAAATACAAATATACAAGGTAAATGTAAAACTAATTAACTAATAGTTAAAACTAAAATATAAGGTTAATAAAGTGAACGAAACCTATCTAAAACCTATTGGTTGAGTTGTTTTAGACCTTCCCCATCCTTATCCTCGAAATAAATCAGTTTTGAGAATTTTTAAACTTAATATAAATTTGATATAAAATAATATTTCTATTTTTTTCTAAGGTTCCCCTGACCCCTCTTATAAAAGGTCACTCCCCCTTCTCTCTAATTCTCACTTTCAAGGCCATTTTGCTTAGACTTCCTCTGCCCAAATACTCTCTAAACTATCTTTCCTTCATCATATAGGCCATCCTTTAGTTATAAAGCCAACCTAAGGAGCCATTTTTATTAAATCAATAATAAGAACCCGAAGAAGAGGTAATTTTTTCGCCACCCTCTTTCAAGTTCCTTTCTTCTTCCACTTCTTCTTTCATTGTTATTTCCATTATAAAATAATAACTCTAGTATATTCTATATACTGTGATGTTATTATAAATATGGTACAACTGTATCCAGTATTCTATCCATCCTTTGAATGACATGTCACCATACATGAGTATATACGGCCTACCATCTCCACGTCATGGTGTAATTGTTATTCAATACATTATTATTTGTATGTTTATGATAATGATGTGTAATTGAATTAAATACTAAATATAAAATTATAATTATTCTATATATATGATATACCATCCAATTATATAATATTTTAATATCAAAAGAATGATATTTTTTCTAGTCCGTACGTACGGATTACCATCTCCACGAACGCGATGAGATTCATTCCCCATCATATCCATTAAAGACTAATTAACATTCGATGATTAAAAAAATGTTTAAGGACTTGATATAATTCTGGATATGAATAAGATACAACCTATCCAAGACAAACACTGCTTATGTAACAAAACACGTAAAAGTAAACGAGTAAGTTAACACCCGAAATGACGATAATACTAAGATATTACTAACAAATCAATGTTAAAAGATCATGTACGATATGATATTACTGTATATGATTATTGTATAAATTATTTACAATTATTTCACCATTATATAAGATGTTAACCTACCCTGAACCAAGTAAAAGTTCAAGGTAATGGTTTATTTCATTAGCTCTTCATTATCCGAGGTTGTTTATACGTAATTATCTACTAGGACCTCTTTATCATCCCCTTCCATGTTTCTTAAAAATTTATTTCAAATCATCATTACCATTATAAATATATTGGGTTAAAGTCATTTATAACCTTGTTTTACTTTTTATAAGATGTTTATAATGGAATCTTTCTTTTGTTTTCCTATCAAAGTCATTTTTAACCATTTCGACAAAATTAAGGCAATAATGTTATTTTTTAACTTATACGGTGGGTGCGGCTATTTTCTACCGTTATAAAATAGTTAAATCTTCCCATTAAAGTTTATATGAATATTTTCAAAGTAAATGTTTTATTTTATAATTATGTTACATTTAAATGAATTAGAAAAGATATATTTCTCTCAAAAAGTGTTGATTTCTTCTATGTCAACATCCTTTGATGGAGTTTAAGCTTATTTGAATTTGATTTATTAAGATACAAAACTTCCATAATGTATTAATGGTTTGGTGATATGTTTGACTGTGTATGTTTTATTTTTATACCATTCCTGGTTTATGTAGAAATTATTGTCATTTCTTCTGCTAGTTTTAATATGAATGATTATGTTATGTTTAAACCTGGTCATATGAGGAATGCATTGGACTTAATAAGTGACAGGTGGATCCCGTTATAGATCCTCAATTCATTAGTAGGTCTCATGAGACAAACTAGTGTCTTGGAACAAGGCCTTGAAAAAATATTATTTGTAGTCTCGGAACAAGGCCTTCACTATGTGGTTATGATTGTCTGGAATTATGCATTGCATCATTATGAAAGTGGTTATTGATATTTCATGTGATTATTCAACTAGTAGAATATCCATGTGAATAAGTAAATGTTATTATTTCAATTTATTATTGCCATATTATGCTGAAGATCTTGTTTAAAAGGCTTTTTTTAGTTATACATTTCTTTAATGGTTTATGCTTATTCATTAATGTTTCTGCTATACTGTTATCCTTACTGAGAATGTGATCTCACTCCTTTATATGTTTTATTTTTCCTAGGATTTGAAGAAATATTTTATGACTGACCTACAGGGATAGTCTGAGGGGATATTACTGTGGAATATGGAGACTATGTTGTTGTGGTTTTCATTTTATGGTGTAATGTAAACTTTATGAATGTATCTAGTGATTCCAATTCTACTAAACTAATCTATCTTTCGAGACATGATCTTTTGTGATCATGACAATGTTATGAAATAATGCATCGACTCTGGTTAACTAGGGTTTGGGCGTTACAGTTGGTATCAGAGGAAGTTTAGTACAAACCTTGGAATCTATATTTAGATAAACTTTGATTAGAGCTTATTGACTTAAGATGGATATTGAGGATTATTATATAAGAACTTCCTAGAATTTTTTTATTGTATAGATTTTGTGAGTTTTCTTAACAATAAATCCCTGTCTAGATACGAGAAGGTAGAGGTGGATCTGGAACAGGTGTACCTAGGGGTAAACCCCGAAAACAGATCTTTGAGCTAGACTCGAACGGGAACTCGTTCATGAAAATGGGACTTACCGCACTCATGGTTACAACACTCCTGGGAGATATTCTTAAGATAATTATCATTTTCTTTACAAACCATTATGAAGGTTTTATGGGTATATACTTATTCAATGAAGACATTTCTATGATTATGGATTATATCCATAAACAGTTCAATTCATGTTAAGTGTTTTACATGTTTGGATTTATGTATTGTGATTCAAAAATTAATCTAGTGTATCCCATTATTTAGAAATGGATCCTAGTGGAAGAAATTGAAACTGTATCAATGCACACACTCCATTTAGGGATTTCCCTCCTTCTCAAGATAATTATAGTGGAGCTGGTGATTTAACTGGTCGTGATTAGCTAATCACCATACGGGGACAACTCACTCTGGTTATGAATAATAACCTTACCCGTATGGAGCACCCTGATCCGAAACATGGAGGATCAATGTTATATCCCTTCATGAGGGAAAAACCACAAACATTCAATTGGGGAACAAATCCACTAGTAGTGGATCAATTGATAAATTCTTTAGAGAAAATATTACATTCCTTGCGGAGTAGTGAAAGGGAAAAAGTTATCATGGCAGTTTACCGCCTCACTAGAGTTGCTGATCAATGGTGTTCATTGATTAAAAACATGAAGGAAGATTATAAAGTATCAAATATGTAATGGAGGGAGTTTAAAGATATTTTATTAGAAAAATACTTTATTCGTGACCATTGAACAGATATGGAAAGACAATTTCTGAGTCTGAGGCAAAAGGAGGATGAGAATGTCTCAAAGTTTGAGGCTAAAATTACAAGGTTTGTGTGGCATGCTACAATATATATACATAACCTAAGAAGTAATATTGATCATTTCTTTTATGGGTTAAAATTTTTTCTTCGTCGATCATTAGTTTCCCAATATTTTTCATCATATGAAGATATTGTCTCATGTGCTATCAAGACAGAAAAAGAATTCTCTATGTCTTACTACTTTAAAGAAAAGAAAGAAAAGAGGAGATCTACTGATCACTCCGGAAATGGAAATAAGGGGAAGATGGGAGAAGTTGAATATTCATCCTATAGTAAATCTGGGAAGAGACACCCTAGTACTTGCTTGATGAAAATGGGAGTCTATTATAGGTGTGGTGAAAAAGGCCACCAAGCTCATCATTGCAAGGGGAAGAAAGAATCTACCGTTGTTCAATGCTATAATTGTAGGGAGATGGGACAATATGCAAATGAATGTCCAAAGAATCAGGGAATTGTTTCTCAAAAAAGGCCAAGGGATCGAGGTTGAGCTTATGTTATCACTACTGCAGAAGTTGAATCTCTAAATGACATGGTGGCAGGTAATTTAATGGTTTCCTCAAGTTCAGTCAATGCTTTATTTGATTCTTCATCATTACATTGTTTCATATCTTACCAGTATGCTAGGAAAATGATATATTTAAAATTTTATTTAATAAGGTATCTGTCAGTCAAAACTCCCAAGGGAAGTATCCTTGCAGCAAAGTTTTGTGAATCAGTACCCATTAGAGAACGTAAATGTTCTTTATATGTTGATCTCATCGTCATACAAATGATTGAATATGATATAATCTTTTTTATGTATTGGCTTTCGGACCATGATGCAAAGATTTATTGTAAGAAGAAAGAGGTTATGATTTTTTATGATGACGATAAATAACACCTTATCTTTAGAGTAGAATCGTCACCACCTGAGTCTTATCTAGATCTACCCCTAGTAGCTCAACTAAATTTTATTATTGGGGAGGAAGATAGAGAAATGACTCTGGGTGGGGAATGGAATGTTCAAATATAGGATTTACCTATTGTGAAAGAATATGTACCTGTGTTTCTAGAATATTTACCTGGAAATCCTCCAGAACGTGAAATTGAGTTTTCCATTGATTTAATTCCTGGTTCAAGGCCCATATCGAAGACCCCTTATAGAATGTCCACTATGGATTTAGTTGAACTAAATAAAAAACAAGAGTATTTGAGTAATAAGGGATTTATTCACCCTAGTGTTTCACTATGGGGAGCCCCTATCCTTTTGGTTAAGAATAAAGAAGGATCTATGATCTTATGTATCAACTACATGGAAATCAATTATATAACAATAAAGAAAAATTATCCCCAACTTCACATTGATGATTTATTTGACCAACTACATGGATCTCAATACTTTTCAAAGATTGACCTTCGATCTAGATACCATCTGTTGTGTGTGCAGAAGGAAGACCTTCTGAAGACAGCATTTCGAACCATGTACAAGCATTACGAGTTTACAGTAATGCCTTTTGGGCTGACTAATGCACCCTCTGTTTTCATGGATATAATGAACAAAGTTATAAAAGAATATCTCGATGGTTTTGTAGTGGTATTTATTGACGATATCTTGGTATACTCTAAAATCTACGAAGATCATGAAAATCACTTGCACGTTATCCTAAAGACTCTTTGAAGACATAAATTGTATGGGATGATTAGCAAGTGTGAATTCTAGATTTAGGAGATTTCATTACTTGACCATATTGTCTCCAAATATGGAATCTCCATTGATCCTTCTAAGACCAATGCAATCCATGAATGGCCATCACCAATGAGTATAACTGAGGTATGCAGTTTTAATGGTTTAGCAGGTTATTATCAACGTTTCGTACAGAACTTTACCTAATTGGCTAACCCGTTAATGAACCTCACACATAAAGGGGTTAAATTTTCTTGGACAAAATATTGAGAAAAATGTTTCGAAGATCAAAAGAAAAGATTAGGCAATGCTATTACATTGAATCAACCATCAGGGAATGACGAGTTTTTTATTTATAGTGATGCATCGAAGAAATGACTTGGTTGTGTCCTTATGAAGAATGATAGAGTTATTGCCTATGCATCATAACAGCTGAAAATTCATGAGAAAAACTATCCTACTCAGGATCTTGAGTTAGCTGCTATAATATTTTCTTTAAAGATATGGAGACATTATCTCTATGGTGAAAATTGTGAGATTTATACTTATCACAAGAGTTTGAAGTATATTTTCTCATAGAAAGAACACTACATAAGGCAAAGGAGACAGTTTGAATTACTCAAGGATTATGATTGCACAATCTACTACCACTTGGGGAAGGAAAATAAGGTGGTAGATGCTTTGAGTAGAAAGGATCGTGGAGTTTTAAACCAGATAAGAGTTGAAAGGGATCCCATTTTCATGGATCTAGAAATGATGGATTTGGGAATCACTATGGAAGGTGAAACATCAATACTTTTTCAAATGGTTGCCAAAGCATCATTACTAGAAATGATAAAGAGTTCTCATACCTATGATGAAGAGTTTAAAAATAAGATTAATGCTATAAATGATGGGAGATTGAGTGACTTTGAGTTTAAAGATGGAATTTGGAAATTTGGGAAGAGACATTGTGTTCCCTATATACCTGATCTAAAAAGGGATTTTGTTCGATAATGCTCATAGTTCCAATTTCTCTATACACCTCGGGAGCATGAAAATGTATAGAGATTTGAAGGAACATTTTTGGTGGGAGGACGTGAAGAGAGATATTGTTGACTTTGTGTCAGGATATATTTTTTTTAAACAATTGAAAGCTAGAAGACAACAACCTGGAAGAGTCATGCAAACTCTTCCCATACCGGAGTGGAAATGGGATAATATTACGATGGACATTTTCTTGGGACTACCAATGACTCATAAAAGGAACGAGGCAATATGGGTCAATGTTGATCATCTAACCAAGTTAGCACATTTTCTTGCTATAAGGAATGATTTACCACATAAACGTCTAGAAAGACTACATATTAATGAAGTTGTGAGACTTCATGGAGTACCCCTATCGATTTTTTCTGATCCTAGTCCACATTTTACATAAAGATTCTAGAAAAGTCATCAGAAAACCCTAGATATTGAACTTTATTTGGGAACTGCCTACCACCCCCAATTTGTGGGACAATCAGAACAGACTATTCAAACCTTAGATGACATGTTGAGATCATACTCACTTGACTATCAATCTATATGGCATCAATATTTACCTCTGATAGAATTTTACTATAAAAATAGCTTCAATTCATGTATTCAGATGGCACCATATGAAACGTTATACGGAAAGAGATGTCTCAGACCAACCTGTTGGGATGATGTTGGTGAAAGAAAACTCATAGGACCAGAATGAGTGGAGGAAATTATGTAAAAGGTGAAGGTAATTCAAACCCACCTCAAAGTATCTCAAAGTAGGCAGAATAGCTATGTCAATAACCGAAGGAAGGATTTGGAATTTCAGATAGGAGATCATGTTTTCATGATGGTATCTCTATGGAAGGGAGTTATAAGTTTTGGAATGGAAGGTAAATTGAGTCCCAAGTATATAGGGCCTTTTGAAATTCTAGAACTAATTGGGGTTGTAGATTACCGTTTGGCAATGCCACTAAGTCTCTCCGAAGTTCATGATGCGTTCCATGTATCACTGTTGAGAAAATACATGCTTGACCCAATGCATGTAATCACTTATGATAAAGTAGAACTGGAACCCAATCTGTCTTATTGCAAAGATCCCGTCAGTATTCTTGATACAAGAGAACAAGTACTATGAAACTGGACGACTCTCCTGGAAAACGTTCTATGGAGAAACCATAAGATGGAAGAGGCAACGTGGGAACCCGAGGAACTTATGATGAAGAACCACCCGAGTCTTTTGATATAGTATTGTTCTATAAATTTTGAGGATGAAATTATTTTAAGGATGGGAGAATGTAACACTCCATGCTTCCACGGTACGCTTCCCTTTGAATAATACAGTAGTGTATGTTGTACGCAACATCGTGTTCTAACATACCACAACAAAACAAACTAGCCATTATGAATAGAAATACCCACTTTTTGAAATTTTATAAATTTTATCAATCAAAATGGACTTCATTTTTTGGATTTAGAATATCTAAATTAGCTTCGGGTAAATTTTTGGCATTTTTCTGAAAACATTCAATTTTTAATGAATAGTGAAAATCACTATATTTTAATTAAAAACAACTTTTTTAATCGAAATACTTAATATTGATAAATTGTGAATTTTAGTGATTTTAAAGTAAAATTAGATTATATTTTAACCATTTAATCCATTTTTGGTCATTTTACATAATTTCACATTTAAACTGGACATAAGCAAGTGTCAATCTTTTGATAGTTATTATTTCTTAAAAACACGCTTTTTGTTTTGACAACGGGAATTAATTTTTAATTAATTTCTGCCACTTCCGTGTTTTGAATTTAGAAAAATGGTTTCCATATTCAGAATCAGGAGGTCCAAATTGTGTAAATAGGTCACTTTTATTTTTAGACATTTTGAATAATTATTTCGGTAAATATTTTATTTATCATTGTTAAAGGGTAAATTCAGTAAATAGGGGTAAAAAATAATATTAAAATAATATTAAAATACCCTAAAACGTTTACTAACTCTATTTGATGATATATTTCTGACCATGGGAATATTTGGGTCGATTTTGGGACCCCATGGAGCAACTTGTAAGTGACAATAACACTTTATATTAATTAAGTTAAAGTAAATACAAAAATGACAGAGGCATATATCTTTTTGAAAATAAATTTTTACATAGGGTTATATATTTTATATTTTCGACAATAAATATTCATTATTAATAATACAAGATTTCCTACATAATTGAATTTTATTTATAATTTTTAGACATCGAATAATTAAATTTATTTATAACACAATAATGATGAAGTGTTTTCCTTATTAATGAATGAATCCAATAATTGGTATTATAAATGTTAAAATAAATATAATTACAATGTTTTGATGACATAAACGAATTTTATTGGTTAATATGAAATGTTAGTATTTCTTAAATAAATTTGGATCGAATTAAAAATGTTTTTAAGAGTTTAAGAAAAATCAATTATTAAATTGTGTCAAATTTGACATAAATGAGTTTTTAAAACAAATAATATATTATTAATTGATATTCAATTCGTAAAAATCTAAGGTCCGGCCAAAGGACTTATATAATGGTAGATGTATTATTAATGCACCACTTGGCAGCCTCTTGTAAGTATATAGTATGTTTATTAACTATATAATATAAAAATACAAAGAGACATGGTAAATGTCAAACTAATTAACTAAGAGTTAAAACTAAAAGATAAGGTTAATAAAGTGACCCAAACCTGTCTAAAACCTATTAGAAGAGTTTTATTCGACTCATACCCACATTATCCTTTAAATAAATCAGTTTTTATACATTATAAACATAATATTAATTTATTATAAAATAATATTTCTATCTTTTCCTAAGGTACCCCTCACCCCTGTTATAAAAGGGAGTTCCCCCTTCTTTCTAATTCAAACCTTCATAGCCATTTGGATTGGAAAAAAACTGCCCAAATACCCTATAAACTATACTAATGTCATCCTATAGTCCTTCCTTTAGTTATAAATCCAACCTATAGAGCCATTTTGATAAAATCAAAAGGAAGAACCCGAAAAAGAGGTAATGTTTTCTCCATCCTCTTTCAAGTTCCTTTCTTCTTCCACTTATTATTTCATTGTTATTTCCATTCTAAAATAATAAATCTAGTATAATATATATACTTTGATGTTATTATAAATATGGTACAACCATATTCAGTATTTTATCCATACTTTTAATGACATGTCACCATATGTGTGTACGTACGGTCTATCGTCTCCTCGTCATGGTGTAATTGTTATTCAATACAATATTATTTGGATGGGTATGATAATTATGTGTAATTTATGTAAATAATAAATATAACATTATAATGATTCTGTATATATGATATAACATCCAATTAAATATGATTTTAATATCAAAATAATGAAATTGTCACTCGTGCATACGTACGGAATACCCTCTCCACAAACGCGATTAGATTCATTCCCCATTGTATCCATTAAAGACTAATTCTCATTTGATGATTAAAAAAATGTTTAAAGACATGATATAATTATGGATATGTATAAGATAAAACCTATCCATAACAAACACAGCTTATATACCAAGACATATAAAAGAAAATGAGTATGTAAACACCTGAAATGACGATAATACTAAGATATTATTAACAAAGCAATGTTAAAAGATCATATATGATATCATATTAAATTATATGAATTTTGTATAATTTAATAACAATTATTTCACCATTATAAAATAGGTTAACCTACCCTTGACCAAAGAAATGTACTAATTAAGGGTTTATTTCACAATATTTTCATTATCTTAGGTTGTTTATACGTAATTATCTACTGGCACCTCTTTATCATCCACATCCATGTTTCTTAAAAATGTATTTCAAATTATCCTTATTATTTTAAAGACTATTGTTTAAGGTCATTTATACCCTTCTTTATCTTTTTATAAGATGTTTATAAAGGAATCTTTCTGTTGTTTTCCAAAAAGGGTCCTTTTTAACTTTTTTGACAAAATTAAGGTAAGAATTTCTTTTTTAACTTATACGGTGAGTGTGGATATTTTCTGCCGTTATAAAATCATCAAATTATCCCTTATAAGATTATAAGAATATTTCAAAGTAAATGTTCTATTTTATAATTATGTAACTTTTAATTGATATAAAAAAGATATATTTCTCTCAAATAGTTTTGATTTCATCTATATCAACATCGTTTGATATATTTTAAGCTTATTTGAAGTTGATTTATTATGATACAAAACATCCATATAGTATTGAAGGTTTTTTGCTATGCTTGATTGTGGATGTGTTATTTTTATACCATTCATGGTTTATGGAGAATGTATTGGAATTTCGTATGATAGTTTTAACATGAATGTTTATGTTATGTTTAAACCTATTCATATATGGAATGAATTGGACTTAATCAGTGATGGGTGGAGCTCGCTATAGCTCCTCGATGCATCGGTAGGTCTCATGAGACAAACTAGTGTCTTGGAAGAAGGCCTTGACAAAATATTATTTGTAGTCTTGGCGTAATTCCTTGACTGTGTGGTTATGATAGTCCTGCATTATGCATTCCGTCATTATGAAAGTGGTTATAGATATTTCATGTGATTGTTCGACTAGTAGAATATCCATGTGAATAATTAAATGGAATTATTTAATTTTATTTTTGACATATTATGCTAAATTTCAAGATTAAAAGGCTTTTGTTATAGTTATACATTGCCTTAAATATTTATTCTTATTTATAGGTGTTTCTGCTATATTGTAATCCTTAAAGAGAATTTGAGCTCACCCCTTTCTATGTTTTATTTTCCCCTTAATGTGAAAAAGTATTTTATAACTGACCTTTAGGGATAGTCAGAGGGGATATGAGTGTGGAATATGGAGACTATTTTGTTTTAGTTTTCATTTTATGATCTAATGTAAACTTTATGAATGTGTATAGTGATTCCAAGGCTACAAAACTAATCTTTCTTTTGAGACTTGATCTTTTGTGATCATGCCAATGCTATGTAATAATGCACCGACTCTGGGTAACAAGGGTTAGGTATTTAAAATTACCAATAATTGATTCAAATTTTGAGGGAAAAATTAATTCAATGGGGGTATAATTTAAGATAATCGATGTTAAAAGAAATAAAATTAAGTTTGAAATCATACATGACACACAACCCTAATTTAAAACGAATAACAATACATTCTTATATGACCATCAAATGTAGTAATTGAATTAGTGGATATGAATAGTATTAAGTGGATAGGGAAAAATATATTAAGGACCTACTCTATTAAAATAACTAATTAATCCTTAGAAAATATGTTCTCAATTTCCAGTAATATTATTTTGTGCTTCAGAAATACAATTTTATCAAAAATGATTTTTAAATAATTTTTTGTGAATATATAAAAAAATTAGATTATAAATCTTTTGGAAATTTTATTTAATTAAAATAAATTCATAATCAAAATATCAAATTTATATTATGGTGTAATTTTTGGATTTTTTTTAAAAGATTGATTTTCCAGTGAATGGGGAGATATAACGAATTCAATTAAAAACTATATTTTTGTATCAAACATTTTAAAAAGTAATAATTTTTTGAAAACTATTTTAAATGTAATATTATTTTCATTATATTTTTAATAATCTAATATAAATATTTTTCCACATTTTTATATCTTAATTGGGTATAAAAACATTTTTAATCTTAAAAAGAAATTTTTTGAAAATACCTTTTTTATTAAATATTATGCATCTAAATTAAAACTAAATAATACCACCTATAGTAATTGAAATTTATGAAATTGAAATTATTTTTTTATTCAAAATTTAATATTTATCTGAGGATAATTGTTTAAAATTTTTCTATTGAAGATAATTGTATAGTTGGTAGTAAAAAATATAGTTTTAATGAAATAAGACATCATTTATTATATGGCCAAGACATAAAAATATCCTTCAAATTTATGAAACTAATGGAATGAATCATGTATGAATAAATAATAAAAATATAATAATAAAATAGTAAATTACATATAGATAATATTTTATTCTAAAATAAATTTAGAAATAACATTTTTAGTGCCGATAAAATGCTTGTGGAGTGCTAGAAAAGTCAAATTTTCAATCCTAAAGATAATATTTTAGAGGGAATAGTCCATACCCAAATTGATTATTAAATATAATATAATATTGATTATTTTTATTATTATACCTGGATTTTTGAGTTATATACCAAATGCCTTATCCAATTTCTTTTGTTATTTGAATATAATGTCGGAAAAGTCAAAATAACATATTAAATAACTTTTCCAGTCATAGAAGAAAAGTCAAAATACATATTTAATTAATAAAAAACATTATTGAGTATCATAAACTTATTCTAGTGGTCTTAATATATTTAAAATTAAGAATCAATTAAATGCATTAAAGTTCAGCAGAACACTGATACAACGTTTATTTTATTAATCAAATAATTAAGTAAATGGTTTTTAAAATACTAAATGTAACAAAATTTGAAATAATTCATTTATATCATGAATTTTATAGATTAATATGAAATATAAGTGATGTTTAAAATCATTATATTCTAAATAAAACATTTTATTTTTCTATAGTAAGTCTAAATAAATGAAAAGCGTTAAATTAGACCTTAATTACATTTTATCAAATACTTATTATATTAAATTTTTAAATTTTTTAGAAATAAGTAAAATTGAAATTTTAGGATTTTTTATAATTTAAAATTTCCTAAATTGTAAATTTATGAGTTAATTTTCAATTTATAGGTAAAATTATAACCCTTTAATAGTGAAAATGTCATTTCTCCAATCAATTTTAATATAGGTTAGCTAAGGGGATTAACTGAATGATAATGTCTAAAAAACCACTTAAACTCATACTAACTAAATTTTATTTTGGGTTTAAAACAATATTATATATTAACATTGAATAAAATACCATTTGGAATAAAATATATCTATCATTGTCATGTTATATTTAAATGGTTTATGAAATTAAAAATTTCCTTTCACCTCAATTATAAATGGGCACCGCCTCCCTCAATTATATACACCACATGAAGCCCTATAAATCATCCAAAACCTACCATATTCAATTGTAAAATTTCTTATTCACATTATATTTCTGATCTTATTCAAAAAATACATACTATATGATCCTTAATAAAATATCTAAAGGAGTTGTTTCTAAGAAGAGGTATTCACCTAAACTAACCAATTTCTTTATAATTATTGTTTTCCCTCAAAAAAATCAATTTGTATTATAATTCAAATAATAAATTAATTATAATAAATATTCTTAATTTATATTATTTTTATTAATTCACCATTATCCACACTTTTTCTCATCAAATGAGAAATATAGGTATCACTCTTGCATACGTGCGTCTTACTATCTCTCAAAAGCGATACAATTCATTTTCCATGATCTTTTATCATGGATAGTTTTTATGATGGGTTTATTGATTATATATTATATTTATGATATAATTATTCTTTCTAATTATAATATCATATCTAATATCTTACCTTCCAAACCATTAGAAATCGAAAATAATGTTTGTGCGCATGTGTGGACGACCACATCCACGAAGCGATATGATTCATTTTTCACTTTAGTTTTAAATGGATGGTAATAAGGATAAAATTAATGAATTTATATTAAATATATGACATATTAATTATTTTTTAAATGAAATTTAATATTTACAATTATTTCATTCCATCTGTCAAAAATTGAAACCAGGATTTATGTATAGGTACAACCTATCATCTTTTATAATGGTGTAATTCATTTTTATATTACTATTTTTATAAATAATGCTAAATTGTAAATAATGAATATATATTATATATATATCTCGTTTAAAATTTTTTAGATCATTGATCATTTCTCAAAACATAAGAAGAAACCCTACCAAGATGGAACATAAATAAAAATCTAAATAGATATCACCGAGATAAGTTATTTTAATAAATATATGTTTTTAAAAAGACAATAAAAGGTAAAAAGTAAATAATATTTAGTATTATATATATCATCATGGTTATTTAATATATTTATAATAAATATACATTTTATAGTTGGTTATAATGTGTATCAAGGAATTCAAACATGATGTAAGGGATTCTCATCTCACTTTTATTTCTACAGGGAACATGTTTTATTATCTACTTGTTTATTTTTTGTGGTGTATATAATATTCATAATTTTCTTATATGATTATGCTCATGAAATTATGTAATATAAATATCCATCTAATTTTTATTATTTTATGGTATTATGATTCAAAATATATGAAAATGGTAATTGTTGTTTATCAAAAAAATTATGATTAAGATTAAATTGATGAAATATTATGATATAAATCTCAGTAAAATCATCAGTTTTATTCTTATATAGTAATTTCTTGAAAATAATTTTTTCCCATTCATTTTTCTCAGCTTAATTACTCTATAAAAAAAAATTATTTTAAGGAAAGTTGACTTAATTTCCCTTAATGTTCAAATAGAGTTTTCCTTCCATATTCATAATTTATAAAAATGCATTCATCAAATTTTTTTAATTTTAGAAATGATATATTTATTTCATTATTACACAAATTTAATTTTTCATTAATTTTAGTTGAACTAATATATTTTTCATTTATTGAAATATGTAATTTTTTTAAAAAAAGTAAATTTAAAGGAATGTTTTCTTTTAAATTATATGACATAAATAATATTTTCCACCTTAATAATGCCTCTACGTTTTGAAATTTCCATTAAAATTTTACTGTTTCATTTTAAAATTAAATAGTTTATTTATTATATGTGTTGTTTTTAATTTTTTAAAATGTATTTTTTATATGGTTAATTTTTTATAATAATTTTTAAATGTTAATTTAATTGTATTTAAATTAATAAATGACAACAAGCCCCAATTTTGCTTCAGATTTACTAGGGATATGATCCAATGATAATACACATAATATTTCTCATGATTTTTAATTTTATTTTGATAGTTTTTAATGAAATCCATTCCTTTTCCATATGTTATAATATAATGAAATAATGATTTGTTTTTTAAACTAGTTTCCTTGAAAAATCTTATGCTATGATTAAATATTTATGAAACCTATTTATTTTCATGGGTGATAATATAGTGAATATTTCAACAACTTATGGAAAATATATGTTTGGTTTTTATTATTAAATAGGTGTTATGTTATTACCAAGTATGGTGGTTATGTTATAACCAATAATATTTGGACCAATATATCCCCCTAATGCATTGGGTAATAACGGAAATATCATGTGATAAATATGACTAGAATGGAGACTAAATCATATTAAATAAGGGACTATATCCACTACAATAGTCTTCAGAGTGAACCTTTTCTACTACAATGGTAAGGTGAGTGAACCCATTCTATTATGATAGTATTATTTGTGAGTCTTGACTACTAAGGAAGTGATTTTATATGATTATGTGTATTCCAAAATTCAATGTCTTATTACTTTTTTGTTTTTTCATGGAATATATTCATTATTATTTTATGATTAATTCATTATGACCTTCAAACCATTACACAATGACTCATATTAAAATATATGATATAAAGTGTGTATTTCAAATATAAAACTCATTTTTTGACACCCTTATTCTCATTTTATGCTTATGTGATAGCTAATATTTCCTTTATTTAACCTTATTAATAATTTGACCTCCCCATTTATTATGTTTCCTTTCCCCATGTCATGAAGATAGGTTTTATAAATGATGTGTCTAAAACGGATTCTAGTTATGAAGAACATAGATAGAGACATTGTAGATCATTTATAATCCAGTTGTTCATAAGTCCATGTTTCCAAGGGAACTATATAATTCTGGTATGGATCGTTATTTTTTTAACGAATATTCATCCATTATGATATGAAGTCTATATATGAAATGGCTAGTTCACTATTTTAAAATTTTTGATGATCCCATAATTAATTATAATATATATAACAATTAAAGAACATTTACATATGGTGTATCTTTTTTATATTTATATTTAGGTAACTAGAAAAAAATATAAATTAATAAAACCCAAGTGTTAGAATCAAATAGAAAATTCTCTATTGTATAAAATACTAATTAATATGTACTGAGCCATTAATGTCTCCCAAAAATATTTCAACACGTGTTATCCTTATAAACATGTCATGTGTACTACATTTATTCATAACCCAGTGAAATGAAAACATAAAAAAGGGTTATATCAAATTCATAGTAAAGGAAAACATAAAAATAATGTAATAATTGAAAAACATTTCAAAAATATTATAGATTGGATAAGTAAGATACATGAAGACATAATAGACCAAGAATGAGATCTTAAAATATCCATGATAATAAATGAAAACATGGATATCAGTATTACTTGTCTTACTCTAATGGAATGTTTAATTTTAGACATCTAAATTATGTAGTCACTGCCTTATTCCAAGAAACAATACTTCTGATCATCACCACCAACAACAAATCTCATTGTATTCAGTCTGAATATTCCAATTACCCAAACATGTATTCTCTCATGAGACCTCTCAATTAATTTAGGGGATATATAATTTCAGGCCCCACCCATCACCTAGTTATGTCCAATTCATTCACTGTAAGATTAAACAAGACTATTCACACCATTTCATAAATAACCAATGGATGAATAAAGAGAAAGTATCTATATAATGAATAATATGAAATTTCAATAAATGATAAAAATGAGTTAGATTTCAATTGTCTTAAATAATTTCAAATACATTTTCACATGTAAAAAATGGATAACATGATCAAAACAACTAATGATAAAGAAGGTGAATAGTAAAACAACACATAGTCAACTTTCCAAAAATCACCGATATTGGAATAATAGTATATGATAAACCAATACTATTCCCCATTATAAATAAAGATAATTTTATCATAACACATCTAGAAAAATAATTTGTATGGTCTAACGATACATAGTATTTAGAATAACATACTTTCTAAGTGATCATCTTCCATTTAGAATTATGTAAAATGTGGTGTATATACCATATAGAGAAATGGGTTTGTATATAAGTCAATGATAGAATAACCTGATCAGAAAGAATTTAAATAAAGGATGTAGATGATTGAAACAAAAAAATAACTTGATTATAGAATTGGAATCATAGAAGGGTTTTGACATAGATGAAAAACATAATTTCAAAAGAATGATTCAACATTATGATGCCTGAAAAGATCAAGAATCCAATTTTTTATAACATTAGTTCACACTATAGTGATACTCACTTTTAAAAAATTAACATTAAACCACGCTTTCAGAATACATAAAATAATAAAAATTTGACACTCAAAAACTATAGTAGTCTAGTGCCTTTGGAAACAGGAAAACATTTCCTCTAGTATATAAGTGAGCTAAATTATCTCCCACTAGGTTCTTCATGAGTATCACCCTTCTTAGACACATCATATATAATAAATATCTTCATAAACATGGAAAATAAACATAAAAATGGATGATCATAGATGCTCATTAAGGGTAAAATGGAGACTTGTAAGAATAAACATGAGAATATGGGTATGAGAAAGTGATCATAACATTAGAAGATAATTCCCTTCATATCAAAGATCATAAACATGAATAATAGAATAAATTTTGTAAGTATAAAAGAAATAAATTATAATTAAATAATTAAAATAATCCATGAAAAATATTATATGAATAAGATAGATAATTTTGGAATATATGTACAGGTGATTTCATTCCCTATAAGCCAATACTCATTGCTAAAACATATCAAAGTACTTCATGGGAACCGCTCCTTCTAGGTGGGACACACCACCATCCCCAGTCATAGTACATTCCTTTTAAGCTATCGTATTTCACTATATTACAATAGTGGATTTGGTTTCCCCATCATCTAACGTCATGCTGACTACAACTACATGGTGGGACACCCAACCATCCCTGGTCAGAGTCCTTTATTTGTAAGTGATCATGTTTCACCATATTTATATAGTGGATAAATCCTTTCAACTTGATTCACATCATTATATCATGAGATATAAATCATTACCCAATCAATTAGATTTAGATATATGTCTCACCCGTCTCAAGACAAAATCTATCATACATTTTCCACAAGATAAAAAACCATTAACATATCATCACCCATGGGTTTTATAAAAATCTTATAAAAATCCCATGAAATAAAATGGATGTAATAAACATGTTATTATATATTAACCTACAAACAAACTTGTTTCATAATCATTTAATCAAATCCTAAACCATGAAAATAAGCTAGTTTCACAAGCATAAAACCCAAGGAAGAGGAACATGTTTCATAAACATCATGCAATCAAAACATAAATCATCCAGAAATAGAATATGAATGGAACCTCTTAATTATTTCTCATAAGGGAATGAGTCACATCGACAGATGTAATATTAGATGTGAAATATTTTTAAATGTCTTTTAAAAACATTTATTAAGGGAAATATCATTTCTTATTCAAATAAGGTTATTTAAATCATAAACCCCTTTGAAATCCATTTTCATGAAAATAAACTTCTAAAAATATAAATAACAATTTAAAAACCTTTTGGAAACATTTTTCATTAAAAATGTTTAAAGATATTAAAAATATAATTGGAAAATAATTTTCCAGGAAAACATATAAAAGAAGATTGATAATATTTTGTAACCCATTTCTTCGAAAATAAATTGAGAATTTATAAATAAAGCTTGATAACTCTTCGAAAATATTTTTACATGAAAACATATGATAGAATATTGAATCTTTTTTCAAAACAGTTTTCCATTGAAAAATAAGAAAGAATCTTGAAAACATTTCTAAAAACCCTTTTTCCCTTGAAAATTTAAAATAATATTAAAAGCATTTGGAAACACATTTTTTTCCAGGAAATATATAAAATAATCTTGAATGGATTTTGAAAACCTGTTTCTTGAACACACAAAAAAACAATGAATTTTAAAAATATTATGAATGCATTCTTCTTTAAAAATAAAAAAATAATCTTATAAAAAAATATTCAATGGAATGACTGTCATAACAGAGGGTAAATCCTTACATGGAAAACATTCCTTTTACACCGTTAAAAGTTTCAAAAGATACAAAAACATGAAAAAAATAATATTATTATTTTAAAAAAATATTAAAGTTAAAACAGTTGTTAAAATTTATTTCTAATATTTTATGTGAATAGTTGAATATTCTTGGAAGCCTTATAGAAAACATTTTTTAGATGGAACACTGATTTTTGAATGAAGAGATAGGTAAAGCTGTAATTTCATAAAATTATTTTCATGTTTATATTAAATAACAATGAATGAGAAAATGTTACTAATACATTCGGATATCTAGAATAAACATAGTATAAAAACCAACATGAACATCCTTGAGAGATGGATCATATAATGGATTGTTTCAATGATCTCTTACCACATGATAAATTGGGATAATACATTCAATTTATGAAAACAAAAATACATTAAGCATAAAATATCAATAAAATAGGGATATTCATGATATTATATGTCTAATACACCTTGAAAAAATAATATAGGAGTATAACAAAACCTATATGTCATATAAGGTAATTTGAGACAAAACTATCTTAATAATTTAGTACCTTTTTAAAATTTAAGCCCATGTGAGAAAGATAATATAATGGATATTTATTTAATGAAAATATTAATATTAAGAATATAATACATTCATGGTTTTTATAATCACCATAATAAATAAGTGAGTGGTGAATAATTCATGTATCATACAAAAATAAAAAGTGATATGAACTCCCCTTACATTTTGTTTTAACTCTCTTCAAGTTCATTCAAACCACTGGTGTAATTAGTGTATTTTTATTATAAATATTTTATAGACCCATATTATTGTATAAAATACCATATATTGTTTTAATATTTATTTATATTACCCTCTTTTAAATAGTTTCATGTTAAGGTTAAGCTAGGGGTAATATTCACTTTTTTCCGCATGTGTTTTAATTTGTTTTAACCTTTTTCATTATAAGTATATCATTATTTAAATAATTTAAACCATAATATACATATCATTTATATTCATTATATTTTTATTAAAATAATATATATAATATATAATATGAAATGGAATAGACCATTCAGGGAGAGGGTAATCCAAATGTATGCATGAACATTGTTTATGTTTTATTGTCGTATTGAAATGTTGAAAGGAAATAAAATATTTGTACATATGTATATAATATAATAATATTATCATTATTTTTTCATATATATCATATAATTCCAATAAACACATCATTAATACCATCCATGCAGTGTGTGATTAAATCTCAATGCTTTGATTGGGCAGTAGTCCCCACTTCCTCAAACAAAATTATCGTATTTACGTAACATAGAAGGGATAAAGATATGTTATAAATAAAAATTAAATAAACATAAATAAATTATAAATATCATATATGTATGTATATATGGTTTTAGTCATAATTTCCACTGTGAGTGGCGGGTAAAGAAAAATAAATAATTACTGTTTCGTGATGTGGTAGTTCCCCGTACACGTAAAAAAAATATTTGTTTCTAATTAGATAGAAGTGTGTGTAAGTGTACGTTGAACCCTTATAAAAAAGAAAATATATTATATTAATTATACTATTTTATTTATATAGGTTTGAAATATGATTTGTTGAGTGACTTAAAAATGGAAAATAAAATAAATGAGCTTGATGTGGTGTTACCTCTTCTTTGGGTAACTCAGTTCGGTTTTCACCCAAGGGATTCCTTGGATTGATTCATTCTGAAAATCACGATTCAAATAGAATTTTAGGTATGTTTGGAGTTTAATTGGGTAGATCATGGAAAAACATATGAGGTTTGAGAGGTGTGAATAAGAGGGAGAGTTGGAGGATTTGTTTAAGGCAGGGGATACACTTGGCATTTTGAAAACAAGTTAGTTGTACCAACATTTTTACCAAACAACTGCCATCAAAAACCAAAAAAACAAAATAATGGAATATTGATGTATGAAATATGTCCATAAAATTGGGGTTTTAATATTTTCTGTCATTTAGGTGAATAAGATTATGTCTGGTTGCCATGTTAAGTTTAATTTTTCCTTAATTGATTTAATTGTCTTATATTACATTCCCTGATCATTTTGGTCAAAAAACTAATTTTACCATATTAGAAATTATAAAACATTCATCTTCCAAATATTTATTCAATTTTTATAAATTCCAATCACAAATATTAGAAAAAATTAATTTAAATTTAATCCCATAGAAGGGACATAAAAGTGGGGTTTTGAAGTAAAAACCTCTAAAAGTATGCAATGTTTTTATAGAAAATTTCAAAGTGAAATTGAGGGATATGACCTAAATTGAATTAATTGAAAAAAATATGATCTAATTAAACTTTAAAAATAATTTAAAATATAATTATATATTATATATTAATTATATGAAAAAAAAATTTTGATTTAAATTTCAGTATTCTTCAGTATTCATTAAAAAAATAAACTTCAAAAAAAGTACAAAAACATTACCCTAACCTAGTTTTTATGTTTTCATTGAAATATGAAGTTTATATTTGAATATATGTTTTTTAAATTTTACCAAAATTAGATTAAAAAATTTTCTCCATTAAAATACAGTAAAAATGCCTCAAAAAAATATAATATTTTATATGTAAAATTGGGTTTTTTTATATGAATTTTATCAAATATATTGGGTGAATGTCAAAAAACGATTTAATATAATGTAATATATATATATATATATATATATAATTATTATTAATCTATGATTGTAATTAATATAATTTATTACGGTGAAACAACTTTATAGATATAGAAAAATTATATTTTTATTTTTATTTAACCCTTTTCATAACAAATAATTTAATATCTATGTAATATTAAGTTATATATTGTTTTTGTTATTCGTTCTTACATGTCGCACAAGCCATTATTGAAAGTCATTTTTGCATGTAACAGAATCAACCCTTGGTTTTCTCTATAGAGAAATATAATATTTATGTTTCAAATACTGAATGATTAACATGGTTATGTGTATCATTAAATCCAAACATAGATCTTTAATATAACATAAACTATTTTTAGTGTTGTGTGAAATGAAAAATATCAAAATGATTATATTAATTCTGAAAATTTACAAAAATATTGTGATGTAACATTCTTGCCCTCTTAAAATGAATTTATCCAACTAAATTATTCGTAGTTATCAATGGTTTCATAATTGAGGGTTTCATTCATAGACATCGACATCATAAAAATGAATACTAAAACATTCCTTAATAAGGGAATATTGGAATTGTAATGGTTAGACAAAGTAACATATATCCAGGTTTACACATATGAGAATATATATTGTTAGTAAAGATTATAGAGGGAGGAAATTCATAATTATTTGTAGGATTTGACCGAGGTCATTAGTCAAAAACAATTGAATAATAAAATTAAATTTTATAGCCTCAATGTCATAAAAAATTATAATTTAAAAGGATATCAGTTAAAAATAAATTATGGTGTTAGGAAAAAACAATTTTTTATTATTTTCTAATATTTCAGAAAATATATTTTTTTCCAATAATATTAGGAAATATATTTACTTGTTATATTTTTATAATAAAACATTCATTATTTGGTTGTGTTTTTATCTATTTCTAATTCACCTATTATTTCATTGAATGGATGTCTAGAAATTATCATTTATTCCCAAATCACTAAAATACACTTTCAAAAGCTCTTAATTCATATAAATGAATGAAAATTATAACTATTTTTCTCTAAATATCCTTTATAGTTAATATGATTAATAAATTAATCTCCTAAAAAGTAACATAATTGTTTCATCATAAATATTTAGTAATCAAACATACTTATACATTAACCAGGACATCACATAGGCAAGTGGTAGGTGTGAAGGTATTATGATAATTCGGTTTTGGGTTCAATACCTGTTGACATTATGGACATTTATTGGATATCAACTAAAATATATAATGTCCTTTTCTAAAAAAAATTAATATAAAATTCAAAATAAATATGACGAACATCTATGAAATAATTTTAACTATTAAATAGCCTTTTACCTAAGATTTTCTATAATATCTCAACACATAAAAACTTACTCGAAAGTATAACTTAAACTTATCACGAATGCTTAACCTTATAAATCTTATGAAAGATGAAAATATAAAATATATGTAATAAATTATTGAAATTAATGTAATATTGATTCTCAAAATATAACAAAGAAACTCAATGTTGTCACATTATAAACATGTGAATACCTCCATCATCTATTCACATTAAATACGGTAATAACCCAAATAACCATAAATATTTTTCGGAAAGATGCATGTTTCCTTATTCCAAAGTTTATTAGATCAATTCCTTAAAAACAAAAATGATGTAAATATTGTCAATGATAGCATAAAAAACATGTCAACGAGTCTTTAATTAGTTCTAAGGTACTATGTACCATGCAATTTACTTATTCGTATCCCACATATATTAATCGAAACATAATTATATTAACATAAGGAACACATTGAGGGTTATCATTCCTTTAATTATATATTTTCCATAGACATCACATTTCCATTGAATCACCTTTCTATTCCATCAGAACTATTCAATGCTTTCATTTAAATCCGTAGAAAATTAATCTAAACTAGAAAATCCTTATATATTTAACAATTAATTTAACATAATTCTTGAATCAAAATACATAAAAACTTCAATTGTTCCTCCTCGTGTTTAATAAATTATCAATTAAACCTCATCTATTTATATAAATCCTCGTTCTTATCACATTTTATATGTAGTTTCATCCTCACCATTAATGTAATCATTACTCATACCACCTTGATGATTCTCTTATAGAGTTTTCCTCTTGGGACAATGATTTACATAATGACCATTTTTACACACATAAAAAACATTACATTTGATTATATATTATATAGGGAAATATTCTCATCTATTTTTTTAACCCAAATTCCATTTCCCCTATGTATTCACATTTTTTACGTCATTATTTTTCACAATCAGAAATCCTTATTATTCCTCTAAGACATTCACTTATGTGATTCTTTCCATATTCGTGACATAGAGGAAACCATATATTCTTGGCTCCATGGCCTCTGTCAGCATAAATCTCATCAAAATACGTCATTCTATTCTTTAGTGAGTTCGAGAGTTGGTTAAGGTACACATTATTAATCATTTTCATTGAGAAATTATTAGGCATGATCACAACATCTCTTAATCCCATGATCATCCCATTTGACTACTCATTAGTTAATTTTTTGTCACTTTCAATACTAACCTAAATCTGTTGGGTTCCTAACAGTGACTAATTCTGGAAATCATATTGTGAGAAACCCTTATCCAAGTGAAAAACCACATAATCATGAAAAAAGTACTTATAGTATATCTAAATCAATACACATACATCATTAATTTATGACACCTTAGGGTTATACTTTTTTATTCATAGTAATCCTCTATTTAAATCCTTCATTATGGTTCATGAAGTTTTTTTGTATTCCCAAAGAATATCCCTAGGGAGTATCAAAATGGTTGTCCAGTATGACCTGTTTTCATATACCAGGTTACCCTGAGTCATGTATGACACACCTACTCATAGGTGTTACCTCTAGGTACATCTCTTCCAGATCCACATCTACTTGTACTATCTATAAATGGATGTATTCCTAGGACACCAATCAATCTATCCTATACCAAAATTCATGGAAATTTTCATATATGATAACTTGTCATTATACATATCCATAGATAGATCCCTATACATATCCTCATAAATACACTTAGGGATCCCACTATTTCATTATCTTCCTTGATTACAAAGGTTAACTAAACCCTTGATCTAATAACAACTATAGAGAGCCTCAATTTTCATTCATTAAAATTACATCACAATTGGGTAATACATAAAACATTAATAAAAAAGAAGCTCAAAAACCATATTATTCTAGTGAATTTGTAAACATAGAAACAAAATTACTACTACATAAGAGAGATAAATTATCTCCCACTAGGATAATCATGACAATAAACCCTTTTTAGACCTATTATACTTAATATATATCTTCATAACATGGGGATGGAAATATAAAAAAGGCTGAGACCAAATTCTTAGTAAGGAAAAATAAGGGATACAAGTAATAATAAACATGAGCATAAGTTTAGGAGAACGTGATCATAAAATTAGATGGTCATACCCTGCAATTTAAAAAACCATTTTTTTAAAATGGAAAACATCAGTAAAAATTTCACTTAATGATCACAATATAATATTAGAATAATTTTTTAATCCTTTTAGAAAACCTATTTTTGATGGAACATATATTTCTTATAGAAGAGAGGGGTATATTCAGACATTCAAAAAACATTTTAATCATTATAAAAAATACCAAATAATGGGAAAATGGTTCTAATAAATGAAGAGATATTGATTAAACATATAAGAATAAATATCATGAATGTTCTTGAGATTTAGAACAAAATATTTTTTCAGTGGAAGCATAATCATAAAAAATCCCAATAAACAGAAAGATTGTTTCAATAAACTATCACCAAATAGTAGCATTGGACCATACTCTCAATATAAGAAAATGAATCTACATGAATCCTAAAATGTCCAAAAAATAATGATAATCATGATATAACATTTCAAATACTCCTTTATGAAATAATGTAATTGTGTAATAAAACAAATTTCTCAATGAAAGAAAAATTTAGGAAAAATAATCTTACTGATTTGGTATCTTTTGAAATATAAACCCCATGGGAGGAGTACCATGAAATAGATATGTAAATAAACAAAAATTTATGAATAAAATTAATATAATACATTCATGGGTAGCATATACACCATATAAAATATGTTATTATGGAATAAGTCATGTATCTTGTAGAAATAAAAAGTGAGATGAAATCACCATTCCATGTACCCAGAATCATGTTGTATTTGTTAAAACATCATTTATAATAAATGTATGTATATTATAATTATTTAATAGAACCATATTTATATATATAATACCATATATGGTTTTATTATGACATTATATTATCCTTTTGTTAATAATTTCATGTTAGGATTGTGCTTCAGGTAATATTCACTTTGTTTTTCTCATGTGTCTTAATTTGCTATATCTATGTTCGTTATACATATATAATGATTTCCATAATTTAATATTATATATATATATATATCATTTATATCATTTATATTTTTATTATAATAATCTATATAATATAGAAATATGAAATGGAATACATCGTTCATGGAGACAGTAGGCTCTACGTACGTATGAAGGTGTCTTCTGTTTTATTATCGTATTGAAATAAATAATTAAAAATAAATATATTTATATATTTATATTATATCAATAAAAAATAATTATGTCATATAAATCATATTATTTTACTAAACACATCTTTAACTCATTCTATGTATTGTGTGAATTAATCACTTTGCATTTTGGGGTTTTAGTCCACACATTCTCAAACAAAGTTATCATATTTACACAAGATTAAAGGCATAAAGTTATGTTATAAAAAATTATAGAATTATAAATAAATTATAAATATCATATAGATCATATATTAATATATTTCCCATTATAATTTCCACCATGAGAGGTGTTAATGAGAAAATGAACAATATGTGTCTTACATTTTATATAATAGTGTGTGTATGTGTTTGTATAACCATTATAAAAAAAATCCTAGTATATTTAATAAATTTTTATTTTTATAAAACCATTGTTTTATAATTTTTGATGGAGTGGAGAGTATAAAACGAATTAATGGAGCTTGAATAGGGATGATATCGTTTCTTTGGGTTATGACTTTTGGCTTACATGAAATGGATTCCTTGGATTTATTTAATCCCAAAGGGAGTCTTCTACAAGTAAGGGATGTATTTAAATGTGTTTATTGGGAATATAATAGCCAAACCAAATGTGTTTTATATTTTTTAAGAAGAGGGAGATATAGTGGACTTTTATTGGGAATGGAGGGGGCACACTTGTCATTTTTTGGAACAGACTAGGTATACACATGATTTTACCTAAAAAGTAATAAAAAACCCAATTATTGAAGGTTTAATTCCTAAATATTTCCAATAAATGGGTTTTTGATAAGTGTATATGTCATTTAGGCCTTTAATTTTATAGTTTACTCCCTTGTTAAGCTTAATTTTTTCCCAATCGATGTAATTAATTTTACTTGCACTCACTAATAGGTTTGGTTAAAAAAAACTAATTTGACCTTGTTATACATTATAAATTTTTTTAATTCAAAATATGGAATCCATTTTTTTAAATTTAAACCATATTAGTGCTATTAATTAATTTAAATTTAATGTTATGGGAAGGATGACATAGCGAGGGGTTTAAAGTACAAAACTTCTAAAGATTGCTTTGTTTTTGTAGTCAATTCTTAATTGAAATTGATTCTAATGACATAGATTCAATTAATTGATTAAAATATAATCAAATTAAACTTTAAAACAATTTTTAAATGTAATATATACTTGTAAATAAATTATATAAAAAACTATTTTTGATTAAATTTCAGTATCTTTCCCTATTCATTAATAATGAAAATTCAAAAGGAAATTCCTAAAACTTTACCATAGCATTATTTTTAAGTTTAAATTTAAAATATGAAGATTACTTGGACATAAATAATTAATAAAAGTATTAGAAATTGGATTTTAAATAGGTTCTCAATTAAAATGTGATAAAAATGAATTATTAAAAATATTTTATTTTAATCACAAAATTGAGTTTGTTATAATATTAGTCCTATAAAAAATATTTAATGAATATAAAAAATATTTTTTTAAATATATAATATATATATCATATTAGTATAAATTGATAATTGTAATTAATTTAGTCTATTAGGGTGAAACAACATTAATGTCATAATAATTAAACTGTTTTATATTGTATTCATTCTGTATTCATATACATTTCAAATTAATTTAAAACCAGGGAGTTAATTTCAAATTTTTGTAAGACATATATTTTCATAATTTAGTTAACCCATTTCAAAACTAATAATTTGACATCTACGTTTTATTAAATAATATTTTAATAATATATCATTATCGTTATTCAACCATGCATGTTACACAATCTATCTTGGAAAGTCACTGTTGTGTGTAACACAAGATAAAATTAGGGTTCCATGTAGATAAAAATAAAATTTATGTTCTTTTAAGTGAATTATTAACTGGATTTTGTATATAATTAAATCCAATCATAGTTCATTAATAAAAAATAAACTAAAATTAGTGTTGCATGAAATGAAAATATCAGAAAGATTACATTAATTGAAAAAAATATTTCACAAAATCATGGGGAGTTTCAAAAACCTCCAAAATATAAATATATATAGAATTATAAATAGTTAAATATAAACCCTATTAATTTAAATACTTTCAAAAATGGAAATGTAAATGGCTGTGATGACTTAAAATAGATTTTGATGCGCATTTTTAAAATTGACATAGATTAGAAGGATATAGGTCACTTCTGATATTCTTCTTCATAAGGTTATTTATAAACAGTACGAAAACAATAAATTTTAAAAATAATAATCACTAGATAGGTCTTGAAAAGTAAAATTTTTTATCTTGGAAAAATAATAACAGGAAGAAAAAAATTATCAAAGTGAAATTAGAAATACCTTTTTAATATCTTGGAAAATAAATTTTTTCAAAACATAAATTTTATAAAGTATAACAAAATAAAATTTATATACGAAAAAAATAATTATCCCAATATATGTTTACAAATTACCATATAATGGAATTTTATTTTTGCAGAATCCAATCATGGAATAAATTTGTTCGTGATAAAATAACATAACTAAGTGATGGATTCATTGGTTATGAATATTACTTACAATCATCATATCTAAAAAAGTGAGAAATATTTATCAAAGGGTTTTTATCGTAGGGATTTATATCTGATGAAAAAAATTATTACACATAAAATAATCATAATGTATAATATATGAAACTTAAAATAAATAATTTAATGAGACATTTCATAACTAAATGAAAGAAATATATGGTATCAAAAATCCTTAATAATGAGGAAACAACTAAACTAATAACTACTTGAGTAAGGGATTAAATACCATAAAATAAAGATATTTTGATATGAATATATCTATGGCTAATGAATAAACCATACAAATAAAATTTGTTTTAAAAAATTATTATGTCTCCAATAATCATAATTGAGGCAATAAAAACCCTTGTGACTTTAGAAAATTTTAATTTAAACTTACTTGAAGGTGATTATAATTGAAATTAATAAATACCATTACTAAATGATAAATCTGATATTTTATGTAAAATATTTGGTATAAAAAATATAAATTAAATTATATATATAATACCAAATATGCCTCAAAGAATGAAAATTTATGTGGTAAACCCATACCATAATCACCTTTATAGATAATAGACCTATATCCTTATATAAACCAAAACAACTAACTTAATAATATATTTAATAGAATAATTCAAATATATTACCATTTATATAACTAATTTATAAATATTTATTATGGGTTTATTGGTTACTTATAGCTTTTTTCATTCATCAAGTGTTAAAAACATTCACAATTTGTGCATGTTTTATAATATTAATATCATAGCCCAATATTTGATACCATTTTAAAAAATGATATATCAATTAAGATAATATAATATACAGTTTTTATTTATTTATAATATTCTTATATCATTCGATATGTTTTCAATTATGTTGTGTGAAAATTGAATTGGTGTTACAGAATTTCATTGATATTACCGAATGGTGATGATAATTTAATAAGAGGTTAAATATTTAATAAAATATTTCCATAACCATGTAAAAATTATTATTTGGTAATTATTTTATAATAATATAATTATTTATGTTGCAATAGTAATCCATTATAGTGTTTTATAGCAGTATTTATGTAGGTGGTTAAATCGACCCAAACATGAACCCACTTTAACTCAATCGGTGGTTATAATTAAGAAGATATTTATTTGGACATAGAATAATTATAATAGAATAATTATGATATAATTTTAATTTTTGATAATAGTTAACAATACTAGAATATTTTTTGATAGTTATTAAAATATTAAAGAAAACTGAATAAATGTTTCTTTATGGAGGTTGTAGTCAGTGCACACACACTATCGATGTTCCATTGTTTTTATAAGTGGATGGAAATGAATAAAAAATCATTAGACCAATAATATAATAATTAGTAATTATAATAATAAAACTTAAGTCATTATATTATTATGGTGTTATGATATTTGTAAGAGTAATATTTAAAAGAAAAATTTAAGAAGAGTCTAATACTAACATTGGATACTTAATCATTAATGTATTACTCCTAGGAATCGAATGGAATATTCTTAAATATTGTGATATGGGATTTATGAGGAGGTATTATATTATATTGGAAGAATAGGTAATATTATGAAGGAGTATATTGAAGGCTTCATGTAAATTTTAAAGGATAGAAGAAGTATCCTTTAATAAGAGAAGAAAAGGGGACTTTTTGAAACATTCATCAATTTTCAATAGTGAAATTACATTATTAAAGGTTCAAAGGAAAAAAAACTAGAACATATGGTGTGTGTGATAATATAATTTCAAATATCCTTCCATGCATTCATTTTTAGACATCGTAAGAGTGATTTAAGGCTAACGTTTTTCCGAGATTAACTTTTATAGTAATAACTAATTATTAAATAGGTAATATTATATCTTATCAAAAAAGTTAACCCATATTTCTCTTATTTTAATTTGATTAAACAAAATTTAATTTCAACATAATCTAATTATAATTATGAATGATATAAAATTATCTATTAAAATAAAAAAGATTATATAAAGAAAACCATTTTTGTAGAGAAATGTTGTTTTTTGCATCAAGTATTCTTAATCGTATTTAGTACTGATTAATAATTAAATGTGTGATAATATATTTACATATAAGTCTAAAAATAATATCAGTTTTATCATTTAAAATATATTAATATAATTTATTAAATAACAATTAAGTTTCATCAGTAACACAATTCAAAAGTAACCCTTTCACCATTAATTTGGTTATTAGCATTAACCATAGCAATCTAATTTTGATGCCTAAAAATGAATTTGAATTTAAAAAATAATAAAAAAATTTGTTATATCAAATATTATCCCTATTTTATCAAATTAAATTGCTAAAAATAGTAAAATATATTTTAATGTTAGTGTATAAAATTTGCCAAAATAGTTTTTTCGAAAAAGTGTATCTTTAATCATAAAGATTATGTATAAAATAAAATTATAAATGTTATTCATTATAATTGTATAAATAATTTTTTCATTTTTTAATGAATAATTATGTCACATAAAAATAAAATCAAAACCTAATTTCCCAATGCATAAATTTAATTACAAAATTTACAAAATATAGTTGTTATAAAATATTACTTGATTTGATAAAATGATATTCCATGATTTGTAAATTGAAAACAATATTTTCGAATGATTTATATTATTTTATAAATATATATTTTTTATATAAATGTTTTTTTAACAAAATATATTCTATTTATAAGTGATGGAATTAAAAAATTCAATATTTTTCATTATTTACCAGAAAACCTATTATTTCATAAAAATAACAAATGTTCATTTTATGATAATTTTTATATTATAAAGTGAATCCCTAAGAAAATATTTTCATATTCTACTTATATAATTTAAAAAAAATGAGTTTTTTAAGAAAATGATAATATACAATGAAAAATTGTTCTTATTGGAAAATAAAACATTCAATATTAAATGTTTTTTTTGTTATTTAATATCATTTATTAAATTAATATGGGTTAAATAATTATTTATATAAAACATAATTTTTCATAATTAATCATAAATATATTTAAATGCAAATGAAAATTATATTAAATGGAAATATTTTGAAAAATAATATTCTAAACAATAAATGGTATTTTGAGTCATTTTAGGTAAACTAATTGAATTTTATTCATATTAAAATTTGGACTTATTTTAATTATATATATATATTTCATAAGTAATATAATATTATTAATTATAGTTAATTCAATGACTTGGTTTTAACTTCCATAATTTATATTTATATTTTATCTAAATATATATTGGTTTTTCTAATTTTGTTATTGTGTGTTGAGCTAGATATCAAAAAATGTGGCTTATTTAAATGCAATAATATATTAATATATATGGTTATTATATAGGCACTTTAAATAAATTAATTCCCTTTAATATTAATTATTACTCATTTAATAAATTAGGTTAGCGAATTCACAACTTATTCATCATTCTTGGTATAACATCTAATATGTCATCAACCATACTCTCTTAGGCTATATCCAGTTACGTATCAATCCTAAAACAATATAAACCATTCCTATAATAATATATCCAACTATGTATATACATATATCATATATCATTTATAATATACCATTAAAACCCCATTTGGGACTATAAGGAATTAAACCACAATGACATTATGCATTCTTCTAAAAAGTAACACTATATTTATCCCTTGAATATATTTATCACTAATTAAGAAAATCAAATGTTTTAAATATATATAATAATTCAAAACATTAGATTAAATTCACCACATTTCAATGGATTTATTTTTCTTTTAATAAATAGTTAATTACAAGGATATCAACATTATTTATATCAATTATCTCAAAGTCAATCAACCGTTTATTAAATAAACATCAATAATATTTTAAACCTGATATTTTTTCATTCATTTATCATTTTATGTTCTATATTGTCCCTAAAAACATAACCATTAAATAAAATCACATTTCATGGTTACCAAAACCATTTAGTATTTGTTTCTAAACCATTAATGAAAAAACTATTAAAGAACTACTCTTAGATGTCTCACATAATTCTTAAAATAAATACTATTTACCAAAACATAATTAATAAATATAAATCACTGATGAGTATGTTTTATAGTATCAAAATTAATATCTATTATGATATAATCCTAACTACCATAGTTAAGACAATAAAATTATCATTTTCCATTGTAATGGGAATATAATAATATCTTAAAACAATATAGTATGCTCTCTTATTCTGTTAAAAGGAATAATGGTTTCTAGATATATACCTATCATAGATTAATTATATTGATCATGTTTGAAATTAATATTTAATGAATAATATTTATAATAAAATCAAAAATATAAATATGAAAACAAAAAACTAAATATGTACTTCCTTATAGAACATTTTTTTTAACATATGTTACATTCAAATAAACTTATAACTCTATTTGTCCTATAATTTTTATAACTGATCATTATTCTATTAATTTCACTAACCTAATTAGATAAAATCATTCTTAAATCACTCAAAATTGTTTATAAATAAATTTTTCTATGAAAACTATATCCCTTAAGAGTTTTTATTCAGGTGTTCATGATTGGTCCCACTGACAAGAACCATATTAAAGATCAATTCAATTAAATTTCATCATTTTTTATGGTGATTAACCATAAGTTCACATGTTAGTCTCATTGATATTATATTTTCAAGAAAATGATTTATCTCTAAGAAAAACCATGTAATATCAATTTTATGAAAATTTCATGATGTTATCCAATAGATAAACGTATTCCTATAGATTTCATTAATGTTATCTCGTCCTAATCCAAAAGTAAAATACGAGTTTTTTACTTATAATTAAATCATATACTATCGGAAAAGTTTATAGGTTATGGTCAAACTTAATTAATCATCCCTTAAATTATCTTGAAAATAGTACTCTCTAAAGATATATAAAACATTCATTTGACACCAACATAGATAACCTAGACTCTTCCTCTAAGATTAGGTTTTATAAATACATTAATTAAAGAACAAATTCAATAATATCTATAAAATCTTATAAATGACTATAACTAATTACAAATTCAATAATTATTAGTGAATCTGTTACCTCTAATGAATAGTTTCAAAATTAGATCTTTATATAACTTGGAAAAAACAGAAAATCATAAACCCTATTTTATAATCCAATGATTAATTTTCCCATTATATATGAAACTAAATAATAAATAAGAGTCATCAAAGTTTCTAACAAATACTTCAAAAAAAGTAATCCTTATGAAATTTATTCATGTTCGAATTTACCTCATAACCTGAGAAAATAGAAGCCTAATAAAGGGTTATATCAAATTCATGACTATGGAAAATATAAAATTGAGGTAGTTGTTTCAATATAATTGCATAAATATTATTACCAGAATAAGTTAACTACATTAATACATAATCAAATAAAAATGATAGCATACTATATCAATGAAAAAAATTAAAAAAATGATATCAACAGTATTGAACTCTTATAAATGAAATTTATAATGTTTAATATCAAAACATATTATCAAGGCCTTTTTACAAGAAACATTACTTGTCATTCAGCCCTCAATAAAGAAATATTTAATAATTGAGATGGAATAAACCAAGTACCCAAACATGTTTTCCCTCATGATACTTATCAATTTATCAAGGGGTTGTATAATTTCTAGCATTATCTATTACCTAATTATTTCAAAGGAATTCACCATAAGATTCAACAAGACATTTCATATCATTCCCTAAGTAACCATTATTTGAATAAAAATAGGGTATCCATAAAATGGGAAATATAGAATATTAGAACATAATAAACCAATATTAATAGACAATAACAATAAATAATTTCAATACATTCCCCATTTAAATAAATTGAATAAAAGTATCTTAACCCATCCTATGAAATAATTTGGATGCTCATACATTACATAGTCAACTTTCGAATAATAATATCTATTGAAATAAAAATATATGATATACCAATACATTTCTCTATGCCAATAAAATTTATAAAAAGATAATAACTCGTCTATATAATTATTTTGGAGGGTAAAATGATATGTATTCCATAGAATAACACTCGTTCTATGTAAAAATCATCTGATCTATATTATGTAAAAATTGATGTTCACGCCTTTAGATAAATGGATATATGTATATGTCAATACTATAACAACATGTTCATAATACATCCCTAGAAATAATTTATATTTAGGAAAAATAATATAACACCAATTTGATAATGGAAACATAGAATGATATCAAGAGAGATTTAAAACATCCTTGAAAATTAAATCATTGAACCGTATCCAAGAAGAAAGGAACGAGAATTGGATTCTTTGATATCTAGAGTTAAAACCCTAATAAATAAATGTATATAATAGTATAAATATTGAATAAAAAATCATATTTGGTTAAACCCTTTCGAAAATTAAAATGTAAATGGATGTGGCCATTCAAAATAGTTTTTAGGAATCATTTTTAACATTGATGTGGAATGGGAAGTTATTTTTCACTTCTGAAAGTATTATTCAGATGGTTAAGTGAAATATTTTTCAAAATAATTATATTTAGATATAATATACTATAATAAGGCCCTGAAAATACATAAATATTATCTTTTATAAATTGGGATATAATGATAAGACATATGAAAGTGAATTGAAAACCGCCTTTTAATATCATGAAAAATTCAATTCTAGAAAACTCACATAATAAAAAAGTAACAAAATATTATTTTGTATGAAAATAAATTTTCCCCATAGAAGATTATAAATTAACATACAATAAAATATTAGGGTGGTATAATCTTATCATGGAAAAAATATGTTACTAATGAAAGAAAATAATTCTAGGAAAGGAGACTTGAGTTATCATTTTTTCTTATAAAGAACATGTCATAATAAGTGAGTAGTATTTTTCAATTATTATACTTCATATGAATGTATATATCCCTAAAAAATAAATAAAACAATACAATACCATTAAGTGGAAGATTTTACCCAAATTATATGGAAAATTTTTGATATAATGATCATAATTCATGGAAATCAAGTTGAGTTACCAAAAATCATTACAACTAAGGAAATAAATGAATCAACAGACACTTGAATAGGGGACCACGAATTAGATATTAAATACCATTAAATATAAATAGGTTAAAAATAATACATACATAGGTAATGAATACACCATATATAGAAAACATGGTTAAAGAAATATATAATTTCTCAAAGAATCAGAATTCTGTCCAAAAAAACAATTACGACATTAGAAACATTAAAATCAAAACCAAATTAAAGAGATGGATTTTAATTCAACATAAAATAACATGATTAAAATCTAATTTATGATATAATATATTAAATAGGTAGTATAAAATCCACAAAAATTAAATTAGGTGCATAATACCGAACATGTCTCATATATAGGAATAGTACATGAAAACCATTACCTTGTTCCATTTTATAGTTGATTACATTATAGACTCATATATATATATACACCTTGATAATATATTTAAAAACCTTATTTATATATATTCTTTTATATATAACTCATTAATAATTATAATTATGGGTATACTAGTTAATTATATCTTTTTTCAAACATCGGTTGTTAATAACTTCCAACGATAGCACACGTTTTATAATATTGATATCATCTGCCGTTATTTTATTCCAAGTTCCTCATTGATATATAATTTATGATAATAATATATATATATTAATTATTAATAAATATTTATATCATTCCATTAGTTTTTCAATTATTCTATGTGAAAAAGGAAAAGTTGTTGGCCTATTATGGTGGTTTTAGTGAACGCTGATGATACTATACTAAAAAGATAAATATGTTATAAAATTTTTATAGTACCATATAACAATAATTACTTTATTATTATATTATAATAATATTAATATTTTTGTTCCCATATTCATCCATGATAGAGTTTTGTTGAATCGTTCGTGTAGGTGGTTAAACCAACCCAATCATAAACACACTTTAACTAAATGGGTGTGTTTGGTTATGGTGGTATTTATTTTTAAAAAATATAATTAAAAATCATCATGATTTTAAATTAATATATTTATATTGGTGACAAATATTTTAATATTCTAATATTTTTTGATAGATAATAAAAGGTTTGATGAAATACAAATAAAACGGTTTTTTGTGGAGGTGGTATTTTGTGCACATGCCCAAATGACATTCCTTTGTATTTATATGTTTATGGATGTGATTAAATATGTTTTATACCATTTATATAAAAATATATAATTCTTCTAGTGATATTGGTTTCATTATATAAATATTGTTATAATAAATTTGAAAGAGTAATATATACATGAAAAAACATAAAAAGGGAATAATAGTCACATTGGAGACATGATCTTTCCTCAGAGTACTCCTTGGTATTAAAGTGATTAAGAATATATAGTGTGAACATGGAATTTAAGAAGTCATTTTGGATAATATTGGGATAAAAATTTTCTGTTTTCAAGGTGTATTTTTTCGAATTGTTTTTTTGAAATGGAGGAAGTGGTATACTTTTATAAGATAATAAAAGTGTTATTTTTGAAAATAAAATCATTTTTCTATAGTGTCATGGAACTATTGAAGAATAAATGGGTAAAAATTATAGAAATACTTTATAAATGGAATTACAACGCCTAAAATCCTCTCATCAATTCATTTTGATGAAATTCAAGAGTAATTTAAGGATCTTATTTTTTACTTTTAATCTTTTTCCCAAATTAACATTTAAAATGGTAACTCATTTTTAAATAAGACATTTTATATATTATTAAAAATAAATGATATCCCATATTACCTAATTTTTATTTTTCCACAATAAATTTAATTTCAATTTAATATAATCTATATCATTCCAGACCATATTCACATATAAGTAACCAATCTGGGTTTGTTATAAGGCCTCAAGTGTGTCTTCCCGTATTCCAGAGGCAACTGACTAAGAGAAAGGGTGTATGATGGAACAGTGGGGAGATTATAACCTATTAATCATAGGTTATCATTTTTGTATCAAATAACAATAAGCTGTGAAAATATCATAATTAATGAACTATTAGAGCAATAATAATTCATCCTGATAAAATAGATAGGTGAAAGGTAAATCAATATCTTATACAAAAATGATAATCATGTCATGATGTCATATAAATGGGGAAGTACACTTGGTATATTGTATATGAATATGAAACATTCTATTGAAAATAAAAAGGACACAAATGAATATCCACTAGAATTACAGTTGTACGCTCAGTGTTATGCACCAATACTCCATTCTAAGATAGTTTTCCAGACATCCAATATTGGACACTTCCCATTATCCCCACCTATATCCACAATATCTTTTTGGGTACTAACTAATGTCCCAAATAGGGTGTGAGTTATTCTTATTAGTTCATAATACAATGTATCTATAACTATCAATTATGTTAATATAATATTTGTAGTGTGTAGGTAAAATTAAATGGAAGATAATAAATATATAAATCACATTGTTTTGGGTTCCCCATGTGATATACAACTGACTCTACATACCTAATCCAAATCCAAATATATATAAATAAATGTCACCTTACATGTATATATGTGTGTGTGTGTGTGTTCAACATAAAATTGTGGACATGTATGTGAATATGTTTAGATACATATTATTGTTAATCAATTGAGGCGCAATCCCAATAAATCCATACATACACAGAAGTGGTTTCATGACTCAGAGGAATATTAGTAGAGAGATATAAATGGTCCATAATAAAATTAATTTATAAATAATATAAAAAAAACAAGAATAATTTTATTCTTATCATCTAGACCCATAGTTTTAATTAATCAAAATCTTGGGCCCGTCTATGGAATTATGTAAAGAAGACCCAAAGTATCTCTCTAAGAGCAATCTAAAACCCATCACTATAGGAGTCCATCAATGATGTTCCATATAAAGAACCCAATTATCACTCATGGATTATTATATAGTTAAGACCCTCTGATACCATCTATGATTTATCACATATGGAACTAGGCATCGGTCATGGAATGATATATCAACATTTCCAAATGAGTCTACCCAAGGTAATCCACTAAAGAACTGGGTATCACTAATGTGTAATTTAATGTAATCCACCCTATGAGACCAACCAAGTTATTATACAAATGAAACTATGTATTTCCCCTAACAAGTTTCAATTGAAGTACAATTTTAAATTGTTAAGCTTTACAATCTTGTCCAAGGTGTCCTTAATCAGGACCTTTTATCTCCTTGGACATTATGTCACGTAATGTTCATATCTAAGATTAAAATCGTACCATTCAAAAAATAAATTTTAAACATGTTTTTTAAATCATTTAATATTGTTAACTCAAGAAAAAATAATAAAATCAAGGGTTTATAAACATTTCCAACGAATTTCTCTTAGTTTATTTCTAAATACATTTCTTTAACAAGGAAAAATTAATCACAACTCAATTAGTAGTTCAATTTAATTCCATGCCATGAGGCTCTCTACCCCTTAATTAAGGTATACTCTTAGGGTTTTATCACGTCATGGAATCATCCTCAAACATTGATTCATGGTTTCTAGGATTATACTTATCATGGAAAAAACTTTTTAATTATTTACATAAACATTTAAAAGGAATCGTGAAAGAATTTATAATATGGTAAAATGGTAAACCATAAAAATAATGAATATTTATGGAATAAAGTACTAGAAATCATAACATAGGTTTTTATATAATCCCTCATCCATTATTAGCTTTAGATTCAATGAATAATGATAGAAATTGTTGAAATAAACAAATTACGTAAAAATATAGCATTTTGGCTCACACCAAAAAAAATGATACAGGTGGTGATATAAACTGGGAAAGGAAAAAATATGAAATAATATCTTACCTTATTCAATCCAATGAAAACAACACTAAACTAATCATACACCAGATAAAAAACCTTGCTAAAAATCATAGGTTGGAGGAAGAGGAAGAGATCCCATGATTGGGAGAGGTTCTCAATATGAATAGGGAGAAAAAATAAGGGATAAAACATAAATTATGGTAGGGGTAAAATAATATTTTCCCATATATTTTAGAGGAAAATGGTTTTTATACATACTTTTCAAAACCATGGGCCTAAACCAAGTAGTACTACCAGTTAAGTGGCACTAAGAGTGTGTTCTTGGAATCCTAGTATGGAAATACTATGAATCCCTATTAATTCCATTGAATTACCCTTTATGGTCATGTAACCTGGGGTGAATTATTAAAACTAACTTTTCCTTTCGCTATAATTTAATATAGAGCTTGTATGGTTGAGGCGCATAGTTATCACTAACTACGTGCTAACCATGTGGCCAAGAGATGGAAACTAGCACCGTATAGGAATATCTCAAAAAGGGAAGGCATTTTCCTTTAAAACATTAATCACACACAACGCTCAAACTGTGGAAATTAAAAACCAAGAAAACAACAACATTCAGTGAGACAACTACTGAAAGTACAGTAAAAACTCAAAGTATACAACGTCCATAATACAACCCCAAAATCATAAAGGAATGTATAATTGCCATGGTATGTCCACTCGAGACCCCACTTGAAGGGTGGTTAGTGGTAGCTGCATGTAGCTGTAGAATTACACTCAGCTATCCATTCTCATTGATCACCACCTAGTCCCGTACACCCAAGGTCTCCATTGAAGTGTCCGTCTATATCATCTCACTAAGAACCACCTAGTCCCAGACCACTAAGGTCTCTATCAAAGCGTCAATAACATGTGTGGGACACGACACATGTGGGAAATACTCGTGAAAGGGTGAGTAAAAAAATACTCAGTAGGGACACCAAAACATAAGGGAAATACAACAAAATAAAAGTACGCACAACTTACATTCAACACATTCATGTAAAATCTAATGTATGGAAGGAAATAATAGTAGTCGTAACACTGAACACCTTGGACTATTGAAGTATCATCTCTTATGATTACCATGGTTCTTCTAAGTCATATAGATACACTCCCCACTATGGGTCTTCTAGGGCACAAATATTGTATCCCCATATAGGCCATCATAGATAGTCCACATAGGGCTGTTTATAGCTGGTCCACATAGGGCCTCTTATAATGGTTCACTAGAAACACTTGTAGTTGGTTCATCTAGAACCGCTTGTAGCTAGTTAACATATAAAAGCTTCAGGATACTCCACATAGGGCCAATTATCATTTAGGCCTGCATGGTCACATTGACATGCTCCTCTACCATCTTTAGGTCCCAGCTAGACACATGATTCTTACTTGTAGCATGCTTGATTCTGAGATAATATAATCCTCAAGCCATTGGTATCATGTCAACTACCATAAAAACATACCTATAGTATTCCCAAAGGACCTTCTTGTTGCAAGGGTCCCAATGTCTTAGATGGTGTATCAATCAGACGCTTGTTCTGAAATATATCAGCGTGTTAGTAAACAGGGGATGGTTGTATCTGAACCAAGTCCGACCTGGTCAGACTGACCCGACCAACCCTGCTCGAGGGTCCGATATGACCTTTCCCAATTTGGCTAACCCGACCTGACCAGGTGGGGTCTGGTCGGGCTCTTTTTGTACTATCCATTTTGCCAAACCCATTCGATCTGTCTCAACTCAACCTGGATCGACTATAGGTCTAGCCTGTCGGGTCGCCCGACGACCTGGTGTTATCCGGCCCAGCCCCCAACTGGCTTACTAATTCATTCCCAGCAAAAGCTACCTAGTGGCCCAGTTTTTCCGGTCGTCCGGGCCCACATTAGAGGGCCGAACTCCAACTCAGGCCGCCCAAAGGCTCGGCTCGCACCACTGACCCGACCTACATGGAGTTCTAGTGCTCCTACTTCCTAGAAGCCCACTATATGTATAGTTTTCACCATAAACAGTCCTACGGGGCTTTTTTCCAACTGGAAGTCATGGACCACAATAGTCGGGACGCTCCTCCAATGAGGCGCAATCCTTATATGCCAGTCTTCACAAACAGATCATCTCTATCGTGGGTCTAGCCTGCCATTGTGATCTATGGACCATGGCTCTGCGCTACATGTACCTCTAACACAGTCGAGTGTCCACGTCCCCTATCGGCATCTCCTATGGTTGTCATGGAATGATGCTAGGTTTTTTCCTCCCTATTGTCATCGCGATTGGGATACTATTGTAGGGGTTTCACGGTCGGGTGCCACTATCATGTCAGGGTTTTGCGGCTTGGTGTTTCCATCGTGGTTGAGTGTCGCCACCGAGACTGGGATCTGTCATCTCTTACCAGTGTAGTAGCCCACCTGGTCGTGAACCTTCCTCCTTGTGCTTCAATGGTCATCATGCCACCATCTTTTATGCTATGATGAATGTAGAGAGAGATAGAGATAGAATGGATCACAAAGATCACCCAAATTGTACAACCCAACATTTTTTCATTCCAGCTTAGGATCGTTCAAGTTTGCGAGATAATAAAGTATATAGTTATAAACCACTATGATTTAATCACATCATTAAACAAAAAATATTTTTCCCATCCTTGAAAATATTAACAATCCTTGGATCAAATTATTATAGAGTTCATCTTCATTTTTCATTTATAGTGGAGAAAAGAAAAATAAAAACTCACTATGAATTGAAACCCCTAAAAAACAAACATTGATCGGAGGGAAGGCTCATTGATGGTGGAAATCCATTCACTAGGTGATTGAAGCCAATTCAAATTCACCAATCTCATTTCCTGAGTCGCATTCCCTAGGTATCGTCACCGCTTTTCAATTCACCAGAATTAATTGTTTTAGAGGTTTTCCATCATCATTCATCGTCTCCACCCACCAGATCCTCAGAGAAATTCATGGATTGTTCTAACCATCCTGCATTGCATGTTAGGCAACTAATTGAAAAAAAATGTGAATTAGTGTTTTTGTTATGATATGTTGTTACACTGACTTGTTAATGGGGTTCATTAATGAGATTCATTGTTTCCTTTTCACTAAAAAATAGTGCTAACTTTTCAGTGCTCAATGATGAATAATATAAATAAAAAAGTTTTTTATGTTATTTTATTTTTCTTCTTAGAGGCCTAAAAATTAACATTTCTCTCCCGACCTGCACCGGTCGATGTTTGGTCCTACTTAATGAGAACATATCATTAAGAACAGAATAGTGGTCTCAAATTTTTAACTTTAGTTACCATTTATGACTTATGATGATTGAAGTTTAAAATAACATTTATTCACATTATTTTTTTTTATGGTTACGTCACATAAACCAAATTTCACTAATGTCCTACGTCAAATGATGTTAGGATCCACATAAAGGAATTATTACCACCCAAACTCAATAGTACACTTGGATATTTAAACAGAGTTACCATTTATTAGTTATAATGATTTCAAAATAATGTAACTTAATTCAGTTATTTTATTTATGGAAAAAAAATACTTTTCATTGTTGACTGGCACCGACCAATGTTAGGATCTTCCTAAGGAAATCATAACCTCATGAGCTCAGTGGTAGTATAAAATTTTGAATCCATATCATAATTGTTGAGTTATAAGCATCTGAAAAGTAAAATAATTTTATTTCATTTTTTTATTTAAGGTAATGCCATTTTTGGGTTTTCTCACTAGAGGCCCACACCAACATAACATATGACATGCTTTGGGTAAACCTTATATCTTAAACCCAATAGTGCCCTTGTATTTCTAATATTCACACCCATTTAATATTTATTCTACTTTTTCTAGAAAACCCCTCAATCCCGCTATTTAAAACATGACATTTTTCAACAGATCATTATGGGCACTTCAGGCATCAGAATACCCCTATGTCTCACTGCCTGGTCTCGAAATAATCCCATTTAATTTTAAAAAATCATGGAATTATAGGGTATTAAATTACTCAAACCATTATTTATTTACGTCCTCATAAGCCAAATTGAAGGCTAATAAAACAAATGGGGGTACTGAGAACGAATATGAGCCCCCCTGTCCCACGTTCTCTCTGGGAAATTTCTGTGCTGCCAACAAACATGCACTAGAGGAATCGACTATCCCTGAAAGATCATCTCATGTCAATCCTTTATCTCCACTGAGTACTTTGTGAATTTTTTCCCCGTCATTAATCGCCAACTCTCCATTTTCAATGACATGAGAAGGGTCATTAACGTATCTCCTTAGCTGGGATACGCAGAAGGCATCATGCACCCTCTCTAACTACGGTCGTATAGCCAAGTGATACACCACCTCATCCACTCTACGTAGCAGCACGAATGGTCTGATGAACCTCATATATAACTTGAAACCCCAGCCAAATATCAGTATCCATCATCTAGGAGATACCTGTAGGAATACATGGTTCCCCTCCTAGAACTCCAAGTGTCTCTATCGCCTATCATAATAGGACATATGTTGAATCTTTATAGACTTCATCCACTCTCGAATGACTTGCACCTTCTCAATGGGAGCATGTACCATCTCTAGACCCATGAGTGCTTACACACATGGGTCTGTCCAATATAACGGTGACCTACATGGTTATTCGTGCAGTGCCTCAAATGTTGTCATATTGATGGTGGAGTGGTAGCTATTGTTTTACGAAAAATCCACCAGTGGTAGGTGGTCCCCCAATTGATACTAAAATCAAGTAAATAAACACAAATCATGTCCTCCAAGGTCTGTATGGTCTGAATTATCTAACCATCAGTATGTGGGTGAAAGTTTCTGCTCAAATGTATCTGAGTCAAAAAAGCACCATGTAATCCCTTCAACAACCAGGATATAACGAATGCATTATAATCTGAAACTATTGTATATTATACTGCATGGAGTAGAATTATCTCTTTCTCATAGAGGAATCTCAATCTCTCGGTTGGGTCCTATTCTCGAATGCGTCGGAATTGATCCAACATAGCGAATTAGTCTATAATCATTCAGATGGTATCATTCCCCCTAGAAGAACTTTGTAAGCCCATCACAAATCCCATTATTATCCCATCCCATTCCCACTCCAGTACCTCGAGGGGTTTTTTGAAACCTTCTCGAACCTGGTGATCATCCTTCACATTCTAACATGTGAGGCATCTCATGATAATCTCTACCACTTCCTTATCCATCCCTTACTACCAGTAAAAATGTCGGAGGCCCTATTACATCTTCACCACACTTGGATGTACTGCCAAAGGGGATGTATTTAACTCCCTCAAAACCTCCTTGGACAATTCCACTAGTAAAACGGTGTGTCCTTTCAAAAAGTTATACATACTTACCACCTTTCTATAATCAGTCAGGAAGATGCCCTTTGGACAACTAGGCACGTGCATCCTCACAGCTGGATTCTCCATGTTTTCCTCCCTGACTCTCCATATGAGTGGAGGGGTATCTACCATATACTGATGAAAATAATCCTCATCTTTATCCACAAAATATATCTAAATCGATGTCAACTACTCTGAGGACTCATTCAGTAGCTGTGAACTCAATCTACTATTGAGCGGATCTACCACCATGTTCCCTAACCTAGATTAAAGACTATATTGTATTCATAGTCCTAGAAGAACTATAGCCAATTTCATTGTATCATATTCCCATATTTTTTCAAAAAGTTAAACTTTAGACTCTTTTGGTCAGAATAGATGATGAATCGTCTGCCCATAAGGTAGTGTCGCTACATCAACAGTGCGAATACTAACTCTACCAACTCATGGTTCTATATCACACAGTTATGATCATGGGGTCTCAAATATCATTATCCATAAGCAATTACTACTTTCCCTTTCATCAGGACACAACCATGATCAGTTCTCGATGTGTCATAGGACAACACATAGTCGGCACCCTCTAATAGAATCCTCAAGATAAAAGCACTCATCAAGCTCTACCCTAGCTACTGAAAGCTATGATGGAATCTTTTTGTCCACATGAAATGGTTTACCTTCTTCTTCAATGATATCATGTGTGCATAAACCATAGATTAGTTTGGTATAAACATCTTATATTATTGAGTAAACACAAGGAAACTCTGCACCTCAGTAACACTCTTCGGTGGATCCCAAGAAAGCACCATATCTATCTTCACTGGATCCACCAAAACTCCAGCTTCTGAGATTACATATCTAATAAATTATACCATTCGTATCAATAACTCACACTTTGAGATATTACTACAAATCTGGTGTTCTCGGAATGTGTCCTGAACCATCATAAGGTGTATCGCGCTCCTCCTCTGATGCTGAAAAAACTAAAATGTCGTCAATGAAGAACACCACAAAATGGTCTAAGTATGGCTAGAATATCCTATTCATGAGTCCCATGAACACTGATGGGGTGTTTATCCATCCAAAATACAACACTAAGTACTAAAAGTGGTCATAGAAACATCTTAAATCCTTCTTTGAGACATCCTCATTTCATTCTCAAAGCTGGTGATAGCTTGATCTAAGGTATATCTTTGAGAACCACCTCACACCCTTCAGATGATTGAAGAGGTCATTAATCCTCCATACAAGATACTTTTTCTTCACGGTATCCTGATTTAGGATCTGAATGTCCCTGCATAGCCACAATATTTTGTCTTCCTTCTTGAAAAACAACACGGGGGCTGCCTATGGTGAAACACCGGGCCTTACTAACCCAATCCTTTACAAGTCCTCCAATTGTACAATCAACTCTCAGAGCTATGCGAGAGCCAACTGATATAATGGTGTATATATTAGTTTCAACCTATCATATATATCCATGAATATGTTTACCTATCTAGGAGGAGTTATTATTGGAACATCCTCTAGAAATAATTCCTTATCCTCATCCAAGTCTCTAAGGCTGACGTTAGTTTCCTGTTTCCCAGTGCTGATATCCACTGGCTGTATCGGCTCATCCAAATAACATTCAACTATAATGGGTCTTTATATCACCCTAGAATGTGTAATAATATATAGAGGAATAGTGATGGATCGGATGTCCCTAAACACATCTCACTCAAAGGTCCATGCCTTGAAGCACAAGTTGAGTCATACTATCAAGTACCTCAAAGTGTCGATATGCCTTATTGAATACTCGGATACCGACATGTCATCCCTCCAAATATGAAAAATCTCGTAGGCACACATAGACCATAGATTTTTTGTTAAGATCCCCTACTCAGAGGGAGGTTCTCATGATCTATCCACGGAAATGTCACCTCATTATAAGATCGAGTAATCTAAATACCTTCATCACCTAGATGGGCAAAGTAGATGGATTAATGCAAGTACTACCATCTAATTTAATGGTGACCGGACAAGATAGAAAACCCAGTCACCACCTCAAGCCATTCCTTAGCTTCTTATGATTCGGGATCGCCTCAGAACTTATGGCATATCTATTCCTGAAACACATGTCAGTATATAAGCATACATGCATCCCCAACTGATATCACCGTTAGTCACTATGGCCTAATAGGCGGTTGTAAAGCTAGTACATGGAACGAAGGTGCAGTCTCAAGAAACAGTCCATATACCAATGCTTCATCACTATGTGGACCATCCTTGTGGCGACACACTGGAATCTTGGATGGTTATCTATGTTGAGGCATCTTGAAAGAGAATCAAGATGAACTGTAGTAAATTTATTTTACATGTTGAGGAAGCTCTGACTCAAAATGATAATGGTAAAATAGCCAAAGACTCATGAAACCGGTGTATTCATGTACCGAGTTTGAAAATAGAATTTAGGTTCCTCGGGTATGGATATGCCTGTCGGCGCACCAACACTGGACTCCCTGGCCTGAATGCCAAACTCAAAACACTTAATATTATTTCTCCATCAAAATTTATAGACTATATGTTCTTCTTGTTGAACAGACATAATATGATACCACTTTGTCACGACCCATCCACCATGTCCCATATTGGGACTACCCTAAGTCGGCCTTCCATAGACCAGGGGTTAGAGACTAGCACCAAATTGGCATATCAAATAAAGGGAAGGAATTTTACTTTAAACCATTACACACACACAAATATTAAATAGTTCAAAGTAAAAACAATGTAAACCACAAATGTCATTGGGAAAACTACTGAAAGTAGAGAATAAATTGAAAGTACCAAGAGGACAGAATATAAGAACAAAACCACAAAGTAAAGTACCACAACAACGGTCTGTCTTCTTGAGACCCCACATGAATGGTAGGTAAAGGGTAGCTTCTTGTAACTGTAGAAGTATTCCCTTCCTTCCCATCTCACTGATCACCAACAGGTCTCAGACCACCATGGTCTATGTTTATTTGTTCGTCTATCCCATCTCACTAAGAACCACATGGCCACGGATCACTAAGGTCTCTGTCGAAGCGTTGATCACCTGTATGGGACATGATACATTTGGGCAAAACCCTTGTAGTGGTGAGTAACAAAATACTCAATAGAGACCCCAAAACATAAGGAAATGACCCCAAAAGAAGAGTATACACAGGGTATTGACATCTCATGCATTTATAATCTAATGAATAGAATGAAATACTATTATTCTAACACTTAATTCCTTGGAATGCTAAGGAGATCATCCCTGGTAAGTATTGTGGGTTTACTGGGTCACATAGAGCTGCTCCCCACTATTGGTATACCAGGTCACATAGAGTTACTCCCCACATAGAACATCAAAGCAGGTCCACACAGGGCTGCTTATTGTCGGTCCACATAGAGCCCTTATAGCTGGTCCACACAGCGTCTCTGGTAGCTGGTTCACATAGAGTTTCATGTAGTACGTGAAAAAAGTGCAATTTGTAGTTCTTCCACACTGGGCCTTTTATCATTAAGGTCTACATGGTCACTTAGACCCTCTTGTCATCAGTATTCAAGTCTCATCCAGCCACGAGAATCTGACTCGTAGGGATCTTGATTCTATAAGAATATATTCCTCAAGCCATCGGTCGCATCTCAACTTCCACTAAAATGTATTCAGACTAATCCAACCAAGCTTTCTCATTGAAATGGTCCCAAATCCACAAATGAAACGTCAATCAGGTGCATGACCTGAAATATATTAGTGTTTTTTTGAACAAGGGTTGGTTGTGACCGGGCTGGGTCTGACCTGGTCAGGCAGACCCAACCAACCAATCCCTGGGGTCCCTCTTGACCTGACCCGGTTTGGCTAACCCAACCCTTCTTGGTAGGGTATGGGTTAGCCAGGCCCATTGTTCCTTGCTGGACCTAGCCTGATTCATCTGTGGGTCCAGCCTGTCAGGTCACCTAGTGAACCAGTTTCATCCGGTCTGGCCCGCAACTGGCGGGCCTATTCGTTCCTATCATTGGCCTCCCATCATCTCGGTCTCTCCCACTAGCCTAGGCCGCATTGGAGGGCCAGATTTTCTCTAGCTTGGACTGGCCAGTGGCCCTGTTTGCACCGCCGACCAAGAACGCATGGCAGGACAGTTCTCCCTCTGCCCGGATGCCCGTTGGGCTTCCGGTTTGCTCCACATGTGGTCAGATTATTCTAAACGTGTCCCCTATGCACCTTATCCCACGAGGATAACATGCCAGACACATGTTGTCATCCAATCCTCCAATTATGACCATCTCTACTATGGGTCCATCCTATCTTCACAGTCTATGGACCATGGCTCTGCGTCACGTGCGCCTCTATCATGGCCTGGTGGACGCATGACATTCTGAAAACCATTATCCCAATGGATCTTGATACTGCCATGACCCACTCCCAGCATGCCCCCATTGCTTGTCTCCATTTCCAGGGTACCACAACCAGGTTCCACGGCTGGGTGTCGCAACTGCAACCTGGTGTCACCATCGTGGTTGGGTTTCATGGTCTCTATGTGGCATCGCGGACTACTTATTCAAAGCCCTTCTATATGGTGTCTTAATGGTCGTTGGGCTGCCATCCATTACTCCTTGCAGAGCAAATATATATTTATATATAAAGGGGATCACAAAGAACACCCTAATTGAAAAACCCAGCCTTCTATTGTGTTGGATCAGGATCCTTCCATTTAGCCCGATCACGAAGTATAGTGTTATAAAACAATATTATTTAATCATGGCATCAACCCAAAAATATTTTCCCCATCACAGATCAACTTGTTAAATATTTAATCTAAATTCTTCGTTTAGAGGGGAGAATAAATAATGACCAATTAACTCAGAATTTATACACCTACATGGATAAGCTTCAATCAAGTGGAAGGCTCCTTGCAGTTATTGATCCGTCCGTGGGGATTCACTATCCCTTTAAAGCCATGGGTGTTCTCAATATCTGGTCTTTATTATCTCTTTGTGGGTGTTGTCTCAGCTTTTGGAATCATCAACTTTATTATTTGGGGAGGTTTTCCATCGATTTTTGTCAACGTCACACATTAAATCCTTAGATAAATTATAGGATTGTGCTTACAATCCTACATTGATTGTTAGGCTATTAATAGATAAAATGTGAATCATTATTTCTGTTACGCTTTTTTTGTAATATCTTTAATCTGACTCATTATTGGGGTTCATTAATGAGATTCATCATTACCACATAATTGCACCATAGTGTATACACACAACTGGTCAACAATTATAAAATCAATTAAAATAACTTTTTAAGTTATTTTATTTTTATTTTCTGAAAATTCCGAATATTATCATTTTTCCCTTGACCCATGTCGGTCAAGGTTATGTACAACATAAAGATAAAATCTCATTACAAACTCAATGTTGGCCTCATAATTTTAATTCAAGTTACCTATTTTTATTTTTGAGAATTCAAAAAAATAACTTTTATTTAAATTATTTTATTTATGGTTATGTCCCAAAAACAAAAATAGATAGTCTACCCATGTTTGTCGATTTTAGGCTTAAAATAAGGGAATAATACCCTCACGAACTCAATTGTACTCTCTGATTTATAATTTGAGTTACAGTTTTTGAGTTGTAAGGATTGGAAAATAAAATAACAATCTTGAATTATTTTATTTATAGCCATAAACTACATACCACTACAGAAATGTGTCGGCCGATGTTAGGCTGTTCATAAGAAAATCATACCCTCAAAAGCTTTACAGTAGTCTCATATTTTCAATCCAAGCCATTGTTCGTGAGTTATAGGGATTTAAAAAAATAATTATTTTATTTTATTATTTTATTTACGGTTATACAATTTTTAGGTTTTCTCACGGGAGGCCCACACCAACTAAACATAAGTCTCACCTAGGGGAAACACACTATCCTGAACAAAAAAGTTCCCTTAGGTTTTTGTTTCGTGAACCTATTTAAGAGTTATTATATTTTTTAAAGAAAACTTTTCTTACCCACAATTTAAAACATTACAATTTTTGACGGGTCATTCTGGGCACTCCATGAATCTGAATCGCATCTCATCTCAGCGCGTGGTCTCGATATAATCCCATTTAATATAAAAAATATCACGGAAATATAGGTTATTACACATTGAAATAATAAAATGATAGGTTTTATAGTAAATTTTTTATCCATAAATATTAGAAAAATTCAGGATTTTTCACAATTAAATTATAAATTTTAGAAAAATAACATTAAACATTAAATTGATATATAAAAATAAAAAATGTAGGAAAATGATTTCTTTTTAATTAAGTTTTTATAGTATATTTTAGTGTTTGATAGAAATTAAATGTGTGTTAATATACTTATATAAATGTTTAAAACTCATATTATAGTCTTAATTTAAAAACAAATTTATATAATTTAGTAGATAAAAATGGTGTGTTGTTATTAAAATAATTCAAAAGTAACTTTTCCACCATTAATGTTCTAATTATCATTAACCCTAGTAATATAATATTTATGCATAAAAATTAAATAGTCCATAAAAAATAATAATAACAAGTTGATTTTAAATATTTTACCCATTTTATAAAATAAAATTTCATAAATTATGAAAATTAAATCTAATGTTAGTGTGGAAACCTCTTTTCTTAAATGTTTTATTTTTAAGCATAAGGTATATGTATTGAAAAAAATTATATATATTATTAATTTAAATGATAATAATGAGATTAAAATTTTTAAATAATATCTTTTAGGAATTTAAAATAAATCCAAATATTAATTTATCCATGTGTAAATTTAATTAAATAAATGGATGAAAATAGTTTCCATAAAATATTAATTTATTTTCTAATATAATATACATGTATTTTAATAATTTACCAGAGTATTTTTAAATTTTTAATTTTACATTATAAATATATATTTTTTTAAATCAAACAGGTTTCAAAAACATCTATATATTATAAGTGAGATAGCATTACAAAAATTAAAATATTTCTTAGTTAACCTAAAAACCCAATTATATTAAAAAATGAAAAAATTTAATCTTGGGATGGTATTTTAATTATAAATAAAAAATAAGTTCATTTTTTAGAATTCAAATTAAAAAATTTATAAATTACACTTTTGAAAAAATTCCAAAAATATAATTGAAAAAAAAATTATTGTAAAATAATATTTTCTAATAGTAAAGGTCATTATTATTATTTTGTATCATTTAAAACCTAAATTATTGTTTACTAATTATTATATAAAAAATAGTTTTTATTAATTTATCTTATTTTTCATGAAATTGAAATTCATATTGCAAAAAATGGTTATTTTTTGAAACATATTGTTCTAAATATTAAATAATATTATTAGTAATTTTCGGTAAACTAATTGTATTACATTCATATTGAAAGTATTATTTATTTTATTTATATACAAATTTCCTAAATCAATTAATCTAGGAAGTTATATTTAATTTAATAGATTTTTTTTAACAATCATACTTAATATTAATAATTAATCGACATATATTTTTTCTTGATTTAATTTCCATTTAAGTTAGAAATCAAATACATTGACTTATTTAAATGTAATCATATATTATTTTCTCAGGGTGTTGTGTCCATTATCAATAAAGGAACACAGAATAACATCTATTAATTAAGAATATAATTTTTATAGTAATACCGACCCTTTGTAAAATGAATTATAAAAAATACATTAAAAACTAAATCATTGTAACATCATGTAAAAATGGACATATAATTAAATTTTAATATTTTTTATTATTTTATGAAATTATTTTTATTTTCATTGGATATAACATGAAAAAAAAATTCAAAATATTTAAAAATATATATTATTTGAAAATAACTTTTAAAAATTTTAATGTAATATTCAATTAAAATAGTAGTGAGTGTGGAAGGAGAAGACATTCATTTGGTGTATATAAAAAAATATATTCACACAATTGGTAAAAAGTACGTCATTCAAAAAATAACAAAGAGATTATTATAAAAAAATAAATATACATTGTAAAACATGGTCTTTAATGAATTTAATAGATCTCTGTATAATATAATAATCATTTTTTGGATACATTTTAAAGAAAATATATACAGAGAAGAAAAATAGGATGATGGAAAACAGTAAAAATAATATTTTAAAATAAATACCCTAACATATAACTTCTTTGTTGATTCTTGATCGAATAAAAAACTAAATGGAAAATAAAAATGTAAACCTACACCCATACAAAGTAAAATTAATTATATGGGATTTAAAAAATTATGATCATATAATTATTCAAAAAGAAATATAATCACAAACAATACAAAAATAAAAATATATTATAATATAAATCTATTACCTTGGGTTCTCCATAGTAATATATGTTTCTTCCTAATATATAATGAATTTTAATTCATTAAATATTATTTCATTAAAAAAATTCATATATATTACATTTTTAATAACCTTTTATTATGATTTTTAACCCATTAATTTAATACTTCCTTCTTATGTCACACACTTCAAGCTTCTTCGGTCAATTTAACCAAAACTATATCGATGTATTTTCAAAGGTTAAGTCAATCATGAAATAGTTTCACCATAAAATTAATGTTAATAATTTCATTAATATAATTTTTATTCATTATATGAAATTTTGGAATCATCCATGTGTGGTGGTAACAGAAGATTAAATTTCATTGTGTCATTTATGTGGTAGTCCACATGTATACACAAGTGATGTAATCATTTTCTACTGGATAAAAGGAAAAAATATATACATATTGTATCATATATTTAAATAATAATAGTTATTTCATAAATATAATATTCATTTCAGTAATTATATCTTTATAATTTTCAAGGAAAATGGTGATGAAAAACGAATTACACCACTACATGGTGATGGTAGGACACACATACTCATAAATGATGTCTTCATTTTACATATGATTAAAAGGGGGTGGAAAATGTTTGTCCCATAACCATAATAAAATCTTATTATATTTTTAATATTTGATTCATTTTTTTGGATGGATAAAATTTACTTATATTAAGTTGTAAAAATAAATAAACATTGAAATGGTTGTTTAAGACGATTTCGAATACTTTAAGAGACCTCATTTATCTTAAAACATAATATTTCATAGGATAGTTTTTGGTTAATACTAGGACCTCATGAATGAAGGTTAGGAAGTTATTATGGTTTTTGGTTAAGTCTCTGATGTACTATAGGGATCAACGTTTATAAATATGGTGAGATAAGAGGTTCCCTTCTAAAAGTGAGGAGAGGGAAAAACATTATATTATGTAAAATGTTTTAATAATATAATGTCATTTTTTATGAAAGTGGATCCAAATTTCTATAAAATCGAATATGATAAGGTTTTGTTCGAAATACAACCAACCACTCCGTTTAAATGAACTGTTTTCTAATATAATGACATCCTATCCATTAATTTTTAACCCTCTTAAACAATTTTACCCCTAACTGAGGTGATAAATATTTACCATTGTTAATATTCACCGTGAATAAAATGTATGTTGTCATTATTTCCTAATATTTATTTTTTTATTCCAAACATGTAATCTATTTTACATTATTTTAATTTTATAAGTGGTTTGAATTACTTTAAATACTAGAACCTAAAATTCATGAAAACTAATTTATAGGAAAATATCTTATTTAAGCGTAAATAATAGTATTCATCGAAATAAAGAATAATGTTGATTTCCAGAATTTTTAGGATATTTAAAAGAAATAATTTTTTTAGAATTTTGGGTCAAGAAAAATACAAATGGAACCTTCAAACAGTACCATTAAATTCAATGTCTCAAAATATTTTTTAATTTTTATTAAATATAACTTCTTTTCGCATAATTCATTCCTATGATTCCAAATTAAAAATATATTTTTATCTGCTTAAACATTTATTTTTTATCCAAATTATCTAAAATTTATTAAATCATGATTACATCGTACTAATTGCATATATGTGATAGTATTTTGAAAAATATGTAATTGTCTAATCACCTAAAAAACAACTATTTCCAAAAGAATGAAATATTTTAACAAAATATATATTATAAATGGTTAATTTAAAAATAATAATTTCATTTCCTAAAATTTCATTTGAAATATTATGGTTTTAAGGTTTTAACAAAATTCATAAACAAATATATGTGAATTATGTTATTAATTTTTTAAGAAAGATATGCTTACATACAATAATTGATTATCAAGTGTTACATAAATTCATTAGGTAGTAGGAATATCATTATAAACAATACATGGTGTATAATATGAAATATATCTCAGGGGCTGAAAATTTGAGACAAGATACCCTTACATTAAATTAAATCTTAGTTTATGACACTCAAACATTTTTTATAATGAATATAACCTTCATGATCAAAGATTTTAGATTATAATTATTATCTATAAACATTTTAAAACCTTATTCATAGTTTTTCTCTACAATTATATTAGTTAATTGTTATACATTTTCAATATCAGGAGTGATAAATCTTGATTTCTTGAAATTGATTTTCAATATCCGTGTTTTTATTAATTCTTATATCATGTTTCAACATTCACATATCAAATGATTATTTTTAATTATTTTTAATTTTATAATTTAATTTCATAATTATTTTAGTTATTATTCATGATGATGTTGGTGACAAGATTGTATTCATAATTTATAAAAATAATAACTTATAAATTATTAATGTCGTTGTCTTAATTAATAAATTATACATTTATATTAAAAATTAATAACCAAAAAAATTATTTTATTATTAATATCAAATATTAGGTTTTCATATCTATCCTTAATAGAAATTTAAATAATTGATCATGTAGGTGGTTAATCAAACCCAACAAAAACTCTCTACAATCTATGTTCAATTATGGCAATGGAAGAGACTATTTAGATATAATATCAACATAAAAAATTAAAATGAAATTTTTTAGTCTTCATTAATGTGATCATCCATAATTGGTAAGAGTTATAAGAAAAATATAAATGAAATCTTAGTTTTTCATTTCTGAATAAATCATTTTCCTCTTATTATGTTATTTTTGGGTAGTTAGTTTTACAATAATCACTTATTTCTAATATTATTCATAAAATACATAATAAAATTTCCAAAATCTAAATTATGAACTAAATTAATTATCTTCTCATTAAACCCAATTATAGTAATATCCATGATATGTGGATATGAAAAACGAAATGATTCATTCAAGGAGGTGGTAGTCTGCACACACGCATGAGCAACATTTTCATTTTTTGAGTGAATGTGAAGGTAATAGACAATGGTTTTATAATTAATATAAGAGAATTTAATTTATTAAATTATAATTATTCCATTAAAAATAAATAGTTATAATTTTTCGTAGGAGAGTGGATGAGTAGTATAAATAAAAGAAGTTTATAGGTAAGTAATACTTGTGGAGAGTTTATTATCTATTCATGTATCCTTTTGAAATAATGGAATTTTTTATATTTATTGATGCTAGAGGCTTCTAAATTTTTATATATCCTACAAAGGATGTTAATTGGAAACATTTAGATAGAAATTTTGATCTATATTTTTGTCCTGTGATGGGTGGAAGTGATATCCTTTTATAAGTAAAAATGAGGAACAAATCATTGGAAATGATGGTTAAGTAAGGGGTAATAAGGAAATTTTAGTAGAGTTAGGTGATATTAGATGAAAAATGTTGTTAATATATGTGTTTTTGACATTAAAACCTGAAAAAATATTCTATATGGTCTATGTGTTAAAATGATTTAGTAAAAATAGAGCCACATTAGATTACCCATTTTAACACTTATTACTTTTGATTAAAATTTATGCATAGTAATTATTTTGTTAAAAAATATATAAGATGAAATTTTTTACTAAATTTAAATTTAAAGATTAAAATTTTTGACTTCTTTTAATATAAAACAATTTAAAATTATTATAAAATTCACTTTTAAATTAAAACATATTATTTTTTCAAAACCGTTTTTTAGGAAAAAGTTAATAGGGTCATTAGGTGTTACAAATATAATTTAACCTTTATTTCCAATTAAACGTGTTTTAATTTATTTTTATAAATGTTTAATTTTCATTTTAGAGTATTTTTTTTAAAAAAGAAATAAATTTAATTTATAATCAAAGTATTTCAAAAATTATTATTCCATGAAAAATAATTGTTCTACAGTGGTATCTAATTTTTACGTCGGTAATTTATCCCTTGTCTTTAAAAAAATGTGGTCCATATTACATAATATGGAACAACCTATTCCAAATATGAAATTAATTTTATGACATAAAATTTATACGTTTATGAAAAATCAATTTTCAAATAAGTACATATAACACATGGAAACCCATTTTAATAAAAATTGTATTTTTTTAAATAATTTTTATTTGAATGGTAATATTATAAATGTATATGATGTCACTAATAGATTAGTTTTTTATAAATTGTATAAATTTTAGGTTTCTTTAAAATTACTCCAAAATCTAATTTTACCTAAAATAATATTTTTTTAAAATAGAAAATATCTTATAATATTTTTTATTAGAAATTATTACTCAAGTTCCAAAAATATTAGTGATATGTTTATAATTTAAAAATAGTTTCTAAAAATGGATTTATTTAATTCAAAAATACATATTTGAAAAATTAAAAAATTTCATTCACTTTTAGTTATTTCTTTTAAATTCATAAAATTAATAGTTTTAATAAAAACAATATTTTTCTCTATTCACCTAAAAATTCAATTATTTAAGAAAACCCAAAAACTCATTGTATAATTAAATTTTCTTTTTATGTCAAAAATGTTTTTCATTGTGTTAAATTTATTTTTAATATGTATAAATTTATCTTTTACATTGAAATATAATTTATTGAGTAAAAAATTCTTTTATATAAAATAATCCTTTTAAAGCATTTTGTATTCTTAATCAAAGTTTAATTAAATTTATAAGAAATTAAATTCTATTTAAATACCATTAGTTATTCTATTGTTATATTTTTATTAGCTAATATGTCTTGAGTTGTTTTAGTATGTTATTTTCTGTGAAATAGGATTCCAAATATCGTGATTCTTTAAAAGGGAAAATCATTATAGTAAAATCATGGGTCATTATTACCCCCCCCCCCCTCGAAGAAGTTGTGTGCTCATAATTTTAATTATTACTCATTTTTTAAATTATGTAAAAGTATTATTAACATATTTTTCATTTTATATATAATACATAATATAGAATCAACATTACTCTTTTAAGCTCAAGTAAGTTCATAATCATTCCTCATACAATATTAATCATTTATGAAACCATATACTAAAGTATGTATATACCATAATCATACATTATCCAAAATATAACTTTCCCAAAACAGTCTTAATATCAAATACATTAAACCAAATTGTAAACAAATAGTTATCTAAAACTAACTATATATATAACCCTAAAATTGAATTATCCTAGTTTCCTTAAGGGAACACAGTAGTTAATAATCCAAAAGATGATAAAAAATTCTCCATAATATTGTCGATAACTTTTTCTCTATCAGATAATTAATTAATGGGTCTTAATAATATTTAAATCACTTTTCTCTAATTCAATATTCCTGTGAATAATAACTACTTGATTCAGTTGGAATTTATTTGTTTTAAATCTCATTGATTGTTTCATAGGATGATTTCCTAGCATACATGAAATTATTGATTGGTAGTATTGATTAATAAATGCTTGGCCAATTGGATTAATACTTTTGGGGATGTAAATTTAAATGTGAAACCTATGATACTATGGACTCTATTTGAAAATTCGTGGATGGTATGGAAATTAATTGGAATGATAATAGAATATAATCAGAATAATGTTAATTAATGGTTAATGAAATCAATAAAATTAAGTGAAATGTTAAAATAATATAATTATCTTAATGTAACTCAGTATATTATTGTGTTCTTATAGAATGTTTCATCCCTAGAAGTGGAAGTCATATGTATGAGTGATGATAGTTTTAGTTGATCCTAAGACTAGGTTTTTCCCATATTATGGTTGTGAACTATATTATATTCTGTATGATTTTTGATTTCATGAACTACCCCACCCATGTCAGCAGGTATACTAAAACCCAATGGACTCTAGGAGAGTGTTTTCTCCAAAATCATAATGGTGAGGATGGATGGATAACTATCCCATCTGACCTCACTCTCATCTCTTTGTAGTATTTTATTCTGGTATGAATGATGGTTTGTTTTCCAAATATGTGTATATAGGAATATTATAGATTTTATTTATTTCACACAAATGTCCCTATAGATATAGTATCATAATGATTATTATAGGTATGAAATGTATATATTTTAATTGATTGAGGTTATATTCTGAGTGTGTGGACTTTAATGTGTTAGGTATGATACCTACTATAATATACCCATCATATGGGCTATGAAGTCTTCTTAAAACTACTAAGTTTATATATGGTGATGTGATATGGGATTATTAGATGATAAAATGCATGAGTTAAATTTTTTGATACTTTTCCAATGTATCTTTGGGTTGGTTAACTTTAATTGGGAGACAGATTTGGATATATGAAATTCGGCAAGAGTAGAAGTATAGAATGAAAGTGGTAACAAAGTAAAATTATTGATTTATTATTAAAGTGATTTATATCTCATATATGTGATACTTAGTGAGAGATATCTATAGAGATTCTAGTAACATAGAATACCTTTTTTAGTGATGAGTGAGATTAAAATTTTGTTCCCTAGTATTTAGTATGATTTATTTACCATTTACATGAGAGGATATTAGGAGGATAAAAATAAATATATAGGTTATTCCAACCTTATTTATATATAAAACTTTTTTTTGGTTAGCATGAGTAGTTTAGGGATTAAGCTAAATTTCACTAGGTTGTGGTTTCACGTGACCTCTATTGGATTCATGTTCACTATTGATTTTACAATAATTTTTTTTCTTGTAGTTTCATTTTTTGATTTTTTAGTCCTATAATACATTACATGTATCTTCTTGAGAATTATTTTATATATATAAAGGATTTTATTGGTGTATCTATATAATCTATCTCATATGAATGTTATCATAGAGGGTAGTGGATCCCATTTCTGTGTTCATTATACCATCAGTGATTATCCCCAACACAGTCCCTACTCAAGACAATACTCAGGGTTCATTATCTGACATACTACACTTTCATAATACGAGGGTTACCTTTAGGGTGTGGTTATGATGGAGTTGTATCAAAGGATTTAGGTTGAGGGATAGGATGGATTTTGGAGTTGGGAATATTTGATATTAAATGGGTTTGTAAAACAATTAGGGTTTCTATGTTTACTAAGTGGTGTAAACATGGTATATTGTCTTGGAACTAGGTATTTAGGGTTCCTTGTTATCTATTACATGATCCTTTAATTCTATTGAAATTTTTAAATGAATTGATACAACTTATGGGGTAGATACCTAGGAAATGATCATTCATACTTCTTCCTTGTACATGTGTTTTAAAAGGCAAGACCATGGGATTATGTTAAACATGAATAAATAAAATAAATAATTAAATAATAAGATTTAAATATTATGTGCTTTTGGTTTAGTATATCTGACTATTTTTTATCCTATAGGTATGAATCCAAGTTGATGGCCTCATCTGGTTCACAATGATGATGTTCAGCAGGATGTGCCAGAATATCTCTATAGAGTAGAGGAAAATGATGATTAATCTTGGAGGAGGACACTATAATAGTATCAATATCAAAATATATATTAGTATGAGGGATCTAGTTTAGACTCAGTCAAAAAAATATTTGGAGGAGGTTAATATAGATTCTATTTTTATCCACACTAAGAATGAGAACTAGGTTTCATTGCCTATGACATGCCATCATAGAGCAGTGATGAAGTGGTGTATCTTGTTACAGGGGGGATTGTGAGGAGTTGATAGTCTCATGGTCTAAGTTCCAGTACTAGTACCAATGTTTGGTTCTTTATTTTACAGTGAACAGATCCAATCTTGAGGAGTTCCTTACCCATTTATAGGGGATTTCTTGTGTGTGTGAGCTCCAGATCTGTTTTTAGACCCTTATTCATTATTAATTGAAACTATATCCAAATTAGGATTTTTTGGAAAGGAATTTAAAAAAGGATTTACATTTAGAGGACTTGTGTCATGCCACCATGTTTATGTTTTTTACATATCTCAATATGTTGGAAAGAAAACAGGTTGATTAGAGGATATTTTCTAGAACTGAATTATCATGATTGGGGAGTCATCAAGATTCCTCACAAATTATAGTTTTGGTTTGGGATTCCGGGTTTATATTACATAAAAATATTTCGTCAGTTAGGGGAAGGTTCCCACCCTTATCATCTCATTTATCTGATATGTTATCTATTAGTCCTTTTCAATGTGATAAGACATATTTTTTCAATATGATTTCATGGTTATAAGCATAAAGATTTTCTAGTATTTCCGGATAGTATTGTACGTCAGTTATTCCATTTTAGGTTCGTCTAATGCGAATTTTTCTGTTAAGGATGAAATTGAAACATGGTCCATCGTTGGATTAGTGGATATAAAATAAGAAAGGTATAGGATATCCTTGAGGTGTTTATATTCCTTGGAGAGTAGTGTGTGTTAATAAAGGAGGTTGACATCAAGGTCTGAGAGAACATGGAGTAGGTTGAGACCGGATTCATGCACTAACATTACCAAAACTGGTAAATCTTAATTATGTTTACGGAACCCTTTCCTTGTTTTCTAATTGGATGCTTTTTTTGTTTGATTTAGATTATATAGACTCATTTATATCACCTTTTCTAGTCCATGGGTTTATAATTGAGGTGGAGTTCCTTTCATTGAACTTGGCATTGAATATTCTAATTAGAATATGATATTACATGTATGGAGTATGTAGGTATTGGTATTTTGTTCTATGAAAGCACCATAATAAGATAGGCTTCCTATATTTAAATCTAAAACCATACTACATCATCCTTAGTATATACTTACTACATTCAATTAGTTTTATTATGGATTTCTTCATTATACAGGTTCATTTTTATGATATTTATGGATAACTAATATTATTAATTGTTGACTGATATCCTCTAATGGGTCAGAGATGTGCTTCATCTATATCTTATTTGATGTCCGAGATGATTTTTATATCATATGTGGTTCAGCTGATGGTTTTTCTTGAAGTAATGGATGAGTTCCCAAATTCCTTTCACAATGAGGATGAATCATTTTTCCTTTTAAAGGGTATAGCGTTTAGGATCGAGCTATAAAAAAGAAATTATATGATCTTGATGAATTAATATAGGATGTCACATTTTGAGTTTTTAGATCTACATGTAGAACATGTTGATCTATTATAGTGAGGTTTTTCTTGGCAAAGTGTGCCACCTTGGGTTGATCTAGCATTGTTCATGAAGAAGTTCTTTCACAGTTTTCATCTTTGTTTCAATTAACATTTCTAAAACTAGATGGAAGTGAATAACTGCTACCATCTTCCATGGGATGATGATTTTTTTAATTAGTTGAACAGATCTATTTCGTTCTCAAAGAACAATTTGTTTGCAGGATATCATCATATTTGGGTAAAGGTTGATTATATTCCAAAGATCTATTAATGATTTCTTTAGGTGAATTACAAGTTCAATGTGATGTTTTTCAGTGTGAAGAATTCTCGATTTTTGTTTATGGGTCTACGAAATATATATTCTAGGGAGTTTCTATAAAATTTAATGGTGTTATTCATTAAAAAAATTCATTTGTACTATATGCTTGGGAAGGACCATACAGAACATCGAGGGCCCATTTTGGGATTACATTATCATCATTAATTGTTTGGGACATTATCGAACTATGTGTTATGATCTCATGATGTTCATTTATTTGTTCATGTAAAATCCAATGAGTATTATCTTTGTATCCTTAAAATATTGGGACGGTCGTATCTTGGGAACCCAATAAGACTATTGTTGAGGTGCAGAATTTATTTGGTTGTTCAATCTATTATAGGAGGTTTATAGATTATTTCTATTATGTTGTGTATCCTCTGACATATTTTACTATAAAGGATCTGGTATTCTTGTTGAGTGATCAATTTTTGGTTGGATTAGTGTAACTAAAATAAAATATGTTCAATTATCTAGTTATCCATTTTTCAAAAGAGGGAGATCATTTTTATGTTTTCCTTATGCTTCATATCTTGGTTTGGGTTGTGTTATAATTCAATAGAGATCTTTTTTTTCTAATGGGTCTCTTCAATTTCTTCCCCATGAGCATAACTATTCTACCCACAATCTTGAGTTGGCATAAATCATGTTTACCTTGAATTTTTGGCAACATTTCACCAATATTGATCATTTTATGGACTTAAAAAATCATACTATTTTGATGTATGTCTTCCACTAGTTTGCATTTAACATGAGAAGGTGGTGGTGGATATAATAATTATAGGATCATATCTTATATATTTCATATTCACTATAAAAATGTAATTTTTTAAATGATGCGCTAATTAGGAGTTCACATAGTTATTATATGTGGGAATATATATATTCTTGGAGAGTGGTCGATGAAATTTCAATGATGCAGATGGATATCGTATATATTAGAGGTAGAGGATTTCATTTTTGATACGATGGTGCAGTCAAATTTACTATAGAATGTAGAGGATTTCAAATTGTGGGATTCAAAGGTAAAGGTCTAGAGAGACCGATTTTTTAGTTATTCTGTTAAGAAAAAATCCCTCAATGTGTCTATCTGTATTTTGTTTGTGTGGTATTGTTTTTTGAAAAATCCAGATGACTGGAAATGAGTATGCTTGGTGTTTGCCAAAGATAGATTTTTGAGGTGGTATAGTTTCCCAGTGTTTGTCAAATTTTTGGTCCTCAGAATCAAGATTGTGATGTTGAAAAAAATTGATTTCTTCATAGGATCGAAGGGTATGATGAAATTTGAATAAAATAGGAAAAGGATGAGATCCACGTACAACAATTCATGGACAGCGTACCAGGTTTTTAGAATGGTAAATTGATTGGAGAGAATTGTATGTCGGAGCATTATTTGGGAAATGGAAATTAGTTCATGGAATAAGATAGTGGGGTACGTAGATGTCTTGACATCAGCAGAGGAGATCGAACATGTAAGAAAAAAGATATTATGCTGACTGGATAGGAAAAACGGTTCGCGGGTGGCTTGCTGTTTGTAGCGGTAGAAGGATCGGTATGCGGTGGAGGCTGGATTGAATATTTTTTAAATCTTCAATTAGAAGATTTTGTGGGTATATTTTCATATATAAGAATCCCTAATACCACCGATTATGGTTAATATCAAATATCATTATAGAACCGATTTTTTCTGGAATTTTGAAAATGTTCGAAGGACGCTCGCGAGGAAAAATTCCACGAAAGCCAATGTGGTTCGCATGGATAAAATTCTGAAAAATGTTTTCAGTAGAAATTTTTAACCTGCATAAGATAAGATATACGAAGGAAAGAATAATGGTACATAAGAGGTTAGATAAGGTAGTCTGTGAAAAAAGAATAGTTCACAGACATATGTTGTTTCGCAGAGGCAGTCCATGAACAAAGAACAGTTTGTGGACATGAGGGGTTTCATAGAGGCGGTTTGTAGGATCGGTATGCATAAGCGGTATGCGATAGTAATGGAAAATGTGATATGTGGACAAAGGGAGTCTCCCAGAAGAAGAATCATTTCATGAAGGAGGTGTTCTGTTTACCAAACCTGGAACTCGGTATGAAGGATGGGATACTGGTTCCCAATTTGAAAAAGGAATCTTGTAAAATCTTCAAATCAGTTTACAAAAGGATTTTATAGTACCTAGAAGTACCCAGGAAGGTGGAATTCATTTTCATGTGAAAAAAGTCTCTTCAACAGAAAATCTACCAATAGTTGAGGATGCAAAAATTCTTGCAAATGAATGGACCTACATGTCAATAAACTATTTTTGACCTAAAAGTTGATAAACTATGTGTGATATCTTTTCCAAGAGAAGTGGGCATAAGAAGAGGAAGATGGTGACCCATTCCATAGGTAGTGAGCTAGAGAAAGAGGCATAGGGAGTGACTCTTTGGTATTCAGTGAGTAGACCCTAAAAGTTGTAAAGGTAGTAAGGTAGAAAATAGAATATTTAGCTCGAACATTTTACTAATTATTGGCATTGAACCATAGAGAATTTGATACATCAGCACACCATTTTTGTATGGTCCTTGAATGTATATCATTAAGTGTTAATCGACTAAAAAATATTCATGTGAATGATTTCATATATGTTCATATATTTCTACAGGAGGAAAAGATAATTGAGTTATATCTAACAACGAAACAAAATCCAAAAAGGAGAATGTTTTAATCTGTCAAACACTAATTCACCCCCCCCCCCTGACAGATCAAATTTATGTTAATATTTTTGATCAAATAATGAGTATTTATTACTATTTTTCAATGATAAACACTTCATGTATTTACATGTTTTATTAAAATAGTGGGTAATTTAATTTTTATAATGAAAATGACCATAATAGACAAAAGTGCATAATTATGGATTTTATACAGATTTTGACCACAAGGGTATGTTTTTCATTTCTCATAAAATATATGTCCAAAAGTTGTGATTAATTTTTTTTTTAGAATATAGATTTTATTTATTCCAATTTTTTCTTTTGGACCAGGGCTAATTTGGCCATCTGAAGGGCCAACAAATTCATTGAAGTTGGGAATTTTTTCGGGCGGATAGCATGGACTTCAGCATCGTAACGAAACCCAAATAGGATCTAAACAAATATAAATAATGTGTTTCCACCAAGGACAACAATATGATTGATAGGTACATCTCTACAACAAATTTGAGGGAGTTTAGAATTCATTAAGGCGGCCATTGAATGACATACGTTTGAAGGAACCTTCCTGGACGATTCAACCAGAAACATAAACGTCCAATGAAAAATTCATAACTACTTAATATGGGGTCCAAATGCACTGATAGCTAGAGGTTGAATGACCAACACATTTATGGACAACATTGAAGAAGTGGTTCACATGTGAATCGGCCATTTAATGCTCCATCAATGTGAAAAATTTCGAAGTACAGAATGATTCCTATAAAATAGGGCCAGCACCTCCTTCTCAAATGATCATCTCAACACCCAAAGCCATAGAGGGATCTCATTGGGGCACGAGCCACTATTTCTCCTATATTCCCTCTCATTTATTCTTTTTATTTTATTTTCATTTTTGTTTTGTTTTATTTTTAATTTAAATTGCAGTGTGAATTTTTTTCAATTAAAATATGCATTTTAATTTTGGTTTCCACCATTTATTTTCTTCTATAATTATTATAATAATAATAATAATAATTAAAAACTATTACTATTATTAATATTATTATAATCATTATTTATAATATCTCAATATTAATTTCAAATTATTTTAATTTCTTTCTTTCTCCTTTTTTGAAAAATATTTTCTTAATTAATAATAATAATAATAAGTATTATTATTATTATTACTATTTTCACTTTCATTATAAATAATTTAATCTTCATCTCTCTGTCTGCCCTCTCTCTCTTTCCCTCTCTCTCTTCTCATCCATCCACCATTGTGATCTCCAACTCTCGGAAATGATAGGTTGACCCCGAGGCTTGGCCCATGGGGAGGTCAAGGAGTTAATTTTTTCTTTAATGTTTATTCAAGATTTGTGATAGACTTGAGTAGAATTATTCGGTGTGGAAAACGTCACTGATTGGGTGACGGTCCCCAACAACATCCAACTCTAGAAATTTCTATTCTGAAAAATAACAGTGATACAATAATGAGATTTCATGTTTGAGTTATCAAACTAGAATCAGACGTATAAAGGTGATTAGTGATTGAATCCCAGGCTGAACCCCAAACCAAGTACTTTCTTCCTAAATTCATTTTGTTTAGACTTTTATCTTAGTATAAATTTTGTATTCTTTTTTACAAGTCATTGTTTTAAATAATCAAAAAACCATAAAAAGGGATAGATTAAGTGAATTAGATAAAGTAATTGAACCACACTGAAAGGCTCCTCAAGAGGGATGACCCTAGTCAGCCATTGTGCTACACTAGGAAGAAAAATATAATTGTTTTTGTCCACACCCCATGACAGGAATGATTCGAAACTAGTGTCGTTACCAGGGGACAATAATTAGTCTATTTATTTTTTATATTTTCATATATTAGTTAGATTTATTTTTTTTAACATTAAAAATTCATTCCATGTGATTAAAATGATTATTATACAACATGTACTAAAAATTACTCACAGGTTTAAGAACAAGACTAGACTATGGAGGCCCTCTAACGAAGAGCTGATGTGCTGATGATAACAGTCTATTAGAATGAAAGAGGCATAGAAACATGGATCTCACTAGAAGATTTGTTGGCCATGGTCGATGAACTCCAAACTGACTTAAAAAGATTCGAGGCCAAGATGAAAGTGCCACTAGTCTTGCTGGATTTCATTGAAGACATCCATGAAGTTTAGGCCAAACTCAAAATGGATGAGCCTGACTACCTACCTCCATCATGTGATGATCTACTCAAAGGGGAAATTTCCATCGAATAAGAGATTCAAGTTGTACCAACTCAGGGAGATGATACATTATTGAACTAAAATTATTTTAATATTGTTGAAATGAATATGAGTATAACTTCTAATTGTTTTGAATTTTTAGAATCAGATGACTCCTATGATGCCCTGGAGGAAGAAGTGACAAAAGAACATTCACCTGTTGAGGAACCCCTTGAGCTCCCTAAAGACAAAAAATATTCAATAGAGGTAGTACAAGAAGATATGGATAATGATTCATAATGAGCAACGATGGTGGTGGAGGTTCCATAATTCATCTTACCCCCACCTTCCAAGATGTACCATGTTGCAAAGGGGGAGGATCAGGCATACTCTATCCATGGTGTCCCCCTCAAAAAGAAATAATAAGTGGATGATGAAAAAAATCACATGTGGTGGTTCATGTTAATGATGCTCAAACCACTATCAGACATTGGATAACAGTTGGTACTACCCTTTGGAGGTAGTAAAAGAATCCAGGGCACACTTGTGGAATCATACCAAGAATTATATTTACTTTATTTCTAAATATTATATTTCAATTTATTTCCATATATTTAGTTAATCATGAATCCCCACCCCTCTTTCCATATTCAGCTTAAATGAAATGATACTTGTGATTAATAGATTACTTTTTTTATAAGATCATGACGGTAGAAGGAAACAAAAAAAATAAAGGATGAGGACCAAAGCATTATTTTTTAAAGGGAGTTTAATTTTAGTGTCTTATCATTTAAACTCCCCAATTTTTTGTCGATAATATGTTTTGATATTTAAAGAAAAAATTGCATTCCCACACTTGAATTCGTGTTTTACTCAACTTATCTATGAGACATTAGTTTCTTAGAAACCCAGTGATTCCATGTTTTAGATTTCAATGTTTATATGATTAAATTATTGAAATTGAGAATTGAATTTTTAAATATGAAGCATTGATATTGAAATGATGACTCATAGTTTAAAGGAATTAATTAATTCATGTAAATGAAATTTCCCTACCATATGTCATGAATTTAATTTTTTGAAGTTCATGTGAATTGATTTTTTGTTATTATTCATTCCATGAGTGATTGTACAATTTTATATTTCTCATTCCTGAGAGGATTTCTAGACCATGTGCATCCTATTTATCTTGAGCATATTTATTGAGTGATCTTGGGAAATGTAACCAATCATAACATGTATTGAAACTTGTCAAAGCTATGACTGTGCTAAAAACACATTTAAATTTATTGATACATCCTTTGAAAAGATAATTTTCCTTAAAATACCACCTTTACATCAATCATTCTTTTATCCAATAGATACCATCAATGACCTTAATAGGGATGATCCATGTTTCAAACCATTTTTATCAATTCGTACCATACTTTTGGTATTTTCATGATATTTAAAAGTTGAAGTATAGGGGAAAAGGTAATCATGGTAGACAGGATGATACACATTATAAGGAAGCAGTGTGGGGGTATTATTGTTGGAATTGTAAAAGATTGTGAAATAATTCATTATACTCAAATTTTTTCCTTTCGTGAATTAAAAAATGAAAAAAATGACAAAAAGATCCAAAAAAAATTGGTTGAGATTTGGGAGAACCGAAAATCACCAATATCCAGACCAATGGTCTTATGATAGTATGTGGTTAGGTGATGGATTTGGGGTTTTATCTTTTAATAACATTCAAAAAAGGAAAAAAAGTTCAAAATAAAAAATTCAAGAGGGTGCACAAATCATTCATTATGATTACTCGATCTGAACCTTTTCTTTGAGTTTTTTGAAGTGGGTGTTGCTACTTTTAAGGGGAAAATTTCATTACACTTTTGCTTTTGATATCATGCATTATAGATAAGATATTAGCCTCCTCCTTGAGACTTAATTTTTATTGCATAAAATACTACCAACCATAAGCCTCAGAGTCATTTGAACCTTTATTGAAAGTCCTCAGGATTTTATTTTTATTTAGTCATTACAATGTGATGAAATTAGTTCATTTACAAGCCTATGCATAAGGATCTTGTTCTCATGATATGAGCACAACTCTACTTGAATTGTATCATGATCGATGAGAGAAAAGAATAAAAATTGAGGTAAATCAGGACATGGAATGTTTAATAAAAATTAATAAAGTATCTTGAATGAAAGAAAGGAGAACTTCAATCGATTTTCAATGGGGAAATGTAAAATATTTGGATGATTAGATTCTTTGAAAACTGGAAAATTAAATTGATACGTTATGCATATTTTTTAATGATTTATTTTACATTGAAAATTCTTTGATTTTATTGCATTAGAATTTGAATATATGTAACATTGGTGTCCTATGATTTCAATGTTGAGATTTTTTGCTTGAGGACAAAGCATGTTTTATGTGTGGGGGTATTTGACAGAGTAAATTTACGTGCATATTTTTTATTAAATAATGGTAATTTTTTACTTTTTTCAATGATAAGCCCCTTGTATTTAAATGTTTTCTTAAAATAATTGGTAATTTGAATTTTATAATGAAAATGAGCATAATAGAGAAAATTGCATAATTCTAGATTTTGGATAGATTTTGACCACAATGGTATTTTTTATATTTATCATAAAATATATATCCAAATATTGTGATTAAATTTTATTTAGAATAATAATTTTATTTCCTCCAATTCTGTAATTTGGACTAAGAGCTGATTCGGCCATATAAAGGGCCTACAAATTCGTTGAAGTTGGAAATTTTTTCGGGTGGTCAATGTGGACCCCACCACCATAATGGAACCAAAACTCGGCCTAAACACTTCTAAATTATGTTTTTTACCTAGTATAGAATGAGGATAAAGAGGGACGAATCTAAAACAATTTTGGAAGATTTTTGAAATCATTAGGGTGGCCATTCAATGACATACTTTGGAAGGACCCTTCCTGAAACCATCATCCAGAAACATAAACTTCCAATGAAAAATTCATAACACCTTCATCCAAAGTCCAATGCACTGCATGTTCGAGGGTGAATAGAAAACACATTTATGAACAACATTGAATAATAGTTCCATGTGTGAATTTTCCATTTATGGCCCAACAACATGCAAACTTTTTGTAACACCTCGAGCTTCCACGATACGCTTCTCTTTCAATAATGAAATAGCTTGCATTGTATCCAAGTTCGAGATTCTAACACACCACGACCAATCCAAATAGCCATTATGAATAGTAATACCCACTTTTTGAAATTATATATATTTTATATTTCAAAATGGACTTCATTTTTGGATTCAGAATATCTAAATTAGCCTATGTTGAATTTTTGGTATTTTTCTGAGAACATCCAATTTTTTATGAATAGTGAAAAATACTTAAGAACAACTTTTTTAATAAAAAATATTTATAGTGCTAAATTATAAAATTTAGTGGTTTAAAAGTGTAATTAGAATATATTTTTACCATTTTATCCAAGGTTGGTCATTATAATTAATTTCACTTTGAAATTGGACATAATCAATTGTCAATCTTTTGATATATATTGTTTCTTAAAAACACGCTATATGTTGTGACAGCGGGAATTAATTATAAAATTAATTAATGAAACTTATATGTTTGGAATTTTTTAAAATAGACATCATTTTTGATTTCAGATTATCAATTATAGATTACGGTGAAATTTTGGCATTGTTTTGAAAAACATCAATTTTTGATCAATAGTGAAACCACTAAGTGGTAGTTAAAAAACTGATTTTTCGTTTAAATGAAATATTACCACTTCTGTGATTTGATTTTCAAAAATAACAAATACATGGTTGTCATTAGGAAGTAAAATGTGGTTAAATGGGATTAAAATAATTTTTGGTCAATAGTAACTTTTAGGTTTAATTAATCGCGATTAAAGGTAATTAGTAAAAATTTAAGGTAAAAATGATATCATAAAAATATGAAAATACATTTAAACTTGTCCTAACCCTATTGGATGAGTCATGGCCGACCAAGAAAATCCATGTGTAAATTTGGGGACCCCATGGAGCCACTATGGTAGGAAAATGACATTAAAAACGTTTTATTTAATGTTAAAATAAAAATGTCACAAACAAGAGTTGTTTTACTAAAACAATTTTTAAATGGGGTTATACAAGTCATATTTTTTACTATAAATATTCATTAGAAAGATAAAATTATTTCCTACATCATGATATTTGTTTTATAATTTTTGGACATTAAATAAATTAAATTATTTATGACACCATGATGATGCAGTGATAACCTCATTAATTAACGATTTTAATAAAATGGAAGGATAATGTAAAATATAAGAATTAAACTTGTCCAAATCCTATTGTATGAGTACATTTATAACCCTTATAACCTTATACTCAAAATATATAAGTGTGGGACCTTTATAATCCAAAACTCATTATATAATACAGTAACATTTCATTACTTTCCAAGAGTGCCCCTCCCCTCCTCTTATAAAAGGCCCCCACGACTACCACCTTATTCACACCTTCCAAACCATTTGGATCGGCTAAAATCGGCCCAAATACTCTTTGAACATCCCTTACTTACTCCTAGAAGCCTCACTGTGGGCAAAGTGCTTCCCAAGGAAGCCTTTGGCTCAAATCAAAAAAGAGTTACCCGGTTTTAAGGTAATGTCTTCTCTAATGTCCTTTTGTTTTATTTTGCTTCTCCAACCCCCTAAACTCTTTTTATTACTTTATTTTGTAACAACACCAGTATCTTAAATATACTAGGATGTTTTTATGAGAAGTATTTTATTTACCCTTACACACACCTTCGTCTAATGGTTAAAGAACATATGGTTTCTGTGATTTGTGAATTTCTGCCTCACGAAACGATGATTATTCAATCTTATTTTAACACCTCTCATGGTGGCCATTATGATGAAACTATTTTCATATATGATATATATATTATTTTTATGTTTTCCTTATGATTCTTTATTTCTCATTTATGGCATACCTTTATTATTTCCATTATGGGCAAACACGATAATTTCATTTTAGGAAGTGTAGACTACCGCACCCTCAAAGTGATTTGAATCGTTAATGCCATATGTGGGATGTATAAAGGATGGAGTAAATAATATTATATATGATATTATACTGGACTTATAATATACCTTTAAAATATGAAATAGAAATGAAGTAGCGTTCATGCTTACGTACGGCTTACCGTCTCCATGAACGGTGCATTTCATTTCTTACCTCTAAATGTTATGTAATATTACAAAGGCAAGTATATACTGGGTATATATGATATATATGATACTTAAATCATGAATATAATTATACATATAATGTATATTTTACCACATGAAAAACATGTAATTATTAGAAGTTTATTTTTGACTCAAGTACCAAAGATCGACAAAATGACCATTATTAACTTAAATAATTACATAATGTTCATAACATGGTAACAAGTGATATAAAAGAAATAATGAACATGGAAAAGTTTCTTATGCAAGTAGAAATTAAATCTAGTTATTATTCAGGAGGTTAAAGAATGATCGAGTCATGTCGGACACGAGGTAAGGGAACTTCTTAACCTAATTTCCATTCATTAGGTTAATCTCCTACTTTCAAATTATATCATGATATTATTATGTTCTATCTTGTATTTGTACTTCCTTTTTGTGTAATTATAGTGAATACACATAAGTTTTCTATTTTATTTAAAAAAATGACATTTAAAGTTACTTCGTCTCAATCTCCTTTCATTGAGACATATTTTGTTTTATACACAACTTTATTGTATACGGCGTATAAACCCCTTTGACTTTTACGTTAATTAAAAAGGAATCTTTTTATACAAAGCATTTTACTAAATGAAAAAAGGAATGATTTTTTTGTCGTACGTATGCGGAGACAATTACTTCTCCGCCGCTGTGACCATTATTTGAGTTTTAGATTCCTCTACAAGCCATAACTTTTTTTAAAATGAAAAATAAATACAAAGATTTAATTTTCTTCTATTTTGGTATTGAAAATGGTTGTGAATGTGTTTTTATTGTAACAATGTGTTGTATTGATATCTTATGATTCAACTGTGGAAATTTTATTTTTCCATTATGCATGTTTTATGTGATATGTGTATGTTATGGTTTATGATATGTTTAAACCTGTTCATATGAGGAATGCATTGGTCTTAATAAATGACGGGTGGAGCCCGCTATAGCTCCTCGATGCATCGACAGGTCTCATTAGACAAACTAGTGTCTTGGCACAAGACCTTGACAAAATCTTATTTGTTTTCTTAGCACGAGGCATTGGCTACGTGGTTATGATAGTCTGGTATTATGCATTCCATCATTATGAAAGTGGTTATTGATATTGCATGTGATTATTAGACTAGTAGAATATCCATGTGAGTAAGTAAATGGAATTATTTAATTTTATTTTTTCCATATTATGCTGATGTTTAAGTATAAAAAGGACTTGGTTTTTGTTATGCATTTCATTAAATGTTAATGTTTATTTATGAAAGCTTCTGAAATATTGTTATCCTTACTGAGCATCTGAGCTCACCCATTTCAATTTTTTAATATTTTCCAGGATGTGAAGAAGTATTTTATGAATAACCTGTAGGGATAGTCAGAAAGGGATATGAGTGTGGACTATGGAGACTTTATTATTGTATTTTTTCACTTTATGATGTAATGTAACATTTATGAATGTATCTAGTGTTTCCAAGGCTACTAAACTAATCGGTGTTTCGAGACTTGATCATTTTTTATCATGCCAATGTTATGCAATAATGAACCGACTCTGGGTAACTAGGGTCGGGCATTACAGTTGGTATCAGAGGCAGTTTAGTACTAACCTTGGATGTTGGATTTAGATAAACCTTGATTAGAATGTATAGCCATACGATAGAATTTGAGGATTAGTATAGAAGAACATCCTAGAAATTTGGTGTTGTAGAGGTTTTTTGGGTTTTCGAGCAATACATCCCTGTCTGGATACGAGTAGGTAGAGGTGGATCTAGCACAGATGTACCTATGGGTAAAACCTGAAAACACCGCTTTGAGCTAGACTCGAATTGGAACTGGTTCACGGCAAAGGGCCTTGCTGCACTCTTGGTTATGACACTCCTGGGGGATATTCTTAGGATAATTCTCATTTTCTTTACAAACCATTATGAAGGGTTTATGAGTATATACTTCCTCAAAGAAAACATTTCTTTTTAAGATTATTGATTATATCTATAAATAGTTCAATTTATGAAAGTGTTTTACAAGTATGGACTTATGTATTTCGATTCATAAACTAATCTAGTTTATGACATTGTTTAGAAATGGCGCCTAGTGGAAGGAATGGAAACCGTATCAATGCACGCACTCTGTGTAGGGATTTCCCTCCTTCTCAAGATAATAATTGTGGATCTGGAGATGCAACTGGTGCTGATCAACTTATTACCATACTGGGACAACTCACTCATGTTATGAATAATAACCTTACTTGTATGGAGCACCCTAATCCGCAACGTGGATGATAAATGTTAGAACGATTCATGAGGCAGAAGCCGCCAACATTTAATGGGGGTACAAATCCATTAGTACCTGAGCAATGGATAAACTCCTTAGAGAAAATATTCCACGCTATGGGGAGTAGCGAAAGGGAGAAGGTTATCATGGAAGTTTACCGCCTCACTGGAGATGCCGATTAATAGTGGTCATTGATTCAAAACACAAAGGAAGATGAAGAAGTATCAAGTATGGAATGTAGGGAGTTTAAGGAAATTTTCTTAGAAAAATACTTTCCACATGACCATCGAGCAGATATGGAAAGGCAATTTCTGAGTCTAAGGTTGAAGGAGGATGAGAATGTCGCAAATTATGAGGCTAAATTTACAAGGTTAGCGAGGCATGCTGCAGATTATATACGTAACCCAATAAGTAAGATCAATCATTTCATTGATGGGTTAAAACTGTTTCTCCATCGAGCTTTAGTATCACAATCCTTCTCATCGTACAAAGATATTGTTTCGTGTGCTATCAATACAGAAAAGGAATTCTCTAAGTCTTATGACAACAAAGTAATGCAAGAGAAGAAGAGAACGGTGGAACAAGAGACGGATAAAGGGAAAAAGGGAAAGAAAGATTTTCCATTATGTGATAAATGTGGGAAGAATCACCCCGGTGCTTGCCTAAAAAGAATGGGAGTTTGTTATAAATGTGGAGAAAAAGGTCACCAGGATCGTGATTGCAAGGGAAAGAAAGAGGCTATAAATATTGAATGCTACAATTGTAGAGAAATGGCACATTATGAAAATCAATGTCCTATGCGTCAGGGAAACATTCCTCTAAAAAGGCCAAGGTATCAAGGCCAAACATATGATGTTACTACAGTTGAAGTTGAATAATTAATGTATCTGTGCTTTTGGAAACAAGGATTATATTCTGGTTATAAGAATAATGTGATATATACAAGGATTGTACTGCAGTACTTGTTTTTTTCATTAAGGTTTTAATATGATGAAGGTAATCATATTTTTAGTATGTTACAATAAGAGAAATTTTACTTTTTTGGAGAATCTATTGTTACAATTGATTTTGGAATTTAAGGACCTTTTATAGAAAGTCTGGATGGAGGTATTTTGGATAACTATAAAGGTTGGAATTGATTAAGTTCAACTTTGGATAGTACTGTTTAAGGATAAAACATTTCTGAAGATTAATTTTGGAATATTATAATACTATATTTTTAAGAAAAGGAAAACCTGCAGGTTGTGGGATAACTCGTCGCGTCGGACAAAGCTGTAGGAATCGAACCCACAACCATAGTGTGACAGGCCTTTATTACCTACCACTAGCCTACTGGAAGTCCATAGTTATTACAAAAAAGTTTTCCTAATCTAAATGGTATGTTTTAATATTTGGAACCTTATACAATTATGATAAATAGAATATTTTTGAGTTCTATTACCTTTTAGAGTGAATGATGGGTTTGTGGTAAAAAATTATTAAAGAATGAATGTCTACATGACAAGTATGTATATTCCCTTACGTTCTTAGTAAATCTCCAAAATAAATTCATCAACTTTATAAAAGGTAACTTAAAACAAAAACGTTGCCGGTTAACTTTTCCAAATGGGGATTCAATGACCGTTTAACCAATCACAAGTTTGTGATTTTCTTGTGGTTAACTTTCTCCTAATCCAGTTTTCTACAACTCTCCATCATACCTTGATGGTTTTTTTTCTTCCATATCCATATTTTCATATAATCCTAGTATGGGCTATCTCGGGTGACCTTTGTACTTATCTTTCTTTCTTTTAAAGTTATATTTTTATTAACCTAATTTTCGATGTGGGTTTTCCACAAAGGTATTTTCTATTTTCAACCTTTTATTTTCAAAGAAAAATTTCAAATTGCAGGGACACAATTTATTGAAGGAGGGGAGAATGTAACACCCCGAGCTTCCACGATAAGTTTCTCTTTGAATAATGCAATAGCTTGCATTATACGCAAGTTCGAGATTCTAACACACCGCGACCAATCAAAATATCCATTATGATATTAATACCAACTTTTTGAAATTATTTATATTTTATATTTCAAAATGGACTTTATTTTTGGATTCAGAATATCGAAATTAGCCTATGTTGAATTTTTGGTATTTTTCTGAGAACTTCCAATTTTTTATGAATAGTGAAAAATACTTAAAAACAACTTTTTTCATAAAAATAATTTATAGTGATAAATTATAATATTGAGTGGTTTTAAAGTTTAATTATAATATGTTTTTACCATTTTATTCAATGGTGGTCATTAGAATTAATTTCACTTTGAAATTGGACATAAACAATTGTCAATCTTTTGATATATATTGTTTCTTAAAAACACGCTATTTGTTGTGACATCAGGAATTAATTATAAAAGTAATTAATGAAACTTATATGATTTTAATTTTGTAAAATATAAATCATTTTTGAATTCGGAATATCAATTATAGCTTATGGTGAAATTTTGGCATTGTTCTGAAAAACATCAATTTTTTATGAATAGTGAAACCACTAAGTGGATTTAAAAAACTGATTTTTCATTTAAATGAAACATTACCACTTCTTTTATTTGATTTTCAAAAATCCGACATACATGGTTGTCATTAGGAAGTAAAATGTGGTTCAATGGGATTAAAATAATTTTGGTGAATAGTACCTTTTAAGTTTAATGAATCGCGATGAATGGTAATTAGTGACATTTATGGTAAAAATGATATTATAAAAATCTTAAAATACATTTACACTTGTCCTACCCCTATTGGATGAGTCATGGCCTACCAATATAATCCATGGTTCAACTTGGGGACCCCATGAAGCCACTTTGGTAGGAAAATGACATTAAAAACTTTTTATTTAATGTTAAAATAAAAATATCACAATCATGAGTTATTTTACTAAAACAATTTTTAAATGGGGTTATACAAGTCATATTTTTTACTATAAATATTAATTAGAAATATTAAAAGATTTCCTTCATCATGATATTTGTTTTATAATTTTTAGACAGTATATAAATTTAATTATTTATGACACCATGATGATGCAGCGATTACCTCATTAATTAACGATTTTAATAAAATGGAAGGATAAAGTAAAATATAAGAATTACACTTGTCCAATGCCTATTGGATGAGTATATTTCGAACCCTAATCACCTTATACTAGAAATATATAAGTTTGGGACCTTTAAAATGCGAAACTCATTATATAATAAAGTAACATTTCATTACTTTCCATGAGTGCCCCTCCTCTCCTCTTATAAAAGGCCCCCACCACTACCACCTTATTCACACCTTCCAAGCCATTTGGATCAGCAAAACTCTGCCAAAATACTCTCTCAACATCCCTATCTTACTCATAGAAGCCTCACTTTGGGAAGAATTCTTCCCAAGGAATCCTTTGGCTCAAATCAAAAAACACTTACGCGATTTTAAGGTAATGTCTTCTCTAATGTCCTTTTGTTTTATTTTGCTTCTCCAACCCCCTAAACTCAGTTTATTACATTCTTTTGTATAAACAACAATATCTTAAATATACTAGGATGTTTTTATGAGAATTATTTGATTTACACTTACACACACCTTCTTCTAATGGTTAAAGAACATACTATTTCTGTGGTTGGTGAATTTCTGCCTCACGAAACGACGATTGTTCAATCTTATTTTAACACCTCTCATGGTTGTCGTTAAGATGAAACTATTTTAATATATGATATATATATTATGTTTATGTTTTCCTTATGCTTATTTATTCCCCATTTATGGCATACCTTTATGATTTCCATTATGTTTAAACACGATAATTTCATTTTAGGAAGTGCGGACTACCGCCCCCTCAAAGTGATTTGAATCATTAATGCCATATGTGGGATGTATAAAGGATGTAGTAAATAATATTATATATTATATTATACTGGAATTATAATATACCTTTATATCATTATGTTTCATTCCATTAAAATATGCAATATAAATGAAAGTAGCGTTTATGCGTACGTACGGCTTACCGTCTCCATTAACGGTGCATTTCATTTCTTACCTCTAAATGTTATGTAATATTATAAAGGAATGTATATAATGGATATATATATATGATATATATGATACTTAATTCATTAATATAATTATGAATATAATGGATATTTTACCACATGAACAACTTGTAATTATTAGAAGTTTATTTTTGACTCAAGTACCAAAGATCGAAAAAATAACCGTTATTAACTTAAATAATTACATAATGTTCATAACATGGTAACAAGTGATATAAAAGAAATAATGAACATTTAAAAGGTTCTTAATCAAGTATAAATTAACTCTAGTTATTATTTAGGAGGTTAAAGAACGATCGAGTCATGTCGGACACGAGGTAAGGGAACTTCTTAACCCAATTTCCATTCTTTGGGTTAATCTCCTACTTTCAAATTATGTCATGATATTATTATGTTCTATATTGTATTTGTACTTACTTTTTGTGTACTTATAGTGAATACACATAATTGGTCTATTTTATTTAAAAAATGATATTTAAAGTGACTTCGTCCCAATCTCCTTTCATTGAGGCATATTTTGTTTTATACACAACGTTATTATATACGGCGTATAAACCCCTTTGACTTTTACATTTATTCAAAATGAATTTTTTTATACGAAGCATTTTACTAAATGACAAAGAGGAATGTTTTTTTTTCGTATGTATGTAGTGACAATGACTTCTCTGCCGCCATGACCATTATTTGAGTTTCGGCTTCCTCTACATGCCATAACTTTTTTTTCAATGAAAAATAAACACAAAGATTTATTTTTATTTTATTTTGGTATTGAAAATGGTTTTGAAAGTGTTTTTATTATATCAATGTTTTGTATTGATATCTTGTGATTGAAATGTGGAAATTTTATGTTACCTTTATGCATGTTTTATGTGATATGTTTATGTTATGGTTTATGATATGTTTAAACCTGTTCATATGAGGAATGCATTGGGCTTAATAAGTGACGGGTGGAGCCTGCTATAGCTCCTCGATGCATCGGCAGGTCTCATGAGACAAACTACTGTCTTGGCACGAGGCCTTGACAAAATCTAATTTGTTGTCTTGGCACGAGGCCTTGGCTATGTGGTTATGATAGTTCGGCATTTTGCATTCCATCATTATGAAAGTGGTTATTGATATTACATGTGATTATTCGACTAGTAGAATATTCATTTGAGTAATTAAATGGAATTATTTAATTTTATTTTTTCCATATTATGCTGATGTTCAAGTTTAAAAAGGCTTTTGTTTTTGCAATACATTGCCTTAAATGTTAATGTTTATTTATGAAAGATTCCGCAATATTGTTATCCTTACTGAGCATCTGAGATCACCCCTTTTAATGTTTTAATATTTTCCAGGATGTGAAGATGTATTTTATGAATGACCTGCAGGGACAGTCAGAAGAGGATATGAGTGTGGACTATGGAGACTTTGTTATTGTATTTTCTCACTTTATGATGTAATGTAACATTTATTAATGTATCTAGTGTTTCCAAGGCTATTAAACTAATCGGTCTTTCGAGACTTGACCTTTTGTGATCATGCCAATGTTATGCAATAATGAATTGACTCTGTGTAACTGGGATCGGGGCATTTCACTTTTTGAGTACAGAATGATGCCTATAAAATGTGGATCTCTCCTGCTTCCCAAATGATCAGCTTAACACCCAAAGCCAAGGAGGGGTCCCATCAGTGCATGGGTCACTGCTACTCCTCTCTTCCCCAATAATTTATTCTTTTTTATTTTATTTTCATTTTAGTCTTGTTTTAGTTTTAATTTAAATTGTAATGTGAATTTATTTTCAATTAATACATTCATTTTAATTTTGGATTCCACCATTTATTTTCTTCTATAATTATTACAATAATAATTATTATTAAAAACTATTATTATTATTATTATTATTATCATTATCATTATTTATAATATCTCAATCATAATTTCAAATTATTTTACATTTTTACATTCTCCTTTTTCGTAAACTATTTTCATAAGTAATAATAATAATCATAAGAATTATTATTATTATTATTATTGTTTTCACTTTCATTATAAATTATTTAATATTCCTCTCTCCTTCTCTCCTCTCTCTATTTCTCTCTCTTTGCTCATCCTTCCACCATTGTGATCTCCAACTCTCGAAAATGACAGGTTGACCCTGAGGCTTGGCTCGGGGGGAGGTCAAGGAGTTCATGAGTTTTCATTAATATTTATTCAAGATTAGTGATAGACTTGAGTAGTATTCTTTTGCGAGGAGAATGTCCCCGGTCGGGTGAAGGACCCCAATGACATGAAACTCAAGCTATTTCTATTCTGGAAGAAAATAGTGATTCAAACATGAGATTTCATGTTTGAGTTATCAAACATGAATCAAACATATAAAGGAGAATAATGATTGAATCCCAAGCTGAACCCCAAACAAATTACATTCTTCCTAAATTCATTTTGTTTAGACTTCCATATTAGGATAAATTTAGAACTCTTGTTTTACAATTCATTGTATTAAATAATTGAGAAACCATAAAAAGGAGATAGATTAAGTGAATTAGACAAAGTAATGGAACCACACTGAAAGGCTCCTCAAGAGAGATGACTCTAGTCAGCCACTGTGCTGCACTAGGAAAAAAATATAATTGTTTTTGTCCATGCCCCGTGACAGCCATGCGTCACCCACCCCCCCCCCCCCACTTAGGGTACTCAACCTAGTGGGCCTAAATATTTATATCAAAGAGAAAGGTTAAAAGTTAGTGATTATATATCAAGAAGAAGAAATGGAGGTGGTCAATCATAAAGGAATTCTTATATTTGATGAAAATAATTTTCAACTATGGAAGAATGGAATGAAGCACTACTTCCAATCAGTAGGTATGGATGTATTCACAGTAGCTATAGATGGAATATTAGCTGGCATTAATAGTAGTTATTTATCAGAAGATGAATGAATATAATTGGATGTTGATGCTAAAGGGATCAATGCTTTATGGGGTCCCTATCAAATTCAATTTATATGAAGGTGATTTTCTTTAAAACATCACATGCAATGTGGGAAATTTTTTTGAACATTTCTGAGGGTGACCTAAAATTATGGGAAGAAAAGTTGCAGGTTTTATGAAACAAGTATGAGGATCTTAGAATGAATCCCAATGTGACTATTAATGCATTTTTTTGATAAGATAAATATTATTATTGAAGACATGATTGGTCTTGAAGAAGTAATTAAGGATAAAAAATATTATGTAACGAATCATCAGGAAACATCCACCACGATTCAATTTAAAGGTTTTAGTGTTGAAAGATAAATACCAGATAGATTTGACACTAGATAAACTATGAATTACCGTTGTACAATATGCAATGAGAAATGATGATAATGATGTAGTGGAAAAGGGGAAGTATATGGAAGTTGAATTCAAGGCCATAAAGAATCTCTCTATTGAAGATAGTACTATGGAGGAAAATATGGATGATATCATGTAATTTCTCACCTCTAATCTGCCAATGGGAAAAGGGATGTTCAATGGTAAATTTCGATTTTTATTTTTTTTGATACAGAATGATTGGTAATTTGGTATGAAAGTTTCTTAATAAGTTTGATAATGAAAATGATGAAATTTTCAAAAATAAGTATACATAAAATGATAAAGGGAGGATAAGTACTAGGATAATGTTCTTCAAAAAGATTATTTTTTTAAAAATAGGATAAAACTCCCCGGAATCTAAGGCAGGAGAGTTAGAGAAATGAAAGGATCATAAAATACTTGCTTTGTTGGTAGTTGTTACAAATTCATTGACAATAGAAGAAAGTGAAAATGAATAACTATAAATTGAAGGAAGATTTAATCTTCGGGATGAATTAGAAACTGACCTTGAAGAAGTAGATATTTTGAGATAAAAAACAAATAAATCAGATAATGTTGCTTGTGATTCCAAACTCATTATGTAGTAAAAAGTAGAAGAGAATTATGAGCTCAATATAGAAATTGAAAACCTGAAGTATTCAAAGCTAGAAATCTCAGAAAAGGTGGTTGAGTACAAACTCAAAATTGAATAATAAAAATAATAGATTCAATTTTTGAATGAAAATAGACAATTTCATGTTAAACGTATCGAAAAACTAGAATAGGAAGTAGTCATTCTATGAAGAAAAATGGAATATCAAGAGAAACTTCAAACTCTCACCTCGACATCAAAAAATAAGATCATACAGGTAACAGATAAGATGATATTTGATCAAAGTGGTCCATCAAAATAGAAGAATAAATCAATTATAAATGATAAGGAATGTATAGTTCATGATATAAAATATAAAAGAATGAATGTTTATACTCATACCACAAGAACCCACTCAATGAGTGAAGACTGTTTTGGGTACGAAGCAGAATCAGAAGATTCAGAGAACCCAAGCCACAACTAGTGGTGCATCATTGCCACACAGGAGTGCACCTCACATAAGATTTTATTATTGTGGTAATATGGGACACTCTCAAAATGTATGTTCCATGTAAAATAGGTAACAATGGCAAAAATATCCGCATTTGTGGTTTTCTAGAGCTCTAAATTCTAGGACATCATTTTATGGTCACTATTTTATGTGTAAAGGATTCATACATATGGGAATATATTGTGCATGAAACATGCATAAAAATGTGCTGAGGCAGACTAAATTTTATGATAAGAAGAATCCAAATGTAAGTCGATTTGTAGCTCTGCATGTTGAAGCTGGTCTGTCACATACTGAAGAAGATCATGATTATCATTCCATGTCAGATATGAAGCCAAATACTTGGGTCAGAAAAAAGAGGGGAGAGCCGGTAGTGGTTGCATAAATTGAATTCAAGGCATCACATCGCACTGGAATATGAATCCTTGATAATGGATGCACATCACATATGACAGAAAATGAGGTTATAGTGACTGAAATCAGTTATTATAAAGATGGTATAGTAATATTTGGTCAGGATGAAGGATTGAAAATTACTAGTTCCGAAAAAGCCATGTTTGTTGGAAAATACATGAGATGAGTAAATGTCTTGTTTTTCTAGGGGCGTAGTCATAACATGCTTAGTGTTAGTCAAATATGTGACTCAAGACATGGCATACATTTTTTCAATAAATTATGTATCATCAAGTAAAAGGATGGTGTTGTTGTGTTGCAAGAAAGTCATACGAAAGGAAATTTTTTTCCTTATGAGTGGAGAAGAAGATATGTGATTTCTGTCCAAGGATGAAGAAAACATGTTATGGCATGAGAATCTTAGACACATAAGACAAGGTTCCTTTGAAGATCTGGTGAAATATGATGTAGCTTGAAATATCCATATATTATCATGTGATCACACTCATATGTTTGGTGCCTTCCAATAGGATAAAATTATTCGAAAGACATATAATCCAAAGGAGAAAATGCCCACAAGATTGCTTGATTTGGATCATATTGATGTATGTGGGCCGATTTTTCCAGGAGATATTTATGTGAAGAGATATTATGTTCTTTTCATTGATTAATATAGTAGAATGGCATGGGTTTCAATAATCACTCACAAATATGAAGTGTTTAGTTCCATTACAAGATATCAATAGTGATATGAAAAGATTCTTGTTCAGAAAATCTGATCGCTTTGAACAGATAATGGAATGGAGTTCACAATAGCCAAGTGAATGATTATATAAAAAACATGGGTTATGGCATCAAGTTTCAGTAGTAAGAACGCCATAGTATAATTCAGTAGTTGAGAGAAGAAATCATATTTTCAACAATATTTTTAGAACAATGCTCATTGAGAAAGACCTTCCAAATAAATTTTGGAAAGAATCGGTGATAACGACAGTATACACTTTAAATCGAGCCTTACCTTGTCCAAAAGAGGAGAAAACTCCGTACAAGTTATGGTATTTAATGAATCCATCATTAAATTAATTTCTAATATTATGATGTAAACGATTCATTCTCAAAAAATAGATACATAGAAAATTTGAATCTTGTGGGGGGTGCATGGATAATTATTGGCTACTCAGAGAAGAGAAAATAATATAAATGCTTCAATAAACAGATGGGAAAGATCGTTAAATGTAATAATGTTACTATAGTATAAAATTAATAGGATCTTCATAAAATAAATAATCAGATTTAGGAGGATAGTGATGAGGAGATGAGAATATCAGGAGACACTAAAGCTCCTGAGGATTATTCAGAAGAAGACTTAGATGATGAGAATAAATAAGCATCTATCTAGAAACCAGTGAGAAGAGATGAAATTGATAGGAAAAATATAATTGGTGATTAGACTGAACCAGTACAAACAAAGAGGATGAAGACTCCACAAAAAGAATCATAAATATCACAAGTGGAACCTAGATGTTTTGATTAAGCATTTAGAGATTAGAACTTGGTTCAATCCATGAATTAGGAGCATAACCAAATTGAAAAGAATCACACATGGGAGATTGTTTCAAGGCCAGCATTAAATAATATCATAGGGACAAAATGGGTTTTTTCCAAATAAAATGAATGATGATGTTGCTGTTATTCAAAACAAATAACGACTTATGCGCAAAGGTTACTCCCAAATAGAGGGTTTAGATATTGATGAATCATTTTCACCAGTTTCAAGTCTGGAAACAATCAGATTATTCTTAGTCGTAGCAGTGAAAAGTATTTTTATGGATTTTCCAATTGATGTCAAGTCATCATTTCTGAATGTAATTCTTGAAGAAGAAGTTTACATTAATCAAGAAGATGGTTTTCTCATCCATAAAGAAGAGAATAGGGTTTGTCACATGAAGAATGCTTTAAATGGTTTGAAGAAAGAACCAAAATCATGGTATTCAAGGATTCATCGGTTCCTAAATAAGATTGGTTTTATGCATGGTGGAGTGGATTGCAACATGTACTTCCACAATGGAAATAGTCAAAGGAATATGGTGATGGTTTATGTTGGTGACATAATCTTTGGTGGATTAGATTAATCACAATGTGGACAGTTTTTTGAATACATGAACAGTGAGTTTGAAATGTCAATGATTTGTGAGATGAAATTTTTCATTGGCTTACAAGTGAAACAAAGAAGGAATGAATCTTTTATCTCCAAATATAAATATGATAAGGAAGTTTTGAGAAGTTTCAGAATAGATAATTCCAATAAGATGATGTCTCTGGTTTCTACCCGACAGAAACTATCTTGCGATGATGAAGTCAAGGCATTTAATATCACAGAATATAGGCAAATCATTGTAATTCTATTATACCTGACAGTGATATGGACTTATATTGTTTTTTCCACATTCCAAGAAGTGAGGTATCAAAGTAATCCCAAGAAGACCCATGTGATTGGTTTAAAAATAATTCTTCTCTATACAGGGGAACAATATACATTGGCTTAATTTATAATGAATAATCTTATACAGAGTTATTGGGATATACAGATGTGGATTCGGCCGGTTCACTAGATAATAGGAAATCAACATCAGGAGGTTCCTTTTACCATATAGGATTGTGTATTTCTTGGTAGAACAAGAAACAATATTTCATTTCATTGAGAATCATAGAAGATGAATATTTTTCGACTACTCAAGCTTTAATATAGATATTTTTTATGAAGCACCAACTTCAAGATATGAGAATTGAGGTGAAATATCCAATTAGAATCCATTGGGATAATTAATGTTATATAAATCTTAGACCAAATCTAGTCCATTACTCAATGCAAAATCACATTGAAAGCAAATATCATTTTATCATGTAGAAGGTGGATTAAGGTATTAGGAAGTTTTAGTATGTTCCTACAGAACAAATTTTACAGAAATTATAACTAAGGACTTACCCAATAAATCATTTAAAAGGCATCAACTATCTCTGGGAGTCCATTCGAGTTCTTGTACTTGAAAAAGTGTGGATGTGGGTCCCCCATTCCCCATGGTACGATGTGTTTTTCCCTAATATACTTGCATGTGTTCTTTACCCTATTGTTGATAGACTTGATGTTCCCTTTCGGTTTGTTGACAATGGGGGAGAATGTGTGACTATTCTTGGGGGTGTTAAACTTGTGATGAAGATTCCTGGAAGAACTATAAGGGAGAAACTTTTAAGTTAAGTAGCGAGATAGGGGGAGTTAAAGATGAGATAAATCTACCTAGGTGAACTATAATATTAGGGACCATTAAATCTGACAATTCTAGAAGTGATTGATCACTGATTATATATCAACACGGCTGTGTTTCATGATGAAAGCAACTCATTAGTGTTAGTGTATCATTATGGTATCAAAAATTAGTGTCCTAAAGGAAGTGGTTCATTTATGAACTTCTTATTATACTATTGTTTCTCACGGTTATCTTGGCTTACGTGGGATTAGAGTATATGTGGATTAAATCCATCATTTCTATCTTAATCGCATAAAATGAATAGTGGTTGAAGATGGAATGAGTATAAATGATGTATCAAAATGTGCATATCTATTATGAAAAGAGTTTTCAAAAAACCCAAAGGGGGATATGGTTAGGTAAAAATCCCTCAATTTTTACTCTTGTTATGTTGTTAGTGTGGTTGTGTTTGTTGAAAAATCTAGAAGACCAAAAATGAGTATGGTTTTTGTTTTCTGAAGACAATTTTTCAAAATGGTGCAATTTCCCCATGATTTCAAAATTTATTGGCCTCAAAATTTGGAGTGTGATGTTGGAAAAGGAAGGATTTCATCATAGGAGGGATTGGTATGAAGAACATTGAATAGAATTGGAAAATGATGAGAACCATGTACCACAATTCATGGACTACATACCATGTTTTTGGTACTGTATCCCGAGTAGCAAAAATGGTATGCTAGGGTGGTTCATTAAACCAAAAATGGTTTACTATGGAAGGCAGTGTGGTATTTGTATGCATTGATGTCAGCGGAGTAGATCAACCATGTAGGAACAAAGATAGTACGTGGACTGGATAAGAAAAATGGTTCGCCGGTGGCTTGTGGTTTGAAGAGGCAGAAGGATCAGTATGTGGTGAAGGCAGGATTAAAGATTTGGTAAATATTAGATTAGAGGATTCTGTGGGTATCTTTAACTATATAAGAATATTTAATCCCAAAGATTATGGTTGAGTCCAAATATCATTAGAGAACAAATTTTTGTTCAAGGATTTTGGAAAATACTGATGGAGGTTTTCAAGGATGAATTCGGCGAAAGCTAAACTGGTTCGTGTGGAAGAAATTCCACAGAAGGATTTAAGTGGGGTGTTGTATCCCTCATAAGACACAGTACGTAGAAGAAGGCATGGTATGTTGGTGGTAGGAAAAGGTGGTCTGAAAACAAATAAAAGTACACAGATGTAGGGTATTCTTCCCAGGCAGTCCACAAACAAAGAATAGTTCACGGACATTAGTGGTTTTGCAGAGAAGGTTCACAAGATTGATACATAGAGGTGTTACATGATAGAAAAGGAGGCGGCAGGTTTTGAATAAACGGAGGCTCACGAAAGTAGAAGAGGTACAAGAAAGAGATTTTCTACGTACCAAACTTGGTACTCAGTACGCATAGAGAGAAAGGTGGATCTCAATTTTTAAAAGGAAGCATGTGATAGCTTCAAATCAGGTTTTGAAAGGATTTTCCGGTACCTAGTAGTACTGGGGAAGGTGGACTTCATCTTCGAGAGAAAAAGTTTCTTCAACAGATTATCTACCTATAGTTGAGGATGCATAAATTCATTAAAATTAAGGGACCTACATGTCCATAAACTATGTTTTACCGACAATTTGATAAATGGTTTGTTGATTCATTTCTAAGAGTAGTTGGTGTAGGAAGAAAAATACAGTGACCCTTTCCACTAGCTATGAACTAATGAAAAAGGAATAGGGACTTACCCTTGGGAATGAATGGAGTTGACCCTAAAACATGTAAACCCAATGATCCTGGGAATGGAAGATCTATCCCGAACATTTGTATCATTATTGGCTGTTAGAATTAGAGAATTTGTTACATTGGAATGTCATCATTGTATGCTCTTTTGATGTGTCCCATTGAGGGTGAACAAAGAAAAAATTGGTGTGTCATGTTCATGATTTCATATCTATTTATATATTATTACAGGAGAAAGAAGGAATTGAGTTTTGTCTAACAAAGAAACAACATCTAAAAGGGATAAAATTTTAATCTATCATACCCTAATTCACACCCTCCCCCTATCAAGTTATTTGACCTAGTGGACCAAAAATATTCTCAAGATGGTTGGTTTGAGGATGAACTGGATCAGTTGTTGTTCTATAGATGTAATTTTTAACAATTGGTTATTCTTGAGATGGTTCCCTAGGAGTTCCATAGCTCAACATTAGAAGAAAATCCTAGAGTGAAAAAGATTTGTTGAGCACTGATAGGTCATTATTAGTGTTCTTCGTTGAATCAATTAGTTTTAGAGATTTTTTATCTACATTTAGTATATTAGAGGGTGATGTTTGAGCACCATATTCTTGATGGTTTTCTCCACACATTAGATGTTCCCTACTGTATGTTTTAGTAGATCTTGAAGGACTTTGTTAGTAGTTGACCTTGATTTCAAGGAGGATATGATGTTATATGGGTTATAGTGGACCATTGGACTAAATCAACACAATTTATAGTGGTCAATTAATTGATTTTAGAAGATGTTTTTTCTAAGCGGTACCTAGAATATGTGGTTAGGCTCAATGAAATCTTGAGAATGAACATCTTTAAATGTGATACTCATTTGACCTACAGGATTTTAAGGGATATCAATTTTACTTTTGGATCTCAATTATACATTATCAATGCATTATATCAAGATAAAATGGCCAAATAGGGTTTACTTTTCGGACTATTGATGATGTTTTAGGTTCTTGTCTCTTAGATTTTAGTGTTTCATGGATGAGGATCCTTCTATTAGTGAGTTTTATTTAATAGTATTTTTTCCACTATTTTTATAGAACCATTTGAATATATATATATATATATATTGAATTTCCATGTTCATTATTCTAGACTAAGGTCAAAGAGTCAGTAATTCTCATGTTAAAACTAGTGAAAACATGGAAGTGATGGTTCATGTGATATGTGAGTGGATGAAAGCTATGAATGATCATCAGAAATAATATTGAATTCATAGGAGTAGAACTCTAGAGTTTGATATTGGAGATCATGTGTTCTTGAAGGTGACACCAAGTTGTTGGTAGAAAAGGTTAATTAATGGGAGTAAGCTATGTCCCTGGTTTGTTGGACCTTTCATTTTTTCTCTTTTGTGGGGTCTAGGGCATATGAGATATCAGTTCCCCGATAGATGAGTCAGTTACATGGTGTATATCATGTGTAGAGGCTCTCCCATTACCTTCATGTAGATTATCATGTCATTTATTAATTCAATAATGATGTTGATGACGATGAGACCTTTATAAAGTACTTTAAAGAGATCTAGGACATCTAAGAGAAGGTGTTGGGTGGGAATTCAATTCCATTGGTTTGTGTACATTGGAAGTAAGGTGGAATGGATCCCTGTATTTGGTAATTTGAGTTATAGATACTCCCTCAGTACCACAATCTATTTGTTTTTTAGTTCATTTCTGGTAGAATTTCTCATTTTTTGTTTGTTTGCATTTTTTGTTTATGATATGGTTTTCAACTATATTTTTACTCTAGTTTGAGAGGTATATTTCATCAAAATTGTTTTAAGATCTAGTTATTACTATTGTGTTTTTTTATTATTTATCAAATTAGGTTTTTGATATCTATTTATGGAATGATCCTTGAGAGTTTTCTCATGGGTTGTTTATTTAGTTGACCCCATTCTACTTATTTCACTTTGGGTTTGGTTTTGAATTATTGAGGAACAAAATGGTTTGAGTGGTATCTAAAATACGGATCTAGATCCTATAAGCATTCACATATTCTGTTTTGATTTTTGAATATATGTAATTAAAGGTTACAAGGTTTTTAGGAAGAAATTAATGAATTTTAAGGGTTATTCCCATTCTACATCATGGATCCCAAGGATGTTCATTAGGGGTGGTTGTTGCAGCGTAGCAAGGATAGTTGTATTGTAGGGGGTTCAAGGAGTAGTTTCTAGGAAAATAAATTTTTATTAATTGTTTTTCTATAGAGGTTAGTCAACTACATTGGTGGTTGAGTGAAAATTGTATGGATCATATGTTTATTTCATAGGGTATTTATTTGAATCTTTACATTTAAGGGTATCTATGACATGGGATTTATGCTATGTCATAGTGTATTTCTTAGAAAATGGGTTTTCTATTGTAGTGTTTATGATTAATCAATAACCACTAATCCCTTTTTATTAGAACCTTACAATGGATCTTTCCAGGGATGTCAAACCCCCTTTGACCAAGGGGATGAGGTGTTGTCTCTAGCGTTGTGTTGTGGTTCCCCCTGTGTGAGGTACTTTTGTGGTGTGGTTCAAGGAATTGGATTTCGGTCTTATAAATTTCATTTTTATATAAATAAAATGAGGTCAATATAACCCCACTTTGTCCAACAAATTTCTCTTCCACCCTTGGCAATGAAGGGTAGTTGTTTAATTCCTATGAATCCCTTTCCAATAGGGATTGATCCCATATTCCTATGTTCGATCTGTAGTAATGTAAGGTACATTATACCACTTTTTTCTAATCTTATATCGATATTTTTAAAACTCATTTCTTCCTTCCATTTTGGTTATTATCTCTATAAATCTTATATAGTTTTATTTGTTGATTTTTGGTAGAGTTATTGTGTGACATCCTTAGAAGGATGTTGTTTCTTGTGGGAGGGGTGATTAGAGATTTATATTTGAATTTTGTTTCTGTTTGAGGAACATTTGATGATTAAGATAGGGTATTTGGTAATTATCATATTTATTTACATGAATCAATAAATTTAACACAATTTTTCCCTTTTGATAATGGTGGAATTTACCAAATTAATATTAATCTGGATTAAATAATGGAATTGGTTATGGTTAGCAATTGCATGTCCTATACATTGAAATAAGTTTTCCACCTTTTTATTCCTAGATAGTGTTATATCCATGTTATTATTTGTTTAACATGTCAAAATTGATGAAATCAGATAAATAATGTTTATCTAGTACTAATTTATTATTTGGGTAAAGAATTAAAGAATATTTATGTTTAATAATTTTTTTTTTATGTATAATGTGATGGTAAAAAAATTGATGCAAGAATACATGTTTAATTGAATTTTTTTTACCATCTATTAATATAATTAGATAAATAACTTGAATCTAAAATAATTTTTTATGAGATTAATTTTTGAAGGCTTGTAATGAGAATTGTTTTCTTCAAAGCATATTATTGTTTAAAATGCTATAAGTTGTGTTTAATTAATTAAATAATTTTCTATAATGGATGCTTTGGTTATTGATAGTTATAACTTTTTATCGTTGAATTTTTTATTTCCAAATGGTCTAAAACTAATTTTAAAGATATAAATGATTGTGGAATAGAGTGTATATGATTTATAAAGGTTGGATTGCTTTTTTTGGGTTCATGATATCATGTTGTCATTTGAATTATAACTGACTTATTTTTATGGTCAAGTTTATATGATGACTATGTATAGTAATTTCTATGTTTTTATATAATCTCAATATGTTCATTACAATTTGATGTGATATTACCCTAGGGTGGTTAATGAGATATGGGTGGGGAGTCCCGAGGTTGACGTATCAGTTGATCCCTATGGTAGTGAGATGTTTGATGGTTTCATGTATGGCTTGGGGGTAATAGAAATGGATGAATATGGACATACTCATTGTGATTATAAGAGAATGGATGAAGGTTTGTAAATTCTCTAGAATTTCTATATGGTCAGGTATCTTTTTTATATGAATTAATTTCCCCAATTCTTGTGTTAGATAGATGATATTTGTTATGATTATCTTTTATGGTAGAATAAGAATTATTCCTTGACTGCCTATAATTTTGGAATGTTACTTATGACGAACAGACTTTTCCAAACATGAATATTACATAGCTTTTACGAAAAACAACTTAATAGTGATAAAATCCATGATATAAAGGTTTAGTGTCTGGGAAAAACTAGGATCATTCATCAACTGTACATAATAAAGAATAAACATATATATTAAAATTTTCACCTTTTTTCTTCTAGAGGTCTCACTGTCTCTTTAGTAAATGTAGTCGCCTATAAATATACAACAAATAAATGGGTGAGAAAAAACCCGATAAGTGGAAGAAAAGGGATATGAAACAATGAAAATAATCAACATAATCAAATTAAATTTATTGGATTATCATTTACAATATCATAGAAACATTTTATAAATAAATGTAATGTTTCACATGTATAAAAATTAAACATCATCTAATATCTGTCAAATACCATACATATTTGTGAAAAAAGTTGGCATCATGTTCATATATAACATAAGTGCATAAATCCTAACATCATAATTATGAAAAAATAAATAATCATGATCACACACTGTTGAAAAAATATCATGTGATTAATCACATTTCCCTATGAATTTTAGGGATATATTTTTATTTTTCTAATTATAAAAACATAAATGTTCATAATAATGCAGCTCACAAAAATGTTTAATGATCATAGTCATGAAATAACCCATGGAAATGAATGGGTTTCATAAAGAATAATTCAATTAATAAACATTGGAGTTACTAAATGAATAAGGGAAAATGTATCTAGTAAGAAATTATCATTCATGATCAAATAAGAAACAACTCAATATGAGTCAAAGTTATGATTTAAAATGATGATTTTTTTTTTGAAAAATCTATTTATTTTAAATAAAAAACATTTTATAAAGGTGGAAATCATATATATCCTAAAACATAAAAGGTATGCATATTGAAATAATATTTAAGGAATTTTATTTGAATATAAATGCAAAAATTATGAGGAATATGTATATAGGAATGAAAAGGAGTTGGGTTTTAGAATCCCCTTACCTTAATTACTTCTTTATTTTATCTCTTTTCCATCTTTTAAATAATAATCATAGGTTTATTAAAACATGGAACCAGAAGTGTACTATTATAAATTTTTCTATATTTATACATTATAATCATTTTATTTTATTTATTAATACACTTTCATATAGGGTAAACATATTTATATCATTTTTTCTATAAAGATTTCCAGTTTTTCTTCAATTTCACAATTTTTTAAAAAGGTCATTTATGAAATAGTAAGATTCATTATAGAAACATAAAATACATATATTTATTATTTTATATATCATAATTAATTTATTATTATCATAAATCAGGTTGGTGATAAGGAAGGATGTTGTAAATATCCTCATTGGCAGTTAATCAACTATTTTTGGGAACATTGACCAAAGGAGGAGAAAGAAACTTATAAAATATAAATAAATCAAAAATATAATTTTTATTTTAGTTTACCATAACTAATATAATTTTAATATACTACATAATTAATATTATGACACTTAATTTTGAAATTAATTGAGAAGAAATAAAAGAGAGTGGAAATTAGAGAAGAGTGTAAAAAACATAATTTTTTCTCAGTGTTTCTACTCATGTATGACACTAGAATTACATGATAAATAGATTTGGATTACTCTAAAAGACTTGTAAGGTTTATAATGGATTATTAGAGAGGATATGGGTATATATTATCTTTTTTTATGTGATGGAGTACTGGTTTTCAAAGTGGTGGTAGAGGGGTAATTTATACATGAGAAGAGTGGTATTTTTAGAATAAAATGTAGAATAAAATAATATATCCAAGGAAACCCTTTTATAGTGATATTTTTGACAGAATAAATAATTTATAATTATAATATAATAGCTTTAGGAATTTAAAACCATTTATATTTCGAATTTTCTACTTTATTAAAAATCATTATGGAGATAAGTGAAAATTATTTCTTGAGGAATACTATTGATTTCAAATATTGGATAGTAATTTATACAGTTAGAAATCATGTTTATTATATTAAAATGATTTATTTATTAAATTGAATACATTTTTTCTGATCATTTAGTTATAAAAATAATTATTTCATTATTAATTAATTAATGATGTAATTTAAGAAACACATGCTATAGAAAAAAATTTATTTTTATAATTCACCGGAAATTTATAGTATTTCGGAAAATTTCTAAAAAATATAAATTTGAAAATTTTGAAATCTTGATATTGAAAATTCAATTCATTTTATCTAATTTATTTGTAAATAGAGGATATTTTGTTTTTTAATATAAAAATTATTAATTTTAAGATATAACTTAAAATATTCATTATTAAAAATGTGCTTATATTTTAGTTGAGTTTTTTATTCTTAATATTTATTTTTTAGAATTAATATTAATTATTATTACATAAATTAATCATGAAAAATATTATCTATATTAAATTATTTTATTTTGATCTTAAATTACTATTCCAACAGTTAGGTTACTATTCCCTATGGTGAGGTTACAATTTTCAATGGTCAAGTAACTATTAAAATGGTCACATTATAGCTAAATTGGTTAAATTACAACATATAAATACTACTAAAATCCTTAATTCATTATTCACCTAAATTACTCTCAATGTTCTAAAATTCCTTCTTCTATAATGCCAACTGGTTTTCTAATATTTTTTCCCATTTAATTATTTTTTATCATGGGAGTATTTTTTTCATTATAGTTTTTATACATTATATTTGTTTCTCGATTGTAATATTTTGGGTTTAAATGGTTTTAGTCATTGAATAATTTAATAATATTCATTAATGAATTAAATTGTTTTTTTTCTATATGCTCTATGTGTATAATACTTAAAAAATATAATTTTACAAAAAATTATTTAAGAAACCTAGCAGGAAAAAAGGATATCCCAACAATTGTAAACCCTTAGGATGGGCTAAAAAAACATTGGTGTAATTTATACCGATGGTTTTCGAAAACATTGGGTGGTATGGAATGGGGATAGCCCTATATGAACGGTTACATAGTAACAATTTCTATAGAGAAAAAAAATAAAATATCCCTACCAATTAAATAAAACCATTGACATATTGAATTAAAAATGCTTTGTAACCATTTGTAAATATTAAATCTAAAACCTATACCAAGGATTTATAAACAATTGGCATTATAAGAACTTGGATCTTCTTTTCAGGTATGTTCTTTCTTTTCTGGTCATTTTTTTGGAAAAAGGATATTCTGGGAATTTTTTAAGTACATGTCATCTACTTTAAGAGTACACTCCTTGTACATCCTTTCTACAAGAGGGCATGTTCTGGACATGTAGTAGACTCACACACGGCCGTGTAGGAGTGACTTAGAGGCCTCTTAATGTAGAGTACAGAAAAGGTGAGTACACATCGTATACTTCAAAAGTACACATCATGTACTATATTTTTTTCATTAAATGCACCATGGTCACGTCTAATCGCTAGAATGTTCTTCTTTTATGTCTCATTCTACCGAGAGCTCTATACGGCTGCAGATATTTGACGAACCCCTGAGCCTCCGTTCATCCTCCAAATCGAGCACTATTGGTTGCGTTGGAATCGCATCAGTGAGTTCTCAATTCTTCATGACCCTTGTTTCATGTTTCCTCTTCTTTTCCCAGTTATCGTGGGTTGAACATTTAGATGTTTTCTTAGATCTATGGCATTCTAATAAGATTCAAGATTCTAGGTTCACATATAGCGATCTCCTAACCCCAAGGTAGGTTGTTTGTTTATTTGTGTTGAATGTCTATGTGTTTTATGTTCAAATTTTCCCTATAACAAGGAACTGGTTATTGCGCGTTTACCATTTCAGCCTTGTTGTTTCTCTACTATGCTGGTATGCCTGTGTACATGATTATTAATTATGAATAGGGTGAATTTTTATGATAAGGATGTATTTACAGTGCATGTTTTTCATGTTTTAACCATTGGGTCTTGTTTTCCTGTTGGGCTGTTGTTTACATTCCCATGCCTAGTATTATAGGACGGTGTGACTGTTGTTCTTTTAGGTTGTTGTGATGTAGAAAGCTATCTAAGTAGTTCATGAGGTTTAACTTGGCCATTACAAGCTGCTACACTTTCTTGACTTACACAGGTCTGTGAGAACCGGGTGTATAGACCATAGTGAGAATGGACATTGAGGGCTTCTCTAGAGTGTCTTTATAATTTACGATGTGAGACCACAGGGGGTATTGATGTTGAGTTATTATCCAGAGTGTATATAGTGCCTCGACATGGGCCATAGGGGGAATAAAACATTGATTGCTTCCCCATATCGCCTTTAGTACCGTTATGAGACTGTATGGGGAATTGACAGTGAGTGCTTCCTCAAGGAGTCTTTGCTTAAGCTGAACTAGAGGGGTTAGACTGCGTGCACTACCCAGAGGGTTGCTTGTACTTGTTAAGTAGGACAAGATGGTATAGGGTGTGATTATATCCTAGAGGTTTACCTTGTTTTTAGCAGATTTCTTGTGTTTATAGGTAGTATTTGAGGGGATAGTATGAGGATACTTCATAGAGGGTTACATGTTGTGTATATTTGCTTTGATTAGCTGTTGCATGTTGTGTAGTGATTTAAATTCATTGAACTGTGGATTGTTTACTGCTTCGTACTTCCTTGTTTAATGCTTTATGTATTTTACCTGCCAAATATTCATTGGCTATTAGGCACATATCTCATGGTGGTTACCTACTGGGATTTAGTCCCAAACCCTATTTGGGTCATTCTTTTGGACCCAAAAAGATTATATTGTCGGAGGTATAGATAAGGGTAAACGCCCTTCCACTTCAGGTACTTGACTTGCTGTGGAGATGGAGAGAATGGGACCAAGATATGGCTTGCGATGCTATGGAGATTATCTTCTTTCTTTTTCACATTGGTTTAGCACTTTTGTATTCTATCATTGTGTCTAGTTTGGCTATTTTCCTAGACATATTTATCACGCATCATTATATATATGTTCTCCATTTTATACTATCAGTTTCCTACTGTTACTGATATATGTCATTATTACTTCTTCCACATTTGTGTGTATTTGTTTACTTCTTTTGTGTACTCTCCCAATGAGGTCATTGTTTCCCCACTATCACACCCAAGGCCCTCGTTTCTATTCGGTAGCCTCTAGAATTTGGGGAAATGAGCTTGAGGCCTTGGAAAAAATTGGGTATGGGGTGCCTCTGGGTGGCTTCTAGGACTAGGACGTTACAAAGTGGTATCAGAGGATTTATTTTCTCATTACTTACTGTTTAGAGCCTTTTCCAGGGATAAAACAGAAGGGGTACTTGGTATTAAGCTTCTCCCGGGAGTAGCTAACCCATGTAAAGGGGAAAACCAATCTCCCTCGATTAATTACAATTATTCTGGTTTTTCAACTATTACAGTTGATTTGATTTCACCTTGAGTGATTCACATGATTTGTGATGTTATTGTTGATGTTATTAAGGTGATATTTCTATTGCAACACAATGTGTTGAGGGTGTGTATTATCTTTCTTTATATAGGCACTTTCTAGTAATCACATGTCATGCATTTTTTTCATGCCATCCAGGATGAATTTGAGGTTTCATTTTATTGTGATAGATGATTTGTAAAATATGCATGATGTTGTGTTAGTTTCCTTGATTAAAAATACCTACTGTTTTATAGGGTATTGTTTTGTGTATATATTTTCCTTGAACGAATTCCCAACTTTTGTTCTTTAGATGTTATGGGCCCCTTAAACTGGAATTTTATGGATCATTGCCTTGTTTGTCTTGTTATATTGTGTATATGATTCCAAAATATGATTTTCGGGGAGTATGGGCCCTCACGGATCAGAATTTGGAAAGTTAAATGCTCGTTTTAGTGTTTTCTGGGCTCCAGAGTAGTTTCGGAGGCTTACTATCTGGAAAAACCCAGTAGACACCCCGTGTAATTTTAAGTACATGTCAGTTGTTCTTTTGTTCGGGAAGAAAATGTTTTTCTTAAGTACACACCTTGTACTTTATGTACACGCCATGAAGTCTCTAACCATGTCATAGCCCATGTGGTAAGAGACACGGAATGGGGAAAGTCTTGTCTAATACACGTCGCGTACCAGTTGAACACGTTGTGTAGTGTTGACCCTATGTCCGCCCGTGTAACTAACAACATAGACAGGTAGACCTTAAGCTATACATGTTCTGTCTGCATTGAACAAGTTGTGTAGTCTAACCCAGGTACTCGACTGTGTCACAAACAATATGGGTTGGTTTTAACCTTTCCTATACAATCTATGTCAGCCATGAACACACCATGTTGCTGACCCAAGTACCCAGCCATGTCACAAACAACATGGGTTGGTGTTATCCCTTCTCATACATGCCATGTCCATCTGGAACACGCTGTGTAATTTGAGCCATGTGTTAGGTCGTGTCACTAAAACCACAAGGGTTAGCTGAAGCTTGTCTAGAACACACCATGTATGAATTTTATATGCTGTGTAGTATTGCCTTTAGAGAATCGTGTGTCTTGGCTATGTAGAAGGACTCAGGTAGGGGAAGAGGATTCTGGTACATGTCCTGTATTAAGACAACACGCAGTGGGTATGGGGTGTTACACGACCAGTTTATCCAAGAGTGCACACCCTTATAAATGACATCAGAGAACACGTCGTGTAGGAAATGTACACGTCGTCTAGTAATGTTTGGTAATACATGAGTACTTTATTTTTCATATTCCCTTCTTACACACTTTGTTTTCAGTCCTTGATGAACTTGATCTAAGGTGTGTGTTTGACCTTGTAGAGTCATGCCATCGAGACATCCTCCGGTTGTGCGCCAGTTTCGAGATGGTGATTAGACACTGGACATAGCCGACCTGCAGATCCCCCAGTTGAGCCGTTCCTGGAACCAGTAGTTATACATGTTACCGATACTAATGCACAGTTCAGTTAAGGCTTCATGAGGATGAATCATACCTCTCAGGGGGCATCGCCTCCTATTCCATCGATGGATGATTTTACGCGAGTCTTCCAGTAGCATAATCCTCCCACTTTCTCAGGGTAAATAGGACCTCAGGCTTCATAGTCGTGGATAGAAGTCATGCTAATGATCTTTTAGAAACTGGAGATGCTTCTAGAGAGTAGGGTCAAGATGGCTACCTATATTCTTTGGGACTCCGCCAAGAGGTGGTGTGATGTGAACTCATAGGTGGGACGCCAGCAAGTTATCGTGTGGGATGAGTTTCAGCATATCTTCTTTGATTACATCTATCTGAAGTCCCTGAGGTCCTATCGAGCCTAAGAGTTTAGGAGTATGGAGTAGGGTACACATTCTGTTATAGAGTATTCCTCTTGCTTTACCGATCTGCAGTGCTTCACTCTTATTCCGAGAGTTTATTAGTTGTTCGTGGAAAGTCTATTTGAGGATTGTCTGAGGCACGACATCCGATCGCTGGTGAACATCTTTTAGTTAACTTCTATCACTTCAATATTCAACAAGGAACTAATCATAGAGTAAAATAGGACGGATCCAAGAGTACTGAGCTATGGTGGATCGACATCAGGGGTTAGTATTCCTCCTCCTGACAGTAGGAAGCACTGCATGGATACTTAGCGCGATGATCCGAGGAGGCTAGACCCTTCTTCTGGTAGCCTTGTGGTGTGTTACCTGTGTGGAAAGAGAGGGTATATGATGCCACAATGCCCGAGTGACCAAGTGGAGTGTTGATCTTACAGCAAGATGGGTCATATTAATCACTTCTGTCAGATATTCTCACCATAAGATGGTGATATGGGTTCTTCTATGACTCATCGTCCAGGAAAAGCTCCACCAGTTTCTCTCCCGTCTAGGAACTGGCGTTTTTTGGCCATTTAGGCCAAGGTGGAGGTCATAGTCAGGGTATCCAATCACTTGGTTTTCAGCGACATCAGGGCAGATCAGCTAAGAGTGGGCAGGCAAGGTCACAAGGTCGTGGTACGGGCTAGACTTTTACACTGGAGTAGACATAGTAGGATCAGGATCCCGGACCTTCTACAGTTTGAGGTGCGTTCTAAGTAGATTCAGTTTTAGCTTTAGCTCTTTTTGATATAGGGGCCTCCCATAGCTATATATCTATTTCTGTCATGGAGAGCCTTGGGATCTGTATTTTTTCTTCTATTGATATCCCGATGCTAGACACTCCGTTAGGGATTAGAACAGCTAGTTTACGTTAGATCATAGAGTGACCTCTACTGGATGGTGGGTGTCACTTTTTATGGGACCTCTATGTCCTAGATATGACATGCTATGATGTCATTCTAGTAATTGACTGGCTAGTTCCCTTCTAGGAAGTCTTTGACTGTTATCACCGTAGGGTGAGTTTCACGTCACCATAAGGTGGATCCTTTCTTCATAGGGGCGAATGGGATGTCCAGGTGAGCAGAGAGTGTCTAGATCATCATGGGTTGGGAGGAGTTACCACCTATATTTCTGGTATTTATCTATATGATCAAGAGACCTCACATTTAGACTTTCCGCCAATGGTGTATTGTTTCACATATGTCTTTCCTGAGGAATTTTCAGGTTTGCCTATGGAGCGTGAGGCAGACTTCTCAATGGAGCTTCTGCCAGGAGCAGCACCGGAGTCCATTCCTCCTTATAGGATTGCTACACCAGATTTGTAGGAACTCAATAAGTAGTTGAAGGAGTTTCAAGAAAAGGGTTTCATTTGACCCAGTACCTCTCCTTGGGGTTTGACTATCCTATTTGCGAATAAGGCAGACAGTACTCTCAGGCTTTGTGTGGACTATTGGAAGTTGAACCAGCTGACGGTCAAAAATAGATATCCCTTACCATGGATTGATGATCTCATTGATCATCTTTGAGGAGACTGAGTGTTCTCGAAGATTCACATATGATATAGTTACCATAAGTTGTGTGTTAGACCATCTGTATACCTATTACATCTTTCTAAAGTAGGTATGGTCTATAAGAGTACTTATTTTCTGTTGTTTGGTCTCACTAACACGCATGTATTTTTCATGGCACAGATAAACTGAGTGTTCTATCCATACTTGGATTCCTTCATGGAGGAATTCTTGGATGATATCTAGGTGTACTCTCACACTCGACATGACCATGCTACCCATCTTGAGATATTTTTGAATATAGTGAGGGAGAATAAATTATATGATAAGATCTCAAAGTGCCAATTTTGGATGGATCATATTCACATCTTGGGTCATGTTATCTTAGAGGTAAGAGTATTATTAGACCCAGATAAAGTGATAGATATAGTTTCCTGGGAGCATAAAAAGAATTTCGTTGAGTTGCAGACTTTCCTAGGGCTGGATGGATACTAAAAATGTTTCATACAAGACTTTTCATGCTAAGAAGTAGTGCTAAAAGGTCTGACTAATAAGGGTACGAAGTTCTTATGGTCATATTATTTTCAGTTAACCTTTTAGGAGTTGAAAGGGAGGTTGACTTCAGCCACAATACAAGTCTTTCCAGGGCTGGGAAAGAGCTATACTATTTACTATGATACATCAGGTATCGGGCTGGGATCTGTGCTTATGAAGGGTGATGGAGTCGTTGCGTACAGGTCTCGAAAGTTGAGGCCACATGAGAAGAGTTCCCAGACGCATGAGATAGATTTGGCGGTAGTTTTCTCATGCCAAACGATGTTGGATACATTATCTTTTGGGAGAGTACTTTGTGGTTTTCACAAACCACAAGAGTCTCATGTACATATTCACTCAGCGTGATTTGAATTTGATATAGCACTGGTGGGTTGATTTCATACAATCCTTTGAAATTGACCTATCCAATACGCTTGGGAAAGGAAACCCTGTGGTTGATGTGTTGAGCAGGAGGACCCGGATATAAGCAGTTCATGAGGCTAGCAGTGAGTGGCAGCTTGTGGCTTTGTTCTCTCATATGCATTTGGAGGTGCATGACAGACAAGGGCAGACTTTCCTTTATTATTTAGCTATTGCATCTACTCTTCTTGATCAAATTCGAATGAGACAGCTATCAGATTCGGAAGTCCTAGTCCTAATGGAGAGTGTGTCAGGAGAAAACCCTATTACATAATGGACCATAGGTGAGGATGAGATCTTGTATTTCCAGGGACGCATATGGGTGCCACCAGATATATGTGGGGAGCTGATGCAAGATTATTATTCCTCAGTTTGGGCAGTTCATCCTGGAATCACCAAGATGTATTGTGTTCTACACCATCATTGTTGGTGGCCAGGTATAAAGAGGTACATTTCTGGTTTTTTCATGAGGTGTTCCACTTGTTACTAGGAATACACAGAGTATCAGTGACCAGTAGGGATTTTACTGGAGTTATGAATTCCCGAGTGGAAGTGGAATGATGTCGTGATGGACTTAGTGGCTGGTTTTCCAAGGTCTCCTTGAGGGAATGACGCAGTTTGGGTTTCCATTGATAGACTCACAAAGGTTTCCCACTTCATTCTGATCAAGGAGACCTTTAGTGTTGATGATATTGGACGGTATTACATCTAATAGATTTTATGCCTACATGGAGTTCCACATTCCATTGTTTCAGATAGGGATGCACATTTTTTACTTCTCAGATCTAGAAGGGGCTTAAGAAGACTTTGGGTATACATGTACTTATGAATACAGCTTACCACCATCAGACATATGGCTAGTTTGAGTGTACGATACAGGTGCTTCAAGACATTCTCGGAGTAGGCATTTTAGATTTTGGTGGTTCTTGGGAGAAGCATATACCTCTTGATTAGTTCCTCTACAACAATAGTTTTCAAGAAACTATTGAGATGGAACCTTATGGGGATTTTTACGGTAGGCCATGCTGATCACCCTTATGTTGGATAGAGGAATGAGAGGCAGCTTTGTTGGGACCTCGTCTTGTTCAGGAGACAACAGAGTAGATAGAGTATATTCAGATGAGGATTGATACTGCACAGTCTTGACAAAATTCTTCTGCTGATCAGCGAACATGACCTCTAGAGTTCGTGGTTGGGGATCAGGTTTTCCTACATGTCATGCTGATGTTGGAACACAATAGTATTAATATACAGGGTATGCTTTCACCGAGGTACATCAGGCCTTTTGAGGTGTTGGAGAGAGTTGGGCTTGGTGCCTATCAGTTGGATTTATCTTAGAGGTACTGAGTTATGCATGACGCTTTCCATGTTTCTCAGATTGGACGCTACTTTTCAGACATGTATCATGTCTTTCAACCTGAGGAGGATGAGCTCGAAGTGGATTTTTCATTTTAATATCATCCTATCCGGATTATGGATCGGAGTATAAAGGTTTTCTCGAGCCGGTCCGTTACACTAGTATGGGAGCTTTGGGACCACGGGTGAGTATAAGACAAGACTTGGGAGAGGGAGGTTGATGTACGAGCACAGTGGCAAGAACTATTTGGGGTTTCTTCTTCTACACCGCTCTAGGGAAATTCAGGGATGAATTTCTTTAATGGGGGAAGCTTGTAAGAACCCAGATCTTCTTTTCATGTATGTTTTTCCTTTTCTAGTCGTTTTTTAGGAAAATGGAAATTCTACAAATTTTCTAAGTACACAACATGTACTTTAGAAGTACACACTATGTACTTTCTCTCCGTAAGAGGTCGTGTGCTGGCCATGTAGTAGCCAGACACACAGCCGTGTGGGAGTGACTTGGAGGCCACTTAAATCAATGTACGGAAAAGTAGATTACACATCGGGTACTTCAAAAGTACATGCCGTGTACATTCTTTTTTCATTAAACGCACAGGGGTCGCGTCTAATCGCCATAATTCTATTCTTTTAGGTCACATTCGACCGAGTGCTCTATATGGCTAGGGATCTTCAATGAACCCCCATGACTCCATCCATCCTCTAAATCGAGATCCTTTGGTTGCGTTGGAATCGCATCGGTGATTTCTCTCTTCTGCTTGAGCCTCGTTTCATGTTTCCTCTTCTTTTCCAAGTTATCATGGGTTGAATGTTTTAGACAATTTCTTAGATCTATGATGTTATAATAAGAATAACGATTTTAGGTTCAAATATAGTGATATCCTAACCCTGAGCATAGTGGTTTGTGCCTTTATGTTGAAAGTCTTTGAGTTTTTAGGAAAATATTTCCAAATACCCATGAATGGGGTATTGTGCGTTTACTGTTTCAGCCCTGTTGTTTCTCTTCTATGCTGGTATGGCTGTGTAGATGATTATTTATTTTGAATATGGTGAATTGTTGTGCTATGGATGTATTTCCCATGCATGTTTTTTATATTTTGACTTTTGGGTCTTGTTTTCCTATTAGGTTGTTGTTCACATTCTCATGCCTAGTATTATAGGACACTGTGACTATTGTTGTTGGTGCCAAAATATGACATGAAAGAAAGGAACGAAAAGGACGGCGGGCGCGCTGCCTCGCGAAGCACCCACGCGAAGCCCCACTGCGAAGTACCCCGACCATCACGGCCTCGCGAAGCTCCTGAGGCGGTAATTCTCCACGAATGCATTTGACGTTCGTGAGCCGCCGCGAAGCGCCCCGACCATCGCGGCCTCACGAAGCTCCCGAGGTGGTAATTCTCCGCCAACGCATTTGACGTTCGCGATCCACCGAGAAGCTCCAGAGGCGGTGCCCTCCGCGGACGACGTTGAAGTTCGAGAGTGCGCCGCGAAGCACCAGAGGTGGCGCGCGAGTTCTGCTTCGCGGCGCCCCTTCCCTATAAATACTGGACTCCCCCTGAGTCCCAAAAAGGGAGGATCCGACCTTTCAGCTTTTCCTCTCCCGAATCACGAATCACTCTTTGCCCTAGGAATCATGAGCTCCGCGAGGTATTTCTACTTCGCGAGACGCCTCTGCTTTGTCTCGTTTTGAGCCCCTCTTTCGAGAGGGATTCCCTTCACGAAGCTCAAGGGCATTCGCGAAGGAAGGGGATTCCCAAGGGAACCCGGGCAGCCGCGGAGTACTTATGCTTCACGAAACACCCAACCCATACTAGTGATCCCTATGATAAGGCAGGATAGCTCCACATCACGAAGCACACTTCTTCGCAGGACCCTGCTTCGCAAGACACCCCTTCTTCGCGAGGCAGTGCTCCGCAAACACTGTTCCACTTTGCGAAGAACCTTCCACTCACACATATGCCCCATGCCAAGGCCAAGGCACTCCACTTCGTGAAGAACACTCCTTTGCTTAGCGATTCCTCTTCCCGTGTGACCCTCCAGGTTTTCACGATGTTATTTCAAAGTCCCATGGACAATACCACTCATAGCATTGCTTCGCCTAATGCTTCTTCGCATAGGCACGCTAACGGCTATTGGTTCTTCGCATAGCCACGCTAATGTGGACCCCCTGATGGTTCGTTCCACAACCCCCCTTGACCATGTCCTTACTGGTACCTTCCCTTCCCCAAGGACCAGAGGGTACCGGTTATGTTAGTCTTAGGGGTGCGGAGTGAACCCACCTCGTCCGAGCTGCAGGACGTTAAAATGCCAAGCACCACGTCCTCAACACATGACGTTAAACTGTGACCCGACCTCGTGTCTCTCACAAAGGGTCCCCCCAGCTCAAACATTCTTTACACCACTCGTCTCCATAGGAATGGAATCACCCATCCACAAGGGATGATATCCTCCTTACTAGAGTGGCGTATGTTCATGGGAGAAGGGCGACCCTAGTTCCCCAACGGATGACTGCGCCTCTGCATCTCCGTACTTCCCCACTACTATGGTCAGTGGAGGGAATGACAGGGAACGAGGCACCTCCCACCATTGGTCCCAAATTCCTCTTTCGCTGTGCTTTGTTGCGCTCTGGGCCTCCATCCTAAAGTAAGTCCCAACACCATGGTCCGCCTAATGCGTAAGCCCATCTTCGCTTCTCACGGACGCATCCTTCGTGATGTGATCGTCAGGTCCTTGCAACCTCTTGTTTCTCACACCGAGCATGACTCACGTGGGCTTAGAGTGAGAACCGACCCTAACCCCCATCCCAGCGAACTACGAGGACTTTGATCCATGCTAAGGCATGGTACGTAGGAAGCCTCCCTGAGGTTCAAGCCCACCCATAATCATTCACGTCGGGTCCCATTCATGTCCAGCATGACGTTAAATTGCATTACGGTCTAGTGGTAATCCATTGCGACCCATCCTAGCGAACTACAAGGACTTTGATCCATGCAAAGGCATGGTACGTAGGAATCCTCCATGAGGTTCAAGCCATGTTTCTCGGTCGCTCATTCACGTCGAGTTTCACCCTCATCCAACATGACGTTAAACTGTATGCCCCTCCCTTTGTCCTGCATGACATCAAACTGCATACCCATTCCCACCTGAAATACGAGGTCTTTGATCCATGTCAAGGCATGGTACGTAGGAAGCCTTCCAGAGGTTCAAGCCCACCACTCATTGGACCAAGGTCCACATTCACGTCGGTTCGCCGACAAAGCCCCACCTGAACTACGAGGTCTTTGATCCATGTCAAGGCGTGGTACGTAGGAAGCCTCCACGAGGTTCAAGCCCACCCATCATCATTCATGTCGGTTCACCCCTGTCCCGCATGACGTTAAACTGCATTCCCCAATCCGAACTACGAGGACTTTGATCCGTGTCAAGGCATGGTACATAGGAATCCTCCCAGAGGTTCAAGCCCATCTCCCATTGGACTAAGGTCCCTCATTTATGTCGGTTCGCCGACACCCACCGCCCATAGTTTATTCACGCCAGGGTTCACTATCATCCCGTAGGATTTTAAACTATATTCCATCGACTTTTAACTACGAGGACATTTATCCATGTCAAGGCATGGTACATAGGAAACCTTCCCAAGGTTCAAGCCCACCACTGGTGGACCCACGGGTCTACTTTCACGTCGGTTCACCGATGAAACCCTTTGAACTATGAGGACTTTCATCCATGTCAAGGCATGGTATGTAGGAAACCTTCCCAAGGTTCAAGCCCACCACTGGTGGACCCACGGGTATACTTTCATGTCAGTTCACTGATGAAACCCTTTGAACTACGAAGTCTTTGATCCATGTCAAGGCATGGTACGTAGGAGTCCTCTTCAAGGCTCAAGTCCAACTTCCCTGTCGCCCCCTGCGATGGTACCATTTCATTACCCCTCCACTCCGTTCATCCACCTATCACCCATCCTGATTCTTGCCCGGACCGTCATATCTCGGTGAGACCATGTCGGTATGCTCTTCTTCACAGCCACCCATGGGCTGGCCCCGGTATCAGCATCCCTTCAAGGGAAATCCCTCGATCTGATCTATCCTAGCTAATGCTCTGGTTGGGTTGATCTATCTCCGCTGGATGTTAAACTCGCGGCGTACCATAATTTAAACACGGGAAGCTGAGGAAAACCTCAGATTTGTGTCTATGACATATAATTCCTCGTGCTCAATGTCGGATGCCTCAGGCTTCCACGCCCTCGAGAAGCCCTGTGACCAGGGATAACAGCCAGACAGACCAGGTTCCCTAGCATCCAGACACGCTACTGATGCCTCAACGTGACTACTCCCCCGACTGAAGGTTGCTGCCCTGACCGGACCCTTTGGAATGTCCCGACAGAAGCAGTGTAATTAACCGGCGTCCATAGAAACATGGACTGGGATGAGTTTCACGAACTACGTATTAAATCTATGAGGGAGACCCAAACTAGGTGACGAGTTCCGAGGAGGAATCCATGGAAGGAAGAACTGACATCCCATCATCCCATTTTGATCAAGGAGAAGACGTACCTGAATAAGGAACGAATGTCGACTGCCTTTGGAAAATGGGAATGCGGGGAAACAAAGCCGCGCGTCCTCCTCCGCGGACGGATGGATGTGCACGCGCCCTGTCGAAAGCGTCGGAAACAAAAATGGTGAACCTGGCGTGAAATTCTACTCCTCAATATGGAGATTAGTAGCGTTCGAGACACCAGTAGATTGACGTGTCACCGGATCCAGATATCCGGCGCCTGGTCCCGCAAAGCAAATAGCGGGCATGTCGTGAAACTCACCGAAAGTCGGGGCAGTAGAACATGAGGCACTCCATTCTACAGCGTGTTGGCGTGGATCCTTCTTACAGACGTGGAGAATGGAAGGACCCTGGGGCACTGGTTATCAATCCTTTTCCCTCTCAGTGCTGATGAGTTGATCCCTTCGTTTCTCAGGAACCAGGTTGCTATTACGAAGACGCGATCACCGCCCGCTAGCCTACGCAGGGGTAGGGGCAACATCGCCACAGCCACCCCACATGGCACCGCTACCGCCACAACGGCTGCCACATCGCGGAATACGGGGCACCCACGTCCCCTTTCCCCATCAGAGGTTATCCAGTGAAGGGTGATCAACAAACTCGTGCGTAGGTACGAGGAGGAAGGGGTCATCCCAACCATGGATATGGCTCGCCTAGACCTAGAGGCGTCCAGGCCCCGCTGTCAACACCGCCCTAACAGGCTGCGCAGGGAGCCCCTACTCCCCACCCCAATGTTCTACTATTTTGGGAGCCTGTCTCCGGAACGCCTTGACGGCTCCTCGCCTTATGCTGATGAGGTGGGTGCCGTCCGACTCAGCCCGCTCAGGGTCCCGACCCAAGTGCTCCAGGCGAGAGCTCCCTCCCGCCTGTGTCAGCGCCGCCGTCCGACTCCGCAGGAAGAGCAGGCAGGCCATGCCCCTGCACCACCTCCACCAGCTCGCCTGACCCGACGTCAACGTCGTGCCCGGGCTGAGGACACTCGCCCAGGCGCGTCAACGTCGACAGCTACAATGGCCCGAGCCACCGCCGGCGTGCATCACAAAGCCCCCGCATACACTGAGCAGGGGAACTCTTTTACCCAACCAGGACCGAGACCCCAACCGCCCCACGGGTAGGCTGGGTTGACTCTCTGGGTTGCAGGCCCAAATGGTGATCACCGCGAACTAACCCACGGTGATGTCACCCTGTACGGAGGTCCTCCCCATACCACTACTCTACAGAGCGTGGTCCTTCCCCACTCCGAAGTTTGTCATGGAGGCATGACTCGTGCTACCCCCATCCCAAAGGAAGACCTGCCCCGCGGCAGTGACGCTCAGCGCTGAAATCTTTCCTGCGCCCACTATACAGGGTATGGAGTCCATCCTCCTGCCGCTGACCGCCGATCTGAAGGAGTCGTCCCTCCGGTCCTTCTCTAACATGGGGTCCATCCCTACGTCCTCTCTGCAACCGGAGAAGGTCCTCCTCGCCCCAGCAACTCCAGGAATGAAGGTCAGCCTCGCTCCGCCCGCAGCGACCATGGAGGTCCTCCCCATGCTTCTGCCAATTCCAAAAGAGGCCCCACCTACATGGGTGCTGTTCATGGAGGGCCTCCCCATGTACACTTCGACATTTTCCCCGGTGCCTCTCGTACCTCGGCTATCTCGACTGGGGGACCTCTCCGCCACGGCGCTAGCGCCGCCCCGAGACTCCATGATAGGGATTAACCTTGTCCCGAAGAGCCACCCCAGGGTAGGAGAGCAGGTCGTTGCCTCCACAAGAAGAGTCCTAGGAAAGCCCGGGTGGAGATCAAACCCGCCCACTTCTCCGACTCTGAAGCGGAATGCGATTCAGTGATGGAACCTTCTCCCCACTCCTCTGTATCAAGGACTGGTGCAGGAACCAGACGCGTTAGCCTCATTCTCCCGGAATATGAGGTCCACCAGATTCCTGTCTCTCTCTGTAGGTACATCCAGGATGAATAAATCTTGGGAATTCCGCAGGTCTCGACCGCGCAATCATCGCCATCGTCACCAGAAGCACCCTCTACCTCTACCAGGATCACAGAGAGCTGTTTTGGGGGCCAGTGACGGTAGAACGACGACATGACTGGTCACCGATAGCCGCGACTCCTGTGCCGGAAGCTGTGGCTATCAGCCCATCGTACCGTGACATCGTGGCTAGGTCACCTTGCTCTTCGGAGGATGGCCCGGAATTCGGCGGCCAGTCAGCTCGTTCGTCGTATTCTCCACCGCCGAGCTTACTATCCCAGAGGTCCACCTTGGTACCGCTACCGGTCCCTCAGCCGCCCCCGGTTTACGAGTGGGGAAACACAGGGCCAGACCCCGAGTCCGAGCCTAGGAGCTTCTGGAGTATTCTCAAAGCGGATTACTTCCCGGAAAAGTTCTGGCCGACGGCGGCGCTGAATTTTCGCGTACCAGAGTCTCTTACCCCTGAAGAAGTGGGGTGATTTTGTCGAAACCTATGGGCGACACACATTCGCCTCCGTTACGAACGGTTGGTGTACCCCAAAAGTCAAGAGCACTTCGAAGAAATCAGCGAGCAGTGCCGCCTGATCGATGCGGCCACACTCCTTGTGGCCCAGCAACCTGAGTCGCCAGGCCGCCAGAGCGCCCTTCAACGAAAATGCGTTCAGAGTTTTAAAGAACTCCACGGGATCGTCAGGAAAGCCACCCCCCATGTGCAAGTCCATGGTTGGGGACACTATGCCGCTCTTCTCTTCGACCCAATCTGACGGCAGCCCGATTCATTATGTGATATCAATGACATGCCCTCGAGAGGAGTCGCGGTCCACATAGCCGATGTCGTGGACAAGGAAGACGAGCTTGAATTCCTTGATGTAGACTTACCCCTCGAGGGCGTACCGTCACTACTGGACCCATCAGGGAGAGTTACCCGTCAGCAGAGGAACCTGCTAGGCCTCCCTGTACCCACCGAATCGCTGATACTCTGTCGAAACACCGGCAAGGGTAAGGAGCACGTCGGGACTGTCAATCACTCCGACCCGTCCGCCTCTGTGCAGAAAACGGATGAGGATCCTGAGAAGGCCATGTTACGCTAGCAGCTTGCTGAGCAGAAGAGGCTGGTTGACGAACTCTTGGCTGAGCGCGCCGCAGAGCGGCGACCCGACTATGGTGATCCTAGGCCGGGGCAGCAGGGGCAGGAACAATTTCCCCCTGGTGAGATGCCTCCGGGCAACCCTGATCATGCTACTTCGCAGACCGGGCGGAAGCCAGAACGTATGAAAATAGGGCGCGATACGTCTTGTCGAATCCCCCCGAGCGACGGGGCAATCTGAAGAATCCAGTCCGGGTTCCCCCAGTCTCCCCGCAGGTCCTCCAGCCAGTTGACCCACGAGCGGCCGAAGCCGTCTACCGTGTTGAAGAACCTAGCAATGCACTTGTGGTTAGGGATCCCCGTCAAGACAGGGACCCACGCCCGGACGATCTTATTGCAGCACTCACAGCCCGCCTTGAAGCGTTAGAAACACGGCATGTGGCGGTCCCACCGGATGGCAAGCCTTATCCCGCGTGGGTGGATGATATGCCCGCACCTCCGGGTTTTGGGAACCCCACTTTCTCTCCCTTCAACGGGATAGGGGACCCGCCCCAGCACTTGGCTAATTTCTCTTCCAGGTGTGGCCCCATGCTGGGGACCCCGGCTCAGCAAGAAGCCGCCAAGCTCTGATGTTTTGTATAGACATTGGAAGGTCCAGCATTCGTCTGGTACAGCCAGCTACCTATCGGATCGGTGACCGGTTGGGAGGATCTTCGTCGGCAGTTCTTATACTAGTTCAGCTCCACCACATGGAAAACCAACATTGCGGACCTCTTCAAGTGCAAGCAGAGGTCTGATGAGCGAGTTGCAGATTTCATCGCCCGGTGGAAGGGAATTACGTATTCCCTCGATATGCCGCTGACTTAGGAGAAATCACTGGCGATGTGTGTAGGGAACGTCAAGACAAAGCTGGTACCCTCCCTGATAACCCAGAACTACCCTGGAGGGTTCAGAGATTTCTCAGATAAGGCTCAGCACCTCGAGGAAGCCCTGCAACAGGCTAGTCAGGCACGCTTGTTTCCCCCTATGATCCCGGCCAGGAGGGCCGCCAGGGATGAACCCGCCGTGGTGGCCCAAATAGAAGCCCTGAGGTAGCTGGAGTTACTACCAGCGGCACCACCCCCATAACCCCGTAGAGGTCCTCCACCTCAAGCACAGGCTCCTGCCCAGCAGCGACCGCCTCAGTACCGACAGGTTCCCCCGCACAATGTGCCACCGCCACCTAGGTGAGACAATCTGGCGCCGCCTCCTCGGCAGGCCCCTCCGGTCCCTCGTCAGGGCCAGGCCCCCAGGACCCCATACCCGGAAGGAAGGCACCAGACTTATTCTTTTAACGAAAATCAGGTCCCTGGCTATTTTCGAAGTGCTCTAGAGCAAGGGATCGTGCGCCTGCCCGAGTGCAGAAGGCCGGAAGAGGCAAATCTCACCGATCACCCCAACTACTGCCCTTATCATCAGATTCTAGGGCACACCCTCAAGCAATGCTATGTGTTTAAAGACTGGCTTCAAGACCAGGTCAATAACAACATAGTCAAGTTGGGCCCGACACCAGTGCAAGTGGCAGGTGTCTTTGAAGGATCAGAGATCGACAGCGACAACAAAGGTGAGTGGCAGCAGGTCCCTAGCCGCGGATCCCGGAAATACGATGACTGGATGGCTCAAAAAACCATCGTCTGTGCCCAAGGTATCATCTGGGCGTGCCTGAAGCAGCCGGATCCTTCAGAAGACGTAGTTGGTGCCTCTACATCGTCTTCAAAGTCGACCTCTTCCCAAAAGGGCAAGCAACGACGACGCAAGTAGAAGCAACGTGCACCGCCGGTGCCGTCGTCATCCCGCACTCCCGGCAATTTTATGCCCCCTGAAATGGGGATTCCACCCAAAATCCACCCAGCGATGGATGACTCCTCGAGAGACAGCCAGGGGTACGCTTTGGTTAATACCCTGGAGCTGGTAAAGCCCTATATGACCCCCGATGAGGGGGAACGCAAGGCAGACCTCCCCAACATTACCAGTCGACGTCAACGTCAGCGGAATCGCAACCGCGCCGGTCATCGAGGTATGTCAGCAGGCACTTTTGGCCAAGCCGTTCACGCTACTAAGACCAGGCAGCAGGCTCAGCGTAGAGCTCAGCACGCGCAACCCCATCTAAGGCCCTCAGCTCTACCTCCGCCGCCATTCGTGCTAATGGATCGGGGAGAGCTTCCTCGTTCTCAGTCATGCCCGGCTACAGGCCAGCCTCCGCCGTCCAATCCTAGTCCGGCGACTATTCTCCAGTCTTCAACTAGTAGGCAGCAGGATGTACCCAGTACTAGCCGATCGTCGGTTCAACCGGCAGGACCCACTGTACCTCCATGCGCTGAGCGACCTCCTGTAAGCAGAGGTTCGCGTTTGGCGCGAAAGTATGATGTCCTGAAGCACCTGGTCGGCATTCCGGTGAGGCTCTCCATCCTTGAGTCCCTTCGCCTATCATCCGAAATGCGTGAGGCACATGACGAGGTCCTAAGGATCCCCCTCCTGTTTGAGACGGAGGTAGCAGCTGCAGAAGCCTTCCATACCGAGGCGATTGAAAATGCCGAATGTCAGGTGGTTATCTCATTCTCTGGTAAAGATGAGGACCCTCCTATACAGGGGCACATTCGCCCGTTGTACATCACTGGCCACTTAAATGGCGTGGAAATCCGCCGCTGCCTCGTTGACACGGGTTCCAGAATCAATCTAATTCCGACCCGGACGCTGCAAAAGCTGGGTCTGTCTGAAGGTGATTTAACTCTCTCTGACCTCAGGATCTAGGGGTATGACAAGACCGAGAAAACCCCAGTCGGAAAGATCCACCTGAAGACTCAGTTCGGTGGATTAATTTCCAGCACCGAGTTCATGGTTGTCTCTCAGGACACCGCCTACAACGCGTTGATGGGTAGGCCATGGCTCCATCTGCATGCAGCGATCCCTTTGTCGTATCACCAGTGCCTCAAGTACTCGCTCACCGGTCGAGTAGGCGTGCTCCAAGGAGACGCGTCCCCTTTTGCTTCTTGTGAGTCCCGCAACCTGGATGCGGGTTATTACAAAAGTAAGGATAAAAAGATCCTAGTTAGCGAGGATGAACCCGCCCCAGTCACAAGTGATCCCTGGGCAAGCATGGATGACGCCTACATCCTCCCGATCCACCGGTTGGAGGCCACGACCCCCGACATCGGGAAATGTTTTGTTGTTTTAGGTATGCAAGGAATGCATGTTCCCGTGTCCAAGCGACGACGGAAAATCACCTCGTACTCCTACATCAACCAGGCTCAGGTGATCCCGGAACCTCCTACCCTTGTACGGTACCGGGACTTCAAGCTGATGATAACGGCGGTGCACCATACGTGTCTCTTCCACCGGGCTAGAATTAACCGACTCAGGCCGACACGCCACCACTGCTTTGATATCATCAAATGGGGCCCCTTAGGCTGAAGGCCAGATGGGATATGGTCGACTGCCTTCATTTCTATGGTCTCAATGTAAAGTGACTCTCCTGATATGATGACCGTTGCTGTCCGAGCTGGTACCAGCTGACCCTCAGATCTTGATAGACCAGAATTATCTTCGGTCACAGGAAGTCCCCCCATGGGTGGGGAGGAAGACTTGGAGGATACTCCCCCCACCTTTGAAGAAGGCGTCTCTACCACGGTTGATGAACTGGTACATGTGAACCTTGGCAGCGAGGCAGATCCGAGACCCACAATGATCAGTGCAACCATGTCCCTCGAGGAGTGGCAGTAGTATGTAGACTTCCTCAAACAGCACCGTGATGTGTTTTCCTAGAGTTACAACGAGATTCCAGGGCTAGATTCCCAGGTGGCAGTTCACCGTCTGGGCCTCCCGGCAAAACATCGTGGGTTTAAGCAGCCTCCCAGGAAGATGCACCCTTCTCATGGTGATATGGTAGAGGCCGAAGTTGACAAGCTAATCAAAGACAAATTCATTAAGGAGGTCCATTACCCCATGTGGCTTTCCAAAATTGTGCCAGTCAGGAAGAAGAATGGGCAGATCAGAGTCCGCATCGACTTCCACGATCTTAATCACCACTTCCCAAAGGATGACTTCCCACTCCCGGTGACGGAATTATTGATTGACACCATGGCCGGGTTCCAGGCTCTCTCTTTAATGGATGGATATTCCGGGTACAACTAGATCCGGATGGCCCCCGAAGATGAGGACTCCACTGCCTTGAGGACTCCCCAAGGTACCTTTTGCTACCAGGTCATGCCATTTGGTTTGAAAAATGTAGGTGCCACTTATTAGAGGGCCTTGCATCGCATATTCAAACCGATCCTCGGGACATTGGTGGAATGCTACGTGGATGACCTCGTAGTCAAATCATGTCAGCGCCAGGACCATCTCAAAGACCTAGAGAAAGTGTTTTATTTCCTCCGTTCCCATCACCTGAAGATGAACCCACTGAAGTGTGCCTTCGGGGTTACCTACGGGATGTTTCTGGGCTTTGTTGTCAGATACTGAGGTATCGAGATCGACCCAGAGAAGATCAAGGACATCAGCCAAATGACTCCCCTGAGCAACATTCGGGAGCTTCGAGGCCTTCAAGGCCACTTAGCCTATATACGCCGATTCATCGTGAATCTGGCCGGAAACTGTAAGCCATTTTCCCGGCTCATGAAGAAGGGCGCCGCCTAAGAATGGAATGAGGAGTGTCGGACCGCCTTTGAGGAAATCAAGCAGTATCTGCTCTAACCTCCGGTCTTGATGCCACCTGTCTCCGGAAAGCCGCTGGTACTTTATGTGACCGCCTTGGAGAGATCCCTCGGTGCGCTGCTCGCCCAGAAGAATAACGAGGGTACAGAGAACAGTCTCTACTATCTCAGCTGAATGCTTCTCGATACGGAGGTCAGATACTCCCCCATCGAAAAGAGTTGCCTTGCGCTCGTATTCTCCGTGCAGAAGTTGCGACATTACCTGCAGCACCATGAGGTGCAATTGGTCTCCCGGGTGGACCCACTGAAGTATCTCCTGAACCACCCCATGCTGACTGGCCGACTAGCACGTTGGGCAGTGATTCTCCAGCAGTTTGATATCAGGTTTGTACCACATAAGGCCATTAAGAGACAGGCATTAGCAGACTTTTTGGCTGCCCATCCAACCTCCGTGGATCAATCCCTAGACCTGGATTTCCCTGATGAGACGATCCTCTCAGTCGATCATGTTTTCCCGTGTTGGCAAATGCATTTCGACGGCGCCTCCCAGAGCCCCACCGGTAGAAGGCTCAACGATCCCAATCTCAACAGAGTGTGCCTGGGTATTGTCTTCATTACCCCGGCGTAGGCCATCCTGCCATACTCATTCCTGTTGTCATAAGGTTGTACGAACAATGAGGCAGAGTACCAAGCTCTCATCACCGGCCTCGAGTTGGCCCTTGAGATCCATGTGCCTGATCTACATGTGAAGGGAGATTCCGAGCTGGTAATCAAACAGGTTAATGGAGACTACGTCGTCAGGAAGCCGGATCTTACACCTTTGCTAGAGTACACCCTCCGCCTAATGGCCCAATTCTCTTCTCGACCAGAGGTTACCCATGTCCCAGGGTCGCAGAACGGCCAAGAAGACACCCTGGCTGGTTTAGCCACATCGCTCGCAGAACCCAAGCAAGATGATTTGATCATACATGTGTCACACCACAGAGTCATTGCCCCCGTCACCCAAGAGGAAAATGACGGCCTGCAGGTGAGTCATCTCACTACCGGACCCTCTACGTCAGGGGTCCCGGGTTCGTCAGACGCAGTGATTGAAGCGACTCCCGACTGGAGGGCACCTTTTGTCGAGTATCTCCAAAATGGTCGCCTCCCGGACGACCGGGCTGAGCGCGAGCGAATCCGACTCTACGCGCTACAATTTACCCTCCAGAGCAGCCCCAGTCTTGAACAGATCCTTTTTAAGCGGAGCATCGATGGTGTCCTCCTTCGTTGCATCCAAGGAGTAGAGATACCTCAAGTTATGCAAGAGGTTCATGCCGGTTCCTGTGGCGCCCATCAAGCTGGGCCGAAGCTGTCCCATCAAATCTAGAGGTTAGGGTACTTTTGGCCCTCTATGATCCACGATTGTATTGGGTATGCCAAGAGATGCCACGCGTGCCAAGTTCATGCCAACTTCCTGCATCGGCCGCCGGAGCCCCTCCACCCCACCAAGTACTCTTGGCCATTTGCGGTATGGGGCTTGATGTAGTGGGACCGTATCCACCAGCAACATCCTGCCAGTGTAGGTTCATCCTGACTGCTGCAGATTTCTTCTCCAAGTGGGCAGAAGCAGTTCCGCTCAAAGAGGTCAAGGCCCGTTCCATCGTTGACTTTGTGAGCTCCAATATTATCCACCAGTTTGGGGTACCTCACGCCGTCCTCACCGATAACGGCACCAACTTCCGAGCAGTTGAATTAAAGAAATTTTACGCGAAGTACGACATCCAGTCGAACCATACCTCTCGCTACCATGCATAGGCTAATGTACAGATCGAGGCGTTCAATAAGACCCTCTCTAACATTCTGCAGAAGATGGTTGGTCAGAATAAGAAAAGTTGGCTGAACAAGCTCCCCAATGCCCTCTGGTATTACCAGATGATGACTCGCAACTCCACCCAGGTGACCCCATATACCCTGGTGTATGGAGCTGAGGCCGTCCTACCCATTGAGATCCAGCTGTCATCGCTACGCACTACAGTTTATGATCACCAGACATCAGATGAGGTAGCCGAGATCCGTCTAGCTGAATTGGAAGCACTGGATGAGAACCGGCTTCATGCCCTACACAATCTGGAAAGGCATCAGGACAAGATAGCGAGGGCCTTTTACAAGAAGGTTCATCTCCGCTCTTTTCTACAGGGCGACCTAGTACTGGCCCTTCGAGTGCCAATGATTCCCGGTAGGAAACCGCCCAAATTAGAACCTAAATGGGAAAGGCCTTATATCATCCATAAGGTTTATCCCAATGGAGAATACTCCTTGGTGACCACAGATGGAGAGATTATAACCCCTCCCACCAATGCCAAATTCCTCAAGCGATACTTTGCCTAGGGAAAAAGGGTCCTGCATGACCCTAAACTGCGAGATGGTCCCGCACGACCTTAAACTGCATCCTTGTCCTTACTGCAAGACGTTAAACTGCAAGCCAGTCAGGCCTTCCTGACCGAGGCTTAGCCTCAGGCCCCTTTCCCTCTTTGGGCCCCTGGCCCCCCGTCCTTACTGCAAGATGTTAAACTGCAATCCAGTCAAGCCTTCCTGACCGAGGCTCAGCCTCAGTCCCCTTGGCCTCGTTGGTCCCCTGGCCCCCCATCCTTACTGCAAGACGTTAAACTGCAAGCCAGTCAGGCCTTCCTAACCGAGGATCAGCCTCAGTCCCCTTGGCCTCCTTGGGCCCCTGGCCCCCCGTCTTCACCGCGAGGCGTTAAACCGCAAGCTGGTCAGGTCTCCCTGACCGCGGTCTGGCCCCAGGCCCCTTGGTTTTTTTCCCGACATACCCTCTCGTGGGATTGTATGGTACAATGTAGGACTAAGTCCTCGTTCACGTCGGATTACTTGTCGTACCTTACATATCCCCAAATGAGATGCTCCTCATCCCGCATGACGTTAAACTGCATGTCAAGAACCATGTGTGGCTTGATTCCCATCTTCATGGGATACGTTGGAATGCTCGGACGCCTCGTCTAGAGCCCAACCCCAACCATTTCTCTTCCACTATCCCCCCTGGGGTAGTTTCCATGGAGGACCTTTGTGTAGTAGGGAGTAGACTTTCTTATCCCTGCTCATACAACCCCGCTCGCACAAGGATTGTAAGGGTCACACCATGTGCCCACTCCTGTTCTTCTATCCTCCCACGTCCTCACCGCACGACGCTAAACTGCATGGCCTTCAAGAACTATGTATGGCTTGATTCTCATCCTCATGAGATACATAGGAACGCCCATACATTTTTTCCGTTGGCCCAGCCCAATATCCAAAATCTTCCCCTCTGGTCAAGACATGGCAGTGTGCACACTTTTTCCCCAACTCACATCGAGCAAGCCTCAACCCGGCTGCACATCCCCCCTGGAGATGTTTGCCTCTTTCATGGATGGATACAGCTATTCTTCACCCACTCTTTGACTAGGATTCCGTCATTTTTTCACACCTAGAGGGATCCCCAAGAACAGCCTGGATACTACGCCCAAGGGCTCTCCTACCGATACGGGCCAATGCCCCCCGAGGGTTTTCAAGCAACAAGCTGATACAAGTCCCGCGTTGCGAATTTGGTCAGCGGTCGACGCTCATTTGTTGCTCCCATATCGGGTCACCATAGGAACGATGTGTTTCAAACATGGTCAACAGTGTCCTGGATCTTCGGGTCCACCCCGAGATGTCCCAGACATCGAGTGCAGTGATTCATTCTGCCCCATCCCGAGGTGACAAACTTCCCCCCGGGTGGTGCTAGCGATCGGGCCCACAGGCCCGATTCCCCGTAAGGGTGTATGGTGTGGTGTAGGACTACGTCATCATTCATGTCAGGATCATGTACCATGTCGTACGCCTACCCTTCCGAGGCCCAACCTCGGGCCCCTTGGCCTCCTTCGGCCCCTATCCCCCCGTCCTCATGTAAGACGTTAAACTGCAAACCAGTCAGGCCTTCCTGACCGATGCCTAACCTTAGGCCCCAATGCCTTCTCGGGCCCCCCAGACCAGGTCCCCTCTTACCCAGGGTGTATGGTGTGGTGTAGGACTACGTCCTCATTCACATCAGGATCATATACCATGATGTACGCCTACCCTTTCGAGGCCCAGCCTCAGGCCCCTTGGCCTCCTTGGGCCCCTGGCCCCCCATCCTCATGTAAGACGTTAAACTGCAAACTAGTCAGGCCTTCCTAACTGATGCCTGACCTTAGGCCCCAATGCCTTCTCGGGCCCCCCGGCCCAGGTCCCCTCTTACCCATGTTGTATGGTGTGGTGTAGGACTACATCCTCATTCACGTCGGGATCATGTACCATGTCGTACGCCCTCCCTTTACGAGGCCCAGCCTCAGGCCTCTTGGCCTTCTTCGGTCCCCGACCCTTGTCCTCACTGCAAGACATTAAACTACAAGTAGTTCAGGCCTTCCTGACCAATGCCTAACCATCAGTCCCCTTGGCCTTTCCGGGCCACGGACCAGGTCCTCCCGTATAGGAGTGTATAGTGCGGTGTGAGACTATGTCCTCATTCATGACGGCTTCTTCGCCATACCGTACACCTCCCTTTTTTAGGGGTATATTAATCCCCTCCTTGTCTCATATGACGTTAAACTAAATTTGGAGAACAATGTGTGGCTTAATGCCCATCCTACTAGGATACGTAGGACCACCCGAATGTCTAGGATTCGGGTCTAGCCCCATCCCTCGGGAATCTTCATCCCATCTTGGCCCCTTGGCCTACCCTTCCTTCATGAGAGGAATATATGGTGTGGTGTAGGATTATGTCCTCATTCACGTCGGCCTCGTAATGACCGCCATGTACCTCTCCATGTTGAGTTGTTTCGTCAATCCCTTTCCGGCAGTCCACCGATGTGCCTGGGAGTACTCTAGTTCATTACCTGGAATGACAAGCATTACTCGGACACGTCCGCACCCGCTATCCAGGCTTTGTGTATCCCTGCATCAGGGCTTTCATCATCCTTCACACCCGGAGGGACCCCCATGAACGGCTTGGATACTACGACCAAGGCCTCTCCTACCGTTATGGGCCAACGCCCCTGAGGGTTTTGGACAGCAAATCGATAAAATCCCGCATTGTGAATATGGTTAGCGGTCGATGCTCGTTTGCTGTTCCCACCTCAGGTTACCGCGATATGGACACTGCGTTTCCACCATGGTTAACAGTTTTCCTCTCTCACCACGCCAACCCATTAGGCCCAAAATGTCTGGTGCACAACTCACACCCTTCATCACTTCATCATGTCCAAGAAGAGTTTTGAAACTCATGGTACTTTTCCTCTGTCCACGTCTTCATGTTGGGGAAACAAGCCGTGTCGAAGGCATCCTTTGGAGCTCTCTACCAACTCCCATTTGACTTGCCCCAAGTATTGCAATGAGGATACCCCCCTTGTTTCCCACACCGAGTTTAGCTCACATGGGCTTTGGGATCGGGTTGACATCTATGCTTACTCGGGAAGTTGTCACCATCCATGGTCTGAGCTCTAAGACCATAAACTAAGATTCCCATTTGGAACTACATTCAGCTTGATTCCTATCTTGATAGGATACGTGGGAATGCCCAGACCCCTTGTCTCTAGGCCCTGCTTGAGTTCAGCTAATTCGCCTCTCGGGTCCTGCCATCGGGTCCCCGACTACGGGACTGCGTGGCGTAGTGCGGGATTATGTCCTCATTCACGTCAGGTTTGCAAAGGTTGTACCACGCACACCCCTGTTCTGAGAGTTAGCACTCCTATTCCTTGTCCAGCACGACATTAAATGGCACCCTTTAGAACTACGTGTGGCTTGATTCCCATCTTCACGGGATACGTAGGACCACCCGAACACCCTATCAATGGGTACAACCCATTTGGGGAACCAGTCTTCCCCATGTTTCACCTCTTACCTCTATATAGGCCCCTCGACCTAAGGTCTCCCTCTTCGATTGGCGTACAATTTGATGTGGGATCATGTCTCCGTCAATTGTATTTTATAACACTGCGCACATTTCCTGCCTAGCATCGTTTCTCCTACTTCTACGCTGCATGACGATAAAATGCATGCCTGGTCCTATCATATGACCCTAAACTATGACATTATCGTCCTGGCCGCACGACGAAAATCGGAACTACATTGTGATGACCTCGTTGTAGGGGACATCACGTTGGGTATTGGTCACATGCCATGCCATTGGAAATTCCCATCACAACTTGATCCTTTTGGCAACATCACGGCCTACTATCCTAGGTCTGTTGCTTCAAAAAAACCAATCACCTTGAAGAACAAACAAGACTTATCAAATTCCGCTTCTTTTAGTGCAAGGGCCACTGCTGCACTCTCCCTTTTTCCCCTGGCACTGGTACCTTACCGTGCCACCCTTTAGAACTACGTATGGCTTGATTCTCATCCTTATGTGATACATAGGAGTGCCCGAGCACTTCCCCGCGGGCCCAGCCTAACCTTTGTGTTCAGTTCTTTGACTCGAGCATTTCCCCAGAGAATGCATGGTAAGTAGGGCTTAGGTACTCATTCACGTCGAGTCTTGTAACCACCTTGACATGTATCCCCTGCTCCCCTTACCCATCCATGGTCCAAATTCTATGAACCTAAAATAAGATATCCCCATGGGAAAGGAATATGCTCCCCCTATCTTATACGTCTCATTGTCGTATTCAGATGTGTTTCGACAAAGAGTCTGAAGTGTGGGATTTTCATAGGGACATTCCCCTCGTCCCATGACCAAGCTTCATGAGCTCGCTATTTGGATCCTCATCCTCTTCCACATCCAAGGGACCCTCGGACGACATGGATACTAGGCTTAAGGGCTCTCCATGAATGCTGGACCTAAGGGTCCTCCGATCGTTTCCGGCCAACGACCCTACGGATATTTGACAACATTTGTGACATGGTCCCGTGTTTCGAACATGGTCAACAGTCGACCCTCATTTGTCTGTCCCCATTCTAGGCTAACGCGACAGGATGCTGTGTTGCGAACATGGTCAGCAGTTATCCTCCATCATCACGCCACCATCATAGTGATCTGAATCTCGAGTGCCATGATTCACACATTTCCACTTCCTCATGTTCAAGTGGAATTCCATCATACTCGGCTCTTTCTCTTTGCGCATCTAGGTGCGCTAAATGATCGTGTTAGTGTCATTGGGCTGGTATTCACCAAGCGTCCCTTTGCCCTAACCTGCCCCTTTCTGTGTTGGGAAATTCCCACCACTGCTGCTTGTTTCCCACACCGAGCACGACTCACGTGGGATTAGTAGTTTTGGCAAGATGTGTACCAACGCGGACAGGCTTCTCTTCGTCCCACATGATGTTAAATTGTGCTTCCAAAACTATGTATTGCTTGATTCCAATTCTCATGGGGTACGTAGGAACGCCCAACCACTCAGCATCGGGCCCCGCCCAATCCTCACTCTTGGTCCCTCGACCTGAAGAGTTTCCTCCGGGGGTATGTGGTATGATTTGGACTCCAAGTCCTCATTCACATCGATTTCATATCTACCGCTCCACACACTCCCTGGGATCTTTCCTTTTGCTCCACGTCCTATTGTATGATGTTAAACTACAGGAGTCTGTGTGTCCTCAACGCATGACACTAATCTGCGGTTCTACCCTGAACAAGTTCAGGATGCCCCAAGATCCCACTAGGAAGTGACAGATCCCCTCGTCATAGAGGCTCTGTCCCAAAGAAGGAATGATACATGATCAGACTGATGCACCCATCTGGTGTGCTCCCACCACGGTGGTGTAACTACCTAAGTGTTGGATTCTGTTCGGACAAACCATCACTCCATATTCCACGCTTTGCATACCTTTTATTCGGACCCTTTTCCCCTTTCATGTCAAAGGAACCCCCTAACGGCCTGGTCTCATGCCGCATCGGCTCACCTACTGTCCTGGGCCAACATTCCAGAAGATGGGTCATGTCTGGAAGGACCCCCTAATAGTATGGATGTCTGAACAATGGTCCGCCAACTGTCTTGGGCCAACGTCCCAAAGGATTGATCAACAACATCTGTGACATGGTCCCGTGTTTCGAACATGGTCAACGGTCGACCATCATTTGTTGTCCCCATTACAGGCTAACGCAGTAAGGGTACTGGTTATCCTCTTAGGTTAACGGTTGTCCCTTATTGTCACGCCATCCCCACAGTGTTCCGGATTTTGGGTATCGTGATTCACACTTCCAATTTTCATCTGTTTGGATCGATTTCAGCGCCCCTGGTGTTGCCTCGTTCGTGCATAAGAGCACGCTGAAGAAACGGTAGGATGAGAGGGCAACTATCTCCTGTTTCCCACATCGGGCTCGACTCACGTGAGCTTGGGGAATTGTCTCCGAACGTCCTACAAACATTTTAGGGATGTAACAAGGCAATTCAAATAGTGGAAATCGTGTGCGCTACGACATTCAAAATAAAGGAAAAAAAATTGAAGCATGAAAGTACCAATAAAAGTTTTTTTGGGTTAGTTACAATACTCGGGGGTCAAATCCCCCCATGGATGGGTTGACCCCGTCAAAAGAGCGTTGCAGCTCCGCCACCCATTGACTTGTGGCATCCAAGGCGTGCTGCCACTGAATCAGCTCCCACTCCTCCTCAGCAGTGGCAGGGCGCAGTTCGTCAGTCCTGGCTTTGGCCCTCTCTACGTCATCTTGAACGACAGCCATCTTTCCAGAGGTCTGCCTCATATGCTCTTCTGCCTCTGCCAGCTGGGCCTTCAACCGTGAGACCAGCATATATTGTACATCAAGAGAGGCTGAATGATCATCTGCCCAGGTGTGCATCTGTTGGACCTCGCCTTCAGCCTCATGGAGCTTCTTAATGCTGGTCGCCTTCCTCCGCTGTCGGCCCATGATGAGCCCACGATCATGCTCCCAGATCTTCTCAGCCATAAGATCTCGGATGAGTGCGTAAGGACGTTGGGCATCCACTCCCCCAGCACACAGTTCGCGCAATCTCGAGCGGAGTATATCCATTTCGGCCAGCCATTGCGCTTGGGGGTGTCCTTGATAAAGCGTGCGATCAGCTTCCACGACCGGCGGCGGACTATGCTGTTGTCTTCCTCGTCGGAGGCCGTTTCGTCCTAGTCTGCGCGATTGGCAGGATCGTACGCGGGGTACACCCACAGGAAATCCTTGGCAAGATCCACATCTGGTGTTGAATCCAGTACGACATCTGACGCCAAAGCAGGTGTGAAAGGACTGGGACCTAACGGTTGATCCTCTTCCTCGGAGTCCACCTCAATGACTTCAGGTACGGCCCTGCTGATGGTCCCGCCAGTGATGGTGTGCGTCGCAGCCTGAGGAGATGGGGGGACTATCACCACCATCACCAGCATTCCCCTAGGAGGGGCACCACCAGACATCCCGACCAGTCTTGCCGCAGCAGCCCATGCCAGTCGAAGAACTGTAAGACAGAGAGGGACATAAAAGTTAGTTGGCATGGCCTACATGTGACAACGAGGAGACCGGTAGAGGAGACTCACAGAGATCAACCTCCTGGCGCTGCTCTTGAGTCGGTACTGACGGGACCCCGAGGCGAGGCCCTCCGTATACTGTTGGAAGGTCTGAAGATTCCGGAGGAGCCACCTCGGGCGCCCTGGTCCCACTAGACACGGAACTGGACGTAGCCATAGGCGCGGGTTTTGAAGGTCCCGCATCATCACCCGCTAAGGAGCGAGAACGAGGCCTACGAACAAGTTCCTCCTGAATGGCTCAAACATTGGTGAGAAGTCCATAGTGACCCAAGAACGGATCATAAGGAGGGAAGTTCAGAATGCTACCTCGAGAGCCTCCGCGAAGTCGTTGGATTTTGAGCCTCGGTCTCCGACCACTCCCTCCTCCAACGGGCTCCCTCCTCCAGCCTCATCCTCCCGAGAGGAGTCCTCTGATTCCTTCGGCAAGGGGAAGCGCTCCCTCAGATCGGCAGCCGATAACTGTGGGGGGACCGTCTGATTCAACAGTACCCTCACCTGGTCTGTCATTGGGCGAGGGACACCACTGGAGTGGACGTAATCTTCCAGCTCGTCCAGGTATTGTTCTGCCTCCATCGGAGATGCCATGAATCCAGCCCGAACTGGGCCTATTCCTGGTAATTCCATCCTGAGGAGATTCATTTGGGCCCATATCTCGGGTGGGCTGAGGAATTTCTAGTTGACATCCCAAATGTACCAAGCTTCCAGGAAGACGGCATCCTCTTCCATGTCAATATGACGCAGACGCTTCCCCGGAGCCTGAGTGGATATCCTATGAAATCCCCTCGGTGGCCGCCCCTCTGGATGACCCTGCTCTTCCGGAATCACCGGATCCACCGCTGCTGCCATACCCTCGGCCGGCCAGGGTCTCGCCGCCATGTCAGCCCCGCTACTACGAGCGGCCCTAGCTGCCCTCCGACCCCGACCTCAAGATAGTGGAGGCCCACCATAACCGACCCAGATAGTTGGTTGCTTCAGCATCTCCCCTGGGTAAGCAGCCTCCCAACTGATGGCGTACTCCTTCACCAAACCGAAAGCGGTGGTGGATGGAGGCAATGAAATCCGAATCTTCCCATCTTCCCGTGTGAACATGAGCCACAGCTGCCTCATCAAACACGAGTGATCCTCGTGACTCACATCCCAGTAGACCTGCGGGGTCAGCCTCTGGAGGCACCAGAACTACCTCGCAAACCGATGTGGGGTGTATGGTTCGCAGAGTGGCTCACGATCTATCCGCACCACCAAAACTCCACCTCGAAAGGCCAGGATGTAAGCCCGTTGTTCTTCTGTTCCCCGCTCGTCATCAGTAAGTATCCCTGTCGGCAAGGGGAAGGGGTGGAAATTAAACTCGTCCACCCTCCACACCCGATTCAGTACCATCAGAATAGCTAGTTTGAACAGGATGCTCCCGACCGCGTTCAGGATGGAGGGGAAGAAGTTAAATCCTGGTGGCGAAATGGGGTTTGGATACTCGTAAATCCCCCTGATATGCGCTGCGATCCACCCATACCGGAGGTGGAAGGGCCCACATATCCTTGGCGGCTTCTTGCCCTCGCTAATACGTCGCAGCATTCTGTAAAATTTGGTGAGCATCGGAATCCCCAGATTAATCCTCTGCCCCATGGCCAACATCGACGCCATGATAAACGAGCTGGGCCGAACCCCCATGCTTGTATCTCTCACCGGTAGGATCCATCCACAGATGAGAGCCGCGATGAACGCCGCCAGCCTGACTATCGGCTGGTGTTCAGTGCTGACACTGAAACCCCAAGTCTTCCATTGGTTTTCCTCCAAGACCCGCCAATACGAGTGCCCCTTGCCCCGTTGGGCCTCCCTCGGACAAGTTCGAGGCCTCGGAGGGAACTCCCGATTCTCTGGGAAATTCAGGAAGCAGTTGAACCATCTCCTAAAATGGACATCCCTCACTGCCTCCTTGTCCTCTCCAGGGACGAGTGCCATCAGTGATGACGCCAGTCGCGGCATTTGCTCTGTATCCTCCCATGTGCTGATGACGAGGAGGAATTCGTCATACATGGCCCCCAAGATCGGAACCCCAGAAATCTGGTGGACATCCCACAGGCTGATGCCCACCTCCCCATGATGCAGGTGAAAAGTGTTGGTCCTAGATGACCATCTGCTCAGCAATTCCGGCATCAGTTGCTTGGGTTGGTAAATATGGAATTGGGAGGCCCACACCGCCTTATACAGCCCCACTCTCCTCAGCTCGGCCCCGAACTCCTCGCATGAGGCGCCTACCCAGTAGGCCCAGTCATCAGTAAAGTTTCCACCCTGGTGCAGGTCCCACTCATCGGACCATCCATTCTTCGAATCCTACAAGGCCGCCTTCAGCATGGTACGGTAGAGAGGAGGGGACTTCTCCGGCTGCAATGGCCACCCATCAATATCGTTCACATGGTTGTAGATACAGTCAGTGGTGATGGGTGTGATGTCCTCTCGCGCATGACCATCGGCTGCCCTGAACCATTGGTGTTGGCACAGTGTGCTCCTGAACCAGCAATCTGGTTTATCCCTACTCGCCTTTGGGATAAAGACGTCATCCCTCATCCTGAAGCCGTACAAGGGCAGTTTCTTGCATTGCGGATAATCCTTCTGACCCTCCGATAGCAGATCTGTCAAAGTGTAGTCTGAGTGGCTTCGGACCATCTCCCCCAGGCCTAGACAGCTGGCCATCTCATCCCGACAAGCATCATCTGCAAGCACCCCCAATACAGCCTCTGGATGGGCCATTTTAACTCTGGCCCTCAGAAAAGAATTTTTTTTCAGCTGGATCGTGAAGCTCGACCATGGAGCTGAATCTCGAAGCTGGATCATGAAGATCGGTCATGAGACCAAGCCGCGAAGTCTGGGCAAGGCCGACAAGTAGAGGTTCGCTTGGCGCGGACGCGGAGCCGGAGACCCGCGGTTCACCACGAAGCTCGATTCGCGGAGGGCTGTCACGGAGTACGCGGAGCTTCGCGAAGTCAAGAGCACAAAAAGACAAGGAAGGCATGTTAAGACAAAATAGGTCGACCCCCCAATTTATAGGCGGCAACCCCGGAGCATCGCGGCACGCCTCACCCGCGCGAAGCATCGCGGCGCGCCCGGATCGGTGGCCGTAGTGAGCACTGCGGGGCCCCTTCGCGTAGCGGCATCGTGAACCACTTACAATTTTGGCAATTTTACATCAGACATCGACCCTTCGCCCTCCGCGGCTCCAAGTCTGAGGGGGGGAATTTTTTGGTGCCAAAATATGGCCCGAAAGAAGGAACGAAAAGGACGGCGGGCGCGCTGCCTCGCGAAGCACCGACGCGAAGCACCGACGCGAAGCCTCGCTGCGAAGCACCCCGACCATCACGGCCTCGCAAAGCTCCCGAGGTGGTAATTCTCCACGAACGCATTTGACGTTCTCGAGCCGCCGCGAAGCTCCAGAGGTGTTTCCCTCCGCGGACGACGTTGACGTTCGCGAGCGCGCCATGAAGCAACGGAGGTGGCGCACGAGTTCTGCTTCGCGGCGCCCCTTCCCTATAAATACTGGACTCCCCCTGAGTCCCAAAAAGGGAGGATCCGACCTTTCAGCTTTTCCTCTCCTGAATCACGAAGCACTCTTTTCCCCGGGAATCATGAGCTCTCCGAGGTATTTCTACTTCGTGAGACTCCTCTGCTTTGTCTCGTTTTGAGCCCCTCTTCCGAGAGGGATGCCCTTCGCGAAGCTCAAGGGCATTCGCGAAGGAAGGGGATTCCCAAGGGAACTCGGGCAGCCGCGGAGAACTTATTCTTCGCGAAACACCCAACCCATACTAGTGATCCCTATGCTAAGGCAGGATCACTCCACATCGCGAAGCACACTGCTTCGCAGGACCCTGCTTCGCGAGACACCCCTTCTTCGCGAGGAAGTGCTCCGCGAACACTGTTCCACTTCACGAAGCACCTTCCACTCACACCTATGCCCCATGGCAAGGCCAAGGCACTCCACTTTTCGAAGCACACTCCTTTGCTTAGCGATTCCTCTTCCCGTGCGACCCTCCAGGTTCGCACGATGTGATTTCAAAGTACCATGGACAATACCACTCGTAGCGTTGCTTCACCTAATGCTTCTTCGCATAGGCACGCTAACGGCTATTTCTTCTTCACAGAGCCACGCTAGCGTGGACCCCCTGATGGTTCGTTCCACAAACCCCCTTGACCATGGCCTTACTGGTACCTTTCCTTCCCCAAGGACCAGAGGGTATCGGTTATGTAAGTCCTAGGGGTGCGGAGTGAACCCACCTCATCCAAGCTGCAGGACGTTAAACTGCCAAGCACCACGCCCTCAACACATGACGTTCAACTGTGACCCGACATAGTGTCTCTCACGAAGGGTCCCCCCAGCTCGAACATTCTTTACACCACTCGTCTCCACAGGAATGGAATCACCCATCCACAAGGGATGATATCCTCCTTACTAGAGTGGCGTATGTTCATGGGAGAAGGGCGACCCTAGTTCCCCAACGGATGACTGCACCTCTGCATCTTTGTACTTCCCCACTACCAAGGTCAGTGGAGGGTTGCGCTCTGGGCCTCCATCCTAGAGTAAGTCCCAACACCATGGGCCGCCTAACACGTAAGCCCCTCTTCACTTCTCATGGACGCATCCTTCGCGACGTGATCGTCAGGTCCTTGCAACCTCTTGTTTATCGCACCGAGCATGACTCACGTGGGCTTAGAGTGAGCACCGACCCTGACCCCCATCCCAGCGAACTATGAGGACTTTGATCAATGCTAAGGCATCGTACGTAGGAAGACTCCCTGAGGTTCAAGCCCACCCGTCATCATTCACGTCGGGTCCCATTCCCTTCCAGCACGACATTAAACTGCATTCCGGTCCAGTGGTAAGCCGTTGCGACCAATCCTAGCGAACTACGAGGACTTTGATCCATGTAAAGGCATGGTACGTAGGAATACTCCATGAGGTTCAAGCCACGTTGCTCGGTCGATCATTCACGTCGAGTTTTTCCCTCGTCCAGTATAACGTTAAACTGTATGCCCCTCCCTTTTTCCTGCATGACATCAAACTGCATACCCATTCCCAGCTGAACTACGAGGTCTTTGATACATGTCAACGCATGGTATGTAGGAAGCCTTCTAGAGGTTCAAGCCAACCACTCATTGGACCAAGGTACACATTCACGTCAGTTTGCCGACAAAGCCCCACCTGAACTACGAGGTCTTTGATCCATGTCAAGGCGTGGTACGTAGGAATCCTCCACGAGGTTCAAGCCCACCCATCATCATTCACGTCGGTTCACCCCTATCCCGCATGACGTTAAACTGCATTCCCCAATCCGAACTACGAGGACTTTGATCCGTGTCAAGGCATGGTACATAGGAATCCTCCCAGAGGTTCAAGCCCATATCACATCGGACCAAGGACCCTCATTTACGTCAGTTCACCGACACCCACCGCCCTTCATTTATTCACGTCAGGGTTCAATATCATCTCGTAGGACGTTAAACTGTATTCCATCAACTTTGAACTACGAGGACTTTGATCCATGTCAAGGCATGGTACGTAGGAAACCTTCCCAAGGTTCAAGCCCACCACTGGTGGACCCATGGGTCTACTTTCACGTCGGTTAACCGATGAAACCCTTTGAACTACGAGGACTTTGATCCATGTCAAGGCATGGTACATAGGAAACCTTCCCAAGGTTCAAGCCCACCACTGGTGGACCCACGGGTCTACTTTCATGTCGGTTCACCGATGAAACCCTTTGAACTACGAAGTCTTTGATCCATGTCAAGGCATGGTACGTAGGAGGCATCTTCAAGGCTCAAGCCCAACTTCACTGTCGCCCCCTGCGATGGTCCCATTTCATTCCCCCTCCGCTACATTCATCCACCTATCACCCATCTTGATTCTTGCTTGGACCTTCATATCTCGGTGAGACCATGTCGGTATTCTCTTCTTCACAGCCGCCCATGGGCTGGCCTCGTTATCGGCATCCCTTCAAGGGAAATCCCTTGATCCGATCTATCATAGCTAATGCTCTGGTTGGGTTGATCCGTCTCCGCTGGACATTAAACTCGCAGAGTACCCTATGTTAAACACTAGAAGCTGAGGAAAACCTCATATATGTGTCTATGACATATAATTCCTTGCACTCGATGTGGGATGCCTCGGGCTTCCACACCCTCGAGATGCTCTGTGACCAGGGATAATAGCCAGACACGCCAGGTTCCCCAGCATCCAGACACGCTACTGATGCCTCAACGTGACTACTCCCCTGACTGAAGGTTGCTGACCTCACCGGGCCCTTTGGAATGTCCCGACAGAAGCAGTGTAATTAACCAGCATCCATGGAAACATGGCACTGGGAAGAGTTTCACGAACTACGTATTAAATCTACGAGGGAGACCCGGACTAGGTGACGAGTTCCAAGGAGGAATCCGCGGAAGGAAGAATCGACGTCCCATCATCCCGTTTCGATCAAGGAGCAGACGTAACTGAACAAGGAACGAATGCCGCCTGCCTTTGGAAAGCGAGAATGCGGGGTAACAAAGCTGCGCGTCCTCCTCCGCGGACGGACGAATGCACACGCGCCCCGACGAAAGCGTCGGAAACAATTGTTCTATTATGTTGTTGTGCGGTATTAAGCTAGCCAAGTAGTTCATGAGGTTTACCTTGGCTATTACGCACTGCTACACTTTCTTGACTTACATAGGTCCATGAGAACCTAGTGTATAGACCATAGTGATAATGGAGGTGGAGGGATTCTCCAGAGTGTATTTATAAATTATGACTTGAGACCACTTGTGGAATTGAAGTTGAGTGCTTTCCCAGAGTGTCTGTAGTTACTCGACGTGGGCCATAGGGGGAATGAGACATTGAGTGCTTCTCCAGAGCACCTTTAGTTCTGTTATGAGGTTGTAGGGGGAATTGATGGTGAGTGAGTCCTCAGAGAGTCTATGCTTAAGTTGAACCAGAGGTGTTAGACTGAGTGCACTGCCAATATAGTTACATGTACTTGTTTGGTAGGACCGGAGGGGATAGGATGTGAGTACTTCCCAGAGGGATACCTTGTTTTTGGATGCTTTCATGGGTTTCTAGTCAGGACTAGATGAGATAGGTTGTGGGTAATTCCCATAGGGTTACCTGTTGTGTTCATCTACTTTGATTAGTTGTTGCATGTTCTATAGTGATTTGAATGCTTTGAAATGTGGATTTTTTACTACTTCATACATCCTTGTTTACTACATTATGTATTTTACCTGCCATATATTCACTGACTGTTAGGCACAGATCTCATGGTGGCTTCTTACTGAGATTTATTCTCACACCCTATTTGGGTCATGATTTTGGTCCCAAATAGATTTTATTGTTACAGGAATAGATAAGGGGAAACTCCCTTCTACATCTGGTACATTACATGTTGTGGAGCTGGAGAGCATGTGACCAAGCTATGGCTAGTGAAGCTGAGGAGTTTATCTTCATTCTTTTTCACAATGCTTTATCACTGTTTTATTCCATAATTGTGACTTGTTTGGCTGTTTTCCTATTCATATGTATCATGCATCATTATATACATGTTCTCCATTTTATACCATCAGTTTACTGTTATTACTTCTCTTTGTTGTTATTACTTCTTCTAATCTTATATGTATTTTTTTACTTTCATTTTGTACTCTTCCAAGGAGGGAATAGTTTCCCACTATAACACCATAGGCCCTTACTGCTAGTTGGCAGCCTCTAGAATCTGGGGATATGTTCTTGAGGCCATGTGACCAAACGAGAACGGGGTGCCCATTGATGGCTTCTTGGAACGGGACATTATAGGTATATAGGTTTTAAAAAAATATTTTTATACATAATGTTGTAAATATATACCAACAGTTTTTGAACTGTTGGTATAGTGTTTTACCAACAGTTTAAATAAATCGTTGTTATAAATGAATTTTTTCAACATTATACAATCATTTTATGAATTGTTGGTATATATTCATCAAAAATTCAACAGTAGTCTGCCTACCATCTGCAATATAGAGAATTAAAATCTTTGAAAATACAACAAAGACAATATACAATGATTATAACACACCTGAAAATATAGAATTAAAAAAACACTCATGCCCATAATATAATATACATAATACTATCACACTAAAATAAAAACAAAAACAGCAGGAAATACCCAACACCCTAAGAAATCTCTTCGAATGATTATAGGCTATATCTCCCCCATCTATATCCTTTATATGATGTCTAGTCATCGGCAGTGAACTAACAACTATTTTTTATTCACCTAAATGATGTGGGATGTAACTACATCCAACCTATCAAGTATGATTGAGTTGTGTAATAATTATCTTGTTCCCTTCAAGGATGTTATTCTTATTCATCTCTAATTTGTTGGTAGTGACTCATTGGTTTTGTTTAAAACCAGGAATGAGGTTTGGGTATAGAAAAATCACATGGGTCTTTCATAGATAATGTGTGAAGGAACTGAATAGCATTGTAAATTCCATTAGAGATATGTAATATTTTCCCATATAATGATTCTTACAGTGGAGAGGTCCATGATTCTTCAGAAGGAATCAGTTTATGACACTATGGTGTGTTGCGTTGTTGAGTTGTTTTGATTATGGTATTTAATTTCGATGTCCATGAAAATTTGTCTCATCATCTGGTGTTAATGATTGGAGTCATACTAGAATGTGTGATGGGAATTTCAAAACGAGAATGATTTTGAGGTAGTCAATTTTTATTTAATCATCGACTATATATCACTCATTATAAGTGATAAAGTTAATGATCTGAAGTCATGATTCATGTGACATAAAAACATCCCAACTGAGGTAACCACTTTGGTGGGGAGATTTTAATAGCCCACTTCATTACTGGTTGGAATATCCTAGGTAATATTGAAACTCACTTTTCTAAATATTTTGTTTTGAGGACTAGAAATTGGAGTAATGTTTTTACTATTTGAGTATCCCGAAATCGAGTTTTAGGATAGGGATCAATGCTCAAGTGTCAACGTAGAGGTTCATGAGGTCATCAGATGAGTGTACAGAGGGACCATCGTTGCTGATAAGTGTTACAAAATTTCACTGAAATCATGAATAGTGTATTTACTACATGAAGTGGATTCTTGTGGTGGCTTAAAAGGATTTAGGTTGTAAATATATTTTTGGGGATTAGACCCTTTATTTTCATGGTGTAATGATATAATTCACATCATGAAATATGGACAACTTCCTTTTTATAAATTTAATAGAGCACTTTTTCCCTTAGTTTCATTGAGTGATTGGTATTCAACTAAGAGGGATTAACTAGAGCCTCCCTCTCTCATTTTTCCTCCGATTCAGAAATGTTTTGGTGTTATTAAACAATTCCAAAAGGGAAGGATATTCTTAACTCCTATATATTCATTTCTATTTACCCATTTTTTTTATTTTGGGAATTTCTATTTTAGATAATTTTTATGATTATCCTAAGTATCATGGAATGGAAAAAATTATGGTGTTTTCACTAACCTATATTGAGTACAACATGTGATGATATATGTACGCTATCACACATTTGTTTTTTGAATTTATGATACCTAGTTTAACTCTTTTAGAATTTAAAACATAATTATATTCAATTTTAATATGTATTCTATTCTAGTGATATGGGGTTTCCCTAGAAAAATTCAAGAGCATGATACAAGCCTTACATGGATTATTGGTCATAGTTTTATCTATGAATTGATATCTAGTAATTCGTTATAATTTAATACTTTTTAATTATAATGTGACATACCTTGTAAACAATTAATTTATTATGATTTATTTATAATGAATTAATTTGAAGAATTTGGGAATGAGTAGGACATCATGGTGATTGATGGTGACCCAATAAACTTGGGTGAGTTGGAAAATAAAGATAGGATTTTCATTGATGTGTGTTGGATTCATTTGAATTGGGGTAGGTCTTAATCTCATACCACCCCCTCCCCACATACTCACACCATCTCCACCTATACAGTCTCGCCCCCACTATCACAACCCACCCCCTCCCAACCTACACAGCCCCCTCACAACCTCCCCCTAGCATCCCCCACCCACACCTCCCCAACCTACACCGCCCCCACCCACTTGCACACCCCCTCCCCACCTACACACCCCCTCCCCACCTGCATATCCCCCACTCCCCACCTCACCCCCAATATCCTCCCCATGCACACCTCCTCCCCAACCTGTCACACCCCTCACCTGCACCCCACCCCCTCCCCTCCTCCACACACCCCCACTCTCCATCTCACCCCAAGCATCCTCCCCCTACACAACCCCTCCCCCTTACATAGCCCCCTCCCCCACCTGCACCACCCACCCACCCACCAACACACCCCCCTTCACACCTGTACACCCCCTCCCCACCTACAAACCCCCCACCTGTATATGAAATTTTGAAAATCAATAACCCATTAAAATTTATAAAAAACCATGTTCTGTTATTTAATGCAAATAGGCTTGTTAATAAAATTTTATAAGTTGAATCTGTCTTTAAATCAAAACATGATTTTTGAAACAGAAATAATAATATTATAGAAGGGTTATTAAATTTCAAACTCATCTCCCAAACATATTTATATACCATTATATAATGGTACAAAACCAAAAACACATGTGTCAACCATAACAAATCTGGAATCACGATGTCATAATGTAATGAACATATACACAATATATAGGTGATCTGCAACAAAATAATAAATGGTCACAACATGGAATTCCATTTGGATAGCTCCAAATATCCATATTTCTCCATTAAATCCTCCATGATTAAGGGTGATTTTAGTGGTGTGTATATGGAATTTTTAGGTATGATTCCTCCTCACCAACCTTAATTTCACTCTCTCACATTGTCCCTTTGATTCAGTGGTTAATGATTTAGGAATAATATGAACATTCCACCACAACATAGTGTAATTAGTAAAATAAGATGGGAATTTTTTGGGAGATTGATAGTGGAAGAATGAGCATGATTAATAATCGAGTTTTATTAATTCTTTAGATAGAGTAAATACCTCAAGTAACATAGAGTGGATTGATAGTGATGATATCATTACTCTTTGGGTAGATTAAAATGATATTATAAGGTAATTTATAAACATATAGATCTATTTTCAAGTGAAAGGACATTTTCCCATGAGCATAGTGGGGAGTAAGGATCCCAGAATTACCTTATAGGCCTTGGGAATATTTTACCATGAAGTAAGATATGAGATTATCTCGATTGATGGGATTTCTTGATTCCAATGTATGAAATTGATTTACGAAAACCTATGGGTTACAGAATCTAACCTAAAGGGGTTATAATTATTATGAAGTGAAATGATATATATTTCAATCTATTGATATAATATTTGGTTAGGTATTTTGGTAATGTGACTTACATGAAAGTAACATATAAAAAAATATAATTGATGTATAAGGTCTTGGGAGGACAATATAGATTCATGTGGGACAGTTTTCCTTAAGTGAAATGTGATAGTTAATACATTTAAATTTTTTGATTGATAAATAAAAGGTGGATTTTTTCAGAGATTCCCAGAGTGGTGTGCTGAGAGATGGGGTTAAGATTTAAATAAAAACTATTATGGTAGTAAGGACCTGTACATGTTACGTGATATATTTGGCAACATGAAATTCCTATGTACTAGAGATTTTTACATGAATATGGAAAATTATATATTTTGGTACAAATCACTGATATCCTATCCAGATGACTTCCAAAAGACATCAAAAACACCTTGAAGGATCATGAAACATTATACCATGATGTATTCATACAAACCAGATCATGAGGATTCATAATATATCAAAAAATCAAAACCTTTTTTGTAATAAATAACAAAACACAATGTATCATGTACAACATGATCTGTGAATGAGATTAGATCATAAATGGTGTCCAATAATGTGAAGCATCGAAATACAATGAATCATATAAAGATGACTAAGAAGTGGTGTAATGAAAATGAATAAGCTCAAGTTCATCAGCCAAGAGTTAGAGTTTATATAAAAAAAGAATTGTGAAATATCCTTGTTACCATGTAAAAAAGAGAATATATAGAATCCATAACTCTTTATCAAGTCATGTTTTAATATTTATAGATAAATAAATAAAGATAACGTGACCTACTAATCACACATATATTCAGTCAATGAAAATCATCAAACATCAAATGTCAGTAATTTCAGTCAAAAATATAACGGGTCAATTTTTCCCTCATCACCATCAAAATCATCACTGTCATCTTCAGTGTCATCTTCATCCCTATACCCATCCTAAACCCCACCCACATCCCCACCCTCATCCTCATCCTCCTCCTCACCCCCTTTTTCCACCTCGGCCCCCTCCTCTCGCTCTTCCTCATCATCATCGTCGTCCTCTTCCTCTTCCTCGCCATCATCATCGCCAAGAACGACATCATCTCAAAAACCACTAGAACTGACACTAGGTGCACTATATATTTAGTGCATCAATAACATATATTCATCACAAGCTATGCTAACCTTTTTTGGTAGACATGGGCATAAAACTATCATCATTTTAATAAATTTATCTTTTCCCTAGCAGATCGTTCTTTCACCTATGTGGACATTTTTTCAACCTCTATTCCTTTTTTGTTAACTTATTCCAACATGTTGGCACTACAACTAGTTCCTGAAGATTTCCAATACCTATTCGGGACTATACACTTCCCAGGCTGGTAGTGTACTCTGCAAGGGTACCCATCTCCCAGCATATGTGGTATGTGATCATTTGGACAAAAATTGGCAGGTTTATGGGCATAAAGGGCCAATAAAGTATAATTTTCGAAATATGAACAGATTATTATGTTACAAAATAGATATTAAAATTTTAAATCAACAATGTAAAACTTACAATCTTCTGTTGTGTCATTTCATTAACCGCACTTCCATATTTTTCACTTCTAGTATAGCAAAATAATTTTAATCAAGTCACACATCCTTCAATATTCAATTCTTTCCTCTAAAATGTAATTTTATTTAGTAAACCATAAGTAAAAATATTTTACCAATAATTAATTTCATAAGTAAAATTATATGAAAACATTTTAAACTGAATAAATTCTAGAGGAAAGAATATAATTTGAATGTCCTAATGAAAAATTAAAAACATCTACCATACCTACTTCCTCTCTTGATCTGACATCGTAATATATCCCAATATGTGGAGGTATTTTTTAGAATAAATGATTTGATTATTTTTTTGGATGATTCCTAAATAAAATTCAATAATAAAAAGATATTTTTAATGAATAAAAAAATGAAAATTTTAATTTAAACACCTCAAATGTTATTAATAAAATAAACATGATAGTTATCCAACGAGTAATAATTTACTAATACTGTTCTATTAGACAATAATCCATTATAGGTACCACCTATAACTCTATTCCAAATCTTTCACGCCAGCTAATGTATAACTTGTGCATATAGTCTCTCAAAATCTCACCTAAATCATTTAGATGTGTTTGTGGTACACCCACACCATCGGGGAAATTGAACCAAAGATGAAAACAAAATATTTATTCATATAAATTCAAAAAAAATATTACATTAAATACAAATATATTTTTTTCCAAATTTATGCCCAAGCATTAACCTTGACTTCATTTGGAAACTTCCTCCATGGGGGTGGGCTTACAGGAATGATGTTGGAGTATTTGGAAAGCATCACCAAAAAACTCTGACTTTTATAACCTATTTTTTCAATCATTTGATTGTATTCATTTTAGTCCATCATCAAATTTGTGTGGTGGTTCCACACCACATGCATGTGCATACACCCCCGCCCCCACCTTCCATCAATTGATGTATTTGTTTTGAAAGAAAAACAAATATTATATCAATACATATTATAATGAAAATAAATAATGTTGTAATTTTTTTAGGGTTCTATAAAAATGCATACAGTAGTCTGATCAATGGGTGCCACTAGATCTAAAGAATTAGAAGGAACACCATGTACAAGTGGAGTGGTTTGTCACGACCCATCCCCCGGGGCCCATGTTGTGAATACCCCAAGACCACCTTCCATAGTCTAGGGGCTGTCGACTAGAACCGAAAGGCATATTCCCTAAGACTAGAAGGAATTGCCTTTATAACCTATAAACACACCCAAACCAAGAACACAACACGATATGAAAACAAGTAATCTATATAGTAAAAAATATTGTGTACAATATGAAAACAGGGAAAGAATACAAGACCAACTGTAAAGCTCAAGAAAACTGGAAAGTACAAGTAAACTGAACTACTCTAGTGAACACCCATCAGGGATCATACCTGAAGGGTAGGTACAGCTCTTGAATGGTCGTATATGTAGAATTCCTTGTCTAAGGTCTACCTATAAGCTACCTCTAGTACTGGTACCCTCATCCTAAAGAAGCATTGTATGTCTTCTTCACCAAACACAACAAGGTACGGGCATAGCTCGTGCATGGGTGAGTATAACGATACTCAGTATGGACCCTGAGAAACCCAAAGGTCTCACAAAATCCACAAAGGATAAACCACAAGCATGAAAACAACTGAAAAACCTTTTTAGTTATATGCCCATACATATACCTAATTTATCAAGTATACCCATATCATTCATTAGGAAACACAAGGCTCAACTCAAAATCCCAAAGTTCAACTATCCCATGAAGGAATGAGTACCACGAAGCTAACACCATGAAGGTAACTACCACAAAGGTAACACTGCCTAGAATAATACAAAAAAGGTATCATAATGATGGTATGAACCATAATTCTAAGTACCTAAAAGGTAACTCCATGTATAATAATACCACAAAGGTGTCCCCATGAAGTTAGAAATAACAATGATACACCACACAGATTATTACCACAAAGGTAAAGACTAAGCTCACACCAGGTATAACTTAGGTACGGTTGTAAAGATGATTAGATGTATCTATGGAATCATATTACTCTTTTAAGAGGGAGACCCACGTAGGATCCTAGTACGATATACCCACGTAGGATCCTAGTAAAGCAAACCCACATAGGATCCTAGATTAGTCGAACGTGGATTACCAGATCAGATCCTCGTGGAACTCTCAAACACAGATCCATGTAGGATCCCAAAGCACATACCCAAATTGAATCTGAAAGCACAGACCCACATAGGATCCATTTCTCATGTTACAACCAGCTACAGGGTTCCTGCACTAAGCTCGCTTGATTCAAGGAGGTTCCTCTCTTCAAGACACAGGTCAAATACACCAACTGCCATGAAGTCACATGAATAAGTATCCCAAATTACCACCATGTAAAAGGGGTCTCAACGCATCAGACGGTGCGTCAATCGAATGCCAGGTCTGAATGTTATAGGCCTTTTAGTCCCGAGGGACTTGTTGGATTTGTGATCTCTCCAACCCGGACATACCCAAACATTATCTAAAACTCAAGTGAGGTATTACAAAAGGAAAGTCTCAATCCAAGGTTTCTGGCGCCATAGATGGTTTGTCAAACGGACTCTCCAAGCTCAAGATATGGTCGAAAGAACGAAATGTGGTCGAAGTGGGTCAGGGTCTGGTCTGACTCGGTCGGACCGACCGGGCCCGACCCGGGTCCGGCCCTGGGTCTCGCCCGGCCCGATGGGTCCGGCCCGGCCAGCTTGGTCCAGCCCGGTCCGCTGAGTGTCCCGCTGGGTGGCCCGTCGTGTGGCGGCCTATTGTGTGATGACCCACTTGGTTCATGGCTGGTCGGACGGCCAGCCTCCACCACGTGTCATGGTTTCACATCGTGCCTTCACTGGCAGACAGTAGCAAGCCTACCTCCCTCCCCTCGTCTTTGCGGTATAAGGCCGCAACTTCTGCATGTCGGGCGGCGCAGACGCGTGCCGCCATCCCCTTCACGGGGTCATCCAGAGTGCCGGCTTCCACCCTTGTTCCGCCACGACCGACAGGCCACGACCCTTCTCTGGTGGTGCAGTCATGTCGTCGCTTTCATTGCAGCTGTCCGGAGTTCCAGCTGCCACTTCTGTGTCTCACTGGTGAAATTCCATTAGTCATCGGGTGCGCCCCAGGGGCCCGTTCTTCATTATAAAGATTTCTGCACTTATATCAGGATGTCTCCATCATTTCAATCCCATAAAAAATTACAATGGTTGTGAAGAGGTCGGGTAGTGTTCAGTTGGCCTGATCTATCCACGTTTTAATGATAGAAATCGTCTTAATTATTCTTGAATCATGAAAAACTTCAAGAACAGGTAAGGGTTTATCAAAACAAAAATCCCTACATTGATTCTTAGGAAGGAGGAGGCGCATTGAAGATGATGAATTCATTGGGAAATGTCAGCATTTGTTGCTTCTGCAAGGCTCTTTCGATGTCAGTCTCATGCATCAATTCCTCATTCTATATTGGAGAGGTCGTTCTTTATTGGATGAAGAGTTTCTCCAAAGTTCCCCCTAAGCCTCCCTTTTCCAACGATTTCCCAAAGGAAATGAAGTGCCAAAAATTAAAATAGGTTTATCAATTTAATTGTGTTGGTAAAATTAAATGTCACAATTAACTGTCTTTCATTGGCACAATTAAATTGCACAATTAATTGTATTATGTTGGTATAATTAAATGACCCAATAAATTGTATTGCATTGACACAATTAAATGGCACAATTAATTGTATTGTGTTGGAAAAAAATAAATGGGACAATTAATAGTATTTTGTTGGCACAATTAAATGGGAGGATTCCAAGGGACTTCCCCATAATAAAGAGGGGCTTGGGTGGTCCCCACTACGAGAATTTAAAATAGAGGTTTTAAAAATAAAATAGAATTTGTTATTTATTTTATTTTTATTTCCACGAAAAAGAGGAAAACTAACTTTCACCCTCAACCTACTATGGTCGAGGTGAAGGTATTTTAAAGGGGGTCATATAGTTATACTAATTATATACAAGGTCAATAAACTATTGAAATGTTCACCATGTTTGAAATTTTGGTTCTATATGTTTGAATATAGTTCATGTTAGATACCACATAATTGTAATCAATATTAAATAAATTTGAATAGTACCATCCTTAACAACCCAATTAGATCTAAACCAAAAAAACATTGAGTACATGGGTGGATAATTCCATGTATTTTCCATAACAACTTTGGGTTCACAGTCAACTCTAAAAACTTACCTATTAGAGTAATCATAAGTAATAAATGGATTTGTCTCAATGGAAGTAGGTATATTTTCAATTCCATCATCACCATCATCAAAAAAATGTCTTGGAATTACTTCAACAATGGCACCATATTTAGCTCGAAGATTATATTTTAATTAAAAAACATTTTATTCATTGATGCCAATACATATGGTTCATTAGTATAAAGATGGTGAGTCCTGTCAATAACTTGAAATCCATAATCATTAATAAAGGTTTCATGCCTCTTCATTGAATCAAACCACTGGGATTTAATCTTCGTGACTTTTCCATGAGTTTAATAATCCAATATTATAATTTTCTTGAACAACTCTATAATAATATAAATTTTCAAAACATGGCCTAATATCTAATGCACTGGCATAATAGTGTGTTGTGGCACTTAGAATAACACCATCATGATGTGTTCTGATGATCATTTATCATTCAGTGATAAAACATTTGTACCCATTGATCACAATTGATTTACATTCATGAACCATAGTATTAAGACCAAAAGGCAAAGCTCTTATTTCCTCATAAAAAAAGATTTTAGGAAAACACGATACCTAAAATATATAAAAAAATTAAATTTAAATAAATATTGATTTTATATATTTATTATATCAATATTTCTAACTTCAATTTAAATCAAGTAGAAAACTATTTTCTATGAAAAGTCTCTCTCCTTTATGAATATAAAGAATGATGCTTTTTATTTATCATTTCATTATATTCCATGAAGATAAAAATAGAAATAGTTTAACAGATATGTCAAATTTTAGGAGATGAGATAATATATACATATTCTATTTACTTTCTTGATGTCGTCATTGAACAAATCATAGTTGAACAAACTTGGTCCTTGTTCCATCTCCTTCTCCTCAATGCATAATGTCATCAATGTATATGATCTGGTAATTCCTCATATTTGTGGAAGTGATGGAAAACATGGTTAAATTTTCTCATATTTTTATCTTCATTTCTCATTGGTATATTAATTCTCATGGAATAATTAAACCAATAAATTGAGTACAAATCCATACATTCTTGATCCAATTAACATTTCATGATTGATCCTTCGGAATGATTCTTGTTTCGGAAATAATATTTCAATATGTATATATTACATTATGTTTTATACATCCAATGGAAATCAATAGGTCCTCCAATAAGTATTTCAATTGGAATATGGACAGTCAGATGCAACATGTATGTAAAAAATGATAGAGGAAATATTTTAACTAAATCACACAAAATTAATAATGTCTCTGCCAACATTTTTGTAAGAAATACTTGGATAACTACTTTTCCCAAAGATATCTAAAAAACAGAAAATCTCAATAAATGAAACCCTTAAATTATTGGACAATAGAAGACTTGTTTCTATTGGAATCAACTCATGTAGTAATACGTGATAATCATGAGACTTGAAATAATTCATATTCAACTCTCATATATTGAACTGTATTGATATATTTATTGAATATCCATCAAGAACATTAATAGTCTCTAGCACTTCTAGAAATTGTATTCTTTTTTCTGCAGGTTTCATCACATAAGAATCACAAGGAACATTCCATTTATTTTCACTAATACACACTGGATGAAATTCTGGTCTAATGCCCCAATCCACCATGTCACACTAAGATCATAAATTGTATTTTTTCTTTTCCTTGACATTTAGATTAATCAAAAGAAACATGTCAAATATATTATTGTCAATGTACATTGCGTCAATGTAATGATGTAACAAATTGGTTTACCAATACAAAAACTCAAAGAGGATACTTCTCTTCTTCCAATTTTAACAACTATCATTGAAAACATTATTTGTCTCTATAAATAAAATTTTACTCTACTTGAATGAAGAACTGAAATATTTCAATCCATTTATCACATCAGTTCCAGACATAAGCTGAGGCAGATCATTAGTCTCCATGGTATTGTCAAATCATTGACGATTGCTTCTATATGGATGTTTTATTGTAAATAATCATAGATGTCCTATAAAACAAGAACTATAGAGATATTTCAGTCTTATATTTTGATTATTCTTTATTTAAATAAGACATGATTGTTTTTCCTTCATTACCCATCTAGACATCATTGCACAAGTAAGAAAATCATTGATCATCCACATAAGTGCAGCATGCATCTGATATATTTCATTTGAACATGAATTATATGTGCACACACCCACTTCCGAAAGTAGTTTTAAATATTTTATTAAAGGTTTCATGAATATATATATATATATATCATTTATAAAATTAGAAGGTCTATATATAAGTATACACATGAAATTGAATGATTTTTTTATACAAAACAATGGGGGAAGGTTATAAATGTGTATGAAAACCATACATGTTCTATGCGAAGTAAGAATCATCCCAAATGGATTAAAACCATCACATCAAATAATCAACCTCACATTACACATATCAGCAACAAACTCAGGATATAAAGCATATTTCCATGAAAATCCATCTACAGGGTGAACCAACTCTTCACTATTCTTCTTTATCTCATCATAATTCAATCTCATTTTTATTGATATTTCATTAGACATGAAAATATTATGGTGTCTAGGGATCAATATAAAGTTCCACATTACATTCTATGGCACACGACATGGTGTTCCATAACCATTTGGATTCCTTCGATATGTTCCACATTTGATACAATCATTTATTTCAATGGCATCCTCCCATAATAAGATGTGTTGGACTCCTCATGTTTTAATCAGGTTTTAAAGATAACAAATCATGTTCACCTTTTTTAATCTATCTCAAATCAGATAATGAGAGGGTTAGTTTTCCTATGATTTAAATAGACTCTCACAAGCCCCTAATTCCTATAATTCATGTTGGAATCCTGATTGAATATTGTAAACTATATTTAGTTTTTTTCTAAAATGTTTTATTATTTTAAATCTTATGTATAATTCATTTTATGAATGTTATTTACTAAAACAATTAATAGAAATTTGGTTATGTCTGAGTAAATGTACGTCTGCCACCAGTTCTGGTATTTCGCAAAGACCCAGACACTATGACCCTGACACCGTGACCCAGATACTATGACCCCGACACCATGACCCTGATACCATGACCGAAACACTATGATCCAGACAATATGATCCAGACACTGTGACCCAAACACAGTTACCTAGACAACGTGACCCACACACCATGACCCAAACTCCATTCATAGTTTTGACAAAGGAATAACATCGATCCTGATACATAATGATCCTAACACCACATATGTGCTACCTGTTCCTGATATCAATGAAACTGTGGCATCATGACTATCTCACCACTCAAAAGAAAAATAATAAGACATTTTTTTCTGTTGAATCTATTTCCAAGTGATATTATTTCAAGACAAACTGTTACACCATTCTTTAATCTGTTTTTTCATTTTCAATTTAATTTCTAACTCTCATATTTGAGTAATTTAAAAGCACTGACATAATTAATGTTTCTTTTTAGTGATGTCACGTGACTGTATGAGGTACGAGTCATAGAGTACAAGCATCGTGTAGGATCAAACATCTGCACCAATAATTAAAAAGAAGATTATCCTTGGTGATGAAATAATGATCGAGACAAGCAATAATTTTAAAAAATAAAATTGATGCGTGAAACACACAATAATTAAAGAACACAAAAATCACTCTCGACCCTTGAAGGCTAAACTACCCAAGATCAGTGCCTAAACCATATTAGCAGTACCATCTCAAAGAATAACATGATCTACATAGCTTACACCATAAAAAGGGAAACTATAGCACCATACTTACAATACTCAATTTTTCACTAGAGGACTCTACACATGCATCTGCTTCATCATACAAGTCTAGAACTCCATATAATAACAATTAAAGACCTTGTAAACAATTATCATCATATATTCTCTCTTGTGTTCTATTTTTAGATTTTGTGAAGTGTGTGTGTATCTGTATTAAAACCCACATTGTATCTTGTATTAAACTAAAGGATACAAGATATTATTTCACTCACATCTTCTTATATCATTTTAATCACACAGATATGTATGGAAAAGGTCCTTGTGTGAACTAGTAGTTTATTCCCACCAAGAATAGTGGAAGAGGTCCTGTGACTTGGACAGTCCTATGTACTATTTTCTACCTCGATCTAGGGTGTAGATAAATCTCTGATCTATATTGGATACTTTTTGGTAGGTGATCACTAAGTAGAGTGGATTAAGTCTCATCTTGAGATAGAATCACTTTTTTATCTATTTTGTCTTCGAATTTAGTTTTTCTCTACATTAATTTATATTTTAGAAAATTGAATTTTACGTTGATAGTTAGTCATTTATAGATGTTATAATTATTTTTATTAATTAAAATAGATTCAAAATTTGATTCAATATCTTAGTTTTATATTACTTAGATTTAATCCATATTTTGAGATGTTATTTGAAAAGTAAAACTATTATAACCTTATAACCTTGATAAATGGAATGTATTAATTTTTAGTGGGGAATCTTTTTAATTTATTTTTTACAGATATTTTTATAGATACTCAATTCACCCCCTCATGAGTAATATTCTCTGACTAAAATTTAGTATCAAAGGATTTTATTCTTATTAATACTCTTTTTTAAAATCATTTCAATTGTGATTTTAGTTGTACTTTAATTATTTTTGCATTTATTTTAGTTCTAAATTTCTAGCTCTTTAAAATTATTTCATTATTATGGATAATATTCTTAACGGTGTTGCAACAAATAGCCCTCCATTTTTAAGGGAACCAATTATCTACAATGTAATATTAAAATGAAAATTCATTTAAAAATATAGGTTTTGAAATTTGATCCTCAATTGTAGAAGAGTATAAGATTCGTGCTACTAACAGAACTACTTTGGATGACAAAAATAGGACTACTTATAATAATAATTAAAAATCCATGAATGCATTGTATTTCTATTCAAGAGATGAATAATTTAACATAATTTCTCTATGTAAAATAGCCCATGAAATTGGGGATACTTTTTTTGTTTCACATGAAGAAAACTCTATTGTTATGGAAAAGAGACGTAATACTTATACTATTAAGTATGATAGTTTTAAAATGAATCCTGATAATCATATTTATGATATGTATCTCAGGTTATAGAAAATAGTAAAAACATTGATCTCTCCCAAAAGAGAAGTTATAGCCAAAGAAAAAATTATGATGATTCCCAAATGTCTACCTGATAGATGTAGTCAAACTTATATCACCATTAGAGATTCATGTGACATCATCAAATTACATATCAAAGAAGTATTTAGGAAACTCATTTTGTATGAATAAGAGATGAAAGTCAACAAAGAAGAGGATGATGACCCCAGAAAAAAAATATGTCACATTCAGGTACACCACCTTTAAACACAATGAAAAGGATAGACAATAAGCCTCTTTAGAATGGTCCATTAGTGAACAATCATCACTTCATAGTGATGAGAAGACGGCTCGATTAGAGAGAGAGTTTATGAAATTTTAAAAAATGGAAAAAAAATAAAAAAGCCAAAGTACAATGAAATACATGATCAAAAGGGAAGCAGGAAGAAATATTGGAAAAGAAATGACAAGTCAAATGAAATAGTATGTTATGAATGCAAGCAAAATGGAAATTTAAAGGGAAATTGTCCTAAGATCAAGTATAAATTAAAATATTGATACAACGATAGAATGTTTAAAAAATCAATAAAATAAACCTAGAATTATTCTGATGATAGTTTTAGTGATATAGAGTCTTCACATTATTAATAGGATAACAAAGAAAATATGTGTTTCATGAAAAACATATTTGATGTAACCCTGGAATATCTTATATAAAATTCCTATTATTTTAAAGATGATAGTGATTCTAAAAATATCTCTAAATAAGAAATGTTTGAGTATTTTAATATGCTTAAAGAGACATGTAATGGACTAAAAGATATATACAAGTCCTTAAAGAAACATTATTCTCTTAACTCAACTGTTAAATCTGAACATGCTGTAGAAAGAGAAAAAAATGATCACATAATCAAAGAAAACAAAGAATTAGATCTATATAATGAGAAATTAAAAAAGGACATTGAAGGGTTTACTAATGATCAATATACCTTGGTACAAATTCTTGTAAAAAAATTTCCCCCAAATGGACTACTGGTATTGGCTATCAATGAACTGAAAGATATTTTGGAAAAACAAATTTTGTTTCAAAATCTAAAACATATGTGTTTATTCCTAGTTCAGAAAAATATTTTTCTCGTTCAAACTATGATACATTCTCTAATGTTTCTAGCTTTTTTGGACCAAATAAATTTTATTTCTCGAATAATTTACATAATTATTATATGAAACTTATGAGGAATATGTGGGTTAATAAAGAACTTGTTACTAATATTAATTGACCCAAACAAATATGGGTACCAAATTCTATCTTTATTTGACTATTTTATAGGAAAATTGTTTGAAGAGCTCTTGTAAAATGTTATGGTACTTGGGTAGTGTGTGTTCAAGACACATGACATGCTTCTATCCATGTTTTGATAACCTAATAAATATTGATGGTGGACATGTCACCTTTAGTGACAATACCAACGGAAAAAACATTGGCCTAGGACAAATCGGTAACTCTAACTCAGTTTTAATCTCTAAAGTACTTTTTTTTAATGGAATGAAATATAATATTTTAGTATCAACTATTTGATGATGTATTTCATGATAAATTTGAATATGATGCTTGATGTTTTTGTTGACTCTAAAAATTAATTTTTATTTTCTATATTAAAAAATGAAAATTTATATTCTGCTAACTTATATTCTTTAGTTTATCAAAATTCTTCATGTTTAAGTGTATTTCACAATGATTCTTAGATCTGGCATATAATAATAATACACTATAATATTAACTCCCATAGATAGATAACTAGACAAATTTTATTCAAAGATTTACCCAAACTAGGGTTTATAAATTATATAGTGTGTAATCCTTGTCAAAAGTGAAAGAAACACAAATTTCCCTTCAAAAAAAATAAAGAAGATTCAACTTCTAAACCTATTGAGTTGGTTCACATGGACTTGTTTGGACCATCTAGAGTTTTTAGTTTAAATGGGAAGAACTATGTTTATGTTCTTGTAGATTACTTTTCTAGTCAAACATGGTCAGTTTTCTTGGTACAAAAAAGTGATGCCACTCTCATTTCTCCAAATATTATAAAAGTGTCAACAACCATAGTGGGATTGAATTAAATATCTGAGAATTTACCATTTTTGTGAGTATGAATAGCATGATTTTGAATCCTTTTTCTCGCAAAACGTCTATAATCATAATTTCTCTACCCCTAGAACACCTCAAAAAATGGATTTATAGAAATAATAAATAAGACCTTGAAAAAAATAGATAATACCATGCATAGTGAATAGGACTTGCCTAATAATTTTTGGGCAAATGTTCTGAATAAAACATGCTGCATTATTAATAGAGTGTTGATTATAACTATTCTAAAAAGAACCTCATATGAGTAGAGGAACAATAGAAAACAAAAAAGTAATCTACTTCAAAGTATTTGGTTTCAAAGTATATATCCTTAATACCAAATACAATACTGAAAAATTTACATCCAAGAGTAATGAAGGAATCGTTCTAGGATATTAAATCTTTAGTAAATCCAATATAGTTCTAAACAAAAGAACTAAATGTGTGGAGGAATCATTCCATGTTATGTGTGATCGTAAAGATAAACAAGAACCTAAGACCTCTCTAGATATTCTTGAAGATGATAAATAAAATTTAGAAATCAATGCTAAATCCTCTAACTATCCAACAATAGAATCTGTAAAAACATCCAGTTTTGTAAATCCTCAAGATTCAATCAATAATGAACCCAACCCTCATGAAGAACCTAAAATCACTAGCCCCTCTATTTCTATAGCTGTTATAACCCTTAATAACCATATTTTAGATTATGTTGTAGGATATTTAGATAAATGTACACAAACTGGAGCTTTCCTAAGAAATCAGGTTGAACATCAAGTATTTTTGTCACAACTTTATCCTAAAAACATCAATGATTATATCAATGATGAATTTTGGGTGATGACTATATAAGAAGAATGTAATCAGTTTGAAAGGATCAAATTTTAGTAACCTTTTGATAGACCCAAATACACTTTTACAATATGAACTAAGTGGTTGTTAAGAAATAAATTAGATAAAGATTGTAACATAGTTAGAAATCAATGATAAATCCTCTAACTATCCAACAATAGAATCTGTAAAAACATCCAGTTTTTTAAATCCTCAAGATTCAATCAATAATGAACCCAACCCTCATGAAGAACCTAAAATCACTAGCCCCTATATTTCTATAGCTGTTATAACCCTTAATAACCATCTTTTAGATTATGTTGTAGGATATTTAGATAAATGTACACAAACTGGAGCTTCTCTAAGAAATAAGGTTGAACATCAAGCATTTTTATCACAACTTTATCCTAAAAACATCAATGATTCTATCAATGATGAATTTTGGGTGATGACTATATAAGAAGAATGTAATCAGTTTGAAAGGATCAAATTTTAGTAACCTTTTGATAGACACAAATACACTTTTACAATATGAACTAAGTGGTTGTTAAGAAATAAATTAGATAAAGATTGTAACATAGTTAGAAACTATGATATATTTGTTCTATAAGACTGTAGTCAAGAAGAAGTGATTGACTATAAGGAGACATTTTTCACTAGCAGCTAGACATAAAGCCATCAGAATCCCAGACCATCTGAATTTAAAACTATATAAAATGGTTGTCAAGAGTGAATTCCAAAATTGGTATATGTATGAGAATGTTTTTGTGGAACAACCCCCTGGATTCACAAATCCTCACATTCCAAATCATGTCTTTAAATTATCAAAAGCATTTTATGGTTTAAAACACACTCCAATAGCTTGGAATGATATATTAGGTACTTTTCTTATTTCCAAATGTTTTATAAAGGGTATAGTTATCCTAATATTTTTATAAAATGAATTTACAATGATTTTTTTCTAGTTCAAATTTATGTAGATGATATTTTTTGGATCTTGAAAAACTTATTTATTTATTGAGTTTTCTAAAATTATGCAAAATGAATTTGAAATGAGTTTAATTGTTGAACCAAAAAAATTTATTTGATTTAAAATATCTTAAAATAAATATTGTATTGTTTTAAATAAAAAAAATATAATAAATCTGTTCAAAAAAATTTATCTTATACAACACTAAAAGTAGTGATTCTCCAATGAATACTTCTTGTATGATGGATCTTTATGAAGATAAAAAATTTGTTGATCAATCCACTTATAGAGGGATGATTGGAATCTTACACTACCTAACTACTAGACGACATTGTATTATGTTTATTCTATGTATGTGTGCTCATTTCCAAGAAAATACTTAATAATATCATTTAAATTCTGTTAAAATGATTTTTAAATACCTCAAAAATACACCCAATCTAGAAATTTTCAATACTAGAGGACAATCATTTGAGTTAGTTAGAAATTCTGATGCTGATTTTGGTGGTTGTAAGTTAAATAGAAAAAGAAACTCTAGAATATGTCACATTTTAGGCAAGTATCTAGTATCATGGTGTAGTAAGAAACAAAACACTATTGTATTTTCTACTGACAAAGTAGAATATATAGTTGTCGACAGTAGTTTTGAACAAATTTTGTGGATGAAACACAAATTAATAGACTATGGATATCAATTCAAACATTTTCCAATAAATTTTGATAATACAAGTGCTATTAACATTTCAAATAATCTTATTTCACACTCCAAGACAAAAAATATTGAAGTAAGGCATCAGTTTTTGAGAGACCATTATCAAAAAGGTGATATCAATTTGGAATTCATAGGAACTAAATGTCATCTTGTTGATATTTTCACTAAACCATTAAATTCATAAAGGATAAATTACATTATAAATGAATTAGGTGTGATAAATATCATGTATAAAGTGTACAGTTTCAAAACATAATATTTCATAGCTTACTGTTTCACAGTTTACGGTTTCATGATTTTTAGTTTCACAAGTCACTGTCATAGAATTAATGTCTCACTCTCATGGTTTCAAATGTTACTGTATTGAAGTTACTATTTCATGTTTACTATCTCACAGTTACTGTCTCTTGGTTACTATCTTGCACTTACAATCTCAAATGATATGGTCTCACCATTTGGTGTCACACTATAAGGATAACACCATGACAATCTGTTCCAGTCTCGCTGTGACAATCTATTCTGGTCTCACTTTGACAATCAATTCCAGTATCATAGTAATGACTCTGTTTTAATTTTGTGAGTTTTTTGTAACCCAAATCATTATGTTGATTTTTTTATCCCCCGATTTTGAATTTGCAATGCTTGAAATCCCTAAATGATAAAAACCCAATATATTTCACTATTTTCATTACTCGAGCTCTCTTCTCTCAAAACCAAAACCCCTCTCTTTTAAACCAAATTTTCCCTTACATACCTGCATCTATCTCAAACCAAAATTGAATGAATAGAATGAAGTTACCATATTCAAAAACTCTTGTGAAGTTAAAATCATAGAAGAATGTGAAAAGTTCACTGAATGTAACACCCAAAACTATTGAATCTAAATATTGTTGAGTGAATAGTAGCACCAGAAAATGAAATCTTTCTTAAGTGTTTGCTAACAAGAAATTCATTAGTTTTGAAAGTACATAAAGATTAGGGATGGAAGAATTGGTTCACAAAATAGAAAAGGATTATTAATCAAAAATATATTTCTCAGTTTTATCAGTATATCAAGTTTTCTTTCGATACTGAAGATGGTTTAGTTGTAAGAAGATGGATTAATTTTCAAAGGTACAACTTTTCCTCGAAGTAATTAGATAGATGAATATTGATACCACATGATGGAATATTTGAGGACTAACAGAAATTTCTTCCTCCTCCTTGTGATTTTTTTGTCTTAGCGGAAGCACGAGGAAATTTTGCTGGAAATAATAAGAAAATAAGGGAAATTTTCTAATGATTTATATGGTGAAATAAGTTTTTTTATGTTTATCTATAATATATTTAGTCTGAGGAAAGTTGATTTTTCAAATCTCAAGAATCAAGATGTATTTTTTATACATATTAAAAAAATGTGAACATGATTAATCGGTGTAAGTATATTATACTTAAAATGGGTGAATTGATTAAGAAAACCTCAAAGTATAAATATTTGTTCTATTCAAGGTTAATCTTTACAATGTTTTTTTCAAAAGGGGTTGTTGGACCAAATTAATAATTCATAAAAGATTATGAGTTCTGTATCTCAATGAATACAGTCAGAAGGGTGAAAATAAGTAGGAATCCTTGGAAAAAGTCTGGGGTAGAGGAAAATAAAAGGTTATGAAAAATATAATTTGGTTTAGAATCCCTCAAGAACAAAGAACATATCTAATCTTGGTTTGATACCAGATGAAGTGGTTTATAATTCTAATGAAGAATAAGAATAGGAATTTTTTGCAACTATGGAAGGAAGTGTCTAGGACAAAGAATATAGTGGTCTAACTTCTCCACAAAATGTAGTGGAGAAGGATGTACCTATTACTAAAAAAAGATATTATTTAGAAGATTAACTTGCTTCTGGAAAAGAATCTACGACTAGTGAAAAAGGAAATGATGTTCATGAGGAATATCTAGATGATGAAATTGCAATTGAGGAAGCGGATACTTTTCTGAAACATCTAAAAATAGATCCTGAATTTATCCCATATTTTAAGAAAAGAATGGAACTAGCCTTTCATCTAGATATAAAAGAAATGTGTGAGGCTATTAGAGATGATGATTTAGACAGTTCAAGGGATTGAATATCTTAGTCTAGTAAGAGATTCACCTATTAAGGTGGAAAAACACCCCATTCTAGAAAGTGTAGATATTCCCAGTCCAATTGATCAAAGCACCGTGGATACCTGGAATAATTTTCCTAGTGACTTTGATGTGGAAAATACCCAAGTGGCCACGATTAATGTCATAGAAGTTTCCATTATGTTTCATTTAAAACTAGTTTATTCTCTTGAAGTAATTTATTTTAAGGAGCCTGAACCTATCTCAAATACTATTCCATAACCCTCACAAGAACCCTCTTCTTATGTGAGTCACAGTGATCACCATGCTTTTGGAGATACTCTATTAACTGTCTATGAAAATTTCATGAACTCCCATCATGCTCCTGTGACAAATCATAGTGAAGGAGATGCTTCATTACTATTAAAGAAAACAATATGGAAAAATTCATCCAAAATTATACATGAAATACATGAAGTTAAAATTGAGAACAAGAATTTTAGTGATTAGGTGAAGTCCCTTAGAGGTTTAGTTGAAGATATGAAAAATGTGTTCCAACCAGGAAAAGATCCTATTTCTCATCCTATTGAGGATGATAGTGATCATATTCCATAGAAAGGTGCATCTGTGATTCAAGAAAACTTGCATTAAATTTATAAAAAAGTGTCTAAGAGACGCATCAAGATATTAAATGAGATGAATGATCCTATTGTATGACTTAACATCTAACTTATGAGTACAAGGGATGATTACAAAAAGATCAAAATTATCTCAAGTCTCTCACTTCTGCTGTAATAGCTTTAAATGCCTCTGGATAGTCATATCAACTTATAGAGAGTGATTTTCTCAGAACTATTGTTAATGAGGATCTTCAATCAGTGTTATGTGGTTTTTACACGGAAATAATATTTACTATTGTCAAGAACATTCAAATAATACTTGACTTAGTGAGGATTCATTCAGATAATTCTAATGATGCTCTGAAGAAATTACTAAGAAAGTGGATTTCTAAATTAATAGGATTTTCACTAGGCATGATATGACCAATCCTTTAATATATCTTTTATAGAATTTTAAAATTCCTCCTATCGCTCAAGCACTCAAGACTCATGTGGAAAAGCATAATGATTTCACTTATATATTGGACAAGTTAATGGAGAACAATAATGATTTCGAAAAGGAATTGAAGTATGGTGGTGAGATCATTACTAATTTCATTCAATTTTTGAGTCCTTATCTTCTTGTGAAATGAACTGCCACTGTGGCTCCTTCTACTGCACTTTTTTATCCTGGTTTAAATCATTCCTCATCCACTACTTTTTCTTCTACCTCCAAGTCTATTTTTCAGACACTAATATAGATCTGACATGTTATCCATGACCAATCCTTGTCTTGGTCTTCAACTAAACCCACCCTAGAACCTTATGTTTTGGATGGGAGCCCTCTTCTTTATCTTACATTTAGATCTATCCCATCTTCAACATCTATTATGGCTCATGAGGATCCTTCTGATGCTGCTGCCAAGGGAAAAGATATGGTTTCTAGTGATGAGAAGAAATGAAAAGTGTCTTTTTGATAGGGATGTTTTATAATTTTCACTAATTATTGTAATGAAACATATCTTCCCATATAATGCAATGTGAACGTTTTTGTCTATTCCCTTATTTACCTTCATTCAATGTCTGTTTTTCTTTTTCCAATATTCTTTTTGATAATCCCAAAAGGGGGAGAATGAATTCTAAGAAGAGACACATAACTTCTATGATTTGGGATCACAAAAATGGGGGAGATTGTTGGACTCCTCATTTTTAATCATGTTTTAATGATCATAAATCTTGTTCACTTTTTTTAATCTTTACAAAATCTAGTGTACAGATAGTTGTTTTCCCTATGATTTATATAGACTTTCTTAGGCTAATAATTCCTAAAAATCATGTTTGAATCATGAATAAATATTTTAAACTATATTTAATTTTGTAATATAATGTTTTATTATACTAATTATTAAGTATAATTAATTCTTTAAATGTAATTTCCTAAGAGAACTTTACAGATATTTGGATAGGTCTGAGAAAATGTAAGTCTGCCACTAGTTCTAGTTTTTGGAAAAGGCCAAGACACAGTAACCCTGAAACCTTTACCCCGACACCATGACATAGAAATCATAACCCTAACACCATGACCCAGACACAACAACCCAAACACCAGTCAATGTTTTGACAAAGGACTAGACACTGGTCATGAGATTCTGTGATCCTGACACTGCATCTATGCTACCGGTTCCTAATCTCAATGCAACTATGGCATCATGAATGTATCACCACACAAAGGTAAATAAAAAAACACTGTTTCTTGGTGACATTGTTTCCATGTGAGACCATTTCAAGACAAATTATGAAACCATTCTTTATTCTTTTTTTCATTTTCAATTTAATTTCAAAGGGGCATATTTGTGTCAATTAAAGGCACTAACAGAATTAATATTTCATTATAGACACTTCACCTGACAATATGAGGTATGACGTACAAAATACATGAATTTTGTCTCCTAAAACATGTGCACCCTAAATTAAAATGATGATAATCCTTGATACTAGTATAATGGCATAGACAAGCGAGTGTTTTAAAAAAGTAAAATTATACTGAAAAAAACAACTAACAAACACACGAAACACTCTCGACCCCTAAAGGCTAAACTCCCATAGATTCTAGCCTAAAACATCTTCATTGTACCAACTCAAATAATAACATGAGATACAAAGAATACAAAATCAAACTATAAACAAGATCAACAGATTTGAGATACTCTATTTTCTACAACATGACTCGACACCTGAATCTGCTTCACCCTACAAGCCCAGAGCTTCATATAATAACACTGAGATCACTTCTAACCCTTTATCATATATTTTCTATATTGTATGTTATTATTATATTTTGTGCATTATGTGTGTGTCTGTATTAAAACACACATTGTCTAATTTATTAAACTAAAGGATAAAATATCTCCTTTCTCTCATATCTTCTTACATCTTTTTACTCCCACGGATATGTGTGTAATAGGAACTTATGTGAACTGATATTTTATATCCACAAAGACCAGAAGAAGAGGTCTTCTGACCTAGATAGTTTTGTATACTATTTTTTACCTCGACCCAGGGTGAGGATCAATCTTCAATATATATACACTGATTGGTGGTAGGTGATCACCATGTGGAGTGTTTTAAGTATCGACTTGAGACTGAACCACTTTTTTATCCTCTCTGTATTTTGATATATATTTTCCATGATTTACTTAATATTTTAGAAAATAAAATTTTACTTTGATAGTTCTTCTTGTATATAATTTATATCTAGTTTTTATTATTATAATAGCTTCTAATGTTGTATAAATATCTCACGTTGATATTATTGGGAATTAATCAATCCTATGAAAAGATATTTTAACGATCAAACTATTACAAAGTTATTACCTTGATTAACTGGAATGTATTAATTTTTATTTGTTAATCTTTTTAGGTGAATGTTTTACAGAAATTTTTATATATACTTAATTCACCACCTTCTTTAGTAAACCACTCTGACCAAAAAGCTGCAATATTTTGGGGAAGCATGAATTATTTTTTTGAAAATCTATGTTCTTCAACTAATTTCCAATCCATATTTTGGTTTGAGGGAATACATGCATCATCTGGAAGTAATTCCTTCAAGAATGTAAGAATGTAATTAATATAAATATTAGAAATCCCATACATGATTTTCACATGAAACAATCAAATTAAAAATTTGATCTTTTTCATTTTACCACATTACCAATATACTTGAGTGCTCGCATCATCAGTCAAAATTTTCACTCTATCAAATTCATTATATTCATTGGACACATAATGTGTTCCCATATCGAAGTATAATTTGATCAATATCCTTTCCTTCTCATGATGACGATTAAACAAAAAACAATCATATATCAAATTCTCCAATCCAGTCCTTTAATTTGGATCTTTAATATATTGATTTTCTATTTTCCCCCATTGTGATAACACAAATAATAGTTTGTTTGAAAACAATATTTTGTTATATGGGAGATAACTTCTTCACGGCTCAACTAAGGTCTTTCAACACAATTTTAACCAGGGAAGTGTATGTAAAAACTATCTGATGCATTTTCAAATGATAAATCTAAGAATCTCTGCAAATTGTTTTGAAAATTGCTGGAGATATGATAACATTCATACATCCAAATTATATCCATTCTGTAAAAAAATTAATCAGTCATTTCATGAAAGAAATTCAATAAGATTGACGTTAAATCCAAAATAATTTTCTATAAATGATAAATGATCACTTTATATCGAACCATAGTCGATACAGTATATAGATACATGTTGAAACATATAATTATAAATTATAGTATTGAATCAACATCGATTTAAGAATGTTTAAGAGAAAACAAAATGACACACAATAGAATTAAGAAAAAGTATTTTTAGTTCCAATATAGAACATATTTTTCTCCAAATTAAAGTGACACACTATTAAGAACATTTATTTAAAGAAAATAAACCATATCGTGGATCAGGTTTTATATTCAATATCTATACACTGGGAAGTTTCGGATACGTCCAGACTCTATTATAGTTATTCTTGTAAAATATATATAAAAAATAAGGAACAAGGAGTATTATAGAAAACCCTTTTAAATAATAATAGAAGTGATAATTAAATATACATTAAACACAGCCACAACTCAAATGAAAAAATGAAACATAGAGGGTGAACAGTATATTGAATTTTTAATGAAACTCAGTATTAGATCAACTTTGGTTGATGAAAAATCATTAAATATATACCTCATATAAGATTACCTAATCCGATGAATCTTTCTCTTAGGTGTGGTAGTAAATCTATGAAAACATATTGTTTGGTGGAGAATTTTGTAACATAGTACCCTCATATGTTCCATACACCCATTTCATTTGAGGCATTATCAAATTTATACTCAACTACTAAAAAATTATCTACTGAGGAACAATCATAATTAATTAATCATATTGAAAAAAAATTAAAGTATTAATTGGTAAGATATTCAATAAATTTTAATATATTTATGAATCATATTGATAATATTTTGGTGTAGCATGCAATATAAGCCACAAATGAATTTGAATTTATTCAAATATAATAATAATTTATTACAATTCAAGGTATTGCAAACCTAATGAGTCTACACTCCCATATCACATGATCACACCACCAATCTCATTCTCTAATGAGTCACATTCTATAAAACATATGCTCATTCAACTAAAAAGTGACTATAATTCCCATCCATGTTAAGTTTATCTATAAAAATCCACTATTGGAGCCTCCTTCCCCTTGATAATAAGGAATCACCCTCAAGTTATTGGATTACTAAATAATCACTAGTCACATAGGGATTACTAAAAAACCAAATTGGACATACACATTCTCTATTCATCCATGATCCAATCATGTCTGATCAAAATCTATTGTCTCATCAAAAATCACACCCAAAACCAATAGGTCTACATATATAATAAATCATTCCCACTTCATAAAATCATGATTTATTAATCTCATAAATTAATTTAAATTAAAAGGGTATAAATAATCCATCATTTAATCACTTTTTCCACAATAAGGGTATCAAAATAATCAAGGAGTATCATTAAAATCTTGAACCATCTTTTTATGATTACCTTTATTACATTAAATAATTACAACTCCATAAAATTATGAAATTAACCCCCTATAGTTAAAATACATCCATTTCACCAATGTGATTTATTTAGATCATTTGAGAACATCCCAAAATAGGATCCACATGTTCTTTACTCGAAAAACACTATAGTTGGGGTGCGTATAATTCTACTAACAAGTTAAAAATTAAAACCATAAAAAACTCATTATAGAAACTTTATACAACTAAACCCTACATCATTATAAAATTCAATCACACATAATAATATTAATGTCCTGTGAAACCTAGATTCTACATATAATGAATGTAAACAATCTTTTTTATGTATGGTCCAAGTGTGAAAACCAAAAATCACAATATCAAATGAGCACATCATACTTGAGTAAATATCTCAATTTTAACATTGATAATCAAGACAAAAAATTTCAAAACCCTACTGACCTATAATTACCACTATAGATGGGTTCTTGACTCACCGGTTTTATGATTATAAAAAGTCCAACACATTCTTATCACAATAAAATTATCAACAAATAGTAAGAAAAATTAAACCCTCTAATAATGTTTTCTAATGCCCAAAATAAAATAAAAATGATAGAATACAAGCAGGTGCACAACAACACCTCAGGTGCACCTCAACAGACCTCAAATACTATCAAATAAAAGTGAATAATTATGTGCACATGACCATGATATTTTCTTTTATGAGATATATATCAATGATTAAATAATGTGTATGTATGGATATATATGGTGGGTTCAATGATGGTTCTACTCCTTTATTACAAGTGGCTTCCTAAGATAGAAAATAATATAAATTCTTTAATAATGATTTATAGCTACCTAATAAATTTGTGACATGAATTCTTAACACTCATTTTTAATTTCAAAAAATACAACCTTACAAGTGTATGACTGAACTGCTTGATTGAGTATGACTAAATGATCATGTGATAAGGTAATTTTTGGTTCTATTACCATTCACACAAGAAATTGAACCCAAACCTACTATAGTGGTTTAGGTGGAAGCATAACTTAACTGAATGACTTATAGTGAATGTATCATTATTTTAAATTTAGAGTGTGATATTTCAAAGACAACATATAGGGGTACATTTATAATTCACGAGTATCTTAGTGTTCCTCTTAGGATGAAAAATTATATAACTGTATTTAGGTATAACTAAGGAAATCATGTCAATAAACATTAAATTTAAAATAAACCAACATTAAAATAACTCAATATCATATTGACCTCTTCGATATCAGAACCACAACAAAACCTAAACCGAAACCACAACCTAAAAAATCGCAAAAAGCACATCCAAAACCACCACAAAACAACAAAACCACGAAAAAAATTATTACACACAACAAAAATAATAAAAAAAAATATTCTATAAAGATAAATCACAACAAAACCACAAACTAAAAATATATATTCTTGTGTTCATAAGGAATAATAATACATAGAACATTATAGTGAAATTGAATGTAAAACTCTAAAATAAATGAAGGCAAACGTACTGATTTAAAGTGTAAGAACAAAAAATACATTAATAAAATTGATATATTCAATTGGAATGTATATTTATCACCCTATAGAGATGGATTCAATTGATTAGGGAAATTATTTTGAGATGGGATGGGTTTTTAGGGTTTTTTTACCAAAAACTATATTTGGGGATTTTCTATCTGAATGGATAACAAAAACTATTGGAAAACCCCTCCTCAGACTACTCTTTACCAACATTTTTATGAAATAATTATAAAACCCAATGGTGGGTAGGCTTATACCAATAGTTATAGAGAACCATTTCTATAGTATACTTTTACCAATGTTTTTTTGAAACTTTTCAGAGAAATGCGTTGGAATATGTGGGATTTCCACCAGTGTATTTCTTATTTTTGGAAAAATAAATGATGCATGAATATTGATTTATAGGTTAGTAGTCAATATTAATAGAATATAAATGCTTATCTGATTCCCTCAATGGTACATGGATATACATGGTGGTATAACTATGAGATAAAACGAAACTATTTCATAGGTTGTCATGTATTTCCCTAGAATTTTCTCTAGTCTAGAAACAGAATTCATCTAATTCAATTCTTTGAAAATGATTTTTAGATGAAAGTAAAAATTTTAGGATATGGTGTAGGTGGAGGATATAAGAAGGAGGTGAATACCCCTTAACTATTGGTGGATAGGGTGAATCAGGAGCATTTGGGGCATCATGGATCATTTTATGGGAATGTATAAGTGGTTAATAAAGCTCTTGAGGATGATGGAGAGGGACGTTTAATAATTTCAGGTATGATTCTTATTTTTTATACACTATATATTTCATTTTTTGATATTGGTTTTTCTCATTCATTCATATAATATTTAATGGGGTCTACTATGGTATCCCAAGTGCGAAACACTTCTATTTATATAGTAGTTTCCTATAATTAATCAATTGTTGTCATATTTTATGCCCAAACTAGAAGTCATCCAACTGGTCTATAATATCCACATTGTAATGACACATTCCATCATACCATATTTCTTTGCATGATTGTAGTTCCATTGGTGTCATGTGAACCCTCTAGAGAAATATAAATATAGAACTCATGCTTAGTACCAAGGTTCCAATGACCAGCAAAGAAGTGATGTTGATGAATAAGTAATCATGTATTAACTCCAAAACTTGTGGAATGAATCCCACTCATTTGTAATACCTTAAAATGAATAATAACATATATACTGAACATATATGGTGTAGAGAATAATATTACCACACTGGGGGAGAAACAAGTATCATGTAGTCCCAAAGAACCCACATAATGGGTAAACAGCTAAATGGAATAATTAACATGTTATTTCACAACCGAGCATTTAAAAACAATGTTCCAAATAGATATATAAAGATAAAAGGTTGTTCAAAATCCCAATTTCTTTTAATTTTTATAAAATATGACATCAAAAATTCTTTACAAAATGATATAAATCTGACATAAAATTTAAAACATTTTAATGCCACCACAAAAAATATGAATCTTCATCTTTATAATCATTAAATCATTCTAATGAATTAATTTTCCATAAAAACAATTTTCTAATATCAATTAATTCATTATCTCAAGGGGAAAATGATACACTCATTACAATATAACGTTTCTAATTCATTGGATTTTTTTAAAACATGTCAATTTCAACTCATCACATTAAAACAATTTCCTATTTAAAACATAGTTTTCACGCCATGAAAAATGAAATCAGATCCTGATCCATCGCAGAACATTAAATCCATTTCATATTATTTTAAATAATTAAATATATCCATACATTCAAAAAAAATAAATTTATAATGAAATCACAAAAATTAAACTGAAAATAAAATAATTTCACTGAAACACACCTCGTAAAGAGGTGTAAATTGACATAAAACCTTTCAAAACATTTCACCTTCATGGATGAGAACCAAAAAGGGAAATTGAATTAAGTTTCCATAAAAATAGAATGAAAAAATACAAAATAAATGGAGTAATAAAATACAACTCACTTTCCACATTCCAATTTGAAGTGTAAGAGTTCTATTTTTTAAGAGAAAATATAGACATATATGATTCTAGAAGAAGGATGCTCATAGTTAGGTAATAAAGGTGATAGAGGCTCACGGCTAGGGAATAATACGGGCAGATATAGCTTCTAGAAGTAGGAGGGTCACACTGGGTATTTGGGGGGTTTCTATACAAATTATTTTTAAAAATTATGGGATAGATGAGATATACAAATAGTTTTTTAAAATTGTTTGTATACCCTTCAACAATCCAAAAGGTTTCGTAAAACCATTGTGAAAAACTAATCTTAACACTGATATACCAAAGATTTAATAGAACCATTGGTAAAATCATGTATTAACATATCTATACCAATGGTTTTATTTAACCCTTTGTATATGGAACCTAACCCAATGGTTTTTCAAAACCATTGGGATATTATTATTTTTGGTATAACCCTGGTTTTTAGTAGTCGAAATAATACCATTTAAAAAGATAGTGTCATTACATTCTCACACCCACTTAGAAATTTCATCAAGAAATTTCAACTCATATTCTTATTAGATAATGAATGAGGGTAATTATATTTTATTATTTCTTCTGGTTCACATTCCCCCTATTCGTATTTATTTATTCTTCATAGAACATTGACATGGAGAGTTATATTGTTTCATAGGACTTTGTCTCCTCATACGAGTGATCATTCTCCAATTTTACCCCCTCAAATTTTAGTACATGTGAGTTATTAAGTTTTTACTTCCTCAGGATTGATACATGGAACACATAATTGATGTGGTCCATGTTTAGTTGGAGTGATGGTCGAAGTCCGCTTCTCCAAAGAAATCAAGTATCTCAAAGTGTAAAATTTTCCTAGTGATAATAATCCTTTTCATTCTAAACTATATGACTCTTCTACATATTGATATTCAAAGAAGATAGTTTTTCAATCATCAAACCCATTAATCCTTCAATGGTTTTCAGCATAGATCTTATTCTGACACTAATAAGCTTCTATAAGTTTTTTTTGAATGGAATGAACCTTCCCTATAAACTCTTAAAAAAGATCAAATCCAATAACCTTTTCCCCAAACATTAACCCAAATAGTTTTATTTTTACATTGATTTCCATTTCTAGATTCATATAGTGAAATTTTATAACACGATTGGAAGTTGTTTTAGTATGATAACTCAACTAATGATGGATTTTAATACTATTCCTTTTTACATTCCATTGAGTAGGCTCTCAGTATTTCCTCAAGTATATGAATTTTATTTTGGATTAGCCATCATTTTGGGAGTGATAGTCTATACTAAATTTCAATTTAGCACTCAAAATCATGTTCAATAAATCTCTATAATTTAGATGTAAACCTTGTATAATGATCAAAGATTATATAAATTGGTACCAAATATAGACTCACCAGTTCCTTTACATATATCATGTAATTTGTTTCATGTGATAAATCTTCTTGAATTGCCATTAAGTGGGTAATTTGGATGAGTTGATCCACCAAAACCCACATCTCATTACATCCTTTAGATTTATTTGATAGACTAGTGAAAATTTCCATGGTAATGTTCCCCCATTTCCACATGTGTATAAGAAAGGATTGAATCATCGTTGTGGAATTTTGTTTCTTTTCAATATGTTCCTGACATACCAAGCACCTTGATATATAATCATCAATCTCCTTCTTCATGTTGTCCCCCCAAAATTTATCTCAAGGGTCACAGTAAATCTTGGTACATCCAAGATGGATAGATAAATATGACATTTGAACATTATCCAATGTCTATTTTATCATTCGTTATGAAGGTACAAAAATTCTATCTCTAATATAAATCAAACCATATTTCTCAATACAAAACTCGTGAAGCATCCCTTCCTACTTCATTAATAATTTGTTTGAAGCTCTAGGTAACTTCTTTCTGCCTTCTTAATCTTCTCATTGAAGGATGGTTAGTAAATCATTTGTGAAAGGTGTGATGTATTTCTAAATATTATGATTTTCCAATACATCCTTTATACAGTCATGATGATATGTTCTTTATCAATTTTCATCATTGATAGAGTATTATATTACTTTATTCTAGGAGCTTCATCTACCTTTTCACCTTCCTCGTATGGTAGTGAACTGAAAAATTGTAGCCCATGATTAGAGCTATCAATATAATATGATTCATGTGGATCTCTTTCTATGTGAATATATTTTTTAGACTCTTGTGGTCATTATATATGTTACACTTCTCGCCATTGAGGTAGTGTAGTACAATATTCAAGGAAAAGATCATAGCTACTAAATCCAGATCATGTGATGGGTATTTCAGATCTTGAATCTTAATTTTTTATGTGGCATAGGCTATCACTTTGTTATTATACATTAGTATACAACCTAATAATTTCTTTGAAGAATCATTTTATATCACAAAAACTTCTCCACTAGATGGATGCGTGATTACAAGAATAGTGATTAGCCTCTTCTTGAGATCCTAAAATATTTCATCACATTCTTCTATATAGACACACTTTACCCCATTCCATGTAATAATTTTTTAGTAGGCTATAAATTTTTTTGAAATTTCTCAAAAAACATTCGTAGTACCCATCTAATCCATAAAGACTATAAATTCTTGTGACACAAGTGGGTATGTGAAATTTTTTAAATTTTCTTTTTCTTTGAATTGTCTATATAAATTCCCTCAATTTTGATCACATTCCCAAAGAATTTAATTTTTTTCATCCAAAAGTAACTCTTGTTTAACATAGTGTACATTTTATCCTTTATTAATATCATGAACACTATTCTCATATTCCCTTCATGTTCTTCATTTCTCTTGTATTAAATAATAATATCATAAAAAAAATACTACAACAAAATTATTGAGGTAATATCTGAAGACTCTATTGATTATATCCATGATGATTAAAGGAGAGTTAGTAAGTATGAAGGTTATTAATATGAACTCATAGTGTCCACACGTTGTATAAAAAGCAGTATTCTAAGTGTCTTCCTTCATCACTATTAGTTGATGATATCTTGAATAAATATAAAACTATGAGAAGTACTGAGCTTCTCATTATTGAATGAAAAATTGTTCATTCCTTAGAAGGGGTACTTTTTCTTTTTGTGATCTTCTTGAGCACCCAGTATTCAATACAGAGTTTCATTGATCCATCATTTTTCATTGAACATTACACTAGTGCACCGAAAGGCAATATTCTAGGGTGTATAAAACCATTGTCCAAATTATCTTATATTTACTTATTTAACTCTTCCAGTCCAAATTGGCTCATCCTATAAGGGAATATATAGATATGATTGGATCTATCTATAATATATATTAATCAGTCTAATGCAGGAATAGGTTGAATTATTGATAACTCTTTGAGAAAAACATTAGTGTATTACCTCTAAATGGTAAATTTCTTCAGGATGATAATTTCCTTTGAATAAACCATATGGTAGATATAATATTCTTCCTAGGGTATCGACACCCAGACCATTGATGGAAATTGAAAATGATATTCACGATATTTATTTCATATATACAGGATAATGGGATGGTTCGGAATATGAGAAGTTGTGTCCTTTTCATGATAGTTAATGTTTTCTCTATATAAATATATTCAATTCATTCCTGTAAAAGCATTGAATTCTAAAAAGGGAAGGATTATGAGATTCACTAAAAGAATATTACCATATATTCCAATAGAATAAATGTCTTTGGGTTCCAAAGATCACATCACTTGGTGTTTTTATAGATATATATTCTTCAAGTTATCAGGTCTTCCATTCAACAGTTCTAGAAAATATATAGGATGTAAAAAAATTAGACTACTAGAATCAAATCAAACTTTTTTATATTATTAGATGAATAAGAAGTGTACCTTTTATGAATTAATTTTTATACTCCACTTCAATAAGAGTGATGGAATAATATTTTACATAATAATTTGCTTTTGGTGGATGTTAATTCTAATTACCCTCAATGTCATGTGCTTGAGTGAATTGTCTTTCATAATTCCTTTGCTCCCTACAGATGAATAAGTAAACCATAGGTGGTAAATTAGGATCTTCCATCAATTCCTACATCTTATTGGCTAACAACTTCATCAATATTCAACATTTATGAGAATGGTGGACTTATATCCCACGCTTGATGATTTTACCTATCCCTTTGAGGCAGGTCTCAATAGGCTTCTTCTCACATGTATGACACATGGATGGTGGGATCCAATTTTATCCCTTGTCATTTGACCCCCCAGAATGAAAAAAAATATATTCTTATATCATTAACCGTGGGGCAATTATCCAATCTCAATAAATATTTTTAGATCACATTGAACTAATTCTTCTCAATCCCAATGTCTTGGATAGTTAGATCCTTTAAAAGGCATGGTATTAAACCACTAAGGAATCTATCTATTTTTATATCATTTTTTATAATACAAAATATATGGAATATCTTATCATCCTTTTGATTTTTTCCATGTATTTCATGACTGATTCACCATTCATTTGATTAAGATCTAGAAATACTCTCTCTATCATTGTTCAATGATTTATAAGGAAAAACATATTAAGAAATATTTACTTATTTTATTACCACTCCATATCTTCTATTTCATCCTTAAACCTTCAGTTCATTATCAAAACCCACCAATGATTATATTCTCTATGCAAAAGGTATATTTCCAAAGTCATCTTATAATTCTTAGAATATCGGTGAACAAAAAATAAATCTTCCATTGTGGTAACACACTATTAAACCAAAAGTGATCAAAAGATACACTGAACTATGGTGGTAATTTCAGCATAAAGGACTAAATGGCTAGTTTCTACATCTATGAATAAGGTGTACATTCCATACAGTTTAGGTTGCTATTTATTTCCTGATAAAACTTAGTGAGAATCTACATGTTGTTTTTAACTCCAACCCCCATGGAAATGGTGATTTTGTTCAGAAAATAATTGTATTGTCCCTTAAAAACGTTTTTAGCCTGGTTTCTTCTAGTTCCCTCAATTACTAAAGTAGAAAAGGACTAAATAACATACAAGCCAAAAAAATGTCGAATAAACAATTTATTCTTCTGTTGAAAGTTTCTATAAATACATATCTTATGGTATACCTATGTTTAATCTTTTTGAAAAAACATTTCTTGATATTACCTATACATATACTTATATTAATTGTTTTTACTAACTCTTTCTAGTCATAATTCTCAAATTAAATAAAACCCCATATGATAACATAGATTGAAACTAGACCTTTTATTGCAAGACCATTACATCACTTTTCAGATAAATAATATAATAGTGCGGAAATCTAGGATCCAAAGGTTTAGTGTCTTCTTAAAATTAGGATCATACATAAATGGTCCATAATAAAAATAAATTTAATTTAAATTATTCTCCTTTATCAATCTAAATATTTCACGATCCCTATTGTATATTTAGTCACCTAAGGATATGCATCAATGAAAGATGTGATCTAAAAAGCTCAGTATGGGATGGAATAAAGGAAATGAATAAATAATACATGGGTGAGAATAATCAACGTCATAATATCATAAGCATGTGACCATTATCAATATAAAGAGGTAATAATTTTATAAATACATAGAATTTGTCACGTTCATAAAAATAAAACATCGTTTCTTAGTGGCTAAATACCACACATAGTTATGAACAAAGCTGGAATTAGGTTCACACAAAACATATGTTCTTAAATCATAAAATCATTATTTTGAATAGATATTGCATCATGTTACTATATAGTTTACAAAATATCATGAGATATAACACATTAAATAAATAATTAGAGAGCTATATAATATTGAACCCACATGTCGCATCATAAATGATCATATTCATGCATGCCACATAGAATGTATAACAATCCTAGTTACGATATAATCCATAGAAATTAATGGGAAACATATGGGTTTCCTAAATCATGCATTAATGAATAATTTTTTGATTTCCCTAATATATAATGGAAAACATATTGAGGATAAACATCATCATTCTGGAGGAAAGAAGACATTACTCACGATGAGTAAAATATGTTTTTTGTAAAGAGAATCATTTTTGAAAAGCCATTTTATTTCGATTAAAAATCAATTTGGAAAGGTGAAAACGTGTCTATCCCTAAAATGATAAGGAAATAATATTAGTAGAATATTTAATAAACATTTTACGAATTGTTTTATTGAAAACAATGAAAAAATTAGATAACTTAATGAAAATTAGTTGGGTTGGACAATCCACTAACATTAATTCTAGATTTATTTAATCACTTTTCCATCTCTAAGAATAATAAACTTATGTTTTTCAAACATTGATAAATAAGTTAATTATTATATTTTTCACTATTTATCAATTATAATTAGAGTATTAAATTTAAGAATTCCCCTAGTTAAAGGGTAAACATTTTTGTATTTTTTCCCTTAAATGTTTCTCGTTTTTCATCAATTTCATATTTTTCAGTGTAATTTATATAACAGTATAATTAATCCCAAAGGAATAGAATAAATATATTTTAAATTTTATTTATCTTTAGTAAATTATTATATCCATCCATAATTTTTGGGATAAGTAAACAATTTTGAAATGCCCTCATTGGTAGTTAATTGACTATTGTGGAGAAAGAGAGGTATGAAACATAAATTCTTAAAATAAATCAGTATTATTAAATTTTAAATTAATTAATATAAAGTAAACATACTGAATAACTAATCATATTATATTTTTTTTCAAAATACATTGGTAAAAAAGATAATAAATGTGGAAAATGGGAGATAATTTTATAAAATCATACTCTTTTCTCGATGTTACATCTCTTGAACGACACTAGAATTCCTTGATGAATTGATTTTATTTACTCCATCACATCCCTATGTTTTCTAATGTCATATGAGAGAGTATTTGGGTAGATATCAGTATTTTTTATTTGAGGGAGCAGTGTATTTCAAAGGGAAGGGGTATGGGTTATTTATTCTTGAGGAGTGGGGAATTGTTTGATAAGTGTATTGAAAAAACTATAAATCTAAGAAAGAACTTGTAATCGATATATTTTATAAATAAAAAGTTATTTTTAAATATAATAGAATGGTTTTTGGAAATTAAATACCTTTATAATAAAAATTCACAATTTTATTAGAACGAAATGTGGAAAAATGATGAAAGTGTTTTTTAAAAGGAATACATTAAACTTTGGAATTTGGAATGTAATTTAATAGTATAAAAATAAGGTTTATTTTATTTTAATAACTAATATATAAAATAATGTTTTTTGGTCTAGAATTGTGTTCAATAAATTATTAGGTCATTATTACACCATGAATGACGTAATTCAAGAAACATTAATTATAGAAAAAACTATATTTTTACTATTCACTGTAAAATTGATGTAATTCATAAAATTACTAAAAAAATATACCGTGAAAAATTTCAACAACATGATTTCAGAAATAAAATTATTTTTATCAAATTAATTTTATAAAAATGTTTATTTTTATATCTAATATAAAAATTAATATTTTTGGGAAATAACATAATATACAATATATTTAAAATTTGATTATATATTTTTTATTTTTTATTATTGATATTTATTTATTTAAATTTTAAAATTTATATTTTCTTAAATTACTCGATATAGATATTATTCATATGAAATATTATTAATTTTATATTTTATTATTTATCCATTGATCTGATAACTATTTTAAACTATCATGTTGTTATTTCCAATGGTCTGGTAACTATTCCAATGGTCACATTACTATTAAAATAGTTGCATTACCTCCTTTAAATAATAATTCATTACTTATTTCATTATTCACCTAAATAAAACTCAAGGGTTTACATTACCATTTTCTATAATTTTAAATATTTCAATAATATTTTGTTTCATTTTGATAGTTTAGTTCATGTGAGATATTAATATAGCATACTAAGATGATCCACATTTTTCCATTTTAGTTTTTTTGTTTTAGATTTTTTCCCCTTTAATTAATTGTAATTTTAATAATTTTAGTCATAAAATAATGTAATACTTTTCATTATTTAATTATAGTTTTGTTTGTTTCTCTATGTGATCAATGTGTATAATACTTATATAATATAATATAGAAAAAATATATTTAGTCAAAATTTATCAATTTAAAATTCTTGGTCATTACATTAATAAATTTTAATAAATGTTTATCCCATGGGTTTGGTTCATTCAGGAATGATATTGTTAATGTTAGTCCTAAGATATCGTGGAATCTGCTGGATAATTTCTAAAGGTAATAAAATTCACTATGATGGATAATGAATTATAATCGAAATAATGTGAATAATCTTTAATGAATTAATTGACATGAACTAAAATGTTAAAAATAAAATAATCACCTTAATATATCTCTTAAAATTTTTGTACTCATATAGGATGTCTAGTCCCAATTTTTGGTAGTCAGGAGACTAAGTAACAATATATTTTGTTCACTGTAGGACTAGGTTTTGCCCATATTGGGGTTGAGAGATATATTATATCTTGTTTGCTATGTTATTTCATACACTGCCTCACCCAATTTGGGATAGTGACTAACACTCAGTGGACTCTGGGATGGTTTTTTCCAATATCATGGTGGTGATGATGGATGGATGACTAGTACCTCTATCCCCACTCTTTTCTCATGGTGGTGTTATGCGCCATTATTAATGGGGGTTAGTTTCTAATATATGTTTGTAGAGGGATGTAATGGAATATGGTTATTTAAAAAACATGTATATCTAGATATAATATTCAAATGATTATTATAGGTGTGATTTTTTTGGGCTGTGGTGGCTTGAGGATCCTTACTTGTTGTATGAGTTGTAAAGGATTGAGGTATAATACCTGATGTAAGATATACATCTTATAGGTTGTGGTGGTTCATAGAAACGAAATTTTTACTATATAGTGATATGATATGGGATTATGTGATGACTAAATGCCTGATATGAATCTTTTTATACTATGCCTGGGTTTCATTTGGATTCCTTACTTTTCAAGAGAGAAGGCGCATGATATACAATGTTGGGGTAAACCAAAAAACATGTGGGAAAGTAGTACCAAGGTACCCTTATTGATTATTATTGTAAAATATGATCTCTCTTGTATACATTAATTGGTGATATATTTACATAGTGAGGCTAGGAACTTAGAATACCGGTTAAGTGATGAGTTAGCATCACTTTTTTAACTAGGGTTTAGTATTATATCTTTATCATTTTCAATAGAATATCCATGGAGGATCCTAAAGAGTATAAAAATTATGCTCACCCTATGTATATATAAATTATTTTTCTAGTCAACAGTAGAATGTTTTAGATCATGATATATTTTATTTACTTTTGGTTTCTTTTGAGCTATTAGGTATTTATCATCACTATTGAGTTTACCTTATTTTGGATCGTGTAGAATTCTTTCTAGTTGGTTTAGTCTTGAATGACATTGCATTTATCTATATGGGATTTATTTAATCTATTTTGGTCATATTTGATTTTTCTATCTATATTATCTAAATATTATCAGTGTTTTCAAATATGGTAATGTATCTCATTTTTTTATTCATTATACCCTCGATGTTGGATGGTAACCGAGGGCCAACATGAGGCAGGACTTGGGGGGTCATTATATCTCTCCCTTTAATTATAACCCAAGAGAGGTACCTTTAGGGGAGGGATTCATGGAAAAATATATTTTAAAATTTCCTTATAATATCATTTTTTATATAGTTTTAAGTCCTTTAATATTATATTTAAAAAACAAATAGTTCGATAGGTTTCCAAAATGGACCCCAAGTATGGAAGGTAATTTGAAATGTTCATTTTTGGTTGTTAAATTTACTATGATAGTTTATTATTAATATCACATAAAAAATTTCCAATATAATATTTATAGAACCATAAAATACTAAATTAGTTATTTTTATCCAATATCACCATTTATTATGATTCCAAAGTCACCCATGATAGAAATGTATAGCACCGTTAATGTGGTGGGTTAAAATAACCAAAACATGAACATTTAATAATTAATGGATATATATTATAATAGGGTGATATAGTATAATAACATTATTACATAATAATAATTTTTTTAGATTTTATTAATCATTGTATTCATAATTTAAATGAATTAGAAAAATAATAAAATACATGGTGAAAAAATGCATCACATTTATGGAGGAGGTAGTCCACTCAAACACATGTGTTATGTTTTCATTTTTTTCAAAGAATGTGAGGAAGTTAGATAATTATTTTACATTTAGAAACCTTAATACCTTTTTAAGCATCATATATTTTCATTTATTATACTTTTTATAACCATTCATGTTAGTTGGTTAATAAAAATAAGTTCCTCTATTCATGTAGGCGGTTGTAAGCATATACATATGATGGTGTTTTTATATTTAAAAGAATACGACGGGATAAAGGTAAATATTATTTTTTAATTTATAAAACATTAATATTTTTGACATGCCATATTGATTAATTAGTTTCATTATCCTAACTATATATTAGATAAAATTTTGAAAAACCAAATTCATGATTCATAGAGGTGGTAGTTCTCATAAACGCATTATCGATGATTCTCCACTTTTCTTGGTGTATGGAAATGAATAAACAAGGATTTGTTAACATAATATAATATAATATTGTTTTATTTATTAGTTTAATTATATTATATTATATGGTTTAGAAATGTTTTGTAAGAGGGATATTATGAAGAAATGACTAATGCGTATGTAATACTTGAGTTGAGAACCGGAGTTTTCTCATAGAAATATCCATGAAAATAGATTCATTAGTCTAAGTAATGGTGACTAAAGGATTATGAATTAGGTGATGGGTTTGGATTAAAACATTGGCATATTTTTTGGAAAGAAATTATAATGGGAATTTGTAATATATAGTTGTGGAAGTGTCTCCTTTTATTAGTGAAAAGAGGTCAATTTTGGAAGGACCTTTTACATTTTCAATTACATAAAGTTAATAGTCAAGTCTAAAATGATGAAAAATTAGTAAAAGTGGAATTTATGTGACTTTTGGTGGATCCAAAACTCAACCATCTATTTTAAACATCCATTTAACAAATTTTATGTTTTTTATTCTTAGTAAATCAATTTTTACCATTTTATTATTATCAGGGTAATTGATTTTCCTTTATTAGTAATTTTTTTATAAAAAAATTATAATTAAAATTATTAAATAAATTTAACTTTATCTATTAAAATTATAAAATAATTTTATCAGAAAAAACTAATATATTGATATTTTAATTTTAAAATAAAATCACATAGCACATAAAAATAATTTATAAGAAAAGTATGTTTTCATACATAAAATTTATGTGTTAGATAAATTTAGAAATGTTTTTGATTTTAAATATATAAATTTTATTATTATAAAAATATAAAATTTCTTTTCTTTTAAAATCATGAAAAAATATAATTTTACCAAAATAATGTTAAATTTAAAGAAAAGACCAATAACATTTTTTATTATAAAAAATTAATAATTTTATTTTATAATGTAAAACCTATGTTTTATAAATAGAAAATATGTCTTTAAATTTTATAAATTTCTTCATTAAATATATATTTGAATAATTAAAATGTTTTATTTAATTATATTCCGTGCTTAGATAATGATAAAGTAATTAAATTCTATTTTTTCGGTAAAAAACATATTTTCACTAGTGAACTAAAAATTTATTTATAAAAATAAGAAAAATGATATTTGGATAGTTTTGATATGTTTATTTATAAATTTAATTTCATCTTATAAAATCAAAATTCTAAAATTCTAAAATTTCTATTTTAAATAAAAATATATAACGAAATCTAATTTTTTTGAATAATTCTCATTAAAAACATTAAGTATTATAATCTTATTTTGTTTGAAATTCAAATTTATTAAAACAAATTTGGTTCCTTATAGTTTTATTGTTATTAAAATTTCTTAATAAAATATATCTGATATGTTACATCCCATTTTAGTTCAATGTTATGTGGGAAACAAGCTACCGGTACAGTCTTTATTTAAAGGTAAAAAATATAAAGTAAAGTTTCTGGTTGTTAAATAAATACATTTAAATAAGAACATTATATGGATATTAAATCCCCCGTGAATATTTTTTAATATATTAATTGGGTAGTGGGTAAAACATTTCAATTAAAACATCGTCTATTGTAGGAAATATGTCTCATGTGGTTAAAATTTGAGAAATGATACCCTTAATTAGAATTCCTACATAGCTAATCATGATGTAACCTCATGTATAAAAATATTAACCATATTAATAATATTTTTCACAAAAATATTCTTATGTATATAATTTTAGAAATTTTAGTTAAAAAATATCTCTATATGTATATTAGTTAGTTATAATTTATTTTCAATATCATGTGTGAGTAATCATATTTGTTTTAAACTAGTTTCATAATCATACTGTTGTTATTCATTATTCATAAAAAATTCATTATTATCAAATCATAAAAGATAGTATACTTAATTTAAATAAATTACTTATAATTTTATAATTTCATTTCATACATATTTTATCTATTATTCCTGATGAATTCTATGACGAGCTTGTTTCTATAATTTATAATGAACAAGCAGGGTTATCATAATTAATGAGTCTATTTTTTTATTACCATAAATTAACCAAAAAATAAATCAATAATTATTGATTAGTATACAATAATATGTTTCTAAGTCCATACTTTATTGAAATTTACAGAATATTTCTTGTAGGTGGTTAAAAATACCAAAAAATAACATATTATTATCAATGTGTGTGTATAGATAAGGAGGATATTATTTTGTTATAATATCATTATAAAAAGTATAATTAAGTAATTTTTATTTTATTAAGGTAATTTATCATAATTGGTATGATTTATAAGAATAATTTAAATGAAAAAAATTCACTTATAAAAAAATCACTTTTCCTCTCAATATGCTACTTTTAGGTGGTTAGTATAACAATTAACAGTTATGGATAATATTGTTTGTATAATTCATAATTTATATTTTTATAACATAAATTATAAAATAAATAATGTATCAATTCACTAAACCAATTTCCATAATCACCCTAAAATGTGGTGGAGAAACAAAATTTGGTATTCATGAAGGCAATAGTTTGCACACATGCATGAGAAACGGTTTAAATTTTTTGGTAGTATTGATAATTGTTATAAAATTAATATAGCGACATTGATGTATATTATGTATACTAATTTCAATATATACATATGGTTATAATGGGTTCGTTGAATGGTTGAGGAGAATGTAAAAAGAAAAATTTAAAGGGTAAGTAATAATTTTGTTGAGAATTTTGATCTTCTCTCGAAGTATCCTTTGTAAATGAAGTACTTGAGACTCTTTTGTGAGGGTATAGGCTTAAGAACATGTATATGGGATCTATAAGAAGTGAATTGGTATTTTTTCAGGTGATTTCTTACCCAGTGGTGTGGATAAAATTGGGTGCAATAGATCTTCTTCTATAAGATAAAAATAGGGATTTAATATTAGAAAATAATGGTTGGTAAGGGGTAAAAATGGTTTGAAGGAATGTTAAGACATTTGGGTGGGGAAATTTGGTGTGAATTTTCTCTATGAATTTTTTTAATGAAAAATTATATTAGAAGGATTAACATTCAAATTTATTTTTTAAAAATAGATCCACATTACATTACCCATTTTAATAATTATTAATAATGATTAAAATTTCACCGAGAAATTATTTTATTTCAAAAAGTATATTATGACCATTATTACAAATTTTATTAATGAATCCATATTTTGACTCCATTTAATCTAATTTAATTTCTAAAAATTAGTAATCTAACTTTTAAATTAAAAAATATGATATGTTCAGAAACTATTTTTGAAGTAGAAAGTAATTATAATAATTTGGAGTTCTTTATTTTATTTTAAAATTATTACCAATTAAATGAGTTTTAATTTATTTTTATATATGTGTTAATTTTATATAATATTATTTATATTAAAAATAGAAATTTTTTAATTTAAATTTAAAATATTTAGAAAGGTATTATTGTTAGAAAAATAACAATTTTATTGTGGTAACAAATTCATACTTAAGTAATTTATCCTTTGTTCCCAAAACTGAAGTGGTCTTTTTTACATAATATATAAATATTTTCAATAATTTGAAATTTATTTTAATATAAAAAATTAAAATGTGTAATGAAAATAAATTTTGACATTAGCGCATGTCATGCATAAAAAACCTTTTTTAGAAAAAAATTATTTTTAAATTATAAATTATGTATGTGGTAAATTTAAAAGTGTCATTGATTTTCCAGGTAAATTGGTTTACTGTATAAAAAATGAATCTTATATTTTTTTATAATATAGTGATAAAAAAATTTATGAAAAATAATATTTAATTATAATAATAGACTAAAATAGTTTTTTATTTCAAAATACTACTTAATTTTATAAAATGTTAATTATAGGTTCCCCAAATTCAAAATAGTATTTCAAAATTGATATTAATTATTAAATAAATATTTCACTAATTAATAGGTCTTATATTCTTATAATTCTTTCTTTTAAATTCATAAAATTTTTAGTTTTGGAAAAAATATATTTTCCATATTCTCCTCAAAATTCAATTATTTAAGAAACCACAAAAAATTTCTCCTAAAATAATATTACTCTTCCATGTCAAAAAATGATATTCATTTTGTCAAAAATAAATTTATAAATTTACAAATTAATGCTTTAAATAAAAACACAATATATAATGAAAAACAACTTTTCACGAAAAGCACCATTTTAAAACATTACATTATTTAAATCATATTTTGTATTTATTTATAACTTATGAAAATATTTTTATCTACTATAGGTTTTACTATTATTATAATTTTATTTTTTGTTATTTATTTTATTTTTTCATTTCATTTTTGTGTGTGGAATAAGTTATCAGACATAATGTTTATTTAATGAAAAAAATTATTTATTAAAATCTTCATTCATTACACACATATATCCTAAAATGCTATGTTCCTGAAATGTTGAATTTAAAAACTCCAATTATAACCCTTAACCGTGAGAAAAAAAATAATTTTCCCAGCCATCACATCATTCTTTAATAAAAATCTCAACTATACATGTAAAACCCATGAAATGTAATTCTAAAACCCATGTGGCATTGATTTCCCAAGAAAGATATGTTTATGATGCACCAGCCTATGGCCGATATCAATATAATATTTTTATCTATCATTAACTACCTAATACCTAAATTTCTAAATAAAATAAATAAATATTTTATTCTTTTTTTAAATACCCTAACTAAAAAAACATGAATGAAAATTGGGTCAGAGTTCTATTAGAACTCATGTTCCCCACCCCATATATTATAGGATGTCGAAAAGTGATAAGAGTCTATGAGAAACATTAAAGATACTATAATAGTTATATCACAATAATAAAAAATAATAATTTACCTAATATTATCCATAATAGATAATCATATCACCCATAAATGGAATTATATCAAAAGAAAAACATGTCTAAAAAATAGACGCCCCTGACATAACTAATTGATATAGAGTCTTATAGTCATATGAAACAAAAAAATAACCAATTTGATATATTTGATATTCCAAATAAATAAGTAAATATTTTATGGGGATCAAATAATAACCCTAATTCTCATGTCAACCCAACCACCAAATCCTTCTTAATCCTCTCTCACCCAATCCCTAGCATAACCTGTGACAGGAATGTATGCATAAGTGTATGCACATGAACCAAGGTTCCCATGAAAGTAGGAATCCACCAGATTAATCCATAATATATTCCACCATATACATTTTTATGCTTTAGTTAAATAAATAATAGAGATACATTATACATAAAAATACACGTTGGGTCTTCATTTTCTAACCAGGATACAATGAAACCTAGCCACACCCAGTTTGATCATCTCTTGTGTACCAAATCTATGGTAACCTCATGTTAATGGAATACCATTATGAGAATGACTTTAAAGAGTTAGACCCAATAATAATGAGAGTATATAGAATCCTCTCTTATTGATTCCTAGTAAACAAGAAACTTATTTATCATATATAGTATAATATAAAGGAAATGAATCCTTTTGAGGGAAATAATAGATATAATCCATTATATTATCCAAATTATAACAACATGAAAGTGGCCGTATAGAAAATCTCAAATACAAGAAGTATATATTAAGGATGGAAATAATATATTCAGTCTCCCTCATTATTTTAATCATCAATATTAGGTTGGATTCTTGGTTAATTAAATTTATAGGTATCAAATATTGAGGACAGAAATAAAATAAACAACCCCAAATAGTTTCCAAACTTCCAACATGTGTTAGGTATCATGGATAATCACGTATACCTTATAGTGTATGACCTAATAAAACATAAAGACTATAAATTTAAGATCATATAGGTGGTGAAAATATACACACCAATCCATAGATAACTATACCTAACCATATTTAAAAATTAATAAACTTCATCAAGAATGACCTTTGGTAGATTAATAGCCATCATGGCCTAAAATATTTCCACTACTGGAAAAGACATTTTTACCAACGGTTCATTAACAACGTTTTGGTTAAACAGTTTGTAAAGATGGTTTAGGGAACCCTTTCCCAACGGTTCACTAGATCCGTTGGTAAATGGGTGTTTAAGTTACAGTTTCCCAATGGTTTTATGAAACCATTGGGAAAGGGTACCCCTTTTCCAATGATTCAACTGAACCGTTGGCAAAGGTACCCTCAACAAACCTTTGCCAATAGTTTTTAAAAACCTTTGGTAAAGGTTTTCCCCAAATGCAGTCATGCCGCTGCTCTCTCCCATTCGCGATATAACTTTAATCAATCCGGCGCTCTGCTCCTCTTGCGAACTCCCCTATCTGAACAGGTGAAAACCATCTCAAATCAGGTATTTTATTCTTTATACACATATGATACATTGTTTTCATTGTTATTGATCTAATATTTTAGTTTTACGTTTGGATTTTGATGTGATTTCACCGTGAAAAATATGGAAATGATCGAATATTTTGTTAATTAATTAGTTTCCCATGAAATATCATTTCTGTTATAATGTCCATGCTAAATAAAGGGGTAATGTAATAAAAGACCTTGAATAAATTGTGGAAGTTGGGGTATATTGCTTCTATGAGAGGTTTTTTGTAGTGTTTCATTGTATATTGTAGGCTGTTGTATGGTGATTGAGGTAACAAGTTGAGATTTGTGGTATGTGGGGTTATAATGTGATGGTTAGTGGGCATGGATGTGGCATGTGAAGTTGTGTGATAGTGATGATGTGTGGTGGTGTTGTGTCATGTGGTGGTGTTGTGTGATGAGGTTGTGGTGTATGATGTGGTGAGGTGGTTTTGGTTGTGCGGTGGTTTGTGATGTGCAATATTTTTGTTGTGATATGTGGTTGTTTTGGTGAGATGGTTGGCTGATGTAACATGGCGACAATGGTTATAGTGAGATGGTGAGTTGTTTTGTGGTGGTTTTATTAGTTTCCTGGTTGTCTATGGAATACATTATGCTGTTAAAACAAAAAACAAGATAGTGAATAAATGAGATGGAATAGAAATGGTTGTGTGGTAAATGGATTTAATTAATTTAAGATTAAATAAATGGAAAATGTAAGTTTGAATGAAGTGTCTTATAAATGAAAGTGGGAAATGATATGCGTCTTGTGTGGTGGTGGTGTGGTGTGATGCATATAGTGGTGAAAGTGGTTGTGATGGTTTATGTGTTGTATGGTAGTAGGGAAGTGTGTGATTATGTAGTTAATGTGAACCCATAGGTTGGGTATTTTTTGTTATCTATATATCAGGTATTTTATGTTATTTCTACACATTCCCAACTAGAGTTGGATAAACTTACCAACGATCAGAGGTTTTGACTTATGGGTATTTTTCCTAAAATCTACAAGGGTTGTTATATGGTTGAATAGCTACCATGTCTTCCCTACTCTTCCTTTATAAGTGATTGACCATGTGTTTTTAGGCAAGATGATATGTGATTGTCCATGTGTCCTCAGATGAGATGTACTATGATTTCCCTAGGGTTTTCAGGTGAGGTGCGATGTGATAAGGCTATAATAAGATGTGGCATGTGGTTGGGGTCATGTAGGGTAGGAGTATGGCACAGGGTTGATGTTATTCATGTTCATGATACCCTACTAAAATGGTTATGGTATGAGGCATGCTGTGATGTGATAACACATTAAGTTCTTGTTGGTTTTACATTTTTTCAATAACACATTAGTATGTTTTTTTCACATGTGTAGTTGATACCTTGATTACTTTCTTCCTTTATCATTTACATAAATGTATTTTCTATTAAAGTTCAATCCTATTGAATTGTTTATGACAAAATTACTTATATAAATTCTCTTTACAAAATGGACAGAAGTTGGATGTATGAAACCGATCAGATCTCAGGCGATTTTCAAAACAATTTAGAGAGATTTATAGATTTTTCATTTCACAATGCTTCATATAGTGGTCGCATACACTGACCATGTTCCAATTTTGTTGGTAGACCTTGGTTGAGCCGTGAAGATGTCAGCTACCACATAACCAAAAATGGTTTTCAAGCAAACTACATTGTGTGGTATCACAATGGGGAGAAAATGAAATCTCAAATTGGTGATGATCTAAATGAAAGGACTGGAATGGATAATTTGTTAAATGATCGGTTTTTATTTATTTTTCATCATAAAAAAGAAAGTATTTCAACTCAAGAATACTTATTTATGAGGATAGCTGATGCATCTAGTGAAAATGATGATATTGAGAGGGTGAAAAAATTGAATGATGCTGCCACGACTCCAGTATATCTACTATGTGATAAAATGAAAAAGATGGAATTTTAAATCTGATTGCTTCATGGGAAAACTATGTATGTAACATACCAAATGAGTAATGAATAATAGATATTTTTATCTATGTCTATTAATTAATTAGATAGTGTTTTAGAGGCTTAAAATGAGAATAAATCCAATCTTAAGCATAGAATACACTAATATTTTTAAAAGATTGTTTTAATGCCATTTGATGGAAAACCATTTTTAAATATATCTTATGACAATTTTATAAGCTATGTTTGTCAAAATAAACTTATTCTTTATGATTGGGACATCAAAATTTACTTTGTGTGAATTTTTGGTATTTTTCTGATAATGTTCATTTTTTTTTAATAGTAAAAAATACTGCATTTTACATCAAAACTACTTTTTAATCTAATTTATTTATATGATTAGATTATCTTTTTAATTGGTTTTAAAGTGAAATTATAATATATTTTTACCATTTAATCCAATAGTGGTCATTGGAATTAATTTCACTTTGAAATCAAACTTAAACTAGTGTCAATCTTTTGATACTTATTGTTTCATAAAAACACGATATTTGTCATGACAGCAGGAATTAATTATTAAATTAATTAATGTGACTTATATGATTTGAATTTTGTAAAATATACTTCAATTTTTAATTCGGAATATCAAATATAGCTTAGGGTGAATTTTTGGTATTTTTCTGAAAAACTTCAATTTTTGATGAATAGTGAAACCACTAAGTGGTACTTATAAAAACTGATTTTTTGTTTAAATGAAATTTTACCACTTCTGGGTTTTGAATTTCAAAAATACAACATACATAGTTTTAATTAAGAAGTAAAATGTGGTTCAATGAGATTAAAATAATTTTTTGGTGAATAGTAACTTTTATGTGTTTAATCGCGATTAGTGGTAATTAGTGTAGTTTAAGGTAAGAATAATGTTTTAATAAATTTAAATGATCTAGACACATGTCCTACCCTCATTGGATGTGTCATGGCCGACCAATACAAGCCATGGGTCAACTTGGGGACCCCATGGAGCCACTTTGGTAGGGAAATGACATAAATAACTTTTTATTTAATATAAAAGTAAAAAATGAAACAAACATGAGTTATTTTAATAAAACAATTTTTACATGGGGTTATACAAGTCATATTTTTTATTATAAATATTCATTGGAAATCTAAAAGTATTTCCTACATCATAGTATTTTTTTATAATTTTTAGACGTTAAATAAATTAAATTATTTATGACATCATGATGATGCAACGATTACCTCATTAATAAAGGATTTAAATAAAATGAAATGATAATGTAAAATCTATGACCTAAACATGTCCAAAACCTATTTGATGGATGGATTTCGAACCCTTCTCACCTTACCCTTGAATTATATCAATGTGGGACCTTTTGAATCTGAAACCCATTTTAAAATAAAGTAATATTTCTTTACTTTCCAAGAGTGCCCCTTCTCTCCTCTTATAAAAGGCCCCCACCTCTACCTCCTTACCCACACTTCCAAAACCTTTGGATCATCCAACCCCTACTCATTTTGTCTCTCCACTTCCCTCTCTTACTCCTTGAAGCCTCAATTTGTGCATAAGTCTTCCCAAGGAATCCTTTGAGCTCAAACCAAAGGGAGTTACCCGATTTTAAGGTAATGTATTCACTTGAGTCCTTTTGTTTTATTTTGATTCTCCAACCCCCTAAACTCTTTTTATTCATTTCTTTTGTAACAAATACAGTATCTTCAATATACTAGTATGTTGTTATAAGAAGGATTCGAGCTAAACTTACACACTCCTACATCTAATGGTTAAAGAACATACTGTTTCTGTGGATGGTGAATTTATGCCTCCCGAAACGATGATTGTTCAACATTCTTTTAACACATTAAAAGATTGCCATTAAGATTTCACAATATTTATATATGATATATAATATGTTTATGTTTTACTTAAGCTTCTGTATTTTTCATTTTGGGCATACCTTTATTGTTTCCATTATGGGTAAACGCGATATCTTCATTTAAGGAAGTGCGGACTACCGCCCCCTCAAAGTGATTTGATTCGTTAAATACCATATGTGGGACGTATAAAGGATTGAACTATTATATTATATATGATATTATACTAGAATTATAATATACCTTTATATCATTATGATTCCATTCTATAAAATACAAAATAGAAATGAAAGTAGCGTTCATGCGTACGTACGGCTTACCGTCTCCATGAATGGTGCATTTCATTTCTTACCTCTAAATTATTATGTAATATTATAAATGCATGTATATACTGGATATATATGATATAAACATCATGATTATAATTCTGGATATAATGGATACATTTTAATTATAATGGGTTTATTTTCGACTCAAGTACCAATGATCGTTAAAACGACCGTTATTAACTTAAATAATTGCATAGTGTTCATGACATGGAAATAAGTGATATAAAAGGAATAATTAACTTGAAAAAAAAGGTTCTTAAGAAATTATAAATTAACTCAAGTTTATTATTCAGGACATTAATGAACGATCAAGTCAATTTGGACCCGAGGTATGGGACTTCGTCTCAATATCCTTTCATTGAGGCATATTTTATTTTATACACAACTTTCTTGTATATGGTGTATAAACCCCTTTGACTTTTACGTTTATCAAAAAGGAATCTTTTTTATACGAAGCATTTTACAAAACAAAAAAAAGGTAATGTTTTTGTCGTACGTATGTGGCGACAACGACTTCTCTGCTGCCGTGACCATTATTTGAGTTTCGGCTTCCCCTACAAGCCATACCTTCTTTTTAAAAGAAAAATAAATACCATGTTTTACTTTTCTTTTATTTTGGTATTGAAAATGGTTTTCATAATTTTTTTATATCAATGTGTTGTATTGATATCTTTTGATTGAAATGTGGAAATGTTATGTTTCCATTATGTATGTTTTATGTGATACGATTATGTTGAGGTTCATGGGCACTATTACGAAGACGGGTGGTTTCGTGATAAACTAAGGGTGGGTGAGCCCGATATAGCTCTCCAATGCATTGGGTAACGCGAAGGAGTGAAAAGTTATAGTTTCTCCGAAAAGATCTAGGGAATATACTGTGATGGGTATTCCAAACGTAACCAATAGGGTTACTCCCTACGTAAACAATGTTATGAATGCCTCAAGTTACCTTATGTCTTATGATTTCTATGATTTATTCATGATTTGATGAGGTATGTTAAAGTGCTTATGTTTTATTGGTAAAGTATGATTTCATTCATATGTATATATGTACCCATGTTTCCTTTCCATATATTTTTATATCCCTTACTGAGCTTTTTATGCTCATCCCAAGTTTTTTTGAAATGTTTTTCACAGGTCTAGGGAAAGGTACATGATATGATGATAGTGTCAAGGAAGTGTCAAGAAAGAATCCATGTTTTATTTTAAATATGTTTCCATTGATGGGAAAGAATAATAGTATCTTTATGTAACCACTTTGTTTATATGTGGAATATAATGCATGTTTTATGATCTAATTCTCTAAAACTCTAAACCTGAAAAGATCCTCAATGTGTAATCTTGTAATAACTCAAGATTAAGTAAGGTTTAAGGCTGGGGCCTTATAGTTAGTATCTGAGGTCGGTTTGGATAACTTTAGGAGTTAGAATTCTATTAAATGATTATCCAAAAATATTGTTTTTTTGAAATGATAGAGGATTTGAAGATTACGATGTTGCCTCTTCTAAGACATGTTCGTTCAGAATGGTTTTCCACAGAGGAAACAGGGAAACAGTACTAGGAAGGCATGCAGAAGGAAATAACCTTCCGAATCATCATACTGAGATGGTCAGAATTGGAACTGAATAATTTGTTGCAGTAATGGCACAGTTGACTCAAGTAATAAATGGCGGTGGTATCCATGCACGAGATAAGCCAGATCAACCGCAAAGGAACATGTCAGTGGTGGAACATTTCATGAGGCAACATCCCCCATCATTCAGAGGATCATCTGACCCTGTGCTAGCTGAAGGGTGGATTAAATCACTGGAGAAGATTTTCAATGTCATGGGGTGTTCAGACAATCAAAAGGTTAGTCATGGTATTTACCGTTTGGAGGGTGAAGCATATCAGTGGTAGTCGATGGTTAAAAATATCAGGGACGCTGATGAGATTGATGCTCTTGACTGGGATGAATTCAAAGGTATGTTTCTTGAGTAGTATTTTCCTAAGGCTGTTCGACTTAGGATGGAAAATAAATTCTTGGAATTGAGGCAAGAGGAAGACTCAGTGGCTGCCTATGAAGAAAGGTTCACTCGATTGGCAAGGTATGCTCCAAATTTTATCCGAGACCTTGATAGTAATATCAATCGTTTTTACTCAGGATTAAAGCCAAAATATTGAAGGGCATTAGCTTCTGATGAGTTTAAAAGTTATGAAAAGCTTTTTCGATGTGCTGAGAAGGTGGAAATGGAGTTTGCCGATGATCAAGTGTTCTATAACAACCAACAGAAGAAGAGACCGAGGTGGCAGGAGAAAGGTAAGAATTCTTCAAAAAAGTCTGATGGTAAGAAAACTAAGTTTCTAGTTTGTGATAAATGGGGCAAAAGGCATGCTGTGGAATGTCTTCTGAATTCTAGAAAGTTCTACCGATGTGGTCTTATGGGACATAAGGCTCGTGATTGCACTGAAAAAGATCAGGGTGATGGTAAGACCAAATTTGATTTACAGCTAGTGAAATGTTATAAGTGCAATGAGATGGGTCACTATGCAAACGAGTGTCCAACAAAGAGCTTGAGTGACGGGAAGCAGTTAGACTACAAGAAGAAAGGGGTGGGGAAATCCTTTACAACTACTTCAGCAGATGTCGGGCCAACAAATGAAGTTGTATTAGGTACTTTGTTCATTTTTTTCAGATTATTCCAGTGTGTTGTTTGATTCGGGGTCTACACATTCTTTCATCTCAGACAACTTTTCTAGTAAAATGGGAATACCATCTCAAGAAATGACTCCTAAACTTCTGGTAAAAACACCTGGGGGAAATGTTGAGGCAAAAAGAAATTATAAGAATCTTCATATCCTTATCCGTGGAAAGAACGTACTTGCAAACCTTATTGTTCTACCTCTAGTAGAGTTTGATGTTATCCTGGGTATGGATTGGCTCTCTATTTACCATGCTAAGATTGACTGTAGAGCTAAAGAAGTTTATTTTCAGAAAGACTATCAGATTGTGTACAAGAATGAACCCTTATTGTTGATAACTTATCAAGAGGCCAAGAAACTTATAAAATATGGAAATGAATGTTACCTTCCACACATCATTGAAAATAAAGGAATTGTTCAGATTAATGATGTTCCAGTGGTAAATGAGTATCCTGATGTTTTTCCTGATGAGTTTCCTGGAATAATACCAGATCGGGAAGTTGAGTTTACTATTGACTTAGTTCTTGATGCTAAGCCAATTTCAAAACCCCCTTATCGAATGGCTCAAATTGAACTTTTAGAGTTGAAGGAGCAATTGCAAGATTTATTAGAGAAAGGTTTCATTCGACCTAGCACATCACCATGGGGTGGTCCTGTTTTATTTGTTAAAAAGAAAGATGGTTCTATGAGACTTTGCATTGATTATAGATCCTTGAATAACATCACTGTTAAGAACAAATATCCTTTGCCTCATATCGATGATTTGTTTGATCAGCTCCAGGGAGCTCATTTTTTATCAAAGATTGACCTGAGATCGGGGTACCATCAGCTGAAGGTAAAGGAGGCAGATATTCCGAAGACCGCATTTCGTACAAGATATGGCCATTATGAATTTGTAGCAATGCCTTTTGGGCTAACCAATGCACCTGCTGTATTCATGGACTTAATGAATAGAATTTTCCATGAGTTCTTGAATAAGTTTGTGGTGGTTTTCATTGATGATATTTTAGTGTTTTCTAAAAGTAAAGAAGAGCATGAAAGAAATTTAAGGGTTATCTTGAAAACCTTAAAAGAAAAGAAACTGTATGGAAAATTCAGCAAGTGTGAGTTTTGGTTGCAACAAATTTCATTCCTTGGTCATATTGTTTCTAAAGATGGAATAACTGTTGATCCTGCAAAAACAAAAGTTATGGAAGAATGGCCAAGACCCACAAATGTAACCGAGATTCATAGCTTCCATGGTTTGGCAGGCTATTACTGAAGGTTTGTTAGAAACTTTTCATGATTATCTAGTCCAATGACTAAGCTAACTCGGAAGTGTATTATGTTTATCTAGACAATAGAATGTGAAGATTGTTTTCAGGAGTTGAAAAGAAGAATTGTGAATGCTCCAGTTTTGGCATTACCTTCCAGGAATGGGGAGTTTATTATCTACAATGATGATTCATTGAAAGGACTTGGTTGCTTCCTAATGTAGAAGGATCAGGTAATTTCTTATGCTTCAGGATAGTTGAAAACTCATGAGGTAAATTACCCTACACATGATTTGGAATTAGCTGTTGTTGTTTTCACTTTAAAATTTTGGAGGCATCATTTGTATGGAGTAAAGTGTGAAATATATACCGATCACAAAAGTTTAAAGTATATATTAACTCAAAAATAATTGAACATGAGACAGAGGAGATGGCTAGAATTAATCAAGGATTATGATTGTACAATTCATTACCATCCAGGAAAAGAAAATGAAATGGCTGATTCTTTGAGTCGAAAAAGTAATACTTCATTAGCAATGTTGTGTTTGGAACGTGATCCTTTGGTTAAGGATTTGATGAAATTTGAAATAGATGTTTTTGGTGTAGGATGTTCTTCTGTTTTGTTTCAGGTATCAGTGAGATCATCTCTATCAGATAGAATCAAGCAAGCACAGAAGCAAGACAGTGAGTTGCAGAAAAAGGTAGAGCTGGTTCATAAAGGTAAGTTGCCTAAATTCAACATTGATAATGATTGTGTTTTGATATTTGGGAAGAGATTGTGTGTGCCTTGTGATTCACAGTTGAAGAGAGAGTTGTTATGTGAAGCCCATAGTTCTCCATTTTCAGTTCATCCTGGTAGTACTTAGATGTACAGAGTTCTGTGGGAGTATTACTGGTGGGATGGAATGAAAAGAGATATTGCTGATTTTACTGTGAAGTGTTTGACTTGTCAACAGGTTAAAGCAGAACAGCAGTTACCGAAAGGGATACTTCATCCTTTACCAGTGCCAGAGTGGAAATGGGAGAATATATCCATGGACTTTATTATGGGATTACCGAAGACATCTTGAGGTAATAATGAAATCTGGGTTAATGTTGATCGCTTAACCAAATCTGCACATTTCCTTGCTATACGAGATACTTTTTCCCTAGATCAACTTTACCGTTTGTATCTTAAAGAGATGGTCAGGTTACATGTAGTTCCTCTCTCCATTGTATATGACCGTGATCCCAGGTTCACTTCTAACTTTTGGAAAGGCCTTCAGAAGTCATTGGGTAATGAATTAAATTTTAGTACAGCTTTTCATCCTCAATCAGATGGGCAGTCGAAATGAACAATTAAGACCTTGGAGGATATGCTATGAGCTTGTTCGATGGATTATCGGGGAAGTTGGGACCAACATCTTTCTTTGGTTGAATTATCATATAATAACTGTTTTCATTCCAGTATACAGATGGCACCATTTGAGGCGTTATATGGGAAGCGGTGTCGAACTCCAGCTTTCTGGGATGAAGTGGGTGAAAGGATGTTGATGGGACCAGAATTGGTAGAAGAGATGGTAGAAAAAGTTCAGCTGATTCAGAAACACATGAGAACAGCTCAGAGTAGGAAGAAGGGTTATGCGGACAACAGGAGGAAGGATCTCTCTTTTGAGGTAGGTGATCTTGTTTTTCTCAAAGTATCACCATGGAAAAGTGTGATGCAGTTTGGTAAGAAAGGAAAGCTGAGTCCAACGTTCATTGGACCATATGAAATTCTGGAGAGAGTTGGATCAGTTGCTTACCGAGTGGCTTTACCTCCGAGTTTATCTCAGGTACACAATGTTTTTCATGTTTCAATGTTAATGAAGTACATGCCAGATCCATCTCGTGTTTTGAGTCCATAGGTTGTTCAGCTGGAAGAGAACCTATCTTGTGAGGAACAACTGGTCCAGATTCTTGACCATAGGGAGAAAGTGTTACAGAATAAGTTGATTAATCAGGTAAAGGTTTTGTGGAAAAACCACATGATGGAAGAGCCAACATGGGAACCTAAAAATGCAATGAGGGATAAGTACCCCCATTTATTCGATAAGTAAATAAATTGCTGGGACGCAATTTTCTAAAGGGGGGAAGGATGTAACATCCCAAGTGAGTAATGAATAATAGATATTTTTATCTATGTCTATTAATGAATTAGATAGTGTTTTAGAGTCTTAAAATGAGAATAAATCCAATCTTAAGAATGGAATACACTAATATTTTCAAAAGATTATTTTACTGTCATTTGATGGAAAACCATTTTTAAATCTATATTTTGAAAATTTTATAAGCTATGTTTGTCAAAATAAACTTATTATTTATGATTGGGACATCAAAATTTACTTAGTGTGAATTTTTGGTATTTTTCTGAAAATGTTCATTTTTTTTATGAATAGTGAAAAATAATGCATTTTACATCAAAACTGCTTTTTAATCTAATTTATTTATATGATTAGATTATATTTTGAATTGGTTTTAAAGTGAAATTATAATATATTTTTACCATTTAATCCAATAGTGGTCATTGTAATTAATTTCACTTTGAAATCGGACTTAAACTAGTGTCAATCTTTTGATACTTAATGTTTCATAAAAACACGCTATTTGTCATGAAGGCAATGAATTAATTATTAAATTAATTAATGTGACTTATATGTTTTGAATTTTGTAAAATAGACTTCATTTTTTAATTTGGAATATCAAGTATAGCTTAGGGTGAATTTTTGGTATTTTTCTGAAAAACTACAATTATTGATGAATAGTGAAACCACTAAGTGGTACTTATAAAAATTGATTTTTTGTTTAAATGAAAATTTACCACTTCTGTGTTTTGAATTTCAAAAATCCGACAGACATGGTTGTCTTTAAGAAGTAAAATGTGGTTCAATGAGATTAAAATTAATTTTTTTGGTGAATAGTAACTTTTATGTGTTTAATCGCGATTAGTGGTAATTAGTGTAGTTTAAGGTAAAAATAATGTTTTAATAAAATGAAATGATCTAGAAACATGTCCTACCCTCATTGGATGTGTCATGGCCGACCAATACAAGCCATGGGTCAACTTGGGTACCCCATGGAGCCACTTTGGTTGGGAAATGACATAAATAACTTTTTATTTAATGTAAAAGTAAAAATGACACAAACATGAGTTATTTTACTAAAAAAAATTACATGGGGTTATACAAGTCCGATTTTTTATTATAAATAGTCATTGGAAAGATAAAATGATTTCCTACATCATAGTATTTTGTTTAAAATTTTTAGACTTTAAATAAATTAAATTATTTATGACATCATGATGATGCAACGATTACCTCATTAATAAAGGATTTAAATAAAATGAAATGATAATGTAAAATCTATGACCTACACATGTCAAAAACCTATTGTATGGGTGGATTTAGAACCCTTATCACCTTACCCTCGAATTATATCAATGTGGGACCTTTTGAATCCTAAAATCATTTTAAAATAAAGTAATATTTCTTTACTTTCCAAAAGTGCCCCTCCTCTCCTCTTATAAAAGGCACCCACCTCTACCTCCTTACCCACACTTCCAAAGCCTCTGGCTCGGCCAACCCCTACTCATTTTGTCTATCCACTTCCCTATCTTACTCCTTGAAGCCTCAATTTATTCATATGTCTTCCCAAGGAAGCCTTTGAGCTCAAACCAAAGGGAGTTACCCGATTTTAAGGTAATGTATTCACTTGAGTCCTTTTGTTTTATTTTGCTTCTCCAACCCCCTAAAATCTTTTTATTCAGTTCTTTTGTAACACCTCCAGTATCTTCAATATACTAGGATGTTGTTATAAGATGTATTCGAGATACACTTACACACACCTACATCTAATGGTTAAAGAACATACTATTTCCGTGGATGGTGAATTTTTACCTCCCGAAACGATGATTGTTCAAAATTCTTTTAACACCTTAAAAGGTGGCCATTGAGATGTAACTATATTTATATATGATATATAATATGTTTATGTTTTCCTTAATCTTCTGTATATTTCACTCTGGGAATACCTTTATGGTTTCCGTTATGGGTAAACGCGATATCTTCATTTAAGGAAGTGCGGACTACCGCCCCCTCAAAGTGATTTGATTCGTTAAATATCATATGTGGGACGTATAAAGGATGGAACTATGATATTATATATGATATTATACTGGAATTATAATATACCATTATATCATTATGATTCCATTCTATAAAATACGAAATAGTAATGAAAGTAGCGTTCATGCGTACGTACGGCTTACCGTCTCCATGAACAGTGCATTTCATTTCTTACCTCTAAATGATTATGTAATATTATAAATGAATGTATATACTAGATATATATGATATATACATCATGATTATAATTTTGGATATAATGGATACATTGTAATTATAAAGGGTTTATTTTTGACTCAAGTACCAATGATCGTTAAAACGACCGTTATTAACTTAAATAATTACATAGTGTTCATGACATGGAAATAAGTGATATAAAAGGAATAATGAACTTGAAAAAAAAAGGTTCTTAAGAAAGTATAAATTAACTCAAGTTTATTATTCAGGACATTAAAGAACAATCGAGCCAATTCGGACCCGGGGTATGGGACTTCGTCTCAATCTCCTTTCATTGAGGCATATTTTATTTTATACACAACTTTCTTTTATACGGTGTATAAACCACTTTGACTTTTACGTTTATCCAAAAGGAATATTTTTTATACGAAGCATTTTACAAAATGACAAAAGGAAATGTTTTTGTCGTACGTATGCGGCGACAATGACTTCTCCTCCGCCGTGACCATTATTTGAGTTTCGGCTTCCTCTACAATCCATACCTTCTTTTTAAAAGAAAAATAAATACCATGTTTTACTTTTCTTTTATTTTGGTATTGAAAATGGTTTTCATAATTTTTTTATATCAATGTGTTGTATTGATATCTTGTGATTGAAAGGTGGAAATGTTATGATTCCTTTATGCATGTTTTATGTGATATGATTATGTTGAGGTTCTTGGGAATTATTATGAAGATGGGTGGTTTCGTGATAAACTAAGGGCGGGTGAGCCCGATATAGCTCTCCAATGCATTGGGTAACGCGAAGGAGTGAAACGTTAAGGTTTCTCCAAAGAGATATAGGGAATATACTGTGATGGGTATTCCAAACGTAACCAAGAGGGTTACTCCCTACGTAAAGAATGTTATGAATGCCTCAAGTTACCTTTATGTCTTATGATTTCTATGATTTATTCATGATTTGATGAGGTTTATTAAAGTACTTATGTTTTATGGGTAAAGTATGATTTCATTCTTATGTATATATGTACCCATGTTTCCTTTCCATATATTTTTATTTCCCTTACTGAGCTTTTTATGCTCATCCCAACTTTTTTTGAAATGTTTTTCACAGGTCAAGGGAAAGGTACATGATATGATGATAGTGTCAAGAAAGAATCCATGTTTTATTTTAAATATGATTCCATTGATGGGAAAGAAGAATACTATCTTTTTGTAACCACTTTTTTTATATGTGAAATGTAATGCATGTTTTATGATCTAATTCTCTAAAACTCTAAACCCGAAAATATCCTCAATGTGTAATCTTGTAATAACTCAAAATTAAGTAAGGTTTATGGCTGGGGACTTATAATGTATGGGATTTCTAATATAAAAATCTATTACATTCTTACCCTCTTGAAGGATTTACTTCTAGATGATGCAGATATTCCCTCAAACCACTATTTGTCATGTAATTTAGTTGAGAAACTTCGATATTCAAGAAACAAAATTCATGTTTCCCGAAAGATTGCAGTTTATTCTAAGAGGAAACCACTGAATGAAATGATTCTATAAAATTTGGCACATTTCACTAGAAGTCAAAATCTAATGGAACACCATCCCATGTTCTATAGAAATTAATGTGGCACTTTCCATTGATCCCCAGACTCCAGAATCTTTTTATGTCTGATAACATATCAATAAAAATGAGATGGCATGATATCTAGAGAATGAAGACTATTGATGAGTTGGTTCATCCTGTAGATGGATTTTCATGGCAGAGATTTGATGCTCGACATCCTGATTTTTCAGCTGATGTGTGTAATGTGAGGTTGGGTCTTTCATGCGACTGTTTTAATCCGTTTGGAAAGATTCTTACTTCGTACAACACATGGCCTGTTTTTATACACATTTATAATCTTCCCCATGGTTGTGTATAAAAAAACCATTCACTTTCAGGAGTATACTCATATATGGTCCTTCTGATCCCGGCATTGATATTTATGTATACATGCAACCTTTAATAAAAGAGTTGAAACTACTTTGGGATGTGGTTGTGTGCACATACGATGCATGTTCGAAAGACATATTTCAGTTGCGTGCTATGCTTATGTGGACGATCAATGATTTTCCAGCTTATGCAATGATGTCTGGATGGAGCACAAAGGGAAAACGGTCATGTCCAGTTTGTATGAAGAATACATGATCTAGAAGACTGAAACATCGTTGTAGTTTTAGTTTTTTTGGGACATCGACGATTCATGCCAAAGGATCATCCATATAGATTGAATCGTCGAAGATTTGATAATACCATAGAGACCAACGATCCACCTCAGCGTATGTCTGCAACTAATGTGCTTAATGAATTGAAGGATTTCAGTTTTTCGTTCGGAAAGGGTCAAATGAAATCTAGAAAGAGAAATAATATTTCCACTGAAACCTGTTACAATTGGAGGAAGAGGAGTATATTTTTTTATTTGCCTTATTGGTCAACCAATTTGTTACATCAATTCTTAGACATAATGAATATTGAAATGAATATATGTGAAATTTTGATTTCGGTTATTCTAAATGTCAAGGGGAATAAAAAAGATAATTTACGATCTCAGCATGACTTGGTGGATTGGGGCATATGACCAGAATTGCATCTTGTGTGTATCAGTGAAAATAAATGGCAACTTCCATGTGCTTCTTTTGGGATGACACCTATGAAAAAAAAAACAATTTCTGGAAGTATTAGATATTATTAGAGTTCCTGATGGCTATTCAAGCAACATATCTAAACGGGTCAACAGAAGAGAGTTGAAGCTAAAATCATTAAAGACTCATGATTATCATGTTCTACTGCATGAGTTTCTTCCAATAGAAATTCATCACCTTTTGTCCAATAATATAAGGGTGGTTGTTATTCGATTGTGCCATTTTTTAGAGATCTTTGTGCTATAAAGTTGTCTAATTATTTCTTGCAAAAAATGTTGACAGATGCCCCATTAATATTGTGTGAGTCGGAGAAAGTATATCCTCCATCATTTTTCACATGCATGATGTATCTGACTGTCCATATTCCCACTGAAATACTTCTCGGAGGACCGGTTTCTTTTCATTGGATGTATCCAACTAAAATAAATATATTCACATTTAAGTCTTATGTCCAAAACAGAAATCATCCCGAAGGTTCTATCGTGAACGGTTACCTGGCTCAAGAATGTATGGATTTCTGCTCGATGTATTTGTCTGATCTTACTTAAAGATTGAACAGACCAATGAGAAATGAAGAAGAACAGTATGAGCAAATTGAACCCAGTTTACCATCACATCCTCAAACATGAGTAATTCCTGGATCATATACATTGAAGACATTATGCCATGAAGAGTGGGAGATGGCACATCGAACAGTTTTTTATCAACTGTGATTTGTTCGATGACTATATCAGGTAACTAAATTTATTATGTTTATCTTACATATATATCTGTTAAACTATTCATATCTTTTGTCTACAGGGAACATAAAACAATGATAAATAGGAAGCATCGTTACTTATCTTTGAGAAGGAGAGAAACTTTGCATAGCAAAGAGTTTTCTGCTTGGTTAAAATTGAAGGTAAAAATATTACTGTTTAAATTAATTATTTCACTATTTAATTAAGTTTAACAGTCATTTATATTGCAGGTATTGAGTTTGTCTGCTGACTATGTCTCTGAGGAAATAAGAGCTTTGGATTTTGGTCCTAATACCATAGTTCGTGATTGTAAATCAATTATTATCAATGGGTAAAAATTTATTTTCACTGAACGAGGAAAGAACATTAGAACACAACATTATGGTGTAGTGGTTACTGCCACAACATATTGTTATTCCAGTGCATCAGATAGTAGACCATGATTTGAAAATGTGGGTTATTATGGAGTTGTTGAGAAAATAATAATATTGGATTATTACTCTCATGGACGAGTCACAATGATGAAATTCCATTAGTTTGATTCGATGATGAGACATGGCACATTTATTGATGATTTTGGATTTTGAGTAATTAATATGACTTTCACTCTTGCTACCAAAGAACCATATGTGTTGGCATCAATGGCTAAATAATTATTTTATGTCAAAGACCAACTTCGACCTCAATTGGTATCATATTTGAAGTGATTCAAAGACATATTTCTGATGATGGTGATGATGGAATTGACACTGTCCCTAATGCCATTGGAACCAATCCATTTATTTATTTTAATGATTCTAATAGCCCAATTGTCAGAGTTTATTGTGAACCTGAAGTTGTGATTGAAAATATATAGAATCATTCATCTATGTTCTGAATTCTTTTGGTTTACCCTCGAGTTGGGTTGTTAAGGTTGGTAATATTCAAATTGATTTAGTATTGATCACAAATATGTTTTAGCTGACTTGACCGTTATGTGAATTTGTAATGTTTATTGGTTGCTGTTTTATTTGAATTGCATTTTCTAATTTGGAATTCCACTATATTCAAACCTAGTCAAACAATATTTCAAACTTGGTGAACATTACAACTTGTATGATTTATTAAATTCATTAAAGCTCTTCTAAAACAAGTGATAGCTAAATTATCAATGAATCCCCCAATTCCCTCATATATTTAGTTTTTTTGTTTACATATTAGTTTTCTATTTCTAATTAATTACATATTTGGTTTCAATAGTAGGAAATGCAGCCAATTGAAGAGAGACGAAGGGAAAAATGATGGAGAACAATCATCGGATGGTGGAGATGGGCGTTCCACCGTTAGTGCCTACAGTGAGTACTTTATTTCAAATATATATATATTTAAAGAACATATAATTTCATGTGATTAATTTTTTTGTAATCATTTTTGTAGGACCCACCTATATGTCGATAGTTATTCGATGAGGAGCCTAGTACTGGTCCTAGTACTTAGGTCGGTGTTACGAGGAGGGTTCATACCAAAGGTGGAAGATCAGCTGTGCATGCCCGACTAGACCATGCCCCTCCCACTGACATGTCATCCTTCCCACATTCTGATCCTAGACAGCCCTACCGGACAACCCCCCAGACAGCCCCTCGGACAGCCCCCCCCCCCCCCCCACCCTCTTCCTTGGACCCTGGACAACCCCCCCCCCCCCCCCCCCCCGAACACCCCCCGAACAGCCCCCCAAACATCCCCCCCAAACAGCCCCCCACCCTCCTCCCTGGACCCCAGACAGCCCCCTGGACATCCCCACAGACACCCCCCCCCCCCCCCCCACCCTCTTCCTTGGACCCCGGACAACCCCCCACCCCCCCCCCCCCCCCCGAACACCCCCAGACAGCCCCCAGACAGCCCTCCGAACAGCCCCCCGGACATCCCCCCTCCTCCTTGGACCCCGAACAACCCCCCATACAGCCCCCTGGATAGCCCCCCCCCCCCCACCCTCTTCCTTGGAACCCGTACAACACCCCCGAACACCCCCGGACAGCTCCCCGAATAGCCCCCCGGACAGCCCCCCCCCCCCCCCACCCTCCTCCCTGGACCCCGGACAACCCCCAGACATCCCCCCAGACACCCCCCCCCCCCCCCCACCCTCCTCCCTGAACCCTGGACAACCCCCTGAACACCCCCCGCACACCCCCCCCCCCCCCACCCTCGTCCTTGGTCCCCGGACAGCCCCCCCGGACACCCACCAGACAGCCCCCCGGAAAGCCCCACTGGACAGCCTCTCCACCCACCTCGATTTCATTTAATACTAGAAAATATATCATATATATTTTATTTATTTTCACCATGATAATCAATGTAAACCACATTTACACATCTAATCAATATCATAGATTCTTGGTATGTTATAAAAGAGATGTATTCATTGGGCATGACATTGTTAGTTTCGAAATGTTTCATAGCATGATAAACTAAAATCTAATCAATACTAAGAATGATATAAAAATATTTTATATAAATTTCCACAATATTTTTAGTAAATACCATTACACTAATAGACACATGAGGATTCTCATAAAATGGATAACATTTTAAGTACATACAGAAAATCGACCAAATGCATTCGGTTTCCATTGAAACTTTAGGAGAATGATCCATGGGAAATATGTGACGTGTACAAATCAACCCCACCTCAATCCGAGGCATGGTGTGGCCGCCACTACTCAAAGTGTCTGCCTTTTGTTTCAAAAGGACGTCATTGGAATTGAAAAACATCAACAGGCATACGCAAAACCAACCAAACGCATTCGGATTGTGTCGATACTTTATCACAATGATCCAGGGGTCATATGTGACGTGTATGAGTCAACCCCACCTCAATCCGAGGCATGGTGTGGCCGCCACCACTCAAAGTGTCTGTCTTCTGTTTCAAAATGACGTCATTTTAAGTGAAAAACATCAACTAGCAAACGAAAAACTGACCAAACGCATTTGGATTGTGTCGATACTTTAGAAAAATGATACATGGATCATATGTGACGTGTACGAGTCAACCCCGCCTTAATTGGAGGCACAGTGTGGCCAGAATCACTCTAAGTGGATCTCTTTTGCTTAAAATGGACAACATTTTAAGTACATATGAAAAACCGACCAAACGTATTCGATTTCCGCTGAAACATTACAAAAAAGATTCATGGGTCATATGTGACATGTATGAATCAACCCCACCACAATCTGAGACACGGTGTGGTCGTCACCACTCAAAGTGTCTACCTTTTGTTTCAAAAGGACGTCATTTTAATTGAATAACATTAACTGGCATACCGAAAACCAACCAAACACATTCTTATTATATTGATACTTTAGCACAACGATCCATGGATCATATGTGACATGTACAAGTAAACCCTACCTTAATCAGAGGCACGGTGTGTCCAGAATCACTCTAAGTGGCTCTCATTTGTTTAAAATGGACAACATTTTAAGTACATACGAAAAACCGACCAAACGCATTCAGTTTCCACTGAAACTTTAGCAGAACGATTCATGGGTCATATGTGACGTGTACGAATCAACCTCGCCTCAATTTGAGACACGTTGTGGCCGGCACCACTCAAAGTGTCTGCCTTTTGTTTCAAAAGGACATCATTTTAATTGAAAAACATCAACTGACATAAGGAAAACTGACCAAATGCATTCAGATTGCGTCGATACATTAGCACAACGATCCATGGGTCATATGTGACGTGTATGAGTCAACCCCACCTCATTCCAAGTCACGGTGTGGCTGCCACCACTAAAAGTTTCTGCATTTTGTTTCAAAAGGGCATCATTTTAATTGAAAAACATCAACTGGAATACGGAAAACCGACCAAATGCATCAGATTGTGTCGATAATTTATCACAACGATCCATGGGTCCTATGTGACGTGTACGAGTCAACCCCACCTCAATATGTGGCATGATGTGGCCGCCACCACTCAAGGTGTATGTCTTTTGTTTCAAAAGGACATCATTTTATGTGAAAAATATCAAGTGGCATACAGAAAAGCAGCCAAATGCATTCGGATTGTGTCGAAACTTTAGAACAACGATCCATGGGTCATATGTGACATGTATGAGTCAACCCCGCCTTAATCTGAGGCACGGTGTGGCCGAAATCACTCTAAATGGCTATCTTTTGTTTAAAATGGACAACATTTTAAGTACATACGGAAAACCGACCAAACGCATTTGGTTTCTGTTGAAACATTAGGAGAACGATTCATGGGTCATATGTGACGTGTACGAATCAACACTACCTCAATCTGAGATGCGGTGTGGCTGGAACCACTCAAAGTGTCTGCCTTTTGTTTCAAAAGGATTCCATTTTAATTGAAAAACATCAACTGGAATACGGAAAGCCGACCAAACGCATTCGTATTGTGTCAATACTTTAGAACAACAATCAATGGGTCATATGTGACGTTTACGTGTCAACCCCGCCTCAATCCGAGGTGAGGTGTGGCTGCCACCACACAAAGTGTCTGTCTTTTGTTTCAAACGGATGTCATTTTGAGTGAAAAACATCAAATACCATACGGAAAACTGACCAAACGCATTCATATTGTGTCGATACTTTAGCACAACGATCCATGGGTCATATGTGACGTTTACGAGTCAACCCCTCCTTAATCGGAGGCACGGTGTCGCCAAAATCACTCTACGTGGCTCTTTTTTGTTTAAAATGGACAACATTTTAAGTACATATGGAAGACTGGCCAAACGCATTCGGTTTCTGGTGAAACTCTAGAAGAACGATTCATGGGTCATATGTGACATGAAAGAATCATCCCCATCTAAATTTGAGATGCGGTGTGGCCGGCACCACCCAATGTGCCTGCCTTTTGTTTCAAAAGGACGTCATTTTATTTGAAAAACATCACCTGGCATCCGAAAAACCGACCAAACGCATTCGGATTGGGTCGATACATTAGCACAATGATCCATGGGTCATATGTGACATGTAAGAATCAACCCCTACTCAATATGAGATGCGGTGTGGTCAAAACCACTCAAAGTGTCTGCCTTTTATTTCAAAAGGACGTCATTTTAATTGAAAAACATCAACTGGAATACGGAAATACCAACCAAACGCATTCAGATTGTGTCGATACTTTAGAGAAATTATCCATGGTTCATATGTAACATCTACGTGTCAACCTTGCCTCAATCCGAGGCGCGTTGTGGCCACCAACACTCAAAGTGTCTGTCTTTTGTTTCAAAATGATATCATTTTAAGTGAAAAACATGACCTGCCAAATAAAAAACCGACCAAAAGCTTTCTGATTGTGTCGATACTTTAGTACAACGATCCATGGGTCATATGTGATGTGTACGAGTCAACCCTGCCTTAATAAAAGGCATGGTGTTGCCAGAATCACTCTAAGTGGCTCACTTTTGTTTAAAATGGATAACATTTAAAGTACAAACGGAAAACTGACCAAAAGCATTTGGTTTCTGTTGAAACTTTAGGAGAATGATTCATGGTTCATATGTGACATGTAAAAATAAACCCCGCCTCAATTTGGGACATGGTGTGGCCAGAACCACTCAAAGTGTCTGCCTTTTGTTTCAAAAGGGCGCCGTTTTAATTGAAAAACATCAACTGGCTTACATAAAACCGACCTAACGCATTCGGATTGGGTCAATACATTAGCACAACGATCCATTGGTCATATGTGATGTGTATGAGTCAACCCTGCCTCAATCTGAGGCACGGTGTGGCCGGCACCACTCAAAGTGTCTGCCTTTTGTTTCAAAAGGACGTCATTTTAATTGAAAAACATCAACTGGAATACGGAAAACAGACCAAATGCATTCGGATTGTGTCGATACATTAGAACAACGATCCATGGGTCATATGTGACGTGTACGAGTCAACCCTGCCTCAATTTGAGGCACGGTGTGGCCGCCACCACTCAAAGTGTCTTTCTTTTGTTTCAAAAGGACGTCATTTTAAGTGAAAAATATCAACTGGAATACAGAAAAGCAACCAAATGAATTCGTATTGTGTTGATACTTTAGAAAAACGGTACATGGGACATATGTGACATGTACGAGTCAACCCTGCCTTAATATGAGGCACGGTGAGGCTAGAATCACTCTAGGTGGCTCTCTTTTGTTTAAAATGGACAACATTTTATGTACATATGGAAAACCGACCAAAAGAATTCAGTTTCCATTGAAACATTAGGAAAACACTTCATGGGTCATATGTGAGGTATACGAATCAACCCCACCTCAATCTAAGACGCGGTGTGGCCGGCACCACTCAAAGCGTATGCCTTTTGTTTCAAAAGGACGTCATTTTAATTGAAAAACATCAAATGGCATACATAAAACTGACCAAACGCATTCGGATTGTGTAGATACTTTATCACAACGATCCATGGGTCATATGTGACGTGTACGAGTCAACCCTGCTTCAATCCGAGGTGTGGTGTGGCCGCCACCACTCAAAGTGTCTGCCTTTTGTTTCAAAAGGACGTCATTTTAAGTGAAAAACATCAACTACCATACGGAAAACCGACCAAATGCATTCGTATTGTGTATATACTTTAGAATAATGATCCATTGGTCATATGTGATGTATACGAGTCAACCCTACCTTAATCGGAGGCACGGTGTGGCCCAAATCACTCTAAGTGGCTCTCTTTTGTTTAAAATGGACAACATTTTATGTATATACGGAAAATCGACCAAACGCATTTGGTTTCCATTGAAACATTAGAAGAATGATTCATGGGTCATATTTGACATGCACGAATCAAACCCACCTCAATACGCGATGCAGAGTGGCTAGCACCACTCAAAGTGTCAGCCTTTTGTTTCAAAAGGACGTCATTTTAATTGAAAAACATCAACTGGCATATGGAAAACCAACCAAACGCATTCGAATTGTGTCGATAATTTAGCACAACGATTCATGGGTCATATGTGATGTGTAAGAGTAAACCATACCTCAATCCAAGGCATGGTGTGGCCGCCACCACTCAAAGTGTCTGTCTTTTGTTTCAAAAGGACATCATTTTAATTGAAAAACATCAACTAACATCAACTGGCATATGGAAAAATGACCAAACACGTTCGGATTTTGTCGATACATTAGCACAATGATCCATGGGTCATATTTGATGTGTACAAGTCAATCCCGCATTAATCGGAGACACGGTGTGACCGTAATCACTCTAAGTGGCCCTATTTTGTTTAAAATGGACAACATTTTAAGTACATATGGAAAACTGACTAAATGCATTCGGTTTCCGTTGAAACATTTGGAGAACGATCCATGAGTCATATGTGACGTGTACGAATCAACCCCGCCTCAATCAAAGATGCGGTGTGGCCGACACCACTCAAAGTTTCTGCCTTTTGTTTTAAAAGGACGTCATTTTAATTGAAAAACATCAACTGGCATACAGAAAAATTACCAAACGGATTCGGAATGTGTCGATACTTTAGCACAATGATCCATGGGTCATATGTGATATGTTCGAGTCAACCCCGCCTAAATCTGAGGTGTGGTGTGGCCGGTAGCACTCTAGGTGTATCTATTTTGTTTAAAATGGACATCATTTTCGGTAAAAATATATGGTATACAATAAACCGATTAAATTATGAATTGACTTCCATATTCCACATATAATTGTCATCTAAATTTTAAATTGATTTCTAATTGAATTATGTATATTTATAATTATGTTATGAATTATAATTTAATTATGGATGTGTATGGTTACAGTATTATATGTTAAATGTGTATGAATTTGTTCTCTATATGTATTTATTAGTTGGTTATTGCAGGTACAATAATTTTATATGTGTGTGTTAGTTTATTGTAGGTACAATAATTGGATTGAAAATGGGAGGGCACAAAATGAGGCCTAGTGTGCAAATTGCAGACCTGCTATGCAATTTGCATGCTGCTGGGCAATTTTCACAGCATAGGCTATACTAATGGTTCAAATCCGTTGGCATAGCATCTTGGTTCCTTTTTTTACCAACAGTTTGTCGAACCGTTGGGAAAGAGTGGAATCCTTGGGATTTCCCAACGAGTCAAGCCAAATCGTTGGGATAAAACTATCCCAATGGTTTGGCACAACTGTTGGGATAGGTTAGGCTTTCCCCACTCTATCCCAAAAGTTCACAGTAAACTGTTGGGAAAACCATTCCCAATGGCTTACTTCCCTACAGTTTGCAGAACCATTGGTATAACATATACCAATGGTTCTGCAGCCTTTCCCAATGGTTCAGAACCGTTGGGAAAAGCTGTATTTCCAGTAGTGTTCCATCATCTAAAACTATGATTATATCCAGATCCTCATTTGATAATATCATTGAATTATCCAAATTTAACCACCCTAACTAGAAATGTTATGTTATCATACCAAGGAAAATTCTTGTTCCAAGTAATAACCCACAATGATCCCATATCCTTTAATCCATAAACAAACAACTCTGCATGACCCCTTGGTTATATTTGGATTATCCTACTAAACTATCATAAAACCATCCTCATGACCCAAACATGAGTTCCTATATAATCCACTTAAAATAGTTCTAATATTCCAACCATCATTGGTAAACCCTCATTGTCACAATATATTTGGCAGTAAACTACTTATTATGATTATTTCCAACATCAAGACTCTTACTCACCCGCATTAGGGTGCTCCTATTAATATTAGAGATAATTGGTCATTTTACCAATCTTATAATATTAAGACTATAATGTATTCCAAATTTTAGCTATTTTATTATTTAATATCATGATAGTTTATAATATATTATTTTTAAATAAATTATATTTCATTGATGGATTTTGTTATATACAACATATAGTTTTAATGAACTACATTATTCTATTAAAATATTATCACTTAAACAGGACCATTATAACCATCCATTAAATATATAGGTATGAATTTTAATAACCACGTTATGAAATATATATAAGTTTAATACACTATAATTTTTTTTATTAATTCTAAGGGAATAATAACTCAATTTTTAGATAAGTTGTTTTATGTATTAAAATATCATTTTAATCAAAAAATGATTTTCAATTATTTTTGTGTGTCAAACCAATAATAAATTACTGAAACATTTCTAAATTTTAATATAGAAAATAAAATCTATTTTTCAAATCTGTATGTCCAAACTAACATAGAATAATATTTTGGTATTTCTCTACAAAATCTTTTTTCAGTGAATAAGGAAAGTTATAATTTTTTTGTAAAACTATAATTTCATTTCATTAAAAATAATACCCATGATATTTTTTATTTTTTAATAAATTAATATAATAATTATTTTATAAATAATATAATTAATTACAATTTAATCATTATTATTCATGATCTTGGTATAAAAGTACTTTTAGACATAAAAATTAATTATTTTCAGAAAATCATTTTTTTATCACAATTAGAAGTATAGTTATAAAATTAAATTCTACCACTTATAGTGAGTAAATTTGGTAAAATTGCATAAATCTTTAGAATTATATTATTTTTTATTATTTAACAAGTTTAGAATAATTTTTAATAATAATTAATAGTGTAAAAATTATAAATTTGGTATCACCGTAAAAGGGTAAATCAAGTAATTATAGTTTGAAACTAAGTTATAAGGACACAATTTTCAACATAAATATTATTTGATGAAGTTATTTACAAACTTATTAACATAGAAATGAAATATATTTTTTATGTGACCCATTTCCATGAAAATGACTTATATAACAATTAAAGAAAAGAAAAATGAAAAATGACACTCTCTAACTTTAAACATATCTCTTATGTTATCACTTAAGGAAATAGAATGTATTAAATGAATATTAATATTTATTTTAAGTATATTGAAATTATTTTCTTAATTGAAATTTATTTTTAATTTTTAGTAAATATTTAATTACCTAAAATGCTTACGCTTTGCTGACATAGTAATTCTTTAAATAATAGAAAAATAAATTAAATGATTTTAAAAATATAAAGAATAAAATAATTTATGTGATTTATAGTGTTCCATAAATTTTTTAGATACATATGAAATATTATGGTTGATTTAAATAATATATTAAAATTAAATCTTTGTCTTTGTGGCTTGAAAGTCAAATTAAATGATTAGTGTAAAAAATGACATTATTAGTAATTTATAAAAATTATATTTTATTAAAATATTTAAAAATAGTAAATAAAATTAAGGAGGAATATATAGTTAATATGTGGAATAAAATGTCATCATTTTTTAATTTATGATCCAATTTTAAAATTATAAGTAAAATTTAAACACATTAGGAATGAAAAAAAATATTGCGGTAAAGATTAAAATAGGCATACAATGGGGTTAAGCAAAAAAGATAGGGTTTAAAACACCACATAAACATGTAAAGATTTTAAACGAACATATGTTTTATTACAAACATTAGGGGAAAAGACAAAGAGTTGTTAATTACCCTAATATGGATAGCTCGATCTCTATGTATAGTACTGTTAATCACAAACCATATTAAATGATAATGAAAATAAATAAAGTGAATGTCTAAACCTTAATATGGCGCGGTCTATGTACTACTATGTTATGTTCTAGGTTAGAACTTATTCTATGGCTTATACAATGCATGATATGATTATCTGGAAAAATATATAATATAATTAAATCATATACTAACTTATATTATAATCTCTAACCATTTTTTAATCATTTTTCTAGATAGTGGCCTTTTATATTTTAGCCTTTTAGAAAATTCCAAAAGAGCCCCTCCCCTTACATAAAAAAGGGATCCCATCCTTTCTCATATTTAAACTATATTCTACTTCGTATATTTTAATAAACATGAAAAATATATTTTCGACATCCTTATACTCATTATATGGCATTTTTTCAAATACTGATCCTTGGATCCTTAAGAGAAGATCAATTGGTCATTTTTCATGGAAGTGGAAATCACCATCACCGATTACTTCCTTTATAATTCTTCATTGAAGTCATATAAATTTTTATTATTTATTATAAAACATTATATTATGTATCCAAACTATATTTTAATTTTATTATGATTATGAAACCACTATTATCTACCTAATATGTCATTTAATGGTAAATCAATGTATATTTGGTGCGTACGTTCGACTTACCACCTCCACATAGTGATACACTTCATTAATTACCACCATTATTTATGAATGATTAATATTATGATTTAAATATTTATAAATTATTATTATGAATTAATTATTATTATTTATGTTAATATCTTTTCTAAATTCTTTCCTCCAAATACATTTGAAAATAATAATTTCATTCATCTGTACGTAAGGACTACGCCACCAAGAAGTGATGTGATTATTTTTTCATTTCCATTTCAAAATGATGTCAATAATGATGGATTTTAGGAATATATAGAATTTTTATGATATAATAATGATTCAATAAATGTTAATTATTTTTTACCAATCTATCATTCTTTCCATTGAAAAATGAAAACAATAATCATCCATATGTACGGCCTACCATCTCCATGAACGGTGTAATTCATTTTTCAATCTATTATTTTATGGTTTGATATATATACATATATATATATTTAATATATATAATATTTAGATCATTATTAATAATCTATAGATTATGTAACCATGATAAAATTACATGTACATAAACAACCAAATTGAAACTCTCATAAAATACTAAAAAGTTAACTGATGGGAACAATGATTTTAAAAAGAAATTATTAATAAATGGATGTTTAAATATTATAATTTGATAATATATAGGATTATAAGTATGTAAATTATTTTATTATATAATTATAATAAATTTCAATTTGTTATACATGAGCTTAGAGTTCTTATACAAGTGGAACTCGAGGTAAGATATTTTAATCTAAAATTTTCTTCTATAGGACACTAGTTATGTTATTCACCTATGTTATTTTATGAGTTGTATGTACAAAAATGTAATTTTATATCATTTATTTATTTATTTTATTGATATTTAATGTTTTATTTAATTTTATTCTTTTATGGAGGTTATGATTCAAAAGTTACCGAAGTGGTAAGGGATATAGGTTTCAATCATATTATTAGTTGAGATTTTTTATGATTGAGTTTCTATTAAATAAATAATATGATACCTACCTGATAAATTGATTTAATTTTTATTATACTCTAGTTAATTTTAAATAATACCTATTTTATTTTCATATTACTCATTTTAAATACTCATGATATTAAAATAAATTTTTAAAGGAAACTCATTTTATTTTTCTATTTAATCAAAAATAAGTTTTCTTACATATCCATGTTTTCTAAAAATGTGTTCAAGAATATTTCTAATGTAATAATATGATATTTTAATTCCATTTTTCCCATTATTTATTTTTTAAAAAATGGTCTAATATTAATCATCTTATAATTTTTTGAATGAGGTACTTTTAAAATTTTAACAAAATTTTTATAAAGGAATATTTTTTAACTTATACAGTATGGATAAACATTTCCCTAATAAAACCTACTAAAAAATTTAAATATTACTTTCCAATTTTATTATTCTTTTCAATTAATTTTTTTCAATGTTATTTGGTAAATATTCAAATTTAAATAAGGGATTTATATCTGAAAATGGTAATTTTCTCAGGAAATGTTCTACTGAATCTTTTTTAGTCAGATTCACCACTGATAGTAAAATTCAGTATTAACTAAATATTATTGACGATATTATCCAATTATACCACTCTTATTATTTATCGATATTTTTTTATGATGATGACTTTTTATGAAATCTATTTATTTTCCAATGATTATTATATTAATAATTGATAAAATATTCATGAATCTTGTTTTATCTATATGGGTTATGATATTATGATATAATGAATATTTTATGATCTTATGGGACACATATGTATGGTTTTAATCATATCAAAAGTGGTACCAAAATTATATAGGCCTCTGATGCAGTGGGTAAATTATTATATCTTCTAAGATAGTTATGGAAAACAAGTAGATGCGTATAATCCTCTATGTGGATAAAATTGATGTATATGGTCCAATATGGTATAGAATTCAATTTTATTAATAAAATATGGTGAACTATATTTTATTCCTGATCGATTATGGTTTGACGGTCTTGGTAGTTAACCAATACATATGAAATTGTTTGTATAATTATGATGGCTCCACACATTTTTAACATTAACATATGGATCATGATTGGATTATGAGTATTTATCACTCTTATTTTTCATTCATTTTGAAATTATAATGCATTATTCCAAGTCTCATGTTTAATATTTTTTTAATGATTGGGTATAAAATTAAAAATTTATTTTCATAGTCTCATACCATAATTATTATCTTATGATTATATATTATTATTGGTTGATACCTCCCTTGTCTACCCTTACTGGGAATCCATAGTCACCTTTATTATATTTCATTTCCCTAGGTTTTTAATAATTTTAATAAGTGTGATGTTTATAATAAAGGTATTTTTTATGAAGATCATTTTGTGAGATGATGTTGTTTACTTTTTAATAGTATAATTTGGTATGAATATTTCCAAATATAATACACATGTTTCATTATTTTTTGACCATTATGTTATGTAATTAATATTCATCTAATAATATGTAGTCTTTATATATGAAAGGTATGGACTGAAATATTTGACATCAGGTAAAAGGTTTAGTGGCCTTTAAAAACTAAAATAATAAAACATTAATGAGAACATTGAGTATAATTCTACGAATAAAATAACATCATAATGTTTTGTTAATGATAATGGATGACCTATATTAAACCTAAGGGTTTATAGATTGAAAATTTGGTGTCTTTATCTAGACATATAATAAATTATTTTTCATGATTATGATTATTGTTAGTCACACCATGATTTTTTGTTTTAGTTGATTTTTAGAATAAGGGGGAATTATGTTAACACTAAATATGATAGAAAATGTGGTGGTTTTGAAGAACCAAATGGGATTACTACTAAAGGGAATGATATCATGAATATTCTTAATCAGTTATCATGGTATATGATTAAAAACATGAATCTTAAAGAACTCTTAGATTAACCAAACAATATAAGTATGGATTTTTCTAAGATATTGGGTGGTGGAGAACATGGAGGAAATAAGGATCAATTTTATTTATCTTAAAAATGTGGAAATAGTGTCCTCCAAGATTATATTAAAGAAACAATATCATTTTTATTTATGTAAAATAAGATCTTAGAGTAATGAATTTCTGAAGAAAATGAGGATTTCACAAGAGAGAAATAAATCTCATCCTAGAGATCTGTGTATAGTTCTTTGTCTTAAATGTGCAGACCATAGAAAGTATATGATTCAACCATATACAAAAGGGAAACTCCTTGACTAAATAAGATTATATGTTATACCAATCATTTAAGTAAAACTATTGAAGTATTTATGTATTGGGCTTAAAGGATTGTGTTGTATAATTAGTTTTATCAATGGTTTTTGGGTTACTAGAATCATGAAACATTTAAGGATTGTATTTGTTAGTATATATATATTTATGTGAGTTTAATATAGTATTGGTTGATACCATCAAGGTTTTATAATTTTAATGTCTTAGAAACCACTTTTGGGGTTTTAAGTGGTGGGAGTATAATATGATAAAGAGTATTATATGATACATATCAATTAATATAAACCTTGAGTTTAGTATGGGTTAGTATAAAATTTATGCCCTTTTCATAAGTTTAAAGGTATTGTTAAGCTTTAGATTATATATTATATTTGATAATTAAAGTTATTTTTAAGTATGTTCATCACATATTTCGGGACATTATAGGAATTATATTAATATATTTTTACTGAAAAGTAAAATTGTCACAACCAGCAAGGCTATAGGTCTTCAACCCACAATCTTATAGAGATAAGGATTAAATCCCTACCATTGGCATACATGATTTCTTGCTTAGTATTCCATTTATTTTTTTTAATATGTGATAGATAAAGAATGAGTTTTTTTTTGGAATATATGTGTTTTAATAGAGATAATCATGGGATTGAAATTTAATTTTTTTTCATTAGGTGATTAATGTTATTTTAGAATAATTTCAATACTTTGGTAACCTAATTTTATTAAGGTAAACAAAACATTAGGGGTTTTATTTAATGAATAAATAATGATTTATCTGTTGTAGGAATATAAGATTTTATTATGGATTTATGGAGATTTAGGTTATTTATATAAATTATTATAATTTCATTGAGATTATATGATTTGGGCATATACATTTTTGGTATGATACATTAAGAGCGATTGGTGTCATTTGGAGAAAAATTTTAAATTTATCCTCAAATAATATGTTATCAAATACTTTTATTCTTTATGTTTTAATATTATTATATAATATTTTAATGAAATTTATTGTTAATAATGTATTTAATTATATATTTTGAATATTGGGTGTTATTATTGAAGAATTGGTTATTAATTTTTTATTTATTCATATGATAGTTTATTCATTTTTAAAATTATCTTATATTGGAAATTTTAGTTTCAGTTAACATCTAAATATTGGAGTAAGATACTGTTATCCTTTTTTATTATGTGATCCATTATTAGATGGTTTTATTTCATCATGAATGATAAATTCATCTTGAATGGTCATTGGTAGGAGAAAAAGATGAGATTATAATAGAAATTGATTACATAGTGATATCATTCTTATAAAGTAAGTATATTTCCTTAAACTATTCATTTACATTGAAAATTAATTCCTAAATAATTATGAAATAATCTTGAATTAAAACCATTATTCTATTCCAATAATTTAAAATTAATTTATGGAATTTTAAACCATCGCAAATTAATGGTATTTTGGTATATATATTTCTCTGGATATTGTTTTATACCGCTCATTATTTGTCATTGGGAGTTATTTTTATCCCCCATTTCTCTATTTTCACTGAATACTAATGTTACCTTTTTTATGAGCCTATTTTTTTATTATTAAAGAAGACCTTCATATTTCCATTTCCATAATTTTTAGTGTATTTTTTATTGACCCTTTTTATTATGTGGGATTTTGACAATGTAAATTGTAAAGGTCAAACCCTTTATTACCAAACACAAGTTCAAATTTAGAATATGTAATTTATTAAAGGGAATTACATTGTAACACACTATTATTTTATAATATAATAACTTTTCAATTAATTTTATCTCATTAATATCTTGAGTTACAAGCAACATCATGTTTTAATAAACAACATTATACTATAAAAATATTATTATTTAAAATTGACCATTGAAACATGGTCATTAAATTTAGTGGTATTAATAGGAATAAAAAAATTATGTATGATAATTAAATATCTTAATAAATAATTTTTTATTAATTATTATGAAATAAGTACTCTATTTTTAGTGAGCTTGTTTTATTATTAAAAAACGTATTTCCTTCAAAAAATGTTTTTTAGTTCATTTTTTGAATTGAAATTATAATTAATCTATAAATCATTTTTAAAATTATATTAAAAATGGAATTTGTTTTAGACATTATGATTTCAATATTTACTTAGGTTACAATTTTTTGTATTTAACTAAAAATATATTTTTCCAATGAATAATGTAAAATACCAATTTTTGTTAACCCTTCATTTCTTTTCATTGGGAAACAACCATTTTATTTTGAATAAGATAATGAATTAATATATTCCTAATTTATTTATCAATAATATAATTAATTACATATGAATCAATATTATACATGATCTTAGTGTAAAATTACTTTTAGATGTAAAAATACATATTTCAAAAAAACAATTGTCATGTTTTTTCAGATATATATAAATTTAATTGATCCCACTTATTGATATGTAATTGGGTATAATGGATTCCATGATTATAATTAGTAATATTTCTATTATTTAATAATTTAAACTTGATTTTTCCATTATGAATAGTAAAAATAGCAATGAAATTAGCCATATAAAAGGGTAAATCATGTTAAACTAAGTTATAACCAAGTGATAAGGACATCATTTTTTATCATAAGTATTATGGGGTGAATTTATTACAACTTTTATCACCTTTTTATATAAATTTGTTTTTTTATGGGACAATTTTCCTTGAAAATGACTTATATAGTATTTATATCAATGAAATATACAAAATATCACACTCTTAACCAAAAAAATATCATATTTGTTTACAAAGTTAAAAGAAGTTGTTAAAGAATATTTCCATTTTTTAAATAATGAAATTAAATTCATTATAGTAATTTTTTTATAATTTTTACTAATTATATAATTACCTTAAATGTTTACATAATGTTGATAAGGTATTTATTTAATTAATGGAAAAATAAAATAAATAAATTTAAAAATATTAATAGTAATATAATTTGAGTGAGTTATAGTGTTCCACAAATGTTTTAGATAAATATGGCATATTAGGGATGTTTAAAAATAATATATTTTTATTACAAAATTTTTGATGGTATCCTTAAAATCAAATTAAAGAAATAGAATAAAATATGACATTATTGATAATATATAACGATTATATTTTATTAAATTATTTAAAAGCATAAAAAATTGAATTTGGACAAGGTGGATAATATATGGTAAAAAATGTCTTCAATTTACATTAATGATCCTATTATAACCATATAAGTAAAATTATAACCATTTAAGAGTGACAAAGACATCAATGTGGTTAAGGGTAAAATAGGTTAACTGAGGGGTTAAACCCAATGATAAGGTTTAAAATCGTGCTTAAACATTTTAAACAATTTATGTTATTTTAACCAAATAAAATTGTATCTTTGATTCTCTATCCATTTTGAATAATTTTTCTAGACTATGATAATTTTATATTTTAATCTTTTATGAAATTATAAATATTCACATATGTTCAGTTATGAAAAATAACCCCTCATTTCCCTTCATTACACTAAATTGATACTCACATATCATACAATATCTACATAAATACCTTAAAATTATATATTTACACATTCTAATGGTTTTTTCTTCCCCAAATACCAACACTCATATCCTTAAAAATATATCTGAAGGTGTTCTTTCAAAGAAGAGGTGATCATATTAACTGATCACCATCTTTTTAATTATTCTCTAAACTCTTATAAATATTTAGTCTTTTCCATAAAATAAAAAATTCAGTAACATAAATGTACTGAAATTTTATTATGGTTATGAAACAACAATTATCCACCCAGTTTCCCATTAAGTAGGGAGTGAAAATATCACTAATGTGTATGTATGTCTTATCATCTCCACATAGCGATACAATTCATTTTTTATCATTACCCTCTATGTATGGTTATTATAAAAGTATTAAGTTTAATAGAAAATATTTATTACATAATTATTCATTTTTAATTATAATATAATATCTACATTCTTACATTCAAATCCATTGGAAAATTATAACGTTGCTTGTACATATATGTGGATTACCACATCCACAATGTGTTGTGATTCATTTTTCATTTTTTTAAAGGATGGAAATAAGGATGTATTTTTTGAAAATATATGACTTATATTATAAATAAATTATTCAATAAATGTGAATTATAATTTAAATTTCTTTAGTTTCATCCATTGTGGAATGAAAATAGTGTTTATGTGTACTGTTGACCAAGCGTCTCTATGAATGATGTAAATCATTTTTTGTATGTACTTTTATAAATGAATATTAATATATATATATACATATAATTAATATTTATATAATTTTTATACTAATTAATATTCTAGATATTATGTAACCATGATCAATGAAAAAGGACTTGAAGTGGGGAATTAAAACTCTCTTAAAAAAACAAACAACTAACACCTGGGAACTACAATAATAATACGTAATTATTAAAAATAGATGTTGAAATATTACTATTGGATCATTTGTTATATTATATGTGTGTAAAAGATTCAGTTATAGAATTATAATAAATTTAAATTTATTATACCATAGATTAGAGAGCTTTCGAATCTAGTGGAACTTGAGGTTTCAGATTTTCATCTCAAATTTTCTTCTTTTGGAAAAAAGTAATATTATTAACTGATATTCTATTATAAGGTGTATATACATCTACATTGACATGGTATATCAAAAATTTATTTATTTTCTAGGTATTTAATGTTTATTTAATTTTATTATGTTATAGGGCTTATGATTTAAATGATACCGAAGCGGTATGGTATTTATGATTCAATCTTATTTTTAATCTGAATTTTCTATTCTTGTATTTTCTCTAACTTTATATGTATTATTTTTAAATACTATATTGATTTACTTTGATATTAGTAACTGAGATGGGGTGTGATCCCAGGACCTGGTGTGTCTATAATAAATTTTTTAAATATATTAAAATACTAAAAGGCACACATTGGTGATTTTCCAAAAAAAGGTGAATAAATTTTAAATGGGTTCCACATAAAAATTTCAATGAAAAAATTGATTATAGAATAGAGGGTTTACCCTAGGTGTGACCTAACATTGGTCAGCATAGGTCAGTTGTTAAAAAAATTGTCGTGTTCATAAAATAAATAAAATTATTTAAAAAAGTTGATTCTATTCACCGCATTGATGTAGAGACCAGAAATCATTAAATGTATATATATGTTGAGATCCAGGATTAGCCTCAGAACCGTGGAATCTCTGGAGAGCCATTAGAGAGATCCTCTGAAACATTATCTCAACCATATGTTGATGGGTGGTGGATCGATGATCAACATGCAACTGATTGAATGGATATCGCCAACGATGAAGATGCAATGATCGTTCTTCATCATTGACCAATCCAAATTGAGGTAGGGTGTGTTATTTTGACTTTATTTTCCCTATTCTATATTTCTATGATGAAAACAGACCAAGGAATGAACATATTTTTCTGTGGATTGATCATTATATGGTATCGGTTATTCAGTGGGTTTTATCAGGATTTTTATCTTGAAATTGACTAGATTCATTTATCACTATAATGGTGATGAACTAAGATTGATGGAAATATTGATCAAGGTTTATCTCACTCGATTTGTTTTTTTCTTTTCTCCCATGATTCGCGTATTCTTTATTTTTTCTCATGGTTTTATATTCCATTCAACAATTTATCATTGTGCATTTTATTTTTAGATAAATGATATTAAATTGTAGATTTGGAATCAGTAAGACACGACAAAGGTGTGATGGTGGTTTTGGAAGTGTATTGGTAGGTGGTGGGTGCCAATTTCACATTATTCACTGCTAACAAAGAATGGAAATGATCTCATTTTTTAAGCAAATTGAAGACTTTAAATTTTACTATTCAATGAAAGTATGTCAAAAATAACATAGATCTTGAGTTTTATGGTGAATAAATCACAAAAACTAATTCTAAATATCGGGTAGCGTGAGAGAAAGGATGAAGATGGGTTCTTGAAAAAAATTACACATGGTGTGTATTCCTTTATTACATGATGTGTGTCCCCCTTGAGTGACTTCGTGTGTACCTGAAGCAGTAAATGGAAATAGTGTGGAGTAAATAGGTTGCCAACATGACATGTAATACCCCACACGACTTGTCTCAGACTAGTTACATAGGTTACCTTGTGCACCGTTACACGACCAGAGTACACAGGTGGACCCTAGATATAGGTTCATGACATGTAACCCATGCACACACTTTTTACACTTCTACATGACCTGGTTTAGAGACATTATTTGTTCAACCTACAAGCACCAATGGTCAAGGGACATGGTTTCTTCCACTAATACACATAGTGTACCACTTCCTACATGTATTGGATCCCGTGTCCCTCATGTTGTTGACATGTATTATTAGGGTTCATTTCCTATATTTTCTTCCCTGGCAGTTGGTACGAATCATTTCTTACTCCAACAACTATGATCCCTTTAGTAGTACATCCTGGATAGAGTTGTTTAAATCCCCCCTAAGAGACATAGAGTGGGATCCTCTATTCATCTTCATGCCCTAGGTGGTGTTATTAGCATCAATATGGGATACAATACATGGTTTTTGATCATATACATAAGAGGTTAATCTAGATTGAGTTGTTATTATAACCCCATGGAACTGGATATGATCCCTATCTATTATATCATAATCTCTTCAGATATAGCAATTTATCTCTCTCTTTATGTTACCCAAAGAGTAGTACCTCTCAGACGGGCATCTTCAATTTTATCAGACTCAGAAGTGTGATCATTGGACGAGTTCTATGTGGTATCTTCAACCTTGAACTCTAGGGATGGTATACCATGGTTGTGTTTTAACACTAGAATGTGTTTCTTGGATTTATTTTATCTAGAAATTCCTGTTATATGAGTTTTAGACATATACCTACATAGAGATGACTGTAGTCTCTTATTTTATATTCCATTGTGGTTTTGGAGTTTCATATGGATTATTGTTATACACAACGTTGAATGGGACTTTTTCACACATGTCAGATATTGTGTAGCTGATTGACCTTTTGATGGAGTCCTAGGAAAACGAGGACTATGTGGTGATTGGTGAGACTGAACAGAATGAGGTGTGTTCGTTTGTTAATCAGATAGTAGTCACAGTACCTCTACATATAGGTTAGACTTTTGTTATATAATATTTATAGTGGGCTTGTTTTTTGGACGCATTTACTTTACATAAATTCTTTTCATACATTGGTTGTGGGATATTGTTATACACATGGATTAGTTACATAGTGGTGTTTAAATTTCAGCATTTTATGAAATTTGAGATGTGTTCATGCGTACATGTAATTAGTCAATGCCTCATATTTTAGTGAATTTTATACTCTATTCTAGTCACCAACCCCTGGAATATTGGAGGTGGGCATGGGGAGTCACAACATGGGCCCTAATAGGATGGGTTATCACATAGTGGTATCAAAGGTTTCTCGGTTCTACTTTAGGATCGGGATTTTATGATATTTGGTTTAGGTAACATTTTTATGTGTTTCGAGTTTGAATTTTAGGCCAATAACATCAGTGTTGGTGTGGAATCTGATGTATCCATGCACTAGGAATCTGATAACCTTACTTTTGACTCCATACATGAGAACACTAGTTATGGGAAAATAATGCTACATATATCATATAAGAATGGGTGGTGGTTTCCATGACCTTATTGTTTCATCTATCCAGATATACACACTGACTATGGTACATCTTGTTCACCTTAAGGATTCTTCCATGACATATGACAACTAGTACTCAGCATCTTGATCCTGAGGATGACCCCCTTAGTGATGAGGCTTCAATACAAGGACCAGTTCATGAGATGTTACCTCTAGGTGGTTCACCAGCCATACCGCCACTGGTAGAGCAGCACACAGTAATTGTGGTACCAGCGGATGAGATTCATAGTCTAAGCATGATTCATGTGTTTCAGAGGTAGTGACAACTTAGGTTTTGATGAGATACCAACCAACACGCGGTTGAGGACTATCTGGAGGTGGTGACCTGGGTTTTCCATCTAGTCCAGACCATAGAAGAATATATGGTGATTCTGACGGGGATATTTCTATACTGATCAACATAATGATGGTGGATTTGGGTATCCATATATATGATGAGGAAACAATTTCATTTATATAGGTTGATCACCTCTTTATATAGAATTTCGAACCGGTTACTCTGAGGTCTTTGTATATTTAGGAGATTCTTCATCTCCAGTAGGGTTTCATTCTAGTTGATGATTCTTCATCGATGTTTACCAAACATTCTAGGTACTCTATGTATATGGATTAGGATTGGTTTTTAAGGGAGCAGGACTTTGAGTGAGGTATGCATATAGATAATTGATCCATCGTTATACCTTTATGCATTCCTAATTATGCTAGAGTACATGAGAATGCTTTGGTGTTTGAATGTTTCTTGGTTGAACAGATACATTCTTCGGTAGTCTGTATTGGGAAAGAAAGAGCAGAGACCTCAATAGTTGGGATATTATGTTAGTCTCAAGGACCTAGACATGCTATTTTATTCAGGGGTAGGTCCCATGATAGTTGATATATAGTTCAAGGCTTTGTGGGTGGGTCCAGTCATCATAGAGAGATGAAATTCTATTCATGTGATAGTGGGGAACATTTCACTCAAAATTTTCCAAAATGATGTATTACATATAATTGTACCATGTATAGACCATCGATGAATCGGAAGTGATTGGATTAGGTAGATTCACATGAAGTTGGACGTGGAAGAGGAGTTGGGAGAGTAAGAGGAGGTGGAAGATGTTTTGATTTGTTACCACCACCACCCATAGGTGGCCCTTGACTAGCTCAGGGAGCTAGAGGATAGATGTGGGGATAGCTAAATTCAATTGACACTTATAAACCAGGGGATCCATGAATTATTCTAGGAATAATCTAATTCTTTTATACTGTTGTTTTTGTATTGATAGATACAAGTGTTAGTCACTCCTTTCTCTCCCTATATCATGTATGAGACCTAGATATTCTAGTTGAACTATTTACTCAACCCTTGTGCTTGGATACACCAATTAGATGATAATTAATGATCACATACTTATTCCAAGAGTGTCAACTGACCCTTGGAGGTGATATTTTCATTTGGAACCACTTGGTAATAGCATCGAGGCCTTACAAATCATTCATTGTTTGGATTGGTTATATAAAGTTTATCCCCAGAATTGTTGTTTTATGTGAAGGGTGTGGTGTGTCCATAATAGTGGAATGATGTTTTACTTTTTGAGTGAAGAAATACCAAGTAGTGCATGATAGACACATTCATAGGAGGGTGTAGACGATTACTCATCAGTTGGAAATCCATACCCACGGTGCAGTTGATGTTATGAGTTTCTAGTTTTCTAGAGTGGTGGGGGAGTATAAGGACAAGTTCACTCAATATGTTCTAGGTTTACCTCCCCACTGAGATACAACCCTATACATTTATCAACACCCCGATACAATACTGATATCTATACCAGTATATCAGATGGATCCCATAGAGATTCACGATATGAGGGAATAGTTCGAGGACTTTTAGAGGATGGGATTTGTGATACCCTATGTTTCACCCAGGGCTACCCTAGTTTTTTTCCAAAAAGAAAGAAGACATATTGAGGTTGTGTGTGGGATACCAGTGCTTGAATCAGGTGACTATGAGAAATAATTATCCACTATTGGGGATTGATAACATCTTTTATCGGTTGATAGGGGCATGATGCTTATCGAAGTTTGACCTCAGATAAATCTATCACTAGTAGTGAGTATGGGAGGAGGATGTACTGAATACATAATTCAGATTTAGTTACGGTCATTAAGAGTACATAGTGTTACCATTCGGAATGATGAAATCCCGAGTAGTGTTCATGAGACTCATGAACTAGATATTTCAACCTTACTTAGACCAGTTCGTGGTGGTATTCATCGATGATATCCTTGTGTACTCAGCATATGAGAAGGAGCCGATGAGACACTTATGAATAGTTCTAGACATACTCTGAGAGAACAAGATATATGGACTCAATGTGACAATTAGGGATTCATGTGGTCCACTTTCTAGGACACATTATCTTAAAAAATGGAGTGGTAGTGGACCCAACCATGGTTAAGGTAATGTTATCATGGGAGCAATGTAAGAGAGTGATGGAAGTGTGGAGCTACCTCGGGATGACAGGATATTACCGGATATTTATACTTGAATTATCTAGGATATCAAACCTTATGATATCTTTGACCCGAAATGGGAATCCATTCATGTGGATAGAAAAGTTCTACCAAGATTTTCAGTAGTTGATGGAGAGTTTGTAGATCACTCCAATAATGGGATTATTGGTGGTGGTTTTGTGTATGTAGTATTGAGAAATGCATCAAGAATAGGGCATGGTTGTGTCCTAATGCAGAAGACCGTAGTGATTTCCTATGGTTCATTCCAGCTAAGAACACATGATCATAACTACACAACCATTGATTTTGTGTTAGAATTGGAATTATTTGCATTGAAGGTATGGTGACACTACCTAAGGAGTGAGAGTTTTATCGACTACTTTGACCAGAAGAGTCTCAAGTATTTATTATCTCAAAAGGATATCAACATGATATAGATGATGTGGATAGAGTTCCCCAGGTAATATGACCTTGAGATTTTTTATATTCCTGGGAAGGGGAATGTCTTGAAGGATGCTCTCAGTATGAGATCTAGTTCTCAGTTGCTAAATGAGGTGTAAGAGTAGTTAGGCTCATCACAATTATCCTTTATGTATAGATATGGATAATCATACCTCCATTTGATGGTTGTCACCCAACCGTTCTTATAGTGGTTCAGGGAGGCACAACTTGGAGATACTAAATATGATACCCTATGTTCCCAAATATCCATAGGGCATGATGCTGATATATTTTATAAATGTAGTGAGCATATTGTTTTCTTTAGAAGACACATGATTGTACCAATTATCTTTTGGGAGGAGGTATTGAGGGATTTTCATACATCGCATTTGGTGGTACATATAGGGTTGGAAATGTGGTACCCAAACCCCCCAAACATTTGTTTTGGTGGCCTAGGATAAAGAAAAGAGTTCTAAAGATTGTCTCTCAATGCATTAACTTGTTAATAAGGGACTGATAAGTACCAGGATCCAATAGGTCTAGCTCGACCCCTTGAGGTTATGGAATGGAAGGGGTATGGAATGTCTCTAGACTTCGTGAAGGTCTTACATGTATTTCTAGGTGGCCTGATTCTATTAGAGTGATTTTTGATCGACTCACCAAGTCATCTTAATTCCTAGCTATCTGGTAGCATAGTTAATAAGGTATATTGGAACCCCAATAAATTCAAGATATAGTTTGACTCCATGGAGTTCCATTGATGATTGTTTCTAAATGTGACGATCGCTTTATATCCCAACTGTGGGAGGATAATATGAGGTTCTTGGGACCCAATTATGCATGACCATAACATTTCACCCACCAAATTAAGGCCATATAGAGAATACTATTCAGGTTATAGAGGACATTTTTTGAGCTTTCATGTTAGAATTTAGTCATATTTGGTAGGATCACCTTCCATTGGTGGAGTTTACATATAACAACAGCTAAAATTCCACCATCAGTATGGTACCATTGAAGACTTTTTATGGGTGACACTCTAGGTCAGCACTTTGCTGGACAGATCTAGGAGATTCGGAACTCATGGGCCCAAAGTTGGTGAAATATACAATATAGAATGTGTAGATCATCCCGGAGTGGATGAGGAATGAACATAGATTTCAGAAGTCTTTTACTGATAGGTGGTGAAGGCCTTTGGAACTTTATAAAGGAGACCCTAAATTCTTATACGTTTCACCTCTACATTGATTATAGAGATTTGGTTAGGGTTTCAAGATATCTACAGAGATTATCCACCATTTCCTAATACTACGTATAGTTGGAATTTTGTTGAACCACTTAGTTGTACCCCCATAGTTAGACCAGGTACACGATGTCTACCACATGTCATAATTTAAGTAGGACATGCCCATCGCACGTTATCGATTGGGGAGAGCTGGACCTCAAGTATGGTGTGAATTTTGGTGAGTACCCAATAGAGAATGAGGATCGGCATGATATGATCTTTCATCGGTGATTAGTTCCTTTGGTTTGTGTCTAATGGCAGCATGGTAATCTCTAAGAGAGAAATTGAGAGTAGGAGGCTCAGATTCATGCTTAGTACCATCATCTTTTTTATTGCCCTTTTTTTATTTTGAGGGCATAAATCCCTAATGTGGGGAGAATTTAATGTCTTGGATATTTGGTGTATTTTTATCAAATATTATATTGATTAATTTCAAGACCAAACACCGAGACGATGTGAATTTCTGAGACCTGGTGTTTCAAGAATAAATTATTGAAATATATTAAAATATTAAAAAAATAGCAATACGGTTTTCCTAAAAAAGTGGAATAACATTTAAACAGGTTACTGGATATGAAATATGGGGGGAAATTTGAGTGTAGAATGGTCATTCAACACAAGGGACAATGAAATATTGTTCGGCAAGGGACGTTTGTGAGAAAATGTATCGCATGTGTAAAATGAATACAATTATTTTTATCCCCATGATTGACACAGTGACTAGAAACCCTTCAAAGGGTCTTTATGTTGTGATCTAGGGTTATCCTCCTAACCTCGGATACTATGGAGGGTTGTTAGAGAGAACATCTGAGGAATTATCTCAATAAAAACAGTGACAAATCATGGATCGATGATCAACGCACCACCTATTGAATGGATCTCTCCAACAACGATGATGTAATGATCGGTCATTGTTAATGATAGATCCAAATCAAGGTGGTGTGTGTTATTTTTATTTCCTTTTCTCTATTATTGATTTTTACAATAAAAATGGGCCAATTGACGAATAGATTGGCCGCTGGATCGACCACTATATGGGATGGGTTTTTTTGGGGGGTTTTCGGGAGTTTGATCTTGAAATTTATTGGATTTGTTTATCATTCTAATGAGGACGAACCATGATCGATAAAAACATATCGAGGTTTATCCCTCTCAATTTGGTTGGTAAATTTATCCCCTAATTCATGGGTTCTTCATTCTTCCCCAAAGTTTGATTTTCCTTTAAACTATTGATCATTTCACATTTGATTCATGACACCACGATTTGAAACCATAAATCAATCATCAGTATGACTCAATAGAGGTGCAACGGTGGTTGGATATGTGGATCTACTGATGGTGGGTCATGATTAGGCATTCTTATGTAGTAATAAATAATGTCCATGATATCATGTACATAGCTGATTTAAAGCTCAAATTTTTTTATTCGATGATAGGATCGCCAAATGACCATAGATATCATGTTTTGTGGTGAACCGATCACTAGAAAAGAAGATGAGAAATAAACCAACACAGGCAAGGGGAAGAAGAAAGGTTCAGAAAAACTCAATACAAATGGAGTGCAGTCCTTCACTATACAACGTTTGTCCCCCTTAGGTGACTCAGCATGTACCTAATGGATTACATGGACATGGGGTGGAGTATATAGGTTTTCTACACAGAATGTACTCCACCTCATGTCTTGTCCTAGACTAGGTACAACGTTTACCATGTAAACTAATACACTGGTAGGATTACATAGGCTGACACTATGTACTGGCACATGTCTGGAGTATACAGGTAGACCCCAGATACATAGACACGGTCTGTAACCCATTCACACACTATGTAGTCTTCTACATGACATGGTTTAGAGACATGATCCATTCTATATGGGCAGTACTCGAGGTCAAGGGACATATTGTTTTTCAATACTATAGGTTGTGTACCCCTTCCTACATGGATTGGATCTCTTGTCCCCCATATTGTAGAAAAGTTTGTTAGGGTTTGATCCCCTTATTTCTTTCCTTGATGGTTGGTACAAATTGTTTCCTACTCCATGTATTATTTCTCTTTCATTATGAATTCCTGGATATAGTTGTTGGAATCCCCCCAAGAGGCATGAATTGGGATCCGCTATTCATATTTTTAACCTAGGTGGAGTTCTTATTATTGATGTGACCAATACTATGTGGGTGTCAATCCTCTTCTTAGCGGGATAATACATATTTACTTGTTGGTATCTCCCCATGGCCCTAGTTTTGATCCCCATCTATTGTATCATAATATCATAAGATCTATCAATGTATCCCTCTCATAAAAGTACCCGAGAAGAAGTAACTATCAGATGGACAACATTAATGCTATGTAAATGACATAATAGTCAGAGTATAAAACAAACCAAAATGAAATATTTTTTTGATACATATGAGTTGATGTTTTTAGATTTTTATGGTTGGTTAGATAACCTTTTACATGGTAAACAAGTAACTGAAGGAAAGAATATAACTTTTATTACTCAAAACAATATGTCATGGAGGTAATCGAGATATTTGGAATGGAATAATATAGGACTCTAAGAAATGGATGCATCTTGTATGATGTTTTCAAATGAATATATTTTAAAGGAGGATAATATAATGAAGTATATTAAAATCATATGACAGATATTACAATTGATTTCAAACTTAACTTATATTGTTTTTTCTACTTTTTAATCCACATTGTATTTTTATTTTACCTAGGATATTAAAATGATATTGGTAAATAATTTAATTTGTAGGATCAATAATATTGTTGAATTCAGGTCATTCCATCATAGGATAGTGCAATATGAGTTATTAGGAAACACATGTGAATATTTGGAAGGTTAAACATACATTCATAAGTCAATGTTAGGTACCGATTTATATCTTGGATATTTTTTTCATTTATTATATGAATGAAAATAATAAATTAACCTCACTTATAACTATAGAGGTTGAATATATACGGGCTTCTAGAAATGTACTCAAAAACTATAGACGAAGAAAAAACATGTGAATATTGAAGTTAATGTGAAAAATTGTTTTTTTATCATTTGTTATAACCAATGTGTCATTAATATTATATATAATATAGGTCATCTTTCAAAATAAAAATTCACATCAAGATAAAGTACCATTTTAATAAGGTGAACATTGAAAAAGCTCTAGTGAAATTGGAGTATTTAATAATAAAATATCAAATTTTGAATATCAAGATAAAGTAACTACGAAATGATGAGTTAGAGAATCATCATTTTTCTCATTGATACTAGCCATATCAATCTAACTATTTATTTTAGAAAAAAATCCCCACTACCCCATGAAATTTTATTTTTAAAAAAGTGTATTAAATATTTTTTTATTAATTGTTTCAATATCAAACACTTTTTTATGAACTTTTAGATACGTTTTCCTTAGCTGCATTTATAAAGGATGAATTTATTCATGTATAAAAGAGTGATACTGTCCATATATTGTGTGGATTTATATTAGAATTTTGGGAAGAAATAATATTTATAAAGGGGAAAATGATTAAATTATTATTCATGGGGAGAAAAATAAGTAGAACTGTATAAGATCATATAAATCATATATGTGTTCTTATAAGAAACTTTTAATTTGACTATTATATCTCAAAATGATATTTTTTCATCTATATTATATTTTGTGGTTAGTTAAACATTAATACATTATATGGAGGAATAACATTTTATAAAATGTGTAAGGCTGGTTATGGAGTTATTAGATTTGATGAGGGTGATTATAATTTATTTCATTAGAAATACATTCCTTTGGAAGAGTTTTCAACAAACACAAAGTGGGATATTGTTAGGAAAAATCCCTTTATGAATTTGTAGGATTGTTTTCTATCAAAATAGTGTTTTTATGAATTTTAAATGATTTGAAAATGTGATGGAAGTTATTTATGGTATTAAGGAATTTTATTCTATATATATTTATGCAAAAAGGTTATCCTACAATTCCCTTGGCTATGTTAGAAATGGGTATTTCCAAGAAAGTTTAGAATGAATGATTTCATAAGATTTATTTAGTTGTGAAGTTTAATTAGATTAAGAGTAATTTTATAGTGAAGTGAAATTAAAAAAGAGTAATTGGATACGCTTTAAAAATCATTTTTAACACCAAAAGTTTCATTATAAATCAATATATTATATACATTGTCCCTTGAAAAAAGATTATAAATTATGCCACAATATCATTGATCACATTATGTCATTGCTAACATAATTGAGATAAGTTATGGAGGATGTATTCTTGTGAATTAATGCACAAAAAAAATGAATAATACGATTTTTAATTAAACAACCCATAACTTTCAGGCATAAATTTTACATATTCTTAAATGAATTTCTATTAAATATCAACACATCAAACAAAAAACTCTAAAGTTTTATTGAATTTTGAAACATTGATGAATTAAAAATAGATCATAAATATATAAATCATACCCCACATAATTATTTACAACTAGCACTCTTATTAATTCATACCATACATAGAACCATTCTTCCTAACCTAGTGAAACGAATCATTAGAATGTGTGAGCTTAGATTCTTAATAAGGGTAAACCTTAGAGATATCAATCAATGATCATAACTAAATATAATCCAATAATTTAGTGTATGATGAAATCATCATTACATAAAAAACTAATACTCACCCAATCAAGGATCAGTATTCACGAATCTTGTGATAATTTTTTATCTTAATAGAGGACATAAGTCATAAGTGTGAGGAATTTTCAATAATCGATAATTGTTTATTAGAAAATATCATAAGAATAAGAAAAACCTTTAGTTCATACACATAATCATATTAAATTATTTCCATGTTCAAGGCACACTTTCATGAATGTTATAGTGGATTATGATCAACCACAATTCCTTCATTTCATTAGTTAAGTTTCACTCTCAAGTTTATATTATTAGAAAAATTCCCTTACTAAACTATGTTTAATCAACACTGGAGTCATTATTATATCTTGATATTACCATATTCACCCAATATGATGGAGGGTTATATAATTTTGTTACTAACTATCAAATGATGAAAACCTTACAAATGAGTACTAATAGATCATAAAACAGTCATCATGTCATTGTATCATATCTCATTGAAATGATATAGGTTCTATAAAAATTTATGTATCCTATAATTATCCAATCAAATAAAGAATATCGATGGTAATATTGGATCATATACATAATAAATCATAATAAAACTCTAATTATTTTGAATATACATTTTAAATATCACCAAAACATTTCTGGAATAAACTAAAATTTTTATTTCGAAATAACATTTTTAAATCAATTAATTTCTAAATTTATAAGTGATATTTTTTCTTTAAACCAAACCATGGAAACTTGTAATGAAATATTTTAATAAAATATAAGGATTTATAATAATAAAATTACAATATGTGTTTTATGTTAAAACAAAAATTCATTTCATGATTTTTGAGAAAAGTTCAATATACCTCATTTGAAAAAAATAAGAAGATCCCTTTTAATCAAATATTCTATAATGTCAAAGAAGGGTGAAAATTATTTTTATAATTATTTTTAAAATAATAATAAAATCCTTGAGAACATTTTATTGATAATATGGACATAGAATAATAGATTCCTAAATTAGGAGTGAAGTAAAATCTATTTTCATTAAAAAAATACATCAGTATCTTGTGTGCTAAAAGAGATTAAAATTATTTGAAAACATGTAATATAAAAATACAATGGATAAAAGTAATTAATAATTGGTAGGGATAGATCATAAAATTTCATTATAGTAAATTTTATCACCAATAATCAAATAAAAAAGGTATTATAACATAAAACTCGTAAAACTTGGGTATCTTCTAATTCATAATCCAAAGGAAAGAAATAATATCAAATGAAACAATAAATACCAGGAAAATAATAATTATCATGATAAAATATATTAAATTGGTGGTATATACACCTTATAAAATTACATTGTTATATAACAAAACATAAGATCCAAAGAAGACAATTTTAGATGATAAACCCTACCACATTGGTAACTATTAAATTAAAACTCCTTTTTTGAAATAATTTGAATTATTAATTTAAGTACCATGAATGAAGAAGGATATATGTTACAAAATATAAATATATTAAAACATACACCTCATAAAAATAATAAGTTTTGTAAAATCAAACATGTATTAATGAAACAAAATGGAGATTAAGAACCCTTACATTTTGTCATACTTGATTCGTAAGCACTCCAACTTTCTCTACATTTAGAGACCTGCTTAATCTTAAACCTTAAGAGTTGAAAAAATTTTAATTGGAAAAATCATATACACATTAATGTCTAGAAGAAATATATAATGGTTTTGGTATAGTTCTTTACTATGATATAAGGCTCAATTTCGATGAATAATGGAAGATATGAGGTTCCTTTTATACGTAAGGGGAGGGACACACATACAATTTATTATAATTTATCAATTATATAATGTTAAATTCATATAAAGGTTGATTAAAATAGAAAATTGTTCAATGTTAGGATATGATAAGGTTGAATTATATTTAATGAATAATAATTAGAGAGTTTTTTGTAGAATTCATTCACTAATATCTAGTTTAACCCATGATAATCCCTTTTTAAACTTAAATTTGGTAAACAAATTAACCACTTTTACAATTAATTATTCCTAAAACTTTTGTTGACCCTATTAAATTATATTAATTTTTTCAAATAATAAATCCATTTTACCATATTCAATTTCTATAAGTGGATTAATTTAATTTTAAATAGGCTTACAAAGGTAATGAAAACTCATCCTATTAAAATTATATTTCGGTGATTAAAACATAATTTACATCCATTCCATACCTTGTAAAAAAATTAATGTGAAAATATTTTATTGAATATATGATCTATAAATGTTAAAAAGAAAATTGTTAATTAATAGAGTTTAATTTAGTATATTAATATAAAAACACATTACATTCATAAAGAACGTTTATGAACATTTTTTATTCCCGAAAATGAACTTATAAAAAAATAAAGTATAGTGATGATTCCTATGAAATTAATTACATCATTTTCAATTTTTTTGTATTGATTTTAATTTAATAATAGAGTAAACAAAAAATGATATTTTTACATGAAAATAAAGGAAATATTTCGTAAAAATCCATATTTTTTACTATTCACTGAAAATAAATATTAAAAAAATAAAAATCTCATTATAAGGTTATACTAACTTGATTATTCAAAAAATGAAAATAATTTATTTATATAAAATAAAAAAATGGTTAAAAATAATTAAAATTTATATTCAAAAAAGTCAATAAAAACCATTAATGAAGAAAATATATTTTTTACATGTAATATGAATTTAATAAAAATGGTATACTTATTTATTATGAATAAATAAATACATTTTCATTATTTAAAATCATAATTAATATTATTCATAATTTTGTTATTATTATTCATACCTTCCATTTTAAATTCAATGTTATAGTATATTGAGGATCATTTTATGGTAAATTTTTCATTTCAAGAAAGAATTAGAACACTTGTAATATATTTAAAGAAAAACATATTCTAAAATATCAAGATGTTAAATTATCCCAACTTAAATTAAAATAATAGTTGATATTATTCTATTTATATTAAAATTTTAGATTTTTTGAAACACATTTTTTCAAAATGAGATTCTACATAGGGATAATTTACCTTCTTTTGAATAGGGATGAGGAAAAAATAAAGGTTACCTTAAAGATTACATAATCAGGTTCCCTGATAAGGATAATATTAGTGGAAGAGAAAATATAGACCATTAAGATAATGATAATGTCCAAATAATAATAGATAATTAAATAAACCATGTTCATGAGAATGTTAGTGGATAAAAACTCATAACTATGTTAGGATTGAAAATGGACATCAACTGATTAGATATAACTATAAAAAGGGGGAAATAGTTTTCACTGTCCTTTTTCCTAGCATTGTTGAAATATTTTACTTTAAAGATAAAGAACATTTTAAATTTTACTTACTTGATTTATTTCAATATAATTATAATAATTTCATCCTTTGGTTGTGAATCGATCAATTTAGACTGCTATATCACGTCTTACTCCAATAAATGAATATTTAAGATTAAATTTTCTAACGTGAAGCACTAATTTAATTTTTTAATTAATCATAATATTAAAAAATTATTGAAACATTATTCTTTATTTATCAAGATATTAACCAAAACAAAAATGGTTTACACAAGTTATTCAACATTAATAAAGAATCACCTGATGAAATGATACATTATTTTCTAAATCCTCATTAATAATACCCATTATTTAAAACAAAGCATTCCATAAATAGTTAACCTTTATAATCATTTATAACATGTTTAACTAAATTAAAAACCCAAAAAAATTATTTGAACACATTTTTTCTAATAATAACTTTAACATTTATCTCTATATAACATAATGTTTGTCACAATGTTACACACAAAAAACATGAATACCCTGATCATAAATTCTCTTAAAATATTCTAATCATTTCCCAAAATAACCATAATCAGAAAAAAAACACAATGGGAGAAAATTATTCAAAAAAATATTTCTATATTTATTCCTTAAATAAAATCATATAATATTCAATATTTTACATGAATCCAAAATTTGATAATCATACTCATAAATCACTTTTTCATTAAATTACTAATCAATTCCAAGCACACAAATAAAATCTAATTTACTTTATTAATATCAAACATCTATTTATTCCAAATAATCATTAGTGTCTCAAAAATGAGAATATATTATGGGATAACATTCCCTCTATAAGGTGAACTATAAAAATACCACCTTAAAACTAAACAAAATTTTAATTTTTTAGTACCATTTATCATATTCTTGGAAGTCATTAATGTAAGAATACTTCAAGCAAACCTTAGGTGTTTCTTTATTCATATAAACATAATATCATTGATAAAGAAACATACACTGTAATTATTGAATCCCAATACATAAATACTTCTATCATTACACTTCCTTCATAAACCATTATTTAGGATTCATTATCTTGTTACTTAATACTACATTCCTACAATTTGAAATATGAATCCTGCCTTAAGATTCACCAACTTTTATTTAATCGGGACTCTTACTTATAAAATAGGAAATACTATTAAATAACTCACACTAATCATATTAATTTCATATTATCATCCTTGTGAATAGTAAAACCTTTTCTCAAATAACCATGATGATCATATTCTCAAGATTTTCCCTAGGGAATTAATTTTACAATTTCACAAAAAACACTCATTTAAAACATTAAATCATCCATGATAGCTTATGGAAACCATTATTCAAATCCATTATGTAATTCAAACTTTTAATTTTTTATTTTAAATTACTTTATATTTTTCTTTTTGTACATCCAAATATTCATATCATTCCATTTATATTTTTTCCTAGGTGATTCTTACTACATAATTGACATCTAGTAAGCTTAAGCATATTTCTTCCATGGTCTTCAAGAAACTCCATTTTTTTATTATTTTGTTTATCCAAAAATACACCCATGTTCTAGTTATTAATCATATGTTGGGATATACAGTTAATAATATTCAAAATATTTCATATTCTATTCCACATTTCATTTGGTCTCTTATGAGTATGATCACCACATCATCTATCACATTCAACATTCACATAATTATGCTTTCTTCTATACAATCACTAAAACCAAATATCATAATGTGAGAAATAATAATCATATTGAGGAATCATGTAATCATGAAAAATTATTCAAGTATGTGTAAATAATGACACCTTATCAATTTATGACACCATAGGTTTAACCTTATTCATCCATGGTCATCATCTATTCAAATAATTTGTAATAGGTCATAAATAAAATCTGAATTAAAACAATAATATTCCCGGAGTGTTTATAACTAGGTATAAAGTATTAATCTTAATCATCATTCACTTTTGAGGATTGAGTTAATACCCAACCAAAACCATTTTATATTTTTTAACCCTTGGTATATTTGTGTCACCGCCACATCCAATTTCTCATATATAGATACAGATGTATTTTCTAATACTCCCACACTCTATTCTTTACCAAAACATAGGTTTTTCTCTACTAATTATGCTTATACTAAGGGTTCTAGTTAAATTTTTATCATCCTTGTTCCCAAAAGTATTCAAACCTTACTATGATACAAATTATAGAGACCGATACTTTTCATACATAAATATTAATTCATGTTTAATGAATATCCATTGCCTATCAACAAAAACCACACCAAAATCATAAAGGATTAGCACCATTGGAAAATTGTATTCATAAATAATTTTTATGTAAAAGATCAATACCATCTCATACATATTTCATCACAAATAGAACACTTATTATACATACGCAATATAAAACCATTTTTCTAGAACTAGGGAAATGAAATATAAGAAATGGTTATCTCAAATTCAGAGTGAGGTTAAATATAAGAGATATCAATCCCAGATCATAAATTATCATAAAATAATTACAAGGGTATAATAACATCATCATAAAAATAAAAATTCATCCCCAATCAGTCAATTACCATTAATCATGAATTGTTGAATAAGGATTTTTTATAACATAATACATGATTCATAAGATTGTGGAATCATCAAAAATCAATCATGTTCTACAAGAACATAAAATATGATAAGGAATATTTTTTGGCATATGGATAAGTATATAAAATCATTTCCTTTTTCAAGGATCACTTCCAAGACTATCATATTGGATTTGGTTTACTCCCGAGTACATTATTTCTTTAGCCAAGTTCCCTCCTATGTCTATAATATTAGACAAATCCACTTACTATATTGGGTTCACTCCCGATTCTAATAATCATTCTCTATTGAGATTTATATATTTACCCAATTCATTTGGGGGATATATAATTTCAATCCCAGTGGTCACATGATGAAAAAATACATATGTGTGCCATATGATCATAAAATATTCATTGTATTATCATATCATAACTCTAGGAAAGGTTAAGGGATCCATAAACATTTCATCATCATTATCATAAAAACGACAAAGAAATAAGGTTGATACCTTTGGATCATATCCCTAATAAATCATACGTAATATTAATGGATGTTTTTGTAGTTGAAGATACCTTTAATGGATCACTGAAACATTTATTTATCAAAATAAACATTATATTTTGAAAAACATTTTTTTAATCAATATAATTTCATAACATTCATGGAATAATTTTCATTTTTAAAAAAACATGAAAACTTTTAATTGAGTATTCAAATCAAAGGGAACTCTTAATAATGGAAAAATCCATTCATGTAGTGTATATTGAACAAAATATTTATTTCATGTTTACTATAAAATGTCAAGATTACAATATTTAGAAAATGATTAAAAAAAATTCCTTTAAAATATTTTTATAGATATTCAAACATGAGAGAACATTAATTTTATAATTCTTTAGAGAACAATATAAGAATTTAAAATAAATTAACGACATGTAAGAAAATATTCTTGATTTTTGAAACAAATTTGGTCTTCCTTAAATACATTATTTCATTATCTAAAGTGTATAAAGAGAGGAAAATAAATCTAAGGCATATAATATATAAAAAAGATCTATGATAATAAGAGAAATTAATTTGGGAGATATGTATCACATAATTTCATCATTGTAAATTTAGTAATAAACAAATACAGGTAAAAGTGGGTTATAACATAAATATCATGCCACTAGAACGAATTTTGATTCATGTCCCCCATGAAAGAAATAACATCAAATGAAATAGTAAATGAAATGAACATAAGGATATTCATAACACAACATATCATTGTGGGAGTAGATACACCTCATAAAATAATATATGTGTATTAAATAACATATTTCCCAAAGAATATAAATTGAGATGATAAACCCTTACCACTTTGGAATCTTTTTAATAAAAAAATTGAATGAAATAATTGGAATAGTAACATTAAAAAAGATGAATTAAGAAGATTCCAGGATATAACACATCAAGTTATAAGTATATTAACCTCTAAAATAAAAATAGTTTCATAAAATCAAACATGTATTAATGATACAAAAATGATATGAATAACACTTACCTAATTTTCTCTTGTATTTTTAAGCACTCAAACTACCTCTTCATTGAGAGTCATACTTTTTCTTACACCTTAATCCTAGAAAAATTAATAATAGTAGAATACTAGAGGATATATAATGAAGAGAGTGAATATTTTAAGGTTTTGTTGAATGTCTTGGACAATTTATAAGGTTAAATTTTTTTTGATAAGCGAGAATAATATTTTTCCATTTATAAGATAGGGGAGGGACACACATGGAATTTATTAAAATATTTTTCTAATTTATGATCAATTTCTTGTGAAATTGAAAAATAACATCCAACAATTCAAAATCAGGATAATATAAGATTGATATAAATCCAAAAAATAATAAACATACATTTTGGGGTTTCATTTCTACCCTTATCTCTTAGTTTACCCCCCCCCCCCCCCCATGGTAATCATAATATTACCCTAATCATGGAAATAAAATTTTACACTTTTTATTACTCACTATGGATAAAAATTAATTTAGACCCATTAAATCATATTATTTATATTTATTAAAAATATTTAAATAATTTTTCCATATTAAATTTCAAAAACTATATTAATTTAATCTAAAATATGTATGTTAAAACCAATAAAACCAAATTTTTGAAAAATTCATTTTTAAGCCAAAATCATAATTTACTTCCATTCATGGCCTCATAATTACGATAAAATTAATTTTAGAATATTTTATTGAATATATATTCTATAAATTTAATAAAACCAATTAATTTGTAGAGATCACTTTAATTTATTAAGAGAAAAACATGTTGTGTTCAAAAAAATAGTTTATAATGAAATGGGTTATTATGACAAAAAATGAACACATATAAAAATTTATTATATTCATTATTATTGTTTATTTATTATATTTTTTATAATTAAACTATAATTATGTTACTTTATGATATCATTCCATACAATATGGTAATTTAAAATGAAAATAAATGGTAGTTTTTACAGAAAACATTTGTATATTTCACTATTCATTGAAAAAATATTTTTAGAAAAAATCCAAAAATATCACCCTATGATAATAATAAGATGATTCTTATAGATATTATATTTATTTACAAATAAATTTTACGAAAAATTATATAAATATTTTATAATTTTCATTCATAAAATGATATAGAAATAATTTTTTGAAGAAGATATATTTTTGAAGAAAAAAATGACTTTACTAAAAATTGTGTACTTATTTATTATGAATCAGTAAATACATTTCAATTATTTAAAAACATTATATAATTGTTTAATAATTTTCTTATTAATATTAATAACTATTGATTTAAATACTTAGTTACAGTATATCGTGGTTCATTTTAATCTTTGTGCCTCATGCCAATAAATCTTTCAAAAACGTATAAATAATTTAAAGAAAATAATATTATAAAATATTGATGGATTGAATTTAAGGTATTGAAATAATTTTATGTTTAAATAATGGATATATGTTACATAATATGAATACTTTTTTTTGTTTGGAATTATGGAAACTTATATTAATATGTATAATTTATATTGCATTAGTGAGGATGACACCTAATATGTTAGACTTTTCCAAATTCGTAGGATTTGGCTCAAAAGGGAATATCAACATACTCTAATTCTTCCCCAGAGGGTAATTTATTTCCGTGGAATAATAAGATTTATTATTCTATTAAGGACTCCCATTTTCTCACACTTATACAGTTTTATTGATATTTTTTATAGTAGAGAGATATTAGAGATAGTGCATTTTGGGTAGCTGTATTGTTATTATAAGAGTTAATTTTTTTTCATTTTTCAGGATTTTATTTTTTGTGTTCATATTTAGTAATAGTTTTCTTTAGGGTATCTTTAAAAATTTTACTATTTATTTTGATTTTACTATTGGTTCTTCATTATTTTTCAATGATTTATTGGGGAAATTCATACCGTATTTGAGACAGATTCCCCCAGTACTCATTATAAACCCATATCATTTTGGTGGTGGGATTAGAGGGTCATTTTTATCATCCTTATTAACCTAGTATATATTTCATTAGGTTTGGTCATGAATGTTTAGAATTAATTTAAATATCATGAATTATATAGTGTTTCATTATTATTGTTTTCTTAAGTCATTGGCATTATTTAATTTTTTCTATCATGATTTATTATTTCTCTAGTTGTGATATTCCTCATTGGTATCAAAACATAGAGAAATGGGTGGAAATAATATAAGTGGGATAGTGGAGGGTACTTAAGAAATATATATATATATTTCATTAAACTACATTAAGATGGATTTTCTTCTCTTAGGATCCACATACCATAAGATCATTTCCATGGAATACACATGTTAATGTTATATTTAGTACACAATCTGTATAATAAATTAATGATGTTGATATATTATCTAGGGGTAATTATTTTGAATAAGTCTTATAAAATTATAAACGGGGATCTTTCCCCAATGGGATATTCTATTGTATGACATAGATCAGATGATGATCAATGGGTAGAGCGTAAAATATTTATGATGAGTACCAATTAGATGATATGAGGTAGGGTGAGATATCTAGGATTATTATTTCTTATGGTTAGATCTAATTCATTATTTTCATAATTTTTATTATCGTAGGATTATGGATTTTATAACATCTGATTCATTGACCCCTTTTTAACTATCATTATTTTTTTTCTTTTTTTCCTATTTTATTATTTATTCATAATGGTTATAGTCTCATTGAGCTTTCCTAATTTTATTATTAATTTGTTTTTTATATCCCAAGAAATGTTTAATTTTAAATATTCATGCGCAGTAAGTCAATTAAGGGGTCAAGTTAGACATTAATGATACAATACTTTTGATATATATAATTACTCTTATTAATTGAAATTAAAGAGGTTTGAGAGGTTGTGTGGAATAAAAAATTAATAAAATAGTGTATTTTTTCACAATTATACACAGTTAGTACCTAGATTTGGTTGGGATATATTGGTTGATTCCATGGGGAGTGTTTTTGTTATTTCTTTGATGGTATACAATTTTTTTTCAATGTTTATGAATGATTTATTCTTTTGAGTCAATTAGGATTCACTCACCATGTAATTACATGCATCAAAGTATTTTAAATATTTCCACTTGGTCACTATAACATAGAGTGTCAATGTGAGTGGGGGAACAAACCAGTTTTTTGGAATTACCTCCTCCTATATATATGATATTGTTCAGATTTTACAAGAGTTTACCTTAATATCTCTTTTTAGGAATATTTATTTTATTATTCAGCCAGATGTGCATCAGAGGGTGAGAAATGCATTATAGATTTCAATTTTTAAAGTATTTTCATCTACTGAGTTGGGCTGGAGGCCATGGTATTTATTTTATTTATCATATTATATTGTATTGGCCAATGGGTCACATGTTTATTGTTTTGATGATGCAAGTTTTATATTTTTCTATTTTCTTACTCTATTATAATGATATGTAATTTAGATCATTTACTTTCAAATACTACACAACAAGATAAACAATTTTATTTTATATCAATAAATTTTAAATATGATTATTATATGGATGATGCATATAGATTTTTGATATATTTAGGTGTTATATCTTCATGTGACTTTGATATAATATTCTCTCAATTAACTTTCACACACTATTCAATTGTCATCTGCCTCTATAATATGGGGTGACGTGCTTGAGGATTCATAAGGAACCTAAGGTGGAATTTCACACATAGCTGCATTTCTATTTGGGTAGACTAACTTGGGAAATTAGAAATTCCCAATACGATTTATATACTAAAAAATATGTAATTTTCAAATATTTCGATATAGTAATCTATAGGGAGATATGCTAAAGGATGTTTTGTAATTTTTGTGAAAATGAGATAAAGTTTCATCAAGTTTCATTGTTGAATCCTTCCTTAATAAACTTACTATCTTTTCTAATATATCCTTTATTTTAGTATTTGAAACTTTTTATTAACCACTTATCATTGGGTGATTATATATTTCTATTTAATTATTATACTCAAATGTATTTAAAATATTATTTAGAAGGTCATTATCAAAATAATAACACTTATATATAATTGCAAACATTGTTCTATAAATCATAAAAGTATTTTCAAATTAAAATAACACGTAACAATATTTAATAAATTATTTGATCAAATAATATATTAAATTAATATTGAAATATAATTCATATATACTAGTATATAGAGATTTCTAAAGGATTTAAAAAAAAATTCATGATGTTTATTCCTTAAGCATCAAGTTACTAGACCTCTAAAATGGGTTTTTGATGCATATTTGATTTCCAGATATTATTTTCTATTTTTTCATAACTTTAACAACATTAATATAATTATATTTAAATCTCATTCATTATTTGAAATAAAAATACACATTGTAATATTTTTTATATTATTCTCTTAGATCTATGATATCCAGTAAAGGGATTTTCAAGAAAAATTTCTAAAATCTCAGAAAATTTGATTTCAAAAACAATTCATTGTATCAATCCATAAGATTAATTCCTATATATGTGATGATTATCCAAATAATAATTCATTAGTTTTGAATTTAATATATTCTTATTATTATAATTAAAATTTTCAAATATTCTCCTAATTAAAATATAATTTAAAGGTTCAAATGTGATATCATTTTATTAGATTCACTTATATATAAATGTTAATTTGGGAATTCTAGATTAATATATTTTTCATTATCTTAATTAATTTTAAAAACTTATATTATTGAAATATTATTAACTACAAGAATCACACCCCTTTTTATCATTATATTAAAAATTCATTTCAAAAAATAATAATAATATTCTAATTAATTAATTATTTGTATTAATTTTGTTTAGGAAGTATTTCAATGTTTAATAATCCTTAAAAACTACCACTATTTTAAATAAATATGTATGTTTGGAATTTATAAAACATAAATACTACAACAAGAAACTTCTTTTCTATAAATTTATAATTAATTTGATTTCCATTTAATTCTCTAGTTGAATAGTATTTAATTTGAGAAATATTACAATTATTATAAACATTAGATGATCTATTTTTTTATTAGTTTCATCATATGTTAATATTGAAAAGTGTCATGCTGACCACCTACCTCAATAATGAAGTTACCCTCCTGTATTCATGCACTCTCAACCACGATCAAATATTTCGCTGAGTGTCACCAAGCTCTGAAGTCCATATCTCAGGGAATAAGGATAACATAATAAATTATACCATTTTATAATTAATTAACCAATTTAAAACAACATGATATAACATCTAGAAACTCACAAATCACCATTAAACCACTAAAATAGTGAATAATAAAGTGAAAAAAGATTATACCATTCCTTAAACACTTCAATAACTAAAATCCTTGTGAATATATAACCAATCAATATCTTATTCCATTAAAATTTCCTGAAATTCCTAGTAAAATTTATAGGGTGCCTTACCTCTATTGAAAGGGTGATAAACATATATAATTTATCCTCCTTAATCACACCATATCCATTAAACAATGAATTTACACTAATTGAGATATATTTGACCATAGTTTAGTGAAATGCATCATAAATACAAATATAAAACATTTTAAAATTATAATAGAAAGGAATAAGGTAACAACATAGGAAGAAAGGGAGAGTTTTCCATGACTAATCATAAATAAACTGAAATACATTGAACACCAAATAAAGGGTTTTAAAGGGTTGAAATGTGGGGGGTCTTCTATGTTCCCTCCCTCTAAAACCTACCCAACTGAAGAGGGAATCAGTACACTCCTATATTAATATTTTACTACTTTAAAAAACTTGATACGAGGATTTTTGTGTAGCGGGACAAGGGGGTCATAGTGAAATTCCCTGATTCTCAGATTGAATTCTAGTATGAACCAATGAATCATAGAATGAAACCCATATTCAAAACATTACCAAGAATTTATGGTCACCTTTCTAGGGGAAGACCTAAGGCTTCATTGTGTAACACCTCTACTAAAGGAAGAATCTGAAAGCATGATGAGGTGCTTTATGTCACCCCCCCCCCTCCAATAGGTTATTGAATTATACCTCTAGACACCCTTAATAAAACCTCATGGTGTAGAACCTCATAAATAAAATTATATCTTATAACTCATAGACTTGATTATATATATAACATTCACATGTTGTAAAACCTTTTATCTTGAATTATTCTCCACCTATATAAAACATATTCTCCCTAATAAACCTACACAATGTAATTAACAGCCTCAAAACCCCCTTTGTGATATGCCACCTATAGGAAACGTTTGTACCAATACCAATAATACCTTCCATATGTCCTTAATCAACACCCAAAACTACCATGTATGAATAGAAACAACATCAAATTAACACTCAATGCTCCTAAAAGCATATCCAAATAACCATATTCAAATTTCCATGACTCAAACCTCAAAAAAATAACATTTCAACAATAATCATCAACCTATAATGATACATTCAATTATATATGCTCCAAAATAAGCTTTATATCAGAAAGAAATGCTCAATAATGTCTCTCAATTACCCATTAATTAACTATATCCTGATACAACTCCACATTATAGGTTTCAAATTAAAATGTGTGTGTCCCAAATATCCAAATAAACGTGTCTAGTCACATTAGATTTATCTATATACCAGATTTTTTATCATTGAAACTCACATTCACTTCTCAAAAAATGAATTTGGTATGTATTCAACGTCAGCTAATTTAATTTCACAGGAAAACACCCTTAATCACTCTATTAGGTAACTTCCCTTCAAAGATTGTGATCTCACATGTTGGTGCACCATCATCAAAACATGGTCAGATAACCATAACACACTATGGAATCATAGGAATATTCAAACACCTTCTATACAATGAAAACACAACACCCAGATAAATTATATGTTAAAATTTCAAAACCCAGCTAAGACCACCTCTAAACTCTATTTGGGAGCATCGAAAACCCCTAGTTTGAGTCACTAATTAAAAAGAATAAAAATCTACTTAAGTTATCTTACCAAGGATCCAAATATACTTGATTGTTGAAACAAAATTCCAATTATGTTTTATACTAAATTAATAAAAATAATTTACCTAGATGGACACTAGTACCTGTGGTTATATCACAACCACCCACTAAATAATTAGACTATAGAGTTATCCTTAAAATATACGAATTGTACGTTAAGTGACTGATAAGATTCTCCCAACCATAGGCTGATCCTTATCCTTGACCTGCTAAACCAACACATCTAACTTCCAAATCCCATTAAAGCCCCATGATTTACCTCCAAGTAGTTGAGAACTGAGGGAACTCACCTCAAATAATAATCACTACATTTTTAGGGATCTCTTAGAATCAATAAAAATATCCACAGAACCCAAAACATCCCATAATAAAGATATACCGAAAAGGTATCACATATAACCAACATCCATTTTCATTCACTCATCAAGATGTCATTACCCAGAGGGTCACACATCACTCACATTTCTCTTTTAAGGCCAATGTGAGCTTCTATATAACCATACTCATGGATCTTCCCTACAGAAAGCTCAATTTTATCTAAAAAATGGTGTACACTCTAATATCATATAATCACATATCCTTAATCATGCTTTCATGAGTCCTATATCACGAATATAAGGCATATATTCTTAAACAACTAACCATGATTTTCATATATTTCAATCTTAATTTTCAAATGTACTCTAGGTGATCTCTTTCAATAAATCCTAAGGCATATCATTGATTTCCATACAAACTAAATTACTAATTTCACTTAAGAATCATTTCAGAAACCTAATTTAATAATAATTCTCTACTTATAATTAACTCGCCCATGTTGGATCACCATCCACTATCTCATCAAAAGCTACACTCAAATTAAAAAATGTGAGGAAGCTAAAAAATCATTACTTAAAAAAAAATTCACTAGACCAAAATACCTCTACGGTCATTATAAAATAAATGATCAAGACATCCAATAAGTATTCAAAAACAATACCATTGTTATTTAATTCATTATGGAATAATATACCCATTATGTACCACATCTCATACAATCCACAAATGTGACAATCCATCACCATGAAATAAAGTTTTGAAACCTACCAATCAAGGGTTTCCACACAACTCCTATACATAGCTACTACATAATAAAAATAAGATATCATATAAACATATTTTACATATTTTTTAATGAATTAAAATTAACATAATATTTTATTTAAGAAAACAATGATTATCTTATTTTGGATGATTGAATTAATTAAATTGTTTTCTAAAAAAATTGAAAAGGGGGTTTTCTTTTAAAATAGTTTTGTGAAAACATGTTTTATTAATTATTAAAGAAATTACAATAAAACGTATAAACACACTACGGATATATTGAATAGTACTCATGGATCTATTTCTAAAAACAACAGATTTTAAACAATAGATTTGAAACACATCTTTATTTAATTTATTATTCCCACATAATGTAACATTTATATCATGAGACCCGTATTATGATCAGTGTTTAAGAGAATTATGATAAATTATTTAACTAGTAGAACCTATCTTCTTCATCTGAAATTGAAATTTTCCTGACAATATTGGGAACTACTAAATCTATAACAATTCAAAAAAAACTCCTGAAAATCATTTACAAATAATACTCTTTTAGAAACTTCTTACATATTAGTTTTAATCATAACTTGGGAAAATAGAAACATGATAATGGAGTGATCTCATATATTAATTAACAGCAAACATAAGTGATAAAATTTAAATTTAATAAATTAAAAAAAGATGAGAATTAGGGTATTATAAAGATAAAAAATAAAAATTGTACCAAATAAGTAATAAATCAAAAATAATGGATTAATACTTTGCACAACATAAAAATGAATATTAATATTGTGGAAATCTAATTAAACAAACATGATCCATCAAATCTTAACATAGTCATCAGAAAAATCATAAAACATTATAAATTTAAAAATATGAAACAAACAATTGTATATAGAAAAAATACATTCATGACTCAAATAATCATTTCAATCACTTAAAAGAAACTAAAATTTACATGTGAATATGGATCTCATTAGATATAAATATCTAAATAATGCATTATAGGGTGATATAGGACCCCACCCATCATATTTCAAACATATGAGATTCAATTTATAAAAATTAATTATCATATCACATAATAAAAAAATCCCTGGATATAAAATGGGTTTCATAAAAAATTTAACTGAATATCATTGACGTTTTATATCAAAATGAACACATATAAGTAAAATGGGTTTAATTCAACACGTAATAATGAACTCATGGAATGATAATGGGTTCCATATCCTTATCAAATTCATTAACATATATAAATAATTCATATTTACAAAAACAATTAATAACATGAAAAAACCATTAAATAAAATTTGTATCCAATGGTATAGAGAAACATTATAGCTAAATATTATTCAAAAAATAAAATAAATCATATGGAATTTATGTAGTATATATAGAGGTTATATAGTTAAGAAAATATTTTCCCCAATAAACTATTTCATGTATATATAAGTGGATGTCCTTCAATAAACGTAATTAAAATTATGTTATTTACATATATAAGGAATTGGAAGAAAATTTATGGTTATAAACTGAAGATAATAAGGAAATAAAAATATAGTGATTGATCATTCCTCCAAAATAGTTGGAAATTACATTATTCATCCTTAGTAATAATTGGGATGGTTAAATTTGAAAAATATCCTCAATCAAACATTAAATATATCAATAGATCATTAATAAGATGAAATATATTTTTTAAGTGTTTGGGAAAATTCATTTTAGAAATATAAAATATCCTTGATCATTTGAAATAATTTTAAAATTTTTATTTTAGAAATCTAGTATAGAAATAATTTATTTTATAATACCTAGAAATTTATATGTAAATATTCATATAAAATGAAAATTTTAGTGGAAATACATGTCAAAAAATAAATTGTAATAATAGAAATATTAATCATGAAAATGGACCATACAAAAAATGTAAAAAAATTCGTAAAAATGATTAAAATGTAGTAAAATAGTATAACATGACCATAATATATTATTGAGGAATATATAAGGAAAGTTTCAAAATCATCCGATGAATATTGACATGGAAAAGTGTAGGTTCTTGTCCAAGAAGAAGATGTGAGGTCTGTTTCACATAAATTAAATACTTTTAGTGAAATATGAGTCAAGGTGAAATAAAATATTGAGGGGAAGTATGTAACCCTGTGAGTAAACTAGTTATATTATAATAGGTTTCATAAAGATCCCAAAATCCTCAAGTGGACTATCCTTCAAAAAAACAAAATTTGAAACTAATATTTTCAATGAAACCTCAGTGGTTTGATTCATGTTTTACTCAAAACTCTCTATTCAACATTGGACTCTTTTGAATGAACATACTTTTAAATGTGAACATGATGTGTATATTAAAAACAAAATTAATATAGTAAAAGGAATTTTATCACCTAGACTCTAGTAACCTAGTTATTTTGTTTACATTATTACTTTTGTACAAGATACAAGCGATCACAACATGTGGGATCACTTAGTTTAGAAGTCCTGAAAAAATAGATACATATTTATTTCCAATATTAAATTTTAAATATAAAAACATATTATAATTAACATTCATACAACCTCAAAATAATCCATAATATTCTTATTTTTATCCTAGAGAATGAAAAACAAATATATGGTGATCTCATAAAGTTACTAAGTGATTTATAAAGTGAAATCTATCATAAATAAATAAGACACAATCAATATAAAAGTGAGGATAATAAAAAACATTCCATTCATTCAATAACATGTGTTCAATTAAAATCCATGTATAATATCAACATTGATATTTCATGGTTAATGGCAATAATATTCTTAAAAAATTAAATGAATACATCTGGACATTAATGAAAATTACATCAAAACATCAAAAAAGTAATCCTAAATCTTAATATCAATACCCATAAAAATAAAAATTTTTTATAAAATTATTTTGAAATCATCCTTGAAATTAAAATAAAATCATTAAGGAGAAAAAATTCCAATGAATATTTTAGATTGAAAGAGAACATGGAGACATAATATTGAATGATCTAAAATTAGGTTAAAATTGGTTATTAGTAAAAGATCATTAAAGACCATTGATTCAATAGAAATAAAGGTGTTTTAGTAGAACCAAACCTTTAAAAAAGTTAACAGAATCAACATATTAAAATTATCTTCCATGTAATTTGGTTTGATAATAGATCTATAATTTACTATTCAAAATTTATTTCATTAATTTAAGAAGAGAATTCCCAATTCTAATGATATAATTAGAAATAAAATTTCCAAATCTATTTATAAAAAAAAATTATTTCAAAATAGAGATAAAAATTTCTAATTAAAGCTCTAAAAAATTAAATTGTAATGATGGATAGAAAATAAATTTTTATGATATCAATTAAAATAAAATATTTTATTAACATATTTGGTTAAAAGTACCTCATTCCGAAAATGGAGAGAATTTTCAGTTTAAAAAAATATAGAATGTAAAAAAATGGGTATTAATTTTAGTAAAAAATAATTTTTAAATTGTAAAAACATACTTGAAAGTTTTTTAATGAAAATATGGACATTTAATAAAATGAGTAGGATGGAAAAAATCATAATAATATTTTAAAATAAAGTACATTCCATGAAAAGTGTGCATTGATTATTGATCTAATGAGAGAATAAATATAAAATAAACATATAAAACTAAATATATCCATAGGAGAATAAAATATATGAGGTTTAAAATATTAAAATCATATAATTTTCTTATAGAAAATCCGAACATTAAAAATCCCAACATTAAATATGATTGTAACTGAAATCCCCAACCTTGGGACTCCTCATAGTTGTACTATTTTTATCCACAAGTATAATGAATTAAAATTTATTAAAAACATTCTTCGAATAGTTCTTTCTTGCATCATCTACTTTAAGTTTGTTTGGAAAATTTCTCCGAAATTACATAGGTATATTGTACATGGTTAATAGTATTATGAAATGATTCCATAAATTATAAAATGTTAATAATTTCATGAATCAAATTTTTATTCATTATATACAATATTATAATTATTAATTCATTGTTATATTAGAACAATGAATTACATTTCTTCATGGAGGTGGTAGTCCATACATACGTACGAGCAACGTAGCCACTTTTCAATGGATGGATGGGTAAACAAGAAGGTGATATATTATAATTACATAATCATAATTATTTCATAAATATCATATATCTTTAATTAATTAAATCTATTTATCCATCTGGGTAAAATTCTGATCAAAAATAATAATTACACCACTCTATGGAGATGGTAAGTTATACGTACAGACGATCATTTTTATCATTTTTCATTCGCTGGGAAAGAGGTGGAAAATGGTTTTTCCATAATCATAATAACATATTTGTATAATTAAATTATTGTATTCATTACATAGGATAAATACTATGGATTTAGAGGAAATATATGAATAAATAAACACGTAATGTGTTGAGAAAGATAAATGTATCTTCTTTGAGTGACCTACATTCACTTTCACATTAAGTATTTTTAGGATGGTCTAAGGATAATACTAGGATATAATGAATGATGTTGATGAAGCTAGGAATATTTTTAGGTATTTACTGATCCAAATAGATCATTGTATTTGAATAATAGGGGAGAATTGGTGAAATTTTATAAGTGAGGGTAGGGACACACTTTGAATCACTTAAAATATTTTAATAATATAATGTCATTTACTTGTGTATGTGGCTAAAAATTATTATATATTAATATATGATAAGTTTGATGTCGAAATTAGAAAAAAATCATTGAGGTTTGATATTTTTTCCGATATGTTGAATACTTATCCCCATATTTTTAACCCTTTTAACCAATTTTACCCTTAACCAAGGTAACCAAAATTTATCTTAGTTATTGTTCATTATAACTAAATATTATGAATATAATATTTCATGATATTAATGATGATAGTTACAAATATGTATTATATTTTACATTATTAATCTCTTAGAAGTAGCATAAAAGTCTTTTAAAATAAGAACAAAAAATTCATCAAAATATGTATTTTGGAAAATAACTAATTTAATCATAAAGATCATTTTACAATTAAATAATTATAAAAAATATATTTAAATGATTTTTTTCATTATTTAATAAGAAACGCTATGTTATTAGACCTTTGAATTAATCCAAAATAGAATAGAACCGTTTAACATACATTTAAATGTAAATACCCAAAAATAATTTCCATTTGAATAAAAAATAATGTTTGTTCTAAAAAGTCAATATTCGGTTCCCAAATTCAAAATACTATTTTAAAATAAATTATTTAACTCTAAAAAATATTTATCTAATACATATATTTTATGATTTATTAATTCATTCGTGAAACATAATAATTTCATAAAAGTTAAATTACTTTGAAAAAAAATTATAAATTCATTATTGACCCAAAAATTAACATTTTATAAAAAAAATATAAATAATTTAAACTATGAAAAAGATGATCAAATGAATTTAAAAATAAAAATATTAATAAATTTATATTTATGAAATTTTTAATTTAGGTTTTAATAACATTCTTAAATAAAGCTATGAGAATTAGTTTAGTGTTTCTTTATATAGAAATTATTTTTTACTATATATAAATATTTGGTTTTGATATTATTCCATCCTTCATAAAGTTTTTCCTAACAAATTGTATAATTTCGCCACATAATTATATGTGTGTAGTAATTCATCAAAAACACATTAGGTTCTCATGATTATTATTTTATTTTATGATTTATTTAAAGTACCTTCACAAATAAAGTAATATAATTTAAAAACACAAGTTTCTATACTGTCATGAATCGAGATGATTCCTCATAGTAAGATAAATCATGTTCTAATTAAATTTCATCATATGTATGAAAATTCATTGGGTATGGATTGTACTTCTTCAAAAAAGAAATATGCAACACATCATTGTCTTTATAAAGGCTTAGTGTCATTTCCACCTGTTAAGTTGCAACTCCAATTATTTCTATAATTTTAGAATGATGGATATATATAGGACATATTTCCCTCTTCTTTCCAAACACCATAACACACTTTAATAAATATACTTTCAAGAAAACTGGATTACCTAATTTAAATTCTAAATACTTTCTTTGTTTATCCACATATATCTTTTTTCTTCGTTGATTTACCATGATATGACAATGAATATTCCTCACATTCACTATTATATCCATAAAAAGTGATGGGCCTAAAATACTAATTTCACAAAATTCATCCAAAAATATAGTGTACGAGGACTTTTCCCTTTCATTTACTCATACAGTTCCATTTTGATGCTTAATGGGAATCCATTATTATACTAAAATTCCACTAAAGTTAAATATTAGACCCATATGTTTTAAAAGTACACTGTGAATGACCTAAAAATGTATTCTAATATCCAAATATCTCTTCTAGACTATGCATGTCTTTGAGGATGGTAAGTAGTTATAAAATGAAACTCAGTTTCAAGAACCATATACAACCTTCTCCTTATTTTAATATAATTGTTTGATTCATGATCATACACAATCAAAAGTGGTTCACCGTGAATCATCATCACATTATTGATATATTTTCATGTGAGGCCCTTAATTGGTATATCTTCCCTTATAGAAATGAAATGTGTAGAATTGATAAGATGATGAATAATAAACCATAAGGGATCCTTATTTCTTGCATCTATAGAAATATAGTGACAATATCAACAGTAATATTATACAATTTTACACATATGAATTGCTAAAGGTATCCTTACAACATTAGTATGTTTCATCACATACATTTCCTATTAACAAACCAATCATATTTATATATAATCTATAATTCCACATTTTATATGATCCCAAAAAAATTATTCCTTCAGATTGTGATACATTTCTATTATACTAGGGCATATAGGTAAATTAATTATCTGATAACCATGTTACAATTATTTTTTTATATTAGGAATGGATGGAACACATAGTCTCTTTCAAATTTTAATATACTAACTTCATATTTCATTTCTACCAACATCTCATCATTAACTGTATTATTTATCTCAAAAAAATTATTATCATCAAGATGAGAATTTTTTGTTTTAAATAATTTTTATAGTTTGTAAATTATTTGTAATATATATGAGTATTCCCCTTCTATATTGATTACCATGTAAAACATTATAAAATCCTTGAATATATGATCTTTATTAATCTTCATTCTAGTTAAAACTACATGATATTTCATACACCCTAAATTATCCACCTTATTTTTTTCTAGGGTGGTTGTGTATTGAGAAATAATAATAATTACGAAGTTTTATCTATCACCTCTACCTCATGATACAAACGTATTGTTAGAATATGTATTTTAGACCTTTTTATCTGTATATATTTAACACTTTCACCACAAATTTAATACCTATATATAATCAATGTAAATATTATGAATTCTAACACATAATCATGGTTATGATAACTAAGTTCATTTATTTTTATCTAATTTAATGTATAGAAAAAACTATACCATTATTCATAAGTACACCTCCAATTCCCTTCTTTTCTGCACTACTATATATCCCAAATCAATCCCTTCCTATTGGTAAAGTCAATATTATGAAATTATCCAATATCCTATTTAACTCTTAAAAAAATTACTTTCGATTCTTCTAACCATATGAATATAACACCTTTATGTATAAACTTGGTTAAGGGGTTATCTAATTGTTCAAACTTTTGAAAATGATCATCGATTATTACTTTATAATCCTAGAAAGATTTTTATCATTTTTATATTCATTGGTGATAGAAATTACATCACTACCATTATCATTGAAGGATCAAATGATATTCCATAATTAGATATAATACATATATTAAAAGAAACATCCTTAATCAATAATTTTTTTTTTGAATACTATATTATATAAATCATTTTCATTTGTATTCTTTATAACGATTCCAAAATGACTCTTATGGTCATTCTATTTTCTAGAGTATATAAATATATAATCAATAAATGACATAATTATATTATTGATATGATTATTAAATACTATGTTCATCATATATATATAAATATAGGTTGAATTAGCCAATCCAAATGGGATTACAATAAATTCATAATGATCATACCTCATATAGATTATTGTCATTAGAATATCACCTTTATTTACTGGTAGCTAATGATACACATAAGAATGATCAATATTTGAAAAAAATTGAGGTCCTTGAGGTTCATCAAACAACTCATCGATTTGGTGTATATGATACTTTTTTATAGTAATTAAATTTCTTTAACTATAATTGATTCAAAACCTCATAGTCTCATCTTTGTTCTTAACAAAAAGAACATGAGATCCCCATAACGAAACAATACCATGTATAAATACCATATAAAAAATATCGTGTTGTTGTTTATTTAGTTTACTTAATTCCACTATGGACATATTTTAGGTATTACTAGATATAATATTTAATTTTTTAATGGGATTAATAGAAAACTTAACTTCACAGTCAGGAGGATGTTTAGGTAGTACATCAGGAAAAACAATATTATATTTCATCCCAATACCCACATACTCCATTATAAGGACACCAATCCAATTCATATGTTTTATTGGATATTCTTCTCTAATAATTTCATTAAAAAAGTCTACTTGATTTGGACCCAGTGATGATTTCAATGATATAGTCTCTCATATTAAGGCAATGGATTTCATATCTCTATCATTAATCCTAAACTCTTTCTATTGAAACAAAATCATTTCATTATAATTTCAAATACAATTTAAATAAAGTAGTGTATCAAAGTAAACCAATGTTATAATAATAAAGGTTTCAAATAGGGTATTTCTAGGTTTAATAATGGAAATGGACTGACACATCCTTGTTACAATAATATATCCTATAGGATTCTTGATTTATAACTCACTTCTAATGGTGCTATAGAAATATCAAATTTTATTAGAAAACATGAAGGATATAAAAGAATGTAATGATACGTATTCAAATAAATCATTATCCAAATTTGATGTTAAGATCATATTATGTGCCACCACAAATTTTAGAACCTCAAACTCAGTTGTAGTAATCACATATACAAATCCATCTCCCTTTGTCCTCTTTTAGGAGAGGTTCCCTAGACACATGGTACATTGGTTTGAATAATTACCATATCTTTATAGATAAATGGATAGTAGTGGTTTCATTATTTCCTTTTTTATTAATGATTATTTTGACCACTTTCCCTACACATGAAATATACTCTTATTCACATTATCAAAGTACTTAAGTGATTATTCCACAATTAACATATATTTTAAATCTCATCTTACATTTCTTCTTCTTTGACAAATTTAATTTATCTTAGTTCTCAATAGACCCTTTCTTTTCTTAATATCCCTTGAATATATAAGAAAAATAAAATTATTCCTTTATCTTTATGGAACATGATATTATAACATCATATGATTAAAATTTATGAGAAATGAATAACCTTAGAATACATAGTTAAATCCAAAAAAGTAATTGGATAGTCATTATTTATGAATTATATATGTTGTCTAAAGAATGTGGTAATAATCTTGTAACATCATCCGCAAACACCGCAACAATGTCTTCTTCATTATTCTTTAAAGTGAGGAACATATTCTCTATTTTAGCTCACCATTCACGAGGAAATTACTTATCAAGTAATATCACATTAAAATTCCTCTATTTTATATATTCTATTTTATCATCCTCTTCAGTTCTCTAGATAAATGAAAAAAACTATTAGCGTTATTAATTCAATAAGTCTTCCTTACAATTTTTCCATTATTTCATGTTTGGGGAGATTGTTGAGTTAATAAGATTTCTTTATGAATTATACATTCCTTCATGTTTTGAAAATCACAAACACCTTATCTTAATGAAAATTTTATTTTCTATATGATTTATATAGATAAATAAAAAATTTCTATCTTCATAAAAATTTGTCCTTACCTTGGTAGCATTTTTCATATCACAATCTAACCCATTTTCTCTCTATGTATAAAAATTGGATTCACATCTCAAACCACATAATCCTATAAATATTTAATTAAATTGAATTCTATTTTCATGATATGAATTTAGCATCTGAATTTTAATGAATTCATACTCTAAACATTGTAAGTTCAGACTCCAATTATAATGAATTCAGAATCTGAACTTTTTAAGTTCATACTCCAAATTCTTATGCATTCGGACTCCTAACTTCATAAGTTTTGACATCAAATTCCCTAAATTCAGGCTCCAAACATTTTATGTTTAGACTCCGAATTCTAATGAATTCACACTCCAAACAATATATGTTTTGACTCTAAATTCTAATTAATTCAGACGTTGAATTCTAATTAATTCAGACTCTGAATTCTTCTACATTCAGACTCTGAACTTCATAATTTCAGACTTCGAATTCTACTGAATTCAGACTCCAAATTTGCTTGAAATTCAGACTCCTGATTTCTATAAAATTCAGGTTCTGAATTACAGAGAAACTGAATCCGAATATTTCAATATTATAGACTCTGAAAGATATCTTGCTAAGATTAGAAATTCTATTTTTCCTTAGACTCCGAAATCTATTTTTCCTTATATTCCGAAAAATGAATTTGGTTAAGCAACCATTTTCTAAATCATGTTTTGGTTATAAAATGATGTCGTCTATTAAATTACTGACTAACCATTGTTTGAGTGACACGTATATAGTTCCCTCTGAAATTCAATGAAAAATATGACCATTAGATGAGGGAGCTGACCTTTGAAGTTATACATATAAATATAAGCTCATTTGAACGAGCTCAAAAACTGTTGAAAATTGAACTTTTAACTAATTTACATATTTCTCAGATTTTAGAGATTATATGCTATTGAATTTTTTTCTAGAGAGATAGGCTCTTTCAACTCTCAGTTCTTTATGCGGATGTTGTGAACAACTTGTTCGGCTATAAAGAGCTTGTACAAACTCTACTTCGTGTGGAATTTCTTCCTACAGAGGCGCGATTTCCTTAAAATCAGAGACTTTGGGTTGTGATGTCAAAGGTGCCGATTTCCTTATAAATTGAGGGCTTGTGGGGTTATCAAGATAGATACCGATCTTTAGATTGAGGGCTTTCCTAGTTTTGGGTAAGAAATACTTTCTTGAATGTATAAATCAAGGGATCATTATCCAAGGTTACTAGATACCCTACTCTTTGGGTTAAATGATTTACTACTTGTTACTGTACTATTTCAATTTTTTCACTATAATTTCAGTTTTTGAGGAATTTATAAATATCATATACTTTTCTATAGGTGTACCCGGATTAAATAGGATTCTATACACTTTAAGGTAAAATATTTGTTATTGTAAAATTTTGTTAAGTTTCATTTCTGGAATGACATTTCTGGAATCTAGATATTTTGTTGAACTGGTTTAATTTCCAAAACCACATTTCTGGAATCCCATTTTCATAATTACATTTCCAGAATCATGTATGTTAGTAGAACTAAGAGGTATTGTGAATTTTGTCTTTAAAAAATATGATTAAGGGATTTTTAAAGTATAAAATTCACCCCCCACCCTTGTATATTTAGTATCTACATCATTATTTCGATACAAAAATCAGTATAATATCTATCCAAAAATCGATCCTACAATTGGAATCAGAAGGAATTAATTTATACCCTAAACTAATCCTACAATTTTTTTAGAGTATTGGTTCAATCTCAATTAATCTCAGGATTTGATTCCGAATAGAAATTATATTATTCGTTATATTTTCGAAATAATATTTTCATACTCACAATGTTTGGATTCATGTTTTTCTTAGAGATACTCTACTTCTATTTTATCCTTGCATAGAATATTTTTATACTTGTTTACAAATTTATTTACTAACAAGTTTGTGTGGAATTATTTTCTTTAAGATGATATGAATAAATATTGGTTCAATCGACAATCTAAATCCTACCAGACCTCCTTTTTTATGGAAATTATTATGAGTACTAGAGAGATAGGATGAAGACTTTCATTATTAACAATGGAGTTGATAACAACCTGATAATAACATGATACTATGTGATTCTTGATAAGGAATTTATAAGTTTTACTAATTAGGGGAAATCAGAATATCAAGCTAATTTCAACGTCAGAAATACATTTCTAGGTTCCATGACTAGGAATATCTATAGTCAAATATCTTCATTAGAAGCTGGGAATAGTATCTTAAAGAAATTGGAAGTCACAAATTTTGAAACTTTTAATGTTATAGAGACAAGAGGAGCTATGTTGAGAGCTGAATATCATGGAGTTAACATTCCATATGGGGGACTTATAAGCAAAGTTTATCCAAGGATCATGACAATATTGAATATCTTAAAATCTATGGGAGAAAATTTTCTTGATGATGAGGAACTTGTAGATAAAATCATATACATCATGAAAAATGAGTGGTAATCTATGTGGACAGCAATTGGTGAGAACAGGAAAGTCACCATATTTCATTTGATGAGATTTTTGGAACTCTTATTCAACATCAAACTTGAATGAAGAGAGATGATGATAATGTTAAAATGAAGAATGGGAATGGAGGTGTTTCTTTTACGACTACTTCTAAGCATATGAAAGCCAAGACTCCAGAAAGATTTACTAGATCAATGTCAAAGAAAGTGATTATTCAGTCAGAATCTAGTGAGACAAAAAATTATGAGAATGAGTTAGCTAATCTTGCTCGGAGAATGGACAAGATAGCACCTCAAAAGAACTACCAAAATAAGTTTATGAAAATAAACTATAAAGATAATAAACATGAGGATGTTACTTGTTACGAATGAATAAGAACAGATCATATCGAACCTGATTTTCCACTTTTGAAAAATAAAGATAAGAAGGAAAAAAATTATGAGAGAAATAAGAAGAATTTCTACCGTTATAAGCACAAGAAATGTCTTAAAGCTAATGACACTTAGAGTGATAGTTGTGGAGACTCTTCAGAAACTGAATATTCTAAATTTGAATCATCAGCACGGAAAAATATCAGATTCATTGTTATTACTTCCTTCACAAATACATGTCTTATGTCCATGGTATGCTTTGCGGAGGCTTTAACAAATTTATCTCTTGATAAGAATTGCTATTATGAATATATTATTTCTAGTGAAGATACATCATCTTCAGATAATGAATCAATGCCTTCATATGAAGAATTATCTAGATTTTTCACATTATTAGAAGAAAAAATTTATAAAATTTCTAAGAAACTTGAAAACGCAAATAATAGACAAGAAGTTCATACAAAAGAGATTTCAGACCACTCTAGAGATCATGAAGATAAGGATGAGCTTCTAGAAAAACATTATAAAGACCTTAAGGAAGTAAAGTCTAAAAAGGAACAACTTTCTAAATATCTTAAGAATGCTCTTTAAAAAATAAATGTTTTTGAAGAAAAATATAACTCTAAGTAAATAATTCATGAGGATAAGAAATTAGTCATAAGGATAAAATCCAAAATATATTCCCTTATGAAACATCATTCAAACTTTACTTCTGGTGAAGAAAATTTTGACAAGATGTATTCCCTAATCAAACCTCAAGGAAATACTTCTGGAGTAGGTTATACTCGTAGAAAACTGATTTTCAAAAACAACTATTTTATTCCAACTATCGTCCCTTTTTTGTAATAAATGTCAAAGTGGTGGGCAGTGGATGAAAATTTTCTCTTAAAATAATGTTCAATCCCTTGGGTTTCATAAAGCATACTTTTCTATGCAAATGTGGATACCAAAAATTTTATTGCCTAACAATTCTGGATCTTAGAAAGTTTGGATTCTGAATGTAGTACTCTCTTATTATTAGGAAAATAAAGATAGTACAAACAATAAAACCTGGTACACGGATAGTGGATGTTCCAGGCATATTACTGGTAATAGAAACTTATTTGAAAATATTATCAAGACAAAAGGAAGAAATTTATCTTTCAGAGATGATGCTAAAGGAGATATCATTATTCAATTTATCAGAACTCAAGATCAACTTGATGATATTTTCACAAAATCATTACCCATCGATAGATTTGAATACCTTAAACTGAAGTTGTTAATGATAATTATAAGGTAATATTCCTTATTAAATTCCTATTGAAAGGTATCTTCTTACAGTAAGGAACTCATTTTTATAATGGTAGGACATTTTTTATCAGTCTTAAAAATTTCTCGTAGTTCAAATTTTCCGTAGTCAAATTTTTTTGTAGTCAAAATTTTCATAGGCTAATTTTTATAGCTAAAAATTTTTGGAATGAAGATTTTTGTGCTTGAAATTCTCGGAATGATTATTTTTGTACTTAAAATTTTCATAATGATGATTTTTTTACTTAAAATTTTCAGAATGAAGATTTTTGTACTTAATTCCGGAATGATGATTTTAGTAATTGAAATTTCTGAAATAAAGACTTTTGTACTTGCAATTTTTGTAATGAAAATATTTGTACATAAACTTTCAGAATAAAGATTTTTTAACTTAAAATTTTAGTGATGAAGTTTTTCATAATAATGTTTTTATTAGTCACTATTTTCCTAATAAAATTTTCAGAATCTAAAGTTCATCAAGATGAGTTTTCTCCATTATGAATAATCTTCCTAGAAATCTGAATGGTGTAATTTCATTATAAATTTTTCATAATCATCCTCTATTTGTTGGTATTTATATCTATTTTTAAATTTTTCTTATTCATTTTCTCTTGAATCTCAATGTTTTTCTTAAAACCTCAAAAAAATCGGATTCTATCAGAATTTCTTTCTGACTATCATGATTACTGTTAGATTTTATCAGAAGGGTTTTCAACCATTGGACTAAGTATGGATATTTAACAATCACATCACTTTCCTATATAAAGGACCCCTAATATAGAGGTCCCACATTGAAACTCATGCTCATGCATGCTGAAGCTCTACCCTTCTGCAAAAACCCATTCTGAATTTTCAAGGTTTTCTTAACTCTGAATGTCTATCGAAGTATCTTCCCAGAAAGACATGTCAACTATAAAGCCTATTTCTGAATGTTAGATATATAGAGAAAGGTTTTTACAACCAAATATTTTTTTTAAGTATGATTCTATCATAACAAATAACACCAAGATTAATGGATGAGATAGTGTATGCGTATCAAAACCAGGAGCTCAGGATCTAGTTTACTCAGAATTGTTATTTAAATTTTTTGAGTCATGAAATTTTATCAAGGAATATGGCAATGATAAATTCTCTTTCACAAGCTATGGGAATACTTATTCTCTTTCTTACACCAAGGAAGCTAGTTTGATTGGAGTTCCTTATGAAAGAGAAGCCGATTTTTGCACTCATAAGCTATCGGATATTCATGGATTCTTTGTTAAGGTCAAGGCTAGGGATTTCCTCGGCCTTTCATATGTAAAGACTAAAAATATTGCTAACCCATCTATAAATTTTGGTATTCTTGAGGTGTGGGTGAATGTATTTATCATTCCGGGAAAAGGGGATAAGGATACATTGAAGAATAGCAATATGTACGTCCTGGATTTCTTGGTGAATCTAAGAAAGATTAACTTGGTTAAGCATATTCTGACTATAAATTAGAATATAATGAATGGAAATATGAAGGCTCATATCATCATGTATCTAGTCATTCTCTCAAATTTGATCACTTTTTTTGAGTCCTTCAAAATTCCATGTAGTTCTAAGCCAAGAAATTTTAATGTCATGCTGGTAAGTGATGATACTCTGAGAAGAATTAATGTTGGATTTTCTAAAGAATCCAAATAATTCTATGACTTACCTGAGGAAGAGGAGGAAGCTATTTCAAATAATAAAGAGGCAGCTGAGACCTCTATGAATGGGGGAAATAAGTGGAAAATAATGAGGTTATAAGAGAAGGAAAAATCCAACAGCTAAGGAAACCCAATATGCACCTCTAAATCCAAAGAAACAAAAAGTATATTCGGATTAGGTAGTAGAAACATAGAGGGAATCCAATGAGAAAAAGAAATCAGGGGATACTAGATTAAGTTTGGATCCTTTTTAAGAAAATTCTTTAAATGAAAAGACTACTGATGATCTTGAAAAGAATGAAAAATAAAATAAACAAAAGAAGAAGATGACTGAAGAAGAGATTGTGCAATCTCTTCTAAAGGCCGCTGAGACAGCCTCTGAGAATATATAGATACAGGAGTCGTTTCATCAAGAACAACTTCATTAGACTCTATGGAAAATGTTTCTAATTCTATAAAAACATCAAGAGGAAGTTTTTGGAGATAAAAAATTCATGTAAGAAAAAGAAAAGGTAGCTAGTAGTGGGGATACCGAAGATCTAATAAGACAAGTTGAATATTTTCATGAGAAGGAGATCCCATCATAAAAATAATCATTCCAAACCTCTCAATATGAATATTGAAATCTCTCTATACCTATAAAGGATGAATATAAGGATGATAATGATGTAAATAATCCATCGAAACAAGAAAGCATCAATAGAGACTTTATTCATCCTGAAGATGTTGATGCAGGAGTAGAGAAAGAAGAAGTAGATGAAGACAAAATAGTTCAGCTCTCTAATAGTGAGAACGAATCTTCTAACCAAGAGGAACCCATTCCACAGGATAATAAATGGAAACATGTTGTAGTTGATACACCTACCAGGGCTATGGTTAAGAAGAAGTTTGGTGGTGGATATTCAAAGAAAAAAGTCGCTAAGATAGAAAGAGAATCCTCACCAAGAAAAGTTTTTGATTCGAAATCATCCTCTATGGGACATTATTTCATAGTATAGTCCCTAAAAATATTTTTTTCAACATTACGATATTTCGCCGCATAGACTCTAGATGCCAGATGCTTTAATACTCCTAAAATCAGAAATCAGATTCAGTATCTATAGTGATGGATAAGTTTATTAAGCTTGAGGTAGACATCAAAAAAAATAATAAATTACGAATCCCACAGAAGATCTTGTAAGGGGATGACCAGTTGGTCAATTAAAACTATGGAAGATGTGATAATTCTTGATGAGTTTGAAGAGAACGTTAAAGAAGCATTTGAAACTGAAGACAATAAGATCAAGGATCTTACAAATAGATTTGAGGAGAAGCAAACTCTAGAGAAAAATTCTCAGAAACAAGAAGTAAAAGATCTGAATGAGATGTTTTATAAAGTTTCTTAGAGTTGTAAGATAGAAATATATCTGAGAATTGAGCTTGAAGAAAATTTTTCTAGGCATGAAGAAGTTCACAAGGTGTAGGCAGAATCTCTTAAGGCTCAAGAAGAAAGAATCAATTCCTTAGAGAAGAAGACTGAAGATCGGGATCAACTTCTTAAAAGAGCAGAGGAAGACGACAAGGAACTCAAGAAGCTCAAAACAATAGTAAATATATTGATGTCGAAGGATATGGAAGAAAAAAATTGTTTAATTCTGATATTTTTTGGTATTCCTTCCTTTTATAAATTTATCCAATCATAATGAAATTGTTTGGTTTCTCTTTATATTTTTTTTTGTCTAGCACTAATATCTCTGGTACCACATTTCCTTTTCCATTCCCTTAATCTTTTTTGAAAGTCACAAAGGGGGAGAAAGGAATGAAAATGAAAGGAATGAAAAAGAATAAAAAGTAAAATAAGAAATTTCCCTATGTAAGGGGGAGTGCATCTAAGGAGGTGTTATTATCCAAGAATATTTTTGGATGTAATAAAATGCTATGTCAGAAAATGGAAATCACGAATATAATACATAGTGTCTCCAAAGCCTAAGGGGAGTTAGTCGTATTCATTATTGCTCATGTGTAAAATGAGAAAAGTTCTATTTAAAAGTACTTATATTCTTTTTCTCTCCTTTTTATCCTTTTTGTATAGATGTTTGTGCTTTCCAAAAGGGGGGGATTGTTGAGTCAATAAGGGTTTGTTAAGAATTTTCCATTCTTTCATGTTTGGGGTGATTCTTGATTCAATATGATCTCCTTATGACTTCTACATTCATTCATGTTTTGAAAATAACAAACACCCTATCTTAAGGAAAATTTTATTTACACTATGATTTCTCTTGGTAAGGAAAATTTTCCTCTCTTCAAGGAAAATTTATCCTTACCATGGTATCATTGTTCATATCATAATATAACCCTTTTTATGTAAGAATAAAAATCATATTCACATATAAAACCTCAAAATCCTATAAATACTTAGTTAATGAGCATTATATTTTCAGCATCCGAATTCAGACTCCGCATTCTCATGAATTCAAACTCCAAACATTGTATGTTCAGACTCCAAATTCAATTAATTTCAGACTCTGAACATTGTAAGTTCAAATTCAGAATTCAAATGAATTCAGACTCCGATCATTGTAAGTTCAGACTCCAAATTCTTATGCATTCAAACTCCGTACTTCGTATGTTCAGACTTCGAATTCCCTAAAATCAGACTCCAAACATTGTAAGTTTAGACTCTAAATTCTAATGAATTCAGACTCTGAACATTTTATGCTCAGACTCAAAATTCTAATGAATTTAGACTATGAACATTGTAAGTTCGGAATTTGAATTCTTATGCATTCAGACTTCGAACATCATAAGTTCAGACTTCGAATTCTACTGAATTCGGACTCTGAATTTCCATGAAATTCAGACACTAGATTTTATAAAATTCATGTTCCAAATTTTGGAGAAACTGAATCCGAATATTCTTATATTATAGACTCTGAAAGATATCTTGCTAAGATTCTGAATTCCATTTTTCCTTAGACTAAGAAATCTATTTTTACTTACATTCCAAAAAATAAATTTCGTTATGAAACCATTTTCTTACTCATGTTTGGGTTATAAAATGATGTCATTCATTCAGTTACTGAATAATCGTTGTTTGAGGGACACATATACAGGTCCCTCTAAAATTTAAGGAAAAATATGACTGTTGGCGGAGGGAGTCTACCGTTGAAGTTGTACTTATAAATAGGAGATCATTTGTACTAGCCCAGAACTTTTCACAATTGAACTTTTGAATACATTACATAGTTCTATGATTCTAGAGATTATATGTTGTTGAAGTGTTTTATATAGAGAGAGGCTCTTTCAACTCTCTTTCGTTCAGATGTTGTCAATAACTTTTTCAGGTCTGAAAAGCTTGTTCGATCTTTTCTTCGTGCTGAATTGCTTCGTGAAGAGGTGTGATTTCCTTAAAATTAGAGAAATCGTGTTGTGAAGTCACAGGTTTCGATTTCATTGAAAATCGAGGGCTTGCGGGGATAGTAATATAGATACCAATTGTCACGACCCCCTCCCCACAGAGTGTACCCCTCCTGGGCCGGAAAAGTGAGAAGGGAGATAATGACCCCCGAGTCCTGCCTCCAGTAGGCCCCGGGTTGGCGACTAGCATCGAGGGTATAATACACACACAAATGGGAGGCATTTCCCTCTAAGAGAACACATGCAGAAGAGAGAGATAGAATAGACTACAACCAACTCCAACTCATAACTGAAATATAAAAGAAACCCAAGTACATATATAAAATGTCATACAAAAGTACTACAACTGAAAGGGAAAACTAAAAGTACCCAAAAGAAAGTAAAACGGCAGCGACCACAAGCCCGAACAGCTCCTCCTCCAACCGCAAGCTAGTAGTAACCAGCATGATCTCCAACCTGCTCCAAGTGACCTGAAAAACGGTTTATATGTACATAGGGTGAGTATAACAGTATACTCAGTAGGATCCTCCTCAAGCCTCTCGTGCAGAAGTAAAGAAAGCATGCTAAAGCCCAGTGAACAACAAGTGAAACTAACTCGTTACCTAAACAGGTATACTAAGTTCCAAACCTCACCATGGATACTCTCACCAAGTAACACATACAAGAATATAGCATATAGCATAGAATATCAAGGGTACCCCGCTACTACTTCCCCACTGGTTTTCCGCTTTGCCCCAACGACATACGTCCTGTGCATCTCTCTCCAAGGCTTAACCGCAGACACCTGGGCTAAGCTCCACAACCTGCACCACGTGCACCACAAAGGCTTTCCCGTAGACCCCTGGGCTAAGCACCACACCATCCTCACAACCATTGTAACCAGGTAGTTTCCGGGAGCCACCATAGCTCGTATAACGTGTATCATACGTCGAGTATAATACCTCAAGCCATTACAGCCCATACTCTGAGTAAGGATCCTCAAGCCATCACAGCCTATACACGTTACAACTATAGTAGTCCATAGGATACTATATCCAGAATATATGCATGTGAATAACCACAAGCCATTACAGCCCTCTACACACATATATGGGGTAACTAACCGCTTGCCTCATGGCACAAGTATCTACCAAGAGAAGAGATCGGGGCCAAAGGGGGTAGTCATCCATTCAACCTCCCATCAGAATGTTGGGGAAAACACCCCCCCCCCCAGGGCTCAGAATCCCAGGGGTGTCAGTTGCCCTTACCGATAGGGTGGAGTAACGTATAGAAACACAAAAAGTATAGAATATATATAACTCACAACCACACTATGGGCATTACCTAGTCATAGGCACAACTGCAGCTAACGTCTCTCAGACTCCAGGCTGCTACTTCTAAGACTAGGTATCCTATAAGCACACAACCATTTGGAGAGCTTTATTAGATTACTCCATTCTCATTTTATCAATTCCACTGTACGTTAATTAATTCATTAAACATTAATTAACCATGAACAATTTACCACATTAAACTAAATTGGCATCACATTCAAAAACTGCTCCTTTTTAGGATTCACATCACTATTAAATTCCAGTTTCTCCATCCCCATGGATTATCACCATTTAAACCAACTTTCATTATAGAATTACCTTCCCCATATTCCGAGGCATTCTAGAAAATCATCATATGCAACTAAACACAAAGGGCTCAACACGGTGAGTAGATATACTACACATCGAGTCTTTGCCACCTATAGCAAGAGCATAGACCCATCCTCCATCGAGAGGCTAAACACGGAAAGCACATGGCATACCCCGTGTGTCTTCGCCTCCTTCGGAAAGAGGGTAAGCAAAACCAGCTGCCTTGAGCAGTGGGGAAAAGTAAAGCAGATAGACAATCAAACCACCAACATCAAACCATCACATTCATCTCATACCATCATCCTTGGTGTCCTCCCCGACACCCACAAGCATAAACCGGTGTATCTTGCCACACTAGGCATCATCCGCTGCCACAACCACAAATCCCCATGCCTCCACATATCACAACAGCCATCCAGGCTCACATCAAATCACAAGCAGCAAGAAAATCAAAGATCACAAAATGGGTTCTCGGCCCTTTAACAAGGCATTCAGCCTTCATACAAGATGAGCACTCAGAGCTCCAAACCACAAGTCATTCATCCTTACAAGCAAGCGGGTAACTCAGAACCCTTTTGAAATTATCGAACTAATAGTTCTTTAATCCATCTTGAATTAAAAGATTCATTAACATGCCTCTTTATCTTTAGCCAATTATTTAACAAATAATTCCGGCTTTATGTTCTTTATCAATTTCCATCATGAATGAGCAACAAATTAAAGAAAAACATAGATATCACTCTATCTAGGAAAACATGAGGCAAACCGTTCTCACGGTACAAAGTAACAACATGCGATCAACCAATTCCTTTAATCTGGTTCAAGTATTTAATTAGGTCAATTTCATTGTGATCCAAAGGACTAAATCATGCTAATTCTATGATTGCACATACGCAATTAGAGAAGCCATGAGTCCCCTACCTCGAAGAGTTCTTGACGTCCTTTATCCACACAATGGGTCACAGTCCTTTTCTCCTCACGACAGCTGCATCCACCGGAGGATGCCACTGTACGACAGTACCAACCAACCCCAAGAAAACCCATTAGAACCATGGAGATTACATGCTAATATGGAAGGAAGAACAAGAGAAGGTGATCCCCGAAGGAATGATGATAAAACATACCTTATATGGAAGAACGATCGACACAACTTGGTTGCATCAACAGAGCAGAACTGATCTGAGTAACATTTGATTGTGAAACTCCTATGAGAATGATTGCAAGGTTCTAGCATCTCTTAGATGAGAACCAGGAGGAAGAACAATGAAGAATGATATCTCGTTCCTTTTAAAAACAATTAGAGAGGCGACGGTTTAAGATCCGATTTATTCTCCATTAAAAACGGATCGCATTAAGCCACGCGGTTTGACCAAGTAAAAACATCCCGACCTTAGAAATAATTAATATAGAATTTATGGCCTTTGAATCGGCCTTAAAGTCCTTAAAATAAGGTTTTAAAAGTATTTTACGTCAAAGAAAAAGTCAAATTTACGAAGCTGGAAACACTGTTCACATACTCAAAATTTGGCAAAGTATGGAATCGGTAGCTGTCATGAAGTCTGGAAACACTGTTCATTTGTGAAATTTGGCAAAGTATGGAATCGGTAGCTCTTAGGATTCTGGAAACACTGTACAAGTCTACCGATAGAAGTCCACCGATAGAACCTCACTGATAGAAAACACTGTTCAAGTCTACCGATAGAAGGCCACCGATAGAACCTCACCGATAGAAACACTGTTCAAGTCTACCGATAGAAGTCCACCGATAGAACCTCACCGATAGAAACACTGTTCACTAAACCTCGCTGATAGAAACACTATTCACTGAACCTCACCGATAGAAACACTGTTCACTGAACCTCACCGATAGAAACACTATTCACAGAACTAGAAATTTGGCAAAGTGTTAGCCGAGCTACTGCTGGACTGCGGCTACCAGTATACTGAGCTATCAGTACGTCGTGGCTACCGGCAAACCCAGCAACCGGTAGGATGCGGCTACCGGTAGACCGAGCTACCGGTAAGCAGCAGCAACCGGTAGACCGAGCTACCGGTAATCAGCAACTACTAGTAGACTGAGCTACCGGTAATCAGCAGCTACCGGTAGACCGAGCTACCGATAATCAGCAGCTACCGGTAGACCGAGCTACCGGTAATCAGCAGCTACCGGTAGACCGAGCTACCGGTAATCAGTAGCTACCGGTAGACCGAGCTACCGGTAATCAGCAGCTACCGGTAGACCGAGCTACCGGTAATCAGCAGCTACCGGTAGACCCAGCTACCGGTAGGCAGCAGCTACCGGTAGACCGAGCTACCGGTGCTCAGCAGCTACTGGTAGACCGAGCTACCGGTAGGCAGTAGTTGGGGGATAAGTCACCTTGACCTCCCGGAACACCTCCAACACCACATTTTCACAAAGTAATGGACCAGGGAGGTCCAGGCCATTACATTAGATACCTCTCAAAACATTCTCGTCCTCGAGAATTAAAAACCAACCCAGAAGAAAAGAGGGGTCCGAACAACCACCCCATAAGATACCTCTCAGAGGAAAGCCACCATGAGTTGTTCAAAAGCTGGAACAAAACTACGACATCCGAGAGTATGGAAACAAATAATCCATAACCAAACAATTCAAACATAACATTATATCAAAGGTACATAAATAAAACGTGAAAGGTCTAACCATAAAGGAAACGTCATTACATGGAAAGAGTTAAACATTAAACAACTCTGGGTACTGAGCACGTATATGTGACTCACGCTCCCAGGTACTCTCCTCCATGCCACCGTGTCGCCACAAGACACGAACTAAGGGGATAGAACACCCACGCAACACCTTCTCCTTGTGGTCTTGGATCTCCACAGGTCGCTCCTCGAAGGTTGCATCATCATCAATATCGATCTCTCCCCAATCGATAACATGAGATTCATCATGAAGATAACAACGGAGCTGTGATACATGGAAAACATAATGTATCCAACTCATCTGAGGGGGAAGTGCTACTCGATACGCCACAGCTCTAACACGAGCTAACACCTCGGAAGGCCCAACAAACCGGGGAGAAAGCTTACTTCCACGACCAAACCTTCGCTGCCCACGACGGGGAGTCACCTTTAGAAACACATGATCCCCAACATTAAACTCTAACGGTCTCCTTATTTGATCAGCATATGATTTCTGATGATCCTGTGCTGTCTTCATCCTCTCACGAATCACCTGAACCATCTCTATTGTATTCTGCACTAGTTCTGGTCCGAGAATTGCTGACTCTCCGACCCCAGTCCAGCACAACGGAGAACGGCATGGCCGGCCATACAGGGCTTCAAACAGAGCAATACTGATGGTAGAGTGGAAACTATTATTGTAAGCGAACTCTACCAAGGGTAAGTGCTTCATCCATGAACCTCCAAAATCAAGAACACAAGAGCGCAACATGTCTTCAAGAGTATGGATGGTTCGCTCTATCTGACCATCCGTTTGAGGATGAAAAGCAGTTCTAAGGCATAATTGAGAACTAAAAACATGCTGGAGACCTCTCCACACCCAGGAGGTAAAACGAGGATCTCGATCAGAAATGATCGTCTTAGGAACTCCGTGAAGCCTCACCACCTCCTCCAGATACTGCCTCGACAAAACTTCCACTGAGCTCGACTCCTTGATCTCTATGAAGTGGGATGATTTTGTTAAACGATCCACTACCACCCATATAGCATCATGTCCTCCTGGAGCTCGAGGTAAACCTATAACAAAGTCCATTGAGATGTCCTCCCACTTCCACTGAGGAATCTCTAAGTGCTGGAGAAGACCACCAGGAACACAGTGTTCGGCCTTCACCTTCTGGCAGACTAAACATCGAGACACACATTTTGCAACTGTACGCTTCAGCCCAGGCCACCAAAACTGACTCCTCAAGGATCGGTACATCTTCGTCACACCAGGATGTACCGCCAAGGGTGAACTATGGAACTCTTGGAGAACCGTCTCGCGCATCACCAAGGGAACAAAAAGCCTGCCATGATACAACACTCGGTGGTGTTCATCCTCTGACCAACCATCAGGGGCCTCACCACATACAACCCTGTCTCTCCAAACTTCCACCTCTAGGTCACCCAACTGAGACTCTTCCACCTTCTCCATCAGGGATGACTGCACCGTCATCTGTAAAAGACAACCTCTACCCCCAACTTCTCCCATATCAAGATGCAAAGCTGATAGCTCTTCCATCACTCTCCAAGAATCACCAGATTCACGCACAACATCATTACGTATCTTTCGGCTTAGTGCGTCAGCTATAACATTCCCTTTTCTAGGTGTATACGATATTTCAAAGTCGTATTCCTGCAAGAACTCTATCCACCGACGCTGCCTCAAGTTCAAGTCACGTTGGGAGAAAACATACCTCAAACTCTTATGATCGGTGAAAACCACAAAGTGCTCACCAATGAGGTAATGTCTCCACAACTTTAGAGAAAACACCACGGCTGCCAACTCAAGATCATGGGTGGCATAGTTGCATTCATGGGGACGCAAATGCCGAGACCCATAAGAAACAACTGACCTCTGCTGCATGAGAACACAGCATAGCCCCAGATGTGAAGCATCACAGAAAACATCAAACTGGACTCCCTCCACTGGAAGACAAAGGACTGGAGCTCTTACCAACTTCTCCTTTAGATACTCGAAATCTGTCTGACACTGATCAGTCCATATGAACGCTTGATCCTTTCTGGTCAAAGCTGTCAGAGGAGTCACAACTCGGGAGAAATTAGCTACAAACCTCCTATAATATCCTGCGATACCAAGGAAACTTCGCACCTCTGACACGGTCTTGGGGGCTGGCCAAGACAGCACTGCTTCTATCTTCGAAGGATCCACAGCTACTCCCTGTTGGGACACAACATGTCCCAAGAAACGAACTTCTCGAGCCCAGAACTCACACTTGGACAACTTCCCAAACAAGTGATGTTGGCGAAGAACTCCCAAAATGGCTCGTATATGCTTTGCATGGTCCTCTTCAGATGTAGAGTACACAAGGATGTCGTCGATTAAAACCACAACAAACTTGTCCAGGAATTCACGGAACACAGCATTCATCAACCCCATGAAAACAGCTGGAGCATTCGTCACGCCGAATGGCATTACAACAAACTCACAATGCCCATGACGACAGCGGAAAGCAGTCTTCGGGATATCCTCATCCTTTACACGCATCTGATGATATCCTGACCGCAAATCTATCTTTGATAACCAACTTGCACCCTTCAGTTGATCGAATAGGTCATAAATCCACGGGAGAGGATAGCGGTTCTTTATTGTCACTTTGTTTAACTGACGATAATCGACGCACAACCGCAAACTATCATCAGCCTTTTTCACAAACAAAACTGGTGCACCCCACGGTGACACACTTGGCTGAACAAAACCACACTGCAACAGGCCGTCGAGCTGAATACGTAGCTCTCGTAACTCATAAGGGGTCATCCTCTATGTAGACATAGAGATAGGAGACGCTCCTAGCTGTTGCTTGATCCCAAACTCGATCTCTCGTCAAGGGGGTAAGGATACAACCTCTTCTGGAAAGACTTCAAGGTACTCCTCTACGACCCTAGGAAACCCCAACTGTTGAACCTCTGAAGAACTCAGCGTCATCCCAGCCATCATGGATGATAAGGATAGAACTTGTCTATGACTCATTCGAGGATCTCTCTCACCAACAAACACCACTTTCTCTCCATCTTCATCAAAGAAAACGACCTTCTTCCTGTAGAAATCCACAACAGCCTGCACCAAATACAACCAATCCATGATAAGTATGACATCATATGGTTGTATTCACAAACATAGGAAATATCCCCAAGAGCAGTGTTGCCCCAACACTAGCTCACAGTCTCTACATACTTCAAACAAGTCAGCTCGACCTCCAACTGGCGTAGTCAACGCCAAGGGCACTAGAAGCCTCTCTACCTCAAGTCCCAAAGCATGGACAAGGGTAGGTGATATGAAGGAGTGTGTTGCTCCTGAATCAAACAAGGCATACACCAAGGTATAAAACAAGCAAAGGGTACCTCGAACGACATCTGGCTCTCCTGGGGATGGTAACGCTAGAGCATGAAGCTGACCACGACCTCCTCCACGGCCTCTCTGACCCTGATGACGACCACCACCACGGCCGCGCTCTGCTCTCTGAGGACGGGGAGCGTCATGGGGTTGTCCTCTGCCTACTCCATCTACCCTTTGGTGATCTAAAACTGGTGCAACCTGCTGCTACTGCCTCGGCTGGAAATGCCTCAACGGAGGAACCTGGAGTGGAGCGCCCAGTGCGCGATGACTGCTCTGAAAAGTCGGGCACTCCCGCTGCTGATGACCACGACCACCACAAGAAAAACAAGCACCTGATCCCTTGGCATAGGTCTGAGAGTTGCTGCCTCCAGAGAAACGAGATGGGAAGGGCTAGGACCTACCCCCAGGTGAACGAAAACTCTTCTATCCTGAAAACCAGGAACCCCGGACCACAGCTCTCCTTCGTGAGAAATCATGACGATTCCCTTCTCGTGACGATCCAGTCCTGGACAAAGTCCTCTCAACAACCTCTTCCCTCGCCAGCACCTCAAGATATGTCTTCAGCATAAATGGGGTGACCTGGCACTAGATCTCTAGACGCAAAACCTCCTCGAAATGCCTCGCCTTGGCCTCATCATCTCGTAACAGGTCTGAAGCATATCTAAGAAGGTTCCTGAAACGGAATCCAAACTCTCGAACACTGGAGCTCCCCTGCCGAAGGGTGAGAAGCTCCTGGCGACTGGACACCTTCGCAGTCGATGAAAGAAACTCGACTCTAAACCTGTCTCGAAACTCCTCCCATGAGATTGCTGACTCCTCACGATCATCGAGGAACAAGAACCACCACTGCCTCACTGCTCCACACAACATTGACACAACCAAGGACACCCAGTGTTCCTTCCGAGCACGAATCGAACTGAAGCCTATCTCGATCTCCTCCAACCAGTATTCTGTGACTGCATCTGAAACGGATCCCACGTACTTCTGTAGACTCTGGCGCTGAAACTCTCGAAGTGTCTTCCTCCATGTGTCATCGTCGTCAACCTCTACTCGACGGCGATCTGCTGGAACAGCCTGATGGGCATCTTCTGCGCAAACCCGACGAGGACGTCGACCTGGAGCCATACCTGCAAAATAACAAATGTTAGAGCTCCTAAGCCTGGAATATGGAAGACTCAACATTAATTTATTAATTGTTTTGTTTTATTTATTTTAGGTTACCTATCCTACGGTCTACCCATTCAAACACAAGCACAAAGAATAATGATGCATGATCCTTTCTTAGGTCTCTACCCTGCAACCGGTATCACTTTGTTTAGTAGCCATCGTAAGCTTAAAGGTCCGTGCAACAGATCATACGGGGCCCTAAACACCTATGTCTCTGTCGGTCTCCAGTGTTTACCCCACTTTTTAAACATGAATGACACTGTTGCCCTACCATCCCATGCATCCTCACCTGTGCCTAACTCCAAACTCCATCCTATCCCTCAACCAGACCTCTGATACCACTCTGTCACGACCCCCTCCCCACAAAGTGTACCCCTCCTGGGTCGGCAATGTGAGAAGGGAGATAATGGCCCCCGAGTCCCGCCTCCAGTAGGCCCCGGGTTGGCGACTAGCACCGAGGGTATAATACACACACAAAAGGGAGGCATTTCCCTCTAAGAGAACACATGCAGAAGAGAGAGATAGAATAGACTCCAACCAACTCCAACTCATAACTGAAATATAAATGAAACCCAAGTACATATATAAAATGTCATACAAAAGTACTACAACTGAAAGGGAAAACTAAAAGTACCCAAAAGAAAGTAAAATGGCAGCGACCACAAGCCCGAACAGCTCCTCCTCCAACCGCAAGCTAGTAGTAACCAGCATGATCTCCAACCTGCTCCAAGTGACCTGAAAAACGGTTTATATGTACATAGGGTGAGTATAACAGTATACTCAGTAGGATCCTCCTCAAGCCTCTCGTGCAGAAGTAAAGAAATCATGCTAAATCCCAGTGAACAACAAGTGAAACTAACTCGTTACCTAAACATTTATACTAAGTTCCAAACCTCACCATGGCTACTCTCACCAAGTAACACATACAAGAATATAGCATATAGCATAGAATATCAAGGGTACCCCACTACTACTTCCCCACTGGTTTGCCGCTTTTCCCCAACGACATACGTCTTGTGCATCTCTCTCCAAGGCTTGCCCGCAGACACCTGGGCTAAGCACCATACCATCCTCACAACCATTGTAACAAGGTAGTTTCCGGGAGCCACCATATCTCGTATAACGTGTATCATACGTCGAGTATAATACCTCAAGCCATTACAGCCCATACTCCGAGTAAGTATCCTCAAGCCATCACAGCCTATACACGTTACACCTATAGCAGTCCATAGGATACTGTATCCAGAATATATGCGTGTGAATAACCAAAAGCCATTACAGCCCTCTACACACATATATGGGGTAACTAACCGCTTGCCTCATGGCACAAGTATCTACCAAGAGAAGAGAGCGGGGCCAAAGGGGGTAGTCAGCCATTCAACCTCCCATCAGAATGTTGGGGAAAACACCCCCCCAGGGCTCAGAATCCCAGGGGTGTCAGTTGCCCTTACCGATAGGGTGGAGTAGTGTATAGAAACACAAAAAGTACAGAATATATATAACTCACAACCACACTATGGGCATTACCTAGTCATAGTCACAACTGAAGCTAACGTCTCTCAGACTCCAGGCTGCTACTTCTAAGACTAGGTATCCTATAAGCACACAACCATTTGAAGAGCTTTATTAGATTACTCTATTATCATTTTATCAATTCCACTGTACGTTAATTAATTCTTTAAACATTAATTAACCATGAACAATTTAACACATTAAACTAAATTGGAATCACATTCAAAAATTTCTCCTTTTTAGGATTCACATCATTATTAAATTCCAGTTTCTCCATCCCCGTGGATTATCACCATTTAAACAAACTTTCATTATGGAATTTCCTTCCCCATATTCCCAGGCATTCTAGAAAAGCATCCTATGATACTAAACACAAAGGGCTCAACACGGTGAGTAGATATACTACCCATTGAGTCTTTGCCGCCTATAGCAAGAGCATAGACCCATCCTCCATCGAGAGGCTAAACACGGAAAGCACGTGGCATACCCCGCATGTCTTCGCCTCCTTCGGAAAGACGGTAAGCAAAACCAGCTACCTTGAGCAGTGGGGAAAAGTAAAGCAGATAAACAATCAAACCACCAATATCAAACCATCACATTCATCTCATACCATCATCCTTGGTGTCCTCCCCGACACCCACATGCATAAACCGATGTATCTCGCCACACTAGGCATCATCCGCTGCCACAACCACAAATCCCCATGCCTCCACATATCACAACAGCCATCCAGGCTCACATAAAATCACAAGCAGCAGGAAAATCAAAGATCACAAAATGGGCTCTCGGCCCTTTAATAAGGCATTCAGCCTTCATACAAGATGAGCACTCAGAGCTCCAAACCACAAGGCATTCATCCTTACAAGCAAACGGGTAACTCAGAACCCTTTTGAAATTATCGAACTAATAGTTCTTTAATCCATCTTGAATTAACAGATTCATTAACATACCTCTTTATCTTTAGCCAATTATTTAACAAATAATTCCAGCTTTACTTTCTTTATCAATTTCCATCATGAACGAGCAACAAATTAAATAAAAACATAGATATAACTCTATCTAGGAAAACATGAGGCAAACCATTCTCACGGAACAAAGTAACAACATGCGATCAACCAATTCCTTTAATCCGGTTCAAGTATTTAATTAGGTCAATTTCATTGTGATCCAAAGGACTAAATCATGCTAATTCTACGATTCCACATACACAATTAGAGAAGCCATGAATCCCCTAACTCAAAGAGTTCTTGACGTCCTTTATCCACACAACGGGTCACAGTCCTCTTCTCCTCACGATAGCTGCATCCACCGGAGGATGCCACGGTACGACAGTACCAACCAACCCCAAGAAAACCGATTAGAACCATGGAGATTACATGCTAATATGGAAGGAAGAACAAGAGAAGGTGATCCCCGAAGGAACGATGATAAAACATACCTTATATGGAAGAACGATCGACACAACTTGGTTGCATCAACAGAGCGGAACTGATCTGAGTAACGTTTGATTGTGAAACTCCTACGAGAATGATTGCAAGGTTCTAGCGTCTCGTAGATGAGAACCAGGAGGAAGAACAACGAAGAATGATATCTCGTTCCTTTTAAAAAAAATTAGAGAGGCGACGGTTTAAGATCTGATTTATTATCCATTAAAAACGGATCGCATTAACCCACGCGGTTTGACCAAGTAAAAACATCTCAGCCTTAGTAATAATTAATATAGAATTTATGGCCTTTGAATCGGCCTTAAAGACCTTAAAATAAGGTTTTAAAAGTATTTTACGTCAAAGAAAACGTCAAATTTACGAAGCTAGAAACACTGTTCACATACTCAAAATTTGGCAATGTATGGAATCGGTAGCTCTCATGAAGTCTGGAAACACTGTTCATTCGTGAAATTTGGCAAAGTATGGAATCGGTAGCTCTTAGGATTCTAGAAACACTGTACAAGTATACCGATAGAAGTCCACCGATAGAACCTCACCAATAGAAAACATTGTTCAAGTCTACGGATAGAAGTCCACCGATAGAACCTCACCGATAGAAACACTGTTCAAGTCTACCGATAGAAGTCCACCGATAGAACCTCACCGATAGAAACACTGTTCACTGAACCTCACCGATAGAAACACTGTTCACTGAACCTCACCGATAGAAGTCCACTGATAGAACCTCACTGATAGAAACACTGTTCACTGAACCTCACCGATAGAAACACTGTTCACTGAACCTCACCGATAGAAACACTGTTCTTAGAACTAGAAATTTGGCAAAGTGTTAGCCGAGCTACTGCTGGACTGCAGCTACCAGTATACCGAGCTATCAGTACGCCGTGGCTACCGGTAAACCCAGCTACCGGTAGGATGCGGCTACTGGTAGACCGAGCTACCGGTAAGCAGCAGCTACCGGTAGACCGAGCTACCGGTAATCAGCAAATACTGGTAGACCGAGATATTGGTAATCAGCAGCTACCGGTAGACCGAGCTACCGGTAATCAGCAGCTACTGGTAGACCGAGCTACCGGTAATCAGCAGCTACCGGTAGACCGAGCTACCGGTAATCAGCAGCTACCTGTAGACCGAGCTACCGGTAATCAACAGCTAACGGTAGACCGAGCTACCGGTAATCAGCAGCTACTAGTAGACCGAGCTACCGGTGGGCAGCAGCTACCGGTAGACCGAGCTACCGGTAATCAGCAGCTACTGGTAGACCGAGCTACCGGTAGGCAGCAGCTGGGGGATAAGTCACCTTGACCTCCCGGAACACCTCCAACACAACATTTTCACAAAGTAATGGACCAGGGAGGTCTGGGCCATTACACCAATATTCAAATTGAGGGCTTACCTGGGTTAGGGTAAGAAATACTTTCATGAAAGTATATATCAAAAGACCTTTATACAAGGTTGTTGGATACCCTACTCTTTGGGATAAAAGACTTAATACTTGTTACATGTACTATTTAATTTTTGATTTCTGCTGTAATTTTGGTTATTGAGGAAAGTATTACAATCTTATACTTCCTTGTACTTGTACTCTGATTAAATAAGATTTTATATGATTTAAGTTTGAATATTTGTTTTTGTAAAATTTAGTTAAGTTTCATTTCCGGAATGACATTTCTAGAATCTAGTTATTTTGTTGAATTGGTTTCATTTCCAGAACCACATTTCAGGAATCCCATTTTCGGAACTACATTTTCAGAATCTTGTAAGTTAGTAGAACTAAGAGGTGTTGTGAATTTTGTCTATAAAAAAATTCTTTATGTAATTTTTAAAGTATACAATTCACCCCCCCCCCTTGTATATTGAGTATCTGCATCATTATTTCGATACTACAATAAGTATCATATCTATACTATAATCGATCCTACAGGTATCCCCCTTTAGGTAATACAATTCTTAAATAACCTTTTCCCTTTCCTTTGTTCAAAGTCCAAAATCAAAAATTGAGGTACTTAATCTATTATTTATCTAAAAATAGATTCATAGTTATATTAAAGTATTGAGACTTTAATCTCATTGTGTAATCCAACATTATTGAATTATTCTATGTAAAAATAGGATTCTATATAAAAGTAATGGTTATTCCCCATAACATGAGTAATCCTCCCTCATATTTCTATGATCTTCTCAATCTTAATAGCAGGAGTATTTTTTTTTCCATTGGGAAATCCCTACCTATTGGTGTTGATTCCCTGTCTTCCCCTAGGATACATCTTTAAATAATGGCATATATATTGTTCTCTCATAATGATCATGAATATTAAAACATAAAATAGAAACCCCAATAATTGTAAAATCTATCAAATACTCTAAGGGATTATCATAATTCTCATGTAAGTTATGTTTATTTAAAATGTATTTCCCAATATTCCTAATAAGATTTATCTAATTCTTACTTTAGAAATCTGAGTCCCCTAACCTTGAGATAGTGTTTACATTATTAAAATTTTGAAGATATAAGGGATCTCAACCCGTAGGATTGATTATGTTAGTACTCATGAAAAACTAGATACATATTTGATACCAGTAGTTTATTGGAAACATAATAACATAGCATAAGAAACATTGTTTCATCCAATAAATATATCATAACATACTTCTTTATATTTTGGGGAACGGAAAAATCAGATGCTCGATATGGGCTATGTATTGTGGAAGCTATCATGAGTAAATAACACCGAATAAATATTGAAGGTATGATAATTAAAAAACATTTCGTTATATCATAAACATGTGTTCAATGATTGTCCATGTATAATATCAAAAAAGTAATAAAATGGATAATGGAAAATAATTATTGTATAATGTAAGTTCATAAGTATAGACATTCAAAAACTATTCACGAAGGCCATATCCATGTTATATTGATCTTACCACCAAGGCCTCTCGACGAAGACATTATTCTTAATAAATTGTTAGAATTAAACAAAATACCATTTTATTAGGGCATGATGTTTGTTTGGTTTCATGAGACCTATCGATGAATCTAAGAACTCTCAATGAGTAGTCTCAACTAATTTACAACACATCATATGAATTCATCATATTTGAAATAATAAATATAATCCATTCTAAATTTTTCTTTATAATTCAAAAGTTATCTAAATTGAATAAAGAATATAGAACATCAATATTTCACTAATAAATAAAACAAATTAAAAATATTTATTCAAGTGATATCACAAAAAAAAAGTATATGATTGAAAAATAACAAAATTAATATAAATGATTATAAATTCATCAATGATATTGAACATATTTATAATAGGGAGAAAAATATTTCCCAATGAAATATCGATGGTACTAAAATCATGATCATAATAAAATGAATGATCGCAAATTAATGTATAATCCATTATGATTCCATAAAACCATGCTCCAAGATCTAATTCCACTAACATATACTTTACATACATCTTTTGATACAAGATGAACATATAACACACCATAATTTTAAAGTATTAAAATTAGGTTTGATTGTATACGTGATGTGCAACATTGAGCATAAACGAACAATGAGAAATTATTATATAACTATCCTAACCAAATTGTTAAATTGGTATGTATTAATAGTATTAACTAAACTATGAAACATATATAAATGATTTTCTCAATAAATATTCATTGATTAATTATTTATTAATATGACCTGAATTTTCAAAAATGTTATTTTATTCTTCAAAAACATTTTTTTCAAAAATAATTTTTATCTTTTTCTAAAAAATATTAAAATAAATTTCAATTGAAATTGTATATTTAATTTAATAATAAATATTATTTTCAATTCATCATTTCAAATTATTTTAGGATGATTTTTTTTATTTTTTTGGAAATATTGATTTTAAAGTGAATAGTGAAAAATACTGAATTTTATTAAAACCCATATTTTTTATTCACACATAAAAAAAAATATCAAATTGTTTGAAGAAAATTTAAAATACAAATTAATTATATTATATTATTAATAATCCAATCAAATTCGTTGGAGTCAATTTTATGGACGAATTATGTATATAAACATTTTTATACTCAAGACGACTATTTCTAGAATTTGTTTTTAGTTACATTTTAAGAATTTAAATTAATAAGTAATTTCAAATACTTATAGGAATTTAATTATATGAAATTGAATTTATATTTGGATTCATAAAGTCAAATCTATATATGGGTGTTTTTTAACATTTTTTGATGTAGTTTAATTTTAAGTGAATAGAAAAAAAACATTTTTTTTGAAATATGGTTTCTTTTATGATATCACCAAGAGAGAAACATTATATAAAAAATTATAAAACCATTATAATTACTAATGTATGATAAAATATTAAAAATATAAAACTAAAATAATTTGAAACATATAATTTATAATTTATTCTATAATAAATATGAAAATAGTTATCAATGTAAAATCTAAGCATGCACAGCACTAGATAAGTCAAATTAGATGTCCTAAAAATAATATTTTTAGGGAATAATTAATTTGTAAAATTTATTATTAATTATTAGAAATTATTTTTTTTATTATTATCAATAAATTTTTTTGATATATTACAAGTTGCTTATTCAAATGCTTGTGCAATGCTTGTGCTAGGCTAGAAAAGTCAAAAGAACATATGAAATAAGTTCTCAGAAAATTGATGTGAGTTAAAATACATATTGAACGAATCTAAAAGTTTTTGTTGAGAAAAATAATCTTATTTTCATGATGTAAATTCATTTATAATATTTAGGTATTAAATAAATACCTTAAATTCTTTCACAAATTTGATACAATATATATTAAATTAATCAAAAAATAAAAAGGATTATTTTAAAAACTCTAAAACTATAAAAAATTGAAATAATTAATGATTCCCAAGAATTTTATACATAGAAATGACGTATTAGTGATGTTTATATTTATTTTATTTGAATTATATCTTTTGATTTATTTCTTTTATATCAAATTATATGAATAGTGTTAAATTTGACATTAATGATATTTTATGAAAATAATATATTATTAAATTATGTAAACATTATAAAAAATATATAAATTGGAAAAGTAGGATTCTATATGGTCTAAAATACCATAATTTGTCCATTTAATAGAAAATTTTCACCTTATATGTAAAATTGGAACCCTATAATAGTGAAAATGATGTTACCTCGTTGAAAGTTAAAATAGATTAACCAAGGGATTAAAGCAAAAGATAATATTGAAAACGCCATGAAAACCTAGAAAATAATAGATTGGGTGATGGTATTAAAAAAAATTTCTATATTAACTTTAAATTCATGTAAATTTGAATGAATATTTCTCTAGAATAGTTTTATTATATTATGTTTTTTTAATTCCCAAAGACATCCTCACATCAATTATAAAAGGGTGCCTCAACCATCACTTCATCACACCACCATGAGAATTATATTTCAACCAAACACTGCCAAATTATATTCAAAACTTCCTTATCCATATTATAGATTTGAATTTCCACCCAATATACAAACCATGTGATCACTAATAGGATATCTAAAAGTGTTTTTTACAAGAAGAGGTATTCACCTTAAAAGATCACATTTTTTTAATTATTATCTTACCTCATATAAATAAATTATATTTTTCATAGAATAATAAATTTATTATCCAATATATACTTAAAGTTTATTATTCCTATTAATTCCTTGTTATCCTTCATGTTATCAAACCAATGGTACGTGAAAGTATCACTCACACATACATACGACTTACTGTCTCTACAATGTGGTACAATTCAATTTCCCACTCCATCTTTAATTTTTTATATTATGATGGGTTTAAAGTATATATAAGATATTTATGATATAATTATAATTCTATAATATTAATTAAATATCTACCAGGTTTCCTTATAAACTGTTTATAATCAATAATGTCATTCGCACATACGTACAGACTACCCCTCAAAAAAGTGATGTGATTTTTTTAATTTATGTTTTATGTTGATGATAATAAGAATGGAAGAAATAAATTTATATAATATATATGAAAAAAATTATTATTCTATAATGGTTATTCATTATTTACCATCATTTCATTTCATCCATCAAAAGTGAAAACATGGTTCATGCGTACATACGCCCTACCGTCTCCGTAAACAATACAATTTTTTTCTTATAAATATTTTCTAAAATGAAAATAATCATGTGTATATTAAATATATAATATATTTATATCATTATTAAAATTTTGGATATGATGAAACTATTTTCAAAATATGATAACCAAAATGACTAAACCAGAACATACATGAAAAAATAAATAGATATCTTAGAGAAATGTGATTTTAAAAAATATATGTTAATAAATTGGAGATAAAAATTTATAAATTAATCATAAATTATAAGATATTTATTATTATGTCTTTTTAAAATATTATAATAAATATATATTACATAAAAGGTTCTGACTTGTATGAAGGAATTCATACTTAAGGTGAGGGATTTTTTTCTCAGTTTTATTTTTTTAGACACATTATATATTCACCACTTAATTATTTTATATGGTGTATATATTAATCAAGAACTTTTTTTCAGATTTTTTTTCATTAAATTATGGGATAAAAATATCCAAAAAAAAAATTTCCTTCAGAGGGCTAACAATTAAAAATATACCAAAGTGGTAATAGTTTTATTTTACAATCTGATCATTAATTTATATTTTTTATGATTTATTTTCTAATGATGAAATATTATAATAAAAATATCAATAAACCAATTAATTTAATTCTTATATAGTTATTTATTTAAAATAAATTATTTCCATTCATTTTCCCCACCTTCAGTACTCCAGAAACCCAAAAAAAAGTAATGAAAATCAACTTAATTTATCTCATCAATGAAAAAATTTTATTATTCCATATTAATATTGTATAAAAATATTTTAAATAAGGTTTTTAATATTTAAAAATAATTTTTTAAATTCATTATTACATGTTTTCCATTGTAGAAAATAATTAAAAATGAATCTTTTATTCATTTTATGAAAGAGGTAATTTTTTCCTTCTTTTCAAAATGTGAGGAGAATGTTTTCTTAGAGCTTATACAAGTCAAACAGAATTTCCTACCTATATAAATCCTAAATTCTTTGAAATATCCTTTAAAATTTTATAATGTTATTTTTAAATATATGTTTTTATTTATAATATTTTATGTATTTATATTTTGAAAATTGATTATTAAAAATGGGTATTTTTTCTCAAAATATTTTAATGCTATTTTAATGGAATTTCTATTCATCAAGGACAACATAAACTAATTTTACTTATGTTTTACTGAGGATGTGATCAAATTATACAATTTTTAACCTTTCTCATGATTTATTAATTTTGTGGTGACAATATATTCATGGAACCCATTACTTTTCCATGGGTGATACAATAATGAATGTAGGAAATTTATATGAAACCCATTTATTTTACATGAGATATAATATGATGAAATATTTATGAAACCTTTTTATTTTTATGGGTTACTATATGATAAAATTTTCATGATTTTTTGGATCACATATTTATGGATATCTATATGTGATGGTGGTTATATTATAAGCAAGGATGGTGGTTACATTATAACAAATGATGGTGGTTAAATTAAAACCAAGATGGGTGGGACTTATATATCCCTTCAATTAATTTGGTAATTATTGAAATGTCATAAGATAAATAATAATTTAATGGTAATTAAACCCAATTCATTAAGGGACTCATTCCACTATGATAGTCATTGGAGTGAACCTTGACTACTACACTGGTTTATAGTGTGAACCCATTCCACTATGATAGTCTCTATAGTGAGCCTTTCCTACAAATGAAGTTATTTTTATACTACTTTTATTCCACAATTTCATGTAATATGCCTTTTATAATCTATAATGGCTCATGTTCATTGATTATCTTATGATTCATTTCTTAAAACTACCAATATTTAAACCAAGACTCGGGATTATGATATATGATATGTTGGTTATGGATTCCAAATGATAATATTGTGTTATCACATCCTTATTCTCATGTTATGATTATGTGATTTTGGATATCTCCCTCATTTTCCTTTACAATGAAATTAATTTCACACTTCCTTATGTTTCCTTTCCTCAGGTTATGAAGATTTTTTTATAATTGATTTCTCTCCGAAGAGTGCAAGTTATGAAGAACAAAGTGGGATATTTTTTTAATATCTTCTTTATTTCATATAATACATTGAAACATTTTAATAAGTATTTTTAAAGAAAATTGTTGAGATAGCGCACAATTCCAAGACCTAGTAATACCATAATTAATTTTAAAAAATTATTAAATATATTTTATATCATGCAAACCTAATTATTCAATAATAATGAAATATATAATGAATGGTTTCTCAAATCATAAATGTGAGACCAAATTTGAATCAGGATAATGGGGTTAGCCCTAGGTGTGACCTAAATTTGGTTGGTATCAGACGTTTTCATAAGGAATCCTTTACTGGGTGTTCTTAAATTAAAAAAAATTATTAATTTATTAATTAAAATTAAAATTAACAAAATATATTCATCTATAAATATATTCTTATGAAATTTCATTAGGCTTAAAAATATACCCCTGTGAGGTTTTAGAGGGGATCTATGACAACCTTCAATATCAAATTGAGATCAGATGATATGCAGTAATTGAATAGATTTGAATCGATAGATATTGAACAAAAATGATCCCCCCCACACTAGTAGAAACATTATTCATCAAGGATCTATCCAATCTTGAGTTGAGACTATTCAATTTTGGTTTTTTAAACCTTTTATTAAATCCCTGAAGCATGGATTGTAATATGATTTGGATTATTTTTTCACCTAATCATATGAGACTCATTGATTGAATAACTGATTTATTCTTTTTTTTGTATTTCCATGTCATTATTTCACCAAAATTATTCATGATTATAAAATTACTTAGCCAATAATTTTTTTCAAATTATTGATTCACCTTCATTCTTATTCTTTTCACACACTTTTGTTTTCATTCTTTATTGGTGACCAAGGGTGTCATGGTTCAGCATTTCTAGGGTGGTTTTAAGTGCGATCGAACCTTGATAATTGTGTTGGATTCATGTACAATGAAAAAAATGGAGTTTTGAGAATGAATCGGGATGGATCTCGAGTAATAATTTGTGAATATGAGATTAAAAAATTGAAATGTTAGATTCAAGATATATGAGACTTGTGTTGGATAAATAGAAGAGTTATGGAAGAATCCATGTGCGGTTAGAGTGCCCTAACACTTTCCACCGATGATATATTGAGTACAGACAACCTGAGATGTAGGACTACAGTCATTAATCAAGGTGGAAACTGTAGAGGTGGAGGATAAACAATAAAGAATGAAGAAAAAATGGCATTTCTATAAAAATACATACTAAGCGGTGTGTACTGGGATGAAAAAACAATGTGTAATCTTCTAACTATGGTGGATAGGATTTTGGGAATGATAAGGATTACACTATGAGTTGCAGATCCCACATTCCTTCAATCCCAACCTGGGAAGCCAATGCATGTTCCCGCAACAACAAATCTTGGACCTTGTATGGTCGGACACATCATGTACTTTGTGTGTATATGGGAACACTGTAAGATATACAGTCATGGACCAGTACTAATTCATATCTACATACATGCCCAGGTATACAGGAACAACTGGAGGTACACAGACATTTCTTGGAGTGCATAGGAATTCCCCAGGCGGCAGAGACAAACTACATAATATCCCTACATGTTGTATCCTAAAACATGACCCTCCAATCAATGTTTTGGTAGGTACATGGTGAGGAGTCCATGTGATGTCACACATCGTATAACCCACTTACACTGATTATAATTCCCATTCTATTTGTAAAATTATACCTCTCATGAATCCTTCATTTTGACTCAGAATTCGGATCCTGGGTAGCCTATCCAGAGTCTGTTTCTACATAAAACGTAATGTTATCTTTAATTGGGTATTTTGATATTTCATGTGATATGTTCTGTGAAAAATAATTCCCTAGGAAATACTCAATGAGATAAGTGACCCGGAATGATCACCATATAGTGGTGGCACTCCTTTATCACACTAGGTCATGGGTCCTCTATCCATGGAGACGGTACTCCCCAATCATACCAGGACATGGATCCTCTATACTCATTGAATAGATATAAAGGTGTTAATCCCCTGTCTCACTAGGGAGTGGATCCTAAATAAATTGATATGGTATTCTCTAGTCTTATAAGGGTGTGTTTCTTCCATAATCATTGTACTGATATAGAGGTGACAATTCCCTATCACACAGGGGCGCAGGTCCTCTATCCCAAGAGACAATAATATCTTGTTGTACCATGGGGTAGGTCTTCTGTACTCGGAAAAATATATAGGTGTCACTACCCTATCACACCAGGGTAGAGGTCCTCTATACACAAATATATTACCCCCTTATCACACCAGGGTGTGGGTACTCCATAGGAATTATTTGGAAATATATGTGATATTATAGGCATCATTATTGGACCTTTGTTACTAAAGGTGGGATCATTATTCTGTACTAGGATATGAGATGGATATACCCCTTTTGACTCATCTATGATTATTTTATGAGCATATATATCTTAACTTTGTGGCTATGTTCCCTCCTCATTTGGATTGAATTGACTTCTTATATCATGTCTTGTATTTCTACATATTCAGTTTTCAGATAATCCAACTAAGGATGTATATACTCACCCCTTTATAGGATTTCCTCACACATGTTAATATTATGAAGACGATAGACATATCAGTGGTGATTTTAGATTATATTAGGGATACTATGGTTCATAGACCATATATGTTAGTTGGGTTTGGAGATCTAGAGTCAATATCTCCTGGTATATCTTTTCTTATTATTTTCAAGTTGGGATATATTTTTTGATTGGGTGTTTATATTTCCCATTACTATTTATATTGCACTATCATGCTCTATTGGGATACCTAGAGGTTATTTAATTATTGTATTTTACTCTATATGTTACAATCTATTGTTATTTTGATCCACTTTACTTCTACAGGGGGATGGTTTGGTGTGTACATAAAAGTACTTAAGGAAAAGGCCTCCTATTTTAGTTATTTCGTTCATCACTTATCGCCAGCCCCTAGCCTATGAATGAAGGTTTGGTGTTTTCATTAATTTTAATTCCACACCATCCATGTGGGTCTTTATGAATTGATTCATGATAGTTTTATGTCATTTATGAAACCATTTTCCATGTGTACAAGTTTTCAACGGCACTATACCAATATAATTCTAGTATGGATTGTTTTGTTATTTGTTAAATACTTTTTTTTTGGGTGTGATATATGTGTATGAATGGTCAGGGTATCTACAGTTTGTATCAGAGTAGGGTTTGATTAACTTTGGATACTAGTATGAGAAAACTCTAGTGTGAAAACTTGGCATAAGTTCAATTATATGATAAAATACAAATGTTTTGGTAACAATCATGATTGAACTAGGTAAAACCTAATGTTTCATAGAATAATGTGTCAGGATTCTCCATCCTATAAATGGGTTTTCATGATTATGTGGATTACAAGTATAATTATTATTTCTCACACTATATTTTTTGTGTTTTTCCAATGGAAGTAAACAAGAGTATATGTGTTAACACTGGATGTGATGCACAATAGAATCACTTTCCCCATGAGAAACCAAGTAAAATAAGATATGGAATGAAAAATATTGTCATTATGAAAAATTATCTATCTCATTATATGATTAATAATGAAAAAATTGGTGAGTTTAGAAACACACATAATATTATAATGATTTATTTTCATTAGGACCGTAGAGGAAAGAAGATTCATATTCCTACATGCCAAGAATGAGGGAAGAATCACTCATGTTAATGTCTCATAGGAATGGGAGGATGTTTTGAGTTTTGGAAAGGACATAAAGAAATTAATTTATAAGAAAAAATTAAAAGTTTAGTTAATGAAATGGATTAGAATAATGTTCTCACTAAGGTATCCTTGAAGGTTGAATGTTTCAAAAATGAAAAGTATGGGCATTATGAAAATCAATTTTCTCATGGTAAATCACATAAAAAGAATTAGCAAGGTTGTATGATTATTGGTTTTTCTAATAGTGGTGAAGATACTATGAATGATGTATGAAAGATATGGATTGTTTTAATAGTATTATTTATTTGAAAATTAAGAATTGTTATTAAATTGATGTTGACAATTCTTAAGCAATTATTCATATTTTATATTCTTGGAAATAAATATTAGGTAACAATATGACGAATTCGAGATAATGGTTTATAAAGTAAGTTTGATGATTGTGGTATTCTTTAATTCAATAATTATGTTATATAACTATTATACATATGATATTTTGGTTATAAAATCATGAAACATGGAATTATTCTTTCTCATTATTTTTCATCAAGGATTAAAAAACATATGTTCTATGGTATTGATAGTAATGAAAAGTGATTCAGTAGTAAGATTATAATATTTTTCGGGGATAAAGAGATGGTTGACATTTATGGGACTGTATTTGAGGCCTTGAAATTGATTAGTTTATGAAAAAATAGTTTAGTTCATCATTCATAATGTTTATTCATTATTGATTTATTTAATATTTTCAATATTTTATGATCTCATTTGAGGAAAAAAAAATTATATTAATTTTATGAAGAATATATATTTTTATGTAAGGTTAAATTATGAGTTATGAAAATATACATAGATTTTTAATTATAAGGATGATCATAAGTCAAACCCTTTTTAGGTTTAATGTGATTGGATTTTGAATTGATTTCAATATTTTACTATGTTTAAGAAATAATACTTTATTGAGGTTTAAATAAACCTTTAGTATAGTATATGATTTATTATTATGTTAATAATGGTCTATTGGGTAGAAGTATATAGATAATCTTGATGGATGGAAATTGATTCATTGAAAATGTTATATTTTTAGTGATATATCATATTTTAAAGTTTATCAATTATAATATGTTTTTTATTTATTATATTTTTTCCAATTATATATATTACTTAGGTTTTTTTGGTCACTTCTTCCATAACTCATTATATATATTGAAAATAGCTGATGGTGTAAGGAATCAGATCTTAGAATCCTTTACTTTGTGATTTTTTTTGAGACTCTATTAGGAGGTTACAAGGGTTTTAGAAAGTAAATGAATAGTTTTGTGGGTGTTAATCCCATTATACATCATTGAGCATAAGTTTTCACCATATGGGTGGATACTACAAACAAGAATGGTTGGCTGGATAATAGGAGAGATAAATGAGGAGGTTTAGGGATACTAACATTTTAGGTATGATTTCACAATTGAGGTTAGGATGAAAAATTGATGTTTGAGTGGTTGTTATGTTGGTCAGCTAGCTACGCCAAATGGTTTTTAGGAAGTTCTTTCAAAATAATTGAAAATATGGCATGGAGCCTTGGCTTGCATCATAGCATCCTACTTGGATAAAGGGTTCTGTAATGTAGTGCTCATTTATTCTCAATATACTTATAATCCCTTTTATAGGATCTCTTTTGGGATATCAGATGTACTTTTACTAAGGAGTCTATGTTATGGTCCCTTAGATTGCATCATAGTTTTAAATTTTTTAGGAACTTCTGCGGTGTGGTCAAATGGGTTGTGTGGTGGTTTTATATTTTTAAGATGTCTATAAATACCCCCAAAAAATTTGAAACTATATTTCTCCCACTTATTTAACTTAAACACTTTTCATGCAATGGTAGTTTTTTTAATTATTCTCATCCTATTTTGATAGGTATTGATCTTGGCTTCCCCTATTCTATCCACTTCAATCTGAGATACATTATAAATCCATTTCCTCATGATTCCTTCATGGATATCTTTTGTTTTCTAATTTTTCTTATTTACATATTTTGTTGTTTTTAATTTATCGTTCTAATCACATTTTATTGAATTTATTTAGTGTGCTTATGGTGTAAAATACTTTAATTTATGAAATTTATTATATGAGAGGTGATTGGAGATCTACATTGGAATTCTATTTTAATTTCTAGAATGTCATATGTTTGAGGTAAGAGATTAGTTGTTTTTTCTATTCATTTAACTATATTTTAAATTTTCCACAGTTTACCTCTTTTGAAAATTGTTGATTTGACCTAATGATTATTAAACTCGATTAAACATTGGAGTCAATTATTATTAGAAATCACATGTTTTATATCATGATAATGGTTTTCATCTTTTTTTCTAGATAGTTTTCTATCTATGTTATTCTTTTATTTTTATATTGAAACTAATGTAATCAGATAATGAATATTTATCTAGTAATAATATTTTAGTTGGAAAAATGATTAATGAATTGTAATTTTTTAAAATTTTATGTTACTTATAATTTCATTTTAATCAAATTGATGAAATTATTCAGGATTAGTTAAATAGTTTTTTCCATGTGTTGATGTAATCAGATAGAAAACATGGAGATGGAAATCTTTTATATGATATTAATTATTAAATTCATGATATTTAGTACATTTTTCTATAAATCATGTTAAAATTGAAAAATACTAGAATTTGTGTTTAATTAATTTTAATAGATTTTTTTAGTTGATGCCTTAGGATTAATGTAGTATGAACCAATGATATTTTAATAATATAATTCAAGATGTAATGAACACTAGTTTTATTGTTAAAGGTAAATGATAGTGTCTAAGAGTACCCATTGATTATAAAGTCTTGATACCTTTTGTTAGTTTTGTGATATCTTGTTTTTATGTAAAGTTTTAATGCCTTTTTAGTTCCAATTTTCTCTACTAACTATGTTTATTACTTGTTTCCTTTTTTATATTATGGATATTATACATGTTATAAATTGTGATATGACAATGTTAAAACTATTGAGATATGGGTGGGGAGGATTGATGTTATGGAATTAGTGGATACCTATCATTGATAGATGTGTGATAGTGTTCGGGATGGAATTAGGATGATGGTGTGTGTTGAAATTTGACTCACCCATTATGATGATGAGAGATGGGTTGCATTATTGTTGAATCTATTGAAAGGATCAATGGTCGGGTTTCATATTTATCATCATTCTTTTCCCCACTACTTTAGATAGCTAGAAGTTCATAGTTATGAATCTCATTGATGGTTTCTAAGAATGATTTCCTAGAGTACATGAGTTAATCGACTTGTAATAATGATTAATAAATATTTATCCAATGGGATTGGTAATTTTGGGGATGTAAATTTTAGTGTTAAACCTATGATATTATGGAATTTGTTGGAAAATTCTAGGATGGTATGGTCTTTACTTGGATGGTTAGTGGAATTTAATCAGAATAATGTTAATTAATTCTTAATGAAATAAATAACATGAAGTGAAATGTTAAAATAAAATAATTAACTTAATGTAGCTCCTTATATTATTGTGTGATTATAGGATGTATCATTGCTAGAAGTGAAATTTGGGTGTCTGAGTGATGATAGTTTTCATCAATCCTAGGACATGGTTATTCCCATATTGTGGTTTTGAGCAGTATAATATTTTGTATGATTTGTGATTTCATACACAACCACATATATGTCAGTAGGGATACTAACACCGAATGTACTCTAGGAGGGTGTTTTATCCAACATCCTACCAGTGAGGATATATGGATGAATACCCCCTCTAACCTCACTCTCATCTCATATTAGTATTTAATTTTGGTATTCATGATGTTTAGTTTTCCATATATGTGTATACAGGCACATAATGGATTTTTGTTATTTCACACACATGTACCTACAGATATAGTATCCAAAGGATTATTATAGGTATGAAATATATATATTATAATGGATTGAGGTTCTTTTCTTAGTGTTTGGACTGTAATGGCTTGAGGTATAATACCAACTATAATATACACTTCATACAGGATATAGTGGATCCTAAAAACTACATGGTCTCTGTATGGTGATGTGATATGGGATGATGAAATGATAAAATCCAAGAGATACATTATGGGATACTTTTATTAGGTATCTTCGGGTTTGATAACTTTTAGAAGGAGATGGATTAGGATGTATAAAATTGGGGAATAGGGGAGGAATATTAGAGAAGTGGTAGTAGAGTACCATTATTGATTTATTGTTAAAATATTTGATATATCATGTATGTGTTACTTAGTGAGAGATAGCCAGAGTCAGGCTGGTAACATCAAATAACTTTTTTAGTGATGATTGAGTTTAACTTTTAGTTCACTGGCATTTAGTATTATTTATTTATCATTTACAGGGGAGGCTCCAGGGATGATCAAACTGAATATACTGGTTATTCCCACCTTATTTATATATAAATGTTTTTTCAGGTCATTAAAATCAGGTTAAAGATCAAGCTAAATTTTACTAGGTTATGGTTTCAAATGAGATGCTTGGGATAAATGGTCACTATTGAATTTACATTCTTTCGGTACATATAATTTCATTTCTAGTTATTTAGTCAAAAATGACATTACATATATATAGTTGTCATTTATTTTATTTATCTATGAAGTATTTTATTGGTGTATCTATCTTATCTCTCTATTATGAATGTTATCTTAAAGGTCAATGGATCCCATTTGTCTGTTCATTATACCTTCAGTGATTGTTTGCAACTCGGGAATACTTGAGGCAATACTTAGGGTTCATTATCTCACTTACCACACTTTCAGCATAATAGGTGTACTGTTGGGGTTGTGGTTATGATAGAGTGGTATCAGAGGATTTTGGTTGAGGGATTTTATGGATTTTGGATTTTGGAATATGTGATATTACAGGGGTTTGTACGAAAATTATGGTTTATATGTTTAATAAGTGATGTAAATGTGGATAATATCTTGGATATTGGTATTTAGGGTCCCTTGAGATCTATTTCTAGAACCATTATGTTTTTCAATCTTATTAAATTAATTGATACTAGTTATGGGGTAGAGACCTAGGAAAATATCTTTCATAATTATTATTTGTACTTGTGTTTTAAATGGAATGACATTGGGATTAGGTTAACCATAAATAAATAAGATAAATAATTAAATAATTACTTTTAAATGTGACATATTTATAGTTTAGGATATTAGACTATTTTTATTTTTTGTAGGTATGGATCCATGTTGACAGCCTCATCAAGTTCACACTGAAGATGTTCAGCAGGATGTGCCAGAATATTTCTACAGAGTATAGAACAATGATGATAAAACTTTTACAAGGACACTACAATAGTTCAAATACCAAAATATATAGTAGTATGAGGGTTCTAGTTTATACTCAATCATAGAATATTATTTGTAGGAGGGTAATATAGATTCAATTTTGATCTATAATATGAAGGAGCACTAGGTTTCATTGTCTATTACAGTACTTCATCGATCATTGATGAAGTGGTGTATCTTATTCCATGGAGATTGTGAGGAGTCGATGGTCTCAGAGTTAAAGATCCAAGACTAGTTCAAGGGTTTTTTCTTGATTTGACATTGAAAATATCCATTCATGTGGATTTCATTACCCTTTTATTGGGGAGTTCCAGTGTTTGTGAGTTCAAGATCTATTTTGGACCCATCTACGTTATTAATTGAAAATATTTTTAAATGAGTATATTGAGTAAAAGAATTTAAATGTGGATTTAAATTTAGAGATATAGTTTTAGGGAATTATATTTATGTTTTTTACTAATCTCAAACTCTTGGAAAAAGAATATGTTGTTTAGAGGATGTTTTAGAACTGGATCATGAAGATAGATGAGTCGTCATGATTCCCCAAAGAGTATAGTTTTGGTTTGGGGTTCCTAGTTTATTGTGCATAAGAATATTTATTTAGTCAGGGGTAGGTTCCAACCCTTATCATCTCATTTATCTAAGAATTCAAATCTTTAACCTTATTTATGGGATAAGACATATTTTTTTCTTTTTGATTTCAAGGTTATCAAGGAAAATAGTTTCTAGAATTTATATATAGTATTGTACACCAGGTGTTCTATTTATTTTTCATCACTTGATGACGTTTTTACTAAGTATGTAGTTGCAGGATGATCCATATTGGGATCTATATAGACGAAACTAGGAAGGCAGAGGGTTGCCCTGAGATTTTCTTCTTCCTTAGAGAGATGTATGTGGTCATGAAAGAGGTTGGCATCTAAGTCTGAGAGGCCATGTAGTAGGTTGTGGAAAGATTCATGCTCAAGCATTTCGAATACAAGGAAATCTTAACAGTTTATGAGGAACCCTTTCCTTTTTCCTACATGGATGCATTTTTTGTTTCATTTCATAGATACACTCTCATTTATATCACATATATTATTCCATTGTTTTGGAATTGAGTTGGTGAGGATTTTGGTGAACTTTTAATTTAATATGAAAATTGGAGGATTAGATTATATATATGAAGTACGTAGGGACTATGATTTGGTTCTAGGGAAGCACCACACTAAGGGATAATTTTTATATTTACAGATACCATCATACTACATCATTGTTAGCATATGTGTACTAAATTTAGAGTATGTTATTGTGGATTGGATTAGTATAAATGTTGAATTTTACAATACTCATGCCTAAACAGTAGTGTTAATTAGTTAGTGAGACCCGCTGATGGGTCAGAGGTGTGTTTCATCCATTTCTTTTTGATGGCTAAGTTGATGAATATTTCATCACTGGTTCAGCTGATAGTGTTTCCTAAAGTAATGGAAGAGTTCCCAAATTAATTTCTAGAGGGTTTTGAATCATTTCCCCTTTATGGAGTATTGAGTTTTGGATCGAGCTAAAACAAGTAAGTTATATGATCTCAATGTATCAATATATTATTTCATCTTTTGAGTTTTCAGAGCTACAACTACAACTTGATGATATATTACAATGAGGTTTTTTTCGGCTGATTGTGTCACCTTGGTATGTACTATCCTTATTCATGAAGAAGATATTTCATATTTTTCATCTTTTTTACAATTATGGTTGAATAAACTAGGTGTTAGTGAAGAATCACTACCCTCCTCCATGGTTTAATGATTTTTTTGATTAGCTGAGAGGATCTATTTAGTTCTCAATGATCAATTTCTGTTTAGGATATCATCATATTTGGGTAATGGTTGAGGATATTCATAAGATTTATTTGTAATATCTTTAGGTTAATTACGAGTTCATTGTGATATTGTTCAGTGTGATAAATTATCTATTAGTATTCATGGGTCTAATAAATGTATTTTTATTGATTTTCTATAAATTTCATGGTGTTCTCATTAAAAACCTTCATTTGTACTCTATGATTGAGGACGATCATACATAGAATATGTGGGCCATTTTGGGATTACATTATCATCAAAAGTTGTTTTGGAAGTTATCAAGTTGTGATTTATAACCTCATGAATTTCATTTATTGGGTCAGGTCATATCCAATGAGCATTATCTTTGTATCCTTTAAAGATTTAGGAAATAGTTTCTTATGAAGCCACTAAGACTATTTTGGAGGTGCATAAATTCCATTGGTCATTCAATCTGTTATAGTTGGTTTGTTGTTTATTTCTATTTTTTATGTATCCTCTAATATATTTGACTAGTAAGGATCAGACATTTTTGTTGACAGATCAATTTCTGGTAGGTTTTGAGTAACTAAAAGAAAAGATGGTCAACAATCTAGTCATCCATTTTCAAAAAGAGGGAGATCAATTTTATATTTTTTTTATGCTTCATATCTTGGTTTGGGTAGTTTTCTAATTCATTGTAGATATTTTGTTTCTTATGGGTCTCTTCAATTACCTTCCCATGAGCATGAATTTTCCACCCATGATCTTGAGTTGATAGAAATCATGTTTAACATGAATTTGAGGCAACATTACCTCATCAGAGATCATTTTATGGTTTTAAAAAATTATAAAATTCAAACATATGTATTCTACCAGTGTGATTTGAACTTGAGAAGGTGGAAGTGGATAGAATAATCATAGGATTATAAATTCTAGATTTTATATTCACCAGGAAAATGAAAATTTTTAGATGATGTGTTATGTAGGAATTCACAGAGCTATTCTATGTGGGAATATAGATATTTGTGGGGAGTGATGGATGAACACTCAGTGACGCATCTAAATATAGAATATGTGAGAAGTAGAGGTTGTAATTTTATATAAGATGGCGCATTCATCTTTAGTGTATAAATTATAGGATTCCTAGATGGGGGATTCAAAGTTAGAGGTCTGAACGTACTTATTTTTTGAGTTATTCTCATGATGGTTGGTCTGAGGATAAACCACATCAGTTGCTGTTATAGAAATTTATTTTTAGACCTTTGATGATGTGTGAGATAGTTTTTTGGGAGTTACATAGCTCAACATTGGTAGTACATCATAGATTGAAAGTGATGTGTTGTGTTCTGAGAGTTCAGTATTATTTTTCAGAATTGAATCATGTTGTTTCCGAGTTTGTTTCTCTTTATTTAGTTTACTAGAGGTTGATGTTTTAGCACTGTGCTTGCAGTGGTTTTATCCATAAATTGGATATTTCCTAGTGGAAGTGTTAGTAAATCTTGATGGACATTGTTACTAATTTAACTTGATTTCAAGGAGGATATGATGTTATATGGGTGATAGTGGACCATTGGATGAAATCAGCACACTTTATAGTGATCAATTAGTTTATTTTATAAGAGTTTTTTTCATTAAAGTATGTAGAGGAGGTAGTGTGGCTCCAGAGTGTTTGGAGAATGATAATCTCTAATTGTGATACTCATTTTCATCTAGGTTATGAAGGGATATCCATTTTTCTTTTATATCTCAATTATACCTAATAAATACATTCAATCCAAAAAAATCTAAATAGAGATTAATTTCCATACTATTGATGAAATTTTATGTTTCTGTGTCCTATATTTTAATGTTTCATGGATGAGGATCCTAACTTTGGTGAGTTTTGTTTCAATAGTAGTTTTTGATACACGATTTTTATGGGAACCATTTGAAGCTATATATGTATTAACATTCCATTTTAATTATTCTAGACTGAGTTCAAAGACTCAATAATTCTCAGGTTGAAACAATTGAAAAACATGGAAGAGATGATTCATGTTATATGTGAGAGGATGAATGTTATGAAAGATCATTAGAAATCATTTACTATTCATAAGAGGAGAACTATAGAGATTGATGTTGTATATCATGTGTTCTTGATGGTGACTCTATGTCATTGTTAGAAAAGCTAATTCATGGGAGTATGACTTATCCTTGGTTTGTTGGGCATTTTAATTTTTTTACTTGTAGTGGATTCAGGGCAAATAAGATAGTAGTTCCCCCATATATGAAATTATTACATGTTTTTTCATGTTTTGAGGATCCCCCATTACCTCCATTATGATTCTTATGTCATTTATTGAGGTGGAATCGATGATGATGATGATGATTCCTTTATGGAGTAGTTTGAAGAGATCTAAGAACACTATGAGAAGGTGTTGTTTGGGAATTATATTACATTGGTTTGTGTCTTGTAGAAGTAAGGTGGCGTGGAACACTATATTTCTGAATGTGAGTTATAGATATGTCCTCAATACCATGATATATTAATTTTTTATCTCATTCTTTTAGCAATTCTTATTTTCTTGTTGTTGGAATTTTTGGTTTATGATATCACTTTCACCTGTGGTTTTACACTTGTTTGAGAGGAATATTTCATTGAAACTATTTTAAGATCTACTTATAACTATTGTATTGATTTTTGATTATTTCTATGATTAGTTGTTTGAGATATAATGATGTAAATATACTCGAGAGGTATCTCATGCATTGGCTATTTGGATGACCCATTTTAACTTCTTTATCATTGAGTTTGGTGTTGAATTATTGAGGATGAGAATGGTTTGAGATGTATGTAATATATGTATCAAGATCCATTAAGACTTTACCTTTTCATTCTAGGTTTTGGATACAACCATAAGAGGTTCCAATGTGTTTAAGAAGGAAATAAGGTATTTTAAGGGATTTAGGCCCATTTTATATCATGGAGTCCAAGGATGTTCGTTATGGGTGGTCATTGCAGTGTAGGAAGGATAGTTGTAGTGTTGGGGTTCAAGGAGGAGTTTCTAGTATAATACATTTTTAGGCATGTTTCTGTTATGGATTTTAGGTAACAACATTGGTTCTTGAGAGTAAATGGAATGGATTAGCTGGCTATGTCATATGGGTTTTATGTGGTTCTTTAAAATTAAGGGTAGCTATAGAATGAGGAATTATGTTGTGTGATAGACTCCTTTTTGGGAAATGGGTTTGTGATTAGAGTGTTTATGGTTCTACAATGTCCACTTATCCCCTTTTATTGGATCTTTACTATGGATCTATCCATTGATCTCATATTCCCATTGACCAAGGGGATGTGGTGTTGTGTCTTGCATTGTGTCATGGTATCCCCTATTTGACGTACTTATTCAGTATGGTTCAAGGAGTTTAAATCTGGTCTTTTAATTTTTATTTGCCTATAAATAATCTAAGTCCATTATAACCTTACTTTATCCCACTACATTCCATTTAAGCCTTGGTATTTAGGGGTATTTGTTTAATTCCTCTAAATCCACATTAAAAAGGGATTGATCCCAGCATCTTGTGTTTGATCTGTAATAATATGAGGTACATTCTACCTCACTTTTCTCAAGTTTAAATCATATATCAATCTTTTTTCTTCACATTTATTCATTCCATGTTGTTTTTCATGTCCATCAATCTAATTGGGTTTTATTGGTTGGTTTTTTGCACAGTTGTGGTGTGAAACGCTTGGAGGGATGTTGTTTCTTGTGGGATAGGTGATTAGATATTCAGGTTGGCATTCTATTTTATTTTTATGAACATTGGAAGTTTGAGATAAATGATTTGTTAATTCTTATATTTATTTAAATGAAAAAATAAATTAATCATAATTTTTCCTTTGGATAATGGTGGAATTTATAGAATTAATATTAAATAAAATTAGATAATGGAATTGGTTATGGTTAGAAATTACATGTTTTGTACCATGAAATAAGGTTTCCCCTTTTGATTCCTAGATAGTGTTCTATCTATTTTATTCTCAGTTTAACATGTTAAAATTAATGAAATTAGATAAATAATATTTATCTAGTACTAATTTATTACTTGGATAAAGAATTAATGAATATTCATGTTTAATAAATATGGTGTTATGTATAATTTAATGATAATAAAATTATTGCAAGAATTCATGTTTAATTGAATAAGTTATACCATGTGTTAATGGAATTAGATAAAGAACTTGAATCTGAAATAACTTTTGGTGAGATTAATTATTAAAGGAATATAATGTGAATTTTTTCATTGAGGCTTGTTAATGTTTGAAATTCTAGGAATTGTGTTTAATTAATTAATTAAATTTCTATAATGGATTATTTGGTTATCAATAGTTATAACCTGTGATAATTGAATTTGTTAATTCAAGATGAACTAAAATTTAGTTTCTTAAGGATAGATGTTTGGGGAACAGAGTGGCCATTGTTTATAAAGTTTGGATTTATTTTTTAGGGGTCGTGAGAGTGTGTTGGCATGTGGATGATAAATTCCTTATTTTTAGGGTCATGTTTCTGTGATGACTACATTTGGTTATTTCAAAATTATTATTTTAACTAAATATGTTCATCATAATTTGATGTGATTTAAGACAGGGGTGTTTAATGATATATGGGTGGGTAGGGCCCAAGTCAAGGTAGTAGTTGATGCCTATGGTGGCATGATGAATGATGGACTCATGTATGGATTGGGGGTGATAGAACTTGCTGAATATGGAATAACCCTTTGTGATGTTGAGAGTAGGGATGCATGTTTATTAAATCTTTGGAATTTTGATATTTTCAGGTTTCTTTTTTATATGAATTACTTTCCCCAATTCATGGGTTAGCTTGAGGATCTTAGTTATGGTATTATTTTATGATATCTTAGGATGTTTTCATTGAGTACTTGGAATTTTGGAATGTTACTTATGATGAAAAGACTTTTCCGTACCTGACTATAACATCACTTTTAAGATAAACAACATAATAGTGATAAAATACATGATTCTAAGGTTTTGTGTCTTGGTAAAACTAGGCTTATACATCAAATTTACAAAAAAAAACATAAATATTTATTAAATTATTCACCTTTTTTATTTTAGAGATCTCATAATCTCTTTAGTACATGTAGTAACCTAAGAATATATATCAATGAAATGGGTGAGCTAAAAGGCTGATAAGTGAAAGAAAAAGGGACATGAAACAACAATATATGGGTGAGCATATTCATAATCATCATATCATAATCATTGGATCATAATTTATATTATCAGGGAGATATTTTAAAAAAATGGAATGTAAAACATGTATGAAAAAGAAACATCATATCATAGTCGTTAAATACCATTCATCATTGTGAACAGATAGCATCATGTTTATACATAAAATATGTGCATAAATCATAACATAATTATTATGAAAAAATGAAGACTCATGTTCACACACGGTGAACATAATCCCATGATATTCCTCACATTATCCAATGAATTAGAGGGAAATATAATTCCAGTCCTACTCATAACACCATAAATGTTCATAATCATGCATTCTATAAAAAATGTATAATGATTATAGTCAATAAATAACCAATGGAAATGAATGGGTTTCATAAAGCTTAATTCCATGAATAATCTTTGGGGTTAAAAAATGAATATGTGAAAACATATCCTGTATAAAAATCATCATTCTTGATCAAATAAGAAACAACTCAACTTGTGTAAAAGATGTATCTTAGAATGATAAGACATCTTAAAAATTCTATTATTTTGGAATAAAAATAATTTTTGAAAGCTGTAAATAAAATATACCCCAAAAATAATAGTTATGAAAACTAAAATTATATTTAAGGGATATTATTTCAATATCCATACTAAAAATTATGATAAATTAAGTTATACCAAAGAAAAGGAGTTATGTTTGAGAATCCCCTTTCCTTGAATCCCAGTTTATTTCATCTCTTTTCTATCTACTAAATATTACACATTGGTTAATTAAAACATTGAACCAGAAGAAAATTTTTATAATATTTTAACTATTTATACATTATAATGATTTTAATTTATTTCTTAATTCCCATGGATATTGTTTCAACATATTTATATAATGTTTTCCATAAAGATTTCCATTTTTTCTTCAATTTCACATTTTTGGTAAAAGGTAATTTATTAAATAGTATGATTCATTCTAGAAACATAAAGTTCATATATTTAAGATTTTATATATCATAATTAATTTATTATAATCATACATAAGTTTTGTGATGAGGAAAGATATTGGAAATATCCTCATTGGTAGTTAACCACATGTTCTTGGGAACATTGTCCAAATGAGGAGAAAAAATGTTATAAAATATAAATAAATCAAAAATATATTTTTTTAGTAGTTTATTGTAATTAATATAATTTTAACATACCACCTAATTAATATTTGGGGATTTAATTTCGAAATTAATTGGGAAAAAATATAAGAGTGGGGGAAACGATAGAAGAGTGGATAAAACAAAATATGTTCTTGGTGTTACTTATCATATACGACACCAGACATCCTTGATAAATATATTTGGATAACTCTAGAACGTATGTAAGGTTTATAGTGGATTATGATAGAGTACATGTGTAGATATTTTCTCCTCCTATGTGAGGGTGTATTTGTTTTCCAATGGTAGGGAGAGGTTTTATTTATACTTGAGGATAGTGGTATTTTTTGAAAGAAATATTGAGTAAAATACAATATTCAATGAAAACATTTTAATAGTGATATTTTTTACATAATTAATCATTTATAAATATAATAGAATATTTTCAAGACATTAAAACCCTTTATATTTCTAATTTAATAGTTTATTAAACATGAATGTGGAGAAATGAGAAAATTGTTTTTTATGTAATACTTTTGACATCAGACTTTGGAATGTAATTTATAGGGTTGCAAATCATGATTACGGTATTTTAATGAATTATTTTTCAAATTGATTATTTTTTTTGTTGGATAGTTTAGTTATAAAAATTACTATTTCATTATTATATAATGAATGATTTAATTCAGGATACACATTCTATATAAAAAATTGTATTTTTATAATTCAACAGAAAATTAGACTATTTTAAAAAATTACATAAAAATAAAAAATTAAAAATATTGAAATGTTGATATTACAAAATAAATTCATTTTATCAAATTCATTTTTTAATAAGGGATATTTTAATTTTTAATATAAAAATTATGATTTATATAAAATAACTTAAAATATAGTTTATTAAAAATGTTATTATATTTTATTGCAGTGTTTTACTCTTAATATTTAATTTTTAAAATTAATATTATTTATAATTTATTAGATTAATGATGAAAAATATTATTTATATTACATTCTTTTATTTTTACTGTTATATTACTATTCCAATTGTTAGGTTACTATTCCCAATGGTTGGGTTACAGTTCCCAACGGTCATGTTATTATTCCAATGGTAACATTATAGTTACAATGGTAAAGTTACCTCCTATAAATACTACTAAATTACTTCATTCATTATTCACCTCAATTATTCTCAATTTTCTAAAACTCCATTTTCTATAATGTCGTATGCATTTATAATATTTATTCTCATTTCTTTAGTGTCTATCAGGAGAGTATTTTTTTTCCATTGTATTTTTTATGATTTATATTTTCTCCCCCATTTAATATTTGGAATTTCATTATGTTCAGTCAATGACTAATGTAATCATTTTCATCAATGAATTATTTTGTTTTTTTTTCTCTATATTCTCTATGTGTATAATACTTATATAATATAATATTACACAAATTTATTTTACAAAAAAAAATCATTTAAATCGATGGGTTCGTTATATTCTCACCCCCACTTAGAAATTTCATCCAAAAATTTAAACTCATATTCTTGGCGAATAATAGATAAGGGTAATTATACTTTATTATTTCCTCACATTCTCATGTCCCCTCTTCATATTTATGGTTTCTTTATATCACATTAACTAGAAGAGTTATATTATTGAATAGGACTTTGTCTCCTCATACGAGAGATAATTCTCTAATTGTACCACCTCTTATTTCAGTACATTTGAGTGATTAGGTTTGTACTCCCTAAAGAGTGATACATGGAACATATCATGGATGTGATCCATTTTTAGTGGGATTAATGGTGATAGGATGCTCCTCCAATGAAATGAAGTATCTCAAAGTGGAAAATTTACCTAGGGATAAGCTTCCTTTTCTTTCCAAACTGCATGAATCTCCTCCATATTGATATTCGAAGTAAATATTTCTCTTGAACATAAAACCCCATAATCCTTAAAATGTTATATTAATAGATCTTATTCTATCACTGAGAATATTTTATATGTTTTTGGATCGAATGAACCTTCTCTATCATCTCATATAGAACATCAGGTCGAATAAATTTCTTTCTCTATCCTAATCCCAACAAGTTTAATGTTTACATTTATTTCCATATCTAGATTCATATGGATACAATTAAATACATGAGTGGAAGATGTTGGTGTATAATATCACAACTAATGATAGATTTTAATACCATCCTTCTTGAAGTTATATTTAGTAATATCTCAGTATGTCTTTAAGTATCTAAATAGTCTTTTTGGATTGACCGTCAATTTGGGAGTGATAGTCCACAATAAAATTCAATTCAATACTCAAATCATGTTTAATAAATCTCTATAATTTATATGTAAACCCTAAATAATGATCAAAGTTGTAATAAATTAGCACCACATATATCCTGACCACTTCCCTTACATATATCTTGGAATTTTTCCTGTGAGAAATCTTCTTGAATGACCATGAAGTGGGAAATCTGGATGAGTCGATCCACCATAAACCATATCTCATTGCATAATTTATATTTATTCGATAAACCAGTGACAATAGCCATGGTAAATTTCTCCCATTTCTACATGTGTATATGGAATGTTTGAATCATCATTGTGTAGTTTTTTCTCCCTCCATTAACATTTTGACATACAAATCACATAGAGATATACTCAGCAAACTACTTCTTCATATTTTCCCACAAAATTTTCTCTCAAGGTTCATGGTAAGTCTTGGTAATTCTCAGATGTCTAGAGAAATACAACATATAAACATTATATAGTATCTCCTTCTTTATTATTTCTAATGAAGGTTAAAAAATCCTACCTCTAACCCAAATCAAACCATCTTCATTGATGTAGAACTCATGAAGAATCCCTTCCTTTACATCATTCATAATATGTTTGATGCTCTTGGTCATTCCTTTGGGACGCATTTATCTTCTCATTGATGAATGTTTGGGAAATAATTTGGGCAATGTGTGATGTATTCCCTACAATTTTGATTTTCTAATCCATCATTTGTACATCAATGATGATATTTTCTTTATCAATTTTAAACATGTATAGATTAGTAGATTTATTAACTCAAAGAGCTTCATCTAACTTTTCACCTTTCTCATATGGTAGTGAATAGATAAATTGTATTCCATGATTAGATCTAACATTATTATTTGATTCATGTGTATCCCCTTCTATGTTAATATATTTTTTAGACTCTTATGGTCGGTATATATGATACACTTCTCGCCGTAGAGGTAGTGTAGGATAGTATTAAAGTAAAATATCATAGCTACTAAATCCATGTCATGTGGTGGGTATTTTTGATCATGTATCTTCATTTTTTGTGAGGCATATGCTATCAATTTGTCATTATCCATCAGAATACAACCCAATCATTTAATTCAATCATTATTGTATATCACAAAAACCTTCTCGACTTGATTTAAGTGTGATTATCGGGATAGTGATTAGCCTCTTTTTTAGATCCAAAAATATATTATCACATTCTTATGTATACACATACTTTACCCCCGTCCATGTTAACTTTGTAAGTAGACTATAAAATTTTGTCAAATTTCTCCCAAAACATAATTAGTACCTAGTTAATCTAATAAAACTATAAATTCCTATTACACTAGTGGATATGTGAAATTTTTCAAATTTTCTTTAACTTTGAAGTGCATATATAAATTCCCCCACTTTTGATCACATTCCCCAAGAATGTAATTTTCTTCATCAAAAAGTCACACTTGTTTAACATAGCATATATCTTATCCTTTCTTAATATTGGGAGCTCTATCCTCATATTCCCTTCATGTTTCTCATTTATCCTGTATTAAAAAAGAATGTCATCAAAAAATAATATAAAACATTTTTAAGGTAGTATATAAAGATTTTATAGATCAAATACATAAATATTAAATTGGAATTAGAAAGTATGAAGGTCATTTCTATGAACTCATAGTGTCCATACCTTGTATAAAAATCAGTCTTCGAAGTATATTCCTTCATCACATTTAGTTGATGATGTTGATAATAAATATAAAAATATGAGAAGAACTGATCTTCACATTATATATTAAAAACGTATTCACTGCTTGGAAGGGGGTTCTTTTTCTTTTAGTGTTCTTCTTGATCACCCAGTATTTAATACATAGCTCAATTTATCCACCCTTTTTCTTTACAAATTACACTAGCACACCCAAAGGTGATTCACTAGGGTGTATAAACCCATTTTCCAAATTCTCTTATATTTTCATCATTAACACCTCCAGTCCGATTGGGCACATCCTATAGGGGAATATATAGATATTAGTTACTCTATGTATAATCACTATTGATAACTATAATTCATGAAATGGTGGAATTATGGATAACTGTTCCAAAAATATATTAGGTTATTCCCTCAAAATTGTAATTTTCTTTAGGTTGATAATTTCCATTAGCTAAACCATTTAGGAAGGGTAATATTCTCTATAGGGTATCAACACCCACACCATTTATGTACTTTCCAAATAAGATTCATGGTCTTTTATTAATCTATAATTAAGCAAGGGATGGTTCAAAATAGGAAAAGTGGTTACCATTTCAAGGCAGTTAATGTGTTCTCTATATAAATAGATTTAATTCATGCCCCATATTGAATCAAATTTTAACAAGGTTAGGATTATGATATTCTCTATAAGAATCATACCATATATGTTAATAGAAGAATATTCTTTGGATTCCAAATATCACACCACTAGGGGTTTTTTTAGATATATATTCTTCAAGGTATCAATCATTCAATTCAACAGTTCGTGAAAAATTAGAGGATATAAAGAAATGATGCAACTAGAATCAAATAAAAATTTTACCTTTTTGAGTGAATAAGAATTGTACCTTATTCAAATTAATTATAATACAACACTTCAATAGTAGTGATGGGAAAATATTTTCTATAATCATTTGGCTTTGGTTGTTTCTAATTCTAATTACCCTCAAGGACATGTTCTTGAGTTAACTTTCTTTCATAGTTCACTTTATCCCTATAATTGAATAAGTAAACCATGGGTGGTGCATTAGGATTTTCCATAAATTCCTACATCATATTAGATAACATATTCACCTCTATTTAGCATTTATGATCATGGTGGACTTAAATACCATACTTGAAGAATTTTCCTATCCCTTTGAGGTAAATCACAAAATGCTTCTTCTCGCATTTTTTACACATGGATGGTTGGATACTCTTCTATCCTTTTTCAGTTGACCCACCAAATTGAAAAAAAAATTATTATATTCTTATATTCATAACCATAGGACTATTCTCTAGACTCTATCACTACTTTTAGATCACATTGAACTACATCTTCTTAACTCCCAGTCTCTTGTATAGTTGGATCCTTCTAAAGGTGTGGTTTTAAACCACTAAAGTATTTATCAATATTTATTTAATTTTTCATAAAAAAAATATAAAGAATATCTTGTAATACTTGTGATTTTTCATTGTATTCTATGACCAATTCACCCTCCTTTTGATTAAGATCTATAGATCCTCTCTACATCTTTGTTCAAATAGTTATAGGAAAAATCTTATTATGAAATATTTTTCTTAATTTATTACCACTTCATCCCTGTTATGTCATCCTTCAACGTGTTGTTCTTTATCAGCACACACCATTGATTGGATTCTATATGTAAAAGATAGATTTCCAGAGTCACCTTATAATTATAAGAATAGGGGAGAACAAAAAATATATATTCTACTGGGTTAACCCAGTATTCAAAAAAAAGTGATCAGAAGATCCACTAAACATCTGTGGTAATTACAGCATAAAGGAATAAATGGATAGTTTCTACAACTTTGAAGAATCTGTAAATTACACATAGTTTAGGTAATTATTCATAGTTGGGGAATACATAGTAACAATCTCCATGTTGTTGTTAACTCCACCACGCATGGAATTGGATTTGTTTCTCATACAATCGTTGTATTGTTCCTCACAAAGGTTTTTTCTTGGTTTCTACTAGTTCCAACCAATTACTAAAATCAAAAGTATTGAACAATACCCAATACAAAAAAGCATGAATCAATAATTTATTCTTTTGTGGAAATTAACACTAAATGCATATCCTATTGGATACCTATGTTTCACCTTTTACGAAATTTTTTTTGATTTTACCTATAAATAGACTTATAGTTATGGTGTTTACTAATTTTTTCTAGTCATAATCCCCAAATTAAATAAACCTACCTATGATACCATATATAGAAACCAAATATTTATTACAATACTGTTATATCACTTCTGAGATAAATAATATAATAGCACTTCAATCCAAAATCCAATGGTTTAGTTTCTTATTAAAATTAAGCTCATATATCAATGGTACATAAAATATTAACTAATATTTAAATTATTCTCTATTATCGATCTAAATATTTCATGATCACCTTTGTATATATAGTCACCTAATGAAATACATCATTGAAATAGGTGATCTAAAATCACATTAAGGGAATGAATAAGGGACAATTATAAATAGTACATGGGTGAGCATAATAAACATAATCATATCATAAGAATATGATCATAATAAATAGAATGAAATAATAAATTTACAAATACATTTAATTTTTCAAATTTATAAAAATTAAACACCATGTCTTAGTGGATAAATACCACAGATAATTGCGAACAAAGCTAGAATCATGTTCACACATAACATATTTTCATAAATCATGAAATCATTACTATGAATAGATCTAGAATCATGTTAATATATATTTCAAATAATATCATGAGATATATCACCTTATATAATTAATTAGAGGGATATATAATTTCCAACCCACTTGTCACACCAGAACTTCTCATAATCATGCATGCTACATAGAAGATATAACAATCATTGTCATCATATAATCCATAGAAATTATTGGGATACATATAGAATTCATAAATAATAAATTAATGAAATTTTTTCTGGTTTCCCAAGTGAGTAATGGGAAAAATATATAGGATAAACATCATCATTCCTAAGAATTGAAGAAACAACTCATGATGACTCAAATATGTATTTTTGAAAGATAAGTATTGAAAAGGCATTTTATTTGGCATAAAAATCTTTTTGGAATGGTGAAAAATATGAATATCAATAAAATAAAAATTAATGAATATTAAAGGGATATTTAATAAATTTTTGGTTAATTGTTGTATTGGAATCAATAAAAAAATTGGATAACCCATGGAAAAAGAGTTTGCCTTGATAATCCACTTACCTTAATTCAGTAATTATTTATTCAATTTTTATATCCTGAATAATAAGCATAGGTTTGTTAAAACATGAATAAATTAATTAATTATAATTATTTTTTCACTATTTATCAATTATAATCAGTGTATTAAATTTTTTAATTTCCCTTGTTAAAGGGTAAACATTTTTATATTTTTTCCGTAAACATTTCTCATTTTTTCTCAATTTCAAATATTTTGTTCATTATAATTTTTATAATAGTAGAAAAAATCCCAAAATAATAGAATAAATATGTTACCAATTTTATATATCTTTAGTAAATTATTATAACCATTCTTGATGTTGGGGATGAGTAAACAATATGAAAATTTCCTTGTTCGTAGTTTACTAACTGTTGTTGTCCAAAGGAGGAGAAAGACAGGTATAAAACATAAATATGTAAAATATATCATTATTTTTTAACATTATATTAATTAATATAAGGTTAACATACTTAATAATTAATAAAAGAATATTTGTTTTTTAAAAAAATAGGTAAAAAGATAACAGAGGAGGAAAACGAAAGAAGATTTGATAAAAACCTACTCTTTTCTTGATGTTACTTCTCTTGTACAACACTAGAATTCCTTGATTGATTGTGTTTGTTTAATACATCATATACCTAAGATTTATAATGTCTTATTAGAGTGTATTTGGGTATATATTTTACTTTTTTATGCGAAGGAGGAGTGGATTTCCAAGGGGAGGAAGAAGGGTTATTTATCCTTGAGGAGTTTGGTATTTTCATAAAAATGTATTGAATAAAAGCATATATCTAAGGAAAAACATTGAATAGTGATATTTTATAAATAATAAATCATATGTAAATACAATATAATGGTTTTAGGAATTTAAATACATTTATAATTCAAATTCACATTTTTATTAAAAAGGAAAGTAGAAAAATGAGAAATTGTTTTTAAAAGGAATATATTTAATATTAGAATTTAGAAATTAATTTATAGGTTTAGACATCATGTTTATTTTATTTCAATGAACAATATATAAAATAAATTAGTTTTGGTTGAGGCACATGTTCAATATATTATTAATCCATTATTACATCATTAATTATGTAATTCAAAAAACATTGGTCACAGAAAAAATTGTATTTTTACTATTCACTGAAAAATTAATGAATTTCATAAAATTACTATAAAAATCCTTGAAAATTTTCAAAAACATGATTTTAATAATAAAATTAATTTTAAAAAATTAGTTTTCTAACCATTCTTATTTATTATATAATGTCAAAATTAATATTTTTATAAAAAAACATAACATACAATTTATTAAAAATATGCTTATATTTTATTTGATTTTTTTAATATTGATATGTATTTATTGGAATGTTTGTATTTTAATATACATAGATTACTCATGATAAATATTATTTCAATTACATTTTATTAATTCTATGTTTTTTTATTGATCCAACATTTTAGTTAATATTTCCAACTATCATGTCACTATTTCTAATGGTCAGGTAACTATTCAAATGGTCACATTACTATTACTAAAATCACATTACCTCCATTAAATAATAATAAATACCTATGTTCATTATTCACCTAAATTATACTCTATTTTTTACCTTTCCAATTTCTATAATTTCAACTATTTTAATAATATTTTTTCCATTTCGATAATTTAGTTCATTTGAGTGATTATTATTGCATTCTAAGATGATCCATATTTTTCAATTTTAGTTTTTATATTTTTTATTTTTTATCATTTAAATAATTTTAATTTTAATGTTTTTATTAATTTAATAATGTAACAATTTTATTTAAAGTTTTTTAGTTTTTTTGTTTCTCTATGTGATCTATGTGTATAATACTTATATAATATAATATGCAAAAAACTAATTAGATAAAAAAATTCATTAAAAAATTGTTTTTCATTAGAGTAATAAAATTTAATAAATTTTTAACCCATGGGTTCGGTTCTTTTGGGAATCATAATGTCAATGTTAATCATAAGAAATAATATACTTTGCTGGATAATTCCTAGTGGTCATAAAATTCACTAAGATGGATAATGAGATGTAATGGAGATAATGCTAATAATTTTTAATGAATTAAATTACATGAGTTGAAATGGTAAAAATAAAATGATCACCATAATATATCTCTTAAAATTCTTGTGTGCATATTGGATGTCTAGTCCCAATTTGTGGTAGTCAGGTGTCTGAGTAACGATAGATTTTTGTTGAGCATAAGACTAGGTAATTCCCATATTGGATTTGTGAGATATATTATATCTTGTTGGTTATGTGATTTCATAAAATACTCCACACAAGTTGGTAGAGTGACTAACACCCAGTGGACTCTGGGAGGGTGGTTTCCCCAACATATTGGTGGTAATGAGGGATGGATAACTTCTACCACTATCCCCACTTTCTTCTCATGGTAGTATTATGTGTCAGTATGGATGAGCGTTAGTTTCCAATATATGTTTGTGGAGGGATGTAATAAATTATGGTTATTTAAAAAAGGTGTATATCTAGATAAAATATTCAAAGGATTATAATAGGAGAGATTTTTATAAGTTGTGATGGATTGAGGTTCCTAACTTGGTGTATGATTTGTGATGGATTGAGGTATAATATTTGATGTATGATACACATCGTATAGGTTTTAGTGGATTAGAGAAACTAATTGTTTAATAAAAGGTGATATGATATGGGATTATGTGATGACATGATGCAAGATATGAATTTTGTTATTATTATCCCATATTTCATTGGTCTTCCTTACATTTTTGGAGAGTTGGCGCACGATGTACAAAGTTTGGGGAAACCAGAAAACTAGTGGGAAAGCAGCAGTGGGGTACCTTTAATTATTTATTATTATGATATATGATCACTCTTTTATTCCTGAATAGCTGAGATATTTCCATAGTGAGGCTGGGAACTTAGTATACCAGTTTAGATAATGAGTTATTTTCACTCTTTTCACTAGGATTTAGCATCATTTTTTATCATTATCAGTTGAAGATTCATAAAGGATCTAACTGAAGATAAAAATTATGCACACCTTATGTATATATAAATTATTTTTCTAGTTTATAGCAGAAGGTTTGAGATACAGCTATATTTTCTTACCTTTGGGTTTTAAGAACTATTTGGTATATATCATCACTGTCGAATATACCGTCTTTTGGTATGAGTAGTTTACTTTCTAGTGGGGTTGGTCTTGAAAAACATTGCATTTATCAACTCGGGATTTAGTAAATTTGTATGGGTAGGATTTGACTGTTTTATCTATATTATATAACTCTTCAACATATTTTCATATATTTTAATGTATCTCATTTTTATATTTGTTATACCCTTGATGTTGATTGCTTACCCTTGTTCAACTTAAGGTGGGACTTAAAGGGTCACTATATCTCTCCCTTCAATTCTTACCTAAGGGGGGTACCTTTAGGGTAGGGATTGTGGAAAAATGTATTTTAAAATTTATTTATAATTTATATATAATTATATTTTTATGTCCTTTAATATTATATTTAAAAAAATCATATAGTTATATAGGTTTCCAAAATAGACTCAAAGTATGAAAGGTAACTTGAAATGTTTCTTTTTGGTGGTTCAATTTACTATGACAGTTTATTATCACTATCACATATAAAATCTACAATATAATATTTCTATAACCACAGACAAAACCTTGATTATTTATTTTTATCCAATATCTCTATTGATTATTTTTCCAAGATCACCGATGATAGAAATTTATTACTTCATTCATGTGGGGGATAAACTAACCAAAACATGAACATGCAATAATTAATGGATAAATATGATAATGGGGTGATTTAGTATAATATCATTATTAAATAATAATAATAATTAAATTTTATAAAAAAATTAATCCTTTTAATCTTAATTTATATGATTTGGAATAAATATAAAATACTTTATTAAATAATGTGTCACTTTCATAGAGGCGGTAGTCCGTTCATACACATATATGAGGTTTTCATTTTTGTTTCATAGAATAGAAGGAATTTAGAGAATGTTTTAAATTTAATAAACTTAATAACATTATTAAGTATCATATATTATCATTTATTAAAATTTTATCACCATACATATTATCTGGTTAATAAAAATAAAACCCTACAACCATGTAGGCAGTTTTTGGCACATACATATGATAGTGTTTTTATATTTGAAAAAATTATAGGGACTAAAGTTATATATTAATTTTGGATTTATAAACCATAAATATTTTTTACATAACAGATTTATTATTAAATTTCATCTTTATAAATATCCATTATTTGAAATTTTGAAAAAATAGAATGCATGGTTTGTGGAGGTGGTAGTTCGCACATACGCACTATCGACATTTCTCTATTTTTCTTTGTGTCTGGAAGAGAATAAAAAAGTGTTTTTAACTTAATATAATAACATATTTCTTTATTAATTAAAATAATTTATTTATATTATGTGGTTTAGAAAATTTTGTATGATGAATATTATGAAGAAATGATTAATAATTAGGTAATACTTGAGTCTAGAACAAGAGTTTTTACATAGAAATATCCATGAAAATAACGGCCTTATGCTAACTAATTGTTACCAAATACTTAATGAATTGGGATATTGTATTAGAGTAAAACATTTTCAAAGTTTTATGAAGAAATTATAATGGAAATGTGAAATATATAGTTGCGGAGGTGTCTCATTTTATAATTGAAAAATAGGTCAAATTTGGAAGGACCCTTTATATTTTCAATTACATAAAGTAACTAGTCAAGTCTAAAAGGATGAAAAAGTAGTAAATGAGTAATTTAGGTGAATTTTGGTGAATAAAAAACTCAATCATCCATTTTGAAACATAATTTTATCATATTTTATGTTATTTACTCTTAGTAAAGCAATTTTTAACATTTTTAATTTTTTCGAGGTAATGAATTTTCAATCTTAGTAATTTTTTTATGAGAAAAATTAAAATTAAAAATTGTAAATAATTTTAACATTTTCAATTAAAATTATATAATCATTTTATCAAAAAAAAATTTATTTTCATGATATTTTAACTTTAAAATAAATTAACATAACACATAAAAATTATTACTATAAAAATTATGTTTTTAAGCTTAAAATTTATGTGTAAGATAAAATTATATGTGGTTTCGATTTTCAAGATGTAAGTTTTATTATTATAAAAAAATAAAATTTATTTATCTTTCAAATCAATAAAAAATATAATTTTTCCAAAAATAATGTTTAATTTAAATAAAAGTCCAATAACATTTTTGTATTAGAATAAAAATATTAACTTTATTTTATAATGTAAAACAGAGGTTTTATCAACTTAAAAAATATCTTTAGAATTTATAATTTTATTCATTAAATATATATTTTATCAATTTAATATTTTTTTTAATTATATTCTAGGCTTATATACTGATAAAGTAATTAAATTCGTTGTGTTTGTAAGAACTATATTTTCACTATTGAACTTAAAAATTATTTATAAAAATCAAAAAAAAAATATTATAGTTTTGATATGTTTAATTATAAAATTAATTTCATCTTCTAAAATCCAAATTATAAAATTTATCAATTTTACTTTTAAATAAAAATATATAACGAAATATAATTTTATTGAATAATTCACATTTAAATCCTTATGTATTGTTGTAGTATTTTGTGTGAATTTAAAATTTATTTGAAAAACATTGATTACTGGTGGTTTTATTGTTATAAACTTTTTCCTAACAAAATTTTTCTAATATGTTGTATCCCATTTTATTTCTATGTTGTGCGGTAAACAAGCTACCAGTATTGTCTTTATTTAATGGGAAAAAATTGTATATTAAAATTTCATGTTGTTATAAAAATACATTTAAAAGAAAACATTATATGGATCTGAAAACCCCCATGAATATCCTTAAATATATTAATTGGGTACTAGGTGCATAATTTCAAATAAAAAATAATCTATATTACGAAATAAGTCTCTTGTGGTGAAAATTTGAGACAAGATATCATTACCCAGAATTCCAACATAGTTGATCACAATATAACTTCAAGTATAACAAAAATAACCATATTAATAAACTATTTCACAAAATTATTCTTATATATAACATTTTATTAATTTTAGTCTAAATTTATCTCTATGTGTATATTAGTTAGTTATTATATATTTTCAATATCAGGTGTGAGTAATCTTATTCATTTTAAACTAATTTCATAATCATAGTGTTGTTATTTATTATTCATTAGGATTAGTTTATTATATAATCATAAAAGGTACAATAATTTATTTCTTTTAATTATTTATAATTTAATAATTTCGTTTCATACATATTATAGCTATTATTCAAGATGAATTCTATGAGGAGCTTGTTTTGGTAATTTATAACGAACTAGAAGGGTTATCATAATGAATGGGATGAATTTTTATATAACCATTATATAAAAAAAAATTAAAAATTATTTATTGATTATTATCTGATATTATGTTTCTAAATCCATCCCTAATTGAGAATTATAGAATTTTTCAAATAGTTGGTGAAACAAACCCAACAAGAACATATTATTATCTATGTGTGTTTATAGATATTGAAGATCTTATTTTGTAATAATATCATTATTAAAAGTATAATTAAGTTATTTTGATTTTATTAAGGTAATGTATCATAATTGGTAAGATTTATAATAATAAGGTAAATGAAAAAGATGCTTTTATTTCTAAATAAATCACTTTTCCTCTTGGTAATTTCATTTTAGGAGGATAGTTTTACAATTATCACTTATGGATAATATTATTTGTATAATTCCTAATTTATATTTATAGAATATGAATTATGACATAAATAATGTATAAATTCACTAAACCCATTTCCATAACCCCCTTGAAAGGTGGTGGTGAAAAAAAAAGTTTGTCATTCATGAAGGCAATAGTTTGTACACATGCATGAGAAATTATTTCAATTTTTTGTTGAGTTGGTTGAGATTTTATAATAGTCATAACATTAATATAGTCACAATGAATTATATTATTTATTCTTATTTTAGTATATACATATGGTTATAACAGGTTCATAAAAGGGTGGAGGGGAAGGAAAACGAAAGGAAGTTAAAGGGTAAGCAATAATTATGTTTAGAATTTAGAACTCCAATTGAAGTATCCATTTGAGATAAAGTACTTGTGACACTTTTTTGAGGATATAGGCTTCAAAATATGTATATGTGATCTAGAATAATTCAATTGGTATTTGTTTCAACTGAATTTTTAACTATAGGTGTGGATCGAATTGGGTGGAATATATTAGCTCTTATAAGGTAAAAAATAGATAAAACTTTAGAAAAGAATGTTAGGTAATGGGTAAGAATTGTTTTAATGAATGTTAAAAGATTTAGGTGGGGAAATGTTTGTGTGACTTTTCTGTATGGATTTTTCAAATGAAAAAGTATTCTAGAAGGATTAACAATAAATTTTATTTAGTAAAAATAGATCTAAATTACATTACACATTTTAACAATTATTAATATCGATTAATATTTAACTGTTATATTATTGTATTTCAAAACGTATAATATGACCCTTATTAACATTTTTTTATGAATCCAAATTTTGAATCCATTTTATATAACTTAATTTTTAAAATTTATAAAATTAAATTTAAAATTAAAAAATATATTGTGTTCATAAACTGTTTTTGAAGGAAAAAGTAATTAAAATAATTATGTGTTCTTAAATTTACATTAAATTTATTACCAATTAAATGAGTTTTAATTTATTTTTTAGATGTATATAATTCATATTAGAGTATTTATATTAGAAATATAAAAATTAAATTTAAAATTAAAACATTTAGAATGGTATTATTATTCCAAAACTAAGAATTTTATTATGGTAAAATATTCATACATAAGTAATTTATCATTTTTTCCCAAAACTAAAGTGGTAATTATTACATAATATGGAAAGATTTATTAAAAATATCAAATTTATTTTAATAGATAAAATTTAATTGTGTAATGAAAACCAATTTTAACCATAGCGCATGTCATTCATAAAACAATATTTTTAAAGAAATTGTATTTTTATGTTATAATTTATGTGTATGGTAAATATATCACTATCATTGATTTTGATGATAAATTTTTTTACTATAAAAAATTTTATAAGTGTTTATAAGAGTGAAATAAAAAAAATATGAAAACTTATATTCAATTATAATAAAGATGAATATAGTTTTTTTATTTCAAAATAAAACTTAAGTTTCTAAAATGTTGATTATAGGTGACCCAAATTCAACATAGTATTTTAAAATGTATATATTTACTTATTAAATAAATATTTAACTAATTAAGATGTATTATAAACTTATAATTCTTTCTTACAAATTCATAAAATTTACAGCTTTGGAAAAGAAATATAGTTTCCATATTCTACTAAAAATCCAATTATTTTAGAATGCACCCAAAATTTATCCTAATATAATATTATTATTCCATGTAAAAAAATTATTTTCATATTTTAAAATTAAATTTTTTAAATTTTTAAATAAATCTATTAAATTAAATTATAATATATAAAGGAAAAAATAGATATTAAAAAAATACCCTTTCAAAACATTACATACTTTTAATTGTATTTCTTATTCATTTATAACTGATTATAAAATTTTTACCTACCATAGGATTTTATATTGTTATAATAATATTTTATATTATTTATTTTATTTATTTTATTGTTTTATTTTGATGTTATTTGTGGAAGAAGTTATCAAACATAATGTTTATTTAATGGGAAAATTATTTATTAAAACCTTAGGTCATTTCACACACATGTCCTAAAAAAGCTAAGTTCTTAAAATGATGAATGTAAACAATCCTCTTATAACCGATAACCTTGGGTAAAAAAATTCTCCGATCCATAACATAATTCTTTAATAAAAATCTCAACTATAAGAGAAAAAACCAAGAACTAAAATTCTATAACCCAAGTAACATTTATTTCCTAATAAATATATGTTTATGATGCACCATCCTAAGGCCTATATCAATATATAATTCCTCCCTATCTCCAACTAATTAATCCATAGATTGTTAAATAAAAAAAATTGATTCCATTTTTTAATACCCTAACTAAAAATACCTGAATGAAAATTGGTTCAGAGTTCTATAAGAACTCATGTTCCCCACCCTGTATACTACATGATATCAAAAAATGATGAGAGTATATGAGAAACATTTAAGATACTATAATAGTTATATCATATCAACCAAGAATAATAAATGACTTAAAATAACCCACAATAGATAGTCAGTGCACCAATAAATTGAATTATATCAAAACAAAATCATGACTACAAAAATAGACCCCCATGATATAAAAAATTTAAATATATTCTTATAGTCATATGACACAAAAATTAACCAACTATTTAGATCAGATATTCGAAATAAATAAGTAAATAATCTAAAAAGGGGATCCACAAATAACCTTAATCCTTACGTCAACCCTAACACAAAAATCCTTCTCAAACCTCTCTAATCCAAACCATAGCATGACCTATAACGTGAATTTATTTATATGTTTATGCACATGAACCTAGGTTACCATCAAAGAAAGAATCAACTAGTTTAATCCCTAATATATTGAACCGTATATATGTTTATTCATTTGAAAAATAAATAATAGAGACACATTATATATAAGTATAAACATCAGTTAATCATGTGATAACCAAGATACAATGATACCCAACCAAACCTAGTATTATCATCTATTATCTTCCAAATCTTTTGTAACCTCATGTTAAAGAAATACCATTAAGAGATATTCTAGATGGAGTTAGACCCGATCCTACAAAGATTATGGGGAATCATCTCTTAGTGATTCCTGATAACAATGAAATTGATCCATCATATATTATATAATATAAAGGAAATGAATCCTTATGAGGAAAATAATTGAGATAACCTTCTATATAAGACAAACCATAAAAACATGAGAGTGGACCTATGGAAAATCTCATATACAAAAATTATATCTTAAAATGTAAATGACATATCCAATCCCCCACATGATTTGAATCGCAAATCTGAGTTTGGTTTCTCAGTTAATTACATATATAGGGAGCAAATCATGAGGAGGGAAATAACATAAACAACTTCCCATAGGTTCCAAACTACCAACACGTGGGGGGTATCATAGATTATCACATATAAATTGTAGTGTACAACCTAATAAATCATCAATAACTTAAAATTAATATCACATAGGTGATGAAAATATACACCTCAATCCATAGATCTCTAGACATATCCTTAAAAAAAGTAATAAACTAGGTCAAGAACCACCTTCTATAGATTCATAGTTATCATGGACCAAAATATTTCACTCATCTAAACCTAGGACCATATCTATATCCTTATTAGATAATAGCATTGAATCGTCCCAACTGAACCACCCTAACTAGACAATTTATGTAATTATACCAAGTAAGACTCTTGTGCTAAGTAATAACCCACAATTATCCCATTTCCTTTAATGCATAAACAACCTACTCTGCCTGACCCCTAGGTCACATCTAGCCAAATTATTATACTAAACTATCATAAAACCTTCCTCATGACCCACACATGAGTTCCTATCTCACGACACTTAAAGAAGTTCTCATATTCCAACCATAAATAGTAAACCCTCACTGTCACAATATATTGGATACTAATGTACTAATTATGATCAATTCCAACTTCACGACTCTTACTCACCCTTATTAGGGTTCACCCATTAATATTAAAGATAATTGGTCATATTATCAATATTCTATAAATAATACTATAATGTATTCCAAATTGTTTCTATTTTATTATGTAACACCAATGGATTTTATAATATACTATTCTTAAAATAAATAATATTTCTTTTTTAACATGTGTTATATGCAACATATATTTTTACTGAACTGCATTATACTATTACAATATTATTACATAAACATGAACAATAAAAACATCCATTAAATATAGAGGAATTAATAATAATAACCAAATTATGAAATATATATAAATTTCATACTCAATAAAAATTTATTTATTAATTCTAAGTCTATAAGCACCCAATTTTTAGTTAAGTTGTTTTATTCATTAAAATTTCATTTTCTTAAAAAAATGGTCTTTAATTAATTTAGGGTAACAAACCTATAATTAATTAATAAAAAATTATTTAAAATTAATTGAAAAGATAAAAAACATTTTTTAAATAAGAATTTCCAAATTAACATAGAATAATATTTTGTGATTTTTCACAAATTCTTATTTTTTAGTCAATAATTAAAATTATATATTTTTTCTAAACTATCATTTCATTTCATTGAAAAAATCCCCATGATATTTTTAATTTATTAATAAATTAATATAATAATAATTTTATAAGTAATATAATTAATTAAAATTTAATAAATATTATTCATGATCTTGGTATAAAATAACTTTTAGACATAAGAATTCATTTTTTCAGAAAATCATTTTTCGTTACGATTTGTGAGATAATTATAAAATTAATTTCTACTACATATATAGATTAAATTTGGTAAAGTACTATACACATTTAGAATTATATTATTTTATATAATTTAATAAGTTTAAATTAATTTTTAGTATTAATGAGTATTGAAAATGCTATAAATTTGGCATCGCGGCAAAAGTCTAAACCGAGTTTACCTTGGTTGAAACTAAGTGACAAGGCAATCATTTTCCACATAAAAAATATTTGATGAAGTTATTTATAGCCTCATTAAAATATTTGTGAAATATATTTGTTTAAGGGACACATTTCCATGAAAATAGATTATATAATAATTAAATAAAAGAAAAGAAAAATGACACTCTCTTACTTTAAACTTGTCTTTTATTTTCTCACATAGGGAAAAAGAATGTTCTGAATGAATAATAATATGTATTTTTTTATATTTATATAAACTTATTTCTAATTTTTAGTAATTATATAATTACCTTAAATGATTACGCAACACAGACATTGTATTTCTTCAATTAATAAAAAAATAAAATAAATGATATTAAAGATAAAAAAATTAAAATAATTTGATTGATTTCTAGTATTACATAAATATTTTAGATACATATGAAATATTACGGTTTATGTAAATAATATATTGAAACTAAATATTTTTCTTTGGGGCTTTAAAGTTAAATTAAATGGATATCATCAAAAATGTCATTATTGGTAATTAATGAAAATAATATTTTATTAAAATATTAAAAATAATAAAAACAAGAAAGAGGAAAATATAAATAATATATGATCTAAAATTTCATCTATTTTCTATTTATTATCCAATTTTAAAATTATAAGTAAAATATAAACCCTTTAAGAGTGAAAAAGAAATTACTGCAGTTAAGGTTAAAATAAGATAACCAAGGGTTTAAGAAAAAAGATAAGGTGTAAAGAACCAAAAAAACCTATAAAGAATTTATTTTTTATGGTAATTATATCATACACTGACTTCCATTATAATATTTATCCATTTTGGAATCATTTTTCAAGATAATGGCCTTTTATATTTTAATCTTTTAAAAAATTCCAAAATTGCCCCTCCCCTCACGTATAAAAGAGAACCCCTCCATTATTGTATTTAAACCATATTAAGATTTATATCTTGAAACAAATATGAACCATATCATTTAAACACCCTTATACTAATTATCTATCTTTCTTTTTTCCCAAATACCTATCCTAGGATCCTTAAGAGGACATTTAAAGGTGTTTTTTGTGGAAGTGGAAATCACATTAACCAATTACTCCCTTTTTAGTTCTTCTTTTAAATTCTATAAGTATGTACTATTTATCAGAAAACATTATCTTATGTATCCTAAATATATTTAAATTTTATTATGAATATTAAACCATCATTATCTAACCTATAATAATTAAATAATAAATAAAAGTATTGTTCGTGCATATGTATAACTTACCGCCTCCACATAGTGATACAATTCATTCATTATAAACATCATTTATGAATTATTATTATGATGGGTTTAATGTTTATAAATTATTATTATGAAATATTTTTTTTGATTTTATAATTCCAAAATACTTACCTCCAAATCTGTTGGAAAATTATAATTTCATTCGTGCATACGTATGGACTATACTACAATGGATAAATGTCATTATTTTTTCATTTACATTTTTCAATTATGTTAGTAAGGATGGATTTTATGAATATATAATATTTTTATGATTTAATAACGATTCTTTAAAGGTTAAATATTATTTACATTTCGATCATTTCTTCTATTGAAAAATGAAAACAAAAATCAGGCATATGTACGGTCTACTATCTCTATGAACTATGTAATTCATTTTTTGATCTATAATTTTATGGATGAATATATTAATATATATATATATGATATTTATATCATTATTAACAATCTATAGATTATGGAACCATGATAAATGTACAAGTACTAGAATGACAAAACTGAAAATCTTAATAAAAAAATGATAACAGATGGAAATAATGACTTTAAAAAGGAATTATTAATAAATGGGTTTTGAAATACTATAATTGTATCGTTTATAAGATTAAATGTATGTAAATTATTTTATTATATAATTATGATAAATTTCAATTAATTATATCTGATATTAGAGTTATTCTTAGGCAAGTGGATCTCGAGGTAAGTGATTTTCATCTAAAATTGTCTTTTATGGGACATAAGTTTTGTTATTGACCTATGTCATTTTATGAGTTGTATGTATAAAAATTTGAAATTTTATGTCCTTTATTTATTTATTTTCATGATATCTAATGTTTCAATTAATTTGTTTCTTTTAGGGGTGGTTATGATTCAAAAGTTATAAAAGCGGTAAAGGATTTATTATTCAATCCTATTTTTAATGGAGATTTTTTATGATTGAGTTTCTGTTAAGTAAATTATATGATGCCTACCAGATAAATATCTTTAATTGTTCTTATACTCTGGTTAATTTTTAATAATACTTATTTTATTTTCATTTTCCTCATTTTAAATACTAATGATATTAAAAGAATATTTTAAAGGAAATTAATTTTATTTCTCTCTTTGGTCAAAAATAAGTTTTCTTCCATAAACATTTTTTCTATAAATGTGTTAAAAATGTTTTTAATGTTATAATATGATATTTTAATTCCATTTTTACATATTATTTATTTTTTACAAAATGGTCTAAAATTAATCTTCATATCATTTTACGAATGCGGTACTTTTTTACATTTAACAAATGTTTTAAAGGAATGTTTTTTAACTTATACATGATGAATAAGATTAACCATTCTTCTACCTACTTAAAACATTAAATATTATATTACAACTTTTTTTTCTTTTCAAAAAAAAAAATTCATGCTATTTGGAAAAAATATTGATTGAAAATTAGTGATTTCAAATTGAAAATGGTAATTTCCTTTTGAAATTTTCTAGAGAATATTTTTGTAGTAAGTTTAATAATTAATATCATCCTTTAATGTTAACTAAATATTATTAGGGATATTATCCAATAATACCATCCTTATTATTTGTCTATATTTTTTATGATGATGATATTTTTATGAAATCCATTTATTTTCCATGGGTTATTCAATTATGAATTGATAAAATCTTCATAAAGATTTTTTTATCTATCTGGGTTATTATATGATGATATAATGAATATTTTATGATCTTATGGGACACATATTTATGGTCTTAATCAAACATAAAGAGGTCCTGTAATTATATAGGCCTCTTATGTATTGGGTAAATTATTATATCTCAAGAGATAGTTATGGGAAGAAAGTCAATGTGCTTGATCCTCTAAGGGGGGGAATTTATGTATCTAGCCCACTATAGGAAATAAGTCAATTTTATTAATAAAATATGGTAATATTGAATTTTTATTGATTATTATTTTATGGTCTTGGTCTATAACTTTTACATATAAAATTATTTCTATAATTATGATGGTTCCACACCTTTATGACACGAACTTATGGTTCATGGTTAGTTTATAAATATTTATCACTCTCATTATTCATGTATTTTTAAATTATAATTCATTATTCCATGTATATTATCTAGGGTATTTTAATGATTGGGTATAAAATTAAAATTTATGTTCATAGTCTCGTACCATTATTCTTATCATACGATTATATATTATCATTGATTGATATCTACTATGTTTTCTTTTACTGAGAATATGATTTCACCTTTATTATATTTCATTTCCCTTGGTTTAAAAGAAATTGAATATGTTTGATAGGTTTACTATGGTTATTTTTTTGAAGAAAATTGTGTGAGATGATGTAGTTGACATTTTAACCAACTAATATTGAATCCGTATTTCTGAATATTTTAGAACTGTATGATTTTTTTGTGGACCATTATGTTATGTAATTAATATTCATATAATAATATGTAGTATCTATATGTGAAATGTATTTACTGTTACATTTTTCATCAAGTAACCCTTTAGTTTCCTTTAAAAAATAATATAATAAAACATTAGTGAGAACCATTTGGTTAAGTATAAGTATAGGATGACATCTAATTTTTTGTTAATTATCATGGATGACCTATATGAAACCCTTGGGTTCCTAAATTAAAAATTGGATGTCACTATTCACTACTGGAAAACTAACCTTTACCAACAGTTTGGAACCGTTGGTATAGGCCTCCAAACCGTTGGTATAGCCTATACCAACGGTTTGGAGAACCGTAGCCAAGTAAGCCGTTGGTATAGGTCTATACCAACAGTTTTTGGAAAACAGTTGGGATAGGTCTATACCAACAGTTTTTGGAAAACCGTTGGTATAGACCTATACCAACGGTTTTGGAAACCGTTGGTATAGGTAGTATGATATCTATTCCAACGGTAATGGAACCGTTGGTATATAAATTCCAAAAATAAAACATCCGCTGGGATTTGATCCCAGGACCCCTCGTTTATAATCTAACGACTTAACCACTAAGCTAACATCACTTTTGTAAATATAATTTTATAAATATATATATGTATTATCATAATTATTTAAAACTTTGATTTATATAATGTTCTCGGTTAGTATACATGTAAAAAAATCAAAGAACCTATCCCAACGGTTTTCAAAACCGTTGGGATAGGTTAGGGGTGGGTTGGATTGTTTAGACCGAATGTTGAATTTTTGGGTGGTTTTTCCCAATGGTTTTGGTGAACCGTTGGGAAAGGCCACTCTTTCCCAACGGTTCACCAAAACCGTTGGGAAAGAGGCTCAAAAGACACCATTTCCCAACGGTTTTGGTGAACCGTTGGGAAGGACTGGAATTTCCCAACGGTTTGCCAAAACCGTTGGGAAAGGTGGGTAAATCTATGGATTTCCCAACGGTTTTGGTGAACCGTTGGGAAATGGTAGTTATACCAATGGTTTTTACAAACCGTTGGTATAGAAGTGTTGGGAAAGATCAACTTTCCAGTAGTGATTTATAAACAAAATATATTATTTTTCCTTTTTATGATTATTGTTGGTCACATTGTGATTTTTTGTAACACCCCGAGCTTCCACGATACACCTCTCTTTCAATAATGCAATAGCTTGCATTGTACGCAACTTCGAGTTCTAACACACCGCGACTAATCAAAGTAGTCGTTATTAATAGTAATATCAACTTTTTAAAATTATATTAATTTTATATTTCAAAATGGACTTCATTTTTGTATCCGTAATATCGAAGTTATCCTATGTTGAATTTTTTGTAATTTTCTGAGAACTTCCATTTTTTATGAATAGTGAAGAATACTTAAAAACAACTTTTTTAATCAAAATAATTTATATTGATAAATTATACTATTGAGTGGTTTTAAAGTATAAATAGAATATATTTTTACTATTTTATCCAATGGTTTTCATTATAATTAATTTCACTTTGAAATTAGACATAAACAATTGTCAATCTTTTGATATATATTGTTTCTTAAAAACACGCTATTTATTGTGACAGCGGGAATTAATTATAAAATTAATTAATGAAACTTATATGTTTGGAATTTTTTAAAAAGGACAACAATTTTTAATTTTGAATATCAATTATATCTTAGGGTGAAATTTTGGCATTGTTCTGAAAAACTTCAATTTTTGATGAATAGTGAAACCACTAAGTGGTAGTTAAATAACTGATTTTTTTCATTTAAATGAAATATTACCACTTCTGTGATTTGATTTTTAAAAATCCAACATACATGGTTGTCATTAGGATATAAAATTTGGTTCAATGGGATTAAAATAATTTTTTATGAATAGTAACTTTTAAGTTTAATTAATCGCGATTAAAGGTAATTAGTGAAATTTAAGGTAAAGATAGTGTCATAATAATATGAAATGACCGTGACACTTGTCCTACCCCTATTGTATGAGTCATGTCCGACCAATAAAATCCATGGGTCAACTTGGGGACCCCATGGAGCCACTTTGGTTGGAAAATGACATTAAAAACATTTATTTAATGTCAAAATAAAAATGTCACAAACATGAGTTGTTTTACTAAAACAATTTTTAAATGGGGTTATAAAAGTCATATTTTCGACTATAAATATTCATTAGAAAGCTAAAACGTTTTCTTACATCATTATATTTGTTTTATAATTTTTATACATTAAATAAATTAAGTTGTTTATGACACAATGATGATGCAGTGATTACCTCATTAATTAACGTTTTAAATAAAATGAAAAGATAATGTAAAATCTAAGGCCTACACTTGTCAAAAACCTATTGTATGAGTGGATTTAGAACCCTAATCACCTTTTCCTCGAAATATATCATTTTGGGACCTTTATAATCCAAAAATCATTTCATAATAAAATAACATTTCAATCTTTCCAAGAGTGCCCCCCCTCTCCTCTTATAAAAGGCCCCCACCACTCCCACCTTATTCACACCTTCAAGCCATTTGGATTGGCCAACCTCTGCCCAAATACTCTCCCAACTTCCCTCCCTTACTCCTAGAATCCTCAATTTGGGAATAAGTCTTCCAAAGGAAGCCTTTGGCTCAAATCAAAAAGAGTTACCCTATTTTAAGGTAATGTCTTCTCTAATGTTGTTTTGTTTTATTTAGCTTCTCCAACCACTTAAACTATTTTTATTCATTTATTTTGTAACAACACCAGTATCTAAAATATACTAGGTTTTTTTTATGATAATTATTTTTTTTACACAAACACACACCTTCGTCTAATGGTTAAAGAACATACTGTTTCTGTGGGTGGTGAAATTCTGCCTCACGAAATGATGATTGTTCAATATTCTTTTAACACCTCTAATGGTGGCCATTTTGATGAAACTATTTTCATATATGGTATATATATTATTTTTACGTTTTCATTATGCTTCTTTATTTCTCATTTATGGCATAATTTATGATTTCCATTATGGGTAAACGCGATAATCTCATTTTAGGAAGTGCGGACTACCGCCCCCTCAAAGTGATTTGAATCGTTAATGCCATATATGGGTTGTATAAAGGATGGATTAAATGGTATTATACATTATATTATACTGGAATTATATTATACCTTTATATAATTATAACTTTATTCCATTAAATATGAAATAGAAATGAAAGTAGCGTTTAAGCGTACGTACGGCTTACCGTCTCCATGAACGGTACATTTCATTTCTTACCTCTAAATGTTATGTAATATTGTAAATGAATATATATACTGGATATATATGATTTATATGATATATAAATCATGAATATAATTATTGATATAATGGATATATTACCACATGAACAATGTGTAATTATAAGAAGTTTATTTTTGACTCACGTACCTAAGATCGACAAATCGACCGTTATAAACTTAAATAATTACATAATGTTCATGACACGGTAATAAGTGATATAAAAGGAATAATTAACTTTAAAAAGGTTCTTATGAAGGTATAGATTAACTCTAGTTTATTATTTCGGAGGTTAAAGAGCGGTCGAGTCAAGTCGGACACGAGGTAAGGAAATTTCTTAACCCAATTTCCATTCTTTGGGTTAATCTCCTACTTTTAAATTATGTCATGATATTATTATGTACTATCTTTTATTTGTACTTTCTTTATGTGTACTTATAGTGAATACACATAATAGATCTATTTTATTTTAAAAATGATCTTTGAAAGGACTTCATCTCAATCTCCTCTCATTGAGGCATATTTGGTTTTATACACAACTTTCATTTATATGGTGTATAAACCCCTTTGACTTTTAATTTTATTCAAAAAGAATCTTTTTATATGAAGCGTTTTTACTAAACGACAACAGGAATGTTTTTTGTAAGTATGCGGCGACACCGACTTCTCCGCCGCCGTGACCATTATTTGAGTTCTGGCTTCCTCTACAAGCCATACCTTTTTTTAAAAGAAAAATAAATATCATGTTTTACTTTTCTTTTATTTTGGTATTGAAAATAGTTTTGAAAGTGTTTTTTTATATCTATGTGTTGTATTGATATCTTGTGATTGAAATGTGGAAATGTTATGTTTCCTTTATGCATGTTTTATTTGATACGATTATGTTATGGTTTATGATATGTTTAAACCTGTTCATATGAGGAATGCATTGGACTTAATAAGTGACGGGTGGAGCCCGCTATAGCTCCTCGATGCATCGATAGGTCTCATGAGACAAACTAGTGTCTTGGAATGAGGCCGTGACAAATTATTATTTGTGCCCTTGGCCCGAAGCCTTGTCTATGTGGTTATGATAGTCTGGCATTATGCATTCCATCATTATGAAAGTGGTTATTGATATTTCATGTGATTATTCGACCAATAGAATATCCATGTGAATAAGTAAATGGCATTATCTCATTTTACTTTTGCCATATTATGTTGAATTTCAAGTTTAAACGGCTTTTTTTAGTCATACATTGCCTTAAATTTTTATGTTTATTTATGAAAGCTTCCGCTATATTGTTATCCTTACTGAGCATCTGAGCTCACCCCTTTCAATGTTTTAGTATTTTCCAGGATGTGAAGAAGTATTTTATGAATGACCTGCAAGAATAGTAAGAAGAGGATATGAGTGTGGACTATGGAGACTATTTTATTGTAGTTTTTTACTCTATGATGTAATGTAAGAATTATGAATGTATCTAGTGTTTTCAAGGATACTAAACTAATCGGTCTTTCGAGACTTGATCTTTTGTGATCATGCCATTGTTACGAAGTAATGCACTGACTCCGGGTAACTGGGGTTGGGGTGTTACAGTTGGTATCAGAGGCAGTTTAGTACTAACCTTGGAAGCTAGATTTAGATAAACTCTGATTAGATCACATAGCCCGAAGATAGACATTGAGGATTAGTATAGAAGAACATCCGATAATTTTGGTATTATAGAGATTTTGTGAGTTTTCCGAGAAATACATCCCTGTCTGGATATGATCAGGTAGAGGCGGCTCTGGCACAGATGTACCAAGGGGTAAAACCTGAAAACACCACTTTGAGCTATACTCGAACGGGAACTAGTGCACGACAACGGACCTTGCTGCACTCTTGGTTACGACACTCCCGGGGGATATGCTTAGGATAATTCTTGTTTTCTTTACAAACCACTATGAAGGGTTATGAGTATATACTTCCTCAAAGAAAACATTTTTATGATTATGGATTATATCCATAAACCGTTCAATTTACATTAAGTATTTTACAATTTGGAATTATTCATTGCAAGTTATAAACTAACCTAGTTTATTCCATTGTATAGAAATGGTGCCCAGTGGAAGGAATGTGAACTCCAGTAATACGTATGATCCAAAGTGTAAGAAGGATCATATCTTTCACGGTATTAAGACAACATTTAGAAGGGAAATAATCTCCCATGTGTTCTCAACATATGAAGAAATAGTATCATGTGTTAATAAGATAAGTAAAGAATTCTCTGAGTCTTATGGCTTTGAAGGGAATAAATAGAAGAAAAGGATGGAAGAGAGAATGATGGAAAAAGGGATGTGGGAAAAGAAGAATTTTCCAATATGTGATAACTGTTGGAAGAAACACCTTGGAACTTTCCTGAAGGTAATGGGAGTTTGTTATTAGTGTGGAGAAAAAGGACACCAAGTGCGTGACTACAAGGGTAAGAAAAAGGTTTCAAATGTACAATGCTTCATCTGCAAGGAGTGGGGACACAATGCAAACCAATGTCCAAATCATCAGAGTGTGCCCCAAATGATGTTATTGAATAATAATCAAGTTATGATACTACCACAGATGAGGAGGAATGATTATAGTTCTTATGTTGTTATTAAAGAATTTTGTAATTTTAGTGTTGTATTAATGATGTACTGGTTATAATAATTATGGAGTATATAAGGATTGTACTGCAGTTCTATTTCATCAAGGACTTGAGATTGTGTGGAACCAAGAAAAGTGACCCCATAGTAGGTTAAATTATTTGAAAATATATGGTTGAGAGAAAGATAAACCATAACATGGTTCTGATACCGAGATAGTGATTTTGGAATATTACATGATTGATTTGGATAAATTATATTGGATATTCTTAACTTCCTTGAAACTGATTGATGATTTGTATACATTTTTTGATAGAAGGAGTATATCTATTATTCTATAAGGAATAAGGGATCATGGTAATTCAGGAATTTGCAGTGTTTTAAAAGAATACATGATGAAGTTGTTCACATGTTGTTACACGGAAAAAAAATGGGATCTTCATTATGTTTACCTTCCTCATAAAATTTGGACTGTGAGTTGGACAGAAGTATTTTGGATAAATATAAAGGTCGGAATGGATTAAGTTAAACATTGGATAGTAATGTTTAAGGTTAAAACATTTCTGAATATTATTTTTGGAATATTATAATAGTTTTAGAAAAAGGACAACCTTCAGGTTGGGCGATAACCCGTCGCTTCGGACAAAGATGCAGGAATCGAACCCACAACCATATTGCAATAGGCCTTTATGACCTACCACTAGCCTACAGGAAGTCACTAGTTATTAAAAAATAGTTTTCTTAATCTAAATGGTATGTGTTAATATTTTGAACCTTGTACGATTAGGATAAATATAATATTTTTGAGTTCTATTATCTTTTTGAGTGAAAGATAAGTTTGTGGTAGAAATTAGTTAAAGTATGAAATTCTACTTGTCAAGCATAAATATATATATATACCTATATCTTATTCTATGAATAAATTAATTCTTAAACTTTAGTAAAGGGATATTAAAACAAAAAAAATGTGTTATCCTAATACCTTATGTCTTGTTGAACTGATGATATTATAAATCAACATAGATTGAAGGCTTTGAGGCCCTCAATTTGACACTTGTTTGTGATTGATGACCTCAATCACTCCCTACAAATATTTATGTTTTTCCTCCAATTATTTGTCTCTAATTGCCACCAATGTTCTCCTAATCGAGATTATAATTGGGTGGTGACTTTTTCATTTCCCTTTCCCTCTTATTAAGGCTAAATTTTATTAACCTTATTTCTGATGTGGGTTTTCCACAAAGGTATTTTATATTTTCAACCTTTTATTTTCAAATAAAAATTTCAAATTGCGAGGACACAATTTATTGAAGGAGGGGAGAATGTAACACCCCAAGCTTCCATGATACACCTCTCTTTCAATAATGCAATAGCTTGCATTGTACGCAACTTCGAGTTCTAACACACCGCGACTCATCAAAGTAGCCGTTATAAATAGTAATACCCACTTTTTAAAATTATAGAAATTTTATATTTCAAAATGGACTTCATTTTTTTATTCATAATATCGAAGTTATCCTAAGTTTAATTATTTGTAATTTTTTGAGAACTTCCATTTTTTATGAATAGTGAAGAATACTTAAAAACAAATTTTTTAATCAAAATAATTTATAGTGATAAATTATACTATTGAGTGGTTTTAATGTATAAATAGAATATATTTTTACCATTTTATCCAATGTTTTTCATTATAATTAATTTCCCTTTGAAATTAGTCATAAACAATTGTCAATATTTTGATATATATTGTTTCTTAAAAACACGCTATTTGTTGTGACAGCGGGAATTAATTATAAAATTAATTAATGAAACTTATATGTTTGGAATTTTTTAAAATAGACATCAATTTTGAATTTGGAATATCAATTATAGCTTAGGGTGAAATTTTGGCATTGTTCTGAAAAACTTCATTTTTTGATGAATAGTGAAACCACTAAGTGGTAGTTAAATAACTGATTTTTTTCATTTAAATAAAATATTACCACTTCTGTGATTTGATTTTCAAAAATCCGACATACATGGTTGTCATTAGGATGTAAAATGTGGTTCAATGGGATTAAAATAATTTTTGGTGAATAGGAACTTTTAAGTTTAATTAATCGCGATTAAAGGTAATTAGTGAAATTTAAAGTAAAGATAGTGTTATAATAATATGAAATGACCTTGAAACTTGTCCTACCGTTATTTTATGAGTCATGGCCGACCAAAACAATCCATGGGTCAACTTGCGTACCCCATGGAGCCACGTTGGTTGGAAAATGACATTAAAATTTCTATTTAATGTTAAAATAAAAATGTCACAAACATGAGTTGTTTTACTAAAACAATTTTTAAATGGGGTTATAAAAGTCATATTTTCGACTATAAATATTGATTAGAAAGATAAAAAGTTTTCCTACATAAATAAAGTTTTTCTATAATTTTTAGACATTAAATAAATTAAAAGTTTTATGACCCAATTATGATGCAGCGATTACCTCATTAATTAACGTTTTAAATAAAATGAAAAGATAATGTAAAATATAAGGCTTACACTTGTCAAAAATATATTGGATGAGTAGATTTCGAACCCGTATCACCTTATCCTCGACATATGTCATTTTGGGACCTTTATAATCCGAAAATAATTTCATAATAAAGTAACATTTCAATCCTTCCAAGAGTGCCCCTCCTCTCCTCTTATAAAAGGCCCCAACCACTCCCACCTTATTCACACCATCAAGCCATTTGGCTCGGCCAAACTCTGCCCAAATACTCTCCCAAATTCCCTCCCTTACTCATATAAGACTCCATTTGGGCAGAAGTCTTCCAAAGGAAGCCTTTGGCTCAAATCAAAAAGAGTTACCCGATTTTAAGGTAATGTCTTCTCTAATGTTGTTTTGTTTTATTTAGCTTCTCCAACCCCTTAAAATCTTTTTATTCATTTCTTTTGTAACAACACTAGTATCTAAAATATACTAGGATGTTTTTATGATAAGGATTTGGTTTACACATACACACACCTTCATCTAATGGTTAAAGAACATACTGTTTCTGTGGGTGGCGAAATACTGCCTCACGAAACGATGATTGTTCAATATTCTTTTAACACCTCTAATGGTGGCCATTTTGATGAAACTATTTTCATATATGATATATATATTATGTTTATATTTTCATTATGCTTCTTTATTTCTCATTTATGGCATACTTTATGATTTCCATTATGGGAAAATGTGATAATCTCATTTTAGGAAGTGCGGACTACCGCCCCCTCAAAGTGATTTGAATCGTTAATGCCATATGTGGGATGTATAAAGGATGGAGTAAATGGTATTATACATTATATTATACTGTAATAATATTATACCTTTATATAATTATAACATCATTGCATTAAATATGAAATAGAAATTAAAGTAGCGTTCATGCGTACGTACGGCTTACCGTCTCCATGAACGGTGCATTTCATTTCTTACCTCTAAATGTTATATAATATTGTAAATGAATGTATATACTGGATATATATGATGTATATGATATATAAATCATGAATATAATTATGGATATAATGGATATATTACCACATGAACAAATTGTAATTATAAGAAGTTTATTTTTGACTCAAGTACCTAAGATCGACAAAACGACCGTTATAAACTTAAATAATTACATAATGTTCATGACATGGTAATAAGTGATATAAAAGGAGTAATTAACATGAAAAAGGTTCTTAAAAAGGTAGATATTAACTCTAGTTTATTATTCAGGAGGTTAAAGAGTGGTCGAGTCAAGTCGGACACGAGCTAAGGGAATTTCTTAACCCAATTTCCATTCTTTGGGTTAATCTCTTACTTTTAAATTATGTCATGATATTATTATATACTATCTTGTATTTGTACTTTCATTCTGTGTACTTATAGTGAATACACATAATAGATCTATTTTATTTTAAAAATGATCTTTGTAAGGACTTCATCTCAATCTCCTTTCACTGAGGAATATTTGGTTTTATACACAAATTTCCTTTATATGGTTTATAAACCACTTTGACTTTTAATTTTATTCAAAAGGAATCTTTTTATACAGAGCGTTTTTACTAAACGACAAAAGGAATGTTTTTTGTACGTATGCGCCGACAATGACTTCTCCATCGACGGGACCATTATTTGAGTTTTGGCTTCCTCTACAAGCCATACCTTTTTTTAAAAGAAAAATAAATATCATGTTTTAATTTTCTTTTATTTTTGTATTGAAAATAGTTTTGAAAGTTTTTTTTTATATAAATGTGTTGTATTGATATCTTGTGATTGAAATGTGGAAATGTTATGTTTCCTTTATGCATGTTTTATGTGATATGATTATGTTATGGTTTATGATATGTTTAAACATGTTCATATGAGGAATGCATTGGACTTAATAAGTGACGGGTGGAGCCCGCTATAGCTCCTCGTTGCATCGGCAGGTCTCATGAGACAAACTAGTGTCTTGGAACGAGGCCTTGACAAAATCTTATTTGTGGTCTTGGCACGAGGCCTTGGCTACGTGGTTATGATAGTCTGGAATTATGCATTCCATCATTATGAAAGTGGTTATTGATATTGCATGTGATTATTCGACCAGTAGAATATCCATGTGAATAAGTAAATGGAATTATCACATTTTACTTTTTCCATATTATGTTGAAGTTCAAGTTTAAAAGGCTTTTGTTTTAGTCATACATTGCCTTAAATGTTTATGTTTATTTATGAAAGCTTCCGCTATATTGTTATCCTTAATGGGAATCTGATCTCACCACTTTCAATGTTTTAATATTATCCAGGATGTGAATAAGTATTTTATGAATGACCTACAGGGATAGTGATAGGAGGATATGAGTGTGGACTATGGAGACTTTGTTATTGTAGTTTTTTACTCTATGATGTAATGTAAGACTTATGAATGTATCTAGTGTTTTCAAGGCTACTAATCTAATCATTCTTTCGAGACTTGATCTTTTGTGATCATGCCAATGTTACGAAGTAATGCACCGACTCTGGGTAACTGGGTTCGGGGCATTACATTTTTTGTTTCAGTTAATGGATGGAATAATGAAGAATTATGTTAACACTAAATTTGATAGACAATGTGGTGATTTTGAGGAACCAAATGGGATTATTACTAAAGGGAATGATATCTTGATTATTCTTTATAATTTATCTTGGTTTATGATTAAAAACATGTATCTTAATTAACTCTTAGATTGACCAAAGAATAGAATTATGGATTCTTCTATGAGATCAGGTGGTGGAGAACATGGAAGAAATAAGGATCAATTTTATTCATGTTATAAATGTAGAAAGATTGTACTAGAAGAATTTATTAAAGGAATAACATATTTTTTATTTCTCGAAAAGAAACATATAGAGAAATGAATTTCTGAGGAAAATGAGGGTTTCAATGTAGAGAAATAAATCTCATCATAGAGATCAATATATAGTGGTTTGTCTTAAATGATTGGACCCTAGTAATTATCTAATTCAATTCCCTCTACTAAATAAAAACTCCTAGGCTAAGGATGTTTATTTCTTATACTAATCATTAAAGTGAAACTATTGATGTATTTATGTATTTGGATTCAAGGATTATGCTATAAAAGTATTTTTATCAATGGTTCTTTGGTTATATTAATCATGAAACATATAAGGATTATGTTTGTTATCAAATATATATCTTCATGTGAAGTTAACAGAAGATTTGTTGATACCATCATGGTTTTATAAGATTAACATATTAGACACCACTTTTGTGGTTTTAATTGATCAAAGTATAAGATTATTAAGAGTATTCTAGGATGCATTTCTATTAATATAATCCTATATTTTATTATGGCTTAGTTAAGAATTTATACCCTTTTCATAGGTTTAAAGGTATTGTTAAACTTTTGAGTATATATGATATTTGATAATTAAGGTTATTTTTATGTATGTTAATCACATATTTGGGGACATTATAAGAATTATATTAATATATTTTTAGTAAAAAGTAAACTTATCACATCCAAAAAGGCCATAGGTCTTGAACCCACAATCGTAAGGAGATAATGATTCAATGCCTACCACTGGCCTATATGATGTCTTAGATACTATTGAAATTATTTTTTTAAGATGTGACAGATGAAGAATATTTTTATTTTCGGATTATATTTTTTATCCTATAGATAATCATGGGATTGAAAAGTGATTTCTTGATTAGGTGATTAATGTAATTTCAGAATAATTTCAATAGTTTGGGAAACTTATTTGATTAAGGTAAACAAAGCATTATGAGATATTATTTGGTGAATAAAGGATGGTTTATCATCAATATGAATATAGAATATTATTATGGATTTATGGAGATTCGGTTTATTTATATAAATTATTATAATTTCATGAAGATTACATTATTTGGGAATATAAATTTTTGGTACGATATATTAAGAGTGAATGATGTTAATTGGAGATAAATATAAATTTTATCATGGAAAATTATGTGATCAATTCATTTTATTCATTGGGTTTCAATTTTATTCTGAAATATTTTAATGAAATTTATGTTTAATTATTTATTTAATAATCTATGTTGAATATTGAGAGTTATTATTAAGGACTTGGTTAATAATTTTTTATTTCTTCATATGATAGCTTTTTCATTTTGAGAATAATATTGTACTGACCATTTTGGTTTTGGTTAATGTATAATTACAGGTGGAAGATCATGTAATATTTTGTGTATTGTTTGATCCATTGGATTATTATTTTAGTTCTTCATGAATGATAAATTCATCTTGAATACTCATTTTTAGGAGAAAAAGATGAGATTGTGGTGGAAATTGATTAAAAGATGATATCATTCTTATCAAGTAAGTATATTTCCTTGAATTATTTATTTATATTGTAAATTAATTCCTAAAACCTTTTAAAATAATCTCAAATGAAAAAAAATTATTCAATTTTAATAATTTAAAATTCATTGGTGGACTTTTTAACCATTACTAATTTTTGATTTTTTGGTAGTTACATATCTACAAAAAAATGTTTTCTATCACTCCCTATTAGTCCTTGTGAGTTAGTTTTCTCCTCCATGTCTTTATTTTCACTTATTAATAATGTTATATTATTTGGAAACATATTTTTTATTCAAGAAGAATATAAAATTTCATCTTCCCTTATTTTTAGTGTATTTTTATTGACCCTTTTTACAAAGTTGGTTTTCCACAATGTAAGTTTTAAATATCAATCCCTTTATTACCAAAAAAATTCAAAATTTGAAAATTTAATTTATAAAAGAGGTGAAGAGTGTAAAACCCTCAGATTTTAGAATATATTAATTTTTAAATAAATTTTATTTCATTAAAATCTTGGGTTACACACAACACCACGTTTAAATGAACCACATTATACTATAAAAGTATCATTATTTAAAATTGTCTATTGTAACTTGTTAATTAAATTTAGTGGTATGAATAGGAATAACTCTATTATGTATTATAATAATAGCTAATACTAAATAAATTTTTTAATTAATTCTCCTGAAATAAGTACAATATTTTTAGTGAAGTCATTTTATTGTTGAAAATTTCATTTTCTTCAAAAAATGGTTTTAATTTCATTTTTTGCATTGAAAATATAATTAATTTCTAAAACCTTTTAAAAATTATATAAAGAGATTAAATTTATTAGAGAAAATTTGATTTCAATATTAAGACAGGGTAAATTTTTTGTATTTTTATAAAAAAATATTATTTTTCAATGAATACTATAAAATATTGATTTTCATATAACCTTCACTTTTTTCAATAGTAAACAACCCATAATACTTTGAATATGATAATGAATTAATGTATAGCTCATTTATTTATAAATAATATAATTAATTACATATTAATCAACATTATACATGGTCTTGGTATAAAATCACTTTTATATTTAAATATTCTTATTTCTAAACAAATCATTTTTCATCATGTTTTCCATATATATATAAATTTAATTTATTATAATTTTTGATATTTAATTGGGTGTAGTGGAATCCATGTTTATAATCAATAATAACTAGTTTATTTAATAAGTTGAACTTAATTTGTTTGGTAATTAATAGAAAAAATATTAATGATGTTTGCTATGTAAAAGCATAAATCATGTTAAAATAGGTTAAAACTAAATGGTAAGGACACCATGTTTTGTCATAAATCTTATTGGGTGAATTTATTACAAATCTTATCACATTCTGATATAATTTTGTTTACATGTCACTTTTTCATGAAAATGACTTATATAAGATTTATAGCAAAGAAAAATAAAAAAATGCCACACTCTTAACATAAGAAAAAATTTATATGTGTTCATATAGGTAAAAAAGAAATTTGTTATAGAATATTTCCAGTTATTTTTAAAATAATGAAATTATTTTCATTATTGTAATGTTTTTATAATTATTACTATTATATAATTACATTATATATTTGCATAACACTAATAGATTTTTTCCTTAATTAATAGAAAAATAATATAAATGACTTCAATAATATTAATCCAAGTTTACTTTTTTTATCTTCCAAGACTTTGAAGGGGATAGTGAGAACCCTCACAGAAAAACTGATTAAAAATCAAAGGAAACTACTGACTTATTAAACACAAGTATAATGTGATTGGAATCTTCTTCCCTCAATAGTTTCCAGGGTAGGGATCTTACTTGTAATTCTGGATCTTTCTATATGTTGTCTTTATAGTGCCTTGCTAGATAATCTCATGAATTAAAATATTATGATTTACTGATCTTCTCCATATTGAATCCTCTAATAAATATATGATCTTTCTGCACAATCCATTCAGCTTTCTCACTGGACACCTCCACTTGGATCAATCTTTCCATCATTTGATCGACGTCTTCCCTTGTTGCCTTGATCACCAGGACATCCTCATTTATTTCATCACCATGATGAATGAGAAGTTACATATGAGCATCCAGATCCTCATACATCGAACACTGGAAGTCTTCAAGAGATCATTACTCATATTGTAATCCAGGAGGATTTGTATCCTCCATCATCAGTAACATCTCTTCTGATATTATATGCATCTCTTCTTGTTGGCCATCTACCTTTGAGGAACCTTTCACTTGGAATTGAGGCCCTACGACACCCACCTATTGAGCCTCATCTCCTACTTCTGGCTGGATCTCGTACTCCTTGAATTTATCCTCTTTATTGGCCGACCAAGTGTCCATTGGTTTAGGAACATAGAAGTAGTCCTTCCAGACCTTATGTTTCATCTTCTTATAAACAATATAATTACCTCGGTCTGTGTTTTACTTATTCCCTTTCTTCTTTCTTTTGTTTTGAAGACCTTTAATAACCCCTCCCAAGACATTTTTATCTGGGGTTTATTGATATCTATCAGACTCAGCCTCAAACTGACAATTGGAGTTTCCTTCAAGCTCTCCCTGATATCATAAAATCTAAAATTGGTTGTTCAATTTGAGGCTGGACAAAGTCCTCTCCAAGTTGTTTGTCTGACTGGTAACCAGAGGCCTGCCTAAAACATGTGCAGACCTCTCCCACTTCAATCCTACCTTGGTCTTACCCTTGCCTATAGAATGTATCACCCTGTCAGATTTTTTTCTATCTCCAACATGCACAACATCTGCATAGGATGGATGAAGGCTCACCGCATCCTTGGTATTTGGACTAGCACATCTAGTAGAGTACCTCGGGTCCTAAGATTGAGTATTTTACATATCCAAAGATTCCTCAACCACCACACTGGTCTGAGAATCCTTAGTAAATGATTTTATTCTTAGAGGACTCACTAAATAACTTCGAAACATGTTAAATATCTCTGATACACTGGGTTCTGGAGGTAAATTTTTGACTTGTTTTTTCTTTATTTCTCTATCCGAACATTGGGTGACTTCAGCCTTTCCCTTCTACTTACCAGGGCCGATATATTTATCACCATTCCGTGTACTAGTCCTAACATGTATTTTACCATCTTCATCACCCTGTTCAATGCTTCTCGGATCCGCAGCAATGGACTGGTCCTCTACCAGAACAGACCTATAGAAACCCGGATCACCAAGCTCTTCCACCACCCTAACATTCGGATTGATCATGTTCACTACATACTGGACATTGTATGGGATTCCACCACCACTGCTACCCTAATGATCTGACTTGTTGACAAATCCTTTATCGGCGAGGCCACCTAAGTAGTTTCGACAACATATAATGGTATCATAACCCAGGTGACGGTAACCAAAGAATAATGGAACCTAGGAATCGAAACACACCTTTTGATTCCTTATAATATCTCCTTAAATATCAATGGCACTGAATTCAAGCTGTTCCTTTGAGACATAAACTTCTACGCAAATTCTTCGGGAGACTGGATGACATACGGAGTTGGAGCGGGCGTCCGAACAGAGGTTGTGATCTAACATATTTCTGATTAATGGGAGAATATCCAGATTCTAGAAAGGTAATGGAAGACTAGGAAGTGAAATCCATAACATTTCGAAAAGGGGTTTTCACATTAGATGAAAATAGAAGGAACCTCAAAATAAATTAAACTTAACACCCTCTAAGACTCTCAGAGCATTGGCCCTAGCGAGGATCAGATCTTCCTCAGACGAAAAATGAATCTGAATGTGTTTTGAATCTAAAAGACTGACAACCACCCCATCCTGAAGCATCCAAGTAGAGAAAATTAACCTATTGAAGGCATATACTAAAGGTCGTTTATTCCCAAAGTGAGAAACCAAGGTACGATCTAGCAGCACCGAAGCATTCGTGAACTCCAAGGGAGAAATAGGAACTGAAGTAACTCCATTCACATAAGAATGGACTTTATGGATCACTTAGATAGTGAGAAAATGAGAGAGAGAATAATGGTCAATGAAGGGGGAAAATAAAGGTCACGAGATGGAAAAGGAATCGAGGGGAGAATGACGACACCACTCTCTAGCTGAAGCATGCTGGGGAGGGCAGGCGGGGGCAAGACAATGACCAACACCATCGTTACCAAGGGCCCTCATGGAGATCCCTGGGTAACTCTCCTCACTCATATAATTTGAATGAGTTATAGTGTTACCCAAATATTTTATATATATATGTAATATTATGGATTTTTAATAATAATATATGTGAATTACAAATTTTTCTTTGTGTCATTATTGTCAAATTAAATGAGTGATGTCAAAAATGACATTATTGATAATTTGTGATAATTATATATTATTTAATTATTTAAAAACGTAAAAATACTAATATTGTACAAGGATGATAATATATGGTAAACAATTTCATTCAATTTCTATCTATGAGCCAAATTTTACCATATGGGTAAAATTATAGCCCTTTATGAGTGACAATAACATTAATGTGGTTAAGGATAAATTATGTTAACTAAGGAACAAAACCAAATTATAAGGTATAAAACACATAAACGTTTAAAAAATGAAGTCATTTTAACCAAATAAAATTTTTTCTATGATTGTCTATCCATGTGTAATAATTTTTCTTGATAATGATAAATTTATATTTTAATCTTTTATGAAATTCTAAATGTTCGCCTCTTCTCACTTATAAAAAGGCACCATGCATTTCTCTTCTTTACACTAAATTGATACTTACATATCAAACAAACTCTACTAAAATACCTTCACATTATATATGGAAACATTATAAAAATTATTTCTTCCCAAAATACCAACAGTAATATCTATAAAATAATATTTGAATGTGTTCTTTCTAAAAAGTGGTAATCATCTTAAATGGTTACTATATTTTTAATTATTCATTAAACTCTTATAATTAATTTGTATTTATCATAAAATAAAAAATTCATTATCTTAAATTTACTGAAATTTTAGTATGATCATGAAACCACCATTATCCACCCTCATTCCCATTAAGTGGGAAGTGAAAATATCACTCATGTGTATGTACATCTTATCGTCTCCACGTAGCGATATAATTCCCTTTTCTCACCATCCTCTATGGATGGTTATTATGAAACGATTAATATTTATATATAATATTTATTACATAATTATACTTGTTTGATTATAATATAATATCTACATTCTTACCTTCAAATCCATTGGAAAATGATAATGTTTCTTGTGTGTACATGTAGGCTACCACATCCAAATGTGATTTGTTTTTAATTTTTTTTAAATGGATGATAATAAAGATGTAATTTATTAATTTATAAGACTTATATTATAATTAAATTATTATAAAATGTTAATTAAAATTTACCTTTCTTTAATACCATCCATTGAAAAATGAAAACAGTGTTTATGGATATGTACGACCTAGTATCTTTATGAACGATGTAAATCATTTTTTCTATCTACTTTTATAAATTAATATATATATATATATAGTTAATATTTATAATATTTTAATTGTAATTAATATTCTATATATTATGTAACCATGATCAATATACAAGGACCAAAACTATGGAATTGAAACTCTCATGAAAAACAAAACAACTAACACCTAGAAGCACATGAGCCTTAGCCCGGTTGGTAAGGACTCTGTAAGTGCATCCATGCGACCAGGGATCAAATCCAGGTGGAGGCTGAATTTCTGGGTACTGTAGCAGTACTGTAGCGGGTACTGTGCAGTACTGTAGCAGGTACTGTAGCGGGTACTGTGTAGTACTGTAGCAGGTACGGTAGCGTGAACTGTTTGGCACTGTAGCAGTCGGGAAGATGCCCCCGTTTGGGCCATTGGGCCACCGATTTGGTCCCTCAGTCCTGTAAGGCCTTCAGGCCACCCAGGCCTTCGGGTCAGTAAGGCCTTTGGGCCACCTCAAGGGCTTCGGGCCACCTTTAAAAGTGTAGATGCAAATGAGGCAACCTACAAGGAATAAGCTCTACAAGGAGGATGAGCAAGGAGCTTTCACCACCGCAGAAGCTAAACGGATTGCAAGAATGAGAGGGTATGGAACCTACCATCGGGACAAGCCTATGCATGCATGGGAAATCCTAGAAGAACAGCCATTCGAAGGTGGAGTGCTGATTTCACGATGAAGATGCTTGGGAGGAGCATTTTCAAGTAGTTAGTCTGGGTTGTATGTAATGTTTGAAGCCTATGGGCAATGAATTCCTCTATGTCCTATAGGCCATGTAATAATTATGCCTTCGGGCATTATAAGGGTTCCACCTAACCCCTTTAAAGGTGGATTAGAAAAATTAATAAAAAATGAAGGCCTTCGGGCCATTGGAGGAGAAACTACAATTATAATAAGGAATTATTAACAAATAGATGTTGAAGTATTACTATTGGATTATTTATCATATTATATGTATTTAAATTATATTTGTATAGAATTCTAATAAATGTAAATTTATTATACTAGAGATTGGAGTTCTTTCGAAGCCAGTGGAACTCGAGGTAAGGGATTTCCTTCTCAAATTGTCTTCTTTGCAAAAAAAATTAATATTATGAACTTATATTAATTTATGAGGTATATATAAATAAACATTAACATTTTATATCATGAATTTATTTATTTTCATGGTATTTAATTTTATTATGTTTTAGGGTTACGATTCAAAAGATACCAAAGCGATATGGGATTTATTCTTTAATACTATTTTTAATAGGCATTTTATATTCTGGTAATGTCATTGATTTTATGTGTATTGTTTTTTAATACTATATCGACTATCTTTGAGGCTAGGAACTGAGATGGTGTATGATTCTGATACCCAGTGTGTCTATAATAAATTATTGAAATATATTATAATATTAAAAATTATGTGTGGGCTATTTTCCTAAAAAAGTTGAATAAAATTTAAATGGGTTCCAATATTATAAATTAGATGAAACCATTGAGTACAGAATTGTGGTTTTACCTGAGGTGTGACCTGACAATTTTTAGCAACGGTCATCTGTGAAAAAATTTGTCACATGCATAAAATGAATAAAACTATTTAATAAAATTAATTTTATTCACCTTTTTTATGTAAAGACCATAAATTATTAAAATTTTACTTATGATGAGATACAGGGTTATCCTCATAACCCTGTAATCTCTGAAGATCCAATGGAGAGAACTTCTAAATAATTCTCTCGAACAAACGACGATGAGTCCTGGATCGATGATCAACACACGACTGATTGAATGGATCTCACCAATGATGATGACACAATGATCGTTATTCATGAGTGACTGATCAAAATCAAGGTAGTGTGGGTATTTTAATTTTATTTTCCCTTCTCCATATTTCAATGATGAATTCATACCAATAAAATAATAGATTTTCCCATGGATCGATCACTATACATGATGGGTTATTTTTTTAGGTTTATTGAGATTTTGATCTTGAAATTTATTAGATTTTTTTATCTTATTAACTGTGATGAACTAAGGTCACCATTAGTTTGTTCTTTTCACCCCTAATTCATGCATTCATAATTTTTTCCATAGTTTGATATTCCTTTTAACCATCTATCATTGTGAATTTGATTCTTAGTGCAATGATCTGAAATCATATATCCAGTATCAGTACGACTCAATGAAGTTGTGATGGTGGTTTTGATAGTGTATTGAAATACATTGGGTGCTGATTTTGCATTATTCACTGGTAATGAAGAATGGAGACGATCTCGTTTTATAAGCTGGTTTGAGGCATGAATCTGATCAATTATGTGACAGGAAGGCCAAAATACCTCAGATATTGGGTTTCATGGAGAACATAACACCAAAATAGAAGCTAAAATATTGACCATCATGAGGGAGAATAAGAAGACGGGCACTAGAAAAACGTGATACACACAGCGTGTATTCTGTGACTACACAGCGTGTGTCCCCCTTGGGTGACTAGGTGTGTACCTGATGGAGTAAACAAACATGGTGTGGAGTAAATTGGTTGCCTACACATCATGTAATACCCCAAATGACATTTCCAAGACTAGGTACAGGGGTTACTGTGTGTAATGGTACATGTTTTAAGTACACTGGTGGACCAAGGATATAGGTACACGACATGTAACCCATTCACACACTATGTATTATTTTACATGACCTCATTTTGAGAGATGATCAACTCTACATGGAAGCACATGGATTCAAGGTACATGGTGAGTTCCACTGATACACATTGTATACCCCTTCCTACATGGATTGGATCTCTTTCCCCTCATATTTTAGACATGTTTAGTTAGGGTTCATTCCTCATATTTGTTTCCCTGGAGGTTGGTACAAATCATCTCATACTCCTAGAACTGTTAACCCTTTATCAAGCCTTCCTGGATAAGGTTTTTGAACCCCCCACCCCAAGAAACCTGGAGTGGGATCCTCTATTCATATTCATTCCCTAGGTGTAGTTCTTGGTATTAACGTGAACAACACTACATGGGAGCTAATCCTTTACTTATGAGGTTAATCCAAATTTAGTTTTTATTATCACCCCTTGGAACTGGATATGATCCTCTTTTATTTTATCATAATCTCTTAAAATATATCATTATATCTATCTCATGATAATAACTGATGAGATATACCTCTCGGATGAGCATTGTCAGTTCTATCGGACTTAGGATTGTGTTCCCCGTATGAGTTAAATGCAGGATCATCAAGCTGGAATTCTAGGTCTGATACACCATGGTATTGGTTTACCATTAAAATTAGTGTCTTAGATTGATCATATTGAGAAATTATTGTTATTTGTGTTGTAGACATATACCTATGTAGACCTGACTATACTTTCATGTGTTATATTCTTGTCTAGTTTTGGGGTTTCATATATATTATTGTTATACACACCCCTAAATATTATTTTCCTACACATATCATGTATTTTGTAGATGATATTCCTTTTTATAGAGTCCAATGAAGACTAGGACTAGGCAGTTCTTATTTATACTCGACGGGATGAGGTGTGTTCCTATAGTAATCAGACATTAGTCCCAGTACCTCTACATACAGGTTGGACTTTTGTTATAGAATCTTTCTAGTGGGATTGTTTTCTATATTTGATTACTTTACAATACTTATTTTTATTCTCTGGTTGTGGGATATTTTTTGCATGCATTCATTAGTTACATTGTGGTTTTTACATTTCTATATTTTATGGTCTTATAGATGTGTGTATGTGTACAGGTAAATACGAAATTCCTCTGACTTTAGTTATTTTCCTACTCTATGATAGTCACCATCCCCGGGATTATTAGAGGCGGGCATGGGGAGTCATGGCACATGCCCCACTGGTACAATTCATGAAATAATGGTATCAAAGGTGGGGCAGTTCTACATTTGGACAGAGAGTGTGTGAGGTTGGTTTAGGGTAACTGTGTTAATTATTTTGAGTTCGAATTTTAGGTTATAAATTTCATTGTTGGTGCAGCGGGTGACATATCCATTCACTATGAAACTGATAACCTGCTTTGTCATCTAGATACATGAGAACACTAGTTGTAGAGAAACTAATGGTACAAGCATCATATAAGAATGATTTGTGGTTACCATTTCCTGCATGAGACATCTATCCATATATACTCACTGACTGTGGAACATATTCTTCACTTTTAGGATGCCTCCAAGATGTATAAAATCTAGTATTCAGTAGCTTTATCATGAGGATGACCCCCTCAGTGATGAGGCTTTGATACAGGGACCAGTTCCTGATATGTTACCTCCTGATGGCGCACCATCCATATTGCCACCTGTGGAGCATCATGCAGTACCCAAAGATGAGGTACCCAGGATAAGAATACTTAATGTCTTTTTGAGGCATTGTACCCTCAGGTTCTATGTTCATCATGACCCACAGGTGACTGAGGATGGACTTTAGGTGGTGACAGGATTTTTTCATCTAGTTAGGACACTAGTAAAACAGATGGTGATCCTAGCAGTGAGCTTTTTATACAACGCATCAAGATTATGGTGGAGTTTGGTTATCCATATATATGATGAGGAAAAAATTCATGGATATATTTCAATAGCCTATTCAAATAGGATTACTCACCAGTTACATTGAGGCCTATATGTATTCAGTAGTTTCTTCAGCTCCATTAGAGATGCATGTCAGTTTATGATTATTCATCAAGGTTTACCAACCTTTATGGGTAATCGATGGATATGGTTCAAGATCATTATTGTAGGGATAGAACATTTTAAGGAGTTTTATGTAAATATATCTCATTCTTCATTTTTCCTCTATGCATTCCTACTTATACTGGAGTTCTAGAGCGGGCTTTGGTGGTTGAAATCTTCGTGGTTGAACAGATACAGCCCATGGTAGTCAGCAGTGGTAAAAAAAGAGGAGAAACCTAGATAGTAAGGATATTATGTCATACTCATGGACTTTAACAAGGTATTTTACTCTGTTTTAGTTCATAGGATAGAGGATATGTAGTTCAGGGCTCATAAGGTGGGTCCAATCATCCTAGAGAGAGGAAATGCTATTTTTGTGATGGTGGTGGATTTCTAGCTCAAGAATATCCAAACCATTTTACTACAAACACAGGTACCATGTTTGGAACACCAAGGAATAAAAAATGATAGTATTATGTATATTTATAAGTAATTGGATGTGGAAGAGGTGTTGGGAGAGTAAGAGGTGGTGGTCGACATTTTGTCTTGATATCACCACCAACCCCAGGTGGTCCTCAACAGGCTCAGGTAGCAGAAGGAAAAGGGCGGGGATAGCTTCAATTGTTCAAGGATTATGATTAATGTGAACCATGAATTATTCTAGGTATAATCTATGTCTTTTATACCTTATTTTTAGTATTGATAGAAAAAGGTGTTATTCATTCCTTTATCTCCACATATCTTTTTACAAGACCAAGAGATTCTGGTTGAACCATTGATCAAACCTTATGCTTGGAGAAACCTACTAGAGGAGACTCAATGATCACAAACTTAATCCAAGAATATTAACTAAACCTTGGAGGTGAGAGTTTTTATTGGAACCTCTTGGTAGATGCATTGAGGCCTTATGACATCAATCTTGGTTTGGATTGGTTATTTACTTTTTATACCTAGATTAGTTGTTTTAAGAGAAGGGTGTGGTGTTTCCATAATGATTGAATGATTGTTTAATTTTTTAATGAAAAGGAAAATCAAGAAACATAATATGGAATCATGCATATGAGGGTGTAGATGATTACTCATCAGTTGGAAAGCCATAACCTTGGTGTAGGGGATGTTATGAGTTTCCAGTTTTTGGTAGTGGTGGCAGAGTACGAGGAAGTCTTCCATGAAGATATTCTAGGTTTACCTCCCCACTGAGAGATTGAATTATACATTTATCTACACCCTGGTACAGTATTGATTCTATACCATTATATTAGATAGATCCCATATATCATCACAAGTTGAGGGTGTAATTGGAGGACTTGAAGAGGAAGGGCTTTGTGAGATCTAGTGTTTCACCCTAGGCAACCCTAATTTTTTTCAAAAAGGAAGAAGTGATCATGTGGTTGTGTGTGGGATACTAGAGCATGAATCTGGTGACCTTGAAGAATATGTATCCACTACTAAAGATCAATGCCATATTTGATTGGTTTAGAGGGGCATGATGGTTCTTGATGTTTCAACTCAGATTAGGCTATCACAAGTTGCGAGTACGGGGTGGGGATGTACCAAAGATGGTCTTCAGATGTTGTTATGGTCATTAAGAGTACATGGTGATTCCCTTTGGCATGACTAACACCCAATAAGTGTTCATGAGACTCGTGAACTAGATAATTCATCATTACTTAGACTAGTGTGTGGTTGTATTAATTGATGATATCCATGTGCACTCGGTGTCCAAGGAGCAGGTGAGACAATTAAGGATTGTTCTGGACATACTATGAGAGAACAATATCTATGTAAATATCTCAATGTGCCAATTATAGATTCATTTTTCCACTATATGGGACATTTTATTTTAGTAGATGGAGTAGCGGTGGACCTGGACAAGGTCGTGGCAGTGTTAGCATGGGATCCACCTAAGAGTGTGATGGAAGTGTGGAGATTCCTTATGTTGGTAGGATATTTATAAATATTTATACTTTAATTCTCTAGGATATCAGCACCTGTGACAACTTTGACTCGAAAGGGGATTCCATTCGTGTGAATAGAGATGTTCTAGTAGTATTTTCAGCAGTTGAGTCAGATTTTGAAGATCACTCTGATATTGATATTACTATAGGTGGGTTTTGAGTATGTATTATTCTTAAATGTATCAGTAATAGGTCTTGTTTGTGTCCTGATGTAGAGGAAATCAGTGATTTCCTATGGTCCATGCCAACTAAGACCACATGAGAAGAACTGGATGACCAATTATATTGATTTAGCATCGGTATTCATCACACAGATGATATGGTGAAACTACCAGATGGGTGAGTAGTTTATCATCTACTCTGACCACAATAGTATCAATTATATATTCTCTTAGAAGTATCTCAACTGGAGATATAGGCTATAGCTATAGTTCCTCCAAAAATATGACTTTGAGACTTTTTATATTCCTGGGAAGGGGAACTTGGTGAAGGATTCTATCAGTTTGAGATCTATTTCACAATCTCTAAATGAGGCATTATAGTAGTTATGCTAATCGAAATAATCCTTTGTGGATGGATATGGGCCAGCTTACCTCTATTCAATGGTTGTCACCCCTCCACTATTACAGTGGGTTAGGGAGGCACAACATGGATATACTGACTATGATACCCTATGATCCCAGATACCAACAAGGCAAGCCCCTGATGTACTTTCAAAAGATGAGGAGCATTATATTCTTTTCAAAGGATTCACGATGGTACCAGTGACGTTGTGGGAGGTGGTTTTGAGGGATTTTCATATAACACATTTGGTGGTACATATAGGTGTGGAAAATATGTACCAGGACCTCCAACATTATTTTTGGTCTCCATGGATGAATAAAGTAGTTGAAAAGTTTTTCTCTCAATGAATTAGCTTTTCAGCATGTGAAGCCAGAGTACTCGGTTTCAATTGGTTTAGCTCATCCCCCTGAGGTACCGAAATGGAAGTGGGATGGCTTGTATCTGGACATCGTGAAAGGATTTTCATGTATGTCTAGGGGACGTGATGCTATTTGGGGGATTGTTTGTCAACTCACCAAGTTGGATTAATTCTTAGATATCTGATAGTAGAGATCAGTAGAGATATTGGGATACCACTACATTTAGGAGATAGTTTGACATCATGGAGTTCCATTGATGATTGTTTCAGAATGTGATGAATGCTTTGTATCCAAGTTGTGTAAGGATAACAGGAGGCCTTTGGGACCCAATTATGCTTAACAACATCATTTCACCCATAAACTAATGGTCATATAGATAAAACCAAACAGGTTCTGGAGTACATGCAATGATATTTGATGTTAAACTTTGTTCGTAGGTGGCAGCATCACCTTCCATTGGTGGAGTTTGCATAAAACAACATCTATAATTCCCCAATTGGTATGGAACCATTAAAGTATTTTTGTGGGTTACCTTATAAGTCACCCCTTTTCTGGAATGATCAAGGAGAGTCAGTACTCATTGGCCAAGTGTTGGTGTGAGATACAATTGAGATGGTTTAGATCATCTAGGAGTGGATGAGGAATGCACATACCCATCAGAAGTCATGTACTGATAGGTGATGGAGGCCTTTGGATTTCAAGGGAGTAGACCATGTATTTCTATAGGATTCATCTTGACATGGATTATAGATATTTGGTCAGGGTTTCAAGCTATCTCGGATGTTTATTGACAGATTCCCAATACTATGTAGAGTTCGAATGGTTATGTGCCACTTATTTGTACCACCAATGTTAGACCGGGTACACGATGTCTTCTATGTGTCATTATTGAAGACGTATGTGCATGAATCATTGCACGTTATCAACTAGGGAGATATGGACATAAAGTATTGAAAAACGTTTGGTGAGTACCTGGTGGAGAACAAGGATCAATAGGAGAGTATCCTTCATGGTTGATCGGATCTATTTGGGTGTGTCTGATGGTGACATTGTAATCTCTAAGAAATGACTTGGGAGTGGGAGTCTTAGATTTGTGCTTCATACCATCATTTTTTTAGTATCATTTTTTGAATTTTTAGGGTGTAAAGCCACAATGTGGGGATACTTCAATGGCTTGGATTCTCAATTTATTATTTTAAATATTATATTGATTAATATCGAGACCAGGTATATAGAAAAGTTAATTAATGAGACCCAGTGTGGCTGGAATAAATTATTGAAATATATTAAAATATTAAAAAGCATGCCCACATGGTTTTTCTGAAGAAGTGGAATAACATTTAAATAGGTTCCTGGATTAGAAATCTTAGGGAGGTATTGAGTGTAGAATGGTTGTTTATGACTAGGAACAACCTAATATTGTTCGATTAGGGATGTTTTTGAAAAAAGTTATCATGGGAATAATGGATAAAATTATCTTTATCCACCTAATTGAAGCGGTAACCAAAAATAATTAAAATGATATTTATTTTGATATATAGTGTTATAATCATAGCATTGGATTCTATGTAGGGTCTTTGGAGAGAACCTATGGATAATTATTTAGAAAAAAGGTGACAGATCATGGATTGACAATCAATGCACAACCAATTGAATGAATCTCATCAATAAAAATGATTTAATGATCATTATTCATTAAAGACAGATCCAAATAAATGAGGGGTGTGTTATTTTGATTTATTTTCTTCGTTCTTGATTTCCACAATTAAAATGGACCAATCAATAAACATATTGGCCTGTGGATCGATCGTTATATGGGATTGTTTATTTTCCAGTGTTTATCGGTATTTTTATCATGAAATGGATTGGATTTTATATCGTTCTAATGATGAAGAACCATGATCAAAATGAAAATTGATCGATGTTCATCCCTCTCGATTTGTTTGGTAATTTTCTCCCCCAAATCAGATGTTATTCATTCTCCCCCACATTTAGATATTCCTTTGAATGATCGATCATTACACATTTGATAATTGGCTCCATGATCTGAAACCATAGATCATGCATCGATACAACTTGGTGGAGGTGCATTGGTGGTTGTGGATGTGGATCAAATGTTGGTGGGTGGAGATTTCTCAATCTTTTAGTGGTAATGAAGAATGGAGATGATCTCATTATCAAAGACGATTTATGGATCAAATCTTGCCAATTTTATTATAGGATGTCCAAACTCCCTCGGATAATGAGTTAAATGGTGAACCAATTACTAGAATGGAATCCATAAGATCGACCAACATGATTTATAATAATAAGATAGGTTTAGGAAATACTCGATACACACGGAGTGTAGTCCTTGACAACACTGTTTGTGTCCTTATTGGGTGACTATGCATGTACATAATGGAATACACAGACATAAGTGCAATAAATGGGTTTCTTAAATAGCATATAATCCACCACATAGCTTGTCCTAGACTAGGTACACGGTTTACCATGTAAATTGTTAGATGGGTAGGGATACAAGGGCTGACACTATGTACTATCACACAGCTGGAGTACACAGAAAGACCCCTGATATAAGACACGGTGTGTAACCCATTCACACAATGTGTACTCTTCTACAAAATATGGTTTATAGACACAATTCATTCTACATGGGTAGTACCCAGGGTTAAGGGAAATAGTGTGTTATACTATTACACATCGTGTACCCCTTTCTACATGACTTGGATATCATTCCCCATGTATTATAGAAAAGTTTTTTTTGGGTTTGTTCCTCTAATTTTTTCCCTTGATGGTTCGTACAAATTGTTTCCTACTCCTAGGACTATGGTCCTTTCAGTAGGAATTCCAGAATAGAGTTGTTATAATCCCCCTATGTAGACTGGAGTGTGATCCTCTATTCATATTTGTACCCTAGGTGGAGTTCTTGGTATCTATGTGACCAACACTATGTGGGTGTCAATCATCTTCTAATATGGATAATCCATATTGAGTTGTTGGTATCACACCACGTCCCTAGTTGGGATCCTCATCTGTTTTATTGTTATATCTTCATATCTATCACCATATCTCTCTCATGAAAGTGCCCAAAGAGAAGTACATATTTGATGGAAAATATCATTGTTATGGGATTCCAATGTGTGTTCCATTGGATTATTTCTATGTGAGATCTTTGAGCTAGAATTCTGTGGTAGGTATAAAATGGTTTTGGATTTCCTCTAGAATGTGTGTCTCGGATTTAGTATATATGGATATTCTTATTATATATTTTGTAGACATATACCTATGTAGATATGACTTTATTTTCCTTTATTATATTTCATTATAGTTTTGAGGTGTCCTATATAGTATTTTTATACTCACACCTGTGTGGGATTTTCCCACATGTGCCACATCTTGTACAGATGATCAACCTTTTTATGGAGTACTAGGTAGAAAAGGACCAAGCGGTTCTTATTGAGATAGGCCGAGCTGAATTTTATTACTTTGTAAATTAGACATTAGTCCTGGTATATCTATTGAATGGTTGGACTTAGTTTACATACACTTTGTGGTGGTCTTGTTTTCTTGCCCTTTTTACTTTACTTATTGTCATACTCTAGTTGTGGGATATAGTTTTATGAATTCATTTATTACTTAGTGTTTTTTTACATTTCCACATTTTTTGAGGTTTGAGATGTGTGTGTGTACAGGTAAAAAAATCAATGCCTCCCATGTTAATGATATTCCAAATCGATGATAGTCATAATCCCTTGGACTATTGGAGGAGGGATTCGAGGTTCAAGACACGGGCCCCATTGGGACGTGTCGTTACAATTCATGAATTTCCACTGAGAAAAATATATGATCATTATCTGATAAATAACATTCATTATTCTTATCCTTTAGTTACTTTTTGGTAATAAATGTTTTATTTTCTCCTTCCACATTTCAAGTACTCAAAATATCAAAACAATTTTTTTCAAGAAAGAATTATTTATTTCACTTTTAAATCAAAAAAAAATTCTTTAGCATCCATGTTTTCTAAAAAATCAAGAATTTTATTAAGGATATACTATGATAGTTTGAATTCATTTTCACCCTGGATTTAATTTTAATAAGTGGTTTAAAATTAATATTCTTTTCCTTTTCAGAAATAGGTACTTTTTAATTTTATAAAATGTTTGGAAGGAATGTTTTATTTTGACATATATAATATGAACAAAATTTCCCACCATCGTGATCACCTGATGCATTAATGCCTCATTTAAATGTTTTAAGGATTATTTCAAATAAATATTTTTCCTCAATATTTAGGAAATTAGTATATGTTAATTGAGTGATTTAACATTGAAAATGAGTTTTCCTCATGAAATATACCATTGATTATTTTAAATGAATTTTCAACTACGATAAGATCCTTTGATATTATTAGGTTTTTTGGGGGATATGATCCAATGATACAGTCCTTATTCTAACTATGGATGGTTTATGATGAGAAGATATTTATGAATACATTCTATTTTCCCTTTTTTATGTTGTATTGAATTGATGAAATGGTTGTGAATTTTTTTTCTTTGCATGGGATAATATATGATCATATGAAGAATGTTTTATGATATTATGGCACACGTATGTATAGTATTCATTATTTGATTATTGGGATCAGAATTACATATCCATAAAATGTTTTCAGTGATGTATTATATCAAATGATATAGTTATGGGGAATAAGTGGATCTCCTATATATTCTAGAGGAAACAAGTAAATGTGATTTACCTACAATATGAAACACGTAGGTGTGCTTGATACGATATGGGAAACAGGTGTTGATGACTGATCCGTTATGATTTGATGGTCTTGGTAGTTATCCTTAACATAAGAAATGGTTTATATACTTATGATGGTTCCACACTCTTATGACATGAGTATATAGTTAATGAATGATTTATGAAGTCTTATAACTTTCATGATTCATTAATTTTTATATGATAATGATTTATGTCATGACATGATTTTATGTTCTTTGATAGATTGGGTATGAAAATTTTAAATTATATCCATGATCTCATACTATTATTATTATCATATACTTTCATATGATCATAGATGTATATCTCCTATTATTACACTTACTTATCATATGAGCTCACCCTTTCTTATGTTTCCTTTTCCTAGTATATGAATAAAGGTAATAAGTATGATATGTCTAAGAAGGGAAATAGTTATTAATAAAATAGTGCAAGATCATTTAATTCACTTTTATACTATCAATTTTTTATCTATATTTCCAAAGATACTAGAACAATATAATTCTTTCATGGATCGTTATTCTATATAATGAATATTTATTTAATAGGATGTAGTATATATATATGAAAATTATGGGTCACTATAGATCAAACCAAGCCTACCCAATACTACTTATAACCCTAAATGCCTTCTCATGTCCCTTAAAACCTCAATTATTACTATTTCCACTTATAGATGAAGTCCAAATGGGATTTTAAATCACTTGAAATTTGGTATCACTAAATTTAATCCCTAAGAGGCTCTAGACCATCTAAATTTTCACTTAGGGAACTCTTGGAACATTTAAAAATTACCTAATCCAGAACAATACATACCATATTTTTTATTTATAGATAGTATGTACTAATAGAATAATATTCATTACATAATATTATGATCCACAACAAAACCATAATGGTTTAATGCCTTTAGAGACTATATTCATAATCTTCTTTTTTCATGAAATTCATTCAACATATCCCACAATGATCTTACCACTAAATACTCTTTTTATACATACCCATCATAAAATATTTCTTCATAACCTTGGAAAATGAGTCATAAGAAATTGTGATTTAAGATACTCAGTTAGGGTAAATAGGGAAGATATCAATGATAATTTAAGAAAACAATATTTTAAGGGTATGACAATATGATATTAACATTTTAAAAGCATACCTATAATTTCATAGATCATAATCCCAAATCATAAAATAAATAATAGTTGTTTATTGGAAATGAATCTTTATTTAATCAAATAACATGATACATGAGGGTATATCATTAGTTTATAATTAATTTATTTTTTTATTTAAATTATCAAAGAAAATTATTTCCTTAGTCAATCATCACTAAAAATACTACAATAGTGGATTTTGTTCACTCCCCATTCCATGATATCCTTATTCAAGGTTTACTCCCAAAACTAAAATTGTGAAAAGAGTATCTTACTGAACTGAATTCACTACACATTCTAATCCTTATTATCTCATGATATATATATATTTACCAAATGAAATGGATGGATATGTAATTATAGGACTAATCATAAAATAATTATAATCCAATCATATGTGGGCCACAATGTCATAAATCATAAATCGTATATCATAACCCATTAAAATAAATTTTTTTATAAACATTTTATGATTTCATCATTTTATAGTCTATGTAAAAGATTCAGGTTTCACAAGGTATTCATTATAACATAATTTATCATTGGGGAAAACATATTTCCTAAAATTATCCTTAAATAAAAATCATCAGAAGCCGTAAAAATATTTAAATTCGATAATATAATTATATATTATCCTAAGAAAATAATATGTAACATGAAATTATTTTATAATAAATTAAAAATTACTTTAAAATATCACTAGAACATTTCTTGAGAAAAATTTCATTTTCATTTAAACCACTTTTTTAAAATTTAAAAATTTACAAAAATAGTATTTCAAAACTTTTATTTGAAAATAACTATGCCAAAATTTATAATAAACATTAAAAAAAGGTTCAATCATGATGGCAGAAAATTTCATTCATGTCTGGTAAATTAAAATAATGATTCCTTTCACATTATTAGTAAAAAATAAAAATTACCTCATCCCTAAAAAGAAAAAAAAGATTGATTTAAAAATATTATTAAAAAATAAAACATGTCGAAAAATTATTTTAAATATAATAGGATAATATTAAAAAAATTATTGAAAACATATTAAATAAAAAATGGGTAGGGATGAAAAATATTTGAAACCAATGAGGAAATAAAGGGTGTTTTTATTGGAAACATTTTCTCATAAATTTTAAGTAAAAAGTATATGATAATGGGACTATTATATGAAAAATAAATAGATCACCATAGAATAAGAAAATTAATTATAATATTTTTGAGATAGATCACTAAATTTATCTATTGAAAACATAGACATAAAAAGAAAATAAAACAATGAGATTATAATATAAACCCCTTATCTCTTTGATAACATTTGGATTATAAGACACATTATATAATAACCTGAAATTAAAATTTAAATAAAATGAAAAAAATTATTATTAAGAAATAACATGTCAAAGAGGTAATATATACACCTCATAATCCTAAATAGGTGTATAAGAAATGATATATCTTGGCAAAATAATATTGAGATGAAGAACCATTACTTCTTTAGAATTATCTAATTCAAAACCTCATGAAAGAGTTGTTATTATACAGATTTTTACGTATCTATAATTTTTAGTATATTTTTCATTAAATACATAAATGGGTAGTATATACACCACACAAAAGAAAGAAGTGGTGGATATAGAATATGTCTCATGTAAACTGAAACGAGAAACTCTTACCTCAAGATGGAATTGATTAAAATGTGAAATAACAACATGTATAGTAAATTTAAATTTATTATATTTATATAAAAAATTATTTAAATACTTATAATATCATATATGATCCAATTATAACATTTTGACACCCTTTTATTAATAAATATTTATTAAAATCACAAATTCGGCCTGTTAACTATTTCTTTTTTCGTGAGAATTTTGGTTTTGAAATTATATTCCTTATACTTTGATAATAGTTATATAATCTCCATATTTTTAATAATTATATAAATATATTATATATTAATTTTATGAATACATATATTTATATTCATCCATAATATTTTCATAGGGATAGTTTTTTATACATACGCATGAATGTTGTTTTCATTTTATAAAAAAGTGATGAAATATAGATATTATTTTATCACCAAATAAAAATAATTCTATAATAATTAAAATATATCTTAATTAAATATATCCATGTTACAATCTATGTAAAATCTAAGTAAAAAACAAATCACATAACTTTTTTGAAGTGGTAGTCCACACGTATGCATGAGAGATGTTATTATTTTTCAACTGATTGGAAGGTGAGAAGTTATATATGATATTATAACTCTAATAGAATAAATATTACTTGAATAATCTATATAAACTTTTAACTCTTCATAAAAATCATCTTCAAAATATGGTGATGGAAAATGAATTATATTGCTACGTATAGAAGGTAGTTTATATATACACATGTGCGATAATTTCACACACCATTTTATGTAAAAGAGGTTGAATAAAGGATGTTTCATAATAATAATAACATTTTAGTATATTTAAGACACATAAATTATTATTTTATTATGAATAAAATAAAATTATAAGTGGTGGAAGACTAAATAAATTTAAGTAGGTGGGGTAAAATAAAAACCACTTTTTTTAAAGTGAGTATCTCAAGAGAAGGGAGAATTAAGTACCCAAAAATTATATTAAAAATATGTTTAAATAAAATCCCCAAATTAATAAAAAGTAGACCTGTAAACCAAAATAGTGAATTGATATAAGACTTGAACATTCAAAATAATTTTCAAATATTGAGTAGGTCTCGGTTAAAACAATATATAATATTACATTAACCATTAAAATTAATTTATTCCAAAAAAATAATATATAAACACTAATTATGGCTAACTATCAAAGTAGTAGTTTTTCTTGTTGTTTAAAACAAATTATATTTTAATTATTAGAAAAAAACAAAAAAACTCACAGTGAATAGAAAATACAATAGGTTTAGTTTCATTCAGAGACATAGTCCTATCTACATAGAAATAACCTACTACCAAGAAATTTATATAAAACTAAACTTTTATTCCCAACCTAGATTTGGTACACAGTAGTATGAAAACTTTATAGGCCACATAGGGAACTCTTCCACAAAAATAATGGGATTAAAAAAAGATACAAATCCACAAAAGGACCTCTTCTATAGTAATCATGGTAAACATGAGTAAAAATTATTTGGTAAGATATATAAATATAATTCATTTTAAAGTAGGAGACTGTGTGTCTCTTAATTATAGAGTATATATACGTTGATCATAACATAATGAAAAAAAATAAATATAGAATATAAAGTTGTAAAATTAATATTGTTTCTCTGTCTGATAATCCATGAAGGTAGTGAATCATTAAATGTAGTTTTAAATTCAAATCAATTCATCTTTCTACAATATTCTATAGAACAGAGTGTCATAAACTCCTTGTGATCCTGTTGGAAGTTTTCCAGTTATTCAATGTTCTTCACTTCCTCTATAGCTAATTACTATTAATAATTCTTCATGCAATGAACTCTTCACAATAACTCTACTCCCTTCACAAGTATGTGTACATTTTTTTTCTTTCATAGTTCTCAACATGAGGGAGTCTGCTTCAACCATTAATAGAAGTAGCAATAGAATCATCATCGAAATGAAAACCAATATGAATATCTTACATCCTCATAATCAGTTCTGGAAGTTTATTTAATTCATCCATGTATACCATTTAAGGAACAATAATAAAAATATACATTGACATTTTATTACATAAAATATTTATTAGAGATATTTAATTCAACAGAAATGTAATCACTATAGGTGAGTCTTTTTAATGATGATAAATATCTTGTGGTGTCTTTATTTGGAAGCTAATTAGTCTGTAAGTGAGTATGATGAATGGTCAAAACATCTAGTGGTGATTTCGTCTCTAGCGATGAATTCAGCTGATGGTGATTCATGCCAATGGTGAATCATCCTTTGGGGTGAATCATCTTCAAGGGTGAGACATTTTTGGTGGTGTGTCAATCTCAATGATGTGTCATCCTTTGTGGCAGCTCATGCTCAGTAGTGAGTCCTTCTCATAATTGGTTAAATTTCTATCCAACCTGCCTGATATTATAATATATTTTATATCACATAAAACTCATTGATATCACAATAAATATGATTTGATGTTCATTAAAACAATGGTGAAAATATATTTTCACTTTTTGGTGATAACAAATAATGTCATTCTATACAAATGGAATCGAATGTAAATAATGACATTTCATATATCATGGAAGAAAATTTAAGGATCAAAAGTAATGAAGATACATAGGGTATCATACATAAATAAGGTACTCATGGTAAGATGATTTCAAGGAGAGGTAGTTACAAATATATAGCAATGAAAGGAATAGTATAGTATCAAATAAATAATATATATATATATATAAATTCCATATTCTTTTACACCATTTTTTTATCAAAAAGTGACCAGAAAAATAGTAAATTCATAGAAGAATAGAATAAATAAACAGAATAAAAACAATAGGTAATTTCAATTAGAGAAGTGACTGAATTTACACCCAAAATGTTTCAGAAAAAAGTTACAAAAACATAAAATCACAAACATTGTATCAAAGAATAATTCTTTCGTATGCTGAGATGAGGGATCCAGATTTTATTTTCCCTTACCTTTATCATAAGAATAAGGTGAAATATTATAACATTATGGATATCTAGGAATGGATTTAGTAAAATCAATAATAGAAAGATGTTCTTTAATGATAGTTGGTCTTAGGGGATGAACGAAATATTTGAATGAAAGATACAAAGGGTAGAAGCATGCCGGTAATAGTGAAAGAGGATATCTCCTCACACTAGGCCTGAAGAACTCATGATAATTTTCTAGAGGTGTTAGATGATTTGTAATTAGTAATTCCACATGATCTAAAACAGAAATTCCATGAAAATGAATAAATAGTTTCATTAAATTAAAAAGGTCCATAATATTTTTCCCACCTGTCTCAGTAGCACTGAAGATCTATTTCTTCTCTTCCATAAAAAATTTAAAAAAAGGAATCATAACCATTCCTTGATTTACATTCTGTTTAAAATCTTTGGTTACTGGAGGCAATGTAAAATTATATAAAAAATACTTGGAATGAGTAATCAACTCATGATTAGTATAAATTATATATATATAGTACTTGATATATTTTTTTATTGTATCTCTATCATAATTCAATTACATCAAAAATTATTTAACTAACATGAGTACATGATCACTATTTAAATGATTTTGCTTAAAGACTCGTGATGTAGGTTAAGAAATGCCCTATAATCATCTTTAATCACTTCCCTTACAACTTATTTGAGCTTCTCAACATCAACCATAGGTGTAGGAACACTATATATAGGAGTTTTAGATGTAATATTTTAATTACTTTCAAGCAGGGAATCCATATAAGAATTAATGTAATGTTTCATCACTTCCATGATATATCTCACATTATTCATCTCACTAGAAAGTCTATTATTTTCAATCTCTACTTCCTGAATGTGTTTCATCATTTTAAGTTGAATATTATATATCAAAAGTTTAAAAAATTACAATTAATCTTGTTTACTTGACATACTAATAATTATTTACAAATTCTGCAAAAAAATAATAAAATCATAAATTATACTTTCTCCAAATGATTCTAGGTCACCTCAAGTAAAAAATATACAGGAACAAGAGGAAAAATAGGAGCAAAAAAGTTTAAAGGCAATGGTTGGTGAAACCACTCTCTCAAAATCAAAAAAAATCTAACTATCCAGCAGTGTTGATCTAGTTAACCAAAGATCCCTTATGATCTCTTACTTATCAATTATTAGGTCCACCATTCTTTGGTAGAATTCTAGGAACATGTCTCATTCTTCAAACATCAAGTCCATCCAACATTTAGAAGACTTACTGGGAGTCTCAATAACTACAGGCTCTAAAACTATAGACACAGCTACAGTTACTACAAAATAAGGGACCTGGGTAGATCTCTTTGCAACACTTGGTTGCTCATTTGTGTCAGGGTCCACTCACATCTAATCAATGACTAACTACTCAATAACATTAGAAAAAATTATCTTCTCATCTACCGACTACTTAACAATATTTTTCTCAATAACCCTCTGAACACAATCTTTAGGAATAGAAATGTCACCAACAACAGACTGAATAGGATGACTTCCAAGACTTGGGGATTTCTCTACCTCAACTGATGCTTTCATCTCTTCTATAGAATCCTTGTCCACATCACCAAAAAATATGGGTATATCATCGTATATATAAAAAGATAAACTAGTATAATAAAGATGAAATTTGGATAACTCAGTATCAACCATTCTAAAATGGAAAGCAAGATAATTAGGGTCATATCCACCATCATCATCATTAAAATATCTATTAACTTCATTATCATCAGATACATCAATATCTCTATTACCATTTCCATTATCACCATCATGTTCTTATTCATATTAATCTTCACCATTTCCATTTTTTCAAATGATTTGGATTTATTTTTGAACTGATAATCAAAAAATATTTCAGTCTCCTCTTCATCACTACCTTCATTTGGGTCTTTCTCTCTTTTAGAGAGAGATTTATATGGATTAAGTTATTAATATGTAATAGAATGAGATTATTATAACAAATCAGTGTCACTTCCTTCATCCACTGTAAATTCCTCCTATTTATTTCCACCAATAGTTTCCTCTTCCTCCTCATCAAAATACTCAACTAATCCAACTGGTTCTAAACTATGGTTAGTAAAGACTTTTTGTATTTAAGGATAGTCTAAAAGATCAAATTTACCATATAATTTTTCATCATCTACCACTCATTTTTATCAATGGGTTCCAAATTCTTCTCATACTTCAAAAAATTATTCTTCTAATGTAAAAGACACTACATTCTACAACTGACTCTTTATCTTCAAAAACATGACCCTTCTCTTTTAGAATATAATAAATGATTTTTTGGTATATTGAATAATTAGACCATGAAGTTGGATTCCATATCTCCATCATGTGAAGAATATTATATCTATGCATATTTATATTCTTCCAAATTTAAAAAGTCTTAACAAATATGAATTTGGATATATCAATGTAGTAAAATAACCTTTTCATGGTAAAATAATGTGGTAGATAAATTTGAACAGTATCCCACATTCACCATCTAACTTAAAGGAAATTTTCCTTCTCAAAAATTCAACATCACGGAGTTCATCCAAATATTATTCATAAAAAATACCATTATCATCTGGAATGGTTCATTGATATTCATTAAACACAAAATCTTGTGGAAAATTTGAACATTCATCCCACTTCTTTAAAGAAACAAAAATTCTAGGTCCATTAACCCAACTTCTTACTCTATCTTAATTCCCAATAAAATTGTACTCCAAAAATTGATAAAACTAATATATAAACCTAGGATAAAAAGTTATCTCATTAGAATATAACCATTCAATCCATACATGGTCCTATAAAAATTTTATCATTAAATACTTACAAGATATCAACCAATCTTCTTGAAGTTATTTCTTGGATACTCTAGTCCCATTTGCAAGGTCAGGATTTTTGGTCTCAACAACTCTCAAAAGACTCGGCTCCCCTTTATGATTCATAGAATGATTCGACTTTTCTGGATACGGTTTAGAAGAATGCTTCACTCTATCGATAGATATTGTCTTTGTTGGTTCTGACGAAGGAGAAAGGAAGGTTGATATTTAGGAGATAAAGGGTCACAACATATATCGAGAGAAAAGGTGAGAGGAAGGAGTACAATGAATCTACATAAACACATAAATTTATATCATTTTGGTTATGAGGATTTGAAAAAATATATATCAGAATAACATTTTAAAATCAAAACATAGAATAAAATTTGAATTGAATTAAAAATTAAAAAACCATATAGAAAATAAAACTAGCAGTTTAAATAATTAACATCATGAAAACTTGACAAAGGTATGAAACATTCCAACAGTGAAATGTTTCAATGGTGATAAATAAAAATGGTGACAAGATTCACAATGGTGAGAAAATAAAACTATTTATAAGTATCAAAAGTTTGAATAGTCAATCGTGAAAAATTCACAATTGTGATACATACACAATTGTGAGGAATTCATAATTGTGAGACATTCACTAAAGTGAGAAATTCATAAAGGAGAGAAATTTACAACTACAATAAATCTACAATTGTGAGTCCTAGAAAATTAATCTCAAATGAAATTAATCAGAAAAAACTCATGTTTTATGTAAGTAAATATCTTATAATTCAAAGGCTTAGTGAAAATATCAGTAAGATGATGTTTCGTACAAATTTATTCAAGAGTGATATCACACTCTTGAAAATTATCTCTTGAAAAGTGATGTCTTACATCAAAATGTTTTGTTCTAGAAGGTGACACATGATTCTTTGAAATATATATAACACTTTTATTATCACAATTTTTGGTACATGTCATAATTTATATCCATAGTATTGTAAAGTTTGTTTCATCCACAAAATTTGTGTGCAATAGCAACCTATTGCTATATATTCAACAACCACAACAGATAATGAAACATAATTTTTTTCTTATAATCCCGAGAAGCAAGAAACTTTTCTAAATGGTGACATTTTCTCATGGTGTTTTTTCCATCTATACTACATCCATCGAAATCAGCATCTGAATAACTAAGTTAAATATGCATCCTCTTAGATAGAAAATTCCTAAATTATTAATGTATTTTATGTATTTTAAAATTATTTTTATACTAACCAAGTGTTACCCCTTTGGGTTTTCTTGAAAATTATCACCCATAACAACACTAAAAATAATATCTGATTGACTAGAAGATAATTATAGAATACTTCTGATCATACCTCTATAACTATTTTGATCCACTAGCTTCCCAGCTTCATGAAGATTCAATTTACATGTGGTGCTCATATCAGTATCACTACTCTTATTGGTATCCATGTTAATTCATTTTTTAAATATCCTCAGTATATTTTCATTGGATCAAGATAGTTATACATTTATTTTGAAACATCTAAAATCCTATAATGAAATTTAGTTCACCCTTCGAACTCATTTCAAATTCATTTGTCATAATCCTTCATAAATCAGTACACAAATAATTTTATTATGATCAAAAAATAATATCATCTACATAAATTTTAAAAATTGAAACATATTTTAAAAATAATTTTATAAAAATTCTAGGATCAGTTATACCTTTCGAAAAAAACTTTTAAAATAAGATAAGTGTTGAGCCTATCTTACCAAGCTCTAAGGGCTTGATTCAAAATATATAAATCTATTTTCAACTTAAAAACATGATTTTTAAAAATTTTATTTTGAAAACGGGGGGGTTGGTTAAAAAATCATAAACTATAAACCCATTTAACAATTCATATTGGACAACCATTTGATAAATATTAAAATATATATGAGTGGTATAAGAAAGTAGTATTTTAATGGACTCAAGTATGTCTACATGTGAAACATTATCTTCATAGTATATTCCATTTTCAGGATTGTAACCTTGTGAAAAAAGTCTATCCTTATACTTTACTACCATAATAGATTCATCTGTCTTGTTTCAAAACACTCATTTAGTGCCTATAGTAAAGGTATTGTTGGGTCTATCAATAGTTTCCCATAATTTAACTCTTTAAAATTGATTTAGTTCATCTTTCATATACATTTCCTAAAATTCATCATTAATTTCATCATTGTTGTTCTTAGGTTCAATATATGACAATAATACTTGATGTTCAACTTGATTTCTTATAGAATATTTAGTTTGTATAACTCTATCTAGGCCTCCTGCTACAAAATTTAAAGGATGGTGTTTATGTGACAGAAAATCTCTAAAAAAAAGAGGTTTTAGACACCTTAGGATTTTTTATAAGTTCATGTTCAAGTTCTGTAAGTTCCTCATAATTGGGTAATTTTTTTGATTTCTTAGTAGCTCAATAAAACGTTTTTGCCTTTAATTTCAAGGTGATAAATCATCCTCATGGTTCTATAATGAATTATTAGGCTCAAGTGGATTTATTTCGTCAAATTTGATATGAAATTATTCTTCTATGAATTGGTCCTTTCATTAATAACTCTATTAGATTTACTGGAGGTTGAATAACCCAAGATAATCCCTTTATCACTTTTGAAGTAAACTTTTTATAGGTTATCATTAGTGTTAAGAATAATGACTTTGTAACCAAAAATGAAAATGTTATTAAATGTAGTCTTTCTACTATTCCAGATATCATAATGGTTTCTCTTAAATATAGGTATAATTAAAACTATATTGATTATATAGTAGGTTTTATTCATATCCTCTACCCAAAAGTAGGTAAAAAAATTAATATTCATTGATCGTTGTCTAGGATATCTCTTTAAGTGTTCTATTTCTTCAATCTAAAACTTTTTTCAGATGAAGGGTCCTAAGAGAAGATAAGTTAGGACTATATCCATTTTTTGGAAAAAAATATTCAATGCCTTGAATTTAAAACTCACAACCATGTTCACTTCTTAGGTTCTTAATTATAAGTCCACTTATGTTTTCTACAGATCTTTCATACCTGGTAAAATAAAAAAACTTCACTTTTGTGAGATAAAAGTAATATCAACATATACCTATAAAATTTATCTACTAGTATATAAAATTAGTGATTCCAATTTAGTATGTAAACTCTAGATGGTCCAAAAAATATATGTGAACCAACTCAAGAGGTTGAGAATTTGAAACATCTTTATTTGATTTAAAATAAATGGTACGCTCTATCCATTTTGACCGGTGTTGCAAAATTTATCATTTAATAAATCATGTTTTGGTAGATCCTTCACTAAACCATTCTTAGTAAGGTTACTAAGTGATCTAGAGGTCAATTCAATGCCAGTAGAGTTTAATAGGCTGGTTGGGAGGTGTATTCAGGTAAGCCTTTTAAAGGTGTAGTGTGACTGGATTCAAAAACAACTTGGCTCTAACAGACAACACTTTAAAAGTATATTTTGAGTCATTAGAGCTATCCTCAAAGGCACTCCAATTTTCGTTCATGGATTTTTTCTATTTTATGAAATTTTCCACATATTTATATTTGTATCTTGATTTTTTAAATTCCTCTTTGACATGTCCTTTTCACTAGCATTCGTAGTCGGTTGGCTCATTTCTATTATCATCCCTTTTCAAATATTTCTTCTAGATGACTTTATTGTTTTAATTTCCTTTATTATGAGGATTTCGGAAAATTTTCTCCATCCTATAGAAGTTTATGAATCTTCTACCTAGATGTTTCTTTTCTTCATCCCTTTCAAGTAGTGACTCAATATCACTTGAAATTTCATCTTGTAACTTTTTATTTTCCATTTCCTTTTGTTTGGATGTATTATATTTGAAACCTAATGAATTTCCCTTTAGTTCATCAATATATTCTTTATTGAAATTCAGTTCTTATTTTTACATCATTAAATTTTAAATTATTTCTTTAACTAGTATCTTTCTAATATCTTATGATTTTTTGATTTAAAATGATTTCCCTCTACCTCTTTCAAGAAGTAATATAAGAATTCACATAATTTGATCCTTTTTAAATATTCGATTTCCCCTAGTGCTCTTGTTGTTCACTCTTTCATTGACCCAGAGATATATATATCAGAAATTAATTCTTTAAGCTTCATCTTAAAATTATATTACATAAAAGTATACGTATGCAATCTAATTTATTTGGCATTGTTTTTTCCCTCATGAGAAACATCTAATGTGTCCCAAATTTTAAATAGTTTTTCACTAGTAGAAATTCTATTAAATTCCTTATCTCCTAAGGATCAATAATGGGCATTCATAGCTTTTAAATTATTAATTGCCAGTTATGTAGCATCATCCCAAGTACTCCTTGAATCCTTAGGTAAATCATAATTATCTTCAATAGTAGAACAAATAAAAAAACACATGCTCTCTATATGAATTCTCATTTTGATCATCTACTATGAAAAATTATTAACATAGAAAAATAGAGCTCTATTTTTATCATAACCTTCTACTTTATTAACCATTTAAATAATTCAATTTATATCTAAATAAAATTTATTATCTTTAAAACAACTATAATCATAGATGAAAAAGCATTGAAAATCCTTGATTCCAAAGCATAAACCTTTGATACCCAGTGTTGGTCAGAGTAATTATATCAAGAGGGGGTGAATTGATTACCCAATAAAATTTCTATTAAAAACACATTTAAACAAAATCTAAAAATTAATTTAAATGGTATAGTTAACCAAGATAGCTAATCGATATAAGGCTTTTCCTTTTAAAATAATTATGAAATATATATTAGGTCTCAATTAAAAAAATATAGTATTACATTATCCTTTAAAATCAATTTACTCAACCAAAATATTATATGAGCACTTATTATGGTTACCTATAACTGCAATAGTTTTTCTTGTTGTTTAAAGAAAATTTGGTGTTAATGATTAGAAATAAAACAAATAAAATAAAAAAAACAATAGAAAATGAATAAAAAATGTTCAATATCAAGATTAGACTTAGTTCTCTCTACTTGGAAATCACTTTTTTCCAAGAAGTATATAAAAAATAAACATAGATCCATAACATGGATTTGGTATAAAATAGTATGACAAATGTCCAGGACACACATGGACATCTTCCATAGTAATCGTGGGATAAAAAAAATATAATAGGCCACACATGGACCTCTTCCATAGTAATATTGGGATAAAGGAGTAATGATTATTTGATAAGATATATATGTATCTTATCGTATAAATTAGGAGATAGTTTTTGTGGTAAATACAGAGTATAAACACACTTCTCATAATGAAAATAAAATATAAAAATAGAGCATGTAAAGTTGTAATAAATAATAGTGCTTCTCTGTCTCATAATCTATGCATCTCATGACTCTTTGAGTTTAGTTTGAAATTCTTGTTGAGTCATATTTTTTAAATATGATGTGTAATAGATTTTCATAAAATTCTTCATGTAAACCTGTAGGATGTTTTCCGAATGTCCAATTTTCTTCAATTATTCTACATTTGATCACAGGTAATAGTCCTTCATGAAAGTAAAACTTCACAACAACTCATCTCTCATTAAATGTATCTATATATTCTTTTTTACATCACAACTCTATGTATGAGGGAGTCTACTTAAAAAATTAATAACATAAGTAGTATAATCCATTTTATTGAAAATTAGTATATCATTTATCGTCATAATTATGGCTAACACATTCTTTAATGCGTCCTTGTATAACATTTAAGGAACAATAATTAGGAGAAACATCAGTATTTAATTTGAAAAAATGTAATTTAGAGATATTTAATTAAAAAATATAAAAACTGGTGGTGAATATTTTGTGAATTGAAATGTATATGGTGTTCTCCTAATATTGAGATGAATTAGTCAGGCAGTATGTCTTTTTAATGTTGAGACCATTTGGATGTGAGTCAGGCCCTAGTGGTCACTCAGGCTAATGATGAGTAATTCCAATAGTGACCCATCATGGTAATACCTCTTTCCACAATATAGAAAAATTTTCTCTCTAGTGGTGACACATATATGATGGTAGGTAATTATAGTACTTATGTGATTTTGGATCCCAGTAGTGACTCATCCTTGGTGGTGGATCCTCCATAATGGTGATACATTACTAGTATGGGGACACTTTTATGACTTCACGGCTATCTATGTATCTTCAATGGTAGATCAAACATTATTGGACCACTGGTATCAGGGCTCAGGGAACGGTGGCGCAGAGAGGTGGGATTGTTCAGGGATATTACATGATGGCTATTAGAGTATGTGGTAGGTGAGGAACAAGCATATTTTTGAAGGTTAGGCATCCTCTAGAAGGGAGATCATTGCTAGGACCACTACCCTGATTATTGGATTTATTAGGGCACTAGGAAGCTAGAGAGATGCTATATACCTCCTACATTTTTGCACACGGACCTTCCTACCTCAGGTGGGAGGTGGACCGCCATCAGGAATATGGATACGCTATAACCCTCAATTGAGGGGACTAAAACTCAACACCGATGGATCATGAAATTTCGAAGTTATGCAAGGAGTTTGGGTCATCCCAGACAGCACAGGGTCGGCCTACCTAGCTTTTTCCATTCTTTTGGGGTGGGGAACAAGCCTTCAAGCGGAAACCATGGCCATGCATGCATGCCTCAACCTTTTTAGCTAGAGGGGTATGCATATTACTGAGGTAGAAAAGGACTCAATATTATTGCATAATTCTCTTCACGGCATGGGGGTGATCCCTTGGTCAATTGCTTATAATGTTAGGGATTTCCATGGTATCATAAGAGCCAATTTTGGAGTGCTTCATACTTGGCGATAAGGCAACAAAGTCATGGATTACTTGGATTTAGTTAGCTTCCCTAGTCTGGACTGTATTTTTTTCACAACCTAGATTTCCTGAAATAGGTGGGGGTTAACATTATTCAAGGGGATTCCCTCAGACATCATTTATTTCATCCCCATTATATGTTGTGTCATTTTTCTCTAGTATTCTTGGTGGGACTTGTGCTTTTTACTGCTCCATTTTTGAATAAAATGTTTTACTTTTCAAGTTCAAGGTGATACATTACTAGTGGTGAAACAATCCCAATGGTGAGTCAACTTCAAATGTGGATCATGATTAATAGAAATTCCTTCTCATACTTATCCATATTTCTTTCCATCCTTCCTTATATTAAAAATGATATAAGAAAACATAAAACTCATTAATAGCATAATAAATATGATTTGAGGATCATTAAAACAAGGGTCCCAAAACTTTTCTTCATTGGGAAACCTTTATATCCTTTCTTAATGACCCCTGTAATAGTATTTTAAAAATAAAAAAGTCAAAAATTAATAAATATGGAATTTTGGAATGTAATTATTATTTTTGTTCGATCTAAATAGCTCAAAGTGTTGTGAAGTAGGGACAGGATGTCCATTTTTTCTAAGGTGGGGAGAGTAGACACTTGTAATTTTATAAGAGATAAAAATATAATAATTCCATACTCATGAAAAATGCATCCAAATGTTTAGATATTAAAATTTGGTATTTTATGAGGAAAAAATATGTTGTTAAAATATTATTTATACAATTTTAATTGTAAATGTTAACCTTATATCATTTTTCAACCTCCCTAGTAAACGAATTCCAAGATCAACTATGGTTACAAATTTTAATTTGTTTTAATATTCATTATGAATAAAAAGGAAAATGGGACCGTTTCCAAATTGTTACATGATAATTACAAATAAAAAACACAATTTATCAAATTCAATTCAATTAATTAGAAGAGTTTATTTTAAAATTTAACCCATAAAATGTGATGAAAATTAGTTTTCTCAAAGTAGTTTTCTTAAGTATAATTTTTTTAAAAAAATCCAACTGAAAATTAACTGCAAGAACATTAATTGTATTATTCATAAAAAATGAATTTATTTTACTTTTAAACCATTTTATAACAAAATTTTACTTTTTTAATTATTGAATAGAAAAGATAGTATTTATTAAAAATAGTATTTTCAATATTCATCAAAATATATATCTTTTTAGAAAATTATCAAAAAAATAAATATAAGATAATTTTTACATGATAATTTCAAAAATTAAGTTCATTTTTTCATATAATTTTAAATAAATTTGGAATAATTAATTATATCATTTTCTCACAAAAATAAAAATGCCCATTTTTTCGAAAAAATTATACTTTTAAAGCATATAAAGACTTTAATAAAAATTGAGAACATATTTATAAATATATTTGATTTATATAAATCCTTTATACATAATAGTAGAAATATGGTTATTATTATTCAATCTATTAATTTAACAAGTATGATATAAAAGTATATTATATTATGGTTCATTTAGGCTCAGGGTTATGTGTATCGAAAGTTATAAAAGAAAATTAAATTTATATAAAATTAAATGTCTTATAAAATCTAAACGTATTACAATAACCAAGAGGTGGGAATGAAAAATAATATATTAAAATTTATATATATGTATCATATGAACCAATTACCTCAATTAAAAATGTATCATCTATTTGTCTCACTCTCGTAATCATGAAAAAGTGTTTCACTAAGCATTGCCAAGATCCTAATCCAATATTTAATGGAATAAGTATAAAATAATTAAATATAAAGTTTATAATTAATTAGAAAAATAAATCCAAAATGAAATAACATATGAAATCTCATAAGTAGTTTCTGTGAAACCTAAACCATGTCGAATGATATGTAGAAGTCTTATTCATTCCTTAGGACATCATACAACCCAAATCCCCCTTAATATATACATAATTAATCACCAATTCCAATAAAATTGTGAAGATTCCCAAGTAAAATTCATTAGGTTCATTAACTCTACTAAATAAATGAGAAATGGGTGGAATTCATCCTCTTTGTGAATATTCTATCTACCACTCCCTTATTTCCCACCATTTGGAATAGATTTCACCATTATCCCATGAAATAAATTATAAATCTCAAGAAAAAACATTCAAAAAAGTGGAATAATGAAGGGAAAACAAGAGTAATGAAATAATTTTTTACCATGATTAATTATAAAGAAAAATCCTCTAATCATCTAAAAAATGAAGTTCTATGAAAATAGATAAATTAGTGGGATAGGGCATACAAAGTTCCCCCTCCAAGATCCAACCTGACTAATGAAGGATGGGGTAATACCATGAAATAACAAGTATGCACCTTTAAAAAATACTAGTAATGTGGTACATTATAGAATGACTTATGGGGTTCATGTCATATTTCCTTACATCTTAGATTACATTTTAGTATGAACCAAAGGGTCAAATTACAATACTTATGTATAGAATAGTACCAAGAATTCATGGAATCCCAACCACAGTGTAGGCTAAAGTTTCATGGAAAAATTACTTTTAAAAAGGAATATATAATAAAACAGATGAGGTTTTTCATATCACACCCCCACTCCTTATAGGTTGTAGTGTAACATAGAACCCCTCAAGAAACCACCATGATGTAACTCCATTTATATGGTGTTATATCCCTTGACTCAAAAACATAATTCTACACAACCATTTTACACATCATGGATCCCCACTGCAACTCGATCCACCACCTGTATAAAACACCATCACCATGATAACCCTAAAAATATCATATTTTACCCCTTCTATGGTGCAATTAATTCTCCTCACCCCCCCCCCCCCACATACACACATCAAATTTTCATAATCCCTATTGTAGAATGTTTTTCCACTTACAACTATGTTTTATGCAAACTTCAATAATCTTATCCCCTAGGCCACTACCACCGAAAAATCTTAAGACCAAAAATAATAAATCATAAATATAACACTAAATGCTAATAAAACCATATCTAAAACACCAAATTCAAACTCCCCTAATTATATATCCATAAAAATTAAATTTCATTTGAATTAACATACTCATATCAATGTTATTATTTACATTAAATTCATATATGATTGTTTCATCTACTGAGTGTTATCCCATTTTATCACATATTCTCCGTATGTTCCTCTAAAAACTAATCAGTGAAATCTCATATAATATTTTCAATATACCCTAATGTGATTTTATTGTGAAAATTACTCATATTTGGTTTTGAACTTCCATTCTACATAAAACTTTTAAACTATAATGAAAATATATATACCATGTTATCAATATTTTCTTAGAAAATATTGGGGTAATGTCCAGGATTCAAGAAACACTCTAGATTCCCTATCAAATAAAAAATATATATTTTAATAATACTCTCATTGGTTTGAATAGATTTATAAGTGAATATAATTAAGGAATTATGATTTTAATATTTTAATTTAAAACCATGATAATTTTATATTGAAAATTCAAAAAAGAGAAATAGGGGAATCTGGTGGAAAATATAAATAACTAAAATATTTATCCTTATATTGGGATTATTTCATCATATTATTTCATGGAATAACATGTTTCACATATTGGTGAAGTTTGATAGTTTTTAATTTAAGACCCCGGTTGACCTATTTTGGTTATAAATAATCCATTTGTACTCAAATAACCATCATGTGTGCACTTAATTTAATAAAAAACATATTAAAAAATTAAAGGGAACTCTAGTAGTCCCCTTCATGTATTATCACATATAGAAGGGTAGTGTGGATAAAGTATTGTTTTATATTAGGTTGAAGTTGTAATGACCGAAAATTTCATTATTGGAAATCCCTCTTAATCTAATTAAATGTCTCTTTAAGTAAAATTTTTATCTAAAATGTCAACATATTTGGTTTTATTTTAAGAATTGTGATAGTTGCTAATATAGACATTAAACAGTGATCTGATGATTTGTATAGATATAGGGTTTTAACAAATCCATATTTACATAGAAAAAGGAATCAATGGCCTCATCCAGTAGAATTGCTCTATACAAAGCCCATTTTTTGGAGCTCATAAAAGAGGTGGTGTCATTCTTATTTGCTTTGACCATGCCCATACCGAGCTTCATCTTGTCAAGCTCAAAAAAACCATCTATGGGAGAAGTGGAAGTTGATAGAGATCACCACACGTGCAATGTTATCCAAGCCACTACAAGAGTTTGTCACCATCACACACCTTACTCTTCGGTCTTATGCGGGTGTTATAAGGGGTTATGTAACAAGACCATAGAACTATAGTTATGTACATTAATTTTGTATATAATAATGAATATAATTTCATTTTATTATTTTTACCTTGTAAATAGTTTTTAAAGCACAAATAGTGTTTTTAGTTAATATTAAACTAAGAAATATATTTTTATGAATTAATGGCTTTTAGAAGTAAATAATATTTTAATAAATTATTATTATGATTATAAAATTAATTTTTATTAAATATAAATTATCGTATAATTTTATGAATGCAATTGTAATTTTTATTAAGGTTCGAAAGCCATTTTTATCAGAACCCATGAATTCTCGATAAATGTCTGTTTTTATTTTAAAAGTGAAAATTAACATATTTAGAAAATTATTTTGATAAAATAAATATTATTTCTAGAATCAGGAATTCAAATTTATCCAACGGTGAATTTTTCATAATTTTCTAAGAAAGTCAAATTTTTGTGTAAAAATTAAATATTGTTTAAATATATAATGTGTTTTATGACATCATAATGACCCAATAGTGAAATAATAAAATACTATAAACTTTATGTTTGGAAAATATATTTTTTACCATTAAAATAATGTGATTTTGGTTTGTTTTATTTATTTTACAATGCTTTAGTGCACCCATCAAGACTTATTAAACATTTTGTCTTTTTAAATTGTTTTCCTTGGAAGTGTGACTCACCTCCACATAAGAAAGCCCATTATATTAAGAATTTCAGAATTTGGCCTTATAAAATATTGTTTTCAACATCCCTTTTCCAAAAACCATTGGAAGACCATTGGTTGGTTTGTGGTTTGAATTAGTTTAATGTGAGGGTCCCAAACCAAAATAATAAAGAATTCTTTCAACTTTCCTATATAAACACACCCAAGCTCCCACATCCTCCACACTCAAAGCATTTGAAATTCGTCCAACCTTGGCCTTCATCTCTCTATAATCCTCCCAAGGTGCCCCAATCTCCCAAGAATCCTCTCTCAATATTCTATCAAGCCTTTGGAAGCACACTTCCATGTAAGGGATTTCTTCATTTCTCTTTTTGTCCAATTTTCTGTAAGTTCGTATCCACTTTTTTCAATTAAAATGGTGGGGTATGATTTAGAACCTCCACCATACTTCCCTATTTATGTTTGGATGATGATATACCCCTTTCTACTACATTAATGTGTCTCATGTACACCTGTTACCATGCTGAAATTTCGTGAGAAATTTCTCTCTCATCTTTTACATCCATGTAATTGTTTTGAATTATGCATCTCAATTACATTGTGTTTGTTGGTACATGTATCTATATGAACCACTTACTTTAAACATCATTTAAATGTTATGAGACGCCCCTTTCTCTTCCATCCACTATTTTTATGAGTTCTCATGTCACGTCGTTATGCTACCAAAATTGCATCGCACTTTTCCAAGCCAATTTCATTGTGTAGTGAATATCATTTCCATCTCTCTATCAAGGGTATTCACCTTTATGCACATTTACATATTATTTAAAGAGTTTAATGTATTTATTTCACTTTTGGTCATCATGGAATAAAATATTATGTTGAATGATCCAATGTTTTATGATCCATGTGGCAAACTTATGCATTAAATGAAATGTTTAAGAAGGGTGTTCCCTTATAGCTCTCCAATGTATTGGGTAAAGTATAGTGTCATAATATGTCATGTGAAATGGGTTTTTAATCATTCTAATTCAACTGAAATGAGGTTTTACTCATGCTTCATTTTCAATGAGGGTTTACTCATGCTCTCTGTGCAATGAGCCTTGGCTCATGCTAATTCAATGTTAAGTGTTGTTTCCACATTTCTATGTTATGATTATCATGATTTATCATGAAATTATGTTTATGATTCAATTTTTCTCTATTGATATGCCTATTTCCTAAAATTTATTGTATTCCTCATGTTAGTCCATGATTATTTCCTTATTGGGGTTTATAGGTCGCCATATTCTTATGCATGTCCTAAGGTAATCCCTTACAATGCTATGTACGAGGAAGGTAGTGGTCATATAAAGGAAGTTTTCAATAAAGATGTTATTTATCATGTTTTAAGTTGTCATGTAATGATCTTACACCCCAAAGACATTGTAACACTCTATATTCTATGTTGTATCAAATGAAGTTTATGTAATAAATTATGATCAATTTTGTAATAAAAAGATCATGGTTTTCATAGAAGTTATCCAATGATTTTCTTACAACATATATTTCAAAATTGATATTATGATTGATGATGTATTGTAAACTCGCCTTTTTAACTTTATTTTTTTATATGGAATGGGCTATAATGTTTTTTCTTCATGGGATGTTGAATTTAAATATTTTTCAACCAATTGGTCAACTTGATTAACTTGATTAGTCATTCTTGTTGAATTTTTTCCATTAGATAATTTTTTTAACTGATGTGATTATGGATTATTTTGTTACAATCATTATACACTAAAGAGATGTAGATTATGGATTAAATTTCTAGGGTTATATTGTAAATAATAATATTTTTTTCTATTTCCCATATATAATATTTTAATAATGATGATGAAAATTATTTTTACACTCGGGGATGACTATGTGAATGGGTTGGTGTATGATCACCGTAGATGATTTTTAGTATTTCCAAGATAACACTAAGTATACAATTTCTATGAGTTCTTATTAAATATTCCCTAACATTGGGATGTAATATATGATGGTCATCCTTGGAGTCTAAATATCCATAGGGTTTGGGTAGGCCCTTGTAGCTTATAGATCAATACATGTGATCCTCCATCGATTAATAAGTTGATTTAGAAATTAATTTTCTATTTTTATACTCATTAATATGTGATCCCCCGTGTACTAAAAACTAGGTAAATGGAATCATTTTACATGACATGAGAATTCTAATTTCATGATCATTTATTACAGCATCACAACAACCCTTTTCTTGGAATTAGTATCTACACTACAAGATTCTATTATTATTTATTAATGCTCTCCAATATCTAATGGTGTAGTTGGTTTAAGATAAATTTTTCTCTGCCTATCATCATGAAATATTTTATACAGAGAGTGATTGTTTTTACTGGTCATGGTAATAGTATATGTATGTGAGTTAGACTCTTCAAGAAAAACTTTTGAGATTACTATAATGAGGTCATCTCTTATAAGATTTATGACCTAGATTACCCTTGAATGGTATTTATATGTGAATTATAGTATATTTATTATGATTTAATGGGATATTATTTTTGTACATGTATAATATCATCTTTTTCATTAATCCTCAAACGTTATTTCCTTCTAAGTTGTTATACTAACCCCTTCAGGGGAACCTATGTGGTGATGTACTCATGGTTTTATAGATATTTAAATTTTTTGTAAGATTATAGAGTTTATTGGTTAAGTGGGGTTTCTCATTATAAGAGGTCTAGTGGTGATTATCAGTGATTCTCTATTGGTTGAATTTTCAATCATTGTTCAATAATTTTCTAAGTTTTTCTATTATTATAATTTTTATGTTATTTTCAAGGGTATTACAATCTATTTTTCCTTTTTATAATATTCTTTATATACAATGTATTATTATTAATTAATTTTATAGCATATATATTTGAAATTATGTTAAAAATTTGGATATATTGGTTGAATATATTTATTTTTTATCATTTAAGATATATATTATTATATATGAATATGAATATTCAACCTAATATATGTGTATATCCACTTAGTCATTATTATTAGCCCCAATAAAAGTAGAGGTAAGATCAGAGAAGCACAACCAACCTTATTCCTAATATTGAAATGGATAGGTAACGCTAATACATAAAATGAATATTGTAACAGAAAAATGTGTTTCATGCACTTTATTAAGGAATACAGTATATGATCATCATTCAAACAACACAATTCAAGTGCGGGCTGAAAAGTGTCTCTATGCCTGATAAATTTGAAAATGGGAACTCAATTTTTCATATGGATTCTAACACACTTATGGTTAGACACTCTTAAAAAACATTTACCTTTCATTTTATATAGTGAAAAAAACCACCCATGATGAGTATTCCATGAATTTAATCCACTGTTGATAAAAAGGGTTTTTAGGATCATAAAACCCATTTTTTATGGCCTTCTAGACACTTTTTGGAAACAAAAATCACCTAATAAATGGGGTAACCCTATTTAAGGTCGTATTTGGTTTTGTAAACATTGATTTGACTATTCATAAAGCCACAATAGACACCCAGATCAAACATTATATTTCTTTGATGTTTTAATTTTATAATGAATGTTTGTTGATTTCCATGCTCATGATATGGTATATTCATGAAATTACATTCATTTCCATCTCTATAAACACATTCAAAAACATCTTATTCCAAGACTTTTCTTCCTAAACAACATTCACAGAGCCGCGTCCTCCCTATTGTTCCTAAATAGACACATGTACCCTTCCATGAGCACCTTGTTATACACAAAAATTTTCACACCCAAATAAACACCTAGGATCTTTGTGGTTTTTCCTAATTTAAGTACCCATATTGGGTTCTTTTATAAATCGACACCAAACCTTTAATTTTATGGAGGATTAGATGAGGTGAACTCTTGGGGGACCTGGGTGAACAAAGATCCATCATACATGCCTAAGTCTTTGGGAAACCATCCTTTAGGTAATTTTCTTGTAGAAAGCCTTAGGGATAGATATGAAATATGTGCTTATTTCCTTATATTTGGACTTTTTCCATGGAACTAGACAAAGTAACCACCTAAGATCCCACATAAAAAAGAATCGAGAAACCTGAGATCCTCTATACTGGGAAATAATTTTCTCATGTCTATTACCTGTGAGGTACATCGCACATTCCTATATCTTAGGGTTCTATTTCACCAACTCCTCCATATTATGGTGACCATTCTCCCAAAAATCTATATTTAGGTCGCACATTTCCAAGCCTCATATAGTTTCATAATATCTAAAATATTATACCATGTTGACTATTCACCTAGGTCTCATACCTAGTTTCCCAATTAACTCATTCTAACAACCTAGGTTCCCAGCCCTACTATATTTTCCATGAATTTATATACTCCTATTTTTCCAAAAAAATATTTTATTTAAGATACTCCACTAAGTTTTTTCACAACGATACTCATGTTATGTGTAAGCCTGATTTATATCGCCCCCTATATTTTTATGATGTTTTTTATACAAATAGTTTTCAATTGAATCTAATGAGTTTCAAATATATAGACAAGGCTGCTAATTTCCTAAAAAATAAATCAACTTTAGGTGTAACTTTCATTTTAGGTGTATGCATTGTGATTTTTCAAAGAAATAAGAATAATTCAGTTTCATTGAGATAAAAAGATGAAGATTATATTACAGTAACCCATACTTGCACATAGATATTGTGGGTTAGAGTTTATCTAAAAGATAAAAAAGTTTAATTTAGTAATCCTATAATAATTTCATGTGATAATAAAAGTATTATTGGTCTATAAAATAATCATTTACAAAAAATTAACATCAAATCATATTGAAAAAAAATCAATTCCTCAAGGAAAAGGTGGAAATGGTGAAATTAAGATACAATATTTATCAACCACGGACTAACTTGATGTTGTGTTCACAAAAGAAATTCCTAATGAAATATTTTAATAAATAAGGCGAAAATTACATATTCATCATTTCTTTACCACTTGAGGGTGTGTTAGAGACACCCCCACTATTCTTTATATTATGTTTTCAAATGGGGAGAGAAAGTTCACTATTTTTTAAATGGGGACTAGATAATTTGTATATAATATAAATCTAAAACTATTGCTATTTATTATTGGGAGAAAATGTCAATGATTGAAATAATAAAGTGGATGAGAAACCGTATTGTTCTAATATTCCCTTTTCTTTATGATTTCCCAAACCTCAGACTAAACTTCTTCAAATAAAAACATGGTTATAGTATTCTTTTATTTTCCATCATCTTCTATATTATTATTATCAGTAACATATATTTGGATACTAATTTTAATAGGTTTAAATCTCATTGTTGTTGTATCAACCACCTCCAAAACAAGAGATAGAAAATCATAAAACATCCTATTCTTCTAGACGTGATAGTTTTTTCCATCTAATGTAGGAAAAAAATTTCTATAAACTTAATATATATTATTCATCTCCAATAAAATAAGTATATGATATAAGGAACATGGGTAGACATTAATAAAAATTTAAGTTCCACATGAATGGGTTTCACCACAAAAAAGGAGGGGTAGAATTATCTATTATTCTTTTTAAAATTTATTTATCTTGAAATTATCTTTTATGATCTGTTAAGATAAAATCTAATCAAAATTTAAGTCTCATCCTTACCCAATAATGAATTAAACTATAGAATGCATGTACAAATCATTTTTTATAATTTTAAGCCACAATATGGGACACCTACTACTTGATGTGAATGGGATGAGTGTGAGTCAAGGATTTTCTACTAGTGTATATAAGTGGTTACAATTTTCATTGAGAAGGTTTTATTCTCCACATAACACCAAAAATGGTATATTTTAAACTATAACAAAATTTATGGTGGTATTGACATCCACATACCTATGATATTCCATCACCAATTGATAGGTATAGATCATGTTGATATTGGATAACTCCAGTTCTTCAAATAAACACCCAAAAATAGAATGAGTTAGACATATTTAACAATATAATTATTTAATTATAATTTTTATCATCCCCTAAATTAATAAAATGATAAGAAAATTGATAGATAATTTCTTTCATAACATAATTTATCTTATTTTCAATCTCAAATCATAGATAACTTCATATCTTTAATTTTACTAATATTTTAAGAACTCACATATTCAATTTTTATTTTTTAGATCTTTTAAGTCACACTCAGTTTTAGTGTATTTTCACTATATATTTATCTTACCAATATTCTCCCCTTAATAGATCACATATCCAAATTACTAAATTAATTCAATTCTATAAATCAATTCCATCTAATCTTATATTTAATTCTCACTACATTGTAAAATTATATCCTTGGGATATTTCCATAATTAACCATTCACATGGGAAATATCTAATGATCTATATATCTTCATCTTCTCATTTAACCATTTTCTCTTATGATTATATATAAATAAACGTAATCACATTATTGTAGATAGATTAAATACTTAGGTATTTCTTCAATAGTGACCACTACTTAAAATAATTAAAAAATTATTGAATTTTTGAATTCCATATTATTTATGTAGTGATCTTACCTTTTCATTTGGATGAATACTTTTTGGTAGGAAGTTCTATCATATTTATTCTTGGAATGAAACTTCTCATCATGGTGCAATATTAAAATAACTCATCTTAAATCATAGAATATTCTATTTCATTTGATTTATTAAATTCATATTAGTGTAGAAACATCCCATTTGAATTACCTATTATTATTCACCTTGAATCGGAAATATCATTTTTAATGTTTGAACAAAATAATATTTGCTTGTTAATCATCATATTTTTTCATTATATCAAGTAAAATGATACGATAATATTGTCTTATAAAATTGCCTATTTATAAAATTTATATAATGTATTAAACGATATAAAGATGAACCTTATGAAATTTATACTGAAACTTACAGTTCTAAAAATAATCCTTATGAACTCAATAAAACATTTGGTCTTTCATGTGAACCTTAAAAACTTATTAAACCTTATATATTTTCAAATAAACATTACAAACTCTCTAAATAACCTTAAATTTCATAGGAAATCTAATGAGGTTTTTGTAAACCCTATGTTGTTCATTGATATACCCTATGAAATCTATATCAACATTATAAAGAACAAGGATAAGTTTATAATGTTTTAAAATATCCATACTTATTCTAGGTTTAACCTTATGAAGTTTATAAATGAGACATATAAAGACTCAAGATGAGCCTTATGAAGTATTATTTTCCATTTTCACATTACGGTTAACCATGTAGAGTCTGATTTAACCATATTAATTACTAAAATTAACCTTATAAATTTTATAAATAAACCCTATAAAGTTACTAAATTTTCCATTTTCTCAAAATTCCTCCTCATCATCAACCTGATGAAGTAATAGGATCATCATTATTAAGTCTAGTAGAGTGTAAGACTTTTTAGAATTCACAAAAACCTGTTATTTCCACAATTAATGAACGTAATTCGAAACACAGCAAAAAATTATCAGAACTCTCAAATAAATTCAAAATCATTTAAAAACACAAAAAAATAATTCCTCCACATGGTTATAAAATCATCTTTAGGAATAACATTAGGTTCTTTAGTTAATAATAAGTAAGAAAAACTAGATAGGGTCTTCCTTGTGTCATATCCACTCTGTCATCAGTTTTCACTCCTTTCTCGCATGGACATCCTTACCATATATCATTACATTGGATGGATCTATAATAATGTATGACCTTAAACTATATAACTCAAACTATCTGGTCTTTGATTTCTCTTAATCAAGATATGTATAATTACTCTCCAAGGTTCAATCCTAACACCTCATCCATATATTCCCCTTTTCTTAGGAGTATGTCGTAAAATTTCTATTCTACATTTCACATCTATTTACCAACATATATGGGGTAGACAACCATATATGGGCCTTCTACTAGGTCTAAACCCCAACCTTTTCAATTCATCCTTCCTTATCAAGTTAAAAACAGCATGAAGTGGACACTTATATATAGTCTTCATCCATAACAATGATCCCTAATCATATCCCCATTAACGATCTCATACATATGATATATTAATGAGATATACCAAAATGGGAATCTTAATATATGTAATCACCAACTATATCCTCTCTTGTTTAGTTAATAATAAACAAGATGATCCAGATTGGGATTCTAATGCATTACTCTCACAAAAACCCATATCTAGGTTCCATTATTCTATCATTCCACTCTGCATAACATTAAACCTCTAGAAATCAGTCATGGATTCACAAATATAAAAGGATTCATCAATTTTCTTATCACATGACATTAAAAGGTATAAAATTACCCATTAAGATATGTTTAATTATGTAGTTTCTGATTGAATTTATTGGGATACATAGGAATCCATTTTTATAGGCCTGATTCTATCTCCACAACACCTCCTACCTCCTTTCAGGGGTAAAATCACAAACCATTTGGGTGCTTGGTAGAGGAAAAATACTTCACATGGTTAGCACATAGTTTTTCCAACCATGTTCCAAAACTATATTTTCATGAATTTAATGATAAAAAAATCATCTCTAACATCCATTTATGACTCATTTTTTATTTTTACTTATTCTATATGAATCCCACTCAAATATAGAGACTCCTTTATCCTTACATGATTAATTCATCTCTACTAATTCTTCATTCTATTGGGTACAAGTTAGTTGATGACTAGGAATTAAGTTATGTAATGAGAAAACATCAATTCATCAGTTTTCTCTTAGTTTACCAATTTTATCTTGAAAAAAAACATAGATAATACATTTATTTTTCCATTCTATTTACTCAAATGGAAATTAATTATGAATGCCTAGATAATTTTAAGAATAGAGGCATTTTTTAACATCTTAATGGAATCCCTTTGACTATGTCAATATCTTTCATAGACAGTTGATGTTTCTTGGTATGTTTTCAAAGACCAGTCATCATGAGAATATATTCTTATTTAATATCGTCTAGGACCTATTTTTCAATGATATGATGTTTATTGATCAATGTTAGTTAACTATACCCATGGTTATCTTCTTGATTTGATGAGTAATTCATGATATGTTCAATGATCAACAATGGATCTGATGAATTAATGTCCTCTTCTTCGATATATTACAAAACTAATTCCACTAATATAATCCGAGAGGTATGTGGTTATAGAACTATCCATATTGGCATATAATCTCATTTGGTATCTTTTTTACAATTCATCTTTGGTAAACTGGAACCCGATATAGGCATCCTTAATGTGCAAACTTGTATTCTACTGGTGTGTAACATGATTCAAGATTTGATCATTTGACGCACATTAGAGTAAATAATCAATGATCATGAATTAAGAAATTACTCTCCGTAAAAAACATTATATATGATATTTTCATGATAAAATTTTTTATTCATGATATGTTTTTTTATATGAGAGAGTGATTATCCCTTAAAACCTATGTTTGATATGTGATCATATGGTTTGTTTTAGCCTCTTGAGAATAGTTCTTGATATTATTTATTATTTATTTCTATGATATATATTTCTTGTAGTGTTTTATAGACTTTGGAACAATGCTACAAGTATCATGAAAAATATGTTTCTGAGTTTCGGTTAGATATACCCATGAAAGGGGATTGTGATTATATGATGATGGTTATGGTTTATGGATCATTTTATGGTTTGGGTTGGATAATGTACATTTTTACTGATTTGGTATTATACAATTTGTGGGAAATGAGAATCTGTCATATATAGGCTTAAATTGATGTATTACATGCAGAGGTGATGTGATTATCTAATTATGTTAGGCGTATAGGGTAGGAGTTGCCATCATTTAGGTCCAATGACCACCGTCAAGGTGAGGAATATAGTTTTCCTGGTAAAGACCAAAATATGGGCGGGGTGATTAGTGTATCCTAATAGGTGGAACTTAGGGATAAGACCGATTAGCATAGGGTTTCAATCAGCTATAGGAATTGAGTCATGTCTTTTGAGGTGTGGTGACATGAATTTAATTTCTTACCCAAAATGTGGTAAAATAGTAGTGGTTTGGGTTTTTGTAATCTGGGTTTGTGAGCAGTGAATCAATGAATGTGTGTTTGTATGTTTATGTGATTATTTACTTTAATTTATTTTTTCTTTAATCTGATTCATTATTTAATTAAACTATTTTTTATTTCCTTTACTGATACTAAGGGTATATTATCATTATTAATGTCACTTGAACCATCACTTCTAGTCAGTTACCTCTTTCATAAGAGAAGGTGTGCATGGGTCTATATGTTAATTTTGATCAGATGTGATGATTTTAGTGGGGGTATTACATGAGGGTCTTGTATGATTTATAAAAAAACTTATTTAAAAGAAAAATTGATCATTATTAAACCAACATAGAATTCCATTTCATTTTTCCTCATTAAAAAATTGCTAATAAAATATTCATTAAAAGATACTTGACAAGTCACACAAAAAAATCATTTAAAAATCCAAATTCTTTCATAAAAATTTATATTAATTTCATTTTAAGGATAAATGTAATCCATGAACCAATACCCTTTTTATTCATGTCATTTGAATATCCAAAACACTAATTTACTTTTAAAAACATTCTTTGAAATCACAAATTTACCCATTTCAAGGCCCAAAAAGGTCAAATTTCATTAACCCTTAAAATCTACTTCAACAATCCATATAAGGACTTTCTAAAATACTTAGAATTCAAAAATATATATCAAAAAACTAGAAATGTATAGTTTATATTTATTAAAATTGTGAAAAAATTGAGAATATTTATAAAATCCATTATTGCTATTAGTTATGGGCTTAGTTTTATAGAAAAATCTTTCTAAATCATCAATCATTCGATGACATTCCATTTAAAGGAAATGAAAAAAAATCATACTTTAAATCATTTATAAAAAAGTATCCATTGATTTCCTTCAATGAAGAATTCCCAACCAAGTAAGAATACATCCTCTATATTTTCTGGATTCCCAAAACATGAATTAGAACCAACCCCAAACCCTAACATCATCTAAATATCACCTTGGATTCACAGCAGACAACCGAACTTTGTTTAAAAAGGTTGTAGGGGAGAGGATAAATGGAAATAAAAAATAATTAGGGGATTACCTTATATAAACCACAAAACATTTATAAATAGGAAGCTAAAAATAAATCGGGAGGGGAGGGAGGGCTCCTTTGTATTCACCCAAGCTTTGGTTGAATGTATAGGGAATGAGAAGAAGTAAAAATGACTAAAAAATCATGAAGGGTAATTTAAAATAATTACTTTTATGTGATTCTGAGAGGCTCACGTGGCTAGGTCACATTTTTTTCTAAACTCTGTGCTAAGTATATGGGATTCACTATACCGCATAAATAGTAATATACATTATTTTTTTTGTATGGTTTCTCCAAATCATGTGAAATTTGGGTATCAACACACTAAGACTAATATTAATAACATTTTTATCATTGGAAATCTCATGGTTTGTACCCACACTTTAACACTTATTATGAATTAAAAAATGAACTATAAATTCCTTAATATGAAGCTTACTAGACAAATTTCTTCTATCCAATGAACATTAATTGTTCAATAAATAGAAAATACCAAAATTTTCGTATTTTTAATCCCAAAACAATCTAAATTTTCAATTATGTGAAAAATAAAATAAAATATAAAATAATAATCTTGTTGGGGTGTAAATATTCTCCCCAAAATTCCAATTTTCCCCTGAGAAACTCATTGATAAAGTATAAAAAAGGAGAATGGAAAACCACATAACCTACCTAAATGGTAGGAGTGGTTGAGAAAATTGAATGGGGTCAAAAGGGAATGAAACACTGAGAAAACATTAAACTCTTCAAAACCATATATTCAATCTCAAAATATCATCAAACATTTCTAAGAATGATCAAAATCAAAAAATACAGATACATACTTCTAAGAAGACATAGATCTATTATATGCATCTTAACCATTTTGAATTCCTCTAAAGTGTTGAGTGATGGTATAAACACTCCAATGTTAGAGATACCACTATGGAATCCACGATGTATTCACGAACCCAATGGATTCAATAATCATCCACAAGTCATAAAAATCATCCAATAATCAACCTAATTTCACCAAAGTAAATACAACTCAAAGAACATACAAATTATCCAATGGGATCTTCATCCCAATCCATTATATCCCATATCCCCAAATCGGAAAAGGTACCTCAACCAAAGATATGCTTAAAAAATTTATATGTTCTCAAATCATGATCAAATAGCTATGTGAAAGGGGTGATCTAGGAACTCTTACTTAAAACACTATTTTAAATTGAACCTAATAAGATAAAAAACAATCTAATGTGTAATATATATGGGTAACACGTCCATCCTAGACACCTAGAATACATAACCAAAGTCTTAATCATTTACATGCTATAAATACTCTACTATAGAAAGATTCTCAAAATATCCTCAATATAAAAAATCAAACACTCTAGAAAAAGAACAAACACCACATCCAATATCTCATCAATGAGAAACTACAAAAGAATCTAGGAATATATCCCATGGAAATCACATAATGAAAAAAATACCTTGTCTAAACTCAATGAACAGAATCCAAAAATAAATAAACAAACAAAACTACTCTTGGTAATAGAATTCATGAATTTTTTTTAAACTAATAACATAACTACCTAAAATATTGTTTAATCACTATTAAAATATGATAAATGATGAATTTATGGGGTAAAGAAGATTTATACTCTAAGACTCTATTCAATGTTTTAGTCAATTCAACAACCATAAGTGATACACCAAAAAAAATATTCACTTAAAGGATTATCCTTGATGATAAACTTTACATATTCTCTCAAGACAAATTAGGTGGAAAAACATTGAAATATAACCCATTCATGTTTCAAAAATCATAAAAATTTTCCATATAGACACCAATTTATCAACCCAAAATTCCCAAATTCACCATTATATTGCATACAACAAAAAATATTTAAAAACATCCATTTCCCTTAAAACATTTCCTTTTTCACAAAGCGTACCAATTCAATTTTCCAAAGGTATCTGCAATAAAACAAATAACCAACTTTAGAAAAATTTTAACTGAATTTGTACACACATAAATAATATCATTCTTTAAAATCATGTCTTTTAAAAATATATTAAAAACTCATTCAAAAAAAATACAAAAAAACTTACATTCATTTTATTTAAAACAAAAAAAACTCACTTGAACTTTATAAAGTTCCCCTTATTGTTTTCAAAATTCTATATGAACTCCATCATAAATCCAAAAATTTCATGATTCACTCTTCTATTTAAAACATTTCTATGAAAACATACATTAATTTAAAATTATTTTAGTAAATTATATATTCTTTCCCAATTTGTTTTTTGAATTTCATAATGAAATAAAATTATTTAAAAATTCATTTTAATTAAAAACCACATAAAATAAAACATAACACTTGATTTATAAAAAATAGTAAATTAATAAATTCATACTTTCAATTCAAGATAAACATTTTGAAAAAAAATTAATGTAAAGGTCAAATAAATTGAAAAAAAATTTCAAGACCTATAATTTATTCAGCTACATCAAGATAACTAATACCAATATCAATTATATGCTTAAAAGATCCATTTTTAACCAAGAATAAGTTTTCACAAAATAAAAACCAACTCTCTTTAATATATATTTCCAAATAATATGCAATAATTTATAAATTGAAACATCATCCAATAACATCATGTCACAATAAACACCCTTAATTAACCTCTCACTAGTGGTAATCACCATTAAAGATAATTAAAATTTCATTGAATTCAAAATAAAAATACTTGGTAAAGAAATAATTATACATGATTTGGCTACATGGGTTGGAAAACCATAAACATATAATGAAACATCCTCTATAATGGGTTATAGATCCATCTTCATGGGTTCATCATAGTCTTCAAGAATTTTCTATCCAACTATTTATTTTTTTTTATTCCTCCTTTTACACCTCAAAATCTCAAGGATACCCCCAAAATCAATTTTATACTAATTAGGGATCAAAATACCAACATATAATATCCGAACATATCAAAAATAACCAAAAAAATGTAAAATTCAATATTTAATATCAACTACCCATGGTGACCCAAGGTTTGGGATGATAAAGAGATAGATAGACTCTCTATACACCTACCTATCATGTTTTGACATTTCCACCTCCTTAATACTAGACATCCCAAATAATGATATAGATAACCAAGATTATAGGATGCCTTTAGAGAATAGGATCTAGTACCATGTATAAAAAACCATCTCATGTTGAAAAAAATGGTCACCCAACTCAATCATCCATTATAACTGTAGGGATTTCTCGATCCCCATTAGTTGGAAAATAATCATATGTATTAAGAATTCATGCTTGGGAATGGTTTCAGCCTTATATAACAATGACATATGTAGGGGAAACATAACCAATAATCCAGCATGACTCATTTTTTATCTAAATCCCATCTATAAAATAAATAGTTTCAATTAAAATAAATATTAATATAATGTAATATGAAATAGTAATAAATTAAATTACCCAAAACATCATCAATACATAAACTAAACATAAGGAGAAAATAAAATATAAATACAACCAAAATTAAATATCCAAGTCATAATGGTCGATACATAACCATCCAAAAATTAAAACCACAATGGAACCACTGTTGAAAATATATATGTGACACATGATCACCCACCACATCACAAAACCATACATAATTAGAAATCATTAACATAACAAGATGGGGATCAAATTCTAGGAACTCGAATTAAAATGGTAAACTTCCGTACACCATATGTTGTATACAGGGTGTGTGATAAACATTCCCAGTATGATTTACCCAAAGATTTTTTTTATTCTATTTAAATTTGATTTCATTAAATGTATTTTTAATGATAAATATAATATAGGTTTTTAACATGAAGGTATAATAAAACATGTAATAAACCAACCTAGATTTCCCAAAAATCTATAACCTAAACTATTCATGACACTGGAGAAAGGGAGTTCTCATCATCCATGTCTAGATTCTATCACCTGGGTATCATGAATGACATTTATGGACTATTTTTTCATAAATTACTAGTAACAATGTGATTTAAATTTAAAATATATCAATATTATAAAAGATAAAATAACATAATCAAATAACCAAAAGGAAGTTTTTGATCTATTATAATAACAATAATTATAAAAAACTATTAAATCCCAAATCCATTTTACATGATGTCTCCCAAGGCTCCCACACCCAGCTAATGAACAAACTGATTGCCACTCAACATCACATTTTCCTTTCTTTCATCTAATAAAATAACATTTAAAAACACGCAATGGTGTATATATGGTGTGAGTAAATTTTTCCAGTTGGATCCCTAAAAGTTTATAATAAGTAGTGTTTATATAATAAACCAATTATGCTCAAGTAAATATAATCAAGACAAGAGATACAATTTTATGTAGTTAAATATAAAACAGGGTAAATCAACCCTTTTCAAAATTTATAAAACACACTAAGAGCCTAATTTTCAAAGTATTCCCATAAATATTCAGAATATACATTTCAAAAATAACCATCAAGAAAAACTATCTAATATGTCAAATTTTTTCATAGTTAATGAGGATCATTGTTCCATTATCATGATCATTTGGCCACTTAGTGTGCACATTACCCTATATAAATGGTATAGGGGGTAAGAATATACTCTTGAGAGTGTCTCCTTATGATAACATTGGAAACCTCATGAACACATTACCTTATTCATAAATTTATAAGGGGAATGATTTTATCAATGTGGATGGATCACATCCACATCATCGATCACATTCAGGATTACCATATTAGAATCATTCCATGGTAACATGAACTTTCAAATCACATAAGTCTTTATTTGATTCCATTACCTCTAAAATGCCAAATATGGATATCAATTTTCATAAATGATATTAAGACAAACATATTTTATCAAAACATTTCTCATTATATTTAAAACAATTGATAATATAAATCCCTAATCCATTATTTCTGACAAAAATACACCAAAATAAAAGACAAATAATGAGAGGTTTGATGAAAACAACTGAATTATTATACCAGCTACCTTAAAACACTTGTAATATAAATTTCTATGCTAAAAATAATAATAAAAATATTCATGGTTCCTATGAATTGATAAGGGATCCTAAATATTTAATTTTCAATCATAAATATAATAATTCTATGTTATATAATGAATAAAAACATAGGGAACACTTTATTCCACATTTTCTGAACTGTGCGCCATGAGGCTTCGAGATCTAACCAATACCCCTAAATTATATGAAATATATAAAATGATTGATATTAAAAAAATCCTAAAATTCCCTCAATATAAAAATTTAATCCATTAAGGGAAACATGAGGAATTAGAAGGAGGAGTTCCAAGACCCAAATAAAATGATCATCATACCTAGAAAGAATCATGAATTCGAGCAGTGTATCAATCTATTAAGGAATTGAGTGGTGAAATAAAAATATGTCTCAATAGATCCCCTAGGTTTCAATGTATGAAATTATTGTTAAGGTGTATATATTATGAATAAATATATATATATATATATATATATATATATTAGGTTCTTGAGGGTAAAACTACATTAAACACACGCATGAACCACACACACAGTCCCAAGGGATAACCCACCATTAATACATACTTAATAAATACATGGCCCATAGGATCAGTGGGAATGAATCCCATTACAAGGCTCATAGGCCCAATATTGGATGGCCTAAGGGCCCATGCTGGGACCTAGTTGTGTCACCACCTGCCCATATCATGCCTACGTCACAGACCAGTTGATAACCCAAAGGCCCAGTAGCCCAAAAGACCCTTCTAGATGAATAGTATAGCTGATACAGTATCATACTATAGTACATGATATAGTACTCATAGTCCTATAGTTATCCAATGATGATACATTACTGCTACATACCTACTGAAAGTTTCTCCCACCTGGATTCAAACTCGGGTCTGATGTAGGATTAAAGGGAGCTTTTAACACTCGGGTAATCCCCCAACTTCTAGATTAAGAATAAAAAAAGTGTTTAAAGAGGATAAATTAAAATAACGTCCCACAATTGTCCCACCCAGACCAGTGGCACCTTCTAGTATCTTGATTCCACCAGCTTGCTAGTGGTTTTAGGAAGAACACATGAACCTCTGGAAACTCCATAGACCAATCAGTGGGTTTTATGTAGTATTTTAATTCATCCAATATTTCATCAACCAGATAGTAGACCACATATTCGAGTTGGTGTAAATTCACTAGGAAAATTATACTACCATAATTCCATTGGATATCCAATGTATCTCAGATGTTAATTGGTGGACTACCTGTACCTTTTATAGCTACAAGTCTAAGTCCATCCTTTGACAAACCACCCAGGACACACCTCGACCTCTCAGACATGAATCAAAACCATATCCCCAACCATTCTTTATAATTATTAAAAGGTTGATCTCTAAATATTATGAGGTCATAGATCTCTCATTAAAGAATAATAATCCCAAGTCTCAAGAGAATCAGAACCATGCTGCCACAGAACTCAAACCAAAGTTATCGACTTCTCTTATAGAACCTTCACGTGAGAATCAATATCCTAAAAAGGTTTCTTATCCATATATATATATATCATGTTCTATGTTGATTTCATCCCAATTCAGAACATAATATGGGTCCAAAAGATACTTTTGATGTTGAGAAACATGGAATAATTCATGGATTGAATACAACAGAGGTGGTAAATCCAAGATACATATTCCATTTCCAAGATGTTAAATGATATTAAATGGTCTTGCATACTTAGGAGTGATATTACCGTTATTTTTAAGAAGTCAATGACCCATCCCTAGATAGACTTTCGAAAACACGTGATCACTAACTGAAAATTATAATGGATGATGGAATAAATTCTCATAATATTTTTACTAACTCTGAGATATCACTAAACACTGATTAAAAAAAATTATTAATCTTTATATCTTCAACTAGACTCAATCCAACCAAGTATTCTTATGTAACCATAGTCTAAAATAGTGGAGAGATATGAGGATTTCCATAAAAAGCTTCAAAAGGTTCCATTATGATGGATTTAAGGTATCATTTATTATATGAATATTCAACCATCCCGAAATGGATATCCCAAGCACCTCTAAAGTGTAAGACAAAGGCATGTGGTATATCTTTCCGGATTTAAATAAACTTTTATGTCTTCATATATATCAAGATATGATATATTTTCTCAACCTAATATGAGTTACCATTACCTCATAGAGTTCCTTTTAGTCCCATGAAGTAAAAATAGGGTCCCTATCTAAACCAATATCCATTTAGATCCCATACATCCTCACAATATCCTAAACATACAATTTTTTTAGGTCCTCAACATTAGTGGTGTCAAGTATCAGTATGAAATGAGATGATTTGGTTAACTAAACTATCACTAAACAAAGGGATTTATTACCTAGGGGTCTCAATTAAAACCAATAACAAAATCAATAAAACTACAATTTTATTTCTATATTATCATGAGAAGAGGATAAAAAAAATTGTCTACTAGTTCCAAGCCTTAATCTTTTAATATATATAACTTCAAGACATAATATCTACTATATCGTGTTTTATACAAGGCCACAAAAACTAATTCTTCATATCATAGAAAATATTTGTGGTTCTATGTGGTAATCCCAAAAAGAATAATTATATTCCCCCAACATGAACTTTCTCATAAACAAAGAAATAATATATCAACTCCTAAAAAAAGTTTCCCTCTGAGGATACACACCACTTGGTTATCATCTCCCCACATTTAAAAGATTCTTTGATACAATGTAACTCATAATCTTGTAGTTTATACTACAAAATCATTTTGAGGACAGAGGATTTCAAAATAATAATTTTAGAACAAAACTAGACTCCTCTACCCGGACTCTAGAGCACATCAAATAAAAAAATATCATCAAGATCCCCTCATCATTTTCATCCTTTACATATTGATAAGATAAATTCATAATAATAGAATTAGAAACTATATTATATTTTCTAAGTGTGAATGAAATTTCAAAGTTTAATTGTAGTATGTATTCAACCCAACAACTCTTTCATAGGATCAAATATTGTTTAAAAAATATGTAACCTAAACATTTAAGGTTATAGTAAATGGTAGGATTTACTATGAAAAGATAATGATACAAACTTTTGAGAAAATTCATAACCACTAATAGTTAATAATTAATTGTGGGATAATTCCACTCATGAGGTCAAAGTTGACAAGATCCATAACCTACTATATGACCACCCAATATAATGTCATATCCCAAAACTAAACCTGAATAATCACTATAAAACAAATATATGTAACTAGACTCTAGTAATTTCAAAATCGGTGTTGAGGTGAAAAAACCACTTTAACTCATTAAAGGTTGACTGACACATCAAACCATATAATAAAATAACCCCCTTTCAGTTTCGAGTGGTCAAAGGATACATGATCTTTGATAAATCCTTTAAAAACAACTGATAATATCCTATCAAACATAAGAACCTTCAAATCTAAAATAAATTTTTTGTCTATTCCCATGACCTTATATACGTCCCATTTTTAGGAAAAAATGATATAACATGTTAAGATATCACATTTCCAAAGAACATAAGTTTTTATATTCATAATTACATCTTTGAGAATTTATCTTAAAGATGGTGATCCCACTAAATTATAAAAACATAACTAAAGTGAAACACATAATATTCCTCCATTTTAGTGTACTATAGGTCTTCATCCATGAAAACCACAACAAAAGAGACAAGATAATAGTTGAAAATTGGGTTTATAAATTCCATAAATAAAGTAGGAGTGTTATTTAGGCCAAATGTCATCCTAAGGTACTCAAAATTTCTATACCTACTCTTGAATGTGGTCTTTGGAATATCAGTCTCATTGATTCTGATTTGGTCATATTGAAACCACATATTAATTTTTTAAAACCACTTTCCCCCATTTGACTGGTCCTATAAATCATAAATGTGTGGAAATGGATATTTATTATTAATATTTACTTTATTAAGCTTCTTGTAATCAATGAAAAAATGAATAGTTCCATTATCATTATTAGAAATAACAACTGGGGTTACCCAATGTAGAATACTTAGGAATATAAATCCCTTGATGATCAAATCATTCAACGTATTTATCATCTCCTTTTAATCAATAGATCTATATGAAAATATCATTTCAATATTATATATTTTCCCTACACAAAGTTAGTCTATAAATCTCCCTCTCTCTCCAGATTCTACCCCAAGAAGTAATATGAAAAACATTGATAAACTCATTGACCATCGAAGGATGGAAACAACTACTATATTACCATTTCGAATAAATTGTATAAAAAATCACATTGTTACTAAGATCTATATTATATATACCTTCTTTGAAAGGCCTCGAATCCCATTCTCCCTAAAACACATTTGATCTCCAATCAAAAGCAATGAAGAACACCAGCTGATGATAAAAATCAATCTGATCCTTGTGGTTGATCAACCAATCCATATAGATAAAAATATTTATGTTTTCTATGTTTAAACCCATAAAATACCAAACTATCTATATTTCACACATAATGAAATATTATGAGGGATAATGTAAACCTAAAACTTCATTCTTTCATATATATTTTTCTAATTCTATAATAAAAATCATGATTTATATTGGAATTTTCATAATATCCACCATGTGTGTAGATAAAAATGATTTGGAGGAACCAGTATCAAATAAATTAGTCTGTAAGGTATAATAAATATAAATGGTACATCTCATAGTCATAGGTCCCATATCAACTTCCAATAGAAACTCCTAAACTATGTGTAACTCCATTATTCTGGAGGTCTACTACTGGAATCCGAAGCATCTAGATGCATCTAAAATCCTCTATGTATAGAAGATAATTTAACATATATAGGATCACATTGATCCTAACAAAACATAAATTAGATTCCAAAACACCCAAACAAGTTTCAAATACTAGTTTTATGGTAAAAAGAACATCATGTGTCTTATATAGCCACACCGGTAATATATTATGCCACTAGCCATGATGATGGATGAATAATATAACAATAACAAAATTCACCACTATTTACCCCATAAAATTCACTATGATTCTTATTTTCCTTATAATAACAACCAGATTATCCTTTTGATGAAAAAGGATCTCCAATCAATCCTAACATAACAACCATGTCATGCTCTTCCGTCAACTCCCAATCTAACAGCTTATCAAAGGTGGTAATCTTTAAGAAAAATTGTTAAGATAAAATATCTTATCTAAGACCCATTTAATCCTTTAATACATCATATTATCATTAGATAAAACCTTATATAAAAAATTAGAGAGCTCATTCGATTGATTAGCATACTCTATCTATGTATGATTTCCTTTCTCAAGTTTTTGTAACTCTATGTATTTCACTATTATCAAAAAATATAGGATAAATTTATCTCTAGAAATTTCATTGATGTATTTATACTCCAATTTTTCATGTATCTTATCCAAGAGAACCAAGTACCACCACTTTCTACTCAGATCATCAAACATCAAGATGGTTCACTTCACATTGACTGAGTGTGGAGTCTCTAGTAATTCAAAACCTTTCTCATTATTTCCCAACAAATCCTCCACCTCATAATGATCATTCATCCCTTATAAATATAGTAGTTTCTAGTGAATAAATTCCTAGTTTTTATTCTTATTCTTATACTTTTGTGGTTCCACCTCTCTATCCTAAACAGGGAAAGGTTCCACACCTTGGTCCATAGATTAAAAAATATAAACCACTACTTCAATCATATTTAGAATAACATGGGGGTTTCATTTCCATGGTTCATCAGTAGTGCACTCTTGAGGAATAGTTAGAATTATTCAATGGGGAATGGTATAACACATCAATAATAAAATATACATTAAGACATGTGATCCATGATTCAATTCACGTTTATAATTAAAAAATCAAATAAATTTATCAATAAACATAAAAAAGTAAATAATTGGGTAAAAACACTCCAAATACTAAGAGATACATTTCCCAACCTCCTATGGTAACTTTAGGTTCATCTTGATGAGATCTATCTTAACACTCGCACATAACATGCCTCCTAAATCACCACACATCAATCTTTAGTTTATGAAGACATAAAAAATTACTAGCAATAATGGAAAGAGTTGAATCATACATGATACCAACTTTTCACAAACCAACAATGATTAACCAACTATTTATAACCTTTACTTGTCCTAACATGGAACGAAGTGAGTTTTTAATCCACACATGCTAGATATTAGTGCTTAGGACTTAATAATAGACTTTGGGAATTATTTTTAAATAAATAAAATGTACAAATGTTGTATAAATAAGAAATATATATAAATTATAAAAAAATACAACAATATAAAGGTATAACAAAAAAGGTAAATTTTTCATTAAGATCAATAATAAAAACCAATGTACTCAAGAAATACTTAATCCCAACTCCATGTGACATGATGCCACCTAAATACTCCCACACCCTAATAGTAAACATACCCATCACTACCTTGTGTAACCTTTCCCTTATATGCATAAGATAAAACATAATCTAAATGTAGAAAATGTAATACACATGGTCTGATAAAAATAGCCTAGTAGGATACCACTAATTATTTCATAACTAGAAATTATAAAATAAACCAATTATGATCATGTAAATAAAAGGAAGTCATGATATAAAAATTTACATAGTTTCCTATAAAATACGGAAAATAATTCCTTTACATAGTTTTTAAAAAATGCCAATAACCTAGTTTTAAAAGTATTCCCACAAACATTCCTAATATACATTTCAAAGATAGTCATCATAGAAAACTATAATTTAATTTATATTATTTATAGGTTAGTGAGGATCCTAGTTCTATTATTATGATTAGTAGGGCACCTTGTGTAAAAATTATCCAAGGAGAACAAGTCTAGTGGTTAAGAATACACACCTAAGTGTGGATCCTTTCAACAATATAGGTAACCTAGTTCACAAATTACCCTATAAGTATAGTACTAGTGGAAAATTTTAATACTTATGGATGGATCCCTACATCATAATTGATTACAGTTGGGTTAAATAAATTATCATCTTTCATAGAAAAAATCAACATTGAAGAAAAAAAACTTTTACTTTGAAATCATTCATGTTAACAACACTAGGGGATAAATTCCTTTGCATTAATTTTGTCAAAACCAACATATTTTATAAAAATACTTCCCATACCTTTTAAAAAAAATCATAACCATTAAAAATATTTATAAATATGTTATTCTTTATAACCATTTTGGAAACAAAAAGTAATGATTATGCATGAAAGATTTGTAGAATAAAGACAAATCATGAAAAAACCAACCTTGAGAAACATGGAATGTCAATGCTAAAAGATTAAAGAATGATCCAAGATGAGTTGAGGTTCTTTAGAATTAATAAGGGATCCTAAATATAGACATTCCAATTATAAATTGCTAAATTTACTTGTTAAATAATGAATAAAAACAAAGGGAACACTTACCACTATAATTCCTAATCCACACACCATGAGTATTAGAGATCTGACCAATACCCATAAATTTTGTAATGGATCTAAAATGATTGACATTAGAAAACCAAATAAAAATTTTCAAACCATTTAAATAGGCAATCCATAATTACAAATAATGGTAATTTGAAGAAGAAGAAGAAGAAGAAGAAGAATTAGTTATAATACCAAATAGAGATCAACATACAAATATAGGACTATGGATTTGATCACTAATTCAATCCACCATGGAATAGCGTGAAAAAATCCAAATATGTCTCAAGAGATCCTATTGAATTAAATGTACCTAATTATGGTTAAGGAAGGTATATTAGTAATTAAAGTGGGAGTTTTTGGTAGATAAATTACAAAACTACCCACACTTGTCTGGCCCTAATTGATTCCACTGTTTATCGGCTAGTTGCCACTGGCTAATAGGTGGTTCTAGGAAGAATTCATTCACAATTAAAAACCCCCATTTGTTTCCTAGTGGGTATCCACGGACTATGTGATGGGATTCTAGTAGGAATCTTATTATTCTAGTATCCCACTAGCTAGTTCGTGGGTCTCAATACTATCTAATGCACTTCCTATAGGAAACTCCTATGTCCAATATATCACTAGTTGGTCAATGGTTCCTATGGGATAGTTATTACACTACCTGTATATTTTATAGATTCTGATCTAAGTCTATCCATAGACCAATAAATAGTAAAACCCATCGACCTCTCAAACCATAATCAAAACAACACCACCTAACCATCATTCTACCTAAAAGAAATAAAAATATTAATAAAAATCAAGAAATCATCAATGGAAAGATAAAAAAAGAACATGAATAGAGTAGTACCTTGAAATAATACAAGGATGTCATAAACTAAATATCACACAATAAAAAATTTAATAAAACATACCCCCTTCTTTGAGTAAGAATTGGTGGAATAAAAAAATATTTGAAATTCTATTAAACCATAGAAATAGGATCATTTATAAAATTTAAGAAACCCAACACCAATACCTTTCCACTTTCCAAAATATTTATAAAACATGATTTTCAAGACACACATCATTTTCCTTTATAAATTAACGATTTCTAAAACATTATTACAAACCTATTTTAAAATAAACCAAATTTACTGTTTGAAAAGGAATAGAATACAAATACTCGCCCATTAATTGAGAGAGAATAAAAAAATAAATAGGAAAACTATGGTGTTATACAATAAAAATGGAAACCTTCAGATACTAATAAGTAATGTAATTGGATCCACTAATTGATAATGAATGGGAACACTGTATCATTAAAAAAAACATAGGACTAACATAATACAGACCTTAACTGATAATTTTAATCTTACAGAGGCAATAATGAACATGTCTATAATCCTGATAGTCATTTAGAACTAATCGGTCTATATAATATATCCTAATAGAACTCAATCTACCATGGGAAACATGATATATGAAGTTATAAATAATTCTATCTTACTAATAAATATTCCCGTATCAATACACAATCTAGAGTAGGGATTTCACTCATCTAGTTTTCTACATAGTTACGTGGATTACCTATAACAAAACTCATGTGTGGTAAGAAAAAAATAGAACTCATCTAGGAATCTATATAGATACATATGATATCTATAACCAAACTCAAGGGAGGTGACAAAACAAATAGATAAGGGGATAATCATGTAAATAAATCTCCAATCATAACAAATAACCTTTATCTCAACTCCTAAAAATTCACAAGAATTAACCCCATTCACAATAATTAATCATCATTATTAAGTATATAACACTATAAAACACTCCCCAAGGGGTTATAGTCAACTGGTGAAATATGAATTATAAGGTTCTAAATCGAGTGTCTCATATGTTTTAGGAAAAAAATTCTTTAAAAGTTTCTTGCAATAGTTATGAAAACTAACTAATGATTACAAGTCAATTTTCATTTAAAAATCACTTCTAGGCAACTATTTAAATAAATATTTGTAAATTAACTCTTAAAATAAATTTTTGAGTACAAATTCTTTCAAAACCAGTTAATGACAACCATGTTTTAATGAAAAAAAAATCTAAGAACTAATACCCTTTTTATTCACCTCTTTTGAAAATCAGAAACAATGGTTTGTATTTAAAAAAATTACTAAAACCCACACTTTTAACCATTTCAATACCTAAAAAAATAAAATTTACAAAATTATTTAATAACTAATTTTAAAATTAATATAGGGAATTTCAAAACCACCTGTATCCAAAACATTACACTATAGAACTAGAAAACCATAAATAACCTTTATTCTATGTGATAAATCATTTAAAACCATTATAAAATCTACTTCAGTATTCATGTATATGATTAATTTAATGAAACATGGCATTAAAAATCATAAATAATTAAAATAAATCCCATTTAAAAGAAATCCAAAAAATAGCTACCACAAATTAGGTGAAATCAAGTCATAATTAATCTTAATCGATGGAGAATACCCAACCAATAAATAAAATGACGTCTAGAATCTATAGTCACCCAAAAAACTTATTAGAACTAACCCCAAACCCTTATTTTTTCTACCATTCCCCTAGGATTAAATTGATACAACTGAACTATGGATAAAAATGGTATAAGGTATAGGAGAAAGTAAGAAAATGAGAAAATGAGGGGTCAACCATAATGAAATAACATGAAATTGAAAAATAGGATTATTAAAATGGAATGATAATGAGGGGAGATCCATATAGTCTGACCTAGTTTTGAATAAATTAGTACTATAAGGATATAAGGCCAAATTCATTAAAAATTTATAGGGAAAGTTTACAAAAATCTCTTTTTCGTGATATTGGGAAGCTCATACATTTATGTTGCATAATTTAAAAAACGGTGAACCTGCCATTCATGAGCCACTATGAGTCCCTATAGACACTATCCATGATTGTAACACATTTTTTATTTTAAAAAAGTGAAATCCAAGAAACTCTAAGTCTAAAAGGAATTTTTAGGTTAACACTTGAAATCATGTGGTTTGAACTACACCATGTGCTAATCGAGAACACTAACCGTGCACTTAAAAAATAACTGTAAATTCCCTGTTTTAAAAAACCCTATACATTTTCCACTAAAACATCTGTATTAACCATGTAATAAAGATAAAAGGACATTATTTCAAAAAAAAAATTATTCCTAAAACATCCAAAAAAATTGAATTACTTAAAAATAACCTAAAATATAAAATAGAAATGACATGTTTGTGTCATAGGGTTTATACATATTGAAGTACCACTAACTATTTATCATGTGAATGATTATATTTTCATCCTAGGACATGTGTAGGAGGATCAGGACTTTATTATGTATCAAATAAGGGGATATTATAGAGTCTTAGGCTACTCTTCATGCTGAGATATGGTATGAGTTTATATTCATTATTATACCCATCTTCAAAGGTTGCATTTATTATATATGGTGGATACTAGGAAATATATTACTTTTAAATATTGTAAATTTTATGAGTACACTTGTATCTTTGAGACTAATTATAATGATACTGTATTACATTTATATTGGAGGTGTTTGATGATGAACATATGGTATAAGAGAAGGAAAACATTGACCAGGAAGGAGAATTTTGTACTATTTTGAAGGGAGTTTAAACATTGATTGTGATGATGGAAAAGTTGCTTTATTTTTACAGTTATAATATTTTTTTCCAACTACTATAGATCGTTACCTTTGATTAAAGGAACCATATAGTTTTCTATGGATATGTTGAGTGATGATATTTAAGGAATCGTTGATATAATCTTGATTTTATATGATGATTTATATTGTTTCATTTTAAACGTTATACATTATCAAAGGTGTAGTGATGATTAATCCATATAGTTATTTCCTTAGTATATAAGAGACAATTAGTCATATTCTATGGAGGTTTCATTATAACAACTAATATAGATCTTACTAGAGGCTATTTTTATCCTTAATCCCGATATAGAAAAAAATGACAGAGATGAGTCAATTAAACACTCTAATTGCTAGAGAATTATGAAATTACATGGTAACATAATAAATTTATCTTTTATTTTTTATTACCATATCATTCATGGAGTATGGAAGTGATATGTGGAGAGATCCTCTAGTGTAATCAGGAGGTTATACATCATGAATAGATAAGATATAGAGAGAATTATATATACTTGTTATATAGTGTTGAAAATTTTTATATTTTTGTGTCACATATACTCTAAGTTATATTTTTTTCTACCAAATATCATTCCTTGTTAGAATCAATGTCATAAAAAAGCATTATGATAATTAATGTTAGTTTGGTATGGATATTTCACAAGATGTTTTAGATTTAAACCCTTTGCGGAGGGATATTTTGGACAATGATGTGTTATTTATGTGTTTATATTGATAAGGTGAACTACTATTAGAAGAAATTGGTTCATATTAACATTAGTTTAACATAATATAATTCACACAACTTTGTTAAGATAGGGTGTATAAGTTGAATATGTGGTTTCTTTTCATGTTGTGACAAAAATTATTTGATTTTATCGGTGTTATATTAGGGCCTTGACTATAGGATCATTCTCATCTAAATTTATTTTGGAATGTTAGCTTTAAATGTGGTAGTATAAGTCCTTTATGAGTAGTTTATTATTATTTTTGTAATGGTTATGGGTGATAATATAGTAATCTTTAATTACACAGACTCCAAAATGATAGCTTCCATAGTAAACTATCAATGACCTAACCTAGGTCCATTGTGACCATTGATATGAGAAGAATTTTCCAATGTATGTTGAAATTATTATGATCTTAAAATGTAAAAAAATCACTAATATGATTGTAACTATGATAAAATATTTATTTAGTGGGTTGATATTTTTCCTCATGTTGAAGGATCAAATCTTTAATATAGACACCTCAATTGTGTCAAATGAATGACTATAATAAGCCAAAAAAGTATATTATAATCGAAACACATGACGAAAATGATTTATTTATGTATTGTTTTCATTGAACAATGTTCAACAATGATCTTTTCTGAAAATATGGTGGATTATTATGATGATAATAAGAAATTTTATACCTACAAAGGGGTGTATTCATGTTATTAAATAATTCTTATCCTTGTAATGTAGATGATAGATGTTATATAGTTAATCTTGTATAAAATTTGAAATATTTATTGTATTTTAAGATAGTTGTATTATACAAGGAATATTTTTAGTATATGGGATTGATATTCATTATAGAAATAAGGTCCTTTAGAGGTAGTTTTATTGTTGAATATATGTCACTTTAAAATACTTTTAGTTGATTTGCAGAATTTTTTTAAAACCACTATGGATATTTTTGTTGTTAATAAAATTATAATAGTATTGATCATTCAGAAATGAACTTCTCTTTGTACCAACGATTTTGGAATTAGTGGGGTGTTCTTTTTTATTCTTGGGGGTATCTATCTATCTAGAAAAATAGTTTTATTATTTGTTGTTAGAAACATCACAAATAAAAATAATAGCCCATAATTAGAAGTGTCTTAAAATAATACAGAAAGGTTACATCATAAAAAGGAGAATTAAAAATATATGTCATATATGAATGAAAATATACATCTAATATATCAATTATTAATTCATATACAGCACAACTTGGTAACATGAAAAATCATCTCTGTCCAATACATTCAATTAAAAAGTATATTAAACAATATATAATCATATAATTAGAGTAATAAAATATTACAGTGTCATGTTTCAGTCATCACATCAATTTTTATCCCATATACAATAAAATTAAATATAATAATAATAAGACATCATAGAACCTATCAAAAACACAATTTCTCAACATTGCCCTCACTAACCATAAATGACTATATTCACCATCCTAACATATACTTGCCTTTGTGACCTATGTAATTTATTATTCATTCTCAATCATATATAAAATAATTATTTTTATAAGAATATTAAAATATTAATACTCATAGAAGTTTCTATTAGAATCAAATAAAATAAAAGTTTTATATATTTATGTATTGAGTTTCATATTTTGAAACCAAAAACTCCAAACACGTGAATTTATCTATAAATGTCCAATTTTAGTATAAATTAATAAAGAGATAATATGAATAATATACTCCTTATAATTGTTTAAATATTTTAATTACATTATTTTAAAGACCACTTCAACCCATTTAAATCATTCATAGGTTTTTAAACACAAATTATATCATCATTAAGTATAAAGAATTTAATTTTATTAATATATATATTCCTAAAGCTTATAATAATTTATATTAATTTCAAAAAATATATAATTTCATTGGGAAACTATATATAAGAAAATAAATATGGTATCCATACATCCTACTAGTGATAAATTTTGATAAATAATTTTATTTTCAAAAAATACCCTCCCCTTTCCTTTTTGGAAGCTTTAAATTTTTTTTGTTTATTTAAATCATTTAGTAAAACATGGGAAAATCATTCATAGTGAATGGAGAAATGATGTTGGATCTAAAAAACATATTATTTAATAATTTATGAAATATAGAATTTACATAAATGTCAAACTCTTTTCATAATGATAAAATAATTTTGGTGTTTAGTTGTCTTAATAAATTTTAATTACATATAAACATATAAATAAAAATAAAAGTAATTTAAATGAGGTTGGAAGGAATGGGTGATTAAAGAAACTTACTATTCAAGAGGATCATATTTCATATTTATATGGTTCTGTAGTCACATAAGGAAAATAAAAATGGAATAACATCTACAAATAATATATATTATATTCATTATAATTTTTACCAAATAATTTATAGTATTAAATTTATCATATTTGAATATATAATTAATATAGTACCTCGATATGGTTTCTGATGAATTCATTCTTATAAGATAATCTAATATGCTAATATTATAAAAAATGTATAGGGATTGATGTCTCCTCACAAGTTAGGTATCCTAAAATCTATGTAAACACTCAGAACATCCTCAGTGGGTACCCCAAATGTGTCAAATTCTATAGCTACCTACTAGTCAATAAAACTCAATAAATATTTAAACGTATTTTTTTTAGGATTCCCTAATGTGAAAAAAAATTATATTGCATACAAAATATATAAAGTAAAACAATTACAACAAAATAAATAAGAAACCAAGTAATTAAAAAAGCAAGACAATTTATATAATATTTAATTACAATAATTCATGACATACATTATTATTTACTTAAACAGTAACAAAACATATTACAATTTTATATATATATAAAAACCACCCTATAATTATTATTATGTTTATATTAAATAAAAATATTTAATGAGTGGTACGTATAATAATTATAATCCATCATAATTATATTTCATCAATTAAACTATAAATAAAAAATAAAAACTCATATTCATAAAATCATAATTCTTATTGATTTAAAATATTATTATCATATTCATTTAGTAATATTACAAAAAAATTTATTTATCACCCTCTCATAAAAGACTAATGGTTTCGATGTCATTAGGGAAAATAAATCCAATGTGCTACTATTTATCAATTTCATTTTAATAAAATAATTCTACTTCATCACCTATATCATACATGTGTCTTTCTTTTATGTGGAAAAAATGTCTCATCCTTTATCTACAATATCATCCACCTAATATAGAATTTTTTTCATGAGAATCCAAGATATATAGGTCATGTTTTTTATGATCACCAATATCGATCAATTGAGAAATGTTTATGGAGGTATATTATAGGCAACATTTCTTTAAACCCTTTTGAATATTTATCCACTTGAATTTGAATAACACAAATAGGAATTTATGATGTTAATTTAATTAAATAATTTAAATAAAATTTCAATAATATCCCTAATTTTTTATTGTAAAATATTTTTGTTTTGTGTTTTCAATCCATCTTTGTGTTCCACTGAATGAAACATTACACAACTAATATTCTAATCATTTAATCTCTTTGAATTTTTTAAAAGAACATGATCTAAATACTTTAAATATTATTTTATTTTTTCTCAATTATCATCATTCGTTATCTTTAAAAAGTGAGACAATATATTATTAATTATATAAGGTAAATTATTTAAATATTAAAAATATTTTTTCATTGTTAACATACATGAAATGAAAACCATAAAATAATTCATTATAATACTTTTTTTAAATCTATCTCATTGTGATTTTGTGTCCTAATATGTGTCTTTTTTTCCTCTATTATAAAATACATGTATCAATAATATCTATATTTATTGGAATTCAATTACGTGGTTTATTTAACTATAAATCTGTTAGTAAACATAAAAATAATTTTACAAATTATTGGGATATATTTTGAAATATTTAAGATATAACATTTGTCATATAATGACTTTTATTTTCATCTTAGTTTCCAAATCAATTGAATTATTTATCTATCAAATAAAAATACCTCTAATTAAATGTTTAAAAATCATTAGTAATGACACTAGATGTAATAAAACCCTCTATAAAAAAAATATTATTTACATATGGATATAAATAAATTAATGTACCAATAATAGAAAAGTATGAAATTAATATTATAAAATTTTAATTATTACTAAAAAAATTGTAAATTGTGAAAGTTAAGAAAATAAAAAATTACTCTCTATAGAATACATCAATTAAAAATGTACCATTCATTTAACATTAACTCCCTCAACAAATTACATATTAAAATGAATATTCATATTAAAAATGGTGGGGGAAATATTATCTAAAAACAAAAAAGTGTCCTTTATATATTTTCCTAAATTTTATAATAATCAATCATGTTTAAGTATTTCTCATAATTTTATTAAAATAATGTAAAAAATAAGTTATGAAGTTATCTTATGAGGTTTTGAATCACACATTTCCAAAGGTAGATTTCTCTCCATTAATATATGTGGGACATGAATTTTCAATTCATACAACTTATAATGTTTTAATTCAACACATTTAATGATATTACTTTTAAATCCATTATATACATAAATATTATTTAAATTTTAAAGTAAATGTCTTTTCATGTTTTTTCAATTAAAAAAATAAACAAAATACCTACCATTTTCGATTTATGTTATATCTACCTTAATGTTCATTACTTCTATTCCATTACAAGAATTTATATGAAATTTATATTTTTTTCACTCATTTTTTTCAATGCGCAAGTCATTAAGATTATGATATAACAAATTAAATTCATAATATATAAATTTATAAATAGTAACTTTTTATTCTATTTTTGGGTTATAGTTAAATATGATTATGTATATACATTTTTTCGACCAATATTAAACTAAAAATATACTCTAAACATTGTATCACCATTTGATAATTTTGTTAATATTTCTAATCCAGATAATAATTTTATAGAGGCCTCAAAACGTTTTTCCCATCGAATATTTCATTTCTAATAAAAAAAACTTATGAGATATGTAAATAAGTAGACTCTAATAAATGAAACACCATTTCTTTCTATATAACTATCAATAAGATGAAAATACAATTACAAACTAGAAAATCCAAACTTGTGTGATTATTCTGATTATAAAAATAACATAGATTAGGTAAGCCACTAAATATCTATATTATGGTAGTATTCATTCAAAAACATTTTCATTATATAAGAATCATACATTTTTACACCATTATTCCATAATATTTGAAACTATTGGATAATTCACAGAAGGTATATATCAATATTATTTCTCGTGATTTTCTTTCTGTAAATAATCATTGATATGATGAAGGAGTTTTTTTTAATACATATCTATTGAGTATAATTTAATGAAATTAGAAAAACCATCCATATGTTTTATTTTCGACTTAATATTCCAAAAGGATTGAATCCATCATTTGAAAATCATGATCATTTATTTTTAGGGTTGTAAAATAAATTCTCATGTAATAAATTAAAGTAACTATGTGCATTTTAGTATATTATATTTCATATTATCCCATATTATTTTTAGACAAGTTATTCCACTTCATATGATCAGTATTTTTAGGAGTAAATAATATTTTCCAACATTTTTTATGTGAAATTAAGAAAAATAATCAATGGGTATTTTCATCATTCTTCTTAGCTATAGTAAATTGATTCTTAATTTCATTATTTCTGTTAAAATATATCTTTTGATAAAAAATAATTTTCGCACTTATGTAATTGAATATTATACCCAATATAATATAAAATTATAGGGACATTAATTTTTCATCATATAATTTAGTGTAATATTATTAGTAACATTATTCATCTCATAAAATGATTCAGGTATCACGACCTTAGCAAAACCATCATGCAATAATTATATCATTGATATTTATTAATTTATGATTCTTCATAAGCAGTTGATATAAAATAACTATATCAAAAAATATAACATTAAAAAAATAGAAAATTTTATTATAATATTCATTAATTCTATATTTAACTAATTTTGAAAATGAATTTTTTTTCTCAAATAAGTTTTCCCTCATTTTTGTTTCCACAACATCATCAACTAATGTGTTGCCATATTTATCATTTTTTCTTATCATTCATGAAATATTATTTAGTTAATCAGTATCTATAATGATGTGTTTCAATGATGAAGAATTTTCCCAACATTTTTTAAATAATTGATTAAAAATTGTTTTACTGTATTTTCAATTATTAAGGGAGTATCTTATTCATTTTTTTTATGGATATGGTTTCTTTAAATTTCTATAATGTTTGATTCCATGTGAAAAAATGAATTTTAGATATTTAAAGGAAATTGTTTAAATATAAATTGATAAAATGCGTTATGTATCTTAAATCATCATCTTAAATAATAATTCTGACAATATATTTTTATTCCTTCATCCAGAAATTTAATTTTTATTTCAAACATCCAAAAACATATCCAAATCCTTAACATACTATGGTGTGTTTGAGGGTAATATAATCCAAATTTTATAAATAGGTAACTTATTTCATACAAATTAAGATAAAAAATATATTTATATATAAATATTTAATAATATAAGAATATATTTGAGTTAATAATTTAAGAAAAATATAATTTTCAAAATTACAATAAATATTTATAAATACTTAAATGCAATAATAAGTGTATTCAAAAAGATATATTCACTTTAAGAGTTGTATTTAAAAACACTTTTATCTTTGATATGATTTTAAGAAGTAAATTATAACATCAATGGGAAATTAACCCTATTAAAAATTTTATGTTTTACAACCAAACATAGTGTAAATAATATAATAAAATATAAATGTGGGATTTGAATATACTTGATAGACACATCCCAATTACATCATGTTTAATAAAATTAACACAATTCATCAAAATAGTCACATTCATGCCTTAAAATCAATATCAAAGTCAATATTCAGGACAAAGTGAACATACAGTGGGTGGGTATACCATTAAATAATATTTCCTAGCCTGATTCCAATATTCATCAATGCATAAATAAAATAGTATATACAAGTGTTGAAGCCCATGAATTTGTGTATAATATGTTTCATAGATATAAACTTGTATAAGTAGGGATTCATGATAAAAATTTCCATTAATAAATTAATAATTTGATGAAATAGAAAAATATATCATTAAAATAAAATCACTTCATAATATATAACAGTTTTTAAATACAGAAGAAAAAAAATTCTATGATATCATATTAATAATAATAATAATTTTATTCAAAAAAAACTCCTATAAATAATTTACCAAGGATTTTATTATGAATTAATTATTTAATAAAATAATTATATAAGATATAATCTAATTTTTGGGTAACCTACATATATTATTTTAGTGAAATAGAATAGCAAATGGGTTGATTAGTGGTAGAAAAACTCAGTGCACAAGGTCAGAGGGGAAGAGGAATGAGAGGTCAATGGAAATACAGTATTTGTTGGGAGTTAGGGGATTTGGGAAAAATTAGCGTATATTGGGTTTGAGTGGGTTTAATCAAGTTATAAAAATATACTGAAAAAGATAATAGGGGAATAGAAATTGGTTGGTGGTAGTTACTGGAGAAGGTTAACAATTATGGGGAATTCATCAAGTTTGATGTTGTAAGTATCAAGGATCATTGGGTGTTAATTAAAAGGGTGTGGATAGGGGTTCACAATATTTAAAAAAAGGTATATATTTTTTAATAAAATTTTAATTTTTATTAAAAAATATTTCTTTTTATTTTAGTGACGGTTTAACTAAACCACAGCTAAAGGTGGTGAATTGTTTATCTTTTATTCAACTATGGTTTTATAAACAGATGATAATAAACACTACTAGGTCATAATATTATTATATTTATTAGGGGATATAAACTTTATTTATCAAGTCTTATGAACTCAAATATAACATATCAACATTGGGACTGAATCTGAGTGGATGATTTGACATCACACACCTCATGTAAAAATATAAAAGTGGGGAGAGTGATGTCTTCACCTATATATGAAAAGTTATATTCATTGCTCTATGAAAAGTAGTTTGGATTAGGATCACTCTAAAGAAAATTCATATTCTCATATTTCTATTATGTCCTGAGAGTTTTGATGAATTCATTGATGAACATAATATCAAAGCATCACTATTATCATTGTTTAATGTTTTACCTATCATCAATTCAAGACTAAGAGATAGGGTTCTATTTGAATTTTGAGTTAGCACTAAAATAGTGTGAAATGGAAGATAGATTATATTTTTATGATATTGTGGTAAATATTAATGGAAAATCCATCGGTGTTTTTGTAAAAATAAATGACCATGTTCAATTACTCACTGATGGGTCAATATAGTTCACTCGTTTCTTTAACATTTAAGGGATGATATCCATATAATATATTGCAATATTTTTAACATAAAAGATCATGTTTTTCATTAGATATTATTTATGGTAGTTTCTAATTAAGGTATTCATTTCATATCTCATTTGAGACATAGTAACATAAGGCCTTATAGAGACCCAACTATTTTCAAGTGTCATGTTATAGTCATGAGTGTCAGAGAAAACTAGTAATGTGGTTATTCCTGTATGTCAATTTATGTGAGGAGTTTTAGGGTATAGTGGGTTAAGTTAGGGTTTCTTTTATATTTTGGATTAATGAATTCTATATGGTGGTGTGAACACTTTTATAGTTCATGGACTGATTTCATCTATAACTAACTATAAAAAACTAATTATTTCATTACATATTTTATTTTTTATAGTTATAGAGTTTCAAGGGTGAAAATTTACAAATCATGGGATTATGTGATATTGATGTGAAATGGATATGTTTATTCTATGAACAGTTGAAATTGTGGGAGTTTCAACATGGAAAAATCATGTATCAAAGGTAAAACTTACAATATAGTAATCCATTATAGGTATGATGATATTTAAGAGATGTGTGGAAGATAAAACATTATCATAGATTAAATAGCATTTTCTCATTTGATTATATTTTCTTCTTTTTGGGATGACAAAATTCAATATAATAGATAACATGAAATCCATAATTTTAACTTTATAATGAATTAATTTATGTTAATAATCTAGAAAATATTTTAATTTTATTAGATTTATTGCTGTGAGATTTTATTAAATTGATCTTTTAATGATTTAATTTATTATTGTGAGGAGTTTGGAAAAAATATAAATTTTTTTAATTTTCATGAATATGGACTTGGTAGAAAAATTATAATAATATTAAAAGCATAGCTTAGGTGTAAAATAAATAAAAATAATGTTTATCAAGGAATGGAGTTTCACTTAGAGGTGATATAATTTGACACCAAAGTTATGGTTCAATATAATGTTTAATAAACTCTCTATCTATCTTTATTTATTTATTTTTATAAATAAGTGAACACCCTCTCTAAAAATCATTTTGGAATACTGTTTGTGAAGTATAAGAGGAAGAGATTGTGATAAAAATAGATACATATATCCAGGTAATATGATTGGCCCTTACTTGATTATTTGACTCTATATAGGAAAAAACATTTTATACAAATTTATTCGGTGGGATTTTATTGCATGTTTCATGGGTGAACGCCTTTTATTTTCATTTTTCACTCTCTTGGTACTATTATCTGACCCATAACTGATTAGAGGCAGGTTTAGGGAGGTAAACTCAATTCTACTTCAAACTCAATTGGGGTATCAATGAATTGGGTTATGAAAATTTACAAGTATCTATATAAATAAATAAGAGTTATATAAACAAACTTTACTGAATATTTCTTATTAATTAAGGGAAGCATTTCATATACAGTTAGAATATCATTTTTTAGAAAAAAATAATTTTAGAGCATAATAAGAGGATAGAAAATAAGTGGTAGTGTTCACATATATTCTTCTTTCTCCATTACTCTTATAACATAACAACCATGCACAATGGTTACATGTAATTCTATTGAGAGAGTCAAAAACTCCTCAAAAGTTATTTTTTATAAAAATATATACACAATATATTTTTTATTCATATTTAGAAATAATATTTTTTATTTAGAAATAATCATTTATAAACCATAGTAATTTAGTTTTAACATAGTTTCATCTTAGAATAGATACCTAATTCCCTATTCTTGTATTGATGTAGTGAATAAATTGAAAAATAAAATATATTGGTCAACCACAATCATTGTTATACAATTCCCTTACAATGATCATTATGTTACTATGTTTATTTTCCATTATATTTCTCTATTTTTATCATAATTTCTATCTCTTCATGATCCCATTACATTCTTTAATTCTTACCAAAATTATAATTCATTGATCTATATTAAATAATTTAGAAGTATCCCCATTACATCTCAATCATAATTGATAAACTCGTTTTTACATTAATTTTGGTAAAGATTCCACTAAATGTATTTTGCATGGTTGACCTTTCATAACCAGTTTTATGAATATTATGTTTATTAATTTCATTTAATTTAGTTATCGACATAAATATATATAAGTTATTATTGGGGGAAACTTTCGTCATTTCTTACTGAATGTTATGGTTACAACCTATATTTGAACTTATGTACATGTAAAAACCTTATCATTGGAAAGTAGATCATGGAAAAATCCAATAATAAGGGACTAATTTTTAGGATATTGGTATGGATGTGTAGATTTAAGGATTTATAAGGATCTATTAACAGTAATTCAAAATATTCTATGTAATTAGAAACCTCATTTTTATGATCTAACATGTATCAATACCAAAACCATGCATAAATAAATAAATAACATCATATACATTTTATCAAAGATCTAATGCCATTATATTTTCATGCATGGGAGATATAAAAAGATAAAGATCAAGGTATCAAACCACTATAGTTTATCCATGGTGTAATTTTTGATTCACCGATCATATGAGCAGGACTCTGCTTCCTTCTATAACAATCTCGTGTATAGGGTTGTAAAGGGATGAGGATAAAATAGCATTAGAATGAGTGATTGTTTTAACCATAATATTACAAAAGACTCACCCTAACTGTTATCATAGTAACATATATTATATATAATACCCTAGGGACACTCCATGGGCCTTTACATTTTATCATTCAGTTCCCCAATATTTCATATTACGTTATCTCTTTAAATTAATTCAATAGCTTGCACAACACGCAACACCGAGTTCAAGCGCATCGCGACCTATAAAACAACCCATTTAGAAAGATGTTATGAATATTATTAACCACATTTTTAATTTTATATATACTCTTTATAATTTTATCATTTATCTTTTGTGTTTCTTAGACATAATATAATGAAAAAATCAATTTTTCAGTTAAAAGAAGTATTTTTAAAAAATGCAGTTTTTCCACCTTTTAATAGAATCTCCCTTTTAGATCCAATATTTGACACTTTTATATATTCAATTTAATGAAATTAACTTCTTATTCAGAATAGGGACATAAAAATTTAGTTGTATAAATGTTTGGTACTTTACTGATAACTTTCATATTTTGATAAATAGTAAAACAAAAATTGAATTGAAAAAAAAAATTAATTGAAATAATTTATAGTGTTAAATTATAAATTTGGGTGGTTTTAAAGTATAATTAGACTATATTTTTATAATTTAATATAATTTAGGTCATTTTAAGTAATTTCACATTTAAATTGGACATAAACACTTGTCAATATTTATACAGTTTTTAATTCTTAAAAAACATGCATTCTGGTTTTGACAACGGGAATGAATTTCAAATTAATTAACAAATATTTTATTTTTTAAATATTTTAAAATAGACAACATTTTTTAATTTAGAATATCAAAATTATCTTTGGGTGAATTTTTGGTATTTTTTAGAAAAAAAATTATTTTTGATGAATAGTGAAAAACACTTCGTTATTGTTTAAACCCTAATTTTTATTTAAATAATTAATATTTTTATTTAAATTTATTTTAAATTAAATATAGATACATAATACCTATATTAGCCCAGTTTAATTCATTTGATTCATTTTATAATAAGATTAGATATATAAAATTTTGTGGAACAATTTAACATCTTTTACCCACCTTCAAAGCACATTTGAAAAATTTACATAAAACATAATTTTACCACTTCTATGAATTGACTTTAAAAAATCCAAGAGACACAGTAGAAATCAGTAATTAAAATTTGGTTAAATAGGATGAAAATAATTTTTTTGACTAGTAACTTTTGAATTTTATTTGCCACGGTTAAAAGTAAATAGGGTAATTAAAGATAAAAATAATATTAGAATTATCCTAAAACATGTCCTAATTATATTTTGGATAAGTGTATTTCCACCAAAATCAACTTTAGGAAAACAAAATATGGTCTCTTTTGATCAACTTGGATTAGATTAGGACATTAATTATATTTTATTTAAGGAACAGTTAAAAGTGTTAAATTCTGCTTTTAATAACTAAACCATTTTTAATATAGGGATATACATAACATAAATTAGACTCAAAATATTAATTATAAATATAAAAGGATTTAATTAATCATGGTATTTTATTTAATAATTTTATACGTTAAATAATTAAATTTATTTATAACGCAATGATGATGTAGGAATTACCTTATTAATGAATGATTAAAATACATGAGGTTATAAATGTGAAAATAAATATTAATTAAGACTTTTGATTCATTACCCGAATTTTCTTGGTTAATATAACATTTTATGGTTGATTCAATTAATTTTTTTCGAATTAATCCTGTTTTTATGACTTTTTCAAAAACCAAATACTAAATAGTGTCAAAGTTGAAATAAATGAGTTTTTAAAAAAATATTATTTTATTAAATTTTATAATAGTCATAAAACTCTAAGGTTTTTCAAAAGGACTTATATAATGATATATATATCATTAATTAACCACTTTAGGTTCAATTTCCATTTTATAGTATGTTTATTAACCATTTATTATAAGAATATTAGAAGACATGGTAAAAGTTAAATGATTTAACTAAGTGTTAAATAAAAACGATAGGGTTAATATGGTGACCTACACTTCACTAAAACCTATTGTATGAGAAGCTTTAGACCCATACCCACATTAGGATTGAATTATATCCATTTTGAGTTATTTGAAACCAAATATTATTTTTGAATAAATTAATATTTCGAGCTTTTCCTAAAGTGCACATCACCTCTCTTATAAAAGGGCACTTCCCCTTCTCTCAAATTAACACCTCCAAAGCCATTTGGATTGGTAAAAACCTACTTAAATCTCCTAAAACATACCCTCAATTAAACCTATAAGCCTTAATTTAATCCAAAATCCATCCTAATGAGCCCTTTTGTTCGAATCAAAAGGAAGAACCTGAAGAAGAGGTAATTATTTCATCACTTCTTTTAAAGTTTTTTCTTCTTCCACTTCCTCTTTCTTTGATGTTTACATACCAAAATAATAAATAAAATACCTTCTACCTACTATTATTTTATTATAAATATGGTACAACCATATTAATTATCTTATCTATCCTATGAATGACAAAGTCACTATACGTGTGTACGTATGGCTTACCATCTCCGAGTCATAGTGTAGTTTGTTATTCCACACTTCATTATTTGGATGGGTATAATAATAGGTATAATTGATGTAAATAATAAACATAAAATGTAGCTTATTTTTTATATATAATATACCATCCAATTACATATGATTTTACCATCAATAAAATGATATCATCGCTCGTGTGTATATATGGCTTACTGTCTCCACGACGTGATGAGATTCATTTCCACGTTCACCATTCAACGATGATTATAAAAATATATATTATTAATAAGTATGTGATATGTGAAATAATAATGATTATATAAATATATATATATATATGTATATATGTATGTATGTATTTACATATATCTAATTCACTTACTTCCATTTAATACGATATGAGAACGGAAACAGCGTTTATGCGTATGTATGGCCTACCATCTCCATAAATAGTGTTTAAAATTTAATATATCTATATATTATACATATTTATATTCTGAATATATATGATACATAAATAATTTTTTATATTTTTGTAAGCAATTAAATCATGATCTAAGTGATACGATCAAGAATGAAAAGAAAAAACATATACGATAAAGAAAATTATTATTACCTGAAATGTTATTTTAACATGGAAATTACTATTAAATGGAAAGTATATACTCATAAATGAATCAAGTATGGTATCCTAAATATGAATATTTTTCTTGTATAATTTAATAAAATACTATGGTCATTATACAAGAGGATAAACATACCCTTGGCCAAAATAAAGTATAAGGTAAGGATTAATTCCTCAATCTCATTATTATCCGAGAATGTTTATTTATAAGGTTTTACTAGGAAATATTTATTATCCATGTCCATGTTTCATAAAATGGTTTTCAAAAGGATTATTTTAAAGGGAGTCTTTGACTAAAACAACATTCTAAAAGTATTAAATAATTATTCTCCTAAATCATTCCCATTAATGTCCATGTTTTAAAAATGGTTTTAAGGATTTATTTATATAGAAATGAATGCATTAAAATGTTAATATCATTAAAAAGTTTCAAATTGGTATGTGAAAATTTGATTCAAAAAAGAATTTAAAATTTAATCCATTCTAAATTATGTGACATTTAAATGTTTTCATGAAAAATGGATATTTCTCTCTAAGAGTTTTACTTAACATTTTCAACTATGTCAACATACTTTACTAGACAATATTCATGATTGAAGTTTATTTATTATAATAAAATATTCTATATTTTATTGAATGAGTTATTATATGTTTCACTATAGATGTACTATTTTTGTACCATTCATTATTTATTGTTAAATTATTGACATTACATATGCTTGTTTTAATGTGACGGTTTATGTTATATTTCACCCTTTTCATATAAGGAATGAATTTCACTTAGTAAGTGATGGGTGTGGCCTGCTATAACCCCTAGATGCTTTGGTAGGTCTCATGAGACAAACTAGTGTCTTGGAAAAAGGCCTTGACAAAAATTTTATTTGTATTCTTGGCCCGAGGCCTTGACTATGTGGTTATGATGTTCATTATTATGCATTCCCTCATTATGAAATTAGTTATTACATGTGATTATTTGACTAGTTGAATATCCATTTGCATGTTTATATGGTCATGTTTGATTTATTTTTTCCATATTATTTTCAAATTTATTTTTAAAAGGCTATTGTTTTTATTACACATCTTGCCTTAAAATTTTATAGATTCTGCTAGATTATTTACCATTACTGAGCAACTAAGCCCACCATTTTCTTATGTTTTATTTTCCTAGGATTACAAGAAATGTATTATGATTAATATGCTGGATTATGCTAAGGTAATAACGGTATTCTCAAAGGATTATTTATGATGTGTTGTATGTTAGAAAGTTTAATGTAACATTTATGTATTTAATGTATTTTCCAAGACTTAAAAACTAATCGGTCCTTCAGGACATGATTCCTTGTAATCATGACAAAGAATTAAAATAATAAACTAGCTTTGGGATTCTCGGGTCAGTGCGTTACATATCATGTTTAAAAAAATGCATCTGTAAATCCTTGAGAATTCATGAATTCATCAAATAAATGTGTTGATCATATAATATGTTTCATCATATGAAACCTCTATTATAATAACATCCAATGGTGGAAGAAATTTAAATGTTGAAATTTTAACATTTAGTTCAAATATTAATTATTGTAGATTTCATGATACACTACAAAAAATCTTGAATTTAGAGACATTTTTTTATCCCCATTTAAGAATATGGATAATTTTAAATTTAGCCACATTTTTTAGAAAACATGGCTAAGATAAAAATATTTTTCAATAAATGTGACTAATTTAGTAATGTTTTTTAGCTATATGTTTATAAAATATAACTATTTTAGGGAATATTTTTTTATCTTTTTTTGTCACATCAAAAATTTTAAATTTGCCCATATTCTCATGAAAACATGGCTATTTTAGAGATATTATTTAGCTGCATTTTAAAACCTATATAATTATATATATATATATATATATAATTATATATAATTATAATTATAATTATAATTGTATATATATATATTTATAAAAATAAATTAACATATATTTAAAAATAAAAAAATTGACATTTATATATTTATATGTGTGTGTGAGTGTATCTATTTGTGAATATTTAAAAATATGTGTGTGTGTGTGTGTAATTATTAATTTTGATTGCACTCATCCCACATCACAAAAATGATGTGGATGAGAGATTCTTTTTATAATATCAAAGGGGTAACGAAGGTTGTCTATATTTTTCGGTGGGGTGGCAGAATAGTGTTGTTTTTCAAATGTTTGTGTTGTTCTTTTTTCCTTCCATGTTTTAATATGTAGAAAAATGGATTTTTTTTTAAATAAATACAATTTGAACATCATCAGGTTTCAGAACCACTACCCCTATCTAACTGATGTTTCCCCATTCAACCTAATAAACAACAATGACTACATTGATCTCCATGATCTGCTTCCTCTCATGGGTCATAAAACTATTGTATATTGATAAATAATATCATCTCCTATATAATTGGTGATATGGTTTTTGGTTGATGGAAGAATATTTTAGGGGTTTGGTTCTTCGAAATAATACTCTACCTTTATAGGTGACCACTTGAGCAGGCTTGCAATAAGGGTTTTGTGCCACTTGGACATGACTTAGAGCCACCACACATGAAAATTATCCAACTCTCTAGAATTTTTTTTGGGTGCAAATGTGTGGGAAAATTCATGGAAATATGTAATATGTGTATTCAATTTTGAATAATAAATATTATTATTATGCCCATAGATATAGGTCTCACCGACCAAACTACATATATTTTTGTCTCCCAATTTCTGTTTTTTTTTCTATTTGATTGTGTAAACTTGAGAGAGGGTGAGTCTTCTACATACACAAAACTAGTATCAGAGTCTCAGTTTGATTACCTAGGTAAGAAAATGAAAAACAAATTCATGATTCACTATCATTTTCTATACTTCTCCTATATTGTTTTCAAACAATGTATTGTAACATGTTTCTAATCTACAACCCCTTTACACTGCTTTCCACACCTATAAAACTCATCTTCTATCAGTGAACCTAAAAACCATTGGTAGTTATAACAACTAACTAACCTCCTCTAGTTTGATATTTTTCTCCCACCTATATATAATCTCTGTTTTTATCTGAAATCCTGATCTGGAAGGGGAAATAACATTCATGGTGAAAGATAACCAAGGTAATGTATTATGTTCTACAATTAAGAAAAAAAATGGGTATGGGGGATGTGATGGGTGTGAATGTCAAAAAAGAGGGAGGAATCCTTTTTTAAATGTGAAACACATATTTCATGTCTATTTCATTGATATTTTTAAAAAATGGGGAAATTGTTATTGAAAAAATGAGTTGTAGTTGATTTTGAAAGAAAACATTATTTTGAATAAAAAATGATAATTCATTTGTGGTCAGATTAAATTATTCAAGTAGTTAATTTATGTATTTCTGACTACTCTAGATTGATTAGAGATTTATGTTTTTGAAAATTCTGAAATTTTTTAAATGAAATATCTCAAAAAAAAGATTAAAATCCATCGGTATGTCCACCTACCATCGACCAACAAAATGTTTATCCCTATTTTCATCAAAATGGGAATTAAAATATGGGTTTACCAAAAATTCATAAAAATAAATAGAATATTCTATCAGAAATGGAAGAATTTAATATTTTTAATTTCTTTATTTCATCGAATATCAACTACTTTGATGGTTGGATAATTCATTATGGCTATTAATTCCATATGTATTGAAATAAATAATGTTTTTCGAACCATAAGGTGTCTTTGAATGTGTGGTGATTATGGTAAATAACAATATTTGTCAAATGAGAGGTGTTGGAACAATATTTTTGGGTTTTGATAATGGTAAAACTTGATTCCATACATATATAAGATATGTACTAGAATTCGAAACAAACCTCATATTACTTGTAGTCTTGGATAATTTCTGTTACCTGATAACCATTGAATATTGAGTCATGAAATTAATTTTTGGAACATTATTTTACATTATAGGTACATTAAAAGTTACTTTATATTATGTGAATTTTGAGACTTTTATAGGTGGAGTAGATATATGAGAAGATGGTGATCAAAAAAACATATAAAATAAAACGCATGAGACTCAAACATGATATGGAAAATGCTTTAAATATTTTAATAGATAAAGGTGTTTTGAAAGGTTAAAATAAAGGGAAATTAGAATTATTTAAGAATTTTGTAAGAGTTAAGTAGTATAGAGGTAGTTTTTTCACTTTAACCCATCTTATAAATGGAACACTTGACTACATTCATTACAATTTCTTGGGATAATCAAACAATGGTTCTTTGGTATATAGTCTTTATTTTCCCACATTTATTGAAAATTAATCATGATATGATTGGGTATATTTCAGGAACAATAAGGATAAAGTTCTATATTTCATCCTCAAGTGGAATAATATGATTCAAAATTAGATCAGAAGTAAAATAAGGAGATGAAGGTTATATGATGGTGGATAATACATATAAGATCTATTTAAGAAGGCTTTTCAGAATGATGCTATTGTGAAAAACTTTATTGTTCCTGGAATTTCATAGTATAATGGAATAAAAGAATGGAATAACTATACACTCTCTAGAAATGTATGACATATATTGTCTCAATTAGGTATCATTAAATCCTTTTGGGTAGAATCATTGATGTTTACATCACACATCATGAACTGATTACCTGCTTTAGTGATCGATGGTAATCGTTCGGTTGAGGTTTAGTCTGGTGAGAATGTTATTTATAATGATGATATGTGTATATTAATTTATAAATTATATTTTCATGTAAAAAAACATAGTATGATCAAAGAGTGAATAAGGTTGTATTTTTTCAACTTTTGTGCTTGTGTAAAGTCCTTCTTACTAAGAAATCCCGAAGTGAAGAAGATCATTGGAAGTTGTTGATAGAGATAATATTTTCAAAAAAAATTGTATTAATTTCAATAATTTTAATCATCCAAAATTATCTATTTGATATTATATGAATCAATTTTGGATTTATGTTGTGTATTGAGAAAAAATTTGAAAAGTGCTTAATTTTGGATTTTGGACAGAATTCTACATCAAGGGTATTTTTGTCATTTCATGAAAAATATAAATCCAAATTGAGTGAATCGTTTTTTTTTATAATCCTTATTTTATTTTCTTCAACATTTTCTTCTAGGCCAGGTGATGATTCGACCATCTAGAGGTATTAAAAATCAATGAATTTGAATATTTTTCTGAGTAGAAAATGTGGACCCCACCACTATAACGGAAGTTTATCTCGGCCTACACATCTTAAATTGTGATAATTCCACCTGGAAAAGAACTAGGATACATGGGGGTGCCTCCACAATTTATGTTATGTATTTTGGATTTCATTAAGGGAATCAATGGACATTATACATTTGGAGGAATCTTCATGGAAATTCCATACTGAAAAAGACTTTGTCAATACAAAATGCTTAACTCTCTATTTGTGAGTCTAATAAAGATGAAATTTAGTGGGTGAACGCCAAGATATTTTTGGACAACCATTAGGATGGATGGAATGCTTGATGTATTCATTAATGGGGACAAATATGCATCAAATTTTTAAGGAAAAAATATTCCTATAAAAGGAGAGGAGCTCCCACCTCTCAAAGCATCTCATTCCATCCCATTCCTTCTAGGACACCAAGGAAGAGAAATTTTTAGCTTTATTTATTTTATTTATTTTTCTTTTACATATATTTTTAATGTCTTTTTCTTCCTCATTCATCTTGATTACCCTTACCATGGTGGGGTAAACATTTTGAGTGATTGGGAAAGGGATGGTTTTTTATTTTGTCATGCTTGGGTTCTTGGACGTAATTGAATGAAATTTATTTCTTCTTCAAATTTGTTTTCAATTTCATATAGATTATTATATTATCAAGTGATATTTTTCTTGAATTTTAATCCCATTATTGATTTTTTATTTGGTAAAATAATTTGTTGGACTCCTCATGTATTAATTGTGATTTAATCATCATAAATCCTATTCAACCTAGTTAACTCTTGTAAATTATATCAAATCATGTGTATTAATGTTTAAAATATTCTCATGATTTATGAAGAGTCATTCAAGAACTTAATTACTCTAAATTATGTTTAATTACTTTATACTATCTTTTTACTCAATTTATAATGATTTCTATTAAGTCTAATCCATTCCATGATCATTATTGCTTATTTATGAATACAGTTATCTTGAAAAGTCTAAGACACCGTGAACAAGACACTATGAAGTAGACACTATGATGTAGACACCATGAAGCAGACATCGTTAATCCAGAAACCGTGAAGAAAGACACCGTGAATCAAGACACTATGAAGCAAGACACTATGAACAAGACACCGTGAGGCAGAAACTGTGAACAAGACATCTTGAAGCAGACACCGTGAAGCGAGACACTATGACCGAGAGACACCGTGACCAAGATACACATTGACCATAGTAAACCATGATCAATATAGACAACTTGTGAATGAGACACCCTTTCCATGACTTACTATGACACCATATCTTAAACTACTTTGTCGTCTTTTAATTTAAATTCTAATGGTCATATTTTAAGATTTTAATGCACTGACAAAATTAATGTTTTTTTATAGATAAATTATCGGACAGTACAAGGTACAAGGTGCTGAATACATGTAACATGTCGGCTCCAACACATGCATTCCAAGATAAAAGTGAAGTGTGTCCATGAATCAACAAAAAGTTTCAATACTAAAAGAAAAACAAGTTTTTGAGAATGACAACTAAGAACACTGATAAACTTTCTAAAGGAATTATTGTCGCATGCATACAACCAATCACTGGTGAAGAACACATGATGTATACTTGAGGATTAGAGGAAATCTTCGTAATTAAGAACCTCACGAAGAACACAAGCTTAATCGTGACACTCTGTTTTACTATCGAGGACTCGATATCTACATATGCTTCATCTTATGTAGTCCAAAGTTCCAAAGACTAACATTCGGGGCACTTCTAAACCTATCTCCATATTTCTGCTTTGTTGTGTATTTGTTTATTACATTTTGAGAAGATTGTGTTTCTGTATAATAACACACTCTGTCTCCTGCATTAAACTAAATGATACTAGTTATCCTTACTTGAATACTCATTTACCCTTTTGTATACCCACAGATAAGTTTGGAAGAGGTCCCTATGTGGCCTAGTTATTTATACCCAAAAAACTGTGGAAGATGTACATGTGTGGCCTGGGAAGTTTGTGTGTTGTAGTTAACCCCGAATTAGGTTTTGGATCAATGTTTATTTATATAAAATACTTGGTGGCAGGTGATCACCAAGTGAAGTATATTAGGTCTCATCTTGTGACTGAACCACTTGTTTCATATCCACTGTACTGCTTAAATTATTTTTCTCTATTTTATTGATTTACTATATAATGTAGAAATCTCTAATTTCACTTTGATAATTAGTCTTAGAAAGAAGTTATAACTAGATTTTCTTATTCGAATACCTTCAAAAGTAATATTAATAAAACAAATTAATATTACTGAGAATTAATCAATCTTCTAAGAATTCACTTAAATAGTCAAAATCGTATAACAGTATAACCTTGATTAATTGGGTTGTAATTAATCTTTGGAGAAACCTTTTTAGAAATAATTTTTTTATAGATATTTTTATAGTTACTCAATTCACCCCTCCCCTCTTGAGTAATATACTCTGACTAACATAATCATTATCTCCCTCCACTAATTTCTGGTTTATATACAATTGAATACACCAGGGATTAGTGGTGAAGTACTCAATGATTGACAGTACATGTAAAAGTGGTAGTGAATGTTCTTGATTATTTGGGAAAATCAATACCCGATCGGGAATTTCCCAATTCAATTGAGTATATTCGATACAACTCTTTTGCACATGGAAGGATAGTTGATCAAACTAAGATCATGGTAAGTTTTTCTCTCACCATCATTATTTCACCAATGAAGTGAGAGGAAATGATTGTGGAAACTCACTTTAATCAACTAAGAATAATTGGTTTGAATTAAATTGAATAAGGATAGAATTACAATTGTTAAAACAAACCCGAACTAATAATCCATTTAAAGTCATTTTTTTCTATCATTTGAATTTCAAAATGCATTTCAATCATTTTATCATTGATTTATTCTAAAAACACCCCATTTTTACCCGCATTTTAAAGTGAAACACTATTTTTTGTGCAATCTTCTTTAGGATATTTCCAAGGTTTGATCACTAGAATACACTAAGGAATAAATAAAAAATGTTTTTCCACGCCCTATGATAGGCCTGTGTCGGTCATGATATCACATTTGATGAAATTGTAATGGTGGAGTCAAATAATTATGAAAGGTAAATGGATTGATCAGATAGAGTTTGGATTGAAATATAAATAATTCCACAAATAACTAACTTATATACATAGTTGATATAGTGAAATTATCATATAGATATTCAAACTGGGGAAGAAGTACCACCAGAGAAGGATAGTAATCATTATGAGAGTATCACCACTAGTAAAACATGAAGTACCATAAGAATACCTTACAGGAATTATGAAATGTGTTATTATGCTATTTATTAAATTTTATAGGATGTTATATAGAGTTATCAAGATATTTTTCATATAAAATAAATAAACTAGTTCAAATATTCTATGGAAGAATAAATGAGATCATTGTAATAAAATTGAACATGGGATCGAGTTCCTCCTATGAAGTAAAAGAAAGTTAATGGGTGAAAATGAGTGTTTTTTAATAAGGAAGATGACTCTAGCAAACACTATGTTATTTTATGAAATATTTTTTCAAATAATTTTATTTTCATTGATTTCTTGTGTTACATGAAACATTGAGTATAAAAAATATCTATATATTATTAAACTAAATTTATTATCAAGCTCTTGAATTGGTGGGAATGAATGAAACTAACTAAATTTGGAAAAAAAGGTCTTAATATGACTAAAATTAATTCATTGTTTATCAAATAATTATGAATGAAAATAATGAAAAGTTTAAAATTAAAGAGATATTTTCTAAAAAACTATTTTTATATGAAAAATGTATTACTATCATGGTAAATTAATTTAATAATTATTGATGAACTATTTTATTTATATTTTTATATTATATTTTGAATCAAATGTTTTAGCATGAATTTAATATTTTTCTATCCATAGGAAAGTAAAAAATCAATTTTTATGCTTAAGAATGTTTTTTTCCTAAAAATTGATTTCCGTCATGTATTGCACAATTATTTTATAATTAATTTATACCACATATTGATGTTAAATTTGATAAAATATATTCCATATTTGGAATCATGAGGTTCAAAATTGGTAAATAGTCTCATTATAGTTTTGGGAAATATGAATATTAACTATGGAAAAAATTATCATCTTGATAAATTGAAAAATGGGATAATATAGGTTAAAAATAATTTATTTTACAAATTTAATTAGACCCTTATCACCTTATACTCTAATATTTTTAGTTCAACAGACATTTTTCCATGAAAATGACCTATATAATATTTAAATCAATGAAAGTTACAAAATGTCACTCACTTACTTTTAAATATCTCTTATGTGAAAACATAAGGATAAAATCACATTATTAATGAATATAAGGGTCCTTTTTTAGATTAATTAAATTATTTTTATTAGAGAAAATTATTTATATTATTTATTAATTATATAACTACCTTAAATGCTTATTCATAACTAATGTAATATTTCTCCAATTAATAATTAAATATAATAAATGGTTTTAAAAAATATTAAAACTAATATAATTTGGGTGATTTAATGTGTGCCATGAATTTTTTAGACGAATATAAAATATTATTATATTAAATAATTATATTCTAATCTCATTGTCACACCTGGGTTTTTATTTTTCCATGGCTTAAGTCTGGGTCGAGTCTCAGTTATTTTGCTTGGGAACCGAGTTTAGTAGGTTTGAGGTTTCGAGATAGTTTTGTTGAAGATCGAGTTTGGGCCACTGTTTAAATTCCAAATTTTTGTAAAATTTGCTGGTTTTAGGCCATTTCACAAACACTATATGGTTAGCGAAATCTGTATGGTCAGACCAGGGTACTTGTGCGATCGCTTTTAGAATGGGTATAATCCATTACACGGTCCACACAGGATCGGTTGAGCCATGTGAGGTAACCACATGGTTATCCAACGTTAAAAATAAATAATGCATTAAATTAATAATAAAAAAATAAATTAAAAGGCAAGAAATAAAATTTAAAAAAAATTAAATAATAATGATCATAATATTGTTATTGTTGTGATTATTATTATTATTATTATTATTATTAGTGTTAATAATATTAATATTATCGGGGTCAATAATATTAATGTCATTATATGTGATAATAATGTTAATATTATTATTAATATTTTTAATATCATTATTTTTATTGGTATTAAAAATATTAATATTATTTACCTTACTACTATTAATATTATTATTATTAAGAAGATTAGTTTTTTAATTATTATTATTATTCTTGTTGTTTTAAGTTAGGATTAATTTTTTTATGTTTCCTTCCTTCTCCCCCTCCTCCACACACTCCCCCCCCCCCATTTCCTTGCATCTCATGTGGAACACCCCCCCTGTTCGCCTCCTCTCTTCACGCAACCACCTCTGGCGACCCTCCTTCCATCGATCTCTCCCTCCAGTCACCCTAATTTCCCTCACACGCACCCCTGTAGGCACCCTACTACCTCACGCACCCCTCTCTGAGGCTCTATTCTCTTTGGCACATGCACCACCATCCAGCAGACCCTCTTTGTGTGGCCGGCCTCCGAGTTTCTCACCGTTCCCCCTCTCCCTCTCTTTCGCAGGTGCGATCTATCTCTAGGTAAGGTTTTTCTCTCCCTTATTAAAGTTTTTGGGTTTAGGGGTTTGATCTTGATCTGTTGAGTTCGATCTTATTAATTAGGGTTCATTATGGGTTTATTGAAGTGCAGTTAGGGTGCAGTTGATGTGCAGATGAATTTCACACCATTTTTTTCGGAAGCATCTTCGTTAGAGGTAGGTAATTCAATGCTTAACCATTTTTGACAAATTAATTATGATTTTTTATATTTTTTTATATTCTATAATTTATGTGTGAGGAGTGGGAGTGGTTTATGGAGTTTTTGGATGCGCATTTGGTTAGAAAATGATTTTTTCTCCTAATTAATGTGGGCATAGATTGTGTGTAATATTGTTTTACTAATTAGAAGTGTTTATAAATTTTTTTAAATGATTTATTCAATTATATAAATGGTAAAAATCCTGTTTTGGCATGGTTTTAATGGGTGGTTGGTTTTAAAGTGGTGTTTTTATATGAATTATGGTGTGTTTGTGGTTTTAACTTTGGTTGTGTCATTTTTGAATACTTTATAAATTGTTCAAATGGTTTATTAAATTATTTATAGGGTGAGAATGTGGTATTTTTTATGATTGAGTATGCATTAAATTTTTAAAGTGGTTGTTTGAGGTGAAATTGCGTATTTTTCATGTGAAAAACTTTGTGTTCCACTTGATGTCATTTTATAAATCATGAAATTGCATTATTAAACTAGGTGTGAGTTTTAAATTGTGTTTTGATAAATCATTGTTGTTTGTTTAGTTTTTAAAGAGTGTTTTGGGTGCACTTTCAGTGTAAAATCATTGGCATGTTTATGAAATATATTTTATAAATTGTTATAATGCTTCATTAAGTTATTTAAAATGGTGAAAAGCATATTTGGGAATATTTTGGTATGCATATGTTTTCAGAAATGTATTTTTGGTGTGAAAGTGGTGGTTTGTGATATGTGATGCCTGGTTTGGTTGATGAATTTTGTAAGTTATATTATGTGACATGTGAAACTTGTTTGAGCACTAAAATGGAAGCTAGGGTATCTAGGTGGGTGGACTAGGAGAAACACGCAGCCGATTGTCCCTTATCGACCAGTCAAGGTTCCGGTGCTCTGCTAATGTGTATAGCAGCACTCGGGTCGAATCCTCGGCGATGGTACTTCGTAATAGTCGATTGTTTTTAGTTGATTGTATTTTGATTGGGGGGTTTGTTTTCAGAGATTAATTTAAATGTTTAATGGATGATGTTTAATTTAACAAGTTGATGAAGATTGGGGTGAGTTCATCATTAGGGAGTTAATCATGTGATATCCTTGAGCTTTGCTTTATATTGCATTAAATTAACTCCCACATCAAAAGTTGATGTTGCTTGGAATTCTCAAGTGTTAAGCCTTTAATCCAAGCCTTAAATTTACTTAGGGTTCTAAAATCAATCAGTGCTTTATTGTGGAAGTGTATTTTTGGTTCCAATAATCCATGGAAACCTCAAGTTGAACATAATACGTCAATAATCCATGACATGTTAAGTCCAACATACACAATGTTAAATTAAAGAATACTCATCGAGAAAAACCTCTCAACCACTTAACATCCCTAAATTATAAATCACCCCAGAAAGATATTTACTCATCCATTTAAATTATTAGTAATCTGGTCTATTATGTTTAATGTGATGAATTACAAAGAGAAGAAAAAGAAAGGTATAAGAAAAGAGTTGTGCGCCGAACACACACACGAACGATGATGAGAGTAAAAAAACCGAACTTTTTATTTAATAATAAAGTAAAATAAGATGATGGATTTTAGATTGATTTAAACTAAAATAAGAACATTAATATTGAACTAAATAAGGTGGATGAGAATAAGAAATTAAGAAGAAGAAAATTGCATTAAAACAGAATTACAAAGACAAACACTTGCAAAATTACAACGAATAAAAATGCAAAAGTAAATGAAAACAAAGAGAGGAGGAAGGGATTATCAAGTGAAAACATGAGTTTGGCAGATCCTCCCAAGCCTTTGGCAGGGCCTTGGTACTGCCAGTCAAGCCTCCTTTGTTATGAAATGCCAACCCCTCTCAAGGAGAGAAGGGGAGAGTATTTATAGCCCAAGGAGTGGACTGTTTGCATTCCCAATATGTCCCTCCACTTGCATCACCAATTTGGAAATTCAGACAGCCGAATCTCCAAATATATCCTTCTTCAAAGTTCTATATAATAAAGTTTTCCGACTACTTTCAACATTTGGAGGAATTTGGACAAGTGGAGCCAAATTTATGGTGGTTTTATTAAACAAAGGTAAACTGTCCATTTCTATCCATGCTTTTTAGATGGCCAAAATGCGAATGGATTTTGGAATAGGAAGATTCCTTCCAATATTAATGACTTCTTCAACAATGTCGTCCACCTATATCTCCTATTTCACACTGAAAAATATCAGCTCTATTTGATTATTACATTATGAGATATGTCCTTAATACTATACTTATTTTATTTCTCGGCCAGAATGGTGGGCTGGACTTCAAAGCTTCATTTGGGCCCCTTGTACTTGTATTTGGGCCTTAAAATTTTTATCCAAGATGAAATTTAGTGTCCCCCAAGTTATATTGGAGATATATCGTTTTTGGAATTCTGGAGGGATCCCAGTAAATCAATATTCAAGGCTGGTCCAGTTTATTCACAGATTCTGTAGGTCATCTTGTATGGTAAATGTGATCCTTCAAATGGAAGAATTGGCCCATGATCCCTTCTAATGAAATGTTTTATATTGAATTAGGAATCCTAAAAAATAAGAACCAAACAATTTGGATCAGTAGGGTGAGATTTATAATTAAAATGGTAAACTGACTCAATTGGACTACTTCTAAAAATGCTCAAAAATTATACTTAATATTAAAACATTAATATTTCACACAAATTATGCTCATTTCATATAATTTCAGTAAAGGGAGTATATAATAATACATGAAAATATTAACAACATCAACTCCCCCACACTTAGTGTTGTGCATGTCCTCATGTTCAAAAAATATAAAAACATAACAAAATCATTTTCACTCACCAACAAATATTAAAATTTTCTTTTCTCCAATCAGGGGAGGTTTAAACTATTTCACTCATCCATTATTAATTCCACCAAAAGTTATTACAGAAAAATTGTTCCAAAACTAATTCATTTTTTCATGCTCAAATTTAGAATTGGAAAATGTGGACACTCAAAAATCACACCTCTCTGGATGATAAAATTCATTTGTGGAGGTTCACTCTTTCACCAACCAAAAGTGAAAATCTTAGAGTTTGAAAAGAGCTCTCAGATTCCAATCCCTATCCAAAGTGAACAAGAATCAAGAGGTCTATTTAAGGGGTTTTTTGTGGCTATGGGACAGTAGGAATATAATGTCTAAGAGAGAGAAGAAGAGGGTTAAAATACCAACATAGAAAAAGCAATGCACATTTTTTTGAAATAAAACATGGAAGGAAATGAAAACACATATTTACAAGGGAATGATTGTGTGAAGAAAGACACAATAGAGGAATAAAATATGAAGGGTATGGGAAGATGAAATATTTACAAACCACAAAACTTCTCCCAATTATATAAGAATATAATGCAAGTATTCTTTTTTTTCTTTTTTTTCATTTTTTTTTCGAAAGTTGACCTTGAAACAGATCTCGCATTCATATCCCAACCCTTGATTGATCTCCTCATGAAACTAATTGTAATAGTTATAACAAGATCAAAGGTTGAGAACGAGTGATTTTTGACCTACCCAAGACACAACCCATTTTTGTAATTTTTTTTAACACTTGTCAAAAACATTTACAAAATTACATAAATGGAAGTACATTACATTCCCCAAAACACACTAAATGACAACCTCTCCCCCACACTAAAATGGATGATTTCCCTCAAGAAGATGATAACTCATTGAAAATAAATAATAGGGTACCCAAACAATGAAATCCATTCCCCCCACACTTATATTTAAAAAAATATGCAATGAAAATCCATGTTGATATTGGGTGGGAAAAGGTATTGGTCTTGTAATGTGGCTATCAAAGAAAAGGATTTCATAGGCTCTAAGGGGCTTTCAAAAGGATGATTAATGTAAGGGAAATGGGAGGCTATTTGGCTATTGTGATTCTCATGTGGTTTAGAAAATGCCTCTATCATATTAATGCACACTAAGGAAGGAAATTCAGCTCGAAGGTCCACAAACTCAAGACTCACAAATGGGGTTGAAAACACACATTTTGAAAAGATGGCCATAGGTGGCCTTGGCATGTAATCAAATGTTGTTCCTCATGGTTCAGGAAAAGAATTTTCCAAATCAAAAATTGAGCATTCAAAATTTGTTAATTTGACACAAAATTCTTTATCCAAAGTCATGATGAAAGTACAAAATTTTTTAGATGAAAATATTTCTATTAACTCCCCAAAACGGTTGGAAAAATTTTCAAAACTCGATGGTGAGTAAGCATGACTCTTTAATTTTTTGTATTTTTTAAGTGATTGTTTTCTTGGTTTTTTTTAGTTTTTTAGGTTTTTATATCTTTTTGTTTTTTTATAAAGATACACCCACATAAAATAGAAAGTGAAAAAGAAAGGTTTTGATAATGAAAGTGGTAAAAAAATTAAATATGGAGGAAAAAGAAGAAAGAGGTAGAGAGAGGAAGAGATGGAGATAGAGTTAAAGGGAAAAAGGTGCCCCCTAGTTTAGATTTGGTCGGTCGTCGTCTCCATCCGGTGGTGGGTTGACTAGAGAAGTTGGGTATCCAATGGAAGTAGATAATGATCCAAGATTGTGTGTCCTCTCATAGTGATGCTTTAACTGATGTCCATTAACCATGAATGTCATTTTGGAAGAGTGGTCTTGGACTTGTACTGCACCAAATGGGTAAACATTAGTAATAACAAAAGGACCTTACCAACGAGAATTAATCTTACCTGGGTGAGGTCGGAATCAAGAATTAAAGAGAATTACCTTTTCACCTTCATGAAATGCCTTTATCAGGATATGTCTGTCATGGAGTACCTTAGCCTTCTCTTTGTACAGATTGGAATTCTCATAGGATTCAAGTCGAAGCTCCTCTAGTTCAGCCAATTGTAATAATCTTTCTTCACCAGATTTTTTACAATAAAAATTATAGGTTTTCACATCCCAAAAAGACTTATGTTGGATTTAAACTGGTAAGTGACACACTTTACCAAAATCTATCCTAAAAGGAGACATCCCAATGGGTGTTTTATAGGTAGTTCGATAATCCCAAAGGGCTTCACCAAGTCTCTCAGGCCAGTATTTTCTGGTGGGCTTAACAATTCTCTCAAGTACCCTTTTCCCTTCTCTATTAGAAAGTTCATCCATTCCATTTCCTTGAAGGTGATATGCAGTTGAAGTTTTATGTACAAAACCATTCTTTTTTAGAAGAGATTCCATGGTTCTATTACAAAAATGGGTTCCTAAGTCACTGATCAAGGCACGTGGTGTGCCAAATCTATAGAAGATGTGTGTCTTTAGGAACTCACTAACATTATGTGAATCATCCTTCCTAGTGGGTTTATCCTTGACCCACCTAGAAACATAATCAACCACAAGAATAATGTATGAGAATCCATTGGAAGGGGGAAATGGTCCCATGAAATCGATGCCCCAAACATCGAAGATTTCACAAAAGATTAAGGACTTTGGGGGAATTTCATTTCTTTTGGAGATTGTGCCGAGCTTTTGGCATGTGGGACATGATTGACAGAACTCATGTGAGTCCTCGAAGAGTGAAGGCCAGAAGAATCCAGAGTCTAGGACATTTCAGGAGGTCCTTTGTGGTCCAAAGTGTCCACCTCCAGGAAGTGAGTGACAGAATTCTAATATGGAAGAATATTCTTTTTCATCGACACATGTCATTATTACCATGTCCGCCCTAGTTTTCCAAATTTTATTTTCTTCCCAAAAATAGTATTTTTAATCACTTTTCAACTTTATTTTTTGTTCTTTTGAAAACATTTCAAGAAAAACACCAGAAACCAAGTAATTTACAATTGGGGAATACCATGGTAACTTTGGAGTGAGAGACGAAAGGTTCTCAATAGGGAATTCAGGATCAATGATTTCTGAATGAGAAGAATTATAAATTCTACTCAAGTGATCGGCCACAAGGGTTTTCTTTTCCAAGTCTATCTTTGATTACAAGGTCAAACTCTTGGAGCATTAGGATCCATTTTATTAGCCTCAGTTTGGAATCAATTTTCTTGAGTAAGAACTTAATAGCAGAATGGTCTGTGAAGATGATGATTTTGGCACCTAAGAGATAGGACCGGAATTTATCTAAGGCAAAAACCACTGCTAAAAGTTCTTTTTTAGTGACAGTGTAGTGAGATTGAGTTTCATCCAATGTTTTTGAGGCATAATAGATGACATGAGGAATTCCTTCTCTTCTTTGACCAAGAACAGCCCCAACAGCTCTATTAGAAGCATCACACATTAACTCAAAGGGTAAGGACCAATCTGGGGGTTGGATTATTGGGGAAGATGTAAGAGCAGTTTTGAGTTCAATGAAGGCTCTCTTGAAAACCTCATAAAAATGGAAAGTGGCATCATTTTGGAGCAAACGAGTGAGTGGGAGGGAAATTTTACTGAAGTTATGGATGAATCGCTGATAGAAACCAGCATGACCGAGAAATGAATGGATGTCTTGAATAGAGTTGGGTTGTTTTAGGATCACTTCAATTTTGGAAGGATCGACTTCAATACCATCTTTTGAAACTATGTTCCCTAGAACAATCCCATTTGCAACCATGAAGTGACATTTTTTAAAATTTAACACAAGGGTACACTTGACACACTTTTGAAGGACTAGAGAGAGTGAATTCAAACAAGATTAAAATGACTCACCATAAATGGTGAAGTCATCCATGAAGACTTCCATGCAGTGTTCAATGAATTCTGAAAAGATACTCATCATACACCTATGGAATGTTACAGGAACATTACAAAGGCCAAAATGCATTCTTCTATATGCATATGTTCCAAAGGGGCATGTGAAAGTATTCTTTTCTTGGCCTGAGGTGCGATTGGGATTTGGAAGTAGCCAGTGTATCCATCAAGAAAGAAATAGTGTGACTTTCTGGCTAATCGTTCCAGCATTTGATCAAGGAATGGAAGAGGGTAGTGATCTTATCTTGTTTTAACATTAAATTTCCTATAGTCGATGCACACATGCCATTTGTTCTTCTCTCGAGTTTTGACTACCTCTCCATGTTCAATTGTGACCACATTTATCCCAACCTTCTTTAGTACAACCTGAATTGGACTAACTCATTCACTATCAGAAATTGGGTAGATAATACCATCTTGAAGAAGCTTGGTGATCTCTTCCCTAACTACCTCAAGGATGAGTGGATTGAGTCTTATTTTTGGTTGTCTAATTGGTTTGGATGATTCTTTAATATGGATGTGATGCATGCAAAGGGGCAGGGTTGATTCCTGGTATGTCATCTAAGATCAAACCTAAGGCCTTTTTGTTTTCCTATAACACTTGAACAAGTTTGGACTCCTAGGTTTCAGTAAGTGTGGCAGAGATAATGACAGGGTATGAGTGATCATGGAAGAGGAATGCATATTTCAGGTGTTCATGAGGAGGTTTTAGATCAGTATCATCCCTCATTTGTGGTTTAGACATCTTAGGAATGGATGTAGGGACATCAGTTGCTTCAGATTCATTTTCCTTAATACTGTCCAAGTTGGAGTAGTAGAGATCAGAGTTGATGTGGGATTCAATAGAGTTTTCAAGTTCCTCTAGATTGATGGAGTCTATGAATGAGAGGTCCACATAAACTTCACCATTTATGACTTTGTTAATCATGGTAAAAATTTCACAAGATCCTTTATCATTAGAACATGAAGAACATACTGTATTGGGGTACGATTGACTCTTAGAAGTGTCCTCAGAAGAATGGATTGAGAATGCAGAGTGATCCTCAGATGGGTATCGCATGGTTTGGAAAATGTTGAACTTGACCAGTTGGTCACCAAATTCCATGGATAAGATGCCAGAATATACATCAATCTTGGTTCGTGCAGTCATGAGGAATGGTATTCCTATAATTAGTGGAGATCGAGAAGAGTTCGTCTCACCTTCCATGTCAAGAACATAGAAATCAGCAGGGAATATAATATCATTGACTCAGACAAGGACATCCTCAATTATTCCCTCAGGACTGGTTGTGCTTCAATTGGCTAACTGAATGACAACACCTGTTGGATGTAAGGGACCTAGACCAAGGTTGGAAAAGATTTATTTGGGCATGACATTAATTGAGGCTCCTAGGTCTATGAGTGCATCATCAAAGTTGGAACTTCCAATTTGGCATGGGACTGTAAAGGTCCCTGAATCTTTGCACTTTATGGGAATAGACTGCTGGGTGTAAACATTTTCAAAGGTCCTAAGTTTCCTCTTGTGGGTGCACAATTCATTAAGAAACTCGGAATACTTAGGAATTTTTTTATGGTATCTAAGAGGGGAATGTTGACTTCAACATGTCTAAACATGTCGACCATTTCAGGATCGGGTTCAAAGGACTTCCTTGGTTTAGAAATAGCTTGAGGAAATGTAATTGGGTTCCCAAGTGGAATTGAAGGAGGTTAGGGAATGGTTTTAGGCTCCTTTTCAAGTTTCTTTTTCTTTTCATTATCTAGGTCAACATTCAATGGAGGGATAGAGGACTTATCTTGAGGCATAGCAATGTGCTTTCTCGATCTAAGTGCAATTGCACTTATGTTACCCTTGGGGTTGGGTAATGGTGGATCTGGGAGTTGGGAAGAATTTGATTGATGTTGCTGGCTCAGGTGGGATGCAAGTTGACCTATTTGAGTTTCAATGTTTTTAAGGCTATAACGGGTGAATGAGGCATGATCTTACACTACACTTTCCCATGGTTGCTTGGAAGAAGAGGTTTGTCCATGGTTGGGATTGCCTTGATTTTGGTTCATGGGAAATCGATTGTATTGGTTTTAGAATTGGTAAGGCTCACTAGGATAATGGAATCCAGGAGTAGGATTGTTCCTTTGAGGTTGAGAAACAAAAGGATAAGGTTGATAGAAGTTACCACCACCTTGACCATATTGGAATTTGTTTGGCTTTTGAGGAGGTAATTGAGGGGGGTGAGATATGGGATTACCATACCTAAGGCCTTGGTTATAGGAAGAAGATAAGGGCTCAGAGTGAGGTTGGTAAAATTTTCTAACAAACTAACCTGATATTTGAGGATTGGTGTTCCGCTGATCATATACTTCATTGAGATCCATTGGTCCAGATGAATCGGATTGATCCTCTTGTAGTTGTGGACATGTGTCAGGTGGATAAGATGGAGAGTTGCAGATTCCACAGTTTTTGACAGGTCCAGGAAACACTGATTGTGGAGAAGACGAGGTTGGGGATTTGGTAGCCACATCTAGTTGTCGCACAAGACCTTTATGTTCACTCATCCACTCGGTCATTTTGTTCGGCTCAATTGATTGATTATCTTGGGCTTGTTTTACTTGATCATGTTCTCGAGTATGGAATTGTTGTGTGTTTGCAGCCATGTTACTTATGAGATCTCTTACAGCTGCAGGAGTTATATCAACAAGAGCACAGCCACATGATGCATCTATGAGAGTTCTCTCCATAGCCAATAACCCCTCATAGAAGTATTGGATTAAGAGTTGGTTAGGGATTTGGTGATGTGGGCAGGTTGCCACAAGCTTTTTGAACCTCTCCCAGTACTCATGGATTAATTCACTTGGGAATTGACGTATACCACTTATTTTCTTTCGGATAGAAGTAGTACGAGAATCATGAAACAATTTTTCTAAGAAAAGTTGCTTCATGTCATTCCATGTGGTTATGGAACCAGGAGGAAGGTAGTAGAGCCATGACTTAGCAATATCAGCTAGGGAGAAAGGGAATGCCCAATGTTTTATTTGTTCTTCATAAACCCCTTGAGGCTTCATGGTAGAGCACACCACTTTGAACTCTTTAAGGTGGAGATGTGGATCCTCACTAGCTAGCCCGTGAAAATGAGGGAGAAGATGAATCAAACCTAATTTGAGTTCGAAGTCAGATTTTATGTTTAGATGTTGAATACCAAGAGGTTGGTAATTCATATCAGGGGCAGCGAGTTCTTTAATGGTTTGTTCCCTAGGATTGGCTATTTCAAATTCAACTAGTTGGATGAGGACTGGTTCTTGAATTATTTGAGTATCTCTGATGTTTCTCTTAAGTTGGCGAAGTGTTCACTCAATTTCAGGCACAAACAAATCCTAGGGATTGTTTAGAAGGCCACGGGGCATTCAGAGATATTTTGGAATAATGGGGAAGATGAGTTTTTCTTTGTATTTTTTCAGTTTATGATTTTTAAGAGGAAGATGGGTTTTTCTTTGTGTTCTTTTTCAATTTTTTTAAAATTTTGTTTTTTTTTTGGATTTTTTTTACAATATATAGAAACTAATGACTATATAAAGCACCATCCCTAGCAACGGTGCCATTTTAAATGCACGGACGATTGTCTCTTATCGACCGGTCAAGGTTCCGGTGCTCTGCTAATGTGTATAGCAGCACTCTGGTCGAATCCTCGGCGATGGTACTTCGTAATAGTCGATTGTTTTTAGTTGATTGTATTTTGATTGGGGCGGTTTGTTTGCAGAGCTTAATTTAAATGTTTAATGGATGGTTTTTAATTTAACAAGTTGATAAATATTGGGGTGAGTTCATCATTAGGGAGTTAATCATGTGATAACATTGATCTTTTCTTTATATTGCCTAAAATTAACACCCACATCAATAGTTGATGTTGATTAGAATTCCCAAGTGTTAAGCCTTTAATCCAAGCCTTAACTTTACTAAGGGTTCTAAAATCAATTAGTGCTTGATTGTGGAAGTTTATTTATGGTTCCAATAATCCATGGAAACCACACGTTGAACATAATATGTCAATAATCCATGACATGTTAAGTCCAACATACACAATGTTAAATTAAAGAATACTCATCGAGCAAAACCTCTCAATCACTGAACATCCCTAAATTATAACTCACCCCAATAAGATATTTAATCATCCATTTAAATTATTAGTAATATTTTCTATTATTTTTACGGTGATTAATTACAAAGAGAAGAAAAATAAAGGGATAAGAAAAGAGTTGTGTGCCGAACACACACACGAACGATGATGAGAGTAAAAAAACCGGACTTTTTATTGAATAATAAAGTAAAAGAAGAAGATTGATTTCTGATTTATTTAAACTACAATAAGAACATTAATATTTAACTATATAAGGCGGATGAGAATAAGAAATTAATAAGAAGAAAATTGCATTAAAACAGAATTACAAAGACAAACACTTGCAAAATTACAACGAAGAAAAATGGAAAAGTAAATGAAAAAAAAGAGAGGAGGAAGGTATTATCAAGTGAAAACTTGAGTTTGGAAGATCCTCTCAAACCATTGTAAGGGCCTTGTTACTTACAATAAATCCTCCTTTGCTCTGAAATGCCAACCCCTCTCAAGGAGATAAGGGGAGAGTATTTATAGCCCAAGGAGTGGACTGTTTGCATTCCCAATATGTCCCTCCACTTGCATAGCCAATATGAATATTCAGAAAGCCGACTCTCCAAATATCTCCTTATTCAAAGTTTTATATAATAAAGTTTTTCGACTGCTGTCAAACTTTGGAGGCATTTGGACAGGTGGAGACAAAGTTATGGCGGTTTTATTAAACAAAGGTAAACTGTCCATTTCTATCCATGCTTTTTTTATGGCCAAAATTTGAATGGATTTTGGAACACGAAGATTCCTTCAAATAAAAATGACTTATTCAACATATTCGGCCACCTATATCTCCTATTTCACACTGAAAAAGGTCAGCTCTATTTGATGCTTACATCATGAGATATGTCATGAATACGATAATGATTTTATTTCTCGGCCAGAATGGTGGGCTGGATTCAAAGCTTCATTTGGGCCCCTTGTACTTGGATTTGGGCCTTGAAATTTTTATACAAGATGACATGTAGTGTCCCCATAATTATGGTGGAGATTTAATGTTTTTGGACTTCTGGATTGAGCCCAGAAAATCAATCTTCAAGGATGGTCCAGTTTGTTCAAAGATTCTGTAGGTCATCTTGTGTGGTAAATGTGATCCTTCAAATGGAAGAATTGGCCCATGATCCCTTCTAATGAAATGTTTTATATTGAATTTGGAATCCTAAAAAATAGGAACCACACAATTTTAATTTGTAGGGTGAGATTTCTGAATAAAATGGTAAACTGACTCAATTGGACTACTTCTAAAAATGCTCAAAAATTATACTTAATATTAAAACATTAATATTTCAAACAAATTATGCACATTTCATATAATTTCAGTAAAGGGAGTATATAATTAAGACATGAAAATATTAACAACATCACTAGGACTGGTATGCTAGTTATTCAGAAGTGGTTTCATCCTTGTTTCACTTAGTGGGATTGACATTGAAAATAATAACTAAACTACTATGATTGATTAGAGACTATTAGGTTATGGGTGTTTTCTCAACTATTGTCTTGTGCACATGAATATTGTTGTTCATGGTTCCTATTATAAACTTTATCCTGATATGATGTACCTAGTGTCCCATTATTAGCTAGTGCCTATTGGTTGTTAGCACTGACTAGTGCTCAGTGATTAAATTACTCTTACCACCATCATATGGTATGTTGGGTTTATAATTTTAAAAGAAATTTCATTTTATTTAAAGTTGAAATCTTTGAAATAGTTTTCTATTTAAATTTTCATTCATTCTATATTTTTTTCTATAAATTTATTTTCCATAAAATTATTGTTGAATTTATTTCATTATAAAACATTCAAGTTTATTTGTCATTTAATGTTTAGTGCATGTAATACTTTATCTGGTTGTCTCCCTACTGGGATTTGGCTCATAATCTACATACACCATTGGGTGTATGTAGACCCTATTGTATATTTATTTTTATTTTAGGAAAGACATTTATCCCTAGAAGGTTTGATTTCTAATGAATCCTATTATGGATCTTAGTGGTGGTGGCTTGAGGATGTTTCTCCTCTTGTTGTATATGGGTTTGGGATGATGTCCTGGTTTTATATTTTTGTCATTGTACCTTTTTGGTTTTTTTTAGTTTGTAAAATTCAAATATATTAATTTTCAAGGTTGAATTTGGTTGAATTTTCAGATCTGAATTATTATTTTTTTTATTGGTCATTTTAATGTGGTAAATTTAGGTAAATCATTCCCTCTTGTTTTATTTGATACTCAGGATATTCTGCCTGCTAGTGGGGATCGGGAACGCCCTTCAGGCCTTGTCTAAGATTGACTCGGGTGACCGGTTCAGGGTCAAACTGGGTTGGTTCATGAAAAAATGGTATCATAGGGAGGTTATTATCTTTTGAGTCTTGTTTCTTGGGGAAGATTTTGGGTATATTGGCTCAATGATTGTCATGACTTGATGTTCTGGATGTTAGCGCAGTGCATGGCCAGCACACCTTATGACGACACCCAAGTCACCAAGATAAGTTGGGTTCCATCTGATTTCTTTGGACCTTTTGGTCGCTTGTTATTTAGGAAATGAAATGGAAGTTGTTTCAACAGCCTCAGTGAGCTCACAGGGCCTATTAATCTATGTGGAGTCGGATATGTTTCCTTAGAATACTATCTGTGATGGTTGACTGATTGGCATATGGTTTCCAACTATATGTCCAAGTCACCTTCTAGGACTAGTTTCATCTTACATCATTCAATATCTCTTTGTTTTTGGAATGATGGAAAATTTATTTTTAAGTAAAAATGTTTAGGTTTTAGGGAGTTGGAAAGTGAATTTTCAGAATTTACTGAAAGGACGTTTTGGAAATGGTATTTTTTGTAAAATGATTTTGATAAAACAAGATGAGTTTATCGAGGATGTATTTTTATAAATAAATTTTGTGGTTCATCGAAATCTGCTCATTTGGGGAAATGGAATGTTATTTTTGGAAAGGTGTTTCAGAAACATTTTCTAAATGATAATAGTGAGTTTTTAATTAAATGGTTGAGAATGAAGTGGGGTTTTTTGTGAAGTAGAAAATTTTTTGGAAACTAAGTGCTTTGAAATTGATGTGTAATATTTTAAAAGTGTGGGTTGAATGTTTTCATTTTAAAAGTTTGAAAGGTTTGATTTTTTCTTTGTTGTTCCCACAGGTGATCACTTATATTTTCATATATGGAAAGTTTGATGGTTAATGGAACATGTGGATGAGTACATGGATGGACTTGAGGAGGGTTCCTGGTGTGTCATGGAAACATACATGTGTGGGGTCAATGAAACACCATTGGTGATTGTGCAACCCACCAACCTTGTTCATTTTGTAAAATTATTTTTAAGTAAAATATTTTGTTTTGATAATTAGTGATTTTTTGGTGTGTCCTTTTTTATTTTTGTAAGGTTTTTTCAAGGAGTTTCAAGCCGAGAATCTTTTCTGAATGAATTTTTCCTTGAGTCCGAGTTCATGTTGGTATTTTAGTGTGAAAATGTGTGGCTAGTGGTTTCTTCTAAAAAGAGATTCAGGAATCCCTTTAGGTTGTTCTATTGATACTAGTGATGATTTCTTGTGGAATATCTTGGACAATGTACTAGTTTGATTGGGTATTTTTTTTATTTCTTGGCTAGTATACTCCCCCATAAATATTTAATGCATGTTTAATGTGAGGCCACAGGTGATTCACCATTGGTAGACCCACTAGTGGATCAACATAAGGACTTTACTCTTAAGATTATGAAATTTAGTTATCCTATCATCCTTTTCAATTAAGAAGATACTCATGTAGAGGGAGTGTGTTTTTGGAAGGTTTAAATAGACCTATGTCCCTTAAGTTTTCAGAGTCGTAAAAGGTGATGTTTGACACTGTTCTTTCTGAAGGTTATAATTCAGAGTGGTGAAGGGAATTCTAGTAAGGAAATATGAAAGTGGTTTGGGTTATTAGTGTTGGTTGTTTGTGAAGGCCCTTTAGAAATATCTTCATGTTCTTCTGAGAGAAAGTTCGTGTTAGGCCACCAATGTGGAAAATCTGTTTGTAAGAGTTCATTATGATTGTTTTATAGAATCGCATGTTGTTCAGGACATATTTTAAGGTCCCTTCCCTTGTAAGGGATCTTAGGCTGCAATAGTCATGTTTGGTGGCATCCATTAGTGTTGTGTTCTTTCCCAAATGAGAAGGTAGATGTTGTGGGACCTTTATAGAGCCTCTTTTTTACCAGAAGAATATGTTCCCTTTGGGGAATTCTGAGTTCTTTTTTGTTTTAGGTGAAATCACTTTTTTTGTGCCCTTCCTTAGAAAGTTTCTCAGTTGAAGTTAAAAGGGATAATACATGGGAATATTGACAGTACTTGTCTTGGTGTGGTTTCATTTTGAGGAAAAGTATGTTGTAGGGTGTGTTTTGTTCTGTTGATACTATTGGATCCCAGGGTGGTTGTGTGTGGCACTAGTAGGAAGAGGTTTCGATAAGTGTATTTCGGTGCCTAACTATGAGGTAGGAGATTCTTAGATCATAAGATCTCCAGCCATAAGTCTTGGAGTGAAGCTGGCATGTAGTCAAGAACCCCTGGGGTTGTAACGGATCTCGGTCTAGTCTATGTCTTCAGTTTAGGAAATGGAGACAGTTTATTCTTTCTATATAGACATTCTATTCCAAATAGTTATATTGAGTGGAGGGATCATGGGGACCCTTTCTTCTTGGTGGGGTGTTAGGTTGTGCATAAATCTCCTAGGTTATCTCTTACCATGATTTTTGTGTCGTCTCATGAAAATCAGTTAAGATAGTTGGTCTTTATGGGGGGAACCACTATGGGTCTCACTGAAATCCCCCAAAATTAAATCAATGTTATCCTCTTCATTGTGGTTGGGAGTCTGCCCGTACCTCACTGTGTGGGTATCCCAATTCTGTTTAGGGTGTTAGTTTCCTCTTATGGTGGGGAATTCACTGAGGCCTCCCCATGTCATCAATTCAGTTTCATCCCTCGTGTTGGTTTGATGGTTGTAGTCTCATTCGAAGATATCCATCACTAAGACCCATTCATGAGTACACATTGGGCTCAAACCGTGCACCCAACGGTATTGTGAAGTAAGGTTTTGGTAGCCTCATTAAGTTCGTTGTTTGTTTCTGGTATAATGTGTGAGCTTCTTCAAGAATTTTTAATTTGTTTTGACTTTGGGATATTGAATGGAGCGTTGTAATATTTTCTATCTTTTTATTATCAATTGTAGGTGTATTGACTTTTGTTGGTGGGCATCACTTGTAGAGGAGGTCACTTAGGGTCTCTCGAGTTTATTTTTCTTGTCCTTTCTCCTTGCAGATAATTTCCTTTCTTCTCAATTGTTTTTTTCTTTTTAGGAACCTCTTTAAGCTAACTGTGTGTACCAGTTCTATTTTCTAAACAATCTTGGGATTGATTTATAGGGTTAGAAAGCTTTATGTTGGGTAGAATTGTCACACTAAGGTTTTAATTTAGCCTTGGTCCCGATTTGGGTTGGGTCTCGGTTGTTTTTCTTGGGAACTATGTGTCATGGGTTTGAGGTTTCTAAAAAACTCTGTCTAATTTCAGGTTTGGTCCCTGATTTAAATTACTAATTTGTGGAAATTTTTAGGGTTTTGAGCTGGTTTGAGGACATCTAATGGTTAGTAAAAGTTGTGCGGTCAGCCTAGGTACCTGTGTTGTAGCTTCTAGAATGGGCAGAAGCCACCGCACAGTCCGCACATGGCCTCTTGAGCCATGTGGGTTAACTATGCTGTTTTTTAGATTTAAAAATAAATAATACATTAAAGTAATAAAAAAATCAATTAAGAGGTGGGAAATAATTTTTTTTAAGTGGTTTTAATAATATTGATATTATTATTATTATTGTTTTTATTGAGAATATTAGTATTGTTGTTAATAATCGTAATATTATTATCAGTACTAATAATGTTAATATTATTATTAATAATTTTAATCTTACTATTATTGTTGGTATTAATAGTATTTATATTTTTAACCTTATCATTATTATTATTAAGAATATTAGTATTTTAATTATTATAATTCTTATTATAATTATTATTGTAATAAGTTATTATTTTTTGATTACATCCTTCTCCCCCTCCCCCATGCACACCACATCCCCTCATTCTTTGTATCTCACACACCACCACCACCACCACCCTCCCTTCTGTACCTCCTCTCTACACGTATCCACCTCTATAAACCCTCCTTCTAACGAGATCTCCCTCCCACAATCTCTCTATACGGTCTCCCCGCTCTCCCTCGCATGCACCCCATAGGAACCCTGCTCCCTCATGCACCCCACGTCGACACCCAGTTGTCTCGGGCACACACACCACCCTCTAGAATCCCCTCTTCATGTGTCCAACCTCTGAGGCCTCTCTCCACTCCCACTCTCCCTCCTCCATAGGTGTGATATATCTTCGGGTAAGTTTTTAGTCTCCGTTGTTTAGGGTTTTGGTTTCCATGAATTTGGGTTTTGATTTTTGGGTTTCGATCTTTATCCATTAGGTTTGATCTTGTTGATTAGGGTTCGTTGTGTGTTTCGTGAGGTGTGGTTAGGGTGGGGTTAAGGTGAGGATGAATTTTTTTCCTTTTTTTTGAAATCTTTTGGTTCAAGGAAGGTGATTCCATACTAAAAAATTTTTGAAAAATTAATTATGCTTTCTTGTGTTTTCTTTATGTTCTATAATTTATGTATCAGGTGCATGAGTGGTTTTTTGAAATTTTTGATGCACATTTGGTTTGAAAATGATTTTTTTTCTCCTTGTTAAATTCATCATAGTTTGTGTGTAAAGATTTTTGTGATAATTGTAAGTGTTCTATAAATTTTTTTATTGATTTATTCAATTATATAAAGTGTGTGAATAATGTTTTGGAATGGTTATGTTATGTTGTTTATTTTAGAGTGTAATTTTTATATAAAATTGGTTGTGTTTGTGGTGTAAATTTCTTTTTCATCACTTTTTATTAATTTATAAATTGTTCAAATGGTTTATCAAATTATTTGTGTCATTAGAAATTGGTATTTGGTATGATTTTGTATGTGTTTAATTTTTAAATTGATATTTTTTTATGGAATTTGTTATTTTTCATTTGAAAACCCTTTTCTTCCACTTAATTTTATTTTATAAATCATGAAATTGGTTTATTAAACTATTAGTGGTCTGAAAATTTTGTTTTGATAAAGTATTGATGTGCTTCTAAATTTTAAAGAGGATTTTGGGTGAACTTTTTGTGTAAAAGTATTGGGGTGTTTATTGATTTTGTGATATAAATTTTTTGTAGTGGTTTATTATTTTATTTAAAAAGGTGTGAATCATATTTTGTAAAATTTTGGTGTGTGAATGTTTTCAAAAACGTATTTTTGGTTTGCAAGTGGTGGCTTGTGATATGGGATGCTTGGTTTGGTTGATGAATTATGTAAGTGGTATTATGTGATGTGTGAAACATGATTGAGAACAGAAAGGGAAGTTCTAGTATCTAGGTGGGTGTACTTGGACTAGTATTCTAGTGATTCAAAAGTGGTTGAAGCATGATTTTACTTAGAGATATTGATATTGACAACACTAAATAAACTATGATGATTAACTGGAGACCACTTGGTTATCATTGTGTTCCCTACTAGTGGGTCGTTCATGAGAACGCAGTTTGTAACATCCCAAGGTTTTCAAAAAAACAAATTGAAATGAATGAAACATTGTTTTAAGTAGATATTTATAACTAGATTTTAAGCATAATTTTTAGGCTTCTATGTTTTGAATTTTGAAAAGAATTCATCTACAATTTTGTTCATTAAGTTGTGTGGACTCTAATATAACTAAATTGTTTTTTAGTGAATCGTAACATACCATTATGAATAGTAATATAAACCTAATGAATAGCAAATTGTATTATTATTTTATTTTCTTAAGTATTTATGATAATGACATCTTGGTTAATTTTTTAAGGTGATATAAAAGCAGTTATAGAATTAAAATTGGTAATTTCTGAATTAAGTATGATTTTATTTAAAAATTATATTAATAATATTTATAAAAATATTTTCGAAAAAAGGAGTTCATTTTTGAATTCTACATGTTAAAAAATGGTTAGGGTTAATTTTTTGTATTTTTTTAAAATTCATGAATGTTTTATGAATAGTGAAATACCATAAAATACCGTATATTCAAATTATCACTTAAATAAACTATTTTTACATCATAAGTGATTTTAGTACACTTGTTTTAAACTCACATTACATTATTAAAATTTGGGTTCACATGAATTATGATTATTCATAGCCTTGAGAAAAAATATTAAAATAGTGATTAAAATAATGAAAAATACCTCCTCTCATCCACCGTAAATACCACCCTCATTCCCCTCTTCCTCCCACACCTCTCAATCCTTGAACCTTTCCTCCTTTCTACCCAATACTCCTTCTAATGATCTTACTCATGTATTAGTGATTCTATTATCATCAAAATGAAGAAACCAAAGTCCTTAAAGAGGATCTCAAGGATAAGAGATCAAGGGGTAAGAATCTTCTTTCATTTTCATGTGTTTTCCTTTAATTCTCTTTTCTTTTTTTAAACACTATTCCCATCCACTTATCCGAGAAGCATGAAAACTCTAGAATCTTTTATATTCTATATATTCTCTTTTTCATTGAAAATTACTCATCAATCATGTTCTCCTCTCCCACTCATTCAATAAATTAAAACATCGTCTGGGATGTGTCGATTTACTAAAATCCTGGACAATGTGATTTCAATTTCATTTACATTCTTCAAGAATGGTCATGAAACCATTTCTATGGTTGAACCAGATTAAAATTTTTGTATTATATCTTATATAAGGTTCTGTAATCATTTTATAAACATGTTATTAATTTATAAAACAAATGAGTTCTTTATGATCGAAGAATCGCCAAAATGACCTAAACAAATAAAAATAATGTTTGAACTTATGAATCATCATCATATAAGAATTAAAAATGATAAATGGAAAAATTTATGGTTCTGGAAATTTTTTAATTCCATTCCAATTCTGTATTTTCACTTCCAATCGACAGGTATATCCATCATAAATCGATCATGGGAACCACGTAAAGAAAGCACCCAAAACAATGCAAGGAACAAAATACAAACAATTAAAGGGTGAAATTATGTAAATGAATGATCATATAATGTATTATAAAAATAAATATTTTTCAGAAATATATTAATAAAACTCTTTTAAACATCATACAAGAAGTTTAAGCTTGTTTGAGGCAAGTGGAACCTGAGGTAATGGATCCTATCTATCTCACTTTTACTCAAGAATCACCCATATGTTATGCTCATTAATTTTCAATTCATAATGATGTTTTATGTTTTCACACAATCTCCATACATCCATTATGATATATTAATAATGATATACCCCATTTCTAACTCATTAAGCCCCAATGTGTATCCATTACCAATCCAAAATTTCATAAGAGAATTCTTAACCCACTTTCCATTATTTGGGTTAACCTTCTACTTTATTATTTATGTGGTATTAAAATTATTTGTGTGATTAATTTTGTTTATATTATGTTTAATTATGTGTATTTACATTGTATAACATATTTCATCCACTCTATTAAGTATCACTTCAATTATATGATATTATTAAGGGGTTTTCTTTTAAAATATTTTAAAAAAAGTCTGTTTTACAAAATGAAAATGCAATGTTTTTATGATGTTATTCATGTTGTATTATTATTTTCTGGTTCTTGTGATTTTTTTATGAGGAAATGTGGAATAAATATCTCCCTAAAATGCATTGGGTATGTCTAATATTGAGGTTTCATGTATGGTTACTCCATGTGTAACTGTGATGGTTACACAAATTGTAAGGTAGTCATGAGGGTTACAAATTATTTCGTAACTGATAGGGTTAAAAGATTATGTGAGTAATTCCCAAATATATACTTATGTTTCTATTTATGTTCTTATGTTTTGTGTGTATCTTGTGGAATTATCATGTTTCACAAAGTAAGTATATATTGGTGACAAGTATGTATTTTGGAAATTATTTCATACGTTACAAGTGTTCATGGACTAATGTGTTCTTTCTTTTCTTTTTATCCCTTACTGAACTTTTTATGCTCATCCAAAGTTTTAAATTATTTTCATAGCATAAAAATATGTGTAAGAAAAATAATTAACCCAAGTTAAATGTTTTATGAATTTTCAAAGATATCATTTTTTATTTGAAATGTTTTATATTTTTTATAAGAAATGAATACTTTTTTATGGTATAAAATATTTATTAATGTGTAGTCTTATGAATGTATAATTTAAAATTTCTCTAAATATATAAACATAAAAAGATCCTCAATTTGAAAGGAATTTATTTCTTGACGAAATTCAATATTATGTAATTTAATAAGGTCGGATCCCGTTAGTTGGAATCAGAAGATGGTTTCGATAATATTAGGGGTTGGGATGATATTTATTGAATACGATGGGTGATTTTTACTCTATGGTGATTTGAAATGTTATAGAATTTAAGGATTACCATGTTTCTTCATCTATGTTATGTTTTTACAGAATTTTTTTTCATAGAATAAGTAGGGAAGCTAAAGTAGGAATGCAGCAAGAGGCTGATGTTTGTTCGAATATGATGCCTAAAATGGTGGGAATCAAAACTGAGTAGTTTTTGATAGAAATGGCTTAGTTAACTCAAGAAATAAATGGGAGTGGTATCTATTCTAGATAGGAACTCGATCTACCAAAAAAAGTGTGTCTTTGGTGGAGAATTTTGTGAGGCAACATCCTATAGCATTCAGTGGAACTGTAGATCCTGTGATAGTCTAAGGATGGATCAATGATATAAAAAAGATATTTGATGTCATGGGATGTTCGGAATATAAAAAGATAATAATATCCATTTTTCATTGGGAAGGTGAAACCGATGAATGGTGGTATCTGGTTAAGAATATGAGAGAAATAGATGATATTAACAGTCTGAAATGAAATGATTTTAAGATTTTTTTTCTAGAATAATATTTTGGAAAAAAAATTCGACTGAAAATGGAGAAAAAATTCATGGAACTAAAGCAGGATAGTGATGATTCTGTGGAAACATATGTATCCAATTTTACATGACTGTCTAGGTACATACTAGCTTTTACTCGGAATTTTGAAAGTAAAATTAATATATTTCACTCTATATTGAAATTATTTTTGTGAAGAAATATGGCTTCACGAGAGTTTAAAAGCTATGAGATTCTTGTTAGTTGTGCTGAAAAAGTTGAGATGGGGTTTTCTGACACACATGTGTCTCGTGATGATAAGAATAAGAAGTGGTCAGGTTGCCAAGAAATGGGTAAGAACTCATCAAAGAAGTTTGGAGGTAAGAAAATTAATTTCAATTCTTGTGAAAAGTGTTATCAAATCCATCCTGGTGAATGTATTATAAATTATAGGAAATGAAAAACAGGTGAAAATTTTAGAATGATTTCTCGTGAGTGCAAGGGAAATGATCCTAAAATTAATGAGAAGCCGATTGTGAGATTATTTAGTTGTAAGGAATTGGGTCATTTTGCTAATGTTTGACTAAAGCTAGTTACTCAAGTAGGGAATTAGCAATATTGGAAGCAGAAGGGTTTGGTAAAATCATTTGTAACCACTTTAGCAGATAATGAGCTATCAAATGAGGTTTTATTAGGTAAATTTCTTATTTTTACCAATTTTTCAAATGTTTTGTTGGATTCAATTTCTACACATTCTTTTATTTTTGAGAAATGTTTTGAAAAATCAGGAATTCAACCTCATGAAATGAAAAATGATATATTGGTAAAAACACATATTGGAAATATTATATAAAAATGAAATTATAGTAATTTGTCTATCCTTTTATGTGGAAAGATTTTACCTACAAACCATTTTTCCCCGAGTAGAGTATGATGTTATTCTGGGTTTGGACTTTATTTATTTTTATCATGATAAGATAGATTGTAGAGAAAAAGAATTTTTTTTTCAGAAATAATTTCAGTTTGTGTACAAGAATAATCCCATATCATTAATAACATATCAGAAATCTAAGAAACTAATAAAGTATAGAAATAAAATTTATCTTGCACATATTTTTGAAGATAAGAGAACTATCAAGATTAATGATGTAACAGTGGTAAATGAATACCTGGATGTTTTTTCCGATGATTTTCCTAGTTTTATACCTAATCAGGAAGTTAAATTCACAATTTACTTAGTTCATGATGTTAAGATAATTTCTAAACACCCTTATCGAATGGCCCAAGTGGAACTTTTGGAATTAAATATTTAGTTGCGGTAATTATTAAATAAAGGCATCATATGACCTAGCACTTCAGCATGGGGCTCTCCTGTCTTGTTTGTTGAGAAAAAATATGGTTCAATGAGACTTTGCATAGATTCTAGATCCTTTAATAACATTACTATTTAAAACAAGTATCTTTTTCCTCATATCAATGATTTTCTTGATCAGCTCCACAGAGCGCGGTATTTTTCGAAGGTTGACCTGAGGTCGGGGTACCATTAGTTGAAAGTAAAGGATGAAGACATCCTGAAGAATGTGTTATGTACTAGATATGGTCATTAATAATTTCTAGTTATGCCTTTTGGTTTAACTAATGCACCTACTGAGTTCATGGATCTTATAAATAGAATATTTCATAAGTTCTTGGATAAGTTTGTGGTTGTGTTTATTGACGAAATTCTGGTATATTCTACAAGTTAAGAGGAGCATAAAAAACATCTAAGGGTAGTTTATCAAACATAAAATAAAATAAAATGTATGGAAAATTCAGAAAGTGTGATGTTAGGTTGAAACAGATTTCTTTTCTTGGGAACATTGTAAATAAGGATGGAATAACAGTTGATCCTGCCAAAACAAAAGTGGTTGATGAATTTCCAAGACCTATAAATGTTATGGATATTCATAGTGTTCTTGGATTAGAATATTATTATCTATAGTTTGTTATACACTTTTAAAGGTTATCTAGCCCGCTAACTATGTAAATATAAAAAGGGGTTAAATTTGTTTGGACAAAAGAATATGATGTTTGTTTTCAGGAACTGAATAAGAGATTGGTGAATGCTTCAGTTTTGGCCTTGGGATCCCAAAATGGTGAGTTTTTCTTCTATAGTGATTCTTCCTTGAAGGGACATGGTTGTGTTCTGATACAGAATGATCAGGTATTTTATTATTATTTAAGAAAACTAAAACCTCATGAGTTAAATTATCCCACACATGATTTGGAATTATAATTTGTAGTTTTTTCATTGAAAATTTGGTGGAATCATTTATACATAATCAAATGTCAAATATATACTGACCATAAAAGTATGAAGTATATATTCAACTAGAAAGAATTAAATATAAGGTAGAGAAGAATGATTGAATTGATAAATGATTATGATTTCACAATCAATTACCATACTAGGAAAGAAAACAAATTGGTCGGTGGTTGAGTCTAAAAAAACAGGCATCATTAACCATGTTAGGTTTGGAACATTATCCATTGATTAATGATTTGATGAATTTTGGTTTAGAAGTTGTCGGTGTAGGGAATACATCAATTTTTCTTTAGGTTTCAGTAATGTCATCATTATCAGGAATAATTAAGAAATCATAAGAGGATTACCTTGAGCTACAAAAAAATGTATAATTTTTTAAAAATGGGTAAGTTTCCAGAAATTAACTTTGATAAAGATTATGTTTTATAATTTGGAAAAAATTATGTGTGCCTTATGATTCCTAGTTAAAGAAATATTTTTTGTGTGAAACTCATAGTTCATGATTTTCATTTTATCCTTGAATTATTATGATGTACAGAGACCTTTATAATTATTACTTGTGGGATGGAATGAAAATGGATTTTGCATAATTTACTATGAAATGTTTGGCATGTCAACAGGTTAAAGTAGAGAGGTAGTTACTGAAGGGGGTGATTCATCCTTTTCCACTGCCAATGTGGAAATGGTAGAATATATTGATGTACATCATAGTGGGACTACCTAAGAATTATCAAGGTAACAATTTGATTTGGGTTATTGTTGATCGGCTGATAAAATCTGCACATTTCCATTATATTCGAGATACAATGTCATTAGATCAGATTTCTCGACTGTACCTCAAAGATATTGTCAGGTTACATGGAATTACTCTTTCCATTATATCTAATTGGGATCACAGGTTCACTTCTAACTTTTGGAAGGGGATTCAGAAGTCATTGGTAACAAAATTAAATTTTAGTATAGTTTTTCATCCTCAATCATATGGACATTCAAAATGAACGATTCATATATTGGAGGATAGGATTCGAGCTTGTTAAATGGACTACCAGGGAATTTGCGATCATAATCTTTATTTAGTTGAGTTTTCTTATAATAATAGTATTGATTATAGTATACATATGGCACCTTTTGATTCATTCTATAGTAATTGGTGTCGAACTCCTGCTTTTAGGGTTGATTTCTGGGAAAATAAGTTGATAGGACTAGATTTAGTAGAGGAGGTGGCTGAGAAAGTGAATATGACCCAACAACACAAGAGGATTTCTCAAAGAAGGGAGAAATTTTATGCAAATAACATAAGGAATGAATTCTCTTTTGAGGTAGGTGACAATGTTTTCCTTAAAATCCCTCTTTGGAAAAGTGTGATGTGTTTTGTTAATAAAGGAAACCTAAGTCCCCGGTTTATTGGTCCTTTTGAAATCCTAAAGAAAGTTGGACCATTTTCATTCCAAGTAGATTTTCCTCTAAGTTTATCACAGGTACATAATTTTTTTCATGTTTCGGTGTGGAGAAAGTATGTTCCAGATTCATCACATGTCTTGATCCAAGAGGCATTTCATCTGGAAGAGAAACTTTCTTGTTAAGAGAAACTAGTTCAGATTCTTGATCGAAGGGAAAAGGTATTGCAGAATAAGGTAATCCACTAGGTAATGGTTTTTTGGAGAAACCACATGGTTGAAGAAGCAACATGGTAGTCTAAAAATTCTATGAGGAAAAAATACCCTCACTTGTTTAATAAAAAATTAAAATTGTGAGGACACAATTTCCAGAATATGGAGATAATGTAACATCCGAAGTTTTTCAAAAAAAAAATTTCAATGCATGAAACACTAATTTAAGTAGATAATTATAACTAGCCTTTAAACATAATTGTGTTGCTTATATGTTTTGAATTTTTAAAAACAGTCATCTAAAATTGTGCTCAGTAAGTTGGTTGGATTCTGAGTGAACCAACTTTTTTTGTGAATAGTAACACACCCTTATGAATAGTAATATGAATAGTAATATGACCCTAATTAATAGTAAATTCTATTATTATTTTATTTTCTTAAGGCGTTAAGATAATGACATCTTTCTTAAATTTTATATATGATATAAAAGTAGTTATTGAATTAAAATTGTTAATTTCTGAATTAAGTGTGATTTAACTTAAAATTAAATTAATAATATTTTAAAAATTATTTTCAAACAATTGCCTTCATTTTTTAATTCTACTCATCGAAAAATGTTTAGGGTGAATTATTGTGATTTTTCTAAAATTCTTGAATTTTTGAAGAATTGTGAAATATGGTAAAATATTTTATATTCAAATTATTAGTTAAATACATTATTTATGACATCATAAGTGATGTAAGACCACTTGGTTCAAACTCAAATTCCATTATTACTATTTGGGATCAAATGAATTATGATTATTTATATTATTGTGAAAAAATATTATAATAATGATTCAAATAAAGAAAAATACCTCCTCTCATCCACCATAAATACCCCCCTCATTCCCCTCTTTCTGTCACAGATCTCATGCCTTGATCCTTACCTATGTTTTACTCAATACTCCTCCTAAGTCTCTTCCCCACATCCTAGAGATTTTGTATTCATTAAAAGGCCAAAAACAAAAGGCCTTAATGATGATATCAAGGAGAAGAGATAAAGGGGTAAGAATCTCCTTTCATTTTTATGTGATTTCCTTTCATTTCATTTTCATTTCTTATACTCTCTTCCCCTAATATTATCCAATAGGCATGAAATCTCAATAATCTTGTATATTCTAGATGTTCTCTTGTTCATGCAAAATTCCTCATCAATTTTCTTCTCCTCTCCCACTAATTCAAGAAATTAAATTATCATCTGTGATGTGTCTATTTACCGACATCGTGGATGATGTGATTTCAATATCATTTAATTTCATCAAGACCAGTCATGAAACCATTTCTCTAGTTAAACAAGAATTAAATTTATGTTTTATATTTTATATAAGGTTCTGGAATCATTTTATACACGTGTCATTAATTTATAAAACAAATGAGTTCTTTACAATCGAAGAATCACCAAAATGATCTCAACAAACATCAATAATGTTTTAACTTATGAATCATCCACATGTATGAAATAAAAATTATAAATGGTATAATTTATGGTTTTGGAAATATTAAAATACCATTCCATTCCAATTCTATAGTTTGACTTCCAATTGACAAGAATATCCATCATGAACCTATCATGACAACCATGTAAAGAATGCACCCAAAACAATGCAAGGAACAAAATACAAACAACTAAATGGTAAAATAATGTAATTAAATGATAATATAAGGTATTATAAACATCAATATTTTTATTCAAGTTATTAATAACACTCTTTTAACCATTGTACAGGAAGTTTAAACACATTTTATGGAAGTCTAACCTGAGGTAAGGGATCATCTCTTTCTCACTTTTATTCAAGAACCACCCCTATGTTATGCTCTTTAATTATTCAATTCCTAATGATGGTTTATGTTTTTTCACTGTCTCCATACATCCCTAATGATATATTAATAATTACATACCCCATTTCTACCTCATTAATTCCCCATTTATATCCATTTCCATGCCGATATTTTGTAAGGGAATTCTTAACCCAATCTCCATTCTTTGGGTTAACCTTCTACTTCATTATTTATGTTGAATTAATATTATTTGTGTGATGAATTTTGTTTATATTATGTTTAATTATGTTTATTCATAGTTTGTATACATATTTCATCATCTCTATTAAGGATCACTTAAATTATATGATACTAGTATGAGTATTTTCTTTTAAAATATTTTTTAAATTCAGTTTTACAAAATTAAAAAGCAATGTTTTTATGCTGTTATGCATATTGTATAATTACGTTCTGGTTATTAGGAATTTTTATGATGAATTTTGGGACCTATATCTTACTCCAATTACATTTTTATGTGTATGTTAGAGGTCATCTATATGTTTACTCCTAGTGAAACTACGATGGTTACACAAATTGTCAGGTATCTGTGAGGGTTACAAATTATAAGGTAGCCAAGAGGGTTATAAGATTTTGTAAGTAATGCCCCAATATACAGTTATGGTTCTATTTATGGTTTTATGTTTTGGGTGAATATTTTTTAATTCTTAAGTTTCACAAAGTAAGTATATATGGGTAAAATGTATGTCTTTTGAAAATTAAATCATATGTTACAAGTGATCTTGGACTAATGTGTTCATTCCTTCATTTTATATCCCTTACTGAGGGTTTTATACTCATCCCAAGTTTTAAATGATTTTCATAGGTTATGATGATGTGTAAGACAAAGAAGGAATCCTAGTTAAATGTTTGAATAATTTTCAAAGAAAAATTTTTTTATTTGAAATGTTTTATATTTTTTGTAAGAAACAAATATTGTTTTTATGGTATCCACACTATATTAATGTGTAATGTTATGAATGTATTATGTCCCAGTTTTCTAAATATCTAAACATTAATATATCCTTAATGTGAAAGGAATTTATTACTGTACTGAATTCAATATTATGTAATGTAATAGGGTCTGGTACTTATATAGTTGGCCGTGGTTTCTATGCCACACCTCACCGAGATAGGATGTTCCTAGTGTCCCATTGTTAGATAGTTCCTTTTGGTGTTTCTCATGACTCTTTCTTCGTGATTCAATTGATCTTACCATTAGCATATGGTATGTTGGGTTGGTAATTTTAAAATTAACTGCATTTTCTTTAAAGTTTCAATATTTGAAATTAATTTCCATTTAAAGTTATACTCATTATAAGTAGTTTTTCATTAAATTTATTTTCCTTAAAATTTTTCTATAAATTATTTCATTATAAAACATGCAAGTTTATTTTTCATTTAATATTTAGTGATTGGAATATTTTATCCAAGTGTCATCCTATTGAGATTTATTTCACACCCTTCATTCACCTTTTGGTGTATACAGACCCTATTTTATATTTTTTTCAGTTTATGTCAAGATGTTTAGTGTTGGAAGGTTGGATTTATGGTGACACTTGTTGTGGATCTTGGTGGTGGTGGCCTGATGATGTTTCTTCTAATGTTACACGGAGGTTTGGAGTGATTTTATGGTTTTCCTTTTCTATATTAGTCCCTTTTTTGTTTGATTTAGTTTTTAATCTTAAATTTATGTAATTGTTAAGGGAGAATCTAGTTTATTTTCTAAATCTGAATTATTAGTTTTTGTTGGCCATTTTAATGTTGTAAATTCAATAAATTGTTCCCTCTTGTTTTATTTGATACCTAGGCACTTGTGCCATCCCATGGGGATTAAGAACGCCCTTCGATACGTATCATAGATCGACTCGGTTGATTGGTTCAAGGTCAACCCAAGTTGTTTCATGACACCCAATCTCATATTTATGTCTTTTAATTCAAATTAAATAAATAATGTCTAAATTGGAAGAAATGATATTTTACAAAAATGAAATTTTATTAAATTAATTAAAATTTATATAAATATAGAAATATAGAAATGGGGATAAAATTTGGTCTAAAATTAAATCTCCTTCCCATTTATATTCTATTTGGAACCATTTTTCTTGATAATTACTTTAATATATTTTAATCTATTAAGAAATTCCAAGGGTGTCACTCCCCACAATTATAAAAGGGAACCCTGCCATTCTCTTTTTTACACAACTTTAAGCCTTTTTTCTTAAACAACCTTTAAAAATTTCTATACAAAATTATATATACATGTTCTATAGCTTCTTTTATTCCCAAAATTCCAACCCTGGAACCCATAAGAGGATAACTAAATGGGTTGTTTTAAAGAAGAGGTAATCACCTTAACATACCATTTTCTTTATAAATATTTTTTCCTCAAATAAAAATATTATAGTATTCATAAAATAATAAATTAAGTATTATAAATATATTTATATTTTATTATTAATAATAAAAAACCTTTATTTACCCTCATTATATCAAATTTTAAGTGAAAATATCGATTGTTAGTACGTATGGATTACCGTCTACATGTAGAGACATAATTAATTTCTAAATTTCATATTTTATGGATGGGTATTATGATGGTTTTAATTTTTATATTTAATTACTATGACATAATTATACTTTTTTAATCATAATATCATATCTAACTTCTTACTTTTCAAACCATTGGAATATAATAACATCGATCATGTGTACATATGGACTACCAACTCTACGAACAGATGAGATTATTTTTTAATTTCTATTTTAATTGAATAGTAATAAGGATAGATTTAAAGAATATATATAATATATATAATATATTAATTATTCTCTAATGTTGATTTATTATTTACATTTCATTTATTCCATCCATTGAAAAAATGTAAACAACATTCATCAGTATGTACGACCTACCATCTTCATGGATGGTGTAATTGATTTTTCAATCACTATATCTTATAAATGTCTCTAAAAATGATTATAAAAAATATATATGAAATGTATAACAGGATTAATATTCTATATTTTATGTAACCATGATCAAGGTAAAATGACCAAAACTTCCAAACCAAATCATAGATGAGAAATGAAGAAGATCTCACCTGGAAGAGTGGTTTAAATAAATAACTATTAACAAACAGGTGATAAAAGGATATAGGTAAATCATATGTGGTATGATATATATATGTGTGTGTGTGTGTGTATTAGTGTGGTTATTTAATGTATTTATAATAAATATGTATTTATTAAAAAGGATTTTCTAATATGTAAGATGGAATCTAGACCTAAATTAATGGATTTTCATATCACTTTTCTTTTAGTAGGACACATGCCATATTCACCACTTGTTTATTTTGTGTGGTGTATATTCCTGCCTATAAAATTAATCTATTATTATAATCATGATAATTATGGTATATACATATTAATTTAAGGTTATATCTTTTATGTGGCATATGATTCAAAAGTAACCAAAATGTTAAGGGTTTATTGTTACAATCTTGTTTTTTATTGGGATAGTTTGTGATTATGTTTTCCATGATGAAATATTTTTACTTACCAGTAAATAAACTCCTGAATATTATTATACTATGTTTATTTATTTAAAATATATTTTTTTCTATTCATTTTCATCACTTTATGTACTCAAGGGGCTAAAAATATGTTTTTAAGTAAAATCAACTTCATTTCTCTCTTGGGTCAAAACCCCATTTATTCCCTATCCATGTTTTCTAAAAATCCTTTCCTGAATTTTTTTAATATTTTCCTATGATTTTTTAAATTCATTTTTACTCATTTTTTATTTTTTATAAAAAAAATTAAAAGAAATCTTCTTATTAATTTCCCAACAAGGAGATTTTTTTATTTTTACCAAAAATGTGAAAGGAAAGTTTTGTTTCAACATATATGGAATGAAAATGATTTCCCAATATCATGAATAATAAATTTTTTTAAGATGAATTTACAAGTTATCAATTTTTTTTTAAATAAAAAAGTTTCATTAATATATTGTAAATATTTGTATTTTGATATTGATCTTAAAATATAAATGGTTAATTTTATCATGAAAATTTTCAGTCATATTTTAATGAAATTTTCATATATGGTAAAATCCATTGATGATTATTATACATTTCTGGTGATATGATAAATTGATTCTATTATTATGTTGTATTAGGATGTTTACTTTTTATTTTGATGAGATGTTTATAAAAACGTTTTTCCATGGGTTATGCTCTAGTGAATTGATAAAAATTTTATTAAACTCATTTTCTTTTAATGGGTTATGATGTGATGATATGATTAATGTTTTATGATATTTTGGAACACATATGTGTAGTATTAATTATGTTATAGTGGTTATATTATATCAAATGATGGTGGTTATGTTAAAACCAAGGACAACAGTTATGTTATAACCAAAGACAATGTTTACATTATAATCAAGGATGTTGTTTACATTATAACCAAGGATGGTGGTTTCATTATAACCAAGGATGGTGGCTATATTATAACCAAGGACTGTGGTTTCATTATAATGAATTATAGTTGGGACCTATATCTATCTCTACCCACAAGTCCAGGATCCTGTCAAACTCGGTCCTATAAAGGTTTATTAAAAATAGATAAATGAGTCAGGCATGCAAGGTATTATTACAAAAGATAGAATACATGACACAACACATTTATGCATCCAAGATTAGAGTGCAATAACCTGGGTTCATGAAAGACCACATCATATTCTTCTCCATGATTTCTTTCTTTGAAAACGTGTTCATAACTTGGTTTTCTTCCCTAAATGCATGTGAGACTACCAGATTGAGCTAAGTGGCCTTGTTGAGGCACTCAGTCCAATAAGGTATGACTCTCCATGGAACATTTCGGGTTCTTTTGTTCAAGTATTGCACTGCAATTTGATAGTTTTATTCAATCCATAACAAGTTCCCTTTAAATTGAATAGCATACCTAACTACACAAACCATATCCCATATTTCAGCTTCATAGGCTACCCAAACATCAGTGTAATGATAAAATAATCCTTTTACAAATATTTGATATGTGCGGAAGATACCTTCATATCCCGAATTCCCTATCATGATAAAGGCATCACGGTAAAAATTTATGTTGATACATGGGCCTATCAGAGGTATCCATAAAATGTATGTGAGAGTTTTGGGCCTCTATGATTGACCGAACACACTTAACAGTCTGGGGATCAACAGGTCTAACAAGCTATTATTCATCCCACTAGTTTGCACAATAGATACTACATACACCTCCCTGTGTAAGAAGATCATTCCAGTTTGTTTAAGAATAAGATTGTTTTCAAACAGTATGGAATTGTGGGCATTCCATACAGCTGATAGAATTGTTGAAACAACCTATAGAAGGAGGTTCTGAGTTTTCTCACTATGTCCAGCATTGGACACCCTTTCTAGCAGGATAAGCACGTACATTTTTGTATCCACACTCAGCCCGAATAGAGAACCTACATAAGACCAAGGTTATTTTTCATAACTACACTCCACAAAAATATGTTTTATGATCTCCTCTTCTTTTATACTAAAATAACATGTTAAAACATGATGAATTCTAGTTTTGATGAGTTGATCCTACATGGGAAGTATATTTTTCCAGATTCTACAGATTAAAATAAATCTGGAAGGTTGAATGGAAGATTCTCAAAAATTATTAAGCCAAGATGGTAGGTTAGTGGAGCCTCCACATTCCATCTTATGGAAATCCTTAATATCAAAGAAACCATGTCTATTTGGTTTCCATATAAGGATATCTTAATCCATGAATGTGTAATTTTGTGTCTCCAACACAATTTAAGAGGGGGAAATACTATAAAATTTGTGCCATTGTGATATAAAATAGGAAATGGACTAGTTCCTTATCTCAGGATGAATATACAAGTTTTCCAGTAGAGGCCTATCAATCCATGTACTATTCCAGAAATTAAGATTGGAATTCCTACACACCAGCCACTTTGTGTCATCAATGATTTTATTGAAGGTATGCTTTAATTATTCCCACACAGATGACCCAAGGTAGTACTTATATCCATTTAGAAACCTCCACTTGAATATGTTGGTAAAAAATCATTAGAGGCATTATTGGAAATCATACTCCAAGGGAAATTCCCAATGAGGCCATCATTAAAAATAATTAAATATTTGACCCCAATGCCTCCCAAATCTACAGGCTTGATACACTCTTTCTAGGAAATAGTAACCAAATTCATTTTATGGAATAAACTAGTCTATATAAATCTCATTACCATGCTTTGAAGCTACTTGATAATACCTCTAGTCTATCTATTCAATGATAAAGAATATAAAAACTTTGATGTAATCACTGAGTTAACAAGGCACACCCTCCCAGCTAGAGACATGGCCTTTCCTTTATTGATATCATGTTAATTCACAATTCTAGAATAAATTCATACTAGATAATGATTTCTCATCTTTCAATATAATAAGGGAACACCAAGATAGTGTAAAGGAAGAGTTCCTTTTTCACTCTAAGTATTTTAATTATCCTATTTTATTTACCAACTAGAATACCATTACCAAAAACAATAAAGGATTTGATCTGACTGATTTCCTATCTATACACCTCCTCATAATTTGAAAATATTGCCTTGATTGAGGAAATTTTTTCTTATAATCTTGTCTAAAAAACGTATTTCGTCAGCATATAGAAAATTTGAAGGAGCAAAGTCAATTTTACCATCCTTGATTTGTTTATAAAGGGAAAACTAAGTGAGGTCATTGATAAATTAGCTCAAATAATCTTCAATAATATAAAATAGAAATTTTAAGATCATATCCCCTTGTCTCACACCTCTTGTGCACTAGAAGAAACATCTAGGTTCTCCATTTATAAGAATGGAATGCCTTGATGAGCACATAATAGTGTTAATCAACATGATAACCTCATTTGAGAACCCATACCCATTTAGGACATCAAAAAGGAAACTCCATATTAATGTATCAAAATCCATAGATATGTATATTTTTAGACCAAAGTTTTGTTCTCTCACTTTCATCCCCATTATGTTAACACTCTCTGAGGCTGAAAAGAGACTACTTTTGATGTTTCTTCAAAGAAAAAATCCAAACTGATTTGGAGTGATAATTCCAATAACCATTTCTCCCATTATGTTCATAATTATCTTAATAATGATCTTAGGAATTTTGTTCCCAAGGGAAACTGGTATAAAATCCTTAATTTCAACTGTATTTTCATTTGTGGGTATTATTGAAATAAAGCATCAATTCAACCCATAAGTCATATAGGAATGAGTAAAGAATTATTTAATTTCTTGAGTAATATCATCATACAAGAAATCAAAATAAAACATGAAATGTTTTTTAGTAAACCCATCTAGACTAGAAGCACTACCCATGTGAAGAGATAAAAGGGATTTTTTAATTTCCTCCTTGAGTGGGAGAACAATGAGATCCTGATTATTCTAATCATCAGTGTAGGGGATTATGTTGTTAACCATTCTTTGTGTTTTTAACTGCCCATATTCAGAGTTTGACCCCCTAAAATAATCCACAACTACCTAGTATGTCTCATTTTCAAATGTGTGAAGTTGTCCATTAATGTTGATTGCTTTATTTCCTGTATGGGTCCTCTTATATTTGTGTAGTCCATGAATGAATTTTTTGTTCTGATGCCCCTCTTTTAACCATTTAACATTTAGATGAATTTTTTTCTACCTCTCCTTGACTATTAATAGATCATCCAGCCTATAATGACCCTGTATTTCCTCCCTATATAGAGTAGTATGATGTTGATTCCAAATCTGACTATAAACAAGATCCTCCTCAATAGCCGTAATGTCAAGATCAAGCCTTGAAAATGATTTTATGCTCTATTCCTTAAGAAACCCATTGGTGTTGGGAAAAAATCCCTCATAGTATCATTGAACCATTTTTGAGGTGATTCTGTTTGTTGACAATGTGGACATCTGTGTTGTGATTGTTGACAAAGCAGACCATGATGTGCAAATTTGTTGAAAAAGGGGATTTCATGGTGGCATGTTGAGTTCAAGGGCTATGGTTAATGATCCATGTTTGATTCAAGAATATAGACAAAGTAATGGATGATACAGAGGCAGGTCAAAAGAGCAGATACAAGGTGGCGTCGTTTTCTAGTGTTTGCCAAATTTTTGGGCCTGAAAATCGACAAATAGAGAAAAGTGGTTTTGGAAAAGGGAATTTCATGCTGTTTTCATGAAGGAGAGGAAACTTGAGCACCATATGTTTTTCAAGATCAGAACATTTAAATAGGGAAAAGGTAAAATGGGTGCCCATGTTTTAGGGTTGTTCACGCAAGTGACTTGCGCAGCAGAGAATTGCACGCCGAGACTTGCGCACCGAGAGGAGACTTGAACGCCATTACTCAGGGTGTCCAAATGCCTATAAAGAGAGGTTGAACCCTCCTCATTCTGTATGAGTTCAACACTTAGAGAAAATTAGAGTTCATATCGCGTAGGTGTGGTGGTCGCGCAAGTGGTTGTGTGGTCGCACAAGTAGAAGTTGTGCTCCTGTTGTTTGTTGCATGTCTAGAGTGGTTTGGGCGAGGAATGAAGGAATTATCTCATGTTTTGAGTTGAATAAGGGGGTTTCGTGCAAGTGGTTTGGGGAAACTTGTGTGCCAGGTTTTGAAGAAGCGCAACATTTGATGGTTGCGCACTAAAATTAGTTTGGGTGTTAAAGGGTTTGAGTCGCTCAAATTTGGAGTTGCAGAAGCTTGTGTTGCGTAAGTGGTTGAGGTGAACATGCACACTAGTTTTAACATACATGATGAGACTTGCGCGCCATCTTGGAGAAGGGTTCCAGGTATGGATGAATCATGAAAGTGATTCAGAGATGCGTGGAAGCTAGGAGATTGCCTAATACCTTTGGTGCAAAGTGAGATTCATCTACAGGTGAAATGTGGAATTCAACAGAGCATCCACATACAACAGAGGATGTATTCATTAGTGATAATTAAGAGACCTATATGTCTATAAACTTTTAGTGGATTCATTCCAGATCATTGATCAAAGGAAAAGGAAGAAGGTGATCTTTTCCACCGGTAGTGAGCCAGAGAGAGAGAGACAGGGAGTGCCCGTTGGGAAAGAAGTGAGTTGACCCTAAACATTGTAAAGGGAGTGAGCCTGAGAATAGAAGTGGTTTATCCCAAACTTTGTAAACAGCAGTGCACTTTTAGTGGGTTTGGTACATCGGCATATTTCCGGTGTATGCTCCTTAGACGTAGCCCAGTGAGGGTGAACCAAGTAAAAATCGTTGTGTCTTGTGCATGCTTTAGTTTTTGTTTATAGTTTATTGCAGGAAAAAGAGATAAGAGATTATTGCTTAACAATGAGACACGGTCAATAGGGGTAGTTGTTTTAATCTGTCATACCATGATTCACCCCCCCTCTCTGGGTATCTAACCCAGTGGACCTAACAAGTGGTATCTGAGGGAATGGTTTTTATCAGTGGTTCTCTCTCAAATGGAGGTCACTAATCATAAAGGGATTCAAATATTCAATGGGAAAAATTTTCAACTATAGAATAATTAGATGAAACACTATATCCGATCATTGGGAATGGACGTATTCACAGCATCAATTCATGGCATAACAACTGCTATTAATAATGGTTCATTATCAGAAGCTGAACATAGAGAGTTGGATGCAGATGCAAAAGAAATTAATGCCTTAGGGGGAGCCCTATCCAATCCTATCTATACAAAGGTGATGTCATGCAAAACATCACATGCCATGTGGGAAAAGATATTGAATATATATTAAGGGGATACAAAGGTCAGAGAGGCAAAGCTGCAAGTGTTGTGTAACAAGTATGAAGATCTGAGAATGAACCAAAATGAGTCTGTAGATGTATTCTTTGACAGGGTAAATGTTGTAGTAGAAGACATGGAAGGTCTTGGTGAAGTTATTGAGACATAAAAATTGTGAAGCGCATCTTGAGAAAACTTCCACCTCGGTTATATCCAAAAGTTACTATTTTGGAAGATAAAGACCTGAAAGAGCTGACATTGGATAACCTGCACAGCACCCTTGTTGCATATGAAATGAGAAATGATGATAACGATGTTGTGGAAAAGGGGAAATCCAAAGAGGTGGCATTTAAGGCCATGAAGAAGCTCACCATTGAAGATTCTCAGGAGGAATAAGAGACAGATGATGTAATGTCATTCCTCTCCTCAAATATTAAAATAGGAAAATGAAAGATCAAAGGGAAACTTCAACTTGCTTTCTTTAGATGTGGAAAAGTTGGTTATCTTGCTGCAAGGTTCCCCAAAAAGTTTTAAGAAGAAAATTATGTATATGAAGTTGAAATTACCAAGAAGATATATTCAGCCTATGTGAAAGGGAAGAAGAAATTAAAGAAAAATTTATTCAAGAATAAGAATCTTATTTCATAAGAAATAGATAGTTCATATGATTCTGAGGTTGAAGAGGTAGAGGAGATTGAAAATTGCAATAATTGTGGAGAAAAAGTTAAGGTGACAGTTGTCACTAGTTATCAAGAGAAGAACGAAACCGAAGGTGATGATGAACAAGAAGATGTTTAAGGAATAATAGATATGCAAGCTGAGTTAGAGGATGCTCTTGAGGATATAGATGTTTGGAGAGCCAAAACAAATAAATCTAACAAAGTTGTTCATGATGACAGACTCATTATAAAACAGTAGGAAGAAGAGAAGCCTGAGTTGATGGAAGAAATTAATAAACTAAAGTTATCAACACCAGAGAACTTATAATCTGTTAGTGAGTATAAGCTCAATATTGAAGAACAGAAATGGGAGTTCGATGGCTTGAATAGAAAAGTGAAAGATCAAGTCAAGTGTATTGAATAACATGAAGAAGATGTGGTCAGTCTATGATGTAAATTAAGGATCAAGATAAACTCTTGACCCCCTATTTAATATAAGTAAAGCAGGTTATTCCGAGGATAGAAAAGATGAAATTGGAGGATATTTGTTCAGCAGGAAAGAAGCAGCAATTGATCTCTGAAGTTAAGGCTTATTTAGGGCTTGATCAGAAACAAAAATTTGTGAAAATTGAAGTCATTATGAAAGCACCCATCCCAAGTGTGATGGTTGATTTGGGAATAAATAAGAATCAGAATATTCAAAGATCCAAAGGGTAAACTCGTAGTACAGAAGTTACATGAAGTAATGCACCTTATATCAGGTGTTTTTGTTGTGGAAAGATGGGACATTCACAGTATGCGTGTTCCATATCCAAGAGATATCAGAGGGAACAAGAACAGAGGTGGAATCAAAACATAGAATAGTTCTAGAGAACATATATCGAAGGACACTGTTTTTTGTGTCGAGGATTTGGGCACATGTCTAGGTACTGCACTTCGGCCATACAAAGAAATTTTCCAAAGTAGAATCAAAACGTTCTTAAGCAGTAGACCAATATACCAAAAGGTGAGTTAAAAATGCATAATAGATTTCCAGCTTTTCAAGATGAAGTTGGTCCATCATACTCTGAGAAAGAACAGAAGTCTCAATCCATGATGAGTGTGAAGGAAAAAATATGGACCATGTAGAAGATGAATGAGAAGGTTGTGGTGGTAGAAATTTCCCTTAAGGCATCAGATCACTCTGGTGTGTGGATCCTTGATATTGGTTTCACATCTCATATGAAAGGTAATAAGGATATTGTTACAGGCATAAAATATGACAAAGAAGGAGTTGTTAAATTTGGAAATGATGAAAGCCTGAAAATTGTTGGCTCAAGAAAAGCCATGTTTGGGGGCAAAGAGATGAGACATGCTGATGTATTGTAGTAGAAGGCCTCAGTCACAATTTACTCAGAGTTAGTCAACTATGTGACTCTGGACATTCTATAAGGTTTACTAAGAAGGTGTGTATTGTCAATGGAAGAGACAGGAAAGTGGTTCTATAGGAAAAATGAACAAAGGGAAGTCTCTACTTGGTAAGTGGAGAAGAAGATATGTGTTTTCTGTCTAGAGAGGAAGAAAACAAGTTGTGTCATAAATGACATGGTCATCTTTTCCAACCATCCCTAGAAGATATGGTAATGTGTGAAGCAGAAAGAGACCTCCCTAAGCTATCACGTGATCATACACATATGTGTGACGCCAGTCAACAAGGGAAGATCATCATAAAGACGTACAAAGAGAAGGAAAATAAGTCAACAAGAGTGCTTGAATTGGTGCATGTTGATGTATGTGGACCTATTTCAACAATAGCAATTGACGGGAAGAGGTGTTACATTATTTTCATTGATGACTATAGTAGAATGACATGCGTATTTGTTGTTTCCCATAAGTCCGATGTGTTTAGCTACCTAAAATAGTATTGAAGCGAATATGAAAGGATGCTTGGATAGAAAATTCTAAATTTTTGTACAGAAAATGGTACGGAATTCACAAATAGTTAGGTGGAAGAGTATCTTGAGAAACATGGGATAAGGCATCAGGTTTCTTCTGTAAGAACTTACCAACAGGATGGAGTGGTTGAAAAGAGAAATCGAATCATCAAAAACATGTCCAGAACAATGCTTATAGTAAAAGACCTACCAGAGAAGTTTCTGACGGAAGCAGTATTGACATCAGTCTACATTTCTAATATGGCTCTGTTGTGTCCGAAGGAAGGAAATACTTCGTATGAAATGTGGTATGGAAAGAATCCAACAGTGAAATAATTTCGAATATTTGGAAGTAAGTGATTCATTCTCAATAAAGAAAAGCATAAGAAGTATGAATCACGTGGAGATAATGGAATATTTTTGGGCTACTCAGAAAAAAAAAAGCAAAGAATACAAATGCTTTAACAAGAGGCTGGGAAAAGTAGTTGAGAGAAATGACGTCAATATTGTGGAAACTGAAGAGAATATTCAACAGAACAGTGAACAGTTTCTTGATGAATGTGATGAAGAGGATTGTAACATAGGAGGAGAAGAAGTGGAAGATGTTGACTCAGAAGAAGACACTAATGATGAACAAGAAAGTGTGAAGTATGTATCTGCAAGGAGGCCAAAGAGTCAAGCTGAAATTGATAGGAAAAATATCATTGGTGATCAGATAGCTCCATTTCAGACAAGAAGAATGAAGTCACTACAGCAGACATCTTTTCTATCTCAGGTAGAACCAAAATGCTTTGCCGATGAAGCTAAAGATGAAAACTGAGTTCAGGCTAGGAATGAAGAGCTTGATCAGATTGAGAATAACCAGACATGGGATATTGTTTCGAGACCAGCAGATAAGAATGTCATCGAGACTAAATGGGTCTCTTGTAACAAGATGAATGATGATTGCATAGTAGTTCAAAACAAATCACGACTAGTGTTCAAAGGATACTCTTGGATAGAGGGAATAGATGTTGATGAGACATTTTCATCGGTGGCAAGGATAGATACAATCAGATTATTCATAGCCATTACAGTGCAACAGAAGTTTAAAGTGTTACAAATGGATGTCAAATCTATATTCATGAATGGGATTCTAGAGGAGGAAGTGTATATTGGGAAGCTAGATGGTTTTCTCATTCATGAGGATGAGAACAAGGTTTGCAGACTAAATAAGGCGTTGTATGGGCTGAAACAAGCCACAAGATCATGGTACTCAAGGCTTGATCAATACGTGAAGAAGCTTGGTTCCAGCATGGGGCAGTTGATTACAATCTCTATTTCAGCAATGACAGTAATCAAAGGATGATGGTGTTGGTTTATGTTGATGACATAGTATTTAGCGAATCAGATGAAGCTCAGTGCATACAGTTTTCTGATATCATGAAAACCGAGTTTCAAATGTCAATGATTGGAGAGATAATGTTTTTCCTTGTTCTATAGGGGATACAAGGAAGGAATGGAACATTCATTTCTCAATCCAAATATTCCAAGGAGGTTTTTAAAAGATTTGTAATGGAAAATTTCAAGGAGATGAAGACTCCAGTTACTACCCGGATGAAACAATCCAAATATGAGGATGTAAAGGCAGTTAATATCAAATAATAAAGGAAAATTATTGGAAGATTTTTATAGTTGACCGCAACAAGGCCTGATATTGTTTTCGCCACATGCCAATAAGTGAGATATCAGAGTAATCCCAAGGAAAGCCACATGCTTGTAGTGAAAAGAATACTTTGGTATATCAAGGGCATGGTGGACTTCATCTTGACATATAACGACAAATCTGAGATAGAGTTATTGGGATATATTGATACCAATTCGGCCGGTTCAGCGGATGACAGGAAATCAACATCTGGAGGTGCATTATATCTTGGTGGACTATTTATTTCTTTTTTAAGCAAGAAGCATGATTGAATTTCATTAAGCACTGTAGAAGCAGAGTATATTGCGGCCACTCAAGCATGCACACAGTTATTGTGGATGAATTAGTAGCTTGATGATATGGGAGTTGAAGTGAAGTCGCCGATCGGAATCCGGTGTGATAACTCAAGTTCTATAAATCTCATCAAAAATCCCATCTATCACTAATGGAAAAATCACATTGAGATAAAGTATCATTTTATGAAGGAGAAGGTTGAGCAGGGAATCGTGATGTTAGAGTATGTGCCTACAGAGCTATAGGTTGAAGAAATTCTGACAAAGGCCTTACCCAATGATGCTTTTGAGAGGCATCTACTGGATTGGGGAGTTCAGTCGACTCCCCACACATGAATATGTTTTGATGTGGCAAACCCCCTCTCCCCGAGGTATGATGTGTTTTTCCTTAATGTGCTGATATGTGTTCTCTACTCTGTTACAGACTGCAAAGGAGTGAACTTTGGGTTTGTTGACAAAGGGGGAAAAATAGTGATTGTTCCAAAGGGAGACTGTGTGGCTGTTTGAGAAATCATGACAGATAGGGGGATAAACTGATAGGTGGAGTAGCCAGATAGGGGGAGTTAAAGTTGGTTCAAAGCGATTATCCAGATCTTAGCTTGGACAACATAAGAAATAGTGTTGAAGGGGATCTACAGCTGATAAGAGTTAAAGCTGTGAATAGACAGGGAGAGTATTAAATCCGATGATGCTAGAAGTGATCGATCAAGGAATAGATATCACGGCAGCTGAGGATCATGATAAAAGTATAAGAGTGGTGTTAAAATGTGGTAATAATATTTCCAAAAATTGGTATCATTTTGGTGTCAACAGTGTTTTTCAGAGTGGAAGTGATTCATTGATGAAATTTTCATTTACTCGTGTTTCTCACGTCGAGCATTGCTCATGTGGGATTAGAGTATGTGTTGAGTAAATCCTTGATCGCTATCGGAATCACAATAGGCGAATGGTGGCTAAATAATTAACGATGTATCTTTTATGGAAGAGTTTTCAACAAACCCAAAGTGGGAGATTGTTGGGTAGAAATATCTCAAGGTATCATTGAAGCATTTTTGAGGTGATTGTGTTTGTTGACAAAGTGGACATTTGTGTTGTGATTGTTGACAAAGCAATCCATGGCGTAAAAATTTGTTGAAAAAGGGAATTTCATGGTGGCATGTCGAATTCATGGGATGTGGTAAACGATCCATGTTTGATTCAAGAACATCGACAAAGGAATGGATGATTTGGAGGCGGTTCAAAATAGCAGATACAAGGTGGCTCCGTTTTGTAGTGTTTGCCAAATTTTTGGGCCTGAAAATCAACGAATGGAGAAAAGTGGTTTTGGAAAAGGGACTTGCGTGCCGTTTTCTTGAAGGAGATGAAACTTGTGTGCCATATGTTTTTCATGATCAGAACATCTAAATATGGAAAAGGGAAAAGGGGCACCCATGATTTAGGGTTGGTCGCACAAGTGATTTGTGCGGCAGAGATTTGAACGCTGAGACTTGCACACCGAGAGTAGACTTGTGTGCCATCGATCAGGGTGTCCAAATGACTATAAATTGAGGTATGCCCCTCCTCATTATTTATGAGTTCAGCACTTAGAGAAAATCAGAGCTCTCGTCGTGCTGGTGTGGTGGTCACTCAAGTGGTGGTGTGGTCGCACAAGTAGAAGTTGTGTGTCAATTGTTTATTGCATGTCCAGAGTTGTGTGAGAGAGGAAGGATGGGATTCACTCAAGTTTTGAGTTGAATAAGGGGGTTCTGCACTAGTGGCTTAGTGAAACATGTGTGCTAGGATTTGAAGAGGCGCGATAGTTGATGGTTGTGTGCCAAAGTTGATTTGGGAACAAAAGGGTCTGAGTCGCGCATGTTTGGAGTTGCAGAAGCTTGTGTCGCGCAAGTGGTTGAGGTAGACTTGTGTGCCAGTTTTAACTTGCCCATCGAGACTTGAGCTCTGGCTTGGAGAAGGGCGCCATGTATGGTTGAAGCACTACAATGATTCAGGGCTGCATGGAAGCTAGAAGATTGCACGATACCTTCGGTGCAAAGTGAGATTCATCTACGGGTGAAAGTTGGACTTCAACAGAGCATCAGTATACAATAGAGGATGTATTCATTAGTGATAATGAAGCGACCTACAGGTCTATAAACTGTGAGTGGATCCTTTCCAGAGCAGTGAGCAAAGGAAAAGGAATAAGGTGATCCCCTCCATGGTCAGTGAGCCAGAGAGAGAGAGACAGGGAGTGACCCTTGGGAAAGCAGTGAGCTGACCCTAAGCATTGTAAAGGAAGTGATCCTAGGAATAGAAGTGATCTATTCCAAACTTTTTAAATATCAGTGTGCTTTTAGTGGATTTAGTACATTGGTACATCGCCAGTGTATGACCCTTAGACGTATCCTAGTGAGGGTGAACCAAGTAAAAATCATTGTGTCATGTGCATGCTTTAGTTTCTGTTTATACTTTGCTTCAGAAAAAAGAGATAAGATATTCTTGCTTAACAGCAATACAAGATCAATGGGGGCAGTTGTTTTAATCTGTCATACCCTGATTCACCCCCCCCCCCTCAGCGTATCTAAACTAGTGGACCTAAAACATGGTGTGTTCTAATTTACAATCCATCCTTTCAAAAGGGTTATCAATGAGGTATATTTTCCAAGACTCCAACACAGTTTCCCTACACCCAGGAAGTACAATCAATCCATTATTAAACCAAAAAGGGATAGCGACAGACCTTGTCAATTGTGTGTTAATTTCCTCAATTATTGGATTATTAACAGAGTGATGATTGGGAAGTGTAAAGTCAAAAATCCCATGAGCAGCACTTTGATCATCCATTTATACATAACATCTATCAATATTACATGATTTATTGCCATTACAGTTGTATCAACTCCATGTTAAATCAGCTCCTACCATTGGGACATCAACTAAATAAAATTGATCAATGCATAAAGAAAATTGAAAAGATTCAATACGGTTAAAATTATCCCTAATTTTTTCCTCAGGCCTCAAAATAGTGTTAAAATAACCAATTAGGACCCATTTGTTATTCATTTTTCCAAAAATTACTTTCAATTATTATTATAATTCCCTTATCCTGATCTAGGAATTAGAATCATATACAAACGAGGTAGAAATCTTATAATCATCAATGCTTCAAGAGATTCAAATTCTTTGAGATAGCCCACTGTATGAGTTAATATGGATTGTTTCATGCCTTAAAACCCAAAAATGTTCAATATTAGAGTCATGAGAGTTTTGTGATACAAAATTATATCCAAGGGATCCCCACTTGAATCCAGTCCAATTATCAAATAGAATTTTGGGTTCATAAATCCCAACAAGCATAGGTTTATTGGCCATACTAAAGTGTTTAAGGGCCATGGATGTTAGAGAATTCCCTATCTCATGAAATTCTAATAGAAAATCCTCATTACTTAAGGGTTTTTCTCTATGTTTGGGAAGTCCCTTTTGGTGCCATGTTCACCTAGCCTTTACCTTTCTTTCATTTTCTTTTCTTGTTTCCTTCTTTTGAGTTTCTATCAATCCCAAATGCATTCCTATTTTCAATCAATAGCTTGTCCTATTTTGAGGTGTCCACATCCTTCTCTAGTACCTGTGCATATTATGGTTCATCAGACTAGAGCACACTAGTCATGGGTGAAAACTGATTCCCATATTTCCTATGCTCACTTTGTATTGAGAACCACCTCTTCCAGCTAGGTGTTGTACATATCAGCCTCTACTAAAATTCTTGCATAGTTTCAAAACTGTGAATTATCAGTTTTCTTTTCCATCCTATTGGGATTTCCATAAGATGATTTTATGCCCTAGAGGATCTGTGGATGCTAATATAGCCAATTATTCTTATAAATACAAATCCAAATCCGATTGAATATATTCCAATCATTATTGGGACCAAAGTTTCTATCTCATTCCTGGATTCCTAGAAATCCAGTCTTTAATGTGGTTTCTTGTTATGAAGAACATAGTTTGAGATAATGTAGATCATTTATGTACTAGTTGTTTATGTTTCCATGTTTCCAAAGGAACTAGGCCTATAAAATAATAGCATGGATTGTCAAGTTATGTTAGGAATATTCATATATTAATATTTGATATCTATGATTTAAAATTGTAGTTTTCAATAGTTGGTATCATAGAAAGGTTTGGTTAAAATTTGGGAACAAGGATGAGAAACATTTAGTGAGATCCCTGGGGATAGGTCTATGTATTAGATAACATCATAATGTTTTGGTAACAATCATTAATCAACTAGGATAAACCTAATGATTCATAGATTAATGTTTCATGATTTTGATATCCTATGAATTATTTTCATAAATATGTGGTTTTACACTATGATTATTTTTACTCACACTATGCTTCTTGGTTTTTGTTGATGGATAAAACCCAAAAGAATAATTTTAATTTTGAATATGATGGGAAATTAAATGATTATTCTCCTAAGAAACTAAATTTTATAGAATATAGAGTGAAAAATAATGTTTCCGTGCTCACAGAAAATTCTAAATTGAAGAATTGCACAGATCATCAAAAATAGAAAAGGAGGGAATAATTTTTTTTAGTCCTTAATGTGGAAACTTATATATTATTTTAATGAGTATATTGATCTAATATTTATTAATTAATAGATCAGTACCATTAAAAATAAATTTTCTATTCTCCAGTATTCAGATCATGAGAAAGCTATTCTGGATATCGATCATTTGGAAGTAAAATTGTTCCAACACTGGACTCCTATTAAGAACATGATGACACATGAAGATATTTATTCCATCTAGTGGTATGAATTTAGGATATTATTTCTCAATAAGTACTTTCTTAATATTATTCACATGATAATGGAGAATAAATTCTTTGAGCTAAATTAGAATGATTATTAATATTTTGGAACCTATGAGGAAACTTTTATAAGACTTGTGAGGTATTCTTCTGGAATTATCATCCAACATGAAAATAAGGTTGATGAATTCTTCAGTGGATTAAAACCAAGTATTTAGGGAGAGTTATCCATATTGTACTTCAGTAGCTATGATTTTTTTCAATGTTCCATTAAGGTGGAGATGGATATTGGATTTACCCATCAATCCCATGATTATATCAAGAAAATAATAATAGAATTCAATGTAAAATCTAAAAATCATATATAAATGAATATGGTCCTTCCTTTGTTCTCAATGTTTGTAGAAGAAAACATGATGAATTTTTCTTAAGGGGATTGGTAAATGTTTCAATTTTGGAATGAAAGGTCATAGAAAAGTTTAATTATGAAATTATGGTAAGAAGTTAACTAAATATGTGAATAGGTAGAAATATCTATATAATGAACCAACCACATTTCATTATTTAAACATGAAAATAAGGTTGATCAATTCTTCAGTGGATTAAAACCAAGTATTTAAGGAGAGTTATCTATATTTTCCTTCAGTAGCTATGATTTTTTTCAATGTTCCATTAAGGTGGAGATGGATATTGGATTTACCCATCAATCCCATGTTTATGTCAAGAAAATAATAATATAATTCAATGTTAAATCTAAAAACCATATATAAATGAAGATGGTCCTTCCTTTGTGCTCAATGTTTGTAGAAGAAAACATGATGAATTTTTCTTAAGGGGAATGTTAAATGTATCAATTTTGGAATGGAAGGTCATAGAAAAGTTTAATTATGAAATTATTGTAAGAAGTTAACTAAATATTTGAATAGGTAGAAATATCTATATAATGAACCAACCACATTTCATTCTTTAAAATGCAATGAGTATAGGAATTATTCCAACTTGTGACCAAATATTAAGGGTAATGATGATGATTGATATAAAAAACATCTTAGTCCTAGAGACAAACTGAAAGATCATGTGATCACAATTTTTTATGTGAGGTATAGAAACTATGTGGAAAAATTTACACTTACCATCCACTCTAGAATTGTTAATGTCTTATTTTATTCTATATCTACCCACTCTTTTATATTTAAATAATTTTATAGGTGTGTAAAAATACCACCACAAAAATTAGATATTAATTTAGAAATAAAAACATATTATTGTATGTTGATGACATCTCAGGTCCGTGATTCTTCTCTCATTGAAATTTGTGGGAATTTTCTTCATGTAATATTTTATTATCTCCTTTTTTTGTTTAGTGTTAAACTAGACATGAGGTACCTTTCATTAAAATTATCTCACATAAATTTATGAGGAAGGGGAGTTAGGTTTGATATTCCAAACCAACCTATGATCATTTATCAGTGTGTTGATAAATATGAACTTCCAATAGAAATCACATCCATTTTATGGGTATTTATTCCTATTAAAAATAGGTTTATATTTTAGTTTGTTGAAAATAAACTCAAAATCAAAGATATTCCTATTGTGCGGGAGTTTTCGAATGTATTTCTAAAATAATTGTATAGTCTTACATTGAATCCTGATGTTGATTTATCAATAGAACTCATACCTTTTTTACACCTATTTCAAAGACTCTATATAGAATGTCCCCAACTAAGTTACAGGAACTAAAAAAGTAACTCTTGGGGAATCCTAAAAATGGATTAATTCATCCAAGTGTTTCACTATGGGGTGAGCTAGTTCTTTTTGTTATGAAGGAAGATTCATTAATGTGACTCTGCATTGACTATTAGGAACTTAATAAGATCACTATCAAGAATAGGTGTTAACTTCCCCCATATTGATGACTTGTTTGATAAACTAAGTAGAACTAAAAAAATTTCTAAGATTGAACTTCATTATGGATATAATAATTTGATTTGAAATAAGGAATATATTCCCAATAGTTCATTTTGAATAAGGAATGGTCACTATGAATTTATCATGATTTCATTTGGTCTTACTAATTACACTTTTATCTTCATGGATTTAATGAATAATGTATTTATAAATTATCTTGATCATTTTTTGGTAGTATTTATCAATGATATTCTTATATATTAAAATATAAAGGAAGTGCATTAAGATCACATGATAATTGGAATGTAGACCCTAAGGTAGGATGGTCTTTATAAAAAATTTATCATTTGTGAATTATGGAATCAGAAATATTCGTTCATGGGTTATATAATCTCATGTGAGTGTATATTAATAGATCCTTAAAAGACGGAATGTATTGAACATTTTCCAACACTAAACAATGTGATTTATATATATAGGTTTCTTGGCCTTTTTAGATTTAATTGGTTCTTTGTGTATAATCTATCATGAATGTCCAATAAACTCACCAAGACAACATGAATGGGAGATAAGGTTCATTAGATAGATGAATGTGAAGAAACTTTAAAGGAAAATAATAGAAGGATAGTCAGTAAATCTATACAAAATTTACCATATAGTGGAAAGGGTTTTTTAATCTATAAATATGATTAAAATAAGGGATTGAGATTCATTATCATATAGGATGACATGGTGTTATATTATGACTCACGCTAATTGAAGGTTCGTGATCAAAATTATCTAACACATGATTTGTACTTAGCTATGGTAATTTCATCATTAAAGATATAAAGGAATTATCTTTACTAATAAATGTGTGAAATATATACTAATGAGAAACGTTTAAATTATATGTTCAAATAGAAAGATTTTAATATTCACTAGAGAAGATGGTTTAATCTGATTAAAGAATATGACTACTCAATTCATTACCACCCACGAAAAGAAAATAAAGTAGAAGATTCTCTGAGCTGGGAGGATATTTCTAGCTTATCTATAATGAGGATCCCAAAATATAAAATATTTTTTGATTCTCAAGTTATGGTTACTAAAATATTTATTGAAGGGGAGAAATATTATCTATCTCAAATGAGTGTTCAACCATGTATCATAGTTAAGATTATAGACATGAAAAATAAAGATTTGGAACTATAATGGATTGTGAGAAATGTTATGACGTTTAAACTTTTTTAAAATGGGATGAAGAGGTTCATGAATTTTGTATGTGTTCCATCCAAACTAGATTTGAAAAGGGGGATATTGGATCAATCTTGCAATTCACCATTATCCATTTATCTTGGAAGTAAAAAAGATGTATTGAGAGGTGAAAAATTATTTCTGGTGGTACTGCATAATGAGATGTATCACTGAGTATATAAATTGTTGCTTTATATATCAGTAAATTAATTATGAGAGGTAATGGTCTATGAGAATGTTGCAATATTTACCCATAACAGAATGTAAATGGGAAACCATCACCATGGATGTTATTGTTCACCTTTCCAACACATCAAAAGGGCACAAGGCTACATGGTTTTTATTAGATCACATCATGAATTAAACACACATTATTTACATTAGAGAATATTTCTATATGGATCATATTTCCATAAATTTTATTAATGATGTGGTAAGTTTTCATGATGTACCATAATCTATTATATATTATCAGGATATAATGTTTACCTCAAAGTTTTGGTGAATTCTTCAGTATCATCTTGATAAAGATTTGAGTTTCAGTATAGTATATCATCCTTAGACATTTTTTTATACTGAGAGAACAATTCGAACCCTATAGAATATGTTAATAACTTATTCTATGGATTTCAAAGGTGTTTGGGATGAAAACCTTCTTCTAGTTGAGTTTTCATACAATAATATTTCCACTCAAATATTCAAATATCTATTTATAAATCCCTATATGTAAGTATATAACTATAAAATTCTTGGATGAGGTTGGGAAAGGAAAGATATTGGTACCTGATCTAATTGAGTAAATGGAATAGAAAATCATATACATTTAGCAGCACATCAAGGTAGCTCATAGTCGATAGAAAGTTTATGTTGATGATCATTGGTGTGACTTAGAATTTAAAGTTGGTGAGAATGGAATTATTAAAATTTATCCATGGAATAATGTTATAAGATTCTAGAATAATGTAAATCTAATCCTTATATATATTGTACCTTTCAAGATCCTTGATCGAGTATTGATAGTAGCTTTTCTCTTAGAGCTTCCACTAATCCTCTCTCAAGTTCATATTGAATTTCATATATCTCTCGTAAGGAAGTACATACCTTATCCTTAACATGTAATAAGAATAAAGGTCATACCAATAGGGCATGATATTTCTTATTAAGAACAACCAGTAGAAATCTTAGACCATAGTGATAAATTGTGGAAAAACAAGACTACTCACCTGGTGAATGTTCTCTGAAGAAATCAAAACTTTAAAGAAGAAACATAGGAACCTGAGGATCTAATGACACAAAGATATACTTATTTATTTGTAGCATAGCAAAAATTTTATTTGGATAAATTAATTTTATGGGGGGTACAGTGTAACACCTAGAGATCTTATGTAATATATTTTTGAAATAAATTTAATTTTTTCAATAGTATGTGTTACATAAAATATTGAATTTAAACGAACTGTGATATACTATTAATTTATAGTTATCGTCTATAAATTGTATTGGTGGGTATAAATAGGATTAAATAAATTATTAAATACATATGGATTACATATGAATAAAATGAATTCATTGGTTATTGTTTAATTTGAAATGTAAAAGAAAAAAACATTTGAATGTAAAAGATATATTTTTTGAAAAACTGTATTGATGCGCCCAATGTATATTCATAATAATAAATTAAATCAATAACTATTGGTGATTTATTTTAATAAAATTTATATATTATATACTAAATAAAATTTTTTAAAATTCAATTAATATATTTTCTAGACATAGGATAATAATAAACTGAGTTTTATTCTTAAAATGTATTTTTTTTAAATATTTTCATCATGTGTTACGTGCTAATTTTAATATTAATTTAAACCAAATATATAAATTTAATATCATAGAATGGATTTAATATTTCTAATAGTGAAATTTTAATTTGGTAAATATGTTCCTTTTTTGGTCAATATTAATAATAATTGTTGTAAAATTTATCACCTTAGTAAAGCATAAATCTAATTAAGATAACATAATTATTTTTAATAAGGCCATAATTTTTAATCATAATTTTTTTTATATGAATTAAATTATACCCTTATCACCTTAGTCTCTAGACTCGTTTGTTTACTTGACAATTGTCCATCAAAATGAACAATATAATATTTAAATCAATGAATGTTACAAACTGTCACTCTCTTAGTTTTAAATATCTCTTATGAATCCACATAGGGACAAAAACATGTTATGAATCAATATAAGTGACTATTTTGAGATTAATAAAAAAAATTATGATATAATTTTATTTTATTTTTAATTTTATATATTATATACTAACCATAAATTATTATGCACCACCAATACAGTATTTAACCAATTAACAAAAAATGGTAAAAAATAATTTTAAAATTATTGAAAGTAATACAATTTGAGTGATTTAATGTGTGCCACACATTTCTAAAATGAAATATTAATGTTATTTTAAAGAATTATATTATAATTACAACTATCTTTTTATGTATTTTAAGTCAAATTAAATGAATAGAGTCTAAATTGGAAATAGTGATATTTTATAAAAATAATATTTCATTGAATGACATAAAAATTATAAAACTATTAAAATCATACAATTGGGATAATTGTGGTTTAAAATTACATCCCTTTAACATTTATAGGCAATTTGGAACAATTTTCACTGAGAATTATATTAATATATTTTAATATATTATAAAATTCCAAGGGTGACCCTTCCCTTAATTATAATAGGGAACCACTCATTTCACTTATTCACACAACTTTGAGCCTTTTAGATAAAAATAATTCTATAAATTTGAATTTTAAAATTAACTATCCATATTACAGACTCTATTTTATTACCAATGGACCAAACATAGTACCCTTAATAGGAGATCTAAATGAGTTATTTCAAAGAAGGTGTAACCCACTTATCCGCCAATTTTTAAAAAAAAATTATTTTACCTCCTATAAATATGTTATATTATTAATAAAACAATAAATTAAGTATCATAAATATAATAAAAATTTATTATTATTATTATTAATCCAAATTTATTCACCATCTTTCCATCAATGCGGAATTGAAAACATCGCACATTCATACATAAGGATTACCATCTCCGTGTAGTGATACAATTCATTTCTCATCACCATGTTTTATAAATGGTTATAATGATGAGATTAATGTTTATATATAATATTTATAACATAATAATAATTATAATATTATAATATAAAATATAACATGTTACCTTACAAACCATTGGAAAGCAGTAATGTTGATCCTGTATATGTGTCGACTACCACATTCATGAAGTGATATGATTCGTTTTTCATTTAAATTTTAAATTGATGATAATAATGATAGATTTAGTGAATATATATGATATATAATATATTATTATTATTATTTTAATTTGATTTAATATTTTCATTTCTTCAATTTTATTGATCTAAAAAATGAGAACAATATTCATGTGAATGTATGACCTACCATCTCCATGAATGGTGTAATTCATTCCTCTATCTCTATATTTTATGAATGTATATAAAAATAATATAATTAATACATATGATATTTAAATAGTTATTAATATTATTGAGATTATGTAACCATTTTCAATGTACAATGACCAAAACTATTGAACCAAAACATACATGAAAAAAGAAGCAGATATCTCCCAGAATAGTGATCTTAATAACGAATTGTTAACAAACATGTGATAAAAGGTTATAAGTAAGTAATATATGGTATGATATATATTATTATTATTCTATAATATATTTATAATTAATATATTTTTATTATATGTGAGCCTCCAACATGTACAAATCAAGTTAAACCTAAGGTAAGGGATTTTCATCATACTTTTATTTCAGTGGGACACATGTCATATTCACCACTTATTTCTTTTAAGTCATGTATATACTATGCAAGAATGTATTTTATAATTATTCTAAAGAAATTTATGGTATATAAATATCCATATAATTTTATTTATTTCATAGATATTATGATTCAAAAGTTTGAGAAGTGGTAATTATTTATTATTGCAATCTAATTATTTATCAATATTATTCATGATTATGTTTCTATTGATAAAATATTATGATTTACCTCTTATGAAATGTGTGAAAATTATTATCGTCTAGTTATTTCATTAAATTACATGTTTTCCATTCATTTTCCTCATCTTAATTTCTCAATTGACTGAAAATATGTTTCTAATAAAAACAAAATTTATTTCGTTCTTTGATAAAAAAATCATTTTCTTCCCAATCCATGTTTTATAAAAAAATTTAAAATAAGGATTTAACTATTATACAATTATTTTTTATGTTTATTTTTACCCATTTTTTACATTTTACAAAATGTTTTAAATGAAATTATCTTATTGTTTTCCAAACATGATATTTTGACTTTTTACAAATATTCTAAAAGGAATGTTTTCTTTTAACTTATAATGCATAAATGGAACTTCCTTCCACCATGAACACGCAATTTTTTGAAGATTACTTTTCATGATTCAAATATTATTTTAAATGAAAATGTTTTCATAATATTTTTGGAAATATTTTTATTTTGAAATTTATTTTCAAAATGGAAAGGTTATGTTCCTAAGTAAATATTTCAGTGATCTTTTAAATTAATTTTTCATATATGATAAAATCCTATGAATTTAATTATAATTTATTAGTGGTATGATACAATGATACAATTCATTCTTTTTCTCAATGTGGTTAATTATTTTTTTATGAGAAGTTTTTTAAACCAATTTATTTTCTATAGGTTATGCTATAGTGAATTTATGAAATGTTTTTTAACCCATTTTTCTTTTCAAGTGTTATGATATGTTGATATGATGAATGTATTATGATCTTGTGTCCCACATATGTAAGGTTTTCATTTTTTAAAAGGGGTTACAATATTACCAAGTATTATGGTTATGTTATAAACAAGGATGACAGGTATGTTATAAATAAGGGCGGTGGTTACGTTATAACCAATGACACTATTTACATTATATTAAAGGATGGTTGTTATATTATTATCAAGTATGATGGTTACATTATGAAAAAGTATTTTTGGGTCCTATTTATCCCTCCAATTCATTGGGAAAAATTTATATCAAATGAGATAAATAGGACTGAAATTGGGAGTGAACCCAGTTCATAAAGGGACTTTGTCTACTATGATAGTCTGGGGAGTGAACCGTGACAACTATGAGGGTTTAGGGAGTGATCCCATTACACTATTATAGTCTTTAAAATTATCCTTTAATACTACGGAAATGATTTTTTATGATAATGTGTGTAATAAAAACCTATTTATTATTCTAATATTATACTCTCAAGGTTTATGTTCTCTGATTCCTTTATGATTCATGTGTTATGAAATTCCAATATTTATTCCCTTGCTAAATATTATAATCTATGATATGAAAGGTATAATTTTTAATTTTTATTCTCATGTTATCATAACATTTTGTTCACATTATACTCAATTGCTCAATGATGTCTCCTTTTTACCCATACTAAGAATTTGAGATTTCCCTCTATTAGGTCTCCTTAAAAAATGTTATGAAGAATGGTACTAAGTATGATATGTTAAAGAAGGGTGATATTTATGAAGAACATAGTGGGAGATGATTTAAATATTTTATAAACCAGTTTTTTATGTGTCCAAATTTTCAATGGCACTAGAACTATATGATTATGATGTGGATCATTATGTTATGTAATGAATATTCATCTATTAATATATGATATCTATGTCTGAAAAGTATGGGTCACTATACTATATAAGGAATGGTATCAGGTAAAAAGATGGACTTATTTTTAAGAGTTATACATAAAATGAAGGGATATATTACAATGAGGTACATTCTCTTATTTTCAAGCACGCATCTATAATATTTTTTTGGAATTGGTTACATTGCTTGATATTCAATTATCTCAACTGGACATCAATAAAACATTTCTCCATTGATAATTTGATGAAGATATATATATATATATATATATGTAACAAATCGATGGTTTTTTAAACTCGGATGTGATAATTAAGTTTACATATTAGAAAAAAAATTATATGTCTTCAAGAAGTCACTAAAATAGTGGAAAAAATGTTTGACACATTTATAGTGAATTAGAAATATTTATGAAGTCAGTTTGATCATTGTGTTTGCTTCAGGGAACTTTATGATGATACATTTATCTACCTGCTTTATAGTTTGGTGATATATTTATTACATGTAAACGTTGGGTGTGGATAGGTAGAAAGATAAACTAACATGAGATTTTGAGATTTAGGATCTTAGAGAGGAACATAAAATTCTTGGGATGGAGATCAGACTATACAAAGATAAGGGTTTTGTAACCCTCATCTAGAGAGAATATTTTAAGAAATTTCACCAAAGGTTTTTTGTTGGTGACAATGTCCAACCAATTAGCACCCTATTATCAATCTATTTCAAAAAATAATTAATCATTATCTCTAAATACATATGAAAGGGGGAGACATATGGATCATGTTCTATATGAAATCACAGAAAGATATTTGATGTATTATGTTGCATCCTAACCCAGAACCATAGAAACGGTGTCGTAATCTGGTTCTCCACATGGTCTAAAGCACGCCTCCTCATATACCAAAGGCTTCTGACTGGCGATGAGGGTACAGTGATGGTGTTGTGGGGAGAATATACCATCATGTTTAGAGTCGCATAATATTAAATGTTAATTAAATCATCATCATAATAAATAATATATGAAGATTCAATATATGATAATAAAAACTGATAAACATGGCCAATTCCAAATATAAAACCATGCATGTTCATGTGAAGCTACAATTTAAAACAGTAAGTATATAGCAATTAATACAATAACATGAAAAATAAAAATGAATAAACCCCCCCCCACAAAGTCTATCTCTTAGAGCATTCAGAGCATTGAATCATTCATGTGATCCTAATATCCGATGTACATGAGTATAACACATATAATGATCCATGATCCAAAACATGTAATCATGAGGTCAGTTTAGGTACTAAATAATGCCCTGAAAAGGATGTGATTTATATTCAATATGCCACCACCACTAGGTTTTACTAAATATTTCAGTGTTTCAATATAATATATATTATTTTAAGGTATAATAAATAATGTAGTGAATGAATAGATATAATAAAGTCATACACGGGTTCCGTAAGGACAGTCGACCAACAATGCCTGCTTCAGCCTAATCCAGGGTGTCTCTGAGTACATATATCCTGATATATATTGATATATATATATTACATGTAGGAAAATATATAAATATATATTTAGATACATATTTCCTACTAGGACTAAAGGCATAATTGAAGAATCCATGCATAATCATAATAGGATTCCTAACTCTCATGAAATATGTACTTAAGAAGGAAGTATAATTATAATATCAAGTATGAATAGAATAGAATGAACACAAGTTTGTTATTTGACATGGAATATATGTTAATTGATTAAATTAATTGGCATCCTAAGCTCAACCAAGGAATTCTAGATAAAGAAACCTAGTTATCACTCTAGATTTATTATAAAAGCCCATTTCCATTGGAGTCCATCGAAGGAATTCCATATCAAGAAGCCAAGTATCACTCTTGGCATTATAGAAATTTATAACAATATAAGAATGTTTATGGTGTAACACAAATGGAACTAGGTATCCCTCATGGTATTTTAAAGTATCATTATCCTTTGAGAAAATCCAAGGTAATCCACTTAGGGAACAAGTTATCACTCACAGTATATCATAAATCATTTAACTAATGATACCATATAAGAAATTACTACATGGGAATATAAGGTTATCTTAGGGTATAATATAAATCATTTAACCAATGATCTTAGAAAAATAATTATCTTATGGTTATACAAGGTTCTCTCAAGTCATAATATCATGTTTTCAATTGATGATCCAATACAAAGTGTTCCATATAAGAAACCTGAGTATCTACTAAGGTTCGAATATGGTGTTTATGCATTGAAATTAAAATTTATTTATATTATATGAGTATATTCATGAAAATATTCAATCATTAAGAATGTTCATCTCAAATTAAACATAATTAATAGAGAATTCCATGCGAGATATAATTTAATAATACAAATCATGTATAATTTTTTTTAAGGACAAAAGCCCAGGATAATTATTAAAAAGAAAGTCCAAAAGAGGTACAAAAAAGGAATGAAAACGTATAAACTTATCACCCATTTTCAGGGATGCCAAGCTTTTTCCTCAGCTTGTCCCCAATGATACGTTCTTTATTTCGCATCTCGTTCCAAAGGCTGGTGTTAATATGCCCTCTTCCTCTTCCTCTTCCTCCACGATAGGTTTCCTCAATCTCCATGGCTTGTTGTAGGAGCGATTCTACATCTTCATCAGAGCTGTCCACTTGAGCTTCTTCCATCCTCTTCATTTGCTCTTTCCTTTCTCTCTTCTTTTAGCTTTGAGTTCTAGCATGTTGCCATTTGTCATCAGATCCTTTCTTTTTCTGATCTTCTTTTCCTAAGGTTTCCTGCACACAAGAAGCATTCTGCAAAGTAGGGGTATTTGAATCCTTACTCACCTTTACATCAGGATGTTTCATCAATAAATCTGGTGTTCCAGCCATGTCAGATGACTTTAGATGAGTAGACACAGTAATACTATCAGTCATTCCAGTTTCCCTATGGATTTTAGGAACATCAGGACATATTTTTGTGAGAACATTCATAACCGGGGGAGCCATCAAATCAACACTGTTCTGGACTAAAAAGTCCAAAACCTTCAAGATCGGAGACTGTTCTATTATTTCAGCAGGATCATGATAAACAGCAGATGAAACAGTTGTAGAATCAACATAAGTGCCATCAACAGATTTAGTAAAAGAAAGACCAGGCAGTGAAGACACCTGGATTCTGTCAGCCAAAGAAGGCTGTTCTGGAAAACTTAAATCAGAGTCAACCCCAGAAACAGAAGCAGGAACATAAACAGTTTTATGCATTTTATCAGAGTTGGTGTTTTGTGTCTGATCCACATCACCAGTACAATAAGGCTGCAATTCTGGGAGATCAGAAGGACCTTCTTCTACAATGGCTGCCCATGAGTTTTTGGGAAGCGGCACTGTGGAACAGCTTTAAACAGTCAATCCAGAAGATTTCTTGGGTGTAGAAATCTTTTTCTGTTCAAGTGGAATGTCTTTCAGATTGGGGCATGAGTTAAGATCGTGCCCCTTCATAGAACAATTTGAGCAATAAAGAGTCTTCCTACAATTAGAGGAGTTGTGTCCTAATACTCTGCAATCGAAACAGTATTTGGGCAGGCTTTCATACTCAATCCTCAACCTAATTTCCTCCTCATCAGTAGATAAAAATATTTTATCAATTAAGGTAGATGAAAGATCTACCTCAACTAAACATCTGGAAAAATTCCCATATCTGGATAATTCAGTTTCTTTATCCATTCTAATGGGTACTCCTATAGCTAGCGAGATGTCATATAGGATCATGGGATGCCAAAGAAGCCAGTTTAAACCAAAGATTTTGATCCAAACTTGTGCAACTGATCTACCAATCTCCAAATGATTAAAAGATCTATCCCACTCACGTATATGCAATGCCCCAGGCTTGAAAGAAATAGATCCAAACCCCCAGGCTCTCAATTTAAGCTCCTCAGAAGGAAACAGAAAATGATAAAATCCCTTACCCAAAGAGACGCAGTTCCAGGCATCAAAGCCCCAGATATTAGTTAATCGAGATTTGAGATAATCTAACCTCCAGGGCTGCGATCCCTTTGGCAAAATCAACCTAGCAATGATGCAATGATCCCCTAACTTCAATCTCTCAGCAACCGCATCGCCATCAGCTTTTACATGTGCTATCGAACCCTTCTTCCTAATCCCTGCATGTGTATCCTTGAAATTAGAAAAAGAAGAGTTATTCTGACCAACCTCAACCGTATCTCGCATGCAGGGCTCTTTCCCTGGTGCCTTAGCCACTTCCACAAAGGAGAGTCCATTTGAAGTCCCCTCAGGCACTAGCTTCTATTGCGGAGTATTGGAATCCTTAGGGTTAATGACGACCATCTCGTTCACAGATCTGGTCTCCCAAGCAGGATCGAAGCTTGCCATAACCGAAGAAGCCAAGAATCAAAAACAAATCACGACCTAGGGTTAGGTATCATCCGAGAGTGCCGAGAGTGCGCGTCGAGAGCTCTCCCCCATCCTCGTCAATTATCTATAAACTTTCCATCCATCTCATGTATAATTAATAAATAATGTCATACCTATAAGAATACAATGTCACATCTCAAGTATACAATTTAGTACATTCCAATTATAAGTAATTAAAAAGGTTATGGGAAGGTCCATTCTATTTATAATTTTAGACATTCCTAATTAGTTCCCCCTTTTCATTTAATAATATAGTGCACCTTATAGGTAGTTTAATTATAAAATTGGTCATGGATTTCTTACAGATTTAATTAATTCAAGATAAACATTTCCTTCATGGGTTTTAATCTAAAACACCTAAAAAAGAAATTTAAGCGTTGTAAGAAAGTTTTTATCATAGTGTTTTCTAAACAACACCAAAAATTGAGATTTAATTTCTTAGATGAAGCATTGGATACAAAAAATAATCAATGCACCCAAATAGGTAGTATAAGTTGTTATGAACAACCTCCAATGGTGATTTTATAAGAACAATGGATAAATAATTTTTGTAATTAGTTTTTACATATTTCGTATATATTTTTGAAGCGATGCATAAAATGTTAAAAGTGTGACAAAACTATGTAATTTATAAAAAACCAATACATTAATGTAAGAATCTGAAAACCACCTACCTCATTATTAGGACACTTCACTCATATATTATCAAGATTTGATTTGAACTATTTCAAGGTAAATCGAAAAAAATCATCAAACACCCTACCAATAGGGAAAAAGATCCCACATGGATTTAGCATTCAATATGACAAGTTAAATGAAGAAAGGATGAAGAAGGAATGAGATATTAATTGATACGCTTCTAATGCATCTAACACTATTTGATTATGACACTGAATGAAATGGGATAATTGTAATAACTGGCTTATTCTCATTTATAAGAGAGTACAATGAATCATTATTAGGCCTTAAGATACATCCATAAGACTCCAAAGACTAGAAATAAATTCCAAAGGGTTTCGAATGAAATTGGGTGATGATTTACCCTTTATGAATAAAACCATTAACTTTATAGACCATAACCAAACAACTCACTATATGATGCATGAACAAATGAAAGACAACTCGACCACTTTATTTACCTCAAAACCACATAAATGTGTACCAAAGTAAAAGATAAAGAAACTGTAAAAGTAAATATTGGATAATAAATAATAAGACACAAAGATTAAAACGAGACTCCATACTCCACAAGATACATGCTCCAATCACCAAATAGTGCAAGTTTCACGATGTGGTGCTAATAACATGTGACACTTTACCTTTTTCCAATATCCTGGAAAATAGAATCTGCAAAAGCACCCATGTTCCAAAATATAGGTGAGTATACCACTCAGTAAGATTTCCCCAATGACTTTCCTACTCACTCCACTAGTATATAAATGATATCTGTATTTATATAAAACAATTTATATAAAAAAATTCTGCAAAACAATTTATAAAACATGATAAACAAGTTCCAAAATCAATTGTAACAAAATGATAACTAGTTCCCAATAAACCAATTTTCAGAAAGTTATAATACTAGAAAAACATCCAAATAAAGCATTAAAACCAATTCCCAATTATCATTTTATCATACTCAACCCATGGTTCACAACACACACCCATGTATGCTTCGTTTCACAGTTCAACACTCATGAGCCATCTCTCATATTATCACCTTCTGTCCCAGTGACACACGCACCTGATCTAGGGATATGAACCTTGTACCACAATGGTACACATCCATTATTTAGGGGAAAATAGAAGATGAACTCACACAACCCCATGTATGAAAAACCATTTTAAATCACCAAAAAAAATTGTTTCAATAAAACTGTATTTTTATTAAAAAACAAAGAACAAACCAATTTCAAAGTAGTCATTTCATTTCAATAAAACATTAAATTTTATTTAAAATATATAATCCAAACCATGCTCCAAAATTCTTGGAATTCCCCTTTTTAAAGTATCTATTTTAAAATCAAGAATAAAATCACTTTATTAAAATATCTAATTTTCCAGATTTCCCAAATTTTCCAAACCATCACAAAGAAGGGTTTCTAACGATTGATAAAGAGACAAATAAAAACCAATTAAACACATGATATTCATTTTAAAAACATTCCAATCAGTTCAGCTAAGTGGATTTGAGATAGAATCTACATTCCTCAAAGGTTCTTTAAAAAGTCAACAACAGATGAAGAACGCTCAACAAACTGGGTTGATTCTCTATAAAACTGCCTTAGATCTCTTCTTATATCACAACCAAGACCAAATATCTTAATATTTGGCATCCAACATATTATATCTACCCATAACAGGTGTGTATCTAATAAGTAAAGATAATAGGAGAAGTAGATCTAAGTAGATCTGAAGAAATGTTATAAGAACAAAGAAGAACATCACTTACCAAGTGAATTAGGATTGAAAACAACATGGGTGGGATCTAGATCAGTTTCAAAATGCATGGTAGAGGTTCTATAACCTTTAATGGAGATAAATATTTAATTATGGACATTTAGAATAAAAAATGAGCAATTGGGAGAAAAAATGAGTAGGATCCTAAAAAATATGATCTTACTTTTTTCCAGCTAACGGTTAGTCCACCCGGTTAGACAAACCATGTGATAACCATGTGTTATATAATACCATAAGGAAATCCATTCACATCCTCCTTTCATAGTATCCCTAACCATTATCAAACTATACTGAAGATATTACCTCAAAACTGCAACTGTGCATAGTTTCTCCTAGGATATCCGCACGGTTTAGAAAACTCGTGTGCATCTACTTTAGCCCAAAAAACTTATGAAATTTTACTATACTCTCCAAACCATTACCCTTACAAAAAAAATCATCAATTAATGGTTATATAATAGAAACTGGGGTACTACATGAATCAAATTATTGAATATTCCAACTAAATTATTCATGCATAGGGAGGCCTCTATGCATGATTGTAGAGGAGAAAGGGGGTAGAGAACAAATAAAGAGGCATGGTAGAAATATTAATTCCACACCATTAATTAGATTCATGGTTAAAAAAAATGGTTTTGTTGAATATGAATCAACAATTCACACCCACTGTATAAAGTGACAGGGCCTTACATAGCTAGGTGCAATGTTAGAAAAACCATGTGCTGACAGCACTGGGATACTACCCATGTAGAACCTCCCCTCCCTAGGCTAGGCATGTGGTTTTTTCTAACCATGCGTTGCATGTTCATAATTCTCTATAATGTTATATGGAACCATTCGTTTTTTTCATGTGCCTCCTCCCACATGGTTAGTCCAAATTGTGATCCCCTATAGATGGGCCACACATCTTGTTTGTATGGTTTTCACTAACCATGTGCATACCAGGGGCCCCCATTACCCATTCCAAAAAAATGGATTTTAAAGCCTAGGGCTACAAAAACTCAATGTAACAGCCACTAAATCACTCAATCCATAAACTCCATATAATAAAAATGCTTTTAAGGATCTAATATATGAATATACAGTCTGAATATCTATTTATAAATTTTCCCATAAACCAAATTAAAATTTCAAATTCCATTCAAAAAAAATCAATGGGTCCAAATCAAGGGATGTTATAACCTCCCCATAATGAAACTTCTCATCCTCAAGAATCTTGGTGGACCAACAAAGCATCAACTAACTTACCTAGGTCATTAAATATCAACTAAAATGTGATAATTTCATTTTATGCTCTAAAATATCTTGAAGTAATCACTTTTAAGCGTATTATACATAATTCATTGAAACTTTTTCCAATGATCTTATTCAAAACAGAGACATCGATATAACCCTTACCTGATCCAATTTAACCTCAGACATTATCATGTTGATGTATCTTTTAGCATCCATTCTATGGCACATACCACTATAGGTTATAATTTTAAACATCTATATATTACTCACAGTACTACCCACTATTAGAGTTTCCTAAACAAACTACCCCTTAGAGTTCTAACAATGTACTTTGACACAATTTCGAACATCATCAATTATTTATCTCTCATTCAACCTAATTTATTCTAGTCAATATTATCTTTCATGAAAATAATTGGATAACCATGAACCCCACTCACCTCATCCCTACCATATGATTGATGTGGTTCCTCACTAACTGTATTCAACTAACATGGATAAAGGAAAGTAGATCCACTATCAGGTGACTATTTCCTAAAGCACTCTTCTTGATAGAGAATGCATAAAAAACCTAATTATGATGAATTTATTAAATGTAATTCCAATTTTACAAAACCTGATTATAAAGCATATCGAATCATTCCATAGCACGAATATAGGAGTTCACCTAATCTAACACCCTTGGATTTTCACACTCTTACCAAAAATAACTAACTCATCTATATGTTTTAGTTATCCTCAGAATCAACCACATGATTCCAAGGAGATCATACAAGGTATTCCATACTCTATAATTTATAGGTGAGATGTTAATACATAACTGAAGAATCCACATATCAAGAACATTGACTGAGCCTAATAATGGTAACTCACCAGGAGATCAAGTCAAATAATTAGTTTTTCCATGATTCCATCTAGGGAATTTTTATATGGGAGTCCTAGAATCAATCAGGATAATATACACCTCTAATATTATCTATGATCCCAGAGTAAAACTCTGAAAGATTCTATTTATCAATCCAACAAGGCATTTTAACTTATTTGTTGAGCACAGAATATAATTAATTCTCTCTCAATGGTATATGGACGATGTAAATGTAATGGGGATGATATTAACTAATCCAATAGTACAATATATACCAAAAATTACTAATAAGACCATATATACTACCATTTTATCCAATATGATGTTTTTGACATGTTTTTTGGCCAACCATATCTAAATACTCATGGAAAAGAGCAGTAAAACCACCCCTAGTTTACTTTTGTTGAAGATACTGCTTGTTCCTTCCAATGCATTATCATTTACTGAATGTGATGTCGTTACTACTATGTAATATTTTAATTATTTCTAAAAACCCCAGGTAGTAAATCTTAGACACATGGTTCCCTTAAACGTTTCATACACATCCAATGATCTCAACATTTTGATGCCTTTAAAGAATTTACATGGGTCATAAGTGTTATATCATGGTTTTATCATGCACCCCAAGCCTAAATCTTACATCTAAACTCTATCCAAACCCATAACCGGGTTTTATCTTGATATTTTTCTCAAGTACTATATAACTTGAAAAACTTTCCTCATGATATTTCTGGAGAATATGTGACCATTCCCCAATGATATTTTATGGTTGTGCTCTCTATACTTAGGACACACTAAAACACATTTGATGTGATGCTCCCCACCTTAGTAGTTTCCTAGTCATCGTTTACTAAAAACAGAAACTCAATCCATGGCACACATTCCATCCACCACTGACATGGGTTACATATGTTTCCAACACTCCTTAAAAATAATTATTATTTAAAGGAGGGAAAAAATCCATTTAAAAGTGATCTATATCATATTAACTCTAGATGATAATGCTTTCCAAATCCATTTTCATGCATATCATTATAATCAGGAATATTGGACAAAACTAAAATTATCATTAATGTTACAACACCCGATCCTTTTTCAGTTCCATCCACTAGAACCAGGATAACCCACACATCTATATATCTCTAGGTCATTATAATTCTAAAATTACATTATAATGAAGCATAATACCTCAATTCATTTAATGAGTTTCCACCTAACTCCTATAGTATTTTTTCTAATTTTACCAACTTGATGGGTACCAAGTGTATCAATTCATACTACCTCAACAATTCACTAGCACAAAGGCACATTATTTGATACTATCCAAAAGACTATTGGACTTATGTATCGCAATATCTTATTCCCCATACAAACTATTTGTCTTAGAGTTTTATTATCCCACATAGATATTAATCTTTCTAATGAAACCATGATTTTTCTATCACTAGAGAAAATAAAGGGTCACATGACCTACTAAGTGGCTAACCATTCCCTAGGAATGTCTAACCTGTTGAATCCATAGAATTACATTATTCTTCCTACCTCAACAAGATTAAACTTATTAAAAAACCACCTGTATACCCAGGGGGTGTTGTCACATCACTAAGGGTCCTACTTTGAACAAATGGTACCTCATGTCGAAGTATTTTCATAAATGTTTAACAAACATTTTACACAGGAGGGTGCTACTATAATGTGATAACCAATAATTTATAAAGGAATCAATATTTAAACTAAATCCATGCTAAAAATTTCTCTAGGACATTCCTCATATTCTTTATGTTTAATTTGTCCCAAGAAGAGGTCACATAATCCTGCAAGAAATTTTCATGTTCCTATTCTAAGGAAAAACATATGGAAAATTTTAAAATACCTTTACACAAGGGTAAATCTATGAACACGACTAAAAGTATTCATTTAATTCATTTAACCAATTAACATTTTATTTTTAAACCTTAAATATGCTCAGTTTAAATAACATCAAGTACATGTTTTGAAAGATAATTATACTTGGAACATTTTTAGCTAATTCCATAAGGAAAAATATGAATGTTATACCAAACATTCATTGGATAATCATTAATTTAGCTGAAATACTATCATAATTTAGGAATATTTCTTATAAATTCTTTTTATCCATAGTATGTTTCCACAATTATCATATCCATGATTAGTTAAAGAAAATGTCAATTTCAATATGTAGAGGAAACCCCTTTATATAGTAATTGTAATTTTAGTTAACATAAGCCACATAAAAATAATGTTCAAAAGAAGATAAGTGGTATTTTATAAATTTATGGGGGTTTGTTTTAGTAATATTCCACTATAAATTTATATGTACCCCTTATAAGTGATTCTTGACACCTCAAATAGTCATTTCATAACACATGAGTAATCCCCCAAGGGGTTAATAAATAAATTATAATAGATAAATGTTACCTACTAGGGTACCATCATTTAAAACTGTGTTCTTCTAAATGAAACAAAACAACATTTGATTTATGAAATATTAATCACATCCTTAATGGGTTTATCATATAACTACCTTCCCCAATAGACCTACTTGGGTCCAATTATGCATTTAGTAATTCAGTCATATGAGTCTTTAGGCCCAATGCATAGTGGTACAGGTCATTACAATTGAAAACAACACTTCATTTTTCTAAAATCATTACTCTATAAGAGTTAAAATTCAATATACATATATAAACATCATTGTTAAGTTACATGAATTATCATTCCCATGGTATAATGGTACATGCCTTTTTATGTTTCAATTGGAATTCATGTAACAGCAACTAGTTTTTTTCCTTTGATTTCATAATATAACAAGTCCATTTAAGAATTCTTGATTATATGGGTCACCCTTTCGAATTTATAAAATCTCAAACTATTTATAAATTTTTTCCCCACATTTACTTGTGACCAATGATACTTAATCCCATGAATACAAATGTTCCATTGACCAAACATGTCATAATTGATAATTCAAATAGAATGGAACCATAAATCTATATGGAAAAATTCCATTTAGTTTGATGTAGGTGTTTTATTTGACCAACCATATATAATAATTATAACAAGGAATGTTATCACATCATCAATGAATACAATTATACCATTTTATTTATCACATAATCCTTGCATAACAATAAGTATGGAACATAATCACACAAACATGTTATAGAGAAAATCATGATAATAAATCACCCATCCTGTTATATAGATAAGAATACTAATAAATAAACTAAAAATGGTATACATTAATACATGGTTAATAATAATGCATAATGGCATATAATTAGACAATGTACATCCAATATGTAACAGGCAGTCAATTAGTAAAATATCCATGGCATGACATATGTATGGAATGTTAATATTTGTGTGAATATAATGATGAAATTAAAAATACTTTCTTTCCATAAAAAACAATGATGAAATACAATAAAACTCATAAATAATTAAGTAGAAGAAATTATATCAATCGACCAAAGTGAAATAAAAATCATTCGTAATAACATACATCATGAACAATAGTCATATCCCTTGATACTCTGACATTTCCCTAAGCATGGATTGATCACTCCTAGATATGGCTATTTACCAAGTGTAGAAATGTTTCCAATATCCTATATTCCAAACACAAATATTAAGATAAAGTAAAATATATTTGATACTACATTGTAATGCTTGGACAAGGGAGCCATTGAAACAGTTCCCCAATCTGGCTTCCCATATAGCCAAAATTGATCCTCCCTATACACCAGAGGCATCTGACTAGTGGTGAGGGTCCTCTGACAGTGAGGTTTGGTGGCTATACCGCCTGATCAAAGTTGAATAGTGGTAAAAAATAATTAAATAAACATAGGAATCAATAACAGATGAATAAGAAACTAAATATAATAATAACTGATAAACATGGATAACTCCAAATATAAAACCAATCTTGTCCATGTGAAGCTACAATGTTCAGTAATAAACATATAGTAGATAATAAACCAACATTCACAAAAAATTAATAAAATACCTAAAGGACATCTTCAATATAATCCTATGCACTGACTCGGTCAGGTGCTCTAAATCTCCCATGTACATGAGTACAACACATAGCATGATACACGATCCTGAACCTACAATCATGCGGTATATTTGGGTACCAAACCCTAACTATAACTGGGTGTGAGATATAATCTATAGGCAACCATGAATATTGTCTAATACATAATCCGATCATTGAATATGAAATACAATAGTGTGAAAGTATAATAAATAATGTAGTGGATTAATAAATTTAATAATGTCATGCATAGGCTCCTCAAGGACACCCGATAAACAATACCTACTTCAACCTATGCTGGGATCTCTCTGAAAACATGTCACCGGATATATATATATATATATATACATATATAATATATATGTTATTATATATATATAGATACACAATTCTATCTAGTACCTAAGGCGTAACAGAAGTGTCCATTCATAATCATAAGAGGATTTATAAGTCTCATGGAATATGTGATTAAGAAGGAAGTATAACTAGATCGTCAAGTATGAAAAGTGTAGAATAAAACCAAGTGTGTTATTTGAATTTTTAGAAACATCATCTGGTTTAATTAATTATCATCTCGATCCCATTCAATTCATTTCATACAAAGAAACCTAGGTATCACTCCAATTATACTGTAAAAACCCATCATCATAAGTGTCCATCAACGGTGTTCTATAAAAGTAACCCATGTATCACTTATGGTATTTTAGAAAGGAATAAAACTCTATTTCTATATATGGTTTACCACAAAGGGAACCTATTATCATTCATGTCGTGATATAGTATCATTCCCCTTTGATCCATTATATGGTAATCCACTTTCAAAACTAGGTATCACTCATGGTCTATCATAAATCATTTAACCAATGAGATCATACAATAAAAACTAACATAGGAATACAAGTTTTTGTAAATGTGTAATATAAATAATTTAACCAATGATCTCATCCAAGTAGTTACTACATGGGAATCAAAGTTTTTCTCAAGGTGTAATACAATTCTGTAAAAATATGATCCCATCCTAGGCATTCTGTATAAGGAACCTAATTATTACCCAAGTTGTACATATGAAGTTTGAAATTTTATTTTAACATTTAATTATTTTCCATGAGTATATTCAGGATAATTTACAATCATTATGAACATTCGGCTAAGATTAAACATAAGTAATTGAAAAGGATACACTAGTAAGCATGTTGTAAAACAAATCATGTGTTAATTATGAATAAGGTCATACCCATAAGACTTCCATATCACGACTCATGTTTACGATTTGGTCCTTTCCATTTGAAGTAATTAAGAATGCCATAGTAAGGCCCATACCATTAGTATTTCCGAAATTTCTAATTAGTTTCCCTTTTACATTTTAGAAGACAACGCACCTTATAGGTGTTTTTATTACAAAATGTGGTATGGTCATCATAATAATTCAATTGATTCAAAATAAACATATCTTATATGAGATTTAATCCAACACACCTCAAATGTGATTTAAGTGTAAGAAATTCATTGTAATAAATGGGTTTTTAAACAATTCCAAAAGGGAGATTTAATTTCATAGATGAATTGTAGGTCATGACATATAAACAATGAAACCAAAGGCGTGGTTTGAGTTTAGGTGAAAAACATCTAACCATTCTATGATAAGAATAATCGATAACTAGTTTAAGTCATTAGATTCTACATATTTAATTTTATATTTAATAGGCAATTCAGGAAATGCTTGGCATGTGACACAACGAAAAAATTAACAAACAAGAAAAACATTAAGGGAAAATCCATAGACCCCCTACCCTATGCTTTGTATTTATCTATCATCCATTATTGATATTTTATTCAATATGGTTTGAGATAAATTAATGAAATCTTCAAACAATATACAAATAGAAAAATTTAGCTGGCATGCATTTAGAATTTCACATGGAATGATAAACAAAGGAATGGGAAAGAATAAATGAAAGACTAAAAAATTTGTTTCCAACATATACAATTTTATTCAATTAAAATACTGAATAATTAATGAGAATAAAAACAAAGAAGATGCAAACAAATATCTCTATATATGGGGAGGATGTTGTGATTTAGTGATGAGAAAAAAGGAGGGAGGAAAGAAATAATGAGGTAGCATAAAATTAGAGTTCAACCCCATTGATGAGGAACTAGGTTAGGCCACATGGTATGGATAATCTAGAACTAACTATTCACACATAAATTCCAAATAGAAATGACCTCACAGGTTTAGTTTCATGGTTATAAAAACCGTGTGCAGCCTGTGATGGGAAATTGTCCATATGGCACCTCCCCTCGCATGACTAAGCGCATAGTTTTGCTAACTGTGTGAATCTCATGTGTCGTCCTCTATAATTTAATTTAGAAACCCTCAAATGGTATTCCACATCGTATTTCATGGTTATTCAAAACAATTCTCACCCACATATGGGATGCATAGTTTGGGTGTACGGTCTGTAATGGCCATGTTCAAATTTGCAACCCATTTTTCCTTTCCGAAAATTGGTTTTATGAAGCCTGAAACTCCCAATACTCAAAAGAACACCCAACACACATATAAAGTATTAAAATACATCTAAAAATTACACTTTTAAATTTTACACCATTCAAATTATCATTACAATGATTAGTATAAAAAAAATTCCATCCACCAATAGAAAATTTCAAATTCAATCATAAAAAATTTGACCATTCCAAAACACAGGACACTATATATTAGATGGTGTGTATGAGAGTTGATATTTTAAACACAATGATCATGGTAATATGGTACATTCATGACCCTGGTAAAGGTCACAGAAAATTAGTCAGATGGATTCTCAGGAATATAAAATTTATTATAGACTTGATTTCATGTTTAAGAGAGATAAAATTGTTAAGATATTTCTTATTGTATTTTTAGTTTTATATTATATAGAGGACCTTGATAAGTGATGACCTACTACTAGTTATGTTTTCACTGTCGAAGTATAGTATAAAAATTGGCTTTTATCATCGTTATGTAAGTGATGTTTCCCATAACTACTGCTAATTAAAAATTTTGAATATTATTTAAAACATGGTGGAAGTTCCATAAAACAACTGATAATAATAATATTTAAGGTGGATTTAATAAAACCTCCATAGAATAATTTAAGAAAACTAGATAACACTCCCTACTTCCCCCCCCCCACCACCACCAACCCAAACCCCACAACTATGTCCCCCAACCCCCTTCTGAGCACCCATCCCTTGATGCCAACTACTGATCGCTGACTCCCCCACCCTCAACACCAAACCCCCCATCAATTTTGACCTCCATCCACTGATACCCACTACCTTGACACCAACCATTGATCTCAAACCCCCTCCCTCATCGATGACCACTAACCCCTACCATCCCTCCTTGCACGTTGACCATGATAATGCCCCCGAACATGTATTTTCTCTTAACAGTGTCCCTTATTCCCTATTTTCTAGCGACCACCACTCTCATTGTATATCTATACCTAAGACCTTACCCAATCCCTAGTAATCCTACCTCCCACCTCGATTTCCCTGAATTTTTTCTGAGTTAGGAGTTGCTGGGATCATATCCCATACCTACATGTTATTTGTTTCCCTCTCCTTGCCTCAATTACCTTCTTACACGACACATGACCATATTATTAGGAGGCGTAATATTCATTCATTTATGTTTTTTTCATGTCAAATTGAATCATATTTTTGTTAAATTTAATTTTTCTTTAATCAATACCCTAACATGGTTAATAGTGATATTGGGTGATATTAAAAATTCATTATAATTATTTGATTGACATTTAAATCATTATATCAATTTTTTGGGAGAATTGTGAAAATAAAATACCTATATATAAGTTTTGAGTTAATTTACTTCACAAAACACATTGGTATTATATGGGTTTGGAATAATTTTAAGATTATACAATTGAAAATTGATCGGGGGATGGTAGAATAAAATATCTATGGCCTGATTTAATATTCAATTGATGGTCGAATAGAAACAAAGTATTTGATAACGTGATTTTAAAAAAACTTCATTATCAATATATATTTTGTTTTTGAATTGGTGAATATTCTGAAACAACTATTATTCCATCATTCAAGCATAATGTGACCCACCATAGGATAACTTGTTATAATAGATGGTGACCTAGACCCAACTATATAGTACTTTTTATCAAAATATTGTCTATATAGTAAGATATATATGATGTATTCTTACCATTAGAGTGTATAAATTTAGGTATCCACTATTTAATGGAAATTTACAAATATTAATTATGGTTTTAACACCTTATTGGAGAGCCCATGATATAATGAGAACCTTGAGATACTATGAAATTAATCTTAAACAAGGACCTATGGTCTAGATACATCTTACTAACTAGACATGATATATTTCTGACTATTAGGAGGTGGGGGATCATAAGCTTTGAGACTTCATCTTACGAAGTTCATACGTGGTGATCTTTTGTGGTGAGATTATAAGGATAGACCTTCCAATAGGAACACCATGTGTTTTGGGTTTCATTGGATGTTACTATCTATAAACAATTGTAATGGTCTCCTGACTTGAAATCATTTCCAATATGTTCCATTTGATCGCATACTTTGATTAATGGTAAAAACCATGATAATAAACTCATGGGGAGGTTGGGTGCATCATTGGAGGTTTTCTATTGGTTGAATGATCAATAAAAGATTCTTTTATTTGAGGTTAAGAAAGTAATATATCTCAAGACTAGTTATTTAGGATGGTAGTACGTTTATAAATAAAAGGCCATGGTAGTCGAGGGTAAATCCATCTAGTTAGATCAAAAAATAATAAATCAAGAAAGGATGATGACATATGTGTGTGTCCTGCATTATGAGATATTTAAAGGCAAAGAGATTCTATTAGATGGAGCATGTTTGTAGGTTAGTTGTCATTTTTATGACTATCCTTATCTCTATAGGGGTCATGATATGTTGCTAGATACCACTCTTTGTCTGTGAATAATATTCACTAATATTAAGATAAGGTCTTATAGGATCACACACCATAGTGTATTCAAGAATTTCCACAATTCACTAGAATAGGTATATAAGACATGGTGGGTCCCACCACTGGGGTCTGGGTTTTGTCTATTGAAATTTCATCACTAAAGAAATCAATAAATTCACATTATTCAAGTTAATAATAATTTTCATTGAATTTATTTATTAAATTTATTTACAAGTCTTAATGTAAATACATGAATTATATTATTTCAATGAATATTAGTTTAAAATATTCAGGGATCATTTAATATTTTTGGGAACAACGATTCAAGTTATCAGATCAGGTATTATCACTTAATATATTTATTATATTACAGAACGGTGATAAAAATATAAATGAAATTTATGGCTTAGTATAGTAGTCATAATGTCGTATATATAGTGTGTAAAATATTTAGGGGATGAAGAGGAAATTTCAGGTAAGTATATAACACACTATATATAGAAGGGAAGAGGAATTCACCATTCACTATTCACTACAAAATGCTGAGAGCCTCTCTCTCTCTTCTTCTCTCAAACACATTCTAGATAGAGAATCTATGGATCTGGGTGATCAAATCCAGAACTCTATTATGAATCAAAATAAAGTTGATTCCATGATCATTGGAGCATCAAAGGGTAAAAAATAATTATCTTTTTCCAACATGGGAATATCTAATGGTAAAAGGGCATTATCTGTTGGTAAAACGTTTTACCAACAAAAAATGTACTTTCACTAAACTATTGGTAAAAACTTTATCACTAAATATTATTGTAATAGATAAAATAAATTTGTTGCAAATATAATAATACCAAAAAATATTTTATATATGTTGTTCAATGTGTTTACTAATTGATTTATATGAAAGATATATTTTTTGGTAATAATATTACCAACATATAATATCTCCTTACAAATAACATTTACATGAAAATTCTAAATTTTTATTTCTAGTAAAATTTCATATTATATCTATTAATTTATAATATATTATACACCTGTTTTAATTATCAAACCAAATAATATTTATAAAAATGTTCAAAATTAGTAAATGATTATTTATATTAATAATGTAATTTAATACAAAATGAATCAATACAGTCGAAGTTGATTGATATCTAAAAAGATCATAAAAGTAGACAAACCCGGGATCCATCTATGCAGTACCCACTGCCCAAATGACCACCCACCCCCACCCCCAAAATTAAAAAAGGCATGGTGTGTCTTAGTTGCAATCATCCAACACCCATCATGGTAGAAGAATAGTTATGCTAAAGATCTTTCATCACCCCCCAAGTAGCCCATTAGAATAAAAAAACCAAATCAACTCCTGTACCATTTAAAAACCTCAAGTCACTATTATGTCACACCCTTCAGCTCTAAGATCTACACCACACACAACCAAAAAAACATACCCATAAATAAGTACAAAATATTGGCATAAACTGAAACAAAAACAAAATGAAAGTGTAAAAAAATTATTGATCATTTTTTATTCCTCGTTCATCATCCCTGTTGACAACTCAACAAATCAGGTCGGTTCCAATACCAATAAGAAACATGAAGTCGATACTATGTGAAACCATTTAGCTTCATGTTCTACACCACACATAATGAAAGAGAATATCCATAAATCAGTGCAAAAAAATTACATGAATTGAATCCAAAACAAAAATAAATGAAAAAATAAAAAAAATCTACATTGAATGGACATTTTTCATTCATCTATGTTGAAATCTCAACAAATAATCTCATATATGTTCCATGTGGAATCAATATGTTCAATTAATGAGCTTCTTTCATGTATTCAAAAGGGGATGTAACCACAAATCCTTGCAATTACTTCATAATACAATTAATATTTCAAAATATTCCCAATACTACAACCACATCATATTGGAATTGAAGAAAGTCCATGGTTTTTAATAAAAATGCATCTATATTTATTTAAGAAACAAATACTACTGAATTTCAACATATAGATATCGCTAGACTATAAAAAATAGTTTCATTAAATTATCAAATAAAACATTCAGCATCTTCCTGGAAAACTGAAATAGCAACATGATTTCAATATGCGACAGAAGATAACCAAATGCAACAATCTAGACCTCCAATGTAAATAATTATTAATTAGCTATAAAAACATTAGCTTATGATTTTTTTGTAAGAACTTATATATAACTAAAAATCATTGCTCAGAATAAAACAATTATTAGCAGAATGTGAGGAATCCATTTTGATCTACCAAAAATTGAAAACATCATTAAAAAACAGTTTACCTCTCTTTGGAACTCTTCAAACCATATGTCTATACATTGGTATGCATTATAAAAAAAACATAAAACCAATGGTGTTGGTTATATTTATCTTAAAACAATTGTAATTAAAACATATATTAAAACTACTATAAGTGACAGAAAACCAATACATCAAGAAATTAAAGTTAGAGAAATAGTTTTTTAGTCAATAAACAGAACTGTATAACATGACATAACCACAACATCTTCTAGAAATTACCAGTTTTGGGAAATTGTTTAGAATATGTTATAGAAAAGTGATATCACTACAACATTTAAGGAAAAATAATTAAAGACTGTTAATTTTCAGTTAGAATATAATAATGCATGATGATAGAAAATACCTTAAAACATATACTAATCTCAAATAGGGTTTTTTGTTATGAAATATTTGTATAGTAAAATATACAGTCACAAATGATGTTGATGTCTAACTGATAAGTAGGGAAGATGAATGTGGTGTTGACCTGAATTGGAAATCCATGAATAAAAAAATTATTAATAATTACTACAAATATTTTATAAAACAATTTATACAGTGTACCAGGATCTAAGGAACATAAATAATCAATTATATGAGCATTGGTTATGCATAATATATACAAGCAGTTCGCACAGAATAGATCACCAGGATTTGAATGTTTCCATAAATGGAATTCTAGGATTGAACATAGAATAAATATTCCAAAGGAATTATATGAGGTTCATACTGGATTTTGTGGTGATATCCATACTATATTAAATCATTCTCACCAAATCTATAGATTCGTCAAAATTTGGTACAAAATAGTTTGTTACTACATTTAATTCACCACAATGTTTCATCAATGTCTGGTTAATTCCAAAAACATGAATTATCTTCAAAAGATTAATCATACCAAAATGTAAATTGAGCATTTTTGTAAATAATGAATTTATGTCATGGTTCCTTGTTTGTTTTCAATAGCCCAATGATTCATGTTTATCATTACTGATAGTGAATTCATATCATAATGGTTTGAATCCATTAACATCAAGGAGTTCATGAATACATTTTTACCATGTTTATGAATTACCACATAATCAATTGACATGGGATCCCTCACACCATAATCCCAAACAATAGTACCATCATCTGAGTCTCTAATATAAACCATTTATTTGCTAAGTTATAAATATGGTCCAACTATAGTTTTTTTATCATTCACAAGTGAATGGAAAGAAAAATAAATTTAACAAAGTAATCTTTATCATTCTATAGAATATAGTGGATTTGAAGATGATGAGATGGCATATAAATCCCTCTAAATCATTGTGGGAATATCATATGAAAACTTATAAATCCATCCAAGTGACCCATTTCTCCCTAGATTTTAACTACCATTATTGAGGATAGCCTCTATAATAAGATAATTCCAAATAAAATTTATCAGGAAAATCTAGTCTAATTAGAATCCCAAAATGAAAATAAGTTATAATTGTTTCACAATCACTAAGTCAATTGTAATTGAGTGTCCAGATCATTTTACAAGAAACATTTCCTTCACTCATTAATCTAAGGTGATTTATTTCTGGAATTGAGTGTGAAAAATATACTTGAATGAAAAAAATAGATGTTGGAAACTAAATTGTATATACCCTTCACCATTCCCATGTTCTGGTCAATGGTGCAGAAACATTGATCATCCTTGATGGGGATATCTTCACACCTCCCACCATTGTAAGATTCCTAAATATGTATTTCATATACCTTTATTGTGGGTCTAATGTGTAAAGACCCATAAATTTCAAGGAAATTTTTTTCTTATTTTCTTTGGGATTTTACGAGTACGCAGTTTCTAACGACACCTGATTCCAAGGCCCGGTGTGACCAAAATAAATTTCCAAACTTTATCTCAAGTACATTCAGTGAACGAACGAGTGGGTTTTTCTAACTTTTGAACCGGTGCTCAGAATAAAAATATGAGGGCACCGATGAAATCGCAGTGCCGGTAATTGCTTAAGAAGACCTTTTCTGGAGTTGTGTTTTCTTTTGTAGAGTTGTTAAAAAATGTGGATTAAGAATTAAGTGAAATATGTTATGTTAAAAAATTTCACTTATAATAGGTTAAACACCATGTGTGGGAGTTGGGGTGGGACCCACTAAAATCCTAACTCATTGTAGGATATTAGTGAGTTGGGGCCAACACGAGCCCCACCCCTTCAAATTCCCTTAACTCCTCTTCCACATTAATGATTCCAACTTATCACACCATTTATTAGGACAAATTAATATTAAAAAAATTGAGTGAATTCAACTTTGGAAGTTTTGAATTATTGGCAAAGTAAATAAAATAAGGAAAAAGGCCTTATTTTATTTTGGTTTGTTTTCGTTGTGTGGAGAATTGAGAGAGGGAGAGTTCTTTACTTTGAAAAATTTCATCTTCCTCGTTGAAGAACGCGAAGAACGCTAACACACCTTCCATCTTCCATCCACATCAAATAAAGGTAGACGCTGCATCTTCCACGGACGTTCTCCGTCAACGTACATGGAGCCTCACCCACGACGTCGTATTCCGCAATGCTAGCTTCCTTGAACTTCTTCGAGGTAGGGGTTTGTTTTGAATTGAGAGATTTTCGTTTTCCTTCCATGTTGATGTTTCTCTCTAAAACCTTTTTCTATCAAACTAATGCGGAGGGAACCGGACCAAACTAACACGGTCCGATTCCTCTGTCATTCTTGTTGTATGGTGTCCTCCAACCGTTCTTGAGTAGTGAATCAAGGCAAGTATTCGGAGCCTATCGGAGGCCCGAAAACATTGTAAACGGACTCGGAACTTCGGGATGACCTAAGAACGGGAATTGTTTGTAGAGAAACGGATCATCGGAACAAAGGATGGATGCCTCGGGAGGCGTGCTGTCCAAAGGCGTCTTTTAGGGAAAATTCCAGAATACACGGCGTGTACTTTCAAAGCACACGTTGTGTAGTACAAATGTTCAGCGGCAGAAGTAACAGATATCAGAAGAAGTGACACACGGCGTGTCACACCGGTCACACGGCATGTCATGTCCACACAGTTGGACAGAGGAGACTTTGAAGATATGGCGTGTAATCCAAGAGATACACGGGCACGGGCATAACTACACAGCCAAGAGGCACGGCATGTACTTCCTTTACTATGGCAGAAGCGGCTTCGGTATGACTCAGCGTGTATTCTGAGAATACACGGACACCGAGTGGAGTACACGAGCATGTACTCCACCACACGGCCAGGCATGGCCTATGTACATGAAGACGACCCCAGAAGTCTGGACATGGAATGTAACTATACTAAATGCCATGTATTTACCTTTTTACAAGAACAGCGCATCGACACGGGTTTTGGTACAAGGACAGTACCCGTGGACTGAAGACACGACGTGTAACCATACCACATGCCGTGTACTTTGTTATCTACATGACCAGTCCTATGACACGGGCCGTATCACATGGGCAGTACCCGGTGATAGAAGACATGGCGTGTATCGCTTATCTACACGCCGTGTACTTTTGGAAAATGGCTTTGTCATCTTGTTCTCTATGACTTGGGCACGTTTTGCTTGGTTTTCCCCTAGGACGTGGAATGGAACATTGGGATACATCATCCCTGGTCTTCGTGACGGTTGATGTATCCATCCCTTTGTCTCAAGGAGCGGACCCTCCCAGAATTGAGTGTTCTGTGTGCGGGAACCCTAGAGCGGGCTACGACTGCAACGACTATCGTACTGGAATACGTCATGGGTTCGACGTTGAAGAATAATGTACTGGAATCCTCTGTGGGTTCGATGACGACAAAAGTTGTGCTATAATCCTATATGGGTTTGGCGGTGAAGACTACTGTACTTGAATCCTACGTGGGTCCGACAGTATTCACCTCTGTTGTAGTATCCTACGTGGGTCCGACATAGTAGCTGGACCAGTATCCTACGTGGGTCCGACAGCTTAGCTGGTCTAGTATCCTACGTGGGTCCCAGCTTAGATGAATCAGTAACTACATCTAATCATCACTTTTGCTTTAAGAATGTTGTATACCTGTGTGAGCTGAGTCTTGACTTTCAATCATTATCTTCAATATGATTTACTTACTATCCTGTGTGGATTGGGTTGTGCTTTCCTGTGTGGATTGGGTTGATCTTTCCTGTGTGGACTGGGTTGAACTTGGACTCATGTGTTGGAGCCGAGATGGAATTGATGTCTGAGGTATATGTATGGGCATATACCTAAGTTGAGTTGGTTGATACTTCCTATTTGTATCTTTCCTTTGGGTTTTACCCTTTGTGGATTTTGGGAGACCTTCGGGGGTCTCAGGGTCCCTACTCAGTATCGTATACTCACCCCTGCACGAGCTATACCCGCACTTTGTTGTGTTGGTTGCAGACGATGGACGGCACTGATCGTGGTTGAGGCTTGTGGAGCGGGACGGTACCGGGAGGTGGTCTATCAGGCGGGACGTACACAGAGTGGACGGACGGACCCAAGGATCCGACGAGACTATATGTACCCACCCTTTCGGTGGGAATTCTGGAGGATGAATTGGTGGTTGCTACTTTACTTTTCAGCTACTGTACTTTCTTTTCAGTTGTACTATACTTTCAATTGGGTTTGTATTCTGGCCCACTTACTTTTTAGCACTTACTTTTGTACTCAGTTTACTTAGTGTTTACTTCAACATGTGTACTCTGTTCTGTTTCATTATTTATATAAATGCAATGCCTACCCTTTTATCAGTATTTACGCCTTTGGTGCTAGTCGCCAACCCCTGGCCTATGGAAGGCGGGCTTGGGTTTGTCACGGCATGGGCCCCGAGGACGGGTCGTGACAAATTGGTATCAGAGGAGTTTGGTTCTACCGCAGAACTCAGGACTCTGATCTATCTTCTATGTGAAGAAATAGTGTTAAGGGTATTGAGTGTGGTTATCAGTCCAGGGAGTCCAGTGTTGGTGCAACGGCCGATGTATCCATACACCAGGACCCTAACTTCTGATTTCTGACTCAGTGCATGAAAACATTGATTTTATGTGTGTTTCAAAAGTTTCTTTGTGATTACTTTGTGTCAGCTCACCAACTATACTGTATTTACCGTGGTGCACCTGTCTCTTTTCAGGATAGCCCCACGACTGCAGCCAGCTAGGGTTCCAAGCTTTGTGCGAGACGACAGCCCACCGAGCGACGAGGCCTCAGTGCAGGGCCCTATTACAGCAGAGGCATCGACAGTACCTCTACCCGCCAAGCCACCGATGCCACCAGCCCCAGTAGCTGAGAGTGCATGTCGCCTTAGTGAACTATATGAGTTTTGGCATCATAGACCGCCCAGGTTCCACGGGGAGATGGACCCTCAGGCAGCTGAGGATTGGCTGGAGGCTGTTGTTCGAATCTTCAGATTGGTAGGGACACCAGCAGATCTCACGGTGATCCTTGCGGCGAGTCTCCTGCACGTGGTAGCAGATAGATGGTGGAACCTGATGCTCCAAGTACACGACAAGGCATATCTTATTTGTTCGGACTTCGATAGCCTTTTCTGCTCGGAGTTCGTTCCAGCCACCCTCCGTGCAGTGCGCATTCAAGAGTGACTACAGCTACGGCCAGGCAACATGACAGTAGCCCAGTACTCGGCGATATTTACTGATCCCTCATGCTACTCCACAGACATGGTACATGACCCATTCTTCTGGGCCCGGTCCTTCGAGCAGGGACAGAGGCATGAGATCAGGGAATCGATGATCTCCCTCAGTATTTCGACATAGGCAAGATTACTGGAGTGAGCCCTTCTTGTAGTGCGTTTTCTTGCTGAGCCTACACCAACAGTGAGACCTACCACAGGGCAGCACGTAGAGGATTCTTCTCCAGCTGGCAGTCAATGGATGTCACAGGGGTCCAAGCGGACCAGACCATCAGGTGGAAGACCTCAGGATACAGGTTCTATTGTGCAAGGAACTCGGAACAGATCCAGCTATACGAAGAGCAGGCAGTGCTATGCATGTGGCGGGCAGGGCCACATGGCTCGTGACTGCCTGACCCTCCATGCAGAGGAGCAGCAGACAGTTGAGAGACCACCCAGGAAGAGGCATAGGTTCGACCGTGGTGGTCCACAGGGAGCAGGAGGATGAGGTAGGGGAGCTGTTCGGGCAGCAGGTGGTGGGAGACGCTTTGAGGCTCTACCACCACCACTACCAGGAGGGCCACCCCGACCACAGGGAGCTGGCGGACAGAGGTAGGCGCAGCTTCAGGCAGTGGAGGCCTATGACCACGGCACACCAAAAATGATTCTAGGTACTATCTGTGTCTACTACACCCTTTCTAAAGTTATTATAGATACAGGAGCGAGTCATTATTTCATTGCCGCTACCCTTGTTCGGAGCTCGGAGATTCCGACGGAGCCATTGGCTCGATCCTTATGGATAGAGACTCCTACGGGACCAGACTCGACAATTACACACTGCTTCCGGCAATGTGAGATTACTCTAGGAGGCAAGAGCTTCGGCTGGGATCTTTTTATAGCAGCGTCAAGGCCTTACGACGTCATCTTGGGCATGGATTGGTTATTTATGGTCTATGCTCAGATCGACTGTATTAGTCGCAAGGTGCGGTGTGTCCGCACTGATGGGAGCAGGTTCACCTTCACCCGAGAGAACGGAGCCTTTGCATCACAGTATGGAATCACGCAGAGGAGAGGACAACTGATCACTCATCAGTTGGCTATCCTCATCCTAGGAGCAGTGGACGTGCGGAGTCTGAGTTTTCCGGTAGTGGTGGATCAGTATGCAGACATTTTTCCCGACGACGTTCCAGGACTACCTCCTCATAGAGAGGTATACTTCTATATTGAAATGTACCCCGGGATAGACCTAATATCTACTCCAGTATATCGAATGGCTCCCGCTGAGCTTTGAGAGCTACGGGTACAGCTGGAGGACTTGCAGGGAAGGGGATTCATCTGACCCTGTGTTTCACCCTAGGCTTCCCGGATTTTGTTCGCCAAGAAAGCGGACGGGAGCTTACGACTGTGTGTCAATTACCGTCACCTAAACCAGGTGACTGTGAAGAACAAGTTTCCGCTTTTGAGGATTTAAGACCTCTTTGATCAGCTCAAGGGAGCATGATAGTTCTCGAATATATACCTCAGGTCAGGCTATCATCAACTCAGAGTTCGGGAAGAGGATGTGCAGAAGATGGATTTCAAGTGTCGATATGCCACTATGATTTCTTGGTTATGCCTTTAGGTGTAACCAATTCTCCAGCAGTGTTCATGAGTCTCATGAATAGGATATTCTAGCCTTATCTTGATTGATTTGTCGTAGTCTTCATCGATGACATATTGATATACTCGACTACTGAGGAGGAGCATGCCTACCACTTGCGGGTTGTACTTGACACACTCCAAGAGCACCAACTTTATGGTAAGCTCTCGAAGTGTCAGTTCTGGATTCGTGAAGTCCACTTCGTGGGACACGTCATCTCTGAGGCAGGAGTTGCGGTGGATCCTGTGAAGATCGAGACACTGCTAGCTTGGGAGCCACCCAGGAGCGTGACGGAGGTGCGGAGTTTCCTAGGTTTGGCTGGGTACTACCGAAGATTTGTGCCAGACTTCCCCAGAGTTGCAGCACCACTTTCAGCTTTGACGAAGAAGGGGAGACCATTCGTGTGTTTAGATAGATGTCAGCAGAGCTTCCAAAAGCTGAGGCAGAGATTGACCAGTGCACCTATCTTGAGGAAACCGGAGGAGGGAGTAGGGTACATAGTCTACTGCGATGGATCAGGGACCGGACTCAGGTGTGTCCTGATGCAGGAGCAGGCAGTGATCTCCTATGGATCACGACAGTTGAGGCATAATGAGTAGAAATATGATGCCCATGACCTGGAGTTAGCAGTAGTGGTATTCGCCTTGAAAATGTGGCGGCACTATCTGATGGGTGAGCGCTTTACAGTCAATTTTGACCACCAGAGTCTCAGGTACATCTTCTCGCAGAAGGACCTGAACCTGAGACAACGACGATGGCTCGAGTTCCTCCAGGACTATGACTTTGAGATATTTTATACTCCTAGGAAGGGGAACGTATTAGCTGATGCTCTCAGCAGGAGGATGAGCATTCAGCTACTTGGAGAGGCGGTAGAACAGCTAGCCACTTTGCAGATATCCTTCATGGATAGAGATGGAGCAGCCTTTCTTCAGTCACTCCTCCACTTCTTCAGCGGGTCAGAGAGGCACAGCATGGGGACATTGACTGTGAGACATGGCGTGCATAGAATACCTTAGGACAGGAACTTGGTGGATTCTCTATAGGAGGAGAGCACGTCGTCCTTTTCAGAGGATGTACCATGGTACCAGCTATTTTACAGGAGGAGGTGCTGAGAGAGTTTCACACTTCACCATTAGGGGTACATCCAGGAGTAGTGAAGATGTACCAGGATCTTAGATGACAGCACTGGTGGCCAGGTATGAAGAAGGTTGTGGAAGAGTTCATTTCTCGATGCCTCACCTGCCAGCAGGTGAAGGCGGAACACTAGGTACCAGCAGGCTTGGTACAGCCCTTGGAGGTCCCAGAGTGGAAGTGGGACGGGATATCTATAGATTTCATGACTGTACTTCCACGTACTTCTAGGGGACAAGACTCCATTTGGGTGATCATCGACCGACTCACCAAGTCAGCCCACTTCTTACCCATCAGAGAGCAGGGCTCAGTGGAGAGATTGGGATGCCTCTACGTTCAGGAGATTGTATGACTTAATAGTGTGCTATCATCTATCGTCTCTGATCATGACGCTCGCTTTGCTTCCCGGCTTTATAAGGGTTTGTATGAGGCATTCGGGACGTAGTTATGCCAGAGCACCACCTTTCAACCTCATACGGATGGTCAGATGGAGAGGACTATTCAGACTCTCGAGGACATTCTCTGTGCATGTGTCCTCAACTTTAGTCGCAGCTGGGAGGATCGCCTACCCTTGGTGGAGTTTGCGTACAAAAACAACTACCACTCCACCATCAGGATGGCACCATACGAGGCATTGTATGGCCGACCTTGCAGATCAACTCTGTGCTGGATGGACCCTGGGGAGTCAGCACTTGTGGGACCAGAGATGGTCCAGGCCATGACAGAGATGGTCTAGGTCATCCAGGAGTAGATGAGGATAGCTCAGAGCCGACAGAAATATTATGTTGACAGGAGGTGGAGACCACTAGAGTTAGAGGATGACGACCACATTTTCTTACGGGTCTCACCTAGATGTGGATTATAAAGATTTGTCCGGGGTGGAAAGTTATCTCTGTGCTTCATCGAACCATTCCAGGTTCTCAGCAGGATAGGCGAGGTGGCTTATCGCCAGGCTCTACCACCTCAGTTGCACCAGGTGCACGACGTCTTCCACATATCTCAGTTGAAAAGATACGTGCACGACCTGACACATATCATTGACCATGGGGAGATAGACATCGATGATGGGATGACTTTTTCGGAGGTCCTGGTGGAGATCGAGGATTGACAAGAGAGGGTCCTATGTGGGCGGTCGATTCCTCTTGTGCGCATCAGGTGGTAGCATGAGAACCTCCAGGAGAGCACATGGGAGCGGGAGGCTCAGATGCGTTCTCAGTACCCTCATTTGTTTCCCTAGTTTTTTATGTATCTTTATGGAGACGTAAAGCCCTGATGTTGGAGTAATGTAAAGACCTGTAAATTCCATGAAATTGTTTTTCTTATTTTCTTTCGGATTTTACGAGTACGCAGTTTCTAACAGCACCTAATTCCAAGGCCTGGTGTGCTCGGAATCAATTTTCGAAGTTTCTCTCGGGTACGTTCAGTGAACGAATGAGCGGGTTTTATAACTTTTGAACCGGTGCTCAGAATCTAAATCTGAGGGCATCGATGAAACCGCATTGCCGGTAATTGCTTAAGAAGGCCTTTTCTGGAGTTTTGTTTGCTCGTGTAGAGTTGTTAAAAAATTTGGATTGAGAATTAAGTAAAATAAGTTTTGTTACAATTTTTCACTTATAAGAGGTTAAACCCCATGTGTGCGAGTTGGGGTGGGACCCACTAAAATCCTAACTCTTGGTAGGATATTAGTGAGTTGGGGCCCACACGAGCCCCACCCATTCAAATTCCCTTAACTCCTCTTCCACATTAATGATGCCAACTTAGCACACCATTTATTATGACAACTTAAGATTAATTATTTGGGTGAATTCAACTTTTGAGGTTTTGAATTGTTGGCAAAGTAAATAAAATAAGTCAAATGGCCTTATTTTATTTTGGGTTGTTTTCTTTGTGTGGAGAATTGAGGGAGGGAGAGTTCTTTACTTTGAATAACATTATCTTCCACATTGAAGAACGTGAAGAACGCCGACACGCCTTCCATCTTCCCTCTGTGTCAAAGAAAGGGAGACGCCGCTTCTTCCATGGATGTTTTCCGTCAACGTACACGAAGCCTCACCCGCGACACCATATTCCGCAATGCTAGATTCCTCGAACTTCTTCGAGGTTGGGGTGTGTTTTTAATTGAGGTATTTTGGTTTTCCTTCCATTTTGATGTTTCTCTCTAAAACCTTTTGCTATCAAACTAATGCAAAGGGAACCGGACCAAACTAACACGGTCTGATTCCTCCGTCGTTCTTGTTGTATGGTGTCCTCCAACCGTTCTTGAGCGATGAATCGAGGAAAGTTTTCGGAGTCGATCGGAGGCCCGAAAACATCGGAACATCGAGACGACCTAGGAACGGGAATATTTTGTAGCAAACGGATCATCAGAATAAAGGATGGATTCCTCGGGAGGCGTGCGGGCCAGAGGTGTCGTTTATGGAAAATTCCATAATACACAGCGTTTACTTTCAAAGAACACGCCGTATAGTAAAAATGTTTAGCGGAAGAAGTAACGGACATTAGAAGAAGTGAAACCCGGCGTGTGACACCGGTCACACGGCGTATACTGTCCAAACGGTTTGACAGAGGAGACTTTGAAGACATAGCGTGTAATCCGGGAGATACATGGGCTCGGGCAGAACTACATGGAAAAGAGGCATGGCGTGTACTTCCTTTACCATGGAAGAAGCAGCTTCGTTATGACTCGGCGTGTATTCTGGGAATAAACGGACACAGGGTAAAGTACATGAGCATGTACTCCACCACACGGTCAGGCATGGCCAGTGTACACGGCGCCGACCCTAGAAGTCTGAACATGGTGTGTAACTATACCACACACTATGTATTTACCTTTTTACATGAACAGCCAGTCGACACGGGCTGTGGTACACGGACAGTACCTGTGGACTGAAGACATGGCCTGTAACCATACCACACGTCGTGTACTTTCTTATCTACATGACCAGCCCTACGACACGGGCCGTATCACATGGGAAGTACCCGGTGATAGATGACACGGCGTGTATCGCTTATCTACACGCCGTGTACTTTTGGAAAATGGTTTGGTCATCTTGTTCTCTGTGACTTGGGCATTTTTTTCTTGGTTTTCCCCTAGGACATGGAACGGAACGTTGGGATACATAATCCCTGGTCTTCGTGACAGTTGATGTATCAATCCCTTTGACTCGAGGAGCGGACCCTCCCTGAATCGAGTGTGATTTGTGCGGGGACCCTAGAGCTGGCTGCGACTGCAATGACTATCTTACTGGAATCCTCTGTGGGTTCAACGGTGAAGACTAATGTACTGGAATCCTCCATGGGTTCAACGACAATGACATTCGTGCTAGAATCCTCCATGGGTTCAGCAGTAACGACTACTGTACTTTAATCCTACATGGGTTTGACAGTATTGAACTCTGTTGTAGTATCCTACGTGGGTCCGACAGAGTATCTGGACTAGTATCCTACGTGGGTCTGACAGCTTAGCTGGTCTAGTATCCTACGTGGGTCCCAGCTTAGATGAATCAGTAACTACATCTGATCATCACTTTTTCTTTACGAATGTTGTGTACCTGTGTGAGCTAAGTCTTGACTTTCAATCATTATCTTCAATATGATTGACTTACTATCCTGTGTGGATTGGGTTGTGCTTTCATGTGTGGATTGGGTTGATCTTTCATGTGTGGACTAGATTGAACTTGGGCTCATGTGTTGGAGACGAGATGGAATTGATGTCTTAGTTATATGTATGGGCATATACCTAAGTAGAGTTGGTTGATACTTCGTGTTTGTATCTTTACTTTGTGTTTTACCCTTTGTGGATTTTGGGAGACCTTCGGGGGTCTCGGGGACCCTACTGAGTATCATATACTCACCCCTGCATGGGCTATGCCCGCACTTCGCTGTTTTGGTTGCAGACGACGGACAACGCTGATCGTGGTTGAGGCTTGTGGAGCGGGATGGTACCCGGAGGTGGTCTATCAGGTGGGACGTAGATGGAGCAGACGGATGGACCCATGGAGCCGACGAGACTATCTTTACCCACCCTTTAGGTGGCAATTCCGGATGATGACTTGGTGGTTGCTGCTTTACTTTTCAGCTGCTGTAGTTTCTATTCAGTTGTATTGTACTTTCAGTTGGGTTTGTATTCTGGCCCACTTACGTTTCAGCACTTACTTTTGTACTCAGTTTACTTAGTGTTTACTTCATCTTGCATACTCTATTGTGTTTCATTATTTATATAAAGGCAATGCCTTCCATTTTATCAGGATTTATGCCTTTGCTGCTAGTCTCCAAACCATGGCCGATGGAAGGCGGGCTTGGGGTAGTCACGACACAGGCCCCGAGGACGGGTCGTGACAAATTGGTATCAGAGGAGTTCGGTTCTACCGCAGAACTCAAGACTCTGATCTATCTTATATGTGAAGCAATAGTGTTAAGGGTATTGAGTGTGGTTATTAGTCCAGGGAGTCCAGTGTTGGTGCAACGGCCGATGTATCCATACACCAGGACCCTAACTTCTGATTTCTGACTCAGTGCATGAAAACATTCATTTTATGTGTGTTTCAAAAGTTTTATTTGTGATTACTTTGTGTCAGCTCACCAAGTATACTGTATTGACCGTGGCACACCTGTATCTTTTCAGGATGGCCCCACGACTACAGCCAGCTAGGGTTATGAGCTTTGTGCGAGACGAAAACCCACCGAGTGACGAGGCCTCGGTGCAGGGCCCTATTAAGCGGAGGCACCGGCAGTACCTCTACCCGCCGAGCCACCGATGTCACCAGCCCTATCAGCTGAGATTGCACATCGCCTTAGTGCACTGCATGAGTTTCAGCGTCAGAGACCGGCCAGGTTCTGTGGGGAGACGGACCCTCAGGCAGTCGATGATTGGCTAGAGTCTGTTGTCCGAGTCTTCAGATTGGTAGGGACACCAGCGGATCTCATGGTGATCCTTGTGGCGAGTCTCCTGCACGCGGCAGCAGGTAGATGGTGGAGCCTGATGCTCCATGTAAATGACGAGGCATCTCTTCTTTGGTCAGACTTCAAGATCCTTTTCCGCTCAGAGTTCGTTCCAGCCACCCTCTATGCGGTGCGCATTCAGGAGTTACTACAGCTACGGCAGGGCATCATGATAGTAGCCCTGTACTCGGCGAGATTTACTGATCTCTCAAGCTACTCCACGGACATGGTATGGGGCCTGTTCTTCCAGGAACAGACCTTTGACCAGGGACTGAGGCATGAGATCATGGCATAGATGATCTCCCTCAGTATTCCGACACAGGCAAGAGTACTAGTGCGAGCCCTTCTAGTAGAGAGTTTTCTTGTTGAGCCGTCACCAGCAGCGGGACTTACGGTAGGGCAGCACGTAGCAGGGTCTTCTACAGCTGGTAGTCGACGAATGTCATAGGGGTCCAAGTAGACCAGACCATCAGGTGGACGACCTCAGGATACAAGATCGATTGTGTGAGACACTCGGAACAGAGCCAGCTATATGAGGAGCAGGCAGTGCTATGCATGCGGCAGACAGGGCCACGTGGCTCGTGACTGCCTGACCCACCATGCAGAGGAGCAGAAGACGATTGAGGGACCACCCAAGTAGAGGCAGAGGTTCGACCGTGGTGGTCCACAAGGAGAAGGCGGACGAGGCAGAGGGAGATGGTCGGGCAGCAGGTGGTGGGCGACGCTTTGAGGCTCTACCACCACCACCACCAGGAGGCCCACCCCGACCGTAGGGAGCTGGCGGACAGAGGTAGGCGCAGCTTCAGGCAGTGGAGGCCTACGACCACGGTTCACTAGAGATGATTCAGGGTATTATCTGTGTCTACTCCACCCTTTCTGTAGTTCTTATAGACACAGGAGCGAGTAATTCTTTCATTGTCGCTTCCCTTGTTCGGAGCTCGTAGATTCCGACGGAGTCGTTGGCTCGATCCTTACATCTAGAGACTCCTACGGGAGAAGCCTCGATGTTTATACACTGGTTCCATCAGTGTGAGATTACTCTAGGAGGGGAGAGCTTCGGCTAGGATCTTCTTGTAGTGGCGTCGAGGCCTTACGACGCCATCTTGGGCATGGATTGGTTATCTACGGTCCATGCTCAGATCGACTGTATTAGGCACAAGGTGCAGTGTGTCTGCACTGATGGGAGCAGGTTCACCTTCAGCAGTGAGAAGGGAGCCTTTGCATCGCAGGATGGACTCGCACAGAGGAGAGGATAGCCGATCACTCATTAGTTGGCTAGCCTCATCCTAGGAGCAGTGGACGTGCGGAGTCTGAGTTTTCCTGTAGTGGTGGATTAGTATGCGGACGTTTTTTCTGAAAACGTTCCAGGACTACCTCCTCGTAGAGAGGTAGACTTCTATATTGACCTATATCCTGGGACATCCATGATATCTACTCCAGCATATCAAATGGATCCCGCTGAGCTTCGAGAGCTACAGGTACAGTAGGAGGACTTGCAGGGCAAGGGATTCATCTGACCCAGTGTTTCACATTAGGCTTCCCTGATTTTGTTCGCCAATAAAGCGGACGGGAGCTTACGACTGTGTGTCGATTACCATCGCCTAAACCAGGTGACTGTGAAGAAAATTTATCCGCTTCTGGGGATTGGAGGCCTCTTCAATCAGCTCAAGGGAGAACGATGGTTCTCAAAGATAGACCTCAGGTCAGGCTATCATCAGCTCAGATTTCAGGACGAGGATGTGAAGAAGACGGATTTCAGGTGTCAGTACGGCCACTATGAGTTCTTGGTTATTCCTTTCGGCCTAACCAATGCTCCAGCAGTGTTCATGAGTCTCATGAACAGGATCTTCCAGCCTTATCTCGATCGATTTGTCATAGTCTTCATCGACGACATATTGATATACTCGACTACTGAGGAGGAGCACGCCTACCACTTGTGGGTTGTACTGGACACACTCCGAGAGCACCAGCTTTATTCTAAGTTCTAAAATTATCAGTTCTGGATACGTGAAGTCCACTTATTGGGACCCGTCATCTCTGAGGCGGGAGTTGCGGTGGATCCTGCGAAGATCAAGGCAGTGCTAGCTTGGGATCCACCCAAGAGCGTGATGGAGGTGTGGAGTTTCCTAGGTTTGGCTGGGTACTACCGGAGATTTGTGCCAGACTTCTCTAGAGTTTTAGCACCACTTTCATCTTTGACAAAGAAGGGGAGACCCTTCATGTGGTTAGAGAGATGTCAGCAGAGCTTCCAGGAGCTGAGACAGAGATTTACCAGCGCACCTATCTTGAGGCTACCGGAGGAGGGAGTAGGGTACGTAGTCTACTACGATGCATCAGGGACCGGACTCGGGTGTGTCCTAATGCAGGATCGGGCAGTGATCGCCTATGGATCATGATACTTGAGGCAGAATGAGCATAACTATGCTACCCATGACCTGGAGTTAGCAGTAGTGGTCTTCGCCTTGATGATGTGGCGACACTATCGGATGGGCGAGCGGTTTACAGTCTATTCTGACCACCAGAGTCTCAGGTACATCTTCTCGTAGAAGGACCTGAACCTGAGACAGCGATGATGGCTCGAGTTCCTCCAGGACTATGACTATGAGATATTCTATACTCCTGGGAAGGGGAACGTAGTAGCTGTTGCTCTCGGCAGGACGACAGGCATTCAGCTACTTGGAGAGGCGACAAAGAAGCCAGCCGCTTTGCAGATATCCTTCGTGGATAGAGATGAAGCATCCTTTCTTCAGTCACTCACAGTCACTCCTCCACTTCTTCATCGGGTCAAAGAGGCACAGCGTGGGGACGTTGACTGTGAGACACGGCATGCACAGATTACCTCAGGACAGGCACCTGATGGATTCTCTTTAGGAGGAGAGCACGCCGTCCTTTTCATAGGACGTACCTTGGTACCAGTTGTTTTACAGGAGGAGGTGTTGAGAGAGTTTCACACTTCCCCATTATCGGTACATCTAGGAGTAGTGAAGATGTACCAGGATCTGAGATGATAGCACTGGTGTCCGGGTATGAAGAAGGTTGTGGCAGAGTTCGTTTCTCGATGCCTCACCTGCCAGAAGGTGAAGGCGGAACACCAGGTACCAGCAGGCTTGGTACAACCCTTGGAGGTCCCAGAGTGGAAGTGGGACGGGATATCTATGGATTTCATGACTGAAATTCCACGTACTTCCAGAGGACATGACTCCATTTGGGTGATCATCAACCGACTCACCAAGTTGGCCCACTTCTTACCCATCAGAGAGCAAGGCTCAGTGGAGATCTTGGGACGCCTCTACATTCAGGAGATCGTACGACTTCATGGTGTGCCATCATCTATCGTCTCTGATCATGACGCTCGCTTTCCTTCCCGGCTTTAGAAGGGGTTGCAGGAGGCATTCGGGACAAAGTTACGCATGAGCACCGCCTTTCACCCTCAGACATATGGTTAGACATAAAGGACTATTCAGACTCTCGAGGACATGCTCCGTGCATGTGTCCTCGACTTTAGTTGTAGCTGGGAGGATCACCTACCCTTGGTGGAGTTTGCGTACAACAAAAGCTACCACTCCACCATCAGGATGGATCCATACGAGGCATTGTACGGCCGACCTTGTAGATCAACTATGTGCTGGATAGACCCTAGGGAGTCAGCACTTGTGGGACCAGAGATAGTCCAGGCCATGACAGAGAAGGTCTAGGTCATCTAGGAGCGGATGAGGACAGCTCAGAGCCGACAGAAGTCTTATGCTGACAGTATGCGGAGACCACTAGAGTTCGAGGATGGAAACCACATTTTCATACGGGTCTCACCTCGACGTGGATTACGTAGATTTGGCAGGGGTGGCAAGTTATCTCTACGATTCATCGGACCATTCCAGGTTATCAGCAGGATAGGCGAGGTGGCTTATCGCCTGGCTCTAATACCTCAGTTGCACCGGGTTCATGGCATCTTCCACGTATCTCAACTGAGGAGATACATGCACAACCTCACACATATCATTGACCATGGGGAGCTAGACATCGATGATGGGGATACTTTTGCGAAGGTCCCGGTGGAGATCAAGGATTGATAGGAGTGGGTCCTATGTGGGTGGTCGATTCCTCTTGTACGCATCAGGTGGCAGAACGAGAACCTCCAGGAGAGCACATGGGAGTGGGAGGCTCAGATGTGTGCTTAGTACCCTTATTTGCTTCCCTAGTTTGTGATGTATCTTTACAGAGACTTAAAGCCCTGATGTGGGAGTAATGTAAAGACCCGTAAATTTCAATGAAATTTTTTTCTTATTTTCTTTGGGAATTTAGGAGTACGCAGTTTCTAACGGCACCTGATTCTGAGGCCCAGTGTGCCCGGAATCAATTTCTGAAGTTTATCTCAGGTACATTCAGTGAACAAACAAGCGGGTTTTTCTAACTTTTGAACCGGTGCTCGGAATTGAAATCTGAGGGCACTGATGAAACTGCAGCACCAGTAATTTCTTAAAAAGACCTTTTCTGGAGTTGCGTTTGCTCGTGTAGAGTTGTTAAAAAATTTGGATTAAGAATTAAGTGAAATAAGTTGTGTTACAATTTTTCACTTATAAGAGGTTAAACCCCATGTGTGGGAGTTGGGGTGGGACCCACTAAAATCCTAACTCTTGGTAGGATATTAGTGAGGTGGGGCCCACACGATCCCCACCCCTTCAAATTCCCTTAACTCCTCTTCCACATTAATGATGCCAACTTAGCACGGCATTTATTATGACAACATAAGACTAATTAATTGGGTGAATTCAACTTTTGATGTTTTGAATTATTGGCAAAGTAAATAAAATAAGGCAAAAGGCCTTATTTCATTTTGGGTTGTTTTCGTTGTGTGGAGAATTGATAGAGGGAGAGCTCTTTACTTTGAAGAACTTCATCTTCCTCATTGAAGAACGTGAAGAATGACGACACGCCTTCCATCTTCCCTTCACGTCAAAGAAAGGGAGACGCCACTTCTTCCACGGACATTCTCCATCAACGTACACGGAGCCTCACCCACGACACCGTATTCCGCAATGCTAGCTTCCTTGAACTTCTTCGAGGTAGGGGTGTGTTTTGAATTGAGAGATTTTGGTTTTCCTTCCATTTTGATGTTTCTCTCTAAAACCTTTTGCTATCAAACTAATGCGGAGGGAATCAGTCAAAACTAACACGGTCTGATTCCTCCGCCATTCTTGTTGTATGGTGTCCTCCAACCGTTCTTGAGCGGTGAATCAAGGCAAGTTTTCGGAGTCGATCGGAGGCCCGAAAACATCAGAAACTACCTCGTAACATCGGGACGACCTAGGAATGGGAAGTTTTTATAGAAAACGGATCATTCGAACAAAGTAAGGATGCCTCGGGAGGCGTGATGGCTAGAGGCGTTGTTTCTGGAAAATTCTAGAATACACGGCGTGTACTTTCAAATCACACACTGTGTAGTACAAACGTTCAGCGGCAGAAGTAACAGACATCAGAAGAAGTGACACACGACATGTGACACCGGTCACACGGCATGTACTATCCACATAGTTAGACAGAGGAGACATCGAAGACATGGTGTGTAATCTGGGAGATACATGGGAACAGGCAGAACTACACAGCCAAGAGGCATGACGTGTAATTCCTTTACCATGGCAGAAGCGGCTTCGGTATGACTCGGCATGTATTCTGGGAATACACAGACATGGGGTGGAGTACACGAGCATGTACTCCACCACACGGCCAGGCATGGCCAGGGTACACGGAGCTGACCCCATAAGTCTAGACACGGCATGTAACTATACCACACGCCGTGTATTTACCTTTTTACACGAATATCCCATCAACACGGGTTGTGGTACACGGACAGTACCCGTGGACTAAAGACATGGCGTGTAACCATACCACATGTTGTGTACTTTCTTATCTACATGACCAGCCCTACGACATGGGCCGTATCACACGGGCAGTACCCGGTGACAGATGACACGGTGTGTATCGCTTATCTACACGCCGTGTACTTTTGGAAAATGGCTTGGTCGTCTTTTTCTCTGTGACTTGGGAACGTTTTGCTTGGTTTTCCCCTAGGACTTGTAATGGAATGTTAGGATACATTATCCCTGGTTTTCGTGACAGTTGATGTATCCATCCCTTTCACTCGAGGATCGGAACCTCCCGGAATCGTGTGTGCTGTGTGCGGGAACCCTAGAGCAGGCTGCGACTGCAATGACTATCGTACTGGAATCCTCCGTGGGCTTGACGGTGAAGACTAATGTACTGGAATCCTCTGTGGGTTCGACGATGACGACAGCCGGGCTAGAATCCTCCATGGGTTCGGCGGGGACGACTACTGTACTTGAATCCTATGTGGGTCTGACAGTATTGAACTCTGTTGTAGTATCCTACGTGGGTCCAAAAGAGTAGCTGGACTAGTATCCTACATGCGTCCGACAGCTTAGATGGTCTAGTATCCTACGTGGGTCCCATCATAGATGAATCAGTAACTATATATGATCATCACTTTTGCTTTACGAATGTTGTATACCTGTGTGATCTGAGTCTTGACTTACAATCATTATCTTCGATATGATTGAATTACTATCCTGTGTGGATTGGGTTGTGCTTTCCTGTGTGGATTGGTTTGATCTTTCCTGTGTGGACCGGGTTGAACATGGGATCATGTGTTGGAGTCGACCTGAAATTGATGTCTTAGGTATATGTATGGGCATATACCTAAGTAGAGTTGGTTGATACTTTGTGTTTGTATCTTTCCTTTGTGTTTTACCCTTTGTGGATTTTGGGAGACCTTCGGGGGTCTCGGGGTCCCAAATGAGTATCGTATACTCACCCCTGCACGGTTTATGCCCGCACTTCGTTGTGTTGGTTGCAGACGATGGACAGCGCTGATCCTGGTTGAGTCTTGTGGAGCGGGATGGTACTTAGAGGTGGTCTATCAGGGTGGACATACACGGAGCGGACGGAAGGACCCAAGGAGCTGACGAGACTATCTATACCCACCCTTCAGGTGGGAATTTCGGAGGACGACTTGGTGGTTGCTGCTTTACTTTTCAGCTATTGTACTTTCTTTTCAGTTGTACTATACTTTCAGTTGGGTTTGTATTCTGGCCCACTTACTTTTCACCACTTACTTTAGTACTCAGTTTACTTAGTGTTTACTTTATCTTGCGTACTCTGTTGTGTTCCTTTATTTATATAAAGACAATGTCTTCCCTTTTATTGGGATTTACGCCTTTGGTGCTAGTCCCCAGCCCCTGGCCTATGGAAGGCGGGCTTGGGGTAGTCAAGGCATAGGCCCCGAGGATGGGTCGTGACATAATGTACCAATTGTATAACTTCAAACTATAGAACATTTTTCATAGATGTATGTCCTTAAATAAAAGTACCCCACAGTACAATTTCAAGTGGTATGTCCTTAAATTGAATTTCCCCACAGTCAAGTTTGTAAGAACTTATATTACAGAACCCCATGCTCCAAGAACCATGATGTCAAACTATGTAATGATTTTCATAGGTAGTGTATAGTGGTAAGGGAATTTCTATTCAGGTCAAGTTTACAATTCCCTAAAGAAATTGACCATCTCACCCAATGTTCAAAACTATATAACCTTAAACTCCCACACTTACTTTAGTCTAATAACCATAACCTGAAACTATGTGGACCTTTATATTGTCATTCTAAACTAGAATTGGGATTTCCATTCAAAATAGGCTTGTTACCTCTAGCCGGATAGACCATCTCACCTCATTTGGCAAAATCTATATAAGAATTATCTTCTACTACTATTGGTCAATGCTTCATGAAATTAAACACCAATTCCTCCTTGGTATTAGATGTATAACTATAAAATCTAGAACAAAACGTTCCATATTGGATGAATGTAATGAACTATCTTAGCTTGAACCAATGTGTTACCTGACCTAGCCAGTTACTAGTCCCAATGGGCATTCCAAATACCCATGGATTGGAAAATGGTTCTTAGACATCAAGTAATTGCATTGGGAAATGATTCTCCCTAAAATTGTAGTTAAAATGACTGTCAGATCTTCTACTGAAAGTCCAGCATGCACCCTCCATGCATAAGACGTCCATGAAACGTCAATAATCATATTTAAAAAATTAACAAACCAAATAAGTCATAATCTATAATGAAATGATTCAACCTATTTTTTAATACATGAAATCGTCATCCAGAAAAACACATATCAAGCTACAGCAAATTGAACTATATAAATATAATAAAATTCCAATTTGACCAATACATCGATATCCAAAATAAAATATAAACTCAAACTGAACCATTCACATGACTACTCCTTGCAACCTATGGTTTCACTACACTCTACTCACCAATATGAACCTAATTTGATGGTAACCAATCTGAAGGGAAATTTTACCCTATATAAATCATCAGAGCCACCAACACATAGACATTATAGTGTGAATAGAGGGTGTGAGAAAACTGACCATGGAGGATCTCGGTATAAGTCTATGCAAATCCATTAAATAGATAATCCGTAAATTCTTGATAGATATGTGGTAAAAAATAATGATTTTTATTTTAAATAAATTATCACTAGAGTACAAGAAATTTGATCTACGACCATGGTTCTATATCCAGTGTCATAAAAACTATAGCCTCAGGAAAACATATTTCCATAATTTGTGTTAAACAATTCCTATAGGTATGAATGTGACATCCTATAGTAATAGACTATGTGGGGTGTGGAGATAGGCCAACCTACATCCATGGTTAATTAAACCCATGGAGGAAGGTGGGTGTGAAAAACTCCAAACTTTCATGTGAAATATGTAGGAAGAGCATGTGAATGTTCTAAGACCATGAATCTATTTGACATTGATTGTAAATTGTTATATAGGAAAATCCCTGGTAGACCATGGTAGTAGACATGGTATATGGCCACGATTCACATGGATCATGGTTGTAAGTGTTCTTGAAATCCCTAGGCCATATTTTTCTTGGACCATGTCCATAGGTGGGACCAATGTGCATGTCCCACTTCAATCATAGTCATTCATCCCTGTACTTAATGGGTTTTTTCATCGTTTTAATGCCTAATAATATATATATATATACGTGTGTGTGAGTGTGTGTGTGTTTATTAATACATGTGTTGAGTAAAAGTCAGTCATAAAGCATTATATGGAATACAAAAGAGGTCCTAAGATCAAATATCAATGGCTTTATTTAATTTTTGGAAAGGGTAGGGACACAGTTGCTGACTGTGGAATTAGATACCTCTAAACACAGTCTCATAAACCATGGACATAATTTTCATTGGAAAATGAAGTTTAGCCTATAGCCATGGACCACATGGACTATGGTCCTTGAGGACCTTCAACCATAGTCTAAGACCATAGTCACAACATAGACTCCATTTCAATGACAATACGTGCCATGTTCAATGTAAACCACGGTCTTACACTACAACCATGGTTTTTTGGGCCTATATCTCGGGTCCGACCCCATGGAATCAGTCACATTCAAGTTATGAATATCTAACTCTATAAATAATGGAATCCTTCATTTTAATAATTTATAAATGTATTCACTTTGAAAAATCAAAATGGTAACTAGGAAGACCCAAAGAAGCCCATTTTAACCCATTTAAATATATTTCTTGATATCCCACCATAACAAAGGCATTCCAATTTTAATTAAATCAACCATTAAAAACCATCCTTAAATGAAATTTTGAAAACTCATCCAGACATAAATAAATGAAACAAAATCCAAATGGCATCGCAATTTCAATATTCAATAAGACCATAAAATAATTCAAATCATCCTACTAGCCATACAAGAAGAAAGGGATATGATAATAATGGAATTAAAATGTCTATGAACAACCACTAATCATGGAAATGTTAGAGGATACACTCTAGGTACTATTTTGTATTGGTCCTAATGATAATATAAAAATGTTGATCAACAACCGATATACATTGAACCATAATAACACACACCACCAAATTATTCTACATCAGCCTCATCATAATGACACCTCCCCACTGGCCATGGAAAAAAGGGAAACTAGGGACACCCTAGCACCGTGTGTATCAATTTAGTTATCATGAAGTAAGACCACTAAACATGAAAATGAGGATCCCATGACCAACCAATCGTGGAGGTGAGCATGCAATCAACATTGTTACCAATATAAAACATAAGTAATGTCTCACACATCACCTCCAACACCCTTTGATAGAACAACCCCTTCATACATCATTAATCACATAATTATAAAAAACCAACAAAAGGTGCAATAAACATACGGGGCATCAAATAGGGTTTCATGACCAATGAAACAATTTACAAAATAATGTACCGAATGAGAAGTCACATGAAAACTAACTCCGGATTACAAGACGCCCTTTTATGATTCATTAATATCTCAATATTTCAAACAATTTAGAATGCACTAGAACACTCCCACAATTTTAATCTAAATGATTTACTTGAAAACATGAAAACTTCATTGAAAAATTGAAACATGACCCATGGCCAAAAATTTCCATATAACAATTTGAAAGAGCTCCTTGGGAAAAAACATGAAATCTCGTTTAATCCGAATTTCACTGAAACCATAACTTTAATTCAATTCAATTCAAAAAATATATACCCATGCTTTTAGGTGATGAAAACTTCAAAAGAGGAAGTGCATACCTGATAAGAGGGTCAAACATGGACGGATTGAATGATGAATGGGTTTATCTCCATGCCCCTCCCTACAACTCGTCTTTATTGTTGAAAGAGAAGAAAACCCATCGAATATCAGTTGATGGGGGCGTGAGCAGTTATAGATAATCGAGTGTGTGGGTGTGGGGTGTGATGAACCAGGGGGTGTTAGTGTAGGTGAGAATCACTACAGCATGGGCGGCGAGCAACGAAGAACGGGAGGTCATCATGTGGGGTTGGGATCGACTACAGGCATATGTGAGATTATATGTTTAATTTTTTCCTTTTTTTAAATGACAGATTCCCATATCGATATGTTTTTTATAATAGTAATATAATTCATTTAATAAACTGTTACTAATAAAAAAATATTTTTAAATGATTTGTTTGTGATAAATAAATACTAGTATGTTGAAAATAAACTGTTGGAAATAATAATTAATTACAATGGATCCATTTATTGGCAAGCCAATCCCTGAAGACCGGAACAAATCCTCTGATCTCCGACATAGCGCTACATATGGCCTCCCTCCATGAAACCTCCTCAGTCCAGATTTGGATACCCTAATCATCTCCGGCCAAATCTGACACCGACCTCGGTCTAGACCCACCTCTACACCATTTGTCGTCCCGTACCCATGTGGCAGTCATCCTCTTGTAGCAAACCTGAGACCCACGCCACCCGCCTCTATTCCTGGCACGAGGTCGTTGATGCGTCTCCACTACCTAGCCAGACTGTGGCCCTTCACCCTATGATGATCCAGATCTTGGACCGTCATCATTGAACCAGTCCTTACACCTCCCTCTTCTCGTCAGACTAGTCACCGCCCGCCATCCTCCCTCGATCTGCAGTGCGTTCGGACCACACTAGGTGAACCCATGGAGAGGTAACTCATTCCCTCTTTGGGTTATGCATATTAATGCAATGACAATAGTAGGTCTGCCCAACCGGGTATGAATCTGGTCAGGGCCGGCCCTATGGCAAGCCCAAAGAGCCCCCGGGCTAGGGCAACAGGCAATCAAAGAAAAAAATACAAAAGCAAGGGCAAAAAATCCACCATTTCACTATAGCTCTTAATACATTTTAGACCAAAATTTCATAGGCAGTCTAGGGCAATAGAATTTACCAGGCTGCTCCTGAGTCTGGTGGCCCAGTCCGGGACTACATAGCCCGGAATGAGTCTGTGGGGTGTCGATACGACTTGTAGAGGCTCTTCCCAGGTTTTCTGGGCCCGGTTAATGTTAAATAATCAAAAATTAATTAAATTAAATAATTTAATTTTTTTAAAAAAATTAAATTAATTAAATGTTAAATTTTTATTTAAAAACATGTTTTAATATTACAAAAAAATTAATTTAATTTAGGTGTTAATTAAAATTAATTTATTAATTTATTTTTTGGCATTAAAGTTATTTAAATTAATGAGACCAAACGACGGGAATATTGAATTAATAATAAGAGTGAATTTTTAATTCAATAAGACTTCCATATGAAAATATTTTAATGCAAGTTTAATTTTTATTTCGTCATTAATATTAAATACACTAGTTTAATGTGTGTAGACTGATCCTAAGTCAGACTAAAAAATGTATGTCTGGTGTATGTATAATTTATTTATTTAATTATAGTAACAGTTATTTGTAATAATAAGTTTAATAATTGTTGATCTGTGAGTCGTTTCAGAGTAATTATAAGTAACAAGTACTATATCAGCTTGGGTATTATAGCGGTGAGGGTACTGTAGCAGCCAGGATATTGTAGCAGACCTATTCATCGAAGGTCCCTTTAGGTTAAAAAAGGGATTTCGGGTCTTATATTCGGGATTTCATAACCCCGGGCCTACAGACTGTGTAATAGGTCCCCCTCTACCCAATTAGAAAAAATGTGGTCTTTGATTTGATAATAAAAATAAGATTTCATCCCCAACATTTAAAAAAATCATTATATGTATAAGGGCTTGCGTGTCCAATTTTCAGTTGTATTTTGTACTCCCGCGGCCCCCTTGCCTTCATGTGAGTATTCTTGTATAATGACAAAGGAGAGTAGTCACGTACTATTCCCTGAGTTATGGTGATGCACTAGACCAGAGTTTGAAGCATTGGATGAACAGAAATTCAAATTCGAGTCGCATGCGACGCGGCTTAAGGTATTACACATAGAGTCTAGGTTGATCTATTATTCAATAAATGGATCAACCATTAGTATCGTTTAACGATCATGTCATGACTTTATTTTTACATTGTTTATTATCATCTGTATGTGTATTTTATGCGTGATCATATAAAATAACCGACAAGCATGAATTGGTAAAACGAACATGTGATGTGATATATATTTTTCTATTTATTTCGTAGTCATTTTTTAGGGTGATCACTTCTAACATGTTTATAAGATATAAAATTACTTCTTTTCATCACTTAAAAACCCCTCAAAGAAATAGTATGTTATAACCACCTTCAATCATTCAAATTTGAGCATATTCGGGTGATCAAGGTGCTCATCAGCCAATGTTGAGGGTGCCTCTTACTACCAGGGAGTCTTTATGAGAGTGATAGTTCGACTTAACTAAAGCAGTTGTAAGGATTAACCAAAGATAACTTCCTGTCATTTTACATGCAAGAGTTGAGTAAATCAAGTTGTGTTTTTAGAAGCTATGAATTCACTCAATGGATCATGGAACTGTTAATTAATGTGGTTGGTCATTCAAACTCTTATCTTGAACCCTCGAAGTAGTGGCGCAGCCAAAGCTTGTAGACAACATGGGGAGGTTCAGGGATCCTTTCCTTTAGAATAATCAATAGACAAAGAATTTCAATCCCAACATAGAGGGTTCCTAAAATTAGATATAATAATGGGAGACATTAAAAGATTTAAATAATTAATCAAAACGTCTAAATTGGTAATCATGATAAAAATTACAAATTTCATATAATTTTATTTTTGTTGAAAATGACACGTTATAACAAACGAAATACTATGAAAATTAATGGAAAAATTAAATGTCCCCACTAGCACAAATTTCCATGAATAGTGCATATGCTTGTGCACAATATTATATTATAAGAAATTCAAGGTGCTGGTGTCCCTATACCTATAATCCACCTCAAGAAGCGAGGTTGATAGATCTTCTTATAGGAGACTCATGTATGTAGAATATGATGGTTGTTTCATAATGCTATCATCAACGTCTCATGCTAGTTGGTGTCAATACATCAGTATATGGGTGATATAACATGAAGTCTCATCTTCAAAAATTTTTAAGGAGAAAGTGAACCAATATATGAATAAGGTGGTGATTACACAAGACATGTTTAAAATGAAATACAGATTACGATCTTTCAATGGATCCCTGTCTAAAATAATTTTCAACCATTTACTCCAGTCTCATTTTAGGTTATGTAACAAGCTTTTATTGAGTAAAGGCTTCATTAACTTTTTAGGTAAGGTTTACCAAGTAAATAAGAATAGAAAAGAAAGTTTCATCTTTAGTTCTTATGATGAGGAAATTGACAGACAAGGCGAAAAGGCCCATGGAAAGTGGCACTCCAAAAGAACATTCACAAAATCATTCAATGAAATAAGGTTTAATATTAAAATAACGTTATTTTAATTGCATATCATGAAATAAAATAGTGGATGTTTAATTTCAATAAACATAATTAAATAAGCATGTTACCACTTATTCAGGTATATTCACCATCTGAGGTAATGTTTCAGTTTTACTTCATGGGTATTAAATAAAATTTTATAATCACACACATGTTTATAAATTCATTAACCACGTAAGTAAAAACATATTACTATAAGTAAGGTATTTTCTTCAGGAGGTTGAGAAAGGGTGGTGGCTAAGTCAACAATGAGAAGTAAGCAACTTCTATACTGCCAAGAGAATGACTCATGTAAAACTATTATTGAGTATAACCAAAACATTATTATCAGGTGTCCTTGGATATTGGGAGACATTATTCTGGGTTTAGAAATGAATGTTATTTTTGTAATTTAATACTCAAACAATAGTTCAGTAATACATGAATTGTAGGAAATTTTTGATAAATATAAATGTAAGACTTATTTACCTGGTTGTGTAAAGATAAATATGTTTCAAGAAAAAATAAAGTAAACATCTAGGATATACACATTATGGTATTTAGACTCAGTCAAGATTAAAAACTTAGGTATTATTGATATATATACTTAATTTTGGACAATAGATGCTTTAGAAATAAAGGTAATCTACTAGGATTTAAGAAATAGTTCAATGAGTGAAGAAGAACTATTCCAAGAAAAATATCATACAAAACATACTTCATTAGATTCCTTTAAGTCATTAGGGAATGGTATATGCCTGGTAAGAAGATATATGTTGCTTTAGGCCAATATGTCGAAGCATATATTGACTAATCAATAGTCGATCAACATTATATAGCGTGGAGTAATTACTAAAGGCGCATTACCTTATATACATCATGGAATTGATGTTAACGAGGAGAAACGATGATGATGTCGTACATGTTAGCATCGATCAACAAAATTTAGCACAGATTTATTCTAAAACACAAATTTTATATATCAATGTTATGATTTAAGGAGTATCAATGTTTCAACTTAAAAAAACATCAATTATATTTCATGAAGTGCTTTAAAAAAAATAGTGATATCCCATTACTATATACAAACTATAAAGACGCATAGATATCATATGATTTATAGTATGATGAAAATACATTATGTCATAAGACATGTGTTTATATTCAAAGAGTTTGTCAGGTTATTAACAAACTTACATAAATCTAAACACATTGTGAATATAAGTAATTATTCTAACCGTTTCAATGGATATTACTTAAATACAAAATCAGTAAAAGTGGAATACAAGTGATAAACTACATTTCTATAAACGTGTTAACATCTCTACTTAAGATAGTGGGAGTCATATTGACTTGGTTTTAGTCAATGATAAAAATGAATATATAGTTGGAATAGGAACTATTTCTACAAGTTCCTGTGGAACAAGAATATTCCAGTGACACATACTGCTTAGGAAGGAAAAACTATGGTGATGATTTTTGAATTCACTTTGGTCGGTGATGCATTATTCAGTGACAATAAAAATTATTACAGGTACTAAGTACATGGAAATTAAATAATATTTAATAGATCAATTTAAATTCAATAATGAATTCCATGTATAAAAATGAAAAGGATATTATAATTTTGAATATTGAAGTGGGCATTCAAGTGATATGATATATGGATGGTACAAATATAGTACCAATAAGGCTTGATTTGTAATACCGAGTCGGTATGCCTAAACACATCAGAGTTTTCTTTTTCATAACTAATTTACAATATAATTTAATTGTATATTATATTTTATGACCAAATTTCATAGAAGGTGTTTATACAATGCAACCAAAAAGTGATGGTGACACCATTGGATGCTAATAAGGGTTGATGTTACTGAAATCTAGTTAAGGATTAATGTAATCAATAAGATCATAGAAAATTCAATAAGAATAATTGGACACCACGTGACCATGAGAGGTTAGTGGGAGCACCATTGTTTTCTAGTGAAATATGTTTGGTAACATATGAAAAATAGATATTGGTCTTCAAGTTAGTTGAGACTATAGTGAAAGAATATAGTCTCTAATTATTAACATAAATTAAAAACAAAATTTCTAGGAAATAGGATCTACTAAGGTTGATCAAATGGTTTCTTGGTCCTATTCAATCATAAATATAGTGAAATTGTATTGTTAAACACAAGATGGAACAATTTAAGAGAGAATTGTTACCAATGTCACATGGGACGTATCTCTCTAGGTTAACATGTCCAGGACATATGAGGAGATTAACTTGGTCAGTTGAATACCATGCGCTTTAGTGATGGAACAATCATGTGTTCCATGATTTGTTTAAAAAATTGATATTTCCATGATATAATTTATTGTAGGAAAATATCGGTTATATATAGGAGAACTTCATGTGAATTATTTGAAACTATCTAATTATACTTGGGGAGGTACAAAATATATGTACATAGAAGTTTAGAAGAAATGATACTAGTTTTTAGGGGGTACAAACTAGTCTTCTTTATATCCATGTGATATAATATCATAGTTAGGATAAGGTGATTTAATATACAAGATCATATAAGCTAGTGGTATCCCTAATAACAAATATCGAGTACGTTGTAGCTTCTGAGGCAGCTAAGAAACAATTAAATGCAATTATTTCTTCAATTTATTAGAATTGTACATAGTAAGTGAAGAATTATCATAATTTAAATTATGATATTCTTACTGTCCAAGATGTCAAGTTACAATAGTAGAAAAAAGGGAATTACTTGGGGATACCATATCATGATAAGTATTACTCAAGGAGGTGAGGTTTCATATAGTTGAATTTCTAGACATCAAAAACTTATAATATCCATCAACTAAAGTCACGAATCAATGGAAAAATGATCACAATAATGAGAGATCTAACAAGGTTGGTTCGAAAGTTGGACCTAGTGTATGTGGGAGTGTTGTATTAGTGGGTGACCTAGACCCAACTATACCATACCTTTTTATTACCATATCTTGTATACAGTAAGATATTAATGATTTGTTATTACCATTATTGTGCAAACATTTTTTTATTAATTATTTAATGGTAATCTCCATAGATTAATTGGGGTATAAAAAGGTTATAGTAGATCATAGGATATAATGAGAACCTCAATATAATGTGAAATTAATCTTAATTAGAGTTACTATGTTCTAGAAACATCTTACTGACTAGACATAGTAGATATCTAACTAGTAGGTATTGGAAGATCATAATAATTGAGACTTCTTATCATGAAGTTTACACATGGTGATCTTTAGTGGTGAGATCATGAGGAAATACATTACAATAGGAACCCCACATGTTTTGGTGTCATTGGATGTTCCTATCTATGGACATGTGTAATGCTATCTTAACATGAGATCATTACCAGTGTTTTCCATTTGATCATTTACTTTGATTCAAGAAAAAACCCATGATAATGAACTCACGGCGAGGTAGCTTGTGTTGTGTACATCATTGATACTATGCAATTGGTTGAATGTTCAAGACATGATTTCTCACTTCCAGGTTAAGGAAGTAATATATCTCAGGCCTAGTTGATAAGGATGATAGTAACTTCATAAATCCATGTTCATAGTAGTCGAGGGTAAATCCATCTAATTTGATCAATAAATAATTAAGCAAGAAAGTGTGGTGACATGGGTGTGCATCCTCCTTTATGAGATATTCAATGAAAAATAGATTATATTACATGGAATGTGTTTATAGGTTTGTTTGTATTTCTATGACTATCCTTATCTCATTATAGGACATGATGGATTTCTAGATCCAACTCTTAGTCTATCAATATCATGCAATGTAATTAAGATGACATCTTAGAGGGTCACACATAATATCATATTCAAGAATCTTACCTATTCTGTTGAATAGGTATGTAGGACATGGTGATCCCCACCACTTGGTCCTTGTTTTTGACTAAGGTAATACGATCACAAAATAAATAAATAAATTCGTATTATTCATGTTAAGAATAATTAGTATTGAATTTATTTATTAACTTTATTTACAGGTTTTAATGTAAATACATGGATAATATTATTTGAAAGAATATTAGTTTTAAATATTCAAGGATCATTTAATATTTGAAAAAACTATTAGTTTAGTTAATGGATTGAGTATTTTCACGTAATATATTTATTATATCATAGGATGGTGATAATAATATAAATGATATTTATGTCTTATTATGGTATTTTGAATACCGTTTATATAGTGTGTAAAATGTTCAATGGTCTAGGTGGTAATTTTGGGAAAGTGCATAAAAAACTATATATAGAGGATTAGAGGCAATCACCATTCACTAGTCAGTATAAAATGGTGATATCCTATGTCTATGTCTCTCTTATTCTCTCGCCCAATTTCTAGAGAGAGAATATATTGATCCAGAAGATCATATTGAGTTCTCTCTCATTCATCTCAAGAAAAGAGATATAGAAATCATTGGATCACCAACAACGTCATTGGATATCCGCATTAGAACCTAGATTTTGATGATCATCACTCCCGTATTTCCATGAAGCATTTTTGGATGATCCATGGGAATTCATCTACGTATTCTTTGAGCAGTGTTCACCAATGATGAGTAGACATATAGTGTGTCTTTAGATATAACCATGTATTTATTGTTTTATTTTTGTTATTGAACTTCCTTGCATGAATATCCTCAGGATTTTATCGGGATGTGTTTCACTGATAAAAAAAATGTCACATTGATCAATGGTATGATTTTTTTAAATCCCATTTCTAGGGCTTCTGTTGCATTCCCTATACCTTCCAAATTCAGTTTGAAACTTGATAAATGATGCATTTTCCTTTATAGGATAAAATTTCTATTATTTCAATAGATCAACAGATCCTTTAGTTTATCCTGAGTAGTTTAATCTTGTACAAAACAATATTGACCAAAAAATGAGTTTTATAAATTAGATGAAGATATAAAACTATAACTGTATGATTGGTGTTTCAAGAATTAAAAGTTGTCATTTATACTAAAGATGTATCATCTCATGTGTCTATGAGGAATTACTAAGAATTAATTTACCAAGATTTCAGAGTTTCTTCATGATGAATTTTTTGAATTTAAGATCCTTGCATCATTATATTAGATGAAAAAATCATCAACTAACTTGGATTTTATTATAAAAAGATACATCCATTCCCTAATGATCAAATTCATTACATGGAGGAAGATTATGATAAAGAAGAATGCATTAGAGTCCATACAAGAATATTCAAGTCAATTAAAAAATGATATTAAAAATCAATGCAACACTAGGAAAAAATATAAGAAGAAAACTCACACAAAGTTATTGTGTTACTTTCATCTGAAATGACACTTTTAATGATTATTCCTATCATCTAAGACTGCATACACCATAAATTGGTGTGTTCTGGATATTAAAAAAAATTAATTAATGAAATATTCAAATGATTCAACAACATGGAAGGTATCTGATTCATTATATCCATATTTTTCTTCAGGTCATAGGAATATATATTTGAGATTGGATTACGATTGTTTAAACCCTTCGGTTACATTAAGTATTAATTATTGAATTTGGACAGTTGTTTTGATCCCCTATAATTGACCTCCCTGTATGTGTATAAAGAAAACTTCATTAATTATTTTGATAATTATTCCTGGAAAGAAAATTTCTGTAAATGACATTGACGTATACCTTCAAATTATAATAAATTTTTTTGAAGAATTATAGGATGATGACATGGAAAAATATTATGCTTCACCAAGAAAACTATACAAAATTCATGATTATTTAATATGTAAAATTAAAAAATTTCCTAAATTAGGAATATTATATTTTCGGTACACTAAAACTCATTTGGGTTGTCTAGTTTTGTAATTCTGATTTTGAACCTTAATTTTTACTTCACAGTAGAAAGTGTTTTTGTATGTGTCATCGTATATTTCTAAATGATTGTCATAAATTTACATATAGCAAGAAAAAAAATAAATGTATATATTAAATTGATAAATACACCAATGGTTTTATATAGTTCATAATTCTTTGGATAGTTAAAGATTGTCACTACAGAATTTGGAAAATCAAATCTTTTTAAAGAAGGTGGGAAACATTTCCAATGATCTTGTACCCATGTGGTAAAGGCACCTTCATTGAATCTAAAAAATCCAAAAAAAAATTGATTAGGGGTGGAATTTTTGACTTATTGTAGTGGGTATTGTAGTAGTTATAGTAGTAATAGAACTATTCAATGGATTTGGGTCTACGAGCCACAAAATTAGGCCTTTAGGCCACAGGGCCTCTATTCCACCACAGATAAATAGGTGACATAAAAATGGACTAATTGATCGGTGTATCACATCATGTAGCTAGTGCAGCTTAGCTTTAGGATGTATCGTGAGGTGGGAAATTCAAATGAGCGATAGGTGTGTTATCACCCATCATCAAGCCCTCTAACCACATGGGACAGAGGGGTTATTTTCCAAAACATTACAAAGGGATGTCGAACGTGATGGTTCAGAGTATAGGGGGATATGAATCATGGTAATGGTGATGTTCAAACAGGACAAAGTGATCCAACTTGGAGGTACTGTGGTATGGACACATGCAAGTGTTGCTGGGTGGGGAGATCAAAAGAGTAATGGGTGTACTTGAAACCCTTATATATCCCACTAACCAGACTTGGTTTTAAAGAGAGGTTCTCTGTGAATGTCCTCACATTGGGGGAATGGAATGAAATATAAAATTGTAATGGGGGAGTCATAGCATAATTATTGGCACCATAAAGTGAAGCATGGATTGTCACGACCCATCGTTGGGGCCCGTTCCGTGACTACCCCAAGCCCGCATTCCATAGGCCAAGGCCTGGTGAATAGCACCAAAGTCGTAAATCCCAAAAGAAGGGAAGAAATTTCCTTTATTAAGTAACATACACAACACAGTACACAACTGAAGAAAGCACTAAGTAAAACTGGGTACAAGGTAAGTGATGAAAATTAAATGGGCCAGTATACAAACCCAACAGAAAGTACTATACAACTGAATGGAAATTAAAATAGAAGTAAGTAAAATAGCAACACCGAGTCGTCCTCTGGAAATCCCACCTGAAGGGTGGGTACAGATAGTCTCATCAGCTCCTCGGGTCCGACCATCCACTCCATGTACGTCCCACCAAGTGGTCCACCTCTGGGTACCGTCCATCTCCACAAGCCTCCATCTCGATCAGTGATGTTAGTCGTCTGCATCCAACACACGTAGTGTAGGCATAGCCAGTGCCCAGGTTAGTATACGGTACTCAGTAGGGACCCTGAGACCCCCGAAGGTCTCTCAGAATCCACGAAGGATAAACCACAAAGGAAAGATACAATCAAAAAGTATCAAAAACACTACTTAGGTATATGCCCATACATATACCTAAGTCATCAGTTACAGTTCGTCTCCAGATCTTGAGCCCAAGCACAAACCAGTCCACATAGGAAAGCACAACCCAGTCCATGTAGGAAATAAAGTCAACCACATCAATGATAATGATTGAGAATCATGACTCAGCTCACATAGGTATACACTTCGTAAGGTGATAGAGATGATCAGATGTATCCACTGATTCATCTAAGCTGTCGGACCCACATAGGATACAAGAACAGTAGTCTTCTCCATCGAACCCATGGAGGATTCCAGTACGGTAGTCGTTGCTGTCAAACCCATGGAGGATTCTAGTACAGAAGTCGATGTAGTCGCAGCCAGCTCTAGGGTTCCCACACACAGCATGATCAATTCCGGGAGGGTCCAATCCTCGACCAAAAGAGGTTCGATACATCAACTATCACAAGGTCCAGATTTGATGTATCCCAAAGTTTTGTCTCGCCAAAAGAAACCCAAAGCGACAGATGGTGCGTCAATCGGACGTCCGGTCTGAGAGTTATTGGCTTTTATGTCCAAGGGGCCCAGATGGTTTTTTAAAAAAAAACCAACCCAACCATACTCCAGCTGCGTCCAAACCTCAACCAGAGTAATCCAAAAGGACCATCTCAACAAAAGGATCCCAACGCAGTTGACGACACGTCAATCGGATGCCTGGTCCTTAAGATATAAGCGTTTTCGCTCCAAGGCCCCGGTTGGTTTCGGGTTCGAACCAACCCACCCATACCCAAAATTGATGAAACCTCGAGTGTAATATACCTAAACTCTCGTCTCGATCCAAGGATTCCTATTCAACTGACGGTGCATTGATCGGAGGTCTATAGCTCACGTTATGATCAAAATACCGAAAATAGTCCGAAGTGGGGGGACTGGGCCCGGTCCGACCCGGCCCAAACCCCCCTAGGTCAACCCACACCGAGTCGACCCGACCTGGGTCCGGGTCCAGCCCGGCCCGGCCGGGGGGGGCGCTGGCTCGACCAGCGAGCCGATCAGGGGTGGACGCGGTCCCCCCTTGTGCTCCGCGGACGCGGCGCCTGCCGCCGCGTCTCCCTAGATCCCGCGCGGTCGTGGGATCCAGCTCCTTGCCGCCGTGGCTTCAGCCGCGGTGGGATACCGCCGGTGGCACACTGGGGCGCCACCGCCTCCGGGCAGCCGGACGACAACTCACACTGCCGGAGATGTCTGTGGGCCACCGGAGTAATTCTGGTGGTCCGTTCCTGCTCCTGTCTGCGCCTGCGGTCATCTCGGGACCCGTACATTACTGTGACGGCCTCCAAATGCCAATTCGGTTCCTCTTTGACATCATCAAACGTTCCGCGCATCAAGAACAGAAAAATGGTGGGTTCGGACTTGTTTGTTGGTCTGTGCCCACCGCGTTAGTGGTTCAAAATAACTTCCAACAATTATACGTCATGCAGAGGGTATAATTCTCATAAAGAAATATAAACCAAAACCCCTACCTCAACAAGGAAGACGATCGTTGGCGTCGCCGTACACGGCGTTGCGGAGAATAGGATCATAGGTGTCATCGGGGCACGCCGAGGAGGAAGCGGCATCTCCTCTCTTGTCACGGGGAAAAGTATTGGCGGCGCGTCGTCGCACTCTGAGGAACCGGCGTTCTTCGTCGTTCTTTGTCAGAGGCCGGCGTTCTTTGTCGTTCTTCGTTGAAGAACGGTTCACCTGCTTTTTTAAATTCTCTCCAGAGCCTTCCTCCAAAGTGTTTTTCCAACGCCAGAGGTTTAAGGTGGCTCACAAATTAATAGAATTATCATGAAATTCTTATTAATTTTAACATGGTGCCAAATTAATTTACGCTGACATAAATTAATTGGTTGGCACGTTTAAATGGATGAGAGAGGTTGGAAGGCTCCAGTACAAACAATACGAGGAGTTAATAAGGAATTAAACAATGGATATTAATGGAGGGAAAGTCAAGGAAATAGCAGGGGAATAATTAAGGTTAGAGGAAATCAAGTGGTGGGGCTCATGTGGGCCCCACCTCCCAAATATCCACACCTGGGTAGTTAAGTGGCTGTGGGCCCCACTCTTAACTACCCATGGGAGGGAAAAACAACCTTAAGAAATAAAAATTGTTCGGACAAATTTTTTATTTACTTCTTAAATAAACCCCCAAAATTATCTTCTCCTCCTTTGTGAACGCAAATACAGTAAGTGTCCCCTTAAGAAAATACCGACACTGTGAGTTCATCGGTGCCCTCAGATTTTAATTCCAAGCACCGGTTCAAAAGTTATAAAAACCCGCTCATTTGTTCACTGGACGTACCTGAGCTAAACTTTAAAAATTGATTCCGGGCATACTGGACCTCAGAATCAAGCGCTGTCAGAAGCCACAGACTCGTAAAATTCCAAAGATTTTTTTTAAAAAAAATTCCCTTGAAATCTTCAGGTCTTTACTTTACTCCCACCTCAGGGCTTTGCATCCCCGTAAAGCTACAACATAAACTAGGGAAACAAATGAGGGTACTGAGCACGCATCTAAGCCTCCCACTCCCATGTGCTCTCCTGAAGGTTCCCGTGCTACCAATGATTGCGCACAAGAGGAATCGACCACCCACATAGGACCCGCTCTTGTCGATCCTCGATCTCCACCGGAACCTCCGAAAAATTTGCCCCGTCATCAATTTCTATCTCCCCATGGTCGATGATATGAATCGGGTCATGTACGTATCTCCTCAGCTGAGATACGTGGAAGATGTCGTGCACTCGGTGCAACTGAGGTGGAAGGGACAGGCGGTAAGCCACCTCGTCTACCCTACCGAGGACCTGAAAAGGCCTGATGAAGCGTGAAGATAACTTGTCGCTGAGACCAAATCTTCATAATCCATGTCGAGATGAGACCCATAAGAAAACGTGGTCGCCATCCTCAAACTCCAGTGGTCTTCGCCTCCTATCAGCATAGGACTTCTGTCTACTTTGTGCAGTCCTCATCCGCTCCAGGATGACATGCACCTTCTCCGTCGTAGCCTGAACCATCTTTGGTCTTACGAGTGCTGACTCCCCAGGGTCAGTCCAGCACAGAGGTGATCTGCATGGTCAGTCGTATAGTGCCTCGTATGGTTCCATCCCGATGGTGGAGTGGTAGCAGTTGTTGTACGCAAACTCCACCAAGGGTAGGTGATCCTCCTAGCTGCGACCAAAATCAAGGACACATGCATGGATCATGTCCTCGAGTGTCTGAATGGTCCTCTCCATCTGGCCATCCGTCTGAGGGTGAAAGGCAGTGATCAAGTGTAGATGCATCCCAAAGGCCTCATGTAACCCCTTCCAAAGTTGGGAAGTAAAGTGAGCATCTCGATCGGAGATGATAGACGATGACACACCATGAAGTCGTATGATCTCCTGAATGTAGAGGCGTCCCAAGCTCCCTACTGAGCCCTACTCTCTGATCGGCAGGAAGTGGGCCGACTTGGTCAGTCGGTCTATGATCAACCAAATGGTTTCATGTCCTCTGGAAGTACGTGGAATCCCTATCACAAAATCCATGGTTATCCCATCCCACTTCCACTCCGGGACCTCTAAGGGCTTTACCAAGCCTGCAGGTACCTGGTGCTCTGCCTTCACTTGCTGACAAGTGAGGCATTGAGAAATGAACTCTACCACAACCTTCTTCATACCCGGCCACTAGTACTGTCGTCTGAGGTCCTGGTACATCTTTTCCACCCCATGATGTACCGCTATAGGGGAAGTGTGGAACTCCCTCAGCACCTCCTCCTACAGTGCAACTGGTACCATGGTACGTCCCCAGAAGAGGATGGCGTGCTCCCCACCATCAGAAAATCCATCGGGTGCTAGCCCTGAAGATATCTGAGCACGTCGCGCCTCACAGTCAATGTTCCCACACTGAACCTCTCTGACCCGCTGAAGAAGTGGAGGAGTGACTGTGAGGGACTGTAGATAGGCTACCCCATCTCTATCCACGAAGGATATCTGAAAAGCGGTTAACTACTCTATCGCCTCCCCAAGTAGCTGAATGCCCGATCTTCTGCTGAGAGCATCAGCCACAACGTTACCCTTCCCAGGAGTATAGACAATCTCAAAGTCATTATCCTGGAGTAACTTGAGCCATCGCCGCTGTCTCAGGTTGAGGTACATCTGCGAGAAAATGTACCTGAGACTCTGGTGGTCAGAGTAGACTGTAAAGCGCTCACCCATCAGATAGTGTCACCACGTCTTCAGGGCGAAGAAGACTGCTGCTAACTCCAGGTCATGAGTAGCGTAGTTCTGCTCGTGTGGCCTTAAATTCCATGAACCATAAGCGATAACTGCTCAATCCTACATTAGGACACACCCGAGTCAGGTACCTGACGCATCGCAGTAAACTACGTACCCTACACCCTTCTCCAGTAGCCTCTATATGGGTGCACTGGTCAATCTCCGCCTCAGCTTCTGGAAGCTCTGCTGACATCTGTCTGTCCACACGAAGGGTTTCCCCTTCTTCATCAAAGTTGTAAGTGGTTCTGCAACTCTGGATAAGTCTGGAACAAATCTCTGATAGTACCCAGCCAGACCTAATAAACTCCGCACCTCTGTCACGCTCTTGGGTGGCTCCCAAGCAAGTACCACCTTGACCATCGCGGGATCCACTGCAACTCCCACCTCAGAGATGACGTGCCCCAAGAAGTGAACCTCTCAAAGCCAGAACTGGCACTTCGATATCTTACCATAAATTTGGTGATCTCAGAGTGTATCCAGTATAACCTGTAGGTGGTAGGTGTGCTCCTCTTCGGTCATCGAGTAAATTAGTATGTCGTCAATGAAGACTATGACAAATCGATCGTGGTAGGGCTGGAAGATCCTGTTCATGAGACTCATGAACACTGTTGGAGCGTTGGTCACGCCGAAGGGTATGACCAAGAACTCGTAGTGTCCATAACGACACCTGAAGGCCGTCTTATGCACATCCTCATCCTGAACTCGGAGCTGATGATAGCCTGACCTAAGGTCTATCTTTGAGAACCAATGTGCTCCCTTGAGCTGATCCAAGAGGTCGTCAATCCTTGGAAGCAGATACTTGTTCCTCTCGGTCACCTAGTTCAGGCGAAGGTAGTCGACACACAATCGGAAGCTCCCATCCGCCTTCTTGGTGAACAGAATTGGAGAAGCCCAGGGTGAAACACTAGGTCGGATGAAACCTTTCCCCTGTAAGTCCTCCAGCTGTACCCGCAGCTCACGAAGCTCGGCGGGAGCCATCCGATATGCTGGAGTAGATATCGGTGATGTCCCGGGGTACATGTCTATGAAGAGATCTACCTCCCTGTGATGGGGTAGTCCTAGAACATCGTCAGGAAAAACATCTGCATACTGATCCACCACTACAGGAAAACTCGGACTCCGCACATCAACTGCTCCAAGGATGAGACTAGCCAACTGATGTGTGATCGGCTGCCCTCTCCTCTATGTGAGTCCATCCTGGGTTGAGAAGGTTCCCTTATCACCTGTGAAGGTGAACCTGGTCCCATCTATGTAGAAACACCACACCTTGTGCCTAATACAGTAGATCTGAGCATGGACTGTAGATAACGAGTCCATACCCAAGATGACGTCGTAAGACCTCGACGCCGCTACAATAAGATCCCAGCCGAAGCACTCAGCTCCTAGAGTAAGCTCAAACAGCCGGAACCAGTGTGTAATTGTCGAGTCTGCTCTCGTAGGAGTCTCTAGCCGCATGGATCGAGCCAATGGATCCGTCGGAATCTTCGAGCTCCGAACAAGTGTAGCGGCAATAAAAGAATGACTCACACCTGTGTCTATAAGAACTACAGCAAGGGTGGAGTAGACACAGATAGTACCTCGAATCATCTCAAGTGCACCGTGGTCGTAAGCCTCTGCTGCCTGGAGCTAAGCCTGCCTCCTCCCGCCAGCTCCCTGTGGTCGGGGTGGACCTCCTAGGGGTGGTGGTGGTAGAGTCTCGAAGCGTCGTCCAGCACCTGCTGCTCGGTCATCTCCTCTGCCTCGTCCTCCTGCTCTCTGCGGGCCTCCACGGTCGAACCTCTGCCTCTGCCTGGGAGGTCCCTCCATTGTCTGCTGCTCGTCTGCATGGCGGGTCAGGAAGTCATGAGCCATGTGGCCCTGCCCGCCGCACGCATAACATTGTCTGCTCCTCAAAAGGCTGGCTCTGCCCCGTGTGCCCCGCACAGCCGAACCCGTGTCCTGAGGTCGCCCACCAGATGGCCTGGTCCTCTTAGACCCCTACGTCATGTGTCAACTGCCAGCTGCAGAAGACTCTACTTCATGCTGTCCTACGGTGGGTCTCGCTGCTGAAGGCTGCTCGGTGAGAAAGCTCTTCACTAGTAGGGCTCGCTCCAGCACCCCCGCCTGGGTTGGGATGTTGAGTGGAATCGTCAAAGCTCTGATCTCATGCCTCAGCCCCTGCTCAAAGGTCTAGGCCTGGAATAATGGGTCCCATACCATGTCCATGGAGTAGCATGAGAGGTCAGTAAATCTCGCCGAGTACTGGGCTACTGACATGCTGCCCTGCCACTGCTGTAGTAACTCCTGGATACGCACCGCACAGAGGGTGGATGGAATGAACTCCGAACAAAAGAGGCTCTCGAAGTCCGTCCAAAGAAGAGACACCTCGTCGTGAACCTGGAGCATCAGGCTCCACCATCTACCTGCTGCTGCGTGCATGAGACTCGCAGCAAGGATCACCATGAGGTCTGCTGGTGTCCCTACCAATCTGATGACTCTGACAACAGCCTCCAGCCAATCCTCGGCTTCCTGAGGATCTGTCTCTCCGAGAAACCTGGGTGGCCTCTGTCTCTGAAACTCGTGCAACGTGCTCAGGCGGCGTGCACTCTTCACCGATGGGGCTGGTAGAATCAGTGGCTCGGTGGGTAAAGGTACTGTCGGTGCCTCCGCTATAATGGGGCCCTGCACCGAGGCCTCGTCGCTCAGTGGGCTGCCATCTCGCACAAAGCTCGGAACCCTAGCTGGCTACCGTCGTGGGGCCATCCTGAAAAGAAACAGGTGTGCCACAGTTAATACAGAATACCTGGTGATATGACACAAAGTAATCACAAAGCAAACTTTTGAAACACACATGTAATCAATGTTTTTGTGAACTGAGTCGGAAATCAGAAGCCAGGGTCCTGGTGTATGGATATGTCATCCTCCATACCAACACTGGACTCCCTGGACTGATAACCACACTCATTACTCTAAAAAAATTATTGCTTCACAGAGAAGAAATTATCAGAGTCCTGAGTTCTACGGTAGAACCTCCCTCGGATACCAATTTGTCACGACCCATCCTTGGGGCCTGACGCACGCCTGTCGCGGGGCGTGGACAAAAACAATTATATATTTTTCCTAGTGCATCACAATGGCTGACTAGGGGCATCTCTCTTGAGGAGCCTTTCAATTTGGTTCACTTAAATTATCTAATTCACCTAATCTATCACTTTTTTTGGTTTTGTTTATTAAATAAAAGCGATGAAAATGTTTTTTGGGTTTTTGATTTAAAAATATAAAAAATCATTCCATGCAAACAGAATGAGTTAAGAAGAAAGAACTTGGTTTTAAGGTTTAGTCTTGGATTGAATCATTATTATCTTTTATATGTTGATTTATGTTTGATAATCCAAACACAAAATCTCATGTTTGAATCAATACTCTTTTCCAGAATATAAATAGTTTGAGTTTCATGTCATTGGGGATCGTCACCCAATTGGGGACATTCGCCTCACCAATGCATGATACTCAAATCTATCACAAACAATAAAACAAACTTTAAAGAAAATTCATGAATATCTTGACCTCCCCCCAATCAAAGTCTCGAGTTAGCATCTCATTTTTGAGAGTATGAGATTACTTGGTGGATTGGGTGTAGGAAGATAGAGAAATTGAGAGATATAGAGAGATAGAGAGAGAAAGAAAAGAAGAAATGTGGATGGAAAAACACAGATGCATGGATTAATCAAAAAGAAATTCAAATTACAATTTAAATTAAAACTAAAACAAAACTAAAAAGAAAATAAAATAAAAAGAAGAAATGGGGGAGGAAGAGAAGATCAGTATTGGCAAGTGCCCCGGTGGGATCCCTCCTTGGCTTTGGGTGTCGAGTTGATGTTTTGGAAGGAGGAGAGGACCTCCTTTAATAGGCAGATTTATGTCCCCCTAAAGTCTTCGTGTTTTTGGACTCATAAATGACCGTTTCAAGTGTGTACCCTTTATTCAATATTTTTCACGAATGTGTTGGCCGTTCACCTTCCAAATCTCAGCGCATGTGGACCTCGGATGAAGGAGTTATGAATTTTTCATTGAAAACTTCTTTTTCTGGACGAAACATCAAGGAAGGTTGCTCCAAAAGAATGTCGTTCAATGGACACCTTAATGACTTCAAAACTCCATAAAATTTGTTTTAGAATCGTTCCTATATGTCCTAGTTCTATCCCAGGTAGAAACACCTAACTTGGATGTGTGTCGGCCGCGTTTGGGTTCCGTTACATTGGTGGTGTCCATGTTGTATGCCCGAAAAAATGTCCTACTTCAATGACTTTTTAGGCCCTCTAGATGGCTGAATTAGCTCCTGGTCTAGAAGAAAAAAATTAAGGAAATAAAATAAGGATTCTAGAAAAATTTGAATCAAAAAATTTGAAATTATATTTTTCAGAAAATGACCAAAATACCCTTGACGTAAAAATCTGTCAAAAATCCAGAATTAGTCATTTTTCACAATTTTTCTCCTTTTCATTCTAAAACTCAAATTATCCATTATTTTTATAAAACAATGAAATACATGGGTTTTATCATTTAAAAATAGTAATAAATACTCATTATTTGATAAAAAATATGCATGTAAATTTGCTCTGTCAAATACCCCCACACTTAAACCATGCTTCTCCTCAAGCATTAAGTCTCAACATGGAAATCAGAGGACACCAATATTACCAATATTCAAATTTCAATGCAATAAAATAAAACAATTTTCAATATAAAATCCAAATTTCAAAATTCTGCATAAAATATCAATTTAAGTTCCCATTTTTCAAAGAAACCAGTAATTCACATAGTTTACTTTTCCCATTTGAAAATTGATGGAACTTGTCCTTTCATTCATTCAAGTTACTTGATTCATCATTATTAACCATGCCATGTCATGATTTACCTCACTTTTTTTTCTCTCATCACTCATGATACAATTCAAGTAGAGTTATGCTCATATCATGAAAACATGCTTCTTATCCATAGGTTTTTAAATGAACTACTTTCTTCACTTTGTAAAGATAAGACACATAAAATCATGAGGACTTGCAATAAAGGTTCAAATGACTCTAAGGCTTAAGGTTGGTAGGATTTGATGCTTTAAAAATTAAGGCTCAAGGAGGAGGCTAATCTCTGAAGTATAATGCATGATATTAAAAGTAAAACTATAATTGAATTCTCCCCTTCAAAATAGCAACACCCACTACCCAAAACTCAAAGAAAAGGTTATGATCAAGTAAGCATAATGGATGATTTGTGAACCCTCTTGATTTTTTTATTTTGTACTCTTTGGTTTCATTTTTTCGAAAGTTATGATTAGATCAAACCTCACATACATAACCTAACCACATACAATCATAAGATCGTCGGTCTAGAAAATGGTGATTTTTGGTTCTCCAAAATCAAAACCCATTTTTCTATATTTTTTTTCTTTTTGTCATTTTTTTATTTTTTTAATTTAAGAGGGGAAAACAATAGAGTATATTGAATGATTTCACAACCTTTTACAATTCCCACAATAACACCCCCACACTTCTTCCTCACAATGTGTATCATCTCGTCCACCATGATTCCCTTTACCCCCACACTTCAACTTCAAAATATCATGAAAATACCAAGAGTAGGGTAGGAATGGATAAAAATGGCTTGAAACATGGCTCATCCCTATAAAGGTCATTCATTGTCTCTATGTGCTAAAATAAGGATTTATGTAAAGGTGGTATTTTAAGGATAAATGTATTTTCAAAGGATGCCTCAATAATTTTAAATGTGTTTTTGTACAGTCATAGCTTTGACAAGTTTCAATACAAGTTCTGGTCGGTTATATGTCCCAAGATCACTCAAGAAATATGCTCAAGAATAAATAGGAAATACTTGGTCTAGAAATCCTCTCAGGAATGAGAAATATAACATTGGACAGTCACTCATGGCATGAATAATAATAATAAATCCATTCACATAAATTTTAGAAATTCAAAGCATGAAAGATGGTTGATAATTTCATTTACATGGATTAATTAATTACTTCAAATCATGAGTCACCATTTCAATATCTATGCTTCATATTTAAAAATTCAATTCTGTATTTCAATCATTTAATCATATCAACATTAAAATCTAAAACATGGCATTAATGGGTTCCTAAGAAACTCATGTCTCCTAGATAAGTCGAGTAAAACATTAATTCAAGTGTGGGAATGTAATTTTATCTTTAAAGATCAAAACATGTTGTGGACTAAAATGTGGAGATTTTAAAAGATAAAACACTAAAATTGAACTCCCTTTTTCCATGAAACTATGTCCCTTTACTTCATTGTATGGGGATTCCTTCCACCATTATGAACCTATAAAATGAAACAACTCAATGAAGCGTACAGATCATGTCATTTAATCTCAAAAAAAGGAGGGAGGGGGCTGCATGCTGCACTACATCTAGGAAAATAAATTGACATGTAATTTATTAGAAAGTCGGTAAAGATAAATCTTGGTATGATCCCCCAAGTGGGCCTTGGATTCTTTCACTGCCTCCAGAGGGCAGTATCAGCTGTTATCCAAAGTCTGATAGTGGTTGGGTCTTTTTTGACATGAACCACCACATGTGGTTTTTCTTAGTATCCACTTATTATTTCTTGTTGAGGAGGAATCCATGGATATAGTACACTAGATCCGCCCCCTTTACAATTTGGTACAGCTTTCATGGCGTGGGTAGGATGTTGTATGGAACCTCCTCCTTATTTGTTGCTCCTTGTGCAACATTCTCTATCACTTCTTGTACTCCCTCCAGTGAATATTCATTGTCTTTAGGGAACTCAAGGTGTTCCTCAACAGGTGCATCTTCTTTTGTCTCTTTATCCTCCATGGCATAATAGGATTCATCTGATTCTGAAAATTCAAAACAATTTGGAGTTATACTCAAATTCATTTCAACAAAATTAAATGAATTTGAGTTCAAGAATGTATAATCTCCCTGAGTTGGTTCATCTTGAATATGTTCTTCGATGGAAAGTTACTCTTGGAGTTGATCATCACATGATGGAGGTAGGTAGTCAGGCTCCTCCATTTTGAGTTTTCCCTCAACTTCATGGATTTCTTCAGTGAAATTCGGGAAGACTAGTGGCACTTTCTTCTTGGCCTCAAATCTTTTTAAGTCAGTTTGGAGTTCATAAACCATGGCCATTGAATCTTTCGGTGAGATCCATGTTGCTATGACTATTTAATTATGCTTGACCATTATCATCAGTGCATCAGCTCTTCGTTGGAGGGCCTCTTCAGTGTAGTCTTGTTCTTGCACCTTTGAGTAATTTTTAGTCCATGTAGAATAATAGTCATTTGAATTCATCATGGAATTTTTTTTTGTTTTTTTTTAATTTTATAAAAAAAATGAAATCTATCTAAGATGTGAAAATAGAAAAATAAATAAATGAACTAATGATTGGATCCTTGGAAATGACACCAGTTTTGACACATGCCTGTCGCGGGGCATGGACAAAAACAATTATATTTTTTTTCTAGTGCAACACAGTGGCTGACCAGGGTCGTCTCTCTTGAGGAGCCTTTCAATTTGGTTCAATTACATTATCTAATTCAACTAATATATCTATTTTTTTGTTTTTTTTTATTAAATGAAAGTGATAAAAATATTTTTTGGGTTTTTGATTTAAAAATATAAAAAATCATGCAATGCAAACAGAATGAGTTGCGAAGAAAGAACGTGGTTTTTGGGTTTAGTCTTGGATTCAATCATTATTATCTTTTATATGTTGATTTTAGTTTCATAATTAAAACACAAAATATCATGTTTGAATCAATACTCTTTTCTAGAATAAAAATAGTTTTATTTTCATGTCATTGGGGGTCGTCACCCAATTGGGGAAATTCACCTCACCAATGCATGATACTCAAATCTATCACAAACAATAAAACAAACTTTAAAGAAAATTCATGAATATCTTGACCTCCCCCCAATCCAAGTCTCGAGTTAGCCTCTCATTTCCAAGAGTATGAGATTACTTGGTGGATTGGGTGTAGGAAGATAGAGAGATTGAGAGAGAGAGAGAGAAAGAAAAGAAGAAATGTGTATGGAGAAACACAGATGCATGGATTAATCGAAAAGAAATTAAAATTTAAATTAAAACTAAAACTAAACTAAAAAGAAAATAAAATAAAAATAAGAAATGGGGGAGGAAGAGAAGATCAGCAGCGGCCCGTGCCCTGGTGGGATCCCTCCTTGGCTTTGGGTGTCGAGCTGATGTTTTGGAAGGAGAAGAGGACCTCCTTTAATAGGCAGATTTCCGTCCCCCAAAAGTTTGCGCATTTTTGGTCACATAAATGGGCGATTCATGCGTGGACCCCTTCTTTAATATTGTTCATGAATGTGTTTTCCGTTCACCCTCCACAATTCAGCACATTTGGAACCCGGATTAAGGAGTTATGAATTTTTCATTGAAGACTTCTTTTTCTGGACGAAGCTTCCAGGAAGGTTTCCCCAAAAGTATGTCATTCAATGGACACCTTAATGAATTAAAAACTCCAAAGAATTTGGTTTAGAGTCGGCCCTATATGTCCTCGTTCTATCCCAGGTAGAAACACCTCATTTGGATGTGTTTATGCCACTTTTGGGTTCTGTTACATTGGTGGTGTTCATGCTCTCCGCCCGGAAAACTTTCCTACTTCAATGAATTTTTAGACACTCTAGATGGCCGAATTAGCTCCTGGTCCAGAAGACAAAAATTAAGGAAATAAGATAAGGATTATAAAAAAATTTGAATCATAAAATTTAAAGTTATATTTTTCATGAAATGACCAAAATACCCGTGATGTAAAAATCTGTCAAAAATCCAGAATTAGTCATTTTTCACAATTTTTCTCCTTTTCATTCTAAAACTCAAATTACCCATTATTTTTATAAAAAAATGAAATACATGGGTTTTATCATTGAAAAACAGTAAGAAATACTAATTATTTGATAAAACATATGCACATAAATTTTCTCTGTTAGGGCCCGTGTCGTGACTACCCCAAGCTCGCCTTCCATAGGCCAGGGGCTGGCGACTAGCACCAAAGGCGTAAATCCCAAAAGAAGGGAAGGAATTTCTTTTTATAAAGTAACATACACAACAGATTACACAAGTGAAGAAAGCACTAAGTAAAAATGGGTACAGGGTAAGTGCTGAATAGTAAATGGGCCAGTATACAAACCCAACTGAAAGTAAAGTACACCTGAAAGGAAAGTAAAACAGCAGTAAGTAAAACAGCAATACTGAGTCATCCTCCGGAAATCCCACCTGAAGGGTGGGTATAGATAGTCTCCTCAACTCCTTAGGTCCGACCGTCCACTCCGTGTACATCCCACCAAGTGTTCCACCTTAAGGTACCGTCTAGCTCCACAAGCCCCCACCTCGATCAGTGTTGTCTGTCGTCTTCATCCAATACACGTAGTGTGGGCATAGCCTGTGTAGGGGTGAGTATACGATACTCGGTAGGGACCCCGAGACCCCCAAAGGTCTCTCAGAATCCACGTAGGATAAACCAAAAAGGAAAGATACAATCTGTAGAGACCCAAAGATTGACGTACATGGACATTACAATACTTTTGCGGAATACTTAATACATAACAAAAACAGACACACAAGGACCGTAATAGTTTAGCGTCTTTGGAAACTCGGAACGTAATCTTCTAATCGTGGTGAATGATCTTCAACATCTCCCATAAAGATCTTCCCCTTTTGTTTTCTTACCTAAAACCTTTCTTTATATCTGGGGGAAAACAAAACATATAAAGGGTGAGCTCAAATTCTTAGTAAGGGTAAGCATGGATAAAATAAAAGAAATCATAAACATTTGAACATAAAAACATGAACATAATGTTTAAACAACAAAATCTTGAGCAATGACATAAAACATGGAAGAACATAAGGCATAGATCATAAAGAAACATTAATCATGATAAAATAACATGGGAATAAAACATGTGATTGTGGCAACCATTAATCACATGATATGATTTCCATAGTAGCCAAGGCATTGCTTCCAAGACCATTTTAGTGGACAAAGTCCCTTTCTGAATCGAGTTCACTCCTTGTTCCAGTCCTGTATTACTGAACCGGATTAACTTACCATTCCAGCCATGTCTATCTCATTAGATATAAAACTTTACCCAATGCATTGGAGGGAGATATAGGTTCCACCCATCTCATAATGAAATCACTCTTACTTGTGCCACACAATAAACTTAAAACATTCATCATAACCCAAAGAATAAAATGGGTTTCATAAACATCATCCCATAATCACATAACCCATATAAAAGAAATGGATATCATTTCATAATAAGAAAAGTTAAACCATGTAAATCATATAGACATGATACTTGAAACATACACATATGAAATAATGTCATCTTAGATGAAAAATGGTTTTGATAAAACACTTGAAATGAATTCTTGAGGAAAATATCCTTTCTTCTTCAAAATCATTCTCTTTCAACAAAATGTCACGCAATTTTAAAAGAAAAGGGTTTTGTTAGAAATAGTCATGAAATATTTTGGAGGAAGCTTCATGAAAATAAGGCTTTATAAAACTGTAAAAATCCGTTCGTGCCGTATAAGTTAAAAAAACATTCTTCTCGTACTATTGCCAGAAAAGTCAAAAAAGTACCTCGTAACATAAACAAAAGAAATATTCCTTACATACCATGTATTAAAAGTCAAAAATGGGTAAAAAGGACTTTAAACATACATGAAAACAATTTTATAAAACATGTACATGTATAATAACAATAACCCCAGTAAATACTTACGAATAACCAATCTCATATAAGAATGAGATTGGAATATTTATCCTTTACCTTAGGTCTGATATGCTTCGTACGTATCCGAACCTCCTGTATAATGATTTAAATAATGTCATTGACTTATTACAGAATCATATTAATTGTTATGATATCATATATGTTTCACTTATGACTTTATATTACCCGTTCTTTTGTAAATTCCATGTTAAAGCAGCATTTTGGGTAAAATCAATTCATTTATCGTATGTGTTTCGACTTGTCATTCTTGATATTATTACTTATATCCTGATTTAAATAATTCAAGAATGTAAAACATGATTTATATATAATATATATTCATCATATACATATGTATATTATAGATCGATAAAAAGAATGAAATACACCGTTCATGGAGATGGTAGGTCGTACGTACGCATGAACGATGTTTTCATTTTCTTATTGAATTGAATGAAACTAAATAGATGAAATTAATATATATATACATAAATACAGTAGCTTTATTATTTCATATATTTCATTATTATTCATTATATAAACTATATGATCATTCATGTATGGTTAACATGGAGAATGAATCTCATCGCATCGTGGAGACGGTAGTCCGTACGTACGCACGAGCGATGATATCGTTCCCATAATTATTGAATAAAATTGGAGTTGATGGTATAATATATCAGAATAAGTATGATGTTATAATAACCAGATACAGTTATTCTTTACACCATTATACCCATCCATGTAAGGTGTTGGGGGAAAAATATATTTCACCATGGCGTGGAGACGGTATTCCGTACGTACGCACGCGTGGTGATTTCGTTTTCCATAGGATGGATAGATGGTGAAATAGGGTAGTTTCATACTTATAATAACATATCAGTATATGATTTATACTGATGTTATTACTTCATAATGAAACAACTAAAGAAGAATAAGTGGAAGAAGAAATAAAGTTGAAAGAATCGGTAACAGACATTACCGCTTCTTTGAAGCGCTTCTTTGAGACCTCCTTTTAGGGCACTAAAATTGGTCTTTGAAGAAGACCAAGACCTCTAGGATGTTTCTAGGGAAGTGTAGAGGAGAAATTGGCAGGGTTTGGCCGAGATTTAAGGCTCAATGTGGTGTGATGAAGAGAGGGAGGAGGTGCCCTTTTATAAGGAAGGAGAGGGGCACCTTTGGAAAAACTAAAAATATTATTTTATTATAAAGCCATATTCGGTTTTAAATAGCTCCAAATTGATTTATTTCGATGCTAAGGATGGTATGGGTCTAAATACTCTCATCCAAAATAATTTGTACAAGTTTAGTTTACTATTTTAACCTTATCATTTAGATTTAACTTTAAGTTAGATAATTTTACTTTTACTGTGTCTTTTTGTGTTCTTACACTATAAGGTTAATTAACTTACTATAACAAGCCAAAAGAACCCCAAGTTGTTTATTATTAATATATATAACCTTATATAAGTCATTTGGCCGAACCTTAGATTTTTAGGAATAAAATAACAATTAATAATATAATATTTGTTTTGAAAACTATTTTATGTCAATTTTGACACTATTTGGTAATTGATTTTTGTGAAAATCATAACAGAATGATTAGTTCGAACACAGTTACCTAAATCAATACTAACATGTCATATTAACCTATAAAATTAGTGGAATTCATAAAAAGTCTCAAATTACATTTATTTGGGTATTTATAACATCAATTATGTCAATATTTCATTAATAAGATAAATACTACATCATCGTTGTGTCAAAAATAAATTAAATTATTTAATGTCTAAATATTATAACTAAAATACCATTATGTAGTAAATATTTTTATATTTATAATGAATATTTATAGTCGAATTTATCTTTTGTATAACTCTATATTAAAAATGATTTACTTATTAAACTTTGATTTTAACTATTTTAACCCTTCTTTAAATAAATTAATATTAAATGTCCTAATATAATCCAAGTGGGCCTAAATGGTCATATTTTATTCCTAAGGTTGTTTTTGGTCGAATTACACTTATCCAATAGAATTATGACATGTGTTAGGGTAATAATAATATCATTTTTACCCTTAATTACCCTATTTACTTTTAACCGTGGTAAATAAAAGTAAAAAGTTACTATTCACCAAAAAATTATTTTCATCTCATTGAACCACATTTTACTTACTAACATCAACCGTGTCTCCCGGATTTTTGAAATTCCATTCACAAAAGCGGTAAAATTATGTTTTATGTAAATTTGCAAATTCTCCTAGGAGGTGGGTAAAAGACAGTCAAAAGTTCAATAACATTTTTATATATCTAAAATTATTATAAAATGACTCCAATGAATTACATTGAACTTATATAGGTATTATGTGTCAATTTTGACATAAAATAAATTTAAATAAAAAAATAATTATTTAAATAAAAAGTCAGTTTTTAAATAGTAACCCAGTGTTTTCACTATTCATCAAAAATTGAAAGTTTTCAGAAAAAATACCAAAATTTCACCCTAGGCTAATTTAGATATTCCGAATCCAAAAATGAAGTACATTTTGAAAGATGAAATTTACAAAATTTCAAAAAGTGGTTATTACTATTCATAACGGCTAGTTTTAATAATATTTTAATAGCATATTGTTGTTTAGTGAAACTCGGTATTGCATACAACACACGCTATCGAGGAAGGTCGTGATTGCGTGTAATTCGGCCAAGTTAGGGTTGTGTGTTGTGCAAGACTCTTTTGTTGTAACGTACAACACAAGACATTAATAAAATTAAAAAGAATATTTTTCATAAAATCTCGGGGTGTTACATTCTACCTCCCTTAAAATGAATTTCGCCCTTGAAATTCGTCGGGGTTATAAATGGTTTACTACTCAAAAGTTTCTTTAATAGAAACCCACATCGTAAAAAGGAATACCAAAACCAATCTTTAAAAACTAAATTATGAAACATGACGGTTACCCAAATTAACTAATCACTGGGTTTCCACATAGGAGAACATATGTGAAAATATGGATATGGAAGAGAAATCTAACCATCATGTTCTGATGGAGAGTGGTAGAGAACATGGCTATGAAAAAGCTAACAATCACAAAGCAATAGATTTGTGATGATCTAAGGTACCATCTGATTCATCGGATATAAGGGAACTAGGACAACATTTTTGGTTTTCAAGATCATTTCCCAAAAGTTGATTAATTAAAAGAAATAATTACATGATTTTGGTACAATCTCATTGTTGTTCACGAATTGAACAATTTCCACTTCATTCCTTAAAGAAATGAAGTTGAATTTGTTATTCGTGATGTGTTAGCAGATCTTATGATAGAATGATGGGTCATTCCATCTGTTTCAAACAAAAGGTTAGCAAAAGTTATAAGTCCATCTTATGGTTAGATTAATCATATATAGTTCCCAAAATGAACTTATACTTCATATATCATACCGCTTAATAAAATAAAACTAGTTTCTACTGACCAGGGACTTCCTGTAGGCCAGTGGTAGGCGATAAAGGCCAGTCGCACTTCGGTTGTGGGTTCGATTCCCACAGCCTTGTCCGACGCGATGGGCAGCCACCCATCCTGTAGGTTGTCCTTTTTCTAAAACAACATTACTATAACATCCCATCAATAATATCGAAAAAACTTTTATCCTTAAACAATACTAACTTATGTCCAATATAATCTATTCGAATCTTTAGGCTTATCCATAATATTATAGTCCACTCTCATAATATATTGAAAACAATTACCAGAGATTTCATATAACAAGCATGTTAATACTATCGTTTATCCCCATATATCATAAGATATGTCTTGTTGGTCACATTCCAAACATTTGAAGGCCTTAATCATGTATTCTATTGAAAAATTAATACCCATTGAACCTTAGTGAAAACATGAATGCAGTTAAAAGTTAACACTTTCCACATACCAAAATCCTCAAAATTCAATATACTCAAACCATGATATCACTTAGTCCTTATATCAATCATGATCTCATGAATACAATCAAACATCTCATTATCTTATTATTCCTTCATTATGTGCATACCATCTACTTTCCAACAATATCTGAATAACCTTCCATGGTTACTAGTACCATTCAACATATACTTTCAAATACTTTAGGAAAAACAATAGTGTAACAATCCTTAGATGATTCTTTATTCCATAGTACCATTAACTATACAATATAACTCTAGTTAAACATACAATCATTCCACTACCTTCTAAAACAACTAACTGAGCTTCAACACTTCTTTTAGCTCATATATCATTTGTAGTCTCCTCATCATCATCCACATAAATACTACCCATATGACCATGCTGATTCTCTTCATGATATTTTCCCTTAGGGAATTGGTTTTCATAATGCCCGTACATTCCACATTTAAATCATCTCATCATTGTTGATGTCGTAGAAATACCATTATCCTTGTCCATGGTGTTAACTGAACCTTTTCCTTTGCACTTATTGGCTTTGTGTCCTTCTTTTCCACAACAAAAGCATCTTCTAGTTCCTTTGAAACAATCTCCCTGATGCCTCTTCCCACATGATTTACACGAGGGAAATTGAACTTTCTTTCCTCAATGATCATCATGAAACTCCATCTTTCTCTTATTATCTGAGTCGGGAAACTTACCAAAGTTGAGATTATTGATCATATTATGATATTGCTGATTAGGCATAATAACAATGTTTGGGCTTCCAAATCCCATTTCATTTGGTTTCTCATGAAGAATATCATTCCATTGTCTGTCATATCCTCCATTATCGTGAATCTTCCCGTTTCCAGCCATTTTCTAAAACCCAAAACGAATAATGTGAGAGGAAAAAATCATGCTAGGGAAAACAACATAGTAAAGGGGGAGTTCCCTAAATATCTAACATCTTAGGTTAAATTCTAAGATCGTTACCATAGTTCTAGGACTATATCCTATACGTATACTTATCCTTAGGGACATCCCTAGACATACCATAGAAATATCTCTAGGGATATCACTAATGTTTTAGCATCCTAGTTTCCAAAGGTTGACTAAACCTTTCCTCTGATACCAACTGTAGAGACCCAAAGCTTGACGTACATGGACATTACATTACTTTTACGGAATACTTAATACATAACAAAAACAGACACACAAGGACTGTAATAGTTTAGTGTCTTTGGAAACTCGGAATGTAATCTTCTAATCGTGATGAAAGATCTTCAACATCTCCCATAAAGATCTTCCCCTTTGGTTTTCTTACCTAAAAAATTTCTTTATATCTTGGGGAAAAGAAAACATATAAAGGGTGAGCTCAAATGCTCAGTAAGGGTAAGCATGGATAAAATAAAACAAATCATAAACATTTGAAGTTTAAAACATGCACATAATGTTTAAACAACAAAATCTTGAGAAATGAAATAAAACATGGAAGAACATAAGGAATAGATCATAAAGAAACATTAATCATGATAAAATAGCATGGGAATAAAAAATGTGATTGTGGAAACCATTAAGCACATGATATGATTTCCATAGTAGCCAAGGCATTGCTGCCAAGACCATCTTAGTGGACAAAGTCCCTTTCTGAATCGAGTTCACTCCTCATTCCAGTCCTGTATTACTGAATCAGATTAACTTACCATTCCAGCCATGTCTATCTCATTAGATATAAATCTTTACCCAATGCATTGGAGGGAGATATAGGTCCTACCCATCTCATAATGAAATCATTCTTACTTGTGCCACAAAATAAACTTAAAACATTTATCATAACCCAAAGAATAAAATGGGTTTCATAAACATCATCCCATCATCACATAACCCATAAAAAATAAATGGATATCATTTCATAATAAGAAAAGTTAAACCATGTAAATCATATAGACATGATACTTGAAACATACACATATGAAATAATGTCATCTTAGATGAAAAATGGTTTTGATAAAACACTTGAAATGAATTCTTGAGGAAAATATCCTTTCTTCTTCAAAATCATTCTCTTTACACAAAATGTCATGCAATTTTGAAAGACAAGGATTTTATTGAAAATAGTCATGAAATCTTTTGGAGGAAGCTTCATGAAAATAAGGCTTTATAAAACCGTAAAAATCTGTTTGTGCCGTATAAGTTAAAAAAACATTCTTCTCGTACTATTGCCGGAAAAGTCAAAAAAGTACCTCGTAACGTAAACAAAAGAAAGATTCCTAACATACCATGTAGTAAAAGTAAAAAATGGGTAAAAAGGACTTTAAAATACATGAAAACAATTTTATAAAACATGTACATGGATAATAAAAATAACCCTAGTAAATATTTACGAATAAACAATCTCAGATAAGAATGAGATTGGAATATTTATCCTTTACCTTAGGTCTGATATGCTTCGTACGTATACAAACCTCCTATATAATGATTTAAATAATGTCATTGACTTACTAAAGAATCATATTAATTGTTATGATATCATATATGTTTCACTTATGACTTTATATTACCCGTTCTTTTGTAAATTCCATGTTAAAGTAGCATTTTCGGTAAAATCATTTCATTTATCGTATGTGTTTCGACTTGTCGTTCTTGATATTATTACTTATATCCTGATTTACATAATTCCAGAATTTAAAACATAATTTATATATAATATATATTCATCATATAAATATGTATATTATAGATCGATAAAAAGAATGAAATACACCTTTCATGGAGACGGTAGGTCGTACGTACGCATGAACGCTGTTTTCATTTCCTTATTGAATTCAATGAAACTAAATAGATGACATTAAAATATATATACGTAAATCCATTAGCATTATTATTTCATGTATTTCATTATTATTCATTATATAAACTATATGATCATTCATGTATGGTTAACATGGAGAATGAATCTCATCGCGTTGTGGAGACGGTAGTCCGTACGTACGCATGAGCGATGATATCGTTCCCATAATTATTGAATAAAATTGGAGTGGATGGTATAATATATCAGAATAAGTATGATGTTATAATAACCATATATAGTTATTCTTTACACCATTATACCCATCCATGTAAGGTGTTGGTGGAAAAATAGATTTCACCACGGCGTGGAGACGGTATTCCGTACGTACGCACAAGTGGTGATTTCATTTTCCGTAGGATGGATATATGGTGAAATAGGGTAGTTTCATACTTATAATAACATATCAGTATATGATTTATACTGATGTTATTACTTCATAATGAAACAACTAAAGAAGAATAAGTGGAAGAAGAAATAAAGTCGAAAGAATCGGTAACGGACATTACCTCTTCTTTGAAGCGCTTCTTTGAGACCTCCTTTTAGGGAACTAAAATTGTCTTTGAAGAAGACCAGGACCTCTAGTATGTTTCTAGGGAAGTGGAGAGGAGAAATTTTCAGGGGTTGGCTGAGCTTTAAGGCTCAAAGTAGTGTGAGGAAGAGAGGGATGAGGTGCCCTTTTATAAGGGAGGAGAGGGGCACCTTTGGAAAAACTAAAAATATTATTTTATTATAAAGCCATATTCGGTTTTACATAGCTCCAAATTGATTTATTTCGAAGCTAAGGTGGGGATGGGTCGAAATAATCTCATCCAAAAGAATTTGGACAAGTTTAGTTTACTATTTTAACCATATCATTTAGATTTAACTTTAAGTTAGATAATTTTACTTTTATCGTGTCTTTTTGGGTTCTTACACTATAAGGTTAATAAACATACTATAACAAGACAAAAGAACCCCCAAGTTTTTTATTATTAATATATATAACCTTATCTAAGTAATGTGGCCGAAAAATAGATTTTTAGGAATAAAATAACAATTAATAATATAATATTTGTTTTAAAAACTATTTTATGTTAATTTTGACACTATTTGGTAATTGATTTTTGTGAAAATCATAACAGAATGCTTAGTTCGAACACAGTTAACTAAATCAATAATAACATGTCATATTAACCTAGAAAATTATTTTAATGCATAAAAAGTCTCAAATTACATTTATTTGGGTATTTATAACATCAATTATGTCAATATATCATTAATAAGATAAATAATACATCATCATTGTGTCAAAAATAAATTAAATTATTGAATGTCTAAAAATTATAACTAAAATACCATTATGTAGGAAATATTTTTATCTTTCTAATTAATATTTATAGTCGAATTTAGCTTTTGTATAACCCTATATTAAAAATTATTTACTTATTAAACTTTGATTTTAACTATTTTAACCCTTCTTTAAATAAATTAATATTAAATGTCCTAATATAATCCAAGTGGGCCTAAATGGTCATATTTTATCCCTAAGGTTTTTTTTGGTCGAATTACACTTATCCAATAGAATTAGGACATGTGTTAGGGTAATAATAATATCATTTTTACCCTTAATTACCCTATTTACTTTTAACTGTGGTAAATAAAAGTAAAAAGTTAATATTCACCAAAAAATATTTTCATCTGATTGAGCCACATTTTACTTACTGACATCAACCGTGTCTCTCCGATTTTTTAAATTCCATTCACAAAAGCGGTAAAATTAAGTTTTATGTAAATTTGCAAATTCTCCTAGGAGGTGGGTAAAAGACGGTCAAAAGTTCAATAAATTTTTTATATATCTAAAATTATTATAAAATGACTCCAATGAATTACATTGAACTTATATAGGTATTATGTGTCAATTTTGACCTAAAATAAATTTAAATAAAATAAATAATTATTTAAATAAAAAGTCGGTTTTTAAATAGTAACCCAGTGTTTTCACTATTCATCAAAAATTGAAAGTTTTCAGAAAAATACCAAAATTTCACCCTAGGATAATTTCGATATTCTGAATCCAAAAATGAAGTACATTTTGAAAGATGAAATTTACAAAATTTAAAAAAGTGGTTATTACTATTCATAACGGCTAGTTTTAATAATATTTTAATATCATATCGTTGTTTAGTGAAACTCGGTATTGCGTACAACACACGCTATCGAGGAAGGTCGTGATTGCGTGTAACGCAGCCAAGTTAGGGTTGCGTGTTGTGCAAGACTCTTTTTTTGTAACATACAGCACAAGACATTAATACAATTAAAAAGAATATTTTTCATAAAATCTCGGGGTGTTACACAATCAAAAAGTATCAACAACACTACTTAGGTATATTCCCATACATATACCTAAGTCATCGGTTACAGTTCGACTCTAGCTCCTGAGCCCAAGCACAACCCAGTCCACATAGGAAAGCACAACCCAGTCCGCGTAGGAAAGCAGGTCAACCACATCAATGATAATGATTGAGAATCAAGACTCAGCTCACACAGGTATACACTTTGTAAGGCGATAGAGATGATCAGATGTGTCCACTGATTCATCTAAGTCGTCGGACCCACATAGGATACAAGACCATCTAAGCTGTCGGACCCACACAGGATACAAGACCATCTAATCTGTCGGACCCACACAGGATACAAGTACAGAGGTCAAAAATGCCGGACCCACATAGGATACAAGAACAGTAGTCATCGTCGTCGAACCCACGGAGGATTCCAGTACGGTAGTCGTCGATGTCGAACCCACGAAGGATTCCAGTACAGAAGTTGATGTAGTCGTAGCTAGCTCTAGGGTTCCCGCACACAGCATACACGATTCTGAGAGGGTCCGCTCCTCGAGAAAAAGAGGGTTGATACATCAAATATCACAATGTCCAGATTTGATGTATCTCAAAGTTCTGTCTCGCCAAAAAAAACCCAAAGCGACAGACGATGCGTCAATCGGACGCCCGGTCTGAGAGTTATTGGCTTTTCCGTCCCAGGGGGCCGGTTTGTTTTTAAAGAAAAACCAATCCGACCATACTCTAGCTGCGTCCAAACCTCAAGAGGAGTAATCCCAAATGACCATCTCAACAAAAGTATCCCAATGCAATTGACGGCACGTCAATCGGATGCGTGGTCCTTAAGATACAAGTGTTTCCGCTCCAAGGGCCCGGTTGGTTTTAGGTTCGAACCAACCCATCCGTACCCAAAATTTGCCGAAACCTCAAGTGTAATATTCCAAAACGACTGTCTCGATCCAAGGATTCCTATGCAACTGACAGTGCATCAATCGGAGGTATGTAGCTCATGTTATGAGTAAAAGACCGAAAACAGTTCAAAGTGGGGGGGGGGGTCTGGGCCCGGTCCGACCCGACCCAACCCCCCCTGGGTCGACCCGACCCGGGTCCAGGCCCGGCCCAGCTGGGCGCGGCCCGGACTGGTCCGCGCGACCCGCCCCGGCCCGGCCGGGGGGGTGCTGGCTCGGCCAGCGGGCCGAGCAGGGGGGGACGTGGTCCCCCCTTTGTGCTCCGCGGACGCGGCGCCTGGCGCCGCGTCTCCCTGGATCCCGTGCGGCCGCAGGATCCATCTCCTTGCCGCGGCGCACCACCAGAGATGTTCACGGGCCATCAGAGTCATTCTGGTGGTCCGTTCATGCTCCCTTCTGTGCCTGCGGTCGTCTTGGGACTCGTACATTATTGCGACAGCCTCCAAATGCCAATTCAGTTCCGCTTTGACGTCGCCAAATGTTCCGCGCATCAAGAATAGAAAAATGATGTGTTCGAACTTGTTTATTGGTCCGCGCCCACCACGTTAGTGGTTTAAAATAATTCCAGCAATTATACATCATGCAGAGGGTATAATTCTCATAAATAAATATAAACCAAAACCCCTACCGCAATAAGGAAGACGATCGTCAGCGTCGCGGTACACGGCATCATGGAGAAGAGGATCGTAGGCATCGTCGGGGTGCGCCGAGGAGGAAGTGGAGTCTCCTCTCTTGTTGCGGGGAAAAGGATTGGCGGCGTATCGTCGCTCTCCGAGGAACCGGCGTTCTTCGTCGTTCTTCTTCGGAGGCCGACGTTCTTCGTCGTTCTTCGTTGAAGAACGGTTCGCCTGCGTTTTTAAATTCTCTCCAGAGCCTTCCCCTAAAGTGTTTTTCCAACGCCCAAGTTTTAAGGTGGCTCACAAATTAATAGAATTTTCATGAAATTCTTATTAATTTTAACGTGGTGCCAAATTAATTTACGCTGGCATAAATTAATTGGTTGGCACGTTTAAATGGATGAGGGAGGTAGGAAGGCTCCATTACAAACAATACAAGGAGTTACCAAGGAATTATACAAGGGATATTAATGGAGGGAAAGTCAAGGAAATAGCAGGGGAATAATTGAGGTCAGAGGAAATTAAATGGTGGGGCTCGTTGTGCTTTGAATGACAAAATAAACAGTTTTTAAAGATATTAAAGTCTTTAAAAATGTGTGTCTGGGGGTCAAAACCAAGAAATAAATGTTCGAAAGTTGTGAAATAATTAAAAATTGACCATAGATTTATTTTGTAAATTTAGGAAATGAAGGAACATCAATACGAGTTACGGTTGGCAAAATATGGGTATATTTTTTTATTGTTTTAAAACAATAAATCATGAATGTAATGGTCAAAACATAAAAAAACCTCAAATTGATGTGAAATATTGGGAAAAAATTATTTAATTATTTTTTATGCATACACACATACAACACATCCATATAACATGAAATTTTCTTGAAATGAACTAATAAACTATTTTTAAAGTTTCTGAAGTCTTTAAAAACATGTGTTAGTGGTTCAAAACTAGAAAAAAATGATGTTGGACGGCCTTGAAATCATTGAAAAATAACTATAGATTTATCATTGAAATTTAAGAACTAACAACCAATCATTCCAAGTTACAGTTTTCCGATGATGCATGTTAACGTGTTTTTAGTATTTTAATAAAATAAAACATTCATATAATGGTCAAAACCATAGAAAAATATAATATTGATGCAAAATCTAGGTAAAAATCATTAATTTATTTTTATGTATACTAATAGAAAATACATATATATAACATGTGGTGTGCTCGGAATGAATCAATCAATAATTTTAAATGATACCAATGTCTTAAAAAATGTGTGTCATTGGGTAAATACTATTAAAAAACATTGGATGGTCATGAAACCAAAGGAAAGTTTCCATATATTTAATTTTCAAATTTTGGAACTGATGGCACATCATCCTGAGTTATGGTTTTCATATGATGCTCGTAAATGAATTATTAGTGTTTTAAAACCCTAAGACATGTATGTAATATTCAAAACCATGTCAAAATACCTCATATTGATGTGAAATAATGATATGACCACTATTTAATTATTTTTTATGTGTGTGCATAGAAAACAAATCCATCTCACATGTATTTTTCTATGAATGAATCAATAAACTATTTTAAAGGATACCAAAGTATTTAAAAACATGTGTTTGGGGGTCAAAACCAAGGGAATGATGTTGGATGGATGTAAAATACCAAGATAATGAATGTAGATTTATTTTTGAAATTTAGTAACTAACACCATGTCATTTTGAGTTATGGTTTACGATGGATTCCTATAAATGCACTTTTAGTGTTTTAAAACCCTAAAACATGCCTCTAACAGTAAAAACCATAGAAACCCACCCTAGATTGATGTGAAATCAACTACCATTGTATTATTTGTGACATGTACATGTATAAAACACATTCATCCGATGTGCAGCATTCATGGAACTCAATAAATATATTTAAAAGATACCAAAGTATTTAAAAATGTGTTTTAGGGTATCAAAACCATGAAAATGACATTGGACGGTCATGAAATCATGGGAAAATGACCATAGATTTATTTTTTAAATGTGGGAACTGACGACATGTAATTCTGATTTATGGTTTTCATGGGATTCTAGTAAATAAGATTTTAGTTATTTAAAACAATAAAATATTCATGTAATGGTCAAGTCCCTAGAAAATGACATCATATTGATATAAAATCATTGTAAAACTACCTTTGATTTATTTTTTATGTGTATTCACAAAAAACACATCCATGTAAAATCTAGTGTTTTCAAAATAAATAAATAAATAGATGTAAAAGATACCAATGTTTTTTAAAAAAAATTCATTGGGGTTAAAACTAGAAAAACAATGTCGGATGGCCATAAAATCAAAATAAAATACCATATATAGATTTATAAAATTTGGGAACTGAATACATCTCATCCAGTGTTATGGATTTCTTGGGATGCCTATAAGTTCATTTTTTGTGATTCCAAACACTAAAATGGATGTTTAATGGAAAAAATATAGTTAATGATCTCAAATTGATTTGGGATAATTGTAAAACCACCGTTGAATTATTTGTGGCATGTATGTATAGAAAAAACATCCATCTGAAATGTGATGTTATTAGAATAACTCAATAAATAGATTTTAAAGATAGACAAATATTTAGAAATGTGTTTCAGAGTGTCAAATCTCAAAAAACGATGTTAAGTGGACATGAAATTAGAGGAAAATGACGATATATTTATTTGTGAAATGTAGAAATCGACATCATGTCATTCTGAGTTACGATGTTCCTAGGATGACCATAAATACATTATAAGTGTTATAAAACAATAAAACATGCATGTAATTGTAGAAAAAATAATAAAAGACCTCAAATTGACATGAAATCATGAGATAACGACCCTTCATTTTTTTCAAATGTTATACATTCTTTCATATAAAAGTATTTAAATTTTGTTTATTAATTAAATTTAAATAACATCACTTGTCGATTTAAAAATTTATTTGATTTTTTTATACTTATCCCTTTTCTGTTACAAGTGTTGAATCATATCATAAATATTTATTTTATTGTTTAAAAATTGTTACGCATGATATTTATTTTGTTTTATGTCAAAATTTAAAATGTTTTATTAATAAAATAACAAATTTTATGTGAAACATTCTAAATATATTCTGTATCTATTCTATTTCCCTTTTATTTTCTTAAATTTTTTGGTTTTTATTGTAGGAGATAGATTTCGATAATAGGTAGAAGGTTGACCACTTTGATCCATGAAATTTTTCAGAAGGTAGTCTTGATGGTTCTTTGTTTCCACTGTATGTTTAAATACTATCAATCATTATACTATAAATATGATTTATTATGTACATTTAATTTATATCTACCTTTTTTGTTCCAATTAATGACATGATGTGGTCGGTTCCAATTGGTTACATGATGTGGAGGTAAATAGATGAAATGGAGTTCATGGGATAGATATATATTGGCTAGTAGTTGTTGCTGTTTGACATGTTTTATATCTGTATATTGATAACTAAGGTTATCACTTGACTGTATATATGTGTTGGTTTAGGTTTTATATATATGAATGTGGATGCATGATGGTGTATGTATGATGAGTTTATTGTGTATTTGTAGTTTAGTTTATTGTATACCTGAGTTTTTATGTTTATATTTTTTTATTAAATATTTCAAAAAAATAGTAATATATTTAGCAGAGGATTATGACAGTCACTACTAAATAGGTGCATTAAAATCTTTTTAGCGGTGGTTAATGATAACTGCCAAAAAATATATAAGTGTGGTTATGTTCGTATCTCCTATTTTATTTTTAGTTGATTTTAAAAAAAACCATTGTGAAATGAAAAAACAAAATCACCTCTAAGTTCTAAAAAATGACACAAATTAAACCTATTGTTAATAAAAAAATGTACGCTAAATGATTTTTGATCGTGAAATATGTGGACGTTTTCATAATGACCTCTAAACTATGTAACCGCAGTTGAAACCACTACTGGTGGAAAAAAACACCAATAAACCCACTTGTTATAGTGGTAGGAAGAGTAACCAAGAGATATACTCTATATTCAGTAGTGGTTTTGTCTATTATAGAGTAAGAGTATATATTAGTGACATAATATTTTAAGGAATCTTTCTGATTACTTAGACTTATCATAGAAATAGGGATTACACTGGAGAACACTGATGTATTTTTTGATAATCAGAGTGTTACTAGTCTTTCAAATAATCAATTCCATCACAATCAAAAAAAAATTATGTTTGATATCATTTCATTCATGAGATTATCAATGAGAAATGTATCTCACTCTAGAAGATCATGGCATTGGAGAGTCCAATAGACTTGTTGAAGAAAGTTGATCTAGGTATCAAGTTCTAAATTTTTTGACTTGATCAACATATATCATATTTTAGATTCCTATATTAATTGGGAAGGAAACAATAATGGTATTTTTTGAGTAGTAACATAGTGATATTTTTTATTAATTTAACGATTATTGAATACTAAAAAATAATATTTCCACCAAAAAATTAGTGATGCATTGGGTGGTTGATGGTAGAATACTATATGTGTTTGTTGCTTCTAAGGAAGACTTGGTCTTGATAGGTGATCATTAGGGGATACCTACTGCATAGGTTTGGTGGCGCCTAGAGATGACTTGGAGTTTCACCATTTGATTAATCTCCACCTCTATGACTATTTGATATCGTTGTGTGGAAAATATCATTAGAAAAATGTAATTTACATATTCTCAATTTAATAATAAATATTTCATACTTCATATGGATGTAAGTCAACTTAATCAATCCTTGTTAATTTTTATCACTATATTTCTATATTTTCTTTCTTGATTGAGTGCATAAACATAGAGAGTGAAGTTTTCACACAATGAAAACATCGATGTCCCTCTATCAACAACTCTCATGACACAAACCACTACACATCACAAATTTCGATCGACATCGCCTTCCTCCATCCACTATCAGATCACCTTTACATGCTACTTGAAATCTGATTATCATCAAAGGGAGGTCTGAAACAAACAATTTCAATTGGTGATCTCCAAAATAATATTTTCCAACCACCAATGGAAATCACTATATCACTCTTAGAGATTATATATATAAAAAATATCCCTATTTATACATCCCATACCTTCCTAGTTCCCCTCCCCTAGACCCCTATCCCCTTTTGATGTCATTCTCCCCTCATCACTTTTACATCTCCTCTAAAATATCCCCTCCTCACTACTACATCTCCCATCTGCACTACCTTATCTTCCCTTATCACTATTTTTATAGTTGTTGTAAATACTTGAAATTCTCCCAATAATTAGTTATTAACCCCCTTTAACACTACTCCCTGATCATAGAGCCCATACCCAACCCCTACCCACATATCTCCCCTTCTAATTCCCATGTATATGACCTACTCCCACCTTTACTATAACGTGACTTTTCATTTCCAGTGGCCTACTCACCCATTCCCCTATTAGTGATATTATCACCCTCTTCCGTTATTTTTTTCTATTCCTATAAATACAATGATGATTTTTTATTATTTCTATATTACATTTCTCAATTTTGTAATGTTGTTTATGTTTTATAATTTTTTTGTTCCTCTATTACCGTGTTCTTCAGTATTTATTTTTGTTTTTTATAACATTTTCATAATGATTTCAATTTAAAATTTTATATTTTTTCTTATGTTTTTATATTTTAGTTTTAGTTCTCTAGTTTTTAGGTTTACCGTACTTTGTTTTGATATTCTAGTCTTTCTATATTCCAAGTGTAAATTCAGTTAGGTTTTATTGTACAGAATGCACTAATAATATCTTAAAAAATATAGGTCATGAATTTATTTTCCAAAAATAATAATTTTTTCTAAAACATTAAATGTTTTATGTGTTGGTATTTTTTATTAATATTTCAATTATTCAATTTATCATTATGGTATTGTTTCCAACACTTTCGTCAGGGCACGCGCGTCCGTCGCCATTTAGGGAACGTCAGCGTGGATCTTCTTTGCCCTGCATTCCCACTTTCCAAAGGCAGGTGGTAGTCGCTCCTTATTCAGAGACGTCTGCTCCTTTATTGAAACTGGGATGATGGGATGTCAGTTCTTCCTTATGTGGATTCCTCCTCAGAACTTGTCACCTAGTCCGGGTCTCCCATAAAGATTTAATACGTTGTTCGTGAAACTCTTCCCAATACCATGTTTCCATGGATGCTGGTTAATTACATTGCTTCTATCAGGACATTCCAATGGGTTCGGTCAGGGCAGCAACCTTCAGTTGGAGGAGTAGTCATGTCGAGGCATCATTAACATGTCTGAACGCTAAGGAATTGGCGTGTCTATCTTTGGCCCCTTATTATAGGTCTTCTCAAGGGTGCGGAAGGTCGAGGCATCCCACATCGAGCGCGGGGAATCATATGCCATATGCATGTATCTGAGGTTTTCCTCAGCTTCCCATGTTTAACATAGTGTATGTCGTAAGTTTAACGTCCAACGGGGATAGATCGAGCTGATCAGAACACTAGCTGGAGTGGATCAGATTGAAGAACCCCCTTGAGGGAACACCGACATCGGAGCCATCTCATGGGTGGCTTCCCAAATGATGTGGAGGGGAATGGGGTGGCATGATCTCACCGGGATGTGGCGGCCAGGGTAAGAATTAGGATGAGTGATGGTAGGATGCACGAAGTGGAGGGGGAATGAAATGGGACCGTCATGGAGATAACAGTAGTGACGGTCTTGAGTCTCGAAGAGACTTCCTACATATCCCCGTGGTAGGGAATCGAATTCCGTGTAGTTTGGTTGGTGAGAACCGACGTGAAGGGTGTCGGGACGACCAATGGGTGATGGTATTGAACCTCAGGGAGGCTTCCTATGTACCATGCCTTGACATGGATCAAAGTCCATGTAGTTCGGGATGGGGCGCTGGTGAACCGACGTGAAGAAGTACCTTGGTCCAGTGGGTGTTGGGATTCAACCTCGTGAGGTTTCTTACATACCATGCCTTGACATGGATCAAAGTCCTCGTAGTTTAGGTTGAAAATGGGCTGTTTAACTGACATGAAGGGATGCCGGGAAAACTAGATGGTAGGGTCACAACGGCTTACCACTGGATTGGGATACATTTTAATGTCATGCAGAAAGAGGGCGTGTTAGGGAACAAACGTGAATAAGGACCTTGGTCTAGGTGTATGGTGGGCTTGAACCTTGTGGAGGCTTCCTGCGTACCATGCCTTGACATGGATCAAAGACCCCATAGTTCAGAAGGGATGTGGGTGCCAGTGAACCGACATGAAGAATGACCTTGGTCTGATGGGTGACAGGCTTGAACCTTGTGAGGTTTCCTACGTACCATGCCTTGACATGGATCAAAGTCCTCGTAGTTCATGTTGGGTTTCATTTGCAAACCCACGTGAATGTGAACCCGAGGGTCCACTGGTGGTGGTATTGAACATCGTGGAGGCTTCCTACGTACCGTGCCTTGACATGGATCAAAGTCGTCGTAGTTCAGGTGGAGTTTCGTCAGCGAACCGATGTGAAGGTGAACCCGAGGGTCCACTGGTGGTGGGCTTGAACCTCGTGGAGGCTTCCTACGTACAATGCCTTGACATAGAAGTCCTTATAGTTTGGGTTGTGCAGTTAAACATCATGCGAGATGGGGAATTTTGGGGCTTACACTCTGAGGCGGCCTAGGTTGTTTCATGGTCGGTGCTCACTCTAAGCTCACGGGAGTCATGCTCGGTGTGAGAAACAAGAGGTTGCAGGGACCTAATGATCACGTCACGAAGGGTGCATCCATGGGAAGTGAAGAGGGGCTTACACGTTAGGCGGACCATGGTGTTGGGACTTACTCCTGGATGGATGCCCAAGGGTGACAAAGCACAGTGGGAGAGGGATTTGGGACCGAATAGAGGAGGTTCCTCGTTCCCTATCATGCCCTCCACTAGCCCTAGCGGTAGGGAAGTATGCAAGTGCATTAGTGCTACCTTCCGCAAGAAGGAATAGGGGATTACACCAAGATAGTCGCCCTTCCCCTGTGGGAAAACGCCACTCCCAGAGGGATGATATCATCCCCTATGAGGGGTGATCTTATCCCCATGGAGACCAGTGGGAGTAAAGAATGCCTGATCCAGGGGGACCCTGCATGCGAGGAATGAGGTGATGTCACAGTTTAACTTCGTGTGTTGAGGATGAGGTGCTTGGTAGTTTAACGTTTTGCAGCTCGAACGAGGTGGGTTTACTCCGCACCCCTAGGACTTACATAACCAGTACCCTCTTCCCCATGGGGAAGGTAAGGCTTCGGCAAGGCCGTACTGAAGGGGGGGTCGTAGAGCGAACCATTTATGGGTCCACGTTAGCGTGGCTATGCGAAGAAGAAATAGCCATTAGCGTGACTATGCGAAGAAGCATTAGGCGAAGAAGTTATACGGGTGGTATCATCCAAGGGACATTGAAATCACATCGTGAAAACCTGGAGGGTTCCAGGGGAGAAAGAATTTCAAAGCAGAGGGGTCCACAGGCAAGGGCCTTGTGGAGATCGGTTACTCTGTGTAGTGTAGGGCAGTTGCGAAGGGGTGTGCTTCGCAAAGTGGGATACCTTAGCCTTATCATGGGGAATAGGTGTGAATGGGAGGGGCTTTGCAAAGTGTAAGGGTGTTCGCGGAGCACTGCCTTGCAAATCTTAGGTGTCTCGCGAAGCAAAGTGTCTCTAAGCAATGTGATTCGCAATGTATAGTGACCCTTCCTTGTCATATGGATCACGTGTATAGGATGGGTGTTTCGTGAAGCATAAACTCTCTGCAGAAACCCAAGTCCCCTTGGGGATCCCCTTCCTTCACGAATGCCCACAGGCTTCACAAAAGGCATCCCTCTCAGAAGAGGGGATCAAAATGAAACAAGGAGAAGGCCTCTTGCAAAGAAAAAATACCTCACAGAGCTCATGATTCATGGAGCAAAGGGTGCTTCACAATTCGGGAGCTGAGAAGCTGAAAGGTCAGATTGTCCATCCTTGGAGGCTCAGGGGGAGCTCAGTATTTATAGGCAAGAGGCACCATGAAGCAGATCTCACGTGGTGCGAAGGGGGCTTTGGTTGCTTCGCATCGGGTCGCAAACGTAAACCGGGTTCACGGAAAGATACCGCCTCCTTTGCTTCGTGGTGGGTGTGCGAACGTCAGGGGCATTTCTGGAGAGATACTGCCTCATTTGCATCGCGGTGGGTTCGCGAACGTTAGTGGAGTTCACGGAGAGATACCACCTCCTTTTCTTTGTGGTGGGTTCGCAATCGTTAGGGGAGTTCGCGGGGTGTCCTACCTTTGGTGATTCACGGTGGCTGCGTTGCTTGGGGGGGCTCTGCGTCGTGGCTTTGCGGGGAAGGGCGCAGGGCCTCGTTTTCTCTGTCTTCTCTTCTAATATTTTGGCGCCAACAAATGCCCCCCCTCAGACATTGAGCCGCGGAGGAATCAAGGGTCGAAGTATGAGGTAAATCGCCAAAATCATCGGCCGTTCGTGGAGATAGATCACAAAGAGGGCTTGCGAGGTGGACAACTGGTGGGCAGTCCGCATGCACCGTGAAGTTCGACACACCTGGACATGTCGCAGGGCTCCGTGCGGGCTGGACACGCCGCGAAGCTCCGAGGGCCATTGCATATGAATAGGGGTATTGACCTCTCTTTTGTCTTTTCCTTTCTCCGCAACTTTGTCCTTTTTCTATCTCGATTCGCGATGCTCTGTGTACTCTGTGTCTGCTCTCCGTGAATCGGGCTTCATGGTGAACCGTGAGTCTTTGACTCTGTGACTGTGCCAAGAGAACGTGTGCTTACTGGCCGAGGCCAGGCTCCGCAATTCTGCTTCATGAGGGAGCTCCGCGAACGGGCTTCACAATCCGAGATATAATATTTCCAAAGCCTTTAAAAACAAATGGCCCACCAAGAAGCTTCCCAGGGGGTGCTTGCGGACGCTGACCAGAGGGATGAGATGGACAACTATCTAGGCTTGGGGGAGCTATTCTGAAGCCACTCGTACCATAATTCTTTGACGGGACTACTATCAGAGAGCCAAAATAATTATCCACTATGTAGGAGACTTCCCCTGTACAGCTTTGGGCTGAGGGATGACGTCTTCATTCCTGAGGCGAGTAGGGATGAACCATTTTGTTGGTTCAGAAGCACGTCGTGCCAACACTAATGGTTCAGGGCGGCCGATGGTCATGCATGGGAGGAATTCACACCCGTCACCACCGACTGCCTGTACAATCATCTGAACAACTTCGATGGGAAGCCACTGCAACTGGAGACTTCCCCTCCCTTGTACCGCACCATGTTGAAGGCAGCTTTGAGGGATTCAAAGAAGGGGTGGTCTGATGAGTGGGACCTGTGCCAGGGCGGAAACTTAACCAATTATTGGGAATGGGCCTACTGGGTAGGTGCCTCATGCAAGGAATTTGGAGCTGAGTTGAGGAGAGTGGGGTTTTTTGAGGTGGCATGGGCCTCCCAATTCCACATTTATCAACTGAAACAGCTGATGTCGGAGATGTTGAGCAGATGGTCGTCTAGGACCAACACTTTTCACCTACACCATGAGGAGGTTATCATCAGTCTGTGGGATGTCCATTAGATTTTTGGGGACCCGATTTTGGGGGATATGTATGATGAGTTCCTCCCCGTCATGAGTGTGTGGGAGGATCCAGAGCAGATGTTGCAGCTGGCATTGGCACTGATGGGACTGGTCCCCGAATAGGATAAAGAAGCAGTGAGAGATATCAACTTTAAGAAGTGGTTCAAGCAGTTACTAAACTTCCCAAAGGATCAAGAGTTTCCCCCGAGGCCTCGAACTTGCCCGAATGGGGCTCAACAGGGAAAGGAGCACTCGTATTTGCAGCTCTTGGAGGGAATCCAATGGAAGACCTGGGGTTTCAGTGTCAGCATTGAACAGCGGCCGATAGTCAGACTGGTGGCATATATCGCGACCCTTATCTGAGATTGGATCCTACCAATGAGGGATACCAACATGGGGGTGTAGCCCAGCTCATTCATCATGGAATCCATGCTATTCATAGGAAGGTCGGTCAATCTGGGGATTCCGATTCTCGCCAGCTTATACAAGATGCTCTGGCATGTTAGCAAGGGCAAGAAGCCGCCGAGGATATGCGGGGCTTTCCATCTCTTGTATGGGTGGATTGCAGCGCACATCAGGGGGTTTACAAATATCTTAACCCCATCTCGCCTCCGGGGTCAAACTTCCACCCATCCATTCTGAACGCTGCCGGGATATTTCCCACCAAATTAACCGTGTTGTTGGTACTAAACCGGGTGTGGAAGGTGGACGAGTTTAACTTCCACCCGTTTCCATTAATGATGGGGGTAATCAGTGATGACGATCAGGGAATGGTAGAGCATCGGGCCTATCTCTTGGCCTTCTGAGGTGGAGTCTTGGTGGCATGGGTGGACCGCAAGCCACTCTGCGAGTCGTACACCCTGCATCGGTTCGCGGGCCAATTTTGGTGCCTGCAGCGGCTGAACCTGTAGGTATACTAGGAGGTGTGCCATGAGGATAAACCATGTGTGATGAGGCAATTTTGGATCATGTTCACATGGGAAGATGAGAAAATTCGAAATGCACTGCCTCTGCCTACTGACACCTTTGGACTAGTGAATGAGTATGCCATTAGCTGGGAGGCAGCTTATCCGGGGGAAATGCTGAAGCATCCAACCGTTCGGGCCGATGATGGAAGGCCTCCTCTATCACGAGGTCGGGGTCAGAGGGAGGCAAGGGCCTCTCACGGTGGCAGAGATGCCATGGCAGCGAGACCTGCACCAGCTAATGGTGGTGTAGCGACGGAGGATCCCACAGTGGCAGTGGACCCGATGGTCCCAGGGGAGCAGAGCCATCCAGAGGGGTGGACACTGAGGGGGTTCCGCAGGATATCCACTCAGGCTTTGGGGAAGCGGCTATTCCATATCGACATGCCAGAGAATGTTGTTTTCCTGGAATCCTGGGACATTTGGGACATCAATCGGAAACACCTCGGTCCGCCCGAGATGTGGGAAAACCTGAACTGCCTCAAGATGGAGTTACCAGGTATAGGCCCTTTCCAAGATGGTTTCGCAGTGTCCCTGGCAGAGGCAGAGCAATATCTGGATGAGCTGGAGGACTTTGTTCATTCCAGTGGTTCCCCGTGTCTAGTGACAGACCGAGTGAGGGTACTGCTGGATCAGACGGTTCCCCCACAACTTTCGACCACTAATCTGAGGGAGTGATCCCCCCTATCGGAAGATTCAGATGAATCCTCTCGAGGATACAAGGCCGGTGGAGGGAGCCCGTTGGAGTAAGGAGAAGTCGGTGATCAAGACTCGGATATCGACGATTTCGCAGAGGCTCTTGAGGTAACATTCCAAGTTTATTCCCTCGGGGTCTGCTCTCATGTCATTATAGACCTCTTACCAACATCTGAACTGTGCAAGAGGAACTCATACACAAACCTCGCTCTCACCCCTCGGTGGGTGATGATGCAGGACACTCGGAACCTGCGCCTGTGGCCGCATCCATTTAATTGTCTAGCGGGGCTAGGACACCTGAGGTGGCTCTACCAGAATCTTCGGACTTTCCAAAAATATACGGAGGGCCACGCTTCGAGGTTCCGTCGACATCAACTCAAGAGAAGCACTAGGAGTTTGATATCTGTATGTCCTTTTCACACTAAATTTATTGTTGTCTCACGCTGATCGTGCCAACTGACTTCCATTCCCTTCTCTGTCATGTACAGTTCTTCAAATGGCATGGGCTGCTGCGGCGGGGCTGGTTGAGATTTTTGGAGGCATCCATCCTAGATTTATTCCAGTGATGGTGGAGATCTTTACCCCACCCCCAAGCTGTAGCTTCCCCCATCATTGGCGGGACCACCAGCGGGGTCGTGCCTGAAGACATTAAGTTGGGGTCCGATGATGAGGATCGGCTGGTCGACCCAAGTCCCACCACACCTGCTCTGGCGCCTGATGTCGTTCCAGATTCAACACCAGATGCAGATCCTACTGAATATTTCTTGTGGGCGTATCCCGTATACGAGTCTACCAATTGCGCGGACTGGGATGAAATGACCTCCGATGAATAGGACAGAAAAATAGTCTGCCGCTGATCGTGGAAGCTGATCACACGCTTCATCGACGACACCCCCAAGCACTATGGATGAATTAAATGGACAGAATTCACTCGCAGTTGCGCAAACTGTGTGTTGGGGGAGTGGATGCCCAGCGCCCTCATATACTCATCCAAGATATCATGGCAGAGAAGATCCGGGAGTGTGATCGTGGGCTCAGCGTGGGCTGGAAACGGAGGAAGGTGAAAAACATCAAGAAGCTCCAGGAGGCTGAAAACAAGATCCAGAAGCTGCAGGCCCAGGCGGATGAGCACTCAGCCTCTCTCAATGCACAATCTGATCTGATCTTGCGATTGAAGGCCTATCTGACAGAGGCAGAGGGGCGTATGAGGCAGGCTTCTGAAGAGATGTCCATAATCTAGGCTGAGGTGGAGCGGGCCCAAGCTGTGGCTGATGAACTGTGCCCCATCGCTGCTGAGGAGGAGTGGGAGCTGAGCCAGTGGAAACATCTCTTGGATGCCACAAGTCGAAGGGTGGAGGAGCTGCAACGCTCTTTTGATGGGGTCAATATGTCCATGGGGGGAGTTGACCCCCGGGTACTATAATGATTACAAACCCTTAAACGTACATTCGTGCATTGATTTTTTTTAATGTCATAACATGCACAAGTTCTGTTGTTTGAATTGGTTCATTGGATCCTTACAATGTTTGCGGAAAGTCCAGCGACAATTCCCTAAGCTCACATGGGTCGGGCCTGATGTGAGAAACAAGGGATAGTCACCCCATCGCCCCATCTAAACATAGGAGTGCAAACCAAGCTTCAGGCATCCAGGGTTTGGATAACCAGTCTAGATTTATAGGAAATAGGAGAGACCTGACTGGAGAATGAAGGTCTCAGAATATCCAAATTACCGTTTTTCCAACGTGCTCTTATGCACGAACGGTGCAACTCCAAGGGCACTGAAATTGGTCCGAATAGATGGGAATGGAAATTGTGAATCACGATACCCAAGATTCAGAACATTGTGGGGGTGGAGTGATAATGAGGATAGCTGTTGAACGTGGAGGAAAAAATAGTATCCATATTGAATTATCCTTAAATGGGGACAAAAAATGAGGGCCGACCGCTGACCATGTTCGCAACATGGGTCGTAACTCAAATATCGTCAATCAGTCTTCCAGGACGTTGGACCAGGACAGTAGGCGGACCATAGGTCGAGCATCCATACTATTAGAGGGTCCCTCCAAACATGGCCAGTCTTCCAGAACATTGACCCAGGATAGCAGGCGGACTATAGGTCGAGCATCCATACTATTAGGAGGTTCATCCAGACATGAAAGAGGACGAGATTCTGAATAAGGGGGCACGAAAAGCATGGAATGTGGAGTGAGGGTTTGTTCAAACAGAATCCAACACTCTTGAGGTTATGCCATCGTGGTGGAAGCACACTGTATGGATGCATCGGTTTGATCATGGAGCATTCCTTCTTTCATATAGGGCCTCTATGGCGAGGGGGGATGTTACTTCCCAATATCATCGTGGGGCATCCTGAACTTGTTCAGGGAAGAGTTATAGTGGCGCAGTTCCTCACGAGGGGTCAGGCCATGGGCCAGAAGATGGGGAGGAACATGACTTTATGATTAATGTGGCTGGACCCTGGGTGAAATATCGAGGTGTCTCTATGTATCCCATGAGGATGGGAATCAAGCCATACCTAGTTCTAAAGTCACAATTTAACGTCATGTAGGATGATAAGAAGCATGGTTGCGCCGGTACACATCCTACCAAAACTACTAAGCCCATGTGAGTCATGCTCGATGTGGGAAACAAGATTTAATGGAGAGATTTCCTGACACATGAAGGGGCATGTTAGGGAAAAGGGACACTCGATAAATATTGTCCCAAGGATGCTAACCCATCCATGTAGCGCACCTAGACATGGGAAGAGGTAGAGCCGAGTATGTTGGAATTCCACTTGAACATGAGGAAGTGTAAACGTGTGAATCATGACGCTCAAAATTTGGATCACAATGATGGTGGCATGACGATGCAGGATAGCTGTTGACCGTGGCGGAAACAGAACATCCATATCGCGTTATCCTAGAATGGGGACAAACAAATGAGGGTTGACTGTTGACCATGTTCGAAACACGGGACATGTCGCATATGTTTCCCAAGATCCTTAGGGACGTTGACCCGAAACGATGGGAGATCCCTTAGGCCCAGTATCCATGGAGAGCCCAGAAGCCTAGCATCCATGTCTTCTGAGGGTCCTTTTGGATGTGGAAGAGCATGAGGATCCAAGTATCAAGCACACAAATCTTGGAAGTGGAATGAGAGGAATGTCTCAGGAAAATTAAAAACTTCGGGATTTTTTTCAAAATGCATCTAAATACGTTAATGAGACATATTAGATAGAGGGAGTCAAGTCCTTTCCCATAGGGAGATCTTAGTTTAGGGTCGTATAATTCGGAGAAATGGATGGGAGGAGACACAAGAGGTGCATGGTGGGGTAACTCAAATACTCAACATGAATGAGGACCTAATCCCACACCACACCGCAAAACCCTCTTGGGAGATGTTTTAGGTCAAGGGACCAAAAATGAGAGTTGAGCTAGGCCCGAGGCCAAATGCACAGGAATTCCTACATACCCCATGGGGATGGGGATCAAGATACACATAGTTCTTGAAAGGGTCTTAGTTTATGGTCTTAGAACTCAGACCATGAATGGGTAAGGAGAGCAGGGGACACATGGTAAGGTGGTTACAAAACCAGATGTGAATGAGGACATGAGCCCTACTTTCCATGTGTTCTCTGGGGAAGTGCTCGGGTCAAGGGACCGAACATGAATGTTAGGATGGGCCCACGGGGAAAGTTCTCGGGCGCTCCTATGTATCTCATGAGGATGAGAATCAATCCATACATAGTTCTAGAGGGTGCCGCATCAGGGTAAGGTACCAGTGAAATGGATGAAAGGGCGCGCAGGTCTACCCCACACACCAAGAGAAGCGATATTTGATAAATATTGTTTGTCCTTTAAGGTGAGTGGTTTTTTTAAGCGACAGGCCTGGGGTAGCTGGCCCTGGTGTCAACACAAGAATCAAGACATAGTAGACTTTGAAAAACGGTATGGCATGTGAACAATACCCAACGTCATGTCCTCTACAACGAGGTCATCACAATGCGGTGCCATTTTTCTTCGTGTGGCTAGGACGATAATGTCACAGTTTAAGGTCGTGTGATAGGACCAAGCATACATTTTAACATCATGAAACATGGATGTAGCAGAGATGATACTAGGCAGGGAATGTGTATTGTTCCATGAAACATAACCGGCGTGGATGGGGACATGATCCCACATCACACCGTACGCAATTCTGAGATAGGAACATCGGTCCATGGGGAAAAAATAGAGGGGATATGGGAAGGGGAATGAGGAACTAGTTCCCAGATAAGCTGGAATCGGAAACAAGACATCTTGGTGACCCATCGCATCCCATGGGGATGAGGATCGAGCTGCACATATCCCTTAATGAAGATCTTAGTTTATGGTCTTAGAGCTCAGTCCGTGGGAGCCCTGAAGGATGCCGTATTGTAGCTTTGTCCCCCTGACGTGCAGAGGAGCACTGAGGGATAGCGCCAAGAGTGTCGAGATTCCACATGTACATGATGGGGTCGAACATAATGTGAATCATGCAACCAACATTCAAGGCCTGAAGGGGCTGGCGTGACGACAGAGGATTACTGCTGACCATGTTTTCAACACATCATCCGATCACGTTAGCCTGAAACGGGGATAAACAAATGAGCATCGCCCGCTGACCATGTTCGTAATGTGGGATTTGTATCAATTTTTTGTCCAAAAACCTCATGGGTGTTGGCCCGTAACGGTAGGAGAGCCCTTAGGTATGGTATCCAGGCCGTTCATGGGGGTCCCTCCGGGTGTGAGAGATAACAGAGGCCTAAATGAAGGGGAACCCAAAGCTTGAAAAGTGGAAGGAACTTGACCAAGTTGAATCTAACACTCTTAATCCTAGACCAGATTACTCTTAACACATGGGCGAACCACTGAAGGGGTCAAGGGAGTCAACTTAAGGGTGGCCAAGAGATGGTGGGATCCTGGGAGAAGGGGGGAATAGCGCCAAAAAACCCTATACCACACCTATATATCCCCTTCGTGGAGAGGGACATGCCAAGTGGCCTAGGTGACCGGGAGATCGGGAGATCTAGAGATCTCTAAGAGGTGGGGCTAGGCGCGAAGTCTAGACATTCGGGCGGTCCTATGTATCCCATAAGGATTGGAATCAAGCCACACGTAGTTCTAGAAAGGTGCCTTTTAATGTCGTGCAGGACAGGAAATGGGAGGGCTAATTTTTAGAACGGGGTGCACGTGGTGAGGCTATTCAAAACCCGATGTGAATGAGGACATAGTCCCATACCATGCCACGTAGTCCCGTGGTCAAGGTCCCGAAGGCGGGACAGATTAGATGAATTAGCGGAACACAAGCTGGACTCATAGACAAGAGGTCTGGGCGTTCCTACGTATCCCATGACGATGCGAATCAATCCAGACGTAGTTCTGAGGAGATCTTAGTTTACGGTCTTAGAGCTCGGACCATGAATGGATGGAAACTTTCCAAATAAGCGCAGACCTCGAGCCAATCCCTAAGCCCACATGATTCAAACTCGATGTGGGAAAAAAGGGAGGAAGATCCTTATTGCAATACCCGGAAAGTCCATCAAAGGGAAGTCGGTGTAGTGCCCCGAAGGACACCCTTACCACCACTTTTGTCCCTCTAACACGCAAATGCGCATTGAGGAATAGTATCAGGAGTTTCGAATCACTACTTCTACATGATGAGGTGGAGAAGGATGTGAATCGTGTAACTGACATTTTGGACTTAACGAGGTTGGCGTGGTGATGGAGGATAACTATTAACCATGGTGGAAAAACAGTATCTATATTTTGTTAGCCTAAAGTGGGAACAAAAAACGAGCATCGACCGCTGACCATATTCACAACGCGGGATTTGTATCAATTTGTTGTCCAAAACCCTCAGGGGCATTGGCCCGTAACGGTAGGAGAGCCCTTAGGCATAGTATCCAGCCATTTTTTGGGGGTCCCTTCAGGTGTGAAAGGTGATGAAAGCCCTCATTAATGGAAACACAAAGCCAGAAAAGTGGGTGAGAACATGTCTGAGCAGAGTCCGACATTCTAGGTACTAAGCCAGAGTACCATTAGGCACATTGGTGAATTGCCGAAAAGGGTCGACGAAGCGGCTCAGGAGGGAGAGGTACATGGCATGGTCATTAGAAGCCAGACGTGAATGAGGACATAATCCCATACCATTCCGTATACTCCCCTCTCCAGGGAAGGGTAGGCCAAGGGGCCAAGGTGAAATAGAGGTTTCTAATAGATGGGGATAGACCCGAAGCCTAGACATTCAGGTGGTCCTACGTATCCCATAAGGATGGGAATCAAGCCACACATAGTTCTCAAGATGCAGTTTAACGTCATACAGGATGAAGAGGGGAGTAGGATACCCCCACAAAAAGGAGGTGTATGGTACGGTGAATAAACCAACATGAATAGGGACATAATCCCACACCACACCATATACTCCTATAAGAGAGGACCTTGGTCGGGGGCTCGAGAAGGCCAAGGGGCCTAATAGTTAAGCATTGGTCAGGAAGGCCTAACCTACTTGCAGTTTAACATCTTGTAGTGAGGATGAGGGTTGGGGAATAGGATTCCCTGGACCGGGGAGGTATACGACACAGAGAGTAACCTGACGTGAATGAGGACATAACCCCACACCACACTATACACTCCTAGTATAAACTTGGGCTAAGGTGTCCGAGAAGGCCAAGGGGCCTAAGGCTGGGTTTTAGTCAGGAAGGCATGACCAGCTTGCAGTTTAACATCTTGCAGTAAGTACAAGGGCCGAATAAGGTGTCTCCTACGGAAATGTGTATGGTACGATGAGTAACCCGATGTGACTAATGATATAATCCCACACCACACCACACAATCCCATCATGGATATTCTGGGCCAGTGGCCCGAGAGTTGGCCCTACCCGGAAAGAGTTCGTCGCTTCAGGACGGGGCAGAACGAATCACTACACCCAATGTTTGGGACATCTTGGGGTGGACCCAAAGCTCCAGGGCGACTGTTGACCATGTTCGAAACACAACATACCTATGGTGACCTGAGATGGGAGAAACAAATGAGAATCGACCACTGACCACATTCGAAACGCGTGACTTGTATCGGCTTGTTGCTCGACATCCTCGAGGGTGTTGGCCTGAAGTGGTAAGAAAGCCCTTAGGCGTAGTATCCATACCATTTAGGGGCCCTTTTGAATGGGTAAAGTGATGGAATCCCATTCAAGGAGTGGGTGAAGCATAGTTGTACCCATCTATGAAAGAGGCGAACGTCTCCAGGGAAGGGGACATAAAGGCGGACCGAGGCTAGCTTGACATGAATTGGGGAAAAAGTATGCACCCTTCAATATGTATTGACTCGAAGGGAAGATTCTGGATTTTGGGCTGGGCCAATAGATGAAGTGTCTGGGCATTATTACGTATCCCATGAGGATGGGAATCAAGTCATACGTAGTTCTTGAAGTCCATGCAGTTTAACATTGTGTGGTAAAGACGTGGGAGGATAGAAGAATGGAGTGGGCACATGGTGCGACCATTATAATCCTCATATGAGTGGGGATAAGGAAGCCTACTCCACATCATGCGAGGACCCTCTAAGGAAACTATACCCAGGGGGGATAGTCAAAAAGAAGAGTTTGGGGATGGGCTCAAGACGAGACATATGAGCGTTCCTACGTATCCAATGAGGATGGGAATCAAGCCATATGAAGTTCTAGAAGCACAGTTTAAGGTCATGTAGGATGATGAAACGCATATCATCCGAGGATGTGTATGCCACGGTGAGTAACCCGACGTGAATGAGGACATAATCCCACACCACACCATACAATCCCACAAGAGATCCCGGGTCAGGGGCCCGAGAAGGCCAAGGGTCTTGAGGCTGGGCCTCGGTCAGGAAGGCCTGACTAGCTTGCAGTTTAATGTCTTGCAGTGAGGACAAGGGTCGGGGGCCTGAGGATGCCAAGGGGCCTGAGGCTGGGCCTCGATCAGGAATGCCTGACCAAGTTGCAGTTTAATGTCTTGCAGTGAAGAGGAATGATATCTTAGTTTAGGGTCATAGAGCTCAGACCATTTTGCAGTTTCTTGTCATGGAGGACCGTCTAGTTTGAGGTCATGTAGGACAACACAGTTTAAGGTTGTGCTAGACCATCCAGTTTAAGGTTGTGTGGGCCCGTACAGTTTATGGGACCATCCAGTTTACGGTCGTGCAGGACCGGGGTGTAGTTTAGGGTCATGCGGGACCCACGTTTAGTTTAGGGTCATGTGGGACCGTCCATTTTAAGGTCATGCCAGACCAAGGTGCATTTTAGGATCATGCAGGACCCACGTGCAGTTTAGGGTCATGCGGGGCCATCCAGTTTAAGGTCGTGCCGGACCAAGGTGCAGTTTAGGGTCATGCGGGACCCACGTATAGTTTTGGGTCATGCGGGACCATCCAGTTTAAGTTTGTGCTGGACCAAGGGGCATTTATGGTCATGTGGGACCCGGAGGTTCAGGAAACATATTGCTTGAGGAACTTGGTGTTGGTGGGAGGAGTTATGCGCTCACAATCCATGGTCACCAAGGAGTATGCTCCATTGGGGTAGAACTTATGAATGATGTAAGGTTCTTCCCATTTGGGCTCCAGATTGGGTGGTTTCCTGCTGGGTATCATTGGCGCTCGGAGGGCCAATACCAGGTCACCTTGCAAAAAAGAGCAGAGGTGGACCTTCTTGTTGAAGGCTCTAGCTATCTTATTCTGATGCCTTTCCAGATTGTGCAGGGCACAAACCCTGTTCTCATCCAGTGCTTCCAATTCAGCTAGACGGATTTCGGCCACATTATCTGGCACCTACTAGTCATAGAATGTAGTCTGTAATGATGGAAGCTAGATCTTGATGGGTAGGACGACCTCAGCCCCGTACACCTGGGAATATGGAGTCACCTGGGTGGAATTTCGAGTCATCGTCCGATACTCCCAAAGGGTGTTGGGGAGCTAGTCCAGATAACTTTTCTTATTCTGACCAACCATTTTTTGCAAAATGTTAGAGAGGGTTTTGTTGAATTCCTATATCTATCCATTTTCCTACGCATGATAGTGAGAGGTATAGTTCGAACGGATATTGTACTTGGCGTACAATTTCTTCAACTCGGCTGCTCGGAAGTTGGTGCCATTATCGGTGAGGACAGCGTGAGGGACACCAAACTGGTGGATGATATTGGAGCTCACGAAGTCAACGATAGAATGGGCCTTGACCTCCTTGAGTTGAACTACCTCTACACACTTAGAGAAGAAATCTGTAGGGTTAGGATGAACCTACACTGGCGAGCTATCGCCGGTGGATATGGTCCCATGACATCGAGTCCCCACACTGAAAATGGACCAGAATACCTGGTGTAGTGGAGAGGCTTTGTCAGCCGATGCAGGAAGTTAACATGAACATGGAACGCATGGAATCTCTTGGAAAACTCAATACAAGCATGGATCATAGAGGACCACTGATGTGACAACTTTGGCCCAGCCTAGTGGGCGTCGCAGGAATCGGCATGAACCTTTTGCATGACCAGAGAAATCTAGACTCCTTGAATGTAATGGAGGAGAACACCATCGAAGCCCAGCTTAAAAAGGATCTGATCAAGATTGGGACCACTCTGGAGGATAAATTGCAGTACGCAGCATCATATTTTCTCGCGCTCGACCCGATCATACAGGAGGACACCATTTTAGAGATACTTGACAAAAGGTTCCCTCCAGTCGGGAGTGGCCTCAACTACTGCATCTGAAGAACCTGGGGCTCCTAATGTGGAGGATCCAGTAGTAAGATGGCTTACCAGTAGGCCACCGTCATCCTCCGGGGTGACAGGGGCGATGAATCTCCGGTGTGCCACATGTATAATCAGATCATTCTGTTCAGGTTCTGTAAGTGATGTAGATAGGCCGGCCAAAATGTCCGCTCGACCATTCTGTGACTGAGGGACATGGGTAACCTCTGGTCGAGAAGGGAATTGGGCCATTAGATGGACGTTGCACTCCAACAATGGTACGGGCTCTGGATTTCTAACAACATAGTCACCATTGAAATGCTTGATGACTAGTTCGGAATCCCCTTTCACATGAAAATGGGGAACATCGATCTCAAGGTCCAACTCGAGGTCAGTGATGAGAGACTGATACTCTGCCTCATTGTTCATGCAGCCTTCTGACAACAGGATTGAGTATGGCAGAACGGCTTGCGCCGGGGTGATGAAGACGATACCCAGACCCACTCTGTTGAGCCTAGAATTGTTGATCCTTCTACTGGTGGGGCTCCGGGAGGCACTGTTCAAGTGCATTTGCCAACATGAGACGGCATGATCAACTGAGAGGATTTCCTCATCAGGAAAATCCAGCTCCAGGGATTGATCCGCAGAGGTTGGATGGGAAGTTATGAAGTCTTCCAATGCTTTCCCCTTGATATCCTTCTGGGGCATGAACCCGATGTCAAACTACTATAGGATTACTGCCCACCGTTCTAGTCAGCCAGTCAACATGGGGAAGTTCAGAATGTACTTCAGTGGGTCCACCCGAGAGACCAACTGTACCTCATGGTGCTGCAGGAAGTTTCTCAATTTCTATACGACAAACACGAGCACAAGGAAGCTTTTTTCGATAGGGTAGTATCTAGTCTCCGTATGGAGTAGCATGTGGATGAGGTAGTAGATGCTGTTCTCTATTCCCTCATTGTTCTTCTAGGAAAGCAGGGCGCCAAGAGACTGTTCTAGATCAGTAACATAAAGGACCAGTGGATTTCCGGTAATGTGTGTCCTCAAGACAGGAGGCTGGAGCAGATACTGCTTGATTTCCTCAAAGGCGGCATGACACTATTCATCCAATTCATAGGCGGAGCCTTTATTCATGAGTCGGGAAAAGGGATTACACTTGCCATCCATATTCATAATGAATCGGTGTATGTAGGCTAAGTGGCCTTGGAGACCTCGAAGCTCCCGAATATTGCTCCGGGGAGGCATTTGGCTGATGGCCTTGATCTTCTCTAGGTTGATCTCGATGCCTCGGTACCTGAAAACAAATCCAAGAAACTTCCCGGAGGTGACCCCAAAGGAACATTTAAGTGGGTTCATCTTCAGGTGGAGGGAGTAGAGGAAACTGAACACTTTCTCAAGGTCCTCAAGATGGTCCTGGCACTGATGAGATTTGACCACCAGGTTATCCACATAGCACTACTCCAATGTCCAGAGAATTGGCTTGAATATGCGGTGCATGACCTGTTGATAGGTGGAACCTGCATTTTTCAGGCTGAAGGGCATGACCTGGTAACAGAAAGTGCCTTGGGGAGACCTGAAAGTGGTGGAATCCTCGTCTTCGGGGGACATCCGGATCTGTTTGTACTCAGAATACCCATCCATGAATGAGAGGGCTTGGAACCCGGCTGTAGAATCAATCAACAACTCTGTCACTGGAAGGGGAAAATCATCCTTTGGATAGTGGTGGTTGAGATCACGGAAGTCGATACAGACTCTGATCTGCCTGTTCTTCTTCCTGATGGGCACAATGTTGGCCAGCCACTTGGGGTACTTGACTTCCTTGACGAAGTTGGCTTTGATATTCTTGTCAACTTTGGCCTCAACCATGGCACCGTGAGAATGGTGCATCTTTCTGGGAGGCTGCTTGAACCCGTGATAGTTTGTTAGGAGACCAAGGCGATGAATGGCTACCTGGGGATCTAGTCCTAGCTTCTCACCGTAACTCTAGGTGAACACATCACGGTGCTGCTTAAGAAATTCCACGTACCACTGCTGCTCCTCGAGGGACTTGTCTACACTGATCAATGTGGGTCTCAGATCTGCCTCGCTACCACAGTTCACCTATACCAGTTCATCGACTGTGGTAGAAACACCTTCTTCAAAGGCAGGAGAGCATCCTCTAGATCCTCTTATACACATGTGGAGGGATATTCTACGGGGGGGGGCTGCTTCCAAGCCACCAGACTCTGACTGGAGGCTGGTGCTGACTTGAGCGGCATTGGTCACCACATTAGAAGACTCATGCGCCAATCAGACCATAGCGATGAAGGTAGTTGATCCAATCCCATCTGGCCTTCAACCCATGGGTCCAATCTTGATAACATCAAAGTAGTAGTGGCGCGTCGGCTTGAGACGGTTGATTCCAGCCCAACGGAAGAGACACGTATGATGTACTGTCGTTACCATGATCCTGACGTCCCGATACCATATAGGGTATGAGGTTCTGGGATCACCTGATCCTGGTTGGTGTAGGTTTACGAGGTGATTTTCTACCGTCGCTTGGACCTGGGAATATGCCTTTATCTTGTACCCGAAACGACAAATCATTGCCCCATGTCGAGGGTCATGGCCTCCAACTGATGGATTGGGAAGATGTAGGCATCATCCAGACCTACCCAGGGATCACTTGTGACCGGGGAGGGTTCAACCTCACTTGACAGAATCTATTTATCCTTGCTCTTATAATAGTCGGCGTCCAGATAATGAGCTTCACAAGAGGAAAAAGGAGACACATCTCTATGGAACACGCCAACTCGACCATTGAGGGAGTATTTGAGGCATTGGTGATATGACAATGGGACCGCTGCATGCAGGTGGAGCCATGGCCTTCCCATCAATGCGTTGAACGTGGTTTCTTGGGAGACAACCATGAATTCGGTGTTGGCAATTTGGCCACCGAACTAGGTCTTCAAATGGATCTTTCCAACCGGGGTTTGCTCGGTCCTATCGTATCCCTGGATTCTGAGGTCGGAGGGCGTTAGATCATCCTCAGACAAACCTAGCATCCACATTGTCCGAGTCGGGATTAGGTTAATCAAAGAACCCGTGTCAACAAGACATCGGCGGACCTCCATGCCATTGAACTGGCTAGTGATATACATTGGATGAATGTGTCCCTATATGGGAGGGTCTTCATCTTCACCAGAGAATGAGATAAATGACTGGAATTCGGCGTTCTCAATCGCCTCAGCATGGAAGGCTTCTGCAGTTTCTACCTCTGTCTCAAACTCGAGAGGGATCCTTAGGGCCTCGGAAAGCACCTCACGCATTTCAAACGATAGGCTAAGAGCTTCAAGGATAGAAATCCTCGATGGAATTCTGTACAGGTTCTTGAGGAAATAATACTTCTGGGCCAGACGTGAGCCTCTTCTTACAGGAGGCCGCTCGGTAATTGGTGCCATGGTGGCCCCTGCCGACTGGGCTGGCGGCTGGCTAGTGCAAGGTACGTCCCATTGCTCACTAGTCGAGGCCTAAAGAGTGGCTGCTGGATGTGGACCAGACAACTAAGATTGGCCTGCGATAGGGTGATACTGGCCGCTGTACGGATGAGGAAACTTTGCCTGATATAGTAGCACAAACAGTGGTGGAAGTAGTCCTGACGATACTGGATAAAGAGGTTGCGCATGCTAAGCTCTGCAGTAGGCCTGCTTTCTGGTCTCAGTGGCATGCACGACCTGGCTAGAAGTGCCAACTGATGCACCCTGACAACCCATGTAGTCTCGGCTCCGCCGACATTGACGTTGACCGGGGACATTGGGGCGGTTCACCTGGCATTCCCCCTCATCGGTTGTCATATATGGATTTACCAACAATACTGTATTAACCAAAGTGTACCCCTGACTGTCACTTGATGAATCATCCACCACTGGGCGGATTCTGGGAGGAATCCCCATATTAGGGGGCATGAAGTCGCCTATAGTAAGAGATGAAGATGGCAGTGGTGGAGCACGTTGCTTCTTTTTGCGCCAACGATGCTTGATCTTCTGGGAAGAGGCCAGCTGGGATATTGATACATAGGCACTAGCTGCAGCCTCTGAAGGCTCTGGCTGATTCAGGTGTGTCCGAATAATACCATGGGCTCAGGCAATGGTTTTACGATCCATCCAGTTGTCGTACTTCTGGGACCCACGGCTGGGAACCTGCTGCCACTCACCTTCGTCATCTCTACCACTTTCTGACCTTACAAAGACACCTGCCACTTGTGATGGGGCTGGGCCCAACCTAACTATGTTGTTATCGACCTGGTCTTGAAGCCAATATTTAAACACATATCACTTCTTGAGGTTGTGCCCCAAAATCCGATGATAGGGGCAGTAGTTGGGATGATCGGTGAGATTCACCTCTACCGGCCTTCTACACTCAGGTAAGCGCACAATCCCCTGCTCTAAGGCACTACGGAAGTAACCGGGGACCTAATTCATGTTGAACGAGTAAGTCTGGTGCCTTCTTTTTGGATAGGGGGCTCTAGGAGCCTGGCCCTGATGAGGGGCCGGAGGGGCCTGTCAAGGAGGCAGATCCTGATTGTCCTGCCTAGGAAGTGGTGGCGCGTTGCGCGAGGGAACCTGCCGATTCTAAGGCGGTCGCTGCTGGGTAGGAGGCTATGCCTAAGGTGGTAGGCCTCTGCGAGGTTGTAGAGCCGGTTCTACTGGTAGAAACTCTAGCTACTTGGGGGCTTCTATTAGGGCCACCATGGCAGGCTCGGCTCTGACCGCCCTCCTTACTGAGATCACAAGAGGCAGAGGACACGCCTAATTAGCCTGATACAGAGCTTCATTGAGGCTCTGGGCCTTATCTGAGAAGTCTTGGAACCCTCTAGGGTAGTTTTGAGTGATCAGGGAAGGAACCAATTCTTTTTTGACATTCCCTACGTACATCGTGGGTAATTTCTCCTGAGTCAGCGGCATGTCGAGGGAGTATGTGAGCCCCTTCCATCGAGAGATGAAGTCCATGAATCGCTCATTAGGCCTTTGTTTGCACTTGTAGAGGTCTGTGATGCTGGTCTTTCACGTGGTGGAGATGAACTGGTAAAGTAATTTCCAGCGAAGATCCTCCCAACCGGTCACTGATCCGATAGGGAGCTGGCTGTACCAGAAAAATTCATGGACCTCCAATGTCTGCACAAAACATTGGATCTTGGCGGCTTCCTGCTGTGCTGGGGTCCCCAACATGGGGACACACCTGGAGGAAAAGTGGGCCAGGTGCTGTGGTGGGTCCCCTGTCCCATTAAAGGGTGAGAAAGTGGGATTCCCAAAATGCGGGATATGGCTTGCCATCTGGTGGTACTGCCACCTTCCACGTTTCCAACGCCTCAAGGCAGGCGATGAGTGCCGCTATAGGATCATCTGGACAAGGGTCCCTGTCTTGACGGGGATCCCTATTCATGAGTGCGTTTCCGGGCTCTTCGACATGGTAGATGACTTCAATGGCTCATGGAGCGACTGGAAGAGCAGCTTGCGGGGCAGCTGGGGGAACCCGGGCTGGATTCCTTGAATTGCCTCACCGTTAGGGACAGTTTGGTGAGATGTATCACGCACTCTTTCCGTGAGTTCCAGCTTCAACCCTATCTGCAGGAGTAGCATGATCAGGGTTTCCTAGAGTCATCTCCCTAGGGGGAAACTTTTCATGCCCCTGCTGCCCCAGCCTAGGATCATAATAGCAGGTTCATCGCTCTATAGCACGTTCGGCTAGGAGTTCGTCGACCAGCCTCTTCTGATCAGAAAGTTGCTGGCGCAATGCGGCCTTCTTGGGATCATCATCCGTCTTCTGTACTGAGGTGGACAAATCAGAGTGTTTGATAGCTTCTACATTCTCTTTACCCTTACCGGAATTCCGACTATGTACCAACGACTCGGTGGGCGCAGGGAGACCTAGGAGGTTCCTCAGCTAATGAGTAATCCTCCTTGATTGGTCCAAAAGTGGTGGTACACCCTGATGGGGTCACTATCCATCGAGAAACTCCAGATCGTCCTCCTTGTCCACTATGTCCGCCATGTGGACCACAACCCTTCTTGGGTGCACGTCCTCAATGTCGCATAACAAGTCAAGCTACCACCGGAAAGGACTGAAGAGAAGGGCGGCATACTGTCCTCATCCACGGACTTGCACATGGGGGTAGCTTCCCTGATGATTTTGCGGAGTACCTTGAAACTCTAAATGCATTTTTATTGGAGGGTGTGCTCGTGACCTGGTGACTCAGGGCGCTGGGCCACGGGGAGTGTGGCCAAATCGACCAGGAAACATTGCTCTCCGATTTCCTCAAAGTTCACTTGGCTCCTAGGGTACACCACCATATGATAACGAAGACTGAAGTGAATCACCCATAGGGTATGACAAAATCACTCGAATTCCTTTGGGGAGAGAGATTCCGGTGCACAAATGTTCGATGCTGCCGTCGGCCAGAACTTCTCCGGGAAGTGGTCCGCCGCAAGAATGTTCCAAAAGCTCTTGGGCTCGGATTCAGGGTTTGACCCTGTATTTCCCCACTTTTTAATCAGATGTGGCTGAGGAACCGGTAGCGGTACGGAGGCAGACTGCTGGGATAGTAAACTAGGTAGCTAAGAATACGGAGAACGAGCCGACTGGACGCCAAATTCCGGGACATCCTCCAAAGAGTGCGGTGACCTGACCACAACGTCATGATATGATGGTCTGACATCCATAGATTCTGGTGCAGGGATCATAGTTATAGGCGATGGGTCACACTGTTGTTCAACTTCCATCGGTCCCCAAAATAGCTCTATGTGATCTCTGGTCGAGGTAGAGGGCACTTCTGGTGATGACGGTGGTGACTTCTTGGTCGGAACCTATGGGACTCCCAAAATTTCCTCCTCCTGGATGTACCTGCGAAAAGAGGTGGGAATCCGGTGGACATCACATTTTGGAAGGATGAGGCTAACACACCTTGTTCTTACCCCGGTCCTTGACACGGAGGTCTGAGGGGAGGGTTCCACTATTGAGTGGCATTCTGCTTCACAATCCTAGAAACGGACCGGTTTCATCTCTGTCCAGGCTTTCCCAGGATTCTTCTTGTGGTGGTGATGACCCGCCCTCCTACCACTAGATGGCTGCTTGGGACACGACTGATCCCCGAAATGTGGTTTTGGGGCCGCGCTGGTGCCAGGGCGAAGAGGACTTCCACTCGAGATAGCCGGGGTGCGAGGAGCACCGGGACAGATGTCGAGGGGAACATGGGGAGGATCTCCATGAACAACAACTGTGCAGGAGAAACCTCCGTCGGAACCGGTGGGAGCATGGGGAGGGCCTCCATGATTGGTGTAGGTGGAGGGAGGATGACCTTCACCCCTTTGGTTCCCAGGGCAAGGAGGACCTTCTCCAACTGTGGAGAGGACGTAGGGAGGATCCCCATGTTGGAGAGGGATCGGATTGGCAGTACCTTCACATCAAAGGTCGGGGGTAGGAGGAGGAATTCCATACTCCGGGTGGAGGGTACGAGAGAGGCTTCCGCGCCGAGTGTCACTACCGTGAGGCAGGCCTTCATTCGGGTTTGGGGTAGCACGGGGAATACCTCCATGATAAGATTTGGAGCGGGGAAGGCCCATGCTCTGTGGAGTAGTGGTATGGGGAGGACCTCTATACGGGGTGACATCACCATGGGTTGGTTCTCGGTGATCACCACTCATGCCTGCGACCTGGAGAGTCGACCAAGCCTGCCCATGGGGCGGTTGGGGCCTCGATCCCGGTTGGGCGTATAAGTTCCCCTGCTTAGTGCGTGTAGGGACCTGATGATATGCACCAGTTGTGGCATGAGACACAGTGGCTGTCAAAGTTAACGACCCTTGGCAGGCATCCTCGGCCCGGGCCCAACGCTGGTGTCGGGTCAGGTGAGCCGGCGTGGGTGGTGCAGACGCATAGCCTACCTGCTCCTCTGCCAAGGTTGGACGGCGGCACTGACGCGACTGGGTTGTGGCCCTTTCTTAGAGCCCTTGAATCGGGACTTTGACCGGGCTGAGACAGATGTCACCCACCTCATCAGCGTAAGGCATGGAGTCGTCAAGGCGTTCCGGGGACAGGCTCTCAAAACAATTGAATGTTGGGGTGGGGAGCCAGGGCTCCCTGCGTGGCCCTCAAGGGCGGCATTGACGACGGGGCCTAGATTCCTCCAGGTCCAAGAAGTATATATCCCAAGTTGGGATTATGCCATTCTCCTCGTAACGACGTATGAGGTCATTAATCACCCTCCGTTGGATGACTTCGAATGGGGAGATAGGGCGTGGGTGCCCCACGTTCGGGGACGCAGACGCCATTGCGGCAGTAGTGGAGCCACGCGGAGCGGCTGTGCTGGCATTTCCCCTACCCCTGCGTAGGCGGATGGGGGGTGATTGTGTCCCTATAGCAGTAACCTAATTCCTAAGAAGCATGGAGATTAACTCATCAGCACTGTGAGGAAAAGAAATCGACAACCAGTGCCCCAACGCCATTACGTCTTCCATGACCGGTAAAAGGGATACACGCTGACAATGTTTTAGAATGGAATGCCCAACTTTCTACTGTCCCAACTTCTGGTGAGTTTCACGCCAGGCCCGCAATTTTCTTGGCGAGACCCGGCACCAGATATCTGGATCTGGTGACACGTCAATCTACTGATGTCTCGAGCGCTACTAATCTACATATTGAGGAGAAGAACTTCACCTCGGGTTCACCATTCCTGTTTCCGACACTTTCACTAGGGCGCGTGTGTCCATCACCATTCGGGGAACATCAGTGCGGCTCTTTGTGGCCCCGCATTCCCGCTTTCCAAAGGCAGGTGACAATCACTCCTTATTTAGGGATGTCTGCTCCTTGATCGAAACCGGGATAATGGGATGTCAGTTCTTCCTTCCATTGATTCCTCCTCAGAACTCATCACCTAGTCCGGGTCTCATTTATAGATTTAATATGTTGCTCGTGAAAATTTTCCCCGTACCATGTTTCAATGGACGCTGGTCAATTACACTGCTTCTGTCAGGACATTCCAATGGGTCCGGTCAGGGCAGGAACCTTCGGTTGGGGGAGTAGTCACATCGAGGCATTATTAACGTGTCTGAACACTGGGGAATTGTTGTTTCTATATTTGGTCCCTTATTATAGGGCTTCTTGAGGGCGTGGAAGCCCGGGGCATCCCACATCGAGTGCGGGGAATCATATGCCATAGGCATGTATCAGAGGTTTTCCTCAGCTTCCCATGTTTAACATAGGGTATGTCGCAAGTTTAACGTCCAGCGGGGATGGATCGGGTTGATCAGAACACAAGCTGGAGTGGATCAGATTGAAGAACCCCTTGAGGAAACCCCGACATCAGAGCCAGCTCGTGGGCGGGTTCCCGAATGCTGTGGAGGAGAATGGGGTGGCATGATCTCACCGGGATGTGGCGGCCCGGGTAAGAATTAGGATGAGTGATGGGAGGTTGCACGAAGTGGAGGGGGAATGAAATGGGACTGTCGTGGAGATAACAGTGGTGATGGGCTTGAGTCTCGAAGAGACTTCCTACATATCCCTGTGGAAGGGAATCAAAGTACGTGTAGTTTGGTTGGTGAAAACCGACATGAACGGGGTCAGAACGACCAAAGGGTGATGGGCTTGAACTTCAGGGAGTCTTCCTACGTACCATGCTTTGGAATGGATAAAAGTCCATGTAGTTCGGGATGGGGCACTGATGAACTGACGTGATGAAGGACCATGGTCCAGTGGGTGTTGGGCTTGAACCTCATGAGGTTTCCTACGTACCATGTCTTGACATGGATCAAAGTCCTCGTAGTTCGGGTTGAAAAGGGGCTGTTGAACTAACATGAAGGGATTTTGGGACAACTATATGGTAGGGTCACAACGGCTTACCGCTGGATTGGGATACAGTTTAACGTCATGTAGGACAAGGGCGTGTTGGGGAACCAACGTGAATAAGGACCTTGGTCCAGGTGGATGGTGGGCTTGAACCTCATAGAGGCTTCCTATATACCATGCCTTTACATGGATCAAATACCCCATAGTTCAGAAGGGATGTGGGTGTCGGAGAACCAACGTGAGGAAGGACCTTGGTCCGATGGGTGACAGGCTTGCACCCCGTGAGGTTTCCTAGAAACCATTCCTTGACATGGATAAAAGTCCTCGTAGTTTGGGTAGGGTTTCATCAGCGAACTGACGTGAATGTGAACCCGGGGGTCCACTGGTGGTGGGCTTGAACCTCGTGGAGGCTTCCTACGTACCATTCCTTGACATGGATCAATGTCCTCATAGTTCAGGTGGAGTTTCTTCAGTAAACTGACTTGAATGTGAACCTAGGGGTCCACCGGTGGTGGGATTGATCCTCCGGGAGGCTTCCTACGTACCATGCCTTGAAATGGATCAAATACCTGGTAGTTTGGGTGGAGTTTCATCAGAAAAACTACATGAATGTGAACCCCAGGGTCTATTAGTGGGGGTATTGAACCTTGTGGAGGATTCCTACGTACCATGCCTTGACATGGATCAAAGTCCTCATAGTTCAGGTTGTGCAGTTTAACATCATGCGAGACGAGGCATTTTGGGGCTTACACTCTGAGGCAGCCCTGGGTGTGTCATGGTCGGTGTTCACTCTATGCTCACAGGAGTCATGCTCGGTGTGAGAAACAAGAGGTTGTAGGGACCTGATGATCACGTTGTGAAGGGTGCGTCCGTCGGAAGCGAAGAGGGGCTTACGCGTTAGGCGGCCCAAGGTGTTGGTACTTACTCCAGGATGGAGGCCCGAGGGTGATAAAGCACAGTGGGTGAGAGATTTGGCAATGAAGGGTGGAGGTGCCCCGTTCCCTATCATTCCCTCCACTGGCCCTGGCAGTAGGGAAGTATAGAGGTGCATGGGTGCTACCTTCCGCAAGAAAGACTGGGGGCTTACACCAAGATGGCCACCCTTCCCCTGTGGGAAAACGCGACTCTCAGAAGGAGTATATCATCCCCTGTGAGGGGTGATCCCATCCTCGTAGAGACCAGTGGGCGTAATGAATGCCCGATCCGGGGGGAACCTACGTGCGAGGCACAGGGAGATGTCACAGTTTAACGTCGTGTGTTGAGGATGAGGAATTTGGCAGTTTAACATCCTACAGCTCAAACAAGGTGGGTCTACTCTGTACCCCTAGGACTTACAAAACCGGTACCCTATGACTCTTGGGGAATGGAAATCATTGGCAAGGAAGTACTAAAGGGGGGTCACAAAGCGAACCATCAAGGGGTCCATGTTAGCGTGGCTATGCGAAAAAGAAATATCCATTTGTGTGCCTATGCGAAGAATCATTAGGCGAAGTAGCGCTACATGTGGTATCATCCAAGGTACTTTGAAATCACATCATGAAAACCTGGAGGGTTTCACGAGAGAAGGAATTGACAAACAGAGGGGTCCACAGGCGAGGGCCTTGCGGAGCTCAGTTACTCTGCGTAGTGGAGGGAACTTGCAAAGGGGTGTGCTTCGCGAATTGGGGTGCCTTATCCTTATCATGGGGTAGAGGTATGAATGGGAGGTGCTTCGTGATGTGGAAGGGTGTTCGCGGAGCACTGCCTCGCGGATCATAGGTGCCTCTCGAAGCAAAGTGTCACTAAGCAATGTGCTTCGCGAAGTACAGTGACCCTACCTTGGCATATGGATCACGTGTACAAGATGGGTGTTTCGCAAAGCACAAATGCTCCATGGAAACCCAGGTACCCTTGGGGATCCCCTTCTGTCGCGAATGCCCTTAGGCTTCATGAACGGCATCCCTCTCGGAATAGGGGATCAAAAAGAGGCAAGGTGATGGCCTATCACGAAGCAAAAATACCTTGCGGAGCTCATGATTCACGGAGAAAAGGGTAATTCGCGATTCGGGAGCTGAGAAGCTGAAAGGTCGGATTGTCCATCCTTGGGGGATCAGGGGGATCATGGTATTTATAGGCAAGAGGTGCCATGAAGAAAAGCTCACGCGGTGCGAAGGGGGCTTCGGTTGCTTCACAGTGGGTCGCGAACGTCAACCAGGTTCTCGGATAGATTCTGCCTCCTTTGCTTTGTGGCGAGTGCATGAACGTCAGGGGCGTTCGCGGAGAGATACCGCCTCCTTTTCTTTGCGGCGGGTTCACGAACGTCAGGGGCATTCAGGGAGAGATACTGCCTCCTTTTCTTCACAGCGGGTTCGCGAATAGCAGGGGCGTTTGTGGGGCATCCCGCCTCTGGTGCTTCATGGCGGTCGCGTTGCTTGGGGGGGCTCCGCATCGTGGCTTTGTGGGGCAGGGCGCAAGGCCTCTTTTTCTCTGTCTTCTCTTCAAATATTATAGTGCCAACAGTTATCTTATATTTTTTCACCACTTTTTTTATTTACATCATACAATATCTATTAATTCTATATTTTTCTTTATATTCCATTTCATGATGTTAAATTTCAAATCCCTTTTACTACTTTTTATTTAATTTGTTTAGCACTTTATCATTTCATTCATAAAAGAATATATAATATAATTTTACAAAAACATTTTTTCAATAGTGTGTCCTGTTTTTTTGATTTTCATAGATCTAAATTACTTTTTTAATATTGTGTTATTTATATACATAGTTCGTTTTCTTATGAATAATAAATTCTTTGATATAGTTTAAAGATTCAACTCTATGTTTACACTTATTGAACATGTTTTTTCAATATGAAGAGGTAAATTTAGATGATTATTTGTTATCTTTCATGTTCAAACCATGAATTGTATACTTGATCTTACCCTTCAATTTTTATATTTCTTCTACTGCTATCTTCGCACTATTTTCACTTATTATCTACCTAATTATATTAACTATTAAAATTAAAAAAATTATATGTTCAATAATTTTACTTTTGTCTTATTACTTACAATTTACATCTTGATTTCATTAAAAATCAATTGGATAACCACATTCAGTTGAATCCAAGGATTACATAGCCATGTAATATCCAATTATGAGTTTTGCAGAACCATTATTTTATCCCCTTTCTTGTCTTGGTTTTTATAGGATCTTAACCATTTAATATTTAAAGATGAATCATATTCATTATTTAATAATTTTGTATTACATGATTTAAGTTTAGATATTTTATATCCATTTTTTTAGTAAATTTTGATTTAATCTATAAATGTATATTTGAGATACAAATTTAAAAAATTTATAATTTCAATGAAAATTAAATAGTTATTATACATGTAAAAAGTTTACTTTATTTTCTCATTGAATTAATTTTAATTTTGATGATTTTTGGTTGAACGACACATTTTTATTCAAATGGTGAGGGCATTTATTTATTTCAGTAGTTTTTTTGTCTTAAAATAATATTTCTCTATATTATTTCTCTTATTAAATGTTTAGCAGTTTATATGTTGATATTAAAATAAAAAAATTTCTTTTATATATATTTTATTTGTCACATGTTCTTTCATTCAAAAAAATGGACATGTAATGGACCCTTGTAACAATGTTTTTTTATAGAGAATGATTAAATAAATTTTTAGATATTCCATTTTCTAAATGAAGGATTGAGGATAAGATAATTGTTCCATGTTCAAAATGGAAGTTTAAAAATTGGGAAAATATTGAAGTTGTATATGGTCATTTAATAGTAATCTATTTCTCATTGATTATAATATTCATATTAAGAATGGTTACATGAGTTATATGGAAATTATAGTTTAAACACATTCAAATAAATAGGATACTAAAGATATAAATATTGATATCAATTTTTTGTTTGACATGGTTGATGAATTCGACCATTGTCTCGATAATATATGACATGTGGGAGTAGAAGAAGTTGAAGTTATATTAGAAATTGTTTTTGACTCTAATTTTTTTTGTAATTACTAAAGGATAGACCATAAGGTTTGTATGATGTGTATAAAAATATTCCAAGCTTTCTTTCTTGGTTAAACTATAGCATATTATTTTTTTGCAGAATAAGTGATAATCTAATAGTTATGATATTAATTTTTATTCAAATTATTTTTAATATTCTAGTATTCCATATTATTTTTATGAATCCAAAAAATTAGTTTTTAAAGTCATACTTAATTATATTAAAATTTATGTTTCCTCATTATTCTATGTTATATTCTAGAGATTATGCAGATAGAGAAACAAGTAAAAAGTGTAATGTGTCTAGATGGAAACAAAGTGGTAAAGGAAAGTTTAAATGTGAAAAAAATTACCTGTGAATGTTTTTAGATATTTTCCTTTGAAATCACAATTGAAAATATGGTATATTACCACTAAAATAACCATCCAAATGTAATTCCATGCATCGGAAAGGAATGACGATGATGTGTTTATACAACTATGAGTATCTAAATCATAAAATATCTTTGATAAAATTCATCCTAATGTTTATTTAGACGCCTGACATATATTTATTGGTTTATATACTAATGGATTTAATCTATTTGGTAGTCTAAATATGAGTTATTGTATCTCTCTTATTGTTATATTTAGCTGTAATATTCTTCCAGGGATGTGTATGAATAAAATTTTATTTATGATTTCGATGATAATTCATGGTTAATTGAATTGATGAAATGATATTTATGTATATCTATTAGTCATAGAAATATGGTAATAGGTGGGGTGGAATTACCTTTTTAAAATTAATGTAATAAAGAAATGGTAAATTCAAATCTAAACTATATGAATAAGATAGAGTGAAAATTTTGATAAAGAGATAGATTTATATATTTTATGCATATTATAAAGTTAATTTCAATATTAATTGAGTGATTATGAATGATAAAAAATAGACATATAGAATGTATGAAATTATGTGTATCAATTTTGAATAACACAAGACGTAAATTAGAAAAGAGAGAAAACAGAGTTTCATAATGGAGTTAGAAAATAACACAATATGATCCCCAATATCTACTACCCTTGGGTAGAGGAAATAATGTTATTTATATATTTATCATCATGCCGATAAAGGACCATTCCATCATGATAATAGTTTTAAGCACCCTCTTGGGCTATATCACCAGTCAAGAAACATGTCCCTTAATTTTTCAGTTGGGAGAACCCTTTGTAGAAGGTGATGAAAAGTAGTAGGTTTTCATGGTGAAATACCATTAAAGTTTCACTCCCTAATATACAATACGGATGTATATAATTTTAGATGAGAAATATCGAGAAGATGTAGGAAAGTAAACCCTTGAAGTCTATAAAGAATTGAGATTTATTTGGATCATTGAAAAAGGGATTTGATATTGACTGGGATAATGTGACAGAAAATAATTAATTCGATTAGATAGTGGTTTTACAAGTTTGGTGATGAGATACATACCACATTAGGTCTCTATTTATAACCTTCATAGGATTCACATGATTCTATGTTTGAGTCAGAGTTTTAATTGCTTGAGTACAATAATTTAATACCTCTAATTAGTTATTTTTAACTACAAAAGATAAAAGCAAATGACTAGGTAAGGAGACACTTGGTAATCACTATGTTATACCTTATTCCACCAATTGGATTATGGACTTCTAGAGGATTGGGGAATTATTTCAACACCAACAACTAGTTGGTGTCCCTACATTGATATTCAGTGCATCTTACACTTTCCCAAACACCACCAATGTCCTCCCTATCTTCCTCTAATGAAATTTGATAGAACATAATTAATTATTTCATGATTTTAATGCATGAATTAAGATTTTTATCATCCTTTAACAAGATAATCAATAATCCTTTAAATAACCATTAATAAAATCATCATGTATATCAATTAATTCACTTAAAGAACAAAAGGTTAGACTGAAATTCACTCAAATGAAAATGTTAGATACAAAATAGAATGACATTTATCATGAAAACACAATGAAATAGAGATATAGAGAGAGAGTTTTAGTAATATCAATAGTTATTCATGGAAAATTTTAAAGTGTTGTGGGATATAGGTGTAAAAACTTTTGATTCTTTTAGTAATGAGGTGTTTATTACGTATTTATATTTTTTTGTGGAATATTAGTAATAATATTAGTATTTTATTTTGGTAGAAAACACATACCAGATTGGATTATCCATATTACAAATTAAAATCAACACCTTTATGAATTCCTCGTGGTCCTAAGTCATGTTTCACGGTTCATCACTAATTTTTGTATCCTAAACATAAATTTAGGTGATCCTGAATGTGATTTGATATAATTATAGAAAGTATAAATTAACCTACTAAATTTACAAAATAAAAAATTCATTTATATGAATGAGTTATGGCTGGTATCGTCTCCATTTTTACCTTGTAAGACTTTGAAATATTTTAAATAATATTTTTTGATCCAGTCACTAAGGGAGAGGGATTTTCCAAGGCCTAATGAGACTCAGTGTTGATATAATAAAAATATTGAATATATTATATCACACATGTACATTTTTATAAAATAATTAAATAAATCCTAAATGGGGACTCATATAGAATATTTGAGACTATAATTGAGAACAATACCAAAATATAAAAGGACTTATATTATTATTAATTTTTAAATTCCCTTTTTTAAAGGGGTTCCAAAGGAACCCTTATATGAATAGAAGGCCCAAGACATAAGGCACATACATGACCCAAAGGCCAAAATACCATGCATAGAGACCAACCACTCCCCACGAAAATACACTTTTACGCACCAAAGATCCCAAAAACACAAGTCTCATTGGATAGAATTTCCCCTTGCATAATTTCATGGTGCATAGCACCAATGGAGAAATCCATATCATCTCATCATTCCTAATCTGATTAGCTTTACCAATGGATGATTCAGTCTATAATTTATCCTCCTATAGGGGTTTAACCATGAATTTTTACAAAATGAAACCTTATTGAATCCCCTTAAATAGATATGGATGATCTATGTCTCATGTTACCACCATCCAAGTACCCGCATGTCATTGCATTGTCAGCCGCTACAGGACCTACCAAGATAGCCCATCGTCATTGTAAACTGTTGTTATTTATCATCTATCAATGATTCCATCAATAAACCTATCGAACCCTCCATCATCTATCCATCAAAGACATCATATTGCAACCTACAACAACATCACCCACACCATATTCCATCACCTATGTGGCCGTAATCCACCTACTCACCGTGCTCGATGCTAATGCCCCCATGTTGCCGCCTCACACCATCGGTCCATGATTGAGTTATCCAAATTTGGGGGCTGTCAGGATTGCATCGTGATCTTTTTATGTAGGATTACAGGGTGCCCTAACCACTAGGATAATCCCCAATGGGGCCATCATTGAGTCTAGAATGCGGGTATTACCCTAGGTGCGACATACCATTAGAGTACATCTGATTCTTGGGTTGAACACGGTCATGGGAGGAATAAAAAATTAATTAAAAAATCAATTATTTTATTGTTTATCAATTCCTGTAACCTAATATCCTCTCTAAACAGATTCTAATTCCAAAAACATAGGATTATCTGCATAACCATAGGGATTTGAAAGGACAACATGGAGAAGCATTAGTGGATGATGAGATCATATATCAGTGATCAAATCAGTACCTCTAGGAGAATCTTCACCTACAATTCCTATGGATCTTTCCAAAAAAACACATATATGTTATTCATCAGTGATTGATCCTAAATTGAGGTAGGATGTTGTTTTATATGGATTTACCCCTGTTTAATTATCCCATGATGAGCACAAATCAATTCTTACAACATTTTGTTTCAAGGTATTATCAAGTTTTGTGGGTATGGGTTTATATTCATAGAAATAATAATTTGATATTGATTCGAGAATCCACTTCATTTTCCATATTCATGACAATGGATTGGGTAAAACATTAATATTGGAATAGTTTTGTTCCTAATGTTTGTTTTTATGAGTTTCTCTCCCCATTCTTCATGCGATCATTTTCATTTTTTTATTTGGTCAGTGGTTTGAAAAATACCTGATAAGAAATCATTGCACAATCGATCAACACCTCAATATATTATTATTGTGGGTTCATGATGTAGATTTATGGTATCATTTTGTTTTATGAAAATAGGTGATCAATCAAGATCAGACTTAGATTTTTCTTGTTGTGGATGAAACTAGTTTGATTATGAGGAGAAACAACATAGGTTTCCAGAGTGGATTAACTGATGAAATATGATCATTAGTGATTGAAGGTATCAGTTGATCCCAGATAAATTATTATTGGCCAATATATTAGAAGAATATATGATGGTTATGGATCGGGAAATATTCATAGTGCGTTTTGGAGTTTCTATGAAATGCCCAACTACACAACAATTATTCTGGAAGAACACATGTCTTGTAGTCCCTCATAAATGACATTATGGTTTACGTGTAGAGAAAATTATCACATTCCATGTGACCATGTCACGCACCGTATGACCCAATGTTGTAAGATCGTCATGTACCCTAGGGGTACATGGGAACAAACATGACCCAGAAAATGGGCACAACCAGAGTATACAGGCATGACCCGATAATTGGGCATGGTCAAGTACACATGAATAGTTAGAGTATATGTGCATGACCCAAAGTATAAGCTGATGAGATAGAGTATATGGTATTAGTTAAGTGACATATCGAGTTCTAAATTTATCTTTTCACATTTTATATATAAAATAACATGATCTGTATTTGAAAAAATACATTCCATGTGGGAAAACAATCCACATATAGTGTCTAACTCAGAGAGACATGTTGTGTACACCTAGAACAATCAATGTACTTTTTTATGTCAGGTTTAGGCCCTCTATATATTTATCATAGAAAAATATCAATTCTATTTTATCCCTAGCCCAATACCTATGAGGGTAAAAAGATTAATTACATTCTAATTGTAGTATTTTGGTCCCCTCAAGGGGTTATCCTAATATGGTGTTTTTTTGAATCCCTCTATGAGCCTTGAGGTGGGATCCTCTATCATATTGTTTTCCCTAAATGGGATTTTAGGAATCATCATGACCAACATACATAGGCTTACTATCCCCTACATAGTCGATTATGTTAGAGAGGGTATGCAGTGTCCCTTATGTGAACTGAGTGTGATTTCTTATATGTGTGTTGACTATTTTATAGTTTTAGTAAGTAGTCATTTGGAAAGACTCGATGAGAGTGAACTCTTAGATGAGAACAATCAGTGATAGCATAGATCTTAGAGTGGGATGTAATGACCCAAACATTCATTAATGGAAATTCCTCTTGATCTAATTAAATGTCTCATTATGTAATATGTTTATTTAAATTGTGAACTTAAACGGTTTTATGTTTTTTGATTTTAAAATACCATTAAGAAATGTGGACCTTGCAAATATATCCATTGAACAGTGATCACATGATTATTATAAATAGGGCTTTAACAAATCCAATTTAATCAGACAAAGGAAGTGATGGCCTCATCTAGTAGACTTTCCCCATACGAAGCCCATTTTTTGGAGCTCGGAAAGGAGGTTGTGTCTTTGGGATTCTCTCTTTACCAAGACCAAGCTGAGCTTTAATAAGTTAAGCTTGAGCGGAACCGCCTACAAGAGAAGTGGAAGTTGATAGTGATTACCACCCGAGCAATGTTATCTGAGCCACCCAAAGAGTATGTCACCATCGCACACCTTACTCTTTGGTCTTATGCGGGTGTTATAAGGTGTTCTATAACAAGACCATAGTAGTATGATTATGTGCATTATTTTTTATATAATAATTAATATACATTCATTTTATTATTGTTAATTTGTAAATAGTTTTTAAAGAACAAAGAGTATTTTAAGTTTATATTCATCTAAGAAATATATTTTGAGGAATTGATGGATTTTTAATTAAATAATATCATATTAAAATATTGGTATTATTATTAAATTACTTTTTATTAAATATAAATGATCTTATAATTTTATGAATGCAATTGTAATTTTTTTAAGGTTTGAAAGCTATTTTTGTCAAAACCAATGAATTTTAGATAAATGTAGGTTTTTATTTTAAAAGTAAAAATTCACATATTTTTTAAATTATTTAGATAAAGTGAATAATAATGTCGAAACTACCCAACGGTGAATTTTTCATAATTTTCTGAGATAGTTGAATTTTTGTGTAAAAATTAAATACCATTTAAATACATAATGTGTTTTATGACATCATAATGACCCAATTTTGATGTGATAAAATACTATAAACATTATGTTTGGACAATATATGATTTACTATTAAAATAATGTGATTTAAGCTTTTTTTGATTTATTTTACAAAGCTTTAGTGGACCCTCCAAGAGGTATAAAACATTTTCACTTTTTAAATGACTTTCCTTAAGAGTGTGACTCACCTCCACATAATCCACCCTTTTATTTTAATAATTTACGCCATTAGAATTATAAAATATATTTTTTCACTCCCCTTTGGAAAAAACCATGGGAAAAAACCATGAGATGGTTTGTGGTTTTGATTAGTTTAATGTGAGGTATCCCAAACCTAAATAATAAATAATTCCTTTTCCTTTCCTATATAAACCCAACCATGTATCAAATTCCTCTTCACTAAAAGTCTTTTTAGATTGTCCAACATCTTTACTCATCTCTATATAATCCTCCCAAGGTTCCCCAAGCTCCCAATAAGCCTCTCTCAAGCCTATCTCAAGCCGTTGGAAGCACACTTCCAATTAAGGCTTTTCCTCCTTTCTCATTTTTATCCAATTTTCTTTATGTTGTTATGCCCTTTTAATTCCAATTATAAATGTTGGGGTATGGTTTTTCACCTCTTCCATACTGCCCTATTAATTTTTTAATTATGGGACAACCTTTTCTCTCTCATAAAATTCCTCCCATGTACACCCATTACTATGCAAAAATTCTGAAAGGAATTTATCTCTCCTCATTTACATTCACAAAATTCTTTTGTATCATGAATATAAATTCCATTAAAATTGTTGGGAAAGGTATAAATATTACCCCCTTACTGTCTATTTCATGTACATATGATGAGACACCCATTTCTCTCTCATCAACCATTTTTATGAATCCTTATGTCACGTCGTCATGCTGCTAAAATTGCACCGCATTTTTCCAAGCCAAGATCATTGTGTAGTGAATACCATACCCATGTCTCTATCAAGGGTATTCACCTTTATGAACATTTACATATTGATTATATAGTTTCATCAATGAATTACACATTCCGTTATCATGGAAAAAATGATGATGTTTAATGACTCCATGTGTTATGATCCATGTGGCACACTTATGCATGAAGTGAAATGTTTATGAAGGGTGTGCCCTGATAGTGCTCCAATTCATTGGGTAAAGTATAGTATCATGATACGTCATGTGCAATGAGTTCTGACTCATTCTATTTCATGTGCAACAAGGGTTTACTTGTGCTTCATGTGAAACAAGAATTTACTCATGCTCCATGTGCAATGAGCCTCAGCTCATGCTAATTCCATGTTAAGTGTTTTTGCCACATTTCCATGTTAGGATTATCACCCTTATCATGCCTTTATGTTCAGGTTTCTCTTGTGCTCCATTGATATGCCTATTTTCTAAAATATATTGTATTCCTAATTTTATTCTATGTTTTTTCCCTTAATGGGCTTTATAGATCACCCTTTTCTTATGCATGTTTTGAGGTTATCTCATGAAATGCCATGTATGAGAAAATGTGGTGGTCATGTAAAGGAAGTTTTCAATAAAGATGTTGTATTTAATGATTTATGTTTTCATGTAATGGTCTTAATCCCCAAATATACTATACCTCTCAATCTTCTATGTTGTATCAAGTAATGTTTATGTAATAAATAATGTTTAAGTGAGTAATAAAGAGAAGGGTTGTCATAGTTGGTATCAGAGGATATGTTTAGTTATTTTTGGGATTAGGATTAGAAAACCCTGGTAAAGCCTTAGAGACAAGACTAAGTATAATAAAAACATCCCTATGTTTTGGTGAGTATTGATTAAGTGGTTTATCAAGAAAATACATCCCTTTCTGGATACGAGCAGGTAGAGGCGGCTCTCGCACAGATGTATCCTACGGGTAAAACCCAAAAACACCGCTTTGAGATAGAATTGAACGGGAATGGGTGAATGAAAATGGGCCTTGATTCACTCTTGGTTATGACACTCTCAGAATATATGCTTTGGTAAATTCACATGCTTAGTATAAACCATTATTAAGGGACTAAAAAATGCCTTAATAATATATTTTAGAAATTAGATCATGGATAACATAGACTGATGCCAATAGATTCATAAGTTAAGGAAATAAAATTTATTTATAAGTCATCAGTTTTGTCCTTGTATTACCCTTTATGTGTTACCCTTAACATTCCTTTTATTCCAGCCAATGGATGATAATAGGAGGACATGGGATATCAATCGATGTGAAGATCAATGTGATGACTGTGCTAATAAGATGCCCAATTCGATGGGAGGGGGAATCGATAACTTTTCACACTTCTCTCTCAATTAACTCAAGATTTGAATAGAATCATGGGTCAAGAAGAAATTTCAACGCCCTCTAAGAAATAAGAAGTCGCTATTGAGATCATCATGAGATAAAGGCCTCCTACTTTTAAGGAAACATCTGATCTCTTAATCACTGAACAATGGATCAAATCCATTGAAAATATCTTCTTTGTCCTTCAATGTTATGAATAAGAGAAGGTTCTCTAGGATGCTTACCATATTGAGGGTGAAGATGATCAACAACAGACATTGATAAAAAATACGAAGCATGTGGAGGAAATCAAGGCGTTAGAATGGAAGGATTTCCAGAAGATGTTTTTCGATAAATATTTTATGTGCACCCTCTGACAAAATATGGAAAGGGAATTCCTTTCCCTCAAGCAAAAATATGATGAATCTGTCGAAGCGTACGAGGTAAAATTCATATGGATTGCACGATACGCCTCTTTCTTTGTTGTTACCCCCTGAATGAAAGGTTGACTACTTCTTTGGTGGGAAAAAACCTAGCCTGCAGAAAGCGCTGGCGATCCGTGACATCGACAGCTATGAGGAAATTGTCTGATGTGCCCTCATGGTTAGAATAGTGATTAAAGAATCTCAGGGGTATCATGGGGATAATAAACCTAATGTGGACTTCAATGCTGGTAGTCCGATCGATAAATACAATGGTACTAAGAAGATCCAGCATCCCACTTGCCAAAGGTGTGGAAATAAGAACCATAGGAATTTCCTGAAGGGGATGAGGAAATTCGTTATGTGTGAAAGAGAAGGGAACCTAGATATTAACTGTCGGCAAGAAAAACCCATAGCTATAATAGAGGATAGGAACACTCCATTCGAACCTCAACACATTGTTCATTGCTACAACAACAAAGGAACCAGGGCATCTTGAAAATAAGTTCCCTAAGCCAAGGGTTTTTAGAGGCAACCAACAACCTCCAAGGATGCAAGGGAGATCTTTTTCCATCACTACTGCCGAAGTGAACCCCAACAATGAAGTGGTGACAGGTACGATAGTTATTCATTCAATAATGGAGAATATACTTTTTGATTCTGGTTCTACGCATTCTTTTATATCCATAATGTTTAGTATAACAATCTCATCACCAACACAAATCATGAAAGTAAAGATGTCTGTGAGTACGAAAAATGGGGAAAAAATTGCATCCCATAAATATAACTCCTCCCCTTTCATAATCTGTGGATTAAACTTCTCAGCGCACCACGTCATACTCCCTATGGTGGAATTTTATGCAATTATTGGCTTGGATTCGATTTCCTTATATAGAACAAACATAAATTTCCATGAGAGGGAAATCACTTTCAATGTGGTGAATCGAACCCTGATTCTATACAAGTTCCCGGAGGAAGATGAATCTTCTTTTGCTCCATCATCTCAAGCATGGATATTACTTCCCTATGATCACATGTATCTGGATCAGATGATTGAGTCTAAGGAGGCTACTATCATTGAAGACATGTCTATTGTGAGGGAATTCGATGAAGTGTTTCCTGATGAATTGCTTGGTCTTCTTCCAAGAAGAGATATTGAATTCTCAATTGATATTATATCTGGGGTGTTTCCAATATCCAAGACTCCATACAGAATGGTTGTTGTGGAGTTTGAGGAGCTGAAAAAACAACTACAGGAGAATCTGGATAAAGGGTTTATATGCCCAAGTGCTTCACCATGGGGTGCACCAGTCCTCTTCATCAAGAAGAAGGATGGGTCAATGTTCCTTTTCATCGATTAGCATGATCATAACAAAATCATGATAAAGAACAAGAATCCTCTTCCACAAATTGATAACTTGTTCGACCTGCTATGTGGGGAACTATACTTCTCCATGGTGGATTTTTGGTCGGGATATTATCATGTAATGTTGAAGAATGAATATATCCCCAAGACTACTTTTTGTAAATGATACAGGCACGATGAATTCATTGTAATTTATTTCAGACTCACCAATGCTCCAGAAATATTCATAGATTTGTTGAATAGAGTCTTTAGAGATTACCTCAAAAAAATTTGGTAGACTTTATAGAGGATATTATGATATACTCCAAAACCATGAAGGATTATGAGGAGAATATAAGAATTGTACTAGAGAACTTGAAAAAGGGAAATCTCTATACAAAGTAGAACAAGTGTGAGTTCTGGTGAAAGAGGACTCATTCTTGGTCTATATCAACACAAGCAATGGAATATCTATGGATCCCTCCAAAACAGATGCAATTGAGGGATGGTCAAGGCCAACATCGGTAACAGATATCCGTAGATTCTTGGTGTTATATGGATATTATTGACGATTTTTGAGAAATTTCCCATGATTGTCCAACCCTCTTACAAAACTAACTAAGAAGGGAGTAAAGTTTACTTGGAGTGATGAATGTGAAGAATTATTCAAGGATTTAAAAAGGAGGGTTATCACTACATCTGTTCTCACTTTACCCACAAGTGGGGAACTTTTTGTGGTATTTAGTAATGCTTCGAAGAAGGGCCTGGGATGTGTGTTGATGCAAAATGAAAAAGTCATTACCTATTCTTCAAGGAAATTGAAATTTCATGAGAAGAACTATCCAACAAATGACCTTGAGTTGGATGTAGTGATCTTCGCTTTGAAAATTTGGTGGCATTATCTCTTTGGGGTGAACTGTAAAATATATACAGACTGCAAAATCCACAAGTATATATTCCCACAGAAAGATTTGAACATGCGCCAATGAAGATAGTTAGATCTGATCAAAGACTATGACTGATCAATCCATTACCACTCTGGTAATGCGAATAAGGTGGCAGATGCTCTAAGTATAAAGGACCCAGTGATTCTATCATTTATGAGAATTGAGAAGGATCCAATCATCTTATATTTGATGAAGATGGACATGAGAATCATAAAGAAGGGAACATTGTCAATCCTTTCACAAATTATTGCTCAACCATCTCTTTTGGGAAGGTTAAAGGATGCTCAAAAGGATGATGTGAGAATTTAGAAAAAAGTGGAAGCTATGAGAAAAGGGAAATCCTTGGAGTTCAATGTTAATAAAGAGTGAATTGTGAGATCTGGGAATAGACTATGTGTTCCATCGTTTCTGGAGCTGAAAAAGGAACATTTGGATGATACAAATAGTTCCAATTTTTCTATTCACCTTGGAAACACAAATATGAATTGAGATCTTTGAGAGCATTATTGGTGGGATAACATGAAGAAGGAGATCTCTGAATATACATCAAAGTGCCTGGTGTGTCAGCATGTGAAGGCTAAGAGACAGAAGTCTAAGGGGACGATGCAACCAATACCCATACCAGCATGAAAATGGTAGAACATCACCATGGACTTTGTCACTGGACATCCGAAGACATCCAAAGTCCACAATGTAATCTGGGTTGTTGTGGATCATCTTACAAAGGTTGCACAATTCATTTCAATTCAGGAGGATTTCTCATTAGATCAACTGGCACTGATATATATCAGGGACATGGTAAGGCTGCCTGGAGTACCACTATCTATTGTATCCGATCGAGATCCAAGATTCTACTCTATGTTTTGGAAGAGTCTTTAAATTGCTATGGATACTGAGCTAGACATTAGTAGGACCTATCATCCTCAAACTAATGGTCAACCTAAGAATACTATCCAAACACTTGAGGGCATGTTGAGAGAATGATCAATGGACTTCAAAGGAGGATGGGATCATAATCATCCTATGGTTGAGTTATCTTATAATAACAGTTTCCACTTGATCATCCAAATGGCACTCCATAATCCTACATGAAAATGGTGGTTCAAAACCCATTGGGTGCGGGTACTGTAGTAGTACTACATCAAACTGTAGCAATGACGACACTATAGAAATGGTGGGCACTATAGTGACGACATGGCACTGTAGCGGCAGTAGGGCACTGTAGCGATGGTAGGGTACTGTGTGGTACTATATAAGCATGGGTACTATAGTAGTAATATTCACAGAATGGGCTTTAGGCCTCAAATTTGGGCATACGGGCCATGTAATAGGCTAAATTCCCACTGGGCCTTTGGGCTATATAATGGGTCTCCCTCTACCCAGTTAAAAGAGTTCATTTCTTTGATTTCATAATAAATGAGGCTTTGGCGCCAAAATTTTAAAAAAAATACAAATGGAACCATATGAAGCCCTTTATGGGAAAAGGTGTAGAACACCAGCGTGTTGGGATGAAGTTGGTGAGCGTAAGATGCAAGGACTAGAAATGGTCGAAAAAATGTTGGAGAAGGTGAAAACTATTCAACAGAATATCAAGGCAGCCTAGAGTCGACAGAAGAGTTATATAGATAACTATCTATGAGACCTTGAGTTTAAATTTGGATACATGGTGTGTCTATGCATATGTCTATGGAAGAAGGTCATGAGGTTTGGAAATAGTGGGATGTTAAGTCCTAGGTACATTGGCCCCTTCGAGATTCTTGATCATGTTGGGGTTGTGGCCTATTGACTAGCACATCCACCTACCATGTCCATAGTACACGATGTCTTTCATGTATCCCTCTTAAGGAAGTACATATGAGACCCTTAACATGTACTCTCTTCAGAGGTGGTACAGTTAGAGAATGATCTTTCTTATGAGGAGAAACTAGTGATGATCTTAGATCATAGAGAAAAAGTTCTACTAAATAAGACAATGCCCCTCATCAAGGTGTTGTGGAAGGACCACAAGTTTGAAGAAGCAACATGGGAATCAGAGGAAATGATGAATCATAGTTACCCACATCTGTTTTAGTGCGGGAAAAGGAAATTTTGAGGGCGCAATTTCTTAAGTGGGGATGATTGTAAAGACCCAAAATTTCATTAATGGAAATTCCTCTTGGTCAAATTAAATGTCTCATTATTTAAAATTTTTATTTAAAATGTGAAATTCATCAGTTTTTTGTTTTTGTACTTTAAATTACCATTATGAATTGTGACCATTGCTAATATAATCGTTTAATAGTGATCACATGATTAGTATAAATAGGGCTTTAACAAATCCAATTTACTCAGACAAAGGAAGTGATGACCTCATCTAACAGACTTTCCCCATTAGAAGCCTAATTTTTGGAGCTCAGAAAGGAGGTTGCGTCTTTGGGATTCTCTTTTCACCAAACCGAAGCCGAGCATGAATAAGTTTTTCTCGAGCGAAACCGCCTACGAGAGAAGTAGAAGTTGATAGAGATTACCACCCGAGCAATGTTATCTAAGCCTACCAAAGAGAATGTCACCATCACAGACCTTATTAAATTATTTTTTTTAAATATAAATGATCATATAATTTTATGAATGCAATAGTAATTTTTATTAAGGTTTGAATGCTGTTTTTGTCAAAACCCATGAATATTTGATAAATGTCGGTTTTTATTTTAGAAGAAAAAATTCACATATTTAGAAAATTATTTAGATAAAATGAATATAATGTTTGGAATCAGGATGTCGACATTATCCAACAGAGAATTTTTCTTAATTTTCTTAGACAGTCGAATGTTTGGGTAAAAAATTAAATATCATTTAAATATATAATGTGTTTTAGGACATCATAATGACCCAATAGTGATGTAATAAAATACTATAAACATTATATTCATCCGATATATGTTTTTCCATTAAAATAATTTGATTTTGTGTTTGTTTGATTTATTTTACAAAGCTTTAGTGGACCCTCCAAGAGTTATAAGACATTTTCACTTTTTAAATGATTTTCCTTGAAAGTGTGACTCACCTCCACATAAGCAACACTATTATTTAAAGAAGTTCGGACATTTGACTTATAAAATATTATTTTCCACTCCCCTTTGGCAAAAACCATGTGAAAACCCATGGGATGGTTTGTGGTTTTGATTAGTTTAATGTGAGGTGTCCCAAACCTAAATAATAAAGAATTTCTTCTCCTTTCCAATATAAAACAACCCATGTTCCCACTTCCTCTTCACTAAAATCCTTTGGAGTTTTTCCATCCACTGACCTCCTCTCTCTAGAATCCTCCCAAGGTGCCTTAAGCTCCCAATAAGCCTCTCTCAAGACTCTCTCAAGCCTTCGGAAGCACACTTCCAAGTAAGGGTTTTCCCCTTTCTCATTTTTGTCCAATTTTCTTTAAGATTTTATGCCCTTTTAATTCTAATTATAAATGTTGGGTTATGGTTTAGAACCTCCCACATACTTACCTATTTATGTTTTAATGATGTGAGACCCATTTCTCTCTCATAAAATTCCTCTCATGTACACCCATTACTATGATGAAATTCCAAAAGGAATTTCTCTCCCCTCATTTACATTCAAGAAATTCTTTTGTATCATGAATCTAAATTTTATTACAATTGTTGGGACATGTATATATATGAACCCCCTTACTATCCATTTCAGGTAAATATGATGAGACACTCATTTCTTTCTCATCTACCATTTTTATGAATCCTTATGTCACGTCATTATGCTGCCGAAATTGCACCGCATTTTTCCAAGCCAAGATCATTATGTAGTGAATACCATACCCATGCCTCTATCAAGGTTATTAAACTTTATGCACATTTACTTATTTATTTTAGAGTTTCATTTATGAATTCCACATTCCTTTATTGTTTAATAAATGAATATGTTTAATGAATCCATGTTTTATGATCCATGTGGCACACTTATGCATGAAATGAAATGTTTAAGAAGGGTGCGCCCTGATATCTCTACAATGCATTGAGTAAAGTATAGTATCATGATATTTCATGTGTAATGAGTGTTGAATCATGCTAATTCAATTGCAGAGAGGGTTTACTCGTGCTTCATGTGAAATGAGGATTTACTCATGCTCTACGTGAAATGAGACTTGGCTCATGCTAATTCCATGTTAAGTGTTGTTGCCACATTTCCAAGTTACGATTATCACGCCTTATTATGCCTTTATGTTCATGTTTCTATTATGCTCCATTGATATGCCTATTGTCTAACATGTATTGTATTCCTCATTTTATTCTATGTTTATTCCCTTACTGGTCTTTATATCTCGGCCTTTTCTTATTCATTTCCTCAGGTTATCCCATGCAATTCTAAGTATGAGCGAATGTAGTTGTTATGTAGAGGAAGTTTTCAATAAAGATGTTGTATTTAATGTTTTAAGTTGTCATGTAATGATCATATTCCTTAGATACACTATACCTCTTGATCTTATATGTTGTATCAAGTGATGTTTATATAATAAATCATGTTTAAGTGAGTATTAAAGAGTAGGGTTGTCATATGGGATCTCCTAGATGAGCATTACCATGATGACTCAAGAAGAATCCTATGGCTAGATGTATGGTTGAGACCTATTTGAGATATGGAATCTACCATGAGTATATCTAGTTTATTTCACTTATTACTATGTCTCTTATTCTGATTGATATACATTTGTGATTATTAAATGAATAGTCTCTTTATGCCTTATGTTTTCTGATTTCGGGGTGGCCTAATAGGAATTTTTATAGTAACCCCTACATGGGATATTTCTACACTTGTTGTGTATTATGAGGACATAATTCCATTTGAAGGTTTCCAAGGAGGACTAGGATTAGGTGGATAATAGTGAGCTAGACTGATCGTGGTTAGACTATTTGTTGCATTTGATAGTAGTCCCCCCTTATATATCATGTTAGATACTTTTATTAGTTTTAGAGGGATTCTATTTAGACCTTAATGATTTCTTGTAATTTTTCCTAATCTTATGTGGGATAGATGTCATACATGAATTATGGTATTAGTTTTATTTTAACTTTCAGCATCATATGGGTATGTGTAGATGTGTTCATGTGTACAAATACCTTAGAATAAGTCATCCCATGTGTGTGATATGCATACTTAGCATTGTTCACCAACCCCTGACCTATTGAAGGTAGGCTTGGGGAGTCACACGTGGCTTACAACCAACGACGAGGGCACCAATGGGTGAGTTCATGATATACTATTATTTAGCAGTGTCTATCCTAGAAAAAAAATTTGTAGATTGTATATATATTAGGATTAGTTTAGGGACTTGGGAAATATTGATAAAATGTTTTTAGTTAACCTCTCAATTAATTTAATCTAGTGTTGGTGTGGTATCTAGTATATCCCTTCATCAATACTCTGATAACCTACTTGTTGACTTCGTACATGTAAGCACTAGTTACAGGGAAACTATTAGTACATGAATCATGTAGAAATGGGTTATGATTTCTATATCCTTCTATATTCAGATCCCAAGATATACTATTTAATTTTGGTTTGAATTTATTCTATTTAAGGATTCCTCTATGATGATTGGCTGCTAGGATTCCATTGAAAGATCATGGTGATGATTCTCTAAGTGATAAGGCTTCAATGAAGGGTCGTGTATATAAGATGGTGAATTTAGGTATTTTTCCATTCCACTAACCACCCTTTGAGTACAAGGTTGTTCTAGTAATACCTCTTGAGTATATTTACATGCTGATCAAACTCAATGAGTTTCAAAGGTATTGACCACACATGATTTAGGGTGATCCAAAACCTCAAGTAGTTGAGGACTAGAAATATGTAGTTTTCTAAGTTTTCTGCCTTGTGAGGGAACCTATATATCAGATGTTGGTCCTAGATTCTAGTCATCTTCATGGATATATAGATAAATATTAGAGTCTGGTGACTTAGACACAAGATGATACAACCCTCCCCCATTCATAGTCTGTGTGTCTCTTCATGAGTGGGTTCTATCAAGCTACGTTCTATGAAATGGGTATCCAAACACTTTTTTAGCTTCAGTAGTGTTGCATGACCACGGTAGAGTATTTATTGAGGTTCACCAATCTTTTAATATGCTCTTTGGTTATGGTTTAAGATCCTTTATTCAAATAATGGACCTTTGAGTTGTGTATGAATTGATGAATCATGGATGGATTGATATCTCTTTGAATTCCCACATATGCTAGAGTGTGTGACTGGTATTTTGTAACAGTTATCCTTCTATGTAAGCAGATAGGAAAAGTTGGTACTGGTTGTGTTAACACATGAACTAATACCTCAACAACTAGTAATCTATAATAGACACCTAGTTTTGTGCACATGAGATGCTTTAGGTGATGATCTTATGACCAAAGGTCTGTAGTTCATGGATCTCCTAATGATTCTTGTAATTATAGGAGAGGTTTTATTTATCTTATGACTATTTGGGTCATCTCTCTCAAAACTTTTCAACCCACTGTGCATCTGAAAGAGTTATGGTTGATGGAATTCCCATGATGAGATATTGGGGTGAGTAGGTAGGTCTTTAGGTTGGATGATGTGTAAGGGGATCAAGTAAATCAGTTAAAGGTGGTAGATGGCCTGACATTTTGCTGCCACAAACCCATGGTTGTCCATGCTAGTATTACAGAGATAGGTGTCAAGAAATAGTATAGATACAGCCCCTAGAGACTCCCAGGACTATTAGAGGTACAATACGTGTCTTCTCTACTTTATATAAAATTTTGATTAAAGTGACCCGATCCGAGATATCCCAAAGCTGGTGTTTGCTATCATTTTCAAGGGGAATTATTATAAGTAATCATGACTTGAATAACTGAGAGTTTAATAGTTTTGGTAAACTATATACATAAATGAGTCTTTTATTATAAACGAATAAAATAATTACAACATCATTTTTCCTAAATAATGTCTTTCTAAACAAATAACTTCAAGGATAACTCTAATCCATCTAATATATCCCTTCGTATATTTCCTAGTACGCTTATTGGATTACCATGTAAAGAAACCTAATAAGGATGAACTCAAATTATCAGTAAGGAAAAAATATAGTGGAAGAAATAATCAATCAATGAGAATAATAATTATGACATGGTAAATAACTCAATTCACATGCCATATAATAGATAAACTAAGTGGTAAGTTCATAAAAAATATGGAAAGATAATAACTATAAACACATTCCATTCCAATAAATATATAATTGAAATCAATATGGAAAGGTAAGAAACTAAAACACATGCCACTTAATCAATGAACTGAAAATGAAATATATCCATAGATATTTTGATGCTAAATATCAAAGATGAATAATAACATGAACTAATATAAAGTAAATTATTTCTTAATGGAAATCATGTCTTAGGAACATGAAAATATATAGTATCAATATCCATCCTCCAGACAGTTTAAAAAAATGGATAGAAACTCATTCAATTTTCACAACTTATTTGTCTCATGAGAACCTATCGATACATTGAGAAGATATATAAAGTCCAGGCTCCACCCATCATTGCATGTCCAAATAATTCATCATATCCATCCATCCAACATTAATATTTTTATTGAAAAATAGGCTAGAATGAAGTACAATACATGGTAATTCATCAAGGGAGGCAAGAAATAATGAATCCTAAGAGCATCAACACTAATCAGGTTCACCCCCTCCGGTTTAAAAAGAGAGACATTAGAATAACAAACCACAGGATCTTCCGGGACCGAATGGGAGGCCAAGTAATCCTCCACTTTTCTCCCTTCACTCCATGTATGAGTTTCCCTAACTCTACCCAAGAGGAGAGCCTTACATTGTCTGATAGTATAGGTGATCGACCACGGAGTGCTACCCCTCCCAAGCAAGGCATCCTGGACAATCTTTGAATCTGTTTCAACCTGTGTGACGTTGAGGCTCCTCTTCTTACACACAGACAGCCCTGTGAGCAATGCAAGGGCCTCCACCTGAACCGAACTACCACAACCATAATGAGCCGAGAAATCCAGGACCACACTTCCACTGTGATCATGTAAGACCCCACCACCACGCATGACCTCCGTGACGCAGGACTCATCAGTATTTAGCTTAAAACATTCCTCAGGAGGCAACCAACTGATCCAGCTCCCCTGTACCCTATAACCATTCCTCCGAGCCTCAACAAGCGAAGATTGAAAACAACAAAAAGTAGATGCCACCTTCCCAATACCCACCACGCCAACCAGGTCAAACAGCATGCATCTGGTTCTGGCCACCACCGCCCTCCCCGTAGATGGCATCCCTTCATACCTAGCATGATTTCTAGCTTTCCATTGCATCCAGAAACCCGCATTGAAAACAAAAGATCATGCCTCAAACTCTCTCATATTATCACTGCTTCCTTGGAACCATTGCACCATGAAAATCTCATAGTTTCTAGCATGAAAGGAAAACCCTACAAGCCCCCCAATGAAGCTCCACACCTCACTGGCCCAATCTCCCTCAAAGAAAATATGATTCATGCTCTCCGACTTCCTGAACTCACATCAATAGAAACATGAGACCATACTAATACCCATCCTTTCGATGTTATCATCCGATGGAATAACATTATACTGTAACCGTCAAGTAAGAAAGTTAAGTTTTGCAGGAATATTCCTTCACCAGACCACTCTGTTCTAGCTATCGCTCTCCTGATGACCTACAAAAACGGTGCTTCTTTGAAAATAATTGACATTGAACCTTCCTGAACACGATGGGGTATAAACGCACCTATCCTTCTCAAAGTTGAGCATGACAGAGTCAAAAAATTTCTGTTGATAAGAATCCAGGATCGATCTGAAGAACAGAGGGTGCGAGCTAGCATCTCAAAAGGTGATAAATGGATCCGGGCACCCCAGATAACTCAGCACCTTCTCTGACCAGTTCTGCTGCCAAAATTGGAAACTCCCCTCACCCAAAATCCATTGAGAATGAGGAAGGAGTTTCAGAACGATATTACACACCGTAGCCCACAAATATTCCCCTCCGCCCAAAGGAAGAGCCACGCCTGATGTGTATCTTTGAGCCATACTTCTCCCCCACATAGTACGTTCCTCGATGATTTCCCACGCAAGCTTCACATGTACCCCATGCACTGCCTCCTCCATGCTCCTGAAATTGATTCCTCCTTCCCCAAACGGCTGAGCCATCTCCCCCCACGCAACCAACATAATTTTTATTTCTAACGAGGCATCCTAGATAAACCAATCCATGATTCTATCCATGGACCTGATGACCCCCTTCGACACACTCATAGAAGCCATAACATGCATTGGTACCGCAGACAGCACGATGTTCACCAAGGTGATGTTCCCCTCAAATGATTAAAAATGATTTTTCCAGTCCATAATGTAGGCCACCATCCTATCCACCACTTTTGTCGAATTCCCTAGTTCGCAGCCTACCAGATGAAACTGGTGTACCTAGATATTCCATAGGAAAAGAACCGTTACCCATTCCCAGCTCGCCGCTCAACCTATTCACCCTCCCTACACCACAAGAATCAGTAATATAAAAACTACTCTTCTCCCTATTAACAATATTCTCACTCATCAGCAATACTCCTCCAATATTTTGTTAAACTCCCAAATAGACCTCCTTCCGGCATTCTTGAAAATGATAGTATCATCCGCATACATTAAGTGTGAGATTTTAGGACTTCCATGTTTCCTCCTAAAAGGGAGAATATCCCCATTACAAACACCTTTATTAATCATCCTACTAAGGGTGTCCTACATCAGTATAAAAATACTCAGAGATAAAGGTTCACCTTGTCGAAGATCCCACATAGATTTGAAGAAGACATGCATTCTCCCCATGAAGGACACTGCCATCCACGGCGAGCAAACACACCTGAAAACTATATCGCATGCCCACTTTTAGAAACCCATCTTGGAGAGAACCCTATCTATAAATCTCCATTCCCACCTATCATATGCCTTGTTCATATCAAGCTTGACCTCCACATTATAACCATGATATTTTGTGTTCAGATCCCTCATCATCTCCTGAGCCATCGCCATGACCCCATGTATCGATCGATCATGAACAAAATTGTGTTGCTCTATGAATACCCATCGAGGCAGACAACATTAAAGCCTCTGATTGATCACATTAGACAAAACATTATATGAGAAGTTGCACATACCAATTGGTCGGTAATGATTGAGAGAACATGGGGATTTAGTCTTCGGCAAGAGAATCAAAGAAGTGGCAGCTACAATCCGAGTAATGATCCCTCCATGAAAGAAATCCTTTATAGCCCGAACCAGATCTACTTTAACCACCTCCCATGTACCCCTGTAGAAAGATCCTGGAAACCCGTCAGGACCAGCTGCACTATCCGGATCTGAACACCACATGGCCTCCTTCACCTCCTCCTCCACGGGGATTCTTTCAAGCATCTCATTCTCCTGTTTAGAGACAATATTGAGAATCGTCTCCCATAACAAAACATCCTAAGATGGATACCCCTGAGGCATACCTACGCTCGGGCCTGCCAGAAGGTCTTTAAAAAGCGTCAAAGCCAAACCCCCAATCACCTATCTGTCATTCGAAAACGAGCCATCCTCTAGCACCAAGTTGAGTATCACCATGCTCCACTTCTCATTAATACATGCATGGAAATAGGCAGTATTCTTGTCCCCTTACTTGAGCCACTTTATCCGGGAACAATCTCGCGCCCTACGCTCTTGAGCCAGCTGCAACTCCGACAAGGCTTCCATTTTCTCCGAAACTTCCTCAAATAGAGCATCATTCCAGCAACCTTCTAAACCGGATTCTAGATTCTCAACGTCTTGTTTAAGTATATCCAGATCCGTATCCCATGGGGGAAGAGAGCCAGCCCATATCAAGAGGTCCTGCTTCAACCGCCTAAGTTTACGGTGCAAAGACACCTACGAAAAACCCTGTGAAGGTTCACTCCAGGTCTGCGACACCGCAAGGAGGAAAGCCGGGTTCCCACCCACTAACTGGAAAACTTGAAACACTCCTGAGGGACCTCCAACCTACCGAGTAGGATAAGAAGTGGATAGTGATCAGAGATGCTTCACGTCAGATGTCTAACCTTCAAGTCTGGAAACTTGTCAATGGCATGCATGTTAGCCATGCACCGGTTAGGCCTGCTCCAGCTACGCCTATCCCTCCTATGATTGTTGTACAATGTGAAAGGGTCACCAGGGAACCCCACGTCCATGAGACCCTTAGCATCCATGCACTGAAAGAAGGCCAAAGACACCCGCCTTGGAAAATCACCACATCCCTTCCTCTCCTCAAGCCTAGATACAATGTGAAAATCCCCGCACAACAGCCATGAAAGATCCCCTGGGTCGAACGCATTCAAATCTGACCAAAGTACCTCCCTACACTGAGCATAAAAAATTCTATAAATAAAAGAAATATACCACTCAACACCATCCCTCAACACCTTCTTCGTTAAATGTTGGTCCCCAACCTGCACCTAAATCTCCGAGACACCCCTCTTCCAGAATATCCATATATGGTTATTCTCTAGGGCCCCATGCATGGCTGCATGCATAACGATCTTCACAGTGACCTCCTCCAACTTAGCATTGTTTTGAATATGCTCGGCAATCGCCACCAACATGACTTTGTGCTTCTTGGACTCTGAGGAAATAAAATCGGTCTATACCCTAGCCTCAATCCCACGGGCATCCCATATCAAAATGGGAAACATTTAAACGATAGCATGTCTGTCTTTAGCCCCAGGAAAAGTGGTCATTCTCACAGGAGATCGAAACCTCTCCCTAACTTGCAGCCTCTTCAACATCATCCTCGTGCATACACCTATGCTTGAGGAAAATCCGTCTGTGTGTAAAATCACGGAACAAGAAGATAGAAAAGAGGGACCTCCATTATCCCCCTTACATACCCCCTCAACCGAAACAACAACCTCCGTGATATAATTACCTTTACTATTAGCAGAGCCACATGGACCGCACCACCTCAAGCATCTAGATACCTCGGGAATCATTACTTTAGAGAGCCCAAAGCTCTTGCTATAAACAGATCCCCCCCGAGACTTGGAACCCACCAGCCAATGAAGCACAAGAGGTCCAGCAGCCAATCCACCCAACCCCCCAATCTGAAAACCTGATCCCCTAGACGCCCCAGGAGGGACCAGTGGGGGGGGGGGGGGACCAGTACAACCCAGAAGCATCTCAGAAAAGAACCATCCAACTCTCATAATGACATCATCTTTGAGGATGCCAATGTGCCTGACTGTGAATACTGCAGAGGGGAAGGAACCAAATCTGAGCAGCTAATATTGTCATTACAACCAAATGAAATAGCCGGGCTAGAGCTCGGGAGGAGGTCCTTCGAACATGAAGACAAGATGGACATTAGTGGCTGAACCGAGGCCGAGGGAGACCCAGGCCTTGCTTTGATGGGACCAGGCATCAAGGGCTGTTCCGAGACCAAGGGATACCTTAGTCTTGGCTTATTGGAAAAAACAGAGTGATGGGAAGGCACATCAAGATTACCACCACAATGTTTACGACAAGACTGGATCGAGTTCCCCTGCAACAATCATGACGAGAAATGCCTAGGGAACACTGGAAACATGATCACCTGAGAGCACTCCACTGTACCAGGCACCGAGAGGGAGATCTGCTCTGGGATCATAAGAGAAAGACCCATCTCTACACATATCCAGGGTGTCGAAACCTCCACACCGCTACGGGTACAATCAGCCGAACAGAGGAAACCCCCAACGCATCACCAATGGCCTTGAGGAATGAACCGTTCTGGAAAGGAAGGGGAATCCCAGGAAAACTAATCCACACTGCAGTCCGAGCACCCTCCTTCCCCTTGTGAACCTCCATAGACCAACGAGACAGATTGAAATGCCAGCGACCCCAAGCACGGGGAACCTTGCACCACGCCAACACGAAATCCTCTTCTGAAAAAAGCACCACGCAGAACGATTGCCGATGGATTTCGGACACCCGAACGTCCCCCTTCAAACCCTAGGAATCCACAAACCGCAGAAAAATAGGCAGATAAGGTTTCATCAAACCTAACCTCACTACGAGCGACCATTTCAGTCTGGCCACAACCTCACAAAAAGCCGGCTCCGACTCCACCAATGAAATAGTGGAGCCATACCTCACGACCGAGTTGGAGAAAGGGTCAATCTCCGAGAAACATGGGCAAGATATGGCCGGGCCCGAATTGCGCACCACGTCCCGGAAGGACCTCGCGGGAAAATCCCTCCGCAATGAAGCATCGAGCCCCCACGGGGGAAGTGGGGCAGCCGTCGGAGGGCTAGGCCCCAGACCAAACTCTACCAGAGATAAAGATTTCAGAGGAGGGAGAGACGGGGGGAAGAAACAGTCAGAAATTCTGAAAAAATTACGGGCGCATGCACCACGTTCTCCCGAGAGCACGAAGCAGCCATTCGAATAATTTATTTAATTAATAAAAAATATTACTCAAATATATGTATTAAATAAAAGATATAGTCTTATCAATAATTTCTACCGTATGTAAAATGATATATGATTTAGGCAATAGTAATATCCATGACAAATGAAATGGTTAATTTACGGTAATTCATTGTTCAATGATCATTGGATATTGAATATTTCAAGGGTACTAGAAAATAAATCAAAGAAGTGAATGTGTATACTATACTTGGACAAATAAATCATAAACCATCCATTGTAATAGTAAGTATTGTATCAATACAATATATCCCAAGTGGATTAAAATAAAGGGATATTGTCATTGATGAATGGTAATATTATAAAATGATATTCTAAAAAACATTCTTGGAGAAGATATCATTTTAGTAAGGATTTTTTTTTTGAAAAAACATTTATTTGAAAATTAAATTTCAAAACATTTTATTTAAAAATGAACATTTTAAACATGAAAAGGAAGATTCAAATAAATTATGGTGAGTAAATCTGTTCAATCTATATGAGGTAAAAAGAACATTCCATTAGCACGATTAAATGTTAAAAAAATTCTTTACACAGAAAATGACAAGAAAATTCATTTAAAAACATGGTAAAAGAAAAAAAGTGTAAAAATTTCTTTACCAAACAAATTTTAAAACAATTTTGATTTTATTAATAAAACATGGGTTTTAGAGGAAATCATGCTCTCTAACTAATGAGAGAAATAAATTTTGTTTTCTAAAGAACGTTCTCTAAAACATTTTATGTACCAAAGAGTGGGAAAATTATACGAATAATTGAAATTAGTCATGAATAACCAGAGGATAGAAAATGAAAGGTTTTATTGAACAATTTTCATATAATCTACTTGAATGGAAATACCATTGAAATATTATTAATGTTGTTGTTAAGGAAAATAATCTTTAAACAATCAAAAGTGTCTCATACAACTTTGAAACATTTTAAATCATAAACCTAGTAAAATAATAATATTGAATGAAAGTTTAAAATACCATGGATATAAAAATATTAATGATATAATATGATGAAAGGTGTAGTATATACACCACACATAATATGTAAGTGGTGAATATTACATTTATCTCATGGATGTAAAAAGTGAGATGACAATTAATTACCTTGTGTTACTATTATGGTGAACATCCTTTAACCTCATATATAAAGGGTTTAAACATGTAAAAGACTTATAACAGAACTATATTAATATTTATGATATCATATATGATCATATTATAATATCTTATTACCTATTGGTTAATAACCTTTCATTATTTTAACTATTTTGGGTGTTAATTTCCTAGTTTGTCGAGTATGTTTTAACTTGTTATTTTTTGTTATTATTAAATATTTCATGGATTAATAATATCCATAATTTAAACCATGATTTTAATATCATACATATTCAGTATATATGTATTTATAGTATTATATAATATTTGTATATTATAAATTAAGTTCACCATTCGTGGAGACAGTAGGTCGTACGCACACATGAATGCTACTTTCATTTCTTTTTCATATTAAAAGAATGAAATATAAATGATACATATGTATATTATAATTACAATATCATATATTTTTTATATATGATACATAGGTTTATTCAATTATTTCTTCATACATTCCATTTGTGGCCTGAATGATTCATATTACTTTGAGGGGGTGGTAGTCCACACTTCCTCAAACGAAATTATCTTATTTACACAAGATGGAAAGCATAATGAAATGTTCTAAATAAAAATTACAAAAGAATAAAGACATTATAAATATCATATATATCATATATAAATATTTTTTTGATTCTAATGAGCAACTTTATAGGTGTTAAAGGGAAATTGACCAATCATTTTTCGTGAGGCAGTAGTTCGTCATACGCAGAAACAATTTGTTTGTTGCCCATTATATGGAGGTGTGTTAGTCTAGGTCTACCCATTTATATAAAAAATAATTGTTTATTTAGGATACTATTTATGTTACATAATAATAGAATAATTATATTTAGTGGGGAGATTATGGAAATAAAATTTAAAAACTTGGACAAGACGTTACCTCTTAATCATGTAATTACTTTTGGTTTGAAATAAAAGGCATAATTGGAATGATTTATGCCCAAAAGGATGCTTAATGGTCTATGGTAGGTATGTTGAGAAGTTATTTGGGAATATCTTGGCTGATACTAAGAGGTTTTAGAGATGTGAATAAGTGGTAGAGGTGGTAACCTTTTATATGGAAGGAAAATGACCCACTTGGATTTTTTGGAAACAAGTTAGGTGTACACATGTTCTTACCTTAAAAAAGTCATAAAAACAAATAAAAACTATTTAATGTAAGTTTTATGAACGATAAATGTCCATAAAATAGTTGTTGTACAAGTTTCTTGGTCATTTTTGAAGGACCCCAGGACACCCTGAGAGGGGAGGGGTGAATCACGGTGTCAACTGTTTATTTTTAACTGAAGAATCTTGTTCCCACGTTGGTAGAAACTAGTTTAAACTGTATGATGGATATGAGAATAAATAAAACATTCACATGTAAAGAAATTACACAACACTTTTTACTTGGTTCACCCCTAAGGGCTACGTCCAAGGAGCATATGCTAACCGGTTTTTAGTCGTATCAAATTCCACTATACTTCACTCGTTGTGGATTACAAATGTTCAGGCACAATCACTCTGTCCCTGGCTCACTGCCTTTACAAAAGTTCAGGGATAGCTCACTGCCTCCCTCGGGTCACTCTCATTGACTCCCCTGGCTCACATCCTTTGGTGAAGTCCCTCTCAGTTTATAGATATGAAGGTCTCTTCATTATCACTAATGGATACATCCTCTGTTGTATGTAGATGCTCTGTTGAAGTCCAACTTCCATCCGTAGACTAAACTCGCTTTGCACCAATGGTATCGGGAAAACTTCCAGCTTTCATGCAGCCCCAAAAAGATTGGCGAGCTTCAATCCACACCTGGTACACTTCTCCAAGATGGCGTTCAATTTCACCTCTACTAATTGTGCGACACTTGCTTTTTCAACCTCAAACTTGCGCGACTCACAGTCTTTTCCACCCAAACCAGTTTTGGTGCGCAATTGTCAACTATCGCACTTCTTCAATGCCTAGAGCGCAAGTGTCACAAAACCACCTACGCGACACCTCCTTTGCCAAATCCAAACTTGGGTGACTCACCCCCTTTCTCTCCCAAACCACCTTGTACGCGCAACAATCAACTGTCGCGCAACTTCTACTTGTGCGACCCACAACCACTTGCGTGACCACTACACCTGCGCAACGAGAGCTCAGATTTTCTCTGTCTGAACTTCGTACCCAATGAGGAGGGGTCAACCTATAATTATAGGTATTTGGATACCCTGTGCGACGGCGCACAAGTCTTCCCTCAGCGCGCAAGTTTCGGCGCGCAAGTCTCTACCGCGCAGGTCACTTGTGCGACCAAATATAAAACTTGGGTTCCCTTCTCCCTTTGCCATATTTTCATGTTCTGATCTTGAAAAACAAAAGGCACGCAAGTTTACTCTGCATCAAGTCAACGACACACAAGTCTATTTTCCAAAAACCACTTTTCTCCATTTGTCGATTTTCATGCCCAAAAATTTGGGAAACACCGGTTAACAGTGCCACATTCAATACTCTTATCAGCTTGTTCTGTATGATCACTTTGCTGGCACACATTCTGAACTTCCACTGAGGATTGAAAACAAACACAAACCATACTACAATTTATGCATTGAACGACCATGGTTTCAACGATATCCCCCGTTGGGTTTATTGGAAATTAGTAAATAAATTCAATAGAGCACCAGCCATAGGAAAACCAAAAAACTCAAGAATAAATTCAGCTGACACTCTAATTCTACATTAAGATTTCTCATTGTAGAAAACAAGAGGGGAAGCATGAATTGGGTTCCCATGTTTTGGAATTCTCAATGATGCCCAAGAAATTCTCTTACAGTGTCACAGAAGCATTACATGTCCAATGTATTCCTTCTCATCCTTCTCACCGACACTAAATTCTCAATGTGTCACAGAAGCAAATGTGTCAAAGAAGCATGACATGCCTGAATTTATTCCTTTCTCCCCCATTGAAAATAAACCCAAAGACCGGTAATTGTTCATTTTTCAACCGATGCTTCTCAAACACCGCTGTTGATAGTGGCTTGGTCAGGATATCATCCACTTTCTCATCAGTTCCCACATGATCCATTCTAATCACGCCTTGCTCAAATTTTTCTTTGATAAAGTGATACCATATTTCAATATGTTTTGTTCGAGAATGCTGAACAAGATTCTTCGTAAGATCAATTGTGCTCTTGTTATCAATGTAAATTACTATTGGTTTCTTCACCTCATCACCAATATCTGGTAGTTGTTTCTTCGTCCATAGAAGTTGAGTGCATGCCTTTGTGGAAGAGATATACTCAGCTTCATCATTACTAAGAGAAGTACTTTCTTGTTTCTTTCTCAACCAGCCAAAACATTTATTCCCTATATAGAATGTTCCACCATTGGTGGAATTTCTTCCCACTACATCGCCAGCCCAATCAGCATAAGAAAATGTAGATAATTCACTGTCTCTTCCTGAAGCAAAGTATAAGACACAACTGTGAGTACCTTGAATATACCTCATGATTTTTTTACTACTATCATATGTTCCTCCTTTGGATTGCTATAAAAGCTGGCCGCTAGACAGGTTGCAAAGAAAATATCTGGATGTGTCGCTTTCAGGTACAGTAGGCTCCCAATTATCATCATGTACATAGTGGGGTCTACAGATGCCCCATCCTCATACTTTCCAAGTTTGGTTCCAACTGCAATCGGAGTTGATATTGTTTTAGAATATTGCATATTAAACTTCTTCAGCAGTGCTCTTGCATACTTTTCTTGATAAATGAAAGTGTATTCCTGCCTTTGAATGACCTGCAGCCCCAAGAAATATGTGAGCTCCCAAATCATAGAAATTTAAAATTTTGATTTCATGTGATTGGAAAATTCATCCACTAATTTCTGCCTGCTGCAACCAAATATAATGTCATCAATGTAGACTAAAATCATGAACTGGTCTTTTGGAGAATTCTTCACATATAAATTGTGGTCTACTCCTCCTCTTTTGAATTCAAGCTTCTTGAGATATGAGTCCAGTTTGGAATACCATGTTCATGGTGCCTGCTTCAAACCATATAGAGCTTTCTTTAGTTTGCAGACATTTTTTTCATCAGTACCAAGAACTAAACCTACTGGTTTTTCAATGTAGACATCTTCTTCGAGTACACCATTCAAGAATGCTATCTTGACATCCATTTGATATACTTTATATCTTCATTGGAGTGCCATGGAAAGGAAAATCCTGATTGAATCCAGTCTAGCCACTGGAGCAAAGGTTTCTTTAACATCAACGCCTTCAATCTGGGAGTATCCTTTACATACCAGTCATGCCTTTTTTCTAATAATACTTCCATGCTCATAAAACTTTTTATTGAAGATCCATTTTGTACAAATCACATTGTGACCTTCGGGTCTCTAGATAGGATCCCATGTCTAATTCTTGTCAATCTGGTCTAACTCTTCATTCATGTCTTTCACCCATGATTCATCCTTTGCAGATTCTTCAAATGAGGATGGCTCCACAACTGATAGAAATGAAGATTGCGTGTTATTCCTCATCCTCCATGTTTGAGTGGGTGCACTCCTATCCCCAATTATGTTAGATGGATCAATCTCAGCTCTATGATTTCTCCTGTGCGGTTCAGTTGCATTTTCTCCAGCCAAAGTTTCTTCTTCATATTATTCTTCTGAGTCAACATCATGATGTGACTTCTGAGTGTTTCATATATCTTCCTCTATTTTTATATTTTTATTTTCTCCACGTTCACTTTCTTCCTCACTTTCTATCACATCAGTATATGACATACTTGAAGCATTTGTGGTTTTCTCATCAATTATTTTAACATCACTACTTTCCACAATCCTTCCCAATTGCTTGTTGAAAGACTTGTAGGATTTGCAGTTCATTGAGTATCCAAGGAACATTCCTTCATCTGCATTGTCACCATACTTCCCTTGATTTCCTTCTTTGTTCATAATGTAGAATTTACTTCCAAAAACATGAAAGTATTTCAAAGAGGGTTTACTTCCAGGCCATAATTCATATGGTGTCTTCATGCCACCCATATAAAGACCTATTCGATTTTGAATATATACTGCATCTTGAACAACCTCTTTCCAGTAATGTCGTGGAATATGACTCTCAATCAGCATAGTTCGTGCCATGTTGTTCACCTGTCGATTCCTACGTTCAACAACTCTAGTTTGTTGTGAAGTTCTCACAACAGCTACCTCATGTTGTACCCCATGCTTCTCCAGGTAATTTTCAAATTCAATGGACGTGTATTCCCATCCATTTTCAGATCGCAACACTTTGATTGTTCGTCCAGTATCATTATCGGCAATTCGCCGATATGTTTTCATGCAGTGAATCACTTGTCGTTTCCTATGAATGGCCATTACATATGATATTCTACAGTAATCATCTATGAAAAGGGCAATGTACCATTCTCCATGAGTTCCAGCAACATTTATCGGCCCACATATATCTGTATGAATTAGATCAATAAGATGGGATGCCCTTTTCTTATTTGAACGGTATGAACTGCAGACTAACTTCTCACGAATGCAAGCATCACAAGACTTTTCACGTTCAGGCTTCAAGTTGGGAATGTCCATGACAATTCTCAATTTTGATATTTTCTCCATGTCTTGTTGATTGATGTGTCCTAGTCTCTGATGCCACATATTTTTTTCTTCTTCAATGGTCACGTAACAAAAAATTTCTTTACTATCAACCTAATACAAGTTGCCTTCTATTCTGCATCCCTTCATAAGTGAATTTCCTGTCTTTCCATGAGACATTGGATTGAGTATAGAGCACGGATGGACTTTCAATTATCTCTTCCGTGTACCTATATTCTTCATAGTAGAAATATTATTTGAGAGGAGAAAACCTATTTGATAGAGCAACACTGTCTTGTTGACGAGACATGACTTTTCTTGAACTTCAGTATGAGGTTTCCATGTCCCTTCTCTGCCTGCAATTAACAGCCTTATGACCTAAGTTATAACAACGAAAAAAATATCCATAGAAATTGTTTCTTTTATAAGAATTAGGATATGAATTTGTTCTCCTCTGTTGAACTCCTATATCTTCTCCATTCAGATAGCTTCTTGCCTCTTCGCAATAAGACATGGTGTGGTCCAAATATCCACAGAACTGACACTTCATGAGAGGAAATGTCTTCTCACTTCTATTTATCCTCATTTATTGTTCTGTGGGATAATAGTATAAGGGCCCCTTTTTCTATGAGGCTCAAGGATAATATTCTTTACTTATTTCAAATTGAATTGGGGGTTTCTATTTCATCACTTCAGAAGACTTTCCAACATCACCCACTTTCATCTTGCCTTTATTTTGGTCACCATTATTTGTAGCATTTTACGATTCTGTCTCACAACCAATTCCACTATTTCCCATGAGGCAGGTCTTTGATCATTTAAAATCTTTTCAACTCTATTAGAGCCCCGTTTTTCTCTATCCAACAACTCAGCATCTAAGAACCATCCAAACTGTATTTTCTTCCTTGATTCTTTTGAAATTGATTCAGTTTCAAGTTTACTCCTAAGAGTAACAACTTCCTCATCAAGACCCCCACCAACCTTGTTATTTTCTTTCAGTCTGGATGTGAGGTCATTGATGACCTTTCCCTTCTCTTTAATTATCATCTTTAGATCCACTACATCATCATTTATTTCATGAATTTTAGACTGTACTTTCAAAAATTCTTCCAGTCATTCAATTTTAGCTTCAACCCGATCAACATATTCAGTTGATTCATGTACAATTTATTTCCACTTATTACAACTCTTACATTTAATCTTAATATTTATAACAACATCCTTAAGCTGAAACTTGGGATTTCCACTAGTTTTTAACTGATTGTCACCACCATTACCTTCTGATTTTTCAACAGTGGCCATCATCGAAGCATGGTTTCCAGTTTCAAACTCTGGTTCTTCTTCTTTACAGAATTCATTATTATCATCTTTCGCTTCACATAAAAAACTCTTCTTCAGAACTTTCTTTCTAGATTTAAAGTATCATTTCTTGAAAAGCCCTTTATGAGGCTTCTCAATGTTTTCAACATCGCTATCATCATCATCGATTTTTCTTAAGCACTGAGAATCAATGTGCCTGACTTTTCCAAAACAAAAGCAAGCTAGAGGTATCTTCCCATTGAATTTCCCTTTTCCCTTCTGGAACTTCTTAGCAATGAGAGAAAGAATTTATTTTTCCTCATCATCTTCACCACTAATATCTTTTGAAATTTTCAGATTTTCTAAGTATTTGAACTCCATTTCCTTGCATACTCGTGTAGTAAAATCTTCTGGTTTGACTCTCATTTCATATTCCACTAGGCTTCTTAACAGATCATTCAGAGAATGTTTGGAAGGATCTATTTCCTCAAGGGATGAAACCTTTTTATTGTAAAGGGGTGGAAGTCTTCTTAATACTTTCTTCACAATGTCAACGCCTTCAATTTCTTCACCTAGACCCCAAATTACTCCAACCACTTCAGTAATTCGATTGAAGAAGGAATCTTCATTTTCATCAGGATGCATCTTCAGATCAGCGAACCTATTGTGAAGGACTTGTAGTTTTGCCTACTTTACTTTGCTATCTCCTTCATTAATATTTTCATGTTTATCCCACATGGACTTTACTGAGGTGAAACTCATCATGTTTAGATAGATCTGATCAGAAAGTGCTGCTGTGAGAGCATTCTATGCTTTAGCATTTGCATCAAGAATTTTCCTATCTGCATCACTCACAAACTTCCCTATTGGATAAGTAACATGCATACCTTGCATAGTGGAAAACAAAACATCCATTCCAAGGGATATTAGATGAGATCTCATTCTGTTCTTCCAAATCTGAAAATTACTTCCATCAAAGAGGGGAACTCCCCTTATACTAGCTGAATTTTCCATGGTGGTATAAAACAGATCAAACACTAGTAACCTCCCTCTAACACCACTTTAAGGGCCCTGAGACACCCTGAGAGGGGACGGGTGAATCAGGGTGTCATCTTTTTCTTTTAAACTAATGGATCTTGTTCCCACATTGGTAGAAACTAGTTCAACCTGTATGATGGATATGAGAATAAATAATACATTCACATGGTATGAAATGACATAGAATATTTTTCTTGGTTCACCACTAAGGGCTACGTCCAAGGATCATATAATGATAGGTTGTCAGTCGTACCAAATTCCACTATACTTCACTCATTGTGGATTACAAAAGTTCAGGGCACAATCACTCTGTCCCTGGCTCACTGCCTTTACAAAAGTTCAGGGATAGCTCACTGCGTCCCTCTGGTCACTCCCATTGACACCCCCTGGCTCACAGCCTTTAGTGAAGTCCTTCTCAGTTTATAGACGTGATTTTCTCTTCATCATCACTAATGAATACATCCTCTATTGTATGTAGATGCTCTGTTGAAGTCCAACTTCCACCCGTAGACTAAACTCACTTTTCACCAAAGGTATCGGGAAAACTTACAGCTTTCGTATAGCCCCAAAAAGACTGGCGAGCTTCAATCCACACCTGGCGCATTTCTAAAAGACGACGTGCATGTTTTAAAGATGGCGCACAAGTTCACCTCTACTACTTGCACAACACTTTCTTTTTCAACCTCAAACTTGCGTGACTCACACTCTTTTGCACCCAAACAGGTTTTGGCACGCAATTGTTAAATGTCGCGCTTCTTCAAAGCCTGGCGCGCAAGTGTCACCAAAACACCTGCGCGACACCTCCTTCGCCAACTCCAAACTTTGGTGACTCACCCCCTTTCTCACCCAAACCACCTTGGATGGGCAACATACAACTATCGCGCAACTTCAACTTGTATGACCCACAACCACTTGCGCGACCACCACACCTGCGCGACGAGAGATTTGATTTTCTCTAAGTCTGAACTTCATACAAAATGAGGAGGGGTCGACCTCTATTTATTAGAAGTTGGATACCCTACATGATATCATGAAATTATTCCCTCAGCACGCGAGTTTTGGCGTGTAAGTCTCTGCAACATAGGTCACTTGTGCGACCAAATGTAAAACTTGGGTGCCCTTCTCCCTTTTCCATATTTTCATGTTCTGATCTTGAAAAACATAAGGTGTGAAATTTTCATCTCCTTCAAGTCAACAACACACAAGTCTCACTACCAAAATTAGATTTTCTCCATTTGTCAATTTTCAGGCCCAAAAATTGGGCAAACACTGGATAATAGTGCCACCTTTAATACAATTATCTGCTTGTTCTGTATGATCACTTTGCTGGCACACATTTTGAAATTCCACTGAGGATTGACAACAAACATAAAAAATAATCCAATTCATTCATATAACAACCATGGTTCCAACAATTTTATCCCTTAAGTTAATGGTTTAGTCCTTTATATGTTTAATTTTTCCTTAATAATTGTAATTAATTTTAATCACATTTACTCTTATTTTTGTTAAAAAAACTAATTTAACCTTATTATATATTATAAATTATTATTATTAAAAATATTTAATCTATTGTTAAAAATTTAAATCACATAAGGGGTAGAAATTAAATTAAAATTCATCCTTCAAGTGGGACGACAATGTAGGTTTTTAAAGTAAAAACGTCCAAAAGATTGCTATGTTTTTATAAACAATTTCAAAGTGAAATTGATTCCAAAGAAATAAATTGTATTAATTGATAAAATTATTATAAAATTTAACATTTAATCCAATTAAAATTATAATTTATCATCATAAATAAATTATATGAAAAAGATGTTTTGAACTAAAATTCAGTATTTTAACTATTCATTAAAAAATGACATGTTTTTGAAAGATATAAAAAATCAACCCTAACCTAGTTATTATGTTTCTATTTAAACTATAATGTTTATATTTATATATTAAATCAATTAAAGTTTTTAAATTAATATTTAAAACGCATTCTCCACTAAAAGGTGGTAAAATTGCTTTTATAAAAATATAGGTTTTTATTTGTGAAGTATGGTTTGTTCTTATATAACGTATATAAAACATATTTGATTGAATATATAAAATATATATTTCATTAAAGTAATTAAATAATTTTAAATAAATATTTTTGTTAAGTAAAAACTTTTTTGAAGCATAAATATAATAATATTTCCTTTTTATATCCAATTGGTTCTTGTTTTCATTTGTAATTAATTTGCAACCTAGGAATTTATTTTATATTTATATAAACCATCAATTTTCATAAATTAGTTAATAATATTAATAATAACAAACATAATTACTTGTTTATATCATATTATATTAAATAATAATGTTTAAATAAAATATCATTGTTTGGTGAAACTCGGTCATGCGTATAACACAAGCTATCGAGCCAGGCCGCTCTTGCATGTAATGAAAGCTATCGAGGAAGGTATATCTTGTATTTAATTCAGGATAACTCGGTGTTGTGTGAATTAAAATCAATATTGTATATTTAATTTATTTAAAATATTAAATATATAGTATAGTATCAGGATAATATATTCTATTACGTGCTTGGTGATGTGTGTCACACATGATATCAAATAAAAAATTGAACTTTAGAATTTTGGGATGTTACATTCTCCCCACATTAATAAAATTGGGTCCCCATAATTTAAACTCAATCATGGTAATAGAAGGTTGGGTATTTCCTTGGTTGAAATCCCAAATCATGAGAAGGGTTCATAGAACATCCTCAAAAAATAGTGAATGGGAAGTACAAAGGTCACATGGACTACCTTGTAACTAAGTTCCTATATTGGAGAATGTTAGTGGAAATTGAAAATACTTACTTGTTGGAAAACTGAAAATATTTATAGGTAGTGAATGAGTTCAGTAATCACAAACAATTGAATGATCATTACAAAGGGGAGGTCCTTAAAGCCATAAATTTGAGATGATTTAGAAGACCATCAATTCAATGTAAATTATGGTATTTGGGAAACATTTTATTTCATAGTAATTGTACTAATGTTGGGTAATTCTATTACTAACCAAGAATATAAGAAAATATTATTACTTGATAGGTTTCAATTTTAAATGAACAATCCTATTTTTTTACATCGATCAAATTCTAATTCATCCCTTTACCCCCATAAATTAATTAACAATAATAAATTTATTATTCATAATGCTCTAAAACAAAATTTTAACGGATCATATGGTCTATAATTGAGTGAAAATTCTTAATATTTGTCTTTAACTTTCTTCCAAAACCCATATGGTTAATAAATTAATCTCTAATCCTCAAAATTGATACTAGTGGTTCATATTTAACATTTAATCATCAAATTGTTTAACTAAAAACAATGAAAATTTTACCAGGAAATTTTGTAGTTTAGTGGTTGGTGTGAAACCCTTATCACCCATTAGTGATGGGTTCAAGGCCCATGACCTTTCCATATTTTACTGTTTCTCACCAAGCATACATGTTCTCATTTTCTAAAACCAAATTAATATAATTTCCAAAATAAATATGATGGACATCTTTGAAATTAGGTTAATCACTAAATAGCCTTTTAAATATGGTTTTCAATAAAACCACAATAAATAAATACTTCATCAATTTATTTCTATATAGGTCCTTCCATGGTCTAGGTTTTATCTATAATAAGATTTATAAGATTTCTAAATCCTGAAATTAGATGTTTAATCTAAAACTCCTTTGGTTTAACCTAGGTTACTTATTATATATCCAAATCCTTCATAATGGTTTATAATGAAAATATGAATTATCCTAAGTATATATCCTGAGAGTGTCAAACCAAGTGCATAGTAAGGTCTTTATTTGTGTACTAGATTACCCTGAGTAAGGCTTGAAACACATTGTTAGAGTTGTTACTCCTAGGTATATCTATTATAGAACCACATCTACTTGTTTTATCCATACATGGATGTATTAATAAGAAGACCCACATAATATATAATTTACCAAAATTATATGTTGTTATTTAATACTTAACCTCAAATTCTACCTTAGGGTTATATTCTCTAACCTATGTTTTCTTAAATAGATTTCCCAAGATTGCTACAAAATTTCCTCTGATACCAATTGAAGTGACATATCCCCAGATATCCCTAAATTGGTGTCATATATCAATTACATTGGAATGATTTCAAGGAATCAATTCTCAATGGATTGAGAGTTTATTAGTCTCAGTAAACCAGATACATAAATGAGTCTTATATTATAAAATAATATACTAATTATAATATATTGTTTTCTTAAATAAATTATTTATAAACAAATAACTTTGAGGATAACTCTAATCCATCTAGTATATCCATTAATATCTTTCATAGTATTCTTCTTGGATTCCTTGGGAAAGAAACATAATAAGGGTGAGATCAAATGCTCAGTATGGAAAAAATATAGAGGAATAAATAATGAATCAATGAGAATAATAATTATGAGTTGTTATATAACTGAACTCACATGTCATATAATCAATAAATTGAGGGGGAAGTTCATAAACTATATGGAAAGTTAATAACTTGAAACACCTGCTGTTCTAATAACTAGATAATGCAAAATAAATATAGAAAGGTAAGAAATGAAAGAACATGACAATTAATAAATGAAATGAAATTGAAAATTTTCCATAGATATGTTGACAAGATATTTCATGGATGAATAATAACTACAACTAATATGATGGAAATTATTTCTTAATGGATGTCATGTCTCAAGAACATGAAAAACTTTACTATCAATATCCATCCTTCGTATAATTTGAAATTACGGATAGAACCTGTTTAATTTTCACAACTAATTTGTCTCATTAGAACCTGTCGATGCATCGAGGAGCTATATAAATTCAGGTCTCTACCCTTCATTTCATGTCAAAAGCATTATTCATATTGAGTAATCGATTTAATTAATAAACAATATGCCTTATAAAATATCTATATTAAATAAAAGATACATATTTTTCAATAATTTCTCAGTTAATAAATTAACTATCAATGTAGGAACCATATGTAAAATGGTATATATTTTAGGAAATATTAATATCCATGATAAATGAAATAGATAATTTTTTTTAAATTCTATGTTCAATGATCATAAGAGAGTGAATATTTAATGGGGAATAAAAAATAAATCAAGGAAGTGAATTTGAATACTATATTTGAAAAAATAAATCATAAATTAACCATAGTAATAGTAAGGATTTTATCAGTACAGTGTATCACATGTGGAGTAAAATAAATGGTTGTTGTCATTGATGAATGGAAATATTATAAAAATTTGTTTTTAAAAAATTATTATGGAAAATATCATTTTATTATGTAAAACCATTTGAAAACCCATTTCATTGAAAATAATTTTTGAAAAAAGAATATTTTAAAAGTAAATTTTTCAACATGAAAAGTAATATTCAAATAAATTTTGGTGGGTAAATCACTATAAGCTTTACGAGGTAAAAAGAACATTCATTTTACATGGATAAAGGTTAAAAAATGAGTTGTTTAGAAAGAAAAAAGAATATTCATTTGAAAACATTAGTTAAAGAAAAAAAGGTAAACATTAATTTACCAAAGAATTTTCACATTTATTTTTGAAAAAATGTTAATAAAACAATGTTTTTAGAATAAAACTTGTTCTCCAACTAAAGAGAGAAATAAAGTTGGGTTTTCTAAATACAAATTTAAAAAAATTTTGAGAAAAAAATAGTTGATAATAGTACTAATAATTGAAAATGGTCATGAATAACCAGAGGATTTAAAATTAAACGTTTTATTGAATAATGGTCATACAATTTCATAAAATTTAAATACAATTCAAATATCATTACGGTTATATTTGTTAAGGAAAATAATCTTTAAACATTCCAAAGTGTCCCATACCACTTTAAAAAATTTTAAATCATAAACGTAGTGAAAAAATAATATTGAATGGAAGATTAAAATACCACGAATATAAAAGGATTAATGATATAATATGAGAAAAATTACTATATAAACCACAAAAAATATGTAAGTGGTGAATATGACAATTATATTACAAATGTATAAACTGAGATGAGAATCCATTACCTGATTTTTCCTTTCCGGTGAACGTCCTTTAAATTTCTATATAAGGGGTTTAAAAATGTTACTAAATTATAAAAGAACTATATTAATATTTATGGTATCATATATGATCCCTTTATAATATCTTATTACTTGTTTGTTAATAACCTTTCATTGGTTTAACTTTTTTTTGTGTTAATTTCTTAGTTTGTCAATAATGTTTTTACTTGTTATTCATTATTATTGTTAAATTTTTCCAGGTTTCATAATTTCCATAATGTAAAACATGATTTTAATATCATATATATCTAGTTTATATGTATTTATATTAGTCTATAATATTTGAATATTATAAATGATGTGCACTGTTCGTGGAGATGGTAGGTCGTACGTACGCATGAATGCTACTTTCAATTCTTTGTCATATTAGAAGAATTAAAGATAACTGATACCTACATATATTATAATTAGAGTATAATATATATGTTATATATGTTAATTAGGTTTATTAAAACTTTTTTCTATATGTTCCATGTATGTCATGAATGAGTCATATCGTTTTGAGGGGGTGGTAGTCCACACTACCTCAAACGTAATTATCATATTTAAACAAGATTGAATGCATAAAATAATGTTATAAATAATAATTATAGAAGCATAAAGACATTATTAATATCATAAATATCATATATAAACAAATTTTCCATCATAATTTCCACCATGATAGGCGGTAAAGGAAAATTGAACAATCATCGTTCTGTGCGGCAGTAGTTCGTCGTACACAGAAATAGTATGTTTGTTGCCCATTAGATGGAGGTGTGTGTACGATTAGGTTGAAAAAATTATATAAAACATCATAGTATAATAAGGATACTATTTTTCTTAAATAAAAATTTAATAAATAAATTTTAGGGTGTGGATAATGGAAATAAAATTAAAAAATGTGAGAGAAGACGTTACATCTTAATCGGGTAACTACTTTCGGTTTAAACCAAAAGGATTAATTGGAAGGATTTATTATAAAAGTGAGGAATCATGGTCTAGGGTAGTTATTTTGGGATGATATTTGGGTAGATCTTGGCCGATCCTAAGTTGTTTTAGAGGTGTGAATAAGGGGGGAGGTGGAGGCTTTTTATAGGGAAGGAAAAAAGACTCACATGGAATTTTTTGAACCAAGTCAGGTGTACAAATTTTAATACCTAAAAAATTCATAAAAATAAAAAAATCCTGAATATTATGTTTACATAAAATATATTTCCATAAAATTGGTTTTTTACAATTAGATAGGTCATTTGGGTCATTTAGTTATAGAGTTTTTCCTTTATTAAGCTTAATTTTGTCTTCATAATTATTATTAATTTTAATTACATTCACTAATAGTTTTGGTCAAAAAATAATTTGAACTTTTTATAAATTATTAATTATTTTCATTAAAAATATATGATCTATTTTTTCCAATTACAATCACATAAGGGGCATAAATTAATTTAAAATTCATTCTACAAGCGGGATGACCACACAGGTTTTGAAAGTTAAAATGTACCAATGATTGTTATGTTTTTATAATCAATTTCAAATAGAAATTGATTAAAATGACATAAATTGTATTAAATGATAAAAATATTATCTAATTAAATATTAAAACTAATTAAAATTATAATCTATACTTATAAATAAATTATATGAAAAACCAGTTTTGAACTAAAATTCAGTATTTTTAACTATTCATTAAAAAATGGCATGTTTCTTAAATATATAAATAATAATCCTAAATTAATTATTATTTTTAAATTTAAAATATAAAGTTTATTTTTACCTATTAAATCAATAAATGTTTCAAAATTCATATTTAAAATGGGTCCACCATTAAAAGGTGATAAAATTGCCTTTATTAAAATATAGGTTTTTTTGCATAATGTAGGGTTTGTTCTTATCTTATGTCTCTAAAAAACATTTGATTGAATAAATAAAATATATAGAATATATAGAATATATATTTCATTAAAATTATTTACTAATAGTAATTAATTATATTTATTAAGACAATACACCTTTGGAAGCATAAATATAATAATATTTCATCTTATATCTGATTGGTTCTTATTTTTATTTGTAACTAATTGGAAACCAATGAATTAATTTTATTTATATTTAAACCATAAATTATTATAAATTAGTTAATAATATTCATATCCACTAACATAATGTCTTGGTCACATCATATTATATTAAATAATAATATTTTTAAAAAATATCATTGTTTGGTGAAACTCGACTTTGTGTATAACATAAGTAATCAAGGATGGTCACTCTTGTGTGTAACACATGATATCGAGGAAGGTAAATCTTATGTGTAATTCAAGATAACATGGTTATTCATGCATTAAAAGTTATATCATGTGTTGAATTAATTTACAAAAGTAAATATATAGTAGAGTCTTTGGATATTATATTCCCTTACACGCTTTGTGATGTGTGTCATTAACACTATAAAATATAAAGTTGTACTTCAGAATTTTGGGGTGTTACATTGATGGAAATGGGTGTGAGATTCCATTTTTTCCACTACTCTAGTTTGAGACATAACTATTCCAATTGATACCTTATATCAACCTTTGTATTTAGAGACTATGACCAGAAGGGATTCAACGATCACAAACTTCTACCCATAGTGTGATATGGATCTTGGATGGGAGAGATTCTTATCAGATCTATTTTTAGTAGTGATGGGGAATTATAATTTCAACTTAGGTATGGTCTGTATATCCGCATTTCATTCCAAAATTGATTGTTTCATGTGGAGGATGTGATGTTTTCATAGTTATGACATATGGTTTTCCTTTTTGGGTGATAAGGAAACCCAGATAGAGTAGGATATGGTCATACAAAAAGGGATACAATTGATAAACCATCATTTGGGTAGTATCACACATGGAGCAGTGAATTATATGGTCTTTCAGATTCTTATAGTTGTAGTAGTGTACATGGACATATTTCCTAAGGATGCGACAAGCTTACAATCCCATTGATATATAGAATTATGAATATACATACACCCAGAGAGTATCTCATTATCTAGACTATTGTATCAGATGGATCACAATGATTTTCATGAGCTGAAGGTGCAGTTGGGGGACTTGCAAAATAAGTTATTTTTAAACCTGGTGATTCCCCCAGGGAAGTTATATTTTTTTCAAGTAAGGTAGATGGGATCTTAGGGATTATTACAGATTACCATTACATTAACTAGGTGAATGTGAAGAATAATTACCCACTACTAAAGATTTTAGTTCTCTAAGATTAGTTGATAGGGGTGATATGGTTCTCAAGGATAGACCTCATATCGGGTCATCAACATCTCAGATTAAAAGATTAAGATATATATAAGATGACATTTTAATGTTTATAAAATCATTATGATTACTTTTTTATGCTTTTAGAATGATTAACACCCCATAAGTGTTCATGGGACTCATAAATAGATTTTCCATCCCTTCTTAGACCATTTTATGGTAGTCTTTGTTGATTAAATCATAGAATAATTAGATTCTATGGAGGAGAACATGAGATAATTTATGATGGTATTGGATATAATATGAGAGCATTATCTGCATGTAAATATATCATAGTGTTAGTTTTGGATTTGAGAGTTACAGTTTCTAGGAAATTTCATCTTAGTAGAGGGTGGAGTAGTGAAATTGATAAAGTTTGAGGTAGTGTTATCTTGGGACCCCCCTAAGAGAATGAAAATGTTGTGGATATTTCTGGGGTGGGAAAGATACTGAAAGAGATTATTTCATTATTTATCTAGGTTTGTAGAACCCTTATTTTCTTTGACCCAAAAGGGGAAACATTTCATGTCGATGGAGAGGTTCCATCCTGCTTTCTAGGGGTTATTAAAAAAGATTAAGAGAAATACCCTATTGAGACTGGTAGAGGAGGGTATTGAGTACACTATGTTTTGTGATTCCTTAAGTACCAGACTTGGTTATGTTTTAATTCAAATGTAGGAGGCGATTACACATGGTTCCTTACAGTTGAAATCACATGAGAATAAGTACATGACCCATGATCTTGAAATAGTAGTAGTAGTCATTTCCATAAATATGTGATGAAACTACCTTATGTCTAATCAGTTTATCATCATTTTTTGTCACAATAGTTTCAATTATATCTTCTCATATATGGATCTTCAATTTATATAGATGCGTTGTATAGAGTTCCTCCGAGATTATGACATCATGATATTCTATACTCCCTATAAGGGGAATTTAGTGGAAAATTATATAATTAGTATATCTTGTTTATAGTTGTTAACATATGCATCAAAGTAGTTTTTGTTGTTGTAGTTTTCCTTAATGGATGAGGATGATGAATCATTACTCTATTCAATGATTTTTACCCCCACCGCTTCTACAACATGTTAGGGAGGCACAACTTGGTGATAGTGACTATGATACCTTAAATATTTTGGAATCCATAGGATGTGATATTAATGTATTTTATATAGGTGGGGAGAAGATCGTCCTTTTTAGAGGAAAAATGATGGTACCAGTGACATTGTGTGAGGAGGTTCATAGGTAATTACATGAATCCCCCTTTGAGGTGAATCCCGATGTGACTAATATGTACTTATACATTTAGCATTAGTTTTGGTGTCTGGGGATAAAAAAGATTATAGAAGAGTTTGTATCTCGATGCCTTACTTTTTAGAAAGTGAAGGCTGATAACTAGGTTCCAATAGGTTTTTGTCAACCCCTTGAGATGATAGAGTGAAAGTGGGACTATATATCTATGGAATCTATGATGGGGCTTCTAGGAATGTGTTGAGGACATGATCTCATCTTGTTGATCGTAGATTGACTCATAAAATCTTCTCTATTCCTAGCTAACTGAGAGAATATTTCAATAGATAGCCTGGGATTCCTTTACATGCAATAGATATTTTGACTTTATGGAGTTCCCTAGATGATCATTTCATACTTTTATGCTCACTTCATGTCATGATTATAGAGATAATTACCTGAGTCCTTTGGGTCTTCGTTTCATTTGATCATGGAGTTTCACCCCTAGACGAATGGTCAGAATGAGCAGACAATTTGGGTTCTGGAGGACATGTTGTGGGTTTGCATGTTGGACTTTGTTTATCGTTGGGAGGATCACCTAACATTGGTATATTTTTGGTAAAATAATAAACATCATTATAACATTTGTATGGAGCCATTAGAGTACTTGTATAGGAGAAATTATAGGTCACCACTATATTGGACTGATCTAGGTGAGTCAACACTCATGGGTCTAGAGTTGGTATGAATGATGATTAATAAGGTACAAATCATCTCAGAGGAGAAAAAGACTACCCAAATCTATCAATATTCTTATGTGGACCAAATAATCAGGACTTTGGAGTTCACCAAGGGGGATAATTTATTCTTGAAGGTCTCTCTTTGATGTGGATTCCAAATATTTGGATGGGGTGGCGAGTTTTCAGAAAGATTCAATAAACCTTCTTAGATAATTCATAGGGTTAGAGAGGTGGTGTACTACCTATTCCAACCGCCTTAATTAGAGAATGTACATTATGAATTCCATGTGTCATGGATGAGGAGGTATGTTCAGGGCCCATCACATGAAATCGACCAGGAAGAGCTAGAAATTGAGGAGGAAACTACCATTATGGAGTAACCAGTAGAGAGTGAGGATGGGTAGGAAAATGTTCTTCATGGGTGAGTGATTCCATTGTCGTGTGTCCAGTGGAAGCAAAATAATCTTCAAGAGAGAACCTTGGATAGGTAGACCCATATGAAAGCCCAGTACCCATATCTTTTTTAGTAGTAATGTTACTTTTTAAGATGAAAATCATTAAGGTGAGGAGCATTTAATGACCATATTTTCCCATTATATGGATTTTATAATATTAAAATAATATTATCGGAGCTAGGAACTAATAAGGTGTGAGATTATGAGGCCGAGTGAGCTTTGGTGATGATATATTAAAAATATTGAATATATTATATCACGTGCACATAATTTTTATGAAATAAAAGAATAACTCCCAAATTGGGTTTCAGGTGGTAAATATGAGACTTTTATTGAGTAAACAATGAATGCTTTATCCAAGGTTTGATATAACCTTGGAGAACATTATACTCTTTGTTAGAGAAAATTCATGGGAGGAATAGTAAATAAATAAATAAATCAATTTTTTTTATTAATTTCACTGGCATAAAATACTCTAAAAATAAATATATATGAAAAAACCTTGGGTTATCTTTATAACACTGGGGATTTTCTAGCAAAACATGCAAGTGCTTTAGCGGGCGACGATATCATGCATCAATGATTAGATTATAACTGATAGGTTTGTATTCACCAATGGTGCTTATGAATCACACCAATGACAAATAGATTCATTTTTCATTAGTGATTGATCCAAACTCGAGGTAGCTTGTTGTTTTATGTGTATTTTTCCTATTTTTTAATCCTATGAAAAATATTGATCAATTATTCTAAATTTTTTTTTCATGGGTCGATCACATTGTATATGTATGTATTTATCTTCATAGAAATAGATATTGATTTGATAACCCTATTCATTCATTATCTTTTTGAAAATTGATCATGTTAAACATGAAAATTAGATAAGGTTAATTCCCAATGTTTTTATTATAAAAATTTATCTCCCTGTTATTTGTATGAAAACCATCAATATTTGATTTGTCTGGCGGTTCGACAAATACCCGATAAGAAATCATTGTGAAATTGGTTTTTGTAACAATAGATAATTACTATGGGTTAAATATCGATATCAATTTTATGGATGCGATGAATGATGATATGGGATCGATGGGGTTTCAATTTGGAGTTCCCCTAATGCAAGTGCTAGTGGTTCAATGATGAGTGACAATGGAAGTTTCTGGAGCATATTGATGGATAAAATATATTTATCAATGACATACGGTCTAAATCAATCCAATATCTATGATTTTCGGAAGATATGGAGGAATAATTGAAAACATCAATGGCTATGGTGAGATGAATAGTGTATTCTTGAGTTTATATGAAATACATTTTTACATTGCATATACTTCAGAAGAAATCACATTGTGTAGTCCCTCGTCTGCAATGCTGGGTTTTATTCATAGTGAAAAATATGACCATATGTGTGATGTGTGTCACATTCCATGTGACCCGGTGCTAGTGACTTGGCATGTACGTTAGGGTTACATGGGCATAGATAGGGCCAGAAGCACATGCATGGCCAGATCACATGAGCACAACCCAATAATCATACATGTCTCGATACAATGTTATATCCATATTACATGAGCAAGACCCGAAGTACACAAGCATAATATAGATTACCCATACTTGGGCAGGTAACATGTTGAGCTCTAGATCAATCTCTACATGACATGTATCTATTATAATACATCATGTATTAGGATAATTACATTTCATGTGGATTAATGTGATAATGGAAGTAATAGACTTAGAGATATATTTCGTATAAACCTAGTACACATTGTTTACTTATTTTAGGGATGGTTAATTCCATATATATCTTGAGCATAGACTAGTATCAGTAGTATGTTTTCCCTTAATCTATCCCTATGAGGGTACAATGTGGAATTATGTCCTCAACATAGTATTGTAACCCCTCTACAGGTTATCCTCAAAGAGAGTTTTCATGAATCAATCTATGAGGCTCAAGTTGGGATCCTCAATTGTACTATTTAACCTAGGGGTATTATGTAATCTTCATGACCAGCTTACATGATCGTATAATCCCATATGTAGATGGTTATTCCGGATAGGGTTTGTGGTATCCCCCCTTGAGAACTGGGTGTGATCCCCTATCTTAGTATAGACATCTTTAGATATTTTACGAGTACTTATTTGGAAATACCTTGTGAGAAAGACATCTCTGGTGAGAACCATCAGTGACATCATGACTCATGGAGTGAGATCTTCCAGAAGAGCGTTTCCTTATAGCCTTAAGGAGAATCTTATGGTTGAAAGTTTGATTTAGAACTATTTGATTCTTAGAGTCTATCATGAGTCTATCTATGTTATTTTTCTTATTATTATGACATAAATTCATATTAAAATACCTACATTTTGATGACATGACATGTCTCTTGATGTATTATATTTATTGATTTTAGGGTGTCCTGCTGGGTATTTTTATAATCACCTCTGCATGGGCACTACTTGCACATGTAATGTTTTATATAGATGATAGTTCATTTTACAGTGACTTGGGAGGAATAGGAGTAGGAAGATCATTGTGATTTAGACTATCCATGGTTGGAATAGTTGTTTCATTTGATATTAATCACATCTTATTTAATAAGTTAGACTCTTTTATCAATTTTTTCTTGGATTTTATTTAGCCTTTTCTAATTTCTAGTAATTTTTCATACTATACTATGGGATGTATATTATAAATTCATTATGGTATCAGTTATATTTTACCTTTCAGCATTGTATGAGTACTTATAGATGTGTGTGTGTATGTACCTTAGGCAAAGTCATCCCATGTGTTTTTATTCCTACTTGACACTGGTTTCTAACCCATGTCCTATTGAAGGTGGGCATGGAGAGTCACACTCAGCTTACCACTGACTTGGAGGGACCCAGTGGTTTGGGTCATGGCATGGTTATACACCTATATGACCTATCTTAATCTAGGGTTGAGATGTCATAATCATTATATGAGAAGAAAAATACCATCTTAGTTGTGTTCCAACCAATGGAATGATAAAAAAATATACCCAAACACCCCTTAATTTGATAATCCTCAAGGATTTATTAAGAAAGGAAACAAATTATATAGTTTCTCATTCTAGGTATCTTTCAAACCATTGGTATTGAGGATTCTAAATATAAACTATGCACCTCTACTATACTAAAAACACAGTGTATGACACTCATTGTGGTATACTTTGAGGGTCATCAGTGCATAAAAACTCATTTATTCCTTATGATCATATTTTTTATCTCAATATAATAATCCTACACCTATTATACTTAACATTTTTTACAAATTATAATACTTCATGATGAACATCAGTTAAGTGTAAATCAAAATTCATGAAATGAGTGGTAAATTATCATTTCACTTCGTTAAATATATATATATATATACAGCCTATGAGAAATAATGATAAATTGTATATTTTCTTTTGTATAACATGATATATTTTTTATATGTAAATTTATTTTATAATATTTTACAAAACCATACATAATCTCATGACTAACATATCACATATTATAGACTTTCAGATCATCCTTATGTTTATTACTCCTTTACAGTTTTTTAAAACTCATTATATCTCTATGTAATTCTTTCCACATCATATTGTGACCACATAAAAACCCTCCCACTCAACTCTTTAGTGAGAAACATATATAAATCAAATTGGTTTGAATAATTATGAGCCTTTTGAAGAATATTTCTAATGTTTAACTCTTAAACAAGTATTAAAATCTCCTTAACTTTACAATATCAAATTTTATGATGTTATTTAATTATATTTTCTTTATAGAACCCTTTTTATGCTTATTATCATCATCTTTGTAACCTTTTCTCCCAAAATATTCTGTTATAGTGTAATTATATTTATATTCTAATTAGAATAATCTTTTATTTATGAATTTTATACTTCCTCCAATGGCCTGAAGGCCTTTATTTTTTTATTGATTTTTGATAATCCACCTTTTAAGGGGTGAGGTGGAACCCTTACAAGGCCCGTAGGCGTAAGTATTACATGGCCCATAGGCCTTAGAGGAATTCATTACCCGTAGGCTTCAAACATTACATACAACCTAGAATAACTACTTGGAACTACTCCCCCCCAGCATCTTCATTTTTTAATCAGCTCTCCACCTTCACATGGATGTTCGGATAGGCTTTCCCATGCACTCACAGGCTTGTACCGATGGCAGGTTCCATACCCTCTCATTCTTGCAATCCATTTAACTTCTGCTATGGTGAAAGCTCCTTGCTCCTCCTCCTTCTGAAGCATATTCCTTTGTAGGTTGTCTGGTTTGTATCTGCACTTAAGGTGGCCTGAAGGCCTTGTGGTGGCCTGAAGGCCTTACTGACCCGAAGGCCTAGGTGTCCCGAAGGCCTTAAAGGACTCAGGGACCAAATTAGTGGCCTGAAGGCCCAAACAAGGGCATATTCCCGGCTGCTACAGTGCCAAACAGTGTCTGCTACAGTTCCCACTACTGTACCTGCTACAGTTCTGCACAGTCCTGCTACAGTACCTGCTACAATACCCCCAGAAATTATCCTCCACCTAGATTTGATCCTGGGTCTCTTGGATGCACTTAAGGAGTCCTCACCAACTGGGATGAGGCTCATGTGCCTTCAAAATGTATATCAATGCTCCCACTATCCACTTAGATAGTATATTATCATTAAAATATCATACTCAAATACACAAACTCCATTGATTATGGAAATAACTCTCCTTTCTATTAGTTGGAATATTTAACAAACAATCTACTATAACCATATAACTTATGGTATTCTATGTGCTTTTAATGTTTTATTGAAAATAATAAAATTATTTAAAATATATCATTTATAGGTGTTGGAATTTCAATTCCATATATTTTAATATATATTTGAATAAACTCTTTTATCATAGATAATTTTTTATCCAATACTTATTATCAACCCATATTATAGAATCCAATGAATCATAAACCATGTGTATAACCTTCACCAATATTATAATATAACAGAAATAAAATGAAAAGATATATACTTTAATTATATTTATTATGCCTAATATATTTCTTTCTATAAAAATATTTTATATTGAAACTCTTGGTTTTCAACTCTTGAATGAAAAATACAATCTTTACCAATTCGTACCCAATTTATTAATTCCTATATATTTATAAGACATTTAAAATATACTTTCAGTATCATACACCCATCAAAACCAAAGAATTATTTCCCGTGACACAGGTAATTTACATGGAAATTCTATAGAGTTTCTCATAACCCTTTTTATATTTAAGATAATTATATCATATGGAATCATTAATCAGCTACTTAGAATCCTTTTTAGATTTTAGTAACCTTAGGTGGATATTAGGGGAAACTTTTTTGGACTTTAAAACATTATTTTCATTTTTTTGATTTAAACTTTTACCTATAAGTATTTCTAATACAACACCAAAATATTCACATCACATTCCCTATTTCATCTATTATTAACACATTGATAAAACTTGGTGAACTCTTATTGAACTCATTCACATTGTGATATAATTTACAATGATGAAAATAGAATTAATTTCATACCTATAACAACCCTTAATTACACATTTCGAGAATCATTATATGCTTCACAAGAGCATATAGATCCACTTGTTGAATTACATAAACAGTTGGTCACTCATAATGAAGTTACTTAGACACATAATGTTTTATTCTTAAGAAACAAATTATTTATTGTATCATTCTTTAAGGTATCTTAAAATAAGATATTGCTTCTTCTAGGGTTTATGTAAATGATATGTATGATAATGAAGGTGTAATTTATCTAAAAGAATCTTTTAGATGATGATTATCATGTTTCATTTACATTTAATAAAGACTTTTATTAAATTTTCTCCAACTAAAATGATTAACATTTTTTGAATCTATCATATATATTACTGGTAAAATATCCATATTTCATTGTGAAATGACCAGTCATTATTATTCATCTCACAACATAGATATTTAGGTAGGCCTTAATGAAAATTATATCATATATGAATCTTGGATAGTTGAGTGTAAAACCACAAAAATCTATTATTTAGATATTATATCAACTCTATTCCTTTATCATCATCCTTAAGGGTTTCCTGTCTATGTCTAACCCAAATATCAAATTGGTTTTTATTTACCTAACTCTTAGGGTTATCCATCTCCTCTAATCCTTACATGAGATAATCCCTCGATACCCAACTTTATCATTAAACTACATAGTAGAATGATCATGGTCCTGAGATGTGTTTGATTATGAAATAATCTAACACTTAGTATTTTAAAAGGTGATTTAATCTCACCATATTATCTCATGTATTATATTTTACATGTAGTAATGTTGTTGGGGATTTAGTTTGGAATCATATTCGTTCCTCCAAATCAATATGTTCAAACTATATTGATGTGTAACTCTTTACAAAACTCATACCTTGTGTTAGTGAACCGAATTATAATAAAATTATATTCATATATATATATATATATATATATCCAATTTCATTCTATGAAAATGGTATATGAAACCCTTTCATATAAAGGTTTAAAATCATATGAAATTAACAATCCCCATAATAGTAATCCTGGAGTGATATATAGCCAAACCTCACTATTCTAGATGAGGAATAAGACTCTAGGGATACTTTACTCAAGATAGATCTCAATCACAAAATAATTTTAAAACCTAATATACATATAAACTATAATTAAAAACTTAATACATTCACATAACACAGTATAATCCAACGTCAAGGTAGACGAAAACTAAATCCATTTCCATACCTATCATGTAACACCTTAGATGTATATATAAAAACTTATTGAAGAAGTTTGACATTAAAACCAAATTATACATAAATATTCAGGATGTGATAGCTATAATTTTGAATAAATCGAAAAATAAATTAAATAAATGAACAATTTAATATTTTAAACATGGGATAAACTATTTGTGAAAAATTAAAAAATAATGAAATTATATACACTATAATTTAGTTATGAATAATGAACCATCCATAATTAAATAAATATAAAAAATTTAAATTTATTATAATATAAACTCCATCATATTATTATTTATAAGGTAATTACTTTAAATATATGATACTTAATCAAATATAAACAATCTATATTAAAAGTATATTATATAAAAAATTTACATAATAAAAATATAATATATTTAAAATTATTTAAACCCTAATCATATAAATTATAAAAAATCTTATTGATACAATTTAAATAATTTATCAAATAAAACATTTTTATTTGAATAATTTAAATTAAACATTATGAACAATTAATAATCTTAAATATAAACAATTTTATAATTTTTTCATTAGTTTATAACTTTTTTTTTTGTATAAATTCAATTTATAATTTCATTATAAACCTTATATATCAAAATTACATGTTATTCCATATAACTTGATAAATGTATTTTAATATAAAAAAGGGGTAATATGGAATATTTATTTAATTATTTTTTCCATAAACATTTAATTAATTAACTATAAAAAATTTATAATTAATAAATTTATGAACACATTTATAATGTAAATAAATATCAAAAAATAATTTTTTCTATAATATATTCACAATTTATAAGCTAGAAAAATAAATTCCTAATTGAAATTTAAGAATTTTTTTCTTCATATATGATACTTAATATGGATGCATGGATAAAACTATTCTGAATTATCAATTATATTCTACAATTGATAATAGGACCTTGCAATTTGTCAAGGTAGTTGTATATGAGTAACCTGGAACCAAAAAAATAACGGCTTACGATATAGGGAATGTACGGAATAAAAAATTAATCCTTCAAGGTGTCATCAATTATAATATCATGCATATCAAATATATGGAATGATTCCCAATTTTCGTTCATGACGTATTGTTATCATAGGATACGATATCCCATATCGTATGTTATGATATGTATAAAACTAGAGAGTTTACAATAAATCAAGGCCTATGAAATCCCATATAATAGATTGTGACTATAATGAAGTCTATAATGTATCATATCATAAGAGGATCCGTAGAAAAAAAATGAAATATTTTTTTACAATATAGATGGTAACAATAGTTCAAAATTTAATTTCTTCAAATGTCAATCATGATTTAAAAAATCAATGATCTTGGTAAATCTATGATACCACAAAAGGGTTTTTAAGGTTCAACTAACAATGAATCATTTATTTGGAAGAAATTTGAAATACCATTCTCAATATATACCATGTATTAAAACCAAAACCATGCATAAATAAATAAAAAACATCATTTTACATTTACCAAAAACAAATTATCCATGTCATATTTTGTGATAAAGATAACCAAGGGGTAGCTGAAGGATTCCCTCCTCTATGGTTTATCCATCGGATGATGTTGATTAACTCATCATATGAGTGGAATTACCCCACATTCTATGACATACTGGTGTAACGTCTCGGTTCCGGAAGCCACCCAGAGGTGCCCCGTATACGGTTGGTCACATGGCCTCAAGTGCATATCCCCAAATAGTAGAGGCCACTGACTAGAAGCGAGGGCCTTGAGTATGATAGTGGGGAAACTATACCCTCCTTGGTAGAGTAACAGAGCGGAAGTAAAACAGATTGCAATAGCTGAAGCAGAAAACACACCATACAACAATAAAAAGGGGAGGACTAAAGTAAGAAACAACAAGAGCACATATATAAATGATGCATGATACATATGTCTAGGAAATAATCCAAACATATCACAATGCTGGAATATAGTACTAAACCAAATTACAAAAGAAAACAGATAGTCTCCTCAACATCACAAGCCTCTTCTTGGTCTCGTGCTCTACATCTCCTCAACAATCAACAACCTGAAGTATAAGGGTGCTTTCCCTTAACTATAACTACAACAATATAATATGTTTGGGCCCAAAATCATGATCCAAATAGTGTGTGAGATAAATCCCAGTAGGAAAAAACCAAATGATCTGTGCCTAACAGTCAGTTAATATATATGGCAGGTAATATGAAAAAGGAAGAAGTAATCAAGGAAGTACTCAAAAGTAAACAATCCTACAATTTTATTTACAGGAATTTATCTTTAAGTATTAAATCAACCAACACATAAACAAGATAATCTTTGAGTAGTTCTCACAAACTAACCCCTCTGGTTCACAATGCAAGGAATTATATACAAAATACTCCTTGAGGAATCACTCAACATAAATTCCTCCTATAGTCATATGTGATTAAGGACTCTATGAGGAAGCACTCACCATCAATTCCACCTATAGTCCATTAATGGTAAAGTAAAGGCACTGTGAGGAATAAATCACCATCAATTCCCCCTGTGGGCTTGTAACTTAACTATAGACACTCTGAGGGAGCACTCAACGTCAATACCCCCTGTGGTCTCGTAGTGTGATAATTAAAACAAACACTCTGGGGAAGCCCTCAATGTCAATTTTACCTATGGTCTCACTACACCAGGTCCCTGTAACCCCGTGTAAATTAATCATGCTCAAACGATAGATAGAAGCCAAAGTAAACCTCTATAACTACTTGGATAAACAATATAAAACATATCATAGCATGTCAGATAAACAAACACAACATTCTACAATACTAGGCATGGGAAAAACAATAGCAGCCTATCAGGCATACTAGGCCAAACTGCCAAAACAAGAAAACATGCAATGGAAAACACTTCCAAAGCATAGAAATTAACCCTATTCACATTCAATTTACCTTTATTCAAACATAAAATCATTGCAGGAAAATAACAGGGCTAAAACTGTAAACACGTAATACCCCGATCAAGGGTATTTGGCAATTTTTCTCATATAACTCAAAGACTTACTACGGAAAGGCACAAACCACCTACATCGACATTGGGAGATCATTATACTTGAATCTCAAGCCTTTATTAAACCAAGAACATTGTAGATCTACAAAAACACTAAAAATGATCATCAAAGGATAACTCTTGAAAGAGAAGGAATCAGGAAATGAAGCAATAGAAGAAGGAAGAGCTTACTTAGGTGATCCCAATGCAATAAATGATTGTTGATTCAGATAAAGGATGCTCGATTTGGGGATCGAGGAATGATCACAGCTGTACGGATGCTCTCAGACGAACTAGGTCGAGAAGAAGGTGATTCTGTCCAACAGACACGACCTAGGTATGTTTAATGATAAAAAAGAAAGTACACGGTGTGTACTTTTGTAGTACATGGCATGTACTTTCCCATACCGATACCCACTTTCGGTGGCCTCCAGGTCACCACACACAGCTGTGTGCATAGCCGTTATATGGCCTGCACCTAGCTACCTGTGTTAACTGAGTACACGACATGTAATTATAAAGTACATGTCATGTACCTAAAAAATTTCCAGATACTCCCCTTTTTATAAAAAACACTAGAAAAAGGAAAAACATACATGAAAAGAAGATCCCCGTTCTTACAACTGGTGTCTTGGGTGGTAAAATGAGGATTAGACGGGGGATTCAAAGGGGGAGAGAGTTTTGTCCATATGTTTATATAAGGATCACCTCAACCATTCTCATGGTTACTTTTCATTTATATAAGCACATAGAGACACTCCCTAATCCCAGAAATTTACTCATTAATTACAAAATGTATTAGTAAGGACTCTTCCATTCAGGAATTAATCAAAAGAATGAATTGATCCTATAATACATTTCATTTTACAATAGTAAAAAATCTATTTATCGCATTGGATTCTTCAAATAGGTTATTTTTAACCGATGTGACAAAGAGATGCATAATGATTTATCACATCGGTTACAGGATAAAAAATGGGGAAACCCAATTATCCCAATTTATCACATTAGTTATTATATAACCGATGTGATAAACTAGGTTTTTACATTGATTTCATGTAATTACCAATATGATAATGAAAATCACAATTTTTTATAATGTCAGTTAGTTTATAACCGACATGTTAACTCTAATTTTTCACATTGGTTTTATTGAAACTGACATGATAAAGAAATAAAAATTACATTATCACAACTGTTATTATATAACTGATGTGATATATCATTTAATATTTTATGAATTTTCATTTTGAGTCAATTCGATGTTATTCAATCGGGCGAAATAAAACTCAGTACTCTCATGCATAAAATCCCTAACCCCATTTCATCAATCCAGTATCCTCCAATATTAGTTTTCCATCATCATACATCCTCAATTTTTGTTGATTAATTTAGTATACTCATCACTCAACTCTAATGTAAGCCTCACACACCATAATTTTAGGCATTTATTTTCATAGATGCCCTAACTCTCTCTTTTTCGATTTCATTTACTAAAATCTCATATTATCAACTCATTTAGTTCAATATTTTGAGTAGTTTTATTTTCTTGTATATATATACGTTTTTCAAAGAATGAAACAATTTATATTTTTGTTAAATATTTTATTATCTTTCATGTTGTTAATTTTTATATTTTGTTTCATCCATTTTTATTTTATATTAACATTAATCAAAAAATGTATCAATAATGTTATTTAAAATTAAAGTTTTCAAACCTAATAATTAGTACTTTTTGTTCATGAAAAATAAGTACATGTTCCATATAGTATAATTTTTTGGTTCCACATGATGAAAAAGTGCGTGTTGATCCAATAACCAACTCTGATTTTGATGGATTTGAAAAATCATTTGAAATGGGAAAGATGTAAATGTTTTAAAAAATGAAAAAATTTATAAATATTATTGAAAAATAAAAATTTGGAACAAAGAGAAAATATTTTCTTATCATTTTTAAATTAAATATATGCACAAGATGAAAGGTTTCCTCAATATTTTGATTTTTCTTCATTCTAACTCAATCGATATAGTGTCACTATATAGTGAGGACACAAAGTAGATTCCATATAGTGGTGATCAACATGTGCTCCTTTAGTCTCTGAACAATGCTGATGAATCATTGGGTGCTATCATGATTGATTAATTGTATTATGTTATTTACATTTGATCACTTTACATTCCTTTGAGCTTGAAGGAGTCTCTGTTATTCATTTTTGATTTGATTTGGATTTAGATTAATAATATTCAATTTCATGTTTTATCTAATTTTATTCATATGAAAAAAATGTGAGAATTTTCTAATGATTTTGTTAATTACTTAAATGAATTTATTATTATGATTAATCAATTATATTTAATCACATATCTGAATATTTTATAGAATATACCAATATAATTTTCAATTATGCGTATTTTTTTTTAAAAATCAATGTTTTTTTACTTTCAAATTATTAAATCATTGATATAAATTTAAACCTGAGTTGACTTGAATAATTTATTCCCACTTTTATAACCATTTTATTCTATTGAAAAAATATATACATTTGATATTTTTTATTGAAAAAAATGAGTCAATATTGGATTATGGAACCTTGAATAAGTAATGAATATGAGGAAGATGTTGATGTTTTCTTCGAATTTTATTGATGGAATGTTCAAAACAACAATATTTTTTGTACATTCTTGAAATTTTTTAATATGAAGAAGTTTAAAAGCAGAGAGTTCAAAGATTATTTAATTTTCCATTGTGTTAATATGTGTTACAGCGCATGGATTTGGCATGGTGAAACTAGCATGAATTTCTGATCTATAGAAGATTATGCTTTTAAAAATGATAACTCTACTGAAATTAAAGACATTATTCATGATATTGAAGTAGAGGAAATTATGATGGAACCAATAATTGAGTGTGTATATGGTGATGCTAAAATACAACTGCATTTGGGTTGTACAAAATTTACGGTTTTATCATCGGTGATAATATTGATTAACTTGAAGGTGAAACATGGATGGAGTGACAAGAATTTTTCTAATTTTATATAATTGTTGAAATAGATTCTTTCTAAAGATAATGAGATTATTAATTCAAATTATAAAGAGAAGAAAACACTATGCCATATGGGATTCGGGTACAAAAAATACATGTCTCACTGAATGATTATGTCACGAACCAGGCCGGGTTTCCATCCGACCCGACGGCCGACCCGGTCCGTGGCAAGGCCTGAAGGGAATTCCCAATCCCCACAGGCTGGAAAAAGTGCCCAGATATGAAGAGTAACATGTGGGAATGGTTTACCCAAAATAAAATATAGAAAAAAACAAATAACATGACAAATAAACTAAATCTAGAAAACAGAACCAAATAAGCCCTTAATATTGGACCAAACTTTAAGTTTAAAACTCCACCCAAAACTATAAGAAGACTACAATGAAAAGAAAACTAACACATCTTTATTCACCTTCACGCAACATGAGGAGCCACCTCCTCAAACCAACATCATCAGACATGCTTTGGAAAACCATCGATGACCCAAACCACAATCACTAAGCCCGATGCCTCAACCGATGATACACAAAGAAAAAGGTCTCAATACACACAAAGGTTTATGTAGGGTGTGAGCCGAAGGCCCAATAGGATTCCACAAAAATAAAAATATTCCACACATAACCATTAAATGACGAATACATTTTCCAGTTAAATAGATAAAAAAGAAATAAATTCTTGAAAAATATTTAATAAAATCAATTTTAAATGACAGGTGTTTTAAATGAAAACAATTTTAAAGAAAAGAACTTAAATTAAAGAACAAACACACAATTACTTTTAATATAACTAAACATTCATTCCCGTGAGCGTAAAGTAAAAAAGGAGCACAAAATATGTCACATGACTCAAAATACAAAACATTTAACCAAAAATTCCTCTATTACTCAATGAAAATTAATGCTAAACCAGAACACAATTTTTATATTTTAAAAACTGCTAATAAATAGTTCAACATGAATTTTCACATAAAACACACCTATATCAAATATACATATCAAATTCAATTAAAAACATGATTTGAATCAATCAAACTAATTAATAAATATTCTAAATTAATTAAGTATGAAAATAAATTCATAAAACAATATTTAAATGCGGAACCACCTACCTTGAACCAAGAATCTTCTAATTAAAGGTGTGAAAACACTATTGCACCTCAACCTCACCTAATGCAGCATAAATTGAATCTAAAATCATGAATTTGAACAAAAAACTTCAATTTAGGACCCTAAAATCAGACCTCATACCCGTTGGAAAAACAAAAACTCAAACAAGAACTTAATCGGATGGGGGATCATTGGAGACGTGTCGTGCCAGAAATCTGGCCAAAAAAGAAGGGTGATGTGGGTACGGATGAGGCAGCAGGGAGGATGAGGTGATTCTGGTTGGACAGTGGGTGCGTTTGGGGCAGCGTGTGTGTGGTTCGTTGGATCTAGTCAGTGGGAGTAGGGCACACGTGAATTGAGGGGGCCGAACGGGAGCTGGTACATCGCACTAGAGAGAGCTACCAGACAAGGTTGTCCAAGAGAAGAAGGGTGGTGACGCTGGACGTAGAAGCTGGAGGAAAGAGTGATGACGTGGATCGGGGGAAGGGAAAGCCAGAGTCGACCAATAGGGGTGCATTCTTGGTGGGCGGCACAACGGGATCCAGGGGAGTAGGGGCGCAACGCGAGGGGAGCAGGGGGGAAAGAGAGGGTCCAACGACCATGGTTAGGGTTTTGAAGGTTGGGGCACGAAGGGAGGGAAGAGTGGGAGAGATGGGGTGAGCGATGGCCAAACCTATATAGGGAAAAAACAAAATAAAAGAAATAATAATAATAATAATAATAATAATAATAAAAAAAACTTAAATAAATTATTATCCTTAGCACTAATAATAATGATGATAATGATATCCTCAAATATTAAAACAATTCAGTATATTTTTATCACACTTCTTATATAATTTTATTTTTATTTTATACCTCTTTAAAATTTAATTTATTTTTTAGTAAATCATTTTATTTAATTCATTAAACATTAACAGGTCACATGGTGGCTGAGGTAGAGCCGTGTAGTTTCCAAATAGTGCTTCGCCTGAGCGTCGAACACTATCAAGCTGCGAAAACTCATTTATCAAAAAAAAATCAAAATTTAATCGGGTCTCATACCGCACCTTGATAGAATATTGTAAAATATAATAATAATAATAATAATAAAAATATTTGATAGTAACTTAATATAATATTAACAATAATATTAATTATTACAATATTAATAAGAACATAATAAAATTTATAGTAATAACACCATCGATAATAATAATAATAAAAATTTCAAACAATATTATTATTATTATTATCATTAAAATAATACGTTATTTTTTATTACAATGATTGTTTTTATTTTTATTTCCTTTTTATTATTCCTTCCATTTTATTTATCTTCCTTAAACATCGGGTATCCCATGCGGTAAACCAGGCTAGGCCGTGCGGTGACTCAAGAAAATCCTTACAGCTTTTACCATGGTGTGCTGAATGCTTTCAATATGAAAACGTGAGTTTTTTAAAAAAGCACTAAAAAATTTTAAGTCGGTCTTCAACCCGGACTACCTGATGCCCAGAAAATTTAATAAAACAAATAATTTTAAAATACCGGGTGTGGAAATTCTCCCCACCATAGTTCTTTCTGTCCCCGAAAAGCCATAAATATGATGGAACCCCAAAGTGAAAAACCACACCCCGTTAAGGTTCAAAGAGGATCCCAACAATTAACACATGAAAAGAGGAAAAACACTATGCATAGAAAAAGTGACTTAAATGACAACCTCAAGAAACCCGAAAAAGGCTTCTCGCTTTGTGTCATACACCCCAAAGAGCTAAAATACCTCCAATTGACTGATCAAAGAGAGGAACTCTCACACCCACGAAAACCAACTTCAAAAACTGAAACACCTCAAGAACCAATGAACGAGAAGCACGTCATTTGACTGAAATGAACAAACAAAACCAACCATGTCCAAGGAACATTCTTATCACCAACCACCAATTCATCTGTAGGAGCAGAACTAAAATCCAATATGTGAAATCCCAAAGGGGATCCACACCATTAGAAACCTACTAACGCACTAGATGAGACAAGAAAACTGACACAGGGAGGCCATAGTGGACTCCCCACCATTATAACTAACAGAAGATATATGAACTTCAAAAATTTCTCAACAGTGACCAAACACCCAACCACATGGGGTGGGGAGGGAGGGGCTCAACTACCGGGGAATCAAACCCATGACCCAAGAAAAACCAACATCTCCACCTCCCTGGATGAGAACTACTCAAATTTGAGACCAATTTACCAAATAAGACACCATAAGGACTACTAAAAGCAATTACATATGATGGGACACAACCCCCGAGACTTAGGTAATGAGATGAACACACCACCTCATAGCCATAGGAAACCTCAAGCACCCAAACAGTTCGTTCATAATTTAAAACCACAAAGAAAAAATTAAACTGGTTTTACATTCAACAGTAATGACAGAAATAAAGTCGGGGTTCCATACACTACCAGGGTTCCTGACCATGCTCCAACTTCACTCTGAGGCCTATCGTTGGAGCCCTAATATTTGAAGAATATAATACCTTGTAGTCAGGAAATGAAGACTCCTCATTGAATCATCCCTTTTTGGTTCCACATACAACCACACCGCAACCGAGATAACACCCAAAAACACAACATACCATGACATCGAACTACTCGCTCGTGGAACATCCACCAAAATACTGGCTTAGATGATGTGCATGATCACCTATTCACCTTAACCAAGAAACATAAGAAGAAAAGATGCCTGACAAACACTCGCGTTTGAATAGAAAAATTAGGAATCCCTTAGAGGAGGACACACTCCTTTGAAAATAGGGATTCTCAGAGGGTTTCATGAAATCCACCTTTGAACATTGAAGATAACTCACACTGTAAGACGTCACCCAACATGACCCTTACAGCCGATGAATGTACTAAAATCCATTCAACCATTGGTCAGCACTAATAACTCTTAACCGCCTTCACCCTTCCTTGATGGAATTCCTTTCACCGCTTCCAGTGAAAACCTTCAGATGCAACAATGTCAAACATTATACCCAATGACTCAGAAAACTCAAAGAGACCAAAACTCCCTTAAATCCCCTTGCATCTATTATACTGCTGCGATAGAATCCGCTTAACCGAAAATGAAAAAGGGATAGACTTAGCAGTATCACACAAAAGGGATAGTCCTTACATTAATAATCTGAAGGGCCATCCAATGACGAATTTTCCATGGACACACTTCAATCACATGTTAAAAAATTTATGGGCTGTGTACAACAGTCAAGAAATAAAACCATAGACCCAATGAAACTGTTCCAATGGCAAAATCATATCACAAGCGAACACTAAACGTGAAGAAGAAACCACTAAAATGGATTCCCAAAACACTTTTCAAAATAAAACACTAACCACATGCTTTCACACCAACATACAAATAAAAATTATAACTCAATAAAAAAATCATTCAAAAAATATCTTCAGCTCAAAACGCCTCACATACAACATTGCCAAAACACAAGGTCACACCACACAATCACCGATTACAAAAACACCAAAATCTCCATTAACAAAACATTCTGATAATAAATGAAGCTGCTGGGTTGTACAAACACCAATAGTGTTCTTTGGGCCTCACACGTGTATTTTCACTTTCCACACTGGGCACTCACCTCATGTCCATCCATGAACTCATCCACTAATACCATTGATCATTTATCATTCCATAAATACCCATGCATATGGTTTCCCATCAAAATTCGAAGTATCCAAACAAGACCTTTCTATTTTTCAAAACTAAAACATTCAACCCACACTTTTCAAACCACACACATCATTTTATTTTTAAATATCTTCATTTAAAAACATTTTCCAAGTCCAAATCACTTTTTCTAAAAAACCAGATTTTAATGATTCCAAAACAATGACATGAGGAACGATGCAAGAGGAAACTAGTGTCAGCGAGTGATTGGGAATATGGTTGGGTGGACATACACCAACCATTCCACCGCCATAGAGAGTATTCTAGGATATCATACCTAGCTCTACATGTCCTTCCATACTCTATGACCTCACTGAGACCACTAACCCTACTCCCTTTTCATTTCCACAAAACATGATTAACCACAAAGACCAAAGACTCAGACAAGCCTCAACTTAACCTGGTAACTCGAGTCCTTCCACGAGGTGTGCTGGCCAGGAACCTTACTTGTAGACATAATGTTGAGTTTAAACACCATTAAAACTGGTCTACCTTGAATCTATCCCAAAAAAACACAACCTAAGAGAGAAAACCTCCTTTGATACCATTTTGTCATGAACTAGGCCGGGTCTCTATCTGACCCGGTGCCCGGCCTGACCTGGTTTGTGACAGATTATGTGCTATATAGGAATTAATATGAATTTATGTCAAAGTTTCCTAAATGTTGAACATCATGGCATAAGTTGAATGAAAAATTATATGTTGATTTAGCAGCTATAAAGACCCATGCCATGGAATTTTGGTATCTTCCTATAATTCCACATTTGAAAAGATTATTATCAAATTCCAATGATGCATAAAGGTAAATATGTCATGAAGATAAGAAAATATTTGATGGAAAATAATGTTTTCTAGATCCTTGTCCATAGTAGAAGAAAATTAATAATTATTTACCTACATTCATAAATGAAGTTAGAAATCTCAAACATGGACTATGCACAGATTTAATAAATCCATATCGAAACCTTAGTATCACACATATTTCATGGACTATTTAATTGGTAATTTATAACTTATATCCAGAATTTTGTATGAATCACAAATATTCCAAGTTGAGTTTAATGATCTCTGGACCAAAACAGCTTGGAAATGATATTGATGTTTTATTATCACCATTAATTGATGATTTGAATCTCTAATGTGGGGATGGTATTAGGGTGTATAATTCTTATAAAATATAATATTTTCAACTGAATGAAATGATTTTTTTCACCATAAATGACTTTTTAGAATATAGATATTTGGTTTGATATAGAGTTAAGGAGAATAAAGCTTGTCCAATTTGAGAAAAATAGACTTCATATTATAAACTGCATCAAGGGAGTAAAACATTATACATGGGTCATCAAAAGTTTTTTCTATGGATCAATATTATATAAGATTAAAAAAGGAATTAAATGTCTCACAAGAATTTCATATTTTCCCAAAAAATTATACATTTATTAGTATTATGAGATGGTGAAAAATCTTGATGTGACATTTATAAGGACATATAAATCTAATAATGATAGGAATATTTGGATGAAACTATAAATATTTTTTGAGTTGACATATTAGAGATATCATTAGGTCAATCATAACATTGATTTCATGCATATTGAGAATAATATATGTGACTGATTGATTGAAACATTATTAGATATTAAAGGAAAGGCAAAAGATGGGTTGAATTCAAGATTGGTCTTACTCTCAATGGGAATACGTTTGGAGTTATCTCCCACTCCGGATGAAAGGCTAAAATTATTTCCCATAGCTTGTCATATATTATCCATGAGGGAGAAAATTATCTTTTGTTAATGTCTTCCTGATATCAAAGTGTTAAATGATTATTATTTAAATGTAAAAACATTTGTTCCTTTAAAGGATTTGAAGTTGATAGGTATGATTTCTCATGATTTCCATACCATGATGCACTAACTCCTACTAGTTCCACCATGTCAAATATTTCCCATATGTGTCAGAATGACTATAAAGAAGGTGTATTATTTTTTCAATTCAATTTTTCATAAGGTGGATGATCTGAATGCTTTGAATAATTTTGAAAATGAAGCAATTTATATACTTTGTCAGTTGGAAATGTATTTTCCTCCATCATTTTTTGATTTCATGGTTCATTTAATGGTTTATTTGGCCTGAGTAATAAGGATTTTTGGACTTGTATATACCTATAGTGTGTATCCTTTTGAAAGTTAAATGATGATATTAAAGGGGTATGTTAAGAATATATATCGATATAAAGCATCCATAATTGAGAATTATATTTCTCAGGAGGTTTTGGTGTTTTGTACAAGATACTTTCTTAGAGTAGAGCGCATTGTTTTTCCTCCATATATCCAAGAACATGTTAATTATAGGGGAATGGGATATGTGGCTTGAATGTAAAATATTTCATAGGTGAAAAAATAAAAAAGGTTCATTTATACATCTTGAATAACATAGATGATTCTAAAATATATAAAACATTGCATATTAGTATGTTGGAAAATGTCATCCAAAGAAGAAAGATATGTGGATTTTGAATTTTCATAACAAAACATTTTTCCATGTTTTAAATAGATATTTTTTGGTAGATCAAATGCATCAAAAACATTGAGATGGTCAATGGATGGTCCAAATGTGAATTTTATTTCATGGTCTTGGTATGATATTAATGGCTATAAATTTCATATGAATGATCCGAAAATATAAGTGCAGTTCAGAAAAGTAGTGTATTGGTGTTTGCAGAAGCAATGCAATTTTCGATTATTAAAGAAAAAAACCAAATTTCCACATCAAGTGAATATTACGGAGTCATTGAATAAATATGGGAGATTTATTCCATTAAATTTAATTTTATGATGTTTAATTGAAAATGGTTTAGCGATAACACTAATATCATACATGATGAATTTTGAATGACACATGTTAATGTGAATAGATTGGAATACACAATTGATCCTTTTATAATGGAAACACATAGAATTTTTTTTCTATGTTCTTGATCAATATGATATGGAGTGGTATATTGTTTTAGAAGGAAAAAAATTAATATCTTGGTAATGATAAACTTAACTAAGATGAAAATTTTGATGATATCCCAACATCTATATAAATTTTAATAGATAATATTGATGAGAACATTGTAGGCACTGTGCGTTCGATATGGAACAATATTTATTGAGTAATTTTGGAAAATAATCCTTTAGTACATTCATAATATTAAATGTCATAAAATATGTTTATTAATTATTTAATTTTTTTAAATTTCATAAAATTTTAGTCATTTTAATTTTATTTTACTTATTAAAACATGTACTATATCTAATAAGTAAAATTTTTTGTTTATATTAGTTTAGTTTTGTTTAGTTTACCATGTTTACCTTTACATTACATATCTAATAATTTGTTTGGTTGAAATAAAATTATTGTAAATCTGAGATGTTAAATAAAATCAAAAATATTTTATAAGAGTATTTTTAAAAAATATTCTTTTTTTATAAGAATGATTTATTTGGTTGGAAGAATTTTATTATTCACGCACCATTTTGGGATTAATTTTCATTCATTTACATGAAATTTAATATCTCATTACTATTATTATAATTTTAGTTAAATTTTAAAAATATGAACAAAAATGTTTTAAGTTTAATTAAGTATACTTTTTTGTTTGATAGTTTTTAATTTTTAATTTATATAAATATTATAATACTTGAATTTTTATATTTTTATACTAATTGTTTTTTTTATTTGTAGGATAATGAAAGATCAATATACCGATACACCACATGATTTAGGATATAATCGTACTCATTCCTCTAGGATGGAATGTGCACATTCTCCTCTTGATGAGAACCATCCTTCTTTATAAGAGACCTATACTTCCATAGGGACCTATAAGAGTTCGAGGGTTAGAAAATGTGGAAACACATGCTTACCAAAATTTTTAGTTTCCTATATCTAGGACCAAAAGATATTGGTATACATTGATGATAATTATATTCAAAGTGGTTATAATTCAAAACAATTAATTATTTTTACATCAATTTTGGATAAAATAGGAGTGAGAATTTTGATTTATGATTGGAGAAGTGTTGAAAAATTGACACTATATCAATTTTGGGACATTATTCTGGTAATTTAATTTATTATTATTTTACTTATCTTGAATTGTTTTTGGTATATATGGTTTCCCCCTTCTTATTAGATGAAATATGATACAATTGACACTCAAGGAGTCGAGAAGAAATTTTTATCATTGGTTGATATGAGATGGAGGGATTTCAAATCAACCCTCAAATCAGATATCATTTTTGGGAATATGAAATATTAAAACCCATGTGATATATATATATATATATATATATCCATTTATAGATAAAGAAACATGGAAGAAATTTTTTGAAAGTAGAAGACAATAATAATTTTTGGTAAGTGAAATGATACCCTTTTGAATTTATTTTATATTAATGATATTATTAATTAATTAATTATTATTTTTTTGTTATTAATTGACAGAAATCAATGGCATATCATTAAGATATCTAATATAGAAACTTATACCCTCATACTTTATAATGTGAAGGGTATAAAATATTGGAATAACAAATGGTGGTTGAAAATTTTAAAAAATATAGAGTCGAGTCATTAGGTTCTATAGAGGTTTCCCATCCACCCCATCTATACATGAAAAATGGAAGAGGCATCAGATGAGAAAAAAAGTAAAATGGATTACAGGAGACTCGAGGGATGTAGTAGAGAGTATTGTAAGATGTTTTATTTATTTATGTTAATTAATTTCTTCATATATTTTGATTCATAACATAATTTATTAAATAATTAATATGGTATTATCTTGTTGAAAAAAGCATACAAGGGGGGCTTTTTAACTAAGGGTGGGTGGGATATTTTAGCTACAATATTGGAAAATATTGAACCCTTGAGTCATGTGCGAGGATACCAAATTGGTATATCAGTGAAACATGTTTCTAGATTCTTCATCTTCTATAATAGAGGTTGTTTATAAAAAATAGAATCTTTAGAGGCACATTTTCAGGATATTCATGTGATGATGGAGGATCATATCAGAGGTTTAGTACAGTTTATGCTTGTAGATATGAATGATAGTTTTAGAATACTCCTCCACCTCCGCTAGAAACTCCCACTTTTCCACCTCCCCCTATAGACCCCACTTCTTATCCTACTCCTAAACCCTATCCTTCATAGCTTCATCATTATTTTAATTTACATGTTGATGATCTTTAGTATCATATTGTTACATATGGGATGATAATTGATATTGGAAATATCATTTATCATCAACAGTTAGATATAGAGCATCTTAGGGTAACTATACAACATATTATAAATATATCATATAGAGTACCATTATCTATAGATGAAATGAGCATAGTTGGGAAAAGTATTGATCACCTTTTAGGTTGTCCATATAGTCTTCTATGACATATTATCATAGAGGTATGCGTATATTTTATATTTTATATAATTTTTGTATTAAATTTGTTTTAACATTTTAACATTTATATATTTATCTATTTTTTATAGGGCTACTTTAAAGGTAAATAAATACTGTATAGACAATAAAAATACAAAGTGCTATTAATTCATATAGAAATTCTATTAGTCTTGATAGATTGTAAAGATATTAATATTTTTTGTTGGTTGTTTATGAGATTCCCATGGAAGCTAATGTTTATGGGTGTGAAATGATGGTGGAAATTTTGAAAAATGATATCATGGAGCCTTTAATAGGATATAATTTTGGGATCAACATAATGAAATTTTTTTCCATGTAAGTCTTAACATAAATATTTTTTGTTGATTTAATATATTGAAAGTTTATACTTATGTTTGTTTTGAATTATGTATATTTATAAATTGTGTAAGAACTATGAAAAGAAAAATGTATTTGGATTTATGAAGCCATAGTTAATTCCACATGTATCGAGGATAATGACTAAATTATAATGAATAATTTATATTGTTGGAGGATTTTAAAAGTATGAAATTATTCAGTGTTGGATGTTTCCTTATATTCAGGAGTATGAAACATATATATCACAAAATGTAATATATATTTATCATAATAACCAATAACATTAAATTTTCTTTTATATTAGAGTCCATTGGATGTTAGGTGTTTTATGTCTAAGGTAGAAGGCAATTTACTAGTTTTGCTTTATCCTTGGTGAAGTGCGAAAAAATATTATGGATGTTTGACCTATAAGTTTTAATTTCTAAAAACTTGTTTATATTATTATTGATTTTAAATTTATTTCATTCATACTATTTTTTAACTAGGGATGGAATATCTTTTGAGATACCACAAATAATATGAGTGCTAAAATAAAATATGTAAAATTAGTAGTGAATTTTCTTTTATAATTAGGAAATTTTGGATATATTACTTAATAATGTTATTTTGAATTAAAAAACCAATTTAAATAGAATTTTCATAAATAATAAAGCAGGTAGATATGCTTTATGTATGAAATAATTTCAATTGTTATATTTACAAAGTCCTAATAGTTTATTTTTCTTTATAATCATTTCTTTAATATTTAATTTTATTATTCATAATACATGTTAAATGATTTATTATTAATTTTTAGGTTTTTTATTACCCACAACCTTATAGTGAATAAGATCCCAAACACTTAAAAGTTGAAAGGGGATATCACTTTCCATTTTTGGTTAGATTTTAGTTTTTTTATTATATATTTTAATTTTTAAGGTTATAATTGTAAATATGTATTTCTAGTTTTTTTTGTTACTACTTATTCTTGTCTTATGCATGTTTTTCATTTTGGCCGAATTTGGAATAGACTGTTGAAAAGAAATACTTTAAAATAAAATTATTTTTCACATTTATTATTTGTTGTGAAAATTCTATATTGATTATTTTCCATGTTTTTTATTATATAGCTAATGTGAAAAACCCATTTTTTACATTGGTTATTAAATTACCAATGTAAAAAACTCTTTATCATATTGGGTTTTCAAATTAGTTCTCTTATAACTGATGTAATAAAAATGGGTTTTCACATCCATTATAAGATAAAAAACATGAAAAACTATTCCAAATGGGTTTATCACATTGATTATAAGATAACCAATGTGAAACAATATTCTAAATGAATTAATTATGTTAGTTATAAAATAACTAACATCAAAAAACCAATTATATAAATCATTTACAATTTCCATTTTATTAACAAATGTAAAATACATTTTTACAATGTTTTGTTTAATAGTAGCACATGATAACCGATGTGAAAAAGAAAAAAAACCAACAAGAAAATGCTTTTTTACACCTGTGTTATGAAATGTCTATAATAATTATCTTCATTATTGGAATAAATTTGAACCATTTAACATTAAATTTACATAATAATCATATGAAGTTCTTTGATATCATATTCTATTCCTTAAAATATTCATTGTAAAATAACATAAGATATAGGAATAGGAACAAGATACAAATTTGGAACCATGCATGTAGTACTATATGACATTCCTAATCACAAATAATATATTGCCCACATATACCATATAAATATATTGGTATTTTATGGAATATCTCAAAAATAGATAATATGATTTGATACTAAGGATAAATTTTAGTGCATCCTTCTATTTATTTATTTTTATTTTGTTGATGTATTTTATATAATCAACATATTAAAAAATCTCTCTTAGGATGTCTGATTATATGACCTATATGGGTATAACTTCTCCTCACATGATAATTTTTATTTTTAATTATATAACATCAACTATAATTCCCTATATTCTACTATATTTTTGTGTTATCAATTTTTTTTATTCTTCTATTATTATATTTAGTCATACTGATAGTATAGTCTCCCCATGTTTCATTATTTATCCTACACCACTAGGCACTTGTCTCTAGTATACAGGTAAGTGAACTTAAGATCATTTAGTTATCTGGATCGATCCATGTGGATGATTTAATGTGATAGGAACATTAAGAATTAGTATCAAAGAATTATTTTATTTGTTTTATTATTTGAAGTAGGTAGATGAAGCTAGGATTGGATAGAATTTAGGATAGTAGTTGTATTTATGCCTAGAAATCTTATTTTTGGGGGGAAATCCATATTTTTAAAGTGTTTATATTTTGATAATTTGTTTTCACTATTAAATTTAAATTCATTTTGATTAAGTATAATGCTATGGATTAGATTTATGGGTTTTCTCTTCATTACAGTGGAAAGTGGAATGTGTGCATGTATCAAACATGTATTGTAATATCACATGACATGCGTATGATTGTATATAATTGTGAAACTATTTTTGATGAAATAATATAAGCTCTTAATATTTAAAATGCCAAAAAAAACATGCTCAGTTTTTTTCTTGAATACAATATTAGCAGTTCTCTACTTAATCTAATAAATCCATGAATACATAATAAACATGAATTTATTTATAGAAATATCATTGAGATGAACATAGAAGTGATGTTGATAGCCTTGAATTGGATATTATGGGTATGTGGATACCCAAAGAGGATGAAAAAACTAGTATGATGGTGATGGAATATTATTTTACTTCAATTTTGAGATATATTCATAGATTTGTCATCATGATCAATGAACTACAAGGATTCATGGTCTATAGACTTTGTGGGAGAACATATGATGATGATATGTGACTCATAATGTTGTCATTCATGCATGATAGTAGAGTATAAGTCACATCGACAATTTTTTTCATGATATGGGTTGTGGTTTTTGAGGGTAGCTAGATGGTGGTGGTGGTGGTGGGGGGGGGGGAGGGGTTAGCCTAGTTACGTGGGTTCTTATAGTGGTGTGATGCATGGGTAGATACTTTTTATGATAGGAACAAGACATGATTGATGTGTACCTGAGTGATGGCTTCATGCATGAGGATTTCCGTAGGTATTTATGGTTTTTAGATAAATTATCATACACTAGGGAATATAATTAACATAAAATGGATTCATGGTTAGAAAATTAGAATGATGGACCTATGATTGATTGTATTTGACTAATGATTGAATGAGTTAACTGTGGAGTAGGGTAGAATTATGGTATGTTCATTCTTAAGAATAATATTTGATAAAAAATGGTGGAAACTATATTCCATCATAAGTGTGATTCTTTGGTTACTCTCTAACCTTTAGGACAGAAGAGTGAAAATTTATTTGATATAAAAGGTTTCTATGTTGGTATTACCTAATATAAATCATTTGGTTGTAAAATTAGTGGAACATTAAGCATTATTATACTTAGGTATCATGTGTGAAATACCTACTATGGGTGGATTATAAATATTCCGAGATGTAAGTACTCATATAGATTCTAAAAGGATGTCTTGGGGTTGATTAGAAATAAAGGGAAATTTGAATTTGAAGCCTTACTAAAATGTAGTTTAAGATAATATAGGTTTTCTGTTTGTTCCCTAAAGACCGATATAGGGTTTAAAAATGAAGATGTTCTAGTGTGATAGGATAGAGTCTAGTACTGTTTATATTTTCATGAATACACGAATCTTGGTCAATGAGACACAAGGAATGATCATTATTGGGGTGTCATTAGGTATGAAGTGATCATAAAAAATTTTATGATCTTCCTTAATTATATTATAAAATGGATAATAGATCTATACTTTAATGATATTTCATTAATAAGAATTAGTGAGAGAATAGTTTACTCCGAAAATGGTTAATTACAGACTAGATAGTGAGAACTTATGAGCCAACCTATACCTAATGTTGGATATAGGGTCTTTATAGTGTAATGGTTAAATGATTGAGGATCATGAATTCCATGTTTAAGCTAAGATGGATAGCTCATATAGATGATGAGATATAACTCCTTGATAAAACTATAGGGCACTGATATGTCCAATAAATTATATGGAAATCATACAAGGAGTAAAGTGGTTTGATCAATGTATTGAGAATCTACAAAGTTCCACTATTATGTTAATTAGATGACCAGTGAATTCATGGGACAAGTAGAGGGATGATCAGAGTCTATATAAAATTTAACATGGGTTTTCCATGGTAGTGAGAAAGGTCACTAACTTTGGGATAAATTATTTGGGATTCAAGATTTGTGGATATGAATCATTGATGAAATTGGATAATTATTGTATAAATTACCATGATAGATATAGAACCTATATTGATTCTCATTGGATGGTTCTATTATGATATAATGAGAATGGATCATGAGTAACAATATTTGGGTACTGATGAAACCTATATAAATCAATGTTTATTGAGAGGGGATATGGGAAAATATTTAGTTGAGAAAACACTATTACATGATTTAGAGTGTTCTTTTATTCTCATGTAAGGTAGTGATAAATTTAAATTATAGTGTATAGGGAAAAACTAGACCAATAATGTTTTCGGTTTCATATCAGCACATGGATGAAAGAATCTAGGATATATTTGGTTAGCTAAGGAGCACCAAATTTGGATGTTGAATTATGAATCTCAAGTGAGGTTATTATGTTTGATAACTGAACATGTGTCATATTTTTGAAATAGGATGATATGGAAATCATGTCTTGAATATATTTCACTCATTTTAGTGTATGATGATATATGAGACAAAGATAGTATTCGTGGTATGTATAAAGTCTCAAACAAAGACTATAAATTATGGGTAAATATAATCCAGAGATGCTCGAGAGATGTACCAAGTGGGAAGTGGTCTGGAACAAACTAGAAATGTTAATCAAATTAGCATGTCATTTATAATTGGGTAAAACAAAAATATTGGTGGGATAAATATGTTATTATTTAGTTTGTGAATCTAGTCTTCTTCATAGTGAATAGGCCGATGGGTTTTCATATGATATCAGTATTATGGGATAATGATTGGTATGTTTCACATGAGATTTAGTGTGTTGACTCAAAAATATATTAATGAATTATTTTTATTGGTATTAAAATCATAAATTCAATGAAACAGTTCTACCATGATTGAAGGAAATGATGAAATAGGAAGAATACTCACTCGGAGGAATGAACCGCAACTATAACGACAATAACTCGCTGAATAAAATGATCTTGAAGGAGAGTAGGTCTCTAAAATCACCAGAGAGAACTCCTAGGTCAAGGGGGTCGAGGATATAGTTGTTGGGAAGAGGGATATACCATGAAACACCCTAAAATCCAAACATGCAATATTGACCCTACGTGAAATTCATTTTCACATCATGTAATCCAAAAAACTCAAGTACACTAAAAAAACCATCACCTTTTTATTAAAAACTGATTTTACCATTATGATTTGTGTAATTTACATTCAGGAAGCATAATATTCACTCCCTATAATGATTCAAAGATTCTGCTCGGCTACTAATGCAGGGCTTGTAATCACATTACACAACATTTATTTCTTATATAGACTATGAAAAGACCCAAAACAACTCTAGTGTTCTCTAAACTCAAGGTGAACTCAAATATTCCTGTAACAAATTTATACCTAGACTCTATTAATTTAAAAAAACATGAATCCTCAAACTATAGGATATTTTTCCTCAGTAAATTCTCTCCATCATTGGGAGTCACAAAATGCACCCAAATAAAAATGTTAAATGAAAATAGAGATAAGAAATAACTAAAAGTGGGAAATGAAATGTTACATTATATGATGGAAATCATAAATATTTTTATGTGATATCATGATACAACCTATCAATAATATTTTAGGGTTGATAAGGTATCCTAATATGTTAGGTCCACAAGGCTGAATACACTAAGAGGGGGGGTGGGGGTGAATCAGGGTATGACAAATTGAAAATTAAATCCCATTCTGATATTGTTTCGCTGTTAATAAAAACACTCTTCTCTCCGTTTCACATTGAAAAATATGAAAATAAAGTAAATCATGCACATGACACATCAATTTTTACTTGGCTCACCCTCACTAGGCTACATCCAAAGAGCATAAGCCGACAAGTTTCCGGTCGTACCAAATTCACTAAAAGTGAACTGCTTATAAGAGCCTAGCCTTAAACCTTACTTAATATTGAGTTATTACAAGATTACACATTGAGGATCTTTTCGGGTTTAGAGTTTTTGAGAATTAGATCATAAAACTTGCATTACATTCCAGATATAAACAAAGTGGTTACATAAAGATAGTATTCTTCATTCCCATCAAAGGAAACATATTTAAAATAAAACATGGATTCATTCTTGACACTTCCCTGACAGTATCATCATATCATGTACCTTTCCCTTGACCTGTGAAAACATTTCAAAAAAACTTGGGATGAGCATAAAAAGCTCAGTATGGGTTATAAAAATATGGAAAGGAAACATGGGTACATATGTACATAAGGATGAGATCATACTTTACCCATAAAACATAATCACTTTAACATACCTCATCAAATCATGAATAAATCATAGAAATCATAAGACATAAAGGTAACTTGAGGCATTCATAACATTCTTACGTAGGGAGTAACCCTCTTGGTTACGTTTGGAATACCCATCACAGTATATTCTCTAAAATCTCTTCGGAGAAACCTTAATGTTTCACTCCTTCGCGTTACCCAATGCATTGGAGAGCTATAACGGGCACACCCGCCCTTAGTTTATCACAGAACCACCCATCATTATAATAATGCCCAAGAACCATAACATAATCATATCACATAAAACATGCATAAAGGAAACATAACATTTCCACATTTCAATCACGAGATATCAATACAACACATTGATATAATAAAAACATTATGAAAGCCATTTTCAATACCAAAGTAAAACATGGTATTTATTTTTCGTTTAAAAAAAAGGTATGGCTTGTAGAGGAAGCCGAAACTCAAATAACGGTCACGACGGCGGAGAAGTCGTTGTCGCCGCATACGTACGACAAAAACATTCCCTTTTGTCGTTTAGTAAACGCTTCGTATAAAAAAGATTCCTTTTGAATAAACTTAAAAGTCAAAGGGGTTTATACACCGTATAAAAGAAAGTTGTGTATAAAATAAAATATGCCTCAATGAAAGGAGATTGAGACGAAGTCCCATACCTCGAATCCGACTTGACCCGACCGTTCATTAATCTCCTGAATAATAAACTTGAATTAATCTCTACTTTCTTATGAATCTTTTTCAAGTTCATTATTCCTTTTATACCATGTTATGAACATCATGTAATCAGTTAAGTTAATAATGTTCATTTTGTCGGTATTTGGTTCTTAAGTCAAAAATAGACTTCTTACACTTACATGTGGTTAATTTGGTCATAGTTTCGTTATATCCAGAATGATATTAATGATTTGGATAACATATATATCATATATATTAATCATATACATGTATTTATAATATTATATCACATTTAGAGGTAAGAAATGAAATGCACCGTTCATGGAGACGGTAAGCCGTACGTACGCATGAACACTACTTCCATTTCTATTTCATATTTTCTGGAATGGAATCATAATGAAATAAGAGTATATTATAATTCCAGTATAATAACATATATAATATCATTAAATTTATCCTTTACACATCCCACATATGGTATTAACGAATCAAATCACTTTCAGGGGGCGGTAGTCCGCACTTCCTAAAATGAAGATATCGTGTTTACCCATAATGGGAACCATAAAGGTATGACCAAAATGAAAAAAAACAGAAGATTAAGGAACACATAAACATATTATATATCATATATAAAAATAGTGACATCATAATGGCCACCTTTGAAGGTGTTAAATGAGTATTGAACAATCATCGTTTCGGGAGGCAGAATTTCACCATCCACGGAAACCGTATGTTCTTTAACCATTTGATGTAGTTGTGTGAGAGTGTAGCTCAAATAAATATTATAACAACATCCTTGTATATTGAAGATACTGGTGTTGTTACAAAATAAGTAAATAAAAAGAGTTTAGGGGGTTGGAGAAGCAAAATAAAACAAATGAACATGAGAGAATGAATTACCTTTAAAAGTGTAACTCCTTTTGATTTGAGCCTAAAGGCTTCTTTTGAAAGGATTCTGCCCAAAGGGAATCCTCTAGGACGAGGAGAGGGATGTGGAGAGAGTAAATGGGTAGGGTTTGGACGAGCCAAAGTCTTGAGGAGTGTGTGAAATGAGGTAGAGGTGGGGGCCTTTTATAAGAGGAGAGGAGGGGCACTTTTGGAAAGTAAAGAAATATTACTTTATTTGAAAATGTGTTTCGGTTTCAAAAGGTCCCACATTGATATAATTCATGGATAAGGTGATAAGGGTTCGAAATACACTCATCAAATTGGTTTTGGCCATGTGTAGTTCATAGATTTTACATTATCTTTCCATTTTATTTAAATCGTCAAATAATGATGTCATCGCTGCATCATTATTATGTCATAAATAATTTAATTTATTTAATGTCTAAAAATCATAAAAAAAATACTATGATGTAGGAAATATTTTTATCTTTCCAATGACTATTTATAATCAAATATCTGATCTTTATAACCCCATGTGAAAATGTTTTCGTAAAACGTATTATGTTTGTGTCATTTTTACTTTTACATTAAATAAAAAGTAATTTATGTCATTTCCCAACCAAAATGTCTCCATGGGGTCCCCAAGTTGACCCATGGCTTGTCTGGGTCGGCCATGACACAACCAATAAGGTTGGGACATGTGTCTAGGTCATTTCATATTATTAAAGCATTATTTATACCTTAAACTACACTAATTACCACTAATCGCGATTAAAAACTCAATAAGTTACTATTCACAAAAAAATTATTTTAATCTCATTGAACCACATTTTACTTCTTAATGACAACCATGTATTTCGGATTTTCAAAATTCAATACACATTAGTGGTAAACTTTCATTTAACTGAAAAATCAGTTTGCTTGATTACCACTTAGTGGTTTCACTATTCATCAAAAATTGAAGTTTTTCAGAAAATTACCAAAAATTCACCCTAAGCTATATTTGATATTCCGAATTCAAAAATGAAGTCTATTTTACAAAATTCAAATCATATAAGTCACATTAATTAATTTAATAATTAATTCCCGCTGCCAGAGCAAATAGCGTGTTTTTACAAAACAATAAGTATCAAAAGATTGACACCAGTTTAAGTCTAATTTCAAAGTGAAATTGATTCCAATGACCACCATTGGATAAAATGGTAAAAATATATTCTAATTTCACTTCAAAACCAATTCAAAACATAATCTAATCATATAAATAAATTAGATTAAAAAGCAGTTTTGACGTAAAATGCAGTCTTTTTCACTATTCATTAAAAAATGAACATTGTCAGAAAAATACCAAAAATTCACACAAGGTAAATTTTGATGTCCCAATCATAAAGAATAAGTTTATTTTGACAAACATAGTTTATAAAATTGTCAAAAGATAGATTCAAAAATGGTTTTCCATCAAAAGGCAGTAAAACAATCTTTTAAGAATATTAGTTTATTCCATGCATAAGATTGTATTTATTTTCATTTTAATCCTCTAAAACACTATCTTAATCATTAATAGACATGGATAAAAATATCTATTATTCATTACTTACTTGGGATGTTATATCCTTCCCCCCTTTAGAAAATTGTGTCCCCGCAATTTATTTACTTATCGAATAAATGAGGGTACTTATCCCTCATTGCATTTTCAGATTCCCATGTTGCCTCTTCAATCATGTGGTTTTTCCACAAAACCTTTACCTGGTGAATCACCTTATTCTGTAACACTTGCTCCCTGTGGTCAAGAATCTGGACCGGTTGTTCCTCATAAGATAGGTTCTCTTCTAGCTGAACTACCTCTGGACTCAAAACATGAGACGGATCTGGCATATACTTTCTCAACATTGAAATGTGAAAAACATTGTGTACCTGCGATAAAATCGGAGGTTAAGCCACTCAGTATGCAACTGATCCAACTCTCTCCAGAATTTCGTATGGTCCAATGAACCTTGGACTCAACTTTCCTTTCTTACCAAATCTCATCACACTTTTCCAAGGAGAAACCTTGAGAAAAACATAATCACCTACCTCGAAAGATAGATCCTTCCTCCGGTTATCCGCATAACTCTTCTGCCTGCTCTGAGCTGTTCTCATGTGTTTCTGAATCAACTGAACTTTTTCTGCCATCTCTTCTACCAATTCTGGTCCCATCAACTTCCTTTCACCCACTTCATCCCAGAAAGCTAGAGTTCGACACCGCTTCCCATATAATGCCTGAAATGGTGCCATTTGTATACTGGAATGAAAACTGTTATTATATGAAAACTCAACCAAAGAAAGATGTTGGTCCCAAATTCCCTGATAATCCATAGAACAAGCTCGTAGCATATCCTCCAATGTCTGTATTGTTCGTTCTGACTGCCCATCTGATTGAGGATGAAAAGCTGTACTAAAATTTAATTCAGTACCCAACGACTTCTGAAGGCCTTTCCAAAAGTTAGAAGTAAACCTGGGATCACGATCCGATACAATGGAGAGAGGAACTCCATGTAACCTAACTATCTCTTTAAGATACAAACGGGAAAGTTAATCAAGAGAGAAAGTATCTTGTATAGAAAGGAAATGAGCAGATTTGGTCAAGCGATCAACAATAACCCAGATTGCATTATTACCTCGAGATGTCTTCAGTAATCCAACAACAAAGTCCGTGGATATATTCTCCCATTTCCACTCTGGCACTGGTAAAGGCTGAAGCATCCCTTTCGGTAACTGCCGCTCTCCTTTAACCTGCTGACAAGTCAAACACTTCACAGTAAAATCAGCAATATCTCTTTTCATTCCATCCCACCAGTAATACTCCTGCAGATCTCTATACATCTTAGTACTGCCCGGATGAACTGAAAATGGAGAACTATGAGCTTCACATAACAACTCTCTCTTCAACTGTGAATCACAAGGCACACACAATCTCTTCCCAAATCTCAAAACACAATCATTATCAATGTTGAATTCAGGAAACTTACCTTTCTGAACCAGCTCTACCTTTTTCTGCAACTCACTATCTTGCTTCTGTGCTTGCTTGATTCTATCCGATAGAGAAGATCTCACTGATACCTGAAACAAAACAGAAGGACTTCCTGCACCAACAACTTCTATGCCAAAGTTCATCAAATCGTTAACCAAATGATCACGTTCCAACCACAACATTGTTAATGAAGCATTAATTTTTCGACTCAAAGCATCAGCCACTTTATTTGCTTTTCCCGGATGGTAATGAATTGTACAATCATAATCCTTGATTAATTCTATCCATCTCCTCTGTCTCATGTTTAACTCTTTCTGAGTGAATATATACTTTAAACTTTTGTGATCGGTATATATTTCACACTTTACTCCATACAAATGATGCCTCCAAATTTTTAAAGCAAAAACAACAGCAGCTAATTCCAAATCATGCGTAGGGTAATTTACCTCATGAGTTTTCAGCTGTCGTGAAGCATAAGCAATTACCTGATCATTCTGCATTAGGACGCAACCAAGTCCTTTCAATGAAGCATCACTGTATATAACAAACTCACCATTCCTGGAAGGTAGTGCCAAAACTGGAGCATTCACCAATCTTCTTTTCAATTCCTGAAAACAATCATCACATTCTTTTGTCCAGATAAACTTAACACCCTTCCGAGTTAGCTTAGTCATTGGACTAGATAACCGTGTAAAATTTCTAACAAACCTTCGGTAATAGCCCGCCAAACCAAGGAAGCTACGAATCTCGGTTACATTTGTGGTTCTTGGCCATTCTTCCACAACTTTTGTTTTTGCAGGATCAACAGTTATTCCATCTTTAGAAACAATGTGACCAAGGAAAGAAATTTGTTGCAACCAAAACTCACACTTTCTGAATTTCCCATACAATTTATTTTCTTTTAAGGTTTACAAGATAACCCTTAAATGTCTTTCATGCTCCTCTTTACTTTTAGAAAACACCAAAATATCATCAATGAAAACCACCACAAACCTATCCAAGAACTCATGGAAAATTCTATTCATTAAATCCATGAATACAGCAGGTGCATTGGTTAGCCCAAAAGGCATTACTACAAATTCATAATGGCCATATCTCGTACGAAACGCGGTCTTCGGAATATCTGCCTCCTTTACCTTCAGCTGATGGTACCCCGATCTCAAGTCAATCTTTGAAAAAAACTGAGCTCCCTGGAGCTGATCAAACAAATCATCGATATGAGGCAAAGGATATTTGTTCTTAACAGTGATATTATTCAAGGCTCTATAATCAATGAAAAGTCTCATAGAACCATATTTCTTTTTAACAAATTAAACAGGAGCACCCCATGGTGATGTGCTAGGTCTAATGAAACCTTTCTCTAATAAATCTTGCAATTTCTCCTTCAACTCTGAAAGTTCAATTTGTACCATTCGATAAGGGGGTTTTGAAATTGGCTTAGCATCAGGAACTAAGTCAACAGTAAACTCAACTTCCCGATCTGGTATTATTCCAGGCAACTCATCAGGAAAAACATCAGGATACTCATTTACCACTGGCACATCATTAATCTGAACAGTTCCTTTATTTTCAACGACGTGTGCAAGGTAACATTCATTTCCATCTTTTACAAGTTTCTCGGCCTCTTGATATGTTATCAAAAGTAAGGGTTCATTCTTGTAAACAAACTGAAAGTCTTTCTGAAAAGAAACTTCTTTAGCTCTACAGTCAATATTAACATGGTAAATAGAGAGCCAATCCATACCCAGGATAACATCAAACTCTACTAGAGGTAGAACAATAAGGTTTGCAAGTAGGTTCTTTCCACAGATAAGGATAGGAAGATTCTTATAAATTCTTTTTGCCTCGACATTTCCCCCAGGTTTTTTTACCAAAAGTTCAGGAGTCATTTCTTGAGATGGTATTCCCATTTTACTAGAAAAGGTTTCAGAGATGAAAGAATGTGTAGGCCCCGAATCAAACAACACACTGGCATAATCTGAAAAAACAAACAAAGTACCTGATACAACTTCATTTGATGGACCGACATCTGCTGAAGTAGTTGCAAAGGATTTCACCACCCCTTTCTGCTTGTAGTCTAACTGCTTCCCATCACTCAAGCTCCTTGTCAGACACTCGTTTTCATAGTGACCCATCTCATTGCACTTATAACATTTCACTAACTGTAAATCAAATTTGTTCTTACCTTCACCTTGATCCTTTTCAGTGCAATCACGAGCCTTATGTCCCATCTTACCACATCGGTAGCACTTCCCAGAATTCATAAGACATTCCCCAGCATGCCTTTTGCCACATTTATCACAAACTGGAAACTTAGTTCTCTTACCATCAGACTTTTTTGAAGAATTCTTACCTTTCTCCTGCCACCTCGGTCTCTTCTTCTGCTGGTTGTTATAGAAAACTTGGTCATCGGCAAACTCCATTTCCACCTTCTCATCACATCGAACAAGATTTTCATAACTTTTAAACTCATGAGAAGCTAATGCCCTTCGATATTTTGGCTTTAATCCTGAGTAAAAACGATTGATTTTACTATCAAGGTTCCGGATAAAATTTGGAGCATACCTTGCCAATCGAGTGAACCTTTCTTCATAGGCAGCCACTGAGTCTTCCTCTTGCCTCAATTCCAAGAATTGCTTTTCCATCCTAAGTCGAACAGACTTAGGAAAATACTTCTCAAGAAACATACCTTTGAATTCATCCCAGTCAAGAGCATAAATCTCATCGGCGTCCTTGATATTTTTAACCATAGACCACCACTGATCTGCTTCACCCTCCAAACGGTAAATAACAAGACTAACCTTTTGATTGTCTGAACACCCCATGACATCAAAAATCTTCTCCAGTGCTTTAATCCACCCTTCAGCTAGCACAGGGTTAGATGATCCTCTGAATGATGGTGGATGTTGCCTCATGAAATGTTCCACCACTGACATGTTCCTCTGCGGTTGGTCTGGCTGATCTCGTGTATGGATACCACCGCCATTTATCGCTTGAGTCAACTGCGCCACTACTGCAACAAACTATTCAGTTCCAATTCCGACCATTTCTGGATGCTGATTCGGAAGGTTATTTCCTTTTGTATGCCTTCCTAGCACTGCTTCCCTGTTTCCTCTGCGGAAAACCATTCTGAACAAACATGTCTTAGATGAAGCAACATGGTAATCTTTAAATGCTATATCATTTCGAAAAAAAAATATTTTTGGATAATCATTTAATAGAATTCTAACTCCTAAAGTTATCTAAACCTACCTCTGATACCAACTATAAGGCCCCAGCCTTAAACCTTACTTAATCTTGAGTTATTACAAGATTACACATTGAGGATCTTTTCGGGTTTAGAGTTTTAGAGAATTAGATCATACAACTTGCATTACATTCCAGATATAAACAAAGTGGTTACATAAAGATAGTATTCTTCATTCTCATCAAAGGAAACATATTTAAAATAAAACATGGATTCATTCTTGACACTTCCTTGACACTATCATCATATCATGTACCTTTCCCTTGACCTGTGAAAACATTTCAAAAAAACTTGGGATGAGCATAAAAAGCTCAGTATGGGTTATAAAAATATGGAAAGGAAACATGGGTACATATGTACATAAGGATGATATCATACTTTACCCATAAAACATAAGCACTTTAACATACCTCATCAAATCATGAATAAATCATAGAAATCATAAGACATAAATGTAACTTGAGGCATTCATAACATTCTTACGTAGGGAGTAACCCTCTTGGTTACGTTTGGAATACCCATCACATTATATTCCCTAAAATCTCTTCGGAGAAACCTTAATGTTTCACTCCTTTGCGTTACCCAATGCATTGGAGAGCTATAACGGGCTCACCCGCCCTTAGTTTATCACGGAACCACCCGTCATCATAATAATGCCCAAGAACCATAACATAATCATATCACATAAAACATGCATAAAGGAAACATAACATTTCCACATTTCAATCACGAGATATCAATACAACACATTGATATAATAAAAACATTATGAAAGCCATTTTCAATACCAAAGTAAAACATGATATTTATTTTTCGTTTTTAAAAAAAAGGTATGGCTTGTAGAGGAAGCCGAAACTCAAATAACGGTCACGACGGCGGAGAAGTCGTTGTCGCCGCATACGTACGACAAAAACATTCCCTTTTGTCATTTAGTAAATGCTTCGTATAAAAAAGATTCCTTTTGAATAAACGTAAAAGTCAAAGGGGTTTATACACCGTATAAAAGAAAGTTGTGTATAAAATAAAATATGCCTCAATGAACGGAGATTGAGACGAAGTCCCATACCTCGTATCCGACTTGACCCGACCGTTCTTTAATCTCCTGAATAATAAACTTGAATTAATCTCTACTTTCTTATGAATCTTTTTCAAGTTCATTATTCCTTTTATACCATGTTATGAACATCATGTAATCAGTTAAGTTAATAATGTTCATTTTGTCAGTATTTGGTTCTTAAGTCAAAAATAGACTTCTTACACTTACATGTTGTTAATTTGGTCATAGGTTCGTTATATCCAGAATGATATTAATGATTTGGATAACATATATATCATATATATTCATCATATACATGTATTTATAATATTACATCACATTTAGAGGTAAGAAATGAAATGCACCGTTCATGGAGACGGTAAGCCGTACGTACGCATGAACGCTACTTCCATTTCTATTTCATATTTTCTAGAATGGAATCATAATGATATAATAGTATATTATAATTCCAGTATAATAACATATATAATATCATTAACTTTATCCTTTACACATCCCACATATGGTATTAACGAATCAAATCACTTTCAGGGGGCGGTAGTCCGCACTTCCTAAAATGAAGATATCGTGTTTACCCATAATGGGAACCATAAAGGTATGCCCAAAATGAAAAAAAACAGAAGCTTAAGGAAAACATAAAAATATTATATATCATATATAAAAATAGTGACATCATAATGGCCACCTTTGATGGTGTTAAATGAGTATTGAACAATCATCGTTTCGGGAGGCAGAATTTCGCCATCAATGGAAACCGTATGTTCTTTAACCATTTGATGTAGTTGTGTGAGAGTGTAGCTCAAATAAATATTATAACAACATCCTTGTATATTGAAGATACTGGTGTTGTTACAAAATAAGTAAATAAAAAGAGTTTAGGGGGTTGGAGAAGCAAAATAAAACAAATGAACATGAGAGAATGAATTACCTTTAAAAGTGTAACTCCTTTTGATTTGAGCCTAAAGGCTTCCTTTGAAAGGATTCTGCCCAAAGGGAATCCTCTAGGATGAGGAGAGGGATGTGGAGAGAGTAAATGGGCAGGGTTTGGACGAGCCAAAGTCTTGAGGAGTGTGTGAAATGAGGTAGAGGTGGGGGCCTTTTATAAGAGGAGAAAAGGGGCACTTTTGGAATGTAAAGAAATATTACTTTATTTGAAAATGTGTTTCGGTTTCAAAAGGTACCACATTGATATAATTCACGGATAAGGTGATAAGGGTTCGAAATCCACTCATCCAATTGGTTTTGGCCATGCGTAGTTCATATATTTTACATTATCTTTCCATTTTATTTAAATCGTCAAATAATGATGTCATCGCTGCATCATTATTATGTCATAAATAATTTAATTTATTTAATGTCTAAAAATCATTAAAAAAATACTATGATGTAGGAAATCTTTTTATCTTTCCAATGACTATTTATAATCAAATATCTGATCTTTATAACCCCATGTGAAAATTATTTTTGTAAAACGTATTATGTTTGTGTCATTTTTACTTTTACATTAAATAAAAAGTAATTTATGTCATTTCCCAACCAAAATGTCTCCATGGGGTCCCCAAGTTGACCCATGGCTTGTCTTGGTCGGCCATGACACAACCAATAATGTTGGGACATGTGTCTAGGTAATTTCATATTATTAAAGCATTATTTATACCTTAAACTACACTAATTACCACTAATCGTGATTAAAAACTTAATAAGTTACTATTCAGCAAAAAATTATTTTAATCTCATTGAACCAAATTTTACTTCTTAATGACAACCATGTATGTCGGATTTTCAAAATTCAATACACATTAGTGGTAAACTTTCATTTAACTGAAAAATCAGTTTGCTTGATTACCACTTAGTGGTTTCACTATTCATCAAAAATTGATGTTTTTCAGAAAATTACCAAAAATTCACCCTAAGCTATATTTGATATTCCGAATTCAAAAATGAAGTCTATTTTACAAAATTCAAATCATATAAGTCACATTAATTAATTTAATAATTAATTCCTGCTGCCAGAGCAAATAGCGTGTTTTTACAAAACAATAAGTATCAAAAGATTGACACCAGTTTAAGTCTAATTTCAAAGTGAAATTGATTCCAATGACCACCATTGGATAAAATGGTAAAAATAAATTCTAATTTAACTTCAAAACCAATTCAAAACATAATCTAATCATATAAATAAATTATATTAAAAAGCAGTTTTGACGTAAAATGCAGTATTTTTCACTATTCATTAAAAAATGAACATTGTCAGAAAAATACCAAAAATTCACACAAGGTAAATTTTGATGTCCCAATCATAAAGAATAAGTTTATTTTGACAAACATAGTTTATAAAATTGTCAAAAGATAGATTCAAAAATGGTTTTCCATCAAAAGGCAGTAAAACAATCTTTTAAGAATATTAGTTTATTCCATGCATAAGATTGTATTTATTTTCATTTTAAGCCTCTAAAACACTATCTTAATCATTAATAGACATGGATAAAAATATCTATTATTCATTACTTACTTGGGATGTTACACTGCTGTTTACAAAGTTTGGGACAAATCACTTCTACTCCCAGGCTCACTGCCTATAAAATATTTAGGGTAAGATCACTGCTTTCCCAAGGGTCACTCCCTGTTTCTCTCTCGCTGGCTCACTATCAGTGGAGAGGATCACCTTCTTCTTCTTCCATTGCTCACTACTCCGGAAAGGATCCACTCACAGTTTATAGACTTGTAGGTCTGTTCATTATCACTAATGAATACATCCTCTGTTGTATGTGGATGGTCTGTTGAAGTTCAACTTTCACCCATCGATGAATATCTCTTTGCACTAAAGGTATCAGGAAAACATCCAGCTTCCACGCAGCCCAAAAATAGTGCCGGGGAAATAACCTTACGTGGAACACAGGTCTCTCCCGGCGCAAAAGTATCAGCACACAGGTCACAACGGGTGCACAGGTCTGCCTCTACCACCTGTGTGGCACAATCTTATGCAACTCCAAACCTGCACGACTCAATCCCTTTTACACCCAAGCCAATATTGGCGCGCAACTACCAATAAACATGCAACTTCAAACACTGGCGTGCTAGTCCACCTGTGCGACCACACACCACCTGCGTGACCACCACACCAGCATGATGGGAGATCTGATTTTTCTAAGTGTTAATCTCCATTAAAAATGAGGAGGGGTGGTCCTGTATTTATCTCCATTTTGTCAACCTACGTGGCGGTGCGCAAGTCTCCCCTCGGCGCGCAGGTCTCGGCGCGCAGGTCTCTACCCCCTGCAAGTCACCTGCGCGACCCTCTTTCCTTTTTCATATTTCGATGATCTAATCTTGAAAAACATATGGTGCGGAGCTTTTTAACCCTCCTAGGCAACAACATGCAAGTCCTTTCACGGTGCGCAGGTCACCTGCGCGACCTCACCAATACCTACGCGACCCTCTTTCCTTTTCTATATTTTGATGCTCTGATATTGAAAAACATATGGCATGCAAGTTTCTTCTACTTCAAGTCAACGATGCGCAAGTCCCTTTTCCAAAAAGCCACTTGTCTTCATTTGTCAATTTTCAGGACCAAAAATCTGGAAAATACTGGAAAACGACATCACCTTGTATCTGCTCTTTTTGTACTGCCTCCAGATCATCCATTCATTTGTTGATGTTCTTGAATCAAACATGGATTGCTAACCGCATCTCTTGAACTCAACATGCCACCATGAAATCCTCTTTGTCAACAAATTTGTATGTCATGGTTTTCTTTGTCAATAATCACAACACTGATGTCCACTTTGTCAACAAACACAATCACCTCAAAAATGATTCAATGATACCTTGCAGGATTTCTTGCCAACATAATGTAAATATTATTGTTCTTGAATATTCCATATTAGGTTATTGTTACTTAGATGTTTTATAATATGAAACTTTTGGGAGGGTCAATGATGGATTGATATAATGAATGCATGTGAAGTTGAAGTCTTAATAAATACATTATGTAATATATGTGTTAATTCATAAAAACTAAGGGATGTCCTAAGGGCTATATAAGTGTCCACAACTATTGATATGGTGTGGTTTTATTTTCCACATTCTCTTATCAATTCCACCATAATAGAGGCTCTATTATTCTCCATTCCTTATAATGATAAATACTACCATATTATGGATAGAAATAAAATCTCACCTGAGTTTCAATTGATTCATATTACCTGATGGATACAAAATAGTGGAGGGGGTTTTATGGTAACCTCTTAGTGATATTCTTATATTAGATGATTAAATATAATAACAGTGAAATTAATTAGTGAAAAATAAATGTTAGTTTTTCCTTTATATTTATACATGGTTTCATTACCATTCATTTTTTATCATAATATTTTGGTTTTTAATTTTCTTACATTGAATTTAATGAGTGTTATTTTATCTTTAGAAACCCATTAATGAACCCATTGAATTTTCTTCCAACATAGGGTTATGAGTTGGGTATATTCTCATGCAGGATGAGAAATTGAGCCCTTATATATGAGGTATGAAAACACCATAAAACACAATCTTATAATTAGCATTGGATACAGAAGTTATGTGACTTCTATCATGCTATATTTTTATGATCCTTATTGTATAATTGGTGTTATGAATGTTATTTTTTATTTCTTCTATTTCAATCAATATATGGAGGCATATATATACGTTTTTCTATTAGGTGATTCAATTGTGGTGGCCTATATAGTGTTATCCTCATACCCTACATATGCATAGTTTTAGAAATATGAAAATTATTATTGACATGATGGTCGAGGAACAAACCCTAACACAGGTGATCAAGCTATAAGAGTTCATGAAGGATATAGAGATAGTTATAAATTAGTCTAATAATGGGTTATAGTATCTACATCTATTTTTTCATAATGATGTATTTTATATGATCATATTGTTATGTGATATGCTTTAGGAAATATGAATCTATAGCCTATATGGGTATATTTTAATATTTCATTGTGTTTTTTATTTATCATGGTGTTCCCATTATTATAATCCTTTATGTAACACACTAATGTTATAATATGTTATGGATGTTAATTTTATTTCATTGTAATTATATAAGATGATATAAATACTATATTCTATCCATATGTTATTATTTGACACTCACTACTAGTAGATAACCTCTGGTATATCTTTATGATCACTTAATGTCACTACTATGTATTATGCCATGTATATTGGTTTTGAGTTGATTATATTAAATTGAAATCACGTAATTTAATAATTCACCTTTTAGTGAAGATTATTAGAGAATATATATATTCATCCTTGTATAGAAGGTGGAATAGTTGTTATTTATGAATTTTGTTATAATAAAAAAGAAATATGTTCAATTTTTAGCTCAATGTTGGCAAATATCTCATTTATTAATTGAAATTAATGAACTCAACTATAAAATATCATTATTGGGACCATATACTAATGAGTGATTTCACATGATGGACTTAATGATAATTTCTAAAGGTGGGGATCATAATTTCACTTGTAGATGAGTATTCTTATTCATTGAACTACGAAAAGTAATATTCAGTGAAGTCACTCATTTTTTTGTTATATTATTTCATTGAAGGTATTTGATGAGAATTTCAACAATTTAAATGATAAATATATTTTAAAAACAAATTACATATCATTAGTTTGAGACCAGTCATGAGGTCATTGATTACTTTTGAGTTATCTCAAGGATTGAACAACACTAATTCAATGTTGAAGAAGAAAATGGAAACATCAAATCCTAAGACCATCCATAAATAAAACTAAACCCATATATAAATAAAACTAATTAACTCATATCTACCTTTAACTAATGAATTGTATTTCTTCTATCTTCAATCATATTATTGAATAATATCACTGAGGTGAATCCATCATACATGTTATTCTGTGGTGTATCCATAGACATATATGAATCTCTTAATTCTCTTGTGGGATTCTCTTTCTCCCCATGACATGAATGTATATATCATAGTAAGAGAAGAAGAATAAGTGAGATCTAAGTATGGTACTATTGACAATAGAATATGTAAAAACCAACACCATCTTAATGATAGTGTCCCCTCATATAGCCCTTAGGACACTCTAATGTATTCATGAATTAAATCATATTTTTCATACTGCATGTGTTAATACTTCAATAGTTTATACATTTAGAACATTAATTTACCATTTATCATCCCATGTGTTTCATTATATGAAATGTCTATGTAATGATTGCCTTATGTAAAAGATTCTTGAATTTCACCAATAATCATCCACCTACCTTTTCAATCAGACAATATGATCAATAGGTTGTATCATGATATACCATTTCATAATATAAAACATAAATATATCATATTGTATGATTTTAACAAACATATCACATGGTTTTAGGGGATATCTCCAAAAATTTCTCACTTGTACTAAATCCTCATAAACATTATATTCATTTAACCATATACTATATCATATACAATAACACAAGAAACCATATACATAATAAAGTCATAAAATGATTCCACCTAAAGTGGTTGAATGATGAATATTATATACTAATCATGTGCTATGTTTTACTTCATTAATCATCATATAAATCATGTGTTGGAATATTAATTTTTTTCTAATATATCATGCGTTCATTATGTTTAAATGATCTTAAAAACCCTTTATATGCCACTAATGATTTATTATGTGGGTTCATAGGTTTAATATTTATTTAAGTCTAATAGTCTAATATTCTATAAAATATATAAGTTTTATAAAATTTACACAAGTCTACAAAATATTCTATGGATAGAAATCAGCTACATGGAAATTTGGATATATCGGCCAAACTGCTACGTCAATCATCAATATGAATAATTTTCCCATGTGAATCAGCAACATGATATATTCATCTACAAGAAAATAAATTATGTCAATGAACCCCATACATAAGAAAATGGATACATTGATGAAATGGCTATGTGAATTGGCTCTGTGGAGTAATTATTACATGAATTGAATCTATGTAAAATTCATCCATGTTGTTTCTCTCCGATATGTCATTACTTTGGATATACCAAATTTGAGTACATGAACAAGAAGGGTACGTAAATAATTTACCTACATGAAGAATTAATACATGATTTGACTATGTGAATAAAAAAACTATGTGAATAGAATGGTTATGTAATTAATGGAGACATTGATCAATTTTGTTATATGAATTTTAATACATGAAAATCGGCTACATGGTGATATTGAAATGAGTATATTTTTTTAAAACATGAATATTTATTATCATTAGCATACTTTAAGTGGGATTTAATTATTTTGTAGGTACGTTAAATATTGGGCCTTGTTTTTTAAGGTAAAATCTTTTTTCAAAAGGTTTTATGTTTTGAGATGATAAAATAGTGAAAGAGTAATTTATTTCTCAATAAAATAGTCAAAGTATTTTGGAGAAAATTACATATATAATTTAATTTGAAGCCCAAATTTTATTGGTAATTTTTTTTGAAATTAAGTGATATTTTTTACATGATTATTTGAATGGGGAGAGTATAAATATAAACAAAAGAAACAATAAAAAATTCAAGAACTTGTACCCATACCCCCATAAATTTTTGTGTTGCAACTTTATACTCTAAAAAATTAGAATGAGATTCAATTTATACAACTATGATTAAAAGTTATATCTTTCTATATTATCAAAATACCCTCCTCAAAAACTCTTCTTTTATATTTTCTATCATGAATAATTGTTTTCTTCTCTCTTTTATATCTTGAAACTATGATATTCATCTATAATAATTTATTATTCTTTCTCTTATTGTTGGAAGTTTCAAATTCTTGTACTAAGTTGTGAATGTACCTTGTAAAATTACCTTCAAAGATTGTGATTAAAAATAATTTTTGGATACTGGTAAAATCTCATGGTTTTCTACTATATATGGAATGTTTTCACTCAGTTTGGTTGTCCCTATAATAATGACCAGTTCTAGTCAAAATCACTATGATCTAAGATTTGATCATTTTTGGAGCAGACTAACAAATTTTCTTCATCAAACCACTATAACTCTTGTGTGATATATCCTTTTCATATTGTTTCTATTTACAGTATTTTAATTTGATATTAAAATATCATTAATTTTTGTATACTATCAGAGAGGGTGGTTTTAAGTGAAGAAAATTTCCAAGAACTCAATCCACCCCTCTTGAGTATTAGATTAGTTGTTACCAAAAAAAAAAATTTGGTATAAGAGGTTGTGATTATTGTTTTTTAAAATATAAATATTTTAGGTATAAAATGTTATTTCCAAATGGATACTATGACTAAAAATATGGAAGGTATTTTTATGGTCAAATCACCTTGATTTAATGGAGAAAAATATGGATGCTGGAGAGAATGAGTGATCATTTACTTGAAAAATATTATTCTCAAAACCTATTTAAAGGTTGTAAAGACTTATGAAATTCTTAATACTAAATCTAAGTAGTGGGATTATAATAACGAATCCATCTATTAATTATATTCTAAATTATTGAAGGAAATAATATGTGGACTAGCTCTAGATGATTTCGACAGAGTTTAACTGTGTTCTATAGCTTATGAGATGAATAAAACTAAAAAAGTATCCTATAAAGGTATAGATAATGTTATAAAGATAAGATATAACACTGATACTTTTATGTTTGATATATTCATAATGTTTGATGGAGAAACCATAACTAAAATGAATGAAAGGTTAAAATATATTGTGAATTAATTTTTCTTCTCTAGGTCAACCAACTATTAAACCAAATTAATATATGAATTCTTTTTGATTTATATCATCTAAGTGGAGTGTAATTCCATATTCCATTAGGAAATCGAAATATGTAAAATATTTAAAGATAAAAACCCTAATTGGAACTCTTATGATGTATGAGACCAAAATGGAAGATGTTGGTGAGGGAAAACAATTAATAAGGATAATGTTTCTATGAATGTATCAACTTCAAAATATGATAAGAAGAGTACATGAAAAAAATTACTAACTCATATAATTAATATACATCAAAAAGTTATTCTTCATATAGTGATATTTCTCATTTTGAAAGGTTGTTGAAAAATATTTATGATAAGATAATATGATTCAAGAAAACCTTTAATAAGTAAAAAAATCATGATGAAAATATTAAGAAAGTAATATGATATGAGTACAATAAACTCAGACACATAAACCCTGAATACAATCAACTCCAAGATAACAATAATTTTGGGATAATTTATTTTAAAAATTTTGGATATAAAAAGAAATCCAATAATGAAATGCAAGAAACATTGAGTGCTTATGAATATTCTAGTGTTGTCACATTTTTAGAATATGAAGTTGAAAATTCCAATAAAAAGGACAACATGTGGTTTATGGAATACTCTGATGACATGCATTCATTTTGCACTTCAAATCTTGAGTCTTACCGTGAAACTGAAAATTTTCCATTGGAGGAATTAAATGAATATTGTACCATGATTTAATATAAATATTAATGTATTATGAATAAAAATAAATGTAATGTGATGATCTTAAATATTACATATTTTAGTTTTGTTTTAACTAGAATTCACATTTTACGATCATTCCTGTTTATAGTTTTTGAGAATTAAGAGAAATTATTATAATGTAAAGACATACTTTACAAGTGTAAAATTATACTTATTATTTATTTTTTCACCAAATAAAACATTCTAAAAAACATGGTTTCTTTATAACATCTCAATTCCCCTCTTATCCTCATCCTAGCCTTTACACATCCGGTAACTCTATAATTTTTTTAAAACATGGGATGAGAACAAATGCTCAACATGGGGCATAAAAAGAAAGAAAAACATTATTCTAGTGAAAAAATGAAATCCTATTCAATTAATTATATTAAGCATTTTTTATTTAATAAAACGCATATTTTTTTCTTATAGAAAATCATTAATATTAATAGAAATCAATTAAAACTAATTTATCTGTCTCAGACAATCGTACACATAAAACCCTTTCCAAACCCTTTAAATGGGAATAATTGTACATCCTAATTCAAATAAAAATTATTAACCAATGAATTAGATATCTTTAATGGGGATCACACTTCATATAAGCTATATTGGGATCACTCATAAGTTATAATAGGGCCCATACCTTCGTATAAGCTATATCGAGCTCACCTGCGAGCTATAATGGGGCTCGAACCCTCTTATAAGACACATAGAGCTCAAATATGGGTTATAATGGGGCTCAAAACATTATATAATCTATACCGGGATCCCCCATTTCATATAATTCTCATATACATTTTCTTGTATAAAACTCTCTCATCATAAAACCCTTTTAAAAAAAATTTTAATCCCATATGAAAAACACTTTCATATAAAAATACCATTTTCCTTTAAGAATCCTTTTTCAATGCAAAAAACCTGAAATAATTAAATATGGTTTTTAATTTAAGAAAACATTTATGTTTTTAAAGGAATATTGAAATTAAATAATAGTCATTATAGTGGAAAATTAATTATCACCATGTACATTAAAAATATAACATTTCTTTTTTCGTCTTTCAAAACGTTCCTTATAAAACACTTAAAGAGATTCCTTTTGAAAATTTGGAAATGAAACTATAAAAATTGACATAAAATTTCCTTTATAGTACTATAATTTCTATATAAATAAATATGTAAAATAATATCAATAATATTAACAAGGAGAAAATTATATGACAATAAAATATTTAAACATTCAAGGTGTCTCATACCACTTTGAACATTAAAATCATAATATCCGTTGAATAATACATTTACCATAACATTAAATAATATTAATATATATAAAATCTGGATATGAAATTTAAAAGTTGATTTATATACACCTTATAAAATAAAAAAGGTTCATAACATCAAGATATGGCTCAATTAAAGAAGATTTAGACGAAATCCCTTGCAAATATCATAACATGTATATGAAGATTAATAAAATAAAATTAATATGTCTATCTTCCTTTAATAAAAATAAAAAAGAGTTTAAATACAACATAATATGTTTAAAATTCATTTCACATGAAATATTTTAATGACATAATCAATAAGTATAAGTTTAACCCAAAGAATTAAAATTGGGTTAAGAAATTCACTTACCATATTTCTTGAATCTATTTATACTCATACACACCTCCTGTATAATAATTATAAGTTTATTATTAATATATAAAATATCGATATTCATATTTATAATACCACATATTGTTTACTTAAGAAATTATATTACTCATTTATTAATAAGTCAATGTTTGAGTTACATTTCGGGTGATATTTTCATTGTTAAATATACATGTTTTGTTTTTTTTATTCTTGATTATAAAGAATTAATTATTTATATAATATTAAACATGATATAATTATCTCATATATTCAATATATAAGTATTTAAAATAATCTTTAAGGATAAAAAACACCGTTCATGAAGACGGTAGACCGTACATACGCATGAATTCTATTTTTGTTTTCCTATCATATTGAATGAATGAAATTAAATGACATGTATGTAAATATTTATATATATATATATATAATATCATTAAAGTATAATAATTATTACATTTATGTAATATATTTTTACTAAAACAATCCTTAATATATTCCATGTGATGTGTGAATGAATCAAAAAAGTTTGAGGAGGTGGTAATCCACACGTCAAAAATGATGTTATCATATAACCCCAATATAGAAAGAATTAAGGTATGTTTAATATAAAATTTTCAGAATATTAAAGAGGTTATAATATATATTTTAAAATATTATTTAACAAAAAAATAGTATTAATACCTTCTATGAAGGTAGTTATGGAAAAAATAAAAAAACATTATTCAGAGAGGCGATTAACAGACATAACATGGATAACAATTTCATTTCTCTGAATAGGAGGAGGTGAGAAAAGAAATGGATTCGATATATTAAATTTCAAACAAAAAACTCAATTATATAAATGATTCTATAGTTATCAAAAATTTATATATGAAGCATGTGAGGATAAAATAGAAAAATAAAAAGAATTAAGAGAGGTACTTTGGGAATATTACCTCTTGTATATCACCTCGAGAGACCCTTGAGGACCTTGGATTTTGTCTTTTAGTGAGAAAATAAGCACATGAAGATGGTTATAGTGATTAGGAGAGTTTTTCAGATGTTTTAGTAGATACAAGGCTTTTTGGGTCGAAATGGGGAGCTGAGGTGTGGTATTTAAACTTGAGGAGATCTGAGTTTAGGTGATAAAATTATTGATTATTTTATATTTAAGGCTAACCACAATGAGGTGGAATTAATTTCAATGAATTATAATTTAAATTAATTTTTTAGGCTGGTTAGGGGTGATACACACCTAAAAAAACCTTTAAATTTTGTAGTTTTTATATATTTTAAGCATTTACCATTTTAACTTTAAAATGTTTCATTTATTATGTATACCGTAGTAAATAATAATTTTACCATGGAAAATTTTTTATACCTAAAATTAATTTTAAATTAAAACATAATTTGGAGTGTATTAACCCAAATATGGAATCCATTTTACCTAATTCAATTCAGATAATTGTAAAAATTATATTTAAAATTAATCCTGTGGACACAACAAAAAAGTGGGGTTTAATGTGAAAAGTTCAAAAGTTCAAAATGTTTTCATATATAATTTCAATGTGAAATTGATTAAAATTAATGAAATTTTATTTATTGATATGTAATTGAACTAATTATACATTTAAACTAGTTTTAAAAAAATTTAACTATATAAATAAATTGGATGAAAAATCAGTTTTGAACTAATTTGTTTTATTATTTCCAATACACCAAAATATAACAATTCACATAATAATACCAAAAACTTATCCTAAGCAAATTTTCATGTTTTTATTTAAAATATTAGGTTTGAAATTTCATATATAAATTATAAATGTGTTCAAAATTAGATTTAAAATGGGTTCTTCATCCAAAGGTAGTAAAATCATCTTTTAAAATTATTAGTGTTTTAGGCTTAAAATTGGATTTCTTCTTATTTTAAGCCCCTAAAATCTATTAGATTATTGTAAAAACATTTAATACACTTTTTTAAATATAATATAATTAGTTATATCCATTATTTCTAATACAATATATTGGTGATAACTTCCACTAAAACTAAAAATATTTACATTATATTATTTTTTAGTATAACACATTCTTGATTGAAACATGTCATTTTAGAGAAACTAATTATTTAATTTTAGGTACCATATTGAAAATAGAAACCTATTTAATGGTAAAATTACTATCTATTTCATAAATATAAATAAATATGAAAAATACATATTCTATAATTACCTGGGATGTTACATCCTTCCCCCCTTTTGGAAATTGTGTCATCGCAATTTTGAATTCAGGATAAAAAACTAACGGATTGACATATCAAAATACCCTTATTGAAATACCTTATAGGAAAAATGATTAATAAAACTTACCCTTTAAAATAATGTAGTGTAAGTATGGAGGTCACCTGAGTTAACACATACTTGGGCTCCATGTTGGAAAACATGGATATAAAAGAGAAAAATAACCATCATGTTCTGATAGAGAGTGATTGAAAACATTGTTAATTATCGAAAAACCAAAAATATATGACTAATTAAAAGGTCATTTATTTATTATTATGAAAAGTAAATTGATAAAATTTTTCATTTAAAGAATACTTTTCCTAGAGTTATAGAATTCCTTTACTATTTATGAACATATGGGCATATTCTTACTTAATATATTTCTATTTTAAGTGGTTCTCTCGCATGTGGTAGAACTCCAATGACCTAGGAACTGATGGCCATCATTCCAACCCCTCCACCCATCATTGGGGATGGTCCTTCATCACCCCTCAAGGGATCTCGACCATATACCTTCTCCTATTTCTTGAACCCTGACCACATCCCTTCTTTCCCTTTGATCATTCTCATCCTGAAGGTTACATAAATATTCGATGGATCCATAAAACTATCAATTTCAACTTTTTAAATCAATTATTTTTTATCTCTTATGAATCTAAAACTTATTTCAAAATTCAAGAAATGTCGACCATCATTGGATTCAATTGAATGCTTCTTGATTAGATTATGGGGTTTACAGGAGCGAGAAACTATTGGACTCCTCAACTCGTAGCATATTATTTTTTGGTTTGCATGAGAGGAAGATTTGGTCATGGACTTGTCGAGCTCACCTCGTATCTGTAGTGGATCTTGGTTCCTTTTCTTCAAATGTCCATATGATTTTCATATGAGGTGTGATTCTCCAACCATGGAGATTTGGGTAAGGTTTGTGAAAATCAGGATTCCTTTTTAAAATCCATATATTCTTCACATGATAGATAACCTAGTAGGAAAGTCCCTAGATTCATATAGTCATACTATGGCTATTTGTCATCAAATTTCCCTAAGGATTTTTGTTGAGATTTATGTATTGAATCCACCAATAGAATTATTATTGGTGGTTATTGGTGAGGATTTTTGAAAAAAAACAATTGATTATATTTGAATCATGGTATGATTTTTATCCTCTATGTTAGAATCTGGGGAATAAACTAGAGATTTTTGGGTGTAGAAAGTTGATCTAGAAGGTCTCAAGTGTGAGCTCTAATAAATTACAGAAGGTCCCGATTTGGATGCATGCTGATCTTGGTAGAGTTTGGAATGCACACTGTATAAAGCCCTATGAGATTTTGGATTATGTAGGTTCTTCTTGGACCATCAAGGATGTTGGTATTTTGAACTCATGAGAAGCAACCCAGAAGAGGTGAAAAAAAACTACCACAACTTCCTAGTACCACAGCCAATGATATATTTATTAGACTGATATGTGACCAAAATTGGTTGAATCATCCAGTATTAGTGGTTCCTTAGGAAACTATAGCTACTTTGGGTGGTCACATTGAAGATGTGACTGATTATCCCTTAGGTTAAATTCACATCGAATCCTAGAAAGATACTCCTGTTAGTGAAAGGGGTATTGAGATGAATGAGGAAACTCCTACTGATCAAAATGTATATGCAGTGTAGTGTGTGGTTAAAGAAGACACTAACATGCAATCTCAATTAATAGGGTTTGGATTAATACATCTGAGGGAATTTGATGCGACATAATGGGAGCTAAGTGATGGAGATTTCAGCTCGTGTACCCAACAAAACAATCTTCAAGAGGAGATTAAGAAATTGTTTACCTCCTCCAAAATTACTGATAAGTGGGAAAATGTCATTGATGATGAAAGGATGATGGAAATCACCCCCTTCAGACTCTAGGAAGTGGAAAAGCCTCATTAATGTAAATTATTACACATGGGAAAAAGAAATTGATTGACAGCGAGGGATTCATTTCTACAACCCTAATGAGAAGGATGTGGAAAGACTGCTCAACCTTGTCAAGGACCATCTCTATCTGATCATCCTCTAAGGTGTCAAAAAGGATTAATTTTTATATCCTCAAAATATTCAATCAAGGTAACTCTCAGTATGATTGGGAAACTACTGATGAATATGGTCATGGGGATGGATTTCTGTGTTATTATATGTAATTTTTCTTACACTGGATGTGGGAATTTTCCATATCTTATCTCTTTATTGACTCATTTTTTCTTATTAATAAATGGTCAGAAGCTTTGCTTGTGACTTGACTTTTCGAGTAATATTTCTATTTTATAAAAAATATGCCATCCTATTCATATTATAGAATTATGTTGTACATCCATATGAATAACCTTAATCATAAAAAATCACAGAAACCCTAAAGGTTATTAATAAATTAAAATTGATGTCCAAAAGTAAAGTCATACTTCACATTAAACAAAATCCATATGTAAACACAAAAAACAGCTCCCAAAAATGTCCTTAATAAATTATTATCACATAACTTAAAATCATAGTAGATTTTTCTTAATCCTTGAACTTATGGTTATCCTTCAAAAAATATCAGCCTCTCTAGAGATTCCGTCACTTCACGAGATGTCTCAAAATCAACCAAAATAGTAGAAAAATATGTACCTACTCATTTTTTTGATCATGATGATTTCCACCCTGAGTAAATTTATTCACACAAAAATTCATATAATGTCTCAATTCATTGTAGATAAAGAATATTACTGTAGTCCGGTTATCTATTATCTCATTTTTGTTCCCTTCAGGAACCTTTTCCTTTCAGTCACGAACCATGCGACAAAATATACCACCTCAGTAAAACATTCTAGATCCTTACATACATTCCAAAAAAATGTATTTTACCACAAATGGAACAATTTCGAGGCTTACATAAATAATTATTAGTTGATTGCTTCTCCATTTTCTGTCACCTTGACTATTTATTACTCTTATCATCCTATGGAACATATGTTTTAGAAAAATTCATTTCAACTTTCTCATCACAATGAACAAATTTTTCATAAATTTTAAATTCTTGATAGGCCAAATCACTTCATATATTGGTTTCAATCCTGATTAAAATCTATTAATTTCCCTATTAATGTTGAAGTTGCCTAGTCAAGATCAATGTATCACTAAGAGAGAGAGTTGGTGAATCAGTGAATCTTTTTTTTATGTTTCCAACTTTTTGAAACAAACTTCACCTCCTGTTAAAGAGTTCCTTCCCTATTGAATACACAAACCCACAAGAACACAAAATTTACAGGGTTCATTACTCAACAAGAGCAGCTACACCATTCGTATGGTATGGAAATAATCTATTACCACAAAATCCACTAGAAAACAATCCTTTGATGTGGAATACAATGAGTAGTATATACCCTTACACTCTTTTAGAACTTGGAAAATAGTATCTAAGTGTGTATGAACCCTCTTAGAACAAAATAGAGAATTATAGTATTTTAGTGCTTCTTTACAATTGAACTGGTGTATTCTCTGAAGTAAAAATATTCACTTTCCTACCCAGAATCCGGTAAGAACTATATTATGCACAAATTAATATATGAAAATAACCCAAATCATTTACACACCCCTTTTAGGTGTCTTTCACACAACGTTTTTTCCACATGCGCAATATTTGACTTTTGTTGTGAAACACCCCTTGCACGCAACTTCAATCTTGCATGAAACTCTCTTATTCCACACAAATCTATTTCATTCTCTCACTAAAATTTAAATAAAATTCTTTCGCACCATAGTGCTCATGATTTCGCAAAGATTCAAGCTACATAAATGTGAGGGGGTCACCTCTTATTTATAGACATCTTCGACCCCCCGCACGCAAAAACCCCGATGGGTTACACAAGATCCTGGCGTGTTATGAAAAACCCAATTTGACGTCGCATTGGGTGCGTAAGTCTCCTTCACAACAACATTATCTTTTGTGAACTTCCTGAATCTTTCACTCCATTCATTCATTTGATATTTTTTGATGTTTTGACCTCAAATCATGCCCTGTGCGCAACATTCCAAACTCCCTTAAATCAAGAACACAAAACCAATCTTTCGTGCAAGCCTCTCCTTTTCCATATTTTTATGTTCGGATCATGGAACTCCACTTGCATGAAACATACCAATCCATATTAAAAATTGAGTGCATCATCCTCTGCCAAAAAAAAATTTCTCCATCTCCCAATTTTTAGACCCCAAAATTTGGCACACACTTGAAAATTGTTCTACCATAAAACGTTCTTTTGTGCCGCCTCCGGATTGTCCATTCCTTTGTCATGATTATCTTTACTTAATTCCATAACCATTCTTAACCTTTAATCAAGAAATCCATTATCATGATATGTATCGTTTGATTGAATAGCTTTAGCATCGTCTTATTTTCAAGTCCTTTAAAAATTGAATTGATTTATCTTCTTTGACATTAGAAGAAAAGACTATGTAATAGAAAAATATTCTTACTTCCTTCTCCATCCGACTTGGTCCCAACAATATCCCCATTTGGATTTTTTTTCAAACAAGATTCATAAATCACTGAACTTTCTAACCTCAAGCAATGGATTACTTATCAACAATTCAAAGCCTACGCAAGCTAACTCAATGTAGGAACCAAGAATTATTGACAACCAAAACTGTGCTGTCCAAACGCAGTGACTATGAAATTTCATGATCATATATCTTTATCCTTCTTCAAAACATCTTTCAAGCTTCTAATTCAGCATTATTCACTTATTCAACTTTCTTGGAATATAACAACATTGTTTCCTATAACCACTCCAATAACCAGTTAGAATTGTTCACACACATACATGCTAGATTCACAACTTACCAACAACTCCCACTTTATCCATGAATTCATAAGGATAGATTTATGAACCAATTGAACCAATTATCCCCCTTTAAAACGATGTGCAAAGGAAATATAAGACAGAGGGGAAAAATACACACACCTCAACCACGATGAGAAGGATGTTGGACACCCATGTTCAACCTCAATTAAGCAAATGGTTCCTCTGGTAATGGTTTTGTGAATATATCAGCAACTTTTTCCGATATAGGAACTTACTCCAGCCTCAATTCATTATTATCCCCATGTTCTTTGATGAAGTGGTACTTTATATCAATGTGTTTTGAACGAGAATGTTTTACCAGATTTATTGTAATATTTATTTCACATTGATTATCACATCCCAAGAGCAAGGGTAGATTTACTTCAACAAGGAGATCTTCAAACTAAGTATTCATCCATATTAGTTGGGTAGAATCTTGAGTAGAAGAAATGTACTCAACATCTTATGAACTAAGATTTAATGAATTCAGTTTCTTTGTATGACAACTAACACAACCTTTCCCATAAAAAAATCCACCAGATGTGGATATTCTATCATCAACATTTCCTACCCAATTTGTATCTGAATACCCAAACAGATCAATATTTTCTGAGCCATCATACCTGATTCCAAATTTTTTTGCCTTTGATATATATAATAATTCTTTTTCCAACAATAAAATGCGATTCTTTATGGTCGCTCTAAAATATTTCACATAAGTTGACAAGATATAAAATGTCAAGTCTTAAGGCAGTCAAATATAACAGTCTTACCATCAACTTTTGAAACTCTTTCTTATCAACTTCCTTGGATTCTCCATCTTCAGAATACTTGGTTCTCACTGAGATCGGTGTGGAAGATTGTTTTGAATTTTCCATGCCAAACTTCATTAGAAGTTCTTCTGAATACTTTTCTTGAGAATGAAAAATGAGGTTCTTCTTCTATAGAATATGCAACCCAAGAATGTACTACATTTCTCCTAGAATGGAAATTTCAAACAACTTCTTCATCTCCGCAAAAAATCTTTCACAATATCTTTTATCATTTCAGCAAAGATAATGTCATCAAATTAACATCAATGAGAACTCATGATGTTCCTTGATGTAAAGATAAATGTCTACTCTACCTTTCTTGAAATTAATCTTCCACCAACAAGTATCTAATTTAGAATACCATGACCTCGTAGCCTATTTTAGCCTATAAAAATCCTTCTTCCACTTGCATACATAACCATAATCTTTACCAATAAAAAATCTACTAAGTTGATCAATGTAAACTTTTTCTTTAAGATCACCATTCAAGAATGCAGATTTTACAGCCATTTAAACGATTTTGTAACCTCATTGTGAAGAAATTGCAAGAAATAATCTCATTGTTTCTTACCATGCCACCAAAGAAAAGGATTAATCAATATAAATACCTTTAATTTGGGAATACCCTTTCTAAACCAATATTTATTTGTTTCTTATCACTTCACCTTCATCATTCATCTTGTTCCACAAAACCCACTTTGTAATAATAATATTTTTTTTGTTTGGACTGGGTGCAATATCCCATGTATCATTCTTATCTATCTGATCAAGCTCTTCATTCATAGATTGATCCCATTTTGAATGCTCAAAGGATTCATTCACACCCCTTAGTTCAACTTTAGAATAGAAATATGTGTCTAAAATGGAATTTCTTGTTATTCTTATTTGAACCCTATAGAGTTGATCTAAAATACTGTTCTGAGCCTCCACTTGTTTCCTCATCCTACGATGAGCTGTTTGAATTTCATCCCCATCACTTGAGATTACTGAGTATGATTCCTCTTCATGAGTGGGATTAACACAGTCTGCAGCAATACCAGAATTGTTAACAAATTCATCGCTATCAGGCTCAACTTCCAGATCAGCATTTGACTATTTTTTGTTCTCAACAATTTCAACAACATTTACATATGAAGAATCAATAATTATTCTTTTTTTCTTTATTGATATCAATATCCTCTTCCATCTAGAGCATAACTAATAAAAATTCAATTATCTCCTCTTTGATCAAACTTTCCATGGATTCCACCTTTCTTCATTATGATGCATGGACTCCCAAAAACTCTTAAATGTTTTTGAATTTGATTTTTTTTCATATAACACTTTGTATGGAGTCATGTATGAATTTGGACTATAGAAAAATCAATTCTGTATATACAAAACAATGCTCATGTCTTGCATTAAAATATAATGAGAAAGACTATGTTCAAGTAACATATTTCTCCCCATTTCCACTAGACTTATATTTGTTATTTCAGAAACCCCATTTTGTTGAAGGGTGTATGGTGAACTGAACTCATGACAAATTCCATGTGTATCAAGATAGATATCAATTTTTTTATTCTTATACTCACCACAATTTTCAATTCTCAAATTATTTAATGCATACTCACATTCCTTCTCTGCTTCCCTCCTAAAACTCTTAAACATTTTCAAAGCATCTGATTTATGTGTCATGTACATAACACAAGTAATGTCAGTAATGTAATTAATGAAAGTGATGAAATACTTATCTTCATTTTTTATATCTTTCTCTTTGTCCCACAAATATCATAATGATTATGTTCTAAGATTCGTTTTGAACTAATGTAAGCTCTCTTATACACAGAGTTTTTAATCTTTCCTTTCTAACAAATAGTGCAACACCAATCTCTTTTTATTGATATATCAGGCATATCTCAAACACGATCATGCTTTGATAATTTTCAAATGTTTCTCTGACACATCTGCCTTAGCCTTTTATGCCATAGCTAATTTTCATCCACCATACCCATGTATCAAGAGTTCTATACTTCTCCAACTTGAAATAAATTCCCTTTTTTACGTTGGCCTCTTATAATCACCTTTCCATTTTCTTCAATTTTCCATAAAAAATCCATATTTCTTAAAGATAACTTTGTTACCCTCATCACAGAGTTTTGAAATACTTAGTAGACTGTGATTCAGCCAATCAACATATAATTGTTTTTTATATTTTATCTCTTCTTTCCTGATGATTGTTGATCCAACACCTTTAATCCTAAAAGATTCATAATTACTAAATGCCACTGTTCCTTCTTTGAAGTCTTTCAAATTCATCAAAATATTTAACTCTTATGTTATATGAGAGGAATGAACACTATCAAGGATCCATGGATGTTCTCTTTCTGTATCTTTCAAAGAGGTTTCAACAATAAGATCTTTTTATTCTTCCTTTTCTTCCACTTTCGATTGTCCTTCCTCCAATTTTCTAGCCAAGTAAATGTGTTTTAGCTAGACAACCAAGAAAAATTTCTTCTTATACTTATCATATTTGTCATCACTAGATTTTAAAATCTCCAGCTTTTGAGAATTAGAAAACTTTTCTTGTTCTGGTAACACAATTAGGTAACCCTTAGCATGATTTCCTGGTCGATCACATCATTCACAGATAGTTTACAGTGGTTGGAACCTATTCCAAACATTCATACAAACATTCTCAAATGTCATATAGACTTTCCTTTGAGTTTTTTTCTTTGAAAATATTTACTCCCCCTCAATACTTCTCTTTCATATTTTTTTGGAATAGTAGTAATTTTGTTGGTTGAACCAACACATATTTGTCATGTGTTTGAAACCACCGCAATACTAGCAGTAACCATAGAATGAATATTTCCCTCTGAAACTTATATTCTGAACAGATTTGTGAATATTATTCTCAATAGTATTCTTACTAGAACTCTACTAACCATCGAGATTCTTATTTTTAATTGTAACTTTCTTCTTCAGCCCAGATTTCTGTTCAGCCTTACCAGAACTAGATGTAGTGGAAATATTTATGGACATAGGTTTTTTAGATGCTTATGATTTTTTCAGTATTTCTAACTTTGACCACATATGTAGCCTTTATAGAATTGTTGTTATCAGAACTAGTTTCATATTTCTTTTCAACCTTTAAAGGTAACCTATGTTAATCCTTCTTAGGTTCATTCTTAGCAGAACTTTCACCAACTCTGTAATAGAGTTTTTGAACCATGTGTTCCTTTCCTCAGCTTTGGAAAGTTTTTGATGGAAATGTTCCAAATCATCTTCTTTTTCCATCATATTTTAATTCAGATGATAATTATAATTATTTTCATTTTCTATAGAAATTTTCAAATCAAAAATATCGTTTTCAAATTTTTATTTCTCATCATAAAAACCTTCCTGATCATATAATGAAGAGTTTTCATTTGATTTTTTTTCCTTCTAAAGAATTTTGATCTTTATCGAACATTCCTTTAGATCTTCTTTTATATAATTTTAAGTTAAGTTTCTTCTTCTTCAGAACAACTGATCTCATAATCTTCATTATTCACTATTGAAAAAAGGTACTCTCTCTAGCTTTATCGGCAACCGAATTTTCAGATTCAGTTTCACTATCATCATCTTCTTCATTTTTTAGAAAAACATTCTTATTTTTGATTTGAGGAACTTTTTATCCTTACCTCTACTAGAATATTTATCTTTTTCACCCTATTTCTTAAATGACCTTCTTGGTCTTCTGTCTTCTTCATCACTATCATCGTATTTCCATTTTTTAGGGAAATTATATGCAAAGTGGCCAATAGCTCCACATTTAAAACATTTCAAAGGGAGTTTAACTTTGTATTTTTTTGTGCCTATTTTCACATTTTTAGAAAACAAGGATAAAATTTCATCAAAATTTTTACATACCACATTTTCAGAGTTATATTTACCAGCTTCATATTCAATAAAAACTTTCTTTGACTTCTCTTTATCTACAACCTTAAAAGACATTTATCTATCAGCCTTTTCTTTTCTCTTCATAGTATTCTCTCTTCTCATTTCATAAGTTATGTGATTTCTATGAAAATAATCCAGAGATAATATTTCAAGGTCTCTATCTTCTAGTGATGAAACGTTAACATTAAATTTGTCAGGCATAATTCTCAATATCTTTTTGAAAATTTTAGAATCCTACAGCTTTTCACCAAGACTTCTGATAGTACTGACAATGTCATTTATACTAGTAAATAAGTATTCAAAAGATTCATGCTCACCCATATTTAAGTCTTCATACTTTAGCCTCTAGATTTGATGTTTTTCCTTCTTCAGTTTTTGATTTCCTTCATAGATGTTTTCCAGTTTATCTTAGATTCCATTGGCTATAAATACCCCTGTCACTCTTAAAAATTCACTCTCATAAAGAGATGAGAGTAATTAATTTTTAACCCTTCCATCATTCTCAAGATTCTTCTTATAGACAGGAGTAAGAGGAACCTTGTCATCAATATCATGAAATCCATCTATTGTAGTTTCGAGAACTTTTTATCCAAGAGGCATAATATAAGGAAACAATTTATCTTTCCAGATATGATAATTCTTCCAATAAAATATCAGAATCCCCTTACTGTTCACACAATTCATATTCTCCTTCAAAACTTCTCTTCAAAACTTCTACAAAGAACAAACAAAGGCAACCTATCCCTCTGATACAAATTGCAGTTCCCCAGTTAGGATCAAATTATCACTGATAGGGGGAGGGGGTGAATCAGTGATATATTTTTCTTTTTATATTTCCTTAATTTTGAAACAACCTTCACCTCCTGTTAAAGTGTTCTTTCCCTGCTGAATACACACAACCACATGAACATAATATTTACAAGGTTCAATACTCAATAAGAGTAGCTTCGTCCTTGGTATAGTACAGAAATAATCTAGTACCAAACAATCTAGTAGAAAAAAATCCTTTGATGTGGAATACATTGAGTAGGATATACCCTTACACTAATGTAGCACATGGAAAAGAATCAACAAGTGTGTGTTCACCCTCTTAGAACAAAATATTAAATTATAGTATTTTAGTGCTTCTTTACAATTGAACATGTGTATTCTCTAAAGTAAAAATCTTCACTTTCATACCCAATAGCTGGTAAAAATTTTCTTATGCACAACTGAATTTTTGTAATGAACCCAAATATTTTTCACACCTCTTTTAGGTGTCTTGAATGAAAATTTTATTCCATGCATGCAAGATTTGACTTTTTTATCCTGAAAAACCTTCTGCGCGAAACGTCAATCTTGCGCGCAACTCTCTTCTTCCGCAAAACTCTATTTCTTTCTCACACTTCCCTATACAAAAAATTATTTTGTGCCTCAGTGATTGAGATTTCTCAAAGTGTTGAGCTACATAAAATTGAGAGGGTCACCTCTTATTTATATACATCTTCTACCCTCTTTCACAAAAACCCAAATGGGTCGTGCGAGATCCTGGCGTGTCGCACAAAACCCTATTTGACGTCTCATGGGGTGGGTAAGTATCCTTCACGCGAACCTCATATTTGGCACACTTATTGAATATTTCTTCATGTCATTCATTTGACATTTTTTTATGTTTTGATGTTGAATCATTCCTTGCACGCAACATTCCAAACTACCTTTAATATTGCACAGAAAAACCAATCTTTCGCGCAAGCCTCTCCTTTTCAAGATTTTGATGTTCGGATCATGGAACTCCACTTGCGTGAAAAATACCTTTAAAATGTTCTTTTATACCACCTATAGATTTTCCATTCTTTTTTCATGATTCTATTCACTTAATTATATAACCATTCTTTATATTTCATCACAAAATCTATAACCGTCATATGTACCCATTGCTTGAATAGCTTTAGCATCGTCAGATTTTCAAGTGCTTTACAAATTGAATTGATTTATCTTCTTTGAAAACAAAAGACAACTCTCTGTAACAAAAAAATCTTCATACTTCCTTCTATATCCAACTTGGTGCCAAAAAATGGATCAAATAAAATCTAGAACATACATGTCCAATCTTATGAATTTCTCTTCATATGATGTAATTGAATCATTATCCTTTTTCTTTAATTCCAATAATTGATTACCCTCCTAAGATGAATAACTATAAGGAAATATTTATCATGTAAAATATCCTTAAATGTTTCTCATTCCATGGAATCAAGATCATTTTTCTCTTTATTATTCATAACCAATGGCCACCAATGATCGACTTCACCTTTAAAATGATAAATGGAAAGAGTTACCTTTTTATGTTTTGAATATCCCTTGACAAAAAATATCTTCTCTAGGGAATTGATTCATCCCTCTAGTACCACTATATAAGATAATATATTGAATGATGGGGGTGTTACCTCATAAAATTTTACACTACTAACATATCCCTCTATGGTTGATCTGAATGATATCACACATAGATGCCACCACCATTAATATTATGTGTCAATGGAGAAATAACAATAACAAACTATTTAGTTCCAATTATAAACACCTCATGATGTTGATTTTGAAGGTTGTTTTCCTTTAGATGCCTTCCAAAAATAGATTTCTTATTTCCCTTATGGAAAACCATTTTGAACTGACATATTTTATATGGATCAATAAGGTAATCTTAAAATGATACATCATTTTTACTTAAAAAAATTAAAATCTTATAAGGTAATTCTATTAACACTATTCTAACCTATAAGATTTTCTAAACCATCATGTGATACCAATTGTAATCCCTCAGCCTTAAAAATTACATATTATATTTTTATTTGATCTAAAATTAAAATTTGAGGATCTTTTCAGTTTAGAGTTTTAGAGAATCATGCCAAACTCTTAAAAAGTAAACTCATACCTTACAATAGGACAATTATACATATTATACATTTACCACAAAAGAAAAAATTCTAAAAAAACAAGGTTTCTTTATAACTTATAAACTATTATCTTGTCTTCATCCCTATCGTTAACCATCATTTAACCCATGGAAAAACATTTCAAAACTTGGGATGATCACAGAAGCTCATTAAGGAAAAAAAAAGAATGAAAATAATTAGTATATTTAAAAACATGAAATCCTATTTAATAAAAGAAATTTAAAATTCTTTCATGAATAAAACACATATGTTTTTATCAAATACAAATCATTAAAACCAATAGAAATAAATTAAAACATCTTTAGGTATCTTAGAGAATCATATATATATATATATAACCCATTCAAAATCCTTTCAAGTGGAATAACTATATGGATGGATTCCAATATTCATTGTCACCCAATGACTTTGTATATATTTAATTGATATCACCCCATTTATAATCTATATTAGGATCACCTGTGAGCTATAATGGGTATCATACCCTCGTATAAGCTATATCGGGCTCACCAATGAGATATAATGGTTCTCAACAATTCATATAAGCAGTATCAAGATCACCCATTAGCTATAATGGGGATCAGAACTTCGTATAATCAGTATTAGAATCACCCATTTCATATAATTCTCAATAATGTTTTGATGTATAAAAATATTTCACCATAAAACCCTTTGAGAAACTCTATTAATCCCATATGAAAAAAATTTTCATAACCATTTTCAATACAAAAAACCAAAAAATAATGAAAGTGGGTATCTAATTTATGAAAACATGTAATATTACAACAAAATATTGAAAATAAATAATAGTCATGATGGTGGAAAAGTCATTGTTTATGTGTATGTTAAGAATAAAACAGTCTTTTTATCGTTTTTCAAAACATTCTTTATACAACATTTTAGAACACTCCTTTTAAATCATTTGGATTGAAACTAAAAAATAAACCTAAAATTTCTTTTATTGTCCTTTAATATCCATATAAATAAATATGTAAAATAATATCAAGAATATTGACATGTAGAAAATTAGTAAATTATAAAATATTTTTAAATTCAAGGTGTCCCATAACAATTTGAACATTTATATCATAACATCCATCAAATAACACATCTACCATAAAATTAAATAAGATTATTATATAAAAAATAAGGATATGAAATTTCATTCTATATTTATAAACATATTATAAAATAATTATGGTTCATAACATCAATATAAGCCTCAATGAAAGGAGATTGAGATGAAATCCATTACAAATATAATAACACGGATGTGGAAATTAATCAAATTAAATGAATGTGTTTATCTTATATAAATCCACATAAAAAAGTTTAAATAAAATATAAGATATTCAAAATTAATTTCAAAAGAATGATTACAGTGACATAATCAATAAGTATAAGTTTAACAAAAAGAATGGAAATTGGGTTAAGAAAGTCCCTTTCCTTATGTCTTGAATCTATCCATACTCATAAAAACCTCACGTATAATAAGTATAAGTTTATTATTAATCTATCATAGAACTATATTTATATTTATAATATAATATATTATATTATTTATATAATAAATTATATGACTTGTTAATTAATAACTCCATGTTTATGTTATGTTTCGTGTGATATTTTATTTGTTAATCGTAGGTGTTTTTAGTTATTATTATTGATTATCAAGATTTAATTGTCTCTAAAATATGAAACATGATATAAATATATTATATATTCAAATTATAAGCATTTCTAATAATATTTTAAGGATAAAAATACACATTTCATGGAGACGGTATGTCATACATATGCATGAACACTATTTTTGATTTCCTATTGTATTGAAAGAAAACGTTAAATGAAATGTATGTAAATATGTATATATATAATAACATTAAAGTAGCATTAATATTTCATTAATATGATATATTTTCACTAAAATAATACTTAATATATTCCATGTGATGTGAGAATAAATCACATCACTTTGAGGAGGTAGAAGTCCACACATCCACAAATTATGTTATAATATAACCATGATATGGAAGGCATGAAGGTATGATTAATATTATATTTAAAATGTCACAAACCAGCCCAGGTCAACCCTGAACTGGGCACCTGAACTGATCTGTGGCATAACTCGAATAGTGTTTTCAATCCTCATGGGATGGAAACCAGTGCAAGGAATCATTACAGTAGAAAAGGGAACAATTTCTCCCAAATATAAAAAAATTGAAAACAATGGAAAGAATGGAAAACCCAATACACATTTATATAAAAAATGATCCGACATAATTTATACAAAAAATTCAAAGTACATCTGAACGATACAACTAAACGGACCAGAACTGATGACCTACTAACTCCATGTGACCTCTCTGGTCACCCTCTAACTCAATGATCCCATGTCGATCAAGGTGACAAAACTCAAGCTAAAACCATCCAAACAACTAAAAATAGAATAAAGTTATAGGTGTGAGTATTGAAACTCAGTAGGATATCTTGATATTCTATTCCCAATGTGAATACTTTTAAATAAAAGAAACATCATTTTCATGTTTGAACTACAATATATCAAAGAATGGGTTTTCTACAAGTTACTCAAAAACAAAGTACAATACATTGCCGTTATATATTTACAAAATGATATTCAATAATCTAGAATTCAAAGAGCATTTTCAAGGGGAAAGTGATGTTTACATTTTCATAATTTTACAAAGAGGATAACCCACTTTTATTTTAAAACCATTTTCATAATTTTACAAAGAGGATAACCCACTTTTATTTGAAAACCATTTTCATAAACCTTATCAAAACCATCCCACTAATTTCCAAGAAAAACAAAAAACAAGAAGACACAATAGTAATCACGTAACAAGGGCAATGTAAATATACGTATAAGAATCATATTAATCACTACAAGTAAATAAAATCCAATAGACATGGGTGAACCTAGGAGATAATGAATAAAACAGAAAATAATAATACATTAGAATCCATCCGTGTTTAGATGCCACACATGATGAAAATCAAAACACCCAAACACCCATCCACCCTAACTCAGGACATACCAAGGGGCCTAATCCAATAGTAATAAACCCAAAATATAACCACCTTCTATGGGAAAATGGTCAGTCTATCCCCAACTAGTGTATCAGTAATTCTCAGTGTAGAACCCTGGGATACCCTGAGAGGGGAAGGGTGAATCAAGGTGTCAATTTTTTTATAAAGTATCATATCTTGTTCTAATGTTGGTAAAAATAGGTTAAACTGGTATGATGTATAATAATATAAATTAAAAAATAACATGCAATGATACCACAGAAAACATTTACGTGGTTCACCACAAAGGGGAACATCTAAGGAGCTTTTGCCGACAGTGTGTCGGTCGTACCAAAAACCACTAATTTTCATTAGTTGTGGAGTACAGGAGTCCAGACATAGTCACCCTGTTAACTATACACTTCCTTTACAATAATTCATGGATAGATCACTACATCCCTCAGAACACTTCAATCGAATCCCTCTTTCTCACTACCATGGGAAAAGTCTTACTCAGTTTATTGACTTGAGGGTATCTTCAAAAGATTTTCATTGATGTATTTGTCTCAATCTAGCACGAGACAATACTTGCATCAAATTCTTTAATTGATGCACTTAAAAGTGCTGAACACACAAACAATATATTCAAAACATTTAATTAGATTACACATACAATTGCAGGAAACACCTACCCTATGTGTGCAAGATCTCACTTTTGTCTGTGGGATTTTCCTTTATGAACAAGATCCACTATTGGTGTGAATGATTTCATTTGGCGCACAAGATTTTCCTTTTGCGCAAAAAACTTTCGCCAACTAGAAAATTTATGCATAACCACAACTTTTACTCACAACTTGAATTTTTCCACACAATGTTTCTGTTTTTGCACACCTCCCTTTTCACACAATGTTTACACCCATCAGATCTTAGATCTTATCTAAGTCTTTTACCATTTAAAATGAGAGGGTTCCCCTATTATTTATAGGCATCACCGACCCCCACATGTAAAACCGACTGTGTCATGCAAAAAAATCTTTTTTCACACAATGATTTTTGTGTAAGAACCATTTTTTTCCCACATCTCCATATTTTTTGGGCACCTTATGCCTTTTCCATTTTCAATGTTTTGATCCTTGATCACCTTTTCTGCAAAAAATCCAACCATATTTCATTATTTAATGCGAAACCAATTTGGCCCACATTTAATGTTTTTCATGCACCACATCAATATTTCACACACATTCCTTTTCAAAAAAACACATCTCTCCAATTTCTTATTTCTAGGCCAAAAAATTTGGCAACCATTGGAAAATGGCGCCACCTTTAGTAATGTTGCCTTCTTGAACTATATGATCCCTTTCATGGAATACTTTATGAACTTCCAATGATAATTGGAAACAAACACAAACCATACTCCATTTACAACATTAGTTATAGTTCCAACACTTAGAAAGTTGTATAAATATTCCAGGTTTCCAAGTCTCATGTATATAAAAACGTGGTGAGCCAATTGATGCCATTACATCATCCAATAACAACATATATATAATGATAATTCACAAAAGACATCATCACAGGTCACAACAAGGACCGATCTCATGCCAATAATCAAAAAGAACATAAAGAGTCCAACCCAAGATACTCTCATTATGGATAACAAGGATTCCTCAGTAAGTAAATCCCATCCATTATATACATTAAATCATGTCATGAGAAACATTCACAGAATGTTTTCTATATTAAGTAATTTCGCCATTTTTCACAATGTTTCCAAACAGTCCCTTAAGCATTTCTCAAAATTAACATTTTCCAAAGGGAAAATTTTCACATTTAATAAATAGGTGTATACACACCATTTAAGGTAAAAAACAATTTCATAAATTCCTAAAAAATTCAGGTTACATATTCAAAGAACAACCATATTTATAAGGATTCCAAACGGTCCTTTTTGGGGAAACATGGGCCAGAATATATTATAAACAAAAACCCATTTGTTTATAAAACCAAAGACACATTGGAAATCAATATAAGAACACAAAAATACCATTTTTAGATTCAAAAAATTGGTAACCTCTGCTAAACTATTCAAACTGTACAACCAATGCACTATCATATTTACAAAAGTGCCAAACAAGCCTTCTCTTGGAAACACATGCCAAAACACCTTAAAAATAAAAAAACCTTCTTAATGAAAATAAAAACCATACTGAAAACAACATAAGGAACCCAAAAATACTTTGGTTCACATGCTCACAATATTTTTCATAAGCTAAACAAATCATTTTATATCACCTTGTGCACACAAAAGCTAATTAGGCACTTTCCTGAAAATGAGGCATGTAACATTTAATACAAAAAATTCAATTTAACACTAAAAGGTTAATAAAAACATGCCTGACAAAAATTTATTTAAATTTCTAAATCACGTTATAATCATCACAAACAATGAGCTAATGATAACAGAACATTTAAAAAACATTTAGTGCGCAAGTTTATAACAAAACAACACTACTTTTCACAAAACTAGGCATAAACACAACATTTCACACAAAATGAATTTATTTAATGCTTATAAAATGATAATTATATTTTTTATAGGGTTCAAAAACCATAAAAGTATGAATATTAAATCAAAAGGTCATGTTCAAAGGGAAACCTACATCAAAACCATGGTGGAAAGGAAACTCACAACCGATACCACCCTCTGCGGTTCCCAACACTCTACATCTATGAATACCAGGCCTAAATGAAGCAATAACCCATCAAAAACCACTGTAAAACATAAAACTAGGTCGTTTAGAACCATTGGATAAGAGGAATCCAAAATAAAGTGGAAGGATAAGGAAGGGGGAGGAGAAAGGAGAAAGAATCTTTCCTTAGAAACTCAATAAATCTTCATCTTCCCTTAGATATTAACACTTATAAGAAAGGGAATGGATTGTAACATCTTCGAGAGTTTCGTTTTGTATGGAATATACATGGAAAGAAAATTAGGGGGGAGAGAAAAAATGAATGATTCATGCAAGAAACAAATTACCTTACCAAATTAAGACAATTTGAGAATCCTTGAGAAATTCCTCCCTAATACACGACTAAGATAAGCTCCAAAGATAGAAAATGGAACATAGGAGTTCAGATAGGGTTCTTTGGCTCGATTGAGTGGTTGATTCCCTCATAAATATTAAACAGTTGATAATATATAAGGGAAATGCATTATTTTTTGAAAACTGGAAATCGGCTCACGGGTTGGCCCAATACCTAAATAAAATAACCCATATCCACCATGATTATTAATTCCTAAGGGGGTCCAAAAGGATATAGTGGTTTGAATAGTTCATGGGATACCATGTGGGAAGTTGAATGAGTGATTTTTTTGAAAAACTAATTAGTTATAAAAGAAGTAAAATTTATTTTTAAATCTAAAAATAGGCTCACGGTTGGCCCAAATCTTAAAGTAACCACCCTTTTCTTCAAAAAATCCCAAAAAAGCTATGGGAACCCATTGTAGGATGATTATACACAGATGGATGTTAAAAAATAAACATTAATCTCATCCAAAAACCAATAATAATATTGGGATTTATAACAAACTCGATCAAAACCATGACATGAAAAACCGGGTGTGATGATTCTCCCCACTATTAAAGATTTCTTCCCCTGAAAAGACACAACACATTCTAGATGATTGATCAAATACTAAGTATTTATTATAAATATGGTCCAAAATCTAAATAAAATTAAACCTCTTCCACCATTAACATAACTTAAGACTCTTACCTCAACCAAAACACCAACTCCCAACCACTTCCTGAGAATAAATCGAAATATTGAGTCACTACCTCTACAACCAAACCAAGAACCAGATTGTTGGGCCTTCTACCAATGAAGCCAATAATCACCCAAACCAAAGAGAACTCATGAAAACAAAATATTCCAAGGGATTATAGAATGTACTCCCCACTATTAAGAAACAACTAGCACTCGAAAAATTCTTAGAAGGAAACTCTAGGAGACCCGTGGTGGATCTCCCCACCATTAAGAACCGAAAAACAATGACCAAATGAGAATTCAAAATTAACTAGGAATATGTACCTCCCACCAAGTGCCACCAAAACTATCCTATAACAACATACCAAAAAAAGTTAAGGGGAACACAACACAACCATTTAAACCCCCACTCCCGAAAGGAGGGGATAAGAACTGATCCAACACTCTCTGCATGGATCCAAACCCCCACCACTTGGGCAGGGAGAGAAGGGGACCCAATCATTGTGGCATTGAAACCAAAAATAAATAAAGGATATACCTCACTGAAATTTTATAGGCATGGGCATAACAATACTACCCACAGTCTTGGGACTCCTTAATACATTCCAACTTCACTCTAAGACCGATGGCTAGAGCTCTGATGGATGAAACATCATCTTCCTTGCAGTTAGGATTTGATAATACATAACTTGAACTCTTCCCCTTAGTTCCACATGATGAATCATAAAACTCTCAATACAAAACAATAGATCAAGGGACATTATGAAACTATCTTATTCAAACAACACACTGTTACCCAAAAAAGAACTTAGAGATTCACACCACTATTTTCTCTCAATTCAAATGTGGAACTGAATGGAAAAGGTACATGGATAAACAAATAAAACTAAAAGTGTACAACTACCCCAAATTAGAGGGACACCATAAAAGAAAGGCACATTAAATTTAGCTCTAAAAATCACTATTCCAAAAAATGGGTGTAGACATCATTCGAAGAAGTGGATTTAACATTTGAAATGAATCCTTATGATGATCACCTAGAAATCTAGGAAACCAAGAACCATCCATGGTCACATGACAACATAAAACAAATCTATAGAAACCCATTTAACAATTATCCAAAACCAAGCCTCAAATGATATCCCATAACAAGAAACAACAATAGTATGACTTCCATATCACAATGAATCATACCGAATAAACAATACTTATAAGATATAGGAAAAAACATCCACATAACAATTTTTTATAATAAACACCACAATTTTTTCAGCTTAAAACACTTTTTAAAAACAAACCAACTTGGTTGATTTTTGCATTAACCAATGGTATTTCATCAAGTCTCACTCATATGCACATTTTTGTACCACCCTGGGCACCCAAAAACCATGAAATACCATCCATTCATCCATATATCCATAAAACCATGCATGTGATCACCCATGAAAACACCAAAGAAAAAAATATAAAAATCATCACTCCAAAAAGAATCATGTACCTTCTAAAGGAACATTAACCACCAGATCAAAAACAGTTTTCATATTTTAAAAAACAAACCATAGTTCATCAAGAACCATTTGATTAAAAAACCAATCCATTTCATTTAATAGATCTTCCAGAAACATCCATTCTATTCCAAATAGACCTTTCCCATTTTTGAAAAATCTGCAAGGTCTATTTTCATAATCTGACAACCACAAAGGATAAAACCCCTTTCTAGAAAAACACTAGCTACTCAAAACCAAATTTCCAAAACCAATTCACCAGATTCAAATGATTTTCAATAACCCAAAAAACCCCATTTAAAAAATTTTCAGAATCAGTTTACAATAATGTAATCTTTACAAACATTTTATTTCAAGAAACCATAAGTTTAAATTAAGAATATTCAATCCTCTTAAATCATTTCATCATTATCCCCATGATTTGTTTCACAAAAACCAACAATCCAAAACCTTTCTCATATTAAATTTTGAAAACCCATTTTACACTTTTCAACAACAAACCATTCCTTTAAAACCAATTTTCACAATTCTCAATCAATGATTGTAAAAACAAAATTCCAAATTTAATAAAAGTCCAAGAGACCCACAAAAGGGAACTAGTGTCGATGGGTGACTTGACCATATGGTTGGAGGACACATGTAAAAAAAACCAACAACATGGAGATCCTTCTTAAAAACATGAACCAGATCCACATGGCTTTCCAGGAACTACAAGATCACAAAGACCATTAGTCCAACTCCCCTTATCGAATCCCATCACCAAACAATCAATAAGGACCAAAGACACTAATAAAACTGGACTATATATGGACACCCAAGGGTCATAATGAGAAAGTGTTCATGAAGCTCTTCCCAAAACGACCCCTCAAGATCCAACAATCCTGCTCCATATACCTTGAAATCCACAAATAAAGAATGGCGCTCTAAAAATAAAGGTATTCTAGGATCCAACCACCCTCTGATACCATTTTTAATGAACCATCCAAGGTTGACCCCAAAACAGACACCAGAACCGATCCTTGGCATAGCCTGAAGGGAGTTCCCAATCCCCATAGGCTGGGAACTACTTCTAGAAAAAATTAGAGTAGAAAAGGGAATTATTTATCCCAAATATAAACAATAAGTAAAACAGTGGAAGGAATAGAGATCCCAATACAAATTTATATAAAAAATGAACTGACATCATTTATATGACAAAACTGAAATTAAAACTGAATGATATAACTAAATCGACCAGACCTGATGACCTACTAACTCCATGTGACCACTATGGTCACTCTCCAACAAAATGATCCCATGTTTCTCAAGGAGAATGAACTGAAGCTGAAACCTACACAATGACTAAAAATAGAAGAAAACTATATGTGTTAGTATTAAAACTCCGTAGTATAGCCCGATAGTCTATTCCCAGTACAAAACCTTTAAATTAAAAGAAACATCAATTTATTGTTTGAAATCAAATATATTAAAGTATTATTTTTCTACAAGCTTCTCAAAAACAAAGTACATCCCATTTACCTTATTTATTTCCAAAACTAGATTCATTCAACTTGTGTGCCAATAGCAATTTCAATGGGAAAGTGATGTTCACATTTTTAGATTTGTTAAAAGAGGATAAACCACTTTCCTTTAAAAAAATCATAAATATTAAAAAAAAATCCCACCAATTTCCAAGAAAAATAAAACACAAGAATACACTAAATTAATCACACCACAAGGGAATGTAAATATTCATACAAGCATTATATTCATCATTTCAAGCAATTGTAATCCAATAGACATGGGTAAACCTAGTAGATCATGAAAAAAACAAAAGGTAACAATACATGAGACTACATACCCATTGTCATGCCACACATGATGAAAATCACAACACCAAAATGCCCAACTACTATAACTCAAGACAGAGCAAGGGGCCCAATCCAATAGTAATAAATCCAAAATATATCCACCTACTATGGGACATTGGTCAGTACATCCACTAATAGTTTAGAAATATTTCGTAGAAAGTTTTCTAAATATTATAGGTTCCCATATATCATGTTAATAAATAGGGGGGATCCAATCGATTCCATCCGAGCATCAAATCATAACATATATATAATGATAATTCACAACAGACATCACCCTGGGTCACTCCAAGGACCGATCTCATGCCATTAATAAAAAAGAACATAAAGAGTCCAACCCGAGGAAATCTCATAATCTATCACAAGGATTCATAATTAATTAAATCTCATCCATTACACACATAAAATCATTGAAAGGGAAACATCTTCATGAGGATCTTCATAATAAACAGTTTCACCATTTTTCCCAATGTTTCCAAATAATCCCTAAAGCGTTTCTGAAAAATAACATTTTCCAAAGGGAAAAATTTCACATTAAATAAATATTTTTATAAAAATAATTTAAATTAGAAAAAAAATTTCATAAATCCCTCAAATAATTCAGGTTACACCTCCAAAGAACAACTATTTTTATAAGGATGCCAAACGGGCCATTTTCGAGCAACTCGGGCCAAAACATGTTATAAACCAAAACACATATGTTTATAAAACCAAATCCACATTTGATAGACATATAAGGACCCAAAAATAACATTTTAAATTTAAAAAAAATGGTAACCACCTTGAAAATATTCATATTTTACAACCAATGCACTATCATTTTTACAAAAGTGCCAAACGGGCCTTCCGTTGGAAACACATGCCAAAACACCTTAAAAACCATAACACCTTCTTTATCAAAACCAAAACTATCATGGAACCCACATAAGTAACCCAAAAAACCTTTATTCACATTATTTAAATATTTTTCATAAGCTAAACAAATCATTTTATATAACATTGTGCACACAAAATCCATCCAAGCACTTTCCAAAAAACGAGGCATGCAACATTTAATAAAACAAATTATATTTAATACTAAAAAGGGTATAAAAACAAATTTTCATGCCAAAAATATAATTAAATTTATAAACCAGGTTCTATGAATCACAAAATAGGTGTGAATGATAACATAACATTTTAAAAAATACTTATTGTGGAAGTTTATAACAAAACGACACTACATTTTACAAAATAAGGCATAAACACAACATTGCAAAATTTTTTTTTTATTGAATGACTATAAAACAATAATAAAAATGTGTATAAGTTTAAAAAAGAATAAAAAATATTAATATTAAATAAATAGGAGACGTAAAATGGTAAACATACCTCAAAACCATGGTGAAAAGGAAACGCACACCCAATATCACCCGTTGTGGTTCTTAACACTCTTTATCTGTACATTATGGCCCTAAATGAACCAAAAAACCATAAATATCTAGGGATAACATAACCATATGTCGTTCATGACCAGGGGAGAAGAGGAAACTGAAAGAAAGTGGAACCAGAATGAAGGGGGAGGAGAAAGGAGAAGGAATATCACATTTGAAACTAGATAAATCATTGTCTTCTCTTTGATATACACTCTTAGAGGAAAGGTAATGTCTTGGAACTTCTTTTAGAGACACCTTATGAATTTAAGAAATAGGGAATGAATATTTGGGGGGAAATAGAAAAAAATGAATGATTCATGAAGGAAACAAATCACCATACCAAATCTTGATGATTTGAGAATCCTTGGAAAGTTTCTCCCTAATAAGCAACTAAGATGAGTTCCAAAGAGAGAAAATGGAACATGAGGGTGTTATTATAGTTATTGGGATTGAGTTAGAGTTAAAATAACTGAAAAATATTTAAAAATTAATAATATATAACAAAACATTTGTTTTTGTTAAAACTAGAAAAGGGCTCATGGGCTGGCCCAATACCTAAATAAATAACCCAAATCCACCACGATAATAAATTCCTAAGGGGGTAAAAAAGGATATTGTGTTTTGAATAGGTACAATGAGTCCAATTGGGAATTTTAATGAGTGAATAGTGTCGAAAAAATAAGGTGTTATAGAAGAAACAAATTTTGTTTTTAAATTTGAAAATGGGCTCACAGTAGGCCCAAATCTAGAAGTAACCAACCTTTTCTTCAAAAAAACCCAAACAAGATATGGGGAACCCATGGTAGGATGATTATAAATATATATCCATATAAACTCAAAATTAATCTCACCCAACAGCCATTAAAATGATTTGTATTTCCAACGAACCAGATCAAAACCAAGACATGAAAAACCGGGTTTGACATAAAGAATATTAAATAATTTATAATATAAATTTTACCAAAAACATTAAGTCTAAAAATGAAGGAGGAAATGTAAAAAGAATAAAATAATTATTCAGAGAGGCGATTAACTCTCATAACATCGAAAACAAATTCGTTACTTTAAAAAGAGGAGGTGAGAAATGAAATGTATGTGATATATTACATTAGTAACATAATAATCTAGTATATACATGATTATAGAGTTATAATGAATTCATGAACAAAGTAGGTTAGGAGAAACAATAAAAATAAAATAAATTAAGAGTGGTAATTTTGGAAAATTACCCCATATATATTACATGCTTGAGAGACCCTTAAGGTCCTTGCATTTGGTATTTTGGTGCGAACAGAATCACGCAGACATAGATATAGTGAGAATGAGAGGTTTGGGAATATATTTAAGATGATAAAATCATTTTTAGGTAAAAATGGGAAGGATATGGGTGGTATTTATACTTCAGGAGAGGTGGGTTTTGGTGATTAAATTAATGATTATTTTATATTTAAAGCTAACTACATTGAGGTGGAATTAATTTCAATGAATTAGAAATTAAATTAAAATTTTTATGCTATTTATGGTCGATCCAAACCTAAAATAACCATTAAATGTTTTAATTTTTAGGTACTTTAATCATTTACAATTTTAACTTTAACATGTTTCATTTTTTACCTATAACGCGGTAACTAATATTTTTATCATTGTCACTTTTTAGACCAAGAAATGAAATTGACCATAAAACCTAATATTTATCTTATTATTCCAAAAATGGAAGACATTTAACCTAAATAAATTTACAAAATTGTATAGTTTTGATTTAAAATTAAACCTGTAGACACAACAAAAAGCTGGTTTTTAAAGTGAAAAGTTTAAAACTTCATAATGTTTTTATATCAAATTTCAAGGTTAAATTTATTCCTATGACCTAAATTTACATGATTGATTTATAATTGAAATAATTTTAAATGAAAACAATTTTAAAATATAATTTAACTATATAAATAAATAGGATGAAAATGTGGGTTCAAATTAATATTTTTTATTATTCATTATTCACAAAAATATGAAATTTCTCAGACAAATACCAAAAATTTACCCTAACCTATATTTTATGTTTAGTTTTTAGATATTTGGTTTAATTTTTCAAATAAAAATTAAAAATATGTCAAAAATTAGATTTAAAATTGGTTCTTTATCAAAAGGTTGTAAAACTGAATTTTAAATATATTATATCTTTTTATGCTTAGAATTGGATTTATTCTTATTTAAACCTATAAAATATATTAGATAAATGTAAAACCATTTAATAAACATTTTTAAAAATAATATAATTATTTATATCCATTATTGTTGATAAAATGTCTTTATGATAACTTACACTTAAAATAGTTATATAAACATTATATTGTTCTTTTGTTATAAAATAGTATTGCATGTAATGTATGATTTCAGAGAAACTCATTGTTTCAGGTGGGGTATTATGTTGAACATAGAGACATATTTAAATTTAAATTTATGATATAATTCGTAAATATTAATATATATGGAAAAAACTAATTCTGAAATTACATGGGAAGTTACAATAAATCCTTAAACAAGTATCATAACGATGTTATCAATGAAAAAGAGTACTTAAATAAATAAATTTTACATTTAATATTCAAATTGTAAAATTTTATTTTATGTTGTATTAAATATGGTAATAAAATTGAAATATTTCAGAATTTATTTCAATCATTTAAATATCCTTCTATTGTTTTCAAAAAATGATTGAATTACCTAAACCAAAACACAGGTAACAATAAATCCTAGAAAGATAATCTTGGAATATATAAAAAAGGTTAAATAAATGTATAAAAAATATTTTATGAATAGATATAACAATAACATCATGTATAAGGTTATTTGTTTTAATTTTTGTGAACCTGAAAGCTATCCTGTTTTTTTAAGAAACCCTCAATTTTATGGTGTTAATCATGATTTTATTACATTAATTTTTTTTTTAAAATTTAGTGATTGAATTTATGGATCGCACAAGAAGATTTGGGTTCCCAAATATTTTTTTGATAACATTTTAGGATCCTAGATAATATGTGTACCCAAACAATTTCTTATTTGAGATATTTTACAGAAAAAAATTTACAAGAGGAAGAATGAAAAATGGTATATGGATAGACAATTCTAAATTAATAAGAGTGGAGATATCTCATATTTCAATTACTTATCCAGATTTGATGAGGGATATATCAATTTTTTTGATAATTCTAAAGGAAAAATTATTGTATTTGGGTTATTTTGAAATCTAATATTAGTCCTCCTCAACGATGTTCTCTATATGGAAGGACTAAAACTAACCTGACGAGTATTTATAACCTTTTTGGGAAGGTTATTCTTTAAATTTTTCTAATGATTCATGTTATCTTTTCAAATATAAGCTTATTAAATTTATGTAACACAAAAATTATAATTTATATACTTTATATCTTAATTCATTATATAAAAAAATGTATACTGTTTAAATGATGAAACAAATGAATCATATATTTTGCATAGAAAACATAAAAACAATAATGTTTATTATTTGAGAAAATTTCCTAAAATAAACTTAACTTATTATTTAACTCAATATAAATTGAATAATGGGATACCATATGATTCATGTCAAATGGGAATGTAAAAAATCATCTATTAAATCAATTAAAGTGGTTTCTACATCTAGGCCTCTAGAACATATTTACATGGATTTTTTTTCGATAATGTATAATATCAATCCTAAAAGGAAAATAATTATTTCTATTATAGTTTATTGTTTTTCTAAATTTACTTGAGGTTTATTTTGGAGTTTTATAAGTGATGGATGTTCAGTTTTTTATTTTTTTTAAGTATGTTCAAAAAGAGAAATATTTCTAGATTATTTCATTGAGAAGTGACCATGTGAGAGAATTTGAAAACAATGAGTTCAATTATTATTATTATTCAAAGTATGGTATCAAATATACTTTTTCAACCCTTAGGAATCCTCAATATAATAGTGTTATTGAAAGGAGGAAATGAACCTTGAACGAAATTTATTGGACTGTGTTATATGAATATAACTAACCAACATGTTTTTGTGATAAAGCTATAAATTAAGTCTATTATTTCATTAACAACATTCTAATCAGGTCTATTTTGAAGAACTAATCATAAAAATCATAGAATAATTGAAAATCAAAAGGTGGATACTATAATGTTTTTGGAAGAAAGTTTTACACTGTGAACACCAATGATAATCTTGGAAAATTCGATCAAAAGGCTGACGAAGGAATCATTCTTATTTATTCAATTATATCCAAATATTATTGAGTTTTCAAAAAAAGTTCAATGACTTTTAAATAATCAAAACACGTGAAATTAGTTGAAAGTGATCCATTGGATCATAATATATCCCAGTTTTATGAGTTAATTGATTATTTTGAAAACATGATACCCGAACTTCTTTTTGAAAATTAAAAAGATATTGATTGGGAACATGAATTTAGAAATATAAATCTAAAAAGATGGATACTAGTGAACCTAAAATTATGATTCCTAGAAAACCTATAACCATGAAAATGTATCCATTAAAATATAAATAGAAAGCTTATATGAATGGATTAGGACTAGAATAGTGTCGAATAGCTTGTTTAGTTTTCTACCTTCTTTATCAACAAGAACATAAAACCATAGAGTAATACTTATCTCAAAATTCTCGAGTCTTGTAAATACAATAATTGTTAAAATTGTTCAAGAGGAACAAGGTATGAGAATTAGTTGATAGACTATATGACTACCTTATTATAAGATACAATTTTTTAGAAACAAACTCTATAATCATGGTGTGATCACAAGGAATTAGAAAATAATAGTATCTAAGGGGTATAACTGAGATGAAATGATAGATTATGAAAATACTTTTTAAGTAGTTTCAAAATTATAATCCATTAGAAGTATCATATCCTATGAATCCCAAATTAATTTAAAATTATGTTACATCGATTAAAAAAAATTTAATTTTAGAATGGCTTTCATACGGAGGTAGTGTTTGCTGAAAACCACATTGTATTGAAAATACCAATTTTCCAAATTGAGTTTTCAAGCATACCAAATATCTATATAGCCTTAAACAAGCATATATAGATTAATATCATAATTTAAGTTATTTTATTTTATCAAATTGTTTTTTAGTATGACTAGAAGATGATAATTATTTGAAGAAAACTTCATATTTGTATATTTTTATAGTTCAAATATATATTGGTAATGTAAATGTAACTCATATTATTTTTAATGAAAAAATTGATTTGGATGAAGATAGGAAACCAATTAAAAATATGTTATATAGATGAATAATGTGGATTCTACTGAATCAAACATTAATAGACCAGACATTATGATTGTAGTATTCTTTTGTTATCGATTCCAAGAAAACCCCAAGGAATCCAATTTAAAAGTATCCAAAATAATTTTATGTTTTCTAAAGGAAAAATTTCTATTTTCTTACTTTTTACAAAAACAAGTAATTTCAATTTGACTTCATATTTGGATTCTAACTTTGGTGGCTGTAGACTGGAAAGGAAGATAACCTCAAAAACCTACCACTTTTTAGGAAAATATTTGGTATCATGGTCTAGTAAGAAACAAAATTCAGTTTCATTATCTACTACTTAAGTAGAGTAAATTTTTTTGGTGGTTTTTTCTACAAAAGTGTTGTATATGAAACACTCTGTTGAATTTTGGATTCAATTATAATCTAATTTCAATCAATTTTGATAACACTAGTTATATAAAAATTTCTAAAAATATGATAAATAATTCAAGAACAAATAATATAGATATGAGGAATAATTTCTTGGGATACCATGCTAGTAAATGATATATCTTTCTTAAAGTTATCCCAATTAGAAACAAATTAGTGGATATTTTTACAAGACCTATTTATTATAAACATTTTGATTTTATTAAGTGGGAATTATGATTATTTTAATTTAAATTATTTAAATTTATTTAATTCCTTGTTATTTTAATCATGGTTTAAATTCATCAATTATTTTTAATTTCTTTATATTTTAAAGAATTATGTGATTTAAATGAATTTATTTAGATTTTATACTTATATGTACCTGATTAAATTTTATAAAAAAAGTCATTTTTAAAAGGAAAGTATTCTCTTTTGTTTTATTTTCCTTTTTTTATTCTCAATTTTTATGTTATACCAGACCCTAAACCTAAATTGGATATATAAACCTATTTAAAATTGTGTATATGGCCTAAAACCAAATCGACCCTCGTCCTCCTCTCTATTCACCTACATTCCTTGTTCCCTGAAGTTGAACCATCATCTGTTTCTCTCAATCTTATACCAATGTACATTAAATATTATAGTAATGGTGAATTAATATCATGGATATTATTATTATTCAAGATCTTCTAATAAAGAAAAAAGGTAGTTCACGACACTGTGTTCTTACTAGGAAATCATTGGATATATATTGGATGAAAGGAAATGAATTGTTTTTGAAAAAATTATTTCAATTAAATAAATGTAATTCATTTTTGATAAAAACTTAATCGGGTTTTCTATTTTAGATGTTGGTTAACTATTTTATATAAAATGTTGAGTTTTAGTTTGGTGATGTAGAGTATGTGTTTTCATATAATGTGAATGAATAAAATTTACTAGACTCTCAAATGGAAATGTAATAAGTTCTACACTATCCTCATGTGCAGGAGTTCATATTTATCTAGACGTTAATTTGAATGAGAAAATTTAAACCCATATAAGTGTTAATTTTTTTAAGAACTCTAATTTTAAAAATATGGATGTAAAATACTTAGAATTGGAATGTAATGTTTTATGTAAGTTCATCTAGGATTGGATTTCCAAGAGAGTTTGAGAGATGGAGAAAGTGATGTTTTAATCCATGTAGCTATTATATGTCCTGATGAACAATATAAAGTTTAATTTTCCTTGGTACATGATGATATTGATGCATGAATACTACGAAGGTAAAGGGAAGTTGAATTACTATCCCTAAGGAAGGATTATCTCCTTGGTATTGAAGAAGAAGAAATAAGTTGATCTAAATGAGAGAGAAGAAGTTAAGTGTCATTAATGTAAAACAAATTATTTTATTTTTATAATGACCTTTGAATTCAATTATGATTATAACACTAGTTCATTAAGGCATGTTGGACAAAAATCAGCTAATCAGGTGGTATACCACATCACGCATCAACCCAGGAGGTTCCATCCACTACCTCACCACCTAGGGTTGTATCACCATGGCTCCTTCTAGGTATGTTCAAGAGTTAATTATAGTCATTATAGATCATTAATTAATAGAAATGATAAATATTTTAGAAGAATATTTGAATCAATAAGCTACAATGGATTCTAATGTTGTAGAGCTAGTTGAAATCGTTGTTACATCTATTTAGACAACTGCTAAAGCAGAGGAGGCAAGACCAATTGACACCATTCCAAGAGTGCATGATACTAAGGTACTAGAAGATCTTGAGGTGGATCATATAATATTTTATTTAATTCATAGACCACTATATTCTAAAAAATATGGTTTTACGGATGTAGTGTTATAGTAGGTTTATGATTATTCACATAACCCACTTCCCATTCTGTCACATTCTCATGTGGAATAAGATGTACTATACATGAGAAAAGGTTTACAAGTTCATATATAGATAAACACATGTAAAATTTTTCCTCTAAAATGATGAAATAATTTGATAATATCAAGGGAAGTTATATTGAGTTGAAGAGAGTTTTGTTATCTTCTAAAGATGATATCAGACACTTGAGATAGAATTACTTTCTATATCTAATTTTGATAAGTTTATTGTGATGATAGTTGCTCAAAACTCCTTGATAAATAACAAACATACATTTCGATTTATTTCCTCTAATGTTGGTTTTGAGGATATTAAGGTTATGATATCCCAAGTGAATATGTTTTAAAGTTTTTTACACAAAATATAGTAGGAATGAGATTGGGGTTCTTATGGAATCTCAAAGAATGATGATTTAGATCATTCTAGTAGTGAAGTCAGATATTTCATTGGATGATGTTGATGAGATTTGGAGTTTCAAATGTGAGATGAAGGAGAAATGAAACACTTTGAAAAGTGTGGTTGTGAGTTAGTTTTAAGTCCTTAATAATTTCAACTAACTTCTATACTATCTATATTTTCAGCTTTTGTGGCTCTAGATTTAAAGAATCAGTTTGATCTTGATATTTTCCATTTGAATGTTGTAACCTATCAGATCAAATATTTACATTGTGACATGTTCACTATTAACATCCCACAATAAATAAAAACTGACATGTTAATAGAATTTTAGTAAACCATAGAATCAGTTATAAGGATTGGCCTTGGGATAGATGATTTGTTGAATGAAATGGTTGACCATCATCAAGAATCATTTGGTTATATGGTAGAAGAAACCCGAGGGGGTATCAAGGAAAATGATAGATATGATATAATTCACTATTGGTCTAATAAATATAAACCAACATTGCTTTTCACATATGATAGTCCTAATTCATGAAGGAGTTGAATATTTTCTCCCAGACTATTTAAAAGTGGATTATAGTTCCTCAGAGTCACTATAACTTCTTCTTGTACCAACTAAAACTACTAGAAGTGATCATGGAGTTTACATTAATTTTATGACATTTTGTGAATCAAAAAAGATTTACAACAAATGTATATGGTCTAGGAATTTCAAAATTTTCATCACAGACTAACATGACTATGTTATCTCTGATAATTTACTTGCTGGTACGAAATTTGAGGCTCCCATGTGAAGTAATTAGGAATGAAAATTAAACTGAAAAATTACATCATTCGATTTGAAGATGAGGCTAACAATGGACCATCATAGATGATTATTTATAAAAGTAACTAAATTTATATCCCTATAGATCTTATATACCTTCTTGCAAAGTCATTATAAACATTTATCAATGATATTCAGACACTATTATGCATATTTTATGAAGCCTTAGACATCATCAAGATCACCTGTACACTGATCACTTGATCTGTGAAGAATAACTAATATCAAAAGCATAGATAAGTTGCTTCTTTATAAATATAATTTATATTTTTTCACTATTTTTTATTATAATAAATATATTACATGATAAAATTCAGTCAGTAACTCAATTAATTATTCCTATATAATATTAAACAAACTGTGAATATTAAAATAATATTCATTCATTAAATATGATCACCATTTATTCACTTAATATATTTTGAATAATTTTTATATTTATTAATCGATAAAAATTATTATAAACTATAATAATATTAATATATTTATTTCATGGTGACCATTGAATTTAGACATCTCTCAGAACCTGTAGTGGGCCCCATAATTTCCTATACTCCAATCCATTAGAATAGTCTAGACTTCGAATATGCTAAGTGTGAGACCCTATAGGCCTATATTATGATAGAAATAAAAATCCTTCATAGACATGGAGTGTATTCTATCAACCCATCAAGTCCCTTAGGGAGGTAATAAAAATTCATTATAATAGAAACCTTTTTCTTATGAACACACACCATGTAATATTGTCTCTTTTTCTCATGATATATCATAATGAAAGATTCATACTTAGTGAAATCATTATTTATTTCCTTATTTTTCAATTACCAAACTAGAAAAATTTACCTTCTTTTATCATGGACATGGATTCAGTAAAGGTAATACCATCTTGATCAAATGGTCCTATGATATCACTTCCTTTTAGAACGGAATAATTATATCATGATTCAATGATTTATCACCAATGAAACACATAGTGCAAGTTTCCTTATTATGAAATAAATTCCATAATATTCATCTTATATCAAAGTACATAATCGAATAGTACACATTGTGTATAACATAAAGTCATGAGACTGATACACATATTCATAAATATAAACAAAATATGACACATGAAACATGTAATGTTATTATTGGTGGGTCAATACTCATGATCTCATCTACTCAAATTCACCATGTGTGAAATTCATGAGATGATGTATCTTTTATTTTGATCCCCTAGAACATAATTGTCATTCAACATAGGTGCCCTGTCAACATGAAATATCTAGACCATAAAACCTAAGTTTAAGATTACTTTATTGTTATATCTAGGTTCTCATTATAACCTATGAACTTTTATATCCTTATGATAAAACATTTAATATAAGGAAATTACCATATTAATAGTCTGTTAAAAAATTTAATAAATATTACAGTAAGTGTACATTATGTATAACTCACAGTAAACATGATATGGTAATCAAAGTGTACTGTTCAAATTGGGTTTAGGGAACCCACTTGTAAAACTCTACCACTTTCACTAGATCCAACTTTCTAAATATCCTTATTATCTATCACATGATAAAATCAAGATTTTTCTATGTTATGGATTTAGTTATCAGACCTTCCATGTATCTACTACATGGATACTCTATAATCCACGACTTCACCTTTTTGAGTAAGACTCCTCAAGAGATGATATCCCTGAGTATTTTAATTTTTTCCCATATCTAAAATTGAAATCTCGGATAATACTATAGATATATTATTATTATAAATTATATTGTAATAACACATTACTTACTAAGTTTGGTTCATTAAATTGGAATAAAATGTTTCATATTTTACACTGCTTCTTTTTCTGCATCAGAAGTCGTAACACACTTGGTATATGTAGATATGGCTACCAGTGACTTAGATAAGCTTCTCCTACTCATTACCAAAACTTAATTGATATATTACATCCTATTTATGCACATTAATTTATTTTTGTCTCCCCTTATAAATAAAACCCCTTCCTCTACATGAATCAGGTATATATCCAATGTAATTAAGAACAATAGGATAGTTCTGACTTCTTCTCATACATTTTTCTTGGATTTTATTGATATTCACATACCATAACATATATATTGGAAATATTAGATTTATTTCATGGCATTGAATATGTAATAGATCTATTTTTTTTTCTTATGAAATTATAATCAACACTTTAATCTAATATTATGTCTCATACATTATTTATTAGAGAGATTTATTCCATGTTACATTGGTAACAATTCTCTCTCAAATTGTTACAACATGTAGTTTAAAATACCCTATAAATATATTTACTTTTGACTCAGTTTAAGAAACCAATTAGATCTAAATTGGTATATATTGTTCCCTCAAACATAGGTTTCTACTTTCAAATAAACTTTGGAGTGTATCATTCATTCTAGTCTTTAGTAACTGTGTAAATAATAACATTTTTATATGTTATTAACTTATTTTACTTGTAAAAATAATTGAAACCCCACTAAATACTTATATAAACAAGGTAAAAATTCATACTAAATGAATATTATATGATATTTTTTCTTAATTCAATCCAAAACTAAATATATGCAACTTGAACTCATTGTTGGCATTCTATGTTGTCACCAAATCTTTCAGTTGTTATCATATAGACACTTTATAAGAATTTTTTTCATGACTTCCAATTCTAAATAAAATGATCGTAGAAATTATCTATAATAAGTATAATTATAATGTATTTATGCAGGAAAAACTTTTTATGACAAATCTACCCTCATTGGTACCACTTTTATACCACCCATGTGATGTTTCTCTTGAATACCACAATAGTAACAACATTTGAAACATTCAAAATAAAAAACATATTCTTTGATACATGGAATCCATTATTGAATTTTAATTGAACTTATAAATGTTTTATTATTTCTATTTACTACATACTAGTAGGATTCATTATTGTCAAAAAATAATCTATAACCCATCATGGTGAATATAAAACCACAACTATAGTTTTATCCTTCTTATGCAATATGTATTTTTTGAATATTCATTTTCCACAAGATTTGTGAAACATGTTCCTATGAAAATCACTAGTATATCTACAAAATTGAGTAAATACAAGTCAATATTTCTCCCCCTATCACAAATATATATGTGAACCATTTATGAAACTATACTATATCACTTGACAATAAATTTTCAATCTCAGGGATTTTTGTAATATCCTTAGATTGAATTAAAATAATTACTTTATATATATATATATTATGCTTTGTTCAAGGCATGTTAGTTTATATCTTTAAAAAACTATTGTTATCTAAATACATATTAATATATTATTACGGATTTATATCATACTATAACTTATATGACATCCTTTTTTCAAAATAGTTGGCATATTGTTATTGGATAACATATCTATTTGAAATGAATTTCAAAAGAAACAATGGATGTTTTTACAATTAATATGAGTTTCAACATTGATTCTTATTTTACATACACCATGGCTTTGATGTGTAATGGGAAATGTGTGTTTAGTAATTTCTCTATGATAAATTTAAATGATCAATGTTTTTATTCAATATTCATCATCAATTCCTTTACTATCATCTTTTCATAGATGTGTATAAGGAAATGCGAGTTTATAAATAAATCCACTCTACATTTTAATGATTTATGAATGATTGTTCATGATATTCTTCCAAATATAGGCCTAAAGTAACTCATATCTTATAATCATGCATCATAATTTACTTTTACAATCCTCAGAACACATAAATGGATCTTATGAATTATATATGTTTTTCTCTAACATAATCTTAGAATAGTCCATGCTCTATAGATGAAAAAATCCAAAAATATTTGTGTCTTACCATTATTTCTAAAATATTATTTACCCAAGAATAGATAATTCAATATGTCGTAATAATATGGTTTTTAACTCTAATGTTTATAAATACTATACTTTGTATATCCTTGAAAATTACTTTTATTCTTATTAGAAAAAGAATTATCTTTCCACAACTTGATATTATATTCTTAAATTATATTCTCATTATGTATTTCCAATAAATCATGTATTACATATCTACTGGTTGTGTATAAAAAACCATTAACAATATTAATTCATAAATATTTGAGTATTATTAAAAACACTATTATAGTTTTACCAGAACCATTCTCTTGGAAATAAAATCATGTGAATATCTCCATGGTGTGGGTATAATCCTATCTTAGCCACTTGGAGAACACAATATAACTTTTAGTAATGTTCCTTGACTTCCTTGGCCCCAGTATTTAGAAACTGATATGTATGGACATATTCTATTCAATATTCAAGGATTATAAATGTAATATTACATTTCTTGATGGATATACCTAAAGTAGAATCTCTTCCCCAATTATTATTCAATTACCTGAAGTTTCTCATTCAATGAACCATCTTTCCACATAATAAGTAAATAGAATCTTACTCAATTATCTCCCTATTTGTATTTGGTTACTTAAAATGATGTCGTATAGTTTTGTTTGGTAGTGTTCTAGTAATTAGAATTTTCACATTTTCCTTCTTATTGCTCAAATTAAAAATTAAAAATTTAACTCTCTTTAAATCCTAATCTTCTTGGTGAGCCTATACCAAAAGATTTTGATGTGGTTTCTCTAAAATATTAATTTAATAACTCTCATTGACAATAGAGAAACTAGTTGGTTTGGATAAGATAATAAGATAAAATGAATTTTCTTGATTTTATAAGAATATAAATCCTCCAATTTGTTCAATGTACTTTATCATCCTTAGTAATTTAGTGATATCTTGAGTTCCATATAATACAATTTTAAGGTACCCAGGCATGTAGTGGATGTATATGGATTGGGGATTTAAAATATTTATTCACCAATCGACATAACTATGTAATCTATCTTGATTCACATCCTAGAATGAATGCAAAGGATCCCACATAAAGTAATTAAATATTAAAATTAAACTAAAAAATTACCTTGTTTGATTTAAATATGTGTTTTATAAATATTGAATGAAAGTGCCCTTTTTTTGAATTAACTGAAGCCCAATCCCTATAGATCATCCATACATTCTTATAATGTATTCAGAAATGTTTATTGTTGATTTCTATGCACTACTACAAAGAGTTGATGAGGCCTTTGGCATCATTATGATCTCCGTTGCACCGATCCTTTGATCCTTAAAGATCAACTTGGGTCTAAGGATTAGATCGGGTTCTTATCTCTTTAATATTAATGAGGTAAGAGATTATAGGTATCAAAATTGTTCATTAAATAGTATACCAAATGATATACTCCTCCCACTTATATAGTGTTGTACAAAATACCCAAAAATGGCTCCAAGACCCCTTGGATATGCATTAACCACTAAATAAGACATAAATTAAAAGTTATAAAAAACTGAATGTAAAATAAATATAATGTAAATTTTTACCACTTACCTATAATATAATAAATATATTATGTTATAAAAGTGGGTCATTAACTCAACTCATTATTCACGTAAAATATTAAACGATACTTGAATATCAAAATAATATTCATTCATTAAGTATTATCCCATGATTTCACTTAATATCTTGTGAATAGTTTAAATAAATAAATTCACTCCTAACTGTTCTATACTTTTATAATATGGATTTTTTTATTTTATAGTGATCGTTGAAAATGGGACATCACCCAGAATCCATGGTGTGTTTCACTGTGTCTTATACTTCTATTTATTAGAATACATAATAATTTTGAAGATGCTAAGTGTTTGATCCATTAGAAACTTATATCAATAGAAATAAATGCAATTAAAATATTAGGAGTGGAGTATATAAACAAATAAATGCCTCTAAATAGATTAGGAAAAGTCATTTCAAGGAAAAATGTTTCCTAAAAAAGACACCTTGTAATACAATTTCCCAGTCTTGTGATATCCCATAAGGTAAGAAACAAACATAGTGTGATCATCGTTTATTACTTTATTGTTAAATAACATAACTAGATATAATATCCTACATCTACTATGTACATAGATTTAATGAAGGTATATCCATCCTAACCAACTGGGTCAAGGATTTCACTTCCTTTCAAAAGAAACGAATTCTATCTTGATTATTCAATCAATGTCATGTCACTATTGATGCAAACAATTCTAGATACATCACTAAAATATAAATTCCATATTTTTTTATTTCATTATGTTAAATAATAAAATTTTATAAATAAATAATAACCTCATTTCATGATACCTATACACATTTTTTCATATAGAAACAACTAGTGACACATGAAACATGTGGTGTTCCTATTAGCTGGTTATTCTTGATGATCTCATATACTATAGATCACTATGTTAATAAATCATGATATGATGTTTTAATGCATATGATACCACATTACACGAGGACCACACATCATCAGTTTCTTTTCATCATGATGTATCTGGACCATTGGGTGTAAGTGTATGGTTATTTTTATAGTATCTCTAAGTTCTCATTATATCGTTAGAACTGCTATAACCATTGGATAAGACATATAATATAAGTATATTATCATATAAATAGTGGATTGAGAAATATAAAAACTATTATGGTAAATTTAAATCATTCATAACACATTAAATACATGATATGGTAATAAAAATTTACCATTCATATTAGGATTAGGGAACCCACTTGTACCAAAAGTTGTTATAGTACCAGATACTTCTAGTTCACCTATTCCAGCTGTTTACCTTTATCCTATAACTTAAGATATATCCATAACTATCCATTATATTTCTCAAGTCATTATAGAGAAATCAAAAATCCTTTATCACAAGTTGTTCAATTTTTATGGTAGGAAAATCAGTTTTCATGTCTCAGCTGAAATAATTCAAAAAAGGTTATATGTAATACCTCCTAAATATTATTCATGTTCACATCCCACTACCTTTGTCAGTAATTCCCAAAGTTAGTACTATATTTAAACTAATAATTTTTATATAGTAGTAAAAATGAATTATCTTCAATTTCTCAAATGCATAAACAAGCCTAAAATACTATTTTGGTTTTTTGTAATTTTGATATCATGAAGTGAATTGTTATGTGTATAGATGAACTTTTCTCACTAATTGGTAGAATAAATTTTGGAAAATATCCCCTAGATTCCTATAGTTGTTATAGAGAGTTATTGGATGCTTCGTTGGATCTGGAGAAAATTAATAAGAAAGAATGGTCTTTGTTGGATTTTGTCACTGAGGCTAAAATCTTGACAAAGAAAATTCATCTTAAACACCTATAAAGAAAATGGAATTTTTACCTATAGGTTATTATGATTTTAATATAGATTTTAGAAACCATAAAAGGGTTATCTACACACCTGATCATATTTCAAGGGAATGTTCAGGTTTTTGAGTAGAAGATAGTTTTTCTATAGAGATAAGTAGAGTATTGCTGACTCCTGTAGGTGACCCTCCTACTACCTCTCAATCCTATCCAACATTAAAGGTGCCTATACCAAAACCACCATCCAAATTTGACCCCATTCTTAAACCAGTGTCTTATGACTAATGTATTTTTTGGTTGTTGATTCATTTTATTTTTTTATACAAGTTATAATGAATAATACAACACCTATTTCTCTATTTCTTTATGTTTTTCTATGATAATATTCATTTAATGTATATATATTTTTTGTGTTTCAAAGTGATTATTTTCATTTTTTATTATATTTATTTTCATGAATGTTGTAGTTGCAATCAAATTTTAATTCTAGTCCTTTCATAATTTAAATTCGGATGTATCACTATAATTAAATAGTTCATTATTTAATGTTCCATATAAATAGTGAATTCCACTTTTTACCTTTACATTTTAATAACACTAAAGGGGGAGAAGCCTAATAAAGTGGGAGAATTAATATTATGGAGGATAATAAATGATAAAAAACATTTTAAAATTATTATATAGTATAAAATCCTCTGGAAAAAACTGATTAGAATTTTTTATATATTATTTTTATTGTTTAATGGGCTTCATTATTATCGAAAAAGGAGAGATTGATTGACTACTAAGGTTTTTCATATATATCCCATGTTATTTACATTTTTATGATTAAAAAACACTTCATATATTACTATTTATTTTGTTTTTATATTTTTTCATTAGGTTTCATCTTTATTTAAGTCCATTCTACTGAAATTATGTAAGATTGGTATATTTTCAATATTTAAAAAGTAGACTAGATTAGGAAATCAACTATGTGGATATTTGGTTACATCAAGAAATCAGCTATGTCCATTGGATGTGTAAAGTATACACATACATCAATCGACTACATTAGAGAATCAGATATGTGAAAATCACCTACATTGACGAATCACCTATGTGTGAAAATGACTACATCAACTAAATGATTGAATGAATCAACTAAATGGATTAATAGGATACATGAATTGTATATATGAAAAATTCATCTATGCTTTCCCAATTATATATGTGATAAATCTTTCTTCAATAAATTTAGTTATGTAAATAATAATTCTATATGAATAATTCAGCAACGTGAAGGATGGTTACATTAAGAATGACTTTGTGAATTAATTTGACTCTGTGAATTTGAATACCAAAAAATTTGTTGCATGGTTATCTAGAAATGGATATGTTTTTCTAAAAAAATCTTATTTATTAACATTTCTATACAATAAATTATAATTTAATGCTTTCAAAGGTAAAATAAATATTGGGTCTCATTTTTTATAGTAAAATAAATTTTCAAAATATTTCAAGTACTGAGAGAATAAAATAGTGCAAGAATATTTTATTCCTAGATATTTTTCAAATGTATATTTGATAAAGAGGATTATAGAGTTTAATTTTGAGCCATGAATTTATGGGAACTTTTGGTTTTTAAATTAATTGAGAATATTTTTATTGATTATTTGATTGTGTATAAGAGAAATATGAATAGACAAAACAACAATAGAATCAATCACTTAAACTCAATCTCTCTCTCTCACCCCCCAATGTTTTGTGTTTCTAATATATATAATGAAAATTAAGAAGGAGATTGATGTTTTAAATCAATTATTAAAATTTTAATCTTGTTGTATTATCAGATGACCCTCCTCGATATACACTTTATTGTAATTTTCTCTGATGGAATATTCTTATATTCTATCAGTTGCTTTTGGAAATTATGATATTTATTTTTAATTGTAATGACCCTGACCCTAGTTTCCCAAATATTTTGTCTACTATATTATATTATTATAATACATAAGGAATCTCATCTAGAAATACCAAATAGTTTATTAGTCATGGTAAAATAGATACATACATGAAATAATTATTACAATTGATAAAATAAAATACACAATGTATTTTTTTTGAATTCCATTATTCCTTATAATGTATCTTTGTATAACAATTAGAACACACTTCTCGGTATATTACAGAAAATAAAACATGATAATGGGGTGATATTAGATGCTAAGTAAGGGTAAGAGTACTGTATATGCTATGAATAAATATGGTATAATCAATATAGAAAGGTAAATAACTAGAACATATTTCATTTTATAAATAACATGATCATAATATGGTAATAATAAATTATTATCAAATAATTCCATATAAATAATCACAGTTTCATGAAAAATTAACCATTGATGTTTTAAATAATTGACTAATCACCTGGAATATCAATAACATTATTCATAATTATAGAATTTATAATGTAATACATTTGATGCATTCCATCAAGGCCTTATTTTAAGACATCTAAATATTTTCTTGGACTTACTCCAATACATCTATATAAATGTGTAAGGCCTTGGCCAAAACCCAATATAGCTAGTTTCAGGATTCCTACCGATGCATCAAGGGATAAGAGGGATCAACCCATCACTTAATAAGTACAGTTCATTCATCATATGAATGGGTAAAACATAATCAACATAAAAATTAATATTGAAAAACAAAAATTAAAAATGTTAATACATATCCTAATAAGGAAAAATAATCATAAACCATCCTGAGTAACATGGTGAATAGTAATTAAAATTTATATCCCCAATCAAACTGATCATAAACCAATAATAATAATTATTAAATCAATATAACATTTCTTTATTGGATCTTATGTAATATATATGGTTAATTTCATTGATGAATATAAATACCATGAAAACATCCTTAAAACATTTTTTTAGAAAAATAACCCTTGTAGTTTGAAAATCACTTTTCAAAAAAAATAGTTTAGAAAAAATTTTGAAAGTTATTTTCATTGGAAATAACCTTTTAAAACTTTTAAAATAAGTATTAAAACATTTATGGTTCATTAAAGTGGAAATATATTTTCATGTCTTAGGAAGGTTTCTTTCACAGTTTTAGTAAAAATGCAAATGGGTATTATCTTAAAAACTACATGAGGATTCCATTAAAAAAATTATTAAAAATTAAAAATGGTTAAAATTTTATTTAATAAATCATTATTAAAATATTAAAAACAATTTTTAATTTTTTTTAGAAAATAGATTATTTAATGAAAATGTATTTTTGACCAAAGATGGAAATATCACCGGGTTTTATTAAAAAAATCCATTTAATCATATTAAGCAACAAGGAGAGGAAAATTGATTCTATTACATGAAAATTTACATTTATAACTATATTATAATAAAATATATTTATTTTAAGGTAATAATATTGAATAATTCCCCAAGAGATAATTAAATAAAAATGAATCTGAATAATGTTGAGATTGTGAAATAAACCCTCACCGGATTAGTAACATATGAATCATAAGACTCATAAAATAAATGAAATGAAATTAAAATATAAATACCATGAAGATAAATAGATTCATGATGAAAATTTTTAAAGGGGTATTATATAAACCACTAATGGAGATAAGTGGTGAATAAGGCATATGTATCATGAAATTAAATGTGAGATAAGAAATCATAACCTTGAGTCAGACTCCCACGTATATTATTTATCTTACCAAATAATAAAATTATGTTAATAAATTAATTTCATAAGATCCTTATCCATTTTTATTATTACTTTTATTTCACTTATTATAAAATTATATATGAGTACTTAATCAATTTAGTTAACATCAGGTGTTTTGATTGTAGTGCCCCGACCCAAATTCCACTTTAACCAATGCTCTGTGCTAGCATTCCACTAGGCCATAAGAACACCTCCCCATATTGTAAATGCATCCAACTAGTAGTGAGGGTGTAAGAGGTGATATTGGGGAGACTATACCCTCTGTTGGTGATAATAATAATGGTATATGTACATAAAACCGTGGAAGAAAACACATAAATATGTGAAATCAATAACATGAAATAGTGGAAGCATAAAAAGATGGCAGAATAATAAATAATCATAAGGAAAGAATACCATTTTCATACACTTACAATAAGTCATATCATCTCATGCAATGTAATAAATTTATATGGTTTCTCGTGAACAACCACAAATATATACATATAAGGAATGCTTGAAATAAAGGAAAACTAAATAGTAAACTCGAATCGATGTTGGAATCTCGAAGTTACATTCCATCCATCCCATCAAAAGGTCCTACTAATCCTATAAGGAAAATCTTTTTAGCTCAGTCCCTTACATAATCATAAAATCATTAACTCTACACATGTCTCGAAGGGCCCATTTAGGGTGGGAGAATAAATCTCAGTAGACCACCACCAATATGTGCCTATCTTAAATCTATTATAATGTTGTTACACTAAATGTAATAATGAAGGCAATGGATTCATAATTAATAAATAACCCACTTCCCTTATGATCAATAACGACAAGAAAGTTATCACCAACTTCGTTCATCTCCATAACACCATGTGCACACAATTATACATATGGAATACAATACATGTCACTATATGTATAATTGTAGTGGTGAGGTTCCATAGAATGAATCCTAAGGTATCCCCTAATGAGAAAAAAATTAGGAGAAACCTGAAGAACCTCATGTAAAGTATCACTATCACCTTATTCCCACAATAATAAAATTAGAAATCTAAGGAGCATGACCAAAAATTACTTGGTACCTCAGACCTTAGATTAGAAAATTATCGTCGTCTCAATAGCCTAAATATTGAGGTACAATGATATCTATCCACCAAGTAATAATCATCATCATGTCTAAGACCAAAATCCTAAGGTACAGTGACATCCATCCTCACAAAATCCTGGACTATGGCCTCCTTTATCATGGAAAGCCTTAGCCCCCAACTTATGGTATCATCACTATCAACTGACGGTCCAACACCATCCACATGGATTTCAATAATAAGCACATCCAACCTCACAGATAGTCCAAAAAATCCAAGAACACAAATATAATGGAGTCCTCTATCCACATGATTGGTCAAAACCACATCTATATGAGTCATATCTATGTGCATATGACTTCAATGGAACATCAACCAAAAATCAAGGAGTGGAAATCACCCAAACAATACCTAAGAAACACCATCCTAATACCCGATTCCCTTATGACCATGTAACTCAACCTTATGTTCAAAACCATCACATATTACATGGTCCATGCTCATTACTGATGACCTCGATGCCTTAACCCGATGACCAAGTCACCCAATCAGGCAATTAACATCACCACATATGTCTCGATCCTCACCCAACTGGATGAATAACATTGAATCTGTTATGGTGGTCATCACTACCTCAATCATCAGGCCATGCCCTGAATTTTCTCATGGATCCATCACAATAAATAAATACATATAATTCAATTTGATTTAAATAACCCACCCAACCTAACTTTACCAATTTCTCCTATCCACTAACTTGGCATTAAAATTTGTTGTCAATGTGTAGAATTCTCACTGACATGTCTGTGGTAAATTTAATAATTTAAAAAAGAATTAAATTATTAATGTATCACTCAGATAACCCAATGGCATGCTCAAGAACACACCCCCGATACACTACAAAATTAAAGTGAAATATAGGAACCACCTATGTAGTTTTTGTAGATACTCTCTCATTTGATATCATCCATTAACTCGATCTTATTCAGAGGATAAAAAATGTTTAGATGAACACATTGAAAAAAGGGTCGAATTACTCACTTGGATTTAATACATTGTATAGTTGTAGAAAATATAAATTGAAGCTAGTGAATCTAAGGCCTTATTGAGACGAATCTATAGCCATCAACATATTGAATATCAGATCTCAGATGAAGAGATCAACTCAAAGCCTAGGCAAGGTAGGAGAATACCTCCACAACATGGAATGTGGAAGTCCAGTCATGGAAGAAGAGAAGAGGTAATTCCCAATTAAATAAAATAAGTTTAAAATAGAAATTTTCCCTTTTAAATAGGTCTCATGTTTACAACATGGTTTAGAAAACTGTGCACCAACCACATTGTTCCCACTATCTATGTTCTACCCATGCAAAGTCAATGTGAATGGTTTTCAAAACCATGTGAAATTATGAGGGAAACATATAATAAAAACAACCAAATAACCCACAAGGTTATGCATCCCCTTAGAAATGTTTTTTCGAATTATATTTAGTGAAGAAGGAGGGACTCATAGTTTCTACCGGGAGTCCGCACGATTTATCCAAACTCTATGCATCATCTTGTGCATCCCTAAAATTTGGGTTTTAATCCTCTATTTCACCCAAATCCAACTTAAAATCCTATTGTACATGATTTTTCTCAAACCCATCTAAAAACAATACATTTGGCCAAAAAACACTTGGAATTAACCTTCCAAGATCAAGAAAAAATTGGCCCAAGGACTAAACATGTTAAATTAAAAGGGGTTAGGGATTTTCAATACACACAAAAACTCAAGATGTTAATGTTTCCCCACCTTAAAATTTCCAATCCATGATCTATTACGACATAGATAAATATGGTACAAAAAAATCTATCGCTTTTAAATTCACCTGGTGTACCCCAATCATCAAGTAATGTTTTGACTCCCTTCAAGGCACTTTCCAACTTAGGAGTTACCTACCTGATCACATCCCAAACCAAAACCCAAATAAACTAATGGTCCACGAACCATCCCTGAACTCAAAAAGTAATCCTGTAAAGAATCATCACTCATGTACCTCCTTCGGTGCTTAGATAATACATGTTAAATACCCAACTACCATCATCTCCCACATCACATCAGATTCCCATACCATCTCGGTTCCCTGAACCTCATATAGACCCCACATCGCAATGATGGCCATAAGTAATCCTGGTTCCAAGTACCTTAGATAGAACCTTCGTCGCATCAATTCCCATACAAAACCTAGTGCTAAATCACCTCATATATATTTATATATCATGCATTTGAGTAAATTATGACTTAATAACCCGAACGTGGATACTACAAAAAAACCTACATCCATGTACCTCATGAGCCAATCCATTAACAAGACAAAACAAAAAAGAAATATTGGTCATTCCTGATATCACAGTCTAAATATATTTGTTTTCCTCTCCCTGATGACATCTGCACCTAGTAGCTCCTCTGCGTGCACCATGCCTGAATCCTAACAACCTCATGCTTGGTATCCCTATAGTGTTTCACCAAATACCAGCCATAAATACCACAATTGGGTCCCATTGTCTCAACCACAACCTCTGCATGTAGCTGAATATTGTCTACTAGATCCTAGAACTGCTTCTGGTCTTACCTAAAACACCTGATTCTACCTTGGTCCCCAGATTTCGGCTATCCAAGAAGGTTTCTTATAGAACCCCTCAGGATTCCCAATCTGTACACTTTCCCACAACTTCTTTGGACTCCTCTAACACAGAGTCTTAACATGTCGTAGCTACCCACACTATAAATACACTACTAAAGACCCACTTCATGGTGGTATTCTTGAATCTCTAGCCTAGTACTATTATTTATCACAACCACTTTTCATACGTCTAGAAGAATCACTACTAATATAACCTAAAACTATCACCTACCTCAGATAAGACCATTTTTTCAGATTCCCCTCATCTATCATTTCTTGGTTGTCCACCTATGTAAAATATGGTAGCCTAAATATATATTATCTTATACCTTTATGAAATTCCATAATCCTTCCATAAAGAGATACACTCAAGAGATTACATCTCCAATAATGGAGGGTGAAAAACATGATAGTTCGATGAAAGTATCATCATAGTACATGACTGATGTATCACCTACTAGATATTCACGAACTCACGAGCATTGTATACCAAAAATTTCTCTAGAATGATGTGGTTTGAGAACCTAAACTCAAAATATTTTTAGACTACCCCCTCTGGTCTTCCCGCATGAACCTATACATCCTATTAGCGCTTCATCGGTCCTCAGAGAATGTATATAGACGACTTCACACTCCGGCCTGGGGGTTTCTCAAGATGGTCAAATATGATCTTCCTTGACTCTATCCAGTTATCTTTCTCTTATGATCCACCCTCACTATGAAATAGTTGTGGGTGATGTGACTAGAGCTCACGAGTTTGGCATGTTATCGAAGGCACAACTACCTAAGGCCCCCTATCAATGCCATGTATAAAATGTATCAGGATCTCATTGAGCTTATTGTCAAGACATGGTCCAAAATATTCCATATCCTATAGATATATCTATTATACTTAATCATGAACCATAGAATGTTCCCACTTCTTATTATTTTCCCAAACCTTAAGGGCCTCATCTCGACCCTCGGGGGCCTCATATGGTGCATTCTCATGAGGCACCAAATCACTGACATCCTGACGATCCACCAAATCCCATCTATGTGGAATCCTAATGAATACCAATACCATGGTAAGATATCCACAATAGTATATATAAATTATATTTCATATATGGAAATATATAATAAGCAACACATCTCACCACCATTCCACTCCCCTACTGCAACTTTTCATAAGACATTCAGCCTCAAAGCTCCCTTACCTACCCATATTAGGGGTAGGTATCACAAGTATCCATACCTCATGGACCCATGCATACCCACATAATATTTAGGCATCAAGCATAGTACAACCTCATGTACCCTCAATTTCCCATAATAGGGTTAAGAATCATATATAATTTGAGAAAGTTGTTTAGAATGCAATAAAAGATTCTATGTAGGAAAATATTGTTTAGATTGATTGTAGACACTTAAAATAGCTCATCCTCTATCATCATTCGTACCTACCTATGTAAGAGCTAGTACAATATCTCACATGAATATAGTCATTGTACATCACATACAAATCAAATTGGAATCACATGCTTGGGACAACAGAGTAGAATTCCCTTAAATAGAGTTTTAGTAGGAATACACTATTTAGTTTCCCTTTTTGACCCTATAAATAGCACAAATCCTTTTTGTGAAATATGGGTTTGTAATGAAAATAAATATCTGGAACATACATATATCAAAACAACCTACATGCCTACCATAAAGAAAAATAAAACCTCTATTTCCATACAGGGAAAAGGGTCAAAAAATATATTATAATAACCATCACACCCAAGTGTACCAATAAATGTGGAAATAAAATCAACTCTTCCAATAGAAAAGAATAAAATTTATTTCCCACCCCTATCAACTTGGTCTATCCCCCGTACATGGGATTTTAGGAATCCAAACATGTCCTTTGTACCTAGTTTTGATAGCATCTTTGTCTCTGACCTACCATAGCCCAAATAATATGACCAACTGAAAAGAAAATCATTAGATATCATTTTTATATAGAAAAATATTTATACTAATTACCATTAATGAACTTATATGATACCATTTACAGCACATAGATCTAGGATATACTTTCACCTGTTCTCTAGGATGGTTTTACACTAGGCCTTTAGTGTGCCTCCCCATATGCCAAAGGCTTCTGACTAGCATCCAGCGTTCCATAGGTGATAGTGGGGGGATTATACTATCTTATAGTGATGTTAATATTGGTATATGTAAATGAAAAAATGGAATAAAAACCATAAATTAGTGGAATAAATAACATATAATATAGGAAGAATAAATAAATGGAAGAATAATAAATAATCCCACGGAAAAAATACCATTTTTAGACACATACAACAAGTTGTAGTAGGCCGTACAAAGTAATAAACAGAAAGGGAAGCATGTGGCTGACCGCCAGTACACACACACACACACACACACACACACATATATATGTATATGTAATTATATAAATAATGAAAAACTAAAAATAAAACTCTAGATGATGTAGGAACCTCTAAGGTCCCTTTCTATATATCCCTAGAAAAAGGTTCAACTCGATCTCTAAGGTCTATCTCCGAAGATCGATACCTTAACTAATATTAAAAGCATTAATTATCCTTGTGTCTCGATGGGACAATGTATGATATGAGAATAAATATTTGTAGGTCACCACCAATGTTTTCACATCTTAAATATGTGAAAATTCAGGCCTACTAAATAAAAATATGATGGAATTTCATGCAAAATAAATAAATATCCCACTTCAAATTTGATCAAAAGCCACAAGTAAGTGATCACATTATTTTTCTATCACAGGAATACCACATGACCCCAATTATACATATAGAATAAAACATGTGTATTCATAAGTATAATTGTTGTGGTGAGGATCTATAACACAAATCTTGAGGCATCCCCTGATGAGTAACAAGCTGGGGAACCCTCAAGAACTTCTTGTAAATTATCACCAACACCTCATACCCATAGTCATAAAATCTAATGTCCAAGATGTGTGAAATAAGTTTCTTTTCCCTCATACCTCAACATAGAAAATATTCATGGGATCAACAACCCAACAACTAAGGCACATTGTTATCTTTCCTCCAAGTAATATTCATTGTTGGCTCAAATCCCGACCTTCCAAGTTATGGTGACATTCGTCCTCCCAAAATCCTACCCATGACCTCATGTACCACAATGAGCCTCATACCCCAACGAAAAGTCTCATCACCATCAAATAATTGTCTATCTATATCCATGTGGGTTTCTACAACAAGCACCTCCAACATTACTGGTGGTCAACACCATCATAAGCTACAAATCTAACGGATGCCTCTACACACATGAGTGGTCAACACCACCTCGATATGAGTCCCATCTATTTTGACACAACTATAATGTTGTGTTAGACAATAATATATGATCAGAAATCACCCACCCATTACCTAAGCAACATCATCACTGAAACTCATGCCTCTATGACCATGTCTCTCAACATGATGGTCAAAACCATATCATATTACAAGGGAAATTTCTATAATGTGATGACCTCGACACCTCAACCCGACGACCATGTCTCCCAAACCAATGATAAAAATATCCTAGAATGTATCAGGACTCACCCAACATGAATAATCACATCGCCTTAGTCTAGGTGTTCATTTCCACCACATGCCTCAGGATAAGACTTTTATGTTACCAATGTACTATCTCAGGCAACATATATAATTAAATTTAACTTAAATAACCCACCCAGACGAACCTGACCAAGTTGACCAAGCCTCTAACCTAGAATTTCCATTTTTAGTTAAGGAGAATCATGGTCATAGACCTCTCATGTGATCAATTTCATAAGTAAAATATTAGAATTAAATTATTACCATCTCACACAAATAACCCAACAATGCTCTCAAGAACCCCCACCCTAAATGCTATAAATTCAAAGAGAAATATTGGAACCACCTAACTTGAACTGGAAGATTCTCTCTTGTAAGATATCAACCTCTAACTTGTGATGATGAGAAATAAATCAACACATTAGGCGAACATCCTAAAATAGGTTAAAACGCCTTTCATGGATTTAGTGCACCATTTGGAGATAGAAAATAGAAATAAAATCTAGCATATAGAAGGATATTATAAGATGAATCTGTATACACCAACAAATTAACTATTAGATCTCATATGAAGAGATCAACTCAAAGAATAGGTGAGGGATTAGAAGAGCTCCATACATGGGAAAGAGGATTGTCATTCATGGAAGAAGAAAAGAGGGAAAGACATAATAATGATAATAGTGTAAAATAGTAATTTTTTCCTATTAAAGAGTCCTCATATTTACCACATGGTTTAGAAAATCATGAACCAACCATTAAATACCTATTGTCCAAGAACCACAGGTGGATTCTTTATATGCATAGTTTTCCAAAAACATGTGCAATCCATGAGGAATGCCTTAGCTAAAAACTATAGAAGGCCCCACAGAACCATGCTCCCCCTCTTACATGGTTTTTCTGAATAATGTACAATGAAGGAGTGAAACACAATTTATACTATAAGGAAACATGGTTTATCAAAACCATGATTCTCTTCCAGGGCACCCGGAAAAGTAGGGTTCTCAACCTTCGACACACTAGAAACCCACTAGAAACCTTGAGGCACTTATCGAGTCTTAAAACCATCTAAAAATAAGTCCTTGATTCAAAAAAAAATATCATAATTTTGTTAGAAATACCAAAAAAGGAATTTGAATGGTAACCAAATATGAAAAATTGAAATGAGTTCGGGATTTTGACCCACACACAAACTCGAGACATTATATCAATGATATTCGGATTATGTGTCAAACATTCCTTTGGGAGGTTTACTATTGGTTTACGTGGTCATTATTTCAACATCTCAATCACAATAAATATGACATAACTATAATATTTATACATAAATTATACATTTAAGACTAATCATGAAGTGGTTGGGGGCTTACCTTAGTGTTAATGACCCCCCTTAATCATGTATCAGACCTGGGTTCAAAACCGGGTAGGAGATGATTTTGGTAGGTACTATAGAAGCACTGTATCAGTGCAAGCACTATAGCGGGTAATATAGTGGGGTATTATAGTAGCACTAATATTTATCCCCAATGGTATTTTTGTGCATAAAAACAGTCTTACGGGATATAGGGCCTATGGGTGGTCCATTTCCTTCAGGACACAAGGACACTGGACTATAAAGAGTTGGATTTCTAGCCATAGAGAATTTTTTCCATGAATAATCTAGTTCATTCCACATGGGATCATTCCCTATAAGAAGAATTATAATAAATAGCAGCCACCAGTAGAGCTAAACAGATTTGAATAATGAGAGGGTATGAAAACTACCAATAATACCAGGGACCATACATCCTTATGGGGGGAAATGCTAGAAGATCACCCATGTAAGTTGGAGATATAGGATCCATCAATGAATTATACACTATATAGAGGTAGTTCAAGTTTAGTCGGGTATTTACACCTTTGATTCATGTATTGGGACTCATGCCTCTAAGTCTACAGGTTGTGTAAGGGTTCCCCCTAAACCCAATCAAAATGGGGATTATCAAAAAATAAATAAAAATTTAAATTCCTTAGATCTTAAAATTATGACCAATTTTGAATGATTGTTTTGATAAATTATATATCTTATGATCATGAAGATGGTAGGCCATACGCATGAAGGAGTAACTTTAACATTTCTCAATGATCATTGTTGAAACAAGTTGAACATTATTTTATCTTTATATAATGACAATAATATCATAAATAATATATTATTTTTTTAAATATACTTATATATCATCCATGTGGTTCGGTTATGATAAGAGAGTCACATCACTTCATGAAGGTGGTAGTTCACATGTACAAGAATGACATTGTCATCTATCAGTGAGTGAAATTGTAAGAAAGAAAATGATATATAAGATTATCAAAATTATAATTATGTAATTAATATCATAATTATTCCATTTATATAAAATATATTAATTATAATTATCCTTATTACCTTACATGTAAATCATTATGTAAAAATGAATCACATCATTTTGCGAGGCTTTAGTTTTCCATACACACGATCAACATTATCATATCTCCTATGGAATGGAATGTAAAAAGGGTATATATGATTTAAAGGAATAAATAGGTGTAATTATGTTACAAATTTCATATATAAATATATATATTATCTTCATCATCAAACATATCATTGGGAGGTGTGGAAAACACATCACATCGGTTCACGAGGCAGTAATCCACCATACATGCAAGAAACATTATAATTACCATTTCAGGTAATATGATATGGATATGGGTTATTAAATTAACATAATAACATATTAGTATATATTATATATTTTTTTTGTTACATAAACATAAATTATGTATATTTTAATTATGTGTGAGAATTAATAAAATAGAAATCATAGTTATGAATTTGACCTCTATTCAGAAGACCTCTTTATGATTATACCTAATCTATTCCTAGAATTGATTTTAGAACAAAAAAGGAATATATGATTATGGTATGGATTTTTGGAAGTTATTTGGGTAGATATTTTATGAAACAAAAATGTTTTTTGGTGTGAAGAAGAGAGGATATGGGTGACCTTTTATAAGTGAGGTTAGAGGCACATATGTAATATTTGAAAAGAAAAAAGAGTAACCACATTTTTCACATGTAAAAAGGGTCCCAAATAGAGTTTTCCTGAATCTTAGAATTTATTAGGAAAACATATTTCAATAAAAGTTGGTTTTTACATGCTTTGGGTCATTTTAATGGTGGATAAAACAACCTCTTGATAAGAGAGAATTGGACGTATGAAGGCAATATTTAATAAGACATAACTCATTTTCTAAGTAGGAGAAATTTTTTGGAAAGTGAAGATATGGATAAGGAATAAATGAGTAAATAATCATAGCGAGTGATATATGTAATTGACCACAAGAAAATGAATTATCAATGGAATGTTGAGGTCCTAAAAACCAAAATTATATGATGATTTAAAATAAAATCATTTCAATATAAATTAATATATTAGGATAAAATATTGTTTCAATATAATTTTCCTAGACTTAAGGAATTACATTTCCACCTATATTTAGAATATATAAATATATATTTACTTAATATATTTCTATTTCATAGGAAAAAATTCATCTTTTTCTTATTATTTTATAATTTTACAATTCAATTTTTACTACAATAAATGAATATCCATGATGAATTTTTTATTCCCCAAGCACATAAATTTATTTTAAATGAATCACAACATACATGGAAGAGTGAAAAGTATTTCCACCTATTTATGAATTTTATCCAAGACAAAAATGATTATCATAATTTATCCAATATAATACATTGATCTCTAAACCTAAATAGTAACACTATTGGTTTAATAATAATATTTATCCGTCAAATCATTTAACTAAAAAATGACATATTAACTAGGACATCACATAGGCCAGTAGAAGGTGGTAAAAAATTATCATCCTTCGGTTGTGGGTGCATGAGCTATTTCCATCTTGGATATGACTGGTTGTCACATAGAATGTGGGTTTTCTTTTTCTAAACCCATATTAATGTAATTTATATAATTCTATAAAATTTTAATAGCTTATAATTACCTGATCATCAAAGATTAGAAAAATAATAAATGTCAAAAATACCTTCCTAAAAAACTATTTATCATTATTATCTCAACATTGGAAATATATTGAGTGTTATCCTCTCTAAATTATGTTTTTTCAAGAATTTCTACTTTCCAATGAATCACTTTTCAAGGTACCACTCAACAAAATATTTAAAATCCTTAATGAAATACTACTGCTGTACAAACCTTATACATTTTAAAATCCCAATAACTAGAAAATCATTTATTATAATATCCCTTTAACGTAATTCTTGAATCCAAACACAAGAAAATTAATAATTCCACTTATTATTTAGTAATATAATAATATTAACCTATATTACTTATCTCATTTTGAGGTATATTACCTTGACCCTGTGATTTTATTTACACAGTGCCCAATATTTTTATAGTGGGAACATTACACATTGACAGATTATTTCTTTTCCTTGGAATCACTAACATGGTGTAATTTTTCTCTAAACATGAATAAAATTAAATTTCCTTTTAAAAATATACCTATGTGTTTTCTTACAAAAGTATCGCATGTTGGAAAATCCTTCTTTTCATTATTCCCGTTGTTTATATTTTTCTGTTTTATACTATTATTCTCCTGATTCCATTCAAATCCACAAATGTATAATTCATTATTTGTTTTTATAGAACATGATACTATATCCTCATATGATGATAATGTTTATGATACTATATTCCTTCAAAATATTGTCTTAATCTCATCAATGAAATAATCATTCTTACTCATTGGATTACATACACTGATAAGGTTCTCATTCCTTCCAATTGGAGTCATTTATAAATTATGTAATTCACTATATTATATCATAACATTATAAAAGATAATGTATAATCCCAAAAAATTTGAATCACTTGGCTTAAATTAAAATATTTTATGCATAACTAATCTCAGAATCGTAAACATGGTTTCTATGGGAATATATTTATTTTCAAATAATTTATAATGGTTGGTAAAGAAAATGTGAATTATAATAAGAATATCCATCCAAGAGTTTCAAATCATATAAGAAGTAAGTCCTATTTTCAAGAACCATGTGATGATTAGGTCAAGCCCAAATGCACCCTTTCTGAGTTATTTCCCCTAGGAACATCTATGACAGACCCACATCCACATGTAGTATCCATACAGAGATTTACATCTTTGAAAAATCATATAATATCTTCCTCAACAAAACACTAGGATATTATTCTATACATATCCTCAAATTCTATCATAGGATTACGTTTCCAAATTTATTTTTCCATAAATTTAGTTCCCATGTTTTTAATAAACATCCTCTGATACCAACTATAGCGACCCCAACCTTAGTATCCTAGAGCTGATATCTACTTTATTACATTAGCATAAGATACAAGGAATGACATCCCAAATGTATGAATAGTTTAGTAGACTTGATAACCTAGAAACATTCTTAAAATTCATATTACAATTTAAAACATAAAATACAAAAAGTATTTCCTTTGAGAATTCCCTTATTCGTCATAGTGTATCCATTCATGTTAGTCACACAACACTTCATGATATCTCATAGAAAATAAAACATAAAAATTTGGGTATATATGATTCTCAATAAGGATTGAAGTATAATATATGCTATGAATAAATAAGAAATAATCAAAATATTAATGTAAATTACTAAAACACATCCCATTTAATAAAAAACATGATCTTAATATGAAAGGATTAAATGAGGATCAAATAATTCCATATAAATAATCACATGAGCATAAAAAATAACCATTGATATTATAAATAAAATAATAATAAGATGGAATATTAATAACTAAATTCATAATGATGGAATTAATAATGTTGGAAGTTTGAAATACTCACCTTGGGCCACATGTTTGGCTTTGAGTCCTTAAGGCCTTCGGGCAACCCAGGCCTTGAGGTCAATAAGGCATTCGGGACAGCTTTATGGCCATCTGACCTCCTCAATGAATTCATACCACATGATCAGTGCATTTGTCTTAGACAGACTCTACAAAAATGGAGCAGCCCCAGAGGAGGATTCAGAGAAAGTGCACTCGCCAGAGCAGAACCAAATGGATTTTTCAGAATAAGAGGGTATGTCTATGTCATCGGGATGAGCCTCTACATGCACAGGAAGCCTAGCCAGATGGCCAGGCGAAGGTGGAGAGCTACTAAAATGATGTAGATGCTGGGGAGGGGCAGTTCCTTGTAGATAGTCTGGTTGAATTCCCTAAGACCTTTGGGACATGTAATCTTCTTAGCATACAGGCCACGTAATCTCTGAGCCTATGGGCTTTTAAGGGTTCCCCCTAATCCCTTGAAAGGGGGGTTATCAAAAAATCAATAAAAATGAAGGCCTTTTGGCCATTCAGGCTTTCAAGGCCTAGTTCTAAGACATATAAATAACATCGAGGCCCTGTTCCATGAAATCTATATAAATAGATATGAACTTGGCTAAAACCCAATATAGTTTGTCTCATGAGACATTCAAATTCATCAAGGGTTATATAGGGACCCACCCATCACTTTCTAAGTCTAACAAATTCCTCCTATAAAATGGGTTAAAAATAATTAATATAAACAATTGTATTGAAAAAAAATAGAATTTTTTTGATACATACCATAATCATAAAAAATCCAGAGTGAAATATTGAATAGTAAAAAAATTGTACATACCCTGTCAAACTGATCATAAAGCATCCATAGAAATAATAATTATGATATCAATAAAATATATCCTTAGTGGATTATATGTAAAACATAGGGATGATGGTATTGATGAATTGATATAACACGAAAATATCCTTAAATTTTTTTTGAGAAAAATAAATTTTACATTTAAGAAATCACCTTTTAAAACATGAAGTTCAAAAAAAATTGACATTACTTTTCATTGAAAATAACAATTTAATTTTTTTTAAATAATATTTAAAATTTTATTAGTCATGATGGTGTAAAATTCCATTAATGTTGTACAAATATTCCTTTCACATTTTTAGTAAAATCCCAAGGAGAATTATTTTTAAAAGACATGAATTTTTCTTTAGTTTTTTTAAAAAGTAAAAATGGTTCAAATTTTATTAAATAAATAAATTTTAAAATGTTGACAATATTTTTTTAAAAAATAGAAAACATGGATTTTAATGAAAATGAATTTCTACTCGGAGAGAGAAAAAAGTCAGATTTTCTTAAAAATATTTTATTAATAATTTTATGTACCAAAGTGACGAAAAATGGTAATATTAATTTAAAAATATAATTAATAACAATAGTATAAGAAATTATATTTTTTAAGGTGGAAATATCAAATAATTCCCTCAAGGGAGACATAAACCAAAATAATCCCAAATAATGATGATATTGTGAAATAAACCCTTATCACTTTGGTAACATATGAATTGTAAGCCCCATAAAATAAATGACATAAAATGATACATTTAGTAGTATTTAGATAAAAATAAATTCATTATATAAAATATCAAAAGAAAAATTATATTTCCCTCACAACAAAAATAATTGGTGAATATAGAATATGTCTCATGGAAGTAAATGTGAGATGAGAAACCTTTAACGTGAGTCTGACTCATCATGTATATTCTTTATCATCCTGAATAATAAAAATATGTTAATAATTTACATTCATACTATCCTTTTAAAATTTTATTATTCCTTTTATTTTAATTATTACCATGTTATATACAATTACTTAATCAATTAAGATTATGTACAGTGTTTTGATGATATTTGACTTATGTGTCAAATTTGAATTTGGTAGGTTGACTATTAGTCTAAAAGGTAATTATTTAATGATATAGATAACAATAATAATGACATAAGTATCCTATATATTAATCTATTATTATTTTAAGGCCAATAATGAATGATTTTTTTTGAGAAATGATTTACGTTATGATCATTGAGATAGAAGGTCGTATGTACGCATGAGTAACATTTCCATTTTTCAATGATCATTACGGAAATGAGGTATGTAATAATTTATCTTTAAAAAATTATAATAATATCATAAATAGAATATATTTTCTTAAAATATAATTTTATATATAATTCACGTTCTGTGTTGATTATAAGAGAGTCCCATCACTTCGTGAAGGTGGTTGTCCACACGTACATGGACGACCTTATAATCTTTCACTAAGAGAGAAGGAAAAAATGAAAATGGTATACAATATTTTATGAATTATAAATATGTAATTAATGTAATAATTATGTCATTTATCTCACATACATTCATTAAATTTATCTTTATTACATTCTATATAATGTGTTATTGAAAAAAAAATCACATTGCTACGTAAGGAGATAGTCTGTCATACACACAAGCAACTTTATCATATCCCCTACAAAATGGAATGTAAAAAATGTATATATGTTATAATCACTATATAGTTAAACATATGTTATAAATATCATATATGTTCTTTATATTCATCATCATACCAAACCGTGAAAGGTGTATAAGAAAAACATGTCACATTGGTTTGTGATGTGGTAGTGTGACGTATATATGAGCCACATCATCATTTCCCATATGAGGGAAGAGAATATAGATATAGTTAATAAAAATAAAATATTAAAATATAGTTATATTTTATATAATTTTTTTATTATACAACCATAAATTAAAAATATTCGAACGAGTTGGAAGAAGAAACAAAACAAAAAAGCAATAGTTTGAAATTTTACCTATTCCCAGACCACCTGTTTATGATTATACCTAATTTATTCCTATAATGTATTTGTAACCAATAAAAGGATTATAGTATTAGGGGATTGAATTTGGGTAGTTATTTGGTTATATATTTTCTGATAAAAAGGGTTTTAATGATTGAAAAAGATAAGAGAGGCGTGGCCTTTTATAAGTGAGGTGTCACATTTAAATTTTTTTAAAATAAAACGTCATACCCACATTTTTCACAAGAAAAAAATGGAAAAAATGGATTATTTTATATAATTAACAATATAAGGCATAAATATTTTTAAATAATGGGTTTTTACAAGTTCTGAGTAATTTTTAACCCATATATTTTTTGTTTAAATCTAGGTAAATATGGTTTTCCCTTAACCATGGTAATTATTTTTTACTATTTTTACTATTCATTAAGGTAAAATACTAAGATAAAATTATTATTTAATATAAATTTTAAATATTAAAAATATGGAGTCCATTTTTCCAAATTTTATTCACATAAATGGTAAATTTTAATTTAAAACAAATCTCACAGATTTGATGAGAAAGTGAGTTCTCAAACATAAAAGTATCAAAAGATTATAATGTCTCTATTTTAAAAATTATTATTAAAACTAATAGAATTAATTTAATATGATTAAAAAATATATAATTTAACTAATTTAATTTTTAATCCAAATTTAAAATATAATTTATTTTTGTTAATAATTTAAACAAAAAGGATATTTTCAATTAAAATCATTATTGTTCACTATTCATTGAAAAATTAAACTTCTAAAAAAAATCCAAACAATCATTCTAATATAATTTTGAAATATATATTTAACAAATTAATTATATTTTCTAAAATAAATTTTCTAAAATATATAACAATTAATTTTAAATCAAGTGTGTAATGCGTGACAAGACAACCTTATAGAAAAATAATGTTTTTCGGAAAAAATATCTTTTTCTTCCAAATGATTATTATTTTACTTATAATAAATATATAACCATTGAATTAATTTTATACATGTTTAAACATTCTAATTTTCAAATTTTATTTATAATTATTCATAACCTCCATCATAAAATATATGTTATAATAGTTATTTTTAAATAAAAATATTTTGATAGGTTATCACGTTTCGTTTAAACCGAGTTCTATGTGCATTACAAGCTTTCAAAGAGATTGAATTTATTTAAAAATAAATATATCATAAATTATTGGGTTTTTACGTTATCTTATTATATTGTGGTTTTATTTCATATACCCTATCAAACATGATGTTTCTCTTTTAAAATAGTAGGGTGTTACATTCCCCCCATAAATAAATTGTGTCCTCACAACTTAATATTAATATTAATAATCAAGGGTATAAAATTTGAAAGTACATTTATTGAAAAAAAATATTGTGATAATGGTTGATAAAATATTTTCCTGATAAGAGATAAATGTAAGAACAATGGTTATATGGAATAACACATAACCTTGTTTCTAAGTGGGATAACATTGGTAGAAATTGAAGATATAAACATGGATGAAAAGAGAAAATAATTATAGATAGTGGTAGTGGTCATTGATCACAAGATATTTAATGATAAATGGAACATCGAAGAGATTAAAGGCATAAATGTTTTATGATTTAAAAGTCCATCAGTTCAACATAAATAATTGTATTATGATAAAATTTTATTTTCCTATCCCTTTATAAGAGTTGAAGAATTATTTTACTATATATACTATAAATGTATGACAATATACATACCTGTTATAATTATATTTCATAAAAAATTTCATCATTTTGTTTTTATTTGATCATCTTACACTTCATTTTTTACTACAAGAAATGAATATACAAGGTGAGTTTTTTTATGACCAAATAAATAAAATTAGCTTATAATGGACCATAAGATCCATAGAAGAGTGATAATTATATCCATATATTTATAAATATTTTAAAAAACCAAAATGGTTATTAATAGTAATTTAATATAATACATTAATATCTAAACCTCCACAGTAATACTACCAGTTCAAAATTAAAAGTTACCCTTCAAATAAATTTACTAAAAAAATGACATTTTAAACAGAAAATCACATAAGTCAGTGGTAGGAAAAAAACCCATATCATCCTTATATTATGGTTTAAATCCCCATATCCCTTCCATATGCAAAGGTTTGATATCCATTTTGTGGGGTTTCCTTTTTAGGAAAATATATTAATATAATTACTATAATGTTACCAAATTGGAATTTCTCATAATTATATCAACGTCAAAGATTAGTGAAACTTTAATGGTTACCAATACATTAATAAAAACATGTTTATCATTGTTATCTCAAATTTGGGAACATATTAAGTGTTATCATCCCTCAATAATGTGTTTTCCGAAAATTTCAACTTGAAACTAAATTACTTTTCTCAGTACCATTAAACACATTATTTTAAATCCATAAATAAATACCACTAAAATAAAATCCATATATATTTAATAATTCTTATAAAAAATATAATTGATTAAAATACTATTATTACATAATTATTGAATCCAAACACAAGAACATTAATCATTTCACATCTTCTATAGTAATAAAATAAGATTAAGTTTGATTCCTTTTCTTTTATTTGGGTATATTCCCTTAACTCTTGGGGAATTCATTTGTATAGTGCCCCATATCTTTATAGAGGAAGCATTGAACATTAAAATATTCTTTAATTCCCTTTCAATCAATATCATGGTGTCATTTTTCTCTAAACATGATGAAAACTAATTTTCCTTTTGAGTATGTACTAAGTTTATTCCTACCACATGTACAACATATTGGAAAATGCATATTTCTCTTCTTTCATTTATCCATATTTTTATATTCCTTCCTATTATTATCTTACTTCCCTTAAAATCCATAAGATATGAAGAATTATTTACCTATTTTTATAGTACATGATATTATATCCTCATATGATGAGATTTTTTTTGGGATTGAATTCCTTTGTTGTATTGTCCTAAGCTTATAAATGAAATGATCATTCATACTATTTCAACTACATTCATTAATATAGTTATCTTTCCATAAATTAGGATCCATTTATTAATGATTGAATACACTATATTAGAACATAAAATTATAAAACCTAATGTATAATCTCAAATATAGAGAAAAACATAACATAAATTGAAAAATTTATTCATATTAAATATCATGGTCATAAACATGGTTTCTTTAGGGATATATTTATTTTCAAATCCTTTATAATGGTTGGTAAAGAAAATGTGATATATCTTAAGCATATCCTCTTGGAGTGTCAAACCATGTGTGTAGTAAGACACATTTCCAAGAACGAGGTGATTATCGGGTTAAGCACAATGCTCCCTTTTCAGAGTTATTATTACTAGGTACATCTATTCTAGAACTACATCCACCTATAGTATCCATAAATAGATTAATTTATAGTAAAAACCAAAGAATATCTTCATAAAAAATGTTAGGATGTACTTATATACATATTCTTAAAGTATATCAGACTGTTTTGTTACCTAATTAATGTTTTACTAAATCTAGTTCCCAAGTTTTATACTAAACATACTTTGATACCAACTGTATAAATCCCGACCCTAGTATCCCAAAGTCAGTGTCTATATTATTACATTGGAATAATACATGAATACACTTATCCCAAAGGAAAAAAATATTTTAGTACTCTTGGTAAACTATATATACTTAAAATTCATATTAAAATTGAAAACATAAAATACAAAAATTATTTTATTTGATATTCTCATTATTCCTTATACATTATCCCTATATATCAATCAAAAAATGCATCCTAGTATCCAGGGGAAAATAAAACATAAGAAATGGGTGATCTTGATGCTCAGTGGAGATAAACATACAATAGAAGATTTGAATAAATTAGTCATAATAAATATAGAAAGGAAACTGAATGAAACACATTTCACTTCATCAATAACATGAGAATAATATGTAAAAAATAAATTATGATCAAATAATGTAATATAAATAATAACCTGATATTGAAAAATAAACCATGGATATTCTAAATAATTGAATAATCAAATTGAATAAAAATAATTGTATTCATAATCATGGAATGCATAATATTATAAATTCGAAAATATGATAAAGGACCTGTTCTAGGATATCAAAATACAGTCAAGGCCATGTTCCAAGGGATCAATAAAAACGGGTAAGGCCTCATCCAAAACACAATATAGTTTGTCTCATTAGTCCCACTGAAGCATCGTGGGGCTATATATGGCTCTACCCATCAAATAAAAAGTATAATTCATTATTAATATGAAATGGGTTTAATTTAATCAATATAGGAATTCCTATTTAAAAATTAACATAAAAAATGTTAATATTTACACCAATCAACAAACATAATCACAAACCATATGGAGTCAAATGGTGAATGGTTATTAAAGTGTATAAACCTAGTAAAACTAGTCATAAACCATCAAGATATATAATAAGGATGGTATCGATATAATATATCCTTAGTGTATCATATTTAAAATTGATGGTTGATTTCATTTATAAATATGTATACTATGAAATCATCCATAAAATATTTTAGAAAACAATAACATTTTAATTTATAAAGTCACCTTTTAAAAGAAAATGGTCCAAAAAAATTGAATATAATTTTCATTAAAATAACATTTTAAAACCATTAAAATAATCATTAAAACTTTAATTGGTTATGAAGGTGAAAATTTATATTTATGTTCTATAAAGATTTATTTTAGATTTTAGATAAAAACAAAACCTACATTATTTTGAAAATGATATGAATATTCCACTAGATTCATTTTTAAAAAAGTAAAAATAGGAAAAATGGATTTAAAAAATAAATTTTAAATGTTTTAGTACATTTTTAAATTTCTTTTTATAAAAATGGGGTTTGATTTCAAGGGATTTCTGACCAAATAGAGAAGTAGTGTCAGATTAAAAAAATATTTTATTAATCATTTTAAGTACCAAAGGGATAGAAAATGGTACTATTACTAGAAAAATTTCAATAATTAACATAGGATAAGAAAATATATTTATTTTAAGGTATAAATTTCAAATTATTAATCAAAATATTACTTAAATGAAAATAATCCTAAATAATGATGATATTGTTAAATAAACTCGTACCACTTTGGTAGCTTCTGAATTATAAGCCCCATAAAATAGATGAACTAAAATTAAACCTTAAGTAACATGAATAAAAATATATTCAAGATATAATATATAAAATGGGTATTTTATACACCACAAAAATTAAATAAGTGGTGAATATGACATATGTATCAAAGAAGTAATAGTGAGATGCGAAACCCTTACCTTGAGTCTGACTCACCATATGTGTTCTTTAGATTTAGGAATTATAATATTATGTTAATAAATTAGTTTATTAATAATATTTTCATGTTTATTATTTATTTTATTTAACTTATTACCATTTTATATACAATTACTTAATCAATTATGTTTATGTTGGGTGTTTCGATGATATTTGGCATATGTGTCAAAAATTTCTTTAGTTGGATGATTATTGGCCTAATGGCTCATTATTTCAACATATATAGTATAATAATCATGAAAATTTGTCATATTCATAGATAAATTATAGTTTTAATACTAATCATGAAATATGGTTTGGATAAATTAAGTATGTTATGATCATAGAGATGGTAGGTCATACGTAAACTTGAGTAATGTGTCTATTTTTCAATGATAATTATGGAAAGAAGGAAAGAAATATTTTATCCTTCCATAATGATAATAATATCAAAAATACCATATTAGTGTTTTAAATATACTTATATATATCAACCATGTGTTTTGTTGATGATAAGAGGTTCACATTGCTTCGTGAAGGTGGTAGTCCACACATACATTAACAACATTATCATCATTCATTGAGTGAAAAGGTAAGAAATAAAATTATCTATCATATTTTTGGAATAATAAATATTTAATTAACATAATAATTAAATCATGTATATCAAATATATTTAATAAATTTATCCTTATTGTCTTCCTTGTAAAGCGTTAGTGAAAAATGAATCACATCGCTTCGCGAGGGGTAATCCCCTATACACAGGAGTGATGTTATCGTATCCCCTATGGAATGGAATGTAAAAAATTTATTATATGATAAAATTGATTTAGAGGTATAATAAAGTTATAAATATCATATATATATTTTATATCCATCATCATACCCAAATGTGAGAGGTTTTGATGGATAATGTCTCACATTAGTTTGTGATTCGGTAGTCGGCCATACATAGGGGCGATATAATTGTTACCATTTAATGGAAGAGGAGGTGGATATATGTCCTTATCTTAACATAATAAAATATCATCATATTTTAGATACTAGTTTTATTATATATAAAAAATTTAATAATATTTTAATGTGGATGAAGATGAAATAAAATAAAAACACATAGTTAAAAATTTTACCTCTTCTCGGACCACCTCTTTAGGATTACACCTGAAGTATTCTAGGGATGGATTTATAAACAAAAAGGGATTATATGATAAGGGTATTGAATTTTTTATTTTATTTTCTCTAATATTGGAAAAACTGAAATGGTTTTTAATGTATGGAGAAGAAATGAGAGGGTGTGCCCTTTTATAAGTGAGGTGAGTGGCACACGTGTCATTTTTGAAAATAAAAAATTAGTAACCACATTTATGACATGTAAAAAGGATCCAAAATGGATTATTATACATACTTACACATTATAAGGACCAATAGTTTTCATATAATTTATTCTTTAAAATTTTGGGGTCATTTTTTACTCTTATCTTCTTAGATTAACCCCTCGTTAAATTAGATCTTAAATTAACAATAATAAATAATTTTTCATGATTTTCGTAATAATTATGGTAAAAATTTAAAATATAATTTTAATCTGATATAAATTATTATTATTAAAAATATGGGATCCATTTTTACAAAATAAATTTCACTAAAATTGAAAACTTTATTTTAAAACTAATCTCACAAACATGACGAGAAAGCGGGTTTTCAAAGAGAAAATGCTCAAAAGTTTAAAAAAATTATATATAGAGTCAAGGTGAAAAATTTAAAATTACCTAAATTTTATTTATATATATATATATATTAAATAATTTTACTTTAAAACCAATTTAAAATATAATTTTACATTTTTAATAATTTAAATGAAAGTGTAGTTTTCCTTTAAAATTAGTATTTTTCACTATCCATTGAAAAATGAAAATTTTCAGAAAAATCCCAAAAAATTCACCTTAATATAATTTTGACATTTAGATTTTAAAAATTAATTTTATTTTTAATATAAATTTTCTGAAACTAATAATAATTAATTTTAAAGTTCTGTGCGTAAAGAACGACTATAAAACCTTTTAAGAATTATTTTTTTTCAAAAAATATTTCTTTATATTTCAAATAATTATTATTTTATTTCTAATCAATATATAAACATTGAATTTATTTTATTCAAGTGTAAACTATATAATTTTCATTATTCATTAGAACTATTCATACCCACCGACTTAATGGTTAGGTTATAATAGTAATGTTGATATACTAATAGTTTAATAGTATCATGTTTCATTAAAATATGGTGTTGAGTTAATTACAAGATATTGAAGATATTGAATTAATTTAAAAATAAATATATCATAAAGTATTGGGTTTTTAAATTATCTTGTATGATTTGTGTTTTGTGTCATATATTCTCTAAAATATGATGTTCTGCTTCTAAAATCTTTAGGTGTTACAATATTCATTCATTATTCTCTCTCTCATTGATTGAAGTGTCAACTTTTTATACTAGGTAGTGAATTTTCCAAGAAAAACTAAAAGTAAAGAATAGTGTTTTTAAATCCATTTTATATCCAAATATAATAACATGGTTTTGTAACAAGTGACAATTTCTTGTTCTCAGTCAGGTAGTCCCTTGGAAAAGGATTCATTATGGAGAAAATCACATAGATCTATGAGTTGATCATTGGTAGAGTGGACTAGGGGATTTATGTTCCCAAAGACACAATAAATATCATATGTTCCATATTTTTATTATTGTTTTTATTTATATTTATTTCATTTTAAAAACAAATTTTTCTTTTTTATACCTTCAGAGATAGTGGTTTTATGTGATGAAATTTTCATGAACTTACATCACCCCCTATTGAGCCTTAGTGTAGTTGTTATCCAACCATAACCATAATGGTGATATAATAGATTTTGAAAAATATTATTTATTTATACTCCTTAAAGGTGTTGGTATTTATTATTATATATAAATTCTCATGATAGAGATGATATTTATTCTTTTATTTTTTAATAAATGTTGTATTATTTTATTTATTTTATTTATTTTTTTATTATATATAAAATATATTAAATAATTTAATATTCATGAAGACTAACAAAAATATTTTTATTGATATTTAACCCCCAAATTGGATGGAAATAATGAACAGAATGACCATATGATGATCTTAAAAACCCCATAAAACTAGATAAAATAATATTATTTTATTCTCTAAAGTAAATGAAAATTTTTATTAAAATAATTATATTTCATTCATTTAAGTGAATATAATATATAACATTTTATTTTAATTAATGTTTACAAATAATACAATAAATTTTTATAATCATTGTGTATTTTTTAAGTAAAATAAAATTATAGTATTAATATAACCACCAGTAGTGTTTTCATAGAAATAAACATTTAAATAGCCTATTGAATTTTAGTAATATTTATTAAATATTTTCCCCTCATGGATGATTTGAAAACAGTGTCTTTTAAAATTATTTTGAATAATATTTTTTAATAAATTTTTTCACTTATATTTTCAATATTGAGAAAAAATATTATTTATCATGTAATTTTGTATTTTTATTCTCATCACATGTAATTCGATTAATATTATCCCTAAAAATGGAAGTTATTCTTCTTGTTATTCATAAATTAGATGAGAGTCATGTAAAATTTAAAATCTAATATATTTTATGAAAATAAATTTATCAGTATATCTATTTTAACTATTATCATCATGAAAAATAAAATTATAATTTTTATACTAGATGGTAATTATTTATAAATAATGAATTATAAATCATGAATATTGAAATTTTATGGATTAATTAATTATCATACATGAGTTTAATTTTAATTTATTTATTTTATTCCTTGATGAGAAATAAAATTTTCATTAAATTTGTGTTACTCATATTTTAATTTTTATCATGAATATTTGATAAGTTATAAAATTTGATTGAATGATTTCTTCTTCATTTACAAAACTAAATGTTATTATAAAATTGTATATATGATTTGTAATTACTAAATAGTTTAAAAAAAATGAACAACACTCATTAAAGATTTTAGAAGTAATTAGAAACATCATTCCCAAGATCTACAATGTACAAAAGCTAAAACCATGTATAATAATGAATAAATAACACTGTATAACTTTCACCATAGAATTCATTGAAAACACTCTTCTATCAAATAATTGAAATAGATCACTAATAGATATCCATCAAAATCCCTCATTTATTGTATATCTATTGGTTGGAAGTATCACACAATTCTCCAAAAATAATAATCCCTCACTACACAGAATAATAGTACATTGTATGGTAAATAAGTTGGATAAAGAAAGAACTTGGGAAGGGATAATTGGTTGACGGTTTGGTAGATATGAATAGAAACCATAAAATAGAAACTATATCCTTTTATTGAAATGATGATGCTTCTTAATATTATATACATTTACTTATTTTTTACAAAAAAATTAATTTGATTACATATCTTTATAACCCTTAACCTATAAATTCTCCCCAATATGTTTAATTATATGAATTTTTATACATTAATTATATCTATGGAAGATTATTGAACATTAATACTTAATTTACCACTATAAATATCAATTTTAAGAATTCCACAAAAATTATACCTTACAATTATATTAATTAAAATATACCCATGGTGTCAAATATGATAGGAAATGGAAATAGAATGAAAATAATGTAGTATAGAATTCCATTATCCTAAAATGTGATATAACCATAACTATCTCATGTATTTGTAGAATATATCCAAAAATCTCATACTTGCTCTAATGCTTCATAGACTTTGTGTAATTTAATATTAAACAATATCTTATAAAGTAATTGGTCAAACCATATCCAAAAATACTATTATATAACTTATAAAACACTTTTAGAGGGAAATAATTAATTTTATAGTATATCGCAGCATATGTATTACCTTTTGAACACATATTCCAAACTTCATTTTGGTAAACTAGTAAAAAATAGAGTTTCTATCAGAGTTACATAAAAAACTATCCTCATTCAGTCAACTGTGATTTGTAACCCCATATGCCTTTATAAGATTGAAATAAAATATGAATTCATAAATAGAAATGTAAATAAATAGTTTCCACTATCAAATAATCTATGTTACTCAAACTATAAAGGTATTTAGTGTGATATCCATAAAACACATGTATCTATATACATGTGACCACTAATTGAAACATATGAAAGAATTCATTTTCATATGATTCATTTGTCCAATATATCAAGCTACCATGAGACACAGTGTATTTACACGCCATATATCCACCTCATACATTCTTGATTCTCTAATTATAGACTAACCTAATTGATGAATACATCACATGTAATTATCGCTTATGGATGGGCACATCACATGACCCTAAAATGAATAGATAACCACACCATATGTATTCTCTAGGTTCAATATTACACTTCTTAAATCTCTCTCAATCAAGGGTATATAAGTCATACTCATAAAATGGTTAAGCTCTAACTGAAAACATGAGACACAACATACCCAACCACACCTAATTAGATAATTCTCTAGGAATGCATATAAAAGGTATCAAAGTATAATGGTTTTAATAATAAGTATATATCCATCCATGTGTATTGGGTAAATGTAAATATTATTTATATACCACTAGTATATTAAATATATAGTGTATGACACTCTATGTTGTATAATTCATCATTCATCAAGTGTAACAAACAAGTTGTGTGCCTCATGAGTAAATATTGTATATCTATAATAAATTATACCGATTCTAACCTTAAAATTTTATTAAAATATATAATACTCCATGACGAACATCACTTAGGGATAACTCATATGTATACCTTGAGTGGTTAATAATTATTTCAATTTATGAGAGATATGTATCCAATGTGAAAGAATGATAAAGTATAGATTTAATTTTACAAATATTTATTTTTTATGTTATTAGAAACATTTATAAATTTTATCAAAAGCATACATATGTTCTTTTCATATTATATCACATATGATAGACTTAAAATCAACCTTAAATTTGTTATATATTTAGGTTTTTTCTAAATTTTTTAAATCTCTATGTAATTTATTCTATACCTCTATGTGACCATTTAATAAAACCCTTCAACAAAACACTTTAGTGAGTAAAATATATAAAGTAATATTTTTTGAATAATGGATAGAATTAGGAATCAAATTTATAATGTTAAAATCCTTGAACATATCATTCAAACTCTTTAATTTCCTGAAATATTGTGTTATGATGTTTATAATTTCTATTCTCTACGTATAAATCATTATAATTTCATCATTATAATTATCCAAATAACCCATTCCATAAATATATTCCTTAAAATTATTTTTTCAACTAATTTAATGATTTACATTAATATTTTACTCATATAACTTAAACCATTGAATTTTGACTAGAATAATAATTTATTTTTATACTAGATCTTCTAAAACCCCAAAATGTTCCCACAAACCCCTTAGGCACTATTCTATTCAGTATTTACTATTAAAATACACTAACTCTCTTATGTTAGAAAATAAAACTAGATTCTTATAGTTGGAATATTTAACTATGATATTCATATCGTATATGGTATTTTTTTTATAGAGTTATTATAAAAAAACATGATTTTAGTCTTTAAAATATTCCACTAAAGGTGGTGGAATCACATCCCTAGTATTTAAAGAAACATTTAGATAAAATATTTTATCCTAGATAATTTTTTTAATACTTATATTCTTCTCCAATCATAATATACAATAAAATTAATCCTAAACAATTTTTATTATAATACAATATAATTATTATCATAATAACTTTTTATTAATAAAAAACTACTCTTATCACATAAGAGAAATAAGAAAAAATACACATCCCTTATTTAGATCCATATAAATTTGATATAGTCTATTACATCTAAATCAATGATTCCCAAACCATTTGTATATCCATTTGAATACAAAATACATGATTTATCAATATTTTTTTAAACTTTTATATTTATAATACTTTTAAATATATTTTATTTATACCATTAAAAAATAATGAATTTATCTCTATATTTATTAATTTGAAATCTAATTTCCATTGAGTTTCCACACTTCTTCAAGAATTTAATACAATTCTATAAAATGAAATCATTACTCCTTCATAGAATCACTTTTATGTTTTAGTAATCTTAGCTGGCTATTTGAATAAATATTTTTGGAAATTTTCACTCACTTTTATTCTTCCACTTTGAAAAATTATCCACTTGTACATTATATTTATAGAAGAAGAGCTTATAAATTACATGTTATACTCATTACAATAATGGGAAAATTGAATTGTGTGGTAGTTTTTAGATAAAATTTTCAGAACCATCTCTAAATACTTCACAATCATTTGTTTAGTGGTGGATTTCTAAAAACCCATGCTATTTTTTTATATTTTTAATTTATTTTTAGTGGAATCTTTTAAAACACTTCTGTTAAATCTGTTTTTTAAATTTATTTTTAGAAATATTTTTAAAACCAATGATAAACTAATGGAACAATTATTAATTATTAAACAATTAATTATTATTTATTAATGGGTTTTATAATTTATTAATTATAATAATTATTTTATAATTTATTTGATTTTATATTAATTATTAAGTGTTAATTATTAATTATCTTTAATTATTAGTTAGTAATTATTTAAAACATAAATTAATTATTGGATAAGTTGAAAATCAAACATTAGGATCAAATGACTTTAACTTTTGATTAGAGTGTCTGTTTTGGCTCTATAACTACTCAAATCAAAGCTTATGAAATGAACTATAATGAAATTAGACAATATTTTGGTAATTATTAATATAATACAATTTATTAATATTTTAAGATAATTTATATATCGAAATGTGACTTCAAACCACCATAAATTTTGATCTAGGGGTCGCTTTGGGCTCCCCATGATATCAATTCAAAGATTGATAAATGATCTACACCATATTAATTTAAGGGAGACATGGGAAACATTTTTTGAGGTTAAAAAAGTCCCATAATTCCTCTAAAACTATTTTTTTGTTTGGATGAATTGATTTTTATGATCCGATGTGATTTCGGTTTCGTTTAAGAGTGTATTCATATGTTTGTTAGGTCATCTATGATTTTATTACATGGATTTTCATTCCGATTAATTTGACGGTGTTGCAATTACTATAGTTTCCATATTTTTGTGATTTTTTATCTATTATATATATATAATTATATTTGTATATATTTCTATGCATTTATGTATATTTATTTATAATTTATATATATTTATCAATATTTATTTAAAATTTCATATAATTATATCTATTAAATTATATTTATATAGACACACACATATTTCTCTATATTTATATACATTTAATTTTTTTACATATTATCATTTATATATTTCTATACCCCATAGGACGTAGTTCAATGGTTATTTTCCTACTATACCTATAGTAGTGTGTTGGGGAGGTTTTGGTTTTGAACCTCTGTGTCAACATCGTTATTTCCGGCATACCCTCACCCCTAGACCTGTTTTAATTATGTTTATATATTTTAACATACTATGTGGGTATATATATTTATTTATATTAACATACAATATATATGTATGCGTGTTTATATTTATATTAATGTAATGTAAATGTGTTTATATATATATATATATTTAAATTTTGTTATATGTATGTGTATTTATTGATATTTATATCGATTTTTGTATATTTATATATATGATGTTGGTATATATATCTAAATGTATTTAGTTGGTTGGTCTGGGTGTGTGTCTCCATTATTTTATTTATATATATTTACATATTTTTATAACATATATATAATAATATTTAAATAAATTTATATGTAATTATATATGTTTATTTACTATTTATTATTTCTTGTTTCAAATTTGTTATACAGTCATTTATAACTTATTATTTATATATTTATATATTTATATATTACTTTTTATTATATTCATATTTATTATTTTTTTAAAATTATTTTTAAATTATTCTTTATTTATTATTTATTTATTTAATATTTATTACATATTACATATTACATGTTATTTTTTATTAATTTATTATTAATATATTATTAATTATTATTTATTATTTACAATTTATTTATTATATATTTATTTAATATTTATTTACCACTAATTTTTTATATATAGATTTATTATTCATTATTTTTTATTATGAAATTATTTCAAATTTATTATTTATATATCTATTATTAATTTATTTTTGAATGATTATTATTTTATTATTTGTGTATTATATATTTATTTGTTATTTATTACTTATTTATTTTATAATCATTTATTATTTATTATTTATTATTTATTTATTAATAATTTATTATTTATGTATCATGTATTGATTTATAATTTATTTCTTATTAATTATTTACTTATTATTTACTTATAATTTATTTATTTATTTATTTACAATTTACTTCTTAGTGCTTGTTATTTATTATTTATTATTTATTACGGAATGTATTATTTATTATTAATTAACTATTAATTAATTAATTTGTATTTATTTTTTATGTATTATTTTTCTTATTATTTAATATTATTATACTATAATATTATTATTTATGTATACATATTTATATGTATTTATCTATATTTATAAGTATATGAAATTATCTTTACTCACCATATGAAGATTTTGATGGGGTGGTAAAATATTTGAAAAATAACCAAGATCTAAGGAGATCAAATATCTCCACACACACACACACATACTGAATTTCTCCATTACATGCATGGAATATGCAAGGATGATATGATAAATAATAATTAATTAATTAATTATATACAAAAATAAAAAATTTAAATGTTAATAAACTACTACTATGTGATATGCAACGTTTCTAAAAACTAACACAAAATGTTTTGTGACACCGCATTACACGGTGTTTTTGGAAAACCTTCTTGTAACTATTTTGCAGTGGTCAAATCATATCTAAATTTCCCTTTGGCATATTTTATTCTCAATAATTTGATAAAATAGGTTAAAAATGTCATGAATATATTCACATCATTAGAACATTTCCAGTGATAACAATAAAATGAAATCCATATCCAGAACAAGCCTTACAGAAACCAATAGTCTCACCAAGTCATTAACATATCCAGTCATTTATAATGTATGAGTGAGGAATAATGTTCCTCTAGTCATCATGCACCATATTATTTTAAATATTTAAGAGAAATATTCAATACCTCACATAAACATCTAGATTCACTAGTTTAATAACATCAATATTCGGTTACTCTAAAAGGGATTGTTCTAAAACATAGAATTTTCTTATTCTTAATAACAATTATTATGGTTTTTTTATTCTAAACAAGTTTCTTACATTTAGATTCTTCTTGTGAATACTTGATCTCTATGTTAATTCTAATGATGATGATGTTATTTATCCCCAACATAAGTTTTTTAGTTGAATATCATGATTTACATTCATTTAATAAGTACCATTATTAAAAATATTACAACTAAAATGATAGCCCTTTTAAATAACCTCATATCGAATAGAAGAATATGATCAACATTTCATCATGGCTTACACTAGTTAAGCTAATAAATAAGACCCGAATATATCTAGTATATAATCATGACAATAATATCATATATGAGTCTTGGATAATTTATTAGATAACACTTTACCCTTGTCAATCATTTAGATTCACTCAAATATATTCAATTTTCCATCTAATGGTTAGGGTTTCCCACTAAGTGTAACCCAAATCATACACCATGATTTAGGCACTAAATGGTTAGGGTCACCACATCCCTTACATTTATTATAATATATAATCCATGGGAAACTATTGGTTAGGGTCACCTATACTAAATGATTAAAGTCTTAAAATGTTTTCTCTTTTTATGTAAATTGTCACTTAGTATTTTTAAATAGGATTTTGATCTCACCAACTTATTTATTTTTATTCCATTTACATGTATTCAAGATTCTGATTATTTAGTTTGGAATCAAATTTCCTTTTATGAAAGAGATATGTTCAGACCATATTGAATCGTAACTTATTTTCTTTTATTCCATTTACATGTATTCCAGTGCTTCAACATGCACCATTGCCCATCTAAAGACCCCCTCCTCCTTTTCATCACTCATGAGAATAAGATACTCTATGTGAGTACCCTGTAAAGACATTAAAAACGAATTAAAAAATCATTCAACAAAAAAACTAATTGAAATTTACTGGCTTACAATCATATGAATTTTCCAGCCATATCAGATAAGATATAGTATAAAATTCAGTCTATACCATAGATCATACTCAAACATTTATGAGAGAATTACTCGCGTCATAGGTACACCCTGCATTAAAAACTCTAGACGTCTTCCCTAGTGAATGAGATTGTTGACATGTACATAATGCTAGTCATGATATTTTCCCCCTACCAGCATCATGCCATGAAGCTTATTTGTCTATCTCGGAGGAAATGGAATTGGCCGAACAAAGTAAAACTGGTGCAAGAATCTATTAGGGTACTGCCACTAAATAATATGAAAGTGAATGAGGGGAACTACACCCATATCATCTTTCATGTCCAATAGTGAAATATGCTGGAAATTGGTCTAGTATAGTCTATTATGACATCCATGTAATCTAAATTGACATGTGACCATTGTAAAAAAAATCCCCTTATTAAAAACAAAAATTGATGTTATTATTAATTTTGTTAGATAGTGATAGATTTTATATACATACCAGGTCAAGTAAGAGATAGTCCAACTTGAGGTGATATTCACCCAAATGGTGTGTTAGAACCATGATGGAATTGTGTCTCTAAGACCACAAATAAAATAAAACATCGAATTTGAAAAATAATGTGAAAATAAATTAAATAACTCCTAGTCCAATCAAGATCTAATAAAGATGAGTGATCATACCAGTGTCCATGCATAGACTTATGCAACACCGTTATAGGTTGTGATGGACAAGAAAGCTGAAGGAAAAATGAAGGGATGCTCTCACATTCCCACATCTAAATAAGGTTGGTGCATCCCTTGAAATTTGTGCAGTTTCCACTGGATACTATGCATAATTCTCTATATGTGCATGCCAAGAAGGACGATCCACATATGTACATACCAGCCTGATCAAAGTCCTCTTATAGGGATAGATACATCATGTTCAAATTCTTACCTGAGTGATCAACGAACATGGTCCCTCTAATGATTCGTAATATCTATGCACAAGAATAATTCATAATAGTTTGGTCGTCAACATCATCAGGTATATGTGGAATGTGCACCTCTTTCCAGGGCATAGATATCGACGCTAAATCTGTAGCCCTACAGACAGAAAAAATGTCGACGCCTAACAATCACTGAGCAAGGTTAGAACAAGATGCAAAGTTGGGTCTAATAACGACTTCCCCCTAGATAGGAAGACCGATAAGAACTGCCACATCCTTGAGGGTGTTGGTAATCTCTCCCTCAGGAAGGTGGAATGTGTATGTCTCAGGTCTCTACCACTTTATGAGGGCATCATGTAGCCGATGTTCTAAAAATGTGAAATCCAATACAAAAATTCCATAGAATCTAACACAACAAAAGTATGGTCTAATGACATGTGGAGGCTCCCTATGATGAAAATGGGGTGCTCGACACATGCTGATCGATCAGACCTCATCACCCTCTAACTTGACTGAGGAAACATGGGTAGATTGTTGTGTGAGTAGTATGGTATCCTCCATCTATTTATAAACAAACTAAATGATTTTTACTTTTAAAATGTAAATATAAAGTTATGGTCTGAAGAATGTTAGGACTTTTAGAATGTATGAAATGTCATGTTTATTCGCATTATTTTATGAAGTTATTTCTTACCAAAAGAAAAGGGAAAGTCTTTATGTTTTTCAATGCATATTACTAAAGTTTTTTAAGATATTATTATACCTAGAAAATGTTGTTTTTTATGACACTGTTTTATATATTTTTATATATAAACATTCTATCTTCTTTATGTAAAAGTGTATTAGAAAATTGTGTGCCTTTTAATTTATGTATGGATTTTTACATTATGGTATGTTTCATTATCATTTTCTCACATATATAGTTTATGGTTTATCCACGGATAGATTGATTATGCATTAATGTCATCTCCAATTCACTTGTCATATTCCTTTTAATGTCACTATGAATGGCTTATTACTATTAGATATAAATAGTTTTTGGTGAAGTCATACAATTCTATGATACGAAGAAAATTGTAATAAAACAATATAATTAACTATATTATAAGATCATATAAGAGATAATACATCATTGTGAATGAGAGAATGAACTAGATCCATCAATGTTAGGTAATCGTTTCCATTTATGACCTTATTGATGACATATGGTGCATCTCAAACTATTCCATTTTTCATGAGGCTATTCCATCTCATTCTGCATCATACTGGAATTTGTTCTCCCTCGTTTATGCAACCTATTGATGTCACGTATCACTATCAGTTGGACTTCAGGTGTTGTAAAATATCAAAACTCCCCATTATGAATCTAGGGTGAATCATAATAGATAGAAATGGTGTCCATCAGTTACCGTTGATCAACATATAAATCCCATGATATGTTTATAGATTCACATATTGCGATGGCGTGTGTGTATGGAATCTGTAAGGCCTGTATGTTTCCAAATTGGCATTTCCTCACATCTAGTAATACCACCATTTTTCACTGATTCTATTTGTAATAGGGTCCAAATTCTCATGAAATTCAAATAGAGATTCTTCTCTGCAGAAAAGGATGAAATTATAACCAAAATATTCTTCAATGTTCTATTAAATATCTCATTGAAAGTGAATTCCATACCTTAGACCTTATTGAATTCAGTCTTAGTTTTTGTCTGTCAACTAAGTAAATAACGAAATGATATAATGTCTCTTGAACTAGGAAAATTACAGGTAACTTAAAAATCACCTAAAAGACACCATTTATTCACTCCACAATGTTTGTGGTCAGGTGTTCATACCTCTTCCACTTCATATCCCAATGTCTATTTTTCTTTTTTAATTTTCATCATATAATAATACACTTATTGATTATATTTTCATATTTTTTAAAAATTTTCTTCAAATTACAATGATCCATCTCATATTCTATATATAAGTGATCATATTTCAAATATATTTATTTTATCTTTATGTTGAAATAGTAACAAATCACAATGACATTTCATACCTAACCTCGTGATTTCCTTATTCATAGGATTATTTTGGAATGTTTTCCTCAAATTTCTATAAATACGTCTAATGCAGAACCAATGATTTTTATTTGGAGGGTATCCATGTATTAAAGTCTACATTTTTTGACACAATTATTGCCTGATGCCGATCAGATATCAAATAGAAACCCAAATACGGGTGAAATGGTTGTTGATACATGCCAAAAACCAACTCCATGATTCATAGTTTTCCTTATCCACAATGTAAAAGGAAACTGAAATATGTTAATGGTTTCCATCTTGGATTGCCACAATCAACAATACACCATTTTATTTTCCACATAGAAATGTTCCATCGATCTGAATGAATTGTTTGATGATATGATATGCATAGATACAAGTGAGGAATTCATAGAACAACTGATTAAATTGAACATGAGATAGATAATGTTAGTTATCTTGTGGCACATGTTCATTTATTTCATGATGGAATACAACTTGGTTAATGTGCCGCAGTATGGATAGAAATTGTGGAAACACATGATAAGAGTCACTTTAATCACCATAGTCCATCACAATTGCTTTCTGTTTCTCCAACCATAACATATTATAGGAAATATTATAACTTAATTTTTTTGGTAATCACATGGAAGTGGGATATAGGAACATCATGGAATTTCCTAATCATCTTAATGATAATGGATGTCCCAAATTCACCATCCAAAGTGGTATGATATTGTATCAGGCTTGGCTGAACGCAAGTATGAGCTTCCTCAATCCCCATGATTCTCCAACCACCAAATAAAATGCCCGTAATCACCCTCAAATGGAATATACAATCATCCCAATAATTATCACACTATATGAGATATTTATTATCTCTTTATTACTAAATGATATGTTTTCAATGCCTCTCAATGTGAAATCTCTTTAGAATTATTTTTAATGAATATTTACTTGAAAAGTTCCTTCTAACATATAAGGTTTTGTCCATATCACTAAACCTATCTGGTAAAAATATGTGAAACTCACTTGAGGGTGTGAGAACATTACGGTCAAATTCATGCACATGTATGATTGCTTTAATCCAAGAAGAAAAGTATGGAATGTGATTTATTATGGTTTGAGTCTGTTGTACAACTAATGCATTTATAGAAACATCCTCCCCAACTTCCACTGCTCCCTCCTCATTAGCACTATTGTAACCATATATTCCATAATTAAGAAAATACTCATAAGATTTTGGATTTTCATGTATATCCGGGAGATCTTATATGTTTTCATATTCTGCATCATTTAGAATGTGCTCAATTTCATGGGGCGGACCATCTTCAATAACAATTATAAGTATAAGTATTCATATAATTGTAATTTGTTGTTGTATAATAGAAACATCAACATATAACTCCATCATGGTACCATTTGACCATTGAGAAAATAAATTTATTTCTTGGACCCACTATGAATTAGCAACCAGTGATCAAGATAGATTCTACAGTGTTCCTAGGAATTTTAAATGTCTGTAGCTTATAGACTTGATCCACTTATTAGGTCTCAGATTTAAGGAATCAAGAATCCTGTCTGGAATTTCAATTTGGGTTACACAATCAGATTTACTAACCAAAATTGTTGGTTGTGTACTGTAAGAAGCTCCTTGCTCAGTATGAATAACCTCCCTATAGTAGTATACACATGAAAACGTGACACTCTATGTCAAAAATGTTTTTTGACCAAGATTATGATAGTGTAATTAATACTGAAAATTATGGATGACCATATATTTTTTATTATAATTAAATTTTAGGAAGAATTTTTTATACCGTAAAATATTATAGTAATGTTTCATTATATAAAATTTTAATAGAATATACATCATAAATTGTTTTTGAAACTTAGGTAAAAAAGAAGAAAATAGTAAATAATTTTATTTATTATGGATAAAATTATAATTATGATCATATAAAGTTAAATGGATAAGAACAAACACATTAAATAACACATGAATTATTTATAACATACATGAAATACCACGAATGTTTTCAATAGAACCTGGTTTGGATAAGATGATCCTCACTTCGGATGTGGGGTAAAATCCAAATAATTTTCATTTGGTATCTTGATTATACCTTCTAATGGTATGTACTTAACTTTAGAATTTTAAAAATATTTTGACCATATAATAACATATCTTATTGGTCATCAGAAAGTCGAAATATTTTCATACATCCAAAGTTATGTACATACCATTAGAGGATATTATCATGCTACCAATTGAATATATGAATGATTTTACCTCACATCCAAAGAGAGTCTCATCTCATCCAAACCACATTCTATTGAAAATTTTCAAGGAATTTCTTATATATTGTAAAGAATTCAAGTTTTATTTAATGTGTTTATTCTTCTTCATGTCACTTTATATGATAATAATTTTCATTTTATCAAAGATAATTATTATTTTCTAATCAGAATATATATTTATTTTATAATCGTACGTTATTCATTCATTAATATATACATAGTCATTAATAATAATAACTATTATTTATAAACTATATGATCCTTATGATAATAAAATTTTAGAACATAAACTTATATATTGAAATATTATTCTAATGTTTCTTATTATAGTTTTTAACTCGTTAATAATTATTTAATCTCTAGTTAATCATTACCAAGTTATTCTTTAGTTATTCATTTTTTAATCAATTTATAACCATTCCTTATTCAGTCATTAATCATATGATATTCGTTTATTGATGTTTTTTAGCTAATCATTACATTTATTCACTTGTTAATCCTATGTTATTCATTAATTAATATATACTTAATAATTACTAATAGTAAATATTAATTTGTGGGGTTTTCACTATAAGAATATTCTTTCTAAGTTTGAATAACCACCATGTAGCTATACACACAAGAAAACAATAGTTTATATGTCAAAAATATTTTCTGATCAAGATTCTAATAGTATAACTAGTATTTACAATGATTTATGATCATTCTCTAATCAGTAGTTAATCATTAATTAATCATTCTTTAATCACATCATTCTTTATTGAATCATTAGTCACATGATATCCATTAGTTAATTATAATTAACTAAACATATGTATTCATTTTTTAATTCTAAATCATTATTTAATTATTCTATATTTATTCATTAAAAATAATAACTATTACTTATAAACTATATATAACTAATTAAACTACTTAACAAATAACATATTTAAAACTAACTAAATAGAATTAAATTACTAATAATAATTTTAAATCTTTAATGTCATTTCCATAGCCCATTTAATTTTTTATGAACATAATTATCATTTTATTATTAATAAATATACTAATTTGATGTTTTATTTTAATTGGAATTTTAGTAGTTTATGAAGTAAATATGAAACATCTAAAGTATATACCTCTGGATTGTAAAACCAAGAGTGCAACAAGGTCCGTTTGTAACGCACCGGTTCCCATTCGAGTCTAACTCAAAGTAGTGTTTTTTTATTTTACTCTTACATACATCTGTAAAAGAGCCACATCCGCTTGTTTGTATCAAGATTGGGATTTTATTTCTTAGATAACCACAAAATAGTTATGCTACTATAATTTTATAATGTTTATTCCTATGTTATTATATATTTAATCTATACTTAATCATTAATAATAATAACTATTATTTTAAACTACATATAACTAAATAAAATACTTAATAAAAAATTATTTAGAACAAACTAAACTAATTAAAAAATAAAATATTTAAAACAAAAAATAATTCAGTTAAATAAATTAAAAACTTTACATTAAATAAAATAATACCTCTAAATTATGCTTCGCAAAAAAACCTACAATTATTTTAGACCACCAAACCCACCACACGTGAAACTGAATTTTTTTAGAGAGAGAAGCAGTGGAATGAAGAGAGATTAGTGAAAAATGAAATAAGGATGGGGGGGGGGGTGGGTCCGTTTTATAGGTTATTAAGGAAAAGGCAGAATGGGGTTCCACCTTTCACATATATCTTATGTAAAAGGAAGCAGTGGGGTTTCCAACTTTTTCCTAATATAAAAACGAAAGTAAGGACCTCTACTACCATTTCCCCATCATCAATATGAGAAAAAAATGGTGGGGAGGAGGGAGGCGGTATCCCTTCTACTACCTTTCAAGAATATATTTTTAAAAAATAAACTGAACACATTTATTTTTTTTTCAAAAACACAAAAAAATTTGAGGTCTGAAATTGATATTATAAAAAATTAGATTCCATATTTTTAATTCCTAATGTAGGTGAAAACTACCGAAGAAAATAGGGCCTTATTCATTCCAAAGATGCGGTTCTGAGGTGGTGACTGGTTGTTCAATACATGCTCGACTTATTTCCGGTTTTATGATAAAGAAATGGTTTGTATGACACTTTTGGAGTTCTAAGTATGAAAGAAAATGATGAATAAGAATAATGCTACATTGATTTAATAACAGATGGTTTTTTAATAATCGAAAAAAATTATTTGGTTGTGACACATAGAGCATTAACATCCCAGTGAAACTGAAGGATTAGTTTGAGTTTTTATTATTGTAACAGGTTATTCAACTGATGGTATAAGAAAGATGTCACTAATGAATGATTCATGAATTTATCTAGGATTAGTTAATGGAATAAATTTCTAATTAAAATGAATAAAAAAAGGGGGAATGAAAAATTCAATAATTCTATGAGGTGACACCAATATCTAGATACTTCCGAAGTATGAACTATAGAGACCCAGGGAATACACCGCAAGCTAGAAAAAAATATTTTTTGGGATTGGTATATCAATGGAAGGATCCTCTTAGTTTTCATCGTTATTTCGTTTTAATTTTTTTATTTTGAAATTATTTTATTGTTAAATATGAAAATGATTTCAAGATAAACATCTGATTGGAAAAATAATATTTATTATAGCTCAATTTTTCATCTTCGTTTATTTTATTAATTTAAAATTTAATAAAATTCATAACCCTTCATAATTTAGAGAGGTTGTAGGTGTTGAACTAAATATTTAGTCAATTACTATTCAATTATCTTGATATAGTTTTTGGCTACATGTTTTTGATTATTTAAATAAATTATATTTCCACAAATGAACTCATAAAGTTTGACCATCCATTCAAAATCCCTCTTTGTTTCATTATTGGTTATTTTTGGATTTATTGTTATTTTTTTTGTTTTATTCCCCTATATATATTGAAATTTAATTCATTTGATATTTTCCCTTATGAATTACTCATATTTGATTTTATGGGATTAACGATTGCATTGGGGTATAGCTGCATGACCATTATTTATTGGGATGTATCTTCTTTTTATTATCTCACTACTAAAAAATACTAGAGAGATAGTTTTCCTTACCTACGTAGAACCACTAAACAAGGATAATACAACAATTATGGATTATCTTAGTTGTTCTTTTTTTCCTTAGACTTGATGCTGTTATTTTCCTTCATACCAATGGAACACTACCACTTGTACCACTAGATGAGAAACCTTATATTGGGTGAACTATATGTTCCATCTACACTATCCATGAGACTCTCATCTAAGGGATATAACTTCTCCACCTGATGATTTCTCTAACATGACATGATTTTAACTCTATGCATTGATCCATGGAATTTAATTCATTATAATTTTAGTATATTGTGGTTTGTACCATCTATTCATCGGGAAAGAATATGGTGTGATCATGTGATGAGACACAGAAATGATCTCATAAAATAAGGCAAAATAGAGGTACTCTGACCACCTGTACTCCCCTCCATTGTGTTTGTGACGCCTCCTAGAAATGGACTACCTCTTCGGTGGAGATTCAATGGATATCAACTCAATCTTGGGTCTAGGAAAACTGTGCACCATTGGGAGTCCCATATATTGAATTCTGTTATTTATAACCATGATTTAGTTTATAATTGTTGGGTCTATATGTGATTAATTACTTTTCAATATTGATAAATTATGTGTGATTCTGACCTAGAGTGGACGGTGTTGACTCTATGTGATATGTTTCATCGCCTCCAACTAGTTCAACATGGTCGACCTCCTTAGATAGTTTCTATGGTAAGATTCATTATATGTCAAGTCTGTATTTCTTTATTTCATTTTCTTATTAATAAAATAATTTTCCTTAGTGGTGTTCTTACTATGCATGTAAGACCATACTGATATGAAGGATGTTATATCTGGTGTTATTTTTAGTTATTTATTTTATATATTTATGTTCTTATGATTATAGTGCTTCTCTTATTTTTAAATATCATTTTTTATATTACACATCTCAATTCATTTATGCCAAGTTTGTGACCTGGTCGTATGAGTAAGTGGTTCCTTTACATTCTTGAGGTTAATGTCTTAACCAAAAAATTGGAAACAGAGCCTACTAAAAAAAGATTATGGTATATAAAAAAATTGATATTTATAAATCCGATGATGAAATTTTCTTTAAACTATAAAGGATTTAAGTTACTACTCTTATGGATCATAATGATTTAATTGATGCCCTAGTTGGAACTTCAAAGAAAGTAACTACCATTCCCCCGGAAGGGAAGACTACTATCACCTAAGTACATGTTCTTGAAGAGACCATTAGGATAGACTATAGTGTAATACTCTTTTATATATGATATAATGTTCTTATTGAGGTTTAATATGAGTCTTCTACTATTGGTATATGGTCTCGGCTTGAATCTCTTTACATGAACAAGAATCTTGATGGTAGATTATACAAAAAAGGATAAGATATACTTCTAAAATACATTATGGAACTATAGTCATGATACACGTTGATGCGTTTAAAAAATTCTTGTTAGATATAGACAACATAGAAATTAAATTAGATGATTAGGATCAATCCATAATATTGTAAACTTCATTAGATTATGCCTTTAACTCTTTTAAAGATTATATAATGTGTGTAAAATAATCCCATAACCTCGATGAAGTTAAATCTACTGCACTATCTAAATACCTTCAAAGTAAGTGTAGTGTAAATGCTGAGGTATATGGTCTAAAAAATAGGGATATAAGTGAATATAGGGGTAGAAGTTAGCTTAGGGAAGGAGGATGGAAATGGGTCAGTCTAAGAATCAATGATTTATGTCTAATAATAAATTTTTCAATTGTTTAAATGTAAACAACCAATCAACATTAAGAGGAACTTCAATAACAAGAATGGTGACTATAGAGAAAATAATAATGATCATTAATTAGTATTTGAGAAGGATTATGAAACAACTGATTTGTTGAATGTTTTTATATTTCAATATCTGATGAATGGAACCTTTATTCTGGGTGTTAATTCCACATGCATAATTAGAGGCAATTCTTTACTGAGTTGAGGGAAACTAAATCTAGGTTGGTGTTTCTAGGGAATAAAAGGAGCTATCAAATTATAGAATAATTCCCAGTTTCATTATAGATTCATGATAGGACTATTAAAGCTATTGAGTAGGTTAGGTGGGTTCCTAATCTAAAAAGAAAACTAATCTCCCAAGGAGTCCTTGAATAGAAGGGATACACCTTTAGATAAGACTCTAGGATTATTAAGATTTCCCATGAACCCCTCTATTTCATGAAAGGAAACCATAATTATGGACTTTATGTGTTACATGGTAAGGTTTATATAAGTTAGTTAAACTCTTCTTGTGATTCATATCAAGATAGAACTTCCCTTTGGAATAGAAGGAGAGGAAATGTTTGTGTCTAAGGTCTTTACAAACATAGAAAGAGGGGTATTTTGAGTAATTTCACTCCTAGTGGTCTCTTTTTCAATGGGGATTATGTTTATGGAAAATCAATAAGAGTCAGGTTTAACAGGTCAATGTATATGGACAAAGAACCCCTTGAGTGTGTCCACTCTTATCTTTGAGGTCCATTCAGGGTCACCTCCAATGGTGTAGGTTTATACTTTGTGTCCATTATTGATGAATAATATAAGAATATTTGGATTCATATACTCGAACATAAGTCTGATACCTTCCAGACTTTTAGGAATTGGAAATATATGGTAGAACATTAATCTGGTAAGAAACTCAGAGCCATAAGATCTGATAATTTTTTAGAATATTTATCCACTAAATTCATTAAATTATGTGAATAAGAGGGATTCAATAAGTACTAGACTGTTATGGAAACACTGTAATTTAACGTATTAGAATAAAGGATGAATTTAACTATCCTAGAGAGTATTAGAGGTATGTTGTCACACTATAAATTCCAAAGGTACATTTGGGTTAATGATACCTTTATAAAACTCTACATGATTAATCCCTACCCAAATTTTCCAATTTCATCAAAACACCAGAAATCTATTGAGGGGTTCACCCCCAATTATTTCACACCTTAGGATATTTAGATCCATAACTTATTCTCACACCTAAACTGATAAGCTAGCTCATTGGGTTGTGAAGTGTATATTCATGCTTTATGGAGAGGGCGTTAATGGAAATCATATATGGAAAAATAAACCAATTTAACAAAAGTGTATAGTTAGTCAATATATATTATTTCATGATTTTGGTATCTTCAATGAAAAATGAAGAGAATCTGTATAGTTGTATCACCTAGATGTTTTTATGAAATATTTTCATTAAATAATTTTAATTTTTCAATAGCTTTCATTGCACATAATCATGAGTTTAAATGAACTGTGAGATGCCATTAGTATAAAATGACCATTATAACCTAGCCGATATGTTATCGTGAATAAATATAACTAACTTATGAAAATGTATGGTGAATTCATTAGCTACCAATTATTTATGATAAATAAAAATCAATTAAATGTAAAGGATTTTTTTTTTATTTTTTTAATTAATTAAGTTAATTACAATTAGTAAATTTATTTAATGAAATATATATTTTATATATTTGATAAAATATTTTTGATATTCATCAAATAGATATTTCAGTTGTATGATATGAATAAACACTATTTTATGTATAAAAACTTATATTTTTTCAAAAGGGTAATCTTACCGCATTTTAATGGAGAATCTATTTTAAATTAAACTTTTTACACATCGAAAATTCCTATATGATAATATAAACATATTATTTGGATTTCAGATATAAAAATATACTTTTGGTTGAATTTTTTATTATTTTCATGTTTTGATTAATAGTAAAAATATACTACATTTTAATTGAAACAACTTTTCTCATCGAAATAATTTATATGGTTAAATTATATTATTGAATGTTTTTAAAGAATAAAAATATTATATTTTTATCATTTAATATAATTTAAGAAAATTACATTAATTTTACATTAAATTTAATTGTAAAAACATTTCAATATGTTAAAATGTTTGAACTTTTAAAACCCATTTTCAGTTTCTGACATTGAGATTAATTATAATTTAATTACTGCAACATCAGTATTTTAATTATGAGAATTGGATTTTATATTTTGAATCAATCGGTAAAAATTATGTAAATATATTTCTTTTATTATTTGGCATTATGAATAGTAACTGCAGTCATTTTTTTTAATATGGAAAAAGTGTAAATCAGGTAATTAGGGTAAATATAATATTATAAAATTACCATAAAACTTGTCCTAATATCATTGTATAAGTGTTTTTTGATCTAAATCATCCTTTGGGTCGAAATAGAATCTTTTGGATTCGACTTGAACGAGATAAAAACTTTTAATTTATTTTTTTTAATGAAAAGTTAAATATGTCTTACTCAACTTTTAATAACTATATAATTTTTAATATAAGGTTATACATAAGATAAATTAGATTATAAAAACAAATTTTTAATATAAAATGTTTTTATTTATCATGGTTAATAATTTTTAATTTTTTTGAAATAAATAACTGGCTTAATGGCTTATACATTAATGATGCAAAAATTATTTAAATGATGAAAAATATATAATTGTTTTTGTTAATATAATAATAACCATTAAATGATAAAAACACTTGAACAAGTCTTATTTTTCAAGTATATCCTGACCATAATCATCCAAGTTTAGAGTTATTGACCATTTTAAACCCTATGGAAAAAATTATGACACATACAATATTTTATTTAAAGTGATGTTAAAGTTGTCACATTCATGTTTTATTAAATACAACGTTTTTAATGACGGAGTTCAAAAAATATATATTTGATTATAAGTATTATTATAAAATATAGAGTAATTATCTTAGTCATAGTATTTAATTTTTAACTTTTATTCAAAAAATATGAATATTAAATAATTTCACAAAACTGATATAGTAATTATTTTATTAATGGTGATAACTGATAAATGTTATTAAAAATATTAAAATAAATATATTTTGGGATAACTAATATAGCCAAATATTTTTATAGATTAATTTGATATAATAGGAATATAATTATTATTTTTTCAATGTTTACATGTTTTATAAATATTTATAAAAATTAATGAATTAAATGGTGTCAAAATTGACACTAATTAATTGTTTATCAAAATAATGTTTTATTTAATTATTTAAAAATCATAATAATTATTTAAAATATATAAAATAATTATAATATGGATTAAAATGTTCTAAATTGAATATTTATGGATTAGTTGGAATAAAATAAATAAGTATTTCACTCTTTTAATATTTAGTAATTTGTTACCTTAGTTAAAATCAAAAATGAATAATTAATAGTTAATTTAAAAGATAAGGTTTAAATTGACTAAAAAACTTTCCCAAAATTTTATGGTTGATGATATTGAAAATTTATCCCATATTTTATTCTAGAATATAAAATTTTAGTAGTTTTTAATGTGTTTTGATTTTATTATAATTAATATTTTCAGAGATTCCAATAATGCCGCTCACCTAAATTATAAAATGGCACATCCTACATCACTTATTTACATAAAATTTTAGAATTAAATCCAGAAAATACCCTGCCTACATCCATTATCAACTTCCCTAGTCACATTCTAGTGGTTTTGGTCTTCTGAAAAGACTAACTCTTGTTCTTTAAGAGGTGATCTAGATGGAGCTCGTCGAAGAAGAGGTAATATCCTCTACCGATAATTTCAAAGTTATTCATTATTATACATTATTATAATGAGTTGTTTGCATTATAAAGTAATAACTATAGTATAAAATATATAATTGTTTTTTATTATGATTATGGAACAATCATATTCCACCTTCTATACATCCTATGAAAAACGAAATCACCACGTGTGCGTATGTATGACTTACCGTCCCCACACCTGGTGTAATATTTTTTTCACCACCACATTACATGGGTTGGAATAATTATGGAAATAATAACTAAATCTGTTTATTACAACATGATATGGATTCTTGAACAAAATATATATCATTCACATTCATACTATTTCAAAATTATGAGAATTATATCGTCGCTCGTGCGTACATATGACCCATTATCTCCATGATGCGATGCGATTTATTTGACATGATTTCACTTAAAAAGGATTACATAAATGTATAGAATTATTAAATATGATAAATATTATATTAAAATAATTTTTTAAATGATATAACTCTAACCTAATAAGGATAACCAGAACTTATTTGACAAAACATGCGTATAAAAATTAACCAGTTAATACCTAAATAACAAGTAATAATGAAATGAAATTAAAAACAGAGGATAATATGACCATATATGATATCATAAAAAATTAATATGACTATAGAATAAGTCAATGACATTATAAAAATCATTATACAAGAATTTCAAATACATGAAAATGATATCATACACAAGATAAAGGATAATTACACAATATCATTATTATCCAATAATGTCCATACGTAAGTATTTATTGGGGGGTATATTTAACATCAATATCCATGGTTACTAAATATGTATTCAAAAATATTATTTCTATTTTTCAAAATTTTTGAAATCAAAATTACCCATTAGTAACTTTTTATTAAATGGTACGAAATAAATCTTTTGTCATTTTTGATACGAAATACTTTTTGACTTATTTGAAAAAAGTATGGGATAAATGTTTTCTTTTAACTTATATGGAATGAATGAATTTTTAAATTTTCCTAACACTTTATTTATATGAAGATTAATTAAAAATATTTTAAAGTTATTTTCAAAGATATTATATTCTTTAAAAATTTAATGGCATTTTGAGAAAAGAAAAGAAAATTGATGAAGGGAGGATATTTTCTTCAAGAATTAATTTCAAGAGTTATATAGAAATTATTTTCCATATACAGCAGAATTATTTAATAGGCTTATGTTTCAAGTATACTATCCCTATTATTCCAATGGTATGATTGAATTTATAATGGAATTTTATGTATGAAATCTATTTGTTTTACATGGATTATGTTATGGTGGAATGATGTTTAGGAAACCCATTTTATTCCTTGAGTTATACTATGATGAATAATTTATAGTTTTATGGAACACGTAAGAATGATTTTATTATGTGATGGTTGAGACCTATATCTCCCTACAATTTATTCGGTAATGACTTATATCTCATGAGATAAATAGGGATGAAATAAAAAATGATCTCGGTTCAGTAATATGGGGATGGAATGGGAAGTAAATCTGGTTTATTAAACAAGATTAGAATGAGGAGTGAATTTGATTTAGTAATGGAATTTTTATGCTATGATGGTCATCAAAATGGGCCTCGACAAATATAAAATTATTTTTTATACTTATGTGTATTCCAAAAATTCCATGTCTTATGTTATGTCTATTAAGAATATGTTCACTAATTATTTATGAAATTTTATGATTTATCCTGAGACATGAAATCATGATCCTTCATATGTAGGATAACATTGTAAAATGTTATATCTATATGTCTTATGATTGTGATTTGATTTATATCTCCCTTATTTACCCTTACTGAGCATCTGAGTTCACCATTTCTTATGTTTCTTTTTCCTAGGTTATAAAGAAGGGTATTAAGTAATATATGTAAAAAATGGGTATAGTTATGAAGGAATACGAGGGAGACAAAACAGATTCCTTATGAAAGAGTTGTTTATGTTTCCCAGTTTCTAAAGACACTAAACCTATATAGTCTTAGCGTGGTTTTTTTATGATTTATAATGAATATTTTTCAATTTTTAAGTAATATCTATATATGTAATGTATGATCCATTATAATAGTCTTCTGATAAGGATGAAAAATATCTAGATCTCCAGAACCTATAAGTGTTGACAATCCTTTGGAATATAAAGACCAATACCATCTTGGGATTAATTATTCTCCTTCCATTCCCCAGACAAAAGGTAAATCTGATTCTGAGCCTAAAACAGGAGAACCTAATATTCTAAGTGATTATCATCTCACCCGAGTTTTAGAGAGAAGAGTATTTAATAATCCATACCACCTAAATCTAGATGATATTGCATCCTATACATTTAATGTTTCTCAAGATTTATATAATGATGAAAATGAATCATGTATGAAAACTATTAAATCCAAATAATCCATTAACAAGATAGGTTCTATGCATGAAGAGATGAATTTACTCTTTAATAATAATAGTTTGGATTCTATTACCAAACCTACCAATCCAAAGATTATAGGTTCGAAAAGGATATATAAGGTGCTGGATTTTTTTTTGTAAAAACTGAATAAAATTTAATGCCTAAATGGTTGCTAATGGATTCCTTCAAGATGAAGGAAATGATTATAGTTGGATATTATCCCTAGTTTTTAAACATTCATCTATAATTATTCTTCTAAATTTTACTACCAAATTTGATTTTCATGTTGAATAATTAGATATAAGAAATATTTTTTTTCATGGTACCGTAGATAAAACAATTAATATGAATCATACAGAAGGGTTTTAAAATTTCATTAACCCTAATCAATTTTTTATTCTTAAGAATTATTTATATGGGATTAAACAATCTTCTAGGAAATACTACAAAAGTTTGAATATTTTATGAATGAAAATCTTTTTTAGAGAAGTAATTTGGAAGTATGTTTATACTATAAAACTTTTAAACAAGAATATTTTTATCTATTATTGTATGTTAATGACATGATTTTAATATGTAAAAATATAAGGACTATATACTTTTTCAAGAACCAATTAAACTTTTACTTTGATATGAAAGACATTGGACAAGCTAATAAGATATTGGGTATAAACTTAATAAGAGATTGGAAGGCTCAAAACATTTCCTTATCTCATCTTTATTATGTTAAGAAGGTATTAAAAGGATATCTAATTGAGAATATTAATTCTGTTAATATTACTTTATGAAAACATTTTAAATTGTCAGTGGAATAGTCTCCTAAAAATGATGGTGAGGCTACCTTCATGAATAATATTCCTTATGATAATGTAGTAGGAAGACTTATGTATGGTATGATCTGTTCTAGAGTAGGTATAACATTTATTGTTCTCACTTGGAGTAGGATTATAAGGAAACAAGGTAAGTTTATCTGGAATGATTTCAAGTGGATCCTTAGGTACACAACCTTTTCTACTAATCTATGTATTCGATATGACTTGAATGATACTTTTTGTGAGGAAATTGTTTGTTTTTTTGACTATGATTATTCAAAAAATATTGACACTCAAAAATCACTCATTGGATTTGTGTTTATTATATATAGAGAACTGTTCTCCTAGAAAATAAAAAAATTATTAGTTGAACTCTCCACTACTATGGTAGATTATTAATACATGATAGAATCCCTAGAGGATGATATATGGTTGAAAGGATAGATTTATGAGTTGTCTTTATCTACTGATAGTATAGTTGTACACTATGATAAAAAATCTACTTTTAATTTATCTAAGAACTATGTATTACATGGTTGATCAAATAACATTTACATTAGACATAATTTTGATAGTGATTTTATAGAATATAAGATAGTAAATGTCACTAAGATAGCCACAGGAGAAAATCTAGTTGATAGTTTTACTATGATTGTTCCATTTTCTATGTTCTTTTTTTTGTCCAAAATTAAAGAACTCACTCCCAATTCTATAACTTATGTTATGAGAACACAATTCATAAATTCATTTAATTGAAATTTGTATATTTTTGGTTTTATTCATTATTAAACCATATGCTTTTTTCATATTTTATTTTATGGGATTGATGATTGTATGGGGGTGTAGGTGAATGGAAATTATTTACATGGTCGTTTTTTTGATTCAATTATTTCTCTACTGATTTCCACTAGAGACATCATTTTTTTACATGTATAAAACATCATATGGAATTTTGATCATGGATGATCCAACGATTGTGGCGTCTCTTGGTTGTGACTATTTTCATCATCCTTGATCCAATTCGTTTCCTTTTTTCCAATGAAGCACTTCCACATGTACTGCAAGTTGAGCTGCCTTCTATTGGGAGAACCATATGTGTCATCTCTTTATTCCATGAAACTCTCATCCTGCAGTTCTGACTTCACCACTTGATGATTCATTGACATGCCATGATTGTTATATTGTGCATTGATATGTGTAATTGGATTCATTTTGATTTTAGTTCATCTCTCCTAAGTCGGAATCTCTATCTGGAAAGCTTCCACTATGATCTTGTAATGCGATAGATAAAGGATATCGAAGAAGAAGAAGGGAAAATAGATTTATTTTGACCATCGACACTCCACTCCATCGTGTTAGTACCGCCACCTTGTATAGGAGTACCACTCTGGTGGATATTCAGTGGAGATCGGCTCGACCTTGGATCTATAAAGAGTAAACCCAAGAGGGGGTTCCAGATTATTAATTCCATTCTCTATAACAAAGTTTCATTTTATTATTCTTAGATCTGTATGTGATTAATTTCTTTTCTATCATGATTGGAACTGTATCTGTCTTTGGTGTGTTTGTGAATCCATCCAGGAGTGTATGGTGAAGACTCTATTAGGCAGGTTTCATCACCACCAACTATTTCTACAAGGTGAGCAACCATAGATAGTATCTTTCTTTATCTTCTTTACACTTTAAGTCTATATTTCACAATTGAATATTCTTATCAATAGAACAACAAGATTTGGTAGTGTTCTTTCCATTCATGTAGGATCACACTATTCTGAATCTAATTATATGTAGTGTTCTGTGCTCTTCTTTCTTTTATTGGTTTTCTATTCATGTGATTATAGTTCTTCCCTTCATTTGAAATATAATTTCATTTTATATTTTAATTCATGTCAAATAGTTTGTACAAAATTTATAACTTGATTGTATGAGTAAGTGGGTTTTGGATATTATTGGGGTTAATGGCCAACCCAAACAATATTATGTATTCTTTTTTTCTTTAAGTAATCAAATTAATCATTACATCCTCATCTGCTATTTTTCAAAAATTTATTCATAATGGTGTGTCTCATCACGATTTCTTTTGAGTTTTTTTTCATATTTTTATTTTATTTATTTGTAGTCACACGATTTCACCTTCCCTAATGATCAATACCCTTATTTCCACCAGCTATTAATTTTTAGTTTTTAAAATTTAATATATATAAAAACTTATAATAAAACTTTTTATTCCATTATTGTGTAATTTATCATGATTTCAAAAAATATAGAAAAATATAAATAAATATAAATACAATACAAAAAGATAAAATAAAATCTATTTACAAAAAATAAAAATTAGTTTTAGAAACATGTAATTTTTTGTGTTCCGATAAAAATTTATTAATATCACTTATTACGTGAACACTATGTCAACTTAAATAGAGTTAGATAATTTAAATATTGAAATATAAAAAATTATTAGAGCTCTAAGAAGTGAAAAATTTGAAATAAAAAACATAAAAAGTGCCTTAAAATAATGAAAAAAATATCAACCAAAAATCACGAAAGAAAATTTTTGGAGACCTAAGATGATAGTGTATCAAATTTATTAAGTTTCAAGTGGTCCATATTCTGTTAGACTTTCCCAATGATACTGAAATTATGAGGTCAAAATTTCTTATCATTCAATATTTCCTATATTCAATGGAATTATTAATGATGGATCACAAGCATTAGATATTTTTTCAATATTGTGTATCATCTTCCACTACAGGGGATCACTAAAGATAAACTTCGGATGTGACTGTTTCTCTACTATATTAGGGAGAATTCTAGAAACCAGTTTTTGGGTCTATATGAAAACATGTTTTAATCACTAGAACATAGTTATAATTTGTTTTTATAAAATTTTTCCCATGTTGATTAAAAGAATAAATAAGAAATTTAATCACAATATTTTTTCAAGAGGATGGTGAAGACTTTCATATGGGTGGGTGGATGTTTAGGGACCTTATTAGGCAGTTACATCACTATTAGTTCTCTTCCCATTCCCTAAAAAATATCTTTCATGAAAGATTTTACTCCTCATGATATAACTTTATTGAACAGTATATTGGTGGAAATTTTAATGATTAAACTAATGATAGTTGAGACATATTTAAATAAAATTTCATTAAATTTAAAATAAAAAAATATAGCAGAATATGAATTAATAGTCTAGAAAAAACCACTAGATTAAGGTCTAAAATTAATTCTCCTAATAGTAAAATCAATAACCTACTTTATCCCTTAATGAACCAAAATTCCATGTAATGTGATAATAAATATATCTGTCAGAACCATAACCAAACACTCAATGAGAAATATACAAAATTTGAACTGTTTGGAAAATCAAGAACATATTGTCCAAACGTTTACATGCCTTCCCAATAATAGAATAAAATCAATTTTTTATGATTTTATTACATGTTTCATGATAGAGAAGATATGTTCTTTACTTTTTAAAATCACTACTAGAAACAAAGTCTTTACCCATGGTTTTTTCCAATATGATGGGTATAGTTCACCCCCATCTCCAAGGTTTTCCAAAAATCATCATTACAGGGTTGGGCTCAGAACCTATAACCACAGTTTTGGTAAACCATGGAAATAGGTTTTTCATGGGGGGTATTCATGAGAAACATTCACTAGAAAACCTATACCTGCGATTCTCCAAAAAACGTCGGTATAGGTCACCTATTTATCTACAATTTTACAAAAAACACGGGTATAGGTTTTGGTTCAAAACCTATTCCCATGGTTCTCTAAAAATAATGGGTATAGGTCACCCTAATTTCTGTGGTTTTGATAAACTGTGGAAATATATTTCTAGTGTAAGTGTGGGGGAAAAAATATAGTGGTAAAACCTATTTCCATGGTTTTCCACCTATATCTATGGTTTAAAAAAAGAAATAAGTAAATATATATTAATATACCAATAATCTAATATGGTGTATTGGTAAGGTGTTTGGATTATATTGAGATGGTCCATGGTTCGAATCTGGTGGTACACATTTTTTTAAATCCTATAGACACAGTTTTAAAATAGTGGGTATAGAGTTATTAAATTGATGAAATATTTACCATACAGCTATTGTCACATTTCATAACCATGAAAATATCAATTTCAAACCAAGGATATAGATCAGAGCTATACCAATGACTAAAGCTCCCTTGGTTCTTTGAATCGTGGCTGTAACCTATACCCACGGTTTTATAGGCTATAACCACGGTTCTAAACTGTGTGTATTAGATAATCTTCAAGTAGCGAATCCTAATTATTAATACTATCCCAACCTATCTTGAAAAAAATGTAATGTTGAAAAAACACAACATCCATGGTTTTCTAAATCATTAATGAACACTATTTCAAAATCAAACTAAGGCTAAAAATTTTTATTATCAAGATGAAGTAAACAATATGTTTCATAAAATATAAGAGAAAATTTTATAAAAAAACTCTAAACATGATTATGATAATGATGACGTTGATGTTAAAATGTATAATCCAGATTTACAAATGTGTTAATTAGATAAATACATATATTCAAGAGATAAAGGAAAACATTCTAGTAATATAGAAATTAATCCTCCTAAAATTTCAAGGTTTTATATTTTAAGAGAGGTTTAAAAACTCAAAATGTTTTTTTATTTGATAAGAGGAAGGGACATATTGGGATTATGGAAGAATCTAGATACTAAAGACTAAGTAATAATAAATCAAAAAATATAAACTGCACTTCTAAAATAAAAATATATCAATTTTTTTCACCTAAAAATCAATAATAAAAGAAAGTTACAATAAAGAATGATAAAAAGTAATGATAACAATGAAGATTCATTTGGGAATTTCCAATTTTTATAAATAAATAAGTTCCACCCATCCCATTACCTCTAAAATTGAAACCAAAAATTAATAATAAACTATAATTGTCCTAATTACTTTTTATTTTCTAAAATATTATTGTAAACATCCCATTAATTCATGATTTAATTCAAATTATATCATATTTTTAATCTCTCAAAAATATTATCTCTAATACAAATGGTATTTCCCACTTATAGATTCACTAAAGAGTGTAGCATTTCCCTTCAACAAAATTCCCCTAAAACCCAAATATCTTATGGTTTTTTATTCCATACACCATAGGGAATAATGGTCACTTAAATTATCTATGGGATATTAGTTATTGAATTAATCATAATCATTTTTCACTATTTGAATATTTTTTATTATAATAATTATAACCCACCACTGTAGTTTTACAATAGATGATAGGACTTTCACACATCCTTTAAGAAGAGTAGATAACCTACTTGTAGAAGTTGGTAAGTATTCATACCTACTGATTTTCTAGTTTTTGATATTTAGTTTCTCTAGGAATAACCTATCATCCTTGGTGTAGAATTATTATCCATAAATTGATTTTATTAATGTGATAGGGTTTTTCTAAATTTTATTTTTTAGGAGAAACAAAAAGATTTTAATGTTTTAAAAAATGTGAAAGAAACTATATTTGGATAGAACTATTTAAGAGATGAAATACTAGACAACAAAGAATAATTAGATCACTATGAAGAATTAGATAAAAAATCATTAACATTATAAACCCCATTATTTTGTTGAAAATAAATTTCATAAAATTTTTAGATTGTTATTGATAAAAACCTAGGAGATCTTCAATATCCAAAAAATAGCTCTGTTAAACCTTGGAAGAGTTGTTCAGAAGTTGAATTTATTATTTTTGAGCTTATGAAATTTATTGGATAGAATGAGGTTGAGTTTACAATTTTAAAATTTTTTGAAGAACAATTTGATACATTTGAGGGGGGTTTTTAGAAAAAATTTGATGATTTTTCAAGGAAAAAAAATTTGAAAAAAAATTTGTACATTGAATGTAGTGAGCTGTAATATTTAGATAGTTTTGAGTAAAAAACACAAGTTTTTTCAAAATAAAAAATATGTAAAATTTACCAATTCAAGTAAAGAAACATATTGAATACCTTGTACATCCTATAACAAATAGTATATATGATAGCAAAGATGTGTAAATAGAATTTAAACCTTTTCTTGTACACATTATATATTCATGTTTGGGTGAGAAATCTTCATAACCTATAACAAACTCCATTGAAATTGATAAATGCCGATAGGAAATATATTTGAGTGTCTTGAAAAAGGTCAAACAATACAATTTATGAGACATTTCTAACATAAATTGGATTATCTATTCATTCTACATGTATAAAATCCCAATGGAACCTATGTTAAAGGATAAAAAATAATAAATATAAAAAATAAAAGAAGTTATTATAGAGGAAATTATTAAGCTAAATGATACTTGGATTATAATCCCATTTATGATATCTATTTTTTATTTCTAATCCCAGTAGTACCAAAGTAGTAGGATTTCACTATTATTATAAATGGGAAAAATGAACAAATTTATGTTAGAAAAATAATTATGTGGATGGTATATATAGAATATAACAAGTTAAATTATTACACTTGGAAGGATCATTTTACTATTCAATTATTAGATCAAATGAATGAGAGGTCAGTTGAAAATTAATTTCTCTATTTTGTAGATAGATATCCTAGTCATAACCATATACCTATAGCCCCAGAAGTCAAGGAAAATACTACTTTTAGAATCCCCTTTATGATAGTTTATTACCAATGAATATCCTTTGGATTATGTGGTGAGCTAGCTACATTTAAAATAAATATGATGGATTAATTTTTGGATATGATTGAAACAATAATATAAGTCTTTATGAATTATTTATCCATTTTTGGGAGTATATTTGACAGCTAATTACAAATTTTGGAAGTTTTTTTAGAAAATCCACGGAGACCTATAATATTCTTAATTAGGAGAAATGTAAATTCATTGTTACTGAATGAATTTTTCTTGGCCAAAAGCTGTCAATGAGGGGTATAATTGTTGATAATACTAAAAATAGTAGTCATTCAAAATCTTACCCATCTTGATAATTCCAATGGTGTTGGATTTTGTAGTGCATGTTGGTTTTTATTTGATATTTGTAAAAGGTTTCTCTAAAATAAATGGGTCCTTGTTATAACTTTTTCATAAATATACACTCTTATTATTTGATGCAAATTTTCCTAAATATTTCAATATTATTAAAAATAAACTCACTTCTTCACCCATTAATACTTCCCCTAATTATAATATTCCATTTGAATTAATTTGTGATTCAAGTGATGTTGTTGTTGGAGTTGTTTTTTAATAGAGGAAATACAAGAGGTTACATGTTGTTTACTATAATATAATGTTTCTAGATAATTCTGAATGTAATTATAGGTACTGATAAGGAGTTGTGGGATATAGTTCTTTTCTTTAGAAAATTAGGTTGTACTAAATAGTGTTCAACATCATAGTCTTCATTGATCATTATACCTTGAAATAATTTTTAAAAAATTGGACAATTCAAGATTTATTAAATGGATTATTTTTTTGAAGATTGATATATTAATTAAATATAAGAATGGTTCTAAAAATTTAGTTTTAGATTATTTTCAATGCATTCTAGTACTCAATCTAATAATCCTAAAGAGATTAATTATTATTTTATAGATGAAAATTTATTTTATATTTCAATTAAACAATGTACATGATATGAATATTTTTAAAATTACATTACTAATAGTGATATTCCTAAATAATTTACACAAAAATAAAAAAATAAATTCATTGACCTATAAAAATACTAGTTTTGGGATGACCCTTTGATGTTTAGAATGTTTGTTGATGATATTCATTGAAGGTGTGTGCCTAAGGAAGAGATTTTTTTTATCCATTATTGTTTCCTTTATGCACCATGGGGTGTCCATTATGGATTAAATAGGATTTCTAAAAAAGTTCATTAAGATGGTTTATACCAACCTACAATCTCTATAGATGCAAGGAGTTAGGTAGTTATCTGTGATAAGTGAAAAAATTTAGGAAATGTGGGTAAGAAAAAGGAATTTCCTTATAAATGAGTTTTTGAGGTTTAATTTTTCTTATGCTTGGTTATTGGAATTTATGGAACAATTTCTAATTTCTTATAAGAATGTGTATATCTAGGCATCTGTTTATTATATTTCCAATTATATTTAAGTAATGGAAGCTTTAAAAAATCAATCTAATAGTGATATAATATTTTTTAAGTATAAAAACATTTTAATATTTGGGGATCTATAATATTTTAGTAAAGAAAATGGATCTCACTTGAAAAATTATAATTTAAAATATTTAATGGAAATATGTGCATGTATTCACAAAATTGGGACTGCCTTCAAGAAAAAATCTTCTGTAAATATGAAATCCCAAACAAGGAGCCTAAAATATTTTTTTATAGAAAATTCTGTCGAGTTGAATTGATTTATATTCTTTGAACCTTTATGAGGCTTTGTGGGGATACATAAATTCTTTTAAAACACCCATATGATTTTCCCCATATAGATCCCTTTTTGGGAAATCATTTCACTTTCCTTTGGAGATACATCACAAATATATTTGGGTAGTGAATTCCTTGAATTCTAATTTTCAAACTGCTGGAGGATGCATATTGCTTTATTTGAGTGATATTGATGATATTAAGAGAGATTTATATGAAATTTATAGTATTTATAAGGATATGACTATGTTGTTTCATGATTCTATCATACAAAACATATATTTTATGGTTTTTTATAATGTCTTACTATTTGATTCTAAACTTGGATTTTTCCTTGGGAAAATTAAATTCAAGTGTTATGGGACTTTCAAAATAATTGTAGTACTAGTCAATGGATCTATGGAACATGAATGAGAAGAAAATATATCATTCCTAGTAAATGGACAATGAATTAACTATTACATGGTGTGGCACCCAAAGGGATTGGATACCATATCTATCTTTAAAAATTGAACATTTACTAATTATAACTCAGGACTATATGGGATTCAACCCATGGTCAATCTATTTATTTATTTTTCAATAATAAATAATCTTCTTTCATATATACGTTAGTTTCACTTATTTCCCTATTCTTCTAGAGGATGTACTGGATTATTATAAAAAAGAATCATGGGATGAAATTTTGAACAATCTGAGTGGAATTCCAAAAATTCTCATCATAAAGAGGAGCTTATAGTTAGTGTGTTAATGATTAAACTTTACTAAATTTTATCTATAGTTATTTGATTTCTTGATCTTTTAATTATTAAATATCATGTTCATCTTTTAATTTTGTAGGATTTGTAGTTTACTGACCACGAGACTCTACGTCAAGGGAAAAATAAGGGGAGTGTTATATAAAAACAATTGGTTAAAGAATCACTATAAGGGGAGTCTAATTTTTCATTATCCTTTGAAATATTTGTTTTTTTAATCTTTTTAAACACATATTTGATTGTGTTTGATTGTTTTAGTCTTCTCAATTACTTATACTAAGTGTGGGGGAAAATTTACCCACTGTTTCAAATTTATTGAGGTATATTTTTTTTTAATTTGTGTGTTTACTATAGAGACTATTCAACATGTTGTATCTTACACTAAATTAATAATTTTTATGTTTGTTCTAAGGAAAAAATCCTATAAATTTTCAATTATTTTGTAGTTAATCATTAGAAATTATTGAAAAATATTGTGTTATATTTGATGTATCCCTTGAACATAATTTGGAATTACTCAATCGAAAATATTTTTAAACATTAATTGATTTAAAATGCTTTTACTAATTTATAATTCAATATTTGGGATAGGGCTGTGTTTTAAGCGTGGGGGAGTAGACTTTAATGTGATTTTCTGCACTTCAATATAGATCACAAAAAAACCTCTATATGTTTAAATTTTTATTGACTTTAAGATTCAAATGAATTATTTCATGGGTTAAATGTTTTCATTATATTTAATTTTGTTATGCCACATTGATGAGATTAATTTATATTACTATAGAGATTCAATTAAGTATATCATTTTCTATCCCTTTTGAAAGAAAATGTTTCTGGTAATTTTTTTAAAGTATGTTTTATAACAATCATTGAATTTTAACTTTTTTCCCTTTAATTAAACACATGAGATATGAATATAAATAGGCTATGAAATAAAGATCCTAATCCAGGTTAAATGTTTCATTAATTCTTGCACAGTCTTTTATCAACAGATGGGATAATGAATCATTATTTTTAATTATTATTCTCACCAATCCATTTAGTTTAATCTATAAAATCTATTTTTAATTATTTGTGTTGGTTCACCTAAAGGAAAACTGAGATATAGATGTTTTAGTTGAATACAAATTTTAGTGTGTTTAATTCTTTCAAAAATTTATAATTTCAATCATTTTTTTAAAACAAGAAACTAAAATTTCACTAAAATCATTCAATTTTATGTGGGAAATTACATTGTTTACATGAGAGGGGATATTAGAAAAAAAATCCTTTGAAAATTAACTCCTTTTCCATATTAGTTTTTCCCTCATGAGAGTTATTCTTTTCCACTAAATTTTTAAATTGATTTCTTAAGGACAATCAATATCCTATGTAAGAGGAAATTAGATGTGACCTTTAATTGAAACACATTTTCCAAAAATATTCAATCCTATATTGATTATATTTTTGTTTAAATTATCATTTATTGATAATTAATTGATAATTTTTGATTCATTTTTGAAATTTAATTCCTTGAAAATTTTCTTGAAAAGGATGATTTTTATTCTTAAATTATATAAGTTCTTTTAATAAATTTTAAAATCTATTAAATAAATTTATATTTTTTAGCCAGATGAGTGGAGTTTTGTGTTTACAGAGTTTAGAATTATTTTGGGTCCTATAATTTAACTTTCTAAGTCCCATGATTTTATCTAAATAAACTTTTATAATCATTTTTTGTCACAAGAATAGTTTTTAGTGTTTTTTATATTTTTTTCAGTCATGTATGAAAATTTTCAAGTTTAGACATGTAATATAATTTTGGGTAAGTTAGAAGTAATAATTTTTCCTTTGAAAAATATAAAAGGGTGGCCAGTATGACATTTGAGTTATATTCTTATTGGATAAATTTCCTATGTGCCTTGTTCTTAAGTTATTTAGAAAAGGCTCATACGATTTTCCCTTTTCCTATTTTCAATATCTATTGACAATCGAACGAGCTGAGCCATCTGTTGATGACAAGGTAGTCAATTGATGATGAAGACAACTGAGGTGTACCTCACAATCCGACAAAGCTTAATTTAAATTTTGAGAGATATTGAGGTATGAAATTTAGATTTGAAAAAAATGTTTTCCTGATTTTCTACTATTTGTGAAGGTGAAATCAGTAAAATGAGATAGAGAATTGAGATTTCGGAAGATGTGACTATGAGGTAAAGATATGCTGCTCAATTAATGATTAGATTATTTCCTATTTAACAACGAAACAATGTGGTATTGTGATTCAAGACTATGTTTATGCTGGTTGAGTTCCATAGGCTAGAATATAATAATGAATTTATTGGATGACACATGGATTTTAAATAATCTAATGAAATTAATTAGATATTACACATAGAGAATTAAATTTCATGTGAAAGTGGAGGATTAGTTTTAATATTTTTGTTAACATAATAGGTGTTGTGACAGAAGTGTAATAAAAAATATGATGCTAGTGGAGAATAACAAGGGAGTTCATTTTAATTCAGTGGAATCATTTTATTATCAAAATAAAGAAATAATAAAAAATATGGGGCATGAAGCATTGAAACATTCTCGAAGGAGATACACATATCTAGAGATATCTTGAGTGGAAATAGAGGAGATCGAGGGAAAATTCAGATGGCTACAGATATAGATCGTTCTACACTGATAGATCAAGGTAAGACTCATTATCTTGTTGTTATTTTTTTATTTTTTTATTCTTCTTTTGAAATTATTATAATGTTAAATCTCAAAAAAATTTTCACCTAAATATTTCTATAGATGAATAATATTGATTTTGAATAATTTATTTATCTTCATTCATGTTATCAATTTAAAATTGGATTCTCTTTATCACCCTTTTTAATTGACTGAGTTTATATGTGATGAAGTAAAAATTATGTCAATTACAAATCAATTTTATTGATAGGGGTTTTGTCTATATGTTATTGACTATTGACCTGAATTTTATTTCTAAAAACAAATTCATGTATTTTAACCAGCCAATTCAAATTCCCTTCACATTTCATTCATGATCAATTTTTTACTTCTTATTATCTTACATATTCTCTTTCTTTATATCATAAAATTAATCATCATTTCCTCATATATTGTTATCAAAAAAATATATTCATCATTGTTTGACTAATCATATTGTCTGTGAGTTTCCTTTATCTTATTTCTAGTAATTTTCTGGGTATGCACACTTTTTCACCTTCCCTTAGGATTGATACCCTACCTGAAACTATCTAGTAGTTTTTTGGTTTTAAAATGTTATATATTCATGTGGCCAACCTATTGAACCCTATAAGGGAATTCTTAATAGTTACATAAGGCTTGGTATCTGAATGCACACACTGATTGACATAGACATGTGACACAATTTTTTACTATATTAAGGGTAGTAATTTGGAAAAAAATTAGGGTAAAATTATGATATAATTTCTCTATTTTACCAAAAATAAAATAATTAGACAATAATTTACTTTTAATTACCCCTTAAAAAGAATATTTATATTATAATATTATCTAATGAAATTTAAAATGATGTTTATATGGAAGGTTCATGTTGAATTTGGAAAACTACTTATGAAACATCGTCCTATGGATGCCAAGGGGATAATAAAACACCACCAACTAGCTATATACAAACATATCTTAATCCAAGAAACTGATGATGATTTCCTTAGTTTTTGTGAAGAAGAAGAATTTTAGGTACATTATAATTGGTAATATTTCATTTTAAATTATGTGTATTAATCACTTTGGTATATATTTATGAATTTATGAAATAAAAAAAGAGTGAAGAAAATAAAATGTGTATATTAAAAGCATAATACCATTACCATAAACAAGGATGGGTTTCAATTCACATGAATTGAAAATAGTATTATTTAAAATCTATTTTAAATTTTGTATTTGATATGAATCAATAACATAATTACATTCATTTTATTATATGTAAATTGGTGAATAAGAATATCAATCCACTTCTATCTCACATCATGTTCTATAGAAGGAGGGTTGCGTATATAAAAAGTGAAAATCATAGATTAAAACACACAAACATTCTGGGAATCATATCTATATATGAAAAAATAGAATTTTCTATACATTCAAATGATATTATAAAATAAAGGCTACTTATATTATGATATTATTTACTAGGTTTAAACAAAAGAATCTTCATATACTATACCAATTTAATGACCTCTTTCAATCCCAATGAAGAATCTTGGATAATATGGTAATCATAGAGGTATAGGATTTAGAGTTTCAAATGTAAAATACCTTTATAAATAAACCACACAGATTTATATAAATGAAAAAATGAAAAAGGTAAAGTCAAATACTATATCTATAACCAAAAAAGTTAGTTTTCATCCTAGTGTGATAAACCAGTTTTTTAAAATTGATCATTGAAAGGAATAAACATAGTAGAAACCAAAACATGAAGCGCCACACCCCCATATTTGAGGTTATCTATTCCTCTAAAGGGTATCCTTATCTTAGGTAATTTAATTTTTCATTACAATTTTGGTTATGTAAATCAACAAAAATATGATACATTTTTTTACACTATAATTTAATAGGGTAAAATTGTTTTAGATTTATATCTATTATCATAAAATCAGAACCCTTTTGTGAGATATACAGTGAACAATATCCAAAGAAATATTCTACATAATGAATAACATCTAAATGATCACATAGGAGTAGTTATTAACATAACTCAGGAGCTGATAACCAAGATACTTATTCCCCTTAATGATTATAATGTTCACGTAGTCAAACTTGTTATTGGAACATTCACAGAATGGATGTTTAATCTTCTAAATATACATGATGATAATGAGGTATTTCTTTTATAATTTATTTTATTTGAAAAACGTTTTATAATGAAAAAAGTAATAAACTAAGGTTTGTTATTAAAAAAGTATAAAAAAGCATAAATAGAAGTTTGTGCCAAGACAATCTAAAGGATCCAATAATTGATCGAAATGAAAATTAGTGTGCACCATTACCCAACCAATTTCACTACTTTGTTTATTAAAATTAAAAGTTTATGAAGATAAAATGTTTCAAGATAAAAAATATAATCAACATATATTATGAATAAAACATATACGGAGACACCATTAATAACATGATAAGTCTTACAATTTAAATTAAATTCTAAATCATGAATCATTGAGAGCCTCTATAGTGAATTTATACATGAGGTAAATTTTCATAAATAATTTTTCTAATAATTGATCTAATATTTTTATTATAATTTAATACTTTTAATACTTTATACATTCTTATATATCACACCAATGTAAAGGGAAAACTTTGGTTCCCTACCCCCACATTCTCGAATTCAATTCTCAAAACACATAACTTTTACACATTTTCTTTAATACACATCTGTAATTACAAGACAGTGCAACACTTACAACCAAATAACCTATTTATGTTTATAGTTTTAGTAAGTAAGGATAAATATTTAAATATTAGAACCAAGGTTCTTTTTATAAAATGAAAAATGTCCTAATATATAAACTACTACTTAATCCATAAAAATACTTTAACATCGTCGAAAAACCCATCACAAAGGATACTCTTCTAGACCGGTATTATATATTAATTTTCTTCAAAACTTTAGGAAATGGGAACATATTAAAGGTTTAATCTTAGATACTCAGTTAGTTTAAACAAAAGTTATAATGATTAAAGATCATAATTTAGTATAATACAAGAACATGGGTATAATTATAATATATAACAATGTTATGCCCAACAAATCATACATCATAAATCATGGAATAAGGCTCCACATAACGTACTACATGAATAAAAATAGTTTTTAAACATGATTCAGTAAACATGATCCATGAAAGAATAATATAGTTATGAGAAAAAACATAAATCTATGACATCTTTAAAATATTTCATAGATATTAGTATAAGGAAACATCACCTTCATGGGTGGTGTCTTTGAACCCATGATTTTGACATAAATTAATCTTTCCCTTGTATACATCATGTTTGTGATTCAAAAATTCCCACAAATGCGTGAGAAAAACTAAATTATGGCCATATATATATATATAATGAGATTTGAACTTTTAATAAACTCATTAGAGAGTTATATAATACCTCACCTATAAATCATCCATACATATGAGTGAAACTTGAAATAAATCATTCATCATTTTAAAAATAACCCATAAAAATAAAATAGGTTTCATTTTTCACAACATGAATAACCATGTAATTAAAATTGGTTTCATATCCTTTTCAAATGGAATCACAGAAAGAATCCTTCATAATTCCATCAATGATCATAACATGATAAACCCAGGGATGAAATGGGTATCCAAAAATAGTTAATATCTTTGAAAGAAAATCCATTCAATCATGATACTAAAGAAGATGGTATTTACATAGTATAGATAAGTGATATTCTAATAAATAAATAATTTCATCAATTAATAAATGCATAAAATATAGTTGAACACCATTTAATCATATGAATGAAATATATAGTGTTTATAGAGAAAAACATTTAATGAAAAATTACAGTTATATACCGATGATGATCAGGCATCACACATGTAGTGATTGATAATTACTAAAATAGAAAAGGATATAACATAATCCAATCAAAGAAATAAGATGGAAAATAACATTTATATAATATCCTTGTGGATTAATAAGGTTTTTTAATAGTTGTGGATATAAATAAAAACCATTTTTTAGAGCATTTAGAAAATCACTTTTGAAATGTGAAACATCTATAATCTTTTAAAGAACATTTATTTAGAAAGAAATATTTTATAAACCAAGGATAATATTATTTACTTTAGAAAAAAATTAAATATTATAATTGATGTTTCATCAGCAATGATAGTGAGTGGGAATATGTGTTCACATGGAAAACATTAAAAAGTGATTTATTTAGACATTGATGAAAACAGACCATTTAAAAATGTTAAAATTTTATTTAAACATGTTAAATAAGATAAATTAGTATAAAATGACCTTAATAAATTATTAAGGCATATATAAGGACATTTTCAACTGAATCCAATTAGTAGGGACATTGAAAAGGGTGGTTCTAAAGAGAGAAAAAGTGATAGGGTTGGTTTCAAATACAAAAAACAGTCAATATAAAATATGAGTTAATGGGAAATTAAATTTTTATGGGACATGTAAACCCACAAAATAACAAAATAAAATTTCAAGGGTATTTATAAATAATATAAATTCCCCTAATGGATTCTCCTTAAAAAACAATATTTATTTAAAATTAAGACTGGAAATGAAACCCTTACGGTTTTAGCACCATGTAAATAGAAAACCTTGAAGGAGAAATCATTTGAAAATGAAATTAAAATACCATGAATAAAATATTATTCATGATATAATTAAACAAATGGGATATATAGACATTGTAAATGTAAATTGGTTCATAAAAATAGGTATCTTCAAATAATATGGAATTGAAACAAATAAACACTAAAATGAAGCATAATCATTGAAGTAAGTGTCATTTGATAATGAGGTCATAAAAAAGATTTTTAAAACCCAAAAATGAAGAACAAATAAATTATAAATTATCTTTTAGATATTATAAATCAAACTTTTATTGATAGATACCAAAAAGTAATATTATATCCTAATGGAAGGAAATTGAGTTAGTAAAAACCCTTACAACATTGAAAGCATTAGAATCAAAGGAAATTTAAACAAAGAACATTATTTGGATCCAAAATACATAATAATTACATTAATATGGTAAAATATATTTATTATTAAGTAATAATACCCTATTGAATATGTCATGATTGATAATAAAAAAAATATCTCAATAAATTAAATTTTAGGGAAGAACCCCTTACCTTGGTTTTGATTCATTTTGTACATGCCCTTAACTTTCAGAACAAAAAAAGTTTATTAAAAAGTTTATTAAAGAAAATAATTCCTATATATTTTATATTAGAAGATTTATTTAATATAATATGTCAATTATTTATTATATATTTGTTTCTTATTTTAATTACTCAGGTTTGTTCTACAACTTTTTCCAAAACTATTTCGGCATTTTGAATATGGTGAAACATTTGGGAAAATTGATTCATAATATATTGATTTATAGAGTTTTAGATACTTTATTATTATAATATTAAAAAATTAATATAGTTAAATATTTTTCCAAAATGGACTCCATGTATAAAAGGTAACTTGAATATTCCTTTTGACGGTTATATTTATGATAACAGTTTATTGTTAATATGACTTATAAAATATATAATATTATATTTTTAGAACCCTAAATTAAAACTTATTTATTTATTATTATCCAATATCACCATTAATTATATTTCTATTTTCAACCATGTGAAAAATTTATAGCATCGTTAATGTTGTTGTTTAAACCGACAAAACATGAACATACTATAATTAATGGATAAGTATGATTAGGGGTGATTTAGTTATAATTTGATGCTTAAAGAAGAAATTTTATATTATTAATATTTTATTAATTTTCTCAATAATATTTTAAAATATTCGGATTAATAATTAAATACTATATGAAAAAATAAATACATTACTTTTGTGGAGGCATTTTTTTGCATGTATACATGTAATGAGTTTATAAATTTTTCATAGAAAGGTATAAAGGTAGGATATTTTTTTAAAATTTTTAACCATAATAATTTAATAAATATCATATTAGTTTTGAAATTTCACTTTCCTTACCATATATGTTAGGAGGCTAAGAAAAATATGATACATAGTTCATGGAGGTGGCAATTCACATTTACGCATAATAACAGTTCTATTATTCAATGAATTAGAGAGATTGAATGTAAATATTAATTTCACTTTTTAGAATCATAAATATATATTATATAAAATATTTTTTTCATAAGTTATATTATTATAACCTTCCATATGATGTGATAATGAATAATAGAAGATGGCGAATCATGGGGGCGTTAGTCCTCTTGTACACACTATCGATCTTCCTTTGTTTTTCTTAGTGGATGGAAATGAATAAATAAGATTTTTTCCATTAATTTAATAACATATTTTTTTAAATATACTAATTTCATTATATTAATTTTTAAATAAATGGTTTTTACTGATTTATTCTCTCTACATTCATATCTTAATTTTGTTGAAAATTGAACATGAAAAAGTGCCATGATTTTGTATGGATTGCATGATTATTGATCCTAACTTTCCAAGATTCAAGAAAGAATTATTTTTTTTCCTTTTTCTTAGATCATGTTCATGATGAAAATTCATGAAGTATGAATTTTAGGAATTTTAAATCTACTTCTCATGGACAATTTTAGAATTAGGGACAATGACAACTACAAGGTAGAGGAATTCCTCCTAAAATAAATTCAAGAGAGATAATGACTGGTAGTGAGCCTGAAGAATATTCATAAAGGTAACATCAACATATTTGTATAGTTGGATAACCTATGGTCTGACATAAAACCTAAGTACATATGATCCTAATAGAGAAGAGTCTATCTCCTTTTGTAATTCTCTTCCTTTACAAAGGGAGTGATTTGATACCATGGCTGTTATAGGGACTCACGATTTTCCATTTTAGAATTATTTTCAAGATGCTATATTTACAGGATATAAGGATCTTGGTGATGAGTATCAGGGTGATTTTGATTTATATATTTATTCTCAATTGAATTTCAATTGATTTTTTTAAGAATAATTAGATTAATTCAAAAGAAAGAATAAAAAAATCCATTACCAATGAAAAATAAGGAGGTAAATTCTTATTCAAATATAGATGATATTGATGGTAAGGGGTTAAAAACATCTATATTTCAAAATACTGGTACTGTTTAGACAGAGATTATAAAGGATTAAACTTCCAAGGATGTGGTTGGATCTCTTATATAGGTTTTTATTTATACTCATCCCCAGGATTGGTCTAGGGAAAACATTGCTGACAGGTATGAATGTGGAATGCATCATCCCGGGGAGTGGGATGGTTATATTCAGTCTGGTGATCCTATAGAGGATCGATGAATGGATTTTGTTAATAAGTAGTAGGTTGAGTGCCTTTAAAGGATTTATTCTGAAGTACTAGAGGATGGTTTTTAGAAGGGGGTTCACCATGAGGTTTGGACCATAGACGTGGATTCTAGAGGGCACATTGGTATGAGATCATGTAAACAACATAGGAAGGACATCTAATTAAATTATACCCAAGATGAAAAGGTAAGGGATTCAAAGGGCTCTCATACAAAGATATATCACTCTAATGGGAGTGGCGTTCTTATTTAATCCATTATTAAATAAGTACCTAATGTTAACTCTATGGTGGTTTAAAAAATTATCGTTGAGACATATAGGACCCAAGATAGTGGTGAAGATGATCATCCCATGTTTGGTGGTAGTGAAATGTCCACAATGATGGATCTAGTGCAGTTTCAAGAACCATATAAATTCCATCTTAAGGATACTAATTCTATTAATCAGGGGAACTTGTCTTCAATTGAGGATGATGATTAAAATGAATCTCATAGGACCCACATTATAATGAATAAACAAGCTTTCGGTAACCAGGAAACTAATATTGGAAACCTGAACAAGGATATGGTCTATATTTCAAATACTTTTGGAGTTCTATATTCGACTAAGGATATTACCTTTTAGGTAGTGAAAATAGAAGGAGTTTCATGAAGTGATATCGCTACAAATTATTATTTTTTATTATAATCATAAACCCCCTTTTAAATGATGAGGGGGAACCCAATGTGACATCAGGACTAAGACAACAAAGAAGTATCACAGTCAGTTCAAGGACATAAAAAAATCCTTAAAAACTACAAAACATGGCTTCTAACTAGCACCACAATCATGAAGATCAACTTCCACCTACACACCACTTCTCAGCAATCTGTCCTAGGCTTGAATGCACGATCCTGGTACCGATGGAAAATCCATACCCTCTCAAATGTTCGAATTCGAATAGTAATGTCAGGTGAAAACTCTCTGCTCTGATCCTCCTCTGGAGCCCCCGATTATAGAATAACTTGTTGCAAATTCCCTTAAACTCAAACCACAGACCAAACATTACAACAAACATCCAATCACAATGAATAAAGAAAAATTCATCAATATATGAGAAACCTCCACAAAAACAATTCCACACTACAAAACCATCACTAAACCGATCAACCATAAACCTGCTTCATCATTTTTAGAATAACAAAACCCCATAAGGACTTCAACGGATTCTGCAAATACCACTACAGCCACAACACTTGAGCAGATCAATCGCAAACCACATACCCAAATCCAAACCGCGATCAGATTCACATCTAAATCTCACATCCAAGATAAAAAATGAAGACCAAGGATCAAAAAACACAAACCATCACAGTAAAAAGATCACCCAAATGCTAGAACAAACCAAAAGAAGTTAGAACAAACTGGTATAAGGTCAACCAAAAACATGAACAACAGTCCTGCCGTCACCTTCACGCCCACACACGACGACAAGATCCACCCATTGCACCAACATATGATGCATAAACGAGGTGAAAATCTTACCCCCTTGGTCGGAAACTCAAACGATGGATCCAAACTGTGCCTCCATGAGAGCCCAGAAAATAGTGATATCGACAAGATGTTCGAGCCCCACAGAGTCGATGAAATCACCAAAGAAGAGCTGCTTTCCACAAACTCTCCGTGTTGAAGCATCGAGGAGAGGGTAGTCGATCCGTAGGGGGAGAGGAAGGCATTGGTGGGGGGAGGAAACCCTAGAATTGATCCCCTTATGGGTGTATTGTTACTTTAAACATGAGATATCTAACTCACATGAAGTGATATAGGTATTTAGACAAGACCAAAATAATTGGAAGAAGCTACTGGTAGTGGAATTAGGGCTAGATTTCAAGTTAGATAAGAGGTAAGGAATATGGCCACATCCTCTACTACAACTGATATTAATGCAGGTAATTCCATTGATCTATCGTTATATGAATACAAAAATTCTTTGAAGAGATAAAAGAATTTACCACAAGGAAGATAATCTCATGTTATGGGTTTTCGAGTCTTAATCTTCCCCGTGTTGTTGACTTTGAATTCTAGTGATTCTTTAGATATTTTGAGGATTGTGACTTCTGAAACATATTGTTTTTGTTATTGATTGCTATTATTCCATATCTAACACCTTATACATTTTTTAAATTTTTTATTTTAATAAATTGGATATAGACATAGGGCATTATTCCATACCTATTAAAAAAGAGAAGAAATGATTAAGAAGGAGGTAGTATTTACGTTGAGATCTTGAGTTTTCTCTCAAAAATATCCTTGACAAAGGAGGCCTTAATCTTACTAATGGTGAACATATGCATAAAAAATATGATATTGTTATAGGAGAAACAAAATAGAATAGTTTTAGAAAGAAATAATACGTAGAAATTTCTATATGAACTTGTAGAAAGGCCCCCTTTATAAGTTAGTATAAGGGAAATTTTTGAAGCACCCTTTACATTTTCAATAATTTAAATTTACTATCCAAGGATAAAAGTCTCACAACTGAATAAAATAGTACTTTGGGTGTATTTTTGTCAATAAAATCATTAACCATATATTTGGAAACACGTTTTCATGATATTTATATTATTTACTCTTAGTAAATTTTTTTATAATTTTTACTTTTACTTGGGTAATTAATTTTAAACCTTAGTAATTAATTTTATTTAAAAAACTTAAAAATGATTTTTTTAACTAATTTGAATAATCTGATTTGTAATTTTAAAATCATTTTATCAAATAAAATTTCTGATTATTGGAATTTTTAATTTTCAAATAAATACACATAATGTTTACAAATAGTTTTTATGACAAGGGTGTTTTTAAGCATAAAATTTAAGTATAAGATAAAAATACCATTTTTTATTTTGTATATATAAATTTTTTTATTATAAAAAAATTCACTTTTCCTTAAAATCAAATAATTGTTTTTACCAAACTTATTCATAATTAAATAAAAATACAAAAAATAAGTTTTTTATTAGAACACAATCAGTAATTTTGTATTATATGGTTAAACATGGATTCTATAAATTTTAAAAATATATTTAAAATTCATAATTTTATTCATTAAATATATTTTTTATAAATTAGAAGGTTTTAAATTTTTTTTATATTTCTTATTTATGACAAACTAATTAAAGTCACTATTTTGGTAAAACAATATTTTCAACTATAAATCTGAAAAACAACTATTTTAGAAAAATAAAAAAATAATATTAAGATCAATTTGATGTGAGGAATTAAAAAGCTATTTTCATTTTACAAAATAAAACATAAATTTTTTATAAATTTGGATTTTAAATAAATATATATGAGGAAAATTACTTTTTAAAAAAAAATTACATTTTAACAATTTAAGTACCATTATCTTATTCTATATGAATTTATAATTGATTACAATGTTTTTATTTTAAATTGTTTTTTTGTTATTTAATTTTATTAACAATATTTATCTATTTTTATGTGGTTCAATTTAGTTCGGTGTTTCATGGGAAATAAGATATTATCACATTGTTTATTTAAATAGAAAAATATACTATATAGTAATGGGTTTTTACAAAAACTCTATAATTAAAAATTTAGATTCATTATTCCTTCTTTAACTTATATACAAAAACACTAAATGTTGAAAATGAAATTTTAGTAATATCACACTAACTAGTTATAGTATTTAAAAATAAAATAACAGACAACATAATATTCTTAATACCAATATTATAGAGGCAAAAATCTACAATCTAATAATATAAAATTTATTTTAATTATTTTCCATTACTTATTCATTTTTGTATTTTATGAATCACTAGATGCTCATTGCGATCAATTTGGATACCCCAAGGATTTATATTTTATATCTAAGGAATGATTTGTTGAATTTGGAACTCTATAGTAAACTAACTTTTTTACATTCAATTGTAATTATATTAAAATATGTAAAATTTATAAATGTATTATCAAATGATTAATTTCTTTCTATATAAATTTAATGTGATAATGTAATAAGATTATATATTATATGGGAAGTTTATTTTAGTTTCTCATTATAATGAGACCATTGAAGTTCTATAATAGTATTCTTAAATAAATACCACATGGTCTTGATGACATATTTTTGATAAAACACATATGATGATTTATCTATTTGGTATTGGAGGATCATAAGTAGTTGATTATTATTCTCATAAATTTTCATACTTGGTAATCTCTAAAATGAGAGGTTATGAGGGTAGAACTTCCAATATAAATTCTATATGTTTATGCGTCATGGTATATTCCTATCTATGAACATGTGTATTAGTTTTTTATACATGATAGATTATTACTAATTTATATAATCATTCACATACAATAATTTAATGTTGGAAACTGTGATGACATATTTTTATAGAGAAGTAGGATACTTTGGGTGTATAATAAGTGATATGAAATTTATTGATTAATTCAAGAAAAGATTCCCTTCATCTGAGTAAATAAAGGTAGTCATCTCAAGACCTTTAGTTCAAATAGAGTAGTCTAATTACGTCCATGGTCATGGAGGTTTATTGACAAGTTCATTTCTAGTAGCTAATGGAAGAAAATTCAAGTATATTGGTTGACGAATAAATTATGCATCTAATTTTAAGAGATATAAAAATTAAGGGATTATATTATATAGTAAATGTTCCTATAGGGTTGTTTACATTAGGAAATTATCTTCTTTCTTTGTGGGAGACTTGACATGTTTCTAGATGCATATCTTGGAATTTAGGAATCCTCTCCTAAATACACAAATAAATAGGCATTGAGGCTCACACAATAAGTATATCCAAAATACCAATTAAATTCTATTTGGATTTAATATATGGATAAATATTATTCTCAAGACCGAGGAATAATAATTATTTAGTTTTAGTTATTCATATAAATTAAATCACCAATTATTTTAATTTGGAATGTACTCAAGTTGAATATTAATAAATATTTATTCTTTAGTTAATAAATATAATTTTTTATTTATTTAGTTAATGAACAATAAAATTATATTTCTTTAGAATAAAAGTTTATTTATCAAGGTTTGATAAATGGCAAGGAGTACATACAAGCCAAGTTTAGTTCCCGATAAAAATCATATATTTTTATTGAATATCATTTTAATACATATTGATTTATTTATTTATGTACTTATATTTAAATATTCATGAGTTATTTCATATCATGGAATATATTATTATTATTATTTGTAATGGGGTATACATAGAATAATTCATTAGTCAATGAACTCTATGAAATTACTAATTATCTAACCTTAAGAATATAAACCAATTTTTATCATTTTTAATGTATAAAAGAATTATGTAAAATATATTCTCCCTAAAAAATTCTATTAAAATCCTAGAGATAACTAATCAATAATACTCTCTAGAATAAGAGACAACCCTCCTCCACCCTCTCAAGTACAAGAGAACAAGAGAAAGAATTATATAATATTAAGAGAATTCATATTTCACTCAATAGAGAATTACACATGACATTTGGTACCTCTATGATAGTACCCGTTGTTACAATGATGATATTAAAATATTCATAGAGAATATCTAGATACTACTAGAGGAATTATACTTTAGATTATTCACCATTATGTTGATACGTGAGATTTCACCGAATTGATCATTGATAAAAAAATGAATTATCAAAACAAGGGAATTATTGTTATAAATTAATTATAAATTATATGTGAAAAAATCATTTATATGAAAATTTTGGGGTTTCATTCATCCATTTATTACAATTTATCTATTTAAACAGAAAAAAACATTATTGATAATAGACCCAACCAATTCCACTGCACCCAAAAACCATCAAGTGGTATCATAATGGTCACATATTATTTTATAATTATATTTTCTTTGTTTATTAAATTATATGATTTTAGCATGATTTAATTTTTAGTTTTTCATTATTTAATCTAAAATTTGTTATAACATGATATTTTAGTTTCATATGACCAAGAATATGCCAATAAGAAGTGAGGTATTCATGAATCTCCCATATGATGATGTTGAGAATTATTACTTCATGAAATGGGTACACAACATTTAAGGGGAATGTAATTGTCATGTAACCATGTCCAATCACATAAGGATGATCCACACAAATCACAACACATTAGTATTAGGTTTCATTATATGTTTCATATTAATAATCATTTAGAAAGTGTTTTGAAAAGTGTGTATGATTTATATCTAGAGAACACACTGTGTAACCCCACATGGTTTGGGAAATATAAAATCCTTATGGTCAATTTACACATCATGTGATTAATACATTCTATTTTTTCACTAAAATCCGAGAAACATGAAATAATGTGAAGTATACACCATGTAATTTTTTTTATACACCATGTAGTAAATAAAAATATTGTGAGATAAATTCCATGTCCCTAGGAATGCATTGAAGGTGGACAGTAAACAATTTAAGAATTATTTATCTCGTTGTACATATCATGTAACATTGGACAACTCACATAAGGTGATCATTGAAACAAGAATGGTTTTTTATTCAAACATGTAGAAATAAAAATTAATTAAAGAAAAACCAAACTACACAACATGTGGCTGGTTTTTCATGAAGTGTGAAAGGTTATTCACAAAAATTACATAGTTATTTATTCTACTCCGTTATGCGGGAAATTAAATGATCTATTAGTTATCATACATGTTACTTTTTATATACATGAAACATATATTTTCCATACAATCCAACTACTTCATGGTAATCCATAGTAGTATACTCTACAAATATACATGCCTATTGTGTGGTCAAACACACTATGAAAACTATGTGGGCTGACCAATGGAATAAAAATCATTATATATCTTTATATTACATTTTCGGTTATAGTACATACATTGTAACATTTAAACTCTAGAAATGGATTTAATGACATGAATAATCACACATTTCATGTTGCTTCTATTACACACATGGAATTAATTTATTTTAATGATAAATTATTATTTTTTAATTTATAGTGGATGGGGATATGAAGAAATATTTAGATGGTTAATTATGAATTAATTAATTAATTAATAAGATAAATAATTTATTAATTAAATAATTTTATATTGATAAATAATTAATTGAAATGACTTCTCATAGTATTTATTGCATGTTATAGATGTTAAGAAGCATGAAGAGCCTATGTATGTGTTGGTTTTCAATTTTAAACAAGGAACTCCAATTGGTGGGTTTAATAGTGTTAGTGGTGCTAAGTAGATATTAAAATTGTCTCATTCACTCTTCTCTTCTCTTGTTGTCTATAACATTGTATTCGAACCCATCTCGTCTGGGTTTAAAGGTGTTTTGGATGTTTTGGGATGGTTTTGGTGGATTTTCTTGGTGTCAAGGGAATAATGTGTCTGATTTCATCCCTTACATAATTTTTTGGTTGATTAGTATTGGTGTTTTTGATTATTTTATCTTCTAAAAGTTTCATGTGGCGGTAGTTTATTTGGAATTATAATTTTTCGTATAAGGGTGGTTATGTTTCTCCACCGTTGATGGTGATAAAAAGTGAGGCATTTCCAAATGTGCTTCTTTCATATTGTTTTGGGGTTATAAGGGGGATATGTATCATCAAGAATTGGTAGTGGTATAGGATGGTTATTTTCTAGGAATATATAGTTTTGTATGCTTAATTTATGGTGTGAGTTATTTTTTCAACTTTTGTGACTTATAATAGAATAATTATTTGATTACATTTAAAACATCGTTGATTTGGGTTGTTTTTGGACATTATAGTGACGATGCTATCATTGAATATAATTCATGTAGTTTTCAATGTGGTTATTTTTGGATTGATTACTGATTTTAGTATCCATGTGTCTCTAATATTTCATCCGTAATAGACTATGGTGATAACATTGGGCTCGATGCTTCTTTTATATACATGTTCAGTTTATTAGATTTAATTATTAATTGGTAATGTTTATGTATAATTAGATTTTTTAATTTTCGATTTCAGGTGTCTACACAGGTTCTCACCTACCCCCATTAAGGTGATTCTTTTAGAAAATACAGAAAATACCAAATTAGTAGGGTTTTGTGAGAAATTTACTATTAAATTAAATATGATGATCTTTATATCATCACTTCTTCCTTACTATGAATGGGATTTTATGGTCGTGGTATATTTATATAACCCTAAACCCTTGATATATATAACCCATGATTGGGTAAGTATATATAAATGGAGGAGTTCTCGATTTGAGGAGATGGTTCAAGACTAAGTTGTGGTGAAATCAACCAAGGAGATATATGGGTTAAAGGTGGAATACTAAGACTCAAGCCAAGTATGGTTCAAGGATTTATTCCCCTAGCTTCACGGGTTTGTTTATAAACTTTTTGATAAAACAACAAATATATAAAAGATCATCATCATAAAATGTGTTTATTTTTTTCTTTTAAATGAATGACAATTTTTAATTTATGAAATGGAATGGTTATATTATGTTTAAATGCAATAAAATAAATTAAAAGAAATAAAAATCATGCCGAGATAAAAAATAAATTAATTGGATTTTGAAAAAACTATGTTATCATAAAAGTTTAATTTATTATATAAAATAAAAATAATATTAATAAGTATTTAAAGGATAAAATAAATAATATATATTTCTAAGGAAAAACAAATCATTGAATAAAATATTAATTCAAAAAATGGCTTCCATATTTCGTGTTAAGAAGAGCCCATAGATAAAGTGTTGTTCAATCCATTGTCATAGAAAATTTTCAATTATCAGGGAGTATTAACATAGATATTGTGTTCACTTAACCAAATTGGTATTAAGGGAAATGATCATAGTCTACATAATATGTTTTAGGGGAAAGGGTTGAGGAAATTTTAGTTTGGGATTTCATGATTTAAGAATCCACTCAATGAATCAATAAAATACGTGTTAATGCAGTTAGAAAGGCCGCCTACCTAAATTCCTTCATGTAATTTTGATGGAAATATCATTTGTTATTATAAGGGAGATATGGATCCATTCAAGTAAAATATCCACAGGATAAGATATTCTGAATCTAATGGTATGGTCTAGTGATATTTTATAAAATAGTGGAAGACTAATGGAACAAAATTAATAGATCACACTTAGTACTCAAGAGAAAGTGATAAAATATAATTATATTTTTTGGCATAAAATGGAAACTTATATGATCTAAACAATATCCTAGTGATCAATATCTTAGGATGTAAAAATGCTTACATATGTGAACTTCCATAAGTGGTACAAGAGCTTATCATACTATTCCAATAATGGATGTTTTATAAGATAGAGTGCATATGTCCTATAGAGACATCTAAAATGGCTAGTGAAGAGTATCATTATCTATTATATAAGAACATGGATTGTGAATTTTATGCCTATACCTCATTATATCATCTATTACTAGTGAAATCTAGAAGTTTCATGAGGACATGGATGCATACACTATATTGTCACCTATCTATGATCATTATGAGGAGAAATTATGTTAAAAGAGGAATGTTATCTCCAATGTAATATTTACAAGAAATCATAGAGAAGGTGTTATAGCTATACCACTTTTAGTCAAGATTATTTTCTATATTTGTTGTTTATAAATTTTTGGTTTCATGCTACCCAAATAATTGTGCATGGACCTCATTCTCTCCAGACTTCCTCAAAGCTTCTAAACTTTTATATTCCTTTTTAATATGAACAATATTGAGAATATTCTCATTAATTTCATGAATCCAATATTGTAGGGAAATAAATATATGATGTAGGAAAAACCTTTATTCGATATGGTGAAAAAGAGGAAGGTAAAGTTAAAAATCCAAAATACTAATACCAAGTCTAAGGCATATTCACACCATTTTAAGTGTAGGAAAATTAGAAGGATATGGTATGTTTTTCATGTGGAAATAAGGGATATTAGAAGAATAACATCACCTTTGTTAATAAGTAAGGGTAAGATATAGGTGAATTTTTATCAACTGTAATCTTTCTATTTCTATTAATTGGGTATTATATGCAGCTTACGAAACCCACATTTGTATCCAAATATTGGAACCATGTGGATTATGAAAGGATTCTAGAGGTGTGGGGGGTATTAAAGATTCCAATGGAGGAATATTAGATTCTTCATCTATCGGAGTATATCATCTCATTTTTTGATGGGTTTAATTCTATTTCTACCAAATTTCTATTTAGTTCTCAGTGTATCTGAAAACATTATATCCATGTTCATTTTACATATGGATAGACTTATTTTTATATTTGAAAATACTATATTATACATTTATAAATAGGTCATATGTTATGAGATAGAGTATCTTAATATTTTTATTTATATAATATAATAAAAAAATAATGTATTATTAATTGATAATGAATCAAGTTCTTATGACTTATATCACACTCAATCGTGGAATCACCATCTTGATCATATAAATGTGTGACATTTGAAAAATATATATCAAGAAGAGTATTTATATTATTTTAAACCAATTCCCTTAAGTATATATAATCACTATTTTCAAGGGGAAATGACCAAATCTCCATTCAGTGAAATGGGTTAAAGAGCTATATAGCTTATTGAATTATTTTATATAGATGTGTGTGGTCCTTTTTTAGATGATGATAGAGGTGGACACTCTTACTTCATAAAAATTATTGATGAATTTAGTAGAAATGGTTTTTTTATAATTAACTAGGTATTAATATGATTCCTTTGATAGATTGAATAAATTAAATGAATAAGTGTTGAATCATCTTGATAAGAAGCTAAATAATCATTTTTTAGAGCATGGGAGAGAGTATATTAACCATGATTTCATCAATTATCTATGAGAGTTTAGGATATTTATTCACCTCACTAATATTTTTAAAACATAAATAAATTATGTCAATTAAATGAGGAACCACACCTTGGTGAGATTAATTATGAGTCATGAATGTATTCCATTTTCCTTTTGGGGTTACAAATTATAAAATAGAGCACATGTACTAACCTGAGCACCTACTAATGTGTAAAATGGTATTCCATATAATATTTGGTAAGGGAATAAACTTTTTTAGTCACATATTTGAGTGTGTGGATATTAATAATTTGTTAAGGATAACTATGAAAAACAAATTATTTCTCAAGTTAAATCATTTATAATTGTGGAATATTTTATAGAAACTAAATAATATTATCTATAAAATGCATTATATAAAAATTTTATGTTTGAGACACATCCTTTATTTTTTTGGAAGAATAATATCTCTAAAATATATCATAGAATAATGATATAATTTGATGAAGTAAAGAATCAAGATATAAAAGAGTGGGAATAATTAAAAATTCAACAAATATCCATAGAAGAAGTTATTACAGCTACATAAGTACTGAATAGGAACACCAATGAGGTTATAGAACTAGAGAGATAAGTTTATCTAGTCATTGGGGTTTCTAAGTCCTTATTAGTTTATAACAATGAACCTTTAACAAATAGGTAAATAGTAATTAGCTAAGAAATTTTATGGTGGAAATAATCTAGGAATTCTAAAATGGATTACTTGTACTAGATCTATGTCTCGCTTCTAGAAGATCCTCCATTTTATGTAATTACTTTTCAGTGAAAATTGGTATTCAAGAAAAATATGGATATGAATGGTAAATTAAATAACTATATGTTATTACTAGTTGTTAATGGGTTTAAGAAACATTGAGGAATAAATAGTGATAAAACCTTTTCATGAGTTTCCATGCTCAAATATGTCAAAATTTTACTTGTCATAATAGCTTATCATGATTATGAGATTTTGAAAATGGATATCAAAATTTTTTTTCTTAATGGGAACCTTGTGTAAGATATTTATATGACAACACAATAATAGTTTTTTCACTCTAAATGATTCAAATAAGTAATGGAAGTTGTAGAGATCTATTTATGGTTTGGAGATAACCTTAATATCATGGAATATTCATTTTGATGAAGACATAGGATAATTAAGTTTTATTAATAATGAAATAAAGTTATGTTTTTATAATAAGTTTAGTGGTAGTGGATTCATTTTCCTAATATTTTATGATGAAGATATATTGATGATGGGAAATTTGATACAAGTCTTGCAGTCTTTTAAGACATGATTCGAAAAATATTTCTCCGTGATAGAATTAGGTGAAGTGTCTTATATCCAAGAGATCGAGATCATTTTTGATATATATAAGAGTATTCATAGAAAAATTTAGGGTATATAAATTGAAAATTTATTAAAGAGATTCAATATGTAATAGTCTGAGAGGGTATTATTTGGAATCTCAAATGGTAAACACATTTATAATAAAATGTTCACTTAGATACAAGAGGAAATATAGAGAGTGATCAAAATTTCTTATGCATTTACGATGGAATCTATTATGTATTCCATGATATGTACTATGCTTGATGTTTTCTATGCCATGATCATAGTCAAAAGATATCAAAACAATCCATGAGATCCACATTGAATAAATGTAAAGACTATATTATTGTTTATGATGTGTAATAATGGTATTTTCATTGTCTATTGAGGATATGAGGAATGAGTCATCAGGGGATACATATATTCTAGTTCCCATAGAGTCCAAAATTATTTTAAATGATAATAATGATATGTGTTCTGGATTAATAGGGGTGCAATAAGTAGGAAAATTTCTAAGTGGCTATTGAGAGCTGATTCTATCGATGAGTTTGAGTAGATTTTAGTTTTGGATGTAGCTAAATATGTAGTGTGGATATTTGACCTAATGATGGAGTTTTATGTGGTTCTTAATAGTAATGATATTATAAAAATGTTTTGTGACAATATTGTTGCAGTGGTCCTAGCCAATGATCCAAGGGCACATTAACGGGTGAAGCATATACTATAGAATCATCACCTATTGAGTAATGTTTCTTAGAGGGGTGTGTTCGTAGTAAATAGATTTTCCATGAAATTAAAATGGGAGGGCTAGTTGAGTAACACTTATTTCAAATAAATTATAAATATTATTTGAGAATTAGAAGAATAAAAGATTAAAATTGCTGGATCTAATGAAAGTGGGATTTTGTTGGATTCGGTTCCATTGAAGCAACTAGCTTTATAAAATTTATTACTTTTATATTCAAAGACTTAACTATAAATAAATAACATATCACATTATGAGTGTTCATATGTCACATCAAAAGGTTATATCATTTCTCTGCAATAATGAGATCCTAGAAATATAATAAAAATATTCTTAAACATATCTCTTATGGTCCAGATAAAAGCATTCTAATAGGACATAGATTTTGGTTTTCCTATCAAGTGTTGTATTTTATAAGCATATGAGGATTCTTCACATGAAGTTTCACACTTGTTAATATCTAATACGGGAGGTTATGAGGACATACCCACCATGGGTAGTTAAAAATGTTTATATTTTGTTACATATTCCTATATATGAACATGTTCATTAGTAATTGTACTTGATATTATTTTTAATGAATATCATGAATCATATACAATGATATATTATGGAAAACTATGGGAAAATATTCTCACGGATAAGAAGGATACAATGGGTTCGTCATAAATTAAATAAAATTTATTGAATAAGTCAAGAAATAATTTTTCTTTCTAAGTTAATGGAAGTATATATACTAGGAATTTTTACTCAAATAAAAATGTCTAATTAAGTCTATATACCTGGAGATTTATCAATGAGTTCATTTAATGTAGTCATAAAAATATAATTCCATCATAAAGGATTATGGAATGAGTATGAATTTTTTTTGATGAGATTTTGAGACAAAGGGATCATATCAAACAGAAAACATTCATATGAGGTTGTTTTCATTTCAATATTAACTTCATTTCCTATGGGCTACATGACATGTTTATAGATTCCAATCATGGGATTTAGGATATCTCATTTAATTCCACTAAGAAAGATTCATAAAGGGCTATGTACAACGTGTAACCATAATATTAGTTAAATTATTTTTAAATTTAATATTTGAACAAATTTTATTCTAATGAGAAAGAAATAATAATTATTTAATTTATGTTGACTTCATTAATTCAACCACAAGTTATTCAAATTAATAATAATTATAAGTTAATAAATATTTGTTCCCAATTTTTTCAATATGATATTTATTTATTTATTGAATGAAAAAAATGATATTTATATAAAATAATTATTTTTAACTCAACGTTTTATAAATGTCAATGGGGATTGGTGGGAAAGTATAGGGAACGATAGAACTGATAAATTTTTATTTAATATTATTTAAATGAATAAATATTTATTTATTTAAGAGATGGTATTTAAATATCTATGAGTGATAATTTTTCATGGAATTTAATATATATAATATTTTTATTATTTTATCTGGGGTTTACATAGAATAAAAAATATTTTTCTATTCTCTATAAAATTAATAATTATCTAACCCTAATTATATATCCCAATATTTTTCATTTTTAGAGAATGTGAGAGTTTTATGAAACATATTAACCCTATAAAATTCTATGAAATCCTGAAAGGCACTGTCATGGGCACTTTCAAATGATGTTAGGTTTCAGGATACTTAGGTGGAGTAGAGTGGCTGACCAATGTCATCTCTCAAAGAAGTAAGTAAATTTGAAAAATTATTAAAGTTATTTTAAAAATAAAATAAAAGAGAATTAAAACACTACTTGAAAGTATGGGGGTTTTTTTATCTTTTATAAAACTAGAAGAAGTTTGTTGGAAGAAGATTGATTTTTTTAGTTTTGAAATGAAATTCGACGCAATAAGATTATGTTTTTTAGAAAATATTTTAAAATGAGTAATCAAACTAACTATACCTATTAACTCAATTATTTATCATTATCAATTAAATTAATATTAAATTAAATATAATCCCCTAATTTGTTAACCTTTTAACCCTACAGAAGTTAACTTAACCATTATGCTTAAATTATTTAAACCCTAGGCTAGCTTCAGAACATGCAGTCGTAGAAACCCGATTTTATTCGTGTTCTTAATATAGATTACGGTCAGGGGATAATTAGAGAACATATACATTCTGTTAATGTGGATTAATTGATTTTAGGGATTATATTTTAACCCTACAAATTTATCCCTTATGGTCTTGTATTACCGACCACGACCAAACTCTCACAATTTACACAAAACACGAACTCGTGTGTTTTTTTCAATTGATAAATTACTTGATTAGTTTCATTTAAATTGAAAAATAAATTAAAATATCATATAAGGTAAATTATAGTATCTCATTTTTTGAAAATAAATGAATGAATAAGGCTAAATTTAGAGATATTACTAAAAAGATATACTCTTCCATGGGCGGTGTAGTCATAGTCGAAACGTTTTGAATGTGCAAAGGTTTAGAAAGGGTATAACCATATCATGTTTCCAATAATTATTAAAGGACAATTAGGAAGATTAATATAAGAACAAATCTGAAAAAAACATAAGATAATATAAGAAATAATATAATAACAAATAATTTTATTACACAAATGAAAACATTACAACACGAAGAAGAGAAGAAGGCATCGATGATGAGATCCTTGCTTCAAGAGCTACCCCTCACACAATGGTTGGATAATTTGATTGAAACATATTCTCATTGGCCTCCAATATTCTAATTCACGTCCCAACCCTTCCAATTGAGAAAAACACCAATTTATAGGGTGGTGGGGAGGCTAGGTTCAAAGTGGTTTCAAATGTCAATGGGGAATCTCGACCAAATAATTTAATCCAACTTGCACAGCCTATTTGAACTTCCCAAATCATGAACAAGATGTTCTTATAGAATAATGTATATTCATAATTGTGTTGTATATATCCTCTAAAAATTGGGGCCCCATCCAAGGTTGGATGAAGAAGTTATGTCCCAAATACAGAACCAATATCCAATCTGGCGGGGCTATCACACATTTGATTTCTTTATCCATTGTGTCCAACCAAATTTACATATTAGATCCAATGTCCTGAATAAAAGTTATAACCCATTAATTAAGAAACACTATTACAAAACTTTAAGTTCAAATAAGTCATATTAAAATATTTATGTGCAAAATACTATAGCGCATTTTAAAAGGGTAAAACTGGAATTTTTATCAAATTTTCAAATGAATGATCTAAACCCAAATATTTCATAAATGAAATTATTTAAGACAATTTGAGGAAATTATTTCATTTATTATCAATAAAATATTCAACAAAATAGTGTTTTCTCAACTCCACCACACTTATCCTTTTTCACTCCTGGGAACAATCTCATATCATGTAGTCGAGAAAATTGTCACAAGATATGCATGTTCATATTTCTCAATCCACAGTGGAAATGTAGGCAATGTAAGAATCCAATCAAGAGTTAATATCAATATATTTTAATGTCATTGTCTCATAAATAGTTTCAAAACAAAATTCAGTGAGATTCATAACACTAATAATAGTGAAACAAGTCATGGGTCTACCATGCCACTAATTCTCCACGTGTGTGTGTTCCAACCATTCCAAGCATATCCCTCCATCCGTTATATAGTATATTCTGGTGAATAAAAACTTTTCTTCTTACCTAATTATATTCCATCGAACCTGTTCAATATCCATTGAAATCAAATTCCAAAACCAACTTATTTAAGCAATTCTAGAAGTCAGACCCTGAGATCCCGACCTATATATCCCCATATGTTGTACATTTACTCACTCCCCTCTTTATTGATTGTTATTTTTTTTGTTATTTTTTGATTTTTTTGAATTTTTTAGGTGGATTAAAATTGTCAGATATTAGGTGTACGCACATAGGCCAATCTGGTACAGTGATGGAAATGATATGAATAGAAACGAACATATGGAAAGATCATGGTATAAGATGGAAAGAACTACTTATACTGAATATACATTCAATTGGGTATGAGAAACTCAGAAGTAATGACTGTGTGAAAAAATGTGTGGAGAAATCAATGACAAAATTTACCATGAAAAAATATAGCAAGTAATTATGTTAAAATCTAAAGGCTTTTATAATGACACAACCATTCATATCATTGACGACTTAAATGTTTATAAAAATAAACCCTTAATGATGAATTATTACTCATGCTTATAATTATACTAATGAATTTTTAAAAAATTCATTTTCTATATGTTCCACATGATAATGTTACATGATATATTTGTTTCATTCATTTATTTATTTATTTTTGTTTTTTTGTTTTTTTATAAAATTTAACCAAAAACATAATACACATAAAACACACAAATAAAAATATTAAATATCTACCCCAAAATGTTGTCCCCTCCCCCACATGTATAATATTGAATTATCCTTAATGAGAACCTATGAAATGATATATAAACATGAAATTTATAATTTTTAATAGGACAAAGAAAATAAAAGTGAAAGGGTTAGGAACAACTTGATATGATCAAGTAATGATTGGGTCATGTAGTGTGATGAAATCCACCGCATCAGTTGGAAGAACCTCAATATATTTCTTCAAAAATTTCTCATTGACTATACAGCTCCTTCTAGTGTCCTGTTGTGTGATCTACACTACACCATAAGGAAAAAAATTATTCACAACATAAGGACCTAAACACTTGGGACACAACTTACTAGGTATAAACTTCAGTTGTGAGCTATAGAGCAAGACTTTACCTCTAACTTGAAATTCTCTTTTCTGGATCATTTTATCATGATATGTTTTTCATCAATCTTGGTAGAGCCTTTATTTATCATATGAAGACAATTGAATCTCCTCAAGCTCTTAAATTTGTATCTTCCTTTAGATTCCTACTTGGGCCAAATCCATGTTACATTTCTTTATATCCCAATAAGACCGATGCTCAACTTTCATAGGGAGATGACACAATTTCTCAAAGAAAATCAGAAATGAGAACATACCAATGGGTGCTTATATGATTTCCTATAATCCCATAATGCATCATCCAAGCACTCTCTCCAATCCTTCCTATTTGGATGAACAGTTTTCTTTAAAGTTTATTTCAACTCAGAATTTGAAACCTCACCCTGACCATTTGTTGGGGGTGCTATGGTGTTGATGTTTTTTGTGTCACCCCATACTTTTGAAGAATCGAAGCAAGATTCCGATTTTAGAAGTGTGTCCCATGGTCACTGATGATTACCTTCTGTACTCCAATCCAACAAAAAACATGCGCTTTGACAATGTCCACAACCACATGAGAATCATCAGTCCTGGTCACCATAGGCTCTACCCACTTGCTCACGTAATCAACAGAATCCAAAATATACAAAAATCCAATGGAACTAGAAAAATGACCCATAATATCAATTCCCCGCATATCAAAAATCTCACCGAATAATATGGATTGTTGAGGCATCTCATGTCTCTTAGAAATGTTCCCAGTGTGTTGGAAATGAGAGAATGACTTAGAAAACACATGTGCATCACGGAATAAGATAGGCCAATATAATCCAGAGTATAAAACATCCCTAAAAATCTGTTGGGGTCCAAAGTGTCCACCACAAGCAAGGGTATAACAGAATTACAAAACAGACTCAAACTCATGATCAGGAACGCACCTACAAATAACTTGATCACTACACATATTCCATAGGTATGGATCATCAAAAATATAAAATATTGACTAAATCATTATATTTTTGACATGATGTTTCTTTAAAATTTTAGGGATTTTAGAGGAAACAAGGTAGTTAACTAAATCAGCATACCAAGGATGCGTATGTGATATGGAATAAAGATGCTGATCAGGGAAAGTTTCCCGAGTTGGTACGTGGTCCATAGTGTCATCCTCTAGTGTGTGAGTAAGTCTACTCATATGGTCCACCAGAAGGTTTTCTGACCCCTTCTTCTTCTTTATCTCAATATCAAATTCTTGAAGAAGGAGCATCAATCAGATAAGTCTTGCCTTTGCATCTGTCTTATTCAAGAAGTTCCTCAGAGCTGCATGGTCAGATAAAACAAGTACATTTGATCCCAATAAATATGAATGGAATTTATCTAAAGAAAATATGACAACAAGAAACTCCTTTTCTATGGTTGTGTAGTTTTATTGGGCCGAATCCAATGTCCTCGAAGCATAGTCGATCATATTGAAATTCCCCTCCACCCTCTGAGATAAGACAACTCCAATCGCAAAGTTGGATGCTTCCTACATAATCTCCAAAGGAATGTCCCACCATGGAGGAATTATGATAGGTTGAGTGGTCAGATGCTATTTTATCTCATCAATGGAATTCCATCAAGAAACATTAAACACAAAATAATAATCCATTTAATGTAATTGTATCATAGGAAGAGAAATCTTACTAAAATCATTGATGATGCACCGATAAAATCCCACATTCCCTAGGAAATATCTAACATCACGCACTCATGAAGGATATGATATGATTGAAATAATTTCTATCTTAGTTTTATCAACCTCTATCCCAAGTTTTGACACTACATGCCCAAACAAAATGCCATGCTCTACCATAAAATGAAACTTTTCAATGTTTAGGACAAGATTCTTTTCAATACAACAATTTAACACCTTTACCATACTATTTAGACATTCATCAAATGCGTATACATACACTGTAAAATCATCCATAAATACCTCCATGCATGTCTTAATAAAATCAGAATAAATTCTCACCATGATTCTTTGGATGGTACCTCGGGCGTTTCAAAGTCCAAATGGCATCATCAGGTACGCAAATGTGGTGAATGTACAAGTTAATTTTGTCTTATTTTGATCCTCCGGAGCTATAGGAACCTGAAAATATCCATAAAATCCATCCAAGAAACAATAATGTGTCTTCCCAGCTAAACTCTCTAGCATTTGGTCAATAAATGGAGGGGAAAATGGTCTTTGCGAGTGGACTGATTTAGTTTTCTATAATAAATACACACATACAAACTGTTTTTCACCTTCATTTGAACTAACTCATATTTCACATTCTTAACAATAGTAACACCACTTTTCTCAGGAACAACCTGAATAGGACTCACCCACAGTGAATATGAAATGGGATTGATTATACCTGCCTTGAGAAATTTTTCAATATATTTTTTAACAACCACCAAAATTGATGGATTGAGTCTTCTTTGGGGATGACTAACCGGTATATCCACATCCTCCCAAATAATCCTATGCATGAAAATAGAGAGGCTAATTCCAGATATGTCAGCCAAGGTGCACTCGATTTCCTTAATGTTCTCCCTCAAAAGATTCAATAGTTTTTCTTCATGTTCAGAAGGTATATTATTATAAATTATAACTGATAATATCTCTCCACACAACAAGTATAAGTATTTGAGATTTTATGGCACTAGAATGAGCTCCAATGAATGGGGAGGTGTATGGATGAAGACATTGAAGGAAGTGAAATATGTTCACAAAGAGCATCGGTATTAGAATTAAAATCATCAAAATCAGAGAATAAAGAATCAAATCCATCACCATACTCAATAGCCAGGTCACAATCCGAGTTCAAATGATCAAAATAAGAATATGATTCTATTTAAAAATCAAATCTAAGAGAGAATTATGCATCCTAAATAAGTGTGGAAGTACTCTTAGACATCAAACTAGAACCAATATTCATAATCTCTCTAAGATTATGATAATCAAATTCAATGGGTTTTTTATTTGGTGGTTCAAAATGGGAGACCACAAATGTAGAATGGTTCTATGAGGGGTACTTCATGGAGTCTATAATGTGAAATATCACAACTTCATCCCCAAACTCCATGGAATGTGTACCCTCATTTATATTTATGATATTTTTTGTAGTGTTTTGGAAGGGTCTACCTTATATAATGGGAGCATGTGATCTTACCTAATCATACTCCATATTAAGCATGTAGAAATCTTCTGGAGAGATCATTTCTCTTACCCAGACAATTACATCCTCAAGGACTCCCGCTGGATATGCTATAGCTCCATTTGCCTAATGCACCACAACTCTTATCAGTTTCAACTCACCAACCTACAAGGATGAGAATACAGAGTGAGGCATCACATTTATAGAAGATCCCAAATCAAAAATAGCATCAAACAAGTGAAACTCCCCTATGGTTCATGGGATGGTGAATGTCCCTAGATCCTTACACTTTGTTGGAATTGATAGAGTTTGTGTAATGAGTACTGAAACATTACTTCCAATATTGATCCTCTCATTTCTCTTAATCCCTCTTCAATTGGTACGACGTTCTTTTAAGAATTTGGCATAACTTTGTATTTGTTTAATGGATTCAAGTAATGGGATGTTGAACACCACATTCTTGAATGTGTACAAGACTTCTTTTTTCATCTCCTCTTCAGGCATATTCTTGGTTTGTAAAACTATATTTGGAAATTTATGTTGTTTAGGAGGAACATCATAAATCTTTTTCTAACATTTATCTTTCTCCTTGGGTTGCTCATTAGTTGGTTTTGAATGGGGCTTCTCCAGATTAGAGGTGAATCCCGGTGGAATGATAGGTGTAGATGTATCAGTTGTTTTCCGCTCACTTCTGAATGTGATGTCACTAACATTCCCCTTGGGATTTGGAGTAGGTTGGGAAGTTATATTTATAGAGTTCTTACTTACAAGTTCATGGAGGGAAGTAGCAATCTGGTTCATTTGAGTCATCAACTCCCTCAGCTCTAAACCTTGACTCTTCAGGTCATTCTGTTGCTTAAATAAAATTTGATTCAATAGGTCATTAGTGTTAGAACCTACCAAGGGTGGGGGATTCCCTTTTTGTTGGCTTGTTGATGATTGGGCTTCAAATCTCCTTTGAGGTTGTTGGAAACCCTAATGGTAAGGCAGAGGTTGCTGGAAGTTTTGTTGAAAAGGGGGCGTTTGTTGTTTTCCAGAGACATACCTCATGTCTGATTGATCTTTCCACCATTGGTTGTCTTCTTGTGCAAAAGAATCAAGATTAATTTAGCGATATGGTTGTTTTTGCGGCTGATATGGTCTCCTATAAAACAATGATGCACAGTCTTATATTTATTGTAGTTGGGGAAACAGTCTGTTGGGTGGCTTCTCTCAGTGAAAATGCCACAAGGCCTTGAAGGAGTGGGTTGAGATTTCTTTTGAGTCAAATAAATCTTCCTCACCATAGTGGTCAATTATTATAAAATTGTATCAATCAAATTAATCTCAAGAGAAGATAGACTTACTTGATGTACTCCCCTAACAGGTGGTGTACCTCGATCGCCAAATTGTTTGTAGTTTTGGCCCATATTGTCAATCAATGCACATGAAGATGCTGGGTTCTTGTACACCAATGATCCTCTAGCCGCAACATCTACCATCATCCTATCTATATGTGTGAGTCCTTCATAGAAGTATTGGATGAAGAGTTACTCACTGATTTGGTGATGCGGATAGCTTGCACAGAACTTCTTGAATCTCTCCCAGTACTCATATATTCACTCCCATTAGGATTTTTTGGTTACAGAGATCTATTTACGAATGGAATTGGTCCTTGGTGATGTAAAAAAATATCTACTAGAAAAGACATTTTAAAACGTTCCAACAAGTAATATCTTCAGGTTGTAAATAATATATTAAATTTTTCGTACCTCCATCAAGTGAGAATGTGACTGCTCTTAGTGTGATTTGGTCTTCAGATACATTTCATAGTTTCATGTTTCACCAAACCACATTAAATTATTTAAGGTGTTTATTGGTATCATCACCCTAGAGGCCATGAAATCTTGGAAGAAGATGAATTAACCCAGATTTCAATTCAAAATCTGATTCGATATTTAAGTATGCAATGCAATTTTGTTGATAATTAATATCAGGTGAAGCCAAATATCGAATGGTTCTATTATGTTCATTTCCATTATTTTCTGCCAGTGGTTCTTGTTTTATGTTGAAATTATATGTTTTTCTAATTTCAATGTTCTTGGCATGGAGGAATTCTCCAACTGTTTTAATGTTGAAACTTCCCGTGAACTAAGAATGTCAGATTCGAGCCCGAATGCTATGTTCTATCTCAAGATCAAGATCTAAGAGATATTCTGGATTAGTTCATTCCATAAATCATATAAAAATGAAAAGAAAGAAATTTTACCATAGTAAAATAAAAATGAGAAGTTTGAGTTGATTGTCTAAAAATAATAAGATGAAGAAAACCAAAGAAGATGAAAAATTCAGATTGGGTAAAGAAGGGACAATGAACAGAAAAAGAAAATAAAATTTAAAATAAAATAAATACCTCTAAATGGTTGAAATAATTACTTGAATCCCTGGAAGTGGCACCAATTTGAAATGCACTATCATGGGTGGTTTGAAATGATGTTCAGTTTCATGTTACTTAGGTGCAACAGAGTGGCTGACCAAGGTCATCTCTCAAAGGAGGAAGTAAATTTGACAACTTATTAAACGTATTTTAAAAATAAAATAAAATTGAATAAAAACACTACTTGAAAGGATTGGTGGGTGGGGGGGGGGGGGTTATCATTTTAAAACTATAATATGTTTGTTGGAAGAATATTTCATTTTTTATTTTTTTAGTTTTGAAATTAAATTCCACGCAACAAGAATATGTTTTTTAGAAAATATTTTAAAAGGAGTAATCGATCTAACTATACCTCTTCACTAAATTATTTATCAATATCATTTAAATTAATATTTACTTAATTATAATCCCCTAATTTTTTAACCCTCTAACCCTATGGGAGTTAACTTAACCACAATGATTAAATTACTTAAACCCTAGGCTGGCATCGAAACATGCAATCGTAGCACCCGACATTGATTGATGTTCTAAATATGGCTTATAGTCACTGTTTAATTATTGAGCATATCAATTCTAGAAATGTGAATTAATTTATTTTAGGTATTATATTTTAACTCTACAAATTTATCCCTTATCTTCTTGTATTAATGTTCACGATCACACTCTCACAATTTACACAAAACTCGACCTCACGTGTTTTTGTGTCAATTGTTCAATTGCTTGCTTAGTTTCATTTAAATTGAAAACTCAATTAATAGATCATATTTTTTGAATTAAATTAGGTTATTTATTCAAAATAAATAAATGAATAATGTTATATGTAGATCAATTATTAAATAGAACTACTCTTCCTTGGGATGTGTAGTCATCGTAGAAACAATTTGAATGTACAATGGTTTAGAAAGTGTATAACCCCATCTTGTTTCCACTCTTGATTATAAGAAAATTAAGAAGATTAATATAAGAATAAATTTGAACAAAACATAAGAATATAGAAGAAATAAAAGAATAACATAGATGTTTATAAAACAAATCAAAACATTACAACATGAAGAAGAGATGAAGGCTTTGATGATGGGATCCTTGCTTCAAGAGATACCCCTATTATAATGGTTGGGGAATTTGAGTGAAACCAATTCTCCTCTACCTCCAATATTCTATTTCACGTCCCAAACCTTCCAAATGAGAGAAAACCCCAATTTATATAGTGGTGGGGAGGCTAGGTTCAAAGTGGTTTCAAGTATGAAAGGGGAATCTCATCCAAATAATTTAATCCAATTTTCACATCCCATTTGACCTCTAAAACAATTGAACCAGCTATTCTTCCAGAATAGTTATTTGTTCATAATTGGGTTTGCGAGATCCTCGCTAGATTAGGGACCAATCCAAGCTTGTATGAAGATGTTATAGCCCAAATACAACACCAATATCCAATATGGTGTGTCCAACCCAAATTTGACCTCATGGTCCATATTGTCCAACAAAATGTACATTTTAGCAATAATGTCCTGAACAAATTTGTATCCCATTATTTAAGGAACACTGATTCAAAATTTTATGTTCTAATACACCATATTAAAATATTTATGTGCAAAATACTACTTTGCAATTTAAAAGGGTAAAACTGCAATTTGAAACAAATTATCAAATGAAGGATCTAATCCCAAATATTTCATAAATGAACACATTTAGAACAATTTGAGGAAATTATATTATTTATAATAATTAATATATTAATAAAATAGTGTTTTGTTAAATCCCATGAGATAACCTGTCAAGAAGGATCTCAAGAATGAGATACAATCATCCTCCTCCTTCCCAAGACTAAGAGAAAAAGGGAAAGAATTATTCAAGCCTGATAAAATTGTTATGGTGATAAATGGTAAATGAACAAAGCCATTTGGTACCTATATTCTAGTACATAAAGTTCCAAAGGTGAAACTATGAGATTCATAGAACACGTGTGGATAACGCTAGAGTAAATATACCTGGGATTTTTCATCACAATGATGACATAAGAGAGACTAATGAATTGATCCTCAAGAATGGAAAAATTATCAATCTTAGGTAATTCATACTATTAATTAATTATATATTATATATAAAAATATCCACATTGTAATATAATAGGGTTACATTAGTAAAATATTTCTTAGTTATTCATTGAAACGAATGATAAACCTTGTTAGATATGGGACAAACAACTTTTATTTTACACCAAAACCTTCCTGGATATCAAAAACATTGACCACTTATGGCCCTTTTGAATATGTAATACAATACATTCACCATTTCACAAATAAAAATTACATTTTTTTGATTTATATTATGTTCTAAAAACATTTTTTTGTTATAATAGGATGGTATTTATTTGTAATTTCCCGGACTCAGTTCACTCATGAGTATCCAAGCTAGACTGGACACATAGCCTCAACCACACCTCCCGATTTACTAGAGGGTTTTGACTAGAAAAAATGACTTAGGGTGTGTTAATGGGGGAGAGTATGACCTCATGTTAGAGTGAAGAACAAAAGATAAAATAGATTAACAAAAAATTGAAGCATAATAATAAATATACAAGATGAAAAAAGGAAAAAAATTTATGGAATACATATTCAACTCAAGAGCTGTAAACTATATCATATAAAGAAGATGATTTCATTTTATATCTCTATAAAATGGAAAATATACATATATGTTACCATAAAGATAATAAAAAAAATTTATACAAGAAAACCAAAAAAGGAATAAACTATACAAAAACCACAAGAATTTTCTCAATAATCTTCTACCCAGCTCCACCCTAAATAAAGAAAGTCAAGTGTCCAAGGTGGAACACTTCCCTTTTTTCACACATGTGATCATACAATATCACAGGGTTCCAATAGAATTCTAGGTACCCTATGAGATAAATCTCATTGGTCTCTCATCAGTGACGTCTACACAATTTAGTCTGTGAATAGAAACTATAAATTGTTTATGTATATAAAAGTAAAGTTGTACAAAAAGAGCCATACCTGCTTTATCCTCATATGGTGTCTCTGAATTTGTAACCATTTAATTAATTAATTTAATATTTTTTTATAATAATTAGATCATATATAAATTTTTTAGCTATATTGTAATAGATCATAATAGTAATAAAAGAGGATACAAGGTGAAACCAAATAGTCCATGACCATTGAAGTCAGGCCAACTCATTATAGTAACTCTTGTAGTATGGAAATAAGGGTTTGAGTGTACTAAAAGGGGTACACCCTAGGCATTATGCTGAAAAATATAAGAACCAATTCTATAGAGCTCATCCATAGTAATCCCATTCTAAGAATGACTGGGCCCAATGGGTGAATCCATGGCTTTGAGTGTCCAAAGACATCAGGATGAATCTAAGGAGTGTATTAAGGGAATTATAATATACATATAAGAGTTAGTTGAATCATTGTTACATTGCCCTGTTATAAACATAATAATAAAAATAATAGATTCCATTATGGGGTTCTCCTTCAATAATCAACATAATGAATTTGAAAGGCATCCTCTGAGTTCACATGGAATTCCGTCAGGAATCCAAGGTGATCTTATATATGACCACTCCTATAAAAAAGGCCCAATGTAATAGGGCCATATCATCATTCAATTTATATCATATGTAATAATAATCCATATAATACTCATTCGAAATAATCATTCAACAGTTTTATTCCATTCCCTTTCATTAATAATGATCAGTTGAATTAGGGCCACACAACCAACTATCACTTCAATTACGTAATAATTTAATAGGTTCAATCCATTATATTTCACTAAGCATGTCATGGTGAATAAAGGGCATGAAACAAATTATCAGTTTAAATCCATTTCCATGTTCCAATTGATATATATATATATAATTTCCATAAAAACAATTTAAAATTTATTATTTATAAATAAACACCATCCTTATAAAATGTCAAGTCCACACACCCAAAAAGTGTTGAGATAAACCCAATATGGGTCACTAAAGGCATAACAAAAGACACACCATACATGGGGTGATTATCAATGAGGTCAAAACCTCTAATGCTGTTAATAGTTATCAATAAAGAATTAGAATACAACCCAAAAAACATAAAATAAAGCATATTTTTTATTGAAAAATGTTTGGTGAAACCAGCATGCACACAAAATCAACAATTTATAAAATTTGAGACTTTGATAGAAAAGTCATAGACCTCTTACTTTATTACTATAGTAGATGCACTATCTAGTATCAATCCTTAGTTAATCCTAGATTAGAATAAAATGGAAGAATAGATAAATGTTTTGAAATTAGGGCATATGAGCTTACAAAAAAATATTCTCATCAATAGAATGAAAAACAATGAAAGGAGTAAAATGATTGGAGAGATTACCTATTGATTTACAATAAGAGAGAAGGATATCAAATCAATGTCTATATGGAGGAATGCATTCAAATTCTAAATTTTGTCTGAAAGGGTAGCTTATATGGTGGTACACCAATGAAAAATAGATAAAGGATGGGGGTGAGATTTTTTCAAAATAAGAGGCCCTACCTCGTTTTAAAAAATCAATCCCAGGGAATTTGCATGGTGTGTAAAATTTACATTCTGTATAATGTTTGGATTTTTCCTCCCAGTGAAAAACCATTACACACCATAAATAATGTCTATCCAGAACAATAAATGACATGAACTAAATACACACCATGTATTTAAACATATGTTCTCTATTTTTCCTATAGAAAGGATCCATACCCCCTAAAACCTTTTTTCCAAATACAAAACTACTAGCCTATAGGAGAGGTTTAAAATTTAATCCAAAATAGAACCTCAATATGGTTTTAACCAAAAAAGTTAAAAGGATTCATACATGAAGTAAAAATAGTATCTTACAATCTTTCTACTGAAAGGAACTCATCCCTGATATGACTTTACAATGGTGGTAGATATTCTTATTATAAATAATCTGGCCATTGAGAACATATGTTGGCCTCCCACTCATAAGTATCATCTTGAAAATAGTTATAATAACATAACACCCATACTAAAGAGATAAACTGACCTTAGATATCCTTCATTCTCTGATCAAATATGTGTATGGGTTACTCCTAAAAATAATCATCAAATCTAATTCAATATCCTCGGGATCAAAATTATTAGATGGGTGGGCATGAAAATGTTGAATCTGAGAAATGTGGAAGATATCATGCCTGGAATGGTACCTCTATGGTAATATAAACGAATAGGCTACCATCCAAACTCAATATAGAATTTAAAACTGTCTTAAAAATGGGGCAACGTCTTCACTTTTTTTGTATCCGTATATGCCCAAGCCTGGGTAATATCTACAGGAAGAGAAGATCTACAACCTCGAACTCCAGAGGTCATCAATGAAGACTGACATAAAATTTATGTCTATACTCAGAAATATTAATCCACATTTTGATTATATCCACCAACTCCAATTTCTTCTGAACGAGATAACTACCTAGTATCTCTGCCCCTACTACCTCTATCCAAAATAAAGGCCACATAATGGCCTACATTATAAGGCCTCATATGGAGACATCTTAATTGTTTTCTAAAAGTTATTATTTTAAGAAAATTCAAAGAGAGGGATATGATTTACCCATGAAACACTGAAATCAAGGACACATGCTTGAATCATGTCCTCAAAAACCTATATTGTGAATTTATACTAGCTATAAGTGTGATAATGTAATGTTGTTCTAAAAAAATCATGTAAAAAATTATCCTTTTAAACCATTCTAGAACCTCAATTTGAAACAAGAATCCCTATCTAAAATGATAGTATTAGTAAAAAAGTTCAACCATATAATGTCACAAACATATATTCTTCCTAGATCATCAACTGAGACTGTCTCATAAATATGAAGGATGTGGGATAACTTCATCATTTGATCCACAAATACCCAAACCATATCCTTAACTCAAGGAGATCTCAGTAAACCAATAATAAAATCCATTTCAACATCTCCCTATATTAACTTTTGGACTGATAATTTTTATAAAAATATAGCAGACATTTGGTGTTCCACCTTTACCTACTGACAAGTTGAATACCTAGTAATATAAATTTCAATATGGAATTTAATCCTCAGAAACCAATACCAATGACGCTTATGATGATACATCATGCATATACCTGGGTTTATTCCCACTTATGCATCACATAACACCATATAGCCTCTTCCAGGTATTGGTAGAATGAAAATAAGTGATGATGTAATCCTTTTTGATCAACTCTTAAATGGAATCCTAACATTATTCTGACCACAATAAATTCACATCCGTCATAGTTAGGATATTATGATGTAGTAAAAGGCATGGTAAGACCTAAATGAAATTCATGTAATATCTATCCAGGCCTAAAAAACTATTTATATCAAACACATTCTTGGATTGATTCTAAGAAACCCCAACAATAACCTTCTATAGGCCAACTAATACTCTTAATTTGGAGATAATATGACCCATTAAGTGAAATTTTTTGATCTGTAAGAGTAACTTTGTTAATTTATCATATAACTATTGTTCACTTAGTGTACACAATATGATTTGAAGGTGTTTGGCATGGATGGTTTGGGTATAATAATACACAATTATTTTAACCAAAAAATCCATGAAAAAGGAATATAGGTAGGGGTGGAAAACCCTATTCATATTTCTCTGAAAATAGAGAGTGTATTCATAAGACCGAATGACATAACTAGTTACTCAAACAGAACATAATGACTTTGTAATTGTGTAAATGTTTCTTCCGAATTCCTGACTCACACATGATGATAACATGATCTTACTTCCAACTTTGAGAACACCATATCTCCTTATATATAGTCAAAGAGATCATATATTCATGTAAAAGGATACCTTTTATTTACCATAAGCTGGTTCTGTATCGACTCGTGTTTTTGTCCCTGTTAGACATTGAGAAATTCCTATGAATAATCCCAGAGCTAGGAGTGATGAGGGGGTGAGATTCTGAGGCCCAATGTTCCTAGAATTAATTTTATAAAAATATTAAGTATTTTTATACAATGAATGTGGTGGGGGTAAATTTTCACTTAAATGGTAGATTAGAATAGGAATCCGAGGACACATTTCTGTCCGAAGCGTGCTGTTTATCCTTGGCGGGGAGTAAACATTTTTGGCACGAGCCTGCTGTGGAAAAAGCCACCAGGGGAATTTCCATAAATAAATGGAAAAGTTTATTTATGAGTGTCAGAACATATAACATCTGAACGGAGTCTCAGATTAAAAATTCGATCCTGTCGTTGCGTTCTGAATGATGTGTTTACCCTAGGGGCTACCTAATCTCCTCCATGCCATGAGGTCTGGTCGGGGGAGTTATTTTAATAAATTAAATTAATTAAATAATTGAGGGGATCCAATCAAGACCCCCTCTATTCTCCCACCTCCCGTACACATGAAACCCTCCTACCATATCCATTTTTCAATGATGATCTTCCAAATCAAGAAAACAAAGCGTCGTTGGTCTCGTTTCTTGACAGCAGACACTCCTGGGTCGTGGAGCAGCAGCAGTGGAGCATGCGAAGCTTTGGCGGTCCACCAAAAGGTAGGAAGTTTGTGTTTTAAAATCTTGGATTCCATTTTGGTGATTTTTTTCTTCAAATTTCATACGTTTTGTGTATTTTGGTTCCGGATCTTTCTGAAACATGTCTCAGATCTGAATTTGGAGCACCGGGGTGCTCTTGGTGGCTCCCAGATGTTTTCTGGCAAAAAACACAGTTTTCCGGTGGCGAGGGAGGCGATGAAGATGAATTTCGGTGGTACGGTGGTGGATAAACAATTTCCGGTGATGGGGCAGTAGATTCCGGTGGTGGCTTGGTAGTTTTCGGTGGTGACGTGAAGGTTTCCGACGAGGCATGCGGTGGTCTGGCTAGGTTTTTCTAGGGGATCTTTAAACCCTGTAACTCACAAACCGAAAGTCTGATTTGAGAGCTGTTTGCAACGACATGAATCATGTGTTGAGACAGACCTCTTGATATTCTTTAAGGAATTTTGTGAGTCAGGTTTTTGGCCCAGGGACATGAAACGTTGAAAATAATAATAATATTTTTATTATTTTCAACATCGATCCGCAATAACTCCTGCACGGAGTGTCCAAATGACGTGCTGTCACTAGCTATGAGACCCTAATGGTACAACTAAATTTTCAAGATAGTTTTTGGGTGTTGGGACCGAGAATAGGGTGTGGGTCCGACGAGGCCGGGTTCCAACTTTTACGAAGAAAAGTGACTATTACTCCGGGTGTCCGTTTTGGACGATCGAGTAGTCGAACATGTGTGTTTTTCTAAGGGGATCGTAATGGTGTGATCTGCATGATGAGTTTTGGGATCATGGTGTGGGCCCCACACGGGCAGGCTATGGTGAATAGTACCTTTTTTACAGGGTGTCTGTTTTGGATGATTGAGTAGTCAATCTCATGGGGTTTTTCGAGAGAATCACAATGGTGTGATCCACTTGTTGAGTTTCAGGATCGTGATGTGGGCCCCAAACGGGCAGGCTAATAGTACCTTGTTCACCGATTGTCTGTTTCAGTTATGTAAATATCCTTTTCTGCATGTTTTTTCATGTAGACCACGATGGTGACCTTTGTATCATCCTAGGAGGTGCACAATGTGGTGATGTTGTGGGTCGCTTGGGTTTGCAAGGTTTGGACCAACAATGGTTGAGAGTACTCCTTTGGTTCGCTCTTATGAGGGTTCGTGTGGCATCACAACCGTGGTATGGGTTTGTGATCCCCTCGATATGATCTCTAACCTATTAGAGTTATGGCATCTCTCCGGTGGGCTTGGGGTGGGATCCTCTAGCTTTGCTACCGTAGATCGGGTTTTTGGTATCACTGTGACCGCTTATCCATGGGTGGGAATCCCCTATCTAGTAGGTTAACCCTCGTAGGGTTTTTGGAATCAATGGGAATATGATCCCCTACACATCGGTCCATGCTCAGTAGGGTTGTGGCATCGTCTGGTATACAATCCCCTACACATCATGTGGTTTATAGTAGGGTTACGACATCGTTTGTTATACGATCCCCTACTCAGCGCGTGGTTTCGGTAGGGTTGGTGCATCGTCGGTTTGATCCCCTACTACGCGAGTTATACTAGATGGGGTTTCAGTATCATCATGACCACCTTGACAAGCGACTATCCTATATATTAGTGATGTGATTATGTGGAGTGCTAGATCTGGTTGTGGTATTCCCAACGGATCCTGGGAGTGATTCCCTATCTATGAGATCTTTGAATACCATATCGGGTTGTGGTATCCCCCAGCGGATCCTGGGATTGATCCCTTATTTTTGAGATCTTCAAATACCGGTGTGGGTTCTGGAATCCCCTAGCGGACCCTAGAAATGATCCCCTATCTGAGGAGTTTGGTGTTTTTGCTGTTTCAGCTTTACTTTCTCAGTGATGATATCCGACAAGCGTGATCTCCCAGGTGAGCGTCTGGGATGTTTGTGTGGGAACCAATGGAGTGTATCTCTCAGACAAGTGTCATCCAGATGAGAGTGCTCGTGGAGTGTGTTCTTCTGGTTGTGAACCGTTTCTGGTGATGAGGTGAGTACCTCTTGTGGCTTGGTGTGTGTATCAAGTATATCTGGATGTTCATGGTATATGTGTGGACGTATATCTACGCTGATGCTTCTGGTATATGTATGGGCATATACATGAGAGAATGTTCATGATATATGTATGGGAGTATACCTGAGCTGATGTTAAAGGCGTCTGTATAGGCATACACCTGAATTGAGATGACTACTTTTGTTAGCTGAGGATGGTCTCGAGATGGAGTTTCTCTCTCATCTCGGTTCCCTCTGGCTGGGATGAGCTAACTGTTGTCTTTTAATTGCACTAAATTTTCTAGGGTTTTTGGGGAGCCTTCTGAGTATTTTTATACTCACCCCTGTATGGGATTTTCCCACACATGTTTGGGTCTTGTACAAACCATAAGTCTTTCTATGAAGTCCAAGGTGGACCCAGAGCAGGTGGAGCTTTGTGACCGAGACTGATCGTGGTGTTTACCAGAGCTGTGCCTAGAATCATATCGGTGGGTTCTTTTGACAGAGATCCCCTCCTTCTAGGCTTGTTGGATGCTTTTGAATTTTTCTTTTGGTGGGCACCATTTTTTTTCCTTTTTATCTTCTGTTGCACTCTGGTTTGGGATAAATGTTTGCATGCATTTTCTTTTCATTTTAATATATCTCTACACTATTGCATGGAGGTTTATGTGGGTGCATGTGTAAAGGTACCTTAGGCTAATGCCTCCCAAGTGTTTTATAGCCTACTCGGTGCTAGTCGCCAACCCTTGGCCTATTAGTGGCAAGCTTGGGGAGTCACGGCTAGAGCCCCATTGGGTTGGGTTGCGACTGGTTCAACCATTGGTAATCCACAGAAATCCTAAGGGTACTATATGTATTCTTCGAAAAAAGTGTGTGTGAAACACAAGAATAATTTATTGGGTTTGATAAAACACTTGGATTCTAAGTACTCTATTTTTTTGAGCTCCTAGATATTAGTAGGATCTATACTATATAGAGGAATGGATACATGATTTTATCATAGAATGAAATTGATTGTAAACTCTACCACTATCTTAGGTGGTAGTCCATAAATATTATTCAAGAAAAAATCCCTAAAAATACACCACTTGAGAAAAATATGTTAGATAAAATCCATGGACCTACATATAAAATCTAGAAATGTGTGATTTCAATCCACCATGACTACGACACTCTGGTAAATATCTACATTTTTGGACATTCCACTCACCCTCTTGAAGATAAATATTACTCTTGGGTGATGTAAACAATACACTATGGTGATAAAAGTATACATAAGTGTTATAGGGAACCAACTAGACCATCCTGAGATTGAAACACAAGCTGGAAATCTTGAGGATGAAGATGTACCATAAGAAATGATAAATGCCTACCTCAATATGAAACATTGTTCATTGGAATATACCCTCCTACCGTACACCCAATGGTGTATTCAGGGAGAAGACCCCAAAACAAATAACGAATTTATCGATTGATACATTAAAACATTTATAGTATGATAAAAGGTAATGATGAAATTATATAGAATATAAAAGATAGAATAGTAGATGATACTATAATATTAAATCATACTATTGATAGTCCAGCACTAAGATCCTCAGGTATTAGTATTAAAACATCCAAATAGACCGATCCACAAACCTGTTCTACATCCGAACTACACTGAGTAGGTCCACTCTATTGGTGTTGATAATCATAAGCATGGATACCATTAACACAAAATCTTCTTTGGCATATTTGGGTGGTACTAATCTATCTTCCTACCTGATGTGGTGTCATTGATCCTGATCCTAAAGGTGAAGCTATTGTTGGTCCTCTTCTACTAGAGACAATTGGAAATGTAATACAAGACCTCTAACTCCAAATGGACCGATTCCATTCTTTATTTATTTATTTTGATAATAACTATTTAAAGGGTTGAGGGGAAACCCTTACAAGTCTCATAGGATAACTATATTACATGACCTGAATTACATAGAAATATTCATCCCAGTCATCACTAGTTGGAAATTCCCCTTCCCAACATCTAGATCATAAAGTACCATTTTCCCACCTTTTCATTGCTTTTTTGGATAGAAATACCTATGGAGAGGTGCACATGCTTGTTATTGATGATAATTTTCATACTCTCCAATTCATATAAATATGGACAAATTATTTCTGGTGAAACCACCTACTCTGAGTCCTCATTTGGAGATAATTCCTTTAGTCATTGAGTTTTCATCTACACTTCACGATCTGAATTAGGTGTCCCAAAGGCCTTGAGGTGGCTTGAAGAACTTGTGTTATCCCTAATTACCTAACTAACCCAAAAGAATTTGCAATCCTGAAGGCCATAAGGACTCCATTCCCAAACCGAAATCCTGGAGGTGAATAGTAATAACTTGTAATGTACCAAATAATACTTGCTACAATACCTTCTATAGTACATGCTACTATAACTTGTAAATATTCGTCCACCCAAATTTGATCCTGGTACTCATGGATTAACTTGAAGAGTAATCACCTATCAACTTCTCTCATGTTGAAACCAGTGATAAGGTATTACTATCAATTAATTAGAAATGGTAGATAAGTGGAATACATTCAATTGAGAGTAGATAGAAAAATTGATCCCATTCATGAAATGCCTCACTCAAGATAGCTCATCACTGACAGGAAGTGTTGAAAAATGCCACAACAAAGTGAAATGAAATTAATAGTTCATGATGGGGGAGAAACCCTCTCCTGGTTGATGAAATCCATATAATTTTTAACTTTATGCATATTAACTAAAAAATAATTATAGAAGGCAGTCAAAATGTCACCCCAAACCAATCCCTAATGACAACCATTCTGGGTAATCACATGCCACTAACATTTATGGGAATGAAATAGAATATAGGTGGAGAGATTGAACCACCTATCTATAGAATTCTACAGATGCTCTAAGATAGATAAAATATATTCTATCCATGACATAGTAGCATGAGGACCACCATCCCATGAGAATATGAGAGGATTATATTACTATAACTCATGATTCAGATCAGACATCTTAGGTGTAGGTCATGGAACAACCTTTGTAAACTACATATAATGTGGGAAACCCTATAAAATCGGAGCATTATTGCCTAGTTTTGTAATAGATTTTTGTGAAATAGATGACACTATTGGAGGTATCACTGGTAACACCGGGCTCACCAACTTCAAAGCATGGTCAATGCCACCCTCCCGGTGCACAACTAGAGGATGTGGCAGTGGAATAGCTCTAAAAATTCCAAGCACACACCTCAGAAAAAGATTTAGAAAATAGATAAGATCACTAAAAAAACAATAATATAAGAAAAAAATCTCACTACCCAAAATAGTATCACTATGACCCACATAGAAGTCCCGAGTATTAGTTAGTGTCCAAGTTTGATTTACAGGAGGTTTAGTATAAAGAGGGTCAATTATAATTGATGGAGGTAAATTATCTTTAACATACACTTGGCCCCTCTATTTAATAGAAACCCTTTAATTAATAAGTTATAATTTTACATTTAGTGTTCATAAGTGATTTTATACATTGTAAAAGGTTAAGTTAAATATATTTTCATACCCATTTTAGAAAGGCCCATACATTTTATAAATTGGAATTTATACCCATTTCATTATAAATAAGCCCTTTAATTTTATCTCATAAAGTACATGGTAATGTATGATGTATTGATTATTATGAATTTCCATTTTGAAATTTTAAGGGCCCATACCCCTTATAAATTATAATTGGTAGTCATGTAATCACAGTGAAATCCATTCTCATCTAACAAGGGTTACATAGATTACATGGTTTAAAATTTTATTTTTAATAAGCCACTATTAATAAGGACAAGAAAACATAATTTAGGTTGATGATGACATTCTAAACAACCAATTTCCTTTACCTAAAAAAGGAATTAGTGGAACATGCATATATAAAAATCAAGGAACACTCAACAATCACATGAAACATAGGTAATCTAAGAATTGAGAATCACTTTTATGGCATGGAAGATTCATGTGATTTGAATTCCAAGGTTCCTATAATGATTCATGTAACAATTATCTCTAATATAATATCCATAATAAATAATTAATACATCAATTCATGTCTATAAAATAACAATGAATGTATGTATACTATAATAAGAATGATAGAGAACGCTAATTTCCTATTAACAGGAAACATTGTATTTACCCTGAACATGGGTTAACTACTCATAGAAAAGGCTTATAACCAAGTTAAAACATGTTACTAATATCATATATAAATTTACAGACACTAAGACAAGGAAAGAAACACCCTATGATACTACTTGGTGATGTCTTGGACACAATTCACACCAGAATAACCAAACTCAAATGGCCACATGGCCTCAAGCATGCCTCCCCAAATGAAACAAGACACAAAATAGAAAAAAGGGACCAGGGTGTGTCCATTTGGAGAATATTACCTCATGTAATATTGGATCAAAATAGATATAATAGATGAATAAAAAATAGAATCATAATAAGAAATATGGATGTGGAAACAAACATAAAAATATATGAAATAAATAAACTCAAGATTTGTAAACTGTATCATAAACAAAATCTGATTTCTTATTGTTCCCTTACAAAAGGGAAAACATACATTAATGTTAGTAGAAAGAAAGTACAATACATGATATATAAGAAACCAAAAATGGAAAAAACTATCCAAGAATCCGGATCTCTATCTCGATCATCTAGTAACAACTCTATATTAAAGAAACAAAGTTGGTTTTCAAAAGTGAGAGACATACCTTTGTCCACAACTAAGATAATATAATCTTACTGGGAACCAATGATGTCCCTGTTAGGGTATAAGATAAATCTCAGGAGGCCACTACCAACGACATCTATAATATCTAGTCTATTAATACACACTGTATAGTGTGTAGGTATATAAATGTAAATAAGTAAAAAATAAACAACCAACACAAGCTTTAGCCTCATCCAGTTTCTATAAACAAGAAACCATTTAATTAATTGATATATGATTCAGTTTATAATAAAGATATCACATGTGAGGGACTCAGTAGTAATAATAGATCATCATTGTAATAAAAGAGGATCCAAGGTGAAACCCAGACATTCATGAGAACATCGGTCTTAAAAAATATTATATTTAACTCAGGCCGTCTACAAATAATGGTCTGAGTGTAATTGGAGGGGAACATCCAAGGAATCACACTATAAAATATTCTAACTATTTCCATAGAGCTTGTCCATAGTAATATCAAGCTAATCATGTCTAGTCCCAATAGAGGTAATCCATGGCGTCACATGTCCGATGCCATCAAGATGAATCAGAGGAGTTTAACAAAGACATTATAATATTCAAAAAAGAGTGAAGTGAATCATCGGTACATCACCAAGGAATTCATATAATAAGACAAAGAACAAATTATATGGTGGGTATGCCCCACGATAATTATCTCAATGAATCATATTGGCATCCTATAAGTGCACAAATAATTCCCACAGAAATCCAAGGAAATATGAACTCCAAAGACTCCAATAAAGTTAAAAAGGAATAATAAAATAGGTACCATATCATCATTCCATTTATATCATGTGTAATCATAGTCCATGCGATACTCATACCAAATAATAATTCACTAGGATCCTTCCATTACATTTCCATGAAAATAAAATTGTTAATTAGGGACATGAAACCAATTATCACTTCAGTTACTTAATAATTTAACTGGTTCATTCCATTACCTTTTACTAAATATACCATGTTAAATAAAAGACATGAAACTAGTTATCAATTTCAATAAATATCCATGTGGGAAGTGATATTTCTATACATATGCTTTCCATGATATTCTTTTAAAGATTTATTAATTACAAATAGAAACTTACCTTATAATATTTCAAGTCAAATAACCCCAACTGTGTCATAGATAATCCCAACATGTGTCTCTCAAGGATGAAAAATTTATGAACCTAACTTTGTGTGGTTAAAATTAAGGTCAAATCTCCATTGGTGTTTAAAGGTGTTAATGGGGCATTATAATACAACATAGACATCTTAATATAATGAATATGTAGTTTTAAGGTACAACTCCTAGTGAAACCGGTAAGTATACAATGATAATAGTTTATATATGGTGATATTTTGAGGGAAAAGTCACATACCACTTACGTTATGCATGTAGTAGGTGTGTCATCTAGTATTGGCCATTATTTTGTCCCTGATCGAATTAAAATGGAAGAATAGATGAATATTCTAATAACATGGCACATGATCTAGGAACAAAATTGAATCTTCAATAGAAATAAAATTGAATAAAGAAGTCTATGGAGTTGAGAGAAAATTAGTGGCTATACAATGTGATATAAGGATCTTGAATTGGTGTTCAGATGGAGGAATGACTTCAAAGCCTATCATTAGGCGAAAGTAGAGCTCTTATGGTGGACCTCCAATTTGATAGAGAAAAATGAGGGGGTGATCATGTTTCAAAATTAGATACCCTACCTCCTTTAAAGAAACAATCCCAGGGAATTTACATGCTGTGTAAAATTTACATGTTGTGTATTGTTTGGGTTTTTTCCTCCCTGAGAAAATCCATTACAGACCATGAAAAAGGAATCACTAGAACAATACACATTGTGTATTTAATACATGCCATGTATTTAAATAAATATCCATTATTTTTCATACATCCAGGATCCAACCCACTAGAACCTTCTTTCCAAAGAAAAACCAACTGTCCTAAAGGTATGGTTTTGGATTTAAGCAAAAAAGAGAACTGCAACAAGTGTTTATCGAAGAAAATTAAGTGTCTATAACTGAAAGGAAATCATTGATCTTACATTAACAATGATTATAATCATGGTACGAGGAAGACTAATGCACATAACGAGCCTATGGATTTCTACAACTAGATAAATATTGAGGTATATATAATAATATTTCACCATAAAAACATATATTAAAAAATAAATATTTTTAAAAATGTATTTAAAATGTCTAAAACCATGTCATCACATAAAATGTGATTTTTTATATTCTTAAATTTACGAAGGATTTCATACACTATCTAAAAAATAAAATCATTGAAGATGCATTTTAAAATTTAATTACAATTTCTTTTAAAAGACATACTAAATATTTTTTTCTATATTTTTCAAGTTCAACTAAGACTATTGAAAATCCTCATATTCAAAATAGGATTTTTTTTTCAAATCATATTGGTAAATAGTTGGAGTTGGTACCCTAAAATAATACAAATTTATTATTTTGATTAAGAAAATATTTATGTTAATTAATTTATTATCATATGATTAGTATTATTATATGTAATAATTATGTTATAATTTCATTAAATATTTTTTCATATTGAAAGGCTATAATTGTTCCCTGATATAATGAAAACCTTTAAGTGATATCAAATTATTATCAAACATATATCATATATACTAGATAAAATCCATTTGATAGGACACAAATGATGATTAATTATAATGTTTTAGATTCTTGTATGTTGAGGAGGATTTTACTCATGAAATTTTTCAATGATGTTATGAAGAAATACCCACCAATATTAATTATACATGTTATACGTGTCAATATAAATTCCTATCAACAAAAATGTCCATATACATGATATTATTTTTAATGTATATTATGAATTTTGTATTTTGGTGTATTTATGAAAACTGTAATTACATATGCTAATGATGAGTTAGGATATATTAAGTGTGTTATAAGTGATATAAAATTAAATTAAAAAATCAATTTTTTTTACTTTTTAGATAATCTAAGAAGATATCTTAGAACCTTTGATTAAAATGAAACTATTTGATTAAATACATAGTTGTCGTAGTTCATTGGTGAGTTCAATTTAGAGACCAAAGAAAGACAATCAAGCATATAGTTTGATGAAAAAAGTATGAAAATATCATGATGTGATATCATGATAATAATATTATATTACATAGAAATCATTTTTATGAGGTTATTTTTATTGTAAAATTAACATATTTCTCTATTCGTACATTGACATGTTTCTATACACCAATTAGGGACTTAAAGAAAAATTATCAAATGCTACTAAGAAAGAGGCCTATAGGTCCACTGATAAGTGTATCTCATGAAAATGTTTTTCAGTTTTTAATGTATTGAATTATTCATTTAAATGAAAAATATTTCCATTTTTTGTAACATTTGATTCATTTTATGTTTCATTGATGGATTCAATATATTTATGAAAAAGGAATGAGTAGAGGAGAATTTATGATTAAAAATATCCTTCACAGCGTGAGTGAAGGGAAGCATCGTGACACTAGATTTTTGAGGAGGAAGTAGAGTGGTAAAATTGGAGCAACACAATTACATGTCGTATAATCCCATTACACATCGTGACTTCATCAGAGAATAATACCACTTCTAGGAAAAGTCATGAAGTTAATACATGTTATGAAATACCATTAAACATTGTGTAACTACAGTACACGACATGAAATTTTTGAAGAATTATTTTGTTGGAGAATAAATACAATGAGATTCATGGGATTTAAAGATTTAATGGTTACACATTATGAGTCCCCATTACACCTCATAAAATTAGTCAATGGTCAAAATCATTGATGAGATTCATGCAGATCCAAAAAACATAGAGGAAACCTTAGATAAAGATTAGCATATAATCAATCCCATGAAACATTGTTAAAGGGGCTGGTAAGAACCTTTCCCTAGACTATAATTATAAAGATATCTTGATGCTATGGAGTATTCCAATTCCTAAAGAGTCCGAAGCTCGGATCGAAGCTGCTACGCCCTCTCTGAGTTCTATCTCTCGTTTCTTTATGATTTCACTTCATTTTCTCTTTCTCTGTAAACATCTCATTTCTAGGATGAGGGGGTAATTCTTCTTTTTTCTAAGGTGTTGTAAATATATTTTATTTTATCATGACCATTGACAGTTTAATTAAAATTAAAATTAAAATTTTACAACTAATAACCCTAAACGCATCATGTCTAATATCCACTTTGTGGGATATCATGTTTAAATATGGTATCGAGACAAACTCGATTTGGTGAAATCTTTTATTAGCAGACAAAAGGAAATTTGGTATTGAAACATTGAGGAGGATATACCATGATCATTGGATATATATCATCTTGACGCTAACACCAATCATGAATTAATCAATCTATATTCTAAAATCAAATTTCACCTAAACCCTTATATTACAAAACCCTAGTACGCTTTCCAAATCTGTTTACAAAACCAATCAATATTCTTCTTCATTTTTATTTTGATTTCATAAAATCAAATCAAATCCATCCTTTTTCAACCTCTTTCATAAAATTAATAAAATTTTGTCTTTAAAAAACCTAATAAAACTAATTTACCATTATCTGTGGGTTCGAACTTAAACTTTCCTATTAATAAAATTTAATTATTTGAGTAGCATATTTTGAGGTTTATAAATTTTTTTTGCATAGTACCATACAGAAATGAATGAGTCACTACAAGGATATTAGTCACACAATAAGTGTATCAAGAATACACGTTAAAATATATATGAAGGTGATATTAAGAATAAATATTATTCCTAGTCAATGGAATAAAAATTATTAATGTTATTTTGATCTTATATGTTCAATCACAATTTTTTTTGAATTTATAATATATGTGAGTGGAATATAAAATAAATATTTATTTGATAGTTAATGAATATAATATTTATTTATTTATTTAACATGTAATATAATGAAAATTATTTATTTAAATAAATACTTAATTTTTAGTGTTCAATAAATGTCAAAGAAGATTGATGGGACGAGTTAAGAGATTGAAGAAAATGATATATTTTATTCAATATCATCTATATGAATATTGAGTGATTTATTTAACACATGAAATTTAATTATCTTTGTGTTACCACAAGTCATGTAATATAGTGTTATTATTATTATTTCACAATGGTTTTAATAAGAATGAATAATTATTTAGTTGTTATTTGAAATTACTTGTTGTTTAAGAAAAAGTATACAATTTAATTTGTACCATTTTGAAGGTGGTGAGTGTTTTTTACAATGCACTAGTATAAGATAATTCTCTCAAGATTGAGATAAATACTCATGAATCCTCTCTATAATGAGATTTAATTCTCCTCCTCCCTCTATGTAATTATAGAATAAGAGAATTATTTAGCCATGAAAATAATATTTCTTGTTATCATCAATAGAGGATGAAATAAGAATTTTTTTCCTTCACTCAATCACCTAGAATACTAGTAGAGATGTGTCAAGATCCATGGTGAACATATGGATACCAGTATATGAATTATAGTTTGTATTCTTCCACCACAACGATGAATATACTTTGTGATGGGTTACATAATTTCATAAAAAAACTACCAAGTCGAAGAAATTATTATTTTAAATTTATTATAAATTAAATTTGACAAGATACTGTAGGAATATTATGTGAATATTATCATCAAGTTCTTTGGATTTATCCATTTAAGCTAAAGAAAATCATTGTTGAGAATGGTCCAAACTACTTCTGCTACTCCCCATTATCATAATTTCTTACATGATGCCAAAATATTTAAATAAATCAAAATAAGGTGGTATCTATTGATGTTTCTAATATCATTATTTCATAGAGATCATGAATTTGTTGTTTATCTAATACTTATTTAGTTAATTTTATTAAAATTTTAATTTATTATTATTGAAAGATACTTTAAAATCAAAAGTCTTTCATATTTTAATGAATACTATATAATATATATATTATAATTTTATCGAAGCATTTTATGATAATGTTATGGATATGAGATTGGGATCCCACTATAAAGACACATAAATAAAGAAGTTGTTGTTTTCTAAATAAATTTATATTTTTGTCTTGGATTAGGTTATGTAAGGATAATTGGGACTCAGTACAGGATTATGAGGTTTATAACATCTCAAGGTGATATTTTTAGATGTATTCATAGTCCTGGAAAGTGTTTTGGATTCTCAAGTGAGTGTTGAATCAATTTTATGGTTCCCTTATTTATAGATTTCTATTGTAGAAGGATTTTCATGCCATGACAAGTGATCATCATTCCCTGATGAGGGGTTTATAATAAATCATGTAATTTCCAATGTAGGAACCATGGAGTAAGGGTATAATCTAACACAATTACAAGTGGTTGTCACAATATAGTATATTTTTTGTGGTTTTATAACAAAGGTAATGACCCTTTTGTATAGAGGTTACATTGTGATAGAGGGCATCATTCCCTGATCTTGATCTTGACTCTTAGGTATGACCATATGAATTTTACATATGCATTTTCCAAATTTTAGAAGAAATGAAGGCCATGCTTTGACCCACAGGTCACACCGTGAAGGACTACCATAGGGGAGGCTTTATGGTTTTGAGGGTGAAGACCATTACCTATAGGGAGATTGTCAAGTTTTGAAGGGAGATGTTACAATATGATATCATGGGCCTTAGATTTAGGATTTGGTTGGGGGAGTTGTGTGACACAATTACCTGAGGGGCCACATCATGAGGGGACACTATGAGAGGGAGTAATTTTGGAGTTGTACGGGTCGAATATAATGGGGAACTTTTTTAGTTTTTAAAAATAGTGGCAGACTCATATCTTCCATGTCACCACTTTATGGTTTAAGGAAAATGGGTCATTGTGAGAGGTCCCTTATGATGGCACATACCCTACTCTTTTCTTCTTTTCTCCCCCTTTAATGAAGGGTGGTTCATGGGTATTTTAAATTGTGATTCAATGTGTAGTTTTCTCCTTTATATTCAATAATTCATATCCCTAATTAGATGATGATTTTGGTATCTCCATGATAGGATTTTATGTCGATTCCACCAATCATGGTGTAATCAGAATGATATGATGGTAATTTTTATCATCATGGATAAAGGGTGTCTCAAGAGGATCAATACAATTGGGTTTCGGTCGTTTTGATGATTTAGAGTTTCTCGGTGAGTTTTTAGGAAATTTTTCTTCAATAGATTGAATTATATAATTTATCATAAATTAATCATAATTAATTATTTAGTTGTTATGTATTGAGAAAGAGGCTCATGATTTGGCAAGATCATGGATAAGGAATTTTCATGATTTTTTTGGGGATGACTAGATCATGGAAATGATGTTGAATACTATATAGAGGTATATTTTTCCCTTAATACTAAACCATTTTATCTTTGATTAATTATTATACATGTTTTAATGATAATATATGACTGAGTATAAGGTATAAGGATGAAGGGTTCCCTAGGTCAAAAAGATATAGTGATTATGATCATCCTAGATTTAGAATAATTTCTTTTTTCTAATTGGATATTTTGAGATCAATTTGTGACTATATCACCAAAGGGGTGAACATATCAATTGCATTTACAAGAGACATTAGGTAGGTCTTGATAGTAAAAATGAGACATGAATATCATAGTTTTGGATTCTATAGATAGTTGTGTAGGGATGAGAGTATTAGGCCTATGAGGTTAGATATTCATATATTTAATATATTATGTGAAAAAAACTCTTAAGGGTGGATTGGAAAATTAGAATGTTTTTGGAATATGATAACACCTTTGGGAATTTAAACGGTGTGACTGATAGGGTATCTTCTAGGTAATGGGCTTCATAATTATCCTACGAGAGATATGATATGAATTGAATTAGGTTTTTTGGAATTTAAGGAGGTTTTGGGAAGAATTATTGATGTAAGGATCAAGTAGGTCCTTTGGTTTAAGGGGTCACCATAAAGTGATGTGTGTGCATAGGTATCAATAAGTAGATACCATGTTGGGTTTATCAATCATAGTTGATTCCATTATAATATATATGATAAGGATGATTAGTTTCAAATTTATTGATCATGTGAACAAGCTGTTCTTTATTTGAGTAAGTTTAGGGGATAATAGTATATGTGGTGTGTTTTTGGCACAAGGGATGATCCATGATTTAAGCCTCAACTTGAGAGTTATGGTGACCATGTTACATGAAAATAATATTATGTTTTTTGTTGTGTTCACGTGCTTGATTGTATTTATAATGTCACATAACTCATATACATATTATTTAATCTTTTTTTATAAATATCCATGATAAAAACCAATGAATATATATAAATATCATATTTAGAGAATTTGGTACAACAAGAAACACCTCTTCAATAATATCATAGTATTTTTTTCTCATATTTTTAACTTTCTCCTAGGGATCCCCATACTCTTTCTATGACTTGAGATATTCTAGGGACATAAATAAAAGAAAGATTATTACATAAATCTTAGTAAGGGTGTAATAGGATTACATTAGATAAGATATCATTATAGTCAATAATAATAACCTCAAAAAAAGAAAATGATTTTAAACCTTCACAAATAACATGGAATAATAGTCAAATATGGAAAATATGAGTGAATAATAAATGTGTTACAACCATATGGTAGGTTATCATAAACATAGGTCAAGGATCACGAACAAGACATCATACTAGTGTGGAAATACCAACTTATATATTTTGAAAAAATATAACGTCATATTCACCTATAACCAATATAATAAAATAACCACTTTGTAAAATATGAACGAAGATAGAATTATGTTCATTCTTAACACAAATAATCTCATTAAATATATTGCATTACCCAATGCATTGAAGGTATATCAATAAAACCTATCACATAGAGATAGAACATGAATAAATGGTTCCACATGATGTTATTCATACATTTTATTATGAAAACCCCATAGAAATAATATGAGTTGCATAATAATTCCCAATGATATCATATAAGATGAAATCAATAATTTTATTAGTTAAATCCAAAAAATGATTCACCCAAAAGAAGAATATCATATGAAAATTTAATGTATGATTAATGGAAAATAACTCCACAACATATAGTAATTTTTTGTAGATATAAAAATAGACGTGAAATTATATAGATTATTTTGTTATATATTCAATAACATTGTCATAAAAATGAAGTTGTAGATCACATTAAAAATATTTTTCAAAGGGTGAAAGATGAATTTTAAAACTATAATTTCAAAGTAATTTTAAATAATGAATCCTTGAAGAGTAATAAAGATAAAAATAATAAATGTGTAGTGGAAAAATATATATATGTGGAAAGAAATACCTTTAAGGATTTTTAAATGGTTTTAAGGAAATGTACATCGATAAAATAAAAATATCATTCCATTTTGAATAGATACAACTAGAAATATTAATGGATTATAAGATAAAACATATCTATCATTAAAAATAATAAAATAAAAAATTTATGGTATGATATAACATGGACATGAAGATAAAATTGTTTTCAAAGAGGTGGGATTAATGTTAACAATTTCCTATTTTACAAAAAATGAAATTCATAAATGAATAATAATATGGAAAAAAATTATTTTCATATATAAAAAGAGAAAAATATCAATTTATAATGTGTGTTTAATAATATATAAATCATACAATAATATGATAAACACATAAAGGTTATGACTGTAGGAGTGGAGATTAAGTCAATAAAAATAATTACATAAAATCTGTACTTTCTTTATAAGTTCCTCTAATATTTTGTTTAATCAATCTAAAAATATTAATCACATGATTAAAAATGTTTTTTATAATCACTTTATCTATTATATTCAATTTTTTATCTTGTTTTATTCATCTATTAAATTAATATCATTTGTATCATTTTTTTCAATATTGTTTGGCACGTCATTCCAAAACTACATTGATATAGAGGTAATAATCATAGGTTAATATCGAAGGGTCCCATAATATCTATTAGTGTAAAGGAATATTTTCCAAAAAATTCAATATGTTATGGATTTTATTATATTAGAAATTTTTTTCCATTTATTTAATCTTCCTCAATATTCATCTTCTAGACCCATTAATTTTACAAAGATTTTTTTCATTAACATTATAATTATAATGATTATTTTATCATATAAAAAATTGATAAATTCTAGTATTTTATTATTATATTATATTAAATCATTAAATATATTTTTTTTGTAATCCAAAAATAAACAATTGAAAAACAAAATATCAACAATCGTGTATGTAGCGTGAAAATACAATGTATAAAATGATTTTTTAAATGAGATTTAAAATTAGATTTATAATACTTGTTATGAGAGATTTAAAATAATATTAGGTTATATTAAAAGAAGTTTTTAATGTTACTTTCATTTAAGACTTCATTTTATAAATCTTTTTAGGGGAGTTGAAATTAAAAATCATTTTTAAACCCATTAACAAACATAATAACATCTTTTTGAGATGGGTTTAGAATGGTGTTTTGGGTGATATGTCATAATTTATGGATATGAAGTATGATATTAACAAGATAATTGAATCATGTAACAAAAAATTAGTGGCAGTTTTAAATAATTTTTACTTAAAAGAGAAACAAGTAAAAAAAGAACATGTGGTTTGGAAACCTCACCTTGATCTTTGAGTTTCCTCCCTTGGATTGATCTTATTAAATTCATAGAAAAGATTTTGGCTAGAACAGAGAATTATGAATCCGTAAAAGAAACTATATATATGGATATGGGTATATTTTAATATAAATCAAAAATTTATATGTGTTTTGAAATGGTTAAGTTTATTCCCATTTTATAAGAAAAATGAAATGGAATTTCTGCAACTAATTTTTTATAAGGGTCTATAATGATATTTTTAAATATAATGTGGCTCAAAACTGGAAAATCAATGATATTTTTTAATATTAGATAACCCCAATTGAATAAATATAAATTTTTATAATTTTATATTAATTTATAAATCATTTTTATTATCAATGATCATTTAAAGTCATTTTCATTATTAATATTGTAATTTAACTTTAAAAATATATATATAAATATAGAATTTAAATAATTGATTAGTTATTATATTTATACCTTTACTAAGATAAATAGGTTTCATATATACTTAAGTCATATTTATGACATGATTAAGTTATAAAAGTTATGGTGAATTATATAAAATTTATTTTTTTACTATTCAGAAAAAGAAAAATTATCATAAATAAACTAAAAAAATAACAAAATAATTTATTTTTTTAATTACAATAATTATTTATATTTTATCAAATTAAAATTATGAAATTTATAAATTTAACTTTTATATAAAATTACACAATACATGGAAAAATACAATATTTAAAATTAAAACGATTTATTTTACTAAGAGTATTCACATTCTTATTCATTCTTATTAATAATTATTTTGTATTTGTTTATTATATAAAATTTTAAAAGGATATGTTTTAAAATTATATAATTAAATTTAATTATAATAATTATTGTTTTACTACAAAAATTATGCCAAACAATTTATTGAAAATGTATTAAAGATGGGTTTTTCATATTTGAAAATTATGTGTCATTAAAAACTTCCCACCATAATAAATTTAATCCTTGATATTAAAAACCAACCCTAATATGTAAATATATTAGGGTGTGTTTTATTCATCACATCATCTGATTCCCATATCGACTCTTCATACCCATGTTTCTTCCATAGTACTTTGACTAGATGGGTTGTATATTGTACTTTGACAAAATGGGTTTCATTGTTTCATTAAAATTTATATTTATACTCCAAAATTTACAATAGATTATATTTATAAGAGATTTTATGATTCATGTTTTGGAGCAACGGATTTGGTACATGTGATTGATATTTCATGTACTTCTTGTACATGACATAATTTCGGTGGAAGGGAATGTTAATGGAAAAAAATCCAACACGATCAAGAATATAAAAGGGGGGAAAGAATTTGGGAAATTGCATTACCATATTTAAAAAAAATCATAAATCTATTACATAAATATATTTTTAGGAATGAATTCACAAAAACCTCAAACTCCAAGACCCATCAATTATTATTAGTATATCCTTAAAGTTGAATCTGTGTATCGATCATGTGTTGTTGAATGAATTGGACCTTTTCTATCATATATTTTAGTATTTAGAATAAAAATAAATAAATTTCTCCAAATTCAATCTAAAATGTTTTATTTCTACCCTTATTCTTATACATGCTGAATATGGAGCAATCTGAATGACCAAGTGGAAGTTATTATTTTATAAGAACTCGACTAGAGGATTTTGTTAATCCCATATATCTTCAATGTTCATATAGAAAGATATGAACATGTACTATAGTGTTTTATTAGACCTTTTTTATTGAATATATTTCTAATAATTATTTTTTGTACTTAATATTAACTCTATATCTAATGCCTTTTAAAGGAATGATCCTCCAAAACATTAAAGTGAACCATAGATATCGATTTGATACAATCGATAATGATGTTCCATAAAACCTCACCACTTATCTATTATATATCATAGCATATTCAATGAGTGATCTGTCTTCCCAAATAGAGATTAAAAAGAGAGTATTTGTAAGACAATCCAATGCGACCTATATGAAATTGTTTCCAATAGATATATTTAGAATATCCATGACAACTTCTATGGAGATATTATCCCATGTTCATGTTGGTGTGGATAATGGTTTCATCAACCCATAGACTTTTTTCATTATGCCTTAACTTGATATCATACCCATGAATTCGATGTATATTCATCAATCTCCTTCTTCATATTATCCCTCCAGATGTTCTCTTGGAGATCTATATACATATTTATGCTTCTGGGTGGATAGAGAATGCTATGATATGTGAAACATCTCATAGATCATTCTTTTTCTTAGGCTTATATGCTACACATAATTTTGTCTTGTATTTTACAATTCGATTTTTTCATTATTGAAAACCAAGGATTTCCCCATCTATCATGCTTCCATTGTCTTTTATATCTCTAAACCATCCATTTATTGCTCTTTAGTCATTTTTTGGATAAATGGTTGAGATATAATTTTATAATGGTATGATTTCATACCTTCATTTATGATTACCATATCCATCATTTTCATGTATAATAAAATTGGAACTCTTTTAATTCACATCAAGGGTAGGGCTACAAAATCCTTTCATCTTAGTGAATATAACACATTATTTTCAATCCAAAGATGATAATGGATTGTGAACTTATATCCTATGATATGTTCTAACTATCTTTATTAGTGAATATTGATATATTTTCATGTTAATATATACTTTATAATACTGTGATAAGTAAATATGTTACTCTTTTCTCTATAGTGTTGGTGCTTTTAAATCATTAAGGAAAATATTACAACTACCAACATTAGATCACGAGTCATGTAATTTTTCTTTTATTCCTTGAAATTACATAAATTATTTATCATTTTTCATCAGTACACAAACCTATACATTCATTGGAGAATATTCGTATATAATGAATAATTTCCCACTTTAGGGAAGTGTGATTATCAGTGTTGTGATTGGAAATTTTTAAACTCCTCATATCCATCTTCAAATTCGTTTTTCACTTCACTCTTTTATATGTTTTATTGTTTAGGGAGTTTGAAATTCCTGATAAATTTGTATAAAAATTTATAGTAATTTGGTTAATATAAAAATATATTTCTTTATTTTTGGACTAGTCTATTCATCAATTAATATAGTCTTTGAAGGATCGATAAATATCCCTTATCTTATGTAAACATTCCCCAATAAATTCACTTGATCCATATAGATGTCATATTTAGTTTAAAATTCATAAAAATAAATGTTTTTAAATGTAATTAACATGATTCTCAAGAATTATTCATTATCATCATTAATTTGAGAATATATGAGAATATCATCTATAATGACCCCAAAATTTATTCAAGATAATATCTAAATACTATATTTATCAAGTACATTATAATTATCAAATAATTAATGATTATTAGGAATCGATATGAACACATAATTTCCATATCTTCTATGAGGATGAACACATTATTTGGAAGATGATACCTTTTACTTATCTTGATTTTTTCAATTTCATGATAATAAATATAAAGATATATTAAACCATCATCATTTTTTGCCCAATGTATAGTGGGCCCCATAGAGAATCAGTGGGGTGTATAAAACACTTTTACAGATGTTCATATAGTTTCTTTATCAAATATTAATATTCAATTAGGGATTTTTAGGACTTTTATATGGGAAGATATCCAAGAATAAGTTCGGTAGAGAATAAAAACTCTTAATAAGTAGGAAGACTGGGAAATTATTCATGTAATATAGCACTCAATTTATTTACAATAATAATTTCCACAATGAAAATTCGATAGTTTCCCAAAATCATTTGTGATAGATTAGATTCCACATAAATAAAAAATATATTTTCTTTATAATTGGGTTCCCATGGAGTTTCATAATTTTAATTTTTCTTATATGAGTTCTGAGGATCGATTAATATATAAAATGTGATTTACCTCTCTAAATAGCTGCCATTTTACCTATATACAGACAAAAGGTACATCTCTAATATACCATAAAATTATACCAAAGTTATCATAACATTTTTACATGAATATTATTCCAATACATGTTAACTAAGTAAGAGTAATATATTTAAGGTACAATGGTTAAATCACTTTGTGTCTTCATTGATAACTATAAATACATTTCTCAAGGAGGTTATTGAATATTTCATCATAATTCACATTATATACATGAATTCATGGGGATAATTCAAATAAGAAATTCATTATTCATAAATTAGTAAACATAATACTTGTCACCACCTCATTTTCATTACACACCATGGTGGTAGTCATATTATTATCTCTTCCATGTTCCATTTTCTATAGAAATTTTAGTCACCAATTATCATTAATGATTGTTGGGTTTGGTTATTGAGTTACATACTTTCATTGTTACTTATAGTTGAAACATCATTCCAGGACCAGAGGATTGATATGATCTTTCTTTCCATCCATTATATTGATTGGATTCTTGATGTACCTTCAACACTTATTAGTGGTATACACTTTTATTCCAAAATATATGAATATAATCATTCCATTAAGGTATGTTTTAGAGTGCTTGTTCCCATATCTTCAATATGCAAGTGACTGTATCTTCTTCCCTTTGAGAGGTTTTCCAGTTAAACCACTGATGTTAAACTCCATTATTTTTTTCTTATCCTCTTTCCAATAATAACATTAGGATTCACTAATCTCTATCTCCACATTAAATTCTCATCCAAATATTTATTCATATTTATCAAAGTCTAAAATTGATAAACATTTTTAGAGGTATGTTTTTCAGGAAATAAAGAAGTTGTTAACCATAATTCCAGGGTCAATGATATAGGGATAATCAAACCTTGAAAACCTTGTAATGTTTTCCTCATATGAACCAATAAACTCATCCTCCCTTTACTTGATGGAAAGAAATTACATCTTTATTTTAGAATCAATAATTTGAGTAAAAAAATTATGTTAAAATATATTATTGAATTTATCCCTTTTTATTTCTTCAAAGGCTTACTTGGGTTTATAATTTTTGACCAGTGTCCACCACTAAATGGATTCTACGTCCATGTAATAAATTGACTAGATCACCTTTTCTAGCTTAATGAATTGATTTATGAATAATATTAACTCAATATTGTTTATCAATTACTCAATAGTTAAAGTATTGGATTATATACCAAAATAGGGTGGTTTTTTCATATAAAATACTCAACCACAACTTGATCCTTTTTTTGAGGAATCAAGTGGCCCACTAAAATCACATTATTTTTCATTCCTTGATTTAATTCATCATTAAACACTATGGAATTCTCAACACCAAATTCACTCATATTTATCATATCATTCAAGAAAACATTTATTTTTCCATTACATTGGTTATTGATATAATATCTCATATTTCAATCCATCTACTAAATCAATGGAGAGTTTGAGGTTATCACACTTGAATTAATAACAAATAAGAGTAATTTTATGAAATTATAAAGGATAAATCCCATGTTATACTAGATTAATGAACTCATAAGTTATAATCATGGTTATTTACAATTTATTTTATATTAGGTTTTGTAACCTAGTCCACAAAAATAAAAAGACCTTGTTATGATTCTGACTAAAATGACATGTAACTCATAAACATATTACTATACCATTTTTATATTAAATATTTATTTTACACTCCCATTTATCTAGTGGTATGATGTCTATATGGAATTAGTTACATCATAAAGATACTCTTAAATAATAACATGTTCTTTTATTCACATATTAATACATTTTCCTAAATATTAACATATTCTTATTACCATATGGGATATCATGGGAATATACGTAAAATAAATGGTAATCCGTAAACCTTAGTAAATTTATAACAAGCCATATTGGTATACGATATCAAAAAATTCAATAATCATAACATGTAAATAATAAGAAAATTATTATATTCTTTCATATATAGTATGGATTAAGAGTTAAAAATGGTAAACATGAGAGAACATACATCAGGGAATAAATATAATGCATATCATCCTAAACATAGGATAAATCTAACATATAATACCTCATAACTTTGTGGTCAAATCCCATGAAAAAAATTGTAAACATCACTGGAATCATATTCACTAATAACATAAGTATAAAACACCACTTTATAATATGTTAAAAAATATCACATCTTGTTTAGGCACAACACACATAATACCATGACATATATCACATTACCCAATGTATTAGAGGGATATATCCAACCCACCTATGAAATAATGATAAACTATACATATATGGTTCCACATAAAGTCAGTCATAAAAATTTCCATGAAAATATCAAGGAATGTCTATTGGAAAAATTAAAATTTCAAATGATATCCCCTAAGATGAATTTATGAATTGGAACAGTTAATACTAAAAATTAAATTACATAAACGAATTATATTGTGGTACTATTAGATATTTTAATTTAGTTTATTTATAGTCAACTACATTTTAAAGGATAAATATTATGTTATATGTGTGTTTGGTATGTTTATATATGGAATGGGTTTGGTTGATAATTTTATTATAGTTTTTTGTTTTTATTAAAAGTGGTTAGTGAAGTTTTTAAAAAGGTTATTTTATTTATTTTTAGTTTCAGGTTGAAAATGTTTGTTCACATATGAGACCATATGGGGACCCTGAATCCAATAACCTAAAGCTCATGTATAACTTATTCCATTTTCCTAAGATACAAGGTATTTCATCCAGAAGTACTAAATAGATTTTTAGTCTTGGTAAACTAGATACATAATTTAAATTCTTATTATAATTGAAAAAATTAGATACAAGAAGTATTTTCTCTAAGAAAACAATTATTCCTAATAGAAAACCCTTGAATATTAGTCAAAAAACACATCCTATTATACCAAGGAGAATAAAACAAAATAAAGTGGTTAGATCATATTATCATTAAGGGTAATCTTATAGAGAAAGATATTAATAAATAAGGCATAATCAATATGGCATGGTAAATAATTTAAACAAATGACATTTTATAAAGACACTACCCAGTTTCCCGGAGCCGATCCCTTATTACATTACATTTGAATTTTTACAAGAAAGTCATATCCCAATGGAAAAAATAATTTAGTAGATTTGGAAATCCAGATACATACATACATTCAACATTGCAACTTTAAATTAAATACATCATATATGTTTTATTTGGAACATCCACAACTACACATTTATCCCTCCGGGTCATTCATAATACACATCTTGATGTACTGAGAAAATGCAACATAGGAAATGGGAGAGATGAAATGATCAGTAAGAGTAAGAAATACATTGTAAGACAACATAAACATTAGGTGTGCTGAATAACTTAAAAAAATTCCTTTAAAATAACAACATGAACATAATATGGTAGGAATATGAGTTGAGTAAATATTTCCATTATAAAACCTAATCACGGGTATTCTACTTGTTGAATAAACTCATGAACTTTAAATTTCAAGCATCATAATGAGTTAAAATAATATTCTAGACATTCTGAAACATACCATCAAGTACTCACCAATGACATCTAAAAATTATAAAGGCCTCTGCCAATACCATATCTAAAAATGGGTAGGCATCGACCAAGTCCATATCTATTTGTCTCATGAGACCTACCAATGCACAGAGGTGCTATAAAAGGACCCACATGACACTTAATAAGTCCAATTCATTCTTCATATGATTGGTTATAAACACAAAAAACATATACATTCATATTGAAACTAATACATGAAATGTAAATAACATTCTTCAAACATTAATCATAAACACTAACCATTCAGAGAAAATTGTTGAATGGTTTTAAGATAGAAAATCCAAAGTAAAAATAATAAAAAACCATTAAATTCAATATTTTTGATAATATAATAAAATATTTATCCCAATAATACATAATAATCAACAAGAGTGTTGCAATAGAAAAAGATACTCTTATAAAATCAGAAAGTAATACTTGAGATAAATAATATTTACTTTGAAAAGAAGTGTTCTTTTGGAAAAATCACATTATAAAACCATTATTTAAGTAAAAAATATATTCATATTATAATGAGAGATTTTATAAAGATACTAGTTTCCAAAAATGTATTATAGAGTTCCCTTGAAAATAGGTAAGAGTTTGAGAAGTTCCCTTGAATCGGGCATGTATTACGAGACTTATTTTTGAATGATCTTTTTAAAACACATAAATCCCCATAAGTGAAAGTAGGATTCTTGTTCGTACATATATATTGAACATTATCAATGAATATATGAGGAGTAAATATAAATAAATAATAATTTAATTGAGGTAAGTATACAACAACAGTAACTTGAATGAAAATGGAGGTTCAGGTGGAAAACCCTTACCTTAAGTCCAAAGGTGTTCATCCCATGATCTTAATGACATGAATATTTAAATTTAGGTTCCTAAATTAATTATTCCAGAACCTCATCTGCATGTAATTGATTTATTATAACCATATTAAGTTTATTCCAGACCTTTTGATGGGTTAAGAGATTTAATTTCTTTGTTTATGAGTGTTTTCTTCCTTGGTTTTTAGGATTGGTTTACTTATATTCATGTATGGATAAACATGAAGAATGAGAATAGTTGTCCAGAATAGTAGTTTTATGTTATTAGTTAACAACCAGAATACTACATGGTCATTAAATTTATTTTGTTACTGGTAGTGAAGATGAATCATTATATAAATATTTAATGACAATTGTTCGGTTTAATTGGCCATTCTTGATCACAACAAACTCATTTTGATTTATAAATTAATATCATGTGTAAAGAAGGATTTCGAAACATTAAATAAGTTATAATACTTATATTATAGTCTCGATCAACCATAAAAATAGTTTAATGACTATAATTGAAGATGGTGATAGAAATTGAAAACTCATCATCCATAAATATGATAAATTAACACATATCGGAAGGTGCTTTCATTTCTAGTAAAAATGAAGGGGAAAGGGGAGATTGCAAAGAATTATTAATTTATCATAAAACAATTTCATTACATGTATGTCACTACTGTCATCACAACATTTTTATGAAAGGAGGTGATGAAATAAAAAGGAAATAAATGAACATGAAATAAAAGAAATGAAAAGAGGAATTTACCTCTTGAAGTAATCTTCCTTGAGAGCCTCTTTAGGGGAGTGGTTTTGGCCTTTTTATGAGACCAAGGGCTGCTGAATGTTGGAGAATGGATTGGGAGGATATTTGAGTATAATTTTGGCAAGGAACAAGGCTTGATAGGAAGTGAAGGGAAGCGAGAGTGAGGGTGAGCTTTTATAGTGGATGAGAGGAGGGTTTTCCCTATATTTTACACATTATTTTATTATTTTACAAAGACAACCAATATTGTTGATTCTAGTGAAAAAGAATTTTAATATGTGAATGGGAGTTCAAAAAATTGAGATTACATTATCCATGATTCTATTAATAGTTAATTTAACTAATTAGGTATATTTACGGGAGATTACTATATTTTACTATTCATCAAATATTCGAGTATTTCAGAAAAATATCAAAAATTCACCATAACCATTATTCTATGTTTTGAATTGACAAATGAACAACATATTTTGAAAATAATTTTTTATATATATTAATAATTTAGTTTTTTAATAAAATTACAATTTATTTGAAAAATAACAAATTTAAAACTATAATTTTTTTTATATCACCTTGAAAAATCAATCAAGATCTCATTATCTTATATCCATAAGAAAATAAAATAATAATATGATTTAATATTCATAAGGAACATATTACTTTTCATATTACTATTCATAAGGGTATTTTACTAGTCAACAAAAATTAAGTTTGTCTTATCAAACTCTAAATATTATAAAGAGCAAAATCGTGTTTATCAGTTTTTCAAAATTCAAATCAGAGAAATGGAAAAATAATGCAAACTTGCTTGGTTATAACAATGTGGTGTTCTATAGATGATCAATGTTTCATGCATTCAATGTTAAATTTATCTTCAAAATCTTGGGGTTTCAAATTATCCCCACTTTAAAAAAAATTCCTCTGAAATTACCATAATGGTGCCTCAAAAAAAGATTTGGGTAGTTATTTATCATATGATGTTCAGGCTCTCATGTCCCCTCTTCAATTTTATGATTTTTGCAAAGTATATTTACATGTCGAGTCATCTGATACCTCAAAACTTGTACATTAGTCTCTAGAATCTGGAAGGTATCTTCAGAGTATGATATGTCAAGTTCCAATTCAATTCCTTCAGAAGTAAGAACATCTGTTGGGTTCGGAATGTACTTTCTCAGAAATGAGACATAAAATAGATTGTGTTCTTTAGATAGTCTAGGTGGAATATCCAAATGATATAAAATAGATCTATATATCTCCATAATTTTAAAAGGGCATATGTACGTAAGGCTCGATTTCCCTTTCTTCCTAAATCTTATAACACCCTTCCCTGTAAATACATTTAAGAAAACACGATATCCCACTTGAAAATAAAAATCCTTCCTTCAATTATCTGTATATATTTTTTGTCTACTTTTTGATGCATTGATATATCCTTGAATAGTCATTATCTTCGTTGTGGTTTCCTCCAAAACCTCTGGCCCCATAAGCTTCCTTTCATAAACTTCATCCAAAATGTTGGTGTACAATATCTCCTTCCATACAATGCTTCATATGGCTTCATTTGAATGCTAGAATGGAAACTGTTATTGTAGGAGAACTTCACTAAAGCTAATTAATGATCCCACATACCCTATAATTAAGTGAGCATGATCTAAACATGTCTTCTAAAGCTTGGATCATCCTTCTTGATTTCCCATCAGTTTGGGTGTGATAAACAATACTCAATCGAATCTCAGTATCCAAAACATTCTGAATACTTTTCCAGAATTTTGATTAAAATTGTGGATAAAAATTAGAAACAATTGAGACTAGTGCTCCATGAAGTCTCACAATTTCATTGATATAGTGTCTTTATAGGTTCTCTAGGGGGAAATCCTCCATTATAGAGAGCAAATGTGCAGATTTCGTATGTCAACCAAGAAATACCCATATTGCATCATTATTTCTGGGGGTTCTGGGTAACCCAATGACAAAATTCATTGTGATTTCATTCTATTTATATGTAGTAATAGGTATAGGATGAATGACTCCTCTTGGATGTCATCATTCACTAGTTGACAAACTAAACATATCGATACGTAATATGCAATTTCCCAGTTCATGTTTTCCCACCAGAAATGTTCCTTCAAATCATTATACATTTTAGCACTACTAGGGTGTATAGAGAAATTCCAGCTATGGGAATCATCCAATAATTCCCCTTTTAGCTCAGGTATAGCTGGAACACAAAGCCTCTTCCCAAATTTCAGAAGTCCATATTCACACACGAAGTCAACCAACTTCCCATCATTCACACATTTAATTTTCTTTTAAAGATTATCTTCATCAAACTTTGAAGATTTAATTCTTTCAAATAAAGATGTTTAGGTAACCGTTTTAAAAATTATTGTTGTTTTACCTTATTTCATAATTTCCAAATCCATCCTCAATAGATCAGTGCACAAAGGATCCTTGTCAATCATCATTTTGTTGAGAACTCTATGATCCTTCCTTCAAAATACATAAACTACTTTATTTTTTTTCATGGGTGGTAGTTGATGGAACAATAATAATTCTTGAATAGTTCAAGCCATCACCTTTGTCACATGTTGATTTATTTCTATGAGATGATATATTTTAGACTCTTATAATCCGTATATATCTCACATTTTTCACAATAGAGATAATGTCTCTATATATTCAGAGAAAATATTACCACTGCAAACTCTAGCTCATGAGTAGGATAATTTTTTTCATGATTTTTTTATCGATATTAATGCATAGGAAATAACTCTATCATTATGAATAAGGACCCAACCATGTCCTTTCTATGATGCAAAACAATAGATCACAAAACCATCATTTCATGATGATAGAGTTAGGATTGGCGCATCTACATACCTACTTTTAAATTCATTGAAACATTCCTCACATTCTTTTGTCCATATGAATTTAACCCCCTTATTTGTAAGCATGGTTATCGGGTTGGATAAATGGGTGAAGTTTGGAATAAAATATCAATAATAACCTGCTAAAAAAATAAAAATACATTCCTCAATTATGTTCATTGTAGTTGGCCATTATTTCCTAGACATTTTCTTCATAGGATCAACATATAATCCATCCTTAGAGACAAATTTTCCAAGAAAGGAAATTGATTTCAGAAAAAATTCACACTTTCGAAAATTCCCATATAATTCATTTTTTCTAAGATTCATTAGAATAGTGTGAATGTGATTTTCATGATCTTCATTGATTTTTTGTTATACCAAGATATCATCAATAAATACAAACACAAATCCATAAATATATTCCTTGATAACTCTATTCATTATTTCCCTGAAAATATAGGGTTCATTATTCAGTCTAAAAGGCATTACTACAAACTCATAATGGCCATACCTAGTTTAAAATACTATTTTGGGAATGTCTTCCTTTCTTACAAGTGACCAATGATATCTAGATGGATGGCAATCTTAAAAAATTATTCAGATCTATGAATTTGATCAAATAAATCCTCAGTGAGAGGTAGAGGACACTTGTTATTTATTGTTATAGAATTGATCTCACAGTATTCAATGCACAACCTCATTGATCCATATTTCTTCTCAACAAAATAAATAGGGGATCCCCATAGAGAAACACTATGGAAAATAAATACTTTATCACTCAATTCCTATAGTTTTTTTTAGTTCCACTAATTCCACAACGTCCATTCTATAAGGGGTCTTTGATATGGGCCTAGAATCAGGAAATAAATTAATGGAAAAATCAATTTTTCACTTTGGAGGATGTCTAGGTAATTCCTCTGGAAACACATCAACATATTATTTCACAATAGTTACATCCTCTATTTTAACATTCCTTTCCTCACCCATAGTTATTTTATTACATTCCTTCCTAATAATTGAATTAAGTAGAGCTACTATGGGTAGATCTATTTTGGAATTAGATGGTGCTGTTTCTTCCCTAAGGATATGGTATTCTATATCATCGTAAAAAATTGTAACCTCCTCCCTCTTGTAATAAATTATCACATCATAGTTCAAAAGGCAATCTATACCGAGGATTATATCAATTTAAATCATGGGTATGAAAATAAAATCATTAGATAAAGCATGTTTACATTCTATAATGGGGACTTCCTGACACAACTTTGTTGTAATGATGCTCCCCTTAAAAGTTTTGACTAAAAATTACCTTATTAAATCAAACTAAAAATATCTATTTTTTCTAGAAAAACACAGAAGATATGATAGAATGTGGTGATCTAGAATCAAATAAAGCATTGTCTATGTTTGGGGAAATGATTCAAGTACCGACCACCACGTCATTAGAAACCTCATTGTCAGTTGTTGTGATTGAATAACCTTGTGATTACCCCCTTTTCCTTTTTAGAGGCATGTTTCCTTAATGCTTTAGACAATCATTAGAATAGTGTTCCATATACCTACAATTATAGCATCGAACATTAGTAGATTCTTTCATACCGTTGAGAACATAAGCATGATACTCTTTCTATCCACACTTGTAGCACACCCCTTTTTCCTTTTATGATTGAAGACAGATGTTTCCTTCCATAGTTTACATATGGTGGAAAGTATGATCTTCACTTCTTCCCCATTTACTTATTTCATATTCCATAGTTTTCAGTAGCCCTATTCTTCTCTTTATTTCCATTAAATTCATCGGACTTAGAGAACCAATTTTTCATCTTGATAGCACATGAGACTATATCTTCGTATGATGAAAATGTTTTGAAGACCTGATGCCTTTAGAGAAATGGATTTAGGCTATTTAATAATTGATCAATCTTGCGGCCTGGATTCTGTATATGGTCTATAGAGTTCCTTTGTAACCCTTTAAAGTTATCTTCATACATTTTGACATTATCATCTTACTTTTGGATCAAATTCAGAATCATCATTTCCATATCCGCTTGCTGTTGATGAGGAATGTATTTCTATCCTTGCGAAGTTATTTTCTCTTCAAAAAGTTCATTAAATCCTATGCATGGAAAATCCCAATATCATAAACATTGTTTCTTTGTGAAACAATTTACATTTCAATCCATCATAATGGCCTGTAAAAAAATTTTGAATTATCCTAAGAATATCCCAAGGGATTGTCATACCATATGAGCAGTCAGACCCGTTGTCATGTACTAGGATACCCCAGGTTAAGCCCAAAACTCCTTGTCAGAGATTTCACTCCTAGGTATATCTGTGCCAGAACCACATCTACTTGTAGTATCAAGACATGGATGTATTTTCTAGAAATATCGACACAATCTATCACTTAGAAAAAAATATAGTATGTTATTATATGTTATTCCTAAAAGAATCTCTTAGGGTTTTGTTCCTTAATATTCATTTTATAAATCTGGTTTCCATGTTTTCTACTAAACTTACTTTGATACCATCTATAAAGACCCAACCCCTGTTGCGCAGAGCTGATTCATTATTACAATACATTGGAATGTTTATTAGAATGTCATATCTCGAAGGAACACAATGTTTAGTAGATTTGGAAATCCAAATAAATACATAAGTTCAATATTACAACTTCTAAATGAAATAAATCATATAAGTTTTATTGGGAACATAAAAAACTATAAGATTATCCTTGCAGGTCATTCATAATAATCATCTTCGTGTCCTGAGAAAATGAAATAGAAGAATAAGGTGAGATAAAATTCCCAATAAGGGAACAAAATATAGTACAAGATAAAATAAAAATCAGGCATGGTGAATAATTAAAAACAGAAGCCTTTAAAAGTGAATGGTGAACATAATATGGAAGGAATAAGAGTTGAATAAATATTTCTTTAATAATACATAATCATGGGTATTATAATAGTAAAACAACCTTATGAAATTTGAATTTCTAGATGCATAAATAGGTTAATGCGTACTCTGAACATTCTAAAACATACTATCAAGGACTCATTCAAGGAATCAAAAAAAGATTAAGGCCTAGACCAAAACTATATCTAAAAATAGGTAAGGCCTCATACAAATACATATCTATTTGTCTCGTGAGACCTACCGATGCATGAATGTGATTTAGTAGGACCCACCCAAAACATAATAAGTCGAATTCATTCCTCATATGAAAAATGATAAACATAAACAGAATATACATTCATATTGAAACTAATATATGAAATATAAATAACTTTCCCCAAACATCAAATATAAACAGTAACTATTCGATGTAAATTGGTGAATTGTTTTAAGATAGAACATACATAGTAAAAATAATCACAAACAATTCAATTAAATATGGTATGTGATATCATAAAATATTAACCCCAATAATATATAATAATAAAAATTGTGTTCTAATTTATGAATGTACTCTTATAAAATCATAGATTAATATTTGATATTAATATTCTATTACTTTTGAGAGAAGTTTTATTTTGGAAAAATAATTATATAAAACCAAAAGTGAAGTAAGATTGTATTTTCAAAATAAAAGGAGATATTTTATAAAGATAATTGTTTCCAAAAACGTATTATAGAGCACCCTTTAAAAGAGGTAAGAGTTTGAGAAGTTCCCCTGAATCAAGATTGTATTACAAGAAGAATTTTTGAAAGATCATTTCAAAACAAATAAATCCCCATAAGTGAAAGTATGATCCTAGTTAGTAAATATATATTGAAAATTATCACTAAATATACTATGATTACATATTATTAAATAATAATTTAATTTATTAATGTAGGAAATAAGAGTAACTTGAATGAAAATGGAGGTTCGGGTGGAAAACCCCTAAGTTAGAAGGTGTTCCACACTTGATCTTAATGACTTGAATAATCAAATTTAGGTTCATAAATTAATTATTCCTCAACCTCTTATACATTTAATTGATATATTATAACCATATTAGGTTCATTCATGGCCTTTTGAAGGTTTAAGAGATTTAATTTCTTTGTATTGGAGTGTTTTCATCCTTTGTTTTCATGATCAGTTTACTTATATTCATGTGTGGATAAACCTGTAGAATGGGAATGGTTGTCCAGAATAGAAGTTGTATGATATTATTGAAAAAAAGAATATTACATGGTCATAAAATTCATTTGGTTATTGGGAGTGAAGATGAATCATTATATAATCATTGATGACAATATTTTGGTTTAATTGGAGGTTCTTGATCACAATAAACTCATTTTAATTTATAAATTAATATAAAGTATAAAAAGGGATACCCAAACCTTAAATAAGTTATAATACATATATTATTGTCTTGTTTGACTATAAAAATGGTTTCATGACATGAATTGAAGATGGTGATAGAAACTGAAAACCCGTCGTCCTTGAATGTAATAAATTAAAACATCTCAGATAGTGTTTTCATTTCTAGAAGAAAATAAGGGGAAAGGGGAGAAGATGAAGAATCATTTTTTTATCATAAAAAAATTATAATAAATGTATGTTAATGGATTCATTACAACATCTGGATAGAAGTAGGTGATAAAATAGAAATAAATTAAATGAACCTCAAATAAAAGAAATGGAAAGAAGAATTTTCCTCTTGAAGTAATATTCCTTGAGAGCCCCTTTAGGGGAGAGGTTTTGGTCTTTTTATGAGGCCAAATGATATTGGAAGTGGGGGATGATATTGGGAAGAGATTTTATCATAATTTAGAAAATGATAATGTCTTTAGGGGAGTGGAGAGAAGAGGGAGTTTTGGGGGGGGGGGGGTTATAGTGGAGGAGATGGGGTTTCCCATTATTTTACTCTATATTTTATTAATTTTCCAAAGAAAACAAATATTGTTGATAATTATGACCAAAAATAGTAATATGTGAATTTGATTTCGTACTAAGTGTTCTTAAATTATCCATGATGCTAAGAATAGTGAATTTAAATGATAATTTATATATATGGTAGATTATCGTATATTACTATTCATAAAATATTCGAGTATTTAAGAAAAATACTAAAAAATTACCGTAAATTTTTTTTGATGTGTAGAATTCAAAAATGAACTTGATTTTTTAAAAATAATTTTATAAATATTATTAACTTAATTTTTAAATAAAATAAAAATTTATTTGAAAAACAACTATTTTGAAACTATATTTCATTTTATATAACCTTGAAAAATTAATCAAGATATCATTATATTATATACTTAAAAAATAAAATAATAATATGATTTACTATTTATAAGGGTCATATTAATATTTATATTAATACTTATTAATTTATGTTATTATTCACCAAAAATTAAGTTTGTCTTATGAGACTTTAAACATCTTACTGAACGCAACTGTGTGTGTCAGTTGTTTAAAATTCAAATAACAAATGTGATAAAATTATGTTTACTATCCAGGTTATAAAAAAGTGTTGTTTTGTAGAGACTTAGTGTTTAGTTCATTAAATTTTAAATTTATTGGAAAAATCATGGGGTGTTACACATTAAATAATAACATGTGCATAATAATGTATAAATAAATAATGATCAAATAATAGAATATAAATAATAACATGAGCTAGAAAAAATAACCATGGATATTATAACTAATTTAATAACCACATGAAATACTAATAAAATAATTCATAAATATTTAATGAATTATTCTAAACATCTCAAACATACCATTGATTCCTTGGTCTAAGAAATCTAAATAGATGGGTAAGGCCTTAGCGAAAAACCAATCAAGTGTGTCTCTTGAGACCTACTGATTCATCGAGGGGCTACAATAGGACCCACATATCACTTACTATGTCTATTGAAATCTTAATTTGAAAGGGGTAAAAAATAATCAACATAAACATCCTTATTTAAAAAAATACATATGAAATTTTAGCACTTCACCTAATTAATAAAAATAATCATAAACAATCCAGAGTAATGTGATGAATGGTAATAAAATTGTACATACCTAGTTAAACTGATCATAAACCATCTGGATAAATAATATTGATGGTATCAATACAAAATATACTCAGTTAGTAATATATAAAATATAGGGTTTATGCTTTTAATGAATTGAAATACCATGAAAAGATACTTAAAAATATTTTTGAGAAAAATAACATTTACATTTGAAAAATAACCATTTAAAACAAAAAGTTAAAATAAATAATTAAAATAATTTTCATTTATAATTAACTTTTAAAACATGTAAAATAAGTATTAAAATATTTCTTGGTCATTATGGTGGAAATCTCATTCATTCCATAAATTCTTACATAATGATTTATTTAATATACTTGAAAAAAGCCAAACATGAATTGTTTTGAAAATGAAATCATGATTCCTTTCAAAAATAAATTCAAAAAGTAAAAATAGGTAACTTTTTTTAATAAATAAAATTTTAAGGTCTAAATTTTATTTTTTATTTTTTTAGAAAACATGGATTTAGATGAAAAATTATTTTTCGATCAAAGTGAGAAATAAAGTCGCATTTTCCTAAAAAACAATTATCTATATTTTTAACTTCCAAAGTGTGTAAAAATGATACTATTAATTGATAAAGTTCATGAATAACCACATTATAATAAAATATAATTATTTTAAGATATATATATATATCTAATAATTCCCCATGGTATGCTTAACCAAAAAAATCTCGAATAATGGTGAGATTTGAAGTAAACCCTTACCTCCCTGGTAACTTTGGAATCATAATCCCCATGAAAGAAATAACTTCAAAAGAAAATTTAAATACCAATAATAGAAATATATTAATGATTTAAAATATAAAAATGGGAATATATACACCACACAAATTAATAAGTTGTGACTATAGTATATGTCTCTTAAAAGAAAAAGATTAACGAGAAACCCTTGCAACTTTTAATAATTCCTTCATATGTGTCAGAAATTGTCTTATTAAAATAATTGGATTATTGAAAATATATTAAAGATCCCTAATAATATATATCATACCCCTTATAATTTACATATAGTCGTTTATCTCCCTTTTATTAAGGATTCTCCCTTAAAATCCCTATTTCAGTATGAAAATGCTTCACCTTTCATGTATGTTTTGGTTTGGTAATTCTAGTCATTTTAAATTGATCATGATTATATACTATTCATAATGATAAACATGATATAAATATCATATATAATCATTATATATTTATTTAGAGTAATATATAATGTCTAGAGATAGAAAATGGATTACATCATTCATGGAGACTGTATGCCGTACGTATGCATGAACATTGTTTCCATTTTCCCTGATAAATGGAATGATTGGAAAATAAATATTTATTAAAATTTATAGATTTTTTATTATAATATATATATATATATAATTTATATTAGAAAAATCCATCCTTGTTACCATCAATGTAAAAAAATGAAAAAGATTTTCAAACAGCTATTCGGAGGCGGTAGTCCACACGTACGCAGGAGTGAAATTATTATTTTACAATGGCTTGAAAGGTAATATGTTAGATGTAATATTAATATTTTTTAAGTATTTTTAGATCATAAATTTTACTTCTATTCATTCACATTTATTCTTTCTACCATACCTATAAGTTGTATGCGAAAAATGAATCGCATCACTTCGTGAGGCGGTAGTCCTCCGTACACATGAGCGATGTTATTGCATCCATCATGGAATGGAAATTAAGAAGGTATATATGATATTATAATTACATAAGTTTACTAATATCATATATATTATACTCATATGATAAATCCATCATTACATCCATACATGAAATGTTTTTAAGGAAAAAATGAACTTGATTCACGAGGTAGTAATTATCCAAACAAATGAATGATGATTTCATAACACATTTTATAGAAGAGGATAAGTATTTTAGTTATAACATTAAAATAATAACATAAAATTATATTGAATATATAGATGTTATTATATCATCATGGTCTAAGAATAATTTAATCATACGGAGAAAGAAATAAAATAAAAGTCTCCAATTAGGGTCTTTTTCTCCCTATCTAAGAACTTATTCTATTTACACCAAAAGGATTCTTGTGTTTGATTTTTGACCAAAATATGGATTATTGCATGTGATTAGGTATGTAAGGAAGAAATTTGGGTTTTAATTGAAAAAACCAATGATTTTTAGATGTGTGAAGATTAGAGGAGAGGGGGAGAATTTTTATAAGTGAGGCGAGTGACAAACTTGTAATTTTTGAAAAAAAGGTGTTCCCACGTTTTTCAAATGAAAAAGCCTCAAAAAATGCTCTATTATATAGAATATAATATATAAGTTAAAAATATGTCCACATAATAACACCCTATTAATTTTTTTATATTTTAAATAATTTAAAATTAAAAGTTTTAAATAATAACAATACTTATAAATAATTATGATTTATAGCATTCAAATTAATTAATGTTCTAAAAAACAGATACTATTTTATAGAATTATTGTTTTTTATTTTAATATGAATATACATGTTTGATTATTTATACAAAAATTAATTTTTATCAATATATTATTTATTAAATATAATATATATATTACCTATTATAATTATTTTGATAAATACTAAATTTGGTTACGAATATATTCACTATTAATATGACACCACAAGATTTTATGGGCTATTTCACCATAAATAATTTTAATATATTAGATATATTATATGCACACAACCCTGAGACTCTGTGAAATTTTTTTTTTTATAGTTATAACCTAGCCATGAAACATAATTTTTTCACTTCATCGATTTGAATTTCAAATAATAGATATACATCATTGCAATCAGTATGCTTTTTAGAGTCTAATAGGATCAACTTAATTTTTTGTTGAATAGTAAGTAGACCCTTTTGAATTGTAATGTACCCTTATAAATAGTAATGTTACCCTTATGAAAAGTAACCTAACCCTTATGAATAGTATCCTCACTCATGAATGTATAAATAAAACATAGGCACTTTATAAATGAGAGTGAATGTTTTAAAAATAAAAAATAGGTGTTGTTATTTTTATGAGTAATAAATATTTATTTACAATTTTGAATTAATAAATTTATTTAAATTAAAAATAGTTTTCATAAAAATTGTTCCAAAATAATTTTTTGTTCTATTATTTTAGGATAATTTTATGAGGACTTGGTTAATTCTTGAAGGTATATTATAAAACCAGTTTTGAAATTAAAATCTGTATTTTTTCAAAGAGAAAATGTTGAAAATATTACATTGTTTTTATATCAAAATTTGATATTAAATTAATTACAATTTTCTAAATTGGTTAAATATATATATATATAATATAACTAATTTTAATTTTAATACTATTTTGAAAGAATTTTTATGTTTTAAAATGATTTAAAATAAATGAAAATTCGAAATAAAAACCAGTATATTTCTCCATTCACTAAAAAAATTATCTTTTTATAAAATTATCAAAAAACCACCCTTAGTTAATTTTGATTTTTATATTTAAAAATAGATTTTATTTTAAAAATAAATTTTACTTTTAAAATAAATTTTAAAAAATTGGTAAATATAAATTTTAAATTATGTGAGAAAAGGGAAACCTGACCACCTTTTTGAAAAAATATAGTTTATTCCATTTATTTCTTTAAAATGGTTATTATTTTAATTATAATAAATAAATAACCATTTAATTAATTTTATACATCTGTAAACAATAAAAGTTTCAAAATTAATTTTGTAATATTTAAAAATATCAACTTAATGGCTATTTTATAATAGTCATGTTTAAATAATAATTATTTCACATTGTATCATGATTCGTTCAAACCAGGTGTAGCGTGAATTGCAAGATATCAAAGAGATTGAATTTATTTTAAAAGTAATATATCATAAAGACTTATGGTATTAAAATATATTTTATTCTTTATGTTGCGTGTTATATACACTATCAAATAAATTGTTCCTCTTTTAAAATTTTGGGTTATTACATTCTGTCCCATTAAATAAATTGTGTCCTCTAAATTTAATATTAATCTACGTAATTAAGGCTTTTAAATTAAATTATAAATTTCTTGAAATATTACATCATTAAAAGGTATAATAAAACATCAACTTAATAATAGTTAAAGGTATGTACAAAGGACATATAGAATAACAGAGAACTAAATTTATAATTAGGATTACATCAGTGGAAATTGAAGATAAGGACGTGGAAGAAAAGATTAAATAAATATAGAGAGTTGTTAAGATCATTGATCACAAGAAATGGAATGATCAATGTAAATTTATGGACTGCAAAACCAAAATTATGTGATGATTTAAAATACCATTGGTTTAACATAAATGAAGTTATTTTATTGAACTTTTGTTTCAATATCTTTTTCCTAGAGTTGAGGAATTCCATTACCATCTAGAGTGAGAATATACGAAAATATACTTACTTAATATCTTTCTATTTCATAGGCATAATTTCATATTTTTGTTTTGGTTCTATTTTTTTACACTTCATTTATTTCTATAATTAGTGAATATCCACAATTATTTTTTTATGATTGAATAACTAAAATTATCAGACAAGTCTAGCCAGAAGATAAGATTCTGACCATTTATTAGGAAGAAAGAAAAAATATCAACAGAGCAGCGAACAAGGACAATCAACACAAAAGAGTGAAAATTATATCCCTATATTTATAAATATTTTCCTAATCCAATATTGTTATCACTAATTATCCAATATAATACATTAACATCTAAAACTCAATAGTAAAAACATTGGTTCAATATTAATATTTTTCTATTAAATCATTTCACTAAAAATAATGGCATATTTACTAGGACATCATATATGTTAGTGGTAGGTTTTATACCTTTATCATTCTTTGGTTGTGGGTTTAATCCCTATAGTCTTTCCAGATGAGACGAGTTGTCACCCAACATGCGGTTATTCCATTTTGTAAAACAATATTAATATAATTCATATACTTTTACTAGATTTTAATATCCCATAATTATGTCAACATCCAAGATTAAATAAATATTAAAGGCTTCCAATACCTTCATAAAAACCTCTTTATAATTATTATATCAGCATTGGGAAAATATTAAGGATTATCCCTTCTTAATTATGTTTTTCCAATAGGATCAAATTTATACTGAATCACATTTCCTCAACATCAGAACCATTAACTATATGCTCTCAAATCATTTAAGATATAACAATGCATTACATACTTTATAAATTTCATGATTATTATAACCTGAATATCATTGATAAAATACTCTGATAACATAATTATTGGATCCAAAAACAATAAAATTTATCATTCCACATCAAATATAGTAATAGAATAATATTTAAATTGTTATATTAGATTATTTTGTTGTATATTCCCTTGATGCGCTGGGAATTCAGTTGCATTGTGCCCCATCACCTTACTATGGAATCATTTCACATTGGAATATGCTTTCGTGCCCTTAAATTTTGGATCATGGTATCCATTTTTCTACACTTTATTAAATAAAACTTTCCTTTTATGCAACCACCAAGGGGTTTCTATTCACACAGGTTAGAAAATCCTTTTTATATTCCCCACTTTATATGTATTTTTTTCCCATCATCTTATTATCTTATTTCCATTAGAATCCATAAGATATAGATAATTATTTTCTTATTTTAATAGTGCATGATACTATATCCTTGTGTGATGAAAAGATTTGGGGACTAGTTCCCTTTAGAGGATTTTCTTAAGCATAAGAAAGTAACTATCAATCATTCTATTTATATGAGAGATGTATTTTTAGATTTCCTTATTAATATTGTAAATTTGGATTCATAATTAGCTACATTTTCTCTCCTTTATATCTTAGACTAAAGTTCTATCTTTCTATATCATCTCATTACTAAGGAGGAATATAATGCTCCATGAAAATTACATTTAAATCATTACATTGAATTTTTATATTCCCTCCTCATCCATAGTGTTTTGAATTAATGACCACCATTGATCTGTATCTTCTATGAGATGATATAATTCTCAGAAAAAGATTCCATTAAACTAAATCTCCGAATGAGAAATATATTTTCTAATAACTTATCCATTTATTAGCAAAAAATTTATTTGTAGTCCCCTTAAATAACGGAGGTTATTAATGCAAGAAGTAGTCTAAAATAAATACACCATGTAGTGGATTAATAGGATTATCCATACAATAAAGTTTATGACTCATAACCTAATTAATTTGTCCCAATATGGTTATAACATGATCAGTTCTAGCTATATTTGCAGCTCCATATTCATTGTCTTTCCCAGTATGGAAATCCCTATATGGATTATGTGCATTGATATGGTTCCCATTCCGTCCATCAGGAACTATTTGTAAATAATGGAATATAAAATATTAGATCATAACCTTATGAAACACAATTTATAATCCCAATACTAGTGAAACACTTAACATAAATTGAATATGCAATGAAAATCTCATAATTATTAAGATGGATTCTTTGGGGATATCATTGTTATTAACTCCTTTATAATGGTTTGTAATGAAAATGTGATTTATCCTAACAAAAATTCCTTAGGAGTGATACACCAGGTGCACAATTAGTCACGTATTCATTAATCAAGTGATGATTAGTTAAAACATAATATTCCCTTTTCAGAGTTATTATACCTAGGTGCATCTATTCTTGAACCACATCCACTTGTAATATCCATAAATTGCTTCATTTTCTAAATAAAACAAAATAATTTATTCCCTACAAAAAACATAAGATATTATTATATACATATCCTCAAATTATATCATAGGGTTATGCTACATAATTTATGTTTTAAAAAATATATATTACAGATTTTATACTAAACATGTTCTAGTACCAACTATAGTGACCCCAAATCCCTTAAAACAAAGAATATATATAATTTATTTAATTGGAATATTATACAAGGAATGAAATAATTAATTACTGAATAGTATAATAGTATTTGTATACTATATACATATTTTAAATTCTTATTACATTTGAATACATAAATACAAAAAAGTTATCTTTGAGAACACCAATATTCCTCATAGCATATATTTTCATACTAATCACAATATAATTCTTGGTATCCTCTAGATAGTAAAATAGAAGAAATGGGTAAGCTAAGATTATTAGTAAGGGTGAGCGTGAAATGGAATCTTTAATTAAATAAGGTATAATCAATATGAAAGGTAAAAAAATAAAAAACAATCGATTTAATTAATAATTTGAGATTAATATGTTAGGAATAAATGATGACCAAATAATTCCATATAAATAATCATAGGATCTTGAAAACATAACAATAGAAATTCTAACTAATCAAATAATCATGCTGAATATCAATTACTAAAATCATTATAATGGAATATTTAATTCTGTACATCTAAGACATATCATTGATGACTCATGCCAAGACATTTAAATAAATTGGTAATGCCTCGACTAAAACCAAATCTATTTTGTCTCATCAGACCCTTTGATGCATCATGGAATTTTAGCGAGCCCAAACAATCACTTACTAGGTCCTATTAATTCATTATATAAAAGGGATGAAATATAATAATCATAACCATTCGTATTGAAAAACTAAGATACAAAATTTTAATACTTATCCCAATCAATAAAGATAATCAGGAACCATACAAAGTAAAACATTGAATGGTAATAAAATTGTACATTCAATGAAAAAATGATCATATTCCATTTAGATAAATAACTTTTATTGTATCAATACAACATATCCATATTTTATTGAAATTAAAATAGAGTTTGGAGGTCATTTATGAATATAAATTCTCTGAACACATCCTAAAAAACTTTTTGGTAAAAAAATTATATTTTGAAAATCACCATTAAAAAAGAAATTCAAAAAACATTATGAAAATAATTTACATTGAAAATAAACTTTTAAAACATGAAAAATAATATTTAAAAAATTACTATTCATGATAGTGAAAAATTCCATTTATGGCATGAACGTTAAGCCAAAGATTCCTTTCACATAATCTGTAAAATCCAAACAATCATTATTTTAAAAAGGACAAGAATATTACATTTAAAACATTTATTAAAATATAAAAATTGATAAAAAATTATTTAATAAATCATTTTTATAATATTAATTTTTTTGAAAACATGTTTTAGAAATCATGGATTTTGATGAATAATGATTTTCTACTGAAGAGAGAAATAAAGTCATATTTTATTAAAAACATTATATAAAAAATTTTATGTACCAAATAGTGTAAAAATGGTACGATTACATGAGAAATATCATCAATAATAAGAGTATAGTAAAATATATATGTTTTGAGATTGATATATCTACTAATTCCCCCATGTTATACTTAAACAAAAATAATCCCGAATAACGATGAGACTATTAAATAAACCCTTAGCATAATGTTAACATTTGAATAATAAGACCCATAAAAGAAATAAATAAAAATGAAAATTTAAATACCATGAAGGGAAATATATTCATGATATAACATATAAAAATGAAAAATATATGCACCTTGGAATAGAATAATTGGTGGTTATGGTGTATGTCTCATGAAAGTAAAAGTGAGATAAGAAAACCTTACCATTTGTTTGAATTCCTTCATATGTGTATGGACCTCAAATATAATAAATATATTCTTATTAAAAATATATTATATAACCATAATCATAAAACTCATACTATATATGATATACTTATAGTCATTTATCTCTTATTTATTAATGATATATTTTTAAAATCGCAGTTATGAGTGACAATTGTTCAGTCGCTCATTTATGTTTTGTTTCTTAAATTTTTGTACTTTTAATTTGATCATTGTTAAATAATCTCCTAAATTTTAACAATTATATAAATATAATATATATTTATTATATATGTATTTATAGTAATCTATAAATCTTATACATAAAAACTGGATTACCCCATTTATGAAGACTGTAATCCGTATGTACGTATGAATATTGATTCCATTTTTATTGATAAATAGAAAAAAGGGAAAAACATTAATATAATTCACATAATTATTATTATGTTATATATATCTCATTTATATTAATAAAATACAATCCTTATTACCATCCATGTAAAAATAAAATGGAAAATCATTTTACATCAGTACGTTGAGGTGGTAGTTCACACCTACACATGAGTGATGTTGTTTTCTTCAAATAGATTGGAAGGTAAGAATTTAGATATCAAAATAAATTTCCATAATTATGGATAGATCATAAATATACTATATATTTATTAACTTTTATCCTTACAATATTCCATGTAAAGCGTATGTGAAAAAAAATCACATCACTTCCTGACACAGTAGTCCGTCAAACACCCGAGCAATGTTATCGTACCACTCATTGAATTAAAAGTAAGAAGGTATGTGTGGTATTAAATAATAATTTCATATGTATAATAATATCACAAATATCCTAAAAATATGTCAAATCTATCATTACATCTATCCTTGAAAGGTGTTGATGGAAAATGAATAACATCGGTTCGCAAGGGGGGAGTCCACTGTATAGAAGAATAATGATTTCATAAGCCATTTGATGGAAGAGGATAATAATTTAATTTATTAAATTTAAATAAAAAATAATAGTATAAATAATATTTTTAGTTTATTATATCATCTTGTTCTAGGAATAATTTAATGTTGTTGATGAAGAAATATAATTAAATTCTCAGTTAGGGATGTTACCTCTTCTTTAGAAATATTCTTTAGTTTGCACCAAAAAGATTATTAGGTTGGATTTATGAAAAAAATAAGGATTATAGTATGATATTTGGGAAGTAAAAAAGTTATTTTTAAAATTTTTTATAAATCAATGGGGTTTGGAAGTATTAATAGCAGAGGAGTGGGTACTTTATTTTATAAGTATGTCGAGTTGCACAATGGTAATTTTGGAATATGAAAAGGAGTACCCACATTTTTATCATAACACAAGCCTCTGAAATGTAAAATTAACAAAAAAATAACATATAAGGTATAAATATTTCTATAAAATGGGTTTGGAAACGTTTTATTCCATTTTAACCCTTATTTTTTAGTTTAACCCACCGTAAACACATTTTTACATTAACCGTAGTAAATAATTTTTATTGTTTTACTATTAATTATGTAAAAAAATAAAATGAAATTAGTAGATAATATAAATAATTATGATTAAAAATATTTAATCCATTTTTCCATATTAAATTCACACATTTGAAAATATTTAATTTAAAACTAATCTTACAAACACGATGAGAAATTGAGTGTTCAAAAAGAAAATGTTAAGAAGTTAGCAAAGTTTTTATTTCAAGATTCAACATAAAATTGTATAAAATTACATAAATTAGATTGATATATATATATATATATATAATTTAACAAATTTATCTTTTAAATCTATGTTAATTTTTTGTATGTTTTTAAATGCTTTAAAATTAATAAATATTCTTAATAAAAACCAGAATTTTTCACTATTCACTGAAATGTTTATATTTTTCAAAAAATATCAAAGATTAACCCAAAAATATAATTTTAAATGTATAATTCTAAAATTAATTTTATTTGATCAAATATGTTTTAAAAATTTGTTAAATTTAATTTTAAATTATGTGACTAAAGCGTTATAATCCACCTTTTAGAAAAAAAACCAGTTTTTCAGAAATTTTTTTTCAAAGTTTTCTTATTTTATTTATTATCAAAAGATAACCACAGAATTTATTTTTAAAAAAATATATTTTAATTTCTTAGGTTGTAACATTTTATTCTATTATTGGTTTGGTTTTTCATATAAACTATTGAATATGATGTTCTGATTTTAAAATCTCAGGGTGTTTTAATCTAGAAACCACATATGTCGATCAACATAAGGGTGGCCAGTATATAATGATAAAAAAATGCAGATCAACATAAAATTCAATCAATAATGTATTCATTTTAACAACTTTTATTTTTTATGTTCAATTTTCAGAAAATTCTTTGAAAAATTACGAGACTATGTGTTGAGATGGCATGTGATTCTGAGGCACGGAGTTCCTGGAATGAACCGTCAAAAAATGTAATGTTTTTAAATAGAACGCATGATTTGTTTTCCTGAAAATATGGAATAACTCTTAAACATGTTCCTATATTAGAAATATGATTGAATTTTAGTGCTTGGGATGACGGGTTTACCCTAGGCACAACTTAACTTTAGTCAGCATAGAAAACCTGAAAGTGGCATAAATGTAAATAAATTAATCATTTAAAATTATTTTATTTTTTAAGTCCTTATAAATCATGGATGGGGACACATATTGAAAATATGAGACCACAATTGAGCTTGTGAGGGGTTCTTTCCTCAAGTGGAGCTTAATATTGGCCCGTGAGGGCCAACTGTGGAATGTAGTTTTTGGGATGTGACCGTAAATAAAATAATTAAATTAAAATTAATTTATTTTTTTAATCATTATAACTCATAAACGGTAACTCGAATTGGAAATCTGAGAGTACTATTGTGCTTATGAGGATGTTATTTCTTTAGGCGGATCCTAACCAAGATCAATGCGAGTTGAGAGTAAAAGTTAATTTTTGGACTTTTTAGAGGAGAATAACATAAACTTAAAGGTGTTTATTTTATTTCTGTTTAAAATTTCATAGCATGGTAACACAACAATGTAGTGACAGGGAAACATGTTCTCCATTCATAAATAAAGTAGTGTGGAGACACTATTTCAAAGAGAAACAGTAACTCTGAAATGTATAAATGTGTAAGTGTGTTTCCTCCATTATTTAGGGGTAGGGTCTAGTATTAGAAATCAAAATGCTAAAGATTTATATATAACATTAGAGTTTTCCTACGGAAAGGAGGAGAATTATATCTCGCTGATGATGATGGATCGGAGGTCAGAATTCTGGTGGCATGTGACGAACAATGACAAATGATAGATACCCAATAATGAAAGATCATGACATCACTCAATAGATCACCAATGATGATTGATCCGCAACTCCAACTAATCCTGTTTTCTAGTTGGGGGTTGTTATTTTTAATCTTTTCATTACCCGTTCATAGATTTAAATGACGAACGTGGATCAACCCATGAATAGGTCGACCCGCGGTTCGATAGTTCTTGCAGGAAGATTGTTTTGTTTGTGGGGATTTAATGGAAGTTTGAACATGGTTATAAAATTTTGATTAATACCATGTTATGTATTCTTGGATTAATTAGATTTACATTCTAAAGGAAACAAACCACGATTGACACTAGCATCGATCGAAGTCCATACGTTTTTTTTGCTTCATGCAATTCCTCCCTCTATTCATCATTCATTGTGGGAATTCATCATTTGGCCCATGACTTGACTTTTTTTGGTTGATAAATCATTGCACAACCGATTCTTGGTGAGATGATATAATGTTGCAGGTATGGGAGGGAGGCGACATAGAGGAGGTGCAATGCTGATGGTGGAAATCAGATCAAGGAAGTGTGGGAGATATCTCATGAAAACTAATTCACAGCATAAAGGGATCAAGGTGTGATTTTTAAACCATGGAGATGAATGACTTGAACTGAGGATCCCATAACCACTTCCAGATCGACAAAAGGTCCACCTGATTGCATCTGGAGGCCCACATAAGGTCCCGACGGTGGCGACGGTGATGACCGGTACAGTGGGAGGATCTGGACCCACCGCTCAGGCCATGGGGTAGTTTGGGGGGCACAAATGGAGGCCATTATCTAGATGGAACATGTTGGAAACCCGTTTTAATGTCTGTGGGTGGGATGAAGTGATCAGAACATCATGGGTGGAGAATTCCATCCCACTCTACTAGGACGACCCTGGGCCGGGCCCAACTCCATGGTCCAACTGGGCACAATGAGCTGTTTTAGACCCAGCTGGTCTGGGATGGACCCAATGGTCTGGGTCGACACAGTGGTTCGGGATTGACCCAATTAAATGGGTTGTGTTGATAAACCCCAGGATTGTCAGGTTGGGTCGGTCCCATTAGGTCGGACCAGACCTTACCACTTTTCATAAAAAATCTGGTAACATTTAAACAGTATGTCCAATTGATGAGCCATTTATGGATTTATCACCCTTATGATGAGATGGTCCTTCTGAGATGTCTCAGTAGGGTTTTAGTTTGACCATTAAGTGTTGGTGGCATTCTATTTTTTTTCCTATGAGGTATCTATGTTGGATCCTAATCCCATCATAGAGGTTGAAAAAATAGATTGATATAATACCCTTACAATTATCTATGAAGGTACGATGAACGATAATGTTCCTTTCATAGATAATGGCCAATGTTTGGAATTGAGTTTCCTCAGAGTAGATATTGGGGACCATATAGGCATATGTGATGAGTAGATCTAGATGACCTAGAAGTCTGAATTGAATCTACGGGTCTTAGTGCCCTAGTAGGTCCATTTGGATCATGTAACACACTGAGAGGCCTGGTCGGTCCTCACTTCTCTTCGTGGTACCATACATAGTGTTTTTAGAATAGGTGTAACCAATTTTCACCAGGGAACCCATCCCCTATATCGGATTACAATTCATATAGGTCTAGGATGTCCCCCTATGAGTACTATTAGTAGGACCCCCTATCTATGTATCAAGATATTTCCTTTCGCCATGACATGAACATATCGTGGTACATTGGGGAGTTCTTTGTATGGGGCCCAAAAAATTGGGTCCTCATTGTGAGGGTATCTGATGACTTCATGTCTCATGGTGCGAGTTCACCCGGAACGAGCATGACTTGAGCAGAATCTTGTGACCATGGATGTGATATGATGTCGATACACCTTATCATAGTGAGAAAATAAATTTTATGGAAACATCGTACTGTATCGATACCATATGTTCTCTCAGAAACGTTTGGTATACTTGTTCTACATGGCTACTATCAGATAACTCAAGGAGTACGATATCCTAGAATCAAGTGTTCTACGAGTGAAACAATATGTCTAAAAGTGGATGAGACGTTGTGTCTTGGAATATTTTACGAGTACTCCTTGATGTTCTTGTTATATGTGTTGTTGATATATAATTGTTTTGAGATAACTATACCTTCTTTATAGTGTTTCCTTGGTGGTATTCCACTTTAGGTTTTATGGTCCCTAACTAAGTATTGTTTTACTCACCCCTACATGGGATTTTCCTATATGTGTTGTGTCATGGACAGTTGAATGTTGATTCGGGGTAGTTTTAAGCATAGAAGAAGAAATACCAAGGCTAGATGATGCCTTGTGAGATCTGAAGATCCATGGTATTTACGAGAGCATCCTACAGTAGCTTCAATGCCCTTAGGCACGAATTTATAGTTGTCTTTTTAGTGGTCCTGTGTTTCTAGCCCAGTTTAACATTACTAATTTACTATCTATCATACTCTATTGTTGGGTTGTAGTGGTTTACATTATTTTTATTTACTTTGTATTTTTACTCTCTAACCCAAGTGGAGTAAAGTTAAATTCATGTGTACATGATCTTAGGAAAATTCCTCCCATTTGTGGGATATGCCTACTCGATGCTGGTCGCTATACCCTGGCATATTAGAGGCATGCTTAGTTTTGTAAAAATTTGGGATTTGGGGCATGGGTTGTGATAGAGTGGTTTCAGATGATGTTGGATCTACCTTAGGACTGAGATTGGTTTCGGGAAAAAGTGTTAAGTGTTTCAAGTTTGGATTTATGGATAGGGACTCTAGTGTTGGTGTAGCAATCAATGTATCTATAAACCAGGACTCTAGGAACCTGTTTTATGACTCGATACATGAAAAAACTAGTTGCACGGAAATAATGTTAAATGCATCATATATGAATGGTTTTGTGTTTTCCATGTCCTTCCTATGTCAGCTAACAATGTCTACTTTTTTAACCATGACACATTTGTTTCTCCTTAGGATGTGTTCATGACACCATCCAATAAGGTTTCTGAAGCATGATTGATATTACAGCCCAATGCTTGATGAGGCCTCCCTGATCAGAGTCATTCATAGAGTAGTTTTTCTTCAGGGTGATCTGTGGGTGAAATTTTCTCATACTGATCTGTTTGAAGAACCAAATCCAGGGGTTCAAGAGGATGTATCATTCCAAATTGAGTTGTGGTTGGCTGTTTTGGTGTTAGATGCTGAGGCGTAATGTTGTAACTTGTATCATAGGCTTCTAAGGAATAGATCACTCTGGATGTAGTGTCAGTAAGACCTACCGATAACAGGTTCCCTACAAAAGTCGCAGAACCAATGGTTTCATCAGAAGTTCCAAGGACATGATAGTTCTTATAAGAAAAGGAATTACTATGCTTGCTGTAAAAAGGGGACATCTCACACGATATGTCCCCACCATTCATGAAGTAGTTGTAGAGGTGGTTAATGAACCAACAAGGAAGTGGAAACAGTGAGAGAAGATAGATCCATTGAGTAGCAGACGTGGAAGGAGAGATGGGGAAGTTGTAGGTGGTGGCTAATGTATTGATGTATTAAAACCACCATCTTTTGGCGGTCTATACCAGACCTGGGGAGTTAGAGGAAAGGGGAGGAGACAGTTGTAGGTTGTTGAGTCTTAGGACCCCATGAATCAAGGGATGATTCATGGTATGATCTGTGTCTTTCTAATTTAGCTACTGTATTTATAGAGATTTTTAGTAGGGAATTCCTTTCCTATCACTTTTATTGTTTGATACATAGAAGTCCCAGTTAAATTGTTTACTTATCCTTACATTTAGAGACTCTTAATAGTGTAGACCCAATGACTACACACTGGTGCCGATAGTTTGACCTGACTTTGGGAGACAATTATTTTGTTAGGTTGAAATGTACCAATATACAAAAGTGGGGGGGGGGGGTGAATTGTGTCTTTTCAAACATTTCCAAATATTTCATGATTCTGCCTGTTGATTTTGACTGATGATTTTGAAGGCAAGCAGTTTTTATCTTCTCTATAAAATTAGGAGAAGCATAATAAAAACAAAAATATAGAACATCACTATTTATAGTGGTTCGTGGCATAAAGGTCACCTAGTCCACTCCACTGATTACTCTCATGGTGAGTTTTGTTAATTTCAGTAGTTTGGTCCTCATATCATAAGACCAATCCACAACTGATTACAAGAATTTGACACCTTTACAAAAAATACTGAAAACATAGCCTTCTTGTTTGTTAATAGAGAAAAAATAAACCATAGATTAGATCTAGAAGATGACACTCCACCACAACTGAGTATGACAAATTTAAACTCTAAATAAAAATATATTGATTAAAAGGGTTCTAGTTAAAATTTATAGTTGAAACAACAACAGATGGATGATGGGTCTTCTTCTTTAGAAAAATAATTTTCAAGAAAATCAGTTGAGAAGCGATCCAGTTATAATAGATATTTGAAATAAAAAATTAAATGAAACTGACCAAAATATTTACAACAAATACTAAATTTATAAATACATATATCTCTGCTATATCCTCTTCTGTAGAAAATTTATTTTGATTGATTGTTTGTAGTAGATCTGTAAAATATCTTCATAATAATGAAGTTTCAATCATGAATATGTGTCACAAAATATGGATCAATATATATCTCAAAATGTATTTTTTCATTTAATAATACACACATATATAGAACAAATACATCAATGGAATAAATAAAGAAGAGAGCTTACCTTTCAATTCTAGATCCAAGAAAATATCATGATAAACCGTAAGAATTCAAGTTCCTGAGACAACTCAGAGTAGTCGTGTCTTTCCTTAATAAGATGAGATAATTTATTTTCATAATTATATTATTTGAATCATTCATAAAGAGAATTGAATCAGTCAAAAAATAGATTCAAATCATCCTGAAATTCTGAAAAGACCTTTTCCCGAAACTCTGATAAAAACATAAATTCAAATTTCCGATGATGAAAAGTCAGACACATGATTTCACTATAAAAAGAAAAAAATACCCAACATAGGGTTCAACTACGCAGTGTTCAATCTATTAATGTAAGGTTAACAATATAAGGTTGTTGAAAAAAGAATGGTTGATGATCTGTACATTTTCTTCTCAAACGTAAGGTTACATACAAATGTAGGGTTCTTTATCCATACTTTATCTCTTTTTCAAACATAAGGTTTCATCTAAATGTATGGTTCATTATCTATATGTTTCTGTCAACATAGGGTTGATTAACCATACACACTAATCATTCAACATAAGTTCTAATACAAACTTAGGGGTTGTTCCTTACTTTACATTCTTCAACATACAACATGAATAGTGTTTCCATAATACATTTAAGAGCATTCCCAACACTTTGATGAATATTCTAAGTGAATAATAAACTTAAAGATAATTTAAAAAATAAGGAATACAATGAATATAAATTTCATGAAATATACTTATGGAAATATCATTAGTAAAATAAAAAAGTGTATTTTTTAGAATCAAAATCAATAACATTTATGGATTATTTTGTGACAATACATGCCCAACAATCACCCCATTTTTGATGATCACAAAACCCATAAAATTAAGAATATAATTTTGAATTTTTTATATAATTAAAAGAAAATAATTCAAAATTCTATTTAACAAAATTAATTCGATAAAAGGAAATGTAAGAAATGTTTGTGTTATTCCAAATTTCTCCCCCCTTATGTGAGAAAAAAAGAAAGTGTATAAAATGAATAAAACTTTTTTAATTTTTTGTAGATATGTTAGTGAATTTTATAAAATTTTATTTAAATAAACAATTATAGATTTTTGTATTAAGACATAATCATATAAGAATATGAAATAATGCACAAAAACAAAAAAATATGAAGATTTTATTTAAAAAAATAATTTATAAATACAATAACCAGTTTGACAGGAAACAAGTTTAGTCAACTGAAATGGTTAGTGATCAAAATATTGGGTAGGAGTTGGCTCAGTTAGAGTTTTAATGATTTTGATTAGACTCAAACATATCTTTCAAATTTTTCATCTGTAACTGAAAATTAAACATTAGACTAAACCTTGATTGCACAATGAAAAAAATCAAATATTGATTGATAAGAAAATTATCAACAAGATTGACTTTCAAAATTTCTTGAAAACATTCCTCTTGATGAATAAACAGTTCCAACTTTTCTGTTAATTTTTTCTTTAGAAATATGATACCTTGTTCATTCTGTATCATTTTGTCTACTAGAAATTTCTTATTGTCTAATAGAACTAATAGTGGAGAACTATTTCACCAGAGAGTTTGAAGACAATAATTCATATCTACCATGATTGAGGTGATTTGCTGAAATCATTGAATTAGATTTGGACTGGTAGTAGGATTATAGGTAGATGTACTGGTTTAACAAACATTACTATTTATTGATTCAAATTGACTCCCCAAATAAAAATTTATGTCTGCAATTTCTGACTTAGAAACAACTTCAAACATTATCTTTCAAACATCATTCGGTATCTATGTCTTGAAGACATAAAATTTCTTCTTTCCAACATAATTTTCATTTGGATCCTATATAATTTTCTTTGAAAATTCCATCTATTTGTGATGATTAACTTTATCTTACTGAGACTATTAAACTTCATTACAAGATCCTCAACAAGATTTTCTTGGGAATCAAATATCCCTTCGTCTGGATTTTATTATTAACCAACTACCCCAATTGATAGATATATTTAACGAAACGTTTCCATAGACTTCTCTATTAGTTTTTCAATTGATATTTCACTAGAAAAATAAAAACTATCATGAAAATATATTTTTTTATCAATTGAAGATTTTGGTCTCTCATCCACATGGTCAAAAATAGAGAAAAGTAAATTCTAAAAAATATTGGTAGCCACATTTTTAGATCTGATCAATTGTTTCTCATTATGAACATCTAATTATTCCTTATGAACAATAGGTAAATAAATAATATTTAGATCTCTTATATATATTTCAACATGATGATCTTCCTCATGAAATGTTTCTTTAATATATACTGACATGGTAGCCTCACCTGAACCCAACACTAGTTCTTAAACCGGAGGATCTACACTTTTCCATGGTTTTACAACTAATTATACTTGAAAATACTCTTCCTAATCCTCTTCTTCAATAGATAAAAATTATATTTGAGTTGTTTTTGAAGGTCCTTCACGTTAGGTTTAACCAATTTCATTATTCCTAATTACACTTTCCTCTCCCTGAGCAAAATATCTAAATCTTTGTTGGTCATCTATACCAACCAGGAAGAGTTTTTATTTTAATTTACTTTAGTAAAAACCTAAATTCTTTAAGGTTACCACATTGAGTACATTGATGTGATGAAATTTGATTCATAATTATATTAAACAAATATTTCATTTCTTAACCAAAATTCATTAGATTATCCTCCCATCAGGATAACAAGTCATCCTAACATCTGGTTGATAGTAGCAATGAAAATATCCGAACATATACCATGGAAAATTAAGATTTATTTCACTCAAAAACAGAAACATGATATACATGGATGGATATATAATCTTCTAAATATCATCCATTCTAGGAGCAATTCTTGTTTGAGTAAACTTAACTACGATTTTCTGGTCTGCCTTAAGATCCTTGAAAAAAATATTTGTAACTTTTCTAAACCAAAATGAAAAGACATAATGTATTTATAATTATGTTTATGATCTCTAATAGACTTTATATTGAAATGAAAAACTCCCCCATGAGGGAAGTTCATAATTTTAGTAATTTCAGTCAATGAAACCGAAAATTCCTTATCTTCTATTCTTGATGAAACTATATCTTTAGAATCCCAAAAACTGAATTGAACACTATTATAGAAATATTTAATTTCTACATCATAATTAATCTCTGATTTTTCCTCATTAAACATATATTCCAATCCTCGAAAAGATAATTCTTTCTTTAGGAGAAGATTTTTCTGACAATTCATTTCAAAATCAACTAATTTTCCCTACAGAATATTTCTTTCAAAAACTTTATAACACTTTGGGTTGCTGGCTTCACATTATTTGGTTTTATTTGTTTTCATCATTTCATAGAAATGAAATTTCCAAGGATTGAAGGTTCTAGGTTTTCAAAATAAAATAGGGATAAATGATTGTAGAAAATGGTAGTCGAGTGTTTAGGTATTTAAAAAGTGTTTAAGAGACAAACAAGTTAGTTATTTGAAACATTTATGACTATCCATTGTTTCCAATTTCATTACATAAGATTATCAATAAATTTTTTGAAAACAAGTGTCGTGAATAAATTATAGATAAAATTAATTAGCTGAAATGTGTAGAGATAAAAAAATATTAAAACAAATCAGAATTAAAGTAATCTGTAAATAATTTTAACATAAATAATCTAGAATAAATAAAAAAATTAAAAAGATTAAAAGGATTAAAATTTATATAAAAATTAAATAAACATAACTCCCTATTAATAAAATAAAAAATTATAGTTGGAAGTGGTTTAGTAAAAATATTTTCTAGTTGATATTAAATATTTACAAATTCTAAAGATATATACTCTTTAAGAACATGATCTCATAGAAAATGTTTTTTAATATAAATATTATTAGTTTGAGAACGAATTATTTTATTTTTTAAAAATATTTATAGCACATTTATCATCACATTAAAAAATTGTACTATTAAAATTTTATTCGAGTTTTATTAGTGAGTTTTTCATCCACAATACTTTTGAACAACAACTGATGGCAGAAACATATTCTGCCTCAGATATTGAAAGGGAAATTGAGTGTTGGTTATTACTTGATCATGATAATAAATATTTTCCTAAAAAGTTATAGGTTTCTAAAGTAATTTTTATATATAATTTACAACCTCCAAAATCAGCATCTGAATATGGTATTAAATTAAAATCATATGATTTTGGATGACAAAGAGATTAAAAACACAGTCCCCTTTATGTATCTAATTTTTTTTGATATAAATAAGATGAGATTATTTAGGATTTGATTAAAATATGGCACATAAACCTACAAAAAACATAATATCTTGTCTTCTTTTAGTATGATATAATAAAATACCAATAATACCTCTATATAACTTGTTTTTAACTGGTTTTCCAGCTTTATCCAAATGAAGGGTTATACTGGTACACATGGGAGTTGTATATTTCATGTTATTCTCGAGACCAAACTTTTTCAATAAATCAGTAATATATTTATTTATGTTTAAAATATTTCCATAGTCTTTTTGATAAATTTGAATTCATAAAATGAAGTTCATTTCTCCCATAACAATAATTAAAAACTCATTTTTCATAAGTTCATAAAAATCATTATAAAGTATTTTATTAGTTGAACAAAAAATTACATAATCAATATAGATTTCTTTCTAATAATATATTTGAACAAATAGTTTTCCAAAAAATATTTGGATCTTATATTCCAATAGTAAACCCATTTTTCAAAAGAAAAGAACTTAATATTTCCTACCAAGCTCTTGGTGATTGTTTAAGGCCATAGAGAGCTCTAGTATGTTTAAAAAAAGAATATGATTTTTGAGTGTTTTAAAAACCAAGAGGATGTTCAACATAAACTTCCTCTAATAAATATCCATTTTATAAGGTAGATTTAACATCCATCTAATATAATTTAATTTTCATATGAGATGTATAATCTAAAAGAATTATAATTTCCTCTAATCTACAAAAGGGGAAAATGCTTCATCCAAATCTATATATTCTTCCAGATTATATCTTTTTTCTTCAAATCTAGCTTTTTTTCTAGTTATAATCCCTTGACCATATTTTTTATTTATAAAGACCCACTTATTTCCTATACCTATATAATATGAAGGTCTTTTAACTAATTCTTAAAATTCATTCCATTTGGATTGGTTTATCTCATATTGAATTTAGAACACCAATCTCTCATCTTATAAGGATTCTTCAAAATATTTAGGTTCTAGTTGAGATGGAAATGCAGAGAATTCAACTAGGTTTCTTGTATTTCTTATAGTTCTTATTCATATGTCCAAAACACCTATTACAGTTTCTAAAGGATAATTTTTTAAGGTTCTGGACAATATAAGTAAAACACTTTTAGATTCATCAGTATAATGTTCTTCTAAACTAGTATGAATTTTTATTATGTTATTTTCATAATTATTTATAGGTTTTCAAGTCTCATGTTTTCAGAAGAGTCATTAATTTCATCAGCTTGATCTTTCTCTTTAATAAATGGGTTAGTTTCATGAAACATCACATGAACTAATTCTTCCACAATCCATGAATTTTTATTAAACACTATATCGAATTTAGAGGTAGCAAATTATCCAAAAAATATTCCTTCATCAGCTTTTGGATCGAAATTACCAAGATTATCCTTGGTGTTCATGATATACACCTCATATCCATAAACTATAAAGTACATTACCTTAGGTTTTCCGTTATTCCAATGTTCATATAGTATCATTCTGAAAATAGGACGAATTAAAATTCTATTAATGATATAGAAGGATGTTCCTACAGGTTCTTTTGATAATTAGTTAGGTAGACTGTATTCATTCAGTATAGTCCTATCCATTTCTTAAATAGTTCCATTTATTCTATCAACAATTCCATTTTGTTGAAATGTTCTTGGTGTATAAAATGTGTGTTTAATACCCAAATTTTTACTAAAATAATTTAATTCCAGATTCTAAAATTCTCCACCATGATCACTTATAAATAAAATTATCATAAAACCATTTTCATGTTAAACAATTTTACAGAAACTTTCAAAAACAGTAAAATCATCACTTTTCAGTTTTAGAAAATAAATGCATGTAAATATAGAGTAATAATCAACTAAAACATATACATATAATTTTACAGTCAAAATTTATATTCTAGATAGTTAAAATATATCCATGTGGATAAGTTCTAGAGGTTCTGATGTATTAATTTTTTTAATATTTTTGATGGAAGATTTCCGTTTCTTACCAATTTGGAATGCATCACAAAATTTGTCACTATCAAACTTAAGACTAGGTAAATTAGAAACTATCTATTTCCTAGAAAATTTATGTACCACTTAAATATTACAATGACCAAGCCTCCAATTCCATATCCAAGACTCATTTATCTTTCCATTTAAACAATTCACTTTTTGTTTACACGAGGAATTTAAATCTAAAGTATAAACATTATCTCTTCTAGGTGCTATAAACATAAGATATTTATCTATAAATATAGAGTTTGAATTGATAAAAAAATAAACATAATATCAATCATCACAGAGTTGATAGATAATTACCATGTTAGTCTTTATACATTGTAAATATAGTACTTTGTTTATTTAGGATGGTTTTGAATCTCTAATAGTTCTAAGTGCAATTATTTTTCCTTTAGAAGTTTCACCATAGGTGACTAGACCTCCATCTATTTGAGTTTGTTTATTGATGTTTGATGAGATTTTACTCATATTAATAGATCCTCTATTTTATATATAATATATATTTTCCTTTTTCTGTGACCTGTTTCTTACAAAGCAAATTTAAACAAGAGTTTTTTTGATACCCATATTTTTTTGGGTCTAACATTGTTAGCTAGTGAAGATCTAGAAATCCAGATCTACTTTATTTTAACATAACTCATATAATTTACATTAGACAATATATTTGAAATAAAATCCTTTTTAGGTAAACTTATTTACGGTTTTTTAAATAATAGTTTTTTGTTATATTTTATTATGTTCTACAAAAATGAAAAGTAACAGTTTTTTATAGTTGGGGAAAAAATAATTCATATATAGTTTAGATTTATCACCTTTATTTTATATACCAAATCTTTTAGTTCTAATGAATTTTTACCAATAATTTCATTTAGAATACTCTTTTCTTTTTTAAAGAATAGAGAAACACTTTTTAAGTATCTACGTTATGTTGTAATTCTTTAATCTTATTTTCATGATTTTCGCAGTTTGTGGTAGATGACTTAAATTTCTAAATTAACTCTTAATGTTGTTTAATTAAGGAATATAATTCCCCTAAAATATCATTGTGAGTATTATTTAATGATTTTTTTCTTTAATAAGTATTCATATTTTCTTTCTAGAATTTTTCATTGGTCATCTAATTTATTATTTTAGAAATTTGAATTTGAATTAGAATTAGATAAATAATAGGGTTGTACCCAATTTTCTACAACCATGAAGCACATATTTTCTTTTAGATTTTATTCCTCCTTTTCCGAATCAGATTTTGATGAGATGTTGGAGTCTTCATAAACACTCTAAGTTGACATCATTCCTCTTCTAGTTTTATGTTCATAACAATCATTTTTATGATGTGTCTTTTCTATCTTTCACTTCTCACATTTTAGCTGGTGAAAATCAGGTCTTATATGTCATAATTTCTTAATTTCATAGAATATGACTTCCCTAGAGTATTTCCCATCCCTTTTGAAGGTGTTTTCGAATCCTCTATTCTTCTTATAAAACGTGATAAACTTTCAGGACAATTGATCCAGTTCTATTTCAGAATCAAATGTATCTGAATTCCTTTATTATCTAATTTCTTTATTTATTCTTTTTATTTTCTTACGTGATGTTACCTTAATAGTAGTGTTATCCTATTTACAGTAAGACATTATTATATTTATAATCATCTTTCATTTCATCTTCACATATCATCAATGTCCCAATTAATTATCTCATTGTCAGATTTTTGATAGGTTATGATTGTCGAATTACAAATGATATTCCATTACATTTAGTTGGTAGTACTCTTAGTACCTTCATAAAATGTCCTTTTTTTGATAAGATCACCTAAGGATGTAATATTATTAATTATCTCTATAAGCCCTCCATTCATATGAGTGATACTTTCTCCATCAAGCATTCTAAATGTATCAAATTTCAGTTTTATTGTTGCATCCCTCATTTGTCTAACATTTTCAGTTCCTTAATAAAAAAATGAAATGGTTTGAAATATTTCATAAGTAGTAGGAAATTGTGATACATTATTGAATTCATCGGGTCCAAGACCATAGATAATAGCATTCATAGCTTTAAAATTAATGTCATACACAGCCTCTGTAGTAGAAAATAAAGTTGCAGAATTTTCATGAATTATATAAGGGGTAATGACCTTTTAGTAGACTTTAAATCCTAGATTCTTAAAATTTATAATCATTATTGATTTCCATCATCCATAGTTTTCACAATTGAAATAAAAATCACAAACCATTGAAATTCCATCTCTTTGATAATCCATTTCCATCTTTTTATAGACCTTACACTTTTATCTTGTTATATCATTTTAAAAATTATCTCCTCTGATACCAATTTTTAGATCATAATATAAAAATATATACAAATGGGGGTGAATTGTGTGCTTTTCAACCTTTTTCAAAAAATTGAAAATTTTGTATTTTGATGTCGAATGATGATTATGCATGTAATAAGTGTTTATATTCTATATAAAATCACAAGCATTGGATAAAAATAGAATTATACAACATGGATGTTTATAGTGGTTCGAGGCATAAAGATACCCTAGTCCCACAACCAATTACTATCTCTATGAGTTTGGAGAATTTTACTAGTCAGTTCCTTATATCATAAGTCCAATCCACAATTGAGTGCAGGCAGTTGACACCTTTACAAACTGGACTAAAAATAGAGCCTTTAAGTTTTTAACGGAGAACTAATAAACCACATCTTATATCGAGAATCTTATACTCTGGAACAACTGAGTGCAAGCAATTTAAACTCTAAATAATAATAAATTGATTAAAAATGTTTTGGTTTAACATCATCGAAGAACTAGAAACTGATGGTAGATGGATCTTCTTCTTCATAAAAATAATTTCTTCAAGAAAGAGTAGTTCCAAAGCGACCCGATTGGAATAGATATTTTAAATAAAAAAATAAAAATATAATAACAATAGAATTATAAAAAATACTAAATTCAGAAATATATATAACTCCATTATAGCCTCTTCTATAGAAAAATGAATCCGATCAATTGCTTACAGAATATCTGTAAAGGATCATCACAAGAATTCAATCTCAATCATGAACTTGTGTCAAAACATATAGATCAATATATGTATCATAATTTATTCTTCTTTTAACCGTACACACATATATTAGACAAATACAACGATAAAATAAATAATGTAGAGATCCTTCCTTTCAATTCGAGATATACGAAAATCACCAAATAAATCGTAAGAATTCATATTAATAAGATAGTTTAGAGTAGTCCTATATTTTTATAAGAATATGATAAAATTTCTCTAATTAATATGATTCCTTGAATCAATCATAATGATATTTTAATTATTCATAAATGTGCATTAAATCGGCCTGATATTCTGTAAATACCATTACAAGATACTATGATAAAAATGTAAATTAAAATTTTTGATGAAGAGAAGTAAAACATAAGGTTTCTTCACAAAATTAAAAAAATAACAAATTTGGGGTTCAACTACATATAATTTAATATTCAAATGTATGGTTAACAATGTGTGGTTGATCACAAAAGTAAGGTTGATGATCCATATGTTTGTATCTCAAATGTAAGGTTCCATACATACATAGGGTTCTTTAACCATATAATTTCTTTTCCAAATGTAAGGTTTCTTGAAAATGTAGGGTTCTTTATCCATGTTTTTCTATCAACGTATGGTTCTTTATCCATATTTTTCTATCAACATAGGGTTTATTAACCATAACTGTGGATCTTTCATTATAAGGTTTTATAAAAATGGTGGGTTTGTTCCTTACGTTACATTCTTCAACATTCTTTATGAATAGTGTTTCCAGAATACACTTAAGATCATTCCAAACACTTTGAAAAATTTTACCACATGAATAATAATCTTAAATATAATTTCCAAAATAAGGAATATAAAATATATTAATTTCCTAAAATATACATAAATTAATATCATTATTAAAACAAAAAGGGTATTTGTGAGCATTAAAATCAATAAGATTTATAGAGTATTGTTGAGATAATACCTGACAAAAAATCTTCAGTTGGGATCTCTATGTAGTGGCATCGATGCCTTACAATTTAATTCTCAGTATGAAATTAATCCACAGTTAATTATCAGATTCAGTGTTTTTGGAAAATGATGTGGTTGTTCCATGGTGATTGAACTAGATTTTCATTTATCAGTAAAGGAAAAATCATTGAAGCTCTTTATGTACTCAGGAATGGGAGGGTGCATAAAAATTCTATTCAGTTGGCTAGTACAATAATTGGTTTAGTGAATGTTATGAGTCCTCAGGTTTCTTAGTGGAAGTAGTGTACAAATACACCTTCTTTAATGATGTTCTTGGTTGACCTCTCCATTGAGAGTTAGACTTATGTGTTTGTCTACACTCTGTGGTGGGATAATATTTAGGTCAATTTATCAGATGTCTCCTAAAGAGATCAATGAGATGGGGGTGAAGATAAGGAAATTTTAGATTATGGGGTTATTAAGATCTAGAGTTTCACCCTGGAAAAACCCATGGGATCTTCATTGATGGCATCTTGGTGTACACAGTGTCATAGAAGAAGTACATGAGACACTTAAGGATAGTCCTGGAACCACTTCGTGAGCACCATCCATAACACAAGCTCTAGAAGTGTAACTTATGGTTTTGAAAGGTCGCTTTTTTTGGGACTGGGTTTCTCAGAGTTTAGAGTTTTAGTGAACTTAGGGATGAGGAACATAGAAGTAGATGCTCCCAGTTTTAATCCATTAAGCTGTTACTGAACGAGGCTTCAAAGTAGTTGGCCTCATTCTGGTTATCGTCTATGGATAGGGATGGAGTATTTTATCTCTGTCCATTGGGTGTGACTCATCAACTCTTAAATGAGTTAGGGAGGAACAACTCAATGAAACTGATTGTGAGTCTTTACAAGCTTAGTTTTTCACAAATAAAACCCTTTATAGACATTCGAAAGATGGAAATCATGTTATACTTTTTAGAGGATGCACATTTGTAGTAGTGGACACCTCAAGTGGTGAGATGCATTGGGGTATGCATGTGGGTGTCAAGGAAGACACCAAGGATGATGGAACAAGTTCAATATGTGCTTACTTGTTGAGATAAAAGATGACATCTGATTTGAATCATTTTCATGGGTTGTTACTTCTCCTTATATGGGTACCAAGAAAGAAATGGGAAGGAATATTAGTGGACTTCTTGAAGAGTTTACCATGTATGTCCAGGAGACACGATACCATTGGAGTGATCATGGACCGACTCACCAATTAATATCAATTCCTAACTACCCACGAAAAAAGTTTAGTAGTGCTCATGGTATGCCTATACATATAGGAAATAGTTTAGCTCCATGGTGTTTCATTGGAAATTGTTTCACATCGTGATGCTCACTTTACTTCCCCGTTGTGAAAGGGATTTCAAAATGCATTTACAATGGTTGTTCAGGTCATCTAGTAGTCGATGAAATATGTGTAGGGTTTTCCAAAGTTTCGGGCTAGAAGACAACATAGACCTTCAGAGTTCTAGGAAGGAGACCATGTCTTTCTTTAGGTATCACCTCGACAAGGGTTACATAGATTGTTTTGGGTAGAAAATCTATCTCCAAGGAAAATAGTCCCTATTTCAGGATCTAAATAGATTCGGAAAGGTAGTTTACTACATGGCTCTACCCCAAAATGGGACCAGGTACAAAACCTCTTCTACATATCTCAGTAGAGGATATTTGTTCAGAAAACTTTTTCACAACATAATATGGGGTGAGCTGGACATCGAAGTTAGATTGTATTGGGTTAAATGTACAATGAAGACTGTGTATCCTTTGTGAACAAATTTTCCCTTTGTGTGTGTCCGAAGGCATCATGGGAATCCTAAGAGGAGAATAGGGTAGCAAGAGGTTCAGATTCATGCTCAATGTTCTCACCTTTTGTTCAAGTAAACCTTGATTGTCTTTTCGAGGACATACAACCTTAAGGTGTGGAGAATGTAATGACTCAGAAATTCCCAGTTTCTTTTTAGTATGTTATTGGGAAAATTATGAGACTAGGTGCTGATATGGTGTGAAATTATGATGCCCATAGTGCGCAGAATGATCTGTTGAAAAATGTTATGTTTTAAAATTGCGCATGTGAGAGGTTTTCCTAAAAAATATAAATAACTATTAAACTGTTTCCCGGATCAAAAATCATAGGGTACTATTGCATTTGGGATGGTGGGTTAACCTTAGGCACGACTTACCTTTAGTCGGTGATGGTCTCTAGTGGGAGACCATGAAAATGGCATAACCATATATAAAATTATTAAATATAATTCTTTTATTTTTGAAGTCCTTATTACTCATGAATGGTGACTCAGATTGAAAAGTTGAGAACATTTTTGAGCTTGAGATGGAATACTTTTCTTAGGCGGAGCCTAACATTAGTTAACGTGGGCCAACTATAGAATGTATTTTTTTGGATGTGACCAGAAAATAAAATAATTAAATAAAAATTATATTAATTTTCAAATCTTTATAACACATAAATTGTAAGTCGGATTGGGGATCTTAGAGTACCATTGACCTCGTGAGGTTGTTGAAGGTCCTCAGAACACCATGAAAGGGGAGGGGTGAATCAGAGTGTGAACTTATTATTTTTTAAAGTTGTGTATCTTGTTCCCACATTGGTAGGAACTTGTTATATCTTTCAAACAAATGAAATAAGGATGTTGACACAACAATTTTACTTGATTCACCACAAAGGTCTATGTCCAAGGAGCATACGCCAACAATGTGTCAGTCGTACCATAATCCACTAATATTCACTAGTTTATGGATTACATGTGTTGGTCACAGTCAAACTATATGTGGAATACTGTCTTTACAATGCTTAAGGAACACTCACTGCATCCCTCAGATCACTTTCATCTACTCACCCTATCTCACTTCCTTGAGTGATGTCAAACTCTGTTAATCTACTTGAAGGTATCTTCAATAAATTTGCATTGAAGTCTTCATCTCTATTTAGTATGATATACTTCTTGCATCGAAGTCCTAAAAAGGTGCACATGAATGCACTGAACAACTAAAACGAATATTCAGAACATGCAAATTTGGTACACTGGTTATTTCATGCAACACCTACCCATTGCATGCAATATCTCACTTTTGTGAGAAATACATATTTTTCACATGGAAAATATTCCGCACAACAACCCTCTTTACACAGAACAATCACTTTTACACTTAACCTCAATTTCTCATGTGAATTTGACATTATCCACACACCATCAACTTTTATGTGAAACTACATGTTTTACGTGCAACGTCTACTTTTTCACACACCATCAACTTTTACGTGCAACATCAATCTTTACACTCAGCGTTGACTTTTTCATGTATCTTAATCTTTTCTGTGAAACTCCCTTTATGAAAAATTTTTATTCACATCAGAACTTGGATCTTTTCTAAGACTTTAGTTGTACCGAATGATGCGGGTCACCTCTTATTTATAGGTGTCACCGACCCCCACACGCAAAACCCACCATGTCGCTCAAAACATTCATTCTACATGGAATATTTTTCACGTTGAAACCATTTTTCACATACATCTCTAGATTTTTAGTTCACCTCATGCCTTTTCCATTTTCTATCATTCTAATCTTGAAACTCATTTTACGCGAGGAAACCATAAAACATTCACTATTTCACACAAAACTAAATTAGCACACAAATCATGTTTTTTGCCCACTACTCTAATATTTCACGTAGCTCATGCCTTTTCTATTTTTCGGTGATCTGATCCCAAAACATAACTTGCGTGAATGTTTCCAACACACCTACCATTTTGTGTGCAAGTTCCTTGGCCAATCTCACATTTTCCCATTTCCCGATTTTTAGGCCCAAATATTTGGCAAACACTGGAAAATAACGCCACCTCCAATACTATTGTTTGGTTAAACTGTATGAACACTTTACTAGAAAACATTCTGAACTTATAATAAGGATTGATAAAAATCACAAACCATACTCCAATTCCTCCATAGAATGACCATAGTCCCAATATATGTGCTTTCTATAGGTGAGGCCTAACCTCGACTGGTGCAGGTCGAGGGTAGATATTAATTTTTATACTTTCTAAAAGAGAAGTAAATAATCATAAAGAATTTTATATTATTTCCTTTAAATGTTTCATAGCTTAGCGATGCAATGACAGAGCAACCTCTTTTCCATTAATAAATTAAGCAGTGTGGCGAAGCTATTTCAAAAAACATTTGTAATGTTGTAATGCGTAAACATGTTAGTGTGTTTCTTCTATTATTTTGGCGGAGGGTCAAGAATTAGAATTCATAACATTAGAGATTTCTCAAGAACTATAGATTTTCTCTAAGTAAAGGAGGAGGAATCTCTCTCACCGGTTACAACGGATCAGAGGTTAGAATTCTATTGGCAAGTGATGAACAATGAATTACAACAGATCGCCAACAATGATGGACAAGGACGTCTCTTAGCGGATCTCCAATGATGATCAATCCCCAATTCTGAATGATCTAGTTTTCAAGGTTGGGTTTTATATTTTTAATCTTTTCTTTTCACGTTAATAGATTTAAATGATGAAGACAGAACAACCCATGAACTTGTTGACCCACGATTTGATCGTTCTTGCATGAAGGGAGTTTTATTTGCGTGGTTTTAACGAAAGATTGATATTGGTTATCAAATTTTGATTAATCAAGTGCGATGGATTCTTGGTTTAATTAGATTCCCATTATAGTAGAGATGAACCACGATTGACACTGACATCGATCAAGGTTCATCCCTTCTTTTTGATTAATGCCTTTCCTCCCTTCATTCTTCGTTCGTTGCGTGGATTCTTCATTTGGCTCAAAACATGACTTTTGATGATTGATCTATAATTATGCAAATAGTTCATGGTACAAGGATATGATGTCACAGGTATAGAAGGGACATGACACGATTCATGTGTGACGATGATGGCGATGCTCATATCGAGGAGGCGTGGGAGATAACATACCTGAACGACTTCACACCGTAAAGGGGACGTGGAGTAATTTTGAAACCATAGTGATGAAGAACACTACCCAAGGTTCACATAACCTCTTACAGATTGATTAATGTACCACTAGAGAAATTATGGTGGCCTTGTAAGGTCATTGTGGTGGAAGAAGTAACTGCCTCGTTGGAGGATCCATGGCTTCATGCCGCAGTGGGAGGAGGTGGACCCACGACTCAGGCTGTGGGGTGATTCGGCGGATGCGACCAGAAAGTTGGATCACATTTCCTGAGGCTACTGGTTACATGCAACACCCACCGCATCCCAGTCGGAGAAGATGAGCCTACTCTAGCTACCCAGTCCCGGGCTGGGCCCAGCGACTCGAGCTGGGCCGGCGCAGCGGCCCAGGTCGGACCCAACAGGTCCGAGACGAGCCCAATGGGCTGGGACGACCTGTCGGGTTGGGTCAGAATCTGGTCAGGTCGGTAGACCATGGGCCAAGTAAGGTTAGTTTGGTCCGACCAGGTTGGACTAGACCAAGACCCATCAAACCAGTTTTCACAAAAGGGCCATAACTTTTAAACCATATATCTGATTGACAATCCGTCTACGACGTAGGGACCCCTGCGAAGAGGCAATACGTTTGAGATGGATTACTGGGGATTTAGTTAGACCCAAACATGCTGGTGGAATTCTGTTTTTTCTAAGAGGTATTGATGCAAGATCCTAATCCTGTCATATAGGGTGACAATATAGATTGAGAAGATACCCTTGGGCTTCTATATGAAGGTATGATGAAGGATATCATTCCTATTATAGAGAATGGCCCGTGATCCGATGAAATTTGTCTTTGAGCATATTTTGGTAGCCCTACAGGCCTATGTGATGAGCAGATATAGGTGACCAAGCTTTCTAAAATTACTACACAAGTCTAAGTTCCCCAATGAGTCTATATTGACCATGTACAACACTGAGAGGCCTGGTTGGTTCTAACTTATCTTCATGGAAACTTAGATAGGGTTTACAGCATGGGTGTGGCCAATGTTTACATGGGAAACCATCCCCTATCTAGGATGAAAATTCAAGTAGGTCCAGGATGTCCCCCATTGATCTGTGGGTGTAGGACCCCATATCTTTTTATCGATATTGTTCATTCCTTCAAGACTTGACCTGATAAGTATACTTACGATAGTTCCTTGTGTGTTTACTTTGGGCAATGCCTAAAAAAGGGCCTATTTGATAGGGTATCTAATGAATTCATAGTTCAAAGAGCATGTTACCCCTAGAATGAGCATGTCTTGAGAAGAATCCCATGACCCAGGATTGGTTATGATATCGAGACTCCTTGTCTTAGTGATATCAGATGTCTCGAGGAAAGTTTCATGCTGTATTGAGACAAGGTGTTCTCTTAGATAATTTTTGTAGATTTATTCTACGTGGTTAGTATCGGATAATTGGTGGAGTGGGATCTCTCAGAATTGAGTGTGCTACGGAAATAACCATGTGGCTGACAGTGGATGAGGTGATGCGTCTTGGAATCCTTTATGAGTATACCTAGATGTTATTGTTATAATTTTTATTTAAATATACCTATGTTGAGTAGATTGTACCTTCTTGATGGTGTTTTCTTTTTTGTATTTCAATTTGTGTCTTGGGGTACCCTAATGAGTATTCATTTACTCACACTTACATGGGCTTTGTCCTCACATGTCATGTCTTCTGTAGTTGACCAAAACATTGGTGGATTCCAAGGCATAGTAGGACCAAGACCAGTATTGAATAGTTCATTATGAGATCAGATGATCCATGGTATTTTAGGAAACTTCCTACAACTACTTTAGTTTCCTTGTTTGCTGATCAGACATTATAGTTTTATTCTTAGTGGTCTTGTGTTTCTGACTCGGTTGCACTTTTCTGATTTAGTTTCTTCTTTACTATGTTGTTGGGTTATAGTGGTATGCATGCTTTTTATTTATGTAGTGTTTTTACTTTAGATCCCCTATGGGTTTGAGTTAGGTATGTGTATACATGGTATAATGAAAATACCTTCCATTTGTGGGATATTCCTACTTTATGCTAATCACCATCACCTATCCTATCAGAGGCGAGTGTGGGGTTGTCACGGTATGGGCCCTAGGTGATGGTTCGTGACATATGTATTCACATACAATGGGTAACCACATACAAGTGATCCATATATGAGTGGAATCATGTATGAGTACCTATATCTAAAAGGTTCTATGTATTAATTAAATACATATTAAAAATATCAGATATCTAGAATTACTTATATTATGATGAATTAAGTTGAATTATGCTACACTGAAATTAATTTTATGAAATATTATTGGATTTTTCATGATTATTAATTGATTTCTGGGAGATTTAAATTGTTTTTAAATTAAGGGATATTTTTGTGATATTCATTAAGATTTTAAATTTATATTTTTGAAACTATTAATTGTTAATTCTATCGAAATACAATTTGGAGTGGTTGATAATGGAATCTCCCACATTCAAACATCATGAGAGTTTCAATGAAATATTTTTGAAATAACATTCTAAATTTTTATGAATATAAATTGTAGGAATAAGGAAGAGAGATGGGTTCAAGAATTTAGAGATCTTATTAGTCACTACAAAAAATTTACCAATCATGCAATCTCTTTATCTAGTGAGTAAAAGTATGTAATATACTTATACATATAGAAATAAAAAAATGATTTTAAACAAAAATAAATAATGAAAATGTAATGAATATATAATAAAATAGTAATCGATAAATAATAAATTAATAAATAATAGATAATAAGATAATAATAAATAGATTATAAATAATTATTAAATAAATAATAAATATATAATAAATAAATAATAATTAAATATTTTGTAAATGATAAACAAATAAATAATAATAATGATAACTAAATAATAATAATGGTTAATAAATGATAATAAATAAAAATTGATAATAAACAAAAAATAATGATAAATAATAAATGACAAATAATAAATCCCAATAAATAAATAATAAATAACTTGATAAAAAACTATTTAATAAATAATACATACATAATAAATAATAAATAATAAATAATAAATAATAAATAAATAAAAAATAGTTAAAAATAACTGATAAATAATAAATAAACAATAAATAAACAATAAATATGTAATAAATAAATAAAAGTCTGGTATGATTTGGTTTCATGAATAGAGCTTGGATTCTATAGAGGTAATCTTAATGGTAAGAGCCTGATGAAATGGGACTCAAAACCGATTGATGGTATGAACATGTATTCTTATCTCTCTGAAGTTGAACCATCTCAGGTTCCATCAAATGCTAGTATACTCTCATACTCTACTGCATGGGATATTCATCATGAAAAGGATATTCCAACTCCATCTCTGTCAGATGGTTGAGTGGTTGGGATTGATAACCTTTCATTGGTTTTTCCTACAAGATCATGCGTTGACATAGTGTCTGATAAAGAAAACATTTTTGTTGAAGTTATTATGGAGACCCATAGTGATGAGGATGATAATAAAACTGATTGAGATTTTTAAGCATGAAAAGGTGTTGATATCCAACAATAGAATAACCATAAAATGGATTTCTCAATTAATATAATGGGTAATGTAATGATAGATTTGTTTCTTCAATCAAAGGTTTCTAAAGATAATTCATTAGAACTGGAGGATGATATCTTAATGGATGCTACTACCTAGTTTCTGGCTGTGTCAACTGGTATGGACCCTAAATGATTTGATACAAGCCGATTCAATCCTGTCAAATGTCGCTAGTGAGGTGACATCAAATCTTGATCCCCTGAATTCCAGAAAGCATAAAGACAAGAATGAATGGTTATAATATCTTCTAGAACCGGTGTGGTAGCCTATAGTTCTGGAATGGGATGTACAATTACTTGTAGTCTATCATGCCCATGTTTGAGACCTCAAGGGGTTATAATACCCGATATTTGGCTCTGTCACCTAGCATGGATATTTCAATCCCTTATAATTTGAAGTAAATAGATTCAAGAAATTCAAAGGTTGTTAATGAATTGATTTTAATGAATAACCCAGGAATTCAAGAACATTAAAATGAAGAAATGAGAAACTACTATATAATTGCACTATGTTATTATCTCCCAATAATAGAGGTGGAGATAATGTTTTTTACATGATACCTCTCCCTTCATTGAACCTTCTACATTACATAGAGCATAGAAGATTGTGACTTGTTCTGTTTTGGTGACAGGTAATGATAACCCACCAGTTTCAAATCAAGAGACACCAAAGGACTATTATTCTGATACAATGATGACTATTCCACTATTGATTGAGTTATAAAATTATTCTATTGATGCATCAAAGGTTCAGGATAATATCATGCAATCTATTCCTAATAGGACTATTAAAGAAGGTCATAAAAAGTTCAGAGGCACCATTCATATGAAAAACCCATTTTCACTTCATTCCTCCAGTAGTAAAGAGGAGGATAGACATAAATGTAATGGTGAACAAAAACATTATGTTACAAACACTGATATTGATGACGATTATTTTAATAAAGTAGGGGGATGATGACAGCAGACTAAGTCATAATGAAGAGGAAGACACCCTCAAGGTCAAGGTGGATTATTTTTTCATCATAGCATGATCAGTCATTATCATGAGATTTGATCCTTTTCTGAGTTTGTGATTTTTTAGACTTTTCTTTTGTTTGTTTTTCATCCCTTTTAATGATTACAAAATGTCGCTATCTGACCCAATTTAATATTTGTTCATCTCTTTATATTTTAATTTTGGGGCTTCGACTACAACCTGTTTAACATATATATTAATTAAATAATAATTTAATATGAAATAAAAAATATTACATAAATATTAAATATATATATTAAATATACAAAACAATAATAAAAAAATAATAAAAAATAAAAAATTGTAAATGAATAATAAAAAATAATAAATGATAATAAATAACAATTAAATAATAACTAATAAATAAATAATAAATAATAAATAATAAATAATAAAATAAAAATTGTAAATAAATAATAAATAATAAATATATAATAAATAATAAATATTAAATAACAGTTTAACAAGAAATTAATAATAAAAATAACCAATAAATAATAATTCAATAATAAATAAATATTTAATAATAATTGATAAATAATAAATAATAAATAATAAGTAATAAGTAATAAGTAATAATTGAATATATAATAAATAATAAATAAAAAATAAAAAATAACAAATAATAAATTATAAAATTATAAAATAATAAATTCATAAATTAATAAATGGATATAAATAATTATAAATATATATAATTATAACAAACTTTAGATATATATATATATAAACATATTTATGTTAGATAAATATATATAAAAACACACAGATATATAATTGAATTTTAATATAAATATATATCTAAACACTGTAAAAATATATATATCTATATCTACACATATATGACATAAAAATATATAATAATAAATAAGTGAAAATATTTAAAAGTGCATATAATATCAAAAATTATTTATTTTAAATGAAATGAAGAAAAATATTTATTTTTATTTGGTTTATATGCTTAAAAAACATTTCAATATAAATATGTACTTATACAAGTGATAAAATTTAAGTAAATATAAAAAACGGATATATTTAATTATAAATAAAACTACACTGTAGAAAATGATAAAATTTCCAAACCATAATATCAATATGAATGTAATACCTAAGAATAAATTCATTTCGTAAGAAAAATTGCAATAAACACCCATTAGATGAGGCTAAAAATATGTCAACTTTTAAAAAATTGTTGTACCCTGACTAAAAACTCAGTTTTGGAGGCCATATGTGCCTTTTTTAGGGTTGAAAACAATAAAAAATATGATATAGTTCATTCTATCCCTGTATAGAATAGATATCATCATATGATTCTGTTTGATATGTGATCAAGATCAAATGGACAAACAAATCAATAGTTATGGTCCATTGAAGTTAAAGTTCAATTTAATACTTTTCCTAAAGCTATGATAAATCCTATTATTTTAATTATTGCAAAATTTAAATCTAATTTGGTTTTTGTTCATTACATAATATTGGACTGGGCTAGTTTTTGTGCTAAAAGGAACACCCAGATCAAATGTTATAGTAAATTGAAGCCGAAGTCTGATATTCAACTTATTAAGCATTTTATTATGTTTCAAATTATTATTAACTAATAATTATAAATATTAATTAATTATAATATTATAATTAATTAAAATTATAAATAATAAAGAATATATGAAATTAAATAATAAGTAATAAATCATAAACCATAAATAATTTTTTTAAAAAATTTTCTTTAATTTAGCAGTGGTTTTATAAAACTGCTTCTATTTCCTAGAAGTTTTTAAAAAAACTACAAAAAAACAAACAAACAAAGGATTCCTTTTACCTACATTGCATCATTCATAGGTACTATAGAAATATTCAAGGATGCACAATTCCCATAACTTTTAATCACGATTGTTTTTAGTGATAATATTGGTCTTGTAAATTTATCCAAACCTAGAAAGGATAAGGATTCCAAATTGAATCCAAACCATTTAAATAATTTTGGGATATAATTTCTTTTACATTACTGCTAAGGTGATTGAGAGTTTATGCGAAGTGGATCAAAACCTCAAATAGTAACATAGGCTTAATTTGAAAATATTTTTTAAAAATATTATCTAATGATTCACCCTCCTCATCAGTCAATGATACTAAAATTTACCTAGTTACAAAGTGTTATTAATGAAAACCTAGTTCCATCAATTATCCTATCTTCAAAAGGAATGGAGAGTATGAATTTAGTTTATAATAGAGAAGTACCTATATGTTATGGGAGTATCTTTCATGGGTGGAAGTATTGAATGTTCACTTATATTCATTCAGAAGGATTAAAGGTTGGTGATGTTTATATTGTTGGTTTACCACCTATTTAAGTGAATTATAAGATATAAATTTCAGAAAAGTGTAAATTAGACGAATATGGGAAGGACATGAATGAAATTATATAATTGTTTCCTGAAATATTGTACACAAAATTTTTGGGGATTATTAAAACCAAATTAAAGTGGTATAAACAATGTAAATATGTATACGAATAATTTCAATTTCAATAAAGATAATCTAAAAATATGGAAGGAAAATCTTAATGATATTAGGATGGATAAAGGTGAAACCGTGGATGGCTATTTCACTAGAGAAAATGAAAAAGTTAGTTCTATCAATGGATTTGGTGATATTTTTGACGAATCTATATTATTTATAATATTATGATTAATTTTATAGAAATGTTTGTTCTAAATGTTACATTTATTGAATATAGAAATGAACTTTCCCTTTATGAATTTTATTATGCACTTAAAACTTATTAAATAAGAAAATCACCATCTTTTTAAAAGAAGTCATAAAAATAGAAGAAACTCAAATATATTAATATGTTTATGATCAAGGAGGTGGAGGTTGAGTCAATTTTTTTCTCAGAGGATTATGACATAAGTGATAAAATTCAAAATAGAGTTATTGATTTGTTATAAAAAAAATTTGAAACTAGGTAAATAATTTATAAAAGATGTATCACATTAAATTTTTTTATGTGTGGGGGAATATGAAATTTTGATGTAGATTTTCCTAGAATAAATATTAGTGTGGAGTAAAATGAGTAATAATATAAAGAGTGACATCCAAAGAGGTCAATTGGCCGATCATTAAAAGAATATAAGAAGTCAGATGAGGGAAGAATGAAAATACAAAGAAGTAATAAATGATGTGTGTTAAGTTGGGAGATGGAATATTTTTCTTTATTATGTATTTATTTTGAAAATATTGTTATATAAAAGATTATAATTTTATGAAATTTATTAATAAAAAATGGAGACAATTTATGAATTGAAGAAGAAGAATAATTATATATGACTTATGGGTGCACATTTTGAAAATTTAACATCTTTTATGTGTGGAGACAAATATGTAGCTAAAAAAATAAGGAAAATATTTGAATAAGAATTTTATAAAAAATTAATAATGATATATATGATATTTCTATTTGTGAAAATTATCACATTGAGGGGATTAAGATTATCACAGTGAGTGTGGATAGAGAGGAGAGAATCATAAAATAATTCCAAAATAACATGATAGATTAATGATGAATGATTAACCATGTCTAATAAAGCTATTATAAGTTAAAAAAATCCTCGTAAATATGGGGAGTGATGTTAAAAATGTGTTCTAAGTGAAATTGAAGTCATCATGGGTGTTGATAAATATTATCCAACAACTGATGTAATATATGCACATGATATATTAGTAAATTTTAATTTTATAGCTAACAGTCCAGGGTTTGAATGATAATATGGGACAAATTGGGCTTATAAACCCCCTTGATGATAACTTTTATGGATAAGGTACTTGATAATGGTCAAAACATAAAATATTCCTTTAATATATGCATTATAAGTCTGGTATCTCACTATGATAATAAGTATATTTCAAATATAGACTCTACAGTTTCATAGAAAAACCTTTTATAGGGATATTTCTAATTTTTTTGGACTTATTGGAATAAAAACTAGTTTTTATGGTATACTACTTATCTCTATTAGAAAAAAATAATTCTTTAATTCAGGTGGATATTATCTAATGATTATCTTAACAATCTTCGGAGGAGGTGGAAAGTGAATGAAGACTCATATGAGACGAAAGTCCAAAAAATATTTTAATTTGATTACAGATTTATTTTTGACTATGTGACGTATAAAGTAATTATTATGAGGACTGTGTGACTGTGATTATAGGTAATAAAAAATAGATTAGAAAAATAAATAAGTCACAAAATAAAATAATGATTAAGAATTCACTCATTGTTGAGGTATCTCTGAAAGAAAGAAAAAGGTGTAAGTCATGGATCCTAGATTTTGAAAACTCATCATACATGATCTAGGATACAAAAATTCTGAAATATAATGAAAAATGTGATGGTTAAGGAGTAACGTTTCTTAGTTAAATAACAATAAATATTAAAGGAGTTGCAACAATAAAAATAGAAACCCAAAATATGAAATCAGAAGATTTATTATTTATTGATGTTCTAAAAGATAATATTCTAAGTAAGAGTAAGTTGTGCGATGAAATTAATGAGGTTACTTTTAAAAGAAATACATTCCTCTTAAATATATTAAAATATTAGAACCATATGTGGGGAAACCTGTGGCTAGGCTACTTGATTTCAAAATTGGATAACAATCTACAACATAAAATTTTGGGATATATTTTCTAGAGGTGTTTGAGAAATATATGAAAAAAATATATTGTGAGGAACATGACTCACTATAATATATAAAGGGTATAATTTTATGAGAACTTATAGAAAGGTAAAATCACTAAAGGAATTCAAAAATGTGTTGAAATTCAAACTATCATGCCTCTTGAGTTAATAAATTTAGATTCTTGTGGACCAATGAGACACAATTCCACTAAGGGAGATATTAATTTGATCACATTTAAAAATTAAAATATTAGAATGATTAATGTGATGTTTAAAAAACATAAATATGTGGTAGTGGATATGTTAAAAATTTTCAAAATAACATTTGAGAAAGAGTTCAGGATGATTATTAAGAAATTCATATCTTAAAAAGGGATGTAGTTGACAAGAAGATCATTTGAGTCTTATATGGGACGAAATATTATCAAAAAAGAATATATAAATACTCATAATTCATTCCAAAATTGATTTTTTGAGAGGGAAAATAGGAGATTGGTTGAGATAGGAATACAAATATTAGTAGAACAGATCTCTCAAAATTTTATTTGAGTTAATTCATGTGCACATCCTTCAAAAATAAAAATAAATGGTTGTTGAGGTTAAATTATAACATGACTTAATATGAATTTTAGTATAAGAAAAAACCCATTATTGACTACTTTATGGTGTTTCATAAACCATTTATTGTAAAAATTTAAAGTGAAAAGCTATGGAAATTAGATGAGAAGGCTCATGAGGTTATGTTATTTGGACACATATCTAGTGTAATGGGGTACATATGATGGAACGAAGGGGTTTATAAATGGGTGGAATATTATTATGTAAAAATAATTCAAAAAAGCTTAATAAAATGGTCCATATGAAGTTGTTTTTTAGGAATTGGATGAATAAACAAAGGTAGGATTCTATGGAAATAGGGGAATAACAGATTGATATTGAAACATATGTAGTAAATGTTGACACTTGTTAAAACATTGATTAGAAGTAAATATCTAAAAGTGACAAGTAATAATATCAGAATGTGAAGAATAATATAGAGATGTAAATATCATTAGAAATAAAAATGATCCCATTAAAATAAGAAAAACAATAATCTATGAAAATCAGACTTCTCTAGTATCTGAAGTTGATCCATATTCATTACAGAGTCTAAAAAATGGATTCAATATATGAATGAGTAACTATAAAAAATAGAGAATATTTTCACTTGTTTTCTTATTCACAAGAAAAATGAACAATATTATTACAACAATATAGGTTTTCAGAAATAAAATGAATGATTATTAAATGTAATATGGAATAAGGAAAGACTAGTGTGAGCGGGGTAATACAATTTTTAAGAAGTTTTATTTTGAGATACCTTTAATCTAATTTATATTTTGGAAGACATAAATATTATAAATTTTATTGTAACTTAAAGGAATTATAGAATTTATTATATTGATGTCAAATATTCTTTATTGAATGGTGAGATAAAATAAGAACTGTTTGTTGAGTAGGACAAAGGGTTTTTTCTTGAAAACTATAGTAACAATGTATGACATCTAAAGACAGTTTTTTATGGATTGAAATTGGTCCTAGGGTATTGATATTGAAATTTGGATTACTATTTTCAAGATATGAAATTTTCAAAATAAAAATTGTAAACAAACTTTTACATCAATGAGTTATGATATCGTACACATATTTTAATGATTTATATTGAGGATAACATTTTGTAGGAAATTGCGAGAGTTATTTAAATTACTTTTCTAAAAAATAAAAACTACCTCTATTGTTTTGTGAGATGTCATTATTAAAATTATAATTATATGAGATTGAGAACAACAGAATGTGAGTATGTTACTACTACTAATTATTTGTTTAAAATTATTTTGATGAAATAGCAGACTAATAGTTTTTGGTTGAAGGAAGAAAAATTTCATAGATAAATTTTTAATAGTAAATGTAATTTACATTTCCAAAAATAATGTTCAACACTATAGATCTAAGAATATTTATATTAGGTTTCAATTTATAAAGAGGATAATTTACCTGATTTGGTTTGGTGTCAAGATATTTCTCACATGAAAACAACTGAGATTTGGTGTCTGTTGAAAGATAATTTAGTTTTAAAATAGAGTTTCATGAGGTTGAAAAAATATTTAAAGTGACATATTGAAGTTCCCTTGCAATTGTTGAAAGAATTTTATTTTTTGTTCAACCATTTGTTAGTGGTTATAGATTATGTATTAAGTGTGTTTTATATGTTTGAATATGTATTTAAATTTGTGAATTTTCATAAATATTTTTAGTTATTTGAATGTGTCTATTTGTATTTTTCAAATGATTCTGTTATTTATTCGGAGTGACATGATTATATAAGAGTGCCCACATATGATACCGGTGACCACATATACAAATCGATATAATGGTGGATGATACATGAAAATCAACATATGTACATGGATCCATGTAAGAGTTATCAAATCATGTATGGGTTTTCAAAAGAAATTGTTAACCACATATGATTGATCTAAATATGAGTAAAATCATGCATGGGTGCCTTTATCAACCATGGTGCTATATACAAGTCATATTCTTATTGAAAATAATAAGATTTATGAAATTTTATATATTTTAAAGAATTAATTGTAATTATAATTAATTTCACTAAAATTTTGTAAATATCTTAGTCTCATTTAGAAGCCATGATTTTTGACATTGTTTGGGGAGACTTGAATAGTGTTAAAATGAATGGAATTTTGATTGATATCCATGAGGACTTAAAATTTAAATATTTTAAATTATTTATTTTTGATTCTATAAGAATAAAATTTGGGGGTATTAACTAAATAATTATCTACACTCAAACATCATAAGTGTATCCATGAATTATTATAGGGGTAATATAAAAAATCATTTTATGATAAATAACAGTAAATGTGGAAGAGGGATAGGTTCATTAATATAAAGTGGATGAAAATTTTTTGTATTGAATTGAGATAAAAAGATAATATTACCAAATTATACTACAACTAATAATTCTGACCAAGTTAATATAAATTTTTCCTATTTATGATAATTCAATTGATTTACAGTGAGAAGGAGAAAGTTCATCCAATTCATTCAAGCTCTTATGAATGATATGATCATTCTAGAAAACTATTAATGTATGAAAAATAATATTTTCTCTATTATATCTATCTGGAAGAAAAAAGTTTTTCTATAGGAGATCAATTATTTGGTGTTGAAGCATAAACTAGATTATAAGAGATCAAATTCAACCAAGAGCGAGGAAGAAATATGAAGGGTGGTGGTGATATGATAAATAACTCCCTAAAGTTTGGTATTCATTATACAACTTCAAGGATGTATTTTTCCATCACATTTTATTAGAAATAATAAGGCTAGCATGATTCAAGGATGTACAATTACCCTATCATGTAATCACTATAGTTTTTAGTAATAATCTAGGTCTCATAACATGACATATTCTTGGAAAGGATTAATGTATCACACTTAGGTTAAACTTTGTAAATCATTGTGTATTGTTATCCCTTTTAGATTATTGTTTCACATTAGTTGAGGGAGATTTTATATTAAGTTTATCATGACTATAAATAGTCATATAGTGTTTTAACTCTAAAATATTTTTGAAAAACACATACCACAAATTCACCCATATTGGTATTCTAACGAAACCCCACACCTCACACATCCCAAAATTATTTAGAGTGTGACTAATGGAAAATAAATCCATTTGTGTTAGATTATCTAGATATACATAAAAAATGGAAGCAAGTACATAAATATAATTTTACTAAATATTCTTTCATGTTGTTGCAAAACAAAAGTTATGGGTCACTTTGAAAATCAATTTAAAGGGGTGATATATAAATTTGAAAACCACATTTTTAAAATAATTTATAATAATGGAACCTTGTAATGGAATAAAGATAAAGAGATGACATGTAGAGTGAAAAATTATAAATAAGCATCAACAAATAGATTCTCTTTTTTTGAAATTATTTTTAGAAAACCCACATCGATAAAAAAATATAACATTCCCATTACAATATATAAAATATGAAATATGAATGTTTTATAAGAGAATAGATATATATTTTTAAATATTAAAATAAAACATTTGTGGTGAGAGGGAACATGAAAATGGAAGGGGAAAATAGCTAATAAATAGGGGGATTATTCTTAAAAATATCATATGTTTTGAAAAAAAAACTAATGATAGTATAACATGGCTTGAAAATGTAATTATACCATATAAAAATATAAGGTATCCTTGGATATGTTTTTTTGGAATAATATATAAATCAAATAATGACATGATCAAAGAATAAAAATAATTACTCATGGAATATTTTTTAAGTCATTAAAAACCCTTTCCATGAGTCTGAATTTCATTGAAAGCCTCTCCAGAATACTATGTAGTCAATATACAACTGGTAATTGCATTGTTTGATGCTATTTTTATATTTAATTTGTCTTTTATATTTTATTTTTATCATTTATTATTCATTCAAAAAATTAATATTATTTGAATCAATTGTTATGATGTCTTCGGTTCATATTTCCAAAATTGAATTAATATAGAGAAAATGATCAAATGTTAATTTTCAATGTTTCCATAAGCTTTAAAATATTGTTTCATATAATTATATATGTTTATAATAATAATATAAAACCATATAAGTTTCACTCACTTAATCTTCCTCATTAAGCATGTTTTAGACACTTAAATTTTACAATGATATTTTACATATAAAATTATTATTATCATGATTATTTAATATAATAGAAGAATAAAAATGGAATTATTTCATTATTATGTTACATTTAATTCTGAAATATATTTTTGAGTAATTTTAAATGGTAAAATTGAAAATTAATATATCATCATTCATTTTGGTAGTGAAAAACAACCATTTGGGAAATGATGTTATTAAAAAAGTATTAAAAATAAGAGTTTAAATATTTTATATTATATTTTTCAATAAAAATTTTATATTAAAAAATATATTTTAAAGTTACATTTATTGATCACATATTTTTATAAAAATTTGAGGAGCATAATTTAAACAGAAAAACATATATTTTTAATCCCATTTATCTGTATAGTAATGATTTATTGAAATGGTTCAATTATAAGTATTGGGTGATCAAATATAATTTATTTACCAAAATGATATTATAACCTGAAAATGTAATTATGGTATAAAATTAAGTGGTAGTTTGAAAACCACCCCATAATTATTGAGTCACCTCCCATGGATTTGTTGTAAATCCTTCAAAGGAGGGACTTTAGATAAAATATATACATATTAAAAGTAGAAATTGAACTTTTATTGGTGGATTTAGGAATAATTTTGATAGTATAACAAGCATTATATGTGTTTTGGTTAGGTAGATTGAGTCCTCTTTTATAACCTATATTTTATGGAATTTCCACAAAAAAATATCTATGGGCAAAGAATGTTATTTTAAAATTAAAAGAGGATAAATATAGACAATAGATTATATTATAGATCATTACCCAACACTTATTGACTCAATATGAGGTTTTATAACTTATCATTAATTTGTAAATCACTTTTAATAGTAAAAACTATTTAAAGTCATTTTCATTGTTAATCATGCAATTTGAAATTAAAAATATATAAATAGAAATGGAATTGTAAATTATATATTTAAATACTTTATTAATAATATTTTTATAAAATTTATATAGTATTATTTATAAATTTTTGAAGCCATATATATAACATGATTATTTCATAAAATTTACGGAGATTCATAATAACTAAAATTTTTACTATTCATAAAAATTACTTTCTTAGAAGAAATACAGAAATTAACCCTAAAATAATATGAATATTATGATTCTGAAAATTAAGTGGATTTTATCATATTTAAATTCTAAAATATATGAATTTTTATTCAAAATAAAAATACATAAATCATAGATAAACAAATTACTCATAATTAAACCCATTTATTTTTATAAGAGTGATCAAATTTTTATTTGAAATTATTCATAATTATTTTATAGTTGTTTCCTATATACCCTTTATAATATAATAGGATTAAAAATTATATTATTAAATTTTCATAAAATTATAAATGTTTTAATAAAGATATTAAGACATACATTATTAAAATGTATACTAAAAATATGTTATAGAGGCTTTATTTCACTTCTAAAAATCGTATTTCCTTTGAATATGTGTGCTTGAAAATGTGAGAAGATTCTAATGGAAGGCCGCCTCTAAGTGAGAAGAGATGGTGTGGGACTTAACGTGTGACCTACCATGAGTGAGAGTGTATGGACTAGAATTTGATTGAATCAATGGTTTTGACCTCTTCTTATGTTATAGGATGGTGGGTTGTCATGTGGGACCTTAACCAAACCATTTTATGCATGCATTGTTTGGTATAAAATAAACCATTTTTATACACTAATTGAATAATAATTCAATTATTTAATTGATTTACTGTTTCTCTTGTAGTATGGAAGTGAGATATCATATTTTTGTTTCTCAAAGATGATGATTTGATGATATATATATGATAGCCATGAGGAATGGACAACTAAAGTACCAAATCTGGAGTTTAAAAATGAAGCAATAGACTAAAATTGGGGGAAAATGATGGAAAGCAACATTACATGTTGTGTAATCCACTTAAACGAAATGTTACATGACAAAAATACAATCCATGAAACATGTCATGAGAATCTTCAAAACCCCACACATATCACATCATGTACACCAATTACACGACTTTTAACTCTCAAAAAAAGACTAGAAATAGAAAATTTGATGGGAATAAAGATCGAAGACACTATTTTTGACATGGGATGACCCACTATTTTCAGATAATATTTAATACACCATTTATTATTCCATGTGTTTGGATTGAATCCAATAATTATAGGTTAGGGTGGATTGAAAGAGTATTAACTAGTGAGGGATGCTCTGGATGAGGACCTATTGCACTTTTATTTCAATATTATCCATTTATTTTAATTTCATTAATAATAAATGTGTCCCCTCTCCCAAATAAAATCAAATTACCCATCCATGGAGGGGGAGTTATTTTGTGATATAGGGAAATGGGGAGGCTAAAACATTGTGTTTTTATTAAGTTGTCATGATTCAATTTAATAATAACTTTTATACATTCTGTATCTTGTTTCAATTATTTATTTAGTTTTAAATTATGAATGCCGTTGTATTAGGATTTAATTTTGTTATTTTTTATTTCCATGTTGAATAATTCATTTCTCCCCCAGCCAATTATTTTTTATGTGTAGTGGACCCGATTAGGGTTGGGTGGTGAGTATTCGACGATCAATAAAACATGTGGAAAATTTTATATTAAAATAGTTTTTATTAGGGAACAATAATTCCTGGTTAAAGATTTCAATATTTAATTAAGATAACCTTATGAAACTCTACACATAATTAAAGGAGTGTATAATAATTTTATGTTTTAGATATTAATATTCTAATAATAACAATCTGTCAAATTTTGAGAGTGTATTTAGTAGATAAATATCTATATTAACATTCAGAAGAATAAAAAAGGGAAAATTTTGAAACCATGATAGCACTGAACATGGTATATCAAAAACTTCTCTGGTCACTTTATCTCTAAATTTTTTCGAAATCGATTATATTAAACAATTTTATGATTTCAATTTCACAACCTAAAATTGAAATCAACTATTCCTAAAATCAACCAAAATGTATTGACACTATTTTGTCTACGCTACTCTTTGAGAAACTGTGTATGGTTAACCATAAGACTATACTCAGGTAATAAAAATATTATTATCCACACACCATGATAGGAATGTATCATAACTCACCCTAAGTTATAAGAAGGTAGTTGGGATGTGACATAAGGCCTCACTTAAAGCGATATGTTATTTATCCAGATGTGATATGTGACCCTACCTTGAGTTAGAAGGTAGTTATCATGATGTTAACGTATAGATCCACCATAAAACCTCACCATGAATGAAAGAGTATAGGCATTTACCAGATCGACTAATAGGGTGTAGGTTTAGGATGTGGATAGTTCGATCCATATGACCACATCCTTAGTGAGAGAGTGCTGACATATAACACCCTTGATTATAGGGTTTTGGTCTAAGAAATTGATATGAAAATCCACCATATGGCCTCACCATTAGTGAGAAGGAGTTTGAAAGGACCACCTCAGGTGAGAATCTATTAGTCTAGGATGTGGTTGTGTGACCCTATACTGAGTGAGAGGGTAGAGTTCATGAATTGGTATGACGCAGATGAGGTTTGGTATAGGTCTTACCCTTAGTAATAAGGTATAGGTTGAGACAATTTATGGAACTCTACCCTGATTCATCATGTATGGGTATAGTTCTATTTCATGGGGTGACTATTATTCATCATAATCCAAAAGAATATATGACCAGGTTTTGTGGGGGTCCTGTTAGAAAATGATGACCCAACTATCAAGATTATTTTTTTGTAAATTTTCTTTATTCATATTACTGATGCATAAATATTGATATGATTCTATATATTTAGGTCACATGGTGATGCTCTACTATGATATATTTCTCTCATACTATACACAAACATTGGGGCATTTACAAACCTTATATATGTTATGATGGTCTTAGCATAAGTTTTGTAGTGAGTTGGGGTGGAGTATCTCGATAGGTATTTGAAGATAGGGTGGAGTTGATGCTCGACGATAGTAGTAGAAAATCCATTTGTATTTATCCTTTTTTCTATTTTACATATTTTATTAGATTATAGGGATATTAATTATGTTCTATAATTATATGAATATATTCCATTTGTTATTAATTTCACGTGTTGTTATTTAACGCATCCTCTGATGAAATGATATAGATGATTTTTTTGTTATTTTTTTGATATTAAGGGTTATTATATTGGGGTCATAGTATCCCCAATGCATGACTTATGACCTCTCTTCAAGTTAGATTCCTATATTGTATGAGAGGTGTTATTGAGTCCATATGGTGTGCCAGATGGGATAATGCCATGTGATTTTAATCAGGGAATTATAAAGTGATATTAGAGTATATTTTCTATTATATTTATTAGTCAAAGTCAGCAACTTAATAGGTAGGGAATTTAGTTCTCAATAAAAATTTATGGTTAAAAATAATTTTAAAAGCAAATACCCCACTTTAATAAAAACTCTTGATTAATAAAAATATTATAAATATATAAAATTTATTTTTCAAATAGTTTCCTAGAAGTTTGATTAGGGACTGGTTAAAATAAATTTTAAATATTTTAACTTTTAAAACTAAGTTACTCAATCAAACACTTTATATAAACATAGATTATGACTAATTATGAAAGTAAAGGTTTGTTTATGATTTTATAAAAAAACAAATAGATTTGATTGAATATAATGAAAAAAAGATAAATTAGTTATAAAGTTACAACATATAAAAAAAAACATAATTTAAATAAGGGGTTCAGTATCACACTAAGAATTACTCCCCTTTACATACAAATCGCCATCTTCCAAGTTGTTTATTTTGAAATATACTGACCCACAACATGGACCGGGTTTTATAAATAGCAACACAAAAGGATGTTCATTAAGAAGGCCACTAACACACTTATTCATGTGATAAAACCATAATGTGACACACGACCACTTATATAAATGTTTATGGGAGAAAATGATGAAAAATAATTGAGTGTATGAATAACTATCCAGTTTGCTACTGAGACAATGTTTTATTTATATATAGAGTAAAAGTAACCACATCTCAAATAGTAATGCATAAATAGAAAAAGAAAATGATTAGATTTGAGAAAATGTTATGATGATTAATACGAATCGGTTTGGTTTCTCAGGAGTCCCTGAATATCATCATGGGAAGCATCTATAAAGATTTCATATAAATTGAAATTATGTAATGTATAGTAAATGTTTTGGAAAAATCCTTTGTTCTTTTATCAGTTTAATGTCACTATATTTGCTAATTATTTTCATGTATTCACCATGCACAACCATGAATTCTAATCCTATTAAAATACAAGGGGGATATTATGAATATATTGTGTTTTAGGATAAGTAATTATCAATTTTATAATAATAATTAAATAATCTAGATCTATATAAAGAGCATAAAACCAAGAAAGACTGAATTTTTCTTAAACGAATTCAAAGAGTTGTTTGAGAATAACCATTATTAAATACACTTGATTTTTTACAACATTAAATTACTTAAAATATAAATTAAATAATTAATTTAGAAATTAATTATCAATATCTATGGAAGTTATATTAGTGGTAGATTCCCTAACAGAAGCATCGTGAACCGAAGGTAGTAGCCTCTAATAGTAGATCACCAGGGATATAATGATCTAATCCATAGGTGAATTGATGGTATAAATGTTGTGGTTATTGTGGTAACAAGGCTTGTAATTTTAACTATCTTCTAGTAGATTATCCTTGTGGTAACACTATTCAACTATATTGATAATGGTATCTCTTCCTTGATTGTAACATTGAGCGATGATATCAGATACTAATGGTAAGAGTGAGTGACTTTATAAAGGTTTAATTTTCATAGAGTCAAACCAAAATAAAAATCATGGGATGGTAGTAGCCCTCTTTGGGTGCATTATTTCACTAATGGTTGGAAATAGAGATATTATCACTCCTAAACTAAAAGTATAATAGAGTAACTGAAGATATATCTTTTAAAGTAATGGTAGATCAATACATATTAATATTTTTAAATTTTTTATAAAAATATGATTACTATCCTATAACATTAAACTTATTAGAAACATAAAAAACATGATTTGGGATCATTACAATAAGGAGATTCTCAATAATCTCCCCCATTTTGATGATAAAAAATCACGGAATATGAAAACAATATATAATTCTTTATGAGATAAACGACTAAAAAAGGTGAATATTTTTCTTAACATTTCAAATCCATATGTGATGCACATAGGAATCCAATTAAGTTATAAAATTACTTATATGTAATTTCATTCATTCAATGACTCCCCTTTTGAGATTATCAAAAATTTAATAGGAGAATAAGGAATAAAATGAATAAATAATTGATTATTGAATAAAAGGGTGTTTTTATATTAATCATTAAAAGATACACAATAAATCATAAAAAGGATAAACAAAAATAATCCCCTATAAAACCTTAATATAAATATGAGGAACCATCTATATTTTTGAGAGAGGCATAATCCACTATCTATATTAATTTAATAGTCGTAGGATGATCATAAAAGGATGCAGGTGAAATTTGTGGTTTAGGATGATGAAATACAATGGCAAAATCAGCCACAGGTCTATACAATCTCACAGATTCAACATGAGTAATGCTAAAGGGACCGAATACAATAGAAGTACTCTAAAAAGGTACAAATAAGTGTCCATAAATGGTTCCAAACAAGGTAATGGCTAGTAGAGAATCTATAAGATCTATCACTATGATCTTGGTAATATATAGAAATGGTTTCATTAACTCTAAAAACGGTGTAGTCACACCTCCAACATGATCCATTTCAGTGATGAAATCATCCTTTTCTTCAATGAAAATCCTAAGAAGAAGTGATAAATTATTCAACTGGGTCACATGATCCCTAAAATCCCTAGTCACAAGATGTGATATTAGGTTCTAAACAAAAAGGTTAAAATAATAATTTAGCTCATTCTTTGTATAAATCCTTGAAAGACAATGTTTTATAGTCTTTGTAATGGTTTATCTATCACTCCCAGCCTCATTTAAGAATTACCTAACAAGTTTATAAATATTCTCACCATTTTATTTTATTCAATAGTTTTTTTCTTATCTGAAGAAGAATAAGATCCCATATCAGCCTAAATTTCTCAAACTAACCTGGGTTAACCCAGAACCAGTCACTCGTTCTTGTCTAAAACAAGTCCAAAGAGGTGTTCCAGATTTTCTTGAGTGGGAAACTAGTACTGGGAATCAAAGATTGTATAGTTATTAATTATTTATCCTAAAAAAAGTAAAGATAAAACAATCAATCAATATAACATAGAAACAATCATATGATCTAATGATTACTAAACATAGTATATACATAAATGTGTTTAGATGTAAATGTATTTGAATAGAAAAAAACTAAAACCCAACCAAAATCAAACATGATCTCTATGTGACCACTTTGTCACCACTTTCCACAATTCCATCCCAATACACAAGCATGCCTAAAACATTATAAACCTTAAAAATAGATCTTGGCTACCGACACCGAGTTCCATAAGTATGGTATGAGTATAAAATATCCCAGTTGGTAAGCACCAAAGAATCCATACCAGTCCATTCCCCAAATAATCCATAAACAAAAATTTTCAAATATAGATAGAAAATAAGGGATTTTCCAATTCAAGAGAGGGTCACATATTTTTCTTTTGAAAATATCATTTGAAAACCAAATTAAAAATAGAAAAAAATTATAAATAAATATGTAATGAATGAAAAATATAAACTATTTACATGTTACATGGAATATAAAAAATCCAGAAATGAAGGGAACCATGCAGGTGTAAGAAGGAAAATTCTAAAATAACAAGCAACCGAAGTTCGATAATATAAAATAGGAACATTAAGATATATAATTATTGGTGTTTCCTAAAAAAATCTAATGAGACCATGGACGTACTCAATTTAGACCAAAATACTGACATATTGTGCACCTCTATAGTCAATAAGCAACCAAAATGCTCTAAACTGGAGTCAATAGTGGAAAATTCCACATGGTTTGTACACTTTTCAAGGGGTTATAATCCTTCTAATAAATAATATAATGTAATCATAACTTGACCCTAAAAATGATATCAATGAATCCCATGATAATAGTAAAAAGGAGAGTGGGGAATTCATCACATTCTTGGAATTAATCACATACTATAGATGCCACAATGTATGAATTTCCCACTCAACGAGCCAATATATGTGAAGACACTCTCACCAAAAGGATTACTATAGGGGTACTTGTCACCTATAAAACCTTTCACAAGTTCCAACTAGGCATACATGTCATATGTGTTCAAAACGAATTTCTAAAAATGAAAAGGCCCACGTGTGATCAATGAAATAACAAATATGGGGAGTGGTGAAAAATTGATATATTTTCCATTTATGTAATCTATATTATAAAAAACCATTTCGACCTATTAATATTTTATCACTTTTCTGAAAAAAATTCACACATCTACATAAACACATGAATTTACAAGGTTCACTACTCAATAAGATTAACTAGACCTTGACATGGATTGGAAAAAATATAATCCCACAAAATCCCCTATAAAACAATTATTTTTTCCCTAATAAAAAAATTTGGAAATACTATTACTTTTTCAAAGAACTATGATTAATAAAAAAATTCATATTCTTCTTTTAGAACAATATATGTAAATAATATTCTATAACAAATTTACAAACCTTCACAAATTGGTTCCAATAAATAGTAAATTTTTTGACTAAAAAATTAACTTTTGATAATATTAAAAACAATTAATAACTTTATTACCCATCATTTGGTAATAAATTCATCCATAAAAATTATTAGAAAATTAATATATTTACAATTTTTGATTCATATAACTGATTAATCTTTCTATAAATAAGACATATTGGATTTCATGCATAGAATCAGAACTCAACTACTTATTTCCAATATCTTTTTCAAGAAACTACTAGTCTAATTTTTCAGTATAATCTGATGAATTATTTCCACTACTTATCTGATCACATAATTTTTATGAAAAAATTTTCAATGAAAATACTCTAGTACTCCAATCCTTGTACATGTCAACAGTCCTAGAGTATATTGTTCTTACACCCCTTTATTAATATTTTCTTGAAATGAAAAAGGTGGGAACCTGAAATAATTTTACCTCTAAATAAAATTCCATACTTATCAAATTTATGTTCATTTGAATTCCATTATAATTACTCTCCATTATTCTCATATCTTCTAGAGTATAATGAAATCATCATGAATTATCTAGAACTACTTAAAACTTGAATAAGAAATTCACATGCACTCTATCAGAAAAACTATATTATGGAACATCATAGTTTGATACTCTGTTATTAATTTTAGTATAAATTTAAATATTTATCACCTTTTAATAGAATTTAATAATTTATTCAACTGATAATTAGTCTAATGAAACCTGTTTAGATGAAACTCATCATTTGATGAATTACCAACATCAAATAGATCATCTGATGAATCTGTATCATCATCCTGCCTGAGTGAACGATGTCTGTTGTTCACCTGATGAATTAGTTTCTGGTGTTCACCCAATAGAAAATTACTAGAAATCTAATCCAATGGATTGTTCTCTAAAATCATTTATGATGGACTAATATCATCGTCTCTTAATATGGTTCAATGTCAACAACTATTCTCATTCAAAAACATCAACTTTGATCCATCCAATGACAGTTTGATGTTCCTCCTCTACAGAAACTCTGTATCTATTTCCTTATCTATTTAAAATAGTCATATTATGGTCTAATTTCTTCTTCTTTTTCATTGTATCAGTTCCAACAACAAGTTATTAATTTCAGTAAAACAACAATAGCTGGTTCATTCAATGGATTGGTCAATCTGATGGATTTTTTTTCTGATGGATCAACCCGTTCGATGGATTGGCTGATTAATACTTTTGAATATCATCTAACATCATCAAATTCAAACATCTTATTTTCTAAAAAAACACCATTTTATAAATATTATCTAGAAAATTTATTCCTAATCATTATAATGAATCCAAATTTTCCATTATTATCTTTTAAAACCATCATATTATATCATGAGACTTCTTCATGATGTTTTGAACACTAAGATTGGTATAAGATAAACAAATTTATTATTTCAAACATCTCTATCAATATTTTGTATTTGATGCATCTTTCTGACCCATTTAAAAAGCTCCATTCCAGAAAGATAAGTCCAAAAACCATATCACTCAGAAAACAACATTAAAAACAACAAATTAAGTTGATATAAATTATTAAGAAATCTTTGTCCAATCATCTGAGTCTGAAACCCTTCATATGATTACTATAAATTTCAATGTGAGGTGATTTTTCCTAAAGTGATCAAAATAAAAAACATAAATCAATCATATTTCAAATAACTCTTCCATCCAACTTGGTTCCAACAATATCCCCCTTTGGATTTTTTGTCAACAGAGATTTATAAATAAAAAAAACAGTATAATCTCATGTTATAGACTGATTATCAACAATTCAAATCCTACTTGGGTGAACTCAATGTTGGAAATAAGCTTCATTGAACAACAGAGCCATGTTTTCTGTATGTAGTGACTTAGTAAACAACTTCTTGAAATTCAAGCATTACATATATTCACAACATGTTAGATTCCAACCCATCACCAATTGTCAACATTCATGTAAGAAAAAATGTTTCAACAATCACATTAAAAAACTATTAAAATACTACACACTTTTATAATAAGATCACAACATACCCCTTTTAAAAACTCCCCCCTAAATAAATTTTTTCCATAAAATGTTTAGAAAATACGAGTGGATTGATTTATAAAACACCTTTTTCTATCCATTTAAAACACACCCAAATATAAGTTGATATAGGGGATATAATAAAATACCTCAATCTTGTCGGAAAGAGTTTTGAAAGCCATGTTAAATGTTAGTTTATAAAAATATTCATTTGGTAAAGGTTTTGTGTACATGTTAGAAAATGTTTCTAATGTAATAAAATATTCCAACATGAATCCACTATTATCCACATTCTCTATGATAAAGTGATATTTTATATCAATATGATTTGAATGAGAATTTTACACTATATTTATTTTTATATTTATAGGACATTGATTATCAAAAACTAAGATAAGGGTAACTTTTTTTTTCAAAAATCACATCTTCAAATTGAGTCTTCATCCACATAAGTTGTGTTGCAGATTGAGTGGAAGAAACAAATTCATATTCATATGTGATAGGAGTTTTAGAAATTATATTTTAAGTATGAAAAATCACAAAACATTCCCTCATAAATAAAACTCCACTAGATGTAAATCTTATATCATTCATAATATCTGCGCAATAAATATCTATATAATAAAACAAATAATTTATTACTGAGATATTGTTTCTGAAACTTTTTTCGAGGCAGGAATCTGTCCATGGGATGCGCATGTTTTTACCCCAGATTCCAATGTTCCATAGGAGGATGGCATATATCACTTATTCAGGGATGTTTCCTCCCCTATCGAAATGGGATGATGGGATGTTGGTCTCTCTATCCATGGATTCTTCCTTATAATTCATCGCCCAGTCCAGGTCTCCCAATAGAATAATATGTTTTTCCTGAAAATATTCTCGATTCCATAAATTTTTGGATGATAGTTAACTACATTGATTCTATTAGGACATTCAAAGGGGTCATATTAGGTCAGAAACATTCAATCCAAGTAATAATCATGTTGGGCATCGCTGGAGAGTTTGGACGCTAAAACTCTGGTACACCTGGATCTCTTCCGTTTATGATAAGGCATCTTGTGGCCATAGAAACCTAAGTTATTAGATTTTTACTGTGGGTAATTAAATGCTATATGCATTACCATGTGGTTTTCCTCATATTCCCAGGTTTAACATTGGGCATGCTTTGAGTTTAACATCTAGATGAGAAGGATCAGACTGATTAGAATACTGATTGGAGTGGATCTGATGGGTATATCCCCAGGAGGGAGCACCTGGACGGTTTATTAGATGGGGTAATCAATACACCCAATGAGGTCGGATCCAAGGATGATTATGTCCTTAAAATGGGACACCAAGATTTATCATTATCTTGGATTGAACCTCATGGAGGCCTCCTATGTACCATATATAGAAGATAGGGATCAAAACCCATGTAGTTCAAGAGGGAGAATCATGAGATTAGGGTGTACATGATTCACAACAACCTGAACTCATGATAGGGATTATGCATTGTTACTGCACCAGGTACTGCTAGGAGTAGTGTGGAAGTGGATGACATGATCTTACGAGGATGTGGTGGCCTGGGTAAAATCGGGATGGATGAAGTATAGTTTACTGATGTGGATGAGATAAATGGGATGGAACTAATGGTAAGATGGTGTTGGTGTTGGGATTGAACCGTAGGGAAGCTTACTATGTATTCCCATAAGTGGTAATCAATGTCCACAAAGTTGGGTGGGATGATGAGTCACCCAGGGAGGTGATTTACAAGAATGGACGCATGAATGGGGATCTGAAGGGACTTGAACCTTTGAGATAATGCATGAACCTACCGTAACACAAAGGCTCAAGGGAGAGACCAATATGTGACATGAGAGATGGGATTGAACCTCAATGAGGCTCCCAATGTATCCCCATGTCATGGAATCAATATCCACATAGTTTAGGAATGGGATCATTAAAACTGGGTGTATATAAAGGATAACAACCTAATGAAATTTTGGGGCTTACACATTGTTAGCAGCCCATCAGAAGAGGGAAACTCATGGTTGAAGGGTTGTGAATTGAGTGTGGGGATTATACATGGTTATCTTCCCATGAACTAGTCTAATTCCACTAAAGGGAAGACCAAGGATGTGGGTCCCAACAAAGGGGACACCATGTTTACAAGTGTTTTGGGTTGAACCTTAGGGATGCTTTCTACGTACCCTGCCTACGAGATAGAGATCAAAACCAACATAGTTATAATACATATTGTTTAACATCATTCGGGGTGAATGGGGAATATGGTTTATCTTCATGTGGTATAAGGGTGAACCGATGTGAAGATGATCGTGATAGATGAGTAATGGGAATGAACATCGAGGTGGCTTCCTACGTACCTTTTTTAGAAAAGGAAATTCTCCAAGTCTATGTAATTTGGAGATGGGTGATAGAGCATTCAGATTGAGGTGGACCATAGAGGACGTCATGATTGATTTATACACATTTCTAGTGTCATAGGGAGATTAGGATAGTGACTTACTCAACGAGGGAGGCCTAGTGATAATAGAGGGTGTATAGAGATACAAGGTGGAAATGGATTTCATACCACAAACATCCCATCAGAGTGTGTTAGGGCTTATGCAGAGACTGCTCAAGGAGTGCATGACAAAAAAAACTTGGAGGGAGAGGGGAGTGAGATGGCACTAGTGCCAATCCACTTCTCGGCCCTCTATGGACTTATCATTTACAAAATTATCATTGTTTAACATCATGTGTCGGGGACGTGGGTACATGGTAGTTTAATGTCTTGAAGCTCAAGCGCTGATGATTTACACCTGACCCCTAGGACTTACATAACTGGTGAACTTTAAACTTTGGTAAAGGGAAGGCACTAGAAACGATGTATATAGATGATGTTATGGTGTGATCCATTTAGGGGATTAAATTAGCGTGTCTATGCGACGGATAAACAAATATTATCATTCCTATGTAAATAAGCATGACGAAAAGAAATGAAACATGAAAAAATGCTCTAGGGACTTTTAAATTGCTTCTTACAATCCTAGAAGGCCACATGGGAGAAGGTTTAATGAATAAAGAGGCCTCATAGAGAGGGGATTCACAAAGCTCAGAGGCTCACAAAGTATAGGGGCTCAAAGAGCATAGGGGCTCATAGAGATCACGGCCTCGCAGAGCATGCGGCCTCTCAGAGCATAGATGCTTGTAGAACACATGGAATCACAGATCATAGGGCTACATAGAGAACAATGGATTGCAGATGATATGAATTTTCAAAGATTAAAACATTGAAAAGCATAATGTCTCAGCCTAATCATGGAGTAATCATGTTTTTTTTAAAGTGCATCGTGAATCTTGGGTTCTTTGTGAAGTTTCAAGTACCCAAATGGGCCTCCTTCCTACGTTGGGGCCAATAGGATTTTCAAAGGGAATCCCTTTCTGAAAAAAGGGTAGATATGAAAAAATGGAAAGGGTTTTCTCAATAATCAAGTAAATAATATGATTCATTTTTCATGTTGGGTTAAATTGAAATTAATGAATCACAATTTAGGAATTTAGAAGACAAAAGGTAGGGGTCCTGATCCTTGGGAGTTGGGGAAGTTGAGTATTTATAGGATCTAAGGAGGCACGATGCTTTGAGGATGCCCCATGATGTAACTTACACTTCCCCATTGGAGGTAGATTGCATCAAGTTTCTCATAGTTGCAATGTCGACCACCATCCACTCTAAGACATTGAATTTTTTTCATTCCTTCCATGGTGGTTGCAGAGGCTTCTGTTAAGTTCAAATGACTCACAGTGGTGACCGTCCTTCCCTCGGCGATGCAGAGCCTACTTTCATGTTCTTCGTAACCGTGTATTTGACTGTCACTTTCCCCTATGGCAGGTGTAGAGTGGGTCTCGGCTTTGCGCTGAACGTGGTGCCGATGGTATTCACAAAGGTGTTTCTTTTGAGTGGGTGCATTGCAAAGCATCCCCTTTCGGCACTATTTAGTGTCCTATGCTTAATTTTCCCCACATACATATTTTGGAACCCACAGATATCATATATGATTCAAAAATATATTGTTCCTTTGATATATATTAGATTTCTTTCCAACCAAGAGATGTAATTTATTTTTTGTATTTTGGAATCTTTCACTTAAGGTAACAACATATACTTTATGTGGTCTTGAATCATTCAGATATAAAAAAATACAACAAGTTTCTTGAATTCATTATAATTCACTTCATTTCATTTTCCATCTTTAGAAAAACTAGTTACCACTGTGATTAGTATGGATATAGGTTATGAATTTCAATTACAATGTTATTAATATGTTCCACAGCAGACTTTTCATGAGATAGAAAAAAATATATTTCCCCCTTTTTGAGATATGAAATCCAAGAAATTATTTAATTTCACCATGAATAGAAATTTCAAACAACTTCTCCATCTATTCAATAAACTTTTCACATATTATTTCATCAATACCAACAAATATAATATCATTGACCCAAAAAATTATACTGAGATAGATCTCTTTATTTTCATTGATTTAGAGATTAGTTTCAAATATTTTTTTATTGAAGTTAAACTTCATTAATTAGGAATCCAATTTCGAATGCTAAGATCATGGATCTTGATTTTACCCATAAATATATTTTTCTATTTTTTATACATAACATTCATCATTTACAACTATTATACCAAATTGTTGTTCAACAAAAACATATTCATCAAGATATCAATTAAGAAAAATAGACATAACATCCATCTGAAAAATCATCTACCCTATTTGTGTATTAATTTCATAAAGGATTATAATTTTTTATAACCTTTCCACCTGAGAAAAAGTTTCCTGAAAATTAATGTCATCAATCGATCGGAAACCCTTTCAGACAAATCATTCTTTGTTTTTGATAACTTTACCTTCTTTATTTTACATGTTTTAGAACAACCACTTCATAATGAGAGAATTTTTATTATTATTTTTGGTTAGAAGTCCCCATTTATTATTCTTCTAAAACGTGTCTAACTCTTAATTCATAGCATGAATCCACTCGTGATGATAAAATGCATCATTAAAAAATTTTGTCTCAACTTTTTAATACAAAGAAGTATGTGTAACAAATGTTTATGTTCTTTTTGTATAAACTTTTTTTTGTCGATCACTAATGATATATTATTCTTCAAATCATTTCCTCATCCTAGTTTGATATTTAAATTGTTCTTACTCATTATTATAAATAATTCATCTTGAATCTTCAATTTTCATGGAATCACCATTCTTGTAATTCTTTTCATGCTACTCAACAACAACTATCACATCTTACACATCTTCATTTATTACATGTGTTTGTAAAACTTCTTATTCATACTTTTAAATAACTTTTACATTATTAGAGTCAAATAAAATCCCCATTTATTTTATGAAACATATATATAATCATCCATTAGGATAATTTCACATGATTAATCCATCTTTAACTATTCGATCAAATTTTATAATATTTCTAATTTTGTTTTTTATGATAAAGGGACTCAAAAAAGCACTCAATATGTTAAAACATGGAATTTCATTATATAACATTTCTTAAGGATCCATCTTAGAACATGGTTTTTAGAAACAATGATTCTGAATATAAACTACTGTGCTCGTCGCCTGCATCCAAAAGTAGTGATAAATACCATGTTCAATCAATAATGTTTTTTATATATCCTCTAAACCCCAATCATTTCATTCAAATTTTTTTTTGTGATGGGTAATTTACACTAAACTCATTAAAAATAAAATGTTTTTCAAGATAACCTTTGAATTATTCATTTTTGTATTCACCACCTTTATTATTTGACAATATATTCTTAGAATAACCTCATCCCTTTTCCTTTCTTCTCAAGAAATTATTTAAACTTTTAGGGTGTATGATTTATGATTTAAAAAAATCATATATGTAATTTTTGAAAATTAATCAGTGAAATAAATGAATAACTTATATCAAAATGTTGATTATTTTCACACTTTCCCACAAATACTAGAATGAATCATCTCTAGGTGTTTAGTTGAACTAATTTCTACTTTCTTGTGCACAAATTTTTTAATTTTCCTTTCTGGAAAATTGAGAAAAACCAATATCTCTTTATTATCAAGATAAGAATATCACAAACACTATCTTACTGGGTTAACTTGTTTATATTACATTGACACATATACTCCATAATTTTATCCCATAATTTACTTTCTTCCATCATTCTTAGACAACATGATTTTTTCACATCACCAACTTGAAACATGTTCCCATTAATTTGTTGGTATCTCATAACAACATTTATATATGTAATTATTTTGACAAAAAACTATCTTTTCTAGAATATTTTTTACTTTCCTCAAAATATTGTGAAGTACATAGCATGTTGTGTTTTATCGAATAAAAAAATAATGTCCTTTTGGATTTTATTTTTTCTTCTCCAATAAAATAAGATACAACACCATTGATTATAAGTGATTCGTCATTTTTAAGCATCACCTTTCCTTAGTTAGTGTCTTTAATATTCTTCAAAATCTTAAAATCTCCTTCCATATTTGAAGATAACCCACGATCCAAAATATATTATTGTTCTACTTTTATCTTTTAGAGACTTTTTACAATATATTCCTTTTATTTTTTTTATATTTTATCACATATATATTTTGACAACTATTATTAAAATGATTTTTGTGTCGATAATAAGAAAAGATATCATTTTCCATGATGTAATGGATGTTCATGTCTTTTACAAATAGTTTCCAAATTATTGAATCTTATTTTAGCTTTCCAAAAAACATTATCTAGGTTTATTCATATAGAATATTGACTCCCCCTAAAAATTTGATTCCAGTTACTCTTAATTTTATTGTAGTGCTTCTATAAGAACCAACACATATTTTATGTATAGATGAATCTCCCATAATACCAACATTATACATAGAAAGAATACATCCCGCAATAAAATATGTAATGTTTACAGTTGAAAACCTGTTTTTCACAAAAATTCATACCTTAATAGTTAAATTTCTTGATCCATAAAAGTTTTACTATATTTAAAAATCAATATCTTAATATTGGAATCCTTCCCATATTCAAAAAAATCACATGTATTAGAAACATTTTATTCATAATGTGAAATTTTCATAATTTTTAAATTTTTTAATCTATTGTTTTTTGGATAAATAAATCATTTTATAAGAAAAATTATTATCAATAAAATATTAATTTTTATTCACAACCATTGAAGATACCTTTTTTTATCTTTCTTTGGTTCATACATATCAGAAAATTCACCAATTTCTAAAATAGAATTTTGGAAACTTGTAACCCTTAGATTATTTTTAAAGAACATTTTTTGATTTTGTTCTAATTATTCCTCCATCAATTTTATCATTACTTCATTATGTTCATTAATATTAATTTCTTTTTGAATATATTTCTTCAAATGATCAATCTCTTTAAACAACTAATATTTCTAATCAAGAAAATATTATTGACCATTTATTATAGAACATTCCTTTTTAAACTTATTGATTTAACTTTTAACTACTAAGATATTTAGATGAAATTCATCCAACTATCATTTTAGAGAATGTAAAAACTCAGGTTTTTCTTAAGAATTACTATTTGTATATCCAAAAAACTCTTAGTCATTTATTTTTTTAATAAATTGGGCTTCTTAAGAAAAATTATTTGTTTTTTAATTTTGAACTATATAGTTATCCTCATCATTATCCTTAGAAAAAAATTTATCCTTTTGTATTTAGAGAAATTGTTTTTCTCTGTTCCCTTATAATATGTTTTTTAATATTCAACATGTTTCTTAAATGATCTTCTTAGTTTTTTTTACCTTCATTACTTTATTCTTCATCATTTCTTCAGGGAAAATTTTTAAGAAAAATTCTATTAATCTAAAACCAAATAATTATAGTGGTAAATTCCCTTTTTTATTTCTTGTGACTATTTTCAAATATTTAGAAAACAATAAAAATATTTAGTAAAAAAATGATACTGAAATAATCATCAATTTTAGAGTCACCAACTTATTTTTCTTCGAGAATATTCTTGTATTTTCATTTACTGGATGAATTGAATGAAATTTCTCAATAAATGTTTTCTTATTTTCATAAATTTATCTCTTATCATTTCATATGTTATTAGATTTAAATTAAAGTCATACAAATATATATTTTTAGGTTTTATATCTTCCAAATATGATATTATACCATCAAAAGTTTCATGGAGAAATTGTAATATATTTTCAACAATAGTTGAATCCTATTGATTTTCACAAAGACATATTATGGTACTTACAATATCATCTGTACTTTTATAGAAGTCACCAAAATATTCATACTCACCAATTTTTAGATCTATTAAATTATTCCTCAAAATTTGTAACATTTCCATCTTAACCATTATATTGACTACAAATATATTTTTTAACTTTTCACAAATACCTTTGAGAGTTACACTCCTTTCAATCTAATAAATTAACTCTCAGATAGAGATTAATGTTAATAATATTTATCCCTTCAATCATTTTGTATATATTTTATTATCAATAACTATAAGTGGACGATTCTTAGCATGAGGATTAAATACTTGTTTATAAACCTCACAAACATTATAAGAAAGAGACATATGATAAGACAATGTTCATTCTTTCAAGATGTGATAGTTATTTCAATAAAATACTAGAATAACGTAATAGTTGACACAATTTAGACAATCCATTACAAATAATCTTCAAACATCATCAATGTAGTAAATTAAAGGATCCTTAACTATAATACTAACAAAAAAGGCCCATACAAGGTCAATTTAATCCCCAAGAGGAGTAAGGGGTGAATCAAATGTATAAATTCATTTATGTTATCTTTATTTTGAATCATTATTCATCACTTGTTAATTATTTTTCACTTTTCTTTGAAAAAAACAATCACACATCCCTATAAAGATACAAATTTACAAGGTTCACTACTCAACAAGAGTATCATGTATTTTGAATGGTTTGGAGATAATCAAATACCACACAATCCACTATATAACAATCCTTTTTGTGTGGATACAACAATTAGGAAATACCCTTACACATGAAAAGAACTATAAGAAATACCTTAATACATTTTATTCTTCTAGTTCAAGATATGTAAATAATATTTTGCTACAAGTTTAGAAACCATCAACAATCAGTTATGGACATTTTAACTATGATTATTAATGAAAATTCACTTTGATAATCTTCAAAACAATTTTTCACATACCCATTAGTTGGTAAGAACATATTCTCTAAACTTCATAAAAATCTCAATCAGATTCATTTTTCCAATTCATCTATCAGATTCAACTATATAGAAAGAATTATGATTGGGTTTTCAATAGAGAATTGGAAATCAACTATTTATTTCTCTATTATTTTTGTAGAAAATATATGTCAGATATTTTGGCCTATTTCGATTAATCATTTTCACTACATCGCTGATAACATCATCTATCGAAAAACAAATTTACATTAAAAGATCATGTTCTACATGACTAATACATGTGAAAAATTTCAGTGTGTGACATACATGTACCACTTTATTTCGGTTTTCTCAAAACAACAATGCTCAGAACCTAAGATAATTTTCAAAATTAATTAAATTAAAATCCTCTGAAATCTACATTCATTTGAATTCCACTGGACCACTTATCAATTATTATTAACTGTTATGCCTTATTCTAAAATCTTCATGAATTTTCTGTAACTCCATAAAACCTAAATTAGAACATCACAAGTACTCTATCCGAAAAAAGATATTCCAAAACATCTTAATATAAAACTTTACTTTTAATTATACTATAAAATTGAACATGACTCACCATTTTATCTAATTTATTATTATTTTTAACTAATTATTAGTCTAATGAATCTATTTCTATTAAAACTCATATTCCGATGACATACCAATGTCAGATCAGTCATCTGATGAATCGTTATCATTATTTTACCTAATAGATTTGTGCCTATCATTCACCTTATGGTTCTTTTTTTCACCTTATGGATTGATCTATAAAATCTCATCTATTCGATAGGTCTTTGGAATATTGTATGATCAATCAATATCATCACCTCTTTATATGAATTAGTTTCAATAACTATTCTCATTAAGAATCAAAATCTCTTGTCCATTTGATATAATTTTTATAGTTAGATGTTATGCCTCTGATGAAATTATACATTTGATTACATATCATTATTAAACAATTATCTGATGGATTGGTTTTTGGAACCTATTAGATGTATTAGTTTCAACAATGATTTCTTATATTCACCATTGCAATAGCTGGTGGTTAATTAGATAGATCGGTGCACCCGATAGATCTGTTTGGCAGATGTATTAGACCATCCGATGGATTTTTTGATCAAAACATTTACAAATATTCTAATTTTAGAAAATTCACACTTGTAGTTTTTTATAAAATAGTTCATCTAATAAAAGACTTCTATAAATGTGCATCCCTATCATTTTGAGAAAACCAAATATCCCTATATTATCTTTTACATCCTACATCATGAATCATGAGACTTCTTTATGATGTTTTGACATTGAGAGTAACATAACATTCGAATTCATTTTGGAAACTAAAAATCATCTGAGATAAAATTTGGAGTTTATATAGAAAACTGTTTAGAATATTAAGTAGAGGAATGAAAGATAATGGGAGAAGGGTGAATCAAGTTGGAAAATTTTATGGAGTTACCATTTATATTTTTGTACCTATTGATATGTTTTTTCACATATGAATATAGCCACATTAACCAGAATATATGTGGAAAACAATAAAAATTTAAAATTTTCTTATTAAAGAATCACAAGTTTCATTAAAACCAATAATAAGGATATACATGTAAGAACATTACCATAAAAGGGACCAAATCCAACAAAAAAATGCAATCTCACATGTCTCCCAACTACGGAATCTCAAAAAACATAAATACAAAATCAAAATTCTCAAATCTATTTTTAATGTCTAAGTGAATTATTAAACACTCTACATAAATATACATATTTTAATAACTATGGAAATCCTTATAAAAGTCTATTTTCATCAAAAATACTATAGATAGGCTCCATAAAAAATCATAATAACCATTGAAAATAAAGAAAAATAAATTTAAAAACCATTTACGAAATCACAAGCATATAATAGCATTATTCTAAAAAGAAATTGATGGAATCATCTACCTCAAGAACATGTGAATGTTAAAAAACAACATGAGAAAAAAGAAGAAGGACTGAAGAGGAAACATTTCACCCTAACATAAAATGAATCAAATAATATAATCCAAACCTCACCCTAGGTTTCTACCTTGATGGAAGAAATCCATGAAAGAACCATGAATAAGAGGAAGGAGAAGAGAAGAGGAGGAAAACACCCAAAAATCAAAATAAAATTACCTAGGAACCTATAAAGAGAATAAATGGAGAAATTATATCCATAATAAGAGGGGTTCTTGACCCCTTCCATGCACCAAAATTGAGCAATAGGGTAGGAGGGTAGAATTAGGGTTAAATCATAAGTGGTGAAAAATAAGAATTTCATGTTTTCTAGATTTTGGTTAAGTCCCACGACGTAGTCACACAGTTAACCAAACCATACCCCAATTGTTCACACCATAATAGAATAAGGGTACACCTATATGGGATAAATACATGTATTTTGAAACTATTAACCAACCATATAAATCAGATATGTTAAAATGACATACTATCTTGCACGCTCATCACATGGTTTCTACTAACAATTTTCAAGCTATGATCCAAGTACCAGACACCACCAATAGGCCAAAATGATTATTTATTTTCCTTACATGGTTTGGGTGAAACAATAAATATATTATTAAATGAAAACTATTAATGAACAAAATGAACTAGAAATTCCATTTTTATCCATCATTTGTAGGGTTTTTCCTGAAATCTTGCACACTTACTTTGAACTTGGAAAAAGAAACCTAAAATATCCAAAATAAAACAAATATCACCATAAACTAAACTCAAACCTCAACAAAAAAGTTAAATTCCCGGAAGAAAATGAAAATAAATGAATTAAAACAATACTAGGGCCGGGTTGTGATAAATCACCCAAAAAACATTATTCACCCAGAAAGTCAGTCATCCAAATGAGGAACAATTCCAGAAGCTGAAACTAAATGAGGTTATGTGAAACCATGATCCCTATAAGGAAAACTATAGGATGAATATAGGGCTTCACGAATATTTAAAACTCAACTATAATAACAAATACGATACCAAAAATCCAAACATAAGGGGAACCCAATGAAAGAAGGTCAAATTAAATATCAAACAAAACCGTGATTCAGCATTTCCACAAAACAAAAGTATTTCCATATGAACAACAACTGAAATAAATACCGAACATTAAAAAGAATAGATGTTCAATGCTTTACACATATAAAGCATAACTATAGTAATTCATAGGGATAATATACTACCAAGATCCTTAAAATGTGAAAGATTTTCAAAAAATAAAATAAAAAAAACCACAACAATGAGAACTTAATCCATTATCAATCCAATATAAAAGGGAAAATATGGGCCGATAACACCTCTTCCACATCTTATAATTCACTAATATTGGAATAGCTTCACTCTAAGGCTTATTTCTTGAGCCTAGGAACCTTGAATCATTATATACCCACAATCTAGATATAGTAGAATTTGAATGAGAGTTACTATTCTAGCGAAAAAAACATACAGAACTTATCTAGATGGCCCAAGGGATCACACTATCAATAAGACATTAGAGAATTACAAAAAAAAACTACTTTGAAAGCTAAAACCCCACACTGAAAACACAAAATTGGGTGTTATGTTAAAGTATAAGAAGCAACGGACAAGGGAAAATCCCTAAAATTGCTTTCTTCTGGTTTACACATCTCACCATATAGGGAGTCTTCACAAGATCCAAGAGAAATCATACCAATAAGTACTATAGAATTCCCTCTGGAAGTCATCTTGGCTAAACATACCTCATCCACTATCTTCCTGATCAGAATATCCCAGAATGATAAAACTCAAACCATAATCTCTGGATCAAGACCCTAGATGAAGATATGTGGTTTTACAGTTCCTTTTATTCTATCCTTAGATAAAAAGAAACCATATCTTTAAAATGATCAACATAGTCCTTCAACATCCATTGATATTGTATAAATACTAAGAGATCCACCACTTTCTTCACCTTCACCTCCACAGGTTAAAACCATTGGATAAAATTAGTTTTAAAAACATGCAAATGCATCCCAAGTTTCAATGACTATGAGAAAATCACCTTCAACCTATCTAATCCCGGTTCCTCGAATGAACCTAGAATATCTCACACCCTGGCAGATTTGAGAGTTACCAAATACTTAAAAGAACTTCTGACTTCTCCATTCCATTCTACATCCTCTAATAGACCACTATCACCATAGAAAACCAGAATTGTTTAGAATAACTTGAATCCACAACTCCAATAGGATTCAAGAAAAAAAAAACTGAAAGAGACCCCTTACCTATCTTTTGGAACTTTATATATAGAATAATATAAATAGCATAATAAAATCAAATCAACACCAAACTAAAATTTAACTAAAGAGGGACACTACAAACCAAATCATGAAACTCCTAAATCACAACATCAAAAATAAAAACCAAAATCTTATTTAAAAATCATGATCTACATTTTAAATTCCAAAACCATTTCAAATACCGAAATTTCTTTTCTATTCTAAAAGAGAATTTCTTTTCAAAGTCTACACACAGTTTCCAAAGTCACATTCATTTAAAACTACCCTCATGCTAACTGAAAAAAAAACCAATTGATTTACCAAAAATCAAATCCTAAAAAATGATAAACTAGTGTATATGCTGAGACTAACTAGATGGTTTTGTAGACCATGTTCTATATATGCAGAAACCAATATATGATTATTAAACCATGTATTCTAGATTCACATGGTTAGTTATGCCATGTAATCTAACTATATAACTCCGTATCTCTTCCCTTTTCATCCTCTAAACTACTAAAACCAAACAATAACTAATGAAATAATCCCAAAAATCCCTAAAAAGACCCATGTCATAGAATACCTATAGTAAGATAAGGATCAGTAAAAGAAAGAGTCCACTACACTCTACTCATACCTACATCCTAATTGTTGATGATCTTATCTCGAGTATACCTGACCCAAAAAGCAATAAAATGCTACTATGATACAATTTTATCATGAAAAATGCAGAGTCAACCCTAATATAGTCACCTGGGATCGAAAAAAAGTCGCTAATGTAATTCCAAATCTTCTTGAGTTGAAAACTAGTGGTGGGAATCAATAATAATTCAATTGGGAATTAAGTATACTATAAACACTAAAAATAAATGAAACAAGAGAGATCATGCAGTAAAAACAATAGGATATAACAACCACTAAACATAATTAATACCTTAACAGATCCATGTAAAACTACAATAGATAAAAATAGGGGAAAAATGAATCCAAACTGGAACCGAAAACAATATCCATTTGGCCTCTTGGTCACCACCACACATAAAGGTAGCCAGATCTAGAGGCATTCTTAAAAAATTATGAACCTAAAAAACCACTTGGGTGTACCAATTCCTAGTTGAACATGTAGGGTGTGAATATGAAATAAATTACCATGTAATCACCATATAATCCATACATGTCCTTTTAAAAAATATTCAATAAATTATCCATTGAAAATATAGATAAAAAATATGTTTTTTATGATTTAATGAGAAAAGAAAATATTTTCCTTTTAATAACCCTCTTTGGAACCCAAATTACAAATAAAAACTCATTAAAAATAAATAAAGAAACAAAGGAAAATCTAAACCGATTAAAAAAAGAAAGAAACATCAAACTAATCCACAAATGAATGAAAAAATAATTCTTTAAGAAAGAATATACTAATAGAACATGTATCCATGTGATGAAAAATAAAATAGGAAAATTAAGATGTATAATCATAGGTTTTTCCTAAAAATATCAGGATGTGACCCTGTATGTACTTATTTTGGATCCACCTACTAGTGTATGGTTCACCTCTATAGTTAATAACCAATTTGGATTCTCTAATGTATCCTCACTGGTTGAAAATTTGACCTAAGTTATCCTATTTAGGGGGGAGGGTTATAATGCATATAATTGGGACTAGAACCAAATATTCACTTGAAAATCATGATTAAATCTAGGAATCCCCTTTTAAAAGTAAAAATTATATTGGGAATGAAATCAAACAATTTTAATTGATCGTATACCAAAGATGTTCATTCCTTGACCACTCCCTAACACTGTCTATGTTATGAACATCTCATATGAAGGATGGTCACATGAGTTCCCATAAAAAATAATAACTTTCCCAAGTTGATATTTGGCATACAAATCATATGAGTTCTAATTCTAATCTAATTTGAAAAAAATAACAACGTACCAAAATTACATAACATTTAAAAAAACCTAATCATTCCAATGAAATACCTTCTTACCTAGAACTATTTCCAAAACCAATAAGAAAACATTATTCATTTTAAAATGATTCAGTGTAGGATTTTTTTGTCATGGGATTTCCAAAAAATGCATCAAGGTTTTAAATATCCATGATTTAGAAAACACATTTGAAAACCACATTTGAAGTCATTTTGGAAGCAAGAAAACTACTTAGAAAATATTGGGAGATTTTTGGAAAACCGTTTAGATGATGGAGCAGAGGAAAGAAATAAAATGCGAGAAGGATGAATGAATATGAATTTTTTTTATGGAATTACCACTATATGTGTGTTTTTTTCTATATGTGCATCCCATGAAAATTTTCATATGACAAAATTCAATAATATATATATAACCATAAAAATTCCCGAGGTTCTAACTAAAGAATCACATTTGTCATTACAACCAATCACAGGGATCTACACATAAGAACCAAACTATAAAGAGGAAAAAAAACCCACACATAAAACTCAATTTCACATGTAACCCAATTTGCAAAGCTAAAACAAGTCAAATATAATATCAAAATAATCAAATCCATTTTAAAATTCCTAATAAAATTTTCTCAAACACCCTATATACATAAACATATAGTCGTAACTAAGGAAATCCTTTGAAAGAGAAAATTTCATAAATTAACAAACATATAGATTCCATAAAAAAGAATACTCACACTCCAAAAGCATGAATATAAAATTTAAAAATAATTTAGGATAAAATGAATATAATAGTATGCTTTGAAATCAATATAAATTGAAATACACACTTCATTGATGTTTGAATGCAACGAAACTCCAAGAGATGGAAGATTAATGGAAAAGGAGAAAAAATAACCTAGCTTCAAAAGAATCAGCAAAAAATTGACAACTATAACCCTAAGGTATATAAAAGATATATCCAATCCATGAAACAACCAATAGAAGAATAGGATGAATATAAGAGGAAGAAAAAACAATGAATACCAAATAAACTTACCTAGAAACCTTGAGGGAGCTTCAATTGAGGAAGGAGAGCCAGGAGAAGAGGATTTTGGGAACCCTTTCATGTGCCAAAATTATTAAATATGGTAGGATGGTCAAATTGAGATTAAAAATAAAATGGTAAAAATAGAAATATTAAGATTTTTGGATTTTAGGTTTCTCCAATGGTTTCACCACATAGTTTACCAAACCATGCGCTGACTATGTAGACCCGACCGGACGGAGGTGACAAACTCATGAGATAGATGAATGGTTTGAGAAATTAATTTGAATGCATGAAAATAATCTCCTTGAAAATGATATACTCCCTTTCATGCTCACAACATTATTTCCACAAACTATTCGTAATCCATGCACCACGTCCATGACACCACAAATATAACACATTTTTACTCCTTTTCCTCACATAGTTTATTTGAATCAATGTGTTGACCGTGAAATAAAAACCATGAAAGAATAAAATGAAATGGAAACACGATTTTCATTCAATAGCTACATTATTTCTCCCCAAATCATGCACACTAACTATGTATAGGGCTAAAAATAACCTAAATCCTTCAAAACTCAAAAATTATCACTTGAAACACAACTTGAACAACAACCAAAAAGGTATAATTCCATGAATGAAATGAAAATAAATATAATAAAAGAAATAATGGTTGGGGTGTGACACGTAAGCTCTTTTCTGAAAATGGTTATGATCAAATTAGCATTAATTGAGGAAAGATCAGTTGGAGGAGCACTAGAAGTAGAATAACTATTGTTGGATTTGACTCTGATATCTAAAAAAGAGATTAATAGATCTCATAAAATATTCCTCTCATTTCGTGCATAATGGATCAATATTAAGACATATTATTAGATTACATTGAAATATAAATTTCTAGATCGTTCATCTTAATCATCATTTTAGGTTGGATATGAGAAATGGCCAAAGATAATAACAAATGGGTATTAGTATATCTATATTTTATTTCATGTTGAGGTGTAGATATATGAATCCCATTTAGATCAGTCAACAAACATGAATTAAAGGTATGTAAATATAATTTATTCTCATAACTGGGTGGGGGATTCGGATTAGAATGATGAGATGGAATCTTATCATGTATAGGCTGGGTAGCCTCCTCATGTCCAATATCCATAGAAAAAACACCATATAAAATAATGTCCATCTTTTCTCCCTAATTAATCCATTTAATAATGAATCCCTAGGGTATTTATCAGCAATAGAGATAGAATGTACACCATTCTTAGCACAACCACCCTTATCTTCACCATTATCTCTATTATCATCACTAGAATCATGCACTGTATTCGAATCATGGTATGGAATACCTAGTAGATAAGATCCAAGATTTTTCTCCCTCATAGATAATGTATAATATACATATTTTTCAAAAGAAATTAGGTCATACCTATGAATAGTTTCTTGGATGGATGATATATACATATTGGAATGTGGCCTTTCAACACTTGTAGACTCACCAGATTAAAATCCACACCGAGTAGGGTTATAGTGTTCATTATTATCTCCAACATCATCATCATCAGTACATGTGACACCAAAACTAATTCTTTTGACCTCTCTGAGAAATAAATCTCTAATTAATCTTATCTTTACACTTAAATATCTTAAGATTAATCATATTCTTTATTTATGATTTATCTATTAGAAAAATAAATATGAAGGCTAGATGGTACATAAGTTACATTGGTAATCTAGACCACAACATATTCAAGTATTTCATCAAATTAAATAGGAGTATATACTTCCTAATCAACCTTAGAAGCATCATATTACTCATTAAAATAATACACCACCACTTCATTTGGATCTATGCTTGGGTCGGTCACATCTCTTTGTCTAGTTTGGTGATCAAAATTATTTAATCTTCCATATATATTATCATTATCATCAACCCATTTCCTTAACCAAGTATTCTAGTTTAATTTACTCTTTTAATAGGGTGTTTGACTTAATAAAAAAGTAACATAACTAGTTATATGCTCTTCATATTTAGGTACATGACCTTTTTATTATACAAATATAGAAATCATTTGAGTATTGTCTAAGGAATTTGACCGAGATTATGGTTTTTATTGCTCTATCACATGAATCGTTATATATATACAGGGGTCAATATTATCCCTTATTCCTTAATGGAAGCATCAATTGATGATATCAGATAATAATGATAGAAGAGATTTATGGTACTAATGTTTGATAGTCATGGTAGAAAATAAACAAAAGTACCATGTGATGGTGGTAGTTCTCAGTGTCAACTCTGTTATACTAATATAAGAAAATAGAAAAAGTAACACTCATTAATTAATAACATCACCGAGTAACCGATGGTAGATATTTTCAACAAATTATAGATCAATACTTTTCTATATTTTAATAATTTCTTAGAATTTTATTTATTATCATAAAATAATAAACCTATTTCATACATAATAAACAAGATTTCTTATCATTAAAATAAGGGCGTTATCAATAGTTTTTATAACTGGAGATCAGTATATAGAGATAAAATTGTGTCAAAGCTTGTGATAGACCTTATATTAGGGATCCATAAAAATATTTTTTGTGGTATGTCCATGTAACTAAGGCTATAATATTTGTTCATGTTTTTTGTTATTATAGTTTATTGTTTTATTCATGTATGATATTATGATTTGATATTTTTATATATTGTTTTGTATCATGGCCCATTGTTTTAAGAGGAATGAATTCATGCTTCATTTTTTAAAAATATGATTCATATGATATTAATATGCTTGTGTGAAATTGATTTTACTAATAAAAGAGGATGTATTTGTTTAATGTGTGAACAACAAATTCTAGAATTTATTCCTATATAATTTGTTACGTGAAATATAAAAATCATAACAACATATTTTTAATGGAAAATTATATGGATCCTATCATGGAATATTAATTGATAATAACTATACAGTCTCTAGGTGTAAGGGGCATATAGAAAACATTGGTGGGATGGCTCTGGAATTAGATTACTTAATGATGGATTAGTGTAGGTGAGGAATTATTGAGAGAAGGTTTGGAATAGGTTTGGATTTCCCAAATGATGTGGCTACCCATAAGAGAAAAAACGGAAAGACATATGGAATGCCACGGTTTTGTAATATAAGTATCATAGAGTGATTTCGGTATCAAGGTTGGGTTATGAAAGAGATATTTGCAGTATTCATAATATTATTGGTTTTGGGTGTGGGTTTTAATGGGTTAGGGGATATTCAACCTAAATAGATGAGCCAGGGATAGGTATTTTGTGGGTCAATGCAATGTGGTTTTTGAATTATTACTGAGTGGCATGGTGTGTTATCTCATGGATGTCATTGAATGAGTTAAATGCCTCATATTTATTTGAAAGTATGCACTAATAGTGAATTTGGATAGATGGAATTGACATAAAAGTGATTTTTAGTCAATTATTTAGGTATGTGACACTAGGTTTGATGAGCCATGACTTGTGTGAGTATGATTCTGGTTGTTTGAATTGGTAATATAGAAGCTAACATCCATTTGATTCATATGAGATCTAGAAATATAGTAGAATGATAACATGAAAGAGGATTCACATAAGGATTACTCTACATTGGAAGGTAAGACTAAGGGTTGGCATTCCTTTTCTAGGAAAATCCTCAATGAGTGAGGGAAAGTGTGTGTTGTTTATCTATAGTACCATTTTGTCTTTGAGAATCAGTGAGTGGGTTATGTGTGGTCCATTTGAAATTTTATGGGTTGTAGAGAAGCCAGAAGTATTTAGAAAAGATGGTGTAGTTATGAATACCCCTTAGTCCTGATTTTTTAGTAGAGATTCTAGGGTCTTTAGTGGGTCTCGGTTAAGTGGTTCACTCATAGAGAGAGGTGAATGCAGCGATCAGTAAGATAAATTTGTGATGGTGGCTTGGGGTTTTAATGAGAATATGAGGGGTTTCTTCAATGATAAGAGGGTAACTCAGATATAGATCTAAGTAATAAAAATTCTCTATTTTATCTTGGTCGTAGATAGGGGTAGTTAGAAAAATATGTGTATAGATCATGAATAGAAACATCTGTGCGATGATCGAACAAGTTAGGAATTTTGACTGAAGATGATTTTTATATAATCCATATGGTGGGGAGTACACAAATAAATGTTATAGTGTGATATCATTGATAATGGTTAATTTTGGTGAATATTGATGGGAACATTCTTACAAAGATGAAAATTGATATTGATTGGTGTTTGTTTTTGGTGCTTCGGTATGTATGGGTTCATCATGTTTCCTCATTAGTATTGATAATATAATGAAAATGGACTATATGTTTTGGTTTAGTGGGAGTGATTGAAAAGATAATCCTATGGTGGGGAGCATTAATTCGATTATGTGTCTGTAACCCTAGAATCAAAAGGTTAATGGAAATGGTAGAAATAAATAGTGGATATTTGAGATGAAATAGTTATACTAGTGTCAAGATAGAATGAAATTTATCTGGTTCCATGGTAAATACCTTGTTTTTTTTAATCTGATGTGATATCTGGTGGAGTTAAACTAGTGGTATTAGGTTCATGATATAATTTTATGTTATCCAATAGTGGGTCAGATCAGAGATGTGTCACTACTCATGGGTGGAGTGTGGTGGAAAACATGGTTTTTAAAGGATAAATCCATATAATAACACCATGTTTTGTGTTCAGACATTTATTTGGGATTTGTAAAAATATAAAATGCCTCTGGTAATCAAGAATTTTTTTTCATTTGATGTGATGGTGCATCTGTGAGTGAGACTATGTGTTTTTGGGGAAATTAGGATGGAGAAGTAATAACTAGTGTGGTGTTGTTTAATTAGTTATGTTTATGGATAGAACCAAATCAATGGAATCATATTGGTTATAAAAGATGTTTTTTGATGATTAAACCAATGATTATGGGTAAAGGATGATGTATCTGGGTTCTGAGTGTTGGTAGTCGAGTTATTCCCAGTTCAGTTTGGAATTAATAACAAGGAGTAATACCATATTATGATCAATGTATTAGAAGTTGGGAGAAATTTCTAGGTGATTCTTAGGGACATGAATCCTTATGGTTGGGACATTAAAATGTTTGGAAAATTTATAAGTCATTCGTTTATAAGGGAATTTAAATTTTGGCCATATTGTAGGGTATTTTCTATGAATTGGGATTCATATTTGGATTCCAAGAGTTGTAACATCTAAAAGAGATGTTTTTACATGTGTTTAGAGATCAATGAGGTATTTCAGGTGTTTATGAAAGTGTTGAAGTAGGGTTGGTGTGACCTTATTTCTAAATTTATACTATATATGATTAATAATTCCATGACATATATGGTCTATTACATGAAAAGAGATTCATAAATAATCACACCATGTCCAAGATAGGTACCACTATGTTAAGGTACCTGGTCAAGTTGTGACCAATGGGTGTCATAGAATGTGATATTTTATATGTTATTTATACAAAGGAATTTTGTCTAATATATAGAGTTTATACCAAGGAAATGAGAATAACAATATAATCATTAACATTATGTATCACATTAAAAATTTCTATATATCTTTGGAAATTTCTATGAGAAAGGATTGTCACATTTTAGTTTATATGGCATTACATGAAGGCCTTCCTTAAGGGGAGGTGTCATGGTATAGAGTGTGAATGTCACACCATATAGAGAAAATGACATATATTTAATTGATGAATACATAATTTAGAGGATTTAACATCATCATTTGGTACTGTATAAGGGACTTGGGTCACGTCATTCCTAAGGGGGAAAGCCATGATGGTTGAACAGTTGAGGGAATCACATAATGAGCTTTATGGGTTATGCTATGATAGGTAAAGATTTACTATTTTTAAAAAATAGTGCTTAACCATATTTTATTGGTTGATTTTAATGGAATTTTGGAAAAATATTGTGTTTGGAGATCATAATTTTGGCATCTATTCCCTTCAACCTTCATCCCATTCACTACTATTAATGAGGGCTGGTTCATATACACATTGGAAAATATTTCATTATATGATTTTAAACTTCTTATATTAATTTTTTTGGATATAACCATTGTACGTGAATATGTATATAGCTCAATTTACTATAGATATTGGTTATAACCATGTTGAGGTATTCCCATGGGCGCTATCCATATATCCACTGTCATTGGGCTATATCCACAATCAAAAAAGTTACTTCTAAAATAAATGGACATGGATATAATATCCATATTTTGATGGTCATGCACATGGTTATTGGTTCCTTCCACATGAAACCCTAATGAAATTTATTCAATGACCATGAGAACATAGTCTAAAAAATATAGCCCTGTTAGATTTTGAACTCACATCTCTTCTTTAAAAACAATGAAAAGTAACAAGTATAATAATACAACTATTTAAAATATATACAAAACATTTTTTCATGTGTGTGCGTGTGTGAGAAAATATAAAAAACAATTATATGGTTATTATGAAATTAATAATATTATAAATTCATCATCACACTTATAACCACAATCTCAGAAGACAATGTTTGTAAGTTCTAAAAATTCCATCCTATTTCCATTGTTGGGAATGTCTATGAAAATAGGTTCTATAAATCCACATTAAGGTGTTGACCATATATATAGGCATTTTTCCACACCACTTTCTAGAAAAAATAGTTTCATGCACTATTTTATTGCCAAGGATAGATGCTTATCATAGATATTGGACCCTCGAGTACTAACCAATTGCAATGTTTATAGTTTTTGAATGATTCCATATCGTTCAATCCCAGTAGTGGCTATATTAATATGACTACAACCTAAAATTCTAGTAGTATTTAATTTGATTACTCTTCTACCTAAATAGATACTAATTTTAGTATCTTTTGGTCTTGGTTTGATATAGATTACAATGTAGTATATTGGAATTCATTTGAGATAATGGTGATTTTAATTTGATTAACTAGTGGGGATCTTGTGTGGACAGACACACTATTTTTTGTGTAGTTTCAATTATGTGGTTTTTCCCATGGTGTTTTTATGTTATTGTAACTCATTATAATAAATTTTTTAACTAACTAGAAATTATTTATAATAAATTATTTGGTTTTGTTGGTTTGATATAGGGGATTGGGAGTTGGTACGATCGTGGATGATGCATAGACTGTCTTAGTTGAGGATTATTGTAGTATGAAAAGGTTATTAATTCATATATAAATGTTAGTGATCCATTTAATAATGAAACATATTCTTTTTTATTAATAGTTTTTAATTACTATAAGATAATTTGTGTTTGGTTAAAAAATATAGGGACCATGATTTACCCCAATTAATGAGATTGGGTGGATTGAAGCCTCTTGGATTTTGGGAAGTCTTACTTTTCACTTTGGTATTTTGGGATCACATGGTGACTATGTCACCAAGGGAGAGAATATTTTGATTATATTTTTGAGAGACTCTAAAAATTTAATTGGATTTTTATGAGGCACAAACATCATAGGTTTTGTTAATAGAGATTGTAGGGATAATATGAGAAGATTTTACATATTAATGATAGTTTAGATGGTTGTAGGTATCCCTTATGATGAGGAACACTCTCTTGAGGGTGGATTAGAATATATGTGAGTGCTATGAGTGGGGAATAAACATTGTCTCTTAACATGATGTTATGAGGAAGGATTCCTCCATATGATGGGTTTAAGAGTTATCCAAAAGGATATATAAAATAAACCAAAGTGATAGTTTTTGAAAATTATAGAAGTCTTTGGAACAGCCTCTATGGATAACATCTAGTAGGCTCTACGATCCTTCATTCAATATGAGGTGACAAGTGTGGATATTTATCAACAAGTAGAGGCTATGTTGGGATCATGTAACTCAGTATATTCCCTTATGGGTGAGATGGTAATGCTGTTGAGTTTGGAATGTTATGCTTGTGTGATCGAGATGGTATTACTGAAATTATCCTATAGGATTGGTGGGATACCACATATGTTAGTGGAATGAGAGTCTAGAGAAGATTTAAGGACCTAAATGAGAGTTATAGTGAGCATGCCCGACGATTGTGATGAAATGTTTATTTTTTGTATGTTCATAATTGCATGTATGCTTGATGATGGGATGATATGACGATGGATAACCTCCCGTGAGTGAGATAGGATAGTCTGGGCCTTTATGTGTGACCTTTGATGAGTGAGAGTGGATTATCATAGATTTTATGGATGCAATTTCTTTATCCCCATCCCTAGTGAGAGGATAAAATATTTTGATGTGGGACCCCACATTGAGTGATATGTTTGTGTTTTTTATGTCTCATAAGGCCCCAACCTGAGTGATATGGTGGTGGAAGAGATGTTATATGTGTAACATCCCAGGTAAATAAAGAAATATGATATTTTCATATTTATTAATATTTGGGAATTAAATATAAATTTTACTTTAAATGAGATTCTACGTTCGATGGCGTACTCGATACGCAAAAACGTGTTTCTTTGAAAACTTATGTTGCACACAACATTGAGTTATACTGAAAAATAATAATATAATATTATTATTTTAAATAGTAGTTAACACCTAGCCATTGTAATAGCGGGATTGAAAATAATTGACTACAATATAATTATACATATCTGTTAAATGTTTTTACATTTATCTAATAAATGTTAGAGACATCAAATGTGAATGAATATAATTTTAAGCATAAATACTCTAATATTTTTTAAAATGTCAATTTACCTTTTTTTGATGGAGAACCCTCATTAAATCTAGTTTTTGTTACTTTTATATATTCTATTTGACAAAATAATATTCTAATTTAGAATCAGGACATCAATATTTACTTTGGCTAAATTTTTGGTATTATTCTGCTAAAATTCATTTTTTAATAAATAATGAAAATAATGTATTTTAAATCAAAATGGCCTTTTAATATAATATATTTATATGGTTATATTATATTTTTAAATGGTTTTAAAGTTTAATTAGATTATATTTTTTCCATTTTATCCAATTTATGTAATTGGAATTAATTTTTCTTTGAAATTGGTCATAAACAAGTTTCAATCTTTTTATAGTTATTATTTCATAAAAACATGTTTTTTGTTTTGACAACGGGAATTAAGTTTAAATTAATTTCTTCCACTTTTGTGTTCGGTATATGGAGAAATATATTCTATTTTTGGAATCAAGAGGTCCAAATTGAGTATATAGGTAACTTTTATTTTAAGACATTATGAATATTTATTTCGGTAAATATTTTTTTTACCGTGGTTAAAGGGTAAATGTGGTAAATAAGGGTAAAAATATATTATAATAATAATATTAAATTACCTTAAATTATATACTAATCTTATTTTTCTGATAATTTCCCACCATTGGAAACCTTGGGTCGATTTTGTGATTCCATGGAGCCACTTATGAGTGATAATAATACCTTATATTAATTAATTTAAAGACAAAAATGACATAAACATATATCTTTTATTAAATAAATTCTTACATGAGGTTATATATGTAATATCTTCACCTATAAATATTCATTTTAAATATAAGAGTATTTCCTATATCATGGTATTTTTTTTATTTTTAGACATAAAATAAATAAAATTATTTATGACACAATAATGATGCAATGTTTACCTCATTAATGAATGATTTAAATAAATAAGATTATAAAGATTAAAAAGTGTCCAAAACCTATCCAATTCTTATTGGATGATTTTATTTCAAACAAGAGTAATCTTATCTTATTCTTTAATAAGTTTTGGACATTTAGAAATCTAAAATCATTATATAATAAAATAATATTTTCAAACTTTCTTAATGTGAACCTCCCACCCTTATAAAAAGCGATCACCTCTATCCCATTAATCTCACCTCTAAAACCCCATTGGAATTCAAAACTATATACCAATAAACTCTAATAATCCATCTCTTCCTCCAAAAATTCTTACCTTAGGGATAAGGAGTTTATAGAAACCCTTTTGGTTCAAACCAAAGGGAGTAACCCGATTTAAAGGTAACATCTTCTCTTAAGTTCTTTTCATTTATTTTACCTCTCCAACCCCCTAAACTCTTTTTATTACTTTATTTTATAACAAAAACTGTATCATAAATATATTAGATTTTTTATGATAATTACTCGAACTAAACTTACACACACATCCTTCTAATGGGTAAATAACATATTTTTGTTGTGGATGGTGATGTACTTCCTAACTAAATTATGTTTGTTCAATCTTCTCCTACCACCTCTTATGGTGGATATTATGATAAACCTTTATTTATATGTGATATATATTATATTTATATTGTCTATATACTTATTTGTTTTCATTTATATCATACCTTTAAGGTTTTTATAATGGGTAAACACGATAATTTCATTTGAGAAAGTGCAGACTACCACCCCCTCAAAGTTATATGACTCAATCATTCCATACATCGAATGTATAATGAATGGATTTAATGAAATTATATATGATATTATAATGATATAATAATTTACATATGTATCATTATTATTTCTTTATATTAAATATGGAATATCATTGAAAGTAGTGTTCATGTGTACGTACGGCTTACCGTCTCCATGAATGGTGTATTTCATTTCTTTCCTCAAAATTTTATGTACTATTATAAATACATATATATACTGGATATGTATGATATATATGATATCTAAATCATTAATATAATTCTAGAGATAATGCAATATTGACCGTATGGACAACATGTAAATATAAGAAGTTCATTTTTGACTCAAGTACCAAATATCGACAAAACAACCATTATTAACTTAAATTATTACATAATGTTTATAAAATGGTAATAAGTGATATAAAAGGAATAATAAACTTGAAAAACTTTATTAAAAAATATAAATTAACATAATTTTATTATTCATGATATTAAATAACAAACGGGTCAATTCAGACGGGAGGTAAGGGACTTCGTCTCAATCTTCTTTCATTGGGACATATTTTGTTTTATAAATGACATTCTTTTATACAGTTTATAAACACCTTTGAATTTTCATTTCATTCAAAGGGAATATTTTTCTATACATAGTTTTACTAAATGACAAAAAATAATGTTTATTTTAATGTACATGGTGACAACAACCTCTCTACCGCCACAAGTATTATTATATCTTTGGCTTCCTTAACAAGCTGTAGTGTTTTTTAATGGAAAGTAAATACCATATACTCTTTTTACATATTTTGGTATTGAAAATGGTTTTGATAAAGCATTGATTATTTCAATAACTTGAAATTATATATTGTGATTGTAATTTTGAAATGTAATCTTTCCTTTTTTTTTGTTTTATGTGTTATGGTTCTTTGTCATTGTTTAGGTATACATGTGGTTTCGTGATAAATCTAGGGAGGGTGAGCATGTGATATCTCTCCAATGCATTGGGTAACATGACAGAGGTAAACGTTAATGTTTCTCCTAAGATATATAGTGAATATACAGTGATGGTTTATCCAATGTAACTCCCTATGTAGCTATGATAGATACAATTTTAGTATGATATGGATGCCACAAGTTACCTTTATGATTTATTATTTATAAACCTTATTCATAAATCTTATGATTTCATGAGGCATATTAATGATCTTATGCTTGGTATATATTTATGGAATAATGTTTTCTTTCTTTATTTTATAATCCTTACTTATATTTTTATGCTCATCCAATGTTTTTGAAATGTTTTTTATAGGACTTAAAGATGAATTGGGTCATGTTTAGGATTAAGGAAAGTCATGCTATCTAAAACATTGAACTAGACATGACTCTTTCTTTCAAGAGTTTTTATATTATGAAACAATGGATATTGTGTAGAAGTGGATACATGTAATATTCAAGTTGTTATGTATATGTTATGACCTAATTGTCGAAAGCTCTATACTTGAACAAATACACAATGTGAATTATTAATTGAATTAAATATTATGTAATATTTTACAGATGGGTCTTTATATTTGGTATCGGAGGTCGATTTAGAAAAATTTCTATGTTAGAATATTTCTAAATTAATTTATGATATGATTGAAATGATCTAGAATTTACTGATTACCATGTTTCTTAGCTTAATATATTTATGTGTTTAGAATGTTTTTTCAAAGGGGAAAGAGGTAAATTGTACTGGAAAGGAATATGAAGGGAAATGACCTTCCATATCAGCATACTAAGATAGTCAGAATCAGAATTGAACAATTTGTTGTTGTGATGGATTAATTAATTCAGGTGATATATGGTGTTTGTGTTTATAGATGACATTTTTTATATTATAAAAGTAAAGATAAGGAAGAAAGTAATTTAAGAGTTGTCTTGAAAACCTTAAAATAAAAGAAACTATTTGGGAAATTCATCCATAGGGAGTTTTGGTTAGATCAAATTTCATTCCTTGGTCATATTATTTCAAAAAATTACATAAATGTAGATCCTTCTAAAACAAAAGTTGTTGAAAATTGGCCAAGTCCAACAAATATAACCTAGATCCATAGTTTTCTAGGTTTGGCAGGTTATTATAAGACTTTTGTTGAGAATGTTTCATGGTTATCTAGTCTAACGAATTTGTTAACTTGAAAAGGTGTTAAGTTCATCTGGAAAAAAGATTGTGAAATTTTTTTTCATGAATTGAAAATAATATTGGTGAATGCTCCTGTTTTGGCATTACATTTTAGAAATAGTGAGTTTGTTATCTACATTGATGATTCATTTAATGGAATTGGTTGTGTCCTTATGAAAAATGATCATGTAATTGCTTATTCTTCACGTCATTTGAAACCTAATGAGTTAAATTACCCTACACATGATTTGGGATTAGTTGTAGTGGTTTTTTAATCAAACATTTGGAGGCATAATTTTAATGGATTAAAGTGTAAAATATATACAAATCAAAAAAGTTTGAAGTTGATATTCATTCTGAAAGTATTATACATTTGACAGAGGAGATGGCTGGAATTAATCAAGGATTATGATTTCACGATCCATTACCGTCCAAGAAAAGCACATAATGGGGATGGTACTTTGAGTTGATAAAGTAATGCTTCATTAAACATGCTATGTTTAGAATGAGGTCCTTTTGTTTTTTATTTGATGAAATTGGGAATAGAAATTTTTTTGTGCAGAAAATTCCTCTGTTTTGTTTCATGTGTTAGTGAAATCATATCTATTAGAGAAAATTGAGGTAGTGTTGAAAGAATACAGTGAGTTTTAGAAAAAGGTAGAGTTGGTTCATAAGGGTAATGTCACATAGAAGCCATATTTTAAAGGTATTTTTCATTTAATTTACATTCTTTCTTTGATTTGGGGGTTTTCAATGCATTTTTGAAGGAAATGGTGGGTATTCAAAATTTGGGCCAACCCGAAGCCCATTCCCAGTTTTAAAAATTAATTTTGTTTCTTTAATAACTCCTTATTTTGTCAACCTTTTTTACCCATTACACTTCAAAAGTGAAATTTATTTAACTATTAAAATCACCAAAGAAATTTGGGCCCCTTAAGAAATCATTATCATCTTGTATTTGGGTGATCAAATTAGTTGTTGGGCCAACCCGAAAGCCTATTTTCAGTTTTAAAATGTTTTTTTTAATTCATTCATACAATATTCATTTTTATACTTTCTCGGTGATTCCACCTCTCAAATGTTCCCACTGAACCCCGCCGCTCCCCCATCTTCGTTTGCCCCTATTTGAAGCTTGGATTCATCGCGAATTAGGTCCGAACTTCTCTAACTCCAAAAAAACGTCCAGATTTCTCAAGTAAGTTGGTTCCCTTCCTTCCTCGTCCCTTTTTCTTAGGGTTTATTCTTTTTTATTGAATCCCCAAATGTGCAGAATCTAGATCATCGTACCTAGGGTTTTATTTTTGAGTTTCTTGGTCCAATCCTCTGGGTTTATGTTAAATATTACTCCCTTACAGTGTGATGAAGGTACGGTTGAAGGGACGCACAAGGATTTGGGGGTTATGATGATTTTGGTAGGTGATTCCATATTTAGGTATTGTATAATTAGTTGGATTGCTTTATTTCTTTTAAATTATGTTCCTACCTCATTATTGTTATTGCGAAAATTGATTTGTGTAGCATTTTCAAAGCGATTGATTTTTAAGTGCCAATTTTGTCTGAAAATGGGTGTTTTACATGTGCAACCCATGTTGTGTCTCTTGGTGTTGTTTTATAATCCATGGATTGAATTTATAAAAATGTTTTGATGCTAAAATTTATGTTTTGGTATAATATTGGTCTCCTTTGGGTTTTAAATGTTGTATTTTAGATGAATTTAATGTGCAAAATTTGATTATGTTTCGTGAAATTGTTTTATGGAAATTATAAGTGGTTTTTTGAGTAATATAAAAGGTGAAAAGAATGTGTAGCTACTGTTTTGAATGTGTGTCACCAGAACTGGTATTTATATTTGAAAATTTATTTTGGTATCAAGTGATAACTATTTGAGCACAAGACGACAAACCTGGGTAACTAGGTGGGCTAACTTGTACTAGTACGCTAGTGAACGGAGGGGTTTTGACCATGGTTCACATAGCATGTCTGACATGGATAACACTAACAAAACTATAATGGAGATGATTTTAGACCACTAGGTTATGCGTATGCTCCCTACTAGTGGATCGAGCATGAGAATGAATTTTATTATGGTTACTTTCACCGAGGTATGAGGTGCTTGGGGATCACAACTAACTAGTTCAGAGGGGTGTTCCTATGCTTGGTGCTCATGGCATTTTTGGTATTTATCATTGCATTATGGTATTTTGAGATGTTAAAACCATTAGCTTGCATGTTTTATTAAAATTAACTCATTCTTTAATGTTATCCCCATTGAAAGTTATTTTCATTTCAAAGTTACACTTTTAGAAATAAATGCTACCATTTTCTGTTTCTAACTCTCGCAAGATTTTTATTTTATAATGCCTATAACTTGGAATCCTTGGGTGATATACTATTGGGAATAGTCTCACACCCTAATTACACCTTTGGTTGTAAGTATACTTGATCATGTTTGACACAGGGAAAGGAAAGTCCTTGGGAGATGGTAGTTCGGGTTGCTAGTTTCTCTCAATGGTTCGGTGTTGTGGAGATGGCTTGTGGGTGATGAACCCTTTTTGTGTGGAGTCTCTTGGGATGTTTTTCTACTACATTTATACATCTTTGGACCTATTGTGTATTGTTTAAACCTATATACCCATTTCTGAATTTTATTAATTCTTATTTGTCATAATTTTTCAGATTTGGATTATTGTTTGTTTTTGGTTATTTTATTAATCCAAACTCGGGAAATCATTCCAAAATGAATTTTTATGATACCCGGGCACTTGTACCAGCCCGTGGGGATAGGGAACACCCTTCGGGCCTTGACACGATCCAGGTTTGGTGCCGGTTTGATGGAGACCAAATTCGGTTCGTGACAAAATGGTATCAGAGGCAGGTTAACATTTTTGAGTTATATTATTATTTTGGGATGAATCGGGCTAGACAGGAGATTGGACTATCAGGGATCAGAGTTTTGGTCATGAGTAAGGTTCCTGGCCCGTACCCCTCATGACAGACCGCGAGTCACCATGGGATGTCCGAATTGTTTTTTTATCTTCACATCCAGGTGAGATGTGTCGTCTGCAAACTGCACGTGGACATCGATGGTGGTGAAGTAGTTGTTTATTTTATTGTTGTAATGTGTTTGGCTTATTTATATATGATGTTATTCCTAAAATTTTCATAACTGTTGAACTGATTTTTTTCCTTGTGATTGTTTTCTTTTGTAGCAACTTTCCTCCCCGGAAAGCTCCCACGCACCCACAGGAGGAAGCCTGAGAGAGTTCTCCTACACCACTCGATCAAAGGATGATAGAAGTCGTGGTCCAAGCTGTCTAGGCTCTGGGACAGGGAGGGGTTCTGGCTCCTACTCCAGCCAGAAAGGATGAGTGTGGGCCCAGGAAGGATAAAGCCCAGGAGTTCATAAAAAATAAACCTCCTTGTTTTTGAGGTAGCTCATAACCTCAAGAGGCAGAGGAATGGATCGTGAAGATATAGTGTATGTTCGAGTTCCTGGACACACCATAGGAGGTCCGAGTGAAATGTGCCTCTTTTCAGCTAGAGGGTTATAGCCGTAGGTGGTGGGAATCAGTGCTTCAATCTGGGAAGCAAGAAAACATGAGCTGGAGAGATTTTAAGGCCATATTCAACGAGCGGTATTGTCCAGAGGTTCTATCCTAGGCCAGATCTCAAGAATTCATGGATATTTCCCAGGGAGATCATTCAGTAATGGATTATGCTAACCGTTTTTATGATTTATTGTGGTACGCCTCTGAGATTGTTTCAAGTGAATACTTGAAAGATCGGAAATTTGAGAAGGGACTATAACCAGAAATTTACTCACAGGTTTTACTATTCAATTTGGGAACTTTTGCTGAGGTGGTCGATCATGCTTGTATGGTAGAGATTGATCAAAAGGGGAAGTCTTGGATATATATAGGGGTATCTACTATGGGAACTGGTAGCTCTGCTGAAAAGAAGAGGAAGTGGGAAGAGCAGGGAAAGAAGGGAGGTGGCAGTTCATGCCACTCTTCCAGGCAGTTTTCATCAGTCGCTTCAGATGTGAGGACTGTTGTGTGCCACCAGTGTGGGAAGACAGGGCATATCCATCCAGTATTCCCTCATCCTCTTAAGACCTATTTTTAGTGTGGAGGTATGGGACACGTGCAATTCTTTTATGGGATAGTGCATCCACTTCAAAGTGGGGCATGATCTATTCCTCTCAGGGGAGTTAAAGCGCAGTCTAAGCCATCAAGGATAGGGAGATCTCGGTTCAGAGGTCATGGATGTAGGACTGGATCAACTTTTGGGAAGAGCCAATTTAGGGCAGATCCATAGGAGGGTGGCCGTTCTCAGGCAGGGACCATACATTTGAATTCTGTGGATCAGGCACCGGCGGGATCTGATGCCGGACCTTCGACTGTTTGAGGTACCATTCTGATTGCATCTTCTATAGCTACAGTTGTATTTGATACTGGTGCTTCAATTTCTTTTATATCTTCCCGTCTTGTGAACATTTTGAGCCTTCCAACCGAGCTTTTATCTGTTGCAATGGAGTTAGTAACACAACTGGGTAGGGAAAAGGAGCAGGGTCTTAGGTACCCGTCATGCACACTCTCTGTGTCAGGAGCCAAGATGGAGTGGGATTTCATGGTCTTTGATATGGACCTGTTTGATGTGATCCTCGACATGGACTGGCTGGCGAACTTCCAAGCGCATATTGACTGCTATCGGCGTCAAGTTAGATTTATGGCACCAAATGGGAGTGCTTGGGTTTTTCATGGAGAATGGGATCCTCGGTCGGGTCGCGCGGGACCTTCACTCCCTGAGTTTTGGAATCCTGCTTAGAAGTTGTCATCGCTCACACTTGAGGATGATGGTGGTGCCTCTCAGGGAGGGTTACCTCATGTAGTGGATGAGTTCCCAGAAGTCTTCCAAGATGATTTCTCAAGATTACCGCCAGAGCGGGATGTGGAGTTCTTGATCGAGTTGGCACCGGGAACACAACCTATTTATCTTCCCTCATATCGCATGGAACCCACTGAATTTAGGGAATTAAAGATACAACTGCATGATTTGTAATCCAAAGTATTCAATTGACCGAGCGTCTCTCCTTGGGCTGCCCCAATCTTATTCGCGAAGAAGGCCGATGGAAACCTCCGGTTGTACATCGATTATCGGAAATTGAATAAGGTGACCATCAAAAATAAATAACCTTTGCCTCAGATTGATGATTTGTTTGAACAACTGATGGGGGAAAAGTGGTTCTCCAAAATCAAATTGCGTTCAAGATACCACCAGCTCAGGGTAAGAGAAGCAGACATTCTGAAGACGGCTTTCCGAAGCAGGTATGGTCACTTCGAGTATCTAGTAATTCCTTTCGGATTGACGAATTCCCCAATAGTTTTCATGGTGCTCATGAATATGGTGTTAAACCAATATCATGACTCATTTGTAGTGGTAGTTGTGGACAACATCCGAGATTATTCTGGATATGAGGAGGAGCATGAGCACCACCTGCGGGTTGTTTTGACCACCTTGCAGGACCATCTCATGTGTGCCAAACTCTCGAAGTGCACATTCTGGATTAGGGAAGTGATGTTTCTGGGGCATGTCATCTCAAAAAATGGGGTTTTAGTGGATCCTGAGAAGATTAGGGTAGTTATGTCTTGGGAACAACCGAGAAATGTGTCTGAGATTAGGAATTTTCTTAGCCAGGTAGGTTATTACGGGTGCTTTGTTTGGGAATTCTCACGGCTCGCCTCCCCCATGAATGCACTCACCCGGAAAGGGGTGAAGTTTGAATGGAGCCCATAGTGTCAGGCATCCTTTGGGGAGTTGAAGTGGTGGCTGACCACCGCACTTGTGCTGATTTTAATAGAGTCTGGGAAAGGCTATGTAGTTTATTGTGATGCATCAGGTATGGGCCTTGGGTGTGTACTCATGTAGGATGACCATGTTGTGCCTTATGGTTCTCACCAGCTCTTACCACCTGAGAAGAATTATCCGACTCATGACTTGGAGTTGGAAGTGGTGATGCATGATTTAAAGAGTTGGCGACACTACCTCTTTGGGGAGAAATTTGTGGTCTATTCTGACCATACGAGCCTAGCCTACATTTTATATCAGAAGGACCACAATCTGAGGCCACACCATTGGATCGAGTAATTGCAGGGATTTGAATTTGACATTATTTATACCCCAGGAAAAGGTAATGTGGTGGTAGACTCTTTGAGTAGGAAGGTACCTGTGCAGGCATTGAGGAAGTCCAATGATGAGTGGACTTTGATGGAGCTCTTCACCTAGATGCACTTGGAGAGCAGGGAGCATATCAGAGGTACTTTCATTTCTAGCATTCAATTGACTCCTGCCCTTATGGGGTTGATTCCGTGGGAGCAGCCTGGTGATGAGCAGTGTCAGCGATCTATGCAGTTGCTTCATGGTGGGGATAGTCGTTCCATTTGGTCTCTAGCTCCTGAGAGGATCTTATGCTTCAAGGGTCATGCAATGGGGCCTTTGTATCTGCAGAAGGTGGTGATGTAGGATAGACACCAATCATAGTGGGCCTTCCATCCAGGTGCAACCAATATGTATTAGGATGTTCGTCTCCAGTTCTGGTGGCCAGGTATGAGATGGGACATAGCTGACTTTGTATCGAGATGCTACACTTCTCAGCAGGTGAAAGAAGAGCATCAGAGACCATCCAGGCTACTTCATCCATTACCAATTCCTACCTGGAAGTGGGACGTGGTCACCCTAGACTTAATTATTGGATTTCCTCATACACCTTGATGGAGGAATGCTATCTGGGTAGTGATTGACCGTTTGACCAATTCAGCTCACTTTATCCCGATAAGAGATACAACGAAGGTAGAGGAGTTGGGCCGTTTATATGTTCATGAAGTGGTCAGACTTCATGGTGTGCCGTCATCAGTTGTATCTGACAGGGACCCATACATTACATCTCGGTTTTGGGGAGGTCTTCAAATGGAATTGGGGTTGTAGATTAAGATGAGCACGACATACCATCCTCAAATGGATGGCCAGATGAAGCGGGCGAATCAGATTCTGGAGGACATGCTTCGCAAATGTGTGTTGGATTTTGGAGGTTCATGGGATAACCATTTGGGACTTGTCGAGTTTACTTATAATAATAGTTACCAATCATCTATTAGAATGGCACCTTTTGAGGCGCTCTACGGCCGGCCTTGTCGGTCTCCTCTATGTTGGGCTGAGGTAGGTGAAACATCACTGTTGAGACAGAGCCTTTTGCAAGAGACATCTGAGAAGGTCAAGTTGATCAGGAAACTTTTATTGACAGCTCAGAGTCACCAGAAATCATATGCTTATAAGAGGTGTCAATATATGGAGTTTTTTGTTCGTGATCGGGTATTTTTGAAAGTGGCCCTTCGTTTGGGTCATCACCGCTTGGGGAAGCAGGGAAAGTTGATTCCCAGGTATGTCAGACCTTTTGAGATAACCAGGCGTATTGTTAAGGTGGAATATAGGTTGGATTTTCCTTCTCAGTTTACATTCATCCATGATATTTTCCATGTCTCCCAGTTGAAGAAATACAACTCGGATCCGTCCCATGTGCTGAATTGGGAGGAGTCGGATATAGAGCCTGATATATCTATTTTTGAGCGGCCAGTGAAAATAGTGGACTCCCAAGAAAAGGTTCTTTGGAGAAAGTCTATTCCACTGGTCCTATTTCTTTGGCAACATGGGAGTGATACAAACGAGACATAGGAGCGAAAGTCATGTGTTGAGGAAGAGTACCCGAACCTGTTTTCCAATCAAGCATCGGGTTGACTTTCCGGGGTGGAAAGTCCTCCATGGTAGGGAGAATTGTAACATAAATGAAATATTTTAAATGTATTTTTCATTTAATTTACATTATTTCTTTGTTTTGGGGGTTTTCCATGCATTTTTGAAGGAAATGGTGGGTTTTCAGAATTTGGGTCAACCCAAGTGCCCGTTTCCAGTTTTAAAAATATATTTTGTTTCTTTAATAACTCTTTCGTTTGTCAACATTTTTCACCCATTAAACTTCCAAAATGACCTTTATTTAACTATTAAAACCACCAAAGAAATTTGGTCCCCTTTAAATGTCATTAGAATCGTGGATTTGGGTGATCAAATTAGGTGTTGGGCCAACCCGAATGCCCATTTCCAGTATTAAATTGTTTTTTAATTCTTTCATAAAATATACATTTTTTATCCTGTTTCAGTGATTCCACCTCTCAAATGTTCCCAATGAACCCAGACGCACCCCCAGATTCGTTTTCCCCTCTTTGAAGCTCGGATGTAGCTCGGAGTAGGGCTGAACGTCTCCATCTCCAAAGGAAGGTCAAGATTTCTCAAGTAAGTTGGTTCCCTTCCTTCCTCCTCCTGTTTTCATAGGGTTTCTTCTTTTTTTATTGAACCCCCAAATTTCCAGAATCTAGAGCTTCATACCTAGGGTTTTAGTTTTGAGTTTCTTGGTCCAATACTCTGGTTTTAGGTTCAATATTACTCCCTTTCGGTGCGGCGAAGGTGCGGTTGAAGTGACACACAAGAAATTGGGGGTTTTGACTAATTTGGTAGGTGATTCCATATGAAGGTATTGTAGAATGAGTTGTATTGCTGTATTTTTGTTTCCATTATGCTAAAAATCATTATTTTGATTTCAAAAATTGATTTGGGTAGAATTTTCAAAGCGGTTGATTTTTAAGTGAAAATTTTGTGTGAAAATGGGTGTTTTACATGTGTAACCCATGTTGTGCCTCTTGGTGTTGATTTATAATTCATGTATTGTATTTATAAAAATATTTTGATGCTAAAATTTCTGTTTTGGTATAATATTGGTCCTCATTGGGTTTTAAATGTGGGATTTTAGACGAATTTAATGTGGAAAATTTGATTACTTTTCTTGAAATTGTTTAATGGAAATTATCAGTGGTTTATTGAGTTATATAAAAGGAGAAAAGAATGTGTAGATACTATTTTAAATGTGTGTGACCAGAAATGATATTTATATGTGAAAATTGATTTTGGTAGCATGGGGTAACTATTTGAGCACAAGACGGGAAACCTGGGTAACTAGGTGGGCTAACGTCTACTAGTACGCTAGTGAACGGAGGGGTTTTGACCATGATTCACTTATCAAGTCTGACATGGATAACACTAAAAAAACTATAATGGAGATGATTGGAGACCACTAGGTTATGGGTATTCTCCCTACTAGTGTCTTGTGCCGGAGAACAAATTTTATTATGGTTACTTTCACCGAGGTATGTGGTGCTTGGGGCTCACAACTAACTAGTTCTTAGGGGTGTTTCTATGCTTGGTGCTCATTGAATTTTTGGTATTTATATTTGACTTATGGTATTTTGGGATGTGAAAACCAGTATCTTTCATGCTTGATTAAAATTCACTCATTCTTTAAATTTATCCCCATTGAATGTTATTTTCATTTCAATGTTGCACTTTTAGAAATAAATGCTACCATTTTCTGTTTATAACTCTCACAAGTTTTTTATTTTATAATGCATATAACTTTGAATCCTTGGGTGATATCCTACTGGGATTAGTCTCACACTCTACTTACACATTTGGGTGTAAGTAGACTTGATCATGTTTGACACAGGAAAAGGAAAGGCCTTGGGCGATGGCAGCTCAGGTTCCTGGTTTCTCTCAATGGTGCGGTGTTGTGGAGACGGCTCGTGGGTGATGACCCCTTGTCGTGTGGAGTATCATTGGATGTTTTTATACTACTTTTATACACCTTTGGACCTCTTGTGTATTGTTAAAACCCATATACTCAGTTATGAATTTTATTAAGTATGTTTGCCATAATTTTTCAGATTTGGATTATTGTTTGTTTTCGGTTATTTTATGAATCCAAACTCGGGTAAATCGTTTTCAAATAAATTTTTATGATACTCGGGCACTTTTTCCAGCCCATGGGGATAGGGAACACCCTTAGGGCCTTGCCACGAGTCAGGTATGGTGCCGGTTTGATTGAGACCAAATTCGGTTCATGACAGGTACGTTTCCCAATTTTAACATTGACAATGATTGTGTTTTGAGATTAAGAAAGAGATTTTGTATGCCTTGTGATTCACAGTTGAAGAATGATTTGTTATGTAAAGCTCATAGTTATCCATTTTTAGTTCATCTTGGAAGTACTATGATGTACAGAGATCTTAGAGAGTATTACTGGTGGGATGGAATGACTAGATATATTGCTGAATTTACATTTACGTGTGTGACTTGTTAGCAGGTTAAATCGAAGTTGAATTTTCCAAATTGGATGCTTTAGTCATTACCGATACCGGAGAGGAAATTGGAAAATATATCCCTGGTAATCATTTTGTGATTACCGAATACATCTCAAGGTAACAATACAATCTGGGTTATTGTTTATTTATTGACTAAATATTCTCATTTCTTTCTTATTCAGGATACTTTATCTCTAGATCATCTTTATTGGTTGCATGTTAAAGAGATAGTAAGGCAACATAGAGTTCCCATATCCAATGTATCTGACCATGATCCTAGGTTTTCTTATATATTTTAGAAAGTCCTTTAATAGTTATTGGGTACTGAATTAAATTTTAGTACAACTTTTCATCCTCAATCTGATGGGCAGTTAGAATGAACAATTCATACACTGGAAGATATGTTGCGTGCTAGCTGAATGGATTACCAGGGAAGTTGGGACCAATATCTTTCTTTGGTTGAATTTTCATTATAATAATGGTTTTAATTCCATCATACATATTTCTCCATTTGATGAAATATATAGAAAGACATGTCAAACTCTAGATTTTTGGATGAAGTTGGTGAAAAGAAGCTAATGGGACCAGAATTGATAGAAGTGAGGACAGAAAAAGTACGGTTGATTAAGAAGCACATGAGAATAACATAGATCAAGAAAAAACGTTAATCGGATAACCAATGGAAGGATATTTCTTTTGAGGTAGGTGATTATATCTTTCTCAATGTTTCACCATGGAATACTGTGATGCGTTTTGGTATGAAGGGAAAGTTGAGTCCGAGGTTTATTGGACCTTATGAAATCCAAGATAATGTTTGATCAGTAGCATAAAGAGTAGGTTTACCTCTATGTTTTTCATAGGTACAAATTTTTTTTCTTGATTTAATGTTGATAATTCATTTTTTGGATCTATGTCATGTTTTTAGCGTAGAGTTAGTTCTATTAGAAGAGAATCTCGCTTATCAGAAACAACTAGTCCAAATTCTTGGCCGAAGAGAGAAAGTGTTTCAGAATAATGTAATTTATCAATTAATGTTTTTTAGGATAAACCATATGGTTGAAGAGGTAGAATGGGAATCTAATAATGCTATGAGGTAAAAATACCCCATTTTATTTGATAAGTGAATAAAATTGTAAGGACACAATTTCCAAAAGGGGGAAGGATGTAACAACCCAGGTAAATAAAGAAATATCATATTTTCATATTTATTAATTTTTGTGAATTAAATATTAATTTTACTTTAAATGAGATTCAATGTTTGATGTAGTACCCAATACACAACAACGATTTTCTTTGAAATCATACATTGCACACAATGTTGAGTTATTCTGAAAAATAATAATATAATATTATTATTTTAAATAGTTGTTAATTCCTAGACTTTGTAACCGAATGATTGAACAGAACTAACTACAATATGATTATAAATTATTTTTAAATGTTTTTTACATTTATCTAACAAAATTTATAGGCATAAAATGTGAATGAATCTAATTTTAAGAAAAAATACTCTAATATTCTTTAAAAAGTTGTTTTACCGCCTTTTGATGTAAAACCATATTTAAATCTAATTCTGGTCAATTTTATATGTTATATTAGAGAATAAAAATTCTTCTTTAGAATTTGGACATAAAAATTTACTATAGGTAATTTTTTGGTATTTTTCTAAAAAAAATTATTTTTTAATAAATAGTGAAAATACTGTATTTTAATTAAAAAATGACTTTTAATATAATTTTCTGATATGGTTATATTATATTTTTAATTGGTCTTAAATTTTAATTAGATTATATTTTTACCATTTAATCCAATTTTGGTCACTGTAAGTAATTTCAGTTAGAAATTGGACATAAAAAAGTGTCAATCATTTGATAGCTATTATTTCTTAAAAACATGTTTTTTATTTTGACAATGGGAATTAATTTTAAATTAATTAATTCCAATCATTTTTTTCGAATTTATAAATATGGATTCTATATTTGGAATCAGAAGGTCCAAATTATGTAAATAGGTATGTTTTGTTTTTAGACATTATGAAAATTTACTTCGGTAAATATTTTATTTACCATTGTTAAAGGGTAAATTTGGTAAATAAGGGTAACCAAATATTATTATAATAATATTAAATTACCCTAAAATGTGTCTTAATACTATTTTTTAATACATTTATGACTATTTTTATCCTTGGGTTGAGTTTGGGACCCCATGGAACCACATAAGTGTGATAATGACCAATTATATTAATTAATTAAAAGTAAAGACAAAAATGACATAAACATATATATTTTAGTAAATAAATTCAAACATGGGGTTATATTAGTTATATCTTAGACTATAAATATTAATTTCAAATTTAATAATATTTTCTACATCATTGTAATTTTTATTTATAAATTTTAGGCACCAAATAAATAAAAATATTTATGACACAATAATGATGAAGTGATTACCTTATTAATGAATGATTTAAATAAAAAAGATTATAAAGATTAAAAAAATATCCAAAACCTTTTAAATTTTTATTCTATGATTTTATATCAAACAATAGTCATCTTATATTCTACTTTAATAAGTTTTGGACATTTATAACCCAAAAAGCATTATAAAATAAAATAATACTTTCAGACTTTCCTAAAGAGCCCCTCCTCCCCCTTATAAAAATCACTCACCTCTAAACCATTACTCACATCTCTAAAAACCCATGGATTATCCAAAACCTATCCAAATAATCTCTCCTGATCCCTATATTCCACCTAGAAGCCTTATATTTGGCATAAGTCACATCAAGAAATACTTTTTGTTCCAACCAAAGGGAGTTACCCAATTTAAAGGTAACATCTTCTATTAAGTTCTTTTCATTTATTTTACTTCTCCAACCTCCTATACTATATTTATTGATTTATTTTTAAAAAACACCAATATAATAAATATAATAGGTTGTTTTCTTGATTTGGACACAAACTACACTTACACACACCTCCATCTAATGGGTAAAGAAAATATTGTTTCTGTGGATGGTGAACTACTCCCTCACAAATCGATGATTGTTCAATATTCTCCTACTACCTCTTATGGTGGAAATTATGATGACACTTTATTTGTATGTGATAATTACTATATTTATATTGTTTCTATAATTCTGTATTTTTCATTATATCGTACCTTTTTGGATTCCATATTGGGTAAATGCGATAATTTCATTTGAGGAAATGCTAACTACCGCCCCCTAAAAGTGATATGACTCATTCATGCCATACATTGAATATATAATGAATATAGTTAGTGAAATTATATATGATATTATATTGGTATTATAATATAACTATTTATAATTAATTTTTCATTCTGTTAAATATGAAATATAAATGAATGTACCATTCATGTGTACGTAATGCTTACCATCTCCATGATCGATGTATTTCATTTAATACCTCCAAATGTAATGTAGTATTATAAATACATATACATACTTGATATATATGATATATATGATATCTAAATCATGAATATAATCTGGATATAATGTAATTTTTACCACATGGACAACTTGTAAATATAAGAAATTCATTTTTGACTCAAGAACCAAATATCGACAAAAAGACCATTATTAACATAAATGAATACTTAATGTTTATAACGTGGTAATAAGTGATATAAAAGGAATAATAAACTTTAAAAAGGTTCTTAATAAAGTAGAAATTAGATTTAGTTTATTATTCTCATGATTAAAGAATGAACAAGTCAAGTAAGACACGAGGTAAGGGACTTCATCTGAATATCCTTTCATTGAGGCATATTTTGTTTTTTACATGACATTATTTTATATGGTGTATAAACATATTTTAATTTTCATTTAATTCAAAAGGAATATTTTTCTATGAGTCGTTTTTCTAAATGACAAAAATTAATGTTTATTTTAATGTATGTGGTGACAACGACCTTTCCGGCATCGCGGGTATTATTTGATCTTTGGATTACTTAACAGGATGTAGTGTTTTTAAAGGAAATTAAATACCATATACCGTTTTTACATATTTTGGTATTGAAAATGGTTTTTATAAAGCATTGATTATTTCAATATCTTGAAAGAATATATTTTGATTGCAATGTGGAAATGATATCTTTATTTTAGGCTTGTTTTATGTGTTATGGTTCAAGAAATTGATCATATATATGGGTGGTTTCGTGATAAACCTAGGGTGGGTGAGACAAAGATAGCTCTACAATGCATTGAGTAATGTGACAGAGGTAAATGTTAATGTTTATTCTAAATGATTTAGGGAATATACTCTGATGGGTATTCCAATGTAACTCCACATGTAGTTGTGATAGCTACAATATAAGTATGATATAGAATCCACATGTTAACCTTATGATTTATGATATTTATGTTTTATTCATAAATCATAGTATTTCATGATGTATATTAAAGATCTTATGCATGGTGTGTATTGAAGGACTAATGTTTTATTTCTTTATTTTACAATCCTTATTGATCTTTTTATTATCATCCCATGTTTTTGAAATGTTTTTCACCAGACATAAAGATGAATAGGGTCATGGATGGGATCAAGGAAGAGTCATGTTGTCTAAAACATGGAACTAGACATGACTCTTTTTTTCAAGAGTTTTTATTTTATAGAAAAAATGGAATCAGGGTTTTAGTGTCTACATGTAATATTCAAGTATTCATTTATTTATTATGACCTAATTCTCTAAATCTCTAAACTTGAAATGATATTCAATATGAATTATTCATTTAATTCAAGATTATGTAATGTTTTAATGTTGGGTCATTATAATATGGGACCCTACCTTGATTGAGAAGTTAGTGATTAGGATATATATGTAAGTGTCTTGAATATTAAAAATTCCCAAGCATTGCATATATATAAATTATGTATTTTTATGTTAATATCACATTAAATTATACTAAAAACACATAAGAACCCTAATATTTTATTAATATTAGAAACATGGAACATAATTTTCTAATCTGGTGAATGATTTTAAAAATCTCTCAGATGATATTCTCACATATTACTCCCCTTAGGAATACCCTACCTAAACCTTTCTTCATAATCCTGGCAAAAGAAACACTTCAAAGTGCGGGCTTAGATGCTATGTAAGGGTAAACATAAGTGATGTCAATCTAAGATCATATGAAATCATAAGATAAGCATAAGGGTTTGTATTGATGAATATAACCTCTAACACACATTAGAAACCTATAATAGATCATAAAATGGATTTATGGAATAAAACATTATCATTTTGGAAAACATGGGTCATAAGAATGAAAAATCACCTTAGAAAAACTAGGAACCATAAGCTTGTGTCATAAATGTGTTGTACCATCATAAATATAGAAAATAATTTCATATGTCAAGGTAAAATACCATGAAAATAAATATAGGGGATCCTAACTTATCACATGCTTCCAATTAGGGATTAGTACACACCAATTCCCCATTGCAGATTAGGACACACACATTTCCCATTTTGGATTAGGATACAACAACCTACCATAGTCGATAAGGACACACATATTTCCAATAGAAGATCATGTACATCAACTTATTTCCCATAACAATATCATGAGATATAAAGCTTTACCTAATGCTTTATAGGGATATATAGTTCCCACCATTCTGATAATGAAAACCATAATTAAGTGTTCCACAATATCCTAAAAAAATAAACATATCAACACATCCTAACTTGGGTAAGGAATATGGGATTCATAAACAATTAATCAATTCACCATAGAATAACTCCTAAAAAATAAAAGTTTTTCATCATCATTTCATCAATATAAACATTAAATGTTCAGAGAAATAATACAGATGATATCATTCAATGTTATTCCCAAAAAAGAATAAGTATCATAAGATGAAGTCATTTTTGATAAAAAAAAATATTTTTTAAATTACACGTGGTCCATTTCTTGAAGAAAATAAATTTTATTTTACAATAATTATATCAAACTAAAACTTCATAAATTATTTTTGTAATACATTTTGATGAAAATAATTTTAAGACCCTATAAAAGAATATTTTAAAATCATTAGAAACATTTCATGAAAAAATATCCTTTCAACATTTATTTTTTAAAAAAACATTTCAAAAAACATTTTATTTGAAAATAACCTTAAAAACATATAAAAGAATATTTAAATATATAATGGATATCATTATGGTATTTTTTGTATATGTTGTACATGTTAAAAACAATGATTCCCTTCATATTTTCATTAAAATACAAATGGTCATTGTTTGGAAAATGATATTAATATTCCATTCATTTTTTTATAAAAATTTAAACATTGGAAAATATGTATATTAAAAATAATTTGATAACAATATGAATTTTTTAGAACACTTTTTTGAAATATGGTTTTAAATGAAATCGTATTTCCGACTGAATATATAAATAAATTTATAATTTATTAAAAACATTTTCACAAATATCATAACCATCAAAGTGTATAAAATAGTACTATAACTTTAAAATACAATGAATAACCAGAGGTAAAGAAAATTCATAAGTTTATTTAGAGATGGGTCATAATATTTTATCATCAAAAAAATACCCATAAAATATGAGATTGTAATGTAAAATATTTTAAATGTTTCTATCATTGAATAATAAACCCCATGAAAGAATAATATAAAATGGATCATAAAATATAATGAGGGTAAATAAAATCATGATATTACATATAAAAGAAGATATATATACACACCAAGTAAAATAAGAGAGGTTCATAACCTGACATATGTATCAAAGAAAGAAAATTGTGAAAAAAATCTCTTACTAGTTTGGTAACATTTTAACAGTAAAACCCATGAAAGAGAGAACCTAAAATGGATATATAAATCAAAATAATTATTAGTAGAATAATATTAAAATAAATATATGGTTAGCATAAAAACTATATAAAATAAAAAGGTATTGAATAATTCATGTGTCACAAAGAAGTAAAAATTGAGGCGAAATTCTGTTACATTAAATCTTGACTTCCTTCATATACATTCATACCTCCTCTTATTTTGGAATCGTCCTTATTTTTTCAGTAAAATAATTTCTAAAATGGATTTATGTATAAAAAATGTATTTTATGAAGAGGGTATGATAGTTTGAATGTTATTTGGGTAGGTTTTTTCCAATCAAAAATGTTTTTAAGGTGCGAAGAAGAGATAATAAGGGGTGTCCTTTTATAAGTGATATGAGTGGATAATTTGTAATTTTTTAAAAGAAAGGATTCCTCTGATATTTTTTTCATAGGAAAAGACACCAATAAAAGAATATAATAAATAATAGAATGTATAGGATCAAAATAAATCCATCCAATTGGATTATCACATGTTTTTGGTTATTTTTAACACTTATATTTTTAGTTTAACCACATGGTAATCCCCTTTTTACATTAACTACGTTAATTAATTTTTTCTATTTTCAGTGTTAAATTTAGTAAAAAATTATGTTTACCATTTCAGATATTATAAATTATTATGATTCCAGAGTTAGAATAAATTTTTAAAAATTAAATTCAAATAAGTTGAAAATTTTAATTTAAAATGAATCTTGGAGACATGATGATAAAGTTGCGTTTTGAAGAGAATTTGTTCAAAATTTCACTAATATTTTATATCAAAAGTCAATATAAAATTGATTACAATGACCTAAATTGGATATGTATATGTATAATTTAACTAATTTTAATTTTAAATAGAATTGAAAATATAATTCAACATTATTATTCATTTGAACAAAAAGTTATTTTTCCATTAAAATTTAGTATTTTTCACTTTTCATAAAAAATAATTTTTTTTAGAATATTCTAAAAACATATTCGTTAAATAATTCTAACATGATGATATAAAAATGATGTTATTTTTTCAAATCATGTTTCTAAAAGTGTAAAATATAAAATTTCAAACAAAACCATCAGATATGATGAAAAAGAAGGTTTTGGAGAAGTGTATTATTTTCATGCATAAAATGATTTATATAAACTCTCAGTATAATAATAGAAATTTTATAAATCAAAATCAAAATAAATTTATATATTATAAATAAATTTAGTTTTAATCATTCCACTTTTCGGATTATTGTAATTATTTAAAATAGAGAATCATTATGCACTTTAAAATAATTTTCTAGAAAAAAACCCATTTAGACCCCACAAAAAATATTATAATAAATCACGATATAGATTTTATTGAAAATTAATTTAGTGTATTAAATATTAATAAATAAAAATTATTTTATTTTAAAACCTAATTTTTTATTTAAATTGATTAATTTATTTAAATAAAATGATAGTTTTCCAAAAATCGATATTTTTAACCATTCACTGATAAATAAATATTTTTTCAAAAAATTAGAAAATTTCATCATAGGTTAATTTTGATATCATGATTCAAAAAATTAAAATCATTTTATAAAATAAATTTTCTATAATATTTATAAATTAATTAAAATATTTTCTCATAATAAATAAAAAGCATTTTAGAAGAAAACTCATTTTTGATTGATATAATTACTTTACCGAAAATATATTGATTACTTACTAAGAGTTTATAAATTTATATTGAGTAGAAAAATTATATGTATATTTGATAAAGTGGTAAATACTATTCATACACACCTATTTAATGTATATGTTATAATTATCATATTTAAAACAATATTATTTTATGGTTCATTGATGCTTGGTGTGGCATGTCATGAACACTATCATTATTTCATGCAATGAATGATAAAATTGATATTGAATTTTAGAAAAACAAAAACAATGTTGTGTCTAATGAAAAATATAAAAAGATTAAATTTAATTTATTTTTTTCACAAAATATAACGGTGTTACATTCTACCACCCTTAACATGAATTTTTTACTTTGAAATTCCTATAATTAATAAATGGTTTAACATTTGAAAATTCCCTCATAGAAACCAACATTTTAAAAATGAATAATAAAAAATCCCTCAAAAATAGAAATTTTTAAATATAAATGTCAACTAATATAACTCATAACTAAGATTATACATAGGGGAACATATGTTGCATGTTCATGTTTGGGACTGTATGAAAAGGATAAATAATTATAGAGTGTGATATAAATCATTGATCACAAAAATGTAGGTGATCCATAAAAGGTTAACAAATACAAACCCAAAAACAAAGAGGCCTAAAAAGGAAATTGATATCCTAAAAATTTATGATAATAGTATAATGTATTATTTTAAGATTTGTTTCCAAATATTGACGAATCCCTTTTCAATCTAGGATAAGAACATATTAAAATGTTCATGATATATTTTTATTTCAAAGAACAAATTTCATCCTTTGGTTACGCCTTCATCAATTTCTCATTCATCTCTTACAACAAGATATTTTTTCCATGTATGAATCACTAAAAAAATCTACAAAAAATGTTATTTTTTTCTTCAATGGCTAGTTAAAAAATGTCAAAACTTGTTACAAAATATGTATAAATCATCATTTAGTAAAGTAATACATTAATCTCTAAAACCTCATCAAAATTTCAACATAAAAAATTATATAAATTATTAACATTATAACCCTTCCAAAGAAATTATAAAGAAGGTCATTAAATAAACTTAACATTAATCCCTCATATATAAAAAAGGATCTCTAATTTTCACATACAAAACATGCGAATAAAATAATCATGTATTTTCCTAAATCACGGTAATAACCTAAATTTCAATATAAACACAATGAAAAAATTATTTATTTATTTCTTGAATAAAACTATAGATTATTAAATTTCTTGAATAGCTCCAATATTTTTGTAAACTCCATCAATGATAACATAAAACACTTCTTTAGAAAATCCTTTATCAATTCTTAAGTAATAAAAACTATCCAATTTATGTTATCCATATCAATAATAATTTTATCCAAACAAAACAACATTTTGTCAACATTAGGAAGATATTAAGGCCTACATTCACACAATAAAAATGTCACCATTCTATTGAAATAATCTTCCATCCCATCAAAATTATTCATTATATTTTTTTAAATCCTTAATGAAAATCTTATAATGAATGATACTTATATATTTTATGGTTCATATAACTGAATATTTAAATTATAATACATAAAAAATTCATTCAACCCTATTCCTTCTTAAAAAATTATATAAATTCCATAAAATCATTTATTAATACCTCATTCCTTTCCTATTTTATTTTTAGTCTCTTTATAATCAACAATATAGCCATTTCTCTTACAAAAAAATTATTTTCATTATAATGTATCCGATTAGTTCATCAATTTACATAATTCCCAAACTTTTCCCATTAAATGAATTAAATAGTCAATTATATATTAGGGAGACCATTATTATCTTCAATTTTTAAAACCAAAATTTTTATTTTCCCTTTACAATTACTTGTTTTGAGTCTTTATTTTAAATATTCAAAACATATACCTGTTTTTCTAGGATATCCACATGGAAGATTCTTGTCACATTATCGATGTATTGGAAAACTAATATTCCTTTACTCATGGTCTGTACAACCTAAAGTCATAAATAATACATTCATTCTCTTCATTGGTGAGTCTAAGTGTTGGTTATGGAACACATTGTTAATCATGTTGCATGAAAAATGATTTGGAATAATCACAAAGCCTTTACTCCAGTCATCTTCCCAATTATCTTATCATCAGTAAATCATCAAAAATATTCAATGTTATCATAGATCCTTATATTTACGACCATTTACTAAAACTGTAAACCATAGTTTGAGAAACAACAATAATAATGGAAAATCAAACAGTATGAAAAATAATTTATGGGGTTTAAATATAGACATCAAATTTTTATACTTTGAGACCATAGGTTTATCCTTGGTCATTCATAGTCATATTCTATTTAAATACTTCATGATGATTCATATAGAGTTTTTTAATTTCCACATCATATCCTCTAGGAGTATTAAACTAGATGAGTAGAAAGTTTCATTTTTTACACCAGTTCCCAATCGAGTATAGCTCAATACAATGTTTTCAGTTTTGTTACCCCTAGGTACATATATTCTATGTCCATATCATCTTTTAGTATCTAGATAGGGTTATAATTTAATAAAAACCTATTCTCATTCCATTACCAATATTCTAGGGAATTTTAATATAATTTTTCTGTTCCTAATACATATTTATAACCTTTTACATTGGGATATCACTATGGTTTTATAATCATAATTTCAATAGGATAACTAAAAGTATCCATTGATACAAACCATAGAAACCCAATATTCTCATACATGGATATTACAACTTTTTATATGAATATTCATTACATTATCTAATCACACACTGGAGGATTGTAATAATTTAGTGCATTTGGAATCGTGGAACATAATATTCTAATCTACGGAAATATATTCAACATCTCCCACAACGATCTTATCACATTGTACTCTCCTTAGTAATTTCATTCCTAGTCCATTATCCACAATCCTATGGAAGTAAACAAAATAAAGGATGAGATCACATTCTCAACAAGAGTTAATATAAGAGTTTTCAATGTAGGATTATATGAAATCATAATTTATGAATAATGATAGGTGATCATGAACATTTTTTAGAAATATAATACCCAACCTTTCATGGATCATTAATAGGATTCATGGAATAAAACAATATCATTTAAGAAAACATGGTCCATAAGAGTGAAAAATCATCATAAATCAACAACGAACCGTAATCGCATGTCCTAAAAGTGCGACACTATCAAAAATATAGAAATCCATTTCAAATGTCACTATAAACTAGTAATACCATCAATATAGTGGATAATAACTTATCATATGTTTCACATTATGAATTCGGATGCACTGTTTTCCCATTATAGATTTGGATTAACATATTTCCCATTGTAGATCAAGAAACACATGTTTCCCATATTGGTTAAAAAAACACCTCTATCCCATACCAGATCGAGTCCATATAATTGTTTTCTATCATTATCTAATGATATATAAATACTTAACCAATTAATCAGATGTATATATAGGTCTGAACCATCTCATAATGAAATATATAGTTTTGTGTTCCATAATATCATAAAACATTCATTATATCATCACATATCAACTAATGTGAAGAAAATAGGTTTCAAAAATATTTCATCAATTCACCATAGCATAAACAATAAAAAATAAATAGGTTTCATAATGGTTTAATCAACATAAACAATAACTATACATAGAATGAATTAAGATGTTATCACTTAGTCTTATACCCAGTAAAGCATAAGTAAAATCTAAGGATTTTATCCTTGATGGAAAATAAGTTTCAAATGAAACTTGAACTATTTATTTTTAAAAAAACTTTTAGCATATAAAAAATTTTCAAAAATAAAAATTCATCAAAATGTTTGGAAATAATTTTCATTGAAAATAACAATGAATACTTAAAATGTATGATTTTAAAATCATTTAAAACTTTTCCTGAAGAAAATATACTGTTCAATTTGATTTTTTTCAAAACATAAAAACTTTTGAAAATATTTTTATATGGATATAAGATTTAATAATTATAAAGGGATGTATAATAAAAATAAGGGTTATAGAAATTGTAATTTTTAATGTCAAACAAGATAAAAACAACGATTAATTTTATATTTTTTGTAAAATCTAAATAGTGATTGTTTGAAAGAAGAAATGAATTTTTTTTAAGAATTTCATAAAAAATAAAAAATAGGAAAAAGTTATTTTAAAAATTATGGGATAATAATAGAAAATTTTTGAATTTTTTTTTAGAAAACATGGTTTTAAAAGAATTATTATTTTTCACCGATGGGATAAGTAAAGTTATATTTTCTTAACCCCATTTTCTCAATTATCATAATTTCTAACTAGTTTGAAATGGTATTATTAATTGGAAATATTCAGAATAAACACAATATAATAAAATTAATGATCTTCTTGAGAGTTGGATCACAATATTTTATCATCAGAAACATAATTAAAAAACCTCTTCATAAATGATGTGATTGTAATATAAATTCATTTCCACTTTGGTTACATTTAGTCATAATACCCATAAAGGAATAACATAAAATGGATCTTAAAATAACACAAGGACAAATAAATTCCTAATATTAAATTTCAATGAGGATGTATATAAACCTCATAAAATATGATAGGTGAATAACATGAAATATGTCTCAATGATGGAAAACCGATATATAACACCCTTAACATTATGGTAACATTTGAAATGTAAACCGCATTGACCGTGTTGTCATGGCATATAAAATTTATTATGATTTTAAGAATAATTTATAGTCTAGGGAAGACCTAGGCTTACATCTCAAGGAGCTTTAATAGGTTTTGAGTGTGTATTTTGAATAAAATTTACTAAAATATGGGGTGGTTTTGAAAACGGTTTAAAAAATAAAATGAATTAATAAAAGAGTTTAATAGTAGATAAATAAAAGTGGTGTTTTATAAAAATGAGATAAATAGTTAATTTCAAGTTCACATTACATCTTGGATAGTGTTTCTCTCTTAAAATTTCATATGGTTTTGTTTAATTCATTGGTTGAAGGTTGTCAAAATCATGACTACCCTCTTACCCCTTAAAACGATGCACAAAGATGCAAACCTTGACACAACGATCATGTTGTCAAGGTTGGGTTCTTAATTGTATAACAAGGGATACCAAATCATACTGAAATATCAAATATTTGTTAAAAATAATTGATGATTGTGTTTTCTAATTAGAACAACCCAGGAACCCAGATTGAAATTTCAACCCAATCGGTGTTAAAATAAAAACTGTTTTACTTAATTATATCAAAATAAATTCATTCTGGGGAGAATCTTGTCATGATAAGAAATAAGATAATTATTTATCACACAAATTATACAAAACAAGTAGAAGAAATAGTGCTGGAACTCCCTCCCAAGTGTGTGTAGCTCCATTAAAATAATCGCCCACCATTTAGCTTTCCATCAAGAGGAGGTGGAGGATCGGGTGGAATGTTGCCTTCATATTTTACACTCCTGTCAGGAAAGGGCCCTCAAGTGCTTCTAGGATGAGGAGGAGAATACTCTGGGGCTCCAAAATGTTAGAGCTTCACTTCTGGTTTGATCATGCAAATTCGAAGCCCAAGGTTCCATTTTATAGGAAAATGTGAAGGTGGTTTTGAGCACACATATATCATAAATCCACTTGTCACAAGGGTTTAGACCTCTAGAAACCTTATCTCTCTTTAGGAAAAATGGAAAAGTTGTATCCCCACCTGTTGGCTGTATCCACCTAATATTTGGAACAATTTGGACAACTAGATCCTGAGATATAGACAGATCACAACACACCACATTTGACTTCGTGGAGATTTGGTGTGCTCGACAGATATGGTCAGTAGGGCCACCAGATGGTCTAATGTGTCTTGGGTTCCTTCATATGAAATGTAGTAGAATGAATTTGGGACACATCCAAAAACATTCAGCCAATTTGGATTCATGATCCCATAGTAGTGTGTGGATGAATCCACTGGTGTTAATGGTTCTTTCACAGTTTGGCCAATTTTTTCTTGGACATCATCCTGGGTCCTCCAAATCACCTCCTCCTTAAATGAAATCATTAAAACAAGTAACAATTCCCATTTTAATAGTGATAAACAAAACATAAATGATTCAAACCTGGAATGAAATTTGTAATTATTTTTATAATTTTTAATATAAAACAAGTTTTGCACAAAGGTGTAAGGGTGAAAATGAAATTGTGAATCGCGGTGTGATCACACCCCCACCACCTAAGAATTTTCACTCATAGTCAAAGTCATAACTCCAAAAATTATGCATGTAGTTATTTCCATCTTCATAAATATTTAAAATTAAATGAAAATTTAATTCTTTATAGAAATGTGATCAATGAAAAAATCACACCGAGGAGTTATCTCAATGATCATTGAAAAAGGAATCTCAAAAACTGTATCCTATTGAAATTCCAAGAGATTAACAATACTAATTAATGAAAATAATGAAAAATTTTAATCATGTCTCTAATTCTACACGTGTGTGTGTGACATCCATTTCATGCAATTCTATCTAATTTTTATCGAGTAAATATAATATATTTTTATAAATTTATACTTAAAAGATCCATTCCACTGATCTTTCCCAATATCCTTTGTAATTAAATTTAATGACCCACTCACTAATGAATTCCCAGAAGTCATACCATAATATCCTTACCTAGATATCCTCATATTTATTACATTTCTTCACTCCCATTATTTATTAATTATTCAAAATTTTTACATGGAACAAATCTCATACTCTTCTTCTATCCCATGTTTGATCTCATCACGACACTAATTGTAATAGTTATAACAAGTTTATTGGTCGAGGAAGGGTGGTTTTTGACCTTCCCAATATAAAATCCTTTTTTAGGGCATATGACAGTCATATAACAGGTACTCATGCATAGTTCAATCTGGTATAGTAATGAAGTATATCAGATATGGAATGAAGAAATGGAAAAATGATTTTGTAAGGTAGAGAAAAATGAACCCAACTTATATTTACCATCCATTATGTAAGAAATTTTTATACATCAAGGTTGGGGGAAAAATGTGTGGATATATTAAGTGAAACAAATTTTTTAAACTATTTACAAAAGGGCACCATTCTTCTCAATGTTTTCAAAATGATACAACTATTAATATGATCGACAAAGAACTAAATTTCAAAAGAAAGTCACACCATAATGTTGAATTCTTACTGAAATAAACATTTCATCATTTTTTTAATTTTAAAACAACATAAAATACTAACATCCCACATGCATTTTCAATTACTTCCATGATTAAATGGGCATAATTTTCAATGATAAATTTGAAAAAAATAACAATATTATGGAACATAGTTGAGTGGGAGAGAATGGGGGGAAAGTAACAATACTATTTAGGAAGCTAAAAAGTGAAAAAGAAGAAAGATGATGAAAATTCCAAACTAACCCAGGAATATATGCACCCTACACCTAGAGTGTGTAGTTTCCTTACAGTAAAAATATAATGCATGAAGGGTGGATGAAAACTGATGGGTGTCATTCATAGACTGCTTCTTGAACATGGATTTCCTCCATCGGGGACTCTATAAGGGTTTAATGGAAGAGATTTAGTAACTACCCATTAACTGTGAAGGTTTGATTGGTTTCTTCATTTTGAACATGGATAACAACAAATTGAGAGTAGTTAGTAATAGTGTATGGACCAAACCAGTGGGAACGAAGCTTACCTGGATGCAACTTCAACCTTGCGTTATAAAGGAGGAGCATCTGCCCAATTTGGAAATGACAATGAAGAATGAGACAGTCGTGGGTAGTCTTGGTTAAATCCTTAAATATCATGGAGTTCTTATATGCATTTCTTCTCATTTCCTCCATATCCCAAATTTTCAGCTTTCGATGAGCAACTTCACTAGAAAAATTATATTTTCATTGTTTGATGGCCGAGTAGACTCATTGCTCAATATCAATAGGCAAGTGAGAAATATTTCCCTACAAAAGATGATAGGGTGACATTTCAATGGGAGATTTGAAAGTAGTATGGTATTCCCATAATGAAATATCAAGTCTAAGACTCTAATATTTTCTATTGGGTTGAACCATTTTTTCATGAATATGTTTTACGTATCTATTTGACACCTCGACATAAGCATTGATCTATGAGTGATATGAAGTAGAAACTCTTTGACCGAACCCATACCAACACAAAAGTTATTTCATTGTTCGGATACAAAAATGAGAATACCAGTAACTGATGATGAACCTAGGTAAGCCAAACCTATAGTTAATTTGGGTTCTCAAATATTCTACAACTGAAATAAAATATTCAATCCTTGTATCACTTTTCTCTACCCATTTGGAAAAATAATACACTTCTAAAAGAATGTATATGTTTCCAAATGAATTGGGTAATGGTTTTATTAAGTCAATGCCTCAAACATAAAAATTTAATGGAAGAGAAAGTGTTTTTGTGGAATCTCATTTGTTTTAGAGACATTCCTCATTCTTTGATAGTGAGGACAAGATTTTTAAAAGTCATGGGAATCCTGAAACAATGTAGTCCAAAAGAGACCAAAATCAAGGACCTTGCGAGCAGTCCGTTGGGAACCAAAGTGGCCCCCACAAGAAAGAGTGTGGAATAACCTATAGATGTACTGAGACTCGCTATCAGGAACACAATGCCCGTGGAAATGATCACTATAGGTGCACCAAAGGTAGGGGTTATCCAAAATATACCAATGAGACTCTTGTTTTAGATGGTTGGCCTTGTTTTTTTTGAAATCAGATGTAATTCAAGAAGCTACCAAATAATATACAATTTCAGAATACCAAGGAATAACATCTTGCACTCAGAATAGTTGCTCATCTGGAAACATTTCATTTATAGGAATACAGGGAGATGAGTCAATGTCCAAGGATAGGTGGATCCTAATAATATGGGCAACCACCACATTCTCTTCACCTTCTTTATGTAAAATTTCTAGATTGAATTTCTAGAGGATAATCCAGTGAATGTGGGGTGGTTTGACATATCGTTTCTTAAGGAGATACTGTATGGCTACATGATAAGAGAATATAATGAATTTGGACCATAAAATGTATGACATAAATTTATCCATGGAAAACACTATGGGAAGGAATTATTTTTTTGTTATAGTGTAGTTTTATTGGGGAGGGTCCAAAGTATGTTAGGCATGAGCAATGACACATGGAGCTCGATCACCCTTTTATGACAAGACTGCCCCAATAGCATAGTTAGAGGCATCACACATGTTCTCAAATGGTAAATCCCACCGAGCTTTGTTGGATTACTGGGGGAAATGTGAGCGTCTATTTTAACTTAAGAAAAGATTACTCATATTTTTTTAGAAAAAACAATTTATTTTTCTTTTTAGAGTAATCGAGAAAGTGGGAGTACGATCTTACAAAATTCCCGAATGAAACGATGGTAAAATCTAGCATGACCTAGGAATGACTAGACATCCCATACATTTTTGTAGAATAGTAAGGAATAAATGACATCCACTTTTGATTTATCTACTTGGATACCATCCCTACAAATGACATGCCCCAAAACTATACCTTGTCATACCATGAAATGTCATTTATCATAATTTAATACAATATTCATTTCAATACAGTGATGTAGGGCTAAACCAAGACTACTAAAAAATTCATCAAAATAGGATCAATAAATAGTGAAATAATCCATGAAAATGGTCATTCAATTCTCCTGGTTACTTGAAATAAATACTAACCATACATCACTGGAATGTACCTGGATCATTGCACATACCAAATGAAACCCTCCTATATGAAAATGTTCCAAAGGGGCATGTGAAAGTTGTATTTTCTTGATCCTTGAGGGAAATATGGATATGGAAGTATCCAGAATACCCATCAACAAAACAATAGGGGTACTTACCCACTTTACACTCTAGCATTTGGTCAATAAATGGAAATGGGAAATGGTACTTCCTAGTGTGTTAGTTTAGTTAGAGATAGTCTATGCAGACTCACCAACGATTCTGCACATGAGTTGGAATCAATTTATTGTTTTCATTTTTGATTACTATTAGGCTAGTGTTTTTATGAACTACATGAATGGTACATACCCATTGGGTATCAGATATGGGGTAATTGATTCCAATATCCAATAATTTTGTTACCTCATTTTTCAAAACATATAGGAGGTTTGGGTTTAGTCGATGTTGTTCCTTCCTCACTGGTTTAGCCGCATCATTTAATAAAATATGATGTGTGCAAATTAATGGGATAATACCAGGAATGTCAACAAGTTTCCATCCCAAATGTTGTTTATAATACCTCAAAACCTTAAGTAGATGAAATTATTGCTCAGTAGGGAGTGAACTAGCTATGATGATGGGAAACATGTTTCTATTATGAAGATATGAATTTTTTAAATTATACAGCAATTGTTTGAGTTCCAAATCCGGTATATTTTGGATTTATGGGAGTTTGTGTGTAAGTGAGAGGTCATTGGTCTCATCTAACTACACAATGTTATCATCCTCAGTAGAGAAATGATATTTACATGGTTAGCAATATCATCGATGGACATTGGATCCTCAGTGTTCTTGAAATTGTCAATTTATAAACATGAATGAAACTTTTCTAGAGCATTAAAATAATCAGTTCATGATTAATTTCCTAGAATTTATATCAATTAAGAAAACTCCAAAATGGGATCGGGGGAAAGAGAAGTTGTTTTTTAGGTGAAGATAGTACATCAATTGAGATAATAGAGAAAGATGCATGTTTTTCTAAGGGGTGCTTCATGGCATCAAGGAATTTGAAATGGAATATGTAACCACCAAATTCCATAGAAAATGTACCATTATAGACATTAATTATGGGATTGGAAAATTTCAAGAAAGGCATCCCCATTATAATGGGGGCATGTCCTTTAATCCTATCATCTTCTATTTAAGCACATAAAAATCAACAGGAAAAATTAAAATTTTAACGACCACAAGAACATGCTCTAGCACCCCAGAAGGTCGTGTTGTACTCTTCTTTTCTAGCTGAATGACTATCCCTGTTGGATTCAATTCTCCACCCTATAATTAATAGTAAATGGAGTGAGTCCTCACATTTATAGAAGCACCTAAATCAATCATAGAGTTGGAAAATGAAAACTACCCTATGGTGCCTGAAATAAAGAATATTCCGAGATCATTACTTTAGGTAGGTTGTGATGGTTCAATCAATGCAAAGACATTCCTCAACAAGATTACCTTCTCATCACCATAATGTCTCATTCTATGTGTACACATATCCTTTAAAAGTATTTCATATCTTGGAATTTTCTTTAGGACATCAATTAAAGGAATGTTAACCTACACTTTTTGGAATGTTTCCAGTATTTCCTTATTAAGATAAATTTCCTTTATTATTCTAGGTTGGGTGGCCCTTTGGGGAAATGAAAGATGAATGGTTGGGATAAGAGACTCATCGACATACACACTCCTTCATTTGGAAGGAATTCTCTAAGGACAAGGATTTTCTTCTCTTGGAACATTTTTAGTAGTGGTTGGCATGGTGGTTTGCTCAACAGGGGATATATCTATTGGAGATATAATTTGGATTTTAAGATGAGTTCCACTCCTAAGGGTGATGGCACTAACATTTTTTGTATCCCTAGGGTAAAATACTGGTTGAGTGGGTAGTTTACCTGACCCATGACTTTTAATTTCCCTCACTGAGTTAGCTAGTTGGCCTAATTAGGGTTTGAGGTCTAATATAGAAGCTTGGGTGGTTTGTTGTAATTAGAGACTGTTGAAATCCATTTGTTTCATCATTTCTTATAGGCTAGGCTCGGTTTTTTGGAGGGGGCGATTGGAAAGGATATTGGGTGGTTGATGATTTCAAGGTAGTGGTGGTGGATGACTACTCTGACCTTGTTGGTTCCATGGTTGATGAGGATGGTTTCAATACCCCCATTCCTATAACCTTGGTTTTATTTACACTCATAGTTGGATGGATAGAATGGTTCTTTCCTAAATGGTTGGTTATAGGCGAATCCTAGGAAGATTGATTAAGAACTCTAAGAATTTTCGATCAATTGGTGGAATTGGTTAGAGTAATGGTTTTTAGAAGAGCAGATTCCACAATGGATGGAAGGAGAAGATTGAGATTTTCGTTTGGAGAGAGGAAGTTTTCATAGAAGAGTACTTACCTACTCAATATTTGTGTACACCTTATTCTCTAATTTAGTAACTTTCACATCATGGACACCAAAAATTGGTATATTGGACCTTGAACTAAATTGTTGAGTGTTTTGCACCATGTTCTCAATTAAGGTCCTTACAACAATTGGGGTCTTATCTACCATTTCACCACCTACAGAAACTTCAATCTTGTTTTTATCAATAGGGATTAAGCCTTCATGAAAATATTGTATTAAAAGTTGGTCACTTATATATAGGCCTGACCACATTTACCCATAGTTAGTGAATTATTACTTAACATTGACATGATAAAAAAGATCAAGTATAGAAAGAACGATTAGTTTAGTAGCCTTGGAATCACTAGATACATTCATAATGTTTACATTACATCATAAAGTGAAAACTACAAAAAAATCTTGTCTCCACAATCATATCCCCTATTACTATCCCTACAGGGCATTCATAAAATACTTTTTTCACATCCTGGAAAAAATAAAACATAGAAAGGGGTGAGCTCAAATGCCCAGTAAGGATAAAAATATAGCGGAAACTTTCTTCATTAAGCATAAACATTTAAGGAAATTTATAACTAAAACAAAAGCCTTTTAAAATTGAACTTCATCATAATATGGAAGATATAAAATGAAATAATTCCATTACCTTATTCACATGGATATTCTACTAGTCAAATAATCACATGCAATATCAATAACCACTTTTATAATGATGGAATGCATAATGCCAGACTATCATAACCACATTTTCAAGGCCTTGTGCCAAGACTAAAAATGATATTTTGTCAAGGCCTTGTGCCAAGACACTAGATTGTCTCATGAGACCAACCGATGCATCGAGGAGTTATAGCGGGGTCCACCCGTCACTTATTAAGTCCAATTCATTCCTCATATGAATAGGTTTAATCATAACATAAACATTCGTATTAAAACTAGCACACGAAATGTAAATACTTTCTCTATAAACCATGAATTGTATAAAAATAACACATACATAGTCAAACATATCACAAAACCTTCAATACAATATGCAAGTTTTGTATCATAATAAATCAACTTCAAATAAGCTTAAAATCCATCAAAGGATGTTGATAGAGATGAAGTCAAAACTATTTGAGAGAAATATCTCTCTTATTTTGAAATCATTTAAAAGTATCATAATTATAAAATAAAACATTTACTTATGAAAATATTTTTATAAGAATACAAGGGAATCTTCGATGATTTTATAATGGTAGAAAATAGCCTCACCCGCTATATAAGTTAAAAAAAATTCTTAACTTAATTTTGTCGAAATGGTTGAAAAGGACCTTGTTTGAAAAATGACGGAAAGATTACTTTATAAAAATCTTATTAAAAGTCAACAAGGGTATAAATGACTTTATCCCATAGTCTATAAAATAGTAAGAATGATTTTAAATACATTTTTAAGAAACATGGATGTGGATGCTAAAGAGGTACTAGTAGATAATTACGTATAAACAACCTCAGATACTGAAGAGATTGTGAAATAAACCCTTACCTTGTACTTTTCCTTGGTTGAGGGTAGGTTAAAATCTTTTATAATAGTGAAATAATTGTTATTAAATTATACAAGAATTATACACATTAATAGGATATCATATATGATCTTTTAACATTGATTTGTTAATAATATCTTAGTATTATCATCGTTTTGGGTGTTAACAGATTCGTTTTGATTTATATTATTTCTTATATGAGTCATATTTATTATGGATGGGATGTATATTATTCATATCCAGAATGATATCATCTATCAAAAAATTATTTTTAATCATAAAATTAAATTTATTCTTGACTATATACAATGGGGAATGAATCTCATCGCGTTCGTGGAGACGGTAATCCGTACGTACGCACGAGTGACAATATCATTATTTTGTTATTAAAAAAATATATAATTGGATGGTATGTCATATATAAAAAATAATTATCATGTTATATTTTTTATTTACATTAATTACACATCATTATTATACCCATCCAAATAATAATGTTTTGAAAAACAATTACACCACGACGTGGAGACGGTAAGCCGTACGTTCGCACGTATGGTGACATGTCATTCAAAGGATGGATAGAATACTGAATATGATTGTACCATATTTATAATAACATCACAATATATTTAAGATACTGGATTTATTATTTTATAATGTAAATAACAAATAAAGATGAAGTTGAAGAGGAAATGAAATTTAAAGAGGGTGGTGAAAACATTACCTCTTCTTCGGGTTCTTTCTTTTTATTTGATCAAAAGGGCTCCTTAGGATGGATTTATGACTAAAGTAAGGCCTCTAGGATTAAGGTGGGATTGTTGAGAGATTATTTGGGTAGAGGTTTCCCGAACCAAAAAGATTTGAAGGTATGAAGAATTGGTTAGAAGTGGTGTCCTTTTATAAGGGGGAGGGTGAGATCTTTAAGAAAAACTTAAAGTATTAATTTATAATAAATTCATATTAGGTTTATAAAGTATCCAAAGTATATTTTTAAAAGTCTACGTTGGGGAAGGGTCTAAATAATTTCATCCAATAGATTTTAGATTGGTTTGGGTCACAATATTAACCTTATCATTTATATTTAACTCTTAGTTAAATAGTTTGACATTTACCATGTCACTTTGTATTTTTATATTATATGGTTAATAAACATACTATATACTTCCAAGAGACCCCCAGTGGTCTATAAATGATACTACTATCATTATATAAGACCTTTGGCCAAAACTTAGATTTTTAGGAATAGAATATGAATTAATAATATAATTTTTTTAAGAAACTATTTTTTTTCAATTTTGACACTATTTAATAATTTATTTCGGTTAAAGTCATAAAAAATTTATTAATTCGAGAAAAATTTATTTAATAAATCCTAACATGTAATATTAACCAATAAAATTATTGGATGGCAGTAAAACATTCAAATTATATTTATTTTAACATTTATAATACTAATTATTCGATTCTTTCTTCAATAAGGAAAATACTGCATCATTATTGTGTCATTAATAAATTAAATTATTCAATGTCTAAAAATTATAAATAAAATACCATTATGTAGGAAATTGTTTTAGATTCCTAATAAATATTTTCAGTCGAAAATATAACATATATAAACCTATGTAAAAATTGTTTTTCTAAAAGATATATGCTTATTTCATTTTTGTATTTACATTTTCTTTATTAATATAAAGTGTCATTATCACTTACACGTGGATCCATGGGGTCCCAAAATCGACCCAAAGATTCCCATGGTCGGACATGTATCAACCAATAGGGTTAGGACATGTTTTAGTGTAATTTAATATTATTATAAAATTATTTTTTACCCTTATTTACCAGATTTATCCTTTAACCATGGAAAATAGAATATTTATCGAAGTAATTATTCAAAATGTCTAAAAATAAAGTTACCTATTTAAATAATTTGGGCATCCTGATTCCAAATATATAATCCATTTTACCAAATTCAATACATATAAGTGGCTGAAATTTATTTAAAATTAATCCCCGCTGTCAAAACAAAAAGAGTGTTTTTAAGAAACAATAACTATTAAAAGATTGACACTTGTTTATGTCCAGTTTAAATGTGAAATTATGCCCAATGACCAACATTGGATTAAATGGTAAAAATATATTCTAAATATACTTTAAAACCACTCTTGTTCATAATTTATAACTATTAATTATTTCGATTCAAAAGTTGTTTTTAATTAAAATTTACTAATTTTCATTATTCAACAAAATATGAAAGTTATCAGAAAAGTACCAAAAATTCACCCTAAGAGAATCTCGATATTCTGAATCCAAAAATGAAGTCCATTTTTAAAGATATAATTTTTCAAATTTCAAAAAGTGGGTATTACTATTAATAACAGCTAGTTTGATTGGTTGGGGCCTGTTAGAACTCGAAGTTGCATACAACACATGCTACTGTATTATTCAAAGAGAAGCATACCGTAGAAGCTTTGGGTGTTAAATTCTCCCCACCTTCAAATAATTTCATCCTTGAAATTTCTAAAATACTACAGCATGAAAAGAATCAGGAGGTTCTTCATCATAAGTTCCTCAGGTTCCCACATTGCCTCTTCCATCTTATGGTTTCTCCATAGAACATTTACCAGGTGAGTCATCTGGTTTCTCAAAACTTGTTCTCTCATATCATGAATCATGACAGGATCTTTGCAATAAGATAGATCAAGTTCCAGTTCTAATTCCTCATAAGTGAGTACATGTTTTGGGTCAGGCATGTATTTTCTAAATAGTGATACGTGGAACAAATCATGACCTTTTGAGAGATTTGGCGGCATTACCAGATAGTAAGCTACAACCCCAATTCGTTCTAGAATTTCGAAAGGTCTGATGTACCTGGGACTCAATTTACCTTTCTTACTAAAATTTATAACTCCCTTCCATGGAGATACCTTCAATAAAACATGATCTCCCACCTGAAATTCCAAATCCTTCCTTCGGTTTCCAGCATAGCCCTTCTGCCTACTTTTTGTTGCTTTGATGTGGTTTTTGATTACCTTTACCTTTTCCATCATTTCCTCTACTAGTTCTAGGCCTACGAGTTTTCTTTCCCCAACAACATCCCAACAGGTTGGTGTGCGACATCTTTTTCCGTATAACGCTTCATATAGTGCCATCTGAATATTTGAATGGAAGCTATTGTTATTGGAAAATTCTAACAGAGGTAAATATTGATCCCACATACCCTAAAAGTCAAGTGAGAAAGATCTCAACATGTCATCTAAGGTTTGAATAGTCCGTTCTGATTTTCCATTAGATTGAGGGTGGTAGGCAGTGCTCAAACGAAGTTCAGTATCTAAGGCCTTCTGAAGACTCTTCCAGAATCTTGAAGTAAAATGGGGATCACGATCAGAAAGAATCGATAGGGGTACTCCATGAAGTCTCACAACATCATTAATATATAGTCTTTCTAGACGTTCAAGTGGTAAATCTTCCCTTATATCAAGAAAATGCATTGACTTGGTAAGATGATCAACAATGACCCATATTGCATCGTTCCTTCTAGGTGTCTTTGGTAGTCCCATTACAAAGTCCATCATGATATTATCCCATTTCCTCTCAGTTATAGGAAGAGGTTGCATAACTCCTCCAGGTTGTTGCCTTCAAGCTTTAACTTGTTGAAAAACGATATATCTTGACACAAAATCGGCAATCTCCCTCTTCATGTTGTCCCACCAAAAATGTTCCTTCAAATCTTTATACATTTTGGTGCTCCTAGGGTGTATAGAGAAATTGGAACTATGAACATCATCCAAAAATTCCCTTTTTAGATCAGGCATATTGGGAACCCAAAGCCACTTCCCAAATTTGAAAATTCCATCTTCACACACAAAGTCACTCAATCTCCCATCATTCACAGATTAAATCTTTTTTTGAAACTCTTCATCATCGGTCTAAGAACTATTTATCCTTTCTAGTAAATATGGTTTGGCAACCATTTGAAAAAGTATTGATGTTTCACCTTACATGGGGATTCCCATATCCAACTTTACTATATCTATGTATATAGGATCCTTTTCAACTCTCATCTTGTTCAAAACTCCTTGATCCTTTCTTCCCAAAGCATCTGCCACCTTATTTTCCTTCCCCGAGTGGTATTGTATCATGAAATCATATTACTTTAGTAGTTCAAGCCATCTCTGTTGCCTCATGTTGAGTTCTTTCTGTGAGAAAATATACATCAAACTATTGTGATCATTATAAATCTCAAATTTTTCACCATAAAGATAATGTCTCTATATCTTCAAAGAAAAGATTATAGAAGCTAACTAAAGATCATGAGTAGGGTAGTTTTTCTCATGAATTTTCAGCTGTCACGATTCATAGGCAATAACTCTATCATTCTGCATAAGGACACAACCAAGTACTTTATTCGATGCATCACTATAAATAATGAACCCATCATTCCCTGATGGTAGAGTCAATAAAAGTGAATTGACTAATATTCTCTTCAGTTATTCAAAACATTTTTCACACTCTTTTGTCCAAACAAATTTAAACCCTTTACGTGTGAGCTTCATTAATGGGTTATCTAATCGGGAAAAATTCTGGATGAAACACCGATAATAACCTACTAGACCAATAAATATTCATACTTCAGTTATAATCTTCGGTGCTGGCCATTCTTGGATTTCCATGGTCTGAGAAGGATCAATAGAGATTCCATCTTTGGAGAAAATATAGCCATGAAATGAAATCTCTTGAATCCAGAATTCACACTAGCTAAACTTCCCATATAATTCCTGTCTTCTAGGATTCTCCAGGATAATGCGCAAGTGATTTTCATGATCTTCGTATGTTTTTGAGTATACCAAGATATCATCAATAAATACCACCACAAAATCATCGAGACATTCCTTGAACACTCTATTCATTATATCCATGAATATAGAGGGTGAATTAGTCAATCCAAAAGGCATTACTGTAAACTCGTAATGCCTATACCTGGTTCAAAATGTTGTCTTTGGAATGACTTCCTTCTTCACACACAACTGATGGCATCCAGATCGAAGGTCAATCTTTGAAAAGTATTGAGCTCTATGAAGTTGGTCAAATAAATCATCAATACGAGGTAGGTGATACTTTTTCTTTATTGTTATAGCATTGATATCCTGGTAGTCGATACATAACCTTATAGATCCATATTTCTTCTTATAAAAAAGGACATGGGATCCCCATGGAGAAACAATAGGGCAAATAAGTCCCTTATTACTCAATTCATCTAGTTGTTTCTTTTGTTCGACTAATTCCACAATGGCCATTCCATAAGGGGTCTTCAATATGGGCCTTGAACCTGGAATTAAATCAATGGAAAACTCAATTTCTCATTCTGGAGTATTTCCACATAAATCATCCGGAAACACATCTACATATTCTTTCAAAATAGGTACATCCTCTATTTGAACATTCCTTTCCTTACCCACAATTATTTCATTCACTAATTCCCCAATAATTGAATTTAGTTGAGCTACTGGGGGTGGATCTAGGTAAGAATCTGGTGGTGACAATTCTTCTCTAAAGATAAGGTGTTCGTTATCATCATCATAAAAAATCATAACCTCCCTCTTCTTACAATAATTTTTTGCATCATGGTCTGAAAGCCAATCTATACCGAGGATTATATCAAGTTCAATTATGGGTATGAAAATGAGATCATAAGATAATGAACATTTATATGCCCTAATGGGAACAGATCCACATAACTTTATAGCAATGATACTTCCCTTAAGAGTTTTAACTGACAACTCCCATGTTAAATCAAATTGTAAATATCTAATTTTCTTAGCAAACTGGGAAGATATGAAATAATGCGATCATCTAGAATCAAATAAATCATTGCCTAAACTTGAGAAAACCATTAAATTACCTTCCACCACGTCTTTCGGAGCTTCTACCTCAGCAGTAGTGATAACATAAGCTTAGCCTTGATCCCTTGGAATTTTATGAGCTAAGTTACCTTGATGATTAGGAAATTCATTTGTATAATGTCCCATATCCTTACAATTGTATCCCTAAACATCGGTAGCTTCTTTCTTCCATTTGCAATCACGAGCTTGGTGCCCTCTTTGACCACACATGTAACAGACACCCATTTCCTTTATGTAATTTCTGGGTTGTTTCTTCCCACATTTACTGCAAGATTGATATTAAACTTTTCCCTTCTTCCCCTTATTTTAAATTATAGATTGATTAGTAGATTTCTTCTTCTCTTGATTTTCTTTATTGTCATAAGACTTTGATAATTCTTTTTCTATCAAGATAGAAATGAGACAATATCTTCATATGATGAGAAGGATGGTGAAACTAATGATCGATGATGAAATGGTTTTAACCCATCAAATAAATGATCAATATTACTCCTCAGGTTATGTATATAATCTGTTGGATGCCTTTCTATCCTTGTAAAGTTAGATTCATACAGTGTGACATTCTCATCCTCCTTTTGCCTCAAACTCAGAAATTGCCTTTCCATATCTGCTGGATGGTCACAAGGAAAGTATTTTTCTAAAAATAGCTCTCTAAACTCTGAAAATTATATATTTGATTCTTTATCGTCTTCCTTCGTGTTTTGAATCAATGAATACCAGTGGTCAGCATCTCCAGTGAGGTGGTAAACTGCCATGATAACTTTTTTCCCTTTCACTACTCCCCAAGGCATGGAATATTTTCTCTAAGGAATTTATCCATTGCTCAGCTACTAAGGGATTTGTATTCCCATTTAATGTTGGTGGTTGTTACCTCATGAAGCGATCTAACATTGATCCTCCACGCTTCAGATCAGTGTGCTCCATTCGGGTATGGTTATTATTCATAACCTGAGTGAGTTGTCCCAGTACGGTGATTTGCTGATCATCACTAGTTGTATCACCATCTCCACTATAATTATCTTGAGAAAGAGGTAAATACCTACATGGAGTGATTTCATTTATAATGTTTCCATTCCTTCCACTAGGCACCATTTCTAAATAATGGCATAAACTAGATCAGTTTATGAATCAAAATACATAATTCCTTACTTGTAAAACACTTAACATAAATTGAACTATTTATGGATATAATCCATAATAATAAAAAAATGATTTCTTTGATGAAGTATATACTTATAGACCCTTCATAATGGTTTGTAAAGAAAATGAGAATTATCCTAAGCATATCCCCCGGGAGTGTCGTAACCAAGAGTGCAGTATGGACCGTTGTCGTGCACCAGTTCCCGTTCGAGTCTAGCTCAAAGCGGTGTTTTCTGGTTTTACCCCTAGGTACATCTGTGCTAGAGCCGCCTCCACCTAATCGTATCCAGACAGGGATTTATTGGTCAGAAAACTCACAAAATCTCTAAAATACCAAAATTCTAGGATGTTATTCTATACTAATCCTCAAAGTCCATCTTAGGTCTATGTACTCTAATCGGAGTTTATCAAAATCTAGATTCCCAGGGTTGTACTAAACATCCTCTGATACCAACTGTAACACCCTGACCCTAGTTACCCATATTCGGTGCATTATTACTTAACATTGGAATGATCACAAAAGATCAAGACTCGAAATACCGATTAGTTTAGTAGCCTTGGAATCACTAGATAAATTCCTAATGTTTACATTACATCATAAAGCCAAAACTGAAACAACATCTAGTCTCAAAACTCTTATCCCAATATAATATCCCTATAGGTCATTAATAAAATACTTCTTCAAATTTTGTAAAAAATAAAACATAGAAAGGGGTGAGCTCAAATGCCCAGTAAGGATAACAATATAGCGGAAACTTTCTTAATGAAGCATAAACATTGAAGGCAATGAATAACTAAAACAAAAGTCTTTTAAACTTGAACTTCATCATAATATGGTAGAAATAAAATGAAATAATGCCACTTACTTATTCACATGGATATTATACTAGTCAAATAATCACATGAAATATCAATAACCACTTTCATAATGATGGAATGCATAATGCCAGACTATCATAACAACATAGTCAAGGCCTTGTGCCAAGAATAAAAATATGATTTTGTCAAGGCCTTGTGCCAAGACAGTAGTTTGTCTCATGAGACCTACCGATTCATCAAGGAGCTATAACAGGCTCCACCCATCACTTATTAAGTCCAATGCATTCCCTATTTGAATAGGTTTAAACATAACATAAACATTCATATTAAAACTAGCATACGAAATTTAAATACTTTCTCTATAAACCAGGAATGGTAAAAAAATAAAACATCCATAGTCAAACATATAACAAAACCTTCAATACAATATGGAAGTTTTGTATCATAATAAATCAACTTGAAATAAACGTAAAATCTATCAAAGGATGTTGACATAGATGAAATCAAAACTATTTGAGAGAAATATCTCTTTTTTTAAATCATTTAAAAGTAGCATAGTTATAAAATAAATCATTTACATTTGAAAATATCATTATAATATTGTAAGGGAAGCTTCGACGATTTTATAATGTTAGAAAATAGTCGCACCCGCCATATTATTTAAAAAAAAATTCTTACCTTAATTTTGTCGAAAAGGATAAAAAGGTCCTTATTTGGAAAATAACGGAAAGATTCCTTTATAAAACATCTTATAAAAAGTAAAAAAGGGTATAAATGACACTAACCAATAGTATATAAAATAGTAAGAATGATTTGAAATACATTTTTAAGAAACATGGATGTGGATGATAAAGAGGTCCGAGTAGATAATTACGTATAAACAACCTCGGATAATGAAGAGATTGTGAAATAAACCCTTACCTTGTAATTTTCCTTGGTTGAGGGTAGGTTAAAATCCTGTATAATGGTGAAATAATTGTTATTAAATTATTTAGGAATGATATACATTAATATGATATCATATATAATCTTTTAATATTGATTTGATAATAATATCTTAGTATTATCATCGTTTCTGGTGTTAACAGATTCGTTTTCCATTATATTATTTGTTATATTTGCCATATCTTCTATGTGTGGGATGTATATTATTCAAATATATAATTATATAATGTCTCTTAAAATTATTTTTAACCATCAAATGAAATTTAGTCTTTAATGTATACGATGGGGAATGAATCTCATCGCGTTCATGGAGACGGTAATCCGTACGTACGCACGAGCGACAATATCATTATTTTGATATTAAAAAATATATAATTGGATGGTATATCATATATAAAAAATTATTATCAGGTTGTATTTATTATTTAAATGAATTAGGTATCATTATTATACCCATCCAAATAATAATGTTTTTAATAACAATTACACCACGATGTAGAGACGGTAAGCTGGACGTACGCACGTATAGTGACATGTCATTCAAAATATGGATAGAATACTGAATATGGTTGTACCATATTTATACTAACATCACAGTATATATAATATTCTGGAGCTATTATTTTATAATGGAAATAACAAAGAAAGAAGAAGTTGAAGAATAATGGAACGTGAAAGAGGGTGGTGAAAACTTTACCTCTTGTTTGGGTTCTTCCATTTGATTTGATCAGAACAAATCCTTTCGTTGGATTTATGACTAAATGAAGGCCTCTAGGATTAACGGAGGATAGTTTAGAGAGTATTTGGGTAGAGTTTGGCCGAACCAAAATGCTTTGAAGGTATGAATAATTTGATAGAATTGGTGCCCTTTTATAAGAGGGAAGATGGGCTCTTTTGAAAAAACATAATGTATTAATTTATAATAAATTAATATTAGGTTTTTAATGGCTCGAAAGTGGATTATTCAAAGTATAAAGTGGGGATGAGTTGAAATCCTTTCATCCAATAGATTTTAGACTGGTTTGGGTCACTCTATTAACCTTATCATTTATATTTAACTCTTAGTTAAATAGTTAGACATTTACCATGTCACATTGTATTTTTATATTATATGGTTAATAAACATTCTATATATTTCCAAGAGACCCCCAAGTAGTCCATTAATATTAAAAATATCATTATATAATTACTTTGGTAGAACCTTAGATTTTTAGGAATAGAATATGAATTAATAATATAATATTTGTTTTAAAAACTCTTCTATGTCAATTTTGACACAATTTAGTAATTGATTTTTGTTAAAGTCGTAAAAACAATATTTATTTGAACCAAATTAATTTAAGAAATAATAACATGTAATATTAACCAATATAATTTGTGTATGGAATAAAAACTTTCTAATTATATTTATTTTAACATTTATAATACTAATTATTTGATTCTTTCATTAATAAGGAAAATACTGCATCATTATTGTGTCATAAATAAATTTAATTATTTAGTGACTGAAAATTATAAATAAAATACCATTTTGTATTAAATAGTTTTAGATTTCTAATGAATATTTATAGTCTAAAATATAACATATATAAACCTATGTAAAAATTGTTTTTCTAAAAGATATATGCTTATGTCATTTGTGTATTTACTTTAACTTTATTAATATAAAGTGTCATTATCACTTACAAGTGGATCCATGGGGTCCCAAAATCGACTCAATGATTCCCACTATTGGATATGTATCAACAAATAGGGTTAGGCCATGTTTTAGGCTAATTTAACATTATATAATATTATTTTTTACCCTTATTTACCTGATTTACCCTTTAACCATGGTAAATAAAATATTTACCGAAGTAATTTTTCAAAATGTCTAAAAATAAGAGTTACATATTTACAAAATTTGGGCATCCTGATTCCAAATATGGAATAAATTATTCTAAATTCAAAACATAGAAGTGGAATAAATTAAATTAAAATTAATTCCCACTATCCAAACAAAAAATGTGTTTTTAAGAAACAGTAACTATCAAATGATTGACACTTGTTTATGTCCGGGTTAAATGTGAAATTGTGTCCAATTACAAACAATGGATTAAAAGGTAAAAATATAATCTAAACATACTTTAAAACCACTAAAATTTATAATTTATCACTATTAATTATTTCGATTAATTTTTTTAAATTAAAATTTAGTAATTTTCACTATTTATCAAAATATAAATGTTATCAGAAAAGTACCAAAAATTCACCCTAAGCTAATATCGATATTACGAATCAAAAAATGAAGTCCATTTTGAAATATTAAATGTATAAAATTTAAAAAATTGGGTATTACTATTCATAATGGCTAGATTGATTGGTTGAGGTGTGTTAGAACTCAAAGTTGCGTACAACACACGCTATAGTATTATTCAAAGAAAAATGTACCGTAAAAGCTTGGGGTGTTACAAATTATTTGGTGATGTAGAAAACTTGAAACCAATCCTTTAAATGTTTTCCAATATTCAGGAAGTGTTTTTTCTTGAGATTGTCTCATCCCCCAAATCTCATTCCGTATTGTTGCAGTTCTAGAGGCTATGAAATATTTTTCAAGAAAAAGGTGTTTCATGTCTGCCCAAAATCTTATTGGGGAATTAACATAATAAATCCAGTCTTTTGTAGTGTATTATAATGAAAAAGTAAATTCCCTATTATTTACTTGTTCATCATACAAATTATCAGGTTTTAATATAGAAAACAAAGTATTAAATTCTTTTAGATTCTTATGTGGATATTCTCTAGGCAGTCCATGGAATTTTTGTAATAAATGAATTAAACAAGATTTTAGTTCAATGTTGGGTGCCACACCTTGAATTTGAATATTTGTGGGTTGGATATCTACATCAGGTGAGGTTATTTATTTTATTATTCTATTGTTTTCATCCATGTTATACAATTTTATTTCATTTTTTATGTTGGTTCCAGAAGTAGAAGATGCAGGATCAAGAATAATGGTGTTGTCTTGTGTGTCCTCATTTAATGGGTTCTCTTGTGCGTCTCGAGGATGCTGACGTAAGATCCTATCAGTCTTGGGTTCAAAAGGTTGTAATTATCCCAGATTAGAAAGCATTATGCACAAAACCTATACATTAAATATATAAGAACATAAAAATATAGGTAATGGTATAAGATAAAACAAATAAATATTCACAATATTAACAAATATTTTATAAAAAACCTACACTTAAAAACTAAAGCGCTCCTCAGAAATTGCACCAAAATTTGACCACGTTGTCATGACACATAAAAGTTATTATGATTTTAAGATTGTTTTATAGTCTATATAAGACCCTAGGTCATCTCTCAAAGATCATTAATAGGTTTGGAGTGTGTATTTTTTAAAACAAATTACTAAAAGAGGGGGGTGGTTTTGAAAATAGTTTTAAAAATAAAATGAATTAATTAAAGAGTTTAATAGTATATAAATAAAAGTGGTGTTTTAGAATTATAATATAATAAATACATTTCAAGTTCACTGTACATCTTGGATACTTCATTTCACTAAAATATTTATATGGTTTTGTTTAATTATTTGGTTGAAGGTTGTCAAGATCATGACTACCCTCTTACCCCTTAAAATGATGCACATAGAAGCCACCCATGACACAACGATCGTGTTTTCATGGTTTGGTTATCAATAATAGAACAAGGGGAAAAAATGAAATATCATATTTTTGTGAGAAAGAATGGATGCTTATGTTGTCCAATCAGAACAACCCAATATTACCACTTGAAATTTCAACCCAAACGGTCATAAAATAAAAAATGTTTCACTGAATTATATTAGAATAATAACATTAAAGAGATAAGCAAGTCAAGAAAAGAAATAAGTGAAATATTTAACTCACAAATTATTAAAAACCAGTAGAAGAACTAGTTCTATAACTCCCTTTAAAGTGTGTTTAGGTCCCTTGAAATGATCGTCCATCGTTTAGCTCACCATCGAGAGGAGGAGGAGGCTCGAGTTGTACTTCACCATCATATTTGATACCCCTATGAGGATAGGCCCCCCCTGGACTACTAGGATGAAAAGGAGACTCCTATTGGAATCCAAAATGTCTGAGATTCACTTCGGCTTCGAACATGAAAATGGGGAGCCCAAGGTTCCATTTTATAGAAAAATGGGAAGGTTGTTTTGAGCAAACAGATTTATTAAAATCAATTTTTCACATGGGTCTCGACCTCCAAAAAGCCTTATCACACTTGAGAGAAAATAAAAAGGCTGTATTATTACCTATTGGACGTCTCCACTGAATTTTTGGAACAATGTGGGCAACTAGAGCCTGAGATATGGACAGATCACAGAACACCAATTTTAACTTCAGGCCGATTCGGTGTGCTGGACATATCAGGTTGGTAGGACCAACATATGGCCGAATGAGTCTTGGGTTACTTTGGGGGAAATGTTTCCCAATGAATGTTGGACCAGTACACAAAATTTAAGCCCATTTGGATTTAGTATTAAGGAGAAGTGCGCAGATGAATCCACTATTGTGCATGGATCTTGCGCAGTTTGTCCCATTTTTTGGACATCATCATGGGTCATCCAAATCAACTACTCCTACAATGGAATCATCAAAAACAAGTAACATTGAATTTTTTAAAAGTAATAAAAACAAAATAAATGATTCAAACATATAATGAATTTTTTTATTATTTTTATAATTTTCAATATAAAACAAGTTTAGCACAGTGGGGTAAGGGTAAAAATGAAACATTGAATCGTGGTGTGATCACCCATGAAAGATAGATCCTTAAATGGACATGTAAATACTAGTAATTTTCAGTATAAGAATCATAAAATTCATCCATGAAATATATAAACACCACATAAAAAATATATGAGGAATATGGAATGATTCTCACAGAAGCGAAAAGAGATATGTAAATCCCTTTCTCTATGTCTTGACTTCCTTCAAACATGTTCGATCCTCTTCTTATTCAGGTATCCTCATTAGTTTTTCTATAAAAGGATTACTAGAATGAATTTAGGTCAAAAATAATGCATATAGAATAAGGTTATGTAGGTATTGAAGTGATTTGGGTAGGTATTGCTTGATCCAAAAATAGTTTGATAGTGTGAAGAAGAGAGTACAAGTGGTAGCCTTTTTTTAGTGAGGTGAGTGGCTCAATTATATTTTTTCGAATGAAAGGATTAAAAACAAATTTTTTCATAAGAAAAAGATCCAATAATGAATATAAGAAGATATAATATCTAAATATGTTGATAAAATGTAATTCAGACAAGTTTTGGTTTATTTTTAAGCCTTATCCTTTTATATTAAAACCCGGTAAACCCATTTTACGTTAACCATGTTAATTAGTTTTTATTGTTTTAACTATTAATTAAAGTAAAAAAATTAATTTGAGATTATTTGATAAAACATTTATGATTATTTGAAATAAAAAAAATCCAATTTTTCCAAATTTAATCCACAGAAGTGGAAATATTTAATTTAAAAATAATTTGGTGGATGCTTTGAGAAAGCATGTTTTTAAGGAGAATACTTTAAAACCATTATAATTTTTTTAAAAAAATAAAAAAAATTTAGTTAATTTACCTAAATTGTATTAATATGTGTATAATTGAAATAATTTTACTTTGTAACCAATTTTAAATATAATTTACCTTTATAAATAGTTTAAACAAAAAGTAGTTTTAAATTAAGATTTAGTATTTTTCAATATTTATCAAAAAATAAACCATTAAAAAAATTTCCTAATATTCAACATAACATAAGTATGAAATCAAGATTTCAAAAATAAATTTTATTTTTTTTCAAATATATTTTCTAAAATTTTAAAAAATTAAATAAAAAAATAACTCAGAGATGCAATTAGAAATATTGTTTTCCAGAAATGTATTTTTTTGAAGAATAAAATGATTTATATCAACAATATTTATAATAATAATCAATGTATAGATATATATAATTTTTTATAAATAGAATTTATAAATTTAATTAAAAAATCGACCATTATAAATTTTTTTAGTTAAGAAATATTGAGAAACATAATGCACTTTAATAATTTTTTAATAAAAAACTCATTTTAAACCCCAAAAATAAACCTATATTAAAATATAGTATAATGTTTATTAAAAAGTAATAAATTGGATTAAATATTACAAAAAACATATTATTTTACTTTAAAACATAATTTTGAATTTAATTTAATTAATTTATTGAAAAGAAATGATGTTTTTTAAAAAATAATCATTTTCACTTTTCAATAAAAAACTATATTTTCTGAGAAATATGAAAATATAACCATAGGTTAAATTAGAAATAATTATTCCAAAAATTAAGTTAATTTTTTCAAATCAATTTTTAAACATATATAGGTTTTAATTATAATAACTTCTTATAAAATCAATAAAAATCATTTAGCAAAAAAACATATTTTAATGAATATAATTACTTTACCAAAAATTGATTGATTATTTACTAAGTGTTTATAAATTTATATTGAGTAGGAAATTTATATCAATATTTCATAAATGGGATAATAATATTCATACCCCCTATTTAATAGATGTGATATAAGCTTCATAGTATAAATAATATTATTTCATGGTTCTTTGAGGATTTGTGTTGCGTGTCATGCACACTTTTAGTGTTGTACGTAACACAAGATTAATTAGTTATAACGTGTAATAAAAGATAAAAATTGGGGCATCTAATTAAAAATATATAAAATATTTAATTTAATGGAAAAAATATTTCCCAAAATCTCAGATTTTCCCTAAGATTGAGGGTGTTGTTATGGACTGATACGAGTGAAAGTGTGCTAGACCAGAAAAAATATTCACGACTCTATCATATGGCCTCACCATAATTGATAGGGTGCTGGAATGGATTTACACAAGTGATATTAAGTTATTCTGATACATGGATGTATGGATCCACTTTACGGACCCACTTAGAGAGAGAATTTATTTAGAAGGACCGCTTTGAGTGAGAAGGTACGAATCTAGGATGTGATTGTTGGACTCTACCCTATGTGTGATGGAGGAGGTAGAGACTTGAAAAAATGTGTTTGTGGTTTAGTAATGGAACTACCCTTGTCAATAAAGTAGTTGTCAAGACAAAGTATGAAACTATACCCCAAGTCTTTTTTTAGGATGAGATATGTGACATATGGTGATTTTTCTTAGGCATAATTTGAAGTAGGTATGGTTAGGTGTCATGGTCACCTAGTTATCACAATATGAATCAAAAAACATGCTTGTATATTATATAGTTTTATTTATTTATTTTTCCTATGCATACACATGGCTATTATTGAGTATATTACCTCAACATTTTGTGACATTACTAAAATGTAACGCCCTGACCCCAGCTACCCAGAGTCGGTGCATTACTTCGTAACATTGGCATGACCACAAAAGATCAAGTCTCGAAAGACCGATTAGTTTAGTAGTCTTGGAAACACTAGATACATTCATAAGTCTTTCTTTACATCAATAAGTGATCAAACTACAATAACATGGTCTCCATAGTCCACACTTCTATCCTCTTCGGACTATCCCTGCAGGTCATTCATAAAATACTTCTTCACATCCTGGAAAATATTAAAACATTGAAAGGGGTGAGCTCAGATGCTCAGTAAGGATAACAATATTGCGAAAGCTTTCATAAATAAACATAAAAATTTAAGGCAATGTATAACTAAAACAAAAGCCTTTCAAACTTGAACTTCAACATAATATGTCAAAAGTAAAATGAGATAATGCCATTCACTTCTTCACATAGATATTCTACTAGTCGAATAATCACATGCAATATCAATAACCACATTCATAATGAGGGAATGTATAATGCCAGACATTCTGAAACAATTTGTCAAGGCCTCGGCCAAGACGTCTAAAATGATTAAGGCCTCGGCCAAAACCATAAATCAAATTGGGAAAGGGCCTCGGCCAATTCCACGTCTAGTTGTCTCATGAGACCTACCGATGCATCGAGGAGCTATAGCGGGCTCCACCCATCACTTATTAAGTCCAATACATTCCTCATATGAATAGGTTTAAACATAACATAATCGTATCACATAAAACATGCATAAAGGAAACATAACATTTCCACATTTCAGTCACAAGATATCAATACAACACATTGATATAATAAAAACGCTTTCAAAACCATTTTCAATACCAAAATAAAAGAAAAGTATAACATGGTATTTATTTTTCATTAAAAAAAGTATGGATTGTAGAGGAAGCCGAAAATCAAATAATGGTCACGGCGGCGGAGAAGTCGTTGTCGCCGCATAAGTACGGAAAGAAAAACATTCCTTTTTGTCGTTTAGCAAAATGCTTCGTATAAAAAAAGATTCCTTTTGAATAAACGTAAAAGTCAAAGGGGTTTATACACCGTATAAAAGAAATTTGTGTATAAAACAAAATATGTCTCAATTGATGGTGATTGAGACGAAGTCCTTAAAAAGATCATTTTTAGAATAAAACAGATCTATTATGTGTATTCAATATAGGTACACATAAAGAAAGTAAAAATACAAAATAATACATAATAATATCATGACATCATCGGAAAGTAGGAGATTAACCCAAAGAATGGAAGTTGGGTTAAGAAGTTCCCTTACCTCGTGTCCGACTTGACTCAACCATTCTTTAACCTCCTGAATAATAAACTAGAGTTAATATATACCTTATTAAGAACCATTTTCAATTTCATTATCCTTATTATATCACTTATTACAATGATATGAACATTATGTAATTATTTAAGTTAATAACGGTCGTTTTGTCGATCTTTGGTACTTGAGTCAACAATAAACTTCTCATAATTACAAGTTGTTTATGTGGTAGAATATCCATTATCTCCAGAATTATATTCATGATTTAGATGTCATATATATCTTATATATCCAGTATATACATTCATTTATAATATTACATAACATTTAGAGGTAAGAAATGAAATGCACCGTTCATGGAGACGGTAAGCCGTACGTACGCATGAACGCTACTTTCATTTAAATTTCATATTTAATGGAACGAAATCATAATGATATAAATGTATAATATAATTCCAGTATAATATAGTGTATAATAACATTTACTCCATCCTTTATACATCCCACATATGGTATTAACGATTCAAATCACTTTGAGGGGGTGGTAGTCCGCACTTCCTAAAATGAAATTATCGCGTTTACCCATAATGGAAATCATAAAGTATGATATAAATGAGAAATACATAAGGATAAGGAAAACATAAACATAATATATATATCATATATGAAAATAGTGTCATTAAAATGGCCACCATTATAGGTGTTAAAAGAATTTGAACAATCATCGTTTCGTGAGGCAGAAATTCGCCATCCACAGAAACAATATGTTCTTTAAACATTAGATGTAGGTGTGTGTAAGTGTATCTCGAATACTTCTTATAACAACATCCTAGTATATTGAGGATACTGGTGTTGTTACAAAAGAAAAGAATAAAAAGAGTTTAGGGGGTTGGACAAGCAAAATAAAACAAAAGAACATAAGAGAAAACACTACCTTTAAAACGGGTAACACTCTTTGATTTGAGGAAAAGGCTTCCTTGGGAAGAGTTCTGCCCAAAGTGAGGCTTCTATAAGTAATAGGGGGAAGTTGGGAGAGTATTTGGGCAGAGGTTGGCCGAGCCAAATGGCTTGAATGTGTGAATAAGGTGGTAGAGGTGGGGGCCTTTTATAAGTGGAGAGGAGGGGCACTTTTGGAATGTAATGAAATGTTATTCAATTATACAATGATTTTCGGTTTCTAAAGGACCCAAACTTATATAATTCGTGGATAAGGTGATAAGGGTTCGAAATATACCAATCCAATAGTCTTTGGACAAGTGTAAGCCTTGGATTTTGCATTATCTTTTCATTTTATTAAAATCGTTAAATAATGAGGTCATCGCTGCATCATAATGATGTCATAAATAATTTAATTTATTTAATGACTAAAAATTATAAAAAAAACACTATGATGTAGGAAATCTTTTTTTATTTTTAATGAATATTTATAATCAAAATTTGGACTTGTGTAACCCCACTGAAAAACTGTTTGAGTAAAACAACTCATGTTTGTGTCAATTTAATTCTAACATTAAATAAATATATATTAATGTCATTTTCCAACTAAAGTGGCTCCATGGGGTCCCCAAGTTGACCCATGGGTTGTCTTGGTCGGCCATGACTCATCCAATAGGAGTAGGACAAGTGTAAAACTCATATAATATTATTAAAACATTGTTTTTACCTTAAACTACACTAATTACCTCTAATCGCGATTAAGAACTTAAAAGTTACTATTCACCAAAAAATTATTTTAATCTCATTGAACCACATTTTACTTATTAATGAAAACCATGTATGTCGGATTTTTTAAAATCAAATCACAGAAGTGGGAATATTTCATTTAAACGAAAAATCAGTTATTTAACTACCACTTAGTGGTTTCACTATTCATCAAAAATTGATGTTTTTCAGAACAATGCCAAAATTTCACCCTAAGCTATAATTGAAATTCCGAATTCAAAAATGATGTCTATTTTACAAAATTACAAACATATAAGTTGCATTAATTAATTTTATAATTAATTGCCGCTGTTACAACAAATAGCGTGTTTTTAAGAAACAATTTATATCAAAAGATTGGCAATTGTTTATGTCCAATTTCAATGTTAAATTATTTCTGATGACCACCATTGGATAAAATGGTAAAAATATATTCTAATTATACTTTAAAACCACTAAATAGTATAATTTATCACTATAAATTATTTTGATTAAAAAAGTTGTTTTTAAGTATTTTTCACTATTCATAAAAAATAGAAGTTATCAGAAAAATACCAAAAATTCAACATTGGCTAATTTCGATATTCCGAATCCAAAAATGAAGTCCATTTTGATAAATAAAATTTATAAAATTTCAAAAAGTAGGTATTACTATTCACAACGGCTAGTTTAATTCGTTGTGGTGTGTGTTAGAACTCGAGGTTGCGTACAACGCACGCTGCTCTATTATTCAAAGAAGAGCGTACCATGGAAGCTTGGGGTGTTACATAAAATGTATCTCGCACACCCTAAATGGTCACCCTAGTGAATATGGTAACATTGTATCTGTTATGAAGGTCTGAGAACATTCTATTGAGTTGATTAGTCTGAAGCAGTTCATTAGGGATTTTGAGATGGGATTATGGTGAGGCACAACGTTGGTGTTCTAAAATCCTTTTGTATTAATTATTTTGTGTATTTTATATATGTGATCATACTAATGGGTAAATTTTTGGGATATATTATTATATGACTACATTACATTTGTTATATCATGAATTCATTGAACATTTATGCATACTATATTTATATATTTTTAATGGTCCTTGGATGTTTAGTTATTATTTATGGTTATATATTTCATGGTCCCCACAATGTTGGATTTAGGCCCCGTTGCTATTTAATAACCTCTTTCATATGGGGATCCATGATTAAGGACAATTGGTTATATTATTAGGATGTTGTTGGGTGATTTTTGACAAGGGGTTAAACCCACTTATTTAAAAAGTTAATCAATTTAGATATTTAGTCTTATTTCTACAATGTGATAGATATATTTATTTGAATCTCTAAAATATGTTTCAAAATAGAATAAAAATATTTAAGAAGGATTATGGGGTGCTTTGGGATCATAAAATTACATTGAAAATAGAACGTTATTTTATAGGAATTTTATTTGAAAAGTTATTCTAATTTTTATTAGGTTTTTTATTAATGGGGCATGTTTAATAGAAAAATGGTTGTGTAAATGAATATATTAAAATAGATAATATTAAAGATGAATGTGGTCAAGACAAAACTGGAGTGGTTCTAAGAGAGATAAAATGACTCAGACTATATTAATATGGGTTTCACATGTTATAATAAGACCAAGGGATTCACCTATTAATATGGTAAGCTTAATAAAGAAACTATCTTATTAAATAGAGTAAAGTTATACATAAAAGGAAATTTTAGTCTATAACAAACATCACATACTTAAAACCAAGAAAAAAAAACTCATATTACATTAATACTTTAGTCCAATGATAAATGATTAATTTGTGATTTGAATCATAAAAATGTTATTCCATATATTCTAAACGAAATGTAATTCATGATAGGATTAAACAAAAATTGAAGGCAATGTAATATGATATGAATGTGATGTATATCCTCATTATATATAGGATCAATGTGTGGTGGGAATGTCGTATGAATTAGATAATAATATGAATGATTATCAAAGAACAACGAATTAAGTAATTAACATTGGGCTAAATCACCCCATTATGGATATCATTTATTGAAAGATTATGTAATATGTAACATGAAAAGGGATATCAATGCATATGATGCATTCATTTTCCAAGGTATTAACTCATGCAATAAATCACATTAGTTAATATAGATAAATTGGTAAGTATATTCCTAAAGTTCCCTATAAGGTACCTCTTCTATGTGTTGGTTGTTTGTGGTGTGAGATTAAAAACTTCTTCAAAAAAATGTTAAAAAATATATCTATTCATATTTCTATTTATCCTCATGAGGTATTAGAATGTCATATTGGTTTTCAGATTCCACTAATACATGGAGTGATCTAGGAAAAAATCATAGTAACCATTATATATGGGGAGATTTTTTCTACCACTCTAGTGATATTTTTCAACTACATCATAGGAAGAATAAGAGTCATCATAGGAATATTTAGTGTAAGGTACCTATGGTTTTATATAGTTTTTCAATTATATTATTTTGTACATGATTATTTTTTATCATAATTTTGGAGATAATGGATGTTTCATTTTTTAAATCACTTATATTGTAATAAATACCTATTTTTTATCTCCTTATAAACCTTAAGGTAGTATCACAATGGCCATTAAATTTGATTCTTTTAAATCATTAGTTTTAGAATGAATAATAGTAGAAAACATAGCACTGGGATTTATGTGTCACCCCATAGAATATAATAAATGACCACATTGTGGATGGTTTTATCATAACGAATTATAGCCATAATTTTTTTGACCATTGTGTGTAGATTAAATTTCAAACCGTGACATTAATCACTATCACATATAAAATTGTTAGGCAAGATCCATCACATCATTGTGGGATTCATGGTTTGTTGGAAGCGGTGAGGGTCTATGACTTGGTGGGTGAGATTTTACTAATCCTTATGTAATTTTAAAAAAAACCATGTGGATATCCGCAATACAAGACCATGAGGAACTCCAAACCATGGAAAAATCTATTGTTTCTTGGGAAAAAAATGAAAGCATGTTTTTAAAAAATATAGAATTATTAATTGAATTTAATTATTTATAGAATGTTTATAAATAATGTTGAATGATATTTTTGAAATATAAATAAATTGAAAAATGGTTTAAAAATTATTTAACAATAATGATTTTATAATTAATTAATTAATTTATATATATCATTTATTAATAAATATTACATAAATGATAAATGTTAATATTTAAAATATATTTAATATAATCATAAGGAATGATTTATGAATTATAAATTAAATTATTATTAAAAATCACAAGAGATAATTTGAAAATACATTATAAATTTTAAAATAAAGAATAATATAAAAAAATAATTTAACTAAATTATAAAATATAAAAAGTGATTATTTTTAAATGATCAAATTAAGGGGTCTAATGTGGAATTTTATTTGAACCAAATCAAAATATTTTGGTAATTTATTTGATAAAATGTATAAATAAATGTTTAATTATGTGATATTAGATTATGTAAAATATTTACATAATATAAAATGAATTATAAAATTGGTTAAAATTCATAAATTATAAAATATTTAAAATAAAGTTATATATATTTCAAATTTTGAAGAGTTCATATTATTATTTGAATGTAAATAGTTTATATTCATTGTTATGTGATTTAACTAGTGGACCAATACATGAACCTATGTGGTGGGGTGAATCAGGTGTTTCCTACATTTTACCAAACATCTAAATTTTTTGAAAACCATTTGGAATAAAACCCCTATTTTTGATTAGTGTGTATGAATCTATTTTTGTTCTACCAATTAATCGTGAATAATATAAATGAATGAAAAGAAGTTAAAATGAACATAATATTTTTATAGGGTTTAGTAAAAGGCATACTCTTTATTGTTATTTTTTATTCAACCCAATCATAGATTCTCCTTGAGAATTCGGTTTCTATTACAATGTATTCAGTGAATAGCACACCTAAAATGCCAACATCTCACTGGATTTGAAAATTCTTATGTCCCACAAGAATTCCACAAAAAAATTTATTATTAATTTACTACTTTCTACCATTCTTTCCATGTATAACCAAAGTCACATAGGTTTCACAATATGCCACTATTTATATGCATGTTGTTTCCAAGAAACATCATTGAAGTATATTATTATATTCTCTGAATGATGTATCTTCATACAAACATTGAATAACATTACTCAACATATAGTCTTAAACTACCAACTAATTAATCAACAAAATTATACGAAAATTGATCCATGATTGTTTCTCAAATAGATTATCTTATTCAAAACATACAAATTAAAATATCAGACTTCTTCACTAAAACATAGCATAATGAACTTTGAAAATATTAGATGAATACTTCAACGATTCCAAGATCTCCATTATTATACTTTATCTCACTAATCACCGAATGATGGCTATAATTCTCATTATTATTCATATTTTATAGATAAAGGATCTACATATTCCGAACTATATTGAAATACTCTCCATATATTCTATATTATATAGGGTATACTTCTTTTAGAGAGATATATTCATTGATATTTTTCATAGAATGGAATTGAATATTTTTTCTCCTTGTTGTACTCAATCACTATAGACACTAGGGGCACCTTCTTCCACCATATATTTCTTCCCTTAGATATTTAGTGAATTTCTCATGTACATGAGTGGAATCACTTAAGTTAAATAAATTGAACCTATCATAATCTATTTAATGATATTAATAATGTTGAAGGATTTTAACTCATTCAATAAAAAAATTTTGTTATAAAATATCCACTTTATAAAGAACCACTTTTTTGTAACATTATCTAAAAATATACCCATAATCAGAAGTGGTTTCACATCGATTTTGTCAAGTTCCCTTCTACACTTAATATTTTTAAATTAAAAAAAAGAAATAAAATAAAGCAGTAAGAAAAAAATTTATTGGATAATAAATAAATCTTACAACTCATGTATCTATGGGTTGGAGTTTTATTTTTTATTGATAACAAAAAATAGATCTTATTTATTTCTCATGTTACGGGAAAATTAGAAGACTAAAATTTCAATCATTTATGAGTCTAAAAGAGCCTCTTTTCCAAATGAAATAATCTTTGGTGATCATAATATTGAGGGATGATTATTTTTCATTTTGGATTATTCTTGAAAGAGAGATAAAAATAATTTCATATTCAAAGTATATATAAATAGATACATCTAATTTAATCTTTCTCAAAATGGACATGGATCATATTTTTTCTATGTATTAAGTTATTTAGAAGTGAAAAGAAAATAAGATGAATATTATGTATTGACTAAATTAGAATTACAAAACTCATGAAAATTAATTTATTAATTTAGCTTTGATTTTCTCTTACCATATAAAAATATTATTTTCTTATTTTATTTCATTCATAGGTCACACGCTACTCAATTTGTTTGTGATATTTGAATCCTTGTTGAACGACAGAAGTATCATCCGAAATTAACCTTTTTATTTAGATTATCTAAATTAATAATTCTAATATATCACCTAGTACACATAAAAAATTTAACTACATGAATTATAGTGTGAAATTCACGTAAATGGATATCAGGTATATGGGGCACTGCTTATATTACAGTTCAGGTTTTTAAATTTGGAATCATGGTTCCCCAATGATAATTTTCATATGTAAGTCATTTTCCACATCAATGGATTTTAATACATGGATATTAATTCATGTATATGGTTTATTAATTAATATATGTAGAATATTTTTTCTATGAAAATTTTGATTATTCCATAAAAACATCATACATGTGGTATTTGTCTTTGTGTATTATTATATGCTTGAATTTATAAACATTACTATTTTTGTGCATGACCATTCTATTACATGGGTCATGTATATATCCAAAATTTCATATACTAATTCTTATGAATAGAATAAAATCCCTTACAAAGGGCTTGAAATAGGAAAATTATATAAAGTTGTTAAATATTTACTTATGTGATGAATTCCCTTACATGGGTATTTCACTAACCTGGATTCTATACTTAGAAATTTTTTAAAAATATCCTTCACTTTGAAATAGGGATCCTCTAGTCCATCTCCATACAATATCATCCATTCATAAGCACTTACAAATATCTTTGGTAATTTATAAACCCTTCTCAATAAAATTTAAATGATTTTCATGAACAATATATTGACAAAAATTCACCTCTTTGAGTTCTTTAAGGTAGCACATTTCACTTCCAGCTTCAAATTTACCTAATCCTTCATCCATGTGAATTTATTTATTGATAACCGAAACTATAATCACATATATAGAGGGCTGAATTCATTATATACAATATAGTATTCTATGAAATTTTTAAATCCACTTTATTTACTAAACATATGGCTGGATGAGTTGTTAACCTGTAACAGACTAGAAGTAGGCTTCTACATCGACATTTAATTCTTTCAAAATGATAAATATAAGTCTTCTTCTCCTTCGACACTTTTCATGGACATGATGTTTATCTGAGAAATTTTCTGATTTATTTTTTTGAACTTAAATATATACATTCATATATTTAAGATATTATAACTCTTTTACTATTCTTTTATTTTTATTTGAATAGAATTATAAATTCCAATAATAGTTAAATACAATATTATTTAACCGTGATGTATTAATTTTCAAACCCATTGTTCATGGGAAACCTCTTTATCATGTTTTGGGTATATAATCTAATCCATTACCCTTATCCTCACCTTTCCATATTAACAATGATAATAAAAAAAAGAATAATTAACAACAAATACAATCATCAACCTAAGGTAAATTCACACTACACATTCATTTTTTCAATCCTACATTTATTATGATATCAAAGTCATTAAAAACCACAAAATTAATAATTAATTTGATGGATGGAAATATTATTCTCCCCTTATTGTGAAAGTAGTTTTCTTTCCATCTTTCCCTTTGATGTGTGAAAACGTTTGATAATGATACTACTTGTAGAGTGTTGACCAAATATTATTTAATAGAATGATCTATCTAAGAATAACTTCCAAACAATTTTACTTGATTTTTGGAACTTATGAACAATTTAAAACCAACTGAAATAGACTTGGAATCATATTTTGTTAGAAATGTTGTACTAATAAACCACCTATATGAAAAAATTAGAAAACCATTTATAAAAAAAGATAGATAAGTTTAGAAAAAAATCATAAATATTTTTAAATGTGATTCCAGGTTTATATATATTACTTTAGGGGTAGTAGATAGAAATATTCATGAAAATTTTAGGAACTTGTGATCACTTGAATAAATATATCAAATGATTCAAAGTTCTAAGTCACCCCTATGTTTGATAAACACCCCATTTGTATGTATAAGATATAAATTATAATAAAATTATTGTATAGTGAAATAATACATCATAATTCCTATTTTAATGGGTATTCCAGATATATATATTGAAGATTTTTTGGTAAAAATTGGGTAGATTTTCCATTTTTTAGATTTCCCCCTCATGAGAATACTCTCTAGATATTATCACGATTATTACTTATCATTTAAACTCTATAAAATCAATATGGTTTGAGTTTTGATCTTATAGAAACTTCTTAATAAGAGGAACATTAATGGGATTTGTTTATAAACATTGAAACTCATTTTGAAACATTTTTTTAATGATTAAACCTCTTAATTATTTCTTCACTATTCACTTTCCTCTTTTTCAACTTTGGCTTGAAATGTATTCTTCTCATTATGAACATTATTCTTAGAAGGAATGGGATTTTATACTATAAAATATAGATAAATTTATTTCCTTTTAGCTTGCTTTGGATTTTTATCCAATTCCTATTTATCTAGACATATGGTTAGAGAAACTTTGAGTACATGATAATGTTTCTTATTGAGTGTGGATACCATCTCTATAATAATAGTTTCTTAAAATGGGTTCATAGGTGTTTTTCCTTAAGGTTTCGTCATATCTTCCTTTTAGGGAAGTTATGTCATGAATTTTAGAGCAATATTATCTACCTTATTACACATTCCACACATATATTATTTAACATTGACTTTTCTATTATTGGGAAGTAACTCATACTCCTTGTAAGGATTTTCAATAACCACACTAATTTTAATATCTATTTCTTGGATTGGTTGCCATTTTTTTATATTGATCCTATCTTAATTGAGATTCATAACCATTTTAAAATGGTCCATGGTGTTTCCTCTCTTGTTATTGTAGACTAATTTATTTCATGAAGGTTGAATCTCTTGATTTATTTTTTTCATTGCCTTTAAATGTGAATTATCATTCAATGATATTGAACCTAATAAAAATAAATTCCCTTATTATCCTAAATATCACCTTGTTGTGGTTTTATTTTTTCTTCAGTACATATATTATACCTTGAAGGGTTTTATCACAATTCTTCAAACGTATAACCACATATTTGTTACATCTCATAAAAGATTATGAGTTATTCAAATTTGTTATATGTGTATAGATTATTTTTCATTTATTATATTATTTACTTAAAAGGTTATCTCCTCCCATTAGTATTATTCCCTCTTGATTTAGGAAATCTTTAATTACAAATAACAAAATATTATTCCAAAAAATATTTTCTCTATTCTTGAATTTCCAATACTTCTTATACCTTCTAATTAATAATGAACTCTTCATGTTAGGTGTAGTTTAACTAGATCTATTTTATTGGGGATTTTGGGTTGGAAACATAACCTTTTAAGAGAATTTTTGGAATTTTTATTTGTTACCCATACTCACCTCCTTCCTCAAAATATTAGTGATTGTACCATAATTTTTTTCTTCAATTTTTGTATATATTTTACTTCATATACATAAGTCACATAAATTCCATATTTAGTATATGCCACTTTTTTACACCATGTGATACATTTTTCAAATAGATTGAGGTAGATCATTCTCCAAATGATATAAAAATATTTAACCCCTTTGTGAGACTTATTTAACATATGAATCACTTTTGAATCCTATGTGGAAACACACAATTTCTCATATTTTTGGGAGGGTATTGATGTTTCTTTTTACAAATATCTCAGTTGTTGTTTATGTTCTAGAAACATTAGGTTGATAGTTTTCTTAAAATATTATAATAGTATTAGTCTTTCTTTCTAATCATTCTAAAACTTTTATATTTGAACCTCATTCAATTTTCAGTATTTTATATAAAAAATTATCAATCTCTTTCACCATTTCATACTTTATAAATGAAATGTCTTGAAATCTTGGGGTACTCTATAAATATTCTATAATGAATGAAAAACATACATCAAAATATTCCTAAATAATTCATTATAACATTTATATATTTGTAATTATTTAACAAAAAATTAATTTATTTCATTTCAAATATAGTTTGATTCTTCATTGACTTTGGAAAGCATATTGAGATTTTTTAATGAGCTTAAATTCTTTTCCAATTCATCTTCCATTGCATAAACTTCTTCTTACATCTATTAATTGTAATTATTAATTATCTTAATGAATCTATATTACATACTATTACCTTAAGAAGGAATTTTTATTGATGATCCGTAACTTTAATATAGAGGTCTATGATAGTTTTAGAGTAATAATTACCATAACATGAGATAAAATCATTAAAGATATGATAATCAATATATTTAGCAATTATATCCTTACCAATCTAATTTTGTTTAGATGATGATAAATAATATTACATATTTTTGTTATTTTTCTACTTATTATCCACTATATTCTTAATATTTTTGAGATTACTTCCCGAAACCTCAAATTTAGCACTAATAGAGATATTGATTAATTATATCATATGGGTAAATTCTTCAAACATCTGAAATTTTCACATTATGTATATATATATTAGATAAAACAATTTATATAAATGTTTCAGTCATTTTTAAAGGAATAATTGTACAATGGATTTAGTTGAGATAATATAAAAGATAGAATCACAAATAACATTCCCTTATTCAAATTGATGTACCCAATAAATCGATATAGACACCTAAGAAGTGGAATGAATCATGTGTTGCCTACTTTTTCAAATATTACAAACTTCTAAATAACCATTTCAAATTTAACCCTTGTTTTTAGTGATTTCATATTAATCTATTTCAGTTGCACCATGAAATCATCATTTGTATGCATAAATGTAAAGAAGATAAAAAAGGCGTTGTATTTTTACAAGGTTCAGTATAAAGACATACTCCTATCCATGATTGGTTATTCACCCTAATCTTGGATTATCTACTATAATCAACTACTAGTTATAATGAATATGGTGAGTCTCACGCCTATAATATCAGCATCTCATTTGGCATAAAAATTTATTATTCTCCTAATACTTCTACGACCATCATCACACTGAATTCTTGACCTGACACTGCAATATCAAACCATAAAATATGTCAGATAGGATCCATGATATCCCACCACGTTTATAAAAGTGTTTTATTATATGATTTTACTTTGACGTAGAACATTAATTATTCTTAGTGATGTCTATACATCCAAATATTGATCTTATTAAATCAAGATAGAGTCTTCGACTACCAACTAGTTTCTTAACAAAAGTACATAAAATAGTTGTTTGAATATTTTTCATATATCATAATATCTACAAAATATTTTTGGGGGATTATTAAACCTATTAACTCAAACTCATTATAGTGATCATGGAAATGATTAGATAAAAAAATTTCTATTCCTGAAACTCCCTTATTTTATATTGGTTCCCTAATAACTGAACAATTTATGGAATTCTTCTTCCTCTCCATTATCGGTGAAGAAAAGATCTATAGATTTAGTACTATATCAGATTACTCTTTTTCTATAATTTAGGATTCATAATATACCTCATGAGAGAGAGATATATGTTATTAAATATTTTTTTTATTTCAAGGATTACTAAATCTCATAACCTTAGTTTTCTCAATATATACAGTCACTAGTGGTTCTTTATTCCACTACATCTTTATTTCTGAATTTCATTAGTTTATCATGTTAAAAAATGGAATAATTTAAGAGAATTAATTAAAACCTATCATAATTAGATTCCTCAAATGGTGAACTATGAAATACATTAATACTTCCAATACAAAGGATCTATTATAAAAGAGCCACTCCAAGAAGAACCAATTTTTCTTACCTTTAACTCAAAATTTCCCCATCATGGAATGTGGTTCTACATTGATTTACTCAAGTGATGTTCTGCACTCTATATTCTAAAACTCAAAAAATATTGAAATAAAATATCATAGCATGAAACATATTTTCCTGTGCTATAGAAAAATTGTAAAGCTTATAGATCTATGGGTTGTACTTTTCTGACTACTAGTGACCCAATGTAGTTCTTCATATTACTCAAGTCATGGAAAAATTCCTAGAATATAATCATAGTCATTCATGAATACTAATATATCCTTGAATCTAAATGACGTAGTAGTTAATGAAAATTAGATCAAGGTTTTATGGTTCTTCATCTACATTAATAATGAAAATATAATAAATATATTTTCCACATCCAAGAATATATATAGAGGGACCCCTTATTTGATATTACCCAAAAAATCATGGATCATGGATTTAATATGCATCATGATATTTGAATCTAGAATCCACAATATAAGAATATTATAAATTGATTCAATCATAATAAACTTACATTAAATCACTATGTTTTAATTTATCTTTAATCTTCCCTTACCATAGATGAAGACTATATTCTCATTTTTTCACTAGATCACTCACCGTTCATGTTCTTTTTGATATTTGAAGTCTTGATGAATAGATTCACCCTTATCTAAAATTAATTTCTTCTTAAAATTTTATAAATACAAAATTCTACTGATTTCATCAAATATGTATACAAAATTCACCTATGTGAATCATAGTGTGGAATTTTTGAACATGGACATAGGGTATTTGGAGATCTACTTACGATGTTCTTTATGTATCCAAATTTAGATTCATGGTTACCCTATGTTATTTTTTATATTTGGGTCATTCAACTATATAGAATTTGGATAAATTGTTGGATTTGACTACGTGGTTCCTTATTCATGTACGTAATATATAAATTCATATATGTATTATATTCACATACATGAAAATTTACATTTGTGGACATTCAATTACATGAGTCACATACATAGCTACATTTTCATTTTCCAGTTCTCGTTTGTGGTATTAAATCCTTTATAGGAGGTATTAATATTTTAAAATTATATTACATGGTTCTATATTTCCTTATGTAGTGAATTTTCATACATTTGGATTTCTGCTGTGTGGTTTCCAGACCTAAGGAAATTTTACATATTATATTCAATTTAAACTAGGGATCCTTAAATCTGTAACCATCCAATCTCAACCATTTATAAATGCTGCCAAATAAATTTTAGAATTTATTAACCCTTCTCAATAACTTCAGAATGATTCACATGCACTCTGTAGTAACTGAAAACTCCCATATTTGAGTTCTTAATTAATGTACATTTCACTTGTAACATCATCTTCACATCTTCCTTTTTCCATGTGTATTTCAATATTTATTTTAATAGATATAATTATCAGTAAAAAAGATATGGGTTATATATATCTAAGGTATATATCTCTAAAATGTTTTAATATGATTTCTTCACTAAACATGTTGCACGATAAGATGTTAATCCATAACAGACCCACAACTGGTGTCATAATCCTCATGTATTAATCATGTTTTAATGTTCACAAATCACATTAATGATAACAAATCTTATTCATACTAGTTAACTCCTAAATTATATCCAATAATGTGTATTTATGTTTCAAGTTCTCACATTATTTATAATGGTTTAGCTCAATCCATTTCATGCATATTACTATTTAAGTTTGAATACAGTTATTTTCCTAGGTACAAGACACTGTGAAGTCAGACACAGTAAGCTAGACATCGTGAAGCCATACATAGTAAGTAAGATACCGTGAAGCATGAAACTGTGAATCTAGACACCGTAATCCAGACACCATAAGAATGACACAGTTAAGAAAGACATCATGAAGAAGACACCGTGACACCCAAGAAACAGTGAAGAAGACACCGTGACACCCATGACACGTGAAGAAGACACCGTGACACTCAGACACCATGAAGAAGACACTATGACACTCAGACACCATGAAGATGACACCGTTTTCATAACTTACTGTGACACCGTTTCTTAAACTATTTTGTTGTCTTTCAATGTACTCTCTAGCTGTCATATTTTATGTCATTAACGCACAATCATAATTAATGTTTATTTGTAGACATAGTATGAGATACAAGGTACAAAACACATGGAACCTGTCAGATAATACTCATGAATTAAAAGATAAAGAGTGAAGAGTGGCCAAGAGCAATACAACGCGATACTGAACGAGAAACAAGCCTATGAGAACGACCGTGAAGAACACACTGCAAGATTTTCCAAGAAAGCATTGTCACATGCATGAAATATGACTCTGCTGAAGAACATACGAAGTACACTGGAATCCAGTGAACATCTTCACATTGTCAAAACTCATGAAGGACACAAGATGAAGCACGAAACTCTGTTTTTTTAAAAAAATCAGAGGACTCAAAAGAATTTATGTTCAATCAAAGGAGTCAAGAACTTCACATCAAATCAATAGAGCATTATAAAATCCTATCAAATCTCTCTCAATGATTCATTTACTTAATTTTGAGCTTCTTGTGTACTCTGTATGTTCTATACACACTGAGTCCTGTGCTAAACTGAAGGATTTATAAATTCTTACACCAAACTCTTTATACTATTGTTTACCCATGACAATTGTGGAAGAGGTCCCCGTGTGGCCTGGTTATTATTTTATTTTACCCACGAAAACTATGGAATAGGTCCCTATGTGACTTGTACAGCTTATGTACTATTATTAACCCCAATCGAGGGTGTCGATCAAAGAATATTTATATAAACTGATAGGTGGCAGGTAATCACCAAGTGGAGTGGATTTGGTCTCAGATTGAGATTGAACCACTTGTTTCATATCCGCTATGCTATTTAAATTAAGTCTTCTATGATTTACTGCATTATTGCATAACCCATACAACTCTAATTTAATATTGATATATAGTCTTATAAAGAAGTTATAATTGATTTTTCTTTGTAAGATAACTTCCAAAGTAATATTAATAATACATATTAAGATTACTGAGAATTAATCAATCTTCTAAGAATTTGTTTAAAAAGTCAAACTCTTATAACAGTATAACCTTGATTAACTAGGCTATATCTACCTTTATGGAAACCATTTCTTTTAAAATAATATTTTTTGTAACAGAAATTTTTATAGTTACTCAATTCACCCCTCCACTCTTGAGTAAACTACTCCAACCAACAAATGGATTACCCATTAATATTTCATTCCTACAAACTAATGAATACAAGGGTTCTTAGACTACATTAGTTTTTATGGAAACAAATACCAGGATATAAATAATCTAATTTATAGTCTCCTATTTAAATATTTCAATATAGGTATTTATGAAGTAGTAAACTTTTTCAGATTCCATTACAGACATATAAACAGAATTTTCAATTCTAATAGATGAAAACACCAATTTTCATTTCCAATAAAGCATGGGAATCTCTATTACATGTGTGGGTGGATACTTTAATATATCATCCATATCATCACAATTTTATAATGAAATTGTAAATGAAAATAAGAAAAAGTGATAACAAATATAATCTTCAACGCTAGGTTACATCATTATGTAATGACCATAATGATTAATGATTAATTATTAAATAGTGAAAATTAGATTTTATGAATAGATTATAAATAGTAGTCTCATGATTAAATTTTTAAATTAAAAATTTATTTTAATGTTTATCCCTAACGTTTTCCATAGTTATAAATTTTTTATATTATGAATATTTTTATAATTTTGTTTAAAAAAATGTTGAACTGCTACTTATGAAATTTTTAAGCATTGCATTATATGATAGGTGTTTTAACATATGATTTAGATTTCATCTAATTTAACATCTATTTATTAATTGGTTTATTATTTTAGATTTAGTTATTGATCATAATTTTGTGAAAATTAGTTTTTTAAATAATTATGAATTGAATTCTTTCTTCAGTAATGTCTCCCAAGGTAGAGGGGATTAGGTTCAGACTACTCATCGACTTGAAGGATCATTCCTTATTCTATAAAGATAGTGGATTGAAAATAAATCACTATAGGCCAAATCATATAATGATCATAAATCAGATGTAACTATAAACCTTTTTCCTGAAGTGTTTATGTTCCGTATGTCTATGTTTCAATTGGATATGTATGAATATATTTGGATCATATATTTTGGGGAGTAACACAAAATTGTGCGAAATATATAAAGATACACATCAATATTAATTGAACATATTTATTAGGTGTATGGAATAATATTATAAAACTAAATTCCTAAAATCATTTATACAAAAGGGAGAAACATGAGATAATATGGTGATATTTGATCTTCTTAAAATGTAACAGTTAAATTACTTCCATTGTAGAACATATCAAGTCCTCGTTCATTAAACATAGTATGTTATTCAATGTAAGGGTTCTTATAGATTACATTGTATATGGAAACTATGAAATGGGTGAAACTAGATCAAGATTAGGTATGCTATAACAAATAAGGGTTCCCTTGGATTGTATTTTTTATCATATTCTTTATATTTTCTTTGGTTTAAAGTAGTATTGGAAACCCTTATGAATGATAACATAAAAATAATTATGGGTTAATACCTATGATCTATTAGACAATGTTTTGTCCATTGGACTATTTAAGAATCATATTCGATTTGATTGGGATGATCCCCCACCTAAATTACTATGTTGTGAGATGAACACCAAATAAGACTCATATCTTAGTGAAATATGGATATTTCATTAATAATAGATGTGATATATTTAAATTTGTTATGATTTTAGAGTGATAAACTTTATTAAAATTATTTATTAAATGTAATAAAACATGTTAATTGTATGATAAAATCTTATGTTGTTGATAAAAAGAATTATCATTATCAAACATAGTTTTGGTGATCAATCCAATAAAAAGATAATGTAATTGTATAAAAACCAACATACTATAAATTTATGAAAATTTATTAAATAAGAAAAATTATATGTGTTATAGAAACACCTATATAGGTATCAAAGTGTTGAAGCTGTTCAATAGGTTAATCTATGTACTTATAATTCATTGAATGATTCAAATAGAGAGTATAAGCCATTAAATGGAATCTGACCAAATAAATTTTAGTCTCTATTCATATACTCAACATGATTAGGCATTCCAATGATATTAAATATTATTGGATATAAAAATGAGTTGGTGTGAATATGAATTTCCTTGAGGATTATTTTTGTTAGGAATTTCATTCATTTTCATTGGATTTTTTGATAAGGTAAATGATTTTAAGGAATGCTTACATGATATTATCCCTTGTTGAGAATAGATAAGTGGGGGAAATTATGTTTTGGGTATTGTATTGTATAGACATTATAATGGCTAAAAAAATTAAATTAGAGAAAGAAACGTTCGAGTGACCAATGATTATTCTTTATGTCTTTAGTCAAGGTCATTGAAACCTGATTTCGTTATAAGGTAGGAATAATAATTATGTATGATAGAATTGTTTAGCATATCTAAAAGTGTTTTCAAAACATAATGGAATTTCAATTCTAGGTACCTATGTCATAACAAATCGAATAGAACCACTAAGTCTGAGGAAGGGGTTCCACATGACCTCATGCACACATACCCAGATGTAGGACATTTTCATCTAACAGTGAGGGCTTGTGGAACATCACAGGGAGACTACACCCTCAGTACTAGGTAAACATCATAGTATAATTATACAAGTTATAAAAATAATCAAAAAACAATGAATAAGAAATAGCCATTGATGTAGTAATGTATACAACTAAAACCAAATCACGTGGTGTTAATATGTAATGTAATACAAGTAAATAAAAACTAAATTAAATGATCCAATGTTTGAGGAAAACCTAGTTACAAAAGAGATAACAGGATTCTCAACTTGACCCCATCCAACAACCACAACAATATCCATCTACCCTAATAACCTGTCGACCACAAGCCGCTTTTCCTTATTGAGATTCTAAAAATGAAATTTTAGAAGAACAATAAAATTACTATATATTGAATGTGTACATGACTTTGTAGGACACCGCTAATGATATTTAACTGATGTTTATAGGGTAGAAAGGACTATTCCATGAACATAGGAACAATAGATATAAAATTAACATATGATGCATTAAAAAAAATCATATTTTGAGTCTATGGAGGCTGAATCCACCTACATCAGCACTAGATATAAAGTAAAATTGATTAGAAGTCATACAAATCCCCTAGATGGGATATATTAAAAGCATGGATGACCATACCCTTTAATGGGATAGTCCAATTCATGTCAACACTATCATAAAACATCTATATCAGGGGATAATCTAATGGATCCACATATATTCTCAATTGAATAAGGTAGATGAAAATAATATATGAAAAATATATAATGACAATTCAATAATCATATCAACAAAAAAATAATCATAGTAATCAAAATCCATGTGAAAGATACAAAATCTCTTGTGAAAGGGACACAAAAACACAATACTATTATGATAAATCATAAGACATAGGTTTCTCAGTCTATGTATGCATGCCAATAATCATACCAATAAACCATATAAATCAATAGATAAATTCAAGGGATTCCTACTTAATGTGAAATGACAATTGAGAATAAAGGATCACAATCTATGTCCAAAATCACTACAAAGAACATAGAGACCACCTGATTTAAAAAAATTCATAATACCCAGTTTATTTTTAAGAATAAATAATACCCTAAAGGTACATCAACATCATACATAACTGATATGAAATTCCAATAACAAAGATCTTGATCCAAGGGTCACATATATATCAATTCCTCCATTCCACGTGTTTATTATATTAATGATAAAAACATACCTCAGAACAATAATATAATGCCTTTATATATAATAAATAATTATTGGATATAATTAATTTTTATCAAGGGGATGATAATTAAATTTATCATGGTCAAAGATTAACTCACTGGAATAAGAATGACTGATTAATCAAATGTTTAGGTGTTGAACATAGGTTTTAGAAGGGAGGGAGAGTACCCAAAAATCACTAAGGAGGATACCTATTTTGTTGGAAGTCAAATGGAAGCTGAGAAAAAAATTTAGTGTGTGTGTGTATGGGGGGTGGGGGGTGGGTTAAAAAAATTCATATAAAACTGGAATATTCACAAGGAACCATCAAACACCACTAGTGGGGTGGTGGCCACTAGGAAGAATCATATCCTTTTAGGAACCCTATCAACCAGTTGGTGAGATATAATGTTTTCAGAAGAAATTTTCACACTCTACTAGCTATCTGGTGGAGCTAATGCATCTTCCCAAACTATATCAAGCCAAACAGCCTAACAAAGTCCTGATTATGACTTTCTAAACACATCTGATCTTTCTCAAAACTCTAGAAAGGATGATAAAAAAAATATTGAAGTTCAAAAGATATGAATTACTAAAAATTACATGTCATAATGATCCCTATATTTTTAATTATTATCCTTGAGATTTATCCCCAGATATATTCTGAAACAAAATATACCAATGTGCTCAAATTTTAGCCTCTTGCTCCTACGTCTTAATGCCCAGAAAATCTTAAGAAGGATCATTTTAGTTGATAACTTGTATGACAGACCACACCAAAAAAAGTGAATATGATATCGAATGAATAAATAATGTATTTACAATTTTAAAGAAATTAAATATAATTTATATCTTTCAATGAAGATGATACTAAGTTATCATGAAACATATACAACAAATAGTTTCTTCAATGTCCTTCATTACAAACAAGTCCTAGGTTTACCTAACAATAATATATTATTAAAATTTTATTATTAAATATAATAATACTTAACCAAGAATTTAAATTATTAGTTATGAATTTTACTAACTAAATTATGAAAATATATGTTTTAATCATGTATAAATTAATTAATATGTTACCATGTTATTAAAAATCAAAATATTAAGCAATTAAATATACACGAAATATTATTATTTTTATGATAAAAAAGAAATTTATCTTAATTAACAAAGTAATTACAATTAGTTAATAGTTTTAATGAAATATATATTTATATATATTATATATTAAATAATATATTTTTAATATTCACCCAATATATTTTACATGTATATGATAATAACAAGCCTGATATTACACATAAAAACATATATTTTATTAAGGCACTTTAACCATCTGTTAATGTAGAACCATTTTTAAATACACTTTTTCGCCCTTTTATAAACAGTATATGTCAAATTGAACTTAATATTTAAAATAATAACCTAAAAAATAGGTTAGGGTTAATTTTTGGTATTTTGTTTTTAAAGTTTCATTTTTTGATGAAAAATTAATAAAATTGAATTTTAACTGAAAACTGTTTTTTCATATAATTTATTTATAAGTATAAATTATATTTTTGATTGATTTTAAGGTTTATTTATATCGTATTTTTATAAATTAATACAATTTTGGTCATTGGAATCAATTTCTCTTTGAAATTTAATATAAAAACTGAGCAAACTTTCGAACATTTGTACATTAAAAACCCGCAATATCACCCTGTTTGTGGGATTAAATAAAAAATAAAATTTTACACTTATATGTTTGGAATTTAGAAAAATCAATAAAATATTTGTAATCATAATAATTTATAATTTATAATATGTTCAACCTATTTTTTTACCAAAAAATATTAGTGACTGTAATGAAAATTAATTACAATGATTCAAGTGATATTAAGCTTAATAAAGTATTTAACCCTATACTGAAGGCCTAATATGATCTATAATCTTATCCAAAATCCATTTTATATCCATATATAGATATTATACCAAATTTTATATACTCTTTACCATTATTTATCCACTTTCAATAAAAAAATCATCGGTGGGTTCATTTTTTTTGAAAACATTACCAGAGCGCCACATCTCCTCCACTATAAAAGGCCTCCTTTACTCCCACATCCTAAATGCTCTCAAGTCAAATAGGTTCAACCAATATATATCCTATTAAATACCCAAAATTTATACCTTACACCTTGAATACTACCTTTTGTATGAAATAAATCCAAGTTTGACCTTTGTCACAAACCAAAAGGAGATACCTGATTTTAAGGTAACATCTTTCCTTAAGCTCTTGAGTTTTATTTCTTTTCTCCACTCCATCAGTTATAATTATTCCATTATTATATTAAAAAATAGTATCCTCAATATAGGATTTTTATATTTTAAAGGTTTTACCTATTCTTAATCACACTCCCATCTAATGGGTAATGAACATATTGTTTATGTGTATGATGAACTACAACATCACGAAATGATTATTGGTCATTTTTCATTTACCACCTCTCATGGAATAAAATATGAAGGATAATATTTTTATATATATTTTATATATGATATTTATTATTTATTTAAGCTTATATAATTCTTTTACAACACATATATTTATACTTTCTATTTTGTGCAAAAAGGATAACATCATTAGTGGAAGTGTGGACTACCTCCCCCCCAATGCGATGCGATTCGTTCAAACAATATAGGGTGTGTATAATTTTTTTTAATAAAAAATAATAAACCTAAACAATATAAATATTATATTCATGAAATAATTACCATTATATATATATATATATTATTTTCATTATTACCATTCACAAACGTAAAAATCGATAACATCGTTCATGGACGCGTGGACTACCTTTTCCTCGACATAATGTGATTAAATTTAGATAAAAATAATTATAAATATAAATATTTATAATTAAATAAAATATTATTTATTACATAATTATCATTCTGGAAATATAAAAGGTAACTAACCTTCTTTTTATAATGACCATTGAAAAATGGAAACATTACTCATGCATACATACGACTTATCGTCTCTATAAGTGTAATGTTGTTACATTTTTCATAAACATATTTAATAATTGGTTTTTAATGTATAATATATATATTATTTTAATAATTATTTCATGATTATCATTCTTGGTATGTTATATAATGACCCTTCGACCATAGATGATCTACCAAAGTTGTTTTCAACGCATAAACCGAATTCGGTCAAAACCCCAGATGTAATCATAATTGTTTAAGGAGTTGTATATAACATGATAATAAGCGAATTAAATGTTTTGATAAAAAGGGAAAAAGTTCAATGTAAATTATATATTAATAATATGTTTTTATTCATGAAAATAAATCCACACGATACAATTCAGACTCAAGGTAATGGATTTTCATTTCAGTTTTTACATCTGTTAGGTAAATGTCATGCTTTCCACTTACTTCTATTGTGTGGTGAATCTAATGAAATTTTTAATATTTTATAAAATTATTTAATTTATCTTCATGGAATTTTTTTATTAATTTGAATTACTTCTTGTAAGTGGATTTGAATTAGAAGTTACCAAGTGGAAAATAATTTTATAATTCAATTTCTTTTCATTGGGTTATATTTCATCCATGATGTCATTAATAATATATGATTATGTATGTAATGACATTTTCAAAATATATATTTTTAGTTCCAATTGTTTAATTTGGAATTGTAGTTGACAAAAATAAACTATTCACTGATTTATTTTCACATCAATGTTCTTGTCTTTTGGAGGGTTTATATTGCAATCTCATTTTATTCAACATTGTTTACACTTTTATTTCCATTAGAGGAAATTATTTTATCATTGTATAATACAACATTTAATATTTTTCTCATAGGGTTAATAATGACTCATTTCAAGTAATATTACCACTTTCTCACTATTTGGTACTCAAAATGTTTTAGAAATGTTTTACGAATACTTGACTTGATTTTTATCTTTTATCGGAGAACCTATTTAATTATAAAACTCATGTTTTATTAAATTTTTTTTATTTGTAAGATTTTCAAAATAATGTATCGAATAAATTTTTAACATTGTTTTCTTCTTACAATTTTTTAAATTATTATTCTTTTCATTTTTAGAATGAGGCATTTTCTAACCTTTTTACTCTGAATAAAAAATATTATTTTTACCTCATATGACATGTATGGATTTATCTACCTTCATTTCATTAAACATTCATTTATATGTTTAAAAGGAAACTTCTTAAATGTTTCATTTTATGATTATTATTTTGGGGTATTTTGAGTCATATGTAATGGATTTCATCTCAATTTATATTCCGTTGAGATTTATTTGTTATTATACACCAATTCACTTTTATTTGGTGTATATACCACCATTTAACATGTTATATCACGAATATTCATTATCTCATGATATTATATTTTTTATTTGATTTTATTAATTCGTATGAAATTATGATTTAATTTTTAAAATGTGGTATGGGACACTTTGTAATTTTTAATTATTATTTTCCTGAAGAATGTTTTAATGATCTTAAAGTCATATTCCAATTAATACGTATCAACAACCCTTGTTTTTAGTTATCCTCCACTAAGGAATTATTTATATTTTTGTATTCTTTATTAAATATAGATATTTGATAAGGCATAAAATTTATTTATATTATTCTATATGAGTAATGATTTGGACATGCAATGATGGTTGGGGCTGGACATACAAATCACTTCAATGCATCGACATGTTATCTAGTGGAAATTTTTTTCACAAATTAAATGGGATTCTATCCATATTTTTATACCATATTTTGAATGGTATTGATGGTATATTTTTTCATGTTAATTAGACATGACTTCCAATAATTAATCATTTACCCCATTTATTTTAATTTACTAATCATCCATGTGATCGTGTGTCGACATATATATTGATACATTTATTTTCACTTTGTCGATTAAATGAGATGTGTTTTAATTTCTTACCTTTCCCTATTAATTTGTCCTTATCTAGTTATTTTAATGGAATTTGTTTCTAGAAATTAACATTTAATAATGTTAATGCACTACCTTCTCAGTTTATTTATTACTTGGTTTGTGTGTTCAGTTATTTACCAATACATAATTATTATTCTCATTGAATCATTATTTATTATGCTCTATTTCCCCTTATTGTGAATGTGAGATCACCATTATTTTTTTTCCCTAGTGCCCTAACGGCCTAATGGCCATCTTTTTATTTGATTTTGGACAATCCTTGTATTAAGGGATTAAGGGGAACCCTTACATGACTTGTAGACTAAAGGCACACGGCCCATACACGACTCAATACATGACCTCCAAGGCCCAAGACCTGACACTGTTGAAACAATACATACCTAGAATCTACATCATGAAGGCGCAAAGCTACCCACCTCACATGGATGATCGGCTAGCATTTCTCTATGCAATGTTGCACGATTCAAGGTTCCAATGGCAGTTTTTATACCCTCTCATTCTTCCAATCCAGTTAGCTATGCTCTGGTGGTTGCCTATTTTCTATGATTCCTCTTTTGAGCCTACTCCCATGTGGTCTACATTTCTTTTTTGGTCTTTTTTATGTCTTGAAATACCTATGGCTCGATGACCATTTGTTTCCTGAAGGCTCCAAAAACCAAAGGCCCCATGTCACGAACGACATTGTATTTAGTGTATTCATTTATAAAAGAAGAATCAATTACATATCTAGTTTACCAATACTACTAAAGTCTTTGGTCCATTATATTATTATTCATTTGAATTATGAAAATTTAATAGTATTAGACACTAGCTCTTGGCTATCTAGGGTTGGGTTTTTACATACATCTCTTCTTAAAGATGCTTGTTTTTACATTGAACTTGTACTAGAGAAACATTCTTTCATAACATCCCAATTTTTTCTTGGTCTTCTATCTATACAGGTTAGTTATACATCTAGATCCATATCAACATCCTCATAATTGATTATATGCTCAAGATTGATCTTTTACTTATAGATATGTGAAAAATGGAAGACATTGTGCATACTTTGATACCATGAAAGAAGATCCAATAAATAAGACACTATCCTTGTGTTATATGATCAGGAATAACTAAAAATAATATTGTGACACTTCCCTATCTCCTTAGATGATTATTCCCCAGAAGAGTGGATACCCACCATAAATATTTATCACCCAAAAAACTCCAAGGGTCATGCACTTCTATCAATATAAGACCAATAATTGTCATGTGCTCTAACTAGCTCATTTTGAATCATTTTCCACTAATATTTGTAAATTTATACCATACATGACCTAAAAGATAAATATTAACCTCCATCATGATAGCATGGTGGTGATCAATATGGAAGAACAAAAAAATAATTAAGAGAAGTAATCTGAATCAAGGGATGAAAGCTGTTATTGTAGGTGATAACTATAACAACAAAATGGTCATCCCCATATCTTATAATATTGATAATAAAAACATAAATGATATCCTATAAATTTTATATTATACTCTCTAAATTAATATCATTCTAAGGATTAATGTTCATACTCAACCTCAACTGAGTACCCATCACCTAGTGTAAGCATTTCCAAAACAAGAAAGTAAACAGAGCATCTCTGTTATATACAAATCTGGATGTTACATCATATTGTTTCATGATCTATTAAATATAAATATTTCCTATATAATATGTTTTTATCTCACATCTGAATGATGTGGATGAACATATAGAAATGATCCAAATCAAGCTAAATGATGTTTGTACCCCTCATGGTCTAGGGAAACTCTATCAAGATGTCCTTATTAACCTCCTAACACATCCATAATGGTTCTAAATGTGTCTGGATCAACCATCTAGGTCTCTCATTCCCAACCGTGATTTTCTAACAAGTCATAAAATTCCATACAACACCTAAAATGTACCTCTTCATGCCAGGACACCAGAAAATCCACTTGACATTGTGTACATCGTTTGCAACCCCGAGTGGACTTCCCACAACAAAGTATAAGAGGAACTCATCATCTCCTTTAGCATGGAAGATAGAAACAACACCCTTCCATGAATGAAATTAACTCCTTATTTCATCATAGAACAACCTAAAATAGAACCACTAGCTTCCAAGCTTCCATTTATTGCTCAACACATTAAATCAAGATCATGTCTATCCTTAACTCCTTTTACTAATTTGGAAATGATATCTAAGGGTTAACAAACCACTTCCCCTTGATCCCTAGATTTCCCAATATCTAGAATTACAAAAAACCCATGATCTTCTTTCCTACCGCTAAAGTTCACTCCCCATCTTCTTGTGTTTTCATACTCAGGGAATCTACTACTAATTTTCCCTTCCCAATATAATATTATATCATAATGTCAAAAATCAACAAGTACTCTATCCCAATCCTATTGTGAAGATTTAATACACTCTTGAAGAATATATAAAATAGATTCATGTGACATTTATATGAGAAAAATACCCCAATCAAATACATAATATCACCTAAAATTCATCACAGGGTCTTCTTCCACAAACACCATGTCACGAGTAGGGTAGTTCTAGTCATGGTTTCATATTTAAAGACACTTGTACATTACTACCTTTCGACCATATATTAGAAAAATACTATGATAAATCTAGACACTTAATTGTAAACATATTTTCAAACTCCAGCCATAAAATGATTAAATTTTTTATCTAAATTCAATCTTTTATTTACCTACATGAAGGCCTCTTCATGTTTATTCATCCACTCAAACATAACCCACTTATTCTTGAGCATGGTCATGGGAACTATCAAGTGAGAAAAGCCAAGAAAGAATCTCCTCTAGTACCCAACCAATATGATAACAATATATATCTAGAATAAATTACTTACTTATTCCCAAGACATAACAACATCAACATTCTAAGGATAAAATGATTTCCCTACATGAGAAATAATGTTCTCAAGAAATGATACCTCATTTATCCCAAATTCCCAATTTGAGTAATTAACATAAAAAAGATATAACTGAAGCATCCTCTACACAATATCTAGGTGTTTGTCTTGTGATTTCATTGGGTTGTAATATATAAGGATTCCATAAATGATAAAAACAATGAATGAGTCTATATATGGTTCGAAGACCTTATTCATGGGATCCATGGACACTGATGAAGAATTATTCTATCCAAAGTGCATAATGATATACTCATATAATCTGTCACTAAGGAAAAATTCTATCTTCTTTATGTATACCTCTCTATCCAAATTATAATGGTAGTTCAAAAAATATCAAAAATTGAAAACCATGGAGATCAAATCAATTGATCAAAAATATCATCTATTATAGTCATTGTGTACGTATTTTCACCAAAAATCTAGTTTAGCTTATAGTAACCAACACAATTCCAATGATTACTATCAACCATCGTGGATAATATCACTAGTGCACCCTAAGGGGAATTTATGTTTTTTATGAAGTATTTATCCCAATAATCATCCAACTACACCTAGAGACCCTTCTACCAACCTGGTTCCATGCAGTATATTGGAATTGATATCATTGGTTCTCCATACACTAACATGACACAAAATCAACCCCCCAATTAGAGGAAATCCAATGAAATACTTATGAAATACATCATGATAAATTATTACTGTGGGTAGAAATAAATATTGATTTACTATCTTCTCCACTACCTAGATCATACTATCTATATGAATTGAAAATACCTCTCTTTGACGAGGGTATTGTTCCACTTTACCTACCAAAATTTCATATTATTTAGCCAAAAAAGTTTCACCCTTACGTGTTTATAGTGTTACTAGTATATGATAATTATTGATTTGTACATGGAAATTTATCAACCTGTCCATTCTAAGGATCACATCTCAACATTTCATATTTAAAAGTATGAAGCTCCAAGCATTCTCAAAGATAGATTCCACCACTAGATAGTACATATTGTTATAGAGATGATGTAATTTCATTCCCATGGGTGTGTTGATGGAAATCATCTTAAAAGAGGATTTAACTAGTTAATAAAACCCACAAACATATTATTCCAATACGAATAAATGATATGAAAATTATTAAAACAATGAAACAAATATACTATAAGAAATCAGGACCATACCTCATAATATAGAATCTCTCAATCCACCATCTAACGAAACTTAAAAAACTATATAATTTTTTTTTGATTTTGTGTATGATTTGGATAATGTTATACCAAGCCTGTATTGATGGTTTCCATTAGAGGGTATCATTCGAAAATTTTGATGGGGACACATATGTAAATCGAGGTGAATGGGGTGTCCAGGTGGGCCATGCCGAGCTAGTTTGATAGTGAATGGGAAAAATCATTGCGAAATATTTTTTCATCTTCTTTAATATAGGGGAAGAATAAAAACTTTTCATCCCACCTATGGTGGATTTGTATCAGGATGTGTTTCCTAAAGACGTCTCAATTTTTCCAACTGAACGGGATGTTGAGTTCAAAGTAGAGTTTATATCAAGATTTAGGAAATTTTTCTTTCCTCCAAATAGAATGACATCAGAAGAACATAAAGTGATTTAGATTTTTCAAGAGGAGGTGGAGCGTAAGGGGTTCATCCATACTAGAAAATATCCTTGAGGTTATACCATGTAGTTTTCTAATAAATCATACATATCATTGTGGATTTTCATTGATTATAGAAAGAGAAACCCAATGATGATTAAGAATAGATACCCTCTACCTCAGATTGATGATATATTTGAACAACATATGGGTGGTTTAGTGTTTTCCAAAATTGATCTAAGATTGATGTATCACTAGATAAGGGTGATTCCTTATGATATACCATGAACAACCATCTAGATAATGTATGGGATTTATGAGTTAGTGGTGATGTTATTTGGGATAACCAATTCACCCTCAGTGTTTATGGATATGATGAGACAAATATTACATCCTTATATAGAAAAATTTGTAGTTATCTTTGATGATGATATCTTGGTGTACTATAAAACTCATGAAGATCATATTAACCATCTTGACATCATCCAGAGTACACTAAGATATCAGTGTCTAAAATCCAATAAATAAATATTTCATTTACGTTTTAATAGGGAGAATTTATTGGGTAAAATTATTTCAGAAGAGGGAAGGTCTGTATAACTGTAGTGAGTGTAGGCAATGATATCTTTGAATAATCCCATGAATGTTTATGATATCAAAATATTTCCGGGTTTGGATTGTTATTTATGAATTCTTATCAAGGATTTATCCTATTTGGCTATAGAAATTTCATTCTAGACTAATAAAGGTATCAATTCTGAGTGGACCAAGGTATGTGAGAATGATTCGAAGTGTTAATGAAGTGGTTGGCTACCACACCGGTAATGATCATTCCTGAGTCGAGAAAAGGATATATCATGTATTTTGATGCATTTAGTACTTTTCATAGAGATGTATTGTTGTAGGATGACTATTTGGCGGTTTATGGGTCATGTAATTTTAGTCCTCATGAAATAATTACCCTACGAATGATTTTTAATTGACCGTAGTGGTTGCCACCTAGAAATGATTCCTTCATTACCTATTGGGAGAATGGTTTACCATGTATACCAATCATAAAAGTCATAAATACATATTCTCCCAACATGACATGAATCGTTGTCATCAAATATGGATTTATTACCTAAAATCCTTAAATTTTGATTTAGTTTATAAATTAGGAAATAGGAATAGTGATACAGATTTGTGGAGTTGGAAAAATAAAATTAAGGCAAATTAAGAATCTAGTTATGAGTGGAAGATAATGTAGTTGTTTGTTAAGGATCATGTGTAGGTACCTGATATAACAGGAAATATAAACCTTTTATCATTTGTAGATGAGTCTATTCTTTTGAGATGGATTAAAGAGATCCATCTTGGTGATTTGGAGTGTTGGGCTATGAGGGAATGTCTTAAAGGTGGGGTCACCTTCTAATTGTACTATCAGAGATGATGTAATTTTATTTGTGTTTGTGGTCATCTGGTTTTGATGGTATGTATGCAGAAAGATTGGATACATGAGTTTCATGTATCAAAATGGGAAGTTCTTCCATGTTTGAACAATATGTATCACGATCATCATTGGAAGTATTAGTGGTCAGGAATGAAGAATGAGTTTGTGGATATTTTGGTAAAATTCCTTACATGGTAATTAGTGAAGGGAAAGCATCATTGCCCAGGTGGGTTGTTCATCCACTTCCCCTTACGAAATTGAAGTGGGAGGATGTAATGATGGATTTAATAGTGGGTATTCTATGGAAAACTCTAATGAAAAATGCAATCTGGGTAGTTCTGGATTGGTTGACTATGGTGGATCCTTTCTTTCTGATTCATGATACTTTCAATATTGAGGATTTGGGTGAGTGATGTGTTAATTAAATAGTTTGGATTCATTAAGAACTACAAATTATAGTTTTTGATCATGATATTTGTTTCACATCATGCTTTTGGTAGGGATTGCAGAATGTGATTGGTACTCAGGTGTTTTTGTGTACATATTTCCACTCGTTGATGGATGGGCAGTCAGAGAATTTTATTTGGGTATTAGAGGACATGATGAGTTCTTATGTCCTAGTATTTGGTTGATCATGGGAAAATCATATGGAACATATTTAGTGTGTTTACAATAATATTTTTTAGGGTAGGGTTTATGTGGCATTGTTCGAGGTGATTTTTGTTAGACCATGTCAATCACAAATGTATTGGATATAAATCAGGGAATCAATGTTATTGGGGATGAGTCTTGTGTAGGATACGTCATAGTGGGTGATGTTAATTTGAAAAAACATGATATTGTCTTGTAGTATAGAAAAATCATATGTTGATAGAAATTACCAACCTCTCGATTTGGAGATGGGTAATCATGTGTTTCATTGGGTGTCAAAATGTTTGGGTCACTTTTGAATTCCGAAATAGGGTAGGATGGTGACAAGGTACATGGTGAAATTTCTGATTATGAAGTGGATCAAACAAGTGGAGTACCTATTGGCTCTTCTATTGGGGTATAGTGGTATGCTTGAATGTTTTTAATGTGTCACAGCTTCGACAGTATCACCCTTACCCAACTCACATGATTTATGTTGATGAGGTTGATCTAGAGGAAAATTCGACATTTGAGGAGAATCCAGTTCATATTTGTTGATTTTAGTGGGAAAATATTATGGAGAATGTCTATTACATTGGTTCAAATTTTATGGTAACATGGTAATTTTTAGGAAGAAACATGGGAAATGGATTTTGTTGTGTTGGTGCAGTGGCCCAATATCTTTTCTTCTGAATCTTTATGAGGATTGGGAGGATGGATTTATGACAAGCGCTTATAAGGTGGGGAGGTTGAAAGATCATAGTTTTCATGTAATTATATTCATGTTTAAATTTGAATTAATCTCTTAATATTGGGTAATTAAATGTTAACTAGGTGTAAAAGGATGATTAGGGGTGTTCCTAGGGCTTGGAACAAGTGAGAAAGGGGAATCAAACAATTCTATTCATTTGGCACAGTTTGGGTGTAGTTAGTGAAACCATGTAAGGGGAGAATCAAACCGTGAAATTTGAGACTGTTTCCTTTAGCATGGATGGAACATGGTTTTTCAAACCATGTGGCCCACTCTAGAAAACCGTGTGACTCAAAACCTCTTGGAATGTGGATAGAGTATGATTTGCGCACAGTTTGGAAAACATTGTAACCAAATAGTGCACATAATTAAAATGTGAAAATTTACATTTTTTACACTACTGATTTTTCGATCCTCATCTTATTTTCTTAACATCTTCCCATATAAAACATAGTGACAAATTTAATCACCTCATTCTTTCCATGGGCCATTCTTCTTTGATTCTCGGTTGTATGGAGCACCATTGGTTGAAAATAGAGTATCCAAGTGATTCTAATCCCTCTCTCACTTCGATTTTCATGATTATGTATTGTAGAATGGATTATATTTTTTGAAAGACCAAAAATCATATTTTATAGTTTATTCATTATTTATGCTTCAATAGGTGCTTGAATATGGATCTAAGTCCACGATTAAAATTGCGTTCATCAATGTATTTGAGGTAGGTGGTCTAAAAAATATATCACATAGTTTTTTTATTGATTTGTGCATGTGTGTTGTGATATTTTTTCCCACTTAATGTAATTTTTTTCCTTATGATATAATTGGAATTTTTTTGGATAAATGTTAATTTATACTCTCATAATCCTTGTGGGATGAATTTAGGCTGATTTGGATGATTCAGGGCCACCCATAGGGTGCACCGATATTCCCATACCTAGAAATTGGTATTGTTTTGTGTAGAGTTCGCATGTGATAATGTGGTTCCCATGATAAACATGTTACTATGGTTGGTTAAATAAAATGGAAATATTGATTGTTGTTCAAAGGGCTAATAATGGAAAAATGGGGTTTTTAGAATGGCATGACAATGGATTAATTGGGTTAATTGCAATTGTGTGAAATGAATTATCAATTAGGTTAGCTTTTCCTAATAGGATTAGTGAATATGAAATGGTTAACATGTTAAATGGGTAATGGAATAAGAAATTGTGGAACATATTTAATTTTTTTTCAAAAGGTAATTAATTAATATGTTAAATGTGTTGAAAAAGGGAATCCAAAGCCATTCCTAATGGGTTGGGCCATGAGAATCAGAATTAAGCTAAATGGGCAATGTAATGTATTTGGTAAATGTGTTATGGGGTTACTAAATTATGTTATTCCCATGTAGCCTATTATGGTTTTTTATTAATACCTAGATTGTTCTGATCAATGTTTGTGATATGTTATGTGTGTGGTGAGTGGATTAATATGTATGTGAACAAGGATTGGTAGTGTGTCGTATTGACATGAGGACCTATGCCCATGGGTTGAGTTAGATTTTGGCTCTAAACTCTAACCCTGAATGACCATGTTTGGGAAGGGGGGAGATATCTATTCTTTAAATGGTTCAATTTTATGAAAGAGCATGGATTGAGGCTTCATGGTGAAAGTGATATTTTTGTAATGAAGTGTATTCCCCTAATGAGATATGGATCTAACTATTTACCTTTTATATAGGTTTTGTTCATGTAAACACATGTGAAAATTGTTTACATGCCTAGCCCCTAGAAAATGTGATGAAAATGAACTAATAAATTAACTGGGAATAAACGATAGAAATGACGATGTTGATAGAAATGGTTAAAGTGATAATTGTTAACTAATGGCACTCAAGTTGTCTCTTTCTTGATGTGCCATTTATTTCCATATACATGCCATATCTATTAGATTGAATATTTTTTAGGCATCATTGGTCATGTCATATGAAGTTATACTCACACTCTACTCAGGCACCATTGGGTACCCGTGTACAATTCATGGTTTCAGGCCATGATATGTTTAGCGGCCCTCTATATTGGAATTCAGTTGGGAATGTGATATGCATAGTTGAGGATCTAGACATAGAGTTATAATCCATTTTGGGAATTCAAATATTTTTCATTATTTTGGGTTTCCTTCACATTTGGAACTATTAGTATGACATGATATTGTTATTCTTGGTTTTTGGATTGTACCCAGTTTTGGGAGATTCTTGTTTTTATATGTTTATTAATTATCACATTTTATTTCATCTATTTATATTATTAACTGATCAATATTACCCTAGTAAAGAAGGTATAGTCCCACAATGTGTCTTTTTAGACCTTTACTACTTGTCGGTATCCTATGGAATACAGGGAGGAGTTCTTGAGGTCATGTGGAAACCCAGCTCAGAGCATGCTCTTAGTGGCTTCTCGGTCAGGGATATTACACTTTGACACTTTTCATGCATGAATTAAAATAAACAGAACTAGTTTGGCAGTATATAGGTATTCTATTGATCATATAGTCAGTTGAAAATCAAATACTATGAGATTGTTTCTTCATGTATAATGAGTATGAAATATGGGCCCATGATTAAGGTAGAATGGGGAGTATGTGACTGAATTTATATTATCTATAATATTCACTTCGCTACTAAGATGTGGGGCATGTGATGTTCTCATAAATAAAGATGAATGAATGGTGATGTATTCATCAACTAGGTCACTCTATAATAAAATAATAGTTAATATATTAGTTTATTATATTGGATTTACATACTTCATGTCCCATTAACAATCGATGTATTTTAAAAAATAATATATGGGAATGCAGACTTGAATATGATATAAAATAATTGACACATATATTGAGATACATATTTCCGATGTAAATAGCACTAGATCCCATTATATCTCTAGTAACATCAATGCATTTCTTGAGGCTAACCATTACATATATTTATAGATCTAGTGGTTCATAATTGTTATCATCACTATGAAGGAAGTTGGGGTCACACATTTTTGTTCATTAAATGAGGATTGATTTTGACTCTAAGAGATAATCTAAAATTATTTTAAAGTTAAACCAAGATTTTTTAGAGGATTATTAACAAGGTATTATTTTTCTGGATTACTATTCTAGATATACTTAAATAGGTGGCATGAATTGTATTAAAATATTAAACTTAAATTTTTTAAACCCCCTATGTATTGGAAGTTATAGAAACATGGATTTATAATCATCCCATTATACATCAGATTAAAACAAGTAAATGTAGTGTAATTTAAATTGTTCATAATTGGAAGAATTTCAAAAAACATGAAAATACACAATGGAAATATAAAAAAATTAAATAACTTATAGATATTGTAGAAACTAAATAAATATTGTGTACTAATTCCAAAATCATATACCCCAAAAAGGATATTATAATTTGTACTTTTAACCAAATCATAAAGGGAATCATAAAACCAATTCACAGTATTGTCAAATATAACATATTTAAAGGATTATATAATAATACCTAGTATGCCCTAAATTTTTCCCATAAAAATATTTAGAGTTTCTTCTACAAACCACATTATTGGATTTCTTTTCCTATTATAATCCAATGATCAACCTGATCAACAATAATAGTGTTTCCCCAACTCAGAGCTTCACGATCTGAAATGAAATAATATAACTCATTCATCCTCCTCAAAAGCCCATAATCATGTGGTATCAATAAATTAGTGAATAAAAACTAAATTATATGAGTTTTGAAATGAAAACCTCTAAATATAACACTTAGTGCAAACATAAAAAAAATACAATTAGAATAACCCCAACGAAGACAAGTTCTGTTAGACATAAAAATATTATAATCCATAATGTTTATTATTTCCTTCATTCTATATTTAATGTTTCCGACATATTTAGACTCAATCTTATAACGGTTATAATTCAAAATCTTTGAGATTAGTTATAACTTCTTCCAAACAAATATTCATCATTATCTTATTAATTTTGAAACACTTCACATATTTTGATGAATTTAGTCATGCAAAACTATAGTGCTCATACATTCGGTGAATGTATTACGGAATGATAACTCCCTCTTTAAAATGCATATACTACAGACATGATGAATTATAGTTACCAAAAATTTATTCCTATATAACAATAACATATAAATAAAAAAATGCAAGTGGAAAGAAATATATCATGAGTGTGGAATTATTTAATGAGTGTAGAATTATATAATGAGTGTTATATAATTTTAAAAACTAAATATAAATTATTTACTTTAATAAAAAATATAACAAATGTTTTAAATCATAAACAAGAATGAATGATTTATAAAAATACCTTTTATAAAATAATATCTCCCCCTAAATAAAATAAAGAATATTTTCAATCACCTCTACTAAATTAATGTAATCTATAATTAAAATTCTGTTTAAAACAATTTCAATTTTTTTTAAATCGTCCCCCTAGTGATAATCAAAAATAATCATAGAAAAAAACTGATCAAGATGACTAAATATAAATAATAATGTAATCTACTCCTGAAAAATCAGTCCATTAATTTAAAATAAAATTCCCCCTTTTGGAATGATATAATATTTAATGAACTTTTACCCATTAAAAATTCAGTACGAGATCCATAAAAATAAAACAAGTACCCACATATCCTTTTTTAAAATTCATAATGATAAAAAGAAGACATTGAATAAATATATAATATTAAATAAATATTTAAAAACAGAAATAAAAGTAATTATAATACATTAATATATTAAAAACTAATGAAAAAAATGAACGGAATAAAAAATAATAATATTCTTTGAATTTTATTTACAAGATATATTATCTTGATCTTTTCCCATCAAAGATATCACTATAAATTTTATCTAAAAAAATTAACTCTTGAGAAATCAATTGTCTACTTCTTATAGAGTTTGCTAAATCATAAACTATTACAACCCTAAATCAAAGGAATTTAAGAAAGATATTAATTAAAAATTTAAAAATTATTAACCTAAAAAACTCATAAAACAAGTATGTTTTGGTCACCCAAGAAATAATTCCAAGGTATTTGATATAAGTATTCAACTAATGATATTAAACAGAAATATTACATTGGAAATAATGTATTCCAAAGGCAGACCTTTTTAGGTATAAATATTTTTTCAAAAAGTAAATTTAGAACACAGATTTTTTGTTTTTTGGTGCTCATAAGTTGAAATCTTCCATGAAATAAAAATTCATGTTCTTATAAAACATTGATTTTTTGGGAGAAAAAGTGTTCCTCAAATATAATCATATTTTATACATCTAATATAATGGTACAATACTTGGTCTAAAGTAATTTTATTGATATATTTAACTTATAGTGGATTTACATAAATGTCTAGTTGTGTTTTGTTTTGATCACATTCGACCATACATATTTTAAAACATTTTCCTTAAAATGATAAATATTGTAAGAATATATTTTTATTTCAATATATAACTTAAATTTAATAATTTTATTTTTATCAACAAAAAAATTTACTTTATTCATAAATTTTTTTATTAATCTAATCATCTAACATAGAATGTAATTCTGGTGAAGTAAAGAAGCCATTTTTCTTTTCTATCATAGTTAACATTGAATTTTTTCTATTTAATTATTTAAAATCATATTTTAGCATTGTAGTCCTTATTTTTTACTATGAAAAGGTCATTTTTATTATTATTTGACTATTATTTCTATTTAGTTGACACAGTTTTCAATTCACATTACATTATAGTATATTTAGTAAACAAATACCTAACTTTTTCATATTAACTATTTTACTCTTCTATATATTTTTCAAGATTCGTAACATATATGTTCATTTCTTCCACTTTAGGGTATTATATTCATATTTAATTTTACTACACCTTTCATTAGAAAAAAATTCAAGTCAATAGTTAGATTAGTAAGTGCTTCAGTAGTTATCTTTCCCATAAATCATATTTCAATTTTAAAACATTAGAATAAAAATTATTAATCATTTTTATCCTCACTATCCGCTGTTTAACTATTCAAATTATGGTATCCTTTATTAGTACCCAAAAAATCTATTAATTTAAAAAAAAATATCATCTTTTATCTTAAAATATTTAGATAAAGGTGTCTAGTCTGTCCTTTTTAACTCTAGAAAATCTTATGGTATATAAATGTGATTTATACACTCACAGAAGCATGGATTAAAATTCTTTGAAAACATATCATTTCTCTCCTTTTAGTAATGTAATGAACCAAAATTTTATCAATATAATTTCCCTTATTATTATATAAATGTTTCATATATAGTAATGTAGTAATATATAAATCAACTACACCACATGATACAACCAATATTATTTTATTATATTTAAATAAAAATTATATTTTGAGAATAAATATATATTTCATAATTAATGTCATTAAAATAGGATAAAAAATTAAATATGATACCTATAATTTGAAAATTTGAAACTTCAAGATCTAGTAGAATGATCGTAGCTACAAATAGTTTTGTGTAAATGGAATAGAATATTTGTAATTAAATATTCATTTTAAAATTTAAAACACGTATAACCATGAGTGAAAATAGAATTGATTAAATAATGAATGAAATATGAGGTATTTATATAAGGTGGGACACCCATATAAACATTAAAAATAAGAGAATTGGAATAGTCATTTATTATTTGGAATACTAATATGACTGTTAGGAATAATAACCTGACCATTAAATTAATAACCTTGCCTATGTAATCCTAAAATAATATTTAGTTATTTTATAAAATAGAAATATACAGAATTTATATGATCATTTAAATAAATAATTTATTGATAATTTTTTGAGCTTTTAAAACATATAAGTTTAATTTCCATATTTAGATAAATATATCTAGTTTTTAATCTAGTTTATTAATTATTTATTAAGAGCCCTTACAATTTGAAATGCCACTTCAAAATTATCCAAATAATATAATTAGTCTTCTTTAATAATGATATTGTTTTGAAAAATTTTCAATTTTATTATCATAATAAACCATTAATTATAATATATTCATGTCCATATCGATCTAACCACCAACCGGAATAATTATATAAAATAACTTCATTGATGACAATTAGTGTAACAAATTGTGATTTTAATATATAGTTTCTTCTATTTGAATAAAATATCTGTGATAGATTGATCCACATGAAATGAAAAACTAAAACTAAATCATGTTATTTTGATACTATTAAAACCTAAACATTTCATTAGTAGGTATGCATTAGAGTATCCTAATTTTGAAATATATTAATATATATGTTCACACACAAATATATATATATATATTATTAAAAAGATAATGCCTAATTCATTATTTTATTTAATAATCTATATTTTCGTGAAAAATAGTGTCTACTAATGTAAAATATAAATTATTTTCAAATTTTCATTTTAGTAAAATATAATTTTGGTTGATTTATTCAAAATGTTTTAGTGTTTTATAGAAATTAATAATAAAGACAACTAGTAATATAAAAAATTATGTTTCTATTAAAATAATTTCTCATTGTATATATTGAATTTAATTAAAAGGATAAATATATAAATAGGGTAATTAAATTTTATAAAATAATCTTCATTTGTGGATTCAGAATAACAATATTATTTTAAGATGGATTCTTTTTTCTAAAATTATTGATTTTTAGGGGAGAAATGAAAACATCCAAACTTATAAATTACATGGATTTTATCACTTTATTAGTTTATAAGGATGACATGAAAATTAATTAATCCTATTTATAATAAAAAATAGGTATTTTATAAGTGATTTTATAATTCAATTTTTTTTTATTTTAAAATCGAAATTTTACACTTTAGAAGATAATTAATATATTTTTTGAAAAATATTATTAATTTTTTAATAACATTTTTCTAAATCTATTTTTATATCACTTATATATATTATATATAATAAAAATACATACATATGTGTGTTTATCAGGTGAAAAAGTGTTTTTGATTATCTGAAAAACTAATTGTTTGTGAGAAATACAATATTTGCTAAAATGATAGATTTTATTAGTTTAGCAGTATTTATGAGAGAAATATAAATATATAAATAATTCAAACTAATAAATTATTAATTTAATATATAATTTTAATCATTTTAAAGGTAGTTTTGTAAAATTTAAAAAAATGATTAACATTATGAGGATAACATAATATTTTAGTTCTAATTAAAACATTTTTTTGTATTTACATTTAATTAAAAAATATTTTGGAAAAATACTTCATTGGATTAATTTTAATGGTGATTATAATTTATTTGTTTTTTAAAAAACAAAATTTATTTCATGAAAATAAAAAAATGATTATCTAATCTCACACATTAATTTTAACCTTAAAGTGAATATTTTCTTCAGAAATGGGTTTTATGCGTTTTGTGTGCTAATACTAAAATTTGATTCTATACATCAAAGAAATTTTATTTTATAAAATTATTTAAATATTTGAAATCGTAATTTTCAAGTTACTTTATAATATCAATTTTAATTATGTTCATTAAATTTAGTTACAAAGGGTGGAATTGGATTTACTATTATAATGGAAAATTAATATAAAGTGGTTTACCATATTAAAAAATGATGAAAAAATGTGAAAACAATTTTTGATATTGTATTGTGGAAGGATTATTGACCTTATATATTTCCCCACAACATTATTGCACACTTTTGTGAGTACTAGTCTAGATTAATGGATTGAATGTATTGAAAATTGTTTAGATTTTACAAAAATGGAACTCTCTTCAGTCATAAAAGGGACTCACATCATTCCAATTTATCCACCCCTTCAAACAGATTGTGTACAAAATCATCATATATATCTCATGAAACCCACTCTATACACTTTATGCCATGGTCTAACTAAATTTACACTCTATGAAGCCTCTTGGATTTACCCAATAAGAAATTATGAAGGAAATGTAGTACTCTCAAACCATTATTTAAATATTCATTTCTTCTTCTAAAAACATCAGTGACCTATATCCATGATGTTATGTCAACACCAGATTATTTACTAGTAAAATGGTTTTTTTAATAATGTAATATCAATTTTATGAAATCTTCCAAAATCACTGAGAAAAATGAAAATGTCATCATGAATTTTAGTGAACTACCACCACCATGTACAACATGTTTTTTCTCATGACCACCTAACATGAATGGATTCAAGAGTGCTTTTATTATGTAAAAAATGAATCTTAAAATTCCATTAATATTATTCAATTATATTATGGGACATTATTTATTTTTTATCAATAATAAATGATCATAGTAACATTAACCATTATAAATAAACATAGAAAGGGACAATTTTAAATTTGGGTATATTATGGGGTAACCATTAAAACTATATAATTATCACTCATATAGAGTAATAATGGATATAAAACTAAAAAATTATGGCAACTATGATTTTATTTTACAACACCTTTGATAAGAGTCAAAAAACCTGATGTGTCGCAAAGAAATTAACCGAACAACCCAGAGTAATCAACATAAGCCAAAACACTATTAAAAATAAATAGTAAAAGATAATAAATAGAAAATAGAAAATTAAAAATAGATGAATAAAGTTCCTGTGTATATATTTTAGGAATATAATTTTATAATTTCTGAAGGTATGGGAATGTAAAGAATACATTCCAACATGTGGTAATGAATATTCCATACCACACATGTTACTTTTCAGATATACATTCTATATATTTTTATTTATTTTACGAAATCTTATTTTCATGTAATTATTATATTTTTAAAAAACATTACTTATTATTTATTACATTTTAAATATCATTTTTACTATTGGGGCTTTACATGATTTTAGTTCCATTCAAAATTCCTTCTATATAGTAAACCTGATTAAAGGGGACTTTTCTCTTTCATTTCTCATGTTAATAATCAACGATATCAATTATTTTAAAACTTTTAATATCATATAAAAATATTATTTTATTCTGAACACTGTTGGATCAATTTTAGTTTTATGGATAAAAATAACATATTTCATTCTTTAATAATATCATTTAACTATTCCATAATAGCTCGAGCCATGTGGTACATGTTTATTCATTTGTTTCAATATTAGTAGAGTGAAATTTATATAATAGAACATCATGATCCAGACCTATAAAATACTTTCTATTATAGATGTTTAATATTATTTAGTTATTTATTCTAATGGAAATCCATATTATTTATTCTTCATTTATTCCATGAATCAGAATTATGAAAGTCACATATTTACATCATTTTTTATCATGCATAAACATTATATTTATTTTATTTTACTCATGTGGAAATCACATGCATGTATGCTGTGTAATTTTAATAAAGTAAAAGGTGGGTACACAATTTTGTATCCTTTTAATAAATTTTAACACACGTTATATATCATGATATTTAGTGTCTGAGAGTAGGAATTCATCCAAATACACTATAGTAATTAATCCACTATGATCTTGGGAATGGGTAGTGAACCCAATCCTCTATGGAAATTTATCTACTATGTTTATCTAAATAGGGAGTGAACAAAATCCACCATGGGAATTAGTTCACTAAAATAATAGGAATTTGGAGTGAACCCAATCGACTATTGGAATTTATCTACTTTCGGATTATGGCCTCAGGTGTGACCTTGGAAAACTATTTATAATATAATGTTATACGTTGTTTCCAAATATTTATTGGTTCTATGATATTATTTTTTAATTATTTATTCCATGATTCCATTATTAATATAATTTTCATTGTGATATCATGTTATGCATATTGACTCCCATGTTATGATTTTTGGCAATATTTATTTCCTTGATTGGCCTTTTATCTAACACGATTACTTATTATATTATATAAGGATTTCATATATATTAAAATGATCAATAGGATTTAGGATAACGATATTCATTAAACATATATTATGTTTTTTAAATTGAATATGATTTATTATTGTGTATAACATTCGAAATACAGAAGGCATATTTTTCCTTTTTTTTACATGTTAGGAATTGATGGGAAAAATTATGAAATAACGTTTATTTAAGGATTATTTCACTATATTTGGATTCAATGAAGGGAATAGTTCTTTTGGAGAAAGTTTGAGATAAAAATAGAGGAAAAAATATTTGTAACACTAATTATAGGATGAAAACATTAAATACTAGTGAAATTTAAATTATGCGGTTTTTCTAGAAATTATGTCTCTATATGGACATTAGAAAGGGGATGATGTTATTCAATAGACCCACAAAGGGAAAATCACCCTATAAATGGGTTGGTTGAGAACTGAATTGATCATCACTCTAGTGCATTATGAGTGGGACTAATATGACACAACTGTATTGATAATCATGGGGCATGTGATTTGTTTGATCATATGCTCTTTAAAAACCTGTATGAATGATTTTTTTCTTAGTTACTTTGATGGAGTAAACCTTAATGTAATATTGGATGAATAATTAATGATATTGATTTAACCATGGTTGATATAAGTTGATCTAAAAATTATATATTCTAAATTTTGAAAGTTATATATTAAATAGAGACTAATATGGAATAAAATAAATGTTTTATATGATAATATGATGTGTTATAAAATGAGATATATTATTGATAAATTCCTATTTGGTTATATATGATACTTCTCTTTCAATAAAAAATATCTCACTCATGTTAACCTTTTATTATATAAGGAATGGATAAAACCATAAGGAACTCAGTTAATAATATAAGCAAGGGAAAATATAATAATTTTTTAAATGATCAAAAAATTGAATTGGAAGAGGGATTGAAAAATAAGGTGATTATAGTAATGAATATTTAAAAAATAAAATTACCCATACAGAGATTGTTAAAATCATGATCCCCCCACAGAAGAGAATGATGGAGTCTTACTGGAACATCGGTGATAATGATGACATGGGAAATAATATTCAACATACTACATGTCAACAATGTGGGAAGAAGCACATAGGGAATTTCTTCAAAAGTTCTATAATATGATTTAATTGTAGTAACATAAGGCATAGAGAAATAATCTTGTGAGCGTGAAAGAAGAATACACTAAAAGAAGATAATTTTCTTATAAAGCATCCATTAAACATTCCATGTTTTAGATGTAAAAAATATGTTAAATATTAATCCCAATTAACCAATCCAATGAAAAATGTGGAAAATAAAATAACACTACTTCTAAGATCATGGGAAAATGGAAAATCATATACAATAACTATTTTTTAGGATGATAGTGATTTTTCAGTTTAGAAGTGTTGAAAAATTATGTCTTGTAAGTTCTCATATCTTAGGTATTGATCTATAAAAATATTTTTTGAGGTAATATTAATATACTCATGGTATATGTTACTCTTTTATTGTCTGAGGAAAGTTAACCATTATATATTTATATATTCTTGACTTATTAGGAAACTGTTGGCAACATATAGTCTCTTTTTACGAGGGGCTCATATGATATTACATATTTAGACATCTCAATTTATGTCCTAAATAAACCCATAATCAACTACAATTTTATGGGTTTTTAAGAGATATATATGTAAAATACTCTTATATTATGATTTTTTAAATTATGTGGATGTAATTTATTTTAGGTGTAGAATTTAACGACCAGATATTTTAATATATTTGTCCACAAATTAAGTAAAATATGTTGGATAACTTTTTCCAATCACAATACCATACTGAAATGAAACCCCATATGTTTATAAAATTAAATACTCTACATTTAATTAGTAGGTATGAATAACAGTAACTAAAAATAAAATATATTAATTTATAGGTGTGTGTATATATATATATTAATTTTATATTATATAAATATTCTTAAATAATTATTTCCTTTATGAATCTATAATTTTAGGAGATGTAAATTTTATTAAATTAAAAGAAGTATATTATTTTTAAAATAATATTTTTGAAAAATATTACATTTTTTGATTATATATTTCATTATTATTATTGTATAGAATATATGAATAAGAAAGAATAAAATTTTAATAAGATTTATTTTCCTATAAAAATTATTCTTAATGTATTTTTGGATTTCATATAAATTTTAGAATAGAAAAAATAAATAATTTTAATTTTTATAAATAAAATTCATTTTTTATTTATAATTTCTCTGTTATATTAAAATGAAGTTTTTGTGGGTTTTCTAAAAATATTGATTTTAGGTGAATCTTGAAAATACTTTTTTTTATAAATAACATTATTTTATAAAATTATGAGTATATTAGTATGAATTTTTTTATTAATGAACCCATTTTATAAGTCAAAATATTCATTTTATATTAGTGAAATTATAATTTTAAAAATGTTGGTTTTAATTTAAAAACCCAAATTTTACATTTTAGAAATCAAGTAACATTTTAAAAAATAATGGTTTTTTTTGTGTTTTAAGAACTGATAGGTAAAAATAAATTTGTATCACTTATATAATTTTAATATAATAAAATTAATTCCATTTATTGATTCACCATTTTAAAAATTGTTTCAAATTAAAATTTGGCACTTTTCTATAATAACTATTTTTAGTGAAAAATGCAGTTTCTTCTAATAGGGTAACTTTTATTACTTTATCACTATAAAACTAAGAGTTATAATTTTATAAAAAACATTAATTAATCAAAAATATATTTAAATATTAATTTTATTCAGTTTAAATATTAATTTTTAACTTTATTATAATTTAAATACAACATTATAAAAATGTACTATTTATATATTAATAATAAACTATTTTTGGTCAGTCCATTTAATAGAACTTTATTTTATTAAAATTAGGTTTGGGAATTATTTTAAATCCATAGAATATTTTTTATTAATAAAATTTATTTCTTGAAATTAAAAAATGGTGAGATTATCTCACACATAAATTTTAAGTATAAAATAAACATTTTTCAAAAAAACAAGTTTTACATGTTATGTGTAATACTATTAAAATTGATGTCTATATATCTTTGAAATTTTATTTTAATATTTTTTTCATATATTTGAAATCATCATATTAAAATTAGAATATAATATCATTTTTAAATATGTCTATTAAAATTAGTTCCCGATGGTGAAAGTAGGGTTATCGCGGTAATGGTAAATTTGAGAAATAGTACTTTAAATTTGTAAAAAAGTATAAAACATATGAAAAGAAAGTGTGCTATTTTATTTTTGAAGGACTAAAAACCATAACTATTTTTACACACCATTATTGGCTATATTTTGAGCCATTAGCCTTCAATAATGCTATAATAATTTGGAAAAGTGAAGATAATTAATAAAAATACCACACTCTTTTCTTATTAAAGGGACACACAACATCCAATTTTAAACATACATTAAAAAGAATTGGACGTGCCAAAAACCATACACAATATCTCCTAAATACCCTGACATACCCCTAATGTCTTGGTCTCATCCAATGTCCAACCAAACAAACCATAAGGATTTACCTAAGGGAGAACATCTGAAGGAAAGGAAATACTCTCAATCCTAATTTTCTAATATATTTACTTCTTCACACACCTAAAGTACACTGAATCCACAATTGTGGGTGAAAACATAGTTTTTACTATTCTACAATGTTACTACACTAATTTAATATTTATTTTGTTCCTTCCACCTCACTCATTGAAAAAAATATAAACATCATCATGCGTGTGTGCAGACTATCTCATCAATGATTGATTACCTTTTTTCCATGACCACATAAGATGGATAAATTTAAAAATGAATTAACAATTTAATTTTTTTTGTTAAACCATTAATCTTTAGGAAGTATAATGTTTGTTATTATATATATATAATCCATATAAAACTGCCACAGTAATTTTAACCAACTTAAATAGACTTATCAAATATCATTTATTAGTTGGGGTCTATTTTGGGATAACCTTTAAAATTTTATAAGTATATTTATAGTAGAATAATAAATGACATAAAATTATATATTTATTAATTTAATAGAGATATTATAAATCAAATTTTACCACATTCAATAAATTGAATGTCTCAAAAATAAATTAACCAAGAAAACCCATTTAACTGACATTTTTGGAATTTTTATTAAAAAAAATAACTAAATATAATTAATGTAAATTATAAAATTACATATGGTTGAATAAGGTTATTTGATATGTATTTAATGAAATGAATTTAATTATTCAGGATATTATTCACATGTTCACAATGTATTTAGACATGGGGTAAGGGATATTTCAAACCACACTCATTACTTGTCGTTTACGTGTTGTGTTACCTTATCTTCCTTTTATTCATTATTATTCAAATAATATAATTTCATTTATTAATATATTAATATTATATAAATTCATAGTAAAATATCCTTCTCTTTTCTAGTGTTATAATTTTATTTAATTTTCTTTGAAATTCCTTCTTCATGGTGAAACACATTTAAAATAATATTCATTTTCTATGTCTCTTATCAAGTGTTTCTACCATCAAATGTTTTCAAAAAATTAATTATTATAAAAAAGATTGTTATTTTAGGGATATACCTCATGGTTTCATTCTTATTTTTTGGATAGAAATATTATCTATCCTAATTTATAAATATCATTTACATATTATATAAAATCACCACACAACGAGTTCATTTTTATAAAATTTTCCCTAGATATTTATCATTAATTTTCAACATTAGTACTCCATGTTACATGCATATTCCCTTTTTCAATTATGAAAGTATAAAAAATACTCATTTTTATATTGAAATTTTTTATGAATTATCATTCTTAGACTACTTAAGCAGAATTATGAAACATTTTTCCTTCTCACATGTTGTATCATTCTTATTATTTATATAGGTTTTATTTAACTATTTCAGAACACATATGCATAAAAATATCAAGATTTTAACAATGTAAACTGTATTCCTAGAATTATATATCTCTAAATTGAATTTGGTAAATATTTATAACTCTTGAAAGCTATATATAATATTTTTTAGTGAACCTAATCCACCGTGTTGCATTGTCCAATATTTTTATATGAATGGGGAGTGATCCCAATTCATCATGTGACTTTATAAACATTATTTATGTGAATGGGTAGTGAACCTAATATGAGGACATGACCTTAATAAATCTATAAAATGTATTCAATAGATAGTTTTTTATAACATTACCAATCAATATTTAGGCTTAGAGTTTTGGAGAATATATACACCACCCTTATGTAAATAAAATTTACCTAACATATTGGAAACTTCCACTAAATATCTAATTTTTCAAAATAATAATAATAAATAATTAATATCTAAATAGTTTACCTTTCATGGAAGATCATCAAAATTTTCATCATGACCTACTCATTGTTGTTACTAACTGTAACCTATTGAAAACAATTTGATAAACTGTGATGAGTATAACAATATTAGTAAGGGGAAAATAAAAGGAAAGAAATAAACTAATTTTTTCATGAATACTCATAAATTATTTCATTTCAAAAAACAATTGAGTTGAAAATAAATATTTTCTTACTCAAGATATCGAATAATCTTCCCAATAATTTCCATAAAGCATTTCAAAAGAAATAATAATGGAAAAAAAGTCATAATAGTTTTTGATAACATGAAAAAAACCTGATTTTTTATAAAAAAATTCATTTAACCTGTAATAAGTAGATTACACTCCCATTTAAGAATAATATCAATTTTTTACAATGTAAAAACCTATGATTTATGTAAAAACATATATAAATAATATAAAAATAGTATAGGAAACTTGTGATATAATGTTCATATCACTATTATAATTACTCTTATAAATGGAATGAAAAACCTAGTAAATTACAATAATGTTTTATAGGAAACCTATAATCAGTTATCTCTTTTACATTACCCAATGAATTGGAGTGATATATTAGAATCAACCAACTTAATAATATATATCGGGCTCACTGATGATAATGAGATATATCAATCTCACCCATCATCATAATGAATTCCCAATAACCATAACATAATCAACACTATAAAAAGCTTATATACTAATAAAAATATTATTTTTATCAAAAAGAAAAATATTTTGTGATATATAAATATCCATTACATATAAAATTTTTTATGAAAATACAAAAAACATTGTGAATGAAGGATTTTCAGTAAAAAATATTACATCTTGTAAAGGAATCCAAACATCAAATGATAATTACAGTGGAGGAAAAACTATTAATGACACATATGTTAATTTTTTTCCATTTTAAAAAAACATTCAATATAGTGATTCGTTTTTTAAACCATAGAAATAATTCCAATATTGTTCTTTTAAATTCATCTATCCCTATATAAAAAATCAAAAAAATAATTTTTTGAATAAATACATGGAATAAAAAGATATATAAAATAAATGTGTTATATAGTTAAAATGATTATTTTAATGGTAAAGTGTCCCTTACCTCAAGATAGACTCATCAAATAAATTATTTATCTCCATAATTAAAAAAATAGGGCCATTATTTATATTATTAAAAACAATTTTACTAATTTATATTATTAAAATCAATAATGTTCCCGTAGGATGTTTTGATGATATTCGACTCCTATGTCCAAAATGAATTCGATATGTTGGCTATGGTCAAAAAGATAATATTACATAATATATATAATAATAATTGATTCATTATTATTACTATTTTAAATTAATTATAATTTCGAATGAAACCATGAAATATTGTTTTGAAAATGTAATCACATTACAATTATGTAGACAATAGGTCATAAATAAACATGAGTAACATTTTTATTTTTCAAAAAAAATGATGTAAAGAAGGAAGTTATCAAATAAAATTTATTGAATTATTATTATATCATAAATATTATATTATATATTTAAATAAACTTAAATATATTATCCATGTGATTCTGTGGTGAAAAATGAAACACATCGCTTCATGTAGGTGGTAATCCACCCATTCGCACAAATGATGTTTTCATTTTTTAATGGATGTAAGGGAATGAAAATAGATTATATATTATAGTTATATAATTATGCATATTTCAAGAATATAAAATTATAAATCAAATACATTATTATTACCATCTATGAGATGAGGTGATCTAAATAGAAACCCATTGGTTTGCGAGCCGGTAGACCGCCATAAACACAATTGATTGTTTTATTTCCAACATAATAGAAGAAAATAATGATACACATTATTAGAAAACAATAATACAATTTCAGTGTATGTATTATATTAATATAATTATATCATCATTATTGAATAATATTTGAAGGGGGTAGAAGTTGAAATAATAATAAAATAGTTGGTTAAGAACTATACATATTCTTTGGAGAAACTATTTAGTATTAAACATAAAACCTTACTAGATTAGATTCATGTTAAAAATGTCTATCTAGAACATGGGGTGAGATGTTAGAAATGTATTTTCATAAGGTTTTGGATAAACTAAAAGTCTCCTAATGTATATAGAGGAGGGGAAATGGGTTTCTTTTTAAAAGTGAAATAGATAATATAGTTGTAATTTGTAAAAATATTAAAACATATTAATGTATTATTAAAGCAAAATAGATCCATAATGGAACATTTAAGAGGTTGATATTACATAGGGTTGAAATATATCCATCCCATAAGATGGAAATTAGTTTTTATGTTATTTTTACCCATATCACGTTACATTAGAATCCTTTTAAATATGTTTTAAAATTAGTCATGGTAATCAATTTTTTCAAGTTTTAATATTAATTTCGGACAAAAATTTTGTTTTACATATTACATAATATTATTTATTATAATTAAAAATTAATAATCAATTTTTTGAAATTATATTTATAGAATTTGATGAATAAATTTTAAAACCAACCATGAAAACACGATAACGAATTATTTTTCAGACATATGTATTTTTAAGTATAAAAATGATTTTATAAATAATTCAAGTATAAATAGAAATTTAATAAAAAAATTGATTATTTTTAACAAAAATGTACTAATTTAATTTTAATACTAAACCAAAATAGAATCGGGCATTATTAATAACTGAAAATATATATTTTTTAATAATATTTAGTGTTTTTCACTACTAATTGAAAAATAAAGAATATCAAAAAATTCAAAAATATTCATCCTAGAATAATTTATAAATGATGAATAAAAAATCATGTTAATTTTTCATATTAAAATTAAATAATATTGAAATCAAGGTCTTAAATAATACTAAATAATGTATGAAAACACAACTTCAATAAGAATAATTCTTTTCTCCTATTGGAATAAAATTTAACTAATGTTAATATAATAAATATGAATATGAATATTTATTTTATTTAATATTAATATGAAAGGATAATTTTATTTCATGACATTACTTAGGTTGATAAATAGTTTCCGATTTTTGAAATTACTTCCTTACAATTTTATTTACTATTTTTCACAATTAAGGATATATTTCCCTTATAATTGTTTTTGATTCCAATGTTGATTATTCAATAATATGTTTTTCCCAAATAGTATTCCATTGTTAAATCAATTTATTTTTAAAAATTTTCTATCTAACATGAATAATCTATACTATTTATTCAACGTAATAGTGGTTTTATTCCTACTAAAGTACTTCCGTGATCAAAACATTACATTCATCCATTATATAATTTATTACTAATGAAAAGTGAAATATGTCATGTAGCTCAGATTATATTAACGTAAAGACCACTAAAAAAATATTATAATCAATATTATCTGAAATTTCTTATTTTCAGATGAACCTTGGTGTCATCTTTCACTTTTTAGAAAAAAATATCATTTTTAATGGGGATATTTTAATAAAAACATGATCACCGACATTAAGTGAATTATCATTACTACAATTATCTACATAAATCTTGTGCTTTATCTTAGAATTTCTCATTTGATGATACATAATCATCTACTTCTCAACCATTTCTTCTACAAATTTCAGAACAACAATATTTCATTCCATGAATTCATCAAATAAATCCTCACATTGGAAAAAAATTCTATATAATTAATCAAAAGTTCCCATCTATATACTATATTAAAAACAATTATTATAATAATACACATCCATTTTTAGTTATTTAACCCATATTCACTAAAAATACATTTATAAATCATAATTAATCTCCCCCAAATCCAAAATATTTCTCTCTGATTGTCCACCAGATTGAGGTTGAAATGTTGAATTGAAATTTAAATTAGTGATCAATTACTTATATGATCATTTCTAAAACATAGAGGTGAATCTATGATAATAAAAAGATACAACGGAAAAAAGTACTCCATGAAATCTAATTTGCACTTTAAGATAATGTTGAAAAATCTGATCCGAATGAATATTATCCTTAATATGAAGAAAATGAAAATATCTAGTCAATTCATCATAAACTACACAAATCACATTATTACCTTGATATTTATTTGGTAAAACCACCATAAAATCCCGAAATATATTCTCTCATTTCCAATATGGAACTATATAAAGCTGAAGAATTCCCTATACTAAATTTCATTCATCTTTAAATTTCTGTAATATCAAAAAATTAATTGTAAAATTGTAAATATATATATTTATTCATTCTATAACATCTACGAACGAACCACTGGGTCTGAGCCGGATGCTACGTGACCTCATGCATGCATCCCCATATGAAAGAGGCTATCGACTAGCAGTGATGGCCTAAACATGATAACAAGGACACTATACCCTCTATATCATGTCATTTGACTAATAATAAACAACAAAAATATATTTAATCAGATTAAAAAATATTACGGTAACTAAATAATTATATATATATATATATAATTAGATCTAAATTTTTAAAGCCTATACAGAGTGTAAGAACAATGTAAATACATGAAAAGTGTGAAATAAACATCTATGAGGTACTCTGGTGTCTGTAATAGTATGCTCAAGCTCCATGATCCACCAATCAACCATTCACGATAGGGCCTTTACCCTTCACCAGATCTATGGTGGTGAAATCTACAAGCGCAGTGATATGACCAAGTAGTGAGTGAGTAAAAGACTTTGTAGGACACCCACAAGGCATCCTTAAATAGATATTCTCAAGTATATATGTTTATCCAACAATAAGAATAGACGTGTAACAAGAATAGTAACACACAATCACAAACTATGTGGTCATGTGCTAACCAAGATTCCATAACCCCACCAGTAACTACTTCAAATACCTACTGGAAAATGTAATTTATATCAATAAGTATCTAAAACCATCCATATGGTCGTTAGTGAGTCACTCAAATCCAAAAGGTATCGAGTAAAAAAAAACTTACCTTTACCCATGAGGCATCTCTACATACTCGCAATCTACAGGGCATCGAGTATTTGTAAGCTATCATAAATGAACAAGGCATCAGGTAACACTCGTAATTCACAAGGCATTAATTGTCATCCATCTACTCGGAATCCACAAGGCATCGAGTAAATGCTGGGTTACAAGGTTATCATGTTGTGAAGTTGTCATCGCCGCCTATCACGCATGAACCCCACAATGAGTAATCATACCACGATAGTCACCTATCAAGTATACACATACCAATCCTGAAATAGAAAACATTATAAGTCATAGAATGATGACCACCATATCACACAATAAGAGAAATATAACATCATTATATACATCAACATGTGATTCAAAAAACATCAAGGAATCTAGCTATCATGTCAATATTATTGAATCAAATCATACTATAAAATGGGATACAAACACACCCACATGATAACACAATTCAATCATGATATAATGTAAGTCAACACATAAATTAAATATAGAAACATGTGTAAAAAAGTTCCCAGAGATAAGAACTTTCTACCTAAAAAGATAGGGAAACCAATTGGTGAATTTATTATCATAAAAAGTGATACATCAATGTCTTGAGTTGTTGGCATGTAAATTCATAAGGTACTTCAAGGGTTTAGTAAAACCAAAACAACTATTTGATTTCAAAAATAAATAAGATATCATATGCAATTATACTTTCTCTCTTTAGGATAATTTTTAGATCATTATTTAGGTCAACTCATGAACTCTCTATATTCTCCTAAAAATAATTATCTTTTAATAATTTCTTATAAATTATACTTTATAATTATATTTTGAGAATTTATTATATAAATTATCCATTGATAGATATCCATTATCATTTGATAATTTTAACAATTATCAACTATATTTTGATAATTTCGTATAAATCATCATTTATAATTTTCTATTTGATAACTTACACCATAAGTTTTGATTTTATAATCTATAAAATATTATTTGATAATTTTAAGAATTATCAATTATCATTTGATAATTAAAAATAAATTATCCATTATATTTTTTCTTTTGGTAATTTATTCTATAAATAAACCTTTGATAATCATGAAATTATTATTTGATCATTTTAATAGTTATCAATTATCATCTGATAATTTCTTGTAAACTATCCTTTATAACTTTACTTTGGATAAAATATTCTATAAATTATACATTGAAAATCATGAAATTATTTTTTGATAATTTTTAAAAAGTAGCTTATAATAAACATCCAATTATCATTTTATAATTTAATAATCATACATTTATAAAACATGTAATTATCTTATGATAGTTTTGATAATATTTTTCTCATGTTAATTACCTTATAAAAATCCTTTATCAAATTGTATAGTATTATATTTGATATAATCATGCAATTATTCTTTGATAATTCATTGTAATTATCACTAGAAAAATCAATAATTTATCCAAAAATAAAAGGATAAAAATCATCATTGAAAATTATTTGTGGTTATCATTTATTTTAAAAAGTTATCTTTTATTATTTTCAAATTTTAGTTACTCTGAATAAGTTTATGTGTATATGTATCATCATTAAATTCTATAAATTATCCCTCTATAAAACCATCTGATTATCCTTTAATAATATTTTATTCTACAGACAATCCTTTAATAATAATTAATCCTTCGATAAAATTTATTCAAATTATAATTTGATAATAATGTGAAATTATCTTTGACAAATACTATGATTTATTGTTCCATTATCCAACCAATTTTAATTCCAAAAATTTATGAAAAAACAAAATAGAGGCCAATGTAAAAAAATTAAAATTAAAAAAAATTAAAACAATTGTACTAACTCATTGAGGAGGTGCACAAAAACTCATAGAAGAGGCTGACTATCCTCAGCAGAGTTCGTAACCATCAAGACGGGACTGTCACAGACATTGTGATTCCACTTATAGAGGTTATTAGGTTTCTCACACTGAAAAAAATTAACCAATGGAGAGTTCCGACTGATTTAGATATTTAGACCAGCAAACATGTATTTATCCCTATATTCATAATACCCAAATTTAATATATCAAATTAATTATGGTTTCAACTAATAATTGATAATAGAGTCATTTATTTATTCAATATAAGACATTATCAAATAACACTATCAAAAACAGGTTGGAATCCATGGTTTTGAATCATCCCCACATCCATCAATGGTGGTGTCCTGTGTTGGAGAATATGAAAAAAATAAAAACACATATTTTACAATTAAATTCCTATTTAATTATTAAATTAAATTAATTATTTAATATAAAAATTAAATAACATCACATTTCTTTTTTTACATAAAGGTTATTCCCCACCTAGGAAAAACCCCATGTTCTAGACTTAAAAGTGGATGATATTTTTTATACGATCACCATTTGGGAGATATTAATTATTTGTTAATTAAAAATCAGAATAAATAATTAATTAAATAGGAAAATTAATTTTATCATGAGTGAGCTGTCTAAACATCCAATGCATACAAATGTTATACACTACATATGGTAAAAACCATATCCCAGACATAACGATGGTAATCTATTTCTCATACGAAGCACCATTTTGGTGTTATTAAATTATTTTAAAAAATAATAAAATAAAAATTATTACATAAATTATTATAGTGAGAGAGGAATTCAAACGTCTGACACATACAAATGTTATTATAACCTAGGGTAATCACTCTGTCCTGTACCAAAAATTCCTCTCATATTTCACATACAAAACATCACCTAACATTTATTCATTTATTTGGGATAAATTTCATGTTATTAATATAATATATTTTATAATTTCATCACGTTTTATCCAAGGCATGACATGCATAGTAATCTCACACCAAGTTAGCGTCTGACTGATAAAATATTCTATTGAATATTTGAATGTTTTAAATGAGATTTTCCTCTTACCCAAAACCTTTAACACATTTATTTTTTTATTTTATTTTATAAATTAGTTTTTCATATAAGATTCTTCTTATTTATCAACAAGAGAGTTTTACAATATTTGTAAAAACTCAAGAAATTGCACCTTCCCAGCAGAAATGATCCTGATGGTATTTATGCATTTTTTTCATCTGGGATGAATAAAAATTAGACAAGTATGATCCTAAGGGAACAAATATCTCATTAACTGGGGCTCACATTAAAAACACAAACATTTTATAAACATAAAAACACCTTCATTTTCAATATGAAATTCTAAAAAATTAACTTTATTTACCAATTTATCCAATTCCCACAAAAATTTTCATCCTTTAGAGCATACTTATTCCTATATGAAAAAGAAAACTATTCTGAAACATGAATGAAATTGGGGGGAGTTCCTATATAAAAAATTTATAATCCAAAATTCATTAAATTTTAAACATAAGGATCATGTTCTTGATGTATAATAGTTTGCAATTAAATATCTTTTTGACTTAAAGAATCATCAAAATTCATTGCCTATCCGATATGGTAAATGATTTTGAATTCATAATAAATTACCAATTCTAGTCTCCTATTTCTCATATTCAACAATTTTGGAGTAAATATAAATCAAACATTTCTGATTAGTATATATTTCCATCTTTACTCCATATAAATGATTTCACTAAATTTTTAATGAAAATACTATAGGTACAAGTTCATGTTCATGAATAGGATACATTTTAACATGGGGTTTTATTCAATGTAAATTATAAAGAATTAATAAATCATTATTCATTAAAACACCAACCTTTCCTATAAATGAAGTGACATTTTATATAGAAAAATCAACATTTCTGGATTACAATGTAAAAAATGGAGCATCCAATAACTGGATTTTCAATTCCTTAAAACATTCATCACATTATTTATCCATATAGATTAATCCACTTTTTCCTTTAACATGTTTACTGGGCTAGATAACCATGAAATATTTCAAACATACTATGTGTAAAAGCATACTGATATAAGAAAACAATGAAACATTGTAAAATTATAAGTCTTGGTCTTTAATAATAGAAATTAGTTTTAATAGGATCAATTGTTATTCCATCAGTGTCTAAGATATGTACATGTAATTATAGTGCCCCCAGTCAGATTTTACACTTGGAGGGGGCGTGAATCAAGGATTTTCATTTATGATTTTTTTGACTTTGATCTCCTAAAACAATTAATTTTATTAATGTAGCCGAGGATATTGTGTAGTACCACCTCATATGAAAACATTATAAGAGTTGGAATAAAAAATGGTATTTACATGGTTTTGAAGAAGTACCAACCCCATTCCATGTTTATTAGAGCCCAAAAAATAATACCAAACCACAATATTATCATCAATTACATTGTTTTAAGAAGAAAATAGTTACACAAACCAATAATATATCCTCTAGTTGATCTAGGTAATACTCCAAAATAATCCATATCTTCTGCCTTAATTAGTTATCACTCCAACCATCTAATTCTACACAAGTTTCCTAGTAGATACTTATACTGATTCTAACACCAACAAAATCACTTCTTTCATCCATACCCAATTCAAATACTTATCCCATTAATTAGGTTTTAGCCACAGTTATAATTATCTTCTAACTTATGGATTAAAGTCTTCCACCATGAGCTGAAAAGATCATGTTTTCCCATATACACATAAAGATCCTTTGAACCTTGTTAATTATAGTTTCTATTCTCGATCAATAATTATAATCGGGTATAAAAGAATAGTTTACATAGTAATATAATGATCATGAAATTAATTCTTATATTATTGAAGTCATGAACTCAACAAATGTGTGAATGTTATGAAAACAATTTCACTAAGACTAAATAATACTTGATTAAACTTTTACAAATCAATTCAACTCTCTCAAGAACACCTAACACATTGATGAAAAATTTTATGGGTCATATAAACGTTATAAACCCTAACACATAATTTTTATTTACAAATTATTTTTTAAGATATTTTAATCCATATTTTATGAATATTTTACTAGATTATCAACATTATATATGTATGTGAATACAAGATCACTTCTATATTCTTTAATGTGTTTTACATATATTTATGTGGTTGATATTGTGAATTTACTCTTCTTCACATTCGTGCGACCGTTCTCAACTAGAAATATACATTTGGTAATACTCATTATTGATATGGCATAGATAAATATTCACACAAGTCTATGTAAGTATGGTATCTAAATCCATTCATACAAACAATGATGTTTTTTAAAAAAAATTTAATACCTTCACGTAATAGATTGTGTAAAAAAAAAAATTTCCGCAATTTATGTGTGATATATCCCCTTTATCGTGAATCTAATACAGTCCCATGTGAGGATATACTCATAAAACTAGTGCGTTGTAGTGATAAGTTTTTCTGGAAAACAAGGGTGATCTTATTCTCTAGAAAAACTCACAATTTTGGTTCTTCAAAATTTATAGGTGAGTTTTCATTTTCCTTTTCTATAAACTTCACCAACTCAAATCCTAAAAAATATTTCATTTTCAATGTTCAGAGGTATAAATATCTTTAACCACATATAGTTCTTGGAATGGATTTAATTTTTCATTTTCATTAGGTGATGTCGAGTTTTTAGGTGTCTCTTCATATGTAATAAAGTCTTATGTTCATGTGAAGACCATCAAATGATACTCTATATATTTCAAAAAAATTAACTCTTCCATTAAGGGAACTTACCAAATAACCTACTATAACTAATTTTTTCATTCAATGGTATCATGATATTTAGTCAAATTGTTTCATATATCCATTACCAATATTTTATACAAGGAGTTTCATAGCCTAATTATTGAAAAACCATAATCACTTTATCTTAGCTTGAATATCACAGTAAAAACATACATAGAATCTTGGAAATAGAAAAAATTAAAGAATATATGTTGAATATGAGACCTATGTGATGATTGGATGGTCTAGATACATCAAATCAGATATGATACATTTTTACATATGTTTATAATATGGATCCATAGTTCCCACTCATCACCATACCCCATAAGACATTCACTTGGTTGGGAAGACCTATATTAAGCATTCCATTTTGAGTGCCTCTCGACCCAACACCATGTTTATCACCCATATACACTACACACACCACCCATTCTATCTGGCCACCCCACATAGTGGCTTTAACTTCTCCATGTGCCCATTATTGAGTAAAAAATAACATTTATCCACACACTGCCCGCTATGAATGTTCCCTATCACATGTTTCCATACTAGCTTAGTGAGATGCCCCTCCCATGTGGATGAGGCCTCCTCCAAAAATTATATTGATCGAGATGGTGCAAAAATATTTTATGGTTGGCCATATTTTATATTGAAACACTTCTAAAAATATATTGGTAAACGACATCAAATAGAAAAAATTCTAGACCAAAAATCATTGTTCATTAAATATTCATGATGAAAAATATAAATATTTTCCCTGTCCATCACTATTACAACTCCTCTTGAAAAATATTTTTTTTCCAAAGTCCTCATATTCCTCATATTCTCTTAATTTTTTAATATAAATTACAATGATTTCATTAATGTGAAATAATTTTAATTATTCAGATCTTTTTAAATGTTGTAAATAATGTTACCGGTTAAAGAACATAGTGGCACATGTTCTAGAAATTTGGAATGGTGAAAAAATCATCACAATATCATTTAAATTTAGTAAATAATGAAATAAAAATCCATTAAATTAAAACATAATAACTTTCTATGCATCATCAGTTCAAATATTGAACCATTAAAAAAATACAATGTATGAGCTCCATAATCCCCCATTTTATTTTTTTCAATATCCCCTCACATCATAAAATTAAATATGTGGTATAAAATATTTTTCTCCCTTGTTGAAAATAATATTCAAAGGAAAAGTGGGATCTTATCATCTCATCAATTTTGGAAAATCATGTTCTCCTTTACTTTTAAAAAAAATTATTGATCTCTTATGAGATATGGATGATGACATAGGGTTAACAAAGAAAAGATCATTTTATTTAATAAAATATTAGTCAATTTAGGATAACAATTTATATAAAACACGGTAAATGTAATAATAGTTTTATATATTTTCCATAAATTACCATTCATGTGAAATCATGCTTAAAAATTATCAATTCCTATTTTAGGGGTTTCAATGTCATTAAATTCATGACCCCACAAAATCTTTTACAAATATATCAAATTTTTATTGCAAAAAGATATTCCACACATTATATCATATTTTAATCAAACAAACCCCCTAATTATCATAATGATAGAATTTATGTAAGGGGTAGAACATATGATTATTATATGGGAACTTCCATTTTATAAATTTGTACAAACGTTTCAAGTTCACTATGTATTGATGATTTCATATACATAATTAATCGATACCCCCACAAGGGATGTATCAATATAATTAATTTCCTTAAATTTTAGTAAAACATTATATATATTTATAATGGTAAATAAGGACCCCTTTTGTTCTTCAATACTAGAATTAAATCTAAGATAATATTTTCAAATTGTTCCATTCTTTTATTCCAATCTTAGTACAAAAATATTTATTTACAATATTATTTATATTTTGAGTCTCTCTTATTTGAATGGAATGTTTCTTCTTATGAACTTATTCTTTGTGTGGAATATACATTTCCACCATAACTTTTGATTCCACTTGATATCATTTGGATTTAACATGTATTTTAGTTACCTCTAATTGTTTGGAAAATTACAATTGAGTAAATATAACAACTAGTAACTCTTTTATAACATTACTTATATCCTTCCATTATTATCATGACTTCCCACTTATTTTATATTGATCTATATTTCCATAAAAAATGTAATATCTCTTGGTAGTCTACTAATTCATTTCTTTTGTTGACTCTGCCTTGGATCATACATTTTTCATGAAATAAACTTTTAAACTAGCAAGAGTATGAATTGTTCCCATGTGTTTCACAACACCCAAAAATCCTTTGAACTTGAATATTCTACCTTGGAATGTATTCTATCTGGAAAATTTTAATTATATTACCTCTTCATATAGATCCTCTAGTTCCCTAAGGGCTAGAAATATTCGTGATGTATTTATTTCTCCTATTGTTATAGGGGAGGATATATCACTTCTCTTTATGGTACAACAAGTTTTTGATTTATTTTTATCACTTATACTATGATAAATAATAGCTTCCCTTTGAGAAATATTTGAATTATATCTAGATTTCATATTTAGACCCTTCATTTCACTAGCATTTTCTGATTCACCCTTGAACATAGATTCCATGGTGATATCTTTTTTACTTCTCTTCAATTTTATCCTTTATTAAAAATTTCACCAAATTTATTTTGTCCTTATGTTATTTCCAGGCATTGCCATGTTATTTTTACATTTCAATATCTTTTTCCTGAAATTATAAAAACACCATTAACAACCTATGATTTTTCATATATTCTTTTTGACCATAGATTTTCTAAATTCCATAGATTTCAATACATTCAATATCTTATAGGAAACACTACACTTTTGGAATCTTATTTAAGAACATCCCTTCATATATATTATATCATACACCCTTGATGTGTTGTCTGTATTAGTGTTTCTCACATTCTATATATTCCCATATTTGTTTTAAAAAGTTATATATAAAATTGAAATTGTATTAGTGAAAAAGATATTTTATGGGTTATAGGATACCTTATTCTAAGAGGATGTTTCCATTTTATTATAGGTTGATCTAATTATATTATTAGAGTCATAATACTCAATTTAAATTGGTGTGAAAAAATATATATTTCTGGTAATTTATGATGTTTTTAGATTGTGGTGACTCATGATTCATTAATTTCATCATTAGTTCAAAAAATGCCATGTCAAGTTAGTTCTTCTCACCCTCAATTATTATTATCATGTATTATTAATTATCATTAAACTTCTTTTTTTTCATCGTTAATATTTCAGGAATCATGTAATGAATTTTAAAGATCAATTATCCAATTTTTTTATCGTCTAATTGTGAAGATTGGAAAACCATAAAAACATTTTAATTTTTTTCATGTGTAGAAAAAGATTCTAAAAAAACTATCACAATGAAATACTTCTCAGAAATATTTATTCAAATGTATTCAATAGCTTCAACATATCATTCATTTTAGTGACAAATTATATCATCATTTCATTTCACAGTGTTTGGAAGACTGTTGGATATGAAAACATTTTGAGAAAAAGGCTTCTAAAATATAAATAAACACTTCTTTAAACAATTTTTTTATTCTAATGAATCTCAAAACCTCCAAAAATATAATGTAAAGATTATTTTTGGAACATTATTCATAGGATCTTTGAATTCAAAATAATTACCAATAAGGGACACATCATCATCATAGAAAGAAAAATATTCCAAAGAAGAATTATAATAAATAGAATTATTACAACATATACAAATTTGATTAACATGTGTCTCTAACATTACTGTTACATTCTTTTTTATCTTTATTACCTATATTTTATTATTTTTTTAGGGGTAATGCTTTGGTCAAAGACCATAGCACAATTTATTGATAAACAAAAAAGGATTGCAAGAGGCGAAAAGCTGGAATTTTTTTTACAATCTCTATCAAAGAGGTATAGTAAGTCAGAAGGAATAGATTCCATCCAAGTCATGCTCTGATGAACTCCTTTGTTGGAAAGAGCATCAACAAAAAAATTCGCTTCCTGGTAGGCATGAGTAGCTATATAGTCTATCCCATGGAGCAAATTTAGACAATTCAACCAACGTGTGGTAAGTGTCCATGCCAGATGGATGTTGCCATTCCATATGGAATGAATGATAGTGGTTGAATAACTTTCTAACCAGAGATTTCTCCAACCTCTTTGAAGTGAAAAATCAACATCATGAATGACCCCCAGCATTTCCGCCTCCAGAGATGAAGAGTGACCACAACCAACATAGAAGCAGCCCTGACACTGCCCAGCTGAGTCTTTAAAGATGGAACCACAACTGGAAGGTCCTGGGTTGCCTTTGGAGGTGCCATCGACATTCACTTTAGTCCATCCTGGCATTGGAGATTTCCAGAACACTTCAAATGAGTGTTGGGGCTTTGGGTAGATGCCAGGAACACGGAGCTGTTGAAGAATCACAAAGTAACCAACTGAGTTGTTACAACTGTCTTTTTGTATTGAGGCAGCTTCATGAATCGCAAGAAGAATCCGAGATTTCCCTGCATTTAGATTGAGAGGGTGATTATTGTGAATGAGAGCATTTCTAACGTACCAGATCTCATGTAGAAGCTCCTCCACTGCCGCCGGGAAAAGATTTTTTATCTGTAGAGAAATATCACATCTAGTACAATTTTTTAATAACAAGGAAATTGAGTCAGTAAAGAACCATCTGTAATTAAATAAATCAGAAATATAATTCCATAGAGCAGAGGCCGTCGCGCAAGATAGAAAAAGATGATTGGCATCCTCTCTATGCTGATTACACAGGAGACACTTAGAATATAGTTGAAAACCAAAAGTTTGAAGACAAGTTTCTGTTGCTAATCTATTATGGGCAATGCGCCAAATAAGGGTGAGCCTAAAAGGTTTAATCCAGGGTTTGTTAAAATGATTCACCCATAGAAAAATAGAGTCATTATCTGAGAAATTATGCTTATAATAATTTTTTGAATCTAGGATGCCTTTGGTAGAAGGCTCCCAAACAAGGAAATCACCATCAGGAGAAAAAGGATGATTCTCAATAATTTTGCGCAATATTTTCAGGGAGATCATGATGGTGAGATTGTAAGACCTCCTTTATAGTCTGATTGGTATCTTCAGGAGGATTATTAGAGGGTAACAAGGATATCAGAGGGGTACCACACCAATTGTCAAACCAAAAATTTATGGAAGAATCATCACTAACTATCCATCTAGAATTTTGCATGATCCTATGATAAGATTCCCTGATAGAGGGCCAGATGGATGAGCTGATGAAATTAAAATTACCTTTTAAAATCTTAAAGAGGAATCAATGATGCAGGAATTCAGTAGCCTTAGAAGTGTAATTAATAATGTGCCAAGTGAGGTGGGCCTGAAGAGCATCATTGAACAATTTTAAATTTTTTATGCCAATACCGCCATTAGCAATGGGTTTACAGCAAGATTTCCATGGTATTGTAACAAGCTTCTTTTCAAAAATGCTTCCAGACCAAATGAAGTTTTTAATATAAGTATTAATTTTTTAAAGATGCTGATGGGCTATTTATAAAGCATAAAGGAATAGACCATTTTAGAAACAATGGTTGATTTAACCATACAAATTCTCCCAGCCATGGAGAGGGTTTTCCCTTTCCAGATAGCGAGTTGATTTGTGATTTGATCAATGATGTTAGCAAAATAGGTTGCTTTGGGCCGACCCCAAAATATTGGAACACCCAAATAATTGAAAGGTAAAAAACCCTCTTTAATACCCAGATAAGTGGTGATATTAGATTTCATTCTTACAGGAAATTTTTTCCCAAAAAAGATATATGATTTGTTGCAAGAAATTTCTTGCCCAGAGATTTGTTCATAGTGAGAAATCGCTTTCTTGAGATCATGAATATTATTTTGATCCCCGTTTATGAAAAAAATAATATCATCAGCATATAAAAGGTGGGTAGGGGCATTTAAATTCCAGGCAACTTGAATAGATTTAAGCATATTTTGATCAACTAGCTTGATAAGAAGTCTACTTAGGTAATCCTCAGCAATAACGAAAATGATAGCAGAAAGTGGGTAACCCTGCCTAACACCCTTTGAGAAATTGAAGAAACCTCTAGGGGTACCATTAATCAGGATAGAGATATAGGCTGAGCGAAAGAGAGTCTTAATTCTACCAATGAAAGAATCATTAAAGCCAAAGTTTTTTAGAACTTTGAAGATAAAATTCCAGTCTATGGTGACAAAATCCTTTCTGATATATATTTTGATGGCCACATAGCCCCCTCTTGTGCTTCTATTTAAATTGTTGATACATTCAGAAGCAAGACAGATACAGTCTTGGATAGACCTTCCTTTAATAAAACCAAATTGGTTCCAAGAGACGATTCTATTGCAGATAGGAGCAAGTCTATTAGCAATAATTTTGGAAATTATTTTATAGATATTGTTAATCAAAGCAATAATTCTGAATTGATGGATCTCAGAAGCATTCTCAACCTTAGGAATTAAGGTTATAAATTGAGCATTGATTCCATGAGGTAGAGATCCATGGGTGAAGAAGGTCTTTACAAGGATACAAACATCATTGTGTATTATCTCCCAATGTTTTTGAAAAAAACCATTATTGAATCCGTCCGGACCGGGAGCACTATCAGGATTAAGACCAAAGACTGTGTCTTTGATTTCATGATCAAGAGGGGTGCTTAAAAGAGTCTCATTGTCTTGTTTATCCACCATTGATGGAATAATATCTGGTTTAAGATCAATATTTATATCAGGACCATTAAAAATTCTATAAAAGTATGAGGTGACATGGTCCGTAATGGATTCTTCAGAATAAATGATCAAGTCATTTTTAATGAGCATAGTAAGAGGACGATTGAACTTTCTAATTCTTTGAAGACAGTTATAGAATTTGGAATTTCGATCACCATCTGTCATCCATTTAGTCCTGAACATTTGTTTACAAATATTTTCCTTAAAATTAAGAAGGGAATTAAGTTTAGAATAGATATTAGCTTCCAATTGAGGATCCATATTTAAATCTGAATTTGTGTTCTAAGTTTGGATACGATTGAGTTCATCTTCAAGATTGGAGATATCAAGATCTATTTGAGTATTTTTATTTTTACAGCAACCTTTAATGGCCTTCTTGAGAATTTTTAATTTTCGTAAACAGGAAAAAGAATCATTCTGGTGTTTCATGGAGTTCCAGGTGTCATAGACAAAGGTCACACATTCAGGATACGAGGACCAAGAATTATTAAATTTGAAGGTAATGATAGGCTTTCGATCGTTCGTAAGAATGATGACAAGGATAGGATGATGATTAGAGTTGAGTCTCGGAAGGGTTACACTGGATATTTTGTCCCAGTTTTCAAGAGTCTTCATGTTGAAAAAAGCTCTGTCAAGTTTACTAGCAACATTTTTGTTGTGATGCATCCTATACCAAGTGTATTTTGCACTAATGAGAGTGATTTAAAAAAGGTTAGAGTCATCAATAGTAGAATTAAATTCCTTGGAGGATATAGAAAGGCGTGAGGGTCCAATTTTTTCAGAGGGGGAAAGAATGGCATTGAAGTCACCCAAAACAACCCAGGATTCTTGAATGTGTTTCACCATATCAAGGAGTTCATGCCATAAAGGTCTCCTATCCTGGTATCTATTCTTGGCATAAAACATAGTGCAAAAGATATGTCGACCATTCCACAAGAAGTCACAGGTAAGATGTTGTTCAAAAATTCTAAAAATGTTGACATTTTTTAAAGAGTTGTGAAAAAATATCCACAAAGAGTCAAAATGAGGACCCCTTTTGCAAGATCCTAAAAAATTGTAATTGAGAGAGCCAAATCTCATATAGTTCATTTTAAATTTGACTTTAGGTTTAGTAATGGAAAAGATTTGGGGTTTATGAGTGTTTAAAATCCCCCTAAGTGTTGTGTAGGTGTCATTGTTGGCTATACCTTGACAGTTCCAATAAAGGATATTCATTACTATTTTCGGATTGGGTTAGAACCCTTCTTTTTTTAGATTTACCAGATCCCTTCTTCTTTTGGGATCTCGTAACCATTGAGGAAGAGGTAGACTCCTGTTGACTCTCATGAGCTTCAGATCTTTGAGAATAATTAGATTTCAGGTCTGATTTTGGATTAGGGGCAGCAACTAGAGTACTCATAAGATCAGTACAGTTCAGAGTGTGATTTTTTTCCGGTCCATGAACAATGTCCTGCTCAGATGAGAGCTGTTTCTCATCCCTAACCAGAATAATCTCACTATCTGGGGAAAAATTAGTTGGGGTAGTCGGTACAGGAGGGGGAATTTATGATGAAGCATGAGGCAAAGTAGGGATTGTCTGGACAATATCTAGAACGGCAACCTGAGCAGAAGGTTGCACAGGATGAGAAAATGTACCAGACTCAGGCTGGACAGTTTCAGGTGCATCAGGTATCAAAGAATCCAAAACAGAATTAGGAATAGCAATATAGTCCTTCTTGACAGCATGAGGACTGGGTACCATGTTGAACATCGAACAAGAGGCAGGATTATGGATTGAGTCAGGGTCTGAAACAGGGACAGGTAGTGTGGTGTGTGATATGCTGGGAGCCAAATGAATGACAGGATCAATCCTAGTCGCATGTAAGACAGATTCATTAATAGGACTAGAGGTTTTTTCAACAGAAACTGAAGAAGAGTTTTCAGACTGGTGTTGTAACAGAGCAGAAGTCTGCATGTCAAAAGGAGTATTGGCCACCACCTTGTCGACTGAAACAAGTTCTATAAACAATATGGAAGCAGAATCAAGTGTGTGTGATGAAATGTGAGCAGAAGTAATTCCAGGAGAGGCAGGATTAACAGTTTGAGTCTCTATAATAGGAGCATTGGAAACAAAAGGAACAGGATTATCATTTGAAGTGAAAAGCACAGAGTTACCTGGATCTGCAGTGTTCACAACCTTACCCTGTGTCTTGCTAGGATCAGCATAATTCTCTATGAGTACTGAAGGCAAAGTGTCCTCCAGGTCCCTACAAATATTCACATTTAAACATGAAGTACCAGAGGTAGGGTCATTATTGGGATGATTGGAAAGAGTTAAAGGGTATATCTTAACTGAACTACCTCTGATTCCCTCAACCACTATTTTTTCTAGACCATTTGGATTGTCTTTGTATTGTAGGGCCTCTTCTTCCATAACCAAATCCCCCCAGGATTTTCCTTCTAGGGATAGAAGGTCACTGGATTTTTTAACCCAAATATTTTGCTTTTTTTGTGGGGGTTCAGTATTAACTATGACATTCTTCCCTTTTTTAGCATGCTTGACCTCATGCCAATCATTATTAATAGGAGGGTCCATCTGTTTCCTAAAAACCCTACAGTTTGCAAGGTTATGCCAAATCAGTTTGCATACTCCACAGAAGGGTGGCTTCATTTCATACTCAATGCTGAGCTCTAATCTAAGATCATGGGCATTAGAACCTATGTTAGAAGGAAGTTCATTGGCTAAGTTTACTTCAACCATAATTCTAGCATAAAGGCATAGATCCACATTCAATGTTCTATGATCAATTTTAATAGGGGATCCAATGCAAGATGCAATGTCATTTAAAATCTTCGGGTGCCAATAAAACCAATTAAGCCCATGAATTCTAACCCATACTTGTGCCATATATTTTTTGTGTGTGTATGGGTTAAATGCAGGGTCCCAATCCAAAATTCTATGAAATCTAGGCTGCATCCGTAGATTAACGAGCTTCCATACCAGATCGAGTTCATCTTGAGAACTAAAGAGGATGTGATAGTAGCCTTTCCCAAGGGGGACCATCAACCATTTTGAAGAATTCCAGCAGTGTGCAATCCTCCTCTTTAGCTCGGAAAGAGGCCAGGGTCTATCCCCTGTGTTGTATGAGACTCGGGCAAGGACCGAGTACTGGCACAGTTGTTCTCTTTGCTTCAGGGCTTCCAGATCAGCATCGACCAAGAAGCCACCGTCTTCCAGCTTTCTATAGGGTAGTTTCATACAGTCCTTCACGCTACTAAGATCAGTACCTTTTAGCGCATCGTGGAAGGATACATGAAGAGATCGAAGAGGAATTTGAAATTTTCCTACTTCGATTTTTGAGGCATCAGAATCTGTCGAAGAGAGAACAGGAGGGGAAACCATTTCCCACTCCGAATCGATGCTGGCCATCCGAAAGTTCAGGTAGAAATAGCGGTGAAAGCTAGGGTTTGAAGTCGCCCGTTGGAGAAAGGTTCGAGAGCTCCCATCTTTCGTCACATCACCTATATTTTATTAATGATCTTATATGTCTTGGAATAAATATTTATATTCTTATCATTGGGAGTAACTTCACTTTTATACATATAAGTTATATCACTCAATTCTGGGGATCTTCACTACATAATAATGTGTTCGGATCCTTAGAGGGAACCTCACTTTGATAACCACTATAGAGGACCTATCTAGATGGACAACTGATAGGGTAGGGATTTAGTGGTATACATTTAAAACATTATTTATTTTTAATTCAACCATGGGAACTTAATAAGGTTCTTATCCAATTATTGATATATCATATTATCACACATGTGTAGAAGTAATAAGAAATATCACAACACATGTTTCGTAAAGGGATTGGTATGTCATCCTTGTTGTTTATATTTTTATTAGACCCCAAAAAATTGATTCTCCATTATAGTCTTATTTCCAATTATAGTGGTTTAAACAAAAACTAAACATACACCATTGTACTCAATACTCCCGTTGATCTTAGTTATTTACCGTGAATAAATAGAACTCTTATACCTTAATAGGACATGCCACAAACCCACTTCTCTAACACTAGAGTCCCATTAGTGTCTTCTCCAACTTCCAACCCCAACTAAAAGACTTTACTCTTTTAACACCAACTAAAATAAATCTTACCCAACTTAGGGTAGATCTATAGATATAAATATCTCTAAACATATAGATCATTTTCGTCCTCAATGAGCCACCATTACTCTGTTTTATATTGTAAACATTAAGATAATTATCACCTATTGAAACAGAGTTAATGCTAATCCTAATTTATTCTAGTCACCTATATATGGTTAGTTTCCTTACTGCAACAATTCTCAGGAAATTCATTATTTTATTGATGAATTCCTAGCCTCAATTAATATTTTCATATGATGCACACAATATATTCAGGTTTATTTTATGAAATACTAATCTTGTACAACTAAATTAAACTCTCTGAAGTACACATAATGTATTGATGAAAAATTTCATGGGTCATCTCAGTGTTATAAACTATAAAAAATAATATTTCATGATCTATTATTTTATCTTCTATTATTCTCCACACTTCCATGAATATTATAAAATATTCGTAAAAACAAGTATTTAAGTGAATAATAGATATATTTGTTATTCTTCAATGTGTTTGAAACATATTTTTATTCATAATATCATGCATGTATTATTCCTCATCTTCATGTGACTATTCACAACTAGCACTATTCCTCTAGTTCTATTCATCTGATATCAGGTGTGACTCATGATACACAAACATTTGTGAAAGAATGGGATCTCAATAACATTATGTAATCAATTAAGATATATTATTACTCTTAAGGTACTTCAATTGATAGATTTTCCATGTGATACATTTTTATTTTCAAAAATGGATTTGTAAGATCACATCTCTTTTGTTAAGCCAACTTAGGCTCTTGAGAGGTTCTCCTCATCAAAATATGGTTTCATGGTGCACTCTTTTTCTAGAAAAAGAGAAATCTCTTAATCAATAACAACAAAATAATTCATGGTTATTTGATATTATTAGTAAATGTGTCCACTGAATATTCCCCAAAAATCATCCATTTAAATATTATAAAACAATATTGTGTCAAATTCTTGGGACATTGATATATTTAAACACCCAAATATCTTGGTTCATATTTCCTTATTCATTTTCACCACATGATGTAGAGTTTTAATGAATCTCATATGTTATTGTGAATCCCAAGAATACTATGATTATGATTAGATTATCCTACTTATATTTCCCAAACATGATCTCATCTATGATGTTGGATTCTCAAATGACCTATGGAACCTTAATTTTTTCATTCGATAGTAGTGTGTTATTTCTCAAATAATTATTCATGCATGAAATATGTATATTTGATTCACGTAGGTTCAAATCCACAATATCTTAAAAACATGGACATTTGAGAATAGAACAATGATAATAGTCACAACATGTGTTGAATCGGAAAAAAAACCTTAAATGGATAGAGGTTGAAGATGACGATTTTCTGATGATCAAATAGTCTAGATAAACTAGAGCATATGGTATGAGTTTAATCTATATATTTTTAATGTTCATGAACAGTTATACCTCTATTAATTTGAATATAATAATCCATCTTAGTTAGGAATCACTATATTATATATTCTATTCTGATTTCCTCTCCAGTCGACACTTAGTTTGGCACCCGAAAACTTCACAAAAACATCCCCTTACCATTCTGTTTCCATGTATGGTGGATTTGGAACCTCCATTATCACTATAATCCATGAACATAACCCTATATTTGTACACTATCAACTTAAATAGGCCCCGTCTAATATTCCCCCATGATAGATCAGTGACTCTCCCATGTGGGTGAGGGCACCCACCATAATGTTGTTGATTGAGATATTCCAAAAATCACGTGATATTGGATTTTTTTTTTCAGAAACACATTTTTTAAATTTAATCATATAAAATAAATGGGAAAACAGAACTCATTTTTATTTATAAAAAATTAATGATATATATATATATATTTCATGTACTTCATAATTAAAACTCCTCATGAAATATAATGTTTTCTATGGTCCTCATATCCCTCAACTTCCTTTCTTATTGGAATATAAATTCCTATGAAATTTTCAGCATCAAATTTATCTTATTCATTATTATATACTACGTGGCATGTCAATTCATGAATTCAAACATATGCTCCGTTTTTAGAATTGTGCATTAATAACCATAATATCAAGGTCAACTGATCAAGAATAAAATCAAATTTAATTAGATTAATCCATAATAATTATACAAGAATCACCACATCATGTATTGTGACATTACAAACAAGTGAAACAATTCATATCATTTAGAATGAAATGTTTTATAAAAAAAATAAAACCTACTTAAATTTCTATAAAACCTATTTTCTTTTATGTTTTTAGAATTATTATTATATTTTTTGTGATATTCATAAATTTTTTAATAAATCAACTTATAATAAATATAAACGACCCTAATCTTATCCAAATTTTAATTGAAAACTCAATTAATAATATCCATGAATATAGATAGATAATTACTTAATCTAATGAGCATAAAAAACTCACAATTATTTTACCTACTAAAACTATTTTTCAAGAAATTTCATCCTCCTTTACCTTCACTTGATGGTATCCAGACCTTAGGTTGACCACTAAAAAAGAAGAGGCTCTCAAAATATAATTTGGAAGTAATTGATTTGAAGAAATAATCACTTATTCACAATGATGATGTTTTTTAGGGATAAATAATCAATACCAAGCCTCTTGGAACAATATTTTATTTTAACTTATAAAATAAAAGCACAACATGGTGAAGTGTTTTCATGAATGATTTATCTTGATTATATTATGACTATTTTTTTAATTTTATAAAATTTACTACATCCATTTGAAATGTGCGTTTTGAAATTGGATTTTCATAAGAAACTATATCAATAGTATATTAAACTTTTTAATAAGGTATAATACAAGGAATATCATGATAAAACACATCTAGAAATTATTTTACTATCAAGAAAGTATTAATTTATATACTTCTCATAATTTTAACAACATGAGTAAGATAAATTTCTTATCAGTCTCTTAACAGTTCCTCATCTAATTGATATGTTATAAATGGTTTGAATTTTTTCGTATATATGAATGAAAAATAATTCTGGAAAATAATTTCATGGAATATGAAATCTATCTCATCATGATAAACTAGAAGTTAGTAAATACTTAAAATAACATCAAATTATATAATGGGAAAGGGAAAATGATCTATAGGGAATACTCTTCCTCAAATGATAATATGGAGAAATTTATACATTTTTTTGGCTTAATAATACCCATATATGTTATTAAATATATCCGTAACTTTAATTATTTAGGTGAAAATTTCTTTTTACTAGTAAAATTTTCATAAATGAAATATTTTGTAGACCACAAATCAAATAAGACATTAGCATAATCAGAATAAACAAGTAATACACCAATTACCACTTTTCTAGATGGTCATATATCTACCAATGTAGTTATAATGGATTTCACCACACTACTCTACTTATAGAATCGATTATTCCAATCATTTATTCTCTTCATTGGTCATTGAACAACAAAATTACCCAACTTAGTACATTTAAAACACATTACTTCCTACATAGAGAATTTTTTCTTACGATTAATAAGATATTTTTCATTAAAATAAAGATCTATATGCCGAAAATTACCACATCGGAAGTACTTTTAAGATTTCATAATATATTCCCCAAGGTATTTTTACCAAACCTATCACATGTTAAAAAATGGATTTGTTTACCTTCAAATTTCATTGATGTATTCCTCCAAATTTCTGACCACTAAGAACCTATTTTTTCCAGCTTTCATACGACAAAAGATCCTAAAAAACTACATTTCCACCTTATAATATATCAATGATGTTCACATAACAACTAAATTAATTTGATTCCAAATATATTACTTATCAGGTCCTTATTCTAGAGTAAAAGTGATAAGTTTTACTATCATGATCCTAGATACAATTTTTTTCATACCTTGATGATCGGGAGAAGTGTTATTCATATATGGCCATTTAATCTTCCTCCTTTTGAATCAATTATATAAATTTATTTTATAATTTTATTTTGAACAACCATAGTAAAATAATTCTCAAGGAAAGGATTCAAAAATATATCTCATTACATGGCATTAATCCTTTATCATATTTTAGTATTTATAACCATTGAACACCACTGATCAATTTCACCTTCAAAAAAGTAAATTGATTGAGTTAAATTTTGATGTTCAAAATAACACTTGATATATTTTTCTATATCATTAAACTATCTCTCAGCTACAACTGGGCTATAAGATCCACTGAATATTATATGGTACTATCTCTTAAACTACTCCACTATTGACATGTTACATTATTGTTTATTTGGTATATATCTATAATTTATTCTATCACTATTTATGTACCGTTTTAACTAAGAATTCATAGAAAAAAATACTAACTACAAATTCCAAGCATTCCATTTTTCAGATTTGGAAAGATATTGTACTCTTAGTGCCTTCCTATATCAATTTTCCTACTAATTATATTTAAAACCATTCTAATCTAACATAGTTTATATTAAGAGACATGTTATACATCATATGTTATATCACGATAACTATAAATTAAAATAAATTAATTATAATTACTTATATTCTCATAAACTATAATATTATGCAAACCTTCCATGTGATACAAAATATAAGGATCCAACCTTAAATAATGTGAAAACATTATTCATTGGAGATGGATTTATTTTCATTCATTATTATATGTTTTTTTGGTTTACAGTTTTAGATAATTACTTCATCATCCTTATATAAATAAAAAATACCTCGCAAAGTGGACACTTGAACCCAAAATCCATTTTTTCCAACAATAGAAAACATTTAACATTTAACATGTTTTTTTCCTAAAATAACATCAAATTTTTTATGATGATCCTATCACTATCCCAAACCATCCATAAAACCTTGTGAAAATAATTTAAAAATATGGAATGAGACTAAAATAATTTGAATGGGACATTTAAAAAGAATTAAATATTCTCATTAGTCCATGAATACTCATAAAAATATTATTTGTTCAAATTAAATATTTTTTACCCCAGAAATATACTTCTGTTTCTAAATCTATTCATAAAATATCAAATGAAAACTAAAAAACATATATGATTCATTGAAATCGTGAAATAATAATTGACACTTTTATAAAGTTATACATTTATCCCTTAATAAGTAATATAACTGTCCCTGTAAACATAAACTCATTACATTACCTCGTCAAATCGTAAGTTTCAAATAAAAACCCATTTCATTCAAAAATAATTAATATTGGTAACTTTGGAAATTAATTCCATTTAACTCTTATAATCACTCTTATAATTGGTATAACATACCTTGTGATTTAAGATAATATTTAATGAGATACTTATAAGTGTTTAAATTTGATACTTTACCTAATGCGTTGTAGAGCTATATTGGGCTAACCCATAATAATGACATATATTGAGATCACCAATAATCATGAGCAACAACAAAATCAAATTTCATGAAAAACCATTCCTTGTAATTGTAACATAATCATTACACATGAATTCCCTCATACTCATAGGAGATATTATTTATACCCTATGAAAAACATTTCTGGATATAGAAATATACATTCTGTATAATAATAATTTTTTTAAATACATAGAACACATGGAAGGATATTATATCTTTACGAAAACATGAAATCCTATAAATGAATACAAACATAAAATACTAGTAAGAAAATTGATAAAAATTATAGAGGATATATACTCTAAAATACAACATCCATATTTCTTTTTGTTTTACATGTTACTTAAAAACATTCCATATAAAATAATATTAAAGAAAGAAAAATGCATCATCTATAATTAATTCATGCCCAAAAAATATAATAATTAAATTACTTTATTTATATGATCAAGGAAAAAAATTGTTTATAAAAAAATCTTTAAAATAATTCAAATTATTTTTTTAAGGTGAAGTGTCTCTTACCCCAAGTCTGACTCATCAAGTACATTTTTATCCACCCAAAAAATAAATTTATGTTAAATATTTATATAATTATGATACCCATTTCATTTCTATTATTCCCTTTATATTATTTATTACCATCATATATACAATTACTTAATCAATTAAGATAATGTTATTTATTTTTTAGATATTTTTCATATATGTCCAAAATGATGTGGCTAAGTTAATAATGGTCAGATTGGGTTTTCTTCCATAATATATATAAAACTAATCATGATATAATTATTATTTTTAAACATTGATTATACATTTAATACTAACAATGATTGAAATTTATGAATAATTAATTATGATACAAATTTAAAGATGGCAGGTTATACATACATGTGACTAACATTTTTAGTTTTCAATGGGAATGATGGAGAGAAGATAAGTATTATTTTTACAATACATAATTTTGAATATATTATAAATATAATATTACATTTTTTAATAAAATTAAATATACCATCCATGTGATTTGGTGATGAAAAATGAATCACATCTCATTGTTGAGGTTTTAATCCACATTTACGCCTAAATAATGTCCTCATTTTTCAATTGATGGAAAGGTAAGAAAATAAAAGATTAATTATCATTATATAAGGATATTTATTTAATGAATAAAATATATATACACTATATATTTCATTATAAATAGCATTTATAGGCGATGACAGAAATCAGATTAGAGTAGTTCATGGGGTGGTAGTCCACTGCACACAAGAACAGTGGTTTCATTACCCATTTGATGAAAGAGGAGAAGGATTTAGGTTATTAAATATTAAAAATAAAATAATAGTATATGTAATATATGATGTTATTGTATCATATTTATTTAATAATATTTTAACGAGGTATAATAATAAGTAAAATAAAAACACATGGTTATGAAGTATACCTCTTCTTCAAACAACCTCTTTATGTTTATTCCTAATTCCATCCAAGGTTAGTTTCCTAATCAAAAAAATTATTAATGGAAATTATTAATGATGTTTATAAAGTATTATTATAGGTAATTTACAATTACAAATTCTATTATAATGTTATGTAGAGAGGATATAAGTTTCTCTTTTATAAGTGGGGGTAATGACACAATTTTAGTATTTTAAAAGATTAAAACATATTAATATATTAATCAATAAAACTGCCCCTCAAATGGACCATTTATTAATATTAGATGTCATGTTGTGTACATATGGATATAAAATGAAATTTAGACATGGTTTTATCTCATTTTACCTATATATCGTTAGCTTAATCCTAACATAAATCTGTCTTATCCCTAACCATGGTAAGAGAGTTTTAATATTCATAAGAGAAATTTGTTTTGTTGAAATTATTAACTAATATTAATTAGGTGTGTTCTAAAATGGGATTAAATTTATTAAATTAAATTAAAAAAGGCGATAGAATTTAATTTATAGTTAAACCTACAAAATAGGATGAAGAACAATTTTTCTGAAAAATTATTTTTAAGTGTGAAAATATTTTTATAAAAATTAAATAAGATATTAATTCCAATAACACAAATTGAAATATTTATAATAAAAAAACTATTTATATTTTAAAACAAATAAAAAATATAATGTTCCATTAAAATAATTGAAAATAAAAAAAATTATAATTAAAAACATTATTTTTCATAGATCGTTAAAAATATTTTCATAAAATTATAAAAAAAATATTTCTAAGATGTTTTCGAAGTGATTAATTTAAAAATGAAGTTACTTTTTCCAAATTAAATGTATATAGTATGGAAATAATTATCTTAGACAAAACTATATATTGCATGATAACCCAATTTGGATAAAAATATGGTTTCTTCTTTTTAACTAAAAATTTACCTAATACACGTATAATGAATATAAATATATTAAATATAATTAATAAATACTAGCAAGACATTAAATTTATTTATATTTATATGCCCTAGGGTTTTATACCTAATTCACCATGGTACATTTTCTGGTTTGTTTATGGGAATGAAGAGTGATCCCAATCCACCATTAGACTTTGTCTATATTATAATGATAGTCATGAGAGTGAACATGAACTTATGTTTAATATTTCTTTTATACATTTATTTCCTCATTTTCTATGATTCCATGCAATTATGATTTCATTTTATTATTATATTTTTTATGCAAATGATCATTCTTTTTATGATACCACATTATATATATTAACTCCCATGTTATCGGTTATGGTCATGTTTATTCCCTTACATGGATTTGTAACTCACCATTTTTGTAATGTATTTTTCCTAAGGAGTAGATGTAGAATTTTAAGATCTATGGTTCTTAGGATAACTAATAATACTTTTCATTAATGATGAGGTTTTTATTATTATGATGACATCTTTATGTTTTAGATCGTCCAAAGACACTAGACCTTGAGATCCTTGGTTTGTACTTATTGGAAATCTATGTTAAAAATAATGAAATAAAGTTTGTTTAAGGATTGGATCACTATAACGAGAAGTTAAATATTGCTAATATATTATATAAATATGGAAATAAATATTTTTTGTCTTTAATATAAAAGCAACATTTATGTTAAACTCATTAATTAAGTTATGATAGTTTGTTTGATGAAAATAATTGAAACCTTATTCATTAATATTTTTTCCAGAAGAACCATAAAAGATCTATACAATTAAATATAAAATTATAAATAATTATAAATAATCAATTCTTGTACCTTTTATTTACTAGGAATGATTATGATTTTTGGAATAATGATGAACCCCATCATAGTTATGAAACCAATTCAAAATGATCACGATTACTCACACCTGATATTGAAAATATATAATAACATACAAATATAATATAGGGAATTATTATAAAATAACTATGTTAAAGAATTTATATGAAATAAATTTTCTAATATAGGAGATTAATAAATAAATATTTTATAACATAGATTCAAGAACATTATTATAAGTCAGGAATTGATGTAAGGGGTTTTGTGTCTTAAATTTAATTTCATGAGAACTAATTCATATTGAGAAACATGAAATATTTAATATGGTGTGATTAATTTATAACGATTTTTTTTCTACCAAATTCATGTAATTAATTTTGTGTTAATATAAATATAATTTTATATTTAAATGGATTTCTATTAAATAGATATCTTTGTTGAAATGGGTCAAGATTAAAAGAACACTAAACATATAAGGGTTTCATTTCCAATATTATTTTAAAATCATGATTTCTTAATTATAATCCATATTTGTAATTTTTTCATTTTATAAAATAGCATCAACATCATCGGATATTATTGGGTTTTTATATTCCCTATCAAAATTTCACATTACCTTAACTCAAATACTCCGTGAAGTGTTTCTTGTATGTGATACTGAACCTCTATCTTATTATTTATGGGGAATATATGTTTTTTCATGTTTATATTATATAAATGCTATATCTAATATCATTATTTATGGATCAATAATTTATTAATGTAATTTTATACTACATATTCTTCTTTAAATTATTTATATAAAATTTAATTCTTTCTGTATGGGTTATTTTATTTAATGCGTGAAAAGAAACTATATTTAACATTTTTGAGTGAACATGTATTTCTAACAACATTTTAATTTTACTTCAATTTTTTACTATAGGTTTCAATGTGTTTTAAAATAATTTTTTCATCTATTTTTATGAAATATTTAATTTAATATGAATTCAAAAGATAAAATAAACATCTTATTTCAAATGTGATTTTTAAAAGGACTAAAATTTATTATTCATGTCTTTAATATTTATTTGAAATATATTGTTTTTGATAATGAGTATTCTTAAAATGATACTCTCTACAATCTTTATCTAGGTTAATTATTTAATATTATTTCCTATCAAAGATATGATCCATCACGTCTATTTTTTGCCTAACCATCCATTTCGAATAAGAATAAAAATTCTCTAAATTTATTTCCTTTGGGATGATCATATTTTTTATTTAATTAATTAAAATTTTCACATTTTTTCTATAAAAAAATTTATTCGGGAAATTATTTACATTACCTTATACACTTTATCTATATGGTGTAAATATATTGAGAAAAGTTTTCGTTATTAAAGGTATTTACCAATATTTTTATAGAATATATTTGTATACCCATTTAATTTCCAAAACTATATCATGATTCAATTATTTATGAAGTTATGAATGAAATAATTATAATATTCCATTTGAAAATTATTCTAACCCCATTTTATTTCCATCGGTTTCTATAATGTGTTGAATGAAACCAACTTTATTCCTAGGGATTCATTATTTTATAATTAATATGTATGAACAGTGATGGTTGGGGTATTATATCACCCTCCAGTGCATTTTTTACGGATGATTATATTCAGAGAGATTATTTCAAAAGTATGTTTTAGTTTTTCATAATCATTGGTAAAAATGGTGTATCTCATGTATTAAATGTTCCCAATTCTAATATTTATGCAATGGTTTAATGGTTATTCTCATGACTATGTTATGTAATATTTCATAATTTTTATTGAATCACATTTAACGACATTATTGATTATGTACAATGTTATTCTATGAATAATTGAATGATTTATAATCTATTCTTGGTGGGGTGTAAGTTTCAGATGTCGCTTGATTATACCAAATCTTTTATCTTGGGATTTATTTTGATATCTGATTATTATCTCATATGTTTACCTTTACAATGTATCTGAGCTAACCCATTTCTATAGTTTCCATTTTCCATGAATATATACTTATAAAAATAATTTTTCATATATAAGAGTATGTTATATGGATAATTATTGATAGAAGTTATAGATTTGTTATAGATTAAGAAACTAGAATATAGTGACAAGACTTATCATTATTTTATAATGGAATCTGCTTGTTTGTTAATGTTTTTCCCTAATTTTATAAAACAATAAAACTAAAATATCATGGGAATTTATTTAATTAAATATTTTCCTTATGTTATGTAATGGAGGTGGTAATTCCAATATGGTTTCAAAGTTAGAATAAAAAAATGTATTTAATGTAATAGTTTTATCACCTAATTTGGGAGTATGAATCTTGGTAGCCATGGAAAATAAGTATCTATGGGGATGATTTAATCCAAATAAATACTCCATCAATTTAAGAACTATTCTTACCAATTTTTATCTAGAATAAATACATTTGGATGTTTAAAAACCAACTTATCTAATTTCTCCATTCATAAATACTTATATTACATCCACTTCATACACATTGTAAGTACTATGAGTATCCATTACCAGAAATATTAGATTAGATTCTATCCATTCCACTACTAAAAAAAATAGCAAAATTCATACCCTCCAAGTGTGAATAACCATTTCAATGTATTCTGGCATTATTTCTTATCACGTGATATTTCACATTCAATTTTATTATGTGAAAATTTTTTTTCCAATAAAATATTTTTTTCTATTTATTGAAACAATATCCATAGTGTATTTATTTTAAATCTAATAATATTATAAATCTATATAATTTATCCATTCCTAATGCTAAAATTCCTCTCAATAATTGTTTTTCAATAATCAATATTCTTATTGTTTGAACTTGAGCATCTTGATTGTAAATAATATTTTGGATGTAAACATGATTCATCAACCTATAATTTAAACATGTTTGATTTCTATATGTCTCAATGTCATCTATTATTTTTTTATGAATAATTAAAACCAATTTCTTTATGAACTAGATTCTTAAAAAATTATTTTTAACAAATCTACATGTAATCATCATTACTATTATCATATATAAAAGGTGGATTTCATTTACTACACATAGTCTAAAAATAAACTTGTCTGGGGACTCGACCCCACGACCGACGCCCCACACCCCATCTCCCCATCACCCTAGCAACATGGTGCGGGATTACTATTATCATATATAGCTTTTAATATGATTTACATATTACTTTTATTTTAAATTATTTTCACATAACATAAATAAAAACTTCTTTTAAATCTTTTATTTAATTATATATAATCACTTCCATTGGATATGTATCCCCAGAATATTGAATCTTTATCTTATTATTTAAACATTCCCAGATAAGTTATTTTGATCATCCAAAAACAAAAGATACAAAAAATTAACATAATTAATAGAGGGATTAAATTTTAACCCTAAATAATATGTTGTCTTATTTTTCTATGGTATAAATATACATCTACTCTATATGGTTGAAGAAGTAAAAATAGATTATCTCTATGAAAATATATATATTTTATTCTCATAAAACATAGTTGTTACCATCACCACAATATTTATAGTATTATTCTATCATACCCTATTCTTCTAGGGGTATAGGGTAAACTGTATTGGTGCTTGATGAAGTTATTTTTAAGACAAAATTAATAATACTTTTAGGTGTATTCCATTACATTATTTGATCAGATCATCATAATGTACACTCCCATCTCATTCCTAAATTATTCATGAAGTATTTTGGCCATGTCTAGTACATCTAAATTACTTTTCATAAAAAAATATATAGTAATTCGCTTTCATTCATCAATTAAAGTAATGAAATAGAAATCAACTCTATAAAAATTATTCTGCATAGAACCACATAGATCAAAATAAATATGTTATGGTGGCCTAAATTATAGAATATAAACTATTTTATGAGTATCATGTGACATCATACCATTTTGGAATGATTTGAATGTAAAATCCTTCTCTCCATAGATTATTATTTGTGAAAGGTATACCACCCCATTATACCATGATAGTTTAAACATGCTTCTTTTTTTCTTAGAGGTAATATCCCATATACTATATATTATTATGATATTTTCTAATAAATGAGTATAAGTTAGTTGGATCACCAATTGGAAATAAAATGTAACTAGTTTTTTATCCTTTTCAGACGACTCTTCAATATTTACATGTATTAATGAGTCATGATTCTTTTTTGTTGAAAAAAAAATCAATCCATTTATAATACAAGGTTCAAATACTCAGTTTATTGTGTTCAATCCATTACTCATAGATAACATCCATGAATTTTATCTTCTTTTCATTAATCATAATCAGACTAATAAAATTAATTGAGGAATATAATTTAAAAATTTCACTACCCCTCTATCATGTTGTCAAATATTTTTGAAAATTTTAGTGTTTCTAAACATGTGTGTAGAACAACCACTTACATAAATCCAAGTATTTCCATTCCATTATTCTTTGAATGAAACTTCCACAATAAGTGATTTTTTCTCCCAGATTTATATTATAAATTACTTGCCCAATTTTATTTTATAAATGGTTTTCTAGATGAAATATCATGCACCAATTATTATAGTGACCATATTTGTGAAATATAACCTATATTTCATCTAATCATTCAAATACTTGTTATTTAAAAAAAATTATTTCTTTTTCCTCATAACATGATTCTTTTGTAAAATTTGTTTTTTTTAATTTTCCTCCCTTTATTGATTTAATCCTCTTAGTACTCTCATATTATAACATCATGAATTGATTTTATACCCATAAACCCAATATCCCCAACATTATCATTAAATTTGGGTCTTCTATAATAATATTAATCATTTAAAAAAATTTATTGCTTCTAGACATCCATGTTTTTATATTTACTATTTTATTGCATGTAAAGTTTTTGACACACTCGTTCCTTATTTTATATTGAATAGGGATTTAAATAACATTAATTATCCCAAGAATGACCATATTTATATTTTAACCAATATTTCTAGAACAAATTCTTATTTTGATATTTTTCAAATAAGTTTTATTTTCTCTTCAAGATCACATTATCTACTAATTTTTATGTCTCAATTTTAATTACACATAATTATTAAAAAATAACTCATATTATTCAATTATTTTTCATCCTTATTAAAATTTTATTATGTATTACTATGATTTCATTCATTCAGTAAGAATTTTTATTCAATGGTATAGAACACTAATTTCATTCCAAGGAATTTTCAGTTTAAGGATATTAATTAAATAATTATACTCAAATATAATCTTGATAAACACTTTCTTATATTCTATTTCATTTATATATTCTTTCTTGAAATCATGGTTTTATTTCATAAGAATATTATTTTACTCAAGACATGATTACATCTTCATGTAAGCTATCATGCGTTCTTTTTTATCATTAAATGAGCATTATTTATGCTTATTCAAATGAAATTTGAGATTTTTGAATTTATCAATAGATTAATATTCATACATCAAACATGAGGAAAATTCAAACTCTTCAACATTAATTAATATAATTTTTCTTTTTCTTTTTGGAAAATTCTTTTTATTCTTAGAATATGTAAAATTTCTCTTAAACTATTACCCCATATATTCATATGTGGTTTCTTATATTGTTCATCAGCCTTATACCCATTATACGTTTTTATAATTTTATTCAAAATCTTGTTATAACCCCATAGTTTTCAAGCTGTTTACCTCATGAATCATTATTATTACCGTTTCAGCTTCAAAATGGTTAAAATATTTTTAAATTAATTTTTCAATTATTACAAAAAAGTGGTAATTAAAATATTATTTGTACCCTATTTATATATATATGAAATTAATTTAACTTTAATATATTTATAAAAGTCATAATAATTAATGTTAAAATAAAATTTCATTATATATTCAAAACTATTATTAAAAAACTATTAATTTTTTTAAAAAATCAAATATGGGTTGGTCAAATAAAACATTTTTTTCAAATATTGAAAAAAAGATATATTTGTCATAGATTTGTTTTCATGAATATCCAGTTAATACTTATATCATCGTAATGGCATAAAAGTCATATTATTTGTAGAAATGTCATTTTAAACTAATAATTACTTCTTTTAAGAAAACAATTTTCACAAGTAATAATATTATGAATCAAAAAATGATGTTAATTTTTAGAAATTAAAATTATAAATTTTATAAATTTATCATTTAATAAAGAGTAGAAATATAATGAATTTTTTTTTCAAAGGAAGAAAACTTTTTTGTATATTAAACTTTCTCATTCATATTTTTCTATTATTTATTTGTATGTATTATCCAATTATTAAATTCAAATATATTTAATAATTTTTAATCATAAGAATATTGAAATAGAATTCATATCACATAAAAATGTAATATCAAGGAAAATATATTTCAAATCATAAAATGACAATTTTAGTCAATTTAGTTAAAAAAATTATCTTTCATTTAATTTAAATGTATTCATTATAATCATTTAATAAATATTTCCAAAAGTGGTTACTCTGATTAATTAAGAAAAATTAAATGGCTATAATTTAATATCCTAAACATATCATTGGTTTGTTTTTGTTTGGGGTTGCATATAAAGAATGATAACATACACATTAACATATTTAAAGGTAACAATATATTAAAATTTTAGTTTTCTACATTCAACACCGAAAATAAATTTAATGAATGAAATTTGAATTAAAAAATCGCAATATTTACTATAGAAAAAATATAATTAAATATACACTTATTATATGGTAATAGATTCAAGTATATTGAATCTTTTCATGTTTATGAGGCTTTTAGAGCTCAAAGATGTCTTTGAAGCGGTTTAGTGGGGTATCATTGTGAAATTATAGAAGTAGAGTAAATAAAATATGATTAAATATTAAATTTGTTGTACGTACAATTTATTTATTATGCAGGGTTGGTGTAAAATGTGTTAATTATTACGGTTTAATAATAAAAATAATATGTGTTTTACAAGAATAACCAAAAAGAAACATTTATATGATGTGTAAATGGTTTAAACATAAAGTAAATACTTGATGTTTTACATCATTAAATGTATTCTACCGCTCATGTTTCTATATTCCCTATTGTTGTAGTGCATCCCTATCTCATTCCAGGAGGCTCATGGATTCAATCTTGGGGGGGTTTTGAGATCCCCTCAATAGGAATCAATCCATGGGAATCCATATTCAATACATGGTGAACTGAGCTTATCTATGTTGTGTTATTCCTTCATTTTCTAGTATCTTCTTTGAGTTAGATCTCAGTTTATACTATATCATATACACATGAAATATAATTTGTTCTCCATTTTTTGTAATTGGATTTCAATTGTATTTTTTTGGTGTAGTTGTGTCACTGCGTCCTTGGATAGAGGTGGATCTTGAAGGAGATTTTTTTAGAGATTCACAAAGTGTTCCCTCTCATGTGATGAATGTTGATGGACTTTGAGGTAGAATATTCATCTCTTATATATCCATTTTAAGTGAAATAGTAAATTTATGATTCTTTATTCCTTTTCACAGTGATGAAATTGACCTAATAATTATTGAACTAGATATGTAAATTAGATATCAAACATATTTTGTCGATGTTTTTTCTTGATTTCGTGATAACTATTTTCCTCACTATATGATAGATATTTTGATATATATGGTTTTATTTTTTATCATGTTCTTCCCAATGGTTGTTGGTAATGAACCTAAACCTAGAGATAATTGATAATTAATTGGATTAATAAATTAAAGAGGCATGTTTTTAGCCTGGTAGTTAATATAATATTATGATAATCAAATTTATGTAATGAAATTAAAAATTTAAATTGATCTTCCTTATGAATAATAGAATTGATAAATAATATTATGCATGTTATTTCTTATTGATAAAGGAATTAAAGGCATGTTTATGATTTTTAATTCACGAGTCTTATGAACTTATAAAGTCTTCTTGGAATCAAGTTAAATTAATTTTTTAATTAATTTATGATATATTATTATAGATTGATCCCTTAGGTATTCAATAGTTTGAACATGATAAAAAACTAATCTGTTAATTAAAGACGAAAATAATCATTTGTGTGATTAATATAATTTGTTGGGGCCTGAGTTTACACTTTTCTTGATAAGGTAGAGTGTCTTATTTTTGAGTCAATTGAGACCTCATTTATGAGAAGGATGAATACCTTAATTTATGTGCCCAGTTTACTAGTTGATAACATATTTGTTTTTTACCTATTTGTGATGTGCTCTAGAATTTATCCATGTAATATGATCCTGGTATGGATGCTGCTTGGATGGATGATAGTGGGCGAGGAGGTCCAAATGTGATGTGACCATGGTATGATTAATGTTGGGATGATTGGTGTGATATGTGGGTAGGGAGGCCCAGATTATGTCATGGTAGTTGAATACCTTAATAGAATGATGAATTAGTATATGTGTACGGGTTTGAGGGATGGAACCAGAGGTGATGGAATTGGTTAAAGATGAGCCAAACAATTATTGATATGTAGAGAGATAGTATAATTAGTTATTATTTTTTAGTGGATGGTGGATGGAGTTTTAGTTTTATGTACATTCCTTTCCCCACTATTTTGAGAAGCATGATGTTCTTGGTCATGTGTTCCTCTTGGTGGTACCATATCATGGTTTTCTTATATTACATGGATATGGAACAATAATAAAAATTTATAAATAAAATTTTGTCCCTTGGGGTTGGATAATGATGGAATGCTATTAATAAAAATTATGTTAATATTGAAAAACCCTGGAATTGGTTTGGACTATTCCAATAGGGAATGAAGTTTACTTTTATGATTAATGAAATGCAATGTAATTTAATGTGGAATAATGTTAATTGTTTATTAATGGATGATGAATTAATTAACATAAGGAAAAATAAAAATGAAAATGAAACAATTAAATATTATATCTCTATTATATTCATCTTTGATTATAGGATATATGGTCTTAGAAGTGAATTTTGGGAGTATAAGAGATGCTTTATACAATTTTATCTAGGACTTGGTTATACCCATCATGTGGTTTTGAGGTATATTATATCAGGTATATTCAATGTTTTTATATGCTGCCCCACCCGTGTAGTTCAGGGAAACAGACACCCAATGGACTTTGGGAGGGTGTTTTCCCCAACATCCTAATGGGTGGATATTTTTCCAACTACCCCATATTCGCCCACATTCTTCTCTTGGTAGTTACAAGTGTTGGTATGAATGACAGTTAGTTTTACTACATATGTGTGTAGAGTGTTGTGATGGTCTGTGGGTATTTTGCACACATGTTTTACAATATATTGTATCCAAATGATTTTTATATCTATAAAGTGTATATGATATAGTGTCTTGAGGTATATATATAGTGCATATGATATAATGTCTTGAGGTATAATACCCGATGATTGATATACATCAATAAGGTTGTGGTGGATTTCATAACTACTTTGTTAATATCTTGTATTTTAATGGGTTAACATTGTTATGTGGTGCACGAGGCACATGTTGTGAATCATTGTCTTAGTGTTTTTGGGATTGATTACTTTTCGAGAGAGATGATGAAGATGTATGACATTGGGGAAGAGTAGAAAATCCATTGGTGAAGCTGGACAAGGGTAACCTTAATGTTTTATTACTATGTTTTATGATCTCTTTTATGTGATACATGGTGAGATTGTGGTTGGGAACATAGAATTCCTTTTTTGGTGATGAGTTAGTTTAACTTTTTTTCACTGTGATTTAAAATAATATCATTATTTTTTTCATGAGGGGATCTAGGAAAGACCCTATTGAGAATTATATTTTACTCACTCTATGTATATATTTACTATTTAATAGGTTATATGGATAATGTTGGTGATCAGGCTAGATATTTCTAGCTGATGTTTTATCCAGAACTATTTAGTCTTCATGGTCGGTGTTGTATTTAACTTTTTTTAGTACTTGATGTTTTCCACATAGTTGTTTATTACTACATGGAATTTCATGTTTCATTTTATTTTATTATATATATATATATTTGTTTATTTTTTATTAGTTTTTGGTTATATACCATTATTATCTCTATATTCTAAATGTTTTTGGTAGATGATAATTCCTACCATATTCATGTTTACAACACCCCTAATGCTAGTCACCATCCCAGGTCCAACTGAAGCTTATACTCATGAGATCCCATCTCTCTATTCACATTATAATATCTTATTGGGGGAGGAGGTCATATCATGGTGGTATCAAAGTCTTAGGTTTAAAGGATAGGATGGAGGTTAGAGTTCGACATATGTAAGGTTGGATGGGTTGGTTGGGAAACTGTTTATGCAAATATTAGTATGTGATTTAAACACAAGAGACCATGTGAGGAATAATTATTTAGGCCCCATATGTTATAATTCAAATTCATTTATGTTTACTAATTCAACTAAATTATGTGATATTGTTTGTAGGGTAGAGACTATGAATAGATCATACATCAATCTTCTTTGCACCAATGTTTGAAATGGATAGACCATGATATAAGTAAAAAGAGAAAAAAGATAATAAAATCAATTAATTAATTCAGGTTAAATATTCCATATTCTAGTATTAAAGGATATAATTGTTTTTTCTTATTTTAGGTATGACCCATGGTGAATTTCCATGTTATGTTCACACCGATGACATTTAATAGGATGTTCCAGTAGATCCCCATGAAGTATAGGTTGATGATGAAAACAGTTGGAGAAGAAAACAACATGTGTTTTAGCACAAGATTATGCATAAGTATGAGGGATCTGTTTTTGATACCATCACAAAATTCTAGTTGGATGAGATTAACATAACATTTAGTTCAACCTATTCTCTGTAGGAGCACTGGGTTCTTTTGGATGTGATGATTCTACATGGAGATGTGAGGAATTGGTGGTTATTGTTTCTCAGGGAACACGATGATTTTTTATTATTATGGTAGAATCTTAGAGAACTGTTCATAGAAGAGTTTATTTTATCAACCACTACAAAGACCATTTTCTTGTATTTAATTACCCTTTAAAAGGGGATATCTAGTGTTTGAGAGTTCATGATTTATTTCAGCACCCTTATACTATATAGTTTATAACATTTTCCAAATGAGGAGGGTAGGGAGTACTATTAATAGAATTCCATGCATCCAGAGATATAAATCTAGGTAAATCCATTTATGTTTTAGATAAAAATAAAGGTTATAGAGAAGGAATAGGTTATGTAGAGGATGTTGTAAAGAATATGATCATAACGAGAGGGGAGTCATAATGATTCCTCATGAATAAGGGTTGTGGTTCGAGGGCCCTATTTTTTAGGATATATGAGTGTTTGGCCTGTCTAGGGTAGGTCCCTTAACTCATCTCCTCATTTCAATATGGTGGAGGCTGTTGTTATTATTATAGTGGATCATATGTGTGTTTTTATTATAGATTCTGGGGTAATTTGTGAATAGGGATCCCGACCATTCTGAGCAGTCATCGCGTGTGAGGTTTTCTGATTCAGGTTCCACCAATGACAAGGTTTCATCTAATATAGAAGCATTAGGGTGGTATTGTATGAGATAAAAATAGAGGATATATTATGGGAGATGATACCCTAAGATGATCACCATCCGTAAAGAGTATAACATGGACATGGAGGTTGTCATTAGTAGGGTCAAAGAGGACTTATCCAACTTAATTCAGTAGCAATGATAGATCTTGGAGAGATAGAAATCATTTGAGGTGGTATTTAATTATTTTTAATCATGGTTTTATTCTTTTATTGATTCAAGAGTGAAACACTTCTCAATATCACCAACCCTCATCCATACTCTGGGTGTTGGGATAGAGAGGGATCTAGTTCCATTTATATTGATTATTCCAGTTGGATGTTGAGATTCAATGTATAATGTATGCAAATTCTATGAGGTAGTTCTTGTGTAGGACTTCTATTGGAATATTTCATTTGTTTATAGATACAACCATATTAAATCATCCTCTATATGTATGTTTTGTATTCTGTGTAAGAAATCATGGATTTCTTTAGTATATAGGTTTTGTTCTACGATGCTAATAGAGATATAACAATGCTTGTTAGAAAGAGAGACCCATAGATGGGTCGTAAGCATGTTCCTTGATTGTCATCTTTGAGAACCATGTTGATGAACATTTCTTTTGAGGTTCAACAGTCATTGTTTCCCAGGGTCTTGGATGAGTATCATGATGTCTCTCCTTTAGAGGTTGTGTCATTACTCCCTTGATTAGAGATATTGTTTGGGATCTATCTATAACTAGGTGTGTTTCCTATTTTGATGTATCTATATAAGATGTAACCTTATGAGTTTTAATATTTCATAATAAAACTAAATGATATGTTTTAAAGTGGTTTTGTTTGTCCAAGCTTGACCCCTTGGGGTGCACCTATTTTTTTCTCATAGAATGATAATGGTAGGTTATATAGTTGATTTGGTCATCATCGCTTGAACCAACTAAAAATGAATAACCACTACACTCTTCTATGTATTGACAATTTATTTGATTAGTTAAAGGGAGAAAGTCGGTTCTGGAAATTATATTTCTGTTTTGGATATCATCATTTGTGGGTGAATGATGAGGATATTCAAAACACATTATTCTATTGTCACCATGGGAATAATTATGAGTCCAATTTAGTGTCATTTATTGTAAATAATTATCCATATATGTTCATGGGGTTAATTAAGATAATGTTCAATGATTTAATAGATAATATCATTGAGAATTACATCAATGAAATCATTGGGTATTCTGCCTCAGTAGAGGAGCATGCTGAGCATCTACGTGGTGTTTTGGGGGTTCTTTTTCATGAGTATCAGTTTGGGAAGCTGTTAAAGTGTGATTTCTAGGAGTTTTTAGTCCTTTTTGTGAGGAATTTGTTTTCCAAATAGGTATTGGCAATGGAACATTAATGATATATACATTTGTGTCTTGGTAATCCCCCAAGATAAAGAAAAAGGTATTTATTTTACTTGGCCTTGTAGGATATTAAAGTCCATTACTAGATTATTTTCTCTAGTTAACACTCTTCTAATAGATTTTACTACCAAGGATTATGCATCCAAATGGGTTTATTGGTGTCAGGTATCTTTTGTGTTCCTGAATGTTCAGTGGTTCAGTGCTCCATTTCTACGTTTCCATGTAGAAGGAGTTCAACTTGAAATTTTTTTAATGACTCACATCTTGGATTGGTTTTGATTTTGATTGAGTATACATAATTTCATTCTTATATAATTATATAGTTATATCCCCATGAGAATAACTATACCACCCATGAACTTGATATGGAATCAAAAATTTTTTATTTCATGTTGCGGAGAGATTACTTCATTAGTGAGCGATTTGTAGTTTCTATTGACCATAAGAGCCTAAGGTATATCATTTACCAGCATGAATCAAACTTCAATCGGCATCAATGGTTTGAATTCATGAAATATTATGAATTTTAATTATTCATAAATTATTGGAAAGAGAAATATTGTAGCTGATGTGATGAGCTAGAAGTCACGTAGTGATTCCGTACATGAATAAGGTGATTCATTGAGAGTGATGGCAGAGATATTAGTGATGCAACTAGATATGGGAGTGGTATGGGGTATAAGTTGTCTTCTCGACATGACAATGATGTCTTATTTGGTTTAATGTGAGTAGGATTCCTATTTGTAGGATTTTGAGGTGGATGTTTGGAGATACTGAGTTGTTTTTGGAGATACCCTTGATGGTTGGTCTATGGATGGAAACATCAGGTGTTTCAGGGAAATGTTTTCATTCCTTTAGGGATGCAATAGATAGTTCATTAAAAGTACCATAGACATCAATTAGAGAAAAATCAAGGAATGAAATAGATATACTTGGAACTGAGAGGTAAAATTTGGTAGCCTAGGTTGAAACATAATGTTTTTGAGTTTGTTTCTCGATATTGGGTCTTCCAGAAGGTGAAGGCTGAGTATCGTGTTCCCGGTAGTTTCCACCAGCCATTAGATGTTCCCTAGTGGAAGTGGGAATACATATCTATGGAATTATTTATTGGTTTCCTTGTCCATAGGCTGTATATTATCCTATTTTGGAGATATTTTATCATTTAATCAAATCATCCCACTTTTTAGTGATCAAGGAGTAGAGTTGAATGGAGAATTTTCAAGGTAGTATCTTGAGGAGGTGGTGAAATTCAGTGGATTCATGTCAATGATCATTTCTTCTAAATATCCTCATTTTACATCATGTTTGTATATAGGTATCCAACGTGATTTTGTTTTTAGTTATTCCATAACATTGTGTTTCATCTGCAGACGGACTTTTAGATAGAGCGAACCATTCAGACTATTGAAGACATGTATCACTACCGTGTCTTTGATTTTGGAGGTTCCTGGATGAAGAAACTTTCTTGGTTGAGTTTTTTTAAAATAATAGTTTCCACACCACCATTGGGATAGAGCTGTTTTAATATTTGTTCTACAAACCATTCAATTCTATGTTGATCAAGATTGGGGTCAGAGAGGGTGTGATTAACAGACTATAATTGGTAGAAAATATGATATTGATTGTTTAGGTAATTCATGAGTGTATTAAGGAGGTGTATTATTGTTATAAATCTTATGCTGATTATAGGAGTAAACCATGAGAGTTTTAGGTTAGAGGTCATGTGTTCCTGAAGGTGACTCGTCCTCATTGGCAGTGAACGTTTAGTCATTGAAGTAAGATTTCTCACCAAGTATTAGGGCCTTCAGAGGTGTTGGGTCATATTGTATCCATGAAATATTGGACAACACTTCACCATTAGATGTTCCAAATACATGATTTTTTTTTCATTTTACAACACCATCATTATCTTCATAATGACTGTCATGACATAGATTCTGGTTGGATAATTGTTGATTACAGTACAACCTTAGAGGAGGAGCCTATAGGGATATAAGGATGCCAAGATAAGATGTTAGATATGTTTTCTCTTCCCTGGTTCATGTATTGTGGTAGCATGGTGGCATGTAGAAGAGTAACTAAGAACAAGAGTCATAGATGCACAATTAGTACCCCTAGATATTTTTTTCTTATCTCTTCTCTAGTAACATTAATACTTTCTTGATGTGGAACATTCTAGATTATGAGATGGTTTCCTATTTTTTATTTTTGTAGATTGACTCTCCTTTGAGATTTATCTTCCTGAACAAAGTTTTTAAGATATGGTTTTTGTTATTTCAAATCATTGTACTATTTTTCATTGAGTGATGTATTTGAGAACTTTTGGTGGTGAGACCTTTGAGAGGTGTCTCACAGGGTGGAAATTCAAATGAACTATTTTCATTTTCTCTCTGGTTTGGGTTTGGATTGATGGGGATGAGAATTAATTGATAGGTGTCTAATGTATGAGATTAAATCTTAGTATCCTGACCCTTTTCTGTTTTTTGATGTTTATAGTGCTTGAAGGAGGTTTGGAAGTGGTTTGGAGGGGTTTGGATGCAAAATTCTAGAACTAAGGTTTATACATGACATCTAAATATTACATGATGTGTACATATAGTTCAGGTCTAGTGTAGGGTTGGTTCATGATGTATATATTCTCAAGGTTACATTATAAAATGAAAACACGTTTTTTAGTGAGAACCAAGGACAATCATTTACACGATGTGTAAATACATGATGGTGTATATATTTAAATTTTTTATATACTGAGGTTTCTCCAAACCATATGGTTATAGGAACTTCCTCTCTCGTTCTAGGTGACCTACAGCTCATATCTTATTATTTTTTAGACCCCCTTGATAGGTATCAATCATTGGGAATCTTTATATGATCCATAGTGAATCTAGATGATCCGTGGTGAGTTCTTCATTTATTTTTAGTGGTTTCTCTAATTTTGATCATCTTTCTCCCATATATTATAACCATGTAATTGTATGTGCTCTCCATTTTTCTATGTTCAACTACAAACATATCATGATTTATCCCTTTGTATTTAACTGAAATTGACCCAATAATAATGAACAAGATAAAAAAATAGATAGAGATCACATAATATAGATGTTGTTCTTTTATCCCATGATAGTGTTTTTCCACATGATTCTATAGATAGTGTGAAATCTACAATTTTTTTTTGCATTTTGTTTCTGATGGAAATTGGTGAATAACATAAATCTATAATTAATTCATAATTAATTTTATTAAGAAATTAAAGATGAATGTTTTTAATATGATGGTTAATGTAATTTGATGATAATTAAATGCATAAAATGGAATGTTTAATTTAAGTAGATCTTCTATGTGATTAATGGTATTGATAAATTTTTTGAAACATGATAATTCTTATTTATAATGTAATTAAAGGGTGTTTATTATTATTAATTCCCATGTTTATTGAAATGGGAATGTATGCTTGGAATTATATTTAATTAATTGTTTATTTAATTTGTGAGGGATTTTTATAGATTGATTAATTAGGGTTACCTTAGTTTGAACATGTTAATAATTTATTTAGTTTATCAAAGATAAAATAATTATTATTTTGGTGATATAGATAGTTTGTGGGGGTGTGATATCCAATTTACTTGAGATGGATGAGTGAGTGATTTTGGATATGTGAGAGCCCAATTTAATGAGAAGGATAAATGACTAGTTTTAAAGGACTAGATGGATTATTAAAAAATTGTCTTTTTAATTACTACATTGTGTGTTTTCCTTAATAGAATCCTTGTGATGTTATCCTGGTACATCTGAGCCTGGGATTAAAAATAAGGGTGACTAGGCCCGGATGTGATGTGAGCATGGAATGGAAACACCTGGGTTGGATGTTGTGATATGTGAGTAGGGAGGCCTAGATGATGTCGAAGTAGTTGACACTTCCTATGGAAGGATGCATTTGTATAAGCATGTGGGTTTTGAAGAAGGAACTAGAGGTGATGAAATGGGTTAAATGTGTTCAAACTCATTAATGATATACCAAGATATGGTGTGCTAATTTTTTAAATCTATTTTATGGTCTATGGCTATGATTCTTGTTTTATCTACATTCCTTTCCACACTACATGAGGCATCTAGAAGTTCATGGTTTCATTGATGTGGAATATTTCTAATAATGAATAAATAATTGTTTAACCCATAAGGTTGGTTGATAATGGAATGAAATTACATAAAATATATTAATCTTGACGAATGTTGGACATGGTTAGGTGTATGCCTAGAGGGAATGGAATTTACTTTTAGGATTAATGTAATGTTATGAAATGTAATGTAGAATTATTTTAATGGTTAATTAACTGATAATGAATTAATTAAAGGGATTAATTAATAAAATTATAGTAGTAACTAATGTAGCTCTTTTTTTTGCATGTGTACATATGCGATATCTAGTCTTAGTAGTGGAATCCGAGAGTTTGAGTGACGTTAGTTTTAGTTGTCGCTATGACTATGTTACTCTCATATTTTGGTAATTAGCTATATTATATCCTTTGTATTATGGGTTTTGATACATCTCCCCACCAATTAATGATAAGTAAATTGACCTTCAATGGACTATGTGAGGGTGTTTTTCCTAACATCCTAGTGGGATGATGGATGGATGACTATCCCTATAGCCATGATCTCTTCACATTTTAGTTACCTTTGAAGAAATGCACTAAGATTAGTTTTCCTAAATACGTGTTCAAAGGGCCTTGATGTCTTGTGGTTAATTAACACACATATATTATCGGATATACTATCAAAAGGATTATCATAGGTATAGCGTGTATTTGATATAATGGCATGGGGTGCTTACTTAGTGTATTTGATGTAATGGGTTGAGGTATAATACTGATGTTTGATATATGTCATATAGGCTCTGGATGATTATAGAAACCACATGGATACTAACTAGTTTAGTTTATGGGTTGATGTGGTAATGTGGTGTATGAGGTGCATGTTGTAACTCCTTGCCATACTGTTTTCAAGATGGCTTACTTTTGGAGAGATATGGTTAAAACATATGACATTGGGGAAGAGTGTAAATCTAGTGGGGAATATAGAGCATGGTACCCTAGAAGTTTTATTTTTATATTTTATGTTATATTATATGAGATACATAGTGAGAGTTAGCCTTGGTGGGGTTGGGAACTTAGAATTTCTATTTACACAACGAGTTAATTTCTTGGTTGTTCACTGTGTTATAGCATGGTTTAAATATATTTATCATGAGGCAATATATATAGAACCCTATTGAGTATACAATTCAACTAACAATATATATATTAAATATTTTTCAGGTCAACCATAGTAGTTTTGTGATTGGGATGGATATTACTAGTTTGGTGTTTGGTATGATCTTTTTGGGCATTGTGATAACTTCTTTCCTACCAATTTTTGGTACATGTATCTTTTCTTTCTATTGTATAGTAATGCATGAAATTTCATGTCGAAATTGGGATTTATTATATATATATATATATTATTAGTTTTTGGTTTTGTAAACATCCTTCTTCTATATTATACATATTCATCTTAAAGGTCAATTCCTCCAATATTCATGTTTATTATACCCTCAATGCTAGTTGACATATTGTGGACTTATGAAGGTGGGAATTGGGTGTTATTATCTCTCTCCCTCACTATGTTATAATTTTTGGGATGGGTTCATGAAACTTCTAAATATTAATGAGATTATATTGATGTAATGAAATATTTTGGTTTCTATCTTTCCTTTAAACTTGTGAGTCTGATGACCTTCATCTCCACACCAATAACATTTATCTGTACTTTATAGGTAATTTTTCCCATTATACATGAAAAATTTATTTATATGTTATAATTTGAAACTTTTTTCCTTTATCATCTGGGTCACCTGAATTTTTATGAGAGTCCATCCTTCTCTAGATTTGTGTGTTTTTGATTTCAAGTATCATAATGTATTTATTCATAATTCATAGTTGTTGACATTGAATAATGAAATATTTTTTCATGATAGAATATCTCATATTTGGTTGTTCATTTGGAAATCCACCTCATTTTACATGGAATTTATTTTTAACATGGATTCCCTGAGTTTCATCTATTTCTAAATCAAAAAAATTTATTATTAGTGATAATCATTATAAGATAATTATTATAAATAACCAAAATAAAATTTAACATCTAGATTACTAAATTTAAAACTCTATAATGTTAACCTATAGTTCTCAGAACATGACTTGTAACAGACTCATTTTTTCACATATCAATCATAGTTTAAATTATATAGGTATTTATTTTTCCAATAATGCCTAGATATGGGTTCTTTCATGCATCTTAACTAGTTTTCTTACCAAATTTAAATTTTAATATCTTCCAAAAAACATTATCATCCTTCTAAAATAAATTTTTCATACTAATTCTAAATTTAAAATCGATTTCATTTTCCTCAATATATAAAACTGAGAAAAGATAGTTCACAATAATAATTTATATTATATGAAAAATAATTTTTTCAAAAAATATTTCTTCTATAATAAAATATAAAATATGGTTTTCTAAAAAAACGAATATTTTTTAAAAATTAAATTATAAATTAAATACCTATAAATCCTATAATATTTTCTAGGGATTACCAATTCATAAAATTATACTAATAATTTCATAAAAGTTTCATTATTTTTGAGAACCAGGATTTCTCATAAAAATACCCCTTTTGAAAAAAATAGTATAAATTAATATTTTTTTAATATGATGAATCCAAAATAAAATAATTTTATTCAAATTAAAATACGAAATTTTATAAATTTAACCATTAAATAATGTGGTGAGATATAATAAAAAGAATTAAAAATAAAATATCTATTTAGAATATTAATCTTTCACATTCATATTTATTATTATATACTAATTATTACTGAACAAATATATATATAAAATATATTTTAACATAATTAATCACATGTTTCTTGAAATAAAATGCATATCATAGAAAAAAGGTCAATTTTTGAAAAATATCTAAGAATAAAATGAATGTATTAGAAACATTACTTATACTAATTTGATTTCATTTACTTTAAAAGGATTCTTATTTTTTAGTTCAAAAATGGATTAGAAGTTTTTATCGGTATTCATTAGAGATAATTCAACAACTATGTTTTAATAGTAAAAATATGTCATTATTCATTTTAATTCATTATTTCATGTATAGAACATTATATTACATATGGAAATATTTAAATGTAATAATATATTTAAATTTTTTGGTTTTAAAAACCACCCAAAAAAAACATACCCTCAATTTGACTCATAAGATAAATGTAATTTCAATATGAAACTCTAATATACTATACAATACTAGATGATCGCAGAATTATATATGATGTGGAAAGAGATTTATCAATATGAAAAATATTATATCAATTTTATAAGGAGTGATAACCCATTACTAATTTCACATTGAATTTTATAATCGGATGAAGATTTATATCTATAAGTAATATCATCCAAAAAATATTGAAATTGATTTATATAATATCATACCACTATGGGGTTTTAATTTATAACTCAACATTCAGTAGGTTGTGAAATAATTCAATACATAGGAAGCTCAAAAATATAGATTGGATAATCACAATCTTCTTCCTTGGTAGTATTTTCATAGCATTTACCTTGTTCGCATGGTTATTGGTGTCTTTTTCCCATATTTGCCCATGGATTTAGACACTATGTTTCATAATTCTTAACTCTCATTCAAGTGACGAGAGATATTTTTTTGGATTCACTCACTCCCTTACTCTTCTATGTCTTAGGAACAACATTTAATAACTTATCACATTTAAATATCCATTTAATGAAATATACACCAAGCTTCTGGTAAAACCAAAAGTTTTTATGGATTTTTTTGAATAAATTAATAGTCATTCATTTCTTTTATTTCATTCTACACAAATATAATATTACTTTAAACTCATCACAATGATAGTCTTGAAATACAAACAACACAAATCATAGATTTACGTACATGAAACAATGATCTTAGCTTGGGTTACATGCAACACTATGTTTAGATTGTGTTATACACAATTATATGTACCTCGAACAGCTTGTGTTACAAACTAGACTGAGATTTACAGAACTACAATATAATATTATTATAATTTATAAGATATTATTATCTAGTAAGAGAATTGTCAAGTAGCCATTGGAATAAATATCAATAAGAGCATTTCATTAAATTTTAAATTATTGTTTAAAAATTTATATAAGTTAAATTCTTTGTTGACCAATTACCTAGAAATTAATATAAAACACTTTTGAATGTATTTGAAATTATTTTCAACAAAATTATTTTTTATCGATTTTTTTTCAAAAAATTAACCAAACCCATATTTTTGAATTATTTTAATGATATAAATATAATATATATTAATTAAATTAGTTAAAAATATTCTTATATTTTTGATAATAAATAAGATTGAAACAATTTTTTTGCGAAATAAAAGATTCCTTTTTTAAAAAGTTAATTTTAATTCCTTTTAATGAAGCACAAATTTTTTAAATATGTTTTGATATTATTATACTTTATATTTGATAAAATAATATCTATTTTGAAATAATTATCAACAAAATTATATTAGAATTCTATATTGGTTTTTTATAATAAGTTTCATTATATGATGAATATTGATAATACTAAATTAATTGAACACTAACTTTTCATCTAATATATGTATATAAATAAATTATATTTTAATTTTTTAAAAAGTATAATTTGTTCATGAATAAAATAATAGATCAAAATTAGGTCATGTAAATCAATTTAAAATTAATATTTGATATAAAAAAAATTTCAAACGTTTGACCATTTATTCTTTAAAAACCCATTGTTATTTCCTGCCTATAGGATTTACATTAAATTAATTTCTACCAATTAGATGATTGGAATTTATAAAAATTGGGTAAATATTTTTAATAAAAATTATTTAATATGTATAGTATGGTTATCATATTTTTTACTAAAATTATTATTTAAAATAGTTAAAATTAATTATAGTGATTAAGAGAAATGCTAGTTGATAAAGGGGATAAATTTATCATTAGGTTCCAAATGATGGAGAAACATGTTCATATCCCATTATATGGACTTATTTGTAAAATATAACCAAAATTTTATAAAATATTTAATTATTGGAGGAAATATTATAAGGTAGACCACAAAATAGTGTTTTTCTTTTGGTATTTACAAGAATGAAACTCCTCTCTAGTATATAAGGGAACTCACCCACCTCACATGTTCACATCACTCAATCCATTATACTCAAAAAAATATATAGATATCCTCCCATATTAAATCCTCTAAACCAAAAATAATAACATTGAGCATAAATCCAACTATGGAAGTAATTTGGTACAATCCAAATTGATTTACTCAAAGAAGATGTATGATTCATCAACATGAATTTTTTGATATATATATTATGACCCAAATCATTACACACTTCTAGAAAATGGGATATGGAATCATCATTCATGTAATTGATTCACTACTGCCTCACAAACCAACATCGTTCCTTCTTCCATTACCGCATATTAAGGTTGGAAATAATGATATAAATTATGTTTTTATATGATATATATTACCGATATAATTTTATTTTTCTTATGTAATTATTAAATAACACATTACTTCAGTCTCTCAATTTTTTTGAGAATATGATAACATAGTTTGTGAGTATTGTGGATTGCTACATCGTGAAGTGATGTGGTTCATTCACGCTTTACATGGAATATAGTAAGAGTGATTATAATATAAATATTTGATATATGTAATATAAATATTATACTGTAATGGAAATATTTTTAAAATTTAATTTTCTTACTTTCAAAATTACTAAAATATGGAAACAAAGTTCATGTGTATGTATCAGTAGACTACTACAGCGTCAAGCGATGTGGTTAATTAAAGATTTACATGGAATATATTAATGATTGTTTTAATATAAGTATGTGATATATATAATATAAAAATTATGTTGTAATGGTAATATATTTATTATTTGCTTTTTATAAATTCAAAATTACATTAAAATGGAAACAAAGTTCGTGTGTATGTATGGTCGTCTCCATGAATGTTGTATTTCATTTCCTATTTATATTTTTAATAGATTATTATAAATATATATAATATATACATGTGTGTGTGTGTGTGTGATATTTATATAAGGATTTATGTTCTTTAAATTAGGAAATAATGATCAAATTTATTGGACAAAAACAATAAGTTAGAATATATACGAAAACAAAGCAGTTATTACCTAAAATAAAAATTTAACGTGGATTTATTAATATTATTATAATATAAAGCCACAATAAAATAAAATATGTTATTATATATATGAATATTGTCCTGTTTGGGATATATAACAAACTTCTATTTATTATATATGAGGTTTTAACATGTACGAAGGATGTTAAGACTTTTGGTAAGGGGATTTCTAGTCTCACTTTTATTTCTTTGAGACTAATGCCATATTCTCCACTTATTTAATTTTTAGGTTATATATAATTTCATTTTACATGAAATATAATGAATTAAATTTAAACAATGATATTAAAATTTTCATTTTAACTATATTCTTTCATGGAGATCACAATTCAAAAGTTACCTGAGTAGTAAGGTATTTTCGTCTCACATTTTACGTTTTTTTGAGACACATAATATATATACCAACTCTTTATTATATGTGATGTATATATTTAGAATGAATTTATTTTATTATTATCTTAATAAATAATATTTTTTGTTATATATTTATGTTAGGATCTCTATTTCCTAGGGATTATGGTTTAAAAGCTATTAAATCGGTAAGGGGGTTTTGTTTAAATTTTACTTCTTTGAGACACATGTTATGTTATGCACATATAATATTTTAAGATGTGTATACACCACCCCTTTTACATATTATATCATTAATATACTTATTTTCATTATATATTTAGCTTCATGCAATGTTATCCTTTCAAGGGGATTATAATTCAATGTTTTGAAAATGGTATGAGTTTAATGCTATAATCTCTTCATTTATTTGGAATATTTTCAATTATGATTGTATGAATGAACTATAATGATACAAATAAAAATAATAATAATGAATTTTAGACTTAAATGGTTATTCATGAAATATTCATGTAATTTTTCTATTTATATACTCTTTGGAACTTAAGATAATTACAAAAATGTTTTAATAAAAACCTGACATATGTTCACTTTTCAATGAAAAATAATTTTTATTAAAAAAACATATTCCTAAAAATGTTTTCAAAAATTATTTTAAATCACATTTAAATCTAATTTAAAAGGATAAATATTTAATTTTTTTATGTTTTAAAATAGTTTTACTTTTTTTTCAAATAATCCTTGATATGTTTTCAAGGATATTTTCAATAAAAAAGTTATTTAATGTTTTTTTATGATTTAAAATGATTTTTTCAAAGAGGAAAGGGTAATTTTTTAATAAAATGTCATAAATTAATTTTAAATCATTCATTATAATTTTTCAACGTGGGTTTTAATGAAAGGTATTTTGAAAATCATTTATATTTTTAAAAAATGAATTTTAAAGAAAGTTATGTTTCATAAAAAACTCTCCAAATGATATTTAAAAATATTATTCCTTATAAGATGAAATAATTTGATATATATTTTTCATTAATTGGTATAATATATATATGGAAACCATTCATATTCATTCATTTGCTGAATTATGTTTAAGAAAACATGTTGTCTACAAAACCCGTTTCTCTTCCAAGGGTTATACATTTATAGAAACCAATTCATTTCATGGGTTATGATATAATGAAATGATTTCAGAACCTATATATTTCACACAAGTTATGATATTATTATATGTTTATAATACACATTTTTGAATGGGTTATGATATGATGAATGTTTTTAGATATTCTGGCAAACATAAATATTATTTTTATTAGGTGATAGGTTGTTCCAGTATCTACATCCAATGAATTAGGTAAATATTTATATATATAATTAAATAAACATGGATATAATGGGTAGTGAACTTGGTACTGTAAGACAGGGAATCCATTGGGGATGGTGGTGTATCCTTCCTAGTAGGATTTTCCTCCTATGTGTGAACCATATTTCATGTTGAAAATGTTATGTGTGAACTTGATTATAAGTTAATAATGTTATGCATGAAAAATATTAAATGTTACCAATGTTATGTGTGAAACTAATTATATATTCATAATGTTATTGATGAACCTAGTTTCATGTCCATAATTTTATGTGAGTGACAGATTTCATGTTCTTATCTTAGTGAGTGATCCCTTTTCTATTTATACATGTTTATAATGTTATAAACTAACGTGTAAGCCAAAATTCTGCAACTTATTCTAATGTTATACTTTCACGACAAATGTTCTCTGATTTACTTATTATTCTTGTATTATGAACTTCCAATATTTATTCCCTAACTCATGATTATGATCTTCGATATGAAGGGTATGATCTTCAAATGTTATGATAGTGTTCTTATACACTTAAGTTTATTTCATACTTACATATCTACATTATTTACCTTTATCTAGCATCTAAGATCACACATTCCAATGTTTTCATTACCCAAGTTATGATGAAATATTTTATATAGAATTACTAAATGTGAAGATCATTGTAGGAAAATTTTATGATCTTTTTAAAGTTAGAAGATTGTGATCGATGTCTCCAAAGACACTAAAATATTACCATCCTACGAGATGTACTTGTGTAATGTACTGAATATTAATATAAAAATATGTAATATCTGTGTCAAAGAATCATGGGTTTTTATACTTTTATCCATATTTCATTATATAGAAAATTTAATATTCTTTCTCTTATCATAATTATCACAGAAAATTCTGTTAAATTCAAAATTCTCTTCATTGGTCAATGTTTTGTTACAATTATATTCCTATTCATTAATAGAATTCATTAATTATAATATTTTATATTACCAATATCTCTTATTAGACAATTTATCTGGTATGGTTTTTCCTTTGGAAACTGTCCATATTATCCCTGACATCCATTTTTAACTTTTTTCTCTCAAGAATCACCCATTACTATATCAATTGCTTTTCACTTAACTAAGGATCCATATAATAGAATTATCATAATTAACCAAAGGGTGAATTGACATCATCATGTGTAACTTTATAACCCTATTATTTTAGACTATAGTTCTTCCAACTCATCTTCTATTGGACTGAGTAAAATCCATATCACTTTTAGTTTATCATAAATCATTATTTGATAATCCTAGGGTACATTTTTCGGGGTTCTTTCATACTTTTTAACCTAATACTCAAAAATGGGAACTCAAAACACTATAAACATTCAATAAATAATTGAAATCTATTATCAAAAAATTCAACTTATCTATTATCCAGATAATCACATATCGATTTACTCAGACCGAACATACTAATCTCTATGTTTAAGCCTATGTTATATATGTTCAATTTCCTATTTGGTCATGTAACCAAAACATATCTAATTCCAGAATAATGGTCCATAAATGGAATTATAATTAATTGATACATTACCAATAATAGTTTCAATCTGGTTGTAAATTTAGGCCACTTTATCATGCACCATGTAATGATCCATACCATACCCAATCATCATTTTTTTATTTATTTTAAATCTCTATATATGATCTATTTCATAAATTCACATATTGAATCTATATAGGGATTTTATTTATAATGGAACCCTGTATAAAATTCATTATAAGTACATTAGTATGGAAAATGATATATAGATTTATTTTGAATATTTTTATTGAAGTTCCCTTATCTTAATCCCCAAATAAAATATGCATTGTTAACTTAACAATATATCATATATTTTCAAAATGGATATATATAACATTGCAATTTTGATCAACCCTAACATATCAACCATTAAATTATCCCCAAAATATATAATAATATTTAAATACATCTAAACTATATTCTGATACTAACTATGATTCCTTGGACCCACACTCTTTAATCCGGTTCAATAAAAACAAACAATATATAATGGATTAGATACCAACTAAATAATTATATGACATAACTATACCATAATTATATTAATTAACGTAATTAATTCATTAAATATATTCCCATGACCTTTAATGTTTATAGATATAGAGATTTAAGAAAATAAGAATTCTAACAAAACCCATTCCTTTAACAATTAATGGATATTTGTTCAATATATGAGAAATTACTTGATCCATAATAAGTCTTTATCATATAAAATAAATTCTATAAAAAATATATCTTATTTGGAATATTATTTGTAAAACATTTCTTCATAACCTTGACAAATTCAATCATATATTGGGGTGATCTCAAAATCTCTGTTTGGGAATCATGAAACTAAAAATGAAAAAAATCATGGCATACATATTATGCCATGAATAAATAATCTAAATAATTTCATAATGAATTGAAAATAATAGAATTTTATATAAAATAAAAAGAATTAAATAATTTATATCAATAATAATAATATCATAATAATGTAATTCATAATGGGTTATATCAGAAACAAATTTCTAGGCCTTATTGGAAGACACTATACTGATTTGGAGAAAAGTATACACCAAAACCCAAGCTGTTTTTTCTCATGAGGCATGTCAATGTATTGAGGGGTTATAAAATCATGGAAACCACCCATGCGTTGATTAAGTCTAGTATATTAAATATAACATTCAACAATAAATATTCATATCATTACCTTAGGAACCTATAGTATAATAAAGTCATGGATATCCATATAATGGAATATATATAATTTAAATACATATCCTAATGTCATTTGAAGTTATCGGTCATCTTGGATTTAAAAATATTTATTCTTACAAATAAATAAAATAAAATTATTATAGCCCATATATTGGAAGATTTTGGGTGGTTAAACAGTACATAGTAATCCCCAAAAATTAATTGAATGAAAAAAATATACCTAATGTCAATTATTTTCACCATATTAATAATGTAACATCCTTTCTCTATGAACATCATTCAATATGAATTATATAAAATTTAATTTTCACACCATATAGAAAAATTAGTATATTTAAAATTCAATATTGGAATTAAATTATGAAAATCCATCCATAGATAAAAGGAGTCTGGTTTCAAATTAATATAACCCTAGATCAAAAAAGTTATATTAAAAGGATGTGGTCATAAATTAAAGACACCCTTTTAAAATAATTCCAAAATAATGCCACCTAAGAAGGGAATATGAAGTTGATTATGTACTAGTGTGAGTTAATTCTCACAAAATATGAATATTTATTATTGTATAAATAGTGACACATATTCTAAGCGGTTTACATTCCATATCGAAATTTCATTTTACTATGACTCAAATTCTACCTAAAGTGTTTCATTTAAGAACAAATATCCCTATATCTTTTTATTTAATGGGAATATACCTTTTTCGATGTAGGCATTCACTATATGATATATAAAATATCATCATCTATGCCTCAATAATTCTTTATGGTCATTTTGTAAAACTCACACTTCTTTGAATTCTTTATATATATTTTTAATTCTTTCTGTATGGGTTGATTTCATTAAAGAGTGAAAAGAAACTATTTTAAATATTATTGTGTTAACATGTATTTATAAAACCATAGTCATTTTATTTAATTATTTCCCAATATGATTCAGTGGTTTTTGAAATAAATAATTTTTCAGATAAATTTATGAAATGTTTATTTTAAAATTAATTCAAAATATAAAATATAATTTTTATTAAAATGTGGTTTTTTAAAATAACTAAAATTTATTTTTCATCTAACTAATGTTTATTTGAAATATATTATTATTGATTAGGGATATTATAAAATTGACACCATCTACCTTCTTTATCTAGGTGTATTATGTAATATTATTTACTATCAAAGATATGATCCCTCATATCTATATTCTTATATAACCATCCATTGTGAACAAGAAGAAATTTGGTTCTAATTTATTTCCACTAGGAATATCATAAAAAATATTATATTGATTAAACATTTTTTACCAATGTTATATACATCAATTGATCGGGGAAATTATTTAATTAAACTTATACAACTTATCTATATGGTATAAATATATGGTGATATATTATCCTAATTGAAGGTATTTATATTGATTATTATAGAATACATTTGAATACTAATATAATTTTCATAGATTATCATGTTAAAATTATTTACTAATTTATGAATTAAATCATTATAATATTCCATTTGAAAATATTTGATTCCCATTTTATTTCCACTAGTTTTTATAATTTGTTGAATGAAACCAAATTTCGTCCTTGTTAGTGTTTATGTTATATTGAATATTTATGAGTAATTATGGTTGGAGTCTTATATTTCCCACCATTTCCTTTGTTAGGGATATGTATCTCATGAGAAATTTATTCAAAATTATGTTTTATATTGTCCTAATAATTGGTAAAAATGGTTTATCTAATTAATTAAATGTTCCCAAAAAATAATTATGAAATAGTTTTATATTTGTTCTCATTATTATTTTATGTTATAATTAATCATGTTTATACTCACATTTACAAAAAATTTTGATTATGTACTATGTTCTACCATTAATTGTTTAATTATTTATAATCTATTCTTGGTTGGGGGTATGTTTCATATGTATCTTGATTTTACCTAGGTTATCATATTGTGATTTTTATGATACCTGATTATTATCTTATATGTTTACCGTTACTGAGTATCTGAGCTCATCCATTTATAGTGTTTCCATTTCCCATGTATATATAGATAAAAAATTATAAAATATATAGAGGAGTATATAATGTGTTTAGTTAGTGATATATGTTGTAGACTTGTTATGGATTACAAAATTTATTATATAGTTAAAATCATTTTCATTAGATGATAAAGGAAAGAGTTTTTTAATTTTTTTTCATCTAATTTTCTAAAAATATAAAACTAAACCATCATTGGAATGTATTTAATTAAATATTTTGTTTATGTTCTGTAATTGTGGTGGTCATGTCTATATGGTTTCAATGTTGGTATAAAATAAAGAATGTAAAGTAAGAGTTTTATCAACTAATTTAAGAGTATAGATCCATGTATCAAATAAAAATAAGACTATATGGGCCTGATTTAATCAATGAAAATCCTTTATCAATTAATAAACCATGCTATTTTTCTAGAATGAATCAATTTGGATGTTTAAAAAACACATCTTCTTCAATATATCCACTCATAAATCCTTACATTACATCCATTTCATAAATTTTGTAATTCTTATGAGTAACCATTTCAAGAAATATTTGAACAGATTCTTCCTTTATAGTAGCCACAAAATTCTTCATCATAAATTCTCTCCATGTATGAATAACCATTTCAAATAATTATGTCCTTATTTCTGATCATGTGAGATTTCACCTTCAATTTTATTAAATGAAAAAACTTTTTTCTAAAAAAAATATATTTTTTGGTTATTACACAATATCCAAAGTGGATTTATTATAAATCCAATAAAATTATCAATCTATATAATTTATCCAATCCTAATGCAAAAATACCCCTGAAATAGTGGTTTTTGTACATAATCTTCTTATTGTTTGAACTTGAGACTATTTATTTCAAATAGTATTTTTTTACTTAAACATGATGTATTAACCTCTAATTATATAATCTTTTATTTATAGATGTCTCATTCTAATATTCTATTTTATATGAATAATAAAAAAATCATATCTTATTGAAATATATTCTCTAATAACTAATTTTTAATAAATCTACATGCAATCATAATTACCAGTATCATATATAAATTGTGGGTTTCATTAAATATACACATGATATAAATAAAACCAACGAGGGACACAACCCCACAACCGACGCCCTACACTCTATCCCCTTGCCACCCCAGCCGCCTGTGGGGGAGTTACCATTATCATATATATGTTTAAATAAGAATTATATATTAGTTTGATTTTACGTGATTTCAAATCAAATAAATAAAAACATATTTGTGAAGAATTTTTAAATTATACATAAACACTTCTATTGTATATTTATCCCATGAATATTCCTTCTTTAACTTATTATTTAAACATTCCTAGATCAGTTATATTGATCATCCTTAAATAGGAGTTTCTGAAAAAATTATCATAATTCACCATGGAATTTATTTTTTAACCATAAGTAATATGGTGTCTTATTTTTCTCTCTTATCAATATATATATACACAATATGGGTGAAAAATTCAAAATACATTATCTCTAGAAAAATATGCTTATATTATTCTCATCAAACGTAGTTATTCCCATCACAACAATTATTATATTATTACTCTATACTACTCTATTTTGTTAGGGGTGTAGGGTGAACTATATTGGTTCTTGATGAAATTATTTTTATGAAAATTTTCATAAACATTTTAGTGGTATTCCCTAAAATTATTTTATCTCAACTTCATAATGTAAACTCCCAGCCATTTTTTCAATTTATTCACCATGTTTTTGGACTGTATCTACTATATATGAATTATTTTTCATGAAAACTTATCTAGTAATTTGTTTTATTTCATCTTTTAAAGTAATCAGATAATAATAAACTATAGTATATTTATTTCTCATATTTCCATATAGATCTAAATAAATATTTTATGGTTTCATAGATTATATAATATATACTCTTTTTTGACTATCATGATCTATCTTACTATTTATGAATGATTTAACAATAGAATCTCCCTCTCCCTCTATTTTTATTTGGGGTTGTTTTATCACCACATCATATGTTGATATTTTAGTCTTGTTTCTTTTGTTGGGTCGGAAGAAGCAAGGAAGATGGCAAGAGGGGGGGTGAATTGCCTTTTAAAATTAATTAACAAATTAAAAATCAAAGTAAAGTGCAGCGGAAATAAAGAGGCAAGACACACAAAATTGATAACGGAGTTCGGACAATACCCGGCCTACGTCTCCGCTCCCAACTCAACCGTTGAGAGATTCTACTGCTTTCTTTTCAATGGTTGTAGCAAGAAACCCACTAGGCTTTGAGGTAGCACTAGGACCTATTACAGCTTGCTTTTGATGGTTGAGCAAGAACCCAATGCTTTTAATGGTTAAGCAATAACCCACTAGCCTTTTTAACGGGTGAAGGCTAGCTCACCGTATCTCAAGCTTTTTAAAGGAAAAGCTTGTGAACCTCTTCACACCTTAGTGGTGGTGTGAGAACCCAAAGAAAGAGGGGATGAAGAAAAGGTTGGGGTTTGTAAGCACAAACCCAAAATTAAAGCTCAAAATAAATATACAATAAAAAACCGTATATGAGAAGCCTTGGGCGCCTTTGATTGGATGGAGATGTTGAAGGCCGCTTCCAAGCTTCTTTGGAGGAGCTCCTTGGATGTGGAATTGGATGGAGCACTTGGGGTTCCCTTGGAGGAATGCACCGGAGGTACGCCAAATGATCAACAAGGTGTCCGTGGGCTTCCGTATAGTTCCGGTTAGTGTCCGGGGCTTCCTTGGCCTTTATTTATAGGCATGGAACCCTTGGGGAGGCTTCGGAGCCGTTGGAGAGGCTAAAAGAGCCGTTGGGAGCCAAGTGGACAGGCTGGTCAAAAGCCCAACGGCTAGTTTGACTGGATCCACCGGCTGGCCGGTACAGTCCCACCGGCTGGCCGGTGTGTGCAAAAAGGCATAGGATTCTTGTCCAGGGGCCACCGGCTGACCGGTACATCTCCACCGGCTGGCCGGTGCCTTGGTAGAGAGGAAGAGTCTTGATCCAGGCTCTACCGGTCGACCGGTGAGGAGCCACCGGCTGGCCGGTGGAAAGACAGTAGGTCTCACTATTTGTGCTGGGTGCCACAGGTCGACCGGTGGCAGAGCCACCGGTCGACCGGTGGGAAGGCAGTAGCTTCCACTGTTTGGTCTGGATGCCACCGGCTGGCCGGTGGTGAAGCCACCGGTCGGCCGGTGGACTGAATTTCAGTCCATTTCTGCCTCTTCCTTGGTCAACTTCTTGGCAATCAAATGCCTATCAACACAAACACTTAAAACACAATGTTAGATAAAAATGAAAGTGATTGTGATCATGAAAATCAAACAACGAGAGGTTCGAGATGTACAACAATCTCCCCCTATTTTGATGATCACAATCACTTAAACAATTAAAGTAAAAACATGAATTGAAAGGAATGCTTAAACATGATGAAAATGATTCTCCCCCAATCAATCAAGAAATTTCTCCCCCTTTGTGATTATCAAAATAGAGTGGGGCATAAAACTTGATTGAGGGAAATTGAGATTTTAAAAACAAGATTTGAGATTTGAAAATCAATTGAGATTTCTGAAAAAAAAATTTGAATAACAGTTTGAATTGAAAGTTTTGAAACAAAAACAAATTGAAATTCGAAATTTGAAACCAAATGAAATTTTTTAAATTGAGAGTTTTGAAAAATCGACACCAACTGTTGGATATTTAAAAAAAGAAAATTTAATATAAAATTTGAATTTCAAAGCCAAGAGTTGAGTTTGAAATGAAAACTTTGAATACACAAAAAAGGCTTAAAAAAAATCCTAACTCCCCCTAAATAAAAACAATGAATTACCGGGGAGTGGTTTTTGAGACCGAAACAAATTTAGGCCCGGAGAGACTTGCCAATAGGGATTTTTCAATCCATACTTGCCTCATGGCGGGTCTTCTCCTATAAAATTCATCGGAATAGAAAATTGATTTGGGTTGGCCGTACCGGGCATTTTTGCAATTGCACTCATAAATGAGATGCCCGGTTTTCTTGCAATAGTTACAAAATTTAAAGCTAGAGCTCCCCCTTACAAAAACAGTGGGTGCATGGGAGGAGGAGGCTTGGTTGGTATAGCCAAGTCCATTGGTGGTTCGGGAAACCCTTTGGGAACCAAGCAAATTTTTCAAATTTTGTTCACCTTGGGTGAACTTGGCTAGGGTCTCTCTAAGGTCTTTGATGGTTGATTCCATAGAATCAACATTTGGAAAATTTTGGATTTTAAGGGACATCTCCTCCTTCTCTTTGAGAAGTTGTTCTTTTTCGGAGGAGAGTTTTTTGAAAGACTTTTTCAAAGCAACGAATTTTGAAGATAGTTCATGAAAGCCATTTTCCAATTGATCTCTATCATGTGAGAGTTCTTCATAGGATAGATGATTTAAAGAATTTGAATTTGAAGAGCAAGAGGAGGAGTCGGAAGATGTTACCTCATGGAATGCCATTAGGCATTTTGTACCGTTGTCGCTCGAGGAAGACGAGGAGGATGATGAAGAGGAGGTGTCACTCCATGTGGCCTTGAGGACCTTCTTCTTTCCTTTTTCCTTTGGCGTGGCCCGTTTCTTGTTGAGTGGGCAATCGGGCTTGTAATGGCCCTTTTCGCCGCACCCGTAGCATTTCACCTTGGGCTCGGATCTTGCGGTGGGTTCTTGCTTTCGATGCTTGTGAGATTTCTTCTTCTTCTTGTGCATCTTCATAAATTTGTGCATTTGGCGGGCGAGATTCTCCATTTCCGAGTCGCCGCTTGAAGATGATGAAGATGAGGAGGAAGAGGATGAGGAGGAGCTTACTTCTTTTTGTACCTTGAGGGCGATGTTCTTTGGAGTTTTGATTGGTGTGCCCTCCTTTTGAGCTTGCCTCCTCATCGTGATCTCGTACGTCATAAGAGATCCAATGAGCTCCTCTACCGGCATATTTTTGATGTCTTTTGCTTCTTGGATCGCCGTGACCTTCGGTGCCCATGAGCTCGGAAGGACCCATAGGATCTTTTTGACCATCGTTTCTGCAGAAATGTCATCTCCAAGAGATTTTCTACCATTGCACACATCAGTAAACCGTGTAAACATTTCAGAAATAGATTCGGATGGATGCATGGAAAAAGACTCGAAATCTTGACGGTACATGTCCAATCGAGTGTCCTTGACTTTGTTAGTGCCCTCATGGGTCACTTCCAATAGTTTCCAGATTTCATGTGAGGAGGTGCAAGTGGACACTCGATTGAATTCATTTCGGTCTAGGCCGCAATGGAGAGCGTTCATGGCTTTGCCATCAAGCTCAAAATTCTTTATATCGGCGGGGGTCCATTTGGATTCGTCGGGGGTAGACAAAGTGTAACCTTGCATGACAATTTTGTAAATGGGATAACCTATGCTTCGTAAAAAGGTGGTCATGCGGGTTTTCCAATAATTATAGTCGGACCCATCAAAAAATGGAGCCCGACCCAAAGAGTAGCCCTCGGGGGCGAAAGAGGTTGATGCCATCTTAATGGATCTTAAAATTTGTAACCGGTTAGGGTATTACACAAACCTCCCTCTGATACCAATTGTTGGGTCGGAAGAAGCAAGGAAGATGGCAAGAGGGGGGGTGAATTGCCTTTTAAAATTAATTAACAAATTAAAAATCAAAGTAAAGTGCAGCGGAAATAAAGAGGCAAGACACACAAAATTGATAACGGAGTTCGGCCAAAACCCGGCCTACGTCTCCGCTCCCAACTCAACCGTTGAGAGATTCTACTGCTTGCTTTTCAATGGTTGTAGCAAGAAACCCACTAGGCTTTGAGGTAGCACTAGGACCTATTACAGCTTGCTTTTGATGGTTGAGCAAGAACCCAATGCTTTTAATGGTTAAGCAATAACCCACTAGCCTTTTTAACGGGTGAAGGCTAGCTCACCGTATCTCAAGCTTTTTAAAGGAAAAGCTTGTGAACCTCTTCACACCTTAGTGGTGGTGTGAGAACCCAAAGAAAGAGGGGATGAAGAAAAGGTTGGGGTTTGTAAGCACAAACCCAAAATTAAAGCTCAAAATAAATATACAATAAAAAACCGTATATGAGAAGCCTTGGGCGCCTTTGATTGGATGGAGATGTTGAAGGCCGCTTCCAAGCTTCTTTGGAGGAGCTCCTTGGATGTGGAATTGGATGGAGCACTTGGGGTTCCCTTGGAGGAATGCACCGGAGGTACGCCAAATGATCAACAAGGTGTCCGTGGGCTTCCGTATAGTTCCGGTTAGTGTCCGGGGCTTCCTTGGCCTTTATTTATAGGCATGGAACCCTTGGGGAGGCTTCGGAGCCGTTGGAGAGGCTAAAAGAGCCGTTGGGAGCCAAGTGGACAGGCTGGTCAAAAGCCCAACGGCTAGTTTGACTGGATCCACCGGCTGGCCGGTACAGTCCCACCGGCTGGCCGGTGTGTGCAAAAAGGCATAGGATTCTTGTCCAGGGGCCACCGGCTGACCGGTACATCTCCACCGGCTGGCCGGTGCCTTGGTAGAGAGGAAGAGTCTTGATCCAGGCTCTACCGGTCGACCGGTGAGGAGCCACCGGCTGGTCGGTGGAAAGACAGTAGGTCTCACTATTTGTGCTGGGTGCCACAGGTCGACCGGTGGCAGAGCCACCGGTCGACCGGTGGGAAGGCAGTAGCTTCCACTGTTTGGTCTGGATGCCACCGGCTGGCCGGTGGTGAAGCCACCGGTCGGCCGGTGGACTGAATTTCAGTCCATTTCTGCCTCTTCCTTGGTCAACTTCTTGGCAATCAAATGCCTATCAACACAAACACTTAAAACACAATGTTAGATAAAAATGAAAGTGATTGTGATCATGAAAATCAAACAACGAGAGGTTCGAGATGTACAACAATCTCCCCCTATTTTGATGATCACAATCACTTAAACAATTAAAGTAAAAACATGAATTGAAAGGAATGCTTAAACATGATGAAAATGATTCTCCCCCAATCAATCAAGAAATTTCTCCCCCTTTGTGATTATCAAAATAGAGTGGGGCATAAAACTTGATTGAGGGAAATTGAGATTTTAAAAACAAGATTTGAGATTTGAAAATCAATTGAGATTTCTGAAAAAAAAATTTGAATAACAGTTTGAATTGAAAGTTTTGAAACAAAAACAAATTGAAATTCGAAATTTGAAACCAAATGAAATTTTTTAAATTGAGAGTTTTGAAAAATCGACACCAACTGTTGGATATTTAAAAAAAGAAAATTTAATATAAAATTTGAATTTCAAAGCCAAGAGTTGAGTTTGAAATGAAAACTTTGAATACACAAAAAAGGCTTAAAAAAAATCCTAACTCCCCCTAAATAAAAACAATGAATTACCGGGGAGTGGTTTTTGAGACCGAAACAAATTTAGGCCCGGAGAGACTTGCCAATAGGGATTTTTCAATCCATACTTGCCTCATGGCGGGTCTTCTCCTATAAAATTCATCGGAATAGAAAATTGATTTGGGTTGGCCGTACCGGGCATTTTTGCAATTGCACTCATAAATGAGATGCCCGGTTTTCTTGCAATAGTTACAAAATTTAAAGCTAGAGCTCCCCCTTACAAAAACAGTGGGTGCATGGGAGGAGGAGGCTTGGTTGGTATAGCCAAGTCCATTGGTGGTTCGGGAAACCCTTTGGGAACCAAGCAAATTTTTCAAATTTTGTTCACCTTGGGTGAACTTGGCTAGGGTCTCTCTAAGGTCTTTGATGGTTGATTCCATAGAATCAACATTTGGAAAATTTTGGATTTTAAGGGACATCTCCTCCTTCTCTTTGAGAAGTTGTTCTTTTTCGGAGGAGAGTTTTTTGAAAGACTTTTTCAAAGCAACGAATTTTGAAGATAGTTCATGAAAGCCATTTTCCAATTGATCTCTATCATGTGAGAGTTCTTCATAGGATAGATGATTTAAAGAATTTGAATTTGAAGAGCAAGAGGAGGAGTCGGAAGATGTTACCTCATGGAATGCCATTAGGCATTTTGTACCGTTGTCGCTCGAGGAAGACGAGGAGGATGATGAAGAGGAGGTGTCACTCCATGTGGCCTTGAGGACCTTCTTCTTTCCTTTTTCCTTTGGCGTGGCCCGTTTCTTGTTGAGTGGGCAATCGGGCTTGTAATGGCCCTTTTCGCCGCACCCGTAGCATTTCACCTTGGGCTCGGATCTTGCGGTGGGTTCTTGCTTTCGATGCTTGTGAGATTTCTTCTTCTTCTTGTGCATCTTCATAAATTTGTGCATTTGGCGGGCGAGATTCTCCATTTCCGAGTCGCCGCTTGAAGATGATGAAGATGAGGAGGAAGAGGATGAGGAGGAGCTTACTTCTTTTTGTACCTTGAGGGCGATGTTCTTTGGAGTTTTGATTGGTGTGCCCTCCTTTTGAGCTTGCCTCCTCATCGTGATCTCGTACGTCATAAGAGATCCAATGAGCTCCTCTACCGGCATATTTTTGATGTCTTTTGCTTCTTGGATCGCCGTGACCTTCGGTGCCCATGAGCTCGGAAGGACCCATAGGATCTTTTTGACCATCGTTTCTGCAGAAATGTCATCTCCAAGAGATTTTCTACCATTGCACACATCAGTAAACCGTGTAAACATTTCAGAAATAGATTCGGATGGATGCATGGAAAAAGACTCGAAATCTTGACGGTACATGTCCAATCGAGTGTCCTTGACTTTGTTAGTGCCCTCATGGGTCACTTCCAATAGTTTCCAGATTTCATGTGAGGAGGTGCAAGTGGACACTCGATTGAATTCATTTCGGTCTAGGCCGCAATGGAGAGCGTTCATGGCTTTGCCATCAAGCTCAAAATTCTTTATATCGGCGGGGGTCCATTTGGATTCGTCGGGGGTAGACAAAGTGTAACCTTGCATGACAATTTTGTAAATGGGATAACCTATGCTTCGTAAAAAGGTGGTCATGCGGGTTTTCCAATAATTATAGTCGGACCCATCAAAAAATGGAGCCCGACCCAAAGAGTAGCCCTCGGGGGCGAAAGAGGTTGATGCCATCTTAATGGATCTTAAAATTTGTAACCGGTTAGGGTATTACACAAACCTCCCTCTGATACCAATTGTTGGGTCGGAAGAAGCAAGGAAGATGGCAAGAGGGGGGGTGAATTGCCTTTTAAAATTAATTAACAAATTAAAAATCAAAGTAAAGTGCAGCGGAAATAAAGAGGCAAGACACACAAAATTGATAACGGAGTTCGGCCAAAACCCGGCCTACGTCTCCGCTCCCAACTCAACCGTTGAGAGATTCTACTGCTTGCTTTTCAATGGTTGTAGCAAGAAACCCACTAGGCTTTGAGGTAGCACTAGGACCTATTACAGCTTGCTTTTGATGGTTGAGCAAGAACCCAATGCTTTTAATGGTTAAGCAATAACCCACTAGCCTTTTTAACGGGTGAAGGCTAGCTCACCGTATCTCAAGCTTTTTAAAGGAAAAGCTTGTGAACCTCTTCACACCTTAGTGGTGGTGTGAGAACCCAAAGAAAGAGGGGATGAAGAAAAGGTTGGGGTTTGTAAGCACAAACCCAAAATTAAAGCTCAAAATAAATATACAATAAAAAACCGTATATGAGAAGCCTTGGGCGCCTTTGATTGGATGGAGATGTTGAAGGCCGCTTCCAAGCTTCTTTGGAGGAGCTCCTTGGATGTGGAATTGGATGGAGCACTTGGGGTTCCCTTGGAGGAATGCACCGGAGGTACGCCAAATGATCAACAAGGTGTCCGTGGGCTTCCGTATAGTTCCGGTTAGTGTCCGGGGCTTCCTTGGCCTTTATTTATAGGCATGGAACCCTTGGGGAGGCTTCGGAGCCGTTGGAGAGGCTAAAAGAGCCGTTGGGAGCCAAGTGGACAGGCTGGTCAAAAGCCCAACGGCTAGTTTGACTGGATCCACCGGCTGGCCGGTACAGTCCCACCGGCTGGCCGGTGTGTGCAAAAAGGCATAGGATTCTTGTCCAGGGGCCACCGGCTGACCGGTACATCTCCACCGGCTGGCCGGTGCCTTGGTAGAGAGGAAGAGTCTTGATCCAGGCTCTACCGGTCGACCGGTGAGGAGCCACCGGCTGGCCGGTGGAAAGACAGTAGGTCTCACTATTTGTGCTGGGTGCCACAGGTCGACCGGTGGCAGAGCCACCGGTCGACCGGTGGGAAGGCAGTAGCTTCCACTGTTTGGTCTGGATGCCACCGGCTGGCCGGTGGTGAAGCCACCGGTCGGCCGGTGGACTGAATTTCAGTCCATTTCTGCCTCTTCCTTGGTCAACTTCTTGGCAATCAAATGCCTATCAACACAAACACTTAAAACACAATGTTAGATAAAAATGAAAGTGATTGTGATCATGAAAATCAAACAACGAGAGGTTCGAGATGTACAACATCTTTTTCCCTAGTGGTGATATCCCATAATCCATATATTATTACGATCTTTTTCAATCAAGTAGTATGAGATGGTTGTCTGACCAATTTGAAATAAATGGTAACTTGTTTTCCATACTTTTCAGATGACCATTACATATTTATATCTCTTAATGATTAATGGGTTTTATTTCATAAAAACTCACTCCATTTATAATATAATTTTCATAAACTCAGTGGATTGTGTTCTAGACCTTCCTTATATTGAACATCCATGCATTTGTTCTTCTATTCATCAATAGTAGTCATAAAAATAACATTAATTGAGGAATAAATGATACAAATTTTACAACTCCTCTATCACATTATCATATCTTTTTAAAAATTTAGTGACTCTAAAGATATGTGTAGAATAACTACATACATGAATCCATATATTTCCTTTAATGTATTATTTGAATGCAACATAAAATGTAAGTGATTTTTTATCCATGATTTAAATTTTGAATTACTTCCCCAATTTCATTATAGAAACTGCTTTCAGGATGATTTTTTATGATCAACAAATTATAGTAAACTTATTTCCACAATATAAAATAAAATTCTTCCAAGAATTCAAATCAATTTATTTGAAAAAAATTTAATTCGTTATTTCTCACGGTGTGGTTGTTTTGTGAATATTTAATATTTTTTTTCGAATTTCTCCCCCTTCCTACATTTATTCTTTCTAGTATGCTCAGATTATACCAAAATGAATATATTTTAGGCACATAAATCACATTATACTAGTATTTCCCATTGAATTTGAGACTTCCATAATAATACATACTATATCAATATTTTAATTTATTTTATACATCCATGCTTTTCTATTTGCTCTTTTATTGGAAGTATATTATTTTTGACACACTATTTCTTTATTTTATGTGGAAGAGGGATTGTCATATGTTTTAATATACAAATAATGAACATATTTAAAATTTATACCTATATTATTAGATAAAAAATTCTTATTTTGATATTTTTAAAATAAGTTTTAATGTACTCTTTTGAGATCACATAATTTATAAATTTTATGCCTCAAATTTAATTCAACTTATTTATTATTTAAATAAATCATATTCATCAACTATTTATCACCCTCAATAAATATTTATTGTGTCTTACTACTAAATTATTATTTCCATAAGATTTTATGATCCATGTTGTAGAATCATAATTTATTCCTCGTGTGTTTTTAGATTGATGATCTTAATTGAATTATTATAAAAAAAATTAGCCAAGATTAGCACATTCTTATTTATTTTGTTTCCAAATTCTTTCTCTAAATCATGTATTTTTTTTCTTAAGAATATTATTTTACTCAAGACCTGTATAAATATTTATTTATGTTATCTCTAAATATTTTTCATCAAAAAATGACAATTCTTTTTTGCTTCTTCACATGAAATTTGGAATTTTTAAATTTATCAATAGCTTCTTATTCTGACTGAAAAATCAAGGAAACTCCACACTCTTCCACTTTACCAAATAAAACTATTCTTTATCTTCTTGTAAACATATTCTTCTTATCAAAAGATATTGAAATATATATTTATCTTTAGTCCCATATATTCATTTTATGTTTTATATATTGTTCACTAGGCTCATGACAATTGTTCTTATTATTTGTAAATTTTATTAAAATATTTATTATAACCCAATAGTTTTCAAGCTGTTTACCCTCTGAATCATTATTTTTACAATATTATATTTTAAATTATTACTAATTTCTTTACCTAATGTAATTTTTCATTTATACCAAAAAATAATGTTTTAATTGCTATATTATTTGAAGCATATGATTATATATAGGAAATTCATTTAATTTTCATCAATTTATAAAATTGAAAATAATTAATGTTAATATTATATTTTAAAATGCATCAGAAACAATTATTTATAAAATATTAAATATGTTTTTAAAAAATAAAATATGTGTTTATAAATTAAAACCAATTTTATTAATTATGGAATACAAAAATAAAATACATATTTTTTAATTTATTTTTTTCATGAATTTAAAATTCATACCTATATACTCATAATGAAATAAAAGTCATGCTATTTGTAGAAATGTCATTTTTACCTAAAAAATACTTCTTTTTTAGAAAAAAATTAAATATGTAATAAAATTATGTATCCAAAAATGATGTTAGTTTTTTTAAAATTAAAATTATAAATTTCTGAATTTATCTTCTAATAAATATTTGTGATATAATAAAAATATTTTATATAGAAAAAAATAATTTTATAATATTAATCATTCTCATTCATATTTCCCATTATGTACTATCGAGTGTTAACAAATTATTCATTCCAAATATATTCAATAAACCATAATAATAAGTTTCTTGGAATATAATTCATATCACATAAAAATACTATATCAATGAAAATACATTTAAAATCATTAAATGAAAATTTTAGTAATTTTATTTATAAATGTTTTATTTTATTTAAATTCAAAATAGAATATGTTTTATTTCTATAAATATTACATAAGGTTGTTACTGTTGTTAATTCATACAATTTCAACGACTAGTCTTTAATGTTTTAAACATATCATGGTTCTTTTTTTGGGGTTTCATATGGAGAATGATATCAATCACATTAACTTGTTTAAAGGTAATAATATATTAAAATTTCACGTTATTACAATCAATCAAAAAATTTATTTTCATTCCTGAAATTTGAATTATAATATCATAGTGTTATCTATAAGGAAATGATAATTTAATATAAAAGTTTTATATGGTTCTATATTAGATTATATTGAATATTTTTGTGTTGCAGAGGCTTTTGGAACTTATAGGAGGATCAGAAGTGGTTTGGAGGGGTAAAATTTCAAAATTCTAAAAGCCCAGTTAATAAAATATGGTTAAATATTAAACTCCATTTATATACAATACATATCTTGTTCATGGATTGTTTAGAATTTTTGAATTCATAGGATTAAAAAATAAATATTGTATGTGTTTTATAAGGAGAACAGAATCCAAACATTTACCTAATGTGTAAACGGTTTACCCATCGTGTAAATCCTTGATGTTACACTTCTTTAAATGTTTTTATTGGATAATTTTTCTATAAATAATATTTATTATTTCCTCCATCTCTCGTTATTGGAAGACCATGTATCCGGTCTTTGGTGTTTTGATATCCCTCCACGCGGAATCATTCCTTGGGATTCTGTCCTCGATCCTTAGTGATTTCAGCTTATCCATGTGGTGTAATTACTACCTTTTCTAAAAATTTCTCTAACTCATATCTAATTTTATCCTATATCATATCTCCATGATATGATATTTATTATCCATTTTTTCTAATGGGGTTTCTATTGGTTTTTATTTGTGTAGTTGTGACACAATGTCCTTGGAAGGAAGTGGCTCTTGAAAGAGAGTTGACCAGAGATCCACAATGTGGCCCATTATCATCTTAATACTTTTGATGTATTTCAGGGAAGGATACTAATTTCTTATGTATCCATTTAAAGTGAGATATTAAATTGATGAAGCTTTATCCCTTTCTATAGTAATCAAATTAACCTAATAATTATGTAACTGTATTAATAAATTGGATAACAATCATAAGTTGTTAATGTCTTTCTTTTATTTCATGATAGAGGTTTTTCTCATTATATTTTAGATAGTGTGAAATCTATGCTATTATTTTTTATAATGATAATTCTAATGGATGTTGGTAAATAACCCAAACCTATACTTAATTTCTTATTAATTGGATTAAAAAAATAAAGTGGAATGTTTTTAATCAGGTAGTTAATGTAATTTTATGATAATAAAATTGATGAAATGAAATGAATAATTGAAATTAATCTTCTATATTATTAATGTATTGGATACTTAATATGATTCATGTCATTTATTATTTATTGTTTAATTGAAGGCATATTAATGACTTTTAATTCATGATTCAGTTAATCATGGAATGTGTGCTCGGAAGCCTTTAAAATTAATTTTTTTAATTAATTTCTGATTGATTCTTATATCTTGATTCCTTAGGATTTATGTAGTTCAGACCTATTAATAATTGAATTGGTTAATTGAAGATGAAAAAAGGATCATTTGTGTGATAATGATAATTTTTTGGGTCCTGAGTTGCATGTTTTTTTATAAGGCCGTCTGCCTTATTTTGGAGTTGTTATAACACTCATTCATTAGAAGGATGAATTCCTTGTTTTATATACCAGGTTTCCATTTTGACATATTATTGGATTCATGATTCTTTGTGATGTGATCTAGATACGATCCAAGTGATGTGATCATGGTATGGACACGACTAGAATGTCAAATATGGGTCGGGGAGGATTGGATGTGATCTGATCCTGGTATGGCTAATCTTTGAATGACTACTGTGATATGTGGGTAAAGAGTCCCAGATTATGTGGTAGTAGTTTCTACCTTAATTTAATGATGAATCAATATATGAATGTGGGTTTCAGGGATGGAACCATAGGTTATGGAATGGGTTAATGATGGTCAAACCCACTTATGGGATATAAACAGTGGTTATTCTCATTTTTTAATTTGTTCAATGGACGATGGATGAGTTTATTTTTATATCTGCATTCCCTTCTCCACTGTTTGAGGAAGTAATTTCTTAGTATCATGTGCCTCTTGGTGGTAGAATAGGTTAATTTTCTAATATTAACTAGACATGAATCAATTAAAAATAATTATATATAATTTTTTATACCTTGGGGTTGGTTGAAGATGGAATGAAATTGATTAAAAAGATGTTAATATTGATAAACCATGTGCTTGGTTTAGATTATTCCTAAAGGGAACTAACTTGACATTGATCATTAGCATAATTCAATGAAATGTAATGTGGAATAATGTTAATGGTAAAATAATGTATGATGAATTTTTAACATAAGGATTAAAAAAATAATGATTTAATTATTTAATACCTTTTATATTCTTATTTTATAATATGATATGTGGTCTTAGAGGTAGAAGTTATGATTCCAAGAGACGTTACCTAAAGTTTCATCTAACACTGGGTTATACCCACAGTGTGGTTGTGAGATATATTATATCATGTATATTATATTATTTCAAACACTGAATCACCCATTTAGTTCAGGGAATCTAACACCCAGTGGAATCTAGGAGAGTGTTTTCCACAACATCACAATGGTAGAAAGTATGGACGAGTACCCCCTATGGCCCCAGTCTCCACACTTTTTAGTTATATGTTCTGGTATGAATGATAGTTAGTTTTCTTGTATATTTGTGTAGTGGGTTGTGATGACTTGTGGTTATTTCACACACATGCATTACCAGATATATTATCAAAAGGATTTTTATATGTATGAATTGTATAAGCTAGGATGTATTGAGGTAATTACATAGTGCATGGGATATAATGTCCTAAGGTATTATACATGATGTTTTATATAAATCATTGAGGTTGTGGTAGCTTCTGAAAACTATATTATTAATATCTAGTTTTGAGGATGGGTTGACATGGTTATGTGGTACATGAGGTGCAAGTTGTTATATCTTTTCTTGGTGTTTTCGAGATGGATTACTTTGTGAGAGAGATGACAAATACATATGAAATTTGGGAAGAGAGAAAAACTAATGAAAAATAATGATTAAGGTACCCATGATATTTTTTTGAAATATTATATACTCTATTGTATGTGATACTTAGTGATAATTATCCACGATGAGGCTAAGAACATTGCATACCTATTTATGTGACGAGTTAGTTTCATTATTGTTCATTGTGATTTAACATGATATCATTATATTTTTCATGAGATGCTCTAGGGAGGACCTTATTGAGTGTACAAATATACTCACTCTATTTATATATAAACTATTTTAATGGTAATATGTATAAGTTGGGTGATCGGGCTGAATATTACTAGATCAGGTTTTAGAAAGAACTGTTTGGGCTTCATAGTCATTGTTGTGTTTACCTTATAGGGTACTTGTAGTTTTACATTCTATTGTTTAGTACTTCATGACATTTCATGTTCCAGTTTTTTTGTTATATATATATATATATATATTAATATGGTTGTGTTATGAGAAATGTCCAGAATGATAAATTTTAATCAAAAAAGAAGAAAAGAGAACAAGGGGGAGTTACATGAGACGATAAGTAGGTATTTTTTGGTGTCTCTAATATAGAAAGAAAGCAACTCTGCAGAAAGATCATTCCTCCAAGTGACATCATGAGTAACTCCCATATTAGCAAGACCATTGGAAATCCTATTCGCTTCAAGGTAGGTGTGAGTGACAATGAAATTGGGATTCTTGAGAGAGTTAAGAAAATCAATCCATCAGGAGGTGAGAGTCCATGAAATATGGGCAATGCTATTCCAAATGCCTTGCACTATGGTTGTAGAGTCGCCCTCAATCCAAATGTTATTCCATTTCTTAATTTTGGAAAATGAAATGGCATGAATAACACCCAAAATTTCAGCCTCCCATGCAGAAGAGAGACCGCAGCTTCCATAGAAACACCCTAGGATCTGATCAAGATTGTCCGAAATATGCCACCATAGCTCGAGGTTCCTAGGTATCCTTTTGAATATCCATCCACATTGAATTTGATCCATCCGGATGAAGGGGATTTCCAAAAAACTTCAAAATTTTATTTTTTAGTCAATTAGTTTCCACAAACTATAATGCAGCGAAGGATCTCACGATCCCTAACAGAGTAGTCACTATGGTCCTATTGAATTAAGGTAGCCTTTGCAATTCCAATAATAATCCACATTTTACCTTCATTTAATCTGAATGATTTTTTGTTAAAGATAAAATCATTTCTACAATACCAAAGGACGTGAAGATGCTTTACAATAGCAGTAACAAAGATGTTTCTTATTTATGGGGACCCCAGAAAGTCACCATCCTTTTTGGTAAGGAGAAGATAAAGTTATCCAAAATCCATCTTCACTCAAAAAGATTAAAAATATAATTCCAAAGAGAAGAATCAATTTCACAAGATAAGAAAAGATGATTAATGTCATCACAATGTTGATTGCACATTCAACATTTAGAACAAAGATTAATACCATAAGATAGAAAACATATATCAGTAAGAACTTTTTGGTCCATAATCCTCCAAATAAGAGTAAGACTGTATGGTTTTAACCATGTTTAGCTGAAGTTTTTTACCCAGCATAGATTGTTGTAAGAGTTGGAAAAGCAGTGGTTATACAAGTTCTCTGAGTCAAGCATTCCATTTTGAGAAGGCTTTTAAATCAAATCATCACCATCAATTGTGAGAGAGTAGTTCTTGACAATCTCTTTAATATTATAAGGAAAATTAAATAGTTGATAATTAATCATATCCCTAATGGTGGTATTAGTGGAGATCGGGGTGAATGCATTAGTCAACTTAGAAATGAGGGGGGAGCTAGTCCAGTTGTCAAACCAAAAATTAAGAGTAGAGTCCTTGCTGACAATCCATTTGGAATTTTCCATGATGGAGGAAAATGCATTTTTGATGGAGGGCCAAATAGAAGAAGTCATATAATGAAGCTTACTTGTATTAAGATTATAAAAAAATCGATCCCTAAGGAAATTCATAAAGAAATAGTTTTTATTAATAAATGACCATATGAGTCTTGTTTGGAGAACATCATTGAATATTTTAAGATTTTTTCTACCAATGCCTCCTTTCGCTATGGGTTTACAATAGGTAAACCAGGGGATCATTACCATTTTTCTCTCAAGCATACTTCCACTCCAAATAATGTTTTTATAGAAATATTAAGACACTTTAGAAGTCTCACCTGCCATTTATTGGCCATCATGGAGTTGACCAATTTTGAGACGATGGTGGATTTGAATAGGAAAACTCTTCCCGCCATTGAAATGGTTTTACCTTTCCAAGAGGAAAGTTTCCGATGAATATGATCAACAATGTGATGTAAATAGATGGTTTTGGGTCGGCCACAAAAGACGGGGACACCAAGATAGGTGAAGGTAAGGGAATCCTCATGGTTCCCCAAAACATCAATAATATGGCATTTTCTATTAGGGGAAATCTTTTACCAATGTAGATAAAAGATTTGTGCCAGTTGACACGTTGTCTAGACACTACCTCATAGTGAAAAATGGTGGTTTTGAGGTTATTAATATTTATTTTTTCACCTTGGAGGAATAAAAAGATTTCATCTGAATAGAGAAGATGGGATGGGGAATTTAGGGTTCTAGAGGAATGAATCAGCTTGATCCTACCTTGGTCTAAAGCTTGAGTGAGTAATCTACTTACGGAATCATCGACAATAGAGAAGTCGATGACAGAGTTATGATCACATTTTCTGACCCCATTAGAACATTTAAAGTGGCCTCTAGGAGAGCCATTGACAAGGATCTATATATGGGATTAGTAGAAAATAGTTTTTACTATATTGAGAAAAATGTCATTGAAACCAAAATTAGATATAACATTAAATATAAAGATCCATTCAATAGTATCAAAAGTCTTAGTGATATCTAATTTAATGGAAACATTCCCGCCTCTAGAGTTTATATTTAAAATATTGGTGGATTTAGAGTCGAGACATACGATGTCTTGTGTAGATATACCTTTGATAAAGCCAAATTGATTCTAGGAAACAATACAACTACTAATGGCAGAGATTCTATTAGCAATGATCTTGGTAATAATTTTAAACAGTGTGTTTAAAAGAGGAATGGTTAAGAATAGATTGATTTCATCTGCATTTTACACATTGGGAATAAGAGTAAATAATTGAGAGTTTAATACATGACAGAGAATGCCTTTGTCAAAGAAGGTTCTTACCATACATAAGACATCATTCGGAATGACATCCCAATGTTTTTTAAGATAACCCTTATTGAAACCATCATGCCCAGGGGCACTATCAAGATTAAGTTTGAAACCCGTGTCCCTAATTTCAATATCTAGGGGAACATAATTAAGGAGATGATGGTCATCGACATTTACCATATACACGATGACACTAGGAATGAGATCTTTGTTGATATTTTGGCCATTGAAAATGTCGCATAAATAAAAAACAACCTGGATGGATATCACTTCATCTCAATCAATGAGGTTACCACCATCCCTTAAACAGGAGAGGGGCCTTCTGGATTTCTATCCCATTGAAGGGTGTTATAAAATTTAGTATTTCAATCTCCATCATTTATCCAATTATCTTTGAATATTTTCCTTTTGATGTTATCTTTAATGTTGAGCATAGAAAGTAATTTATAAGAGATGTTAATTTCATTTTGCAGTTCGCCAACAAAACTTGAGGTAGAGTTATTTCTTTGAATTTGAATAAGCTCTTTTTATAAGAATTGGATTTCCTTGTTAATAAGATCAGATTTGTATTTTCACCACTTTTTGAGGATAAGTTTGAGATTTTTTAATTTAGTGGTTCAAGAAAAGGAATAATTAGGGATACACATGTTTGTCCATGTTTTATTTATTAAGGTAGCACACTCAGGGTCTGAGGACCAAGCAATATTTATTCTAAAAGGAAGAAAAGTCTTTTGAAAAATCTGAGAAAAACTGACAAGGATAGGTTGGGGGTCCGAAGCTAGTTTAGTGAGGGTAATGCTCAAAATATGATCCCATTTTTCAAGGGATGAGTCATTGGTGAAAGATCTATCAAGTTTTCTCACCGCCACCCTATTGTAATGATGGCTATACTAGGTGAATTTGGAACATGTGATATTCACTTCAATAAGATTATTAGCCTCTATAGAGGATTTAAAATATTTTGATGAGATATTGGATTATGAAGGACCAAGTTTTTCTGTAGGATAAAGAATATAATTGAAATCAAAAACAAAAATCTAGGGGTGCAGTTTTTTACGTTATGGTGGGAGAGTTCATTCCAAAGGGGTCTTCGGTCCTGATAATTGTTTTTAGCATAAAATAGGGTGTTGATGATGTGTGTGTTATCAAAACTATATTCACATGTCAAATATTGCTCTCTAATACAAATAATTTTCACAATTTTATGGGAAGAGTAAAAGAAGATACAAAGAGTTTCAATGACATTGTAGTTGTTACAAGCTCCTAAGAAAGAAAATCCAAGGCTACAAATGTGCAAGAATCTAGTCGTGAATTGAGTTTTAGGTTCATTAATCGGTATAATTTTAGGAAGATGAATGCTGATAATCATTTTCAACACATTAAGGGTTTCAAGGTTAAAATACCCTGACAATTCAAAAACAATAGATCCATTAACACAAGTTTATGGGGGAAAACCCCCCTTTCATTTTACCTAAAGTGTTTTTTCCTATGGTTTTTCTGGGAAATTTTTTTTTGATTGGAGGGAAAAGATTCTACTATTTAATTAATTTAGCAGCAAGATTCTGCTCAGAAGCCCCTGCCATGGCATTAGTTTGAATATGTGGGATAGTTGGTAGAAGTCTGCTAGAAGGAACAGATTCTTGGTTGGCCTGCTTTCTAGCATCTGAATTTGTAATAGGTTCAGTGTGGGCTAATACCGAAGAATTATGGGAAATGATGTCCTTTTCTACTTCATTTGAAATGATTTTGGACTGATAGTTGGTTGAAGAAGGGAAATTAATATTTCCTGGTTTCTCAATCTCTTTAGGGGGATAGTAGGGAAGTTGATAGCATCTACATGACTGTCACAGGGAGCAGATTCTGAGGGGGGGAGGGGGTGGATTTTGGGTATTTTGGGGTAAATCTGGGATGTTTATCCTCTAGAGATGTTTTTTTCCAGATTCAGAGGAAGATTGACAGAAGGTACATCCCCTTCCACAGAAGAAAAACTGCTTGTCTTGTGCATTGAAAGATGATGGAAGCGAGGAGTGAGGCTTGAAAACAGTTCCAATCACACTATGATTCAATATACTCTTACCCTTAGACTATATAATTGGGGAAAGAGATGAATGGTCAAGTTCATTGTCATCACCTAGAACTAGTGATGACACCACATTAATTTTCTCTAGGGCATCCAGGTCTTTTTGTTCTAGTATTTTAAGAATCTCACATTCGATGTTGTGTCTAATGGATTGTTCCTAGGTTTCGTTATCATGATAATCCACCAAGTCATCCCATTAAATTATAGGCACATGATGTGGTTTGACAATCCATTGTCTAGTTTTCTGTATGTAGGGCCCTAGTTTATCAGGTGGAGGGCCTTTATCGTTTATATATTTTTTCACTTCTATCCATTCCAAGTCATTGTGATTGGAGACCCTATGGAACACTCTAAAACTTGGAATAGAATTTCCTAAAATCATAAAAAAGTCACAGAAGTGAGGTAATTTCCCATATTCTAGTTTAACCTCAGTCTGATACTCATTAGCATTGAATATGATAGAATGAGGTGGTTTAGTTTCTAAATTAATCTCAATCAAATCCCTGGAAAACATGCCCAGATCAGTATTCTTCTTTCTTTGATCTATCTTTATAGGAGTTCCAATGCAATAATAGAGATCATTGAGGATCTTCGGATGCCAAAAAAAATTATGGTTATGGAATCTAACCCAGACCTAGGCCGATTTACTCCTTTGAGTATTTGGTCTGAATGTGAAATCCCATTCTGATATACATAGAAAACTTGGCCTAAGTTGTAGATTTCTTAGTCTCCAGTCACTATCAAGGTAATATAGCAAATTAAAAAGCTTGTGAATATATCCTCTACCTATGGGAATTGATTTCATGTTCGTAAAACCCCAGCAACTAGAAATACGCTGTTTCAGATCATGATACGACCATAGATTATCACATTTTTCATTTGAAATTTGACCCATAATAGAAAACATAAAAAGGTTTTGATGTTGTTGAATCGCATCTGGGATATCCTCAATAGAGAAACCTCCATCCTCTAGCTTTTTAATTGAAGATTGATTTTTTGATGGTACATAAGAGGAGGAGGAACCATTAAGAGCTTCGAGAAAATAAATACCTCTTGGAGTCATAGTTTGAGATAGATCAAGTCTTTCAGGAGCTTTCCCTATCATCTCATTATTGAAATTCCACTCCCAACTCAGATTCAAATATTTAATATCTAGGAAGAATTGGAGCATCATGGATTAAGCTTCATCTGCACTTAACGGATTAGGGTTTGTGTCGAGGGTTTCTCACGAGACCTCATTCGAAGGAGGTGATGTTTCACCTATCAGTTGTGGAAAATGTAGTGTCTATATATATATGGTTATTTTTCGATTAGGTTTTGGTTTTTTATCCATGTTATCTCTCTCTTCCACATGTTTCTCTAAGAGTACAATGCCTACCATATGCATGTTTACTATACCCTTGATGGTGGTCTTCATTTCAGGGCCAACATTAGATGGGACATGGGAGTCCCCATAAATCTCTATTTATGGGGAAGTCATTATATGGTTTTATCAAATCCTCAGGAATGAGGGATAAGAAATAGGTTAGAGTTAGGCACATGTTAGGTTTTAGGGGATTGTAGTGAAACTGTGTCTTCCACAATTTTTAAGAGGTGTAAATTTGGGATACCAAGTGATACTCGATTATTTTGCCCCCCCTATGTTATGATTGACATTTATTTATGTTTACTGATCCTACTACACGAATGGATATTGGTTTCAGGGTAGAGAACTATGAAATAGTCACAATTCATTCTTATTTTCACCAATGTTTGAAATGGGTAGTCCATGAGATAGGTAAAAATAATAAACAAGACAATAAAATTTATTAATTAAATAATGTTTAATATTATATATTATATGTTTAGAAGCACTAATTTTTTCTTATTCTTATAGGTATATAACATGGTCAAAGTCTTCATTAGGTTTGCACTAAATATGTTTAACATGATGTTCTAGTAGATCGCCACAAAGTAGAGGTTGACGATGAAAACACTTGGAAGAGGAAACATCATGAGTTCCGGTACTATATTATGCATAGAAATGAGAGATCTATTTTATATATTTTATACAAGACTTGTTGGATGCTGTTTAGGTAAATTTTTATTCAATCTATTGTATGTAGGAGCATTGGGTTTTTGTGGATGTGATAGTTCTACATAGAGATGTGTGGTAGTGGTGATTCTTATTTGTTTGGGATTAATAGGAGTTAGTAGTCTCATGGAAGAAGATTGAAGAATAGTTCATAGTATAGTTTAATTCATAAAAAAAAGATGATTAGTTTCAAGGATCTATTTACCCTTCAATAGGGGAGTTCCAGTGTGTGAGAGTTCTGGATCTATTTTAGGACCCTTTTACAATATGCTTCATAATGTTTTTCAGATGAGGAGGCTAGAGAGATCCATTTAGAGGAGGATTTACATATAGAGATATAGTTCTATGTCAATCCATTTATATTGAAGATGTATCTAATGGTGAAGGAGAAGGAATAGGTTATGTAGAGTACTCTGGAAGTAATAGGATCATAACAGGAAGGGAGTCATAAAGAATCCTCATGAATAAGAGTTGTGGTCTAAGTGTCCCAGTTTTCAGGATAGATGTGTTTTCGGTCTTCTAGGGTAGGTCCCACATCTCATCACCTCAATTCTCATGGGTGACAGATCTTAGTATTGTTATAGAGGATCAGATGAGTGTTTTTATTATGGAGTATATGGTTATAAGTGATGAGAGTACATAACCTTTCTGAGTAGTCAGCACATGTGAGGTGTCCTGGTTAAGGTTCCACCATTAACCCAGTTTCAACTAAGGTAGAATCAGTTGGGTGGTCCTTTGTGGGATCACTAGAGAGTATATGGGAAGGTAGATGAAAAACCTGAGGTTCTCACTATCTTTAGATATCATAACATGACTAAAAGGTGTTTATTAGTAGGGTCAAAGAGGTCGTGGCAAGATTAATGATTTAGAAATGCTAGTTCCAGGAGAGATAGACATTATACGAGGTTAGATTTTTTTATTATATTCATTGGTGAATTGTTTTATTGATTTAGGAGCGACACACTCCTTTATATCACCTACTCGCATCCAAGCTTTGGGACTTTCTATAAATAAGATTTCCGTTCCATTTGCATTGACTGTGCTAGTTAGATGTTGAGATTCTTTGTATGATGTATGTAGAGTCTAGGAGAAATTTCTATGGTATAACTTTTATTGGGAAGATTTCTTATGTTTACAAATACAACATTATCAACTCCTCCTCGACATGTATTTTTTATATTCGGTCCAGGAAATCGTGGATTTTTTATGAATGAATGTTTTTTCGATAATGATTATAGAGAGATAAAAATGATTTATGGAAATAGAGACCCTCCGATGGGTGATGGTAATATTCCCTCCTTATCATATTTAAAGACAATGTTGAAAAAAAGTTCTTTGGAGGTTCTCAAATACCTGTTTCCCCAGGGCATGGAAGAGTATCCTAATGTCTTTCTAGAAGAGGTTATGGATTTACTCCCTCGATCGGAGATCATGCTTGGGATTGATCTATAACTAGGTGTGTATCATATTATGATGTTTCTATATTGGATGCAACTTTATGAGTTACAATATTTGTGAGTACAACTCGATGATATGTTTCAAAGTGGTTTTTTTTGGCCAAGCATGTCACATGGGGGTGAAGTCGTTTTTTTCTTGAAGAAGGATAATGGTAGATTATAACATTGAATTGATTATCTTCACTAGAACAAAGAGAAAATGAAGAACCACTACACTATTCAATTTATTGATGATAAATTAGATAATTTTAAGGGATAAATTGGGTTCTCATATATATATTTTTATGGATATCTTCTGATGCGGGTGATAGATGGGGATATTCAAAATACATCATTCCATAGGCACCATTGACATTGTGAGATCATTTTAACATCATTTGGATGGTATAAAAATCCATATAATGTTCATGGGGTTGATGAAGAAAATGTTCGAAGTGTTACTGGATAAGATCATGGTGGTTCCCAACGTTGAAATCCTTATGTACTCGACAACAGAAGAAGAGCATGCAGAGTTTTTGCATGCTATTGGGAAGGTTCTTTTTCATGAGTAGAAGTCTGGGAAGCTGTTGAAGTGTCATTTCTAGGTTTCTGTAATCCATTCCAAGGGTAATGTGGATTCCCATTGGTGATTAGATATGGATCCTTTAAATATTGATGTTGGTTTGTCTTGGGAATCCCCCCATGATAGTATTAGATTATGAGTTTTACTTGGTTATGCAAGCTATTATAGGAGGTCACTAGCCAATTTTATTTGTTTGTGATTCCTATAATAGATTTGACTACCATGGATCGGGCATTCCTATGGACTGACCAGTTTCAGGTAGCTTTGGAGTACCTAAAGGAGAAGTTTGTCAATGCTCAAGTTCTTGGTTTTCCAGTAGAAGGAGATGATTTTGAAGAATTTTTTGATGATTTGCATCTTATAATGGGTTTCATTTTTAGGTAATAGATATCATTTATTTCTTAATGATTTCTATAGTTACATCAGAATGGGCATATCTATACAACAAATGATCATGATATGTAAGCAATAGATTTTTTTGATGTAGTGGAGATATTACCTCATCTGTGTCACCTTTGTGGTTTCTACTGACCATAAGAGCCTGAGGTATATCTTCTCCAAGAATGACATGAACATTAATCAAAATAAGTGTTTATAATTTTTGAAATATTATGACTTGGAAAATTCATACATGTTTGGAAAAGGAAATATTGTAGTCAATCCACTGATCTTGAAGTCTTGTAGTTTGGTCGAACTTGAACCTTGAGATTCATGGTGAGTAATGGTAGAATTATTAGTGATGCAATAGGATTTGGGAGATGTAGGGGTAAGAGGTGGACTTATCTACATGAAAATGAAGTCATATTGGGTACAGTAGGTGGAGGAGTCCTAGTTGTGGGAATTTGAGGTGGATGTTTGGAGATATGAAGTTGTGTTTGGAGATGGTTTAGATGCTTGGTCTATGGATAAAAACATTAGGTGTATTTTTGTGGAATGTTTTTCATTCCTTTGGAGATGTGTGAGATAGTTCTTTAGTATTTCCATATATTTCCTTTAGCATTACATCCAACCATGAAATAGTTATACTGAGCATTGAGAGGTGAAATTTGGTGGCTTGGGTTGAAACATGCAGTTTTGGAGTTTGTTTCTCAATGTTGGGTATTCCAAAAGGTGAAGGTTGTGCACTGTGTTCCCGGTCGATTCTCCATCCATTAGATTTAGAGTAGTGGAAGTGGGAAGACATCTTTATGGACTTAGTTACTAGTGTTCCTTGAGATTCGGGACTATATTAGGCTATATTGGTTATTTTTTATCTTCTGATGAAATCATCCCACCTTATAATGATCAAGGATTGGAGATAAGTGGAGGCTATTCCAGGGAAGTATATATAGGCGGTGGGGAAATTCCACAAATTCTTTAGGATGATTGTCTCTATTAAATATCCTCATTTTACATCCAAGGTGTAGAGAGGTATCTGGCATGCTTTTGGTTCTCAGTTATTCCATAATAATCATTTTCATCCATAGGTAGAAGATTATATAGAGCGAGCCATCGAGACTCTTGAAGACATGTTTCACTATTCTGTCCTAGATTTTGGAAGTTCATAGATAAGGAACTATACACGGTTTCATTTTTTACAATAAAAGTTTCCACTCCACCATTAGGATAATTCTATTTGAAGCTATGTATGACCGGACATTATATTATCTATTGTTAGATATTAGGGTCATAAAGTATGTAATTCTCATGAATGAATTGTTATAAAATAGAATATAAATGGTTCAAGTAATTCATGAGAGGATGAAAGAGGTGTTGGATTGTCTAAAATCCTATGCTAATTATAGGGGAAAATAAATGGAGTTTTATATTGTAGATCACATGTTTCTGAAGGTGACTCTTCATCATTGGTTGTGGGAGTAACATTTCACCCCTTGTTTTTTGGCTTTAGTGGTGTTGGATCATGTTGGATCAGTGGAATATACGATAAAAATTCACCAGTGGATGATCTTTATATATGCATATTTTCCTGTGTCACAACTCTATAATTATCTTTATAACGACTCTCATTTTATTTATTGGGGTGAGATCGACATTGATAATGACAATACCTCTGAGGAGTGGCCTGTGGGGATCTAGGGTTGCCTATAGAATATGTTACACAAGTATGATTTTCCCATGATTATCGTCTTGTGGTATCATCGTGGAATGGAGTAGAGTACCTTGGAACATAAGTCATAAATGCATGCATAGTACCCAAAGATGTTTTTTATTACATATTATCTTATAACATTATTATTTTGTTTATTTGGATCTTTCTATATTATGATATGGTTTCCTGTTATTTCTTGTTGTTGGTTTACTCTCGTTTGAGAGGTATCTTCCTTGAGAGTGTTTTTAGGAGCTGGTTGTTGTTGTTTCAAACCTTTTCATCATTTTTCCTAGAGTGAGGTAGTTGATCTCTTTTGGTGGTGAGAGCCTTGAGAGGTTTCTCATGGGGTAGCTATTTAGATAACCCCTTTTCATTTTCTCTCTGGTTTTGTTTATGTTTATTGAGGATGATAATTGTCTGAGTTATCTAATGTAAGGGCCAAAATCCGAGTATATTATCCATTTTCCGTTTTATGAGGCTAATAGAACTTGGAGGAGGATTGGATGTGGTTTGGAGGGGTTTGGATATGAAATCTTGGAATCAGGGTTCATACATGACATGTAAATCTTAAAGATTGTGTATGTATAGTTCATGCCTAGTGTAGGGTAGGTTCATGATGTATATATTCTCAAGGATAAATAACAAAAGGGAAATTATTTTTTTGGTGAGAACAAAAGACATACTTTTAAAAAATGTGTTAATCCATGATTCTTTACAAATATAATTTGTTTTACCTACTTGGGTTTCTCTAAACCCTATATTTGTAGTACCTCCATCTCTTATTACAAGTTACTCATAGCTCTTGCCTTATGGGTTTTGAGATCCCTTTGATAGGAATCAAACCTTGGGAATCCATCATGGACATGTGGTGACTCGATATGATCCAAGGTACGTTCTTCTTTTTTTATAGAGGTTTCTATAATTTTGATCCCATTATCTCCAATATATTCTCATCATGGAGTATTGTTTGTCCTCCATTTTTTCAAATGGTGTTTCACTTGGTTTTCGTTGGTGCAGTTATGGAACAATGACCTCAGATGGATATAGTTCTTATGGGAGTGGTAGTTGGAGAGAATTAACATGGTTTACTCTCATCAAAAATATATTGACAAATTTTAAGGTCAGATATACATTTCCTCTCTATATATTTGAAGATAAATCGTAAATTTTCCATGATTTATCCCATTTGGTGAAGTGAAATTGACCTTATAATATTCAACGATATAAAATAATTGGATAGATATAACATGTTGTCTATGTTGTTCCTTTATTCCATGATAGTGGTTTTCCACATGATTCTCTAGATAGGGTGAAATCAACACATTTCTTTGTTAGCATGTTTTTTCTAATGGATTTTGGTAAATAATAGAAAGGTATAATTAATTCATTATTAGTTTTAATAAGAAATTAAATTGACATGTCTGTAATCTATTGGTTAATGTAATTTTATGATAATTAAATTGATAAAATGGAATATTTAATTGAAATTGTATTATATGTGATTAATTGTATTGATAAATATTTTTAATCCAATTAATTATTATTGATAAATTAATTAATGTATTTTTATTATTTTTTATTCATCTAACTATTAAACCAGGAATGTATGCTTGGAAGTATGTTAAGTTAATTTTTTAATTATTTTTTGAAGGATTTTTATTACATGATGCATTAGGTTTACCTATTTTTGAACCTGTTAATAATCTATTAATAAATTCATGATATAATAATAATAATATTTGTGATAATGATAATTCGAGGGGTCTAAGTTTCTCAATATCATGATAAGGCTGAGTGACTCGTTTTGGATCTATGAGATCTTTAATTCATGAGAATGATGACATCCTTTTTTTAAAGTTCAAGTTGGATTGTTAATGGATGGTTTTTTAATTACTACATTGGTCTGTTTCCTTTATATTAGAATTGTGATTTGAACCTGGTATGACTGAGCATGAGATTTTTAAAAAGGGAGATTACAACTAGATGTGATGTGAGACTAGTATGGCTATGATGTGGTAGGAAGTTGTTATATGTGTGTATGGAGGCCTAAATGATGTGGAAATTGTAGATTCTTTCAATGGAAGAATTCATTTGTATATACATGTCGGTTTTTGGGATGGAACTAGAGGTGATGTAATGGGTTTAAATTGTTCTTACTCGTTGATGATATACCAAGAGATGGTATTCTTTTTTTGAATCTTTTTAATGGTCTATGTATAAGTTTCTTGTTTTATCTACATTCTATTATATGGTACTTTATGTTGATAGAATTATTTTGTTTCATGTTTTTAGTACCCCAGGTTTCTAGAATGTAACCCTTACATGATTATGTTTATGGCTATAAAGTGTAAGGGTGATGTAAGGGAGATTTATGAGAACTTTGGAAGTGTTTTTGGGGAAAAATTGAAGTCGCATGGGTGGCTCACGTTTTTTAACCATGCGACCAAACCGTGTCAAGTACTCCATGTGAAGAAGTATCTCCGGAACGTTTAGAGCACCGTTAGGGAGACTGTGCTAGGGTAAGTTGTATGGGTTGTGTATACATCGTGGTTATCACACATTTTCCCAGATTGTGAGGTCAAACCCTGTGCGAAGTTAGAATGAGATCCTTAAAAAAATATTCCCTCTCTCATTTTTTTTTATAAATCTAGTTTTTTGACCAAAAACATATCTAACAAGGTATGTTTCATCTCATATGGCCAAATAATATTCTCCCATTGATTTGAATGCGATATAAAGGCTTCCCTTGGTGAATCGAAGTTGTATTCTTGAGGTATGTGATCATTCTTCTATGTTCTTGATCGGGTTCTTTGATCTATGTAGATCTAATTATACTATTAACTTCTATTCATATATCAACACCCCTTATGTGTATATCTAGTGGTGTGGATTCCATATATGAGGATATTTGGTTTTGATCTTTCGAGGAGGAGAGATCTAAGGTAGGTTCTTATAAAATCACCATGGTTTTCTTGTGCGTTCTTCATTCGTTGGGGTTTTCATGAAAAACTTCGACGTAGGGGAATTCAATACTGACTCCCCTTATTAGAAATTATTAGGATTATTTCAAATTAAATTTTTGGTGTTGAATTAAATTTGATTTGGCTGTAGAACACTTGTTATAACCCTTCTTGAGTGATGGTTATGAAATATGGAAAATTAGGGATTTTCAATGAGTGCTTTGGTTATTGGTTTTAAAATGTAGATTTTAAAAACATTATTATACTTTTCTATTTTTACATAACTGGTATTATATGTTTTCTATAGAATGGAATGTTTTATTTAAATTAAATGTTTCTTGAAATTGGTTTTTTTCAATAAATGTTCAGTTTTATTGAAGTGGATTATTTTGGTAATGTAATGAATTGGAATAACTAATGTTGGTGTGAGTTCATTCTTAACAGGCCCTTAATAATGGAAATGTGACATTATGGTATAAGGTATGTTAACCTTGAATAGGGGCGTGTGTCATTAGAACACAAGGAAATTGGATGAGAGACCGCTCATGAGTGTAGAATTGTAAAATGAAGCATGCATGTGTTAGTGTGATGTGAACTATGGAATGTGTATTCCAAATGATAAGAGGAATAGGTTGTATGATTTGACTAGTTATTTTTTCTGGAAAAATAACTTTCTATTAATTGGTTTCATTTTTTCACTCTGTGGTAAATTTTTTTGTTGAATGTGTTCATATTTTCATATAAACTATGTTGGTAAATTGTTTTATATAAATTGTTTTATATAAATGTGGCCAACATTTCTATCCTGGGGGTGTGATTAGAGATGTAAATTGGGAAAACCTATTGCGTTTTATAATCCCCCTGATTTGTCAATTTTGTGATTTTGCTGATGTTTTCTTCTCTGACAGGGGAAAAGGTAATGTTTCCCACGTTTTTATCACTACATCATAATACTTGAGCTATTCGGTGATTATGGTGCTTGGAGGTGTTTGAGCATGGAGTCTTTTTGTATCTTGAGATTCATTAGTTTTTTATCCTCTGTGTACATGGATACTCATTTGGTCTTATTTTTTGGAACACTTTGATGTGGTTTTGAGACACATGAAGTTGTTTAGTTGCCTTTATTTTATCCAAGTATTATTTCGTTAGTGATTGGTTATGGATTATACGTTAATTGTTATATTTCATAAAGGGTAAATCATACCCAAATATAATTTGAACCCTTCAGAATTTATTTGAAGACTTCGGTATCTTGGGATGTCTCTAAAGTCCTAGTAATGACTCGTTGTAGTCTTAATCCAATGAGAATCAGATGGTCATTACAATGTTCATCCTGGTGGAAGGTTAGGATGGGTTTCTTAGAGTACCTATATGTGGAATATTTTTAATAATTTATATATAAATGTTTAACCTTTGGAGTTGGTTGATGATGGAATGAAATTTCATAAAATCTGTTATTGTTGAGAAACCATGGACAAGGATAGTATTATACCTAGAGGGCATGGAATTCACTCTGATGATTAATTTAATGTTATGAAATGTAATGTAGAATAATTTTAATGGTTAATTAATGGATAATGAATTAAATAAAAGAATGAATTAATAAAAATGAATGAATTAATTAATGTAGTTCTTTTTTAAGAATCTGTACTTATATGATATCAATTATTTGCAGTGAAATATGGTAGTATGTGCGATGTTTGTTGAAGTTGTTTATAAGACTAGGTTATTCCAATAGTGTTGTCATGAGAGATATTATATCCTATGTAATATGTTTTTTCATATATTTCCCCTCCAATTTTGGTTAAGGAAACTGATCTCCATTGAACAAAGAGAGGGTGTTTTCCCTAACATCCTAGTGGGAGGATGGATGGAAGAATACCCCTATAGCCCTGATCTCTTCTCTTGGTAGTAAATTATGATGGAATGCACAAATATTAGATTTCCTATATATGTATGAATATGGTTGTGATGTCATGTGGTTATTTCACACACATATATTAGAAGATATAGTATCTAATGAATTATTATAGGGATACCGTGTATTGTATATGATGGATTATGGTACTTACATAGTATATGGGATGTAATGGCTTGCGGTATAATACCAATATTTGATATATGTCATATGGGTTGTGGAAGATTCTATAAACTACGTGGTTACTATATAGTATGGTGTATGGGTTTAGGAGGTTATGTGGTACTTAATGTGAATATTGTAACACCTTTCCAAATAGTTTTCATGATTTATTAATTTTGGAGTGATATGCTCAAGATGTGTGACGTTGGGGAAGAGTCCAAATCCAATGGGGAATCTGGAGCATGGTACCCTTGATTTTTTATTACAATTTTCTATGCTCTATTATATGAGATACTTGGTGAGTGTTAGATATGTTAAGAATGATAACTTTTCATACCTATTTATGTGACAAGTTAGTTTCATGGTTTTCCACTATTCTTTGTAATGTTTTCCATATATTTTACATGAGAGTCTCTAGGGAGGACCCTATTTAGTATACTCTTATACTCACCCTACATATATATAAACATGTTTTCTGGTCATCTAGAGTAGTTTGGTGATCATGATGGATATTACTACCTTATAGTATAGAATGATCTATTTGGGAATCATGGTCACTACAATCATTACCTTTCTAGGTACTTATAGTTTTCCTTGGTATTGTTTAGTAATGTATGAAATTTCCTATTGAAATTGGGATTTATTGTTACTATAAATATATATATATTTCTGATCAGTTTTTGGTACTCTACACTTCCTTCTACTATCTACTACATGTTTCTCATAGATTTTAATTCCACCCATATGAATGTTTTTTATAGCCTCAGTGCTAGTCGATATATCGGGGCCACCTGCAGGTGGGAATTGTGAGTCACTATCTCTATCCACTCTTTGCATTATAATTTTAGGGATGGGTTAATGACACTTCATGATATTAATGAGATTATTTTTTATTTGGAATGATATTTATATATATGAAAGATCCTTATATGATAATTACAAAGAATGAATACTCATTACAAATTTCACATATAATTATACCAAGAGATGCAGATCTAGATCTAGAAGTAATAAATTCCCAAAAATTTGAAACTAATTTATTTGATAATCATAACACTAGGGATTTTTATTTAAAACATAATACACAATGGTAAAAAAACAAACATTACATAGGAACGTATAAAATATTTTTCAAAAAATAAATATCCTCTTCATTAATATTAGTTTTACATGTTTTTTCTTTTTTTCATATTGGTAGGTTACTATTTACCCCATTGGTCCTTCGATTAGAAGATTGACTCATATTAAGCGTAACTCTATTATAATTGAAACAATGGAATGTTTTATCTTTTCTATTTCCCTTACACTTGCGAGTCTGATGGCCTTCATCTCTACATTTAAAACATTCAACTTTCTGTTATTGGTAATTTTTCCCAGGATACTTCCCATAGTTTTTAACATGTTAATATTTGAAACTTTTTTCCTTTATCATATTGGTCCCATAAATTTGTAATAAAGCCCATCCTTCTTCTATTTTGTGTGTTTCTTATTTCTGTTATTTAAATATTAGTATTCATAATTATTGTTTTTCATCTTGGAAAAAAAATGATTTCTAACCATAGGCTATAAATTGTAGGGTTTCTCATTAGAGAAGTACCCTAATTGTAGTTGGAATTTTTTTAAACATGGTTGCTTCAAGATTCATTCATTTGTAAAACTAAAATAGTTATCATTAGTGATAATAATTATAAGACAATTATTAGAAATAACCCGAATAATATTTAACATCAAGATGACTCAATTTATATCTCTATCATGTTAGCATATAGTTCTCAAAACATGAATTGTATCATACTCAATTCAACCCATATCAATATTAGTTTCAATTATTTAGTTATTTGTTTTTCCTAGGATACTTGGAGTTAGCTTCTCCCATACATCTTAAATATTTTTTAAATAATTTAACATTTCATTTATTCTAAAAGAATTGTCATATTTATATCATAATTATGATCCAAAAATTCATAATTTTAATTCAATTTCATTATATTCAATTTATAAAAGTGAAAAAAATAATTTTACAATTACAATTTATATTATATAAAATATTTATTTTTAGAAAATATTTCTTATGTTGTAAAATATAAAATAAGTATTTAAAAAAACTAACATTTCTAAAAAAACATAGATATAAAATACATATTTAATTTTATAATTATTTTTCAAAAATTTTTGATTGTTAATTTTATACTAATAATTTCTTATAAGTTATATTTCTTTTTAGAAACATCATTTAACATAAATAATCCTTTGATAAAATACCATAAATTCATATTAAATGAATATTAATATGATGAATCTGAAATAAAATTATTATTTTTCAATTAAAATATGATATTTTAGAAATTTAACATTTAAATAAAGAAGAAAAACATAATAAAAAATATTTTCAAAAGAAAATAAATTTTTAGAACATTAATAATTCTCATTCATATTTTTTTATCAAGTAATTAGTATTGAACGATAATTTTTATATAACGTATTTTAACTTTATTAATTGCATGTTTCATAAAATACATGGAATATCTCATAAAAAGATAATATATAGAAAAAAAAAATATGCATAAAATAAATGCATTAACAATATTTTTTATACTAATCAGATTTCATTTACGTTAAAAGAAGAATTATTTTTAGTTTTATAAATATTTGATAAATTTTTATGGGTATTCATTACTGCTTATTCAACAAATGGTTTTTAATCATCTAAATATATCATAATTAATTTTTTGTTCATTGTTGCATTTAGAGAACATTATATAACACATGTAAAAATTTAAAGGTAATAATATATTAAAATTTTTATGTTTTACAAACCACCCCTAAAGAATTTCCCCTCAATTTGACTCATAAGATCAATGTATTTTCAATTGGGAACTCATAATTCTCTATATATAGCTTGATGATCATAGAATTCTGTAGGATGTGGAATTAGATTTATCTATATGAAAGAACATTATATGAATTTTATAAAGAGTGATAACCCATTATGAATTTTACATATTATTTTTTAAAGGGATGGAGATATTTATCCATAAGGAATAACTTCCCAAAAATAATGATGTTTATTTTTATGATATTCACACCACAAGGGGGTTTTAATTTATAACTCAATATGTAGTAGATTGTGAAATATTACGTTACATTGGATGCTACAAAATATAGAATGATAAATCACTATATTCTTCCTTAGTAGTATTTTCTTAGGATTTACCTTATTTTCATGGTTGTTGGTGACTATTTCCATCATTGGCCCTCATATTGGGACACAATGTTGCATAATTCCCATGTCTCTTTCAATTGAAGTAATATTTATTTTTTAGATTCAATTATTCACTTAAACTTGTTAGTTTGATGAAAAATATTTGTAAACCTATAACATTTAACTATTAATTTAAGGAAATATACCCCAAGTTTCTTGAAACACAACAAGGTTTATGAATTATTATTTTGGAATAAATTAATAGTCATTTATGGCTAGAATTTCTAGCTAAAACAAGTCAAAAATAATTTAAACTCAACACAAAGTAAGTTATAAACTACAAAAAACATTGATCATATATTTAATTACATTCAACAACAATATTTCCTTGGGTTATAAACAAAACTATGTTTGGATTGTGTTACACACAATTATAAGTTTCTATGAAAACTTGTGTTACACAAAAGATTGAATTTTACAAAAATACAATACACTATTAATATTAATTTTAAAATATTATTATCTAATATAATAATTGTAACTTAGACATTTGAATGAAAATTTTGAAAATTATTAACCTAATTTTGAAATTACGGTTTAAAAATTGATATAGAATGAATTATTCAGTGACCAATTACCTAGAAATTTAAATAAAACAATTTTTAAGGTATTTGAAATCATTTTCTATATAAATATTTTTTTATAAATTTTTCCCCTCAATAAATTAACCAAAACCATTTTTATGAATTATTTTAATTAAATAAATATATAATATATTAAATAAATTATTTAAGATTCATATTATGTTTCTTATGGATAATATATAATATTAAAATGGATTTATGGCATATAAAAGTCGAATTTTTCTAAAAGGTAGTTTTACAACCTTTTTATGAATCACTAATTTTAATAATAAATTTTGACGCATTTATATATTCCATTTCAGAAAAAAATAACTTTATTTTGGGAAAATTAAAATCAAATTTATCATATTATGGTTTTTTGTATTTTTATAACAAGTCTCATTGTATAATGAATAGTGAAAAATACAAAAGTTTAATTGAACACTAACTTTTCATCTAATTTATTTATAAAAACGAAATAAATTTTAAATTTTGTTAATTGTATAATCAGTTCAATTATAAATAAATAATTACAAATTAAGTCATATGATTCAATTTCACATTGAAATTTCTTATAAAAAATATTTCATACTTTTGAACATTTTCACTTTAAAAACTCAGAGTTCTGTCTTGTCTGTGGGATTAACATTATATTAATTTATAACAATTAAATAATTTTAATTTAGAAAAATTGATTATATAGTTTTAATTTTAATTAATTTTAATGTATAATAATGTTAATATATTATTTTCCTAATTTTTTTATTGAAAATAGTTAAAATTAATTACAACAATTAAGAGAAAAATGAGTTAATGGGGGGAAACATTTTATCTTAAGGTTCCAAATGACGATGAAAAATGTGAGAAACCCAGTTAATGGAATTATTTTGGCAATATAACCTAGTTTATATAAAATATTTAATTATTGGAGTAATCCTTTGTAAGGTAGACCATAAAATAGTGTTTACATTTAGGTAATTAAAAGAATTCCACTTCTCCTCTCCTATAAAATGGAATGCACCCCTATCTTTTTCACACCTCTAAATGAATTTTTCTCAAAAACTACCAATCCATATATCATCCCATATTACATCATCTGAACATATAATAATAAAATTGAGCATATTTCTGACTAAGGAAGTCCTTTGGTACAATCCATAAGGAGTTACTCACGGAAGTGATAACATTCATCAACACGATTTTTTGTATTGTTTCTGTCATAACCCCTTCAATTATTATTAAATCATGATTATATAATAACCTATGAATATTAAATATATTTATATGTTTCTATGTTGTGTTTTTGACCCAAAATTTCACACACTTTAATAAAATGGGATATTCAATCATTGTTCATGTGAATGGGAGACTGCTGCCTCACGATCTGATGTTGTTCCGTCTTCCACTACAACCTATTATGTTTGGGAATAATGATTGAAATTATTTTAATGTTATATATATATATATATATTAAATTTATGACTTATTTATACTTATTTAATTATTAAATAACACATAACTTCAATATACTCATTTTGTGAGAATACAATAACGTTGTCTATGTGTACAATGGACTACTACATTGCAAACCCATGTGGTTCATTCACTATTTACAAGGAATATACTAAGAATTGTTTTGGTAGATATATTTTATATGTTTAATTTAAAATTTATACTATAATGTATATATATATATATTTAAATATATAATTTACTTTTTCTACATTCAATATTACACGATAATGGAAACAATGTTCATACGTATGTATGGCCGATCTTCTCCTTGAACAGTGTGTCTCATTTTCTACATCTATTTTGAATATATTATTATAAATACATATATTATTAAAATGTACTATATTTATATCATTATTTAAATTCATTAAATTAGTAAATAATGATTAAATGAAGAAGAAGAAAAATAACAAGTCAGAGCATATATGAAAATAAAGATGTTATTACCTAAAATGCATCTTTAACATGGAATTGTTAATAAACATGTAATATAAAGTCATAAAAATAGAATATGATATTATATATATTAATATTGTTATTTTTCAGAAATATAAAAAACAAATATTTATTATACATGAGTTTAGAACATGTATGAAGGAATTCAAGACTTATGGTTAGGGGATTTCTAGTCTCACTTTTTTTATGTGAGACTTCTTGCATATTATCCAATTGTTTCTTTTGATTGTTGTATGTTTTTTCCTTTAACATTTTATATCTCTAATTAAATTTAAATAATTCCACTAAAATTTTCATTTTATCATTATTCTTTCATGGGGATCACAATTCAAAAGATACCTAAGTATTAAGTTAAAACTATTTTGAATTTATTTTTTTCAGACATATGCTATATTCACAAACACTTTCTTATATGTTTTTATATATTTTCCATTATTGTATTTTAGTATTGTTTTAAAAAATTAAATTTTTAGTTATATATTGACTTTAGGATCTCTATTTCATGGGGACTATGATTCAAAAGCTACTAAATTGGTAATGATATTTTGATTCAATTTTACTTTTTTGAGACTCATGTTATGTTATACACCTATAATATTTTAAGAGGTGTATAAACCACCACTTTTAAATTTTTTATCATGAATATTATCAATTTCATGATATATTAGGCTTCAAGAAATATTATACTTTCAAGGGAATAATGATTCAATATTAAAAATTGGTAAACGTTTATTGATATAATCTCTTCATTTAAGGTGATTGTTTATCGTTATGCTTCCATGAATACAATATTATGCTCAAAATCAATAGAATAATAATGTTATAAATTAGTGTCTATTTATTCATGACATATTAATTTAATTTTAAATTTTATCTATTCATTGGTACTTTAGATAATTTGAAATATGTTTTAATGGAACTAGAGATTATTCACTCTTCGATCAGAAATCATTTATATTAAAAAACCATGATTCCGAAAAATAATTTCAAAAATATTTTTAAATTATATGTTAATATCATTTTAAATGAAAAATATTTAATTTTTTATGTTTCAAAAATTATTTAATTCTTTTATTAACTAATCCTTGATTAGTTTTAAAGGTTATTTTCAAATAAAATAGTTTTTAAAAAATATTTTATGATTTGAAAGGAAATTCTCAAAGGGGAAATGATATTTTATTTAAGAAATGTATTAAATTATTTTTACATATTTATATATAAATTTTAAAAGTGGGTTTTAATGAAAATGATTTTGAAAATTGTTTATATTTTAAAGAATGAATTTTAATGAAAGGTTATTTTTCTTATTAAATTATCATAGTAATATTTGCAAATACTATTCCACATAAGATGACATTATTGATTAAATATTTTCTTTATAGGGTATAGTATCTATCGAAAACATTCTTATTCATTCATTGAATGGTTCATATATAGGATAACATGTTGTTTATGAAACTGTTTTATCTTCTATGGGTTATACCATTATGGATCCCACATCTTCTCGTGGGTGATGATATGAAGATATGGTTTTGAAACCTATTTATTTTCAACATGTTATGATACTATTATATGTCTATAATACCAATTTTTTCTCAATTTATGATATTATGAATGGTTTTAAATCTTGAGGCCTATATAAATAGAATTTTTATTATGTGATGTGTAGTACCTGTAACTACATCCAATAAATTAGATAAAGATTTATATATATCATGAGATATACTTGGATATAATGGGTAGTGAACTTGATATAGTAAGACAAGACCTCTAATGATGATAGTGGTGTATCTGGCCCAGTAGTTTTAGACACCTATGTGTGAACGTGGTTATATGTTCAAAATGTTATCTATGATCCTCATCACATGTTAATAATGTTATATGTGTACCAGATTACATGTTCAAAATGTGGTGTGTTAAACTAATTACATGTTCATAATGTTATCCATAAACCTGGTTGCATGTCCATAATTTTATGTGAGTGCCTGATTTCATGTCCTTATCATAGTTAGTTATCCCTTTTCTATATATGCATGTTTACAAAGTTATAAGCTGATGTTTAGCCCAAATGTCTATGTTTTATTCCAATTTTATTCTCTCAGGACTCATGTTCTTTTCATTCCTTATTATTTATTTATTCTGAACAGCCAATCTTCATTCCACGACTCTTTATTATGTTCTTCGATATAAATGGTATGATCATCAAATGTTACGTTAATGTTATCATACACTTGTGTTTATGATATGATCACATATCTTATTTATTTATCATTAAATATCTTATAAGATCACCTTTTCTTATGTTTCCTTTCCCAGGATATGGATAAATATTTTATGTAGAAGTAGTAAATAGGAAGATCTTTGTGTGAAATATTGAAGGTATTTTTCAATGTTATAAGATTCTAATCCATGTATACAATGACAATAATATATTACCATCCTAGGGAATTTATTTTTGTAAAGTATTGAATATTTATATAAAAATATGAAATTTCCTTATAGGATAATCCTGTGTTTCTCTACATCTATACATATTCTTTCATATAGAAAATTGATACTTCTTCTCCTTATCGCAATTTCTCCCAAATTTCTATTAGATTGAATCCACCTCCATATTGATTTTTTTACAACCAGGTTCATGTTGATACTCTAAATTCCTGGTATCTAGTTTGGTATATTAAGGATACTTCTCAGTCAACTATTTTTCACGTATGGGTTTTCATTAGGACACTTTCCACATTATCCATGGAATACATTTTTAACTTTGTTCTCTCAAGATTCACCCATTATTATACCAATTTTTTTAAATGACTAATCATCAATATAATATAATTATCATAATTAAACAAATGGTGAATTGACATCAATATGTGTGAATTTACAACTCTATTATGTTAGTCTATAGTTATTCCAAGTCATATTGTATTGGACTCAATACAATCCATATCACTTTTAGTTTAACTAATAACATTGTTTCTACAACCTAGGATACATTCTAGGGGGTTCTCTAATACTTGTTAACCAAATCTTCACAAAATAGATTTCAAATTACCATAATCATCCAAAAAATAATTGAATTCTATTCCCTCAAAATTCATCTTATCCATTATCCAGGAAAGAACATATCGATTAACTTATAACCAGACTTATTAATCTCTACATTTAAGTCTATACTATTTATTGTCACATTCCTATAAGATCATGGAACCAAAACATACACAATTCCATAATAATTGTTCATAAATGGAATTTCAGTTAACTAATAAATAACCCACAAGAATTTCAACCCGGTTTAGTAGTTAGGCATCTTTATCGTGCACCAAGTGATGATCAAGACAATACCCAATCACAATTGTTCTGTTTTATTTCTCATAAGTATATATGGTCTGGATCCTTTATTCACATATTCTATCTAGATAGCGATTTTATTTTTAGGTGAATCATGTAAAAAATTCATTAAAAAAACATTAGGATGGAAATGGATATATAGACATATTCGGATAATTTTCATTGAAGTCTCTTAATCTTTCCCCCCCAAAAAAATATGCGTGGTTACCTTATCAATATATCATATACTATCCAAAATGAATATATATAACATTGAAATTTTTATCAACCCTAACATATCAACCATTAAATTATCCCCATAATACATAATAATAACCAAACATAACTAAACCACGTTCTAATACAAACTAGCATTCTCTGGACCCACACTACTAAATCTGGTTCCATAAACATGTATATTACATAATGGATTTGATACCAGCTAAATCATTCTAGGAAATAGAAATACCATAATTACACTAATTAGGGTAATTAATTCATTACATATACTCTGATGATATTTTATGTTTATAGATATAGACAATTAGGGAATATCAAATTCCATCAACAACCATGTCTTTATCAACTGATGCATATGTTTTCAGTATATGAGAAAGTACTTAATCTATAATAATTCTTTAACATATCCAATTAATTCTCTAAAAAATCAAAATTTTTGGGAATATTATGTTTAATCCAGTAATTCAAAACCTGTAGAAATGTAATCGTATGTTTCGGTGATCGCAAACACTGAGTTAGGGAATCATATAACTAAAAATGAAAAAGAACATTGTCATGGAATACAAAATATTAATTGAATAAGTAATATAAATTATTTCAAAATGAACTGAAAACAATAAAATTATTTATAAAATAAAATGAGTGAAATCATTAATATCAATATTAGTAGTCTCATAATCTTGTAATTTATAATGGGTGAAACCAAAAATAAATTTTTAGGTCTTATTCGATGACACTGTACTAATTTGGGGAAATGTATACACCAAAACCCATGAATTGTTTCTCATGATACATGTCAATGCATCAATGGTTTATAAAATTTTGGGCCCCACCCATACCATGATTAAGTCCAGCAAATTTACTATAATATTCAACAATACATATTCATATCATTACCTAAATAACAAGTAGTATAGTCGAATCATGGATATATATATAATAAAAAATATCTAATATCAATAAATAACCAAAAATAATTTGTAGATAATGATCATAATGGATTTCAATACATTTTTCCGTGTAAATAAATGGAATAAAATTATTATAACCCATGTAAAATAAGAATGTGGATGGTTAAAAAATACGTAAAGAACTTCAACAATCAATTTAATGAAAATAATAGTATACATAATGGTAATTCTTTTCTATATATTAAAAAAGTAACATCATTTCAATATAAACCCTATCAAATATGAATTATATAAAATGTGACGATCACACCATATGGAGAATTGAGTGTGTGTAAAAGTCCATATTGGAATAAAATTATGATAATCCATCAATTGAGTGAATAAGGATGGTTTCAAATTTACAAAACCCTACTGTAACAAAATAAGATTAAAAGGATGTGTTCATCAATGAAAAAAATCCATTTAAAATAATTATTGAATTATACTACCTAATAAGGGAACATGAAGTTCATTGTATGGTAATGCAAGATAATTATGGCAAAATATGAATATATATTATTGTATTGGTAGTGGAAAATAACCCCAATAGGGTTATATACTTTTAAAAATTATTATATAAATTGAATTTAATTCATAAAAGAGGTTTTACAAAATAGATTTTGCATTGACATAAAAGACACCTTCTTAGGTCCTTTCAAAAAGATTTTTTTAAAATAGTAAAGGGAAAATTCATAAATGGATTATTACCATAGAATAATAACATAATTTATATAAGTAAGAAATAAGTTATTATAATTGAATTCAAAATTTAAAATTGGAATAGAAAAAAGAAAATAAATATTTTATATAAAAATGATTACACCAATTAACCCCTTTTTGATATCATTAAAAGATGTCTTCAAAATTGATGGAATAAGATAATATCATTTGAAAAAAATCTTATTAGAGTGTAATATTATTATATGGGAATACAAAGGGAATTGTTTCTTTATGAAATATAATATTTAGGACTTCTATGAAGTAGCTCTAAGACGAAATATTTATATGTGAGGAAACTGGAATTTTAAAAAATATTTGTAGTTAATATAAATGGATCCCATGATAAACATCTAAAGTGGTCCAAATATTTATAAATAATGGAGTTGGGATGAGTTAAGGTTGAGAGACATGACATAAAAAATGTAATAATATGTATTTATCATGTTCAATTCATTATTCCACTAAAATTATTTCTAACTACATTTTTTATGGTGGTTTGTAATTTTTTACATAAGGTAACATTTACATTATTATGAAATATAAATGGTTAATTATTATATAATTTTGAACTGATTATTATATATTTTAAATCTATTCTATTTTATTCAGCTTATAGATGTTATTTAAAGTAATTTTAAAGTCAGAAATTAAATTTATTAATATTTTTTGTGAAAATATTACTCATGTGATAAATTTTAAAAAATGACTTTTAAATTAAAACAATTTTATTAAAAATATTAAACACCCATATAAAATGCATATTTTTTGTTATAAAAAATTCACCATGAATATAAAATTCATAATTATAAACTAAATATTTTATAAAATTCATGATATTTGTAAAAATAGTATTTGCCCAAAAAAATAATTTTTTTAAAAAATAAAAAAAAATATTAAGAAAACATTATTATGAAGAATAAAAAAATAATATTAACTTTTAAATTAAAATTCTAATTTTTCGAAATTTAACTTTTAAAGAAATAGTTGAAACACAATGGAATCAGTTTTTATTTGAATATAACAATTTATAATATTAATCATTCTCATTAATATTTTATTTTTTAGTAGTTAGTATTACATTATTAGTCATATAAAATATATTTTAACTTCATTAATCAAATGTTTCATGAAATTTATTGAATATCACATAAAAAGTTATTATTTTGAAAAAGCTATTTCAAACAATATAATGACCATATTATTATTCTTATCTATATTAATTGGAATTTATTTATATTAAATTAATACATTACATTATTTATATGAATATTTCATATAGTGGTTGGTTATATTTATTCCCACTAATACAATGGATATATTTTTACTATCAAAACATATGAAATCTCATTTTATTTTTTTATTTCATATGGATAATGATATCAAACATGCTGACATATTTAAACGTAATCATATATTAAAATTTTATTTTCTTAATAACAATAGTTTGACATCCTATGAAATTATTTAATGTTTTTGATTTTTCTATATGTATTTCATTACATTATAAATTGTCTCATAGCTAAGAGTATTTTGATTTACTATATATATATACACGATCTTTTGGTATGTGTTTTCTCAGCATTCCCTATAAAAGGTGGGTTCAATATCCTTATAACTATAACAATGGGATGGTTTTACCCACTAATAAGGGAATTGTTATGGTTGATGTACTGAATATAAAAACTCATACTGATGTCTTGAGATAGGATAGTAATGTGTGGTAGATTAATCCCTCTGAGGTTTCTTTTCTACAATGCATGATAGAGTAAAGAAGAATTAGTTATCCACTATTAATTATAGGTTCTGAGTAGATATATATATATATATAAAGTGGGACCCTCCACAAGATTAAATCCATGATATTTAAAAGTTATGATATATATAATTCTGATTTATGCTCATTATTATAATACAAAAAGATTTGATATAGAATGCACATTGATGAATATGTTTTATTCACTTGGGGACGAAAATATTTTTCATGTAAATATTTATATCCTAGGAAGAGGATCTAAATTATTGAAATTGTTTCAGGATACCTCAAATTTCAATAGGTAAAGGATGAGAAACTGAAACCCATGGGTATTTTTCATCCATTAACTGTTTCTAAGTCAAAGTGGGATGATTTGAAAATGGATTTCATTATAGGAATATGATGGTCATCTCAGTGTAATGATATGGTATTAGTTATAATAGATCGATTTAACAATGTGGTTCAGTTCATACCAATTAATAAGACACTATGTGTTTGGTGGAAAAATTATTTAAGAGATAACATTTATTCACAGTGCGCTAATAAGTATCATATTTTTTTAATTATTCTGGATTTATGTCCCCTTTGAAGAAGGGATTATAGAAGAATATACTTAGGTGAATTTGAGGACTACATAACACCCTAATACTTTTAAGTACAATGAGTTTTTCTGTTTGGATTCTATAGTAATTTTTAATGCATTAGTTAGTTTTGTAATTCATGGAATATTATTATTTGATTAGTTTAATTTTCTTATAATAAAATGTATCAATAATACATTTTATTGGATACTTTAAAATCTTTGTGTGCAAGGTTATCCTAATACAATCTTTGTTAGATGGAGGGAGGGGAATTTTCTATTATCAATCTAGGTATCATGCATGAGATATAGTAAGATATTATATTATCCATTTTGTTTTTAGAAAATATTTGAGTAGCAGAGGTCCTATGAATAATTGTGAAACAATACCATATAATTTTTTTGTGAGTGACTAAGTATTTTTTTATTATCCCCTTAATTAGGGAATATGAATATTCAATGTTTGGGGAAATTGTAACATAGGTTCATGTAAAAATTTTACTTTGATGTAAGGATTAGTAAAATGGATTACATGTTATTATTTCCTTATATTTTACATGTTATTCTTGATATATTCCATCTTTATCTTATAATATTATATCAACATGACCCATATTCTATGATCAATGTCAATAATGTAGAGCTAAATGATGAAGCAAAATTTGTGGAGTGACCTTCTCTTTGATTCGATTGATGCTTCATAACACATTGCGGTAAGATTGTATGAAGGGTACATGTGATGTGAATAAATGGATTCATATAGGAGGATACTATGGAGAGAGAGTTGGATATATCAATATAGTGGTGATAAATTTTCAATAATGATAATCAGTAAAGTGTCTCGAGTATTATGTATAATATGGTTTGTATATTGAAAAAAAATAAATATTATTAGGTTCATATTAATTCAAAATTTTCATTAAACTATTTATACTCTGATTGTATCTGATTGTTAGAGTTATCAGATATTTTTAGGGTTAAGATTTTTGGGAGTTATAATCAGTGTCATAAAAATTATCTTTACGAAAAATGTAACTTGGTATGTTTTGTCTTGTACTAGGTACCTGGTGGATTTTGGTCGAAAGGGAGAGGACCTGGAGGGCCATCAACCACCCTCTAGACCTTAGAATGGTACCCCATGGCTACCGAGTATTAAATTAAACTATATGATAACACATATATAGAATTTTAAAATTTATAATTATATATATTACTTATTAAAATTTATCAAACGGGGGTCCCCAAATTTCCTCTTCAGGCCAAATGTCTCACACTCCCATTTCACTCACTTCCACACATACTACAAGTGATATAATCATTATTTAAGATTGGAATGACACATAGTATGTCATAGTTAATCATTAGAGATAATAATATTTATAATATTCTATATAACCAGGTATTTCATAATAAATATTTATTATTCAAAAAAATTCATAATTTTTTTAGTATATGTTAGGTTTGGTAATTACGTATAATTGAGAATACTTTATTTGATGATATTAGAAGAGTGTAGGTCTAATAATATAATTTATGTGGTCCCTATGATATACAATTGGTTTATATGGGCTTTATATATGTTATGACATTCTGGTTTTGGTAAAAAAAATTAAATCTCTAGTTATGAAATAAATATTGATTTCATCATGTGTAATGTGTAAAATTATGAGTTTTGGTTTATGAGAGATCTTCAAATTAATGTGTTGTCATTCAACGGTCAATGATAAGCCTGTAGTTATTGTATATCATTTTTGATGTCGTACATTTCAACCAACTACCCCTATAAAATGTTAAAATGAAACCTATATATGTGTCTTTCTTCCTCCTTAAATATGGGGGTTTGTATTTATATAAAATTATGACATAGGGTCATCCATTACATGTAATTCTATATTTCATAAATCTAATGTGATAATATAGATTATTAAAGGATTAAGTGTTCATCAATTGTGAATGTTCAAGATTTTAGGTGAGGTTGTACCATTTATTGGGATATTAGATTGTGATTAGGAATATGAGTACCAACCTAATATAATGAATTTGATATAATTCGTTGGAATGAAAATTGAAATTGAAATACAGATGTTTTTAAATTTTATTCCTATTCAAAATGGATATATATATGAGCTTTGTTTTTTATATATCATATGTTTAGTTTTGATGTGATTGATAAATAAGATCATGATTGTTTGTTGTAATGTTATAATCGTGATATATCAATTTACATTATTGGATTCGAAATCGATGTTGATATATAATAGATTTAGAAATGAAATTAAATGATATGACCATATAAACCTCATATTCGTTATTTATAGAATGTATATTAATTTTTCATACTAAATATAGGATTTAATGATATTAATTTCACTATTGTATTTTTTTATATAATGGAATATCTCCCATTAACCATTAAAATTATGTATGGGATGTAAGGTTATACCATTCACTCTTATCACTAATTATATATTAGGATTACATAACCATGAATTTTTTATTGTCTTATATATTGGGTCCACTACACATATTTGTTTTTATTTAGTAAATAAAATAGATTTCATGACCTCTTTTTATAATATATAGAATAATAATTTGAACTTTCAAGTTTATATAGATTGATGGTTATAATATCATGTATCTTTGTTGGTCTTTATTACGAGTATATGGTTTGATAGTATGATAAAACTTTGTATCATAGGTTATACATTCTTTCTAATATTATCAAGGACTGAGGTTGTTATGGTCTATTTCTAGGAGGATGTCACGTAAATGAAAAATTTGGTAATTATTAATTTTATTAGTATTTAATTATTATTTTTGGAATATCACATTTCACACTTCTTTATATGTTATTGATTTTTTAAAGAAAATAATTTCTAGGTGGATATAGATATGTATTCATAAACTACATTATCATCTTAGAATGTATTTAAATTTCATAATTATTGACACATGTTTGGAAATTTACATAATTATTTCTGCATGAACTAGATGTATACATGGACTAGATAATGGACTATAAAGATAATCAGACACATTATTCAATTTTGAATCCATTATTTTCTTTATATAGACTCTATTAAATTTTATCACCAAATGAGGATATCCTACATAATTATGAATGAATCTGTGACATTACAAAGGTATTACATTTTTTATATCATATAATATATAATTTAATATGGTTATCTCATAAATTTATCCTTCATTTTATATTATTCTATTATGGTAGAGAATTATTATTATTAATCATGTTGTTAATTATATTTCTCTGCTATAGAATTTATTGAATCCATATATTACCTCTATACCATTAAAATTAGTTTTCAGCCTTTATCATAGGTGGGTGGGATTTCAAGATGTTAATTGGAATCAATATAACTTTTACCATTTGGGTAGGAATGTATGGGATGTTATAGAAGAAAATAATTATCTTTTCTATGTGGTGTTTATTTATAGAAAAAATGGGTAAATTACTTAACATTTAATTATATTTGAGTTATGGGTGATTGTATTATATTGTAAATATGTAATAATTTATTTTATTATCATAAAGGTATCACAAGATGAATAAGGTAGTTCCTCTATTTTGTAGTGAATGGGTGGAATTTAATAAAAAGTCGGATCTACAGTTGAATCAATTTTTTATAAAATAATTGGCTCTAGTGAGGTAATAATTTTATTTATTTCATCTACTATGATATCATTAGAGTTTTTTCTTGTATTAATTAAATATTGGATTTATGATATACACTTTTTATGATATATTGGCTTCATTCTATGCGAACCCATGGGGTTATTTGGGTAAGGTCCCATGGGATTCACTAGATAAATTAACTTCAAAATTAAACTCATGGAGTCATCATATGACATTTCATTTTGAAATTTATTTTGTTTGGACACATGGTAGGTGTTGAATATTATTTTTTATGGATAACCATTGATCATATCTTTATTAATGCAATAAATTATTATTTTATTATGTGGGTTTCTTTGAAAAGATACATGAGATGTAGTGAATGTTATTTAGTTATATATATTTTTAGGATTGGTCAATGGAAAGAACAAATTGTAATGTGAGTATTTTTAACATTTGGATAATATCCTTAGGTGATCATAGTTGTTTTGATTTTTGGTAAAATCTGTTAAAATAATATTTATGACTTATTCTTGAACCCGAGGAATGATTTTCGGTTACTCTTTAATAGGATGTAACCTAGTATATTACTTATTATTAATTCATATCTATTTTATATTTTTGGGAATGGATTTTTAGGGAAATATTGAATTAGGATCGTTAGTTTTTATTTTTTTATTAAAATTAGTTATTTATAAAATAATGTTGTTTTTCAACAAGATAGTGGACTCCAAAGTCCTTCAGTAATCTATTAGAATGATTTATTTACCTTATTTTCATTCAATATTTATATGCATTGGTTTTCAACGTAATTTTTTCATTGTATATGTAACATTTAAATCTATATATGACATTTTATGAACATGGGAATACTAATTCACATGATTCATATTCTTTAATGGGAGTTATGTTGATGGAAAATATAACTAATTTCTCATACTCACATGAATATATATTTCCTTATTCTCCGTGTAGATTTGTGCACATAATTTTTTTATTTGGTATTTTATGATGACAGTTAGAATGTTTTGTGGTTTCATTAATTATGTTTCATTAGTGGATTAAAAGATAATATTTTTTGTTATCCATTGGGAATTTTGATTTTGGATATATTTATAACCACATATATTTTATTTTTATTTTTATACACATTGTTCATGTTTTTTATTTTTTCTTAATTAAAATCTTTAATTTTATAATGACATATATTTATAGTGGCTAATTATTCATTCATTATTTGAATAAAAATTTATTTATTGGGGATAATTAGGGGAATCATTTATTTAAAAAATATATTTGAGGATAATTTTTCATATTTTTCATTGCTATTTTATAAAAAAATTTCAAGTTAATTTTCCGCAAAAGGTTAGAACTGCATATTTTACATATAGGATTGGCTATTTTTGAGTCATGTATACATCATTAATTTTTATTTCAATTATAAGGGGAATGGTCTTACATTAAAAATTATTCACCCCTTAATATAAAATTTTACAATCAATACAATTTTCAAACATCTAGAGATTAGGGGAGTGTGTCAATGGGAATATAGTGCTATATATTGTCACCCATGATATTTATTTATATAGGATATTAAATCTACTAAAATATATTCTAATTAAATTTGATTTAATATAGAAACCATATTCTTAATTTATGTTAATTTTAATAATGTTTTTTCACACCACATAATCTTCTATAATAATATTTTATTTTGATCTTCATTGGGTATATATATATAGTAAAATACATGGATTCTTACTATATAGGAGTGTTTTAGAAACATGGGAATTTTTAAAATTTAAATCCCATTTTGAAAAAATAGTTATTGTGGTTATTATTATAGAATAATTTTCATCGATTTTTGAGGATGATAAGATCCATCATTGATTGATTTTAAAAAACAACACTTTTGGATATTTACAAAAAATTCATTTAATTTAAATACTACATTAATTTATTTTGATCGTTCTAAACTAAATTAACTACCTATAATTTATCCATTAATTTTTTTAATGTTTTATGTAATATTAATTTATATTTTGAGGAGAATTTTATTTATTTCATATTCAAAAAAGTTATATTATAATATTAAAAAACAATCAATTAAATAAAAGGGTGATTGGAAGAAAATAAGGGATCAACAATTATTGGGTTTAATACATCAACATATGGGAATAAATTAAAGTGATATGTATTATATATGAAACAAAATTAATAAAATATGGGTTCTATTTTAATACATTTTTTAATTATTTTCACAATTCATTTGTATTTATTATAAAAAAATAAACTAATTCCCTTTTTACTACCATCTCTAAGCACTGATTATTTCTTTTGAATTACATCATTAATACACACTTGTCATCCCCAATTTAATATTTAATTGTATCCTTTTATCACTAGGGTGTATTAATATACTCTTTCCATGTGACACTGCTACTGTCAATTTAATATGGGGGGTTGTTGGATGGTTTATCCATTTGAGTTAGAGGTGTATTAGACTGAAAATGGTTAGATTTTTCTTCTTTTTCTAGGTATGATGGTTAAGATTCATGTTTTCATAATAGTTAATTATATTTATGTAACCCATTTAGTTCATTATATTAATTATTTTCATGATTTTCAGATTGTTTAACCATACGGGTAAACCTTGAGAACCTCTCAAAGTGGGGTATTTTTTTTTACCCAATTTTAAACTGAGATCTATCCGCAAAAAATTGAACATTAAAACCACACAAGATGGTAACCTTCCATAAACCTCTTTTCATCCAATGAAGATATCCATGGTGGTTTTAGTGATTATTTCTAAGTGGTTCTTCATCTGGTTCAAGAGGTAAGGTTTTCCTTATTCGTATTCTTCTCCTTCTGTGGTATTTTTCTATTTTAGGTTTTTGTTTTAACCCTAGGGGTCATTCATGGAAAATTATCATTCATATGATTGTGCTAAATCATTTTTGATTATTTTTAAGTGTTTTGATCCCTCATTTGAGCTAAATTCTAGTGAATTTAAATGATAATAACATGATTCCAAAACATGAGGTAGGTGTTTATAATTCAATTATTTTTTATGTGTTCTATGACTTTAGGATGCTTTAAATTTGTTTTATATTTAATGTAATGATGTATATGATATTGTGTTTTAATTTTAAAAGTGTTCTTAGGCATGATTAGTTCTATTAATTTTAAAAAAGGGAGATTTTTTTGTGATGTGGAATTTGTTTTGAAATTGGTGTTTAATGAATTAAATGTGCTAGATAAAACTCCAATACGAGTTTTCATCATGAAATGAAATTATACATTATTCATTACATGAAATGGGGGTTTCAATTTGGGTTTTCCTTTTTTGGTTAAAGGGTTTCATATTTTTAATGTGGTCGCACTGTATTATAAAGAAAAATGGAGTTACTCCAAATTATTTGAGGATGTTTGTATATTATTATTCTTTCTTATGGTTTTTTTGAATTACAAATGATTTATAAAATGGGATTTACTCAATTATTTGTATGATATATTATAAGTAAATGCCTAGTCATTAATTTTGATGTGAAACTGATGGTTCCCTTGTTGATCCCCCATGGTTGATTTTTTTGAGTTTTCTTATTCAGTTCATGGATGATTATTGATGTGAATAATGTTATTCTTATTTGATGGGGATAATATTTTTTGTGGTTTGGGAAGTGGGAAGGACATGATTATGGTGTTTTACATAGTGTAATGTTATTGTAATTTAATTTTATTATTGTTCATGGCCCACATTTGTTGTTATTTAAGAAGGAGACTGATTTTTCTAACTAGGACGTTGTGGGATATTGATTGGCTAGTTGAGGGTTTTCACCGGAATGAACCTTACTCAGTTATATTTATTACTTGTCATTGGGGCTTATCACTGAGGATAATTCTTTGAGAAATTTGGGGTATGGGAATATTACTACAACCCTTATGGTAGTTAGGTCCACATTTGATTTTCATATGATGTCCTATTAGACCTTGTGGTGTTTCCTCATGTTCTGTATCTATATTGTTAATTTGTTATATGTACTGGACTCTATGTTGATTTTTTCATGGAATGATTTTTTGAGGTCTTTATTCTTCTATGGATTAGTTATTTTTTGGTTAGTTTTGTTCCATATGTCTATGAGAATTATTGGTGACCCTTTATTGTTATGCTTTATGGTAGTTTTCTATGTTATCCTCTTACCGTGATTTGGGGTTGGTAAAATAGTTTTAGAGAAAAATGGGAGAATTATTTCCAAAATGTTACTTATATGACCATGATTTTGAAATTATTTATAATCAAGGGTATATTTTTAATTCAACGGTTATTTGTTTGAAAGTTAATGACTCAGTTTCTTTTGAAATAGGTATTTTTTACGAAAGGCTCAATTTTTTAAATGGTTCTCGAAGTAGAATTAGTTATGTTATATCCTCATTATGGAATGTTTTCAAATGCTATTATTTGGGGAAATGAATGTTCCATATTTTTTAATTAAACTATATATAACATAAATGAAAAATTAATTGTATTCATTTTTTACAAAATAGTGGTTTTTGTTTATTTTGAAAAATGAATGAATTGTAATCATTTTGGTATCATACTAGATTCAGATTACACCCTATGTACACAAGTTGGTGGCAGTTAGTATTTATATATTTTTGAGTTTCCTCCTAGTTTTTGATATCAAGTTGGATATAATTATCTCTTCCTTGAAAAGAGGGTGTTTTATAGATGGTTAGGATGACTGAACTGTCACACAGAGTAGGTGATCAGACTCTTAGATTCAAAGAACAATTTGGATCATGGTTTATATTAGATAATTTTTCCTATATTATTTTTCATATTTCATTTTAGTTTCTATATATGATTTTTGGTTCATTTTTATGAAATTTATCTAGTCATATATATTTTATTTTTAATGTTTTTCCATGTTTGGATGTTTTTATTTAGTTTTATTCGGTTGAAATTTTCTCTAACGATTATGTATGATACCCTGGCCACTTGTCGTCATCCAAGGGGGATTGTGGGAACTCATTGTGTTTGTCGTATTTATTCTCAGAAATTCGATAGATGGATTGCATAGGTTGGTTCATTAGAAAATTTATTCCTTGGATATTGGTTACATGAAAATGGGATAAGGTTATTTAGCAACCCAGTTAGTTATTTGGGGTGTGTCTGTGTAGTCTAGAGACTACGATTATCGTTAGGGCTTGGGTGGAGTGTATGGTAAAGGTTATGGAAAAATATTTATCACACTAAATCATGAGTTTTCACAGGTTTATATTGATTTAGTAATATATTGAGTTTGGATTTGGATGTTTTGATGGATTTTTATATGTGGGGAGGATTATTCAAACCTCATTGAGTGTACTGTTGATTTTGGTGCTCAGTTTGAGTTTCAAAGATGGAAAAAGTGAATGAACTGTAGTCACATAGTGATAATTTATGTTATGGTAAACATTGATGTTCCCATGTGACATGGAAATTCATCTGAAAGAGTTCTTATTGAATGGTTTGCAAACTGTTTTCCAGCAATTGCATCAAAACTGTGAATAGTGAAAATTCCCACATGTGATTATTTTTTGAATCTCTTTTTTTCTCAATTGACTAAAATTATATAATAAAATGGGTTAGTATCCTACAGTGGAATTTTTATTGGGATTTTATTAAACATTTCATAGTTAAAAGATAATTTTTGTTTGAGATGGGTTTTTCTATTCTTGGTTTTGTTTGTTGGGGATTTGATTTTATTAAATGGAAATTTTGTTTTCACGTGGAAGGCCTATTCATTAAATCATTTCATGGTGGTTTGAAAATCAAGCGTATTTTTTAAAACTAATCTAAGGAAAATTTTATGTGGTATTTTTTTTTAAAAAAATGTTGATTTTTGTGAACCATACTAATTCTTAAAGTGGATAATTATATAAGTTGTTAATGAAAGTATTTTCCATAAGATAATATATTTAAAATATGTGTTTATATTTTTTATATGAGTGTAACATTTTGTTTTTTGATATTTTATGTAATATTTTTTGATAAAGAATGGGGTTTCCCTTAGTTTAATTAAATTTTGGAGATCAGTGAGTCTCAGTAATGGGTTAAAGTAGTGAGAAAATAGGTTTTAGAAAATGAATAGGATTTTTTATGATATTTTCCCATGGTGTGAAATGTTTTTCCAATTTATTTTTTGGATGTTTTTATTATTTGAATCCCATGGGTGTGGGAAATTTTGTTTTTGTTTTAGGATAATGTGTAGTTGGGATCATGCTGTGTTTTTTCCAAAGTGCCTACTAAAAAAGTATTATAAGAAGAGAGAGTGTTGTTACTAAGGGTTCCCTTATTATGGGTTTTTTCATGGTTTTAAACCTCATCATTTCATGGTATTATTCCTTAAGACATATATTATATTTATATTAACTACTATTAATGTCTAACCCTTCCATGATGGTTATTTTAGGTCTTTAAAGTGTGTCTATAGTGAATTTTGTTGTTCTTTTTTGTAAAATTCTATACACATTGAATTTCTTATAAGAATTAGAATTAAAATTAGTGATAAATTTTAATTTTTAATTTTAAACAATATATGGAATTATGTATAGGTTTTTGACCTTGTTTGGGTCATGAAATTAAATGAGAAGTGTAATTTTAAACTTCTCATGGTTTTTATTGTGTTATTCAAGAGTGTGATATTTTAAAATATTTTGACCCTGATTGTGTTCTATTCTACGATTTAAAAAAGGGAGTTTTAATCATTTTTATAGTACTAATGGAAAATTATTTGGTTTTTTGAAATTACTATTCTTTGGGTTTGTGAAAAATCATTTAGACGATGTATTCAAAATATGATTTCATGAGATTTTTTTGAATGGATAGTTTGAAAGGGGTCTTCATCCATTGAAAAGTGGAACCTTTTGTGATTTCCCAAAATGGAATGAATGATTTGTGTTTTAATTCACATTAAAATTGAACTTGGTAAATGAATTGTAATGTGGGTTTAAAAAGAAATGCATTATGATATGACTTTTCTTTTGAAAAATGTTCTGAAAGAGGTCAATTTGATTTTTTGATGGTTATGTGGTTTTTAATAAATTGAACTCTTTAAATGTTTCATAAGATGGGGTTAAGGCCTCATATTGTGATTTAATGTTGGTTGTTCATTTATACTATAATTCCAGGACCCTTTATCCAGAGTCGATGCATTATTACATATCATTGGCATGATAAAAAAGAATCATATCCTGAAGGACCAATTAGTTTAGTAGTCTTGGAAAATATATTATATATATAAGTTCACCTTACCAACATGAAATGAAAAACAACAACAATTTATTCCAGTAAAAATTTTCAAGCCTACTAGATTATTCTTGAAAGGCACTCATAACTAAATTCTTTATATCCTGGGAAAATACAACATAAGAAAGGGGGGAGATCAGATGCTTTTTAAGGGTAAATAATTTAGCATAAGATGTAATATTTTATAGAAAAGTGTTTTATAAAAATAACATCCTTTCAAACACAAACTTAAATATAATATGGAAAAAATAAATCAATCATTACCATATAAACATGCACATGGATATTCTACTAATTGAAAAATAATATGTAATAAATAATTTCATAATGAGTGAATGTATAGTACTAGACATTAATTTTTGTGTCAAGGCCTCATTCCAGGACCTAGGGGATAACTATAATGAAACCCCAACTCGGAGAGCCTATGTAACCAGTCTCTAACCCAATGATCCTCTGTAACCTGACTCCAACACAGAGAGCCTATGTAACCAGACTCCAACATGGATGGTCTGCTGTAACTGAACCCCAACTTGGAGGGCTTACTTTTATTGTTCCCCAACCCATAACATATTAGTATTATACCATCATCTTATGAAAAGGTTGAATTATAACATAAACATTCTTATTAAAACTAGCATATGAAATGTTAATACTTTAACCATAAACCACGAATGGCATAAAAATAACTCATCCACAGTCAAACATAACACAAAAACTTAAATTCAATATGGAAGATCTGTATCATAATAAATCATCCTTGATCAAGAATAATATCCCATAATGGATATTGACATAGTTGAAAATGATGAATAAAAATCATTGAGAAAAATATCCATTGTTCATGAAATCATTTAAAAGTCACATAAATTATTAAGTAAGTCATTTAAAATATAGTTTTGAATCAATGTGTCCCATAACACTTTGAAACATTTTAATGGAATTAACATTTTAATACATTTATGTCAATATAAATAAATCCATAAAACCATTTTAGAAACATGGAGAATAATGATAATGGTTTATTAGAATAAATCATTAAAACATTTAAATTTATGTTTTAGTAAAAGTGTGCCTTAAAAATAATCACATTGAAAATTTTTCAATGAAAAATGGACATGTATAATAAATATTTATTAGAAAAAACATACACATAAACAATCTTGAATAATAAGGAGATTGAGAAATTAACACATACCTTGCACTTTCCTTTGGTTGAGGGTATGTTTAACCTCCCCTTCTTCAGGTTCATTCTTTTTATTTAATCAAAAGGTATTCATAGGTTGGATTTTTGAACAAATTAAGGACTATAGGATAAAGGTAGGATAGTTGGGAGGATATTTGGGCAGGGGTTGGATGAGTCAAATGGCTTTGGAGGTGTGAATTTGAGAGAAGGGGAAGCGCCCTTTTATAAGAGGGGTGATGGGATCTTTAGTAAAAACATAAAATATTATTTAATAATAAATACATATTCATGTTATAATGGATCATAAATGATTTATTTCGAGTATAAGGTGGGTTTGAGTCAAAACCTGTCAACGAATAAGTTTTAGACAAGTTTAGGTTGCGATTTTAACGGTATCTTTTAGATTTAACTCTCAGTTAAATAATTTAACTTTTACCGTGTCTTCTTGTAATCTTACCATATATGCGTAAATAAATACACCAAACATTCAAGAGAAACTCATGTGGTTCCTTAATAACATATAATATTATTTTGTCAATTTGACCGAACCATATATTTTTATGAATATTGTATAATTTAATATTATAATATTTGTTTTTAGAACTCATTTATGTCAATTTTGAAACTATTGGTTATTTTTTTTTTGTGAAAGTCATAAAAACTTGATTTCATTGAAATAGATACATTGAATCAATCCTAACATGCCATATTCACCTAGAAAATTACTGAATTTCATAAAAACATTGAAATTATATATGTTCTAGTATTTATAATACCATTTATATGATTCTTTCATTAATAAGGTGATTAATAAATCATCATTGTGTAATAAATAAAATTAACTATTTAATGTTTAAAAATTAAAAATAAAATACCATGATTTAGGAAATCTTTTTAGATTCCAAATGAAGATTTATAGTCAATTTTTTTTGTATCCCAATATTAAAAATATTTTAATTATTAAACATTGATTTTAACTCTTTTAGGTCTTTTATAAAAAATAAGAATAAATGTCCTAATCTAACACATGTGGACCTAAAGGATCATATTTTTTTCCTAAGGCCTTTTTTTCGAACTAAACTTATCCAATAGAATTATAACATTTGTCAGGGTCAAAATAATATCATTTTTACCCGTAATTACCCTATTTACTTTTAACTCTAGTAATAAATAATTATAAAAAGTGACTATTTACCAAGAATAATTTTCATATTATTGACCAAAATTGTTACTTTTGATATCAACTGTGTCTCTCAAAATTTTGAAATTCCACTCACATAAGTGGTAAAATTATGTTTTACGCGAATTTGCAAATTTTCCTAGGAGGTGGGTAAAAGAGGCTAAAAAGTTCAATAAAATTTTATGTATATATTTTTATTAAAAAATGACTCCAGGGAATTACATTGAACATATATAGGTATTATGTATCTATTTAAACCTAAAATAAATTTAAATAAAATAAATAATTATTGAAATGAAATGTCAATTTTAACAAATAACGCGATGTTTTTCACTATTCATCAAAAATTGAATGTTTTTAGAAACATACCAAAAATTCACCCTAAGATAATTTTGATATTAATAATTTAGAAATGATGTATATTTTACAAGATTAAAAACATAGAAATTTCATTTATTAATTTAAATTTAATTCCTGTTGTCTAGACCAATAAGCATATTTTTAGGAAATAATAACTACCAAAAGATTGACACTTGTTTATGTCCAATTTCAAAATGAAATTACGTACAATGACCAAAATTGGATTAAATGGTAATAATATATTCTAATTATATTTCAAAAATATTTATATTTATTGTTGATCACTATAAATTATTTTGAATGAAGAAGTTTTTTTCGTTAAAATTTAGTATTTTTCACTATTCACCCAAATATGAAAGTTATCATAAAAACACCAAAAATTTATCGAAACTTGATTTTTATGTCCCTATTATAAATGAGAAATTAATTTTGTAAAATTTAATATAGAAAATTTTCAATTCTTTTAATTAAAAAGTGTTCTCTATTTAAGGGTGGTAAAATTTCATTTTTTAAAAAATACTTATTTTATCTGAAAAAATTGAATTTGTTATTTTATTAGGACTAAGAAACTCATAATATGGACTCTAAAACTATAAGGATTATATAAAATTAAAAATTAAGATAATACTATATATAATTTCTTTTTAACTGCTAGTTTGGTAAGTCGTGGTGCGCTTGAACTCAGTGTTGCGTGTAATGCAAGATATTGAATTCATAGAAAAAATAATGTACTATGAAATATCAGAGAGTTACATTTTCCCATCCTTCAATTAATATAATTCTCCCAATTTGAAATATTTCTTTGAAAATAAAAGGTAAAAAAAGAAAAATACCTTTGTGGAAAACCTACATCAGAAATAGGGTTAATATAATTTAGTCTTCATAAGAAGGAAAGGGAAATAAAAAAGTCCCCAAAAAATAAGGGATTCAAATAAGAGAACATTGGTTGAAATTATAAACACATGATTTGAGGGAAAACCTAAACATTTATAGGACGTGATTGATGTTATCAATCACAAACAAGTGTAAAATAGAGGGCCTCAAAGCCATCAGTCTATGATGATTTAAAATATCATTGGATAAAAAAACATAAGGTATTAGGATAACATATTTTTGGTTTTAAAATACATTAAATAATTTTAAGAATTAATTTCTTCACAGAATAAAAATAATATATCTGACATATAGAGTTCCACCCATAACTATTTTCTACCACAAACATATCTTTCACTCTAAAAGATAATAAAACATAAAAATACTCTATTTATCCTAATTATATAGGGTTCCAAAAAAATGAATTTATAATTAATCTATCAGACCTTTTAAAAAAGATACATTATATACTCCAGGACATCACATAGGCCGGTGGTAGGTGATGCTCCAGTGTCACCCTTCAGTTGTGGGGTCAAGTCTCGCGGCCTTTTCGGACGCGGCTGGTTATCGCCCGACCTCTGGGTTGTTCGTTTATAATGAAATCATAAAATAAATAATCCTTAGAAATTATTTTACCTTAACATTGGTATCCAATATAAAATTAATGAATTTCAACCTTTATAATTATCCAAAATATTTCTTTCCAAACTCACAGTCCATAATTTATAAAGATGTAAAACATAATGAAGATCCTTTTTTCCATGTAAAAACATGTGAATACCATCACCATGTCTTCTTTTAAAAGATGGTAACACCCTGAATTACCATAAAACCTTATTTATTACATTCATTCTCCCTTATTAGTTATTGAATACTAGATATATTCCTTGTAACCAAAAATTTTGAATACTCAAAAAATTATGAAATAACCAAACCATTGATTAGTTCCAAGGTAGTCAATAATATCCAATATAATTTATCATAATCAACTATATCTTATTCCAAAATCACTACCTATGTATAAGAACCATATTATGGTTTATCATTCCCTCAACCATGTTTTTTCCAAAAATTTTAACTTGTTGTTGAGTCACTTTTCATAGTACCTTATAATTATAAATCCATAATGAAATAGTACTGCATTACAATCCTTATTTATTTCCATAATTTGTATCACTGGTAGATCATTAATACAACACTATAGTGAAATAATTCTTTAATAACAAAATAAAAACTCTAATCCTTCCTCTACATCAATGGTTGTATTATAACATGAATATTATCCAATAGCATCATTTGGGGCATACTTTGATGCTTTGGACATTGATTCACATAGTGACCCAACTCCTTGAAGATGAATCATCGTACCTTTGAAACCTTTTTCTTTCCCTTACAATCACGTAATTGGTGTACCTTTTCTACATAGTTATAACAAACTCCCATTACATTCAAGAATTTACCAAGATTATTTATTATATAGTTATCACATATGGGAAAATCCTTCTTTCACTTCTTCTCTTTAGCTATATTTCTCTCTACCATCCTTTTCTTCTCTAGATTCCCTTAAAATCCATCTGACTCATAGAATTATTTACTTATCTTATTAACACATGATACTGTTTCTTCTTATGTTGAGAATACGTGGGAGACTATTTCCCTTATAAAATTTGTCTTAATACCTGGAAAGATATGATCCTTCATACTCTTTGGATCATATGTATTGCTGGATTAATCATTTCTTATACTGGGCACCATTTCTAAACAATGGAATACACTTGGTCAGTTTATGAATCGTAATGCCTAATTCCAAACTTATAAAAAACCTAATATAAATTGCATAATTTATGGATATAATCCATAATCATAAAAAAAACTATTTTAGGAGGTATAAACTCATAAATCCATTGTAATGGTTTGTAATGAAAATTTAAATTATCCTAAGAATATCCCCCAGGAGTGGCATAACCAAGAGTGTAGCAAGGCCAGTTTTCATGTATCAGGATACCTCGGGCCAAGCCTGAAACTCCTCGTTGGGGTTTTCACTCCTAGGTAAATATGTTACAGAGCCTCCTCTACCTACTCGTATCCAGATAGGGATGTATTTCTTAGAAAATACACAAAATCTATACATTTACAAAATTACAGGTAGACCTTCTATACTACTCCTCATAGTCTATCTTAGGGTAATGTGCACTAATTAGATTTTATCTAACTCTAGTTTCCATGGTTTGTACTAAACATCATTTGGTACCAACTGTAATGCCCCGACCCCTGTTAATCAGATTCTGTGCACTATTAAATAAAATGGGCATGATCACATGTAATCAATTCATAAAGGACCGATCAGTTCAGTAGTATTAGAAAATAGATTCTAGGCATAAGTTCACTGGTACAACTTGAAAAAAAACAACAGAAATTTATTCCATTAGAAATGTCCGAGCTTCCTAGATTATGCCTTCAAGTCACTCATAACTAAATTCTTCATAAACTGGGAAAATAAAAAATAAGATAGGGGTGAGGTCAGATGCTCAGTAAGGGTAAATAATTTAATGGAAGCTATAAAATTTTAAGGAAAGATTTGTAATCAAAAAAAATCCTTTCAAACATAAACATGAACATAATATGACAAAAATAAATATAACATGACCGTATAAACATGCACATGGATATTGTATTAGTCAAACAATAACATGTAATAACGAATTTCATAATGAGGGAATTCATAATACTGGACATTAAATTTTGTGTCAAGGCCTCGTACTAGGACCAAGGGGATAATTGTAACCGGACCCTAACTTGCAGAGCCTCTATAACTGGACTCCAACCCGGAGAGCCTCTATAACCGAAATCCAACCCAGATATCCTCTATAACCAGACTCCAACCTGGAGGGTCTGCTGTAACTGGACTCCAAACAAGAGGGCTTACATTTACAGGTCCCCAACCCATAACATACTGGACCAATACGTTCATCTTAAGAAAAGGTTGAAATATAATATAAACATTTGTATTAAAACTAGCATACGAAATGTCAATACTTTTACCGTAAACCATAAATTGAATAAAAATAACTCACCCACAGTGAAATATATCAGAAAACCTTCAAAATAATAAGGAATATTTTTATCATAATAAATCAACCTCGACCAAGAATAATATCCTATAAAGGATGTAGAAATAGTAGAAAATGATTAGTAAAAATCATTGAGAGAAATATCCCTTTTTCATGAAATCATTTAAAAGTCACATACTTTATAAAGGATGTAATTTAAAATATAGTTTTAAATCAAATTGTCCCATAAAATTTTTAATATTTTGAAATGAATTAACATTTTTAAACATTCATGTCCATATAAATAAATCCTTAAAACCATTTTAAAAACATAGACATTAATGAGAAAGGATTAGAAGAATTAAAATTTAAAAAATTTAAATTAATGTTTTAGTAAAAGAGTACCATAAATATAATACCTTTGAAAATTATTTTATGAATCATGGACATGGTTAATAACTATTTCCCAGTAAAAAAATAAAAATAAATAATCTTGAATAATAATGAAATTGAAGAATTAACTCTTAACATTCACTTTCCTTTGGTCGAGGGTACGTTTAACATCCTCTTCTTCGGGTTCTTCCATTTGATTTGATAAAAAGGGCTCCTTAGTTTGGAATTATGAACAAGTTAAGGCCACTATATTGAAGGTTGGAGAGTTGGGACGAAATTTGGGCAGGGGTTTGACGAGCCAAATGGCTTTGGAGGTGTGAATTTGAGAGAAGGGGAAGTGCCATTTTATAAGAGGGGTAAGGGAAACCTTAGGAAACACATAAAATATTATTTTCTAATTAATTTTTATTCAGTATATAATGGATCTAAAATGATTTATTTTTAGGATAAGGTGGGTACAGGTCAAAATCCTCTCGACTAATAGGTTTTAGACCTGTTTATGTTACCATTTTTACCTTATCTTTTAGATTTTACTCTCAATTAAATAATATTACTTTTACCGTGTCTTCTTATATTATTACACTATATGGTTAATAAACATACTCTAAACATCTGAAAGAACCTATAGTGGTTCATTAATGACATATATAATATTATTTATTTCATTTGGATGAACCTTATAATCTATGAAATAATATATAATTTAATAATATACAATTTTTTTAAAAAAACTCATTTATTTAATTTTAGACACTATTTGGTATTTTGTTTTTGTGAAAGTCATAAAAACTTGATTTCTTTGAAAACGTTACATTGAATCAACACTAACATGTCATATTCACCTAGAAAATTCGTGGATGTCATAGAAACATTGATATTATGTTTATTTTTATATTTATAATACCATTTATTGGAGTCTTTCATTAATAATGTAATAACTAAATCATCATTGTTTCATAAATAAATATAATTATTTAATTTTTACAAATTATAAATAAAATACCATGAATTAGAAAATATTTTTATATTTCTAATTAATATTTATAGTCGAATTCAAATTGTGTGTATCCCTATATTAATAATGGTTTAGTTATTAAACTTTTATTTTAACTCTTTTAACTCTTTTTTAAATAAAATACTAATAAATGTCCTAATATAATTGAAGTGGACCTAAAGTATCATATTTTATTCCTAAGGTTGTTTTAGGTCGAATTACACTTATACTATAGAATTAGGACATGTGTTAGTGTAATAAAAATATAATGTTTACCCTTAATTACACAATTTAATTTTAACGGTGGAAAATAAAAGAAAAAAGTTACAATTCACCAAAAATTATTTTGATCTTAATGAAAAAAAAATTTCTTGCTGATATCCTATGTGTCTCTCATATTTTTGAAATTCCACTCACATAAGTGGTAAAATTAGGTTTTACACGAATTTGCAAATTCTCATAGGAGGTGGGTAAAAAACGGTGAAAAGTCAAATAACATTATATATATATAATATTATTAAAAAAGGACAAAAATGAATTAAATTTAACTTATATAGGTATTATCTATATATTTTGATCTAAAATAAATTTAAATAAAATAAATAATTATTTTAATGAAAAGTTATTTTTAACAAATAATGCATTGTTTTTCACTATTCATCAAAATTGAATGATTTCAGAAACATACCAAAAATTCACCCTAAGATAATTATGATATTGAGAATTAATTAAAGATGTATGTTTTACCAAATTCAAAACATAGAAATTTCATTTATTAATTTATTATTAATTCATATTGTCAAAACCAAAAAGCGTATTTTTATGAAATAATAACTACCAAATGATTGACACTTGTTTATATCCTATTTCAAATTGAAATTATAACCAATGACAAACATTATATTAAATGGTAAAAAATATCATCTAATTATACTTCCTAATCATTCATATGTATAGTTAAAGACTATAAATTATTTTGATTAAAATGGTTGTTTTCAGTTAAAATTTAGTATTTTTCATTATTTACCCAAATATGAAAGTTATCATAAAAACACGAAAAATTTATCAAAGCTATATTTTTATGTCCAGATTCAAAATAAAATGTTTATTTTTTCAAATTGAATATATTAATGTTTCAATTATTGGATTTAAAAAGTGTTCTCCATTTAAAGGCGGTAAAATTTCATTTTTTAAAAATACTTATTTTATCTGAAAAAATGAATTTGTTCTTATCTAATGTCTAAAAAACAAATAATATATATTTTAAAACTATAAGTATTATATAAAATTAAAAATTCAGTTAATACTATTCATAACCGCTTTTGAATGGCCAGTTTGGTAAGTCGTGGTGTGTTTGAAATCGGTGTTGCGTGTAGTGAATGTTATTTAATTTCATTGAAGAAATAATGTACTATGAAATATTGGGGTGCTACATATACCAATTGGGAGTGTATTTTGAAATTTAGGGTTTTGTTTTATATTTTAAATTCTTTTTGTTTCTTTGTTTATATTAAAATTTGTTTGGTGTCTTTGGTTTGGAGATTTAATTCATGACTTGATACTCAATTGAGTTCTTTTGAAGCCATTGGTGTTTTCTTATGTCATGTCATATTTAATTTTAGTTTCTTATTTATGTGGGTGAAACTGACTTCTGGGTTGGTATGTGGTTAATTATAATGGATGTTTCCATTGGGCATTTGAGCACTCGATGGTGCTAGTTTTTTGGGATTCACCCTAAGATAGTGTTTCTTCATTATACCCTAATATACCAATAGGGTACAGTGACCTATGTAATGTTCCCATGTAATAATATATTTTTTAAAACCATGGATTATTTCCCTATTACAGGTCTGTGTTTAAATCGTTGATGGATCGATCTTGTGGGTGTTGAGTTGTTTTGGTTTGTTTTCCCTTGAAGAAGTGAGAGTTTGATTCTAAGGGTTCTTTGAAGATTTTTGGACATTATAAAAATAATGAAGGTTTTTATTTTATGTTTTATTTTTTATTACACAATTTAGGATATTTATATATTTTTGGATATTCATGGATGGTCTCTATCTTTTTTTGTGTCTTATATCAGTGAGTGTGGATATGTTTTGTTTGGATAATTTATGTAACCTTGTGTATTGAGTGTTTTAATTTGAGGAATCTTCATTTCATAAGAGATTCATCATAGGTACCTCTATAGTGGATTACTATCTAACTCCCATATCATTATGGGGGTTTCTTTTGGACAATTATTTTTTTTACTTCTATGCTGAATCATTACTTTCTTGGGGAATATTTTTTCATTGTGGGGATTTTGTGACACTCCTAAAGTAAATTTTATGTCAAGGTATTTCATGGATGGTTTCACCCCTTGATTTAAAGATTTTTTCGAATGAAAAGGGTTATATTTAGGTAAATTTTATATCTCACATGGTTAAAGAAAACACTTAGTTCAACTATGAAACCTACGTGGGTAGCCCATCTATCACTTAATATTGGTGATCTATATAGTTTGGGTATGGGGTTCTTAATCCCATGGTTAAACCATGAGACCCACTTTAAGAGTTATATTTTATTCATTTGTCCTAGTTTTAAATTGGGGTTTGTCCCCTTAACTTCCCCCAGTCATACCCTATGATTTGGACACCTTTCAAAACCTTCTATTTCACCTATAAAGATCTCCAAGGAGGTTTTTTGGATTATTTATTAGTTGTTTTTAATATATTTTAAGAGTTATGGTCATATTATTATTATTCCTCATTTATTTAATCCATTTTCCTCTTATAATGTTACTCTAGTGTCTATTATTGGATGATTTTGTTGTATAGGGTTCATCCAAATTGGATTTATTTCTTTCTAAGGTTTATGATCACCCCTTTGAGATATAATATTAGGGATTTCAATAAAGTAGACCTGATTCCCCAATTTTAGTTATGTGATTCTAAATCCATGAATTATATTTAAGAGTTCCATGACATCATATTTATTTAATAGTTTTATATATTTAAATTAACAACATATATGATATCTAATTTTGATTGTAAACAACTTTCCATGCTTCATTGGATCTATTCCTTTGAAAAAATTGGTGATTTTTATGTGATATGGAATGTTGTAAAATTTTTTTCGGAAAAATGTATTTTTATTGAAGGTTTCTATTTTTGTGTTTAAAGGGATTCCTCTATTTAAAATTGTGGATTTTTCATATTGAAAAATAAATTTCCTTTGACTAGATTTTTATATTTATACGTTAGTATGATTTTTCGTCATTTTCATGACTTACAAATGATTTTAGAAAGTTTATTTCAAAAATTTTATGTACTATATTTGATAAGGGAGGGCCTGATTGGGGATATGTGATTTTTATTTATTGTATCCTTATTGACCCCATTGGTTTTGCTGATTTAATTTTCTATATAAGTGTCAGATGCTTAATGATTTTATTTCTATTGTGTTAATGTATGGGGGATCAATTTATGTGTAGTTTGAGAGGTTTAAAGATGTGATAAGGGTGTGATCCACAAGTTCATATTATTTTCATGTGATGATGTTTAGTGTTCATGTCCTCTATCTATTATTATTATATAAGTTAGATGAGGTCGATAATGTCGATAAGTGGGATGTAGTGAGAAATTGTTTAGCTAGGCAAGGGTTTTCACTCACTAGACCCTCCATAGTTTTATGTATCAAATGAGATTTACTTTTTGTCACCATGGAAAATTGTTAGGGAGATTTGGTGTATGGATGTATAACTATTAACATGTTGGGTGTTGGGTGTTGGGACTAACTTTAAATGTATTTTTTTCCTTTTATTCCTCATGGAGATTCCTCATGCTATGTATATATGTTATGATATTGTTATATTTATTGTCCTATGTATTTATTTCTTATTTGATAGAAAATTTGTGTTTGTTGATTTTTCTATAGTTTATATATATAATTGGAAAAAAAATTCTCTATTTTTGATTATAATTATTGACTTTTTTCCTGACAATATTGATGGTAGTTTTTCATTTTTTTCTCTTACCTTATTTTTGGTTTGGTAAAATCGTTTTATGGAATATAGGTGATTGATTTCCAATGTTGTAATTTTTATTTGAAATATTTTTAAATTTTCTAAAACCATTGATTGGGTTGGATTTAAAATATGTTTGTTTTTAATTCTAAAGACATGGATTCATTTTAAATTCGATTTTCTTTTGAAAACACCAATTTTTTGAAATTTTTCTAGATTTGGACATGGTTTCAGTAAAATCACTTTATAGAATGTTTCACTAATATTTTTCGTTGTAGAAATAGAAATTCAATATTTTATTTTTCTTTTAGTAAGAATAATGGAAATGAAAACTTATTTGAATAGTTTATTTTCAAATCAAAAGTTCTTTTTTCTTTTAAAAATGCAATGAATTAGATTCATGGATTCATCCTTATAGATTTGTTTTTCACATCCTACATACTCAAATTGGTCGATATGTAGTATTTATGTCTTGTGGAGGTTCCTCTATGTTTTGGATCTTAGTTTGGATCAAGATCTATCATCATTGAGGGGAGGGTGTTGCATAGAATATGATTGTTATTTGAGAGACACGTAGAGTCAGTGACCAGACTTCTAGTTTCATGGATATGGTTGGATCGAGCCATGCATAGACTTACTCAGTTTTTATGTCTTTATCATCCATTGTAATTTTGTATCTCGGATTGAGTTTTTATTTATTTGATAAGTATCTTGTAATATATCTTATTATTTTAACTATTATTCTTTTTTTAATGTTTTTATTTTCTTACATGAGGGTGAAACTATCCTAATAGTTATATATGACACCATTGACACATGTCATTAGCTTAGTGGGATCGATGATTCACCTCACTAATGAGGTGGTATGGATCCTGAATTCAATGCATGGATGTACTAGGTTAGTTCTTTACATCCCTATTATCATAGTGGTAATATTTTTTATACTCTAGGTAAGTTATAATACCCCAATATTAATTGATTTCTTAAATAATAGTTTTGATTTATCAAATAGTGGTTGGGGATTTCAATATGATTTAATCAATGAGTTAATCCTATTGTTTTTATCATATTATAACATTATTCATTTTTTAATTTATCACTATTAATTTTTAAATATATCATGGTATTATTTACCAATTATTATATAATTATTTAAAAAAACTAGAGAATTATGTATTTTATTTTTATATTTTGAGGCTTCCTATATTATAATTTTCCTTAAAGTAAAATTTTTCTTCTTCATCCAACACCTCAAAAAGTTTCTAAACATTATTCCATGTTATCTACCACATTTCAAGTATCATGTATGTTTTAAAAAATCATGAAAATCATGATTTAGAATTTAGATTCCAACAAATAAGTATCATAGTGTCAATGATAGGTTTAGAACCATGTGTGAATTTATTAGGGTTTAATTTGGTTTTTTGGATGTTTTAATCATTTAATAATTGTGTGATAATATTTAATATATGAATTAATAATTTATAAGTAAATTATGTTATTAATTTTGTTTATTGCATGATTTTATGATTATTTTTTATCTAAAACTATTTTCATTTATTTAGGGTATTCTGAATTTTTTTCATATATATTTATTAATTTCATGTACATTATTCTTATGGTGATGTTAAAAGGGAATTACTCTGAATTATTTATTACTTTTGAAATAAATGATTTCATGTATTCCTTACTTTATTATTATAATATATAATTATTACATGTATGTTATGTTATATACTTTAGAAGATGATTTCTTAATAATATTATTTTTTAAACATTATGATTTAAATATATTTTTCATGTATGTGTTGAATGGGTTGGTATAATAATTGGTAATTTAAAAAATGCACACATCTTAATGAATAAATTATCAAGGATATAGGTCACAAAGTCATGTTGTTTAGATAATTTGGGAAAATGTTTTATGAAAGGGATTTTATTATTTTTAATATGAATATATGTCATTGTGAAATGTTATTGTTTTTGATCATCATAGATATTTGTGTGGGTGAAAAATCTATTATTATCACAAAGAAAGAAGGATTGGGAAAAAATATATTTTTATCACTATAGAAAATAATCATTGTAATAATTATTATTATTACATGGGGATTGTGGGATGATATTCCCATTAAAATTGATATTATTATCATATATAATATAATAGAGGATATATTAACCATAATTATTTTTGTGTTTACTTAAAACTAATTCTCACACGGACTATTGATTCATATCTTTTTGATAGTGTAATAACTGTACATAAACAATGCCAGATCTAGTGGTTACTTTATTACATTAGTATAGAATATAAGAGATCACATTCCATAGGATATAATCATTTATTATTTTGAATAATATATATATATATATGGACATTACAATATTGTTAAAAAAATAAATACATCATAAATAGTATATGATAAAATTATTAATTTCCAAGACATGTCCCTAATTGGGGCTCGAGACGCAACTTCCAAAAGAATGCCTCTATATGCCAGGTGGAGGATACAATCACTAAAATAAGTATCCTAAATGGGTGGAATTTTCATAATGTATATATATGAACAAAACTGACCATCTCAAATTAGAATTGTGCAGGAATAATAATAAATATTTATAACATCTAGAAAGTAATCCAGGAATGAAAGACCTCTAGTGCATACAAGATTACAACTATGTCAACTGGAATGTAATGGGAAAATATACATTCTCAGGATTAAATATGTCCCAATCTAAAAAAATAGGAATATAAATTTCATTCTGAGACCATCTCCTAATAACAATTCTATGACCATCATACATGGCCCACATCACCCAGTATCTCTAAGCTTCGCTGAAGTCACCACCAACCAATCTATCATCTACACAAGACCTGAGATTTGCTGGAAATGTTCACAAAGGGGTGTGTATTTGTAAAACCTGTAAAATTTCTCTAAAATTAAAATGGGGGAAATTAAGAGATAAAATAGGAATAAGAATAAATTGGATAGTAAACATGATACAACTTAATCCAAATAAAGTGAAATTGTGACCTCATCAAAATAGAAGGGGATAAGAATGGTGTGTAAATAGACTACACATCGAGTCTTTTCCACAAAAATAGTAGAGTATCCTCATCCAACCATGAGATGCTATACACAGAAATCTTATTGCATACCCACACGTCTTTATAATCAATGACAATACATTACCCAAATCCAAATGTTTGGGTATAGATGTATATATATATGCTTAATAACAGAATACCAAATGAAAGAAAAGGGAGATCTCTATATCATAGTTTTTCCCATGAAAATATCCTTCCATAGTTCAATTTTTCTAACAATGATACCTAATATCTCATGCATCTTCCTAGAAGATTAAATCTAATTAAATCCATGCCACATCATTGTGCCATATAGTCGAGGGGATAATATATCTAGTGTTCTGAACCATTCCCAGGCACAACAGGATGTTTCCACTCCATGGATAGATATAGGTTCATTTACCTGTTCTAATTAGAGGGTTCCACTCTAATAGTTGATGGATGACCCATGAACTTCCAAATAAGAGGGTTCCAGTCTAATAGAAGAGGACCCCTACCCAACTTATCTTGAGGGTTATATTAAATAATTTGATATGGGACACTTGTCATGTGCCAATAGTAGGGCTCTACTATAAAAGTAGTTGACCCATAACTTTCACAAATGGAGGGTTCCACTCTATGAGTTTTAGAGGACACATACCCAGACCAGATAGAGGGTTCTACTCTAAATTCCGTTGTGATACTGTGTGATACCTACCATCATAAAATATTACCTTAATGACATCCATGTGTGGAAAAATATTACATCATATCCTAAGATCCACAAATGAGGGAACCATCATGTTTTATGTAGAAAAATATCCGAATAGTCTACTCATGGGACAAATTCTGAGTCCAAACAAAGGACACATGCAGTTTATAAGTTTCCTAAAAGGAACCAAGGTGAACATGATGTGTGAGGGGAACTATATAGAGTGTGGTCCAACTCGATCACCTAGTCATGTACCTAAATGTACATGGCTCACCAACAATATAGGCAGACAGGGTATGTAGGGTATCTACATGGTGTTTCCATGACACATGGGGTTCTGCTCATATGCTAGTCCTTATTGTTGTATCCATCTCATGTCTGTGTACTTTACCCCGTGTCCATATACTTTGGTACACATCATTCATGACTAAGACCCTACCCATGTAATCCAAGAGTACATTTAGAGTCTTCAAGCATAAGATTACACTGTGTGTTGGTATCCAACATGACATTTGATACTTATAAAATTCTGAAACCTTAGCATCCATAGCAAGGGACTGGCACACCATGTATTATTTAATCTACACAGTATATTGTTGGTATTTCTCTAGAATCTATGAAACATACTCCGCCTTCTAGGTCATAACTTCTTCCATATATTAATGAATATTTTATTCCAATAAATAGAGGATCATGCCATGGATCATTATTTCTATCCATCCTATAGAAGGAAACATGTACCTATTTGTATTTAATGTTTTGTCTCATTTCCCACAATCCATTAAATACCACCATATTTAACTCATACATTGAATAAAAAAAATCACGTAAAAACAACAACTAAACTATATCCATCCCATAATCATCTATCCATCCCTCTCATGTGGTTTTTTCATGATCTGAGGGGTCTGATCAGACTCAGTACCTCCCAAAAATGTCGAATCAGAATTGTAGGGTCTAACCAGAGAATAATATAATGAAATTAAGAGATGATGTTACAAGAAAAAATCATTACGATCATTTACAATAATTCTTGAAAAATGATCGAGAAGAGGCATATCAGATATTACAAATCCAATTAATAATTAAATAAATCCCTACACAAGGGAATGCAAAGGCAACAATAATTTGTGCAGATCATAAAGAGATTATTCTACTCAATCAGTGTAAAAAAATGGTGTAATCCATAGTTTTATAAGTCATACATGGATATTGTATCATTCTTCATCAAATAATGTGACCCTAATGAATTTAATATGTCATTTCATTATCTTTACTCCTATATTCTCTAATTCAATGATTTATCATCGCCTGATATGATACACCAAAGGGAGGTGGATGGAGAAACTCTGGAAGCCTCCCATGTTTTATGTGGATAACATTAAACGAATAACTATATTGGTGAATTTATAAACATGTTAGGAATGTTTAAAACAATTAAGAGATTGATTAATTAATTAACAAAAATAATGCACTGCCTATGGGTGAGATATCTGAATTCCCCATACCATCCAATTTTAGGTCTCACCAAGGGTAAACATTGAGATAGACACTCAACCTTGGAATAAGAATTCTTACTCAAGAGTCCTATAAATATTTTTACCATTTTAATTATTAATCTTTGTGAACACAATATCAAAGAAATAAAATATATTTTATAAATTTATTTCGGCAACACCGAGCCTCAGAATCACACATTGTCTAAGCACATGGATATGTAAATATACATAAAATATTTAAAAGTGATTAAAGAGAAACATGGGAACTATAAATAATTTTCTACACTATGTTTATAACAAAAAATAAGAATCTACAGAAACATATATGTACACTAAGACTATATCTAGCTCTCTTTGTCCCATGATTTCTTCTTTACATTCATATGCTACCACAACACCTGATTAAAGGGGGTGATCCATCCATGTGTGGTCTAATTCATTCATTCCTAGATGACCACATGGTTTTACTCATAGTTGGTTCCATCCTTGATGTCTAGATCTTCCGCGTAATAACATGTGTTGCTCAGGCACATATCTCTTCAGTTGTGTCATGTGGAAGATGTTATGATCCCAGTCCAACTATGGGGGTAGGGTAAGTTGGTATGAAATTTCACCAACCTTCTATAATATCTCAAATTACTTGATAAACCTCAGGGATAACTTGTATCCTTGGATGAACCATCACAATACTTATCATGGGGAGAATCTCAAGAAAATATAGTCTCTCTTCTCAAACTACAATGGCCTATGACAACGATTTGTGTAATATTTTTGACTGATCTTGGCCATTCTCATCTAGTCATGGATGACCTATACAATCTCTTTTGTAACCTGATCCATATATAGACCCATAATATATGTTTCAAAAATCCCTATCTAGCACATGGGTGACCAAAATGGTCTCACATATATGATACCAAAAGGGGACATACAAATACTAGAGTGATGGATATTGTTGTTTAGAGACTATACTATGGTAAACTAATCCTCCCAAATACTTCCATAATATGACTCATACGCTCTCAACATATCCTCCAACAATAGGATAGTGCTCTTGGACTGCACATCATTTTGGGGGAGAAACTGAGTACTCATCCTCATATATTTCTAGAATGATTCATGATGGCCTCTCCACAACCTTGAGGTAAACCACATATCACGATCATAGATAATCATTGACAGAACGTCATCAAGAATAAAAGATGCACATATGTAGAAATTTCCCAATCACACCATTAGAATCTGGTTCCTGATAGTATGTAAGAGTGCTTATATTGCGAGTTGGTGAATGATCACATAGATGGTGTCATGATCCTTCATTGTGTATGGAATCCCTATAATAAAGAATATTGATATGTCATCCACTTCTACTCTCATATCCAAATGGGATACAGAAAAGCCTTCCAAAACATCATCATAATCCTTCACATACTAATAGGTAAGGAATTGAGGGTGGAACATGGGAACAATCCATCTCATGAAAGACCTAAAAACTACTAATATCCATCTCTTAAATATTCCCTACACTAGGAAATGAAGCAAGAGGACAAATGTGGAACTCTCTCATCACCTCTTCTTTCTCTGTAACAAGAACCATCATCCAACCCTAAAAAGAGATGACATGATTCCCATATTCAGGATATCCATAGGTTGAATCACCTATTGGTATATCATCATGTTGGACCACACAATAGATGTCTCCAAGCTGGGACTACCACAAATTCATGAGAAGATGAGGATTTAACACAATCGAATGATGAAAATGTGTACCCTCCTGCTCCACCGATGTCAGCTTCAAAGAATCCAACTCCTATGGGTCATCCTACGCCATGTGATCTGGTGACATCCATTGAATAGAATATTCTACTAAATTTATCTTCTTGAGTGTATATATTTTCTAAATGTTGTAATACTTTACGTACTCCAACCAGCACAACTATCTTAGGTTCATGTATCACTATGTGAAGATGTACCTGAGACTCTAATGGTCAATGTAAAACATAAGAAACTCATCCATAAGGTAGTGATTTCACATAAATAAGGTCAATCCTACCACTTATATCTCTATGAAATGAGTTATATAGTTCATCTCATGGGGTCTCAACTACCATGACCCGTATGTGATAACTACCTACCACTGCATCAATACATATCCAAATCGAGCTCTAGAGTCATATAAATACACTAAAAACTTCATGCAATTCTCTAGTAGTATCAACACATGATACCACAGAAACCTCACACTCAATTCCTCCATGTTCCCTTGGATGTTCTTATTCCAGGACAAATACTTCCATTATCATTTCAGGGAAGTCAAAGTTCCCAAAATATTAGAGAAGCCTACCAAAAACATCATATAGTACCTTGCCAAACCTTGAAAACGCCACACCACTAACATGCTCTTGGGTGGATCCAAATAAATCACTTCATTATTCATCACTAGGTTTATGGATAAACCATGATCATAAATGTCTTGACCCAAAAAAACTAGCATCTTGAATCTAGAATTGGAAAATTGACAGAATTCCATAATAATGGTGCCCTCGAGTAAAATATAGAACCATACTGAATTTCATTGTGTGATCCTAATTTTATGCAGAGTATATGAGTATGTTTTTTCAAATACAAACACAAAATAGTCCAATTTTATTTGGAATAAATCATTCATAAAATCCATAAACACAACAGAGGCATTAGACACACAAAATTGAGTCATTAGGAAGTCATAGTGTATATAGTGACATTGAGATGCTTGTTTGGGATTATCGACCTCACAAACCACCCACTTGTGATAAATGGACATGATATAGATCTTCTAGAACCATATCATGCCTCCCAACTAGTCATAGAGGTCCTAAACACTCATAAAGGGGTACTTGTTCTTTATTAGGGAGTAGTTCCATAGACAATGATCCATACAATGTGATAAGATCCCATCTCCCTTTTTCATGAAAAACACTGGAGATGTCATGGGTCACACTAGTCCTGATGAAATCCTTCTATATAAGTTCCTACAACTTCTACCATAGATCAAGAATCATTATAAGGGACATATGATATACTATATAAGATTTCAGAGTGGCCTCTAAAAGTTTGTTTATGAAAAACGCTATCTCTTACCTCATAGGTTTTTTGTGAATGTCTCTGAGGAAGACACACATTTAATCATCCACAACATATGGAATCTAGATGGTTGAATAGACTCCTACATCATGGGATATACTCACAAACTAATGAGGGAAGGGATACACAATCCAACTCGTAGAATCCACTAATCCTTCCATGAGATCACTCTCCCAAATAAAGGTGAATCTCATCCAATAAATTCAACGACATCTAACTCATTTGTGGTAATAGTCAATCCCGGATCATACCATGGAAAACCAATCTATTCCTTGAATGAATCATAGGTTTATATTAATAAAACCAAATTGTCCAACATGAACCTCTCTCCCCCAAGTGATATATTGTACTACTAGAAGTTAGAATATATAGAAAAAGTGTTCCATGTTGGTATCCCCATATTAACCTAATGAGAAAGAGCTTCAAATATGAGATTCATATATTAAAGTAGGAATATAGAGATGAGGTAAAGACTTCAATTCAGTTCTACTAATATGAAATAAATATTAAAAAACAATAACTTTACCTCTAATGATATCATGTTCTCTTGTTTATATGCCTCTGGATCCTACAACTAACCACAACACTGGCTACCATCTAACTGAGTCTGACATGGGCCACTTGGTGGTGGTGGTGAAAGGATATCATGGGGTATTCCATCACCCATAACTCCTCCTCCTCATCCTATGCATGTTCTTCTTCCCTTGGGCCCTCCCTTCCTTCACATGGGTGATCCTTGATCATGACATTGTCTCTGTCATGTCAGTATATTAACTACCATCCTATTCTCCTTAACATTTCTAGTCAGAAATTCATGTGATCTGTGTACTCATCCCTAACAAGAAAATAATCTCCCATCTCTGAGGTACCCTAGTTTTTAGGGGTCGTTTTTTCATATGACCACCCATTTGAGTCTTACAGTGGCATGATCTATTAGGCCGATATCCTTCTGACTTTTTCTTTCTAGATGTTGAAAATGACTCAGCTTTGTGAATACAACATCCATCATGAGCTTTATGGTGTCCCTATATAGGAAAAATATATATCACTAGTGCCCAAGGCAACACGTTTTTATAGGTGTTAATGTAAAATGGCACCACACCCTCATGTATATCTCCACAATGTCCATGAACATACATCCTTTCTCAAATTTATCCATCACATATCATGTACATGGAGTAATATGTAAGACTTGTGGACCATGAAGTGAACTCATCCACAATTATTTCTCCTGGATGCAGCTTCAAAAATCACTATCAAGTTGGTTATTTAGACTCTTATGATCTAAAACCACTTGATATATGTCATGATATTTTACACGAAAATATTCCCAAACTACCATTAGGTTAATAGGGTGAATGGTCAATAGAAATTCTTGGATTATTACACATTGATGTGTGTAGAACATTTCCAGTAGAATATGTATGTGGATATTCTTAATTAATAACTTTTATTGATGACCAGTATAGATATGTATATATCTACCTGATTAGGTATAAGACTAAGTACTCAAATAAATTCATGAAATTTAAGAATGAAGTAGAGAATCAGCATGGTAAGAAGATAAGGAAGCTTTGATTTTATCCAAGTGGTCAATATATTAAGAAAGAGTTCAATGAATTTCTACCGCTGTTCAGGATTCTATATCAACTCACTCCACCTTGTAAACTATAATGGAATTGTGTTAGTGAAAGGAGGAACCATACCATGTTAGACATGGTAAGGCCGGGATCCATACAGATCTTCCATTATCCTTTTGGGGATATGCATTACAAAATGTGGCATAAACATTAAATAGAGTACCAACTAAAAAATAAAATGGAATTCCATTTTAGCTATGGAGTGGGAAGAAACCCACTTTTCCGCTTACATGTGTATGGGGAATATAGGAAATTTTAAGGCCTTCTCGGAAAAAATAGAATTATGATGATTATGGTGTATCATTATATGGTCTCCCAAGGAAACAATGTGATACTAATTATAAAACACATTATACAAAAATGTGACTATTACTATTCAAGAAATCTTTTGTGAGTGGAAGAAAATACTCAAAAAGGATAGTTGGATAAAAATTGACTTCGATGAAGTTAATTTTCAAGGTACAAAAGAGATGTTAGAGAAACAAATTCCATAGATCCCTGTGGAAGAAGTAGTTCTTGAAACACATGTACATCATATGAGTGAAAGATAGGTAAGAGAACTAGAGAGATATTGTTTTATAGTTATCTAAGAAGGTGATTCATTATTGGTTGACAATGATGATCCTCTCTCCAATAAGGAGGTAGTAGATAGATTTGATGATACATGATGGAATGAGTCTATGAATTATGAAATGGAAGGAATGTATCAATACCACATTTGGGATCTAGTTGGTTATCTTGTTTATGTAAATCAGGTTTGATGCCAATGGTTACTCAAAAGGAAACTGTACATTAAAGGTAATGTAGGTATATATAAATCAAGGGTAGTGGCTAAAGGGTTTAAATATTGTCAATTATTTTATTTCAATGAATACTTTTATCTAGGTTGTAGTTTTAAATACATCAGAATTATACTTTCTATATCAACTTAGCATAACTATGAGATTCTGAAAATCGGTGTCAAAGCTGCATTCCATAATGGGGACCTTTAAGAAGATGTATATATAAAACAACTAGAAGGGTTTGTGACTCTAAATGATTCCAATTTTTTTTAATGTTTTATAGATCCATTTATAGAGTGAATCAAGCATCCAAGTCATGTAACATTAAATTCAGTAAGTCTATAAAATTATTTAGTTTCATTAAGAATGAATGTGAGATGTGTTTTTATAAGAGGTTTAGTGTGAATGATGTTATTATCTAAGTTGTGTATGTTGATGACATATTACTTATTAGAAATGACAAAACAATCTTAAAATATGTTAAGGACTTGTTAAACAAGTGTTTCTTCATAAAGTATTTAGGGGAATTAGCCTATATTCTAGGGATCAATTTCATTAGTGATAGATCCAATATATTTCATTGCCTATGTCAAAGTACATATGTTGACTATCTAATAAATATATTTATTATGGAACAATACAAGAGGGTATTGGATCCAGTGTCTCATGGTTTACATATTTCTATGAAAATGTGTCCCGCAACACAACAAGAGAAAGAGAGAATGAGTAATATCACATACACTTCATCAATAGGATCAGTCATGTATTCCATGTTATAAATTATACATGATTTTTCCTATTCGTTGATCATGGTAGGAGGATATCAAGAAGATCCATGAGAATATCATTAGAAAAATGTTAAGGTTTTCATCATGTATCTAAGAATAACTAAGGATGTGTTTCTTGTATAACGAATATATGAGGAGCTGATTATCTGAGGTTATACCAATTCTAGTTTTTAGACAGAGAAAATTCATCTAATTTCATTATCAGGATATGTTTTTAGTCTCAACAGAGGAGTTCTGATCTAGAATAGTTCAAAGAAACAAGTTGTTATTGATTCTATAGTGGAGTATGTGTATATAGAGGCTTCTGATGTATCCAAGTAAGACATTTGAATTTATAATTTTTTCTAGGTTCCTGATGTGGTACCAAGCAGTATAGGTCTAATAAAACTATATATTTATAATACTACAGTCTTGGATCTTGAAAAAGAGCCATGGTCGCATCAACAAACAAAGCATACACTCTATAATTATCACATATTGATGGATTTTTATCACATGGGCGAAGTTATAGTAATAAGTGTACCCACATAAGTTAACCTGACATAAACTATGACTAAATTCATATCTCAACAATATAATGAGAATCATGCGAGAGCTAGCAAATTAAAGGTTGTTAGTAGCTATTTATACTGTAAGTGGTAGTATATTGTATTTGGTTCTTTAGAAACAACATCTTTGAACATTAGGATATATTTTTTCATTATTTTCAATATTAAAAAACTAATTACCACATCATGATTGTTCTTATATGTGACATAGTAGAAGATAATTTACTATGAGAAATTGTCACAATAAAAGTTTATAACAGTTCCCCACTATGATGAGAACCCATAATTACTTAGACACACTTGTTAAATATATGTTCTATAGCCTGATCATATTGTTTGAGGGTCACAAATGATACATTCTATTAGGTGTGGTGACTCAGAAGACATTGAAAAAACTTCCCATGGTGTACACCATTGGTAATATCTAGAATGGATATTATGAGAACGAGACTCACACGATAGAAACCAATATTTCTATATTCCATTGGAGGTTCCTATATAAAGCCATGTTTATTGGAACTTATACTTCAATATTATTGTTAATGTGCAATATGAATCACACACATAGATTTATTGACAAAAACTATGATGGAATATGTTTGTGGTGAGGTATGAAACGTTGGGTGTGTCACTTGTAATGGTGCATTAATGAATAATGAAAGAAAGTATTTATCAATTATTTTTATTAATGGATGATAATATCTCCAAAAATTTGATGGGAATGATATTGATTAAATAAATCTATGACCATGGTGATCTATATGAAAGATACAAGAAAGTCGGAGAAAGAGATATAGAGTTTATATGTTGATGAAACTAGCATTCAACCATCTTGATTAGATATATTTTGATAAAGGGATTATCATACATGGTAGGTGTCCCTAGCAGGAGAAATTTCATTATAGCATTAAAATCAATCCTTATGGGTCCCTTGGAATGTTTCAAGACACTAACCTTGTACGTTTGGATGTTTCTTCGCCTGCTAAGAATTTTGACTGTGTTAGTCACAAAGAAATGTTCTGATGCGCGCCTTAAAAGCAACCTATGGTGGAAGCGTCGGGTTTGAGGAAGTTTTCGGATGTTGTGAAATCAGCCAGGAATTTCCCTGAATTTGAATTTCCTCCTCCAGGGAGGATTATTAAGAAAGGACGTATCATGCATGTTACTGCTGATCAAAATGCGGTTGAAGATCGAGTGAATCTTTTTCGATTCTTGATCATCGCATGGGATTTTTCTTCTGAAGGGTGGACTGCTCTGGAAATTTCATGATATTTCTCAAAGAATCTCTCATATTTGGGGATTCGATGATTTGTAGATGATTTAAATGGTCCGTGGTTATTTTCACATCCTTTTTTCTTCTGAGGAATCAAAGCGAACGACATGGTGCTTTGGACCAGTTTCACCGAAGCCTGGTGTTCATCAAATTTTTGAATGAGTCAAAAATTTTGATCCATAGAATGTAAAGGATACACACGCTCAGGTTTGGATTCGTATCCGTAGACAGAATTGGCTTTTTTGTCATCATAGGATCATATGGGACATCACCTCATCGGTTGGAAACCATATTCGAATGGAAAATCATACAGATGATCCTAAATTTAAGCACATCAAGAGAGTCCAAGTGGAAGTGGATATTGCCTCGATGATGGTGGAGGAGGTTGTTCTTACAACCAGGGATGACAACTTCAACCTGGAGATCCAGTATGAATGGCGACCAAGTTTTTGTCTCAATTTCTATTTCTTTGGTCACATGGATTTCAAATGCAACCAGAACAAGAATAGTGGTTTGTGAAAATTGAAAGGTCACACTGAAGATCTCTGTCGGAAGAGAAGGGCCAAGAGCAATGTACATGATACATGCATGAATTTCATCCCTCAATTTGAGAAATGTTCTCAAGATTCTGTACATGTTATTGCAGAACCTGATGTGCAGGTGGCTGTGCAAGGTCAAGAGGTGGCTTCTCATATAGTTCATCTCAATGGTTCTTTATAGGGGTCTGTTGCTACGTCTAAATACCTATAGGTGCATGAGATTTCTCAGGTCTTGGTGTAGGTGCCTGGAAATCTAAATGCATTGGCTATTGAAGCTGCTGGTCAGTTTGTTCTTGTGACTAAATCCTTGAAGGTACATAAGTTTCCTCAAGGCTTAGTACATGTGTCTGAATATCTAAATGCTTCGGTTTCTGAAGATGCTGATCAGTCTGTCATGTGGGCTCAGTCTGGTTCCTATTAAACTGTGAATTCTCCAGCAGTTCAGGGTCAAGCAGAGGATACTGCAGTGAATTTGGATGTTCCTCAGGAGTCTGTGCAAGGTGTTGTTGTCTCTTTGCAGGTGTAGTCTCATTGCGATGACCCTTCTGTTGGGCCTGACTTGCATGGCTCTGAGCCATCTATTTTTAGAACAAAAAATGCTACAGCTTTGGTTACATAAATGGGATTTGATTCTGATAGTCTTTCTGGACTAAAAAGTGAGGATATTCTTCCCGCTGAATCAATTTTATAGGGGAAGCATCCGGATTTACCTGTTGTGAAGGCACTGGATTCTAAGTCTATTGAGAAAGTTAATAATGGTGACAAAAATGATGACGGTTCCTTCTCTCTGGTTCCTCTCTCTATGTCTGTGAGGAAGTCTCCTTTGCAGACTAGTTAAAAGGTAGTTGGCGCTTTGAATAGGATTTCACCTTTGACATGTATTTTATGGTCTGATGATAAAGAGGATAGTTTCAGTGAGGAACAGAATCCAGATAATGCTTCCTTAAATATTACTAAGGGAAGGAAAAATAATGCTGAGAAGCATGATAAATCTGTGCAATTGCACTGTGATGGTGGGCATATAACCAGGTCCAAATCATTGTTATTATGAAGATTTTTTTTTCTGAAACTGCCAAGGGCTTGGGAATTCTCCCAAGGTCACAACCCTAAGGCATTTTATTGTGACAAATAAGCCTCTCCTTATTGGAATTGATGAGCCTCATATGTATTTATGTAAATGTAAGGCCATCAAATGGTCAACACTTGGGTACTCATTGGTTTCACATAATGCTAATCAGGTTTCCTACGAGTCTCTTTGGGTTTTGAAGCATGATAGTGTTTCTTAGATATCTTCCTCTTATGATCAACAGTTGATCACTCTTTATATTGAGATTTGTGGTTATGATATGTCCTTTACTTTTTTATGCTTTAAATCAGTATATTGGGAGATATAATCTTCTATCATCTCTGGAAAGCATAGCTATGGAAATGTGACAAAATTGGGTAATTATAGGTGATTTTAATTCAGTGCTCCGGCCTAAGGAGAAGACATGAAATTTCTATAACAAGTGGATTGCGTCTATGTTATCTTCCTTTATTGATTGTTGTAATCTGATCAAGGTTCAAATCATGGGGGCTGATTTTACCTAGCACAGATACACTTTACATGGATTACAAGCTAGTAAGCTTGATAGGTTTTTTTGTAAGGTTGATGGGGGATCTCTGTACTTTTCAATGTCTGGTATTACTCTTCCAAGGGATAATTCTGACCACAATCCTCTTTTAATGGATTTCAATCTCCTCGAATTGAGAACTTCTCCCTGACCTTTCAGGTTCAACAATGCCTGGTTATCTATCCAAGGTGGTAGGCGGATTGTAATTGTGGATTATGAAAACACTATTATTAGAAGACCCTTTCATATAATGGTTATGAAGTTGAAGGCTGTGAAGTTAATGCACAATTAGTGGAGTATGCAATCTTTTTCATGCCCTGATCATGATATCCAAAATGCTGAGGATAATCTTTTGCACTATCAAAGGCTTAATGAGGGCCAGGATGTAATGTTTAGGGAAGAGTTGATGGCTCTTTATAAATTTAATGAGTTACTGGATTTAAAGGAAAGTCTATCCCAGACTGAATATAATTTTAGGTGGTTGAAAGAAGTGGATAGAAATACAAGAATTTGTCATTTCTTACATATAGATAAAAAGGTGAAGCATGGCATGAATGTACTCATAGTTGACGATGTTCTCTTCAGCACTAAAAAATATATTTCTAAAGCTTATTGTAGCTATTTTGAGAATCTCTGCACTGAATAAAGGCATGATAACACTCATGAAATGTTCAGCAATATTTCTCCATTGATTGAGGCCTCTCAGAATGATATGCTCACCAGTATACCTACGGAGGAGGAAGTATGGAAGGCCATTTTTCAATGAATCCTGGTAGTGTGACCGGTCGAGATGTTTTCCCCAATAAATTCTTTTTGGATTATTGGTATATTATTCACACAAAGTTTATCAATGTAGATAGTGATTTGTTTTATCATTCTTAATTCCCATTATGTGCCAATTCTAGAATTTTTTCTCTAATTCCAAAGAAGGAGAATGAACTTGACATTCAGGATTTTATGCCCGTGGCTATTGGGACCAATATTCCAAAAGTTATTAGAAAAATCTTAGCGAATTTATTGGGATGTATTGTGAAGGAGATTATTACTACAAATCAATTTGGGGTTATGCATGGAAGGAATATTCAAAATTGTTGGTATATGGCATCTGAATGTCTGAATGTTATATGGAAAAAGGTGAACAATGGTAATATGGCTATGAAAGTTAACATTTATAAGGATATTTATATTATGAAATGGAGTTTAATTTTTGTGGTGCTACGAAGGCATGGATTTTCCAATGGCTTTATTAATTTGATTAACTACATTCTTCAATGTTCTATGTTATTTGTTCTTGTGAATTGTTCTCCCGGAGTCCTCATTAAATATTATAGGGGAGTGAGACAAGGAGATCCCTTATCTGGTATCCTTTTTTCTATTACATAGGATTATTTGAGTACATGTCTTTTAGATATTCAGCATGCCGGTTTGTATCATCAAATGACTGTTGGTAGAGATCTTTTGGCTCCTTCACATCTTTTTTATGCTACAAATATTCTGCTTTTTGGAAAGGCTGATGGAATTACTCTCTGATATATTAAATCATCTTTTGAGAATTATGAGGTTTTTTCTTATCAAGTTATCAGTTGGGAGAAATCCCTTGTGTTTTTTGGGGAATGGGTCATCCTAGAAAAACAAAACAAAGTTTCCTAGAAGTTTGGGGTTAAAGGAGGGTCTCTACCATTTAACTATCTTGGGGTTCCCATTTTCTGGGGTCCAGTTAAAAGGTGTCATTTGGAAAATATCAATCTCAAAATTCTCAATCAAATGGATACCTGGAAAGGTAAATCTACGTCTCAGGTAGGGCGGGTCTGCCTAGTTAATTTTGTTATCACTTCTATGTGTGTCTATGTTTTTTCCTTATATAGATGGCCTAGTAATCTTCTCAAGGATTTACAAAGGGTCATGTAGAATTTTATCTTGACTGGTTCAATTCACGAGTGGAAGCTTGTTAATGTTTCTTGGAGTGATTGCATTCGGCCGGTTGAAATGGGTGGTATGGGGATTAAGGACCTTAAGCGCATTAATAAATCTCTCATTAAAATGATTACTTGGTCACTCATGACATCAAGTGATTTTTCTTTGGAGTTTATGTGCAATAGATTTGGAACCAAGATTCTCAATGGGTACTCTCTTTATGTCCCTTCCTCGATATGGTCATCTATTAAGCATGATTACCTTAGTCTTGAACAATCCTCTAAATGGGTTCTTTGTCGGAACACTTAGTTGAACTGATGGAAGTCTATTTGGTTGTCATGTTCCATTTATGAACATACTCAAATTCCTTCTTACTTGAAGGATATCTCAATTTAAGAATTTCATAATAATTGCTTGTATTAGGGGTTGCTTTCTAATTCTCTGAAAATGGAGTTGGGATGTTATCAGTATTCTGTGGTGGATACTTTAATCTAGTTACCCAGTATTACTAGAACCTTCAGCACTAAGGAGGATTATAGATTTATGCGCATTGAACCCTCGATGGCTCTCCATTGGCTTCTTATGTTTCATGATGTCTATATCCCGCCAGCTCAATATTTGCTTATGTGGAGGATTTGGAAGTGTGTATTACCTCTACAACGGATGATGCAACATGCTGGATTTTCTCTTGCACCTGCTTATTTTCATTGTCTCACTACTGATGAGACTCTTGATCATTTATTTATATCTAGTTTCTCTACATATGGTTTATGGAATTAGTTTTAGGGTTTTTTTGGATTCCATCTGAACTTGGAGGGTTTTGGACAACTTATGGATTCTATTTATCATGCTGATTGCAGTTCTCAGGTGAATCCACTGCTCATCTCTGTCGTATCAGTGATTGTTTCTTTTATTTGACGAGCCAAGAATTCTCTTGACTTTGACAACAAAATTATTCCAATTTCTATTGGTATTCAGGATCTTCATACTTGTGTACATGCTTTAGCATGTGGTAGAAATGGATTTATGTGAAATGATGTTTCTGATCTGGTTATCTTGCACACCATAGGTGTTTAAGGTAGATGTAAGAAACCAATTATGATGAAACATATATGATGGATTCCCCCAATTTCTCTGTTTCTGAAAGTTAATGTGGATTGAGCGGCTTCACATGCACCGAGGCCTTCGGGATGTGGTGGTGTTTTCCGTACTTTTAGGGCCTTTGTTAAAGGATGTTTTTATCACATTTTAGGAAATTGCTTGGCTATTGAGGCAGAGTTATGGGAAATGATCAAGGTTGTGCGGTATGCTTCTTTTCATGGTTGGATGACCTTATTGATGGAGTCTGACTCAACTCTATTGGGTGATATTCTTATAAAGTGTTCACGAAATGTTCCTTGGATGATGCTTTCTGCATGGGATGACTATGTTAGGCTTGTGTAGGAGATTTGTTTGGTTCGCACTCATGTTTACAGAGAGGAAAATCAGGTAGCTGATGCTCTGTCCAAGTGTGCGATTGAGGGGGTTTTCTCTTTGTGGTCCTTTCTTACACCAAACTTCTGTTGTGGTTTGGTTGATTCTGATGTGCATGGGGCTGTTTACATGCATCTCTGTTGACCCCATGATTCACCTCTTTTGATGTATTAACTTTTTTTATATATAAATATTTTCTGGGAGTAGGCTTGCCTGCTCTTGAGTCGTCTTATTATATTGTGAGTGGAATATTTAATAAATAATTATTTGATATTTAGTGAATATAATATTTAATTATTTATCAGGGAATAATGTAGAGATATTTATTTAATAAATATGGAGACATTCTTCGAATCCTGATATATATTGTGGATGAATGGAGGAATGAGTTTAATGGACCCATGAGAAATAATAAATATTTATTATTATTTAACTAAATAATTCAAAATAATAATTAGAAATTTATGAAAATTTGAGAAATAATAATTTTAATATTATTATTATACCTGGGGTTTTTATAAGATTAAATAAATAATTAATATTACTTGTGTAATTGATTAATTTTAACCCTAGAAATACAAATACCCAATTGTGTTATTTTCTCAACACCTAAATTAGTTGTGAACAGAGAACCTTGGAGGATCAAGATCCCATGAATATATTTAATTCATCCTCCCCCAGAAAATGAAAATGTGTTGGAATATGTTTTCAAGGTGATCAATGTGGATGATGCAAGCACAAAAATCTTCCATGCAAGAACTCATAGACTCATTCAGTGAAATTTGGAGATTCCTAAAATAGGTGTGGATCATTAACAGAGGAAATCTACACTTTGTTTCTATTACTCAATGATGGAGTACATAGATCTATATATGGAATCATCAAGGAATAACGAATTCCTTTGAAGAAAATCTTTATATGATTATTTTAATTGTTAACAATATTTTTTGGTCTCCCCTCTCTAGTTTTGGCGTGATTATTTCTATATATGATTCAATTACATTGACCAAGGTGATTAAACACCATATAGATATTGTTTGTATCTTAGATTATAGAGAAAAGAAAAGTTGGGCAATTCCCATCACACCCTTCCACTACACCCAGATCCTACACCTTCTAATTGATATATTAATATTTATATAAATAGAAAATATTATAATCATATAAAATTATTAATGTCTTTATTTTAAATCCTAGATAATTACTATTCCATTACAAATTATTCTACTGATAATAGAAATGTATCTCATATACATTTCATTGAATTTAGAGTATTATTCACTTGATTTTCAGATTATAGTGTTGTCATATATTGTTATTTTTTATGGTACTAGTTTCATCTTTTATGAAGAATGTAATTTTCAAATTTTCTATTTCAATTTTATAATTATGTAATTGAATATTTATTGTGAAATAGTTTATTTGATGAATTGTTTTTACTATAATTATATATCAATTCTTAATGACTGTAAATAAGATATATGATATTTCTTAGATAAGGGTCATTTTGTATTCTCTATTATCATTATTAACCATGTAGGGGTCACATGGAATTTTACATTATCATTTATACCAATGAGGAATCGATAGTAATATCTATTATCAATCTCTCCCATAAATTGATAAAAAGACATGATTTACTATCATTATCACATAGATAGTGGATACAAGGTATGTGAATTTTATTTATCATGATATAGATCACTAATGATGAAAATGTTTCTATTAGTGGAATAATAAGGATTATAAAATTATTAAGATTTTTTATATTCCAAGAAAAATTTAATGGGACATAACATGTTATATGGGTTTTGAAACATCATGAAACTCAATTCTATTTTTTATTTATAATTTATTTTTATAAAATTTAAATAACTTATTATTATAGATTATGTTACATTTGTATTACTTTCTAAGTCACAAATTATTAGATTTTCTTTCACATCAAATTCCATGAATAATAGTACAAGAATGCATGATGATCATATCATGATGAGTTATTGGATTAATTAGGTAAATCCAACACGTTCATAAACTCATTTTCTGCAAGGACACTTCACAAATTTTTATTTAATATGTTTCTTCAGATATTAATTTTATAAGTTGTGGTAATATTGTAATTTTTTGATGTTTAATTGATCATTTTAGTAGATTCTATTAGATGGGAAATTATTTTATTTTAGCCATGGAATTTGGTCATTCCATTTTGGTATTTATTTCATATATTTTTTGTTACTGAATATTTTTTATAACAATAATTTATGCTATTTCTTAAAAAAATAATTAATTAAATGTAACTATTGATTTATACTTAATTTTTTTGATTTATTTAGTAATTATGATTTTTAATTATTTCATGCCTATTGGGGGGGGGGTCTTAATTTATTTGTATATTCCTTAAATAACATGACACAGAATAATACCAGACCCATTAGAACCCATGGATTGGAAAAAATGTCCTCATTTGACGTAAAACATTAAAAAAATTATTTAACATGCTCAATGATTTTTTAAAACCTCTAGAAATCAGGGAAATATGTTGGATTAGTTATATTGATTTTTAATAATACATATGGTGTAAAGGATTAAAATTTTTAGGATCTCACAAAATATAATATTTTTTATTTGTGGAAATATTTTATTCCATGAATAAAATAAAAATTATATAAAAATACATATTCATAAGATATCCTAAAATTACTATTATTAATATAAAAGATAAGGAAAATGTAGATTTTTTCACTAAAGAAATATTATTGTTTTATAATGACAATATCCAGTTGAGTCAAGAAATTATTTATTGAATATAGAACAAATAATACCAATATAAAACTCATATTATGAAATAGAGATCAATACTATGCATTATTTGTTTACAATTTATGAACAATTACAAACTTTTATGGATGAATGTAAATGTATAGTAATAAATATATTGAACAATTTAGTCTAAGAAGAAGTTGGAAGTATAAACAATAAATAAAAATGAAATATATTTCCCTTAAAAATTATAGTTATTAAAAAAATGAGAATTTAATATAAAATGTTATGGAAAGAAGTAGGTGAAATGATATCATATTGGATAAGAAGGTTTATGAACATGATTAACAGGAAGGAATTTATTTTAATAAAAAATTTCGACCTATAATTTGTCTTATAAAAAGTTGTGTAGTTAAATTTTTTTTGATTCATTTGGGAAAAAACAATAAAAGTAATATTTGAACACTTTATTTTAACATGGAGGTCTTATAAAATATATTTATTTACTTTAACCAATTTTTTCAATAAAATGAGAGAAAATTGTTTTCATGCAGAAAAAGTAATTATATATTCTCAGGAATGCATTGTTTACATTTTGAAATGGTTTTATTTCAATATCCAGAAAATGGGATGAAATATAAACCACTTACATCATTTCTTATATTTAAATGTATTGAGTAATTTAACTATTTTCATTTTTATATTTCATATAGATGACTTGTTAAGTACATTGTCATATAATGATTTGTTCAATGGTTTAATGATGTGTTTAGCTAAAACAACTATGTTAAAGGCCTTGTAGATAGGGTTTTACTTAGTGGTAATCACCCCGTAATCCTACATAAAAAATGGTGGTTCAAAACCCATTGGGTGCAGGGTACTGTATCTGTACTGTAGTAGTAGTGTAGCAGTAGAAACACTGTAGATTGGTGGGTACTGGAGCGGTGACAAGACACTATAGCGGCGGCGATACTGTGTGGGTACTTTAGCAGGTGGGTTACTATTCACAGAATGGGCATTGGCCCAAAAAGTTGTGCCTATGGGCTATATAATGGGCTACAAGACCATTGTGCCTTCGAGCTATGTAATGGGTCTCCCTCTACCCACTTAAAAGAGGTGTTTGATTTAATTTAATTTTAAATGAGTCTTCGGCCCCAACCATTTGAAAAAAAAATTATGTTAAAGGCCTATAATAAATAAAATAGAATATTTGGATTAATATTTACAAGGAAAATAATAATAATAATAATAATAATAATCTGATTTCTCAAATAACCACTTCAGGTGAGTTTTGTCTTTATTTAACATGAAAATCTATAATGAAATGTCCACCATTATTCTTGGTATTTTTTTAATTACTATATATGGTAGGATCAATCCAATAATAATTGGGGAGAAATATTTATCCAGTATCTAATAATTCTATAATATAGAGTTTGGTGGTCTTTATGGTATTTACATTATTGAAAATTTCACATAGAGTGTGGGAAGTCTATTGAAACATGTAATATTGTGTTTAAGGGTAATGGAATAATGAAAATAGAATGAAGGGATATATCTAATATTTATAATATTTTATATAATATTTTTATATAATAAATAATTTATTTCTATGGATATACCGAATAAAATTTAGTTGTTATTTTGATAATGGAAAATACACTTTGGGTTATGTTTTTTCTCTTATATATGGAGTCATAAAATAAGTCTCATAATATTTTTCATATTTACATTAATTATAAAGAATAATATATTATATAATAATTATATATTCTTGTAAATTTGGGAGTTGTATAAAAAATACTAATGCAGTTTAGTGACAAACATGATAATATTTAATTGTATTTTCATAATTAAGGATTATTGTTTTTATGAAATTTCACTGAAGTAACTACTGTGATATGAAATTAGGGACATTATTATAATATGAGTTACATATTAAAAAAAATTATAGTAATGGGTTTACCTGAATAGTTTTTCACCCTTTAATTCACCATCAGACCTGGGTTTGAATCCTGAAAGCCTATATTGGGCCAATTATGTTTTCCATTTATGGTATTAAAAATAGGTCCCACATTATGAAAAGAGAGAACATGGATATAATGAAAAAAGGTTTCATGGAACCACCCAATTACTTAGAATACAAAATGTTGTAATATGTTAGATATTTACAAAAAACCTGAAGGCATCACTAGTTAGGAATCTCAAAATTCTGATTGTTGTATTGGAACTTATAAACCAGCTATATAACCACTACGATTTACAAATTGGGGTAGAGGGGTTCCATGAAACAAGGTGATAAAAATTGTGAGACCAGTTAAATGGTGTCATTTTAATCGGTTGGATGTTTAGTGGGGTGCCACAAAGGCATCATTGGCTGGGTGGCCTAAAATAAGGATACATACATTTGAACTAATCATCCATCTTTCTAGCCATGGATATTTCAGATTTGGTATATAGGGGTTCTATGTCTTGATTTTATGGATGGTATCATGATGTTAATTTTTTGGTCAAGGTGGTGAAACCTTAATAATGGTGAAATAATGAGATGATTTTTGGTAGTGGGTGACATGATTCTTCACTAGAGAATAGATGTGATTCACATTGCACATTTACACTTCTCTGTCATTATATTTGGGGCCTTTAGGTGACACTATAATCGACCATTGGTTTATCAAGAACATGGGACTTTGGGATACTATCTGTATAAAATTGGTCCATTCAATATTTTTTATTATTTGGGGGATGGATAAGGCTTTATCCATTGTGATTCCAAGGTTTGAGAATTTATAGTTAATAATCCCCATTAATTAATAATTATATATATATATTATCATAAAATATTTAATGATAATAAAATATATGGAATATATTACTTCATGTATCCATAATCTATATTTTTTTCCAACAGTTAATGCTTGTGATGGGATGCTATGATTAGTGTGTGTATGAACTATTATTGAAATATTGATTTTCCTTCTGGGTATATGCTATAGAAATTATATGTTGTAATAGAGTACATAGATAATACATTATATAATTACATAATTATTTCAATGGTGTATATTTATTTCCAATTTTTAAATAGTTCATAGTCCCATGGTTAATATGGTTATATACATGTTAACATTCATTATTTGAAAACCATTATACTTTATTCATTCAATGGCTCAAATAAAATATGATTGGGTAATATACAAGTTATGATGTGGGGTTTTTATAAACAAGATAATGATTTCCTCCCATGTAATGGGATAATAAAGGTGGGATATTTATATTCGGATACATAAGAAATGAATTCTCATGTTTTGATAAATGACATGTGATTTGTTTATCAATTTTGTAAATTTTTCTTACGTATTTAGAATTAATGTGCTAGAATACAATTGTTTCGAATATTTTCTAGAATTGATTCTAATATTAATTCCATTGAAAAATAATTATGTTATTTTATATGTGTTTTATATAATCACATTGAACAATGTTTGTCTTGATTAGCCATTATAGGATTCTAGATATCAATCATTACTTATGATTATGATTAGTGATTTTTTTTTATTTTTGTTCACAAAATATATTTTGTGTCCAAATTTATGACAATGTGAATAAGGATTAAATAAAAACCATGTTTCTGTCTATGATTTTCCTAATATATAGAGGAATTAACATGTAGAAAATTTTAAATTTAGATAATATTATTGAGTTTTCATATCAGATCATGTTATTTTTATTAAAAAAAATATTCAAATATATGATATTTAAATAATGAAATAAATATATAAATTGGAAATTATTTTTCTCATGTATTCTTGAAACTATTTATATGTAATATTTAATCCCTAATATATTATTATAAAAATATAACGAATAATGATATGTGACTTGTGTTTTCTTGAAAACCTAAATTATGTTATTAATAAACCATTCTGATGTATTATTAATAATAATGTTAATATTATTATGTAATCATTTTCACTATAATATTTTTATGTAATCATACAATAAAAAAGAAATAGTTTATCCTAAAAAAATTTCCATTAATTATTTGGTTTCATTTAAATATATAAATTTCTACTTCTTGAATTTTATTAAATTGAATTAATTTTTGAGTTCATCATGTTAATGTATGCTTACTGATATTAAAGGTAATTTTTTTATAAATAGTTGACTTATTTTAAGTAAATTATGAAAAATATAAATTTTAGAAAGACAATAACTTAATGAAATTATCCAGATATATTAATTAATTAAATTATATGGAACAAACTATATATATATATATTTATACATATTTATGATGTGAAATAAGTCATTTAATAATTTTATGTTGTGTTTGGAAAAATATGATGGAAATTTTGATATCTAATTATAGTTTTTTAATAAAAAAATCATTTTTGATACTTTTCATTAAATTAAGAAATGACAAGTTTCCATTCAGGGATGAATTGATCTGAAGTCACGTAAGACTCAAATTAACACCATAAAAAATAATCTTACTGTAATTAATGGTAAATAATATTTTTCTATAACATACTTTTTATTTTAAAATGTTTATTTTTCTAATAATTTTTTCATTGAGTAGTGTTTACATTTTTAAAAATAAATTTTTCCACCTCAATAAATTTAATCTTTTAAAATGGTTTTAAAATTCAGAATTATTTTTTAAAAATTTCATAATGAGTTCAATTTTATTTTTGGTCATAAAACTAAATTACCATGGTAAATTTTTTGTCTCGTCAATAAATTGTTAAAGAAGTTAAAAGGGTTAAAATTTAGAGATAAAGACCCAAAATGATTTCTATAATATTATTAGATGAGTGTATTTTTCAATATTTAGCTCATATTATAATTTTCTCCATTTTATTAATTTTTCATTATAGTGAGGTCATATTACTCTTTTAAATATTGAATATTAAAAAAACATCTAATAAGCCTACATATAAATGGACATCACCTCTTCTTAGTTATCCACTTATTGTGCACCCTCTTTTGACCAATACCATCACAAAATTTCTCTATCAACCATATACACATCCAGAAGATTTTTCCCTCCCAAAATACTTATCCACGAAGACTAAATATATATTTTTTCAATAGAAAGAATACATGTAAGAGATGTATATTCTAACAAATATATATGAAGTGTAATTATTATTAATCATTATCTTAATATTCTATAACCCACATATCCAAATGATATTAGTATCATTAATTTCCTAAAAAGTTAATGTGTTTTTTATATCAAACAATCAATACTTTATTTCCATCAATAGAAAAATGAAAACAATGTATGTATTTATGTACGTTATAACACCTTTATGAATGATGTATTTCATTTTTCAACATTTACTCAAGTAGAATGTTATAATTAAGGATTAATTGAATATTATTGATATTTATAACATTATTATTATTTAATTATAAAATATTATCTATTTTATTTCCCTCTCATCCACTAGAAAATGAAAACACCAGTCAAGTGTATCTGAAGACTACTGCATCGATGAAACAACATACTAGATTTTTCAGGAACACTCTAAAAGGATGGTTTTGAAATATTATTTATTGAATTAATATGATTTCTATGAAATCATAAATATTATTTATAAATAGTGGAACCATTTTACAACCACTTTTACCCCATTTAATACACCAAAGTGGTTTTAGAGTAAATGACTCCAAAACATTTGATTTGAACCTAACTAATTCAAAAAAAAAAGCGTAGTAATAAATGTAAAAAATAAAAAAAATTAACATTTAAAATGGTCTAAATCAATTAAATAATTATGATATGTTTCTTATTTATTATATTAAAATATTTGTGTTGGGAGTTAGGACTCGAGGTAAGATATTTTTCTTTAAATCCATATTTTAAAGGTCAGAAATTTTTTCCCTTCAATATCATTATTCATTTACATGATTCAATTATTTGAATATTTATAAAAAATTAATGATTAATTATTGTTAAAATATATTTACATTGTTTTAAAATATTTTAAATTGAATTTTTTAAAAAATTATATGCGATAATTAATTAATTTATTATAATAATGTGGAAGGAATTTTTTTATCATTAACCACATGAACAGCTATTAACACCATCCATACCATTATGAATTAGGTATATTACAATTATTTTTTTATTTTTCATAAAATGTAAATTAAATTCCTGTTTTTTTGGAATTTTTCATTTTTAATGAGTTATTAAAATAAAAGGTTATGTCATCATATTTTTATGTGATATTTTAAATTTCACATTATTTTGGATTGAAATGAGTGTTATCTTTAAAAAATTATGATTTTATATGTTTTTCTATTGTTTCTTATAGATTAAAGATAATGAATGGTGGTATTGGGGTAAATCTCTCTAATGTATTGTTAACTGATTTATTCTCTATAAAAATGATGATTTGAATTAAAGTATTATATGTTCTTCTATAAGGGTGAATTTTCATTAATAATGAGAGATGAATATGATTTTTCAAGATAACTTCATTATTTTTCTATTCCTCATATTAGTTTTAATGTGTTTTTATAAAATGTTCATTTTAGAAGTAATTATGTTTTATAAAGATATCAAATATTATTACCAGACAAAGTAATAATTATTATGTGTTTTTCATGTTTATAAAAGTAATAATAAGTTTCTTTTACTTTTTTAATCCATTAGTAATATTTATTTTCTCATCTAACATGTTTCAAAAAACAATAGGTCTTATGGATGAGTGGGTACATTATCAAATTCTATGTTCTAGTTATTACGAGTCATCCTGAATGAAGAAAAACGTTTCATGAATGGAATAATAGTTTAAACATAAGAATTTTTTTTTGGAAAAATTGTGCAAAAAGTATAAGAGTTAACCTATTTTGGAAATCTCTTTTTAATTATCTAAAATGATAAACCTAAATGATGATAACAATATAAGATGGCTCAAAATACTTTCTATTAAACTCATCCTTATGGGTTTGTATTGTATGGGGAATTATAGTCTGTATTAAATAAATTATTTAATGAATAATGATTCAATTATTGAATTCAGGTATTTGGGATTGGGTCTAAATGGTTAGTATTATAGTGGGGGATTGGATAACTATAGAGGTATTGATAATGTTATGAAATTAATTTTTTGGAACATTAAGTGGTAAAATCAAGGACATAAGGCATTATCATTATTATATGATTATTAAAAATGGTGGTTTGAAAAATTTGATATGCTTTTATAACCCACACATTTTTTTATATGTATAATTTAGTCACAAAAAAGGGGTTTGCGATTTTTAATAACTGGGTGATTCAAATGGATATTGGAGGCATGTGGATGCTTTTTAATGGTTCATGAAACTCATCAGTCACCTAAGCCGAACCCCCAAACTCGGAGGCTATAAAAAACATGGAGTATCAAGACAGAGCCTCCTATACAGGCTCTACATAGTATTCTAAACTATGTAGGATCTCCAGGAAACCATGCGGGGTATGAAATTTGAAGATAGAAGATTTCTAGATGGTTTCCGTAGGGTTTTACAAACCGTGCAGACCAACCAAGCTCACCATGCACTGCCTAATTTCCTGATAGAACCGTACACATGGTTTTCACATGTTTCACATAACCATGCACTGAAATCGTATGAGAGATAGCATATCCCCTCTTACATTCTATCTACCCCTCCTACATATCCTTTAACGAAGGATTTGGACCCCTAACCACTTGGGGCTGTGGGAGATGTCTAATTAAAAACAGGGATAATATTTTTCATAATAGGCATCATCTGGAGGACACTTATATTTTCTAGGGGGATCTTGAAACTCATTTGAGTATGTTTTGGAGGATCCCATGTGTGGTTTATTTTTTTTAATTTTCTTCAACCATCTTGGATATAAAGAACATGTAAGGTATGAAAAAATATTTTGACTTCATTTACTCAATGGGTGGTTATTCAACTTTGTGTGTTGGTTCTATAGAAAATGTAGGGTAATCAATGATTAATTAACTTATTTTTTTGTGTTGTTTCATTTTATTCTAATTAATTCTCCAATAACCCCGTTCTATTTCTTGCTGGAAATTTCATATCGGACCAAGGATGTAATTTCTAGGGATCCCCCAGGGAATTATGACAAGTTATCCCATGATCATTAGCAATGTTAGTCATCTCCAAGGGGGTATTTTCATAGAATTAATAAGACTCAATTATCCTTCTAAGATGTTGATTTTTATTACTCCGTCAAAACTCAATATACTAGAGGATTTTTGAAAATCCTAAACCAAGAGAAATGAGTTATTATAAAAAAATACAATTGGGAAATAAATTAATGATGACCATATAAGTATTGAATTCCCCTACAACTTTTTTATCATCGATCATTAAAAACCAATTTTCTATGTTTTCTATATGTAAGGAAAATCATTAAAGAACTAAAATGGTAAATTACTCAATAATTGGAGTACCACATTCAAACCCCAAGCATTTAGTCTAATATTAAGAAACCATTAATTAAATAATAACAATTCTGAGAATCAAAACACATTAACTCAACCTGTGTATTGATCCCGGACTTAATTTATACTAGTAGTAAGAGATGGGAATACAATTTGGTCTACCTAAAGTAACACTTAATCTAGAATGAATCCAAATTCTAGAACTATTTCTAGGGATTCAATCAAGAAGAGGTAGTGTGATTTTGGGTCCAAAGATGGATTTTCCAGAGTTTTTCCTATTTCTCTTCTAATGCTTGTATTTTTAGGGTACGTCAAACCCATATCCCATGGTTTATTATTATATTAGGGAGTGGTATGACCCACATGGATTGGATTTTTATACATATGATCAAGAGTTATCACACCCCTATCTGGAATAATATAATCCATACATGGATGATGTCTTCAAATTTAAGGAAAAACCATGTACATTCTTCACTCACTCTTCACATATTATTCTTCAAAACCATCTCTAGATAATAACTAGAGGTTATTATCAATGATCTAAGAATTTTCCACATTCTAGTAGGACCAAACAGACATGTTTGGGTGACTCAATAACTCAGTAGAGCAGATCTCTGAGATAATTACAAATATGGATCCCCGGTGTAGTTTGAGTATGGGTGTCCAAATTATGATTCAACTGATGAGACATGTTGTGATGTGGTCCCCACATATCATTCATTAAATATACTAGAAATTAAATTTGAAAAATCAAATTCTGAATATGGGGAAACATCATGTCATGTTCATACTGAATGTGATCACACATTTATCTCTAACCCCTACGTTGATTATCTACATGTTCTAGAATAATGTCGTGATGACATTCTGGTATTTAACATTGCAATGAAGAAAGCTCTAGTGGTGGGGGCATACTCGATCAAGCCAAGAAGCAAGTCCACCTTTATTATTTATTATCCACAAAGTAGGGGTACTGAAAGACACCAACCATACCACCTGATGTTCAATAATCATGGAACCACAATGAGGGAACAAGACACAGAGGGTCACCTATCACCTCTACTAGAGTAGGGGTATCATGCACGGGCACAAATATGTATCCCCGATGATCAAAAATCCTCATTCAAATAACCAGGATGAATTCCACTCACTAGGGTGATCCCAAGTGATCGTTTTGGAGAGGGGGAACAAAAAATCTCATGTGGCATGCCAACCTTGTGGCATAGAACCCACGATTAGTTTTCCCTGATGACCATGGATTGGAGTGGATGTAAGAAGCGGAGAGATAAGGTAGTTCAGGATAGTTCCACCAAAAAATATTGGTGAGAAGGTTCAGGTATCTTCTTGACATAATAACCATGTCCTCATGACATGGAAAAAGGATGGAACTGAGGCTCCGATCGATGAAATGAAGGGGAGGGGAAATGATGAGAGTTATATTCTGAGATGTATGGGTATACATGTATTCATACACAATAGGATCCGACAAAATTGAAATGTGGTTAAAACACTCAGGGTGGGTGATGGTGTAGAAATGTAGTGGGGGTGGAATGATGGGGGTAAAAGTCTCAGTCTCATCTAAACTCAGTAATGTGAAATATGAAATGGAAACCACATAGAAGAAACTAGACCGTAGTAGTCATATTGGTTAGTGACTTCCAGTATGTGGGCCCATAAAATTTTACTGTCACTAGGAACTCTAAAAATAAATCTCATAAGGTAAGAGTACTGACATGGAGTGTATACGAAAGTTGTGTATGGCTGATTAGATCCCCTATTTCCTCCTAGATACCCAGTCATTGGGGCACTGTGATATCCATAAATTGGATTCTCAGCTATATCTACTATAGGGAACGAAGTTATCATATATGTACCTTGGGATGACCATAAAAAAATATTAGGAAGGCATGCGACTTTGGTTGAGAAGCTTCCAGTGCAGGCTGAGGTGGGGCTATAGTTGTTGGGGTGGAGGGTTTAGCTATGTTGGTAGTGGGTGGATCGGCTGATGATGATAGAGTTGGATCGGAGGGTTGGGCAACAGTCGATGGTGGTGTGGGAACAATAGGGTCTGGCAAGGTCATGGATGGATCTGAAGGTGCCACACTGGATGTGGGAGCTACTCTAATTGACATCTCAGAAGTTATAGATGGTGTGGTAATAGGATTGGCAGATTTCGATGATTTGGGTGAGATGATTAGGGGAGGGATTGATTCTAAGGATGATGAATAATGTACTAGAAATCCGTTTCTGGTATCGCATAAGGACAATATCAGATCCGGTGGTGAGGTTGTCTCTCCCCCACAGTTCCAGGTGCATGTCTCTTGTCGCTGGTGTGATATCTATCTACTTTATCTAAAATAGACAGATAATAAAACAAAAAAAAAATCAAAATAATTCTAAAAATAAAAAAGTAAAGTGAGAAATCATAGAAACAAATGTTCATAGAGCACAAAGATAGGGTACACGGTGGGTAATATGATTGGGATAGAGACCCGTGTACTCTTGATAAACAATTTGAGTGGGCATGTGTTCATGAAATATCCAGTACACAATGTTTACGGAAGTTTACACGCCCTATGTTTGAACATCGGGTGGTGTCCAATCATGTTTCCAAACACAGAGTTTTCCTTATGGGGTTGTGAAATATATACACTCTGTGTATAGATACTACACGGTGTGTGTGAGAACATTGCATACGATTTGTGTGCACCCTTTACATGGGCTCCTCCAGATGAAAAAATCACTCTTCGTGATCCCAATATACATGCACACTATAAAGTAAATGTGATTGGGGTTGTCTAGTCATAACACACGGGTTGATCCTAAATATTGGGCAATGGCACTGTACACTGTGTGTACCACACATACACCCCTTGTATATTCAAATTTGAGTGAAAGAGAATGTGTGGCCATGTTGCTATAGTACATGCCGTGTGTTCTTTATTTATCTTGTGTACTATATGTGGATGTCAAACCATCACCAGAATCCAAAATCACCCTAGATGTTAGTTAATAAATGAATTAGAGGGTGAGAAATGTAATACCTAGATGGATGATGGAAATGATAGTGAGAAGTTATCCTGAATTGAACTAAAATGGAGGACTGGTGGAATAGTGGGTTATAACCAATAGAGGAAGCCTAGTGGAGCGAAAAAATGAGGATAAGGGTATGTGCAACATGTTTCCAGGCAAAGTAGGGCTCCTAGCATTTATATGAAAACCACATTTCTTGTAAAGGCACCACACGCTGTGTATGTGTGTTTTTCTAAAAAAATTTGTAGTATAATTATTATAAAAAATAAAAACTATTTATTACATAAAATGAAATTTATATGAAATTTATTATTAATTACAAATGTTAGATAATCCTATTCACTAAATTTATCGGAGAAATAAACATCGTGTTTGTGAAAATGTGAAAAAAAAACTACAACCATCGATCTAGTTCGTGGGGTGTGATATGAACCAGTAACCAACCATTCTAAAAACATTCCCTCAAACACATGATTAGAGGGTATAATACTGTATAGTTTTATTAACATTTATTACTTAAATATTATGTTTAGTATTACTTGGGGAAATAGTAATACCTGATGTGCAGTTTAATGTTTTGAATGATTCAGATGGGGTAGCGAGATTTTATGAGTTCAAAACTAGGTCTTTTGAACCATAAGCTATGCCTCTTCCAATCATCCTACATCACACCAAGTGATTTATTTTTTTAAAACATTTTTATTGATTATAAAAACATTATACACATGATGCCTATCGAAATTCATTCTCTCTAGATTTATTAAATTGAAAAATGAGGGATCTAGATTGGTTTTCTGGACTCGAACACATTTCCTTTGGATCAATTAGTTACCCGATATAGAGGAAGATAAATAAGAACCACTGATTTTGGTAAGGCGCTTTTTGGATACAGGAAAAGTGTTGATAGATGATGACAAAATAGAATTTATTTTCCAAGTAGGAAATGAAGAAGTATATTAAAATGTCTGCAAAACTGTCATAAAAGAATCATTCGTGGGGAATGATGACTGATGTTCCTTAATAAAAGTTTATGTTTATTTTGGACGCACATAATGTGATATGAGAGGTTGTTCCACTTCTGATAAATTATCTTCCACATAAATTCATATTGAATATGATTTATAAGAGCTTCAATTTATTTTGGACTAGGGAGGTCATTATTGGTTGTGAGCGGTTGTTAAACATATTTTAGAGTAGACAGGGGAGGAATAATTTTTCCTTCAATTACTAAATCCACATAGCGTGAATTGAAACACCTCACATCCTATTTAAAATATGGATAATTGGGAATACACATATGATTTCGGTAATTCTCAATGCATCACTCATGCTATATCATGAGGATTCAATTTAACTGGTTCTAAAAAGAATGGAACAAGATATCTGTTTGATGGTTTCTGACCTTAGGAGAATAATTCCAACGATTTTCACACACAAAGTGCTACTTGAAGAAGGATCCAAGACATCTTGAAAACCAAATGTATGGTTAAATCCTCCAATTAAATAGGTTTTGAAAAAATAAGTGATCAAAATTTTGGATTCCAGTATTATATACCCATCTTATGAGAGTCTATGGGTGAGTCCCTTGCAAGTAGTTCCCAAAAAAGGATTGAATCACCATGGTTTCCAATGATAATAATGAGATTATCCAGAAAAGAATAGTTATTGTATGATGGGTTTGTGTGGATTACCTAAATATCAATAATGCTACATGAATGTATCAACCCCTTCAACTATTAATGGATCAAATAATGGAGTGATTAGTGGGGAAGGAATTATATTGAATTTTATAGGATTATTTATGGTATAACCATATTTTTGTTTCCCTTAAATGCTATGGGAAAAGCACCTTCACAAACCTTTATGGAGCCTTTGCATTCCTTCATATGTCTTTTAGAATGTGTAATGCTCTGACCACCTTCCAACGGTACATGTTGGCTATATTACATGATATTGTGGAAAACTTTATTTATGTTTCTATAGTTGATTTCTCAGTCTATGGAAAGCCAATCAGCACATGTATTAAAATTTTAGAAGTAGTCCTAGAGTGGTGAGAACAAACAAATCATGTCTTGAATTAAGAGAAATTCCACTTCATGGTAAAAATGGCATTTTATTAGGCCATAGGATATCCATGATGATAATTGAAGTAGATAATGAATACATAGAGGTGTAAAAACAACATCCCATTCCAACTTAATTTTGAGCACTATAAATCATTCTTAGACATGTTGGATTTTATAGACAGTTTGTACATGATTTCTCAAAGATATCAAACCAATGAATAATATCCTTTCAAAGGAATGCATAATTGAATTTGATAAAAATTGAATTGTATCCTTTCTACTCGTGAAGAAGAGATTGCTTGAATCCCCCGTCATGGTTTCTATTACCTAGGATGAGCCATTTGAAATTATGTGTGATGAAAGTGACTCTGTTGTGGGAGAAGGTCATGGAAAATAGCTAGATCTCATCATCATGCCAATTTATTATGTATGTTAAGCCTTAAAAAATCAAAAACCAACTACACAACCAATAAGAAGGAGTTTTTAGTAGTAGTATTTTAATTCATCATATTCTACTCATATTTGGTGTTATTAAAAGTTTTTGTTTATACTGACCACATAGCTCTCAAATATGTGATGAACAAGAAGGATTAAAATCCATTAATCATTCATTCGGTTTTGATTCCCCAAGAGTTTTATTTGGAGATTTGTGACATGAAATGGAATGAGAACATAGTTGAAGGTCATCTCTCCCATCAGGAATTACCTCATTTGGAAAAAGAAAATGATGGGGAAAATAAGGAAGACATTCTGGATGAACACATTTTCTCAGTTGATTTACCCCTCATCGATGGTTTTCTAATATAGAAAATTATTTCTTTTGGGAGTACTCCATCCTGATATTACATTTCAGCATCATGATCTCTTCCAGTCTGATGTAAATAAATATGTTTTGGAAGCCCTACTATTCTTCTAGTCATGTGGAGACAGGGTAATTCACCTTTTATCCCTGAGGACGAATTTAATGAAATTATTGAGTATTTTAATCCCTACCAGTTGTGGGACACCATGTTTGGACCGTAAAATAGAAAATATTATACAATCTAGATTTTTCTTACCCACAATGCATAATGATTCATTCCAAATTGGGGAACATTTTGATAAATTACAATGCACTGGTAACATTGGGTGCAGAGCTGAAATGCCTCAACACCCATCCTAGAGGTCGAATTATTCAACATATGGGTTACTGACTTCATGAGACTATTCACCCATCTTATGGGAAAACATACATTCCGATATGTCTGTATTATGTATCTAAATGGGTGGAAGATTCAATTATAGTGAAAACTATGATGAAGGGAGTTGTTTTATTTTTAAATAAGGATATTTAAACCAGATTATGTGTTCCCTAGGTACTTATCAGTGATAGGGGAACACATTTTAATTGTAATTTAACATGGAATTTTCTCATGAAGTATGGGGTAAAGAACAACATTGTAACACTGTACCATCTTCAATCCAGTGGTTATCTGGTGGTCTCCATTCACAAATATAAACAAATTATGGAAAAGAAAATTAGATCTCAAGAAAGGATTGGTCCATGAATCTCAACGATGCCTTGAGGGAATACAAAACCACTTTCAAGAAACCATTGGTTATATCCCAATTTCGGTTGATCTCGGAAAAAACATGTCACCTGATTGTGGAACATGAGCATAAATCATATTGTGTTCTGAAATAATTAAATTATGATTTGAAATCGATGGAAGAGAAACATTAATTCCAACAATATGTGCTTGACAAAATCAGATGAGATGAATATGAAAATTCCATGCTTTACAAAGAGTAGACAATGGTGGTTCATGATCAAATGATTCCCGGAAATCATTCAATCCATGTGATAAGTTATTATTGTCTAACTCATGGATGATATTGTTTCCAGGAATGATTATATCATAGTGGTTAACACCTTGTATAGTGGTAAAAGTATTCCACCATGGTTTAGTGGAAATTTATGGTAAAGGCGGAAACATATTTAAGGTGAATGGGAAATATATAAAATGAATTCAGAAAATGGAGTATATAGTCAGTATGGTTTACACCATGCGATTCAGGAAATAAGAGGCCTAGTCATGTCGAGCATGAGACATTAAGAGTAGCACTAACTGAAACGTTACCCAACATTTTGAAAATTTTATCATATATAATTTTTGTTTTGTGTTTACTTAGGGGAGAACGTTAACTTGTTTTTCACTTTTTATGTGTTTTAGTCACATGATATATGTAATGTGATAGAAAATTAATGAATTTTTATTATTCTTATAATAATTCTCATATAGAAATGTAAAACCATGTTTAAAATAATGGGGGAAAATATGTTTTATTTCTTAAATGGATGCATTTAATTTAAATACCCCTCATTTCTTCACACCATAACATCGAGAAGCATTGGGCATTTTAGAGGAACTAAGGAGATTAATTTCCCTAGGGAATCTCAATAACTCACCTGATGTATACTATCTAACCATTTTAGATCTTGTTTTGGAGTTTAGAACTACCTTCTAGTACATTGATAGATATACCAAGGATGCGTATGAATATGTAGGAAAATTTAAAGGTGAGGTCACACTCCACCTCATGATCCATCGTTTTAGAATTTGGATTTGTGAATTTTCCACATTCGTTTGGATTTATGATCGAGCCCAGGTTTAGGTGGAGAAATACACAGAGGCACAATTAGAGTGGGATCTTACATCTGCATGAGCCTTTTGGCCCACCGTTTCCCACCATGGAGACCACTATGTCCCCAATAATGCGAAGGAATCCCAACTTATTAACCATATTCATTCAATTTTACTCAGATTCTATACTATTTTCTTCACCACTAGCTCCAATAGTGAAGGCAATGTAAGTATTCGATATTTTTTTCTCCTTCATTCCCGGGTCACTATTGTAGGGATAAATATGGCCTATATATTCATTCAATAAATCGGGTACATGTTCTCAAAACCTAAGGGGGATATCTTTGGCGGGCCTTTCATCACTATTATTACAAATCATCGTGACATTGATTATAATGATATCACATTCACTTTGCTAACATAAGCTCCTTCCTTTGAAATTATACTTATTCATTGCAAACAGATGATTGAGTATAATGGTCCCCACTGCTAGTTTCATGGCCATCACATGGAAGGCCAAGCTAAACCACTTCAAGATGCTATCAAATAAGAGGCCCCTCCCATCACACCAACTTATTTCCACAAATTCTCACCCCATACTGAGGAATATCAACCACCCACCCATCATACCTATATGCCAACACCATAGTTCCCCATATCCTTTATACCACCCCCTCCAAGGCACCCCCTATGGAGACCCAAAACATTTATATAATTGGAAGTAGGACTCATATGAGATGTTTAATTGGAATTGGGAGGCCACTAGGTACCAGGTGGCATGCCACAACTTGAATAACCCTCTAGAGCACGAACTCAACAACACTATTCCCAGTTAGCCTCCCTCCTGCTATATGTATGGTGATTCCCCATTTCATCCTGATATAGCCAGGGGCACCTCTTCTTTAGCAGGTCCTTCAACCGAAAATCACTCCCAAAGAATGGATAAGTCTAGAGACCCGAAGCTTAATGTATATAGACATTTCATTACTTTTGCGGAATACTTAGTACATAACAAAAACACACACACAAGGACCGTAATAGTTTAGTGTCTTTGGAAACTCAGAATATAATCTTCTAATCGTGGTTAAAGATCTTCAACATCTCCCATAAAGATCTTCTTTTTTTAAACCTAAATCTGGTCTTTATATCCTGGGGAAAAGAAAAAATAAAATGGTGAGCTCAAATGCTCAGTAAGGGTAAACAAAAGAAATATCTATCACATCATATTCATAAGAACATATCTTTTGGAAATCTTAACATGCAAAAGAGATCATAATTTCATAACATGGGATAAATCATAGTAGTGAAATTCAATCCCAATAATCATAACTTAAAACATGAAACTTTGTGGCATACACACATAATCATCGAGAATCATTTCTTGTTAGTCAAGACTCATTTCCAAGACTATCTTAGTGGACAAAGTCCATTTCTGAACCGAGTTCACTCCTCGTTTCAGTCATGTTTCACTGAACCGGTTTGACCTACCGTCCCGGCCATGTCTATCTCATGAGATATAAAATCTTTACCCAATGCATTGAAGGGATATATAGGTCCCACCCATCTCATAATGATACCATTCATATGTGTGCCCAAAATCATAAATCATACATCATTGCATAACCCATGTAATAAAAATGGGATTCTTAAACAACATGACATCATAAAACTATTCATATAAGATAAAGGAATTCGTAAAAATGATTCCATCACAACATAATCAAATCAATGTAATAATAGGGATAGAAACACAAACCTATATTATCATAGATGGAAAATAATTTTGATAAAACACTTGAATCTCCATTCTTGAGGAAAAAATCCTTTCTACTTCAAAAAAATTTTCCTTTCTTAACATGTCATACAATTTTAAACTAAAAGAAGTTGATTAAAAATAAACTTGAAAACTTGTAAAGGAAGCTTCTTGGAAATAATGTTTTAAAAATCCATTCATGCAGTATAAGTAAAAAAACATTCTTCTCGTACTTTTGTCGGAAAAGTCAAAAAGTACCTCGTACGAAAAACGACAAAAGATTCCTTTCATATCCTTTACTAAAAACCCACCTAAGGGTAAAATTGGATTTAAACATTTGTAGGTGGATGTAAACAATGTTACATATTGAGGGAACATGGACGTGGATGATAAAATACACCCCAGGAAATACCAAAGTATAAACAATCTCGGATAAAAATGAGATTGTGATATTTTCCCTTACATTAGGTCCAATTTGCTTCGTAAGTGTCCAAACCTCCTGTATAATGATTTAAATAATGTTATTGACTTATTCCAGAATCATAATTATTTTTATGATATCATATATGGTCATATTCTCAGCTTCTTATTGGTAATATTTCATTATTACTTGTTATTCGGGTGATTATTACTTTTTGTTCTTATGCGTGTTTTGTCGAATAAATTCTTATTTTTCTTTTTAGGTTATAGATAACTCATTTCCAGAATGGTATTAGGGTAATATATATCATATTAATTCATTAAATTCATTTATATAATCATTATGCAATGAAGATCATGTAGAACGAGTCGCATCACATTGTGGAGACGGTATTCCATACGTACGCACGAGCGATGATATCGTTCCCATGATTGTGGAATTGTATTGGAGTGTATATATAATATTTCAGAATCAATATAACTTTACAATAATCATATATAGTCATTATTTACACCATTATACCCATCCAAGTAAGGTGGTGGTGGAAATAGATTACACCACGGCATGGAGACGGTATTCCATACGTACGCACGTGCGGTGATTTCGTTTTCCGTAGGATGGATAGATGGTGAAATAGGGTTCTTTCATACATATAATAACATATCAGTATATTAGTGATACTTATGTTATTACTTCATAATGCAACAACCTAAGAAGAAGAAGTTGAAGAAGAAATAAAGGTGAAAGAATCGGTAACAGACATTACCTTTTCTTTGAAGCACCTCTTTGATACCTCCTCTAAGGGCACTAAAATTGGTCTTTGAAGAAGACCAGGAACTCCAGGATGCCTCTAGGGAAGTGGATAGAAGTAATTGGCAGGGGTTGTATGAGCGTGAAGGCTCAATGTGTGTGAGGAAGAGAGGGAGGAAGTGCCCTTTTATAAGGGAGGAGAGGGGCACCTTTGGAATAACAAAAATATTATTTTATTATAAAGTCAAATTAGATTTTTAATAGCTCCAAATTGAGTTATTTCGAAGCTAAGGTGGATATGGGTCGAAATCCTATCATCCAATAGAATTTGGACAAGTTTAGTTTACTATTTTAACCTTATAATTTAGTTTTAACTTTAAGTTAGATAATTTTACTTTTACCGTGTCTTTTTGTGTTCTTACACAATAAGGTTAATAAACATACTATAACAAGCCAAACAAAACCCAATTTGTTTATTATTAATATATGTAATCTTATCTAAGTAATTTGGCCGAACCTTATATTTTTAGGAATATAATAACAATTAATAATATAATATTTGTTTTAAAACTATTTTATGTCAATTTTGTCACTATTTGGTAATTTATTTTTGTAAAAATCATAACTAAATGATTAGTTAAAAAAAGTTAATTAAATCAACACTAACATGTCATATTAATATATAATTTTTTTTAATTCATAAAAAGTCTCAAATAACATTTATTTGGATATTTATAACATCAATTATGTCAATATTTTATTAATAAGATATTTACTACATCATCATTGTGTCATAAATAAATTAAAATATTTAAAGTCTAAAAATTACAAATAAAATATCATTATGTAGGAAATTATTTTATCTTTCTAATTAATATTTATAGTTGAATTTATCTTATTTATAACCCTATATTAAAAATTATTTACTTATTAAACTTTGATTTTAACTATTTTAACCCTTCTTTAAATAAATTAATAATAAATGTCCTAATCTAATCCAAGTGGGCTTAAATGGTCATATTTTATTCCTAAGGATGTTTTTTGGACGAATTACACTTATCCAATAGAATTAAGACATGTGTTAGGGTAATAATAATATCATTTTTATCCTTAATTACCCTATTTACTTTTAACTGTGGTAAAAAAAGTAAAAAGTTACTATTCACCAAAAATTATTTCCATCTCATTGAACCACATTTTAGTCCTTGATATTAACCGTGTCTCTTGGATTTTCGAAATTCCACTCACAGAAGCGGTAAAATTATTTTTTATGAAAAATTCAGTTTTTTAACTACCACTTAGTGGTTTCACTATTCATCAAAAAAATGAAAGTTTCCAAAAAAACACCAAAAATTAGGCCTACGATATATTTGATATTATGAATTCAAAAATTATGTACATTTTACCAAATTAAAAACATATCAGTTTCATTAATTAATTTAAAAATTAGTTCCCGTCGTCAAAACAAATAGCGTTTTCTTAAGAGATAATAACTATCAAAAGATTGACACTTGTTTATGTCTTGTTTAAATGTGATATTACATCCAATGACCAAAATTGTATTAAATTCTAAAAATATCTTCTAAATATACTTTAAAACCACTCAAATTAATAATTTATCACTATTAATTATTTCGATTAAAAAAGTTGTTCTTAATTAAAATTTAATAATTTTCACTATTTATCAGAATATGAATGTTATCCGAAAAGTACCATGATTTCACCCTAAGCTAGTTTCGATATTCCGAATCCAAAAATGAAGTCCATTTTGAAATATAGAATTTATAAAATTTCAAAAAGTGGGTATTACTAATCATAACGGCTAGTTCATAATAATATTATAATAATATCTCGTTTAGTGAAACTCGGTATTGCGTACTACACACGCTATCGAGGAAGGTCGCAATTGCATGTAATGCAAGGCAAGTCAGGGATGTGTGTTTTACAAGCTACTTTTGGTGTAGCGTACAACACAAGACATTAATTAAAAATAATACTTTTCATAAAATCTCAGGGTGTTACATTCTACCCCCCTTAAAATGAATTTCTCCCTCAAAATTCGTCGGGGTTATAAATGGTTTACTACTTGAAAGTTTTTTTAATAGAATCCCACATCGAAAAAAGGAATACCAATATATGGCTTTAAAAACTAAAGTATGAAATGTAACGGTTGCCCAAATTAACTCATCACTAGGTTTCCACGTAGGAGAACATAGGTGAAAATATGGATATGGAAGAAAAATCTAACCATCAAGTTCTTATGGAGAGTGGTAGAGAACATGGCTATGAAAAATACATCGATCAAAAAGCCATAAATTTGTGATGATCTAAGGTACCATCTGATTCATAGGGCACTAGGATAACATTTTTTGTTTTGAAGATCATTTCCCTAAAGTTTAAGAATTTGAATTAGAATAAATACTTACTTTATTTAGGTACAATCTCACTGTTGTTCGTGCCTTGAACAATTTCCACTTCATTTCTTAAAGAAATGATGTTGAATGTGTTATTCGTGAAGTGTTAGCAGATCATGTGACAGAATCACGGGTCATTCCATCTGTCTCAAACAAAAGGTTAGAAAAAGTTATTAAATAAACATAAGTCGATATATAGTGAGATTAATCATATATGGTTCCTTAAATGGACTTATACATTATATATCATACTGATTAATATAATAAAACTAGTTTCTACTAAACATGGACTTCCTGTAGGCCAATGGGAGGCGATAAAGGCCAGTCGCACTTCGGTTGTGGGTTCGATTCCCATAGCCTTGTCCGATGTGATGGGCTGTCGCTCGTCCTACAGGTTGTCCTTTTTCTAAAACTACATTACTAAAATATCCCATCAATAATATCGAAAAAAAAAGTTCTATCCTTAAACAATATTAACTTATGTCCAACATAATCATTTCCAATCTTTAGTCTTATCCAAAATACTGTTGTCCAATCTCATATTATAGTGAAAACGATTACCAAAGAGTTCATATAACAAGAATGTTAATACCATCGTTGATCCCAGTATATAATGAGATATGTCTTGTTGGTCACATTCCAAACATTTGAAGGCCATAATCCTGTATTCTCTTGAAAAATGAATACCCATTGAATCATGGTGAAAACATTAATGCAGTTAAAATTTAACAATTTCCACAAACCAAAATCCTCAAAATTCTTCATACTCAAACCATGATATCACTTATTCCTTATATTAATCATGAGCTCATGAATACAATCAAACATCTCATTATCTTCTTATCCCTTCATTATGCGCATATCATCTTCTTACCAAAAATATCTCAATCACTTTCCATGGTTACCTGTACCATAAAATTATTGAAAACCACAATAGACCAATACATAAATATTCCAATATTCCACGATACTATATACAACATTATTTTGTAATCCCATTACATAAACACTTAATCATTCCACCACATCGTTTTCAGATTCAACATCGCCAATAGTGATCGCATGTGACTTCCCTTTGTTCTTTGCCTTAAGTGGTTGCTCATGTAGATCATCACTAACCCTTGGATTAGGGAATTTATTAGAATAATGCCCCATTTCCTTGCACTTGATGCATTGAAGTGTTGTTGGTGTGTTCTCTGCAGTCTTTTCTTCATTCACATCATTAGAAACCCTTTTTCCATTACTTCGACACTCAGCTGCTCGATGACCTTCTTTTCCAGACTTAATGCATTTTATAGTCCCTTTAAGACAATCTCCACCATGCTTCTTTCCAAACTTTGAGCGTAAGGAAACATTCATCTTCTTTTCACCATTATTCTGAGATTAATCCTTGAACTACATCTATCGTTTCTTGTCAAAACTATTAGATGGATAAGTAACACCAAATTCCATTTCTACCTTGAGAGCACAACACACAATTTCTTCATAGCTACTGAAGTCTCTTATAGCTAATTCCCTTCGAAGATTTGGTTTTAAGCCACTAAAGAATCGATCAACTTTACTTTCAGGTTGGATGATAAAGCCAGATGCATAGCTTCCAAGCCTTGTAAAATTCGCTTCATATACACCAACAGATTCATCATCCTTTTTCTTTACTTCAAGAAAATCCCTCTCTATCTTTGTTCGAAGAATACGAGGGAAGTACTTATTGAAAAATAAGTTCTTGAACTCGTCCCATTCCATGGACTCAATTTTAACTCTTGGCCTCGTATTCTTGATAAGATCCCACCATTGATCAGCTTCACCTTCCAAACGATATACTGATATGATGACTTTATCATGTTCTGAACATTGAAGAACTTTAAATATCTTTTCAGTGGTACTGATCCATTTTTCAATAACAAGTGGATCAGAAGGCCCACTGAAAGAAGGTGGACGTTCCCTCATGAAGGACTCAATAGAATATTGTTCCCTTCTCTGCTCATTTGGAAGTCCAGAATGATTGATATCTTGTGTAAGTATAGAAATAATATTTGGCACTCCATCTCCCATAACATTTGTTTGTTTAGGAGGACAATCATTTCATTGTCCATTTCATTGATCAACATGTTTCCTTCAGGTTCCAGCCATCGTCTAGAACCCAAAAAGAATAGTGTGAGAGGTAAAAATCATGCTAGGGAAAACAACATTATAAAGGGGGAGTACCTTCAATATCTAACATCTTAGGTTTAATTCTATGATCATTAGCATAATTCTAGGACTATAACCTATATGTATACTTAACCATAGTGACATCCCTACATATACCGTAGAAATATCTATAGGGATCTTACTAAAGTTCTCGCATCCTATTTTCCAAAGGTTGACTAAACCTTTCCTCTGATACCAACTGTAGAGACCCGAAGCTTAACGTACATAGAAATTACATTACTTTTGCAGAATACTTAGTACATAACAAAAACACACACACAATGACTATAATAGTTTAGTGTCTTTGGAAACTCGGAATATAATCTTTAATCGTGGTGAAAGATCTTCAACATCTCCCATACAGATCTTCTTCTTTTTAAACCTAAATCCTTTCTTTATATCCCGGGGAAAAGAAAACATAAAAGGGTGAGCTCAAATTCTCAGTAAGGATAAACAAAAGAAATAACTATCATATCATATTCCTAAGAACATATCTTTTGGAAATCATAACCTACAAAAGAGATCATAATTTTTATAACATGGGATAAATCATAGTAGTGAAATGTAATCACAATAATCATAACTTAAAACATGAAACTTTGTGGCATACACACATAATCATATATAATCATTTCTTATTAGTCAAGACTCATTGACAATACTATCTTAGTGGACAATGTCCATTTCTGAACCGAGTTCACTCCTCGTTTCAGTCCTGTTTCACTGAACCGGTTTAACCTACCGTTCCAGCCATGTCTATCTCATGAGATATAAAATCTTTACCCATTGCATTGGAGGGAGATATAGGTCCCAACCATCTCATAATGATACCATTCATATTTGTGCCACAAAATCATAAATCATACATCATTGCATAACCCATGTAATAAAAATGGGATTCTTAAACAACATGACATCATAAAACAATTCATCTAAGATAAAGGAATTTTTAAAAATTATTTCATCACAACATAATCAAATCAATGTAATAATAGTAATAGAAACAGAACCCTATATTATCTTAGATGGAATATAATTTTGACAAAACACTTGAATCTCTATTCTTGAGGAAAATATCCTTTCTACTTCAAAAACATTTTCCTTTCTTAACATGTCATACAATTATAAACTAAAATAAGTTGATTAAAAATAAACATGAAAACTTGTAAAGGAAGATTCTTGGAAATAATGTTTTAAAAATCCATTCATGCTGTATAAGTTAAAAAAACATTATTCTCGTACTTTTGTCGGAAAAGTCAAAAAAGTACCTCGTACGAAAAACGACAAAAGATTCCTTTCATATCCTTTTCTAAAAACTCACCTAAGGGTAAAATTGGATTTAAACAATTGTAGGTGGATTTAAACAGTATTACATATTGAGGGAACATGGACGTGGATGATAAAATACAACCCAATAAATACCAAAGTATAAACAATCTCAGATAAAAATGAGATTGTGATATTTTCCCTTACCTTAGGTCCAATTTGCTTCGTAAGTGTCCGAACCTCCTCTATAATGATTTAAATAATGTTATTGACTTATTCCTGAATGATACATCTTTTTATGATATCATATATAGTCATATTCTTAGCTTCTTATTGGTAATATTTTATTATTACTTGTTATTCGGGTGTTTATTACTTTTTTTCATATGCATGTTTTGTCCAATAAATTCTTATTTTTATTTTTAGGTTATAGATACCTCATTTCCAGAATGGTATTAGGGTAATATATATCATATTAATTCATTCAATTAATTTATATAATCATTATGCTATGAAGATCATGTAGAACGAGTCGCATCCCATCGTGGAGACGGTATTCCGTACGTACGCACGAGCGATGATATCGTTCCCATGATTGTGGAATTGTATTGGAGTGTATATATACTATTTCAGAATCAATATCACTTTACAATAATCATATATAGTCATTATTTACACCATTATACCCATCCAAGTAAGGTGGTGTGGAAAATAGATTACACCACGGCGTGGAGACGGTATTCTGTACGTACGCACGCGCGGTGATTTCGTTTTCCGTAGGATGGATAGATGGTGAAATAGGGTTGTTTCATAATTATAATAACATATCATTATATGAGTGATACTGATGTTATTACTTCATAATGAAACAACCTAATAAGAATAAGTGGAAGAAGAAATAAAGGTGAAAGAATAGGTAACTGACATTACCTCTTCTTTGAAGCGCCTCTTTGATACCTCCTCTTAGGGCACTAAAATTGGTCTTTGAAGAAGACCAGGACCTCTAGGATGTCTCTAGGGAAGTGTAGAGAAGAAATTGGAAGTGGTTGGAAGATCTTGAAGGCTCAATGTGGTGTGAGGAAGAGAGAGAGGAAGTGCCCTTTTATAAGGGAGGAGAGGGGCACCTTTGGAATAACAAAAATATTATTTTATTATAAAGTCAAATTCAGTTTTTAATAGATCGAAATAGAGTTATTTCGAAGCTAAGGTGGGGATGGGTCGAAATCATATCATCCAATAGAATTTGGACATGTTTAGTTTACTATTTTAACCTTATCATTTAGTTTTAACTTTAAATTAGATAATTTTACTTTTACCATGTCTTTTTGTGTTCTTACTCTATAAGGTTAATAAACATACCATAACAAGCCAAACTAACCCCAAGTTGTTTATTATTAATATATATAACATTATCTAAGTCCTTTGGCCAAACCTTAGATTTTTAGGAATATAATAACAATTAATAATATAATATTTGTTTTTAAACTATTTTATGTCAATTTTGACACTATTTGGTAATTGATTTTTGTAAAAATCATAACAGAATGATTACTTCAAAAAAAGTTAATTAAATCAACACTAACATGTAATATTAACATATAAAAGTTTTTGAATTCATAAAATGTCTCAAATTACATTTATTTGAGTATTTATAACATCAATTATGTCAATATTTCATTAATAAGATATTTACTGCATCATCATTGTGTAATAAATAAATTAAATTATTTAAAGTCTAAAAATTACAAATAAAATATCATTATGTAGGAAATTTTTTTAGATTTCTAATGAATATTTATAGTCGAATATATCTTATGTATAACCCTATATTAAAAATAATTTACTTATTAAACTTTGATTTTAACTATTTTAACCCTTCTTTAAATAAATTAATAATAAATGTCCTAATCTAATCCAAGTGGGCTTAAATGGTCATATTTTATTCCTAAGGTTGTTTTTGGTCGAATTAAACTTATCCAATAGAATTATGACATGTGTTAGGGTAATAATAATATAATTTTTACCCTTAATTACTCTATTTACTTTTAACTGTGGTAAAAAAAGTAAAAAGTTACTATTCACCAAAAATTATTTTCATCTCATTGAACCACATTTTAGTCCTTGATATTAACCGTGTCTCTTGGATTTTCAAAATTCCACTCACAGAAGCGGTAAAAATAAGTTTTATGAAAAATTCAGTTTTTTAACTACCACTTAGTGGTTTCACTATTCATCAAAAAAATGAAAGTTTCCAGAAAAATACCAAAAATTATGCCTAATCTATATTTGATATTATGAATTCAAAAATGATGTACATTTCACCAAATTAAAAACATATCAGTTTCATTAATTAATTTAAAAATTAGTTCCCGTCGTCAAAACAAATAGTGTTTTCTTAAGAGATAATAACTATCAAAATAATGACACTTGTTTATGTCTTGTTTAAATGTGATATTACATCCAATGACCAAAATTGTATTAAATTGTAAAAATATATTCTAAATATACTTTAAAACCAGTCAAATTAATAATTTATCACTATTAATTATTTCGATTAAAAAAGTTGTTCTTAATTAAAATTTAATAATTTTCACTATTCATCAAAATATGAAAGTTATCCGAAAAGTACCAAGATTTCACCCTAAGCTAGTTTCGATATTCAGAATCCAAAAATGAAGTCCATTTTCACATTTAAATTTATAAAATTTCAATAAGTGGGTATTACTATTCATAACGGCTAGTTCATAATAATATTATAATAATATCTCATTTAGTGAAACTCGGTACTGCGTACTACACACGCTATCGAGGAAGGTTGCAATTGTGGGTAATGCAAGGCAAGTCAGGGATGTGTGTTGTGCAATCTCCTTTTGGTGTAGCATACAACACAAGACATTAATTAAAAAGAATACTTTTCATAAAATCTCGGGGTGTTACACTAAGTCTACACCTTACACAGATCCATAATGGTATGTGGCTACATGCACACAGTTTCATGATTACACTGATCCCTCCTTTGGGTGGTACTAGTTGTACATTATTATCTAATACATTTTCTACTTTGGTTTGTGTGGTTTAATTATTTCACATACCATCTTTGTGTCACTTACTGTGTTTCACTTACATGCTGTGATTTTGTGCGTCACATTACATCGTCCCACTTCTTCTATATATTTATTGCTTCACTCTATTGGTTTTATTTGATAATATAGAAGGTGGATCATTTTCTATATCTCAACGCCTCATTTTATTCTTATAGGGATCTCATACAATAATTATTTACCTCTTTTCACCATTCTTCCATGGGAGTTTTCTGGTTATCACAGATATTTTCAAAAATCAATTTGTTTCTCCCTCACTTTGACTATATTTTCATTGACCTCCCTTCTACACCTTGTCATTTTCATGGAGAACCATTATTTGTTTTACCTTTTGGGGAGGGAACCAACATTTTTTCAACCCATTTGGTAGTTACCAAACCATTACCTAGGTTGAATGTTTTTTCTTATCGGTTTTCTAAAGCGATGTTGTAGGATCCAGAAATGAAAATCAACAAGGTAAAAATGAATTTTGGAGAACATTTTTTGTAATTACTCATATTTCTATATTTATAAACTCATATTTGAAATGAATAAGTGTTGTAATATCAAAAAAAACCTTATGGTATTCCTTTATAAAAAAAATTATAGAAAAAAACATTGTGAGGGTGTAGTTTAAAATAAGGATCGCCTTAAAATTGAAATAAGTTTATGAATAAAGGGAGGTGAAGTGTGGAAAATATTTTTTCGACACATGTTGCAATTATGAAATCATAATTTGTTGAACTCTTGAATTTATCCCTTATTTAACCATGATCATACTTGATTATGTGGGACCAATTTTAATGCCAGTATCTCCTCCAAATTAAAATAATTCATGATATGAAAATGAATGCACAAAATCATTGATAAACATTCATTATTTTTTAAAATATACAAGTTAATGATGTTGTGTGGCCTAAAAAATTGATATCTCTCAAATTGGTGATGTTGGAATTTATTTTTAACCAACCTGAGTTTATAAAGAGATGTAAATGGTGGTTGTAACTTTCATTGAATAAATAAGGATGATTTAATTTTTAAAAACTAATTAGTAATGAATGAATTCTTAGATGTTTTGAATTAGGATACTTTGTTGGATAATTTAAAATATTGGTGAGTCATAAATAATGAATATAGAAATTGTAATAATAACTCATCTAAAATCCATATTTTTTAGTTGATCTAACCTATAAAAAATCTACAAGTTTCTTTAATAAATACTTTGAATTTATTTTTTATGATTTTTTTAAAGACAGACAATCAATCAGGTGTCTGGGATTTTGACTCACTCATGAACATAACGAATTATCATTCTTCCATTCTTATTGAAAAAAGGATTTTGGTCAAACTTTTATACTTTTACAGCACAAATGTGTTTTTATATGTATTATATAGTCCCCAAATGAATGTAGTTGGTTATTTTTAATTAATGGGTGATTCAAAAGGAAGTTTGGAAGCATCTGGACTGTTTTTATATGGTATCCTCAACTTTTAAGTCACCAGATCCAAGAAACACAAACCTAAAGGCAATATGGAACCTGGAGAATCAAGACATATCACCCTGCAAATTCCCCACATGGTTTTCCAAACCATGTGGGATCTTCAAGAATACATGCATGGCATGAAATTTATGATGTAGATGAATTATAAACTGTTAGCCAAACCATGCAGAAAATCCTAGATCACAATGATCCATCTAGTTTTTGGACATAACCATGCACATTTATTGCACATAGTTTACCTAACCATGTGCTGAAACATTATAAGAGTCAGCATGCCCCCACCTTTTTCTATATACCCTTCAATATATCATTTGACCCAGGATATGAACCCCTAACCAACCTGGGATAGTGATGGATGTCCAATTAACGAGGGGATACTCTTTTGAATAATAGGAATCATCCATAGTACACTCATCATGAATGGCTGTGGGGGATCTTGAAACTCATTCGAAGAATTTTTGGAGGATCTATTGTCTAGGTGATTCTGTTTTTTTCTTATTCCATCTCATTTGTATTGAAAATTTCAAGTATCTAAAGTTTGTTTTTCATCATTTACTCAATGAGTAGATAATTCCATTTTTATGTTGGGGTTGTGGAAAATGTAGGATTATCAATGATTAATTCCATTATGGTGTTTTTGTTTTTTCATTTGTTTTTCATTACTTCCCCCAAACCCTCATTATTTTTATTGCTTTAAATTTCATATAAGAGAAAGGACACAATTTATAGGGATCCCTAGGGGGAATTTTTTTGAGTAATCCCATGTCCATTGGGAATCATTAGTCACCTTCACATGACTATTTTCATAGAATTAATAAAAATGAATTATCATAAAAAAATTTAGTTTTATTACTCAGTCAGAACTCACTGGACCAAATGGGTTCTGAAAATCCTAAACCCAAATAGACAAGTAATTATGAACAACACAACATAATAGAGAAATATTTTTTTGTAACCATGTTAACATCCCTATATCTGATTCATTCTTTCTCATCGATCTGTAAAAAAAATCTATATTTTTATATCTTCAAGGTAAATAATTAAATAATTTGAAGGATAAATTACTCAATCATTGGAGTTCCCCATTCAAACCCTAAACATTGACTATAAAATTTATCAACGTTATCGTAATTAAATAAAACTCCAAAAATTAGAACACATTAACATTCCCTTTGGATCAATCCCATACTTATGATACACTATTAGTTAGAGTGGGGAAATTAATTTGGTCAACTGAAAGTAACACTTTGGCTAAAAACACCATTAATACAATTTTTAATTGTAGAGTGATATTGTTTTATTGTTTCCATGTTGAGATATCAATTCTATGTCAGATTTATAATTTTTTCCTTAGGTAACAATGTGATTGATGTACAATGGCATCACGAGAATAATATCTTTACAAATTAAATACCTAAAATGATTAGAGTAAAAATAGAGTAGTTTATGGTTATGTTATATATGTTGATGTAGGATATAAAAGGTGTAACCCATGAAAGAGTGTGACAAAATTTCCCTTGGAGGAAAATATAAAATGTAGTGAATTTTCTAAAACAAAACCCTCTAGTATTTGGGGTACCATCTATAAGGCCCCGACCTTAAACCTTACTTAATATTGAATTGAATGAATAATTCACATTGAGGATCTTTTCAGGATTAGAGTTTTAGAGAATTAGAACATAATTATTACATCCCAAAAGATTACAAAGTAGACACTTCTACTAAGTTTCCATAGAATAAAAAACTCTTAAGAAGAACCATGTCTAGTTCCATATTTTATATAGCATGACTTTCCCTTGATCCCATCCTTGACCCTATTCCACATTAATTCCTGTGAAAAACATTTCAAAAAAACATGGGGTGAGCATAAAAAACTCAGTAAGGGATACACAAAGAATGAAAACTCTTAGTTTATCAAAACAACAAGTAAACCATGTATACTTTATCAAAGTAATACTTTTCACCTTTATGAAGTAGTAAATACTCTTCACTGAATAAAAGATCATTACTTACCCTTTTATAACCAAATGATTACCATAAAACCCATATAAAGATCACATAACATATAAATGTAACTTGGGACATAAACATACTTAAATGGAATAACCATACGGTCGACTTCCACACATATCACATAATGGAATATCCATACGGCCGACTTCCATACCCAATACATTGGAGGTTAAAACGTAACCACCCGTCCTGGTATTCCAGTCACCACCCGTCATATGGTTTATCACGTAACCACCCGTCATATGGTTTATCACGTAACCACCCGTCAAATTTCCAAGTACCAATATAAAATCATAAATCATAAATCAAATATAATGGAAAGAAAACATTTCCACACATTGATCACAATATATCACATAAATATATCGACATAACAAATCCATTATAAAAACCATTTTCAATACAAAAATACATAAAAGAGTATATGGTATTTATTTAATTTTAAAAACATTACGGCTTGTTGAGGAAGCCAAAGACCAAATAATACTTGCGGCGGTGGAGAAGTCATTGTCGCCACATACGTATGACAAAAACATTCCCTTTTGTCGTATAGTAAAACACATTGTATAAAAATATTCCTTTTGAATAAATGTAAAATTCAAAAGGGGCTTATACACTGTATTAAAGAAAGTGTTGTATAAAACAAAAATATGCCTCAATGAAAGGAGATTGAGACGAAGTCCCTTACCTCTGGTCTCACTTGACTCGATCGTTCTGTAACGTCTTGAATAATGAACTTGAGTTAATTTCTACTTGCATAAGAACCTTTTTCAATTTCATTATTACTTTTATATCACTTATTACCATGTTATAAACATTATGTAATCATTTAAGTTAATAATGTTTGTTTTGTCGATATTTGGTTCTTAAGTCGAAAGTGGACTACTAACAATTACATATTGTTCGAGTGGTCAGAGGTTCTTTATATATAGAATGATATTGATGATTTGGATATCATATATATCATATATATACAGAATATACTTGTATTTATAATATTACATAATCATTTAGAGGTAAGAAATGGAATGCACCGTTCATGGAGATGGTAAGTCGTACGTACGCATGAACGCTACTTTCATTTCATTGTCATATTAATGGAATTAAAACTAAATGAGAGATATGTCTATTTTAATTCCAGAAGTATATTCATCATTTATATGTAACATACATCATATATAATAACATTTAATCCATCCTTTATACTTCCCACATATGGCATTAAAGAATCAAATCACTTTGAGGGGGCGGTAGTCCGCACTTCCTAAAATGAAGATATCGCGTATACCCATATTGGAAGCCATGAAGGTGGTCCATAAATGAAAAATACAGAAACTTAAGGAAGGCATAAAAATATTATATATCATATATAAATATAGTGATATCTTAATGGCCACCTTTGAAGGTGTTGGAAGAATATTGAACAATCATCGTTTCGTGAGGCAGATATTCGCCATCCACGGAAACAATATGTTCTTTAACTATTAGATATAGGTGTGTGTAAGTGTAGCTTGAAAGATTCTTATAAAAACAACCTAGCATATTGAAGATACTGTATTAGTTACAAAAGAAATGAATAAAAAGAGTTTATGGGGTTGGAGAAGAAAAATAAAACAAAAGGACACAAGTGAAGACATTACCTTAAAATCGGGTAACTCTCTTAGATTTGAGCTCAAAGGCTTCCTTGGGAAGAATTCTGCCCAAAGTGAGGCTTCTAAGAGTTATAAAGGGATGTGGAGAGACAAAATGGGCAGCGGTTGGCCGAGAAAAAGGCTTTGGAAGTGTGGTTAAGGTGGTAGAGGTGGGGGCCTTTTATAAGAGGATAGGAGGGGCACTCTTGTAAATTAAAGAAATGTTACTTTATTTTAAAATATTTTCGTATTTAAAACATCCCACATTGATATAATTCGAGGATAAGGTGATAAGGGTTCGAAATATACCCAACCAATAGGTTTTTGACAAGTGTAGGTCTTAGATTTTACATTATCTTTTCATTTTATTTAAATCGTTAAATAATGAGGTAATCGCTGCATCATCATTGTGCCATAAATAAAAAAATATCATGATGTAGAAAATCTTTTTAGGTTTATAATGAATATTTATAGTAAAAAATCTGACTTGTATAACACAATTTAAAAATTTTTTTAGTAAAACAACTCATGTTTGTGACATTTTTTACTTTAACATTAAATAAAAAGATATTAATGTTATTTTCCTTCCAATGTGGCTCCATGGGGTCCTCAAGTTGACCCATGGATTTTCTTGGTCGGCCATGACATATCCAATGAGGGTAGGGAATGTTTCTAGGTCATTCCATATTATTAAAACATTATTTTTAACTTAAACTACACTAATTACCTCTAATCACGAATAAAAACTTAAAAGTTACTATTCACCAAAATATTATTTTAATCCCATTGAACCACATTTTACTTCTTAATGACAACCATGTATGTCGGATTTTTGAAATTCAAAACACAGAGGTTGTAAAATTTCATTTAAACGAAAAATCATTTTTTATAAGTACCACTTAGTGGTTTCACTATTCATCAAAATTTTAAGTTTTTCAGAAAAATACCAAAACTTCACCCTAAGCTATATTTGATATTCCGAATTCAAAAATGAAGTCCATTTTACAAAATTCAAAACATATAAGTTGCATTAATTAATTTAATAATTAATTCCCGCTGTCAGAGCAAATATCGTGTTTTTATGAAACAATAAGTATCAAAAGATTGACACTAGTTTAAGTCCGATTTCAAAGTGAAATAAATTCCAACGACCACTATTGGATTTAATGGTAAAAATATATTCTGATTTCACTTTAAAACCAATTAAAAAGATAATCTAACCATATAAATAAACCAGATTAAAAAGAGGTTTTGAATTAAAATACAACATTTTCACTATTCATTAAAAAATGAACTTTATCGAAAAAATACCAAAAAATTTACACAAAGTAAAATTTGATGTCCCGATTCTAAAGAAGAGTTTTATTTGGTACAATAGAATGTATAGGATTGAACAAAACTATATTTAATGATGGTTTGCCATCAAAATGTGATAAGTGAACCTTTAGTGAAAATTAGGATATATATGCCTAAAATTATATTCTTTCCGTATTTTAAGCCTTTATCTTTTATTAGATAAATGTAAAAACATTTAAAAAACATATATAATCATATTTTCGTTATTTATATCTATTCCTGCCAATACAACAGCTATGTGTTAACTACCATTTAAGATAATATTATTTTATTACTAGTGTGCAACGTAAGATTTCAATGAAACTATTTGTTGTGTATCGGGTACGATATCGAACATAGCAACCCTTTAAAGTAAAATTAATATTTAATTTGTAAATATTCATAAATATGAAAATTTATTATTCTTTATTTACCTGGAATGTTACATCCTTCCCCCCTTTTGGGAATTGCGTCCTCGCAATTTTATTCACATATCAAAATAAGTGGGGTATTTATCACTCACAGCATTTTCAGATTCCCACGTTGCATCTTCAACCATATGGTTTATCCACAAAACCTTTACCTAGTGAATCACCATATTCCATAACACTTTCTCCCTGTGGTCAAGAATCTGGACCGGATGTTCTTCATAAAATAGGTTCTCTTCCAGCTGAACTACCTCTAGACTCAAAACATGAGATGGATCTGGCATATACTTTCTCAACATCGAAACATGAAAAACATTGTGTACCTGAGATAAACTAGGAGGTAATTCCACTCTGTATGCAACTGATCCAACTCTCTTCAGAATTTCATATGGTCCAATGAACCTTGGACTCAGCTTTCCTTTATTACAAAATTGCATCACACTTTTCCATGGAGAAACCTTGAGAAAAACATGATCGCCTACCTCAAAAGATAGATCCTTCCTCCGGTTATCCGCATAACATTTCTGTCTACTCAGAGCTGTTCTCATGTGTTTCTGAATCAACTGAACTTTTTCTGCCATCTCTTCTACCAATTCTGGTCCCATCAGTTTCCTTTCACCCACTTCATCCCAAAAAGCAGGAGTTTGACACCGCTTCCCATATAATGCCTCAAATGGTTCCATCTGTATACTGGAATGAAAACTGTTATTATAAGAAAACTCAACCAAAGAAAGATGTTGGTCCCAGCTTCCATGATAATCCATAGAGCAAGCTCATAGAATATCATCCAAGGGCTAAATTGTTCGTTCTGACTGCCCATCTGATTGCGAATGAAAAGCTGTACTAAAATTTAATTCAGTACCCAACGACTTATGAAGGCCTTTCCAAAAGTTAGAAGTGAACTTGGGATCACGTCCAGATACAATGGAGAGAGGAAATCCATGTAACCTGACTCTCTCTTTATGATACAAATGGAAAAATTGATCTAGGGAAAAATTATCTCGTATGGAAAGGAAATGAGCAAATTTTGTCAAGCGATCAACAATAACCCAGATTGCATTATTACCTCGAGGTGTCTTCGACAATCCCACAATGAAGTCCATGGATATATTCTCCCATTTCCACTCTGGCACTGGTAAGGGCTGAAGCATCCCTTTCGGTAACTGTTGCTCTGTTTTAACCTATTGACATGTCAAACACTTCATAATAAAATCATCCATATTTCTTTTCATTCCATCCCACCAGTAATGTTCCCGTAGATCCCTGTACATCTTAGTACTACCCGGATGAACTGAAAACGGGGAACTATGAGCCTCACATATCAACTCATTCTTCAACTGTGAATCACTAGGGACACATAATCTCTTCCAAAACCTCAAAACACAATCATTATCAATGTTGAATTCAGACAACTTACCCTTCTGAACAAGCTCTACCTTTTTCTTCAACTCACTGTCTTCCCTCTGTGCTTGCATAATTCTGTCTGATAGGGATAATCTCCCTAATACCTAAAACAAAACAGAAGAACTTCCTGCACCAACAACTTCTATGCCAAAGTTCATCAAATCAAAAACCAAAGTTTTTCGTTCCAAATGTAGCATGGTTAATGAAGCATTACTTTTTCAACTCAAAGGATTGGCCACTTTATTTGCTTTTCCTGGATGGTAATGAATTGTAAAATCATAATCCTTGATTAATTCCAGTCGTCTCCTCTTTCTCATGTTCAATTCTTTTTGAGTGAATATATACTTTCAAATTTTGTGATCAGTATATATTTCACACATTACTCCATACAAATGATGCCTCCAAATTTTTAGAGCAAAAACAACAGCAGCAAATTCCAAGTCCTGTGTAGGGTAATTTACCTCATGAGTTTTCAACTGACGTGAAGCATATGCAATTAACTGATCATTCTGCATAAGGACACAACCATTTCCCTTCAACAAATCATCATTGTAGACAAAAAACTCACCATTCCTGGAAGGAAGTGCCAAAACTGGAGCATTCACCAATCTTCTTTTCAACTCCTGAAAACAATCATCACATTCTTTTGTCCAGATAAACTTAACACCCTTCAGAGTTATCTTAGTCATTGGATTAGATAACCGTGAAACATTTTCAACAAACCTTCGGTAGTAATCTTCCAAACCAAGGATACTACGGATCTCGATTACATTTGTGGGTCTTGGCCATTCTTCAAAAACTTTTATTTCAGCAGGATCAATAGTTATGTCATTTTTTGAAACAATGTGACCCAGGAAAGAAATTTGTTGTATCCAAAACTCACACTTTCTGAATTTTACATACAATTTATTTTCTTTTAAGGTTTGAAATATAACCCTTAAATGACTTTTATGCTCCTCTTTAGTTTTATAAAACACCAAAATATCATCAATGAAAACAACCACAAAATTATCCAAGAACTCATGGAAAATTCTATTCATAAGGTCCATGAATATAGTAGGTGCATTGGTTAACCCAAAAGTCATAACTAAAAATTCATAATGGCCATATCTAGTATGGAACGCAGTCTTCGGAATTTCTGCTTCTTTTACTTTCAACTGATGGTACCCCGACCTCAAGTCAATCTTCAAAAAATACTAAGCTCCCTAGATCTGATCAAACAAATCATCGATATGAGGCAAAGGATACTTGTTCTTAACAATAATTTTATTTAAGGCTCTATAATCAATGTAAAGTCTCATGGAGACATCTTTCTTTTTAACAAAAAAGACAGGAGAACCCCATGGTGACGTGCATGGTCGAATGAAACGTTTATTTAATAACTCATGCAATTGCTTCTTTAACTCTAAAAGTTCAACTTGAGCCATTCGATAAGGGGGTTTTGAAATTGGCTTATAATCAGGAACTAAGTCAACAGTAAATTCAACTTCCCGATCAGAAATAATGCCAAGTAACTCATCAGGAAAACATCAAGATACTCATTTACCACTAGAAAATCATTAATCTGAACAGTTCCTTTATTTTCAACCATATGTGCAAGGTAACATTCATTTCCATATTTTACTAGTTTCTCAACTTCCTGATATGTTATCAAAATCAAGGGTTCATTCTTGTACACAAACTGAAAATATTTCTGAAAAGAAACCATTTTAGCGCTGCAGTCAATCTTAGCATGATAAACAAAAATCCAATCCATGCCCAAAATAAAATCATACACTACTAGAGGCAAAACAATAAAGTTTTCTGGTAGATTCTTTCTGCACACAAGGATAGGAAGGTTCTTATAATTCCTTTTTTCTCAACGTTCCCTCCGGGTATTTTCACCATAAGTTTAGGATTCATATCTTGAGATGGAATTTCCAATTTACTAGAAAACTTCTCATAAATTAATGAATGTGTAGACCCTGAGTCAAACAACACATTGGCATAATCTGAACAAACAAACAGTGTACCTGATACTACTCTATTCGATGGCCCAACATCTGCTGAAGTAGTTGCAAAGGATTTCACCACCCCTTTCTGCTTGTAGTCTGGATGCTTTCCCTCAGTTGAGTTCTTCATTAGACACTCATTTTCATAATGACCCATTTCATTACACTTAAAACATCTTACCGATGACTTTTCATTGCCTTCTTGATCATCTTCCTTAAAGTTACGAGCAATATGACCTGACTTACCACACCAAAATCACTTTACAGACTTGGATAAACATTCTCCAGGATTCATTATACCACACTTCTCACAGGATGGATATTTGGTTTTCTTACCTCCATGCTTCTTTGATGAAATCTTCCCCTTTGCCTGCCAATTAGACCAGATTTCCTGTCGTTTTTCAAAGAACACCTGATCGTCGACAAATTCGATTTCCACCTTCTCCGCACATTGAACAAGTTTTTCATAACTTTTGAACTCACGAGAAGGTAATTCCCTTCGATAATTTGGCATTAACCCAGAGTAAAAAAGGTTTATTTTACTATCAAGATCTCGTATGAAGTTTGGAGCATACCTTGCCAATCGAGTGAACTATGCTTCATAAGTAGCCACTGAGTCATCCTCCTGCCTCAATTCTAGGAACTATTTTTTCATCCTAAGACGAACCACCTTAGGAAAATATTTCTCAAGAATCATACCTTTGAATTCGTCCCAGTGAAGATCATCAATATCATCACTATCCCTGATATTTTTCACCATCGACCACCACTGATCAACTTCACCTTCAAAATGGTAAATAGCAAGACTAACCTTTTGATGTTCTAAACACCACATGACATCAAAAATCATCTACCGTGATTTAATCCACCCTTCTTCTCACACAGGGTCAGATGATCCTCTAAATGATGGGGGATGTTGCCTCATGAAATGTTCCACAACTGAAATGTTCCTCTACGGTTGATCTGACTGATCTCGTGCATGGATACCACCACCATTTATAGCCTGATTCAACTATTCCATCACTGCAAAAAACTGTTCAGTTCCGATTCTGACCATCTCAGGATGCTGATTTGGAAGGTTGTCTTCCTCCTGATGTCATCCCAACATAGCTGCTTTGTTTCCTCTGCGGAAAACCTTTCTGAACACAGAAATATCTTAGGCGAAGCAACATGGTAATCTTTAAATGCTATATCATTTCAGTCATACCATAAATTAACTTATAATTTAACAATTTTCTAACTCATAAAGTTGTTTAAACTGACCTCTGATACCAACTATAAGGCCCTGTCCTTAAACCTTACTTAATATTGAATTAAATGAATAATTCACATTGAGAATCTATTCAGGTTTAGAGTTTTAGAGAATTAGAACATAACTATTACATCTCAAAATATTACAAAGTAGACACTTCTACTATGTTTCCATAGAATAAAAAACTCTTAAAAAGAAATGTAACACCCCAAGAATTCATAATGTGTTATTTCTTCAAAATAATTAAATAACTTGCACTACACGCAACACCGAGTTCAATTGCACCATGAATTACCAAAAAGCCATTCAAAAGAGGTTATGAATAGTATTAACTAAATTTTAAACTTTATATAATCCTTATAATTTTTCCATATTATGAGTATCTTAGACATAATGCAAGAACAAATTCATTTTCAGTATTGCACTTTTATCAACTTTTAATAGTGAACCCTTTATAAATACAATATTTTAAACTTTTTGACTAAATGGGGACATCAAAAATTTAAAATGAAACATCCCAAGCTTCCACGGTACGCTTTCTTTGAATAATACAGTAGCGTGTGTTGTACGCAACCTTGAGTTTAAACACACACCATAACCAATCAAACTAGCCGTTATGAATAGTAATACCTAATTTTCGAAATTATATATATTTTATATTTTAAAATGGACTTCATTTTTGAATTCATAATATCGAAATTATCCTAAGTTGAATTTTTTTGTAACTTTCTGAGAACTTCCAATTTTTTTATGAATAGTGAAAAATACTTAAAACAACTTTTTTAATCAAAATAATTTATTGTGATAAGTTATACTATTTAGTGGTTTTAAAGTATAATTAGAATATATTTTTATCATTTTATCCAATGGTGGTCATTAGAATTAATTTAACATTGAAATCAGACATAAACAATTGCCAATCTTTTGATATAAATTGTTTCTTAAAAACACGCTATTTGTTGTGACAGCGGGAATTAATTATAAAATTAATTAATGAAACATATAAGTTTGGAATTTTGTAAAATAGACATCATTTTTGATTTCGGAATATCTAATTTAGCCTAAGGTGAAATTTTGGTACTTTTCGGATAACTTTCATATTTTGATGAATAGTGAAAATTACTAAATTTTAATTAAAAACAACTTTTTTAATCAAAATAATTAATAGTGATAAATTATGAATTTTAGTGGTTTTAAAGTATATTTGGAATATATTTTTACCATTTAATATAATTTTGATCATTGGACATAATTTTACAATTAAACTGAACATAAACAAGTGTCAATCTTTTGATAGTTATTATCTCTTAAAAACACGCTTTTTGACAGCGGGAATTAATTTTAAATTAATTTCTGACACTTCTGTGTTTTGAATTTAGAAAAATGTATTCCATATTTGGAATCAGGATGTTCAAATTGTGTAAATAGGTAACTTTTATTTTTAGACATTTTGAATAATTACTGCGGTAAATATTTTATTTACCATGGTTAAGGGTAAATCCGGTAAATAAGGGTTAAAAAAATAATATTATAATAATACTAAATTACCCTAAAACGTGTCTTAACCATATTGGTTGATACATGGTCGACCATGGGCATCTTTGTGTCAATTTTGGGACCCCATGGATCCACTTGTAAGTGATAATGACACTTTATTTTAATTAAGTTCAAATGAATACAAAAATGACACAAGCATATATATTTTAGCAAAACAATTGTTACATAGGGTTATATATGTTGGATTTTAGATTATAAATATTAATTAAAAAGATATAAAGATTTCCTACATAATGATATTTTATTTATAATTTTTAGACATTAAATAAGTTATTTTAATTATGACACAATGATGATGCAGTAATTACTATAATAGTGAAAAATTAAACTAATTGATATTATAAATACCCAAATAAATATAATATGAAACTTTAAATGAATTAAACTAATTTTCTAGGATAATATGATATATTAGGATTGATTTAATTGACTTTGTTCGAAGTAATCAATCTGTTATGAGTTTCACAAAATTCAACTATTGAATAGTGTCAAAATTGACATAAAAGAGTTCTTAAAACAAATATTATGTTATTAATTGATATTAAATTCCTAAAAATCTAAGGTTCGGCCAAGAGACTTATATCATGATAGCTTCATCATTAATGGACCACTTGGGGGTCGCTTGGATGTATATAGTATGTTTATTAACCATATTATATAAAAATACAAAGAGACATTGTAAAAGTGAAACTAATTAACTTAGAGTTAATACTTAAAGATAAGGTTAATATAAGTACCCAAACCTGTATAAATTCTATTGTTTGAGTTGTTTTCGACCCATCCCCATCTTAACCTTTGAATAATCAACTTTGGAGCCATTATAAACCGAATATGAATTTATTATAAATTAATATTTCTAGATTTTCCAAAGGTGCCCCTCACCCCTCTTATAAAAGGGAACTCCTCCTCCCCATTTCTTCACACCTTCAAAGCCTTTTGGTTCGGCAAAACTCTGCCCAAATACTCTCCCAACATCCCTCACTACAACCTAGAGGCCTTAGTTTGATCAGAAAGCCAACCTAAGGAGCCCTTTTGATCAAATCAAAAGGAAGAACCCAAAGAAGAGGTAATGATTTCACCACCCTTTTCTAAGTTCATTTCTTCTTCCACTGCTTCTTCCTTTGTTGTTACCATTCTAAAATAATAAATCCAGTATCATATATATACTATGATGTTATTATAAATATGGTACAACTATATTCAGTATTCTATCCACCCTTTGAATAACATGTCACCATACGTGCGTACGTACGGCTTACCGTCTCCACGTCGTGGTGTAATTGTTATTCAATATAATATTATTTGGATGGGTATAATAATGATGTGTAACTCATGTAAATAATAAATATAACATGTTAATTATTCTGTATATATTATATACAATCCATTTATATATTATTTTAATATCAAAAGAATGATATTGTCGCTCGTGCGTACGTACGGACTACCGTCTCCACGAACGCGATGAGATTCATTCTCCATCGTATCCATTCAAGTATAATTATGATTTGATGATTTAAAAATGATGTTTAAGGACTTTATATCATTCTGGATATGAATAATATAAAACCTATCCTTTACAAACATGTCTTACGTAACAAAACATATAAATGAAAACAAGTAAGTTAACACCCGAAACAACGATAATACTAAGATATTATTATCAAATCAATATTAAAAGATCATATATGATATCATATGAATGTATATGATTATTGTATAATTTAATAACAATTATTTCACCATTATACAGGAGGTTAACCTAACCCAACCAAAGAAAAGTACAAGGTAAGGGTTATTTCACTATCTCTTCATTATCCGAGGTTGTTTATATGTAATAATCTACTGGGATCGCTTTATCATCCACATCCATGTTTCTTAAAAATGTATTTCAAAACATTTTTACTATTTACTAGAGTATTAGTTAAAGTCATTTATACCCTTTTTGACTTTTATAAGTGGTTTATAAAGGAATCTTTCCGTCGTTTTCAAAACAAGGTCCTTTTTAACCTTTTCGACAGAATTAAGGTAAGAATGTTTTTTTAACTTATATGGCGGGTGCGGTTATCTTCCGTCGTTATAAAATCTTCAAAGATTTCCTTACAAGCTTATAATATTATTTTCAAAGAAAATGTTTTATTTCATATGGCTTTCAAATGATTTCAAAAATAGAAAGAGATATTTCTCTAAAAAGTGTTTTGATTTCATCCATGTCAACATCCTTTGATGGATTTTACGCTTATTTGAAGTTGATTTATTATGATACAAAACTTATATATTGTATTGAAGGTTTTGTGATATGTTTGACTGTGGATGTACTATTTTTATACCATTCATAGTTTATGGTGAAATTATTGACATTTCGTATGCTAGTTTTAATACGAATGTCTATGTTATGTTTAAACCTTTTCATATGGGAATGCATTGGACTTAATAAGTGACGGGTGGAGCCCGCTATAGCTCATCGATGCATCGGTAGGTCTCATGAGACAAACTAGTGTCTTGGCACAAGGCCTTGACAAAATCTTATTTGTAGTCTTGGCACGAGGCCTTGGCTATGTGGTTATGATAGTCTGGCATTATGCATTCCATCATTATGAAAGTGGTTATTGATTTTTGCATGTGATTATTCGATTAGTAGAATATCCATGTGAATAAGTAAATGGAATTATTTCATTTTATTTATGCCATACCATGTTGAAAGTTCATATTTAAAAGGCTTTTGTTTTAGTTATACATTGCCTTAAATGTTTATTCTTATTTATGAAAGTTTCCGCTATATTGTTATCCTTACTGGGCATTTGAGCTCACCCCTTTTCTGTGTTTTATTTTTCCCAGGATGTGAAGAAGTAAGTTATGAATGACCTGCAGGGATTTTATGAGGGGTTAATAGTGTGGATTGTGGAAACATTATGTTGTTGTAGTAGTTTTTCATTTTATGATGTAATGTAAAACTTATGAATATATCTAGTGTTTCCAAGGCTACTAAACCAATCGGTCTTTCGAGATTTGATCTTTCTTGTGATCATGCCAATGTTACGAAGTAATGCACCGACTCTGGGTAGCTGGGGTCGGGGCGTTACAGTTGGTATCAGAGGAAGTTTAGTACAAACCTTGGAAGCTAGATTTAGATAAACTCCGATTAGAGCACGTAGACCTAAGATGAACATTGAGGATTAGTATAGAAGAACTTTCTAGAATTTTGGTATTGTAGAGATTTTGTGAGTTTTCTGAGCAATACATCCCTGTCTGGATACGAGCAGGTAGAGGCGGCTCTGGCACAGATGTACCTAGGGGTAAAACCCGAAAACACCGCTTTGAGCTAGACTCGAACGGGAACTGGTGCACGACAACGGGCCTTGCTGCACTCTTGGTTACGACACTCCCGGGGGATATGCTTAGGATAACTCTCATTTTCATTACAAATCATTATGAAGGGTTTATGAGTATATACTTCCTCAAAGAAAACATTCTTATGATTATGGATTATATCCATAAATAGTTCAATTTATGTTATGTGTTTTATAAGTATGGGATTATGTATTTTGATTCATAAACTGATCTAGTGTGTGCCATTGTTTAGAAATGGCGCCCAGTAGAAGGAATGAGAACTCCAGAAATGCACATGATCCAAAGAGAATGAAGGATCATATCTTTCATGGTCTTAAGCTAGAATTTATAAGAGAAATAGTCTCCCATGTATTATCATCATATGAAGAAATAATATCATGTGTTGATAAGATAAGTAAAGAGTTTACTGAGTCCTGTGGCTTTGAAGGGAAGCAAGAGAAGAACAGGATGGAAGAGAGAAAGATGGATAAAGGGAAGAGGGAAAAGGATAATTTTCCCATATGTGGTAACTGTGGAAAGAAACACCCTGGAACTTGCCTGAAAGGAATGGGAGTTTGTTATAAGTGTGGAGGAAAAGGGCACAATGTACGTGACTGCAAGGGTAAGAAAATGGTTTTAAATGTACAATGCTTCATTTGCAAGGAGTTTGGACACTACGCGAACCTATGTCCCAGTCATCAGACTATGCCGCAAATGATGTTATTGGATAATAATAAAGTTATGATACTACCACAGATGAAGAAGAATGATTAGAGTTCTTATGTTGATTTTGTCAATTGAGTGTTGTATCAACAATGTACTTGTTATAATAATTATGGAGTATATAAGGATTGTACTGCAGTACTATATCATTAAGGACTTGAGATTGTGTTGAACAAAGAAAAGTGACTCAATAGAAGGATAAATTTTTGGAAAATATATGGTTGAGAGAATGATAAATCATAATATAGTTCTGATACCGAGGTAGTGATTTTAGAATAATACATGATTGATTTGGATAAATTATATTGGATATTCTTGACTACCTTGAAGCTGATTAATGATTTGTCTATTCCATTATTGTTGGGGTTTAAAACATTTTTGGATTGATGAAGTATATCCAGCATTCTATATGGAATAAGGGAGCATGAATGTAATCAATACAGATTATGGTAAATCAGGATGTTTCAGTGTATTAAAAGAATACATGATGAAGGTATTCATATGCTATTATGGGGTAAAAAGGATCTATATTATGTTTACCTTCCTTATAAATGTTGGACTGTGAGTTTGGATAGAAGTATTTTGGATAGTTCTAGTTTGGATTATTTTGGATTTCCATAAATGGACAACCCGGAGGTCGGGTGGCAACCCGTCGTGTCCGGCAAGGCTGCGAGACTTGAACCCGCAACCGAAGGGCAACAAGGGTGTATCACATACCACTGGCCCACGAGATGTCCTGGATTAAATAATGTAGTTTTTATTAAAATATCTTTTAGATGAATTATAAATTCGTTTATTTTGGAACCCTATACGAATAGTGTAAATAGAATTTTTTTTATATTCTATTATCTTTTAGAGTGAAAGATGAGTTTGTGGTAGAAATTTATTAATGGATAAAACACTAATTATAAAGTAAGTATATCTCCTTATGATCTTAGCCAATCTCATAAATAAATTCCTCAATATTAAGAAAAGCAACTTAGAACAAAAATGTTTTCCTAGATGGTACCTTAAATCATCACTAATTTATGGCTTTGGGATTGTTGGTCTTTTCATAGCCATGTTCTCTACCACTCTCCATCAGATAATTGATGGTTAGATTTTTCTTCCATATCCATATTTTACTACATGGAACCCTAGTGTGTGTTATTTTCGGTAATCTTCATACTTTCGACTCTTTATTTTAAATAGAGGCCTCATTAATTCATTTCTCGATGTGGGATTTCAACTAAGATATTTTGAAATGTCAAAAATGTGTTATCCTAATACCCTATGTTTTGTTGAACCGATGGTATTTTAAATCATCATAGATTGATGAGTTTAAGGACCTCAATTTCAAACTTGTTTGTGATTGATGACCTCAATCACTACCTATAAATATTTACGTTTTCCTCCAATTATATGTCTCTAATTGCCACCAATGTTCTCCTAATCGAGATCATAATTTGGTGGTGACCCTTTCATTTCTCTTTTGCTCATATTAAGACTAAATTTTAGTAACCCAATTTCTGATGTGGGTTTTCCCACAAATATAGTATCTACTTTCAACCTTTTATTTTCGAAGAACAATTTCAAATTGCGAGGACGCAATTTATTGAAGTAGGGGAGAATGTAACACCCCAAGAATTCATAATGTGTTATTTCTTCAAAATAATTAAATAACATGCACTACATGCAACACCGAGTTCAATTGCACCATGAATTACCAAAAATCCATTCAAAAGAGGTTATGAATAGTATTAACTAAATTTTAAACTTTATATAATCCTTATAATTTTTCCATATTATGAGTATCTTAGACATAATGCAAGAACAAATTCATTTTCAGTATTGCACTTTTATCAACTTTTAATAGTGAACCCTTTATAAATACAATATTTTAAACTTTTTGACTAAATGGGGACATCAAAAATTTAAAATGAAACATCCCAAGCTTCCACGGTACGCTTTCTTTGAATAATACAGTAGCGTGTGTTGTACGCAACCTTGAGTTTTAACACACACCATAACCAATCAAACTAGTCGTTATGAATAGTAATACCTAATTTTCGAAATTATATATATTTTATATTTTAAAATGGACTTCATTTTTGAATTCATAATATCGAAATTATCCTAAGTTGAATTTTTTTGTAACTTTCTGAGAACTTCCAATTTTTTTATGAATAGTGAAAAATACTTAAAACAACTTTTTTAATCAAAATAATTTATTGTGATAAATTATACTATTTAGTGGTTTTAAAGTATAATTAGAATATATTTTTATCATTTTATCCAATGGTGGTCATTAGAATTAATTTAACATTGAAATCAGACATAAACAATTGCCAATCTTTTGATATAAATTGTTTCTTAAAAACACGCTATTTGTTGTGACAGCGGGAATTAATTATAAAATTAATTAATGAAACTTATAAGTTTGGAATTTTGTAAAATAGACATCATTTTTGATTTCGGACTATCTAATTTAGGCTAAGGTGAAATTTTGGTACTTTTCGGATAACTTTCATATTTTGATGAATAGTGAAAATTACTAAATTTTAATTAAAAACAACTTTTTTAATCAAAATAATTAATAGTGATAAATTATGAATTTTAGTGGTTTTAAAGTATATTTGGAATATATTTTTACCATTTAATATAATTTTGGTCATTGGACATAATTTTACAATTAAACTGAACATAAACAAGTGTCAATCTTTTGATAGTTATTATCTCTTAAAAACACGCTTTTTGACAGCGGGAATTAATTTTAAATTAATTTCTGCCACTTCTGTGTTTTGAATTTATAAAAATGGATTCCATATTTGGAATCAGGATGTTAAAATTGTGTAAATAGGTAACTTTTATTTTTAGACATTTTGAATAATTACTGCGGTAAATATTTTATTTACCATGGTTAAGGGTAAATCCGGTAAATAAGGGTTAAAAAAATAATTTTATAATAATACTAAATTACCCTAAAACGTGTCTTAACCCTATTGGTTGATACATGGTCGACCATGGGCATCTTTGTGTCAATTTTGGGACCCCATGGATCCACTTGTAAGTGATAATGACACTTTATTTTAATTAAGTTAAAATGAATACAAAAATGACACAAGCATATATATTTTTGAAAAACAATTGTTACATAGGGTTATATATGTTGGATTTTAGATTATAAATATTAATTAAAAAGATACAAAGATTTACTACATAATGATATTTTATTTATAATTTTTAGACATTAAATAAGTTATTTTATTTATGACACAATGATGATGCAGTAATTACTATAATAGTGAAACATTAAAATAATTGGTATTATAAATACCCAAATAAATATAATATGAAACTTTTAATGAATTAAACTAATTTTATAGGATAATATGATATATTAGGATTGATTTAATTGACTTTGTTCGAAGTAATCAATCTGTTATGAGTTTCACAAAATTCAACTATTGAATAGTGTCAAAATTGACATAAAAGAGTTCTTAAAACAAATATTATATTATTAATTGATATTAAATTCCTAAAAATCTAAGGTTCGGCCAAGAGACTTATATCATGATAGCTTCATCATTAATGGACCACTTGGGGGTCACTTGGATGTATATAGTAAGTTTATTAACCATATTATATAAAAATACAAAGAGACATTGTAAAAGTGAAACTAATTAACTTGGAGTTAATACTTAAAGATAAGGTTAATATAAGTACCCAAACCTGTCTAAATTCTATTGGTTGAGTATTTTTCGACCCATCCCCACCTTAACCTTTTAATAATCAACTTTGGAGCCATTATAAACCGAATATGAATTTATTATAAATTAATATTTCTAGCTTTTCCAAAGGTGCCCCTCACCCCTCTTATAAAAGGGAAATCCTCCTTCCCATTTCTTCACACCTTCAAAGCCTTTTGGTTCGGCCAAACTCTGCCCAAATACTCTCCCAACATCCCTCACTACATCCTAGAGGCCTTAGTTTGATCAGAAAGCCAGCCTAAGGAGCCCTTTTGATCAAATCAAAAGGAAGAACCCAAAGAAGAGGTAATGATTTCACCACCCTTTTCTAAGTTCATTTCTTCTTCCACTTCTTCTTCCTTTGTTGTTACCATTATAAAATAATAAATCCAGTATCATATATATACTATGATTTTATTATAAATATGGTACAACTATATTCATTATTCTATCCACCCTTTGAATAACATGTCACCATACGTGCGTACGTACGGCTTACCGTCTCCACGTCGTGGTGTAATTGTTATTCAATATAATATTATTTGGATGGGTATAATAATGATGTGTAACTCATGTAAATAATAAATATAACATGTTAATTATTCTGTATATATTATATACAATCCATTTATATATTATTTTAATATCAAAAGAACGATATTGTCGCTCGTGCGTACGTACGGACTACCGTCTCCACGAACGCGATGAGATTCATTCTCCATCGTATCCATTCAAGTATAATTATCATTTGATGATTTAAAAATGATGTTTAAGGACTTGATATCATTCTGGATATGAATAATATAAAACCTATCCTTTACAAACATGTCTTACGTAACAAAACATATAAAAGAAAACAAGTAAGTTAACACCCGAAACAACGATAATACTAAGATATTATTATCAAATCAATATTAAAAGATCATATATGATATCATATTAATGTATATGATTATTGTATAATTTAATAACAATTATTTCACCATTATACAGGAGGTTAACCTAACCCAACCAAAGAAAAGTACAAGGTAAGGGTTATTTCACAATCTCTTCATTATCCGAGGTTGTTTATATGTAATAATCTAATGGGATCGCTTTATCATCCACATCCATGTTTCTTAAAAATGTATTTCAAAACATTTTTACTATTTACTAGAGTATTAGTTAAAGTCATTTATACCCTTTTTGACTTTTATAAGTGGTTTATAAAGGAATCTTTCCGTCGTTTTCAAAACAAGGTCCTTTTTATCCTTTTCGACAGAATTAAGGTAAGAATGTTTTTTTTAACTTATACGGCGGGTGCGGTTATCTTCCGCCGTTATAAAATCTTCAAAGATTTCCTTACAAGCTTATAATATTATTTTCAAAGAAAATGTTTTATTTCATATGGCTCTCAAATGATTTCAAAAATAGAAAGAGATATTTCTCTAAAAAGTGTTTTGATTTCATCTATGTCAACATCCTTTGATGGATTTTACGCTTATTTGAAGTTGATTTATTATGATACAAAACTTCTATATTGTATTGAAGGTTTTGTGATATGTTTGACTGTGGATGTGCTATTTTTATACCATTCATAGTTTATGGTGAAATTATTGACATTTCGTATGCTAGTTTTAATACGAATGTCTATGTTATGTTTAAACCTTTTCATATGGGAATGCATTGGACTTAATAAGTGACGGGTGGAGCCCGCTATAGCTCTTCGATGCATCGGTAGATCTCATGAGACAAACTAGTGTCTTGGCACAAGGCCTTGACAAAATCTTATTTGTAGTCTTGGCACGAGGCCTTGGCTATGTGGTTATGATAGTCTGGCATTATGCATTCCATCATTATGAAAGTGGTTATTGATTTTTGCATGTGATTATTCGATTAGTAGAATATCCAGGTGAATAAGTAAATGGCATTATTTCATTTTATTTATGCCATACCATGTTGAAAGTTCATATTTAAAAGGCTTTTGTTTTAGTTATACATTGCCTTAAATGTTTATTCTTATTTATGAAAGTTTTCGCTATATTGTTATCCTTACTGGGCATTTGAGCTCACCCCTTTTCTATGTTTTATTTTTCCAAGGATGTGAAGAAGTAAGTTATGAATGACCTGCAGGGATTTTATGAGGGGTTAATAGTGTGGATTGTGGAAACATTATGTTGTTGTAGTAATTTTTCATTTTATGATGTAATGTAAAACTTATGAATATATCTAGTGTTTCCAAGGCTACTAAACCAATCGGTCTTTCGAGATTTGATCTTTCTTGTGATCATGCCAATGTTACGAAGTAATGCACCGACTCTGGGTAGCTGGGGTCGGGGCGTTACAGTTGGTATCAGAGGAAGTTTAGTACAAACCTTGGAAGCTAGATTTAGATAAACTCCGATTAGACCACGTAGACCTAAGCTGAACTTTGAGGATTAGTATAGAAGAACTTTCTAGAATTTTGGTATTTTAGAGATTTTGTGAGTTTTCCGAGCAATACATCCCTGTCTGGATACGAGCAGGTAGAGGCGGCTCTGGCACAGATGTACCTAGGGGTAAAACCCGAAAACACCGCTTTGAGCTAGACTCGAACGGGAACTGGTGCACGACAACGGGCCTTGCTGCACTCTTGGTTATGACACTCCTGGGGGATATGCTTAGGATAACTCTCAATTTCATTACAAATCATTATGAAGGGTTTATGAGTATATACTTCCTCAAAGAAAACATTCTTATGATTATGGATTATATCCATAAATAGTTCAATTTATGTTAAGTGTTTTATAAGTATGGGATTATGTATTTTTATTCATAAACTGATCTAGTGTATGCCATTGTTTAGAAATGGCGCCCAGTAGAAAGAATGAGAACTCCAGAAATGCACATGATCCAAAGAGAAGGAAGGATCATATCTTTCATGGTCTTAAGCTAGAATTTATAAGAGAAATAGTCTCCCATGTATTATCATCATATGAAGAAATAATATCATGTGTTGATAAGATAAGTAAAGAGTTTACTGAGTCCTATGGCTTTGAAGGGAAGCAAGAGAAGAACAGGATGGAAGCGAGAAAGATGGATAAAGGGAAGAGGGAAAAGGATAATTTTCCCATATGTGGTAACTGTGGAAAGAAACACCCTGGAACTTGCCTGAAAGGAATGGGAGTTTGTTATAAGTGTGGAGGAAAAGGGCACAAAGTACGTGACTGCAAGGGTAAGAAAATGGTTTTAAATGTACAATGCTTCATTTGCAAGGAGTTTGGACACTACGCGAACCTATGTCCCAGTCATCAGACTATGCCGCAAATGATGTTATTGGATAATAATAAAGTTATGATACTACCACAGATGAAGAATAATGATTAGAGTTCTTATGTGGATTTTGTCAATTGAGTGTTGTATCAACAATGTACTTGTTATAATAATTATGGAGTATATAAGGATTGTACTGCAGTACTATATCATTAAGGACTTGAGATTGTGTTGAACAATGAAAAGTGACTCAATAGAAGGATAAATTTTTGGAAAATATATGGTTGAGAGAATGATAAATCATAATATAGTTCTGATACCGAGGTAGTGATTTTAGAATAATACATGATTGATTTGGATAAATTATATTGGATATTCTTGACTACCTTGAAGCTGATTAATGATTTGTCTATTCCAGCATTGTTGGGGTTTAAAACATTTTTGGATTGATGAAGTATATCCAGCATTCTATATGGAATAAGGGAGCATGAATGTAATCAATACAGATTATGGTAAATCAGGATGTTTCAGTGTATTAAAAGAATACATGATGAAGGTATTCATATGCTATTATGGGGTAAAAAGGATCTATATTATGTTTACCTTCCTTATAAATTTTGGACTGTGAGTTTGGATAGAAGTATTTTGGATAGTTCTAGTTTGGATTATTTTGGATTTCCATAAATGGACAACCCGGAGGTCGGGTGGCAACCCGCCGCGTCCGGCAAGGCTGCGAGACTTGAACCCGCAACCGAAGGGCAACAAGGGTGTATCGCATACCACTGGCCCACGAGATGTCCTGGATTAAATAATTTAGTTTTTATTAAAAGATCTTTTAGATGAATTATAAAATCGTTTATTTTGGAACCCTATACGAATAGTGTAAATAGAATTTTTTTACATTCTATTATCTTTTAGAGTGAAAGATGAGTTTGTGGTAGAAATTTATTAATGGATAAAACACTAATTATAAAGTAAGTATATCTCCTTATGATCTTATCCAATTGATGTGGCTCTATTTTTACTCAGTTTGCCACATCTTTTATTTAATTTTTATCAATTTAATTAATTATTTCGACACTTTTTAATTAATATTTTCACTTTTGTAATTTTATCACTAAATATGTTAATTAATCATTTTTTATAGTTAATTATGTTTTTTTAGTCTTTAAATTGATAATTTTTATCTTACTAAACTATTCAACTCTAATTATGTCTTATTTAGTTTGGTTAATTTAAATCTGCTTAACTTTATAATAGTTAATATTTATTATAAACAATTATCTTATCTATGTAAATCAATTTAATTAACTTAGACTTTATTTTATTATTTAATCTTTTAATTAAGTTACATTAGAATAGGTTAATTTTATTATTTTATGTGTTTAATTACCTGCTAGTCATTTAAGTAACTAATTTGTGTTTTTAATTAATTTAAATAGTTCTCTTTTAATTATATGTGTTAAAATAGTTAATTAATTAATTAATTAAGAGTTATTAAGCATTAATTATATTATTTTATGTATGTAGATTAATTATTAAGACACCGAATTTTGAGTTTAGTCTGCCAGTGAGGTAGATAAGAGCTTGCGGTGACTTATTGGGTTACCGATGCTTTTCATTTTCATCTGCTGGTACTCTTTAATTAATTTATATAGTAATTTCAATGTAATTCTTTTATTATTTTAGTTTAATAATTATTCAGTTCCTAGCTTAAGTGTTGTCAATTAATAATCTTAGGTATGGTTTTAATATTTTAAGGTTTAATGAAAATCCTGTTATAAATTTATGATACCAATCTTTAATTAATTATTTTCATTCTTCATTTTTATATTGTTTAAAGTTTTAATTTTTAGTACAAAATAATTTTTGAAGGTCACGTTTTATATTAATTTAGTTTTAACGGTGACCCTTTTTATTTTTGCCGGGTACCGGTGAGCTTTTATTTCTATCGCGTAACAGTAGGCTACTATTTATTTGTAACGGTGACCCTGCGCCGCATTACCTCACAGTTACCCACTTACTTTCTTTACCTCACCGTTATGAAAACTCATAGCAAACCTCACTGTTACCTTAACACTGTCCCTTTCCAAACCTAACAGTGAACCCTGCTTCACAGTTTTACCTAACAGTGACCACCTCACTGTTATATCCTACCATTCCCTCACTATTACCCAATTTATCACTTCACAGTTTCATCGCTCTGCCGCACTGTCCCAAATCACACCGTTACTGTTTATTTTTATTTTCCTCACTGTGACCTCACTCTCACTGTTTAAGCAGCCTCACTGTAACCTCACCTCACCGTCACTCAGTCCTCCCACACAATTTTCACCGCCTTGAATCTCACTGTTAGTTTTTTTTCCTCCTTTCTGTCCACCGCTGTCCACCCCTCTCCACAGCTCGACCCCCATTCGTCGGCCGCTGCCTTTAACCCTACCCGAGTTGTAGCTGATGCCGAGCTGGAGCCGAACCGAGGAGAGAGGCCGCCGCTGTTTTCCATTGGCCGTCGCTGGAGCTGAAGCCGAGCCGAAGGACCTGACCGCGAGCCGCCGTACTGTTTTGAGGAGAGATGCCATGCTATATTTTGGAGCTGGTCTCAATCTACTACAGCACCTAAGGAATGCGCGTAGCCAGTGGATGTGGATCGTGCTGCTGTTTGTATGCAGGAGGAGCCGCTGCGTTGCGCTGCTGAGCTGGAGAAGCCGCCGCCATGTGGCTGCTCTGTTTGGGAGAATGAAATCCTTCCCCTGCTGTGCGCGTGAAATGGGGGAGGAAGAAGGAGATGAAAAATTATAATAATAATAAGTATAAATAAATAATAACAAAAGTTTTATAAAACAAAAATATAATAAATAAAGAATAATAAAAGTAAAGTAAAAAGCCAAAAGAAAAGAAACAAAAGCTAAAGCTAAAGTTAAGCCAACATTAAATAAAGTTTACTTTACATAAAAGTTAATTTTACAAAGTCAAACTAATATAGAATTAAATTAATAAACATAAACAATTATAACATTAAAAAATTGATAAATTATAAATTTAATTATAAAAATAACTTATTAATAAGTTTTAATAATTAATTAATTAATAGAATAAATTACTTAATTAATGATAATTATAAATAATTTATAAAACATACTTTTTAATTTAAAAACTTAATTAATAACTTTAATTACTTTCTTAAAATTAGCTAATTAATTAATTAATCTAATTATTATCTTTCTTTTATAGTAATAATTAAATTATTAACTTAATTATTTATGTTCTAAATTTTTAATAACTTAGTTTAAAAAAAATGGTCGAAATTAATAACATAGTATTTATTTTTATTAACCTAATTAAGTTAATATCTTTTTAATTAAATTATGTTCTCGCCATAGTAATTTTCAGTGGATAATTGTACAAATAATTTAAAATTTCATAATTATCAATTAACTCTAAGTAATTTTTAACGAGTTATTTGATATTTAACTCTAAAAATAACTATTTATCTTTCTTTGGGTATTTATTTATTTATGCTTCTGTTCTAACTTGGCAGGTTCATTCTAGAGATGGGAACACGTCCAGATACATACAACTAACTTTACCGAAGTTAGTTACGTGGGAAAAGATTGCGCGACGTGTCGGTCGCGAAAAAACGCGCGTGTGCGGTGCGTTCGTGAGTAAAACATGAAGTCGGTGGAATCATGCGGTGACATGTAGTGGATGACAGAGAGTATTTAAGCAGATCAAGCAGCGTTTTTTGAGGCTTGCATTCGGATTCAAAAGGCGACACATTCATGGACGGAGGCATTCATGCACTTACCAGTGGAGAGACGATCGAGGAACAATGCTGAGCAGTGCAGTCCAGGAACTTAGGAGCAGAGCATTTTTAGGGAGTTCATTCTCCCTCACGATTTAAACTTTTGTACTCTGTTTCTGAATTGTTTCCTATGACTGCTGTGATAATGGATAGTATAGTTAGCTAAGTCTCTTAGTTCGGGGAAAGTTCTAGCTCTACTGGCATCTTTTTCTTCCTTCTCATTAACCAATTCTTCTGTGATTAGATTTGATCGGCGAGATCAAATCTAATTTCATTCATCTGCTTTGTACCACATGCACTTAAATTTTCTGAATTCTGTAATCATTCGGCGAGTTCGATTATGGAATCACCTTTTAAATAATCAGCTTGTAATGAAAACTTCAGTACTTACGGCGAGTTTGTATTGATGTTCTTTTAATTCATTTGTCTGAAGTTGAACTTCTTGGAGTGGCGAACTCTAAGTTGAACAATTTCGACAACTTAACTCCTGGGGAGGGAAGTAAGTTGTCTCTTTTTAGTGGTACGAAGCAGTACTTTTACATGAAAAGGAAAAACAATTTAAACCAGTAGACTAGAATGAACCCCGAGCATTCTTTACTGTTGTCTTTTATCAGCATCTTATTTTCTTCATTGCATTTTTTCTTTCAGTTGAATTCTGTTTTAGTGACAGTAGAACGAGTTTTTCAAGGGAATTGTAGTTTTACGTTGCAGATTATAAAATCATAAAAAAAAAGATATAAAAAAATAAGAAAACTACTCCACTGCTGACAACAGTGGAGCTTACTGAGTTTTTTTTAGAAAGTAGTGGCCAAAATAGTCTTCCCTGTGGGTTCGACCCTGCTTGCCACATATACAGTAGTTAGTAGGAATATAAATTTTAAACTTTGACCGACTTCAACGACAGTTTAGGTCAAGTTTTTGGCGCCGTTGCAGTGGAGCTTACTGAGTTTTTTTTTAGAAAGTAGTGGCCAAAATAGTCTTCCCTGTGGGTTCGACCCTGCTTGCCACATATACAGTAGTTAGTAGGAATATAAATTTTAAACTTTCACCGACTTCAACGACAGTTTAGGTCACCAATCTCATAAATAAATTCCTCAATATTAAGAAAAGCAACTTAGAACAAAAATGTTTTCCTAGATGGTACCTTAAATCATCACTAATTTATGGCTTTGGGATTGTTGGCCTTTTCATAGCCATGTTCTCTACCACTCTCCATCAGATAATTGATGGTTAGATTTTTCTTCCATATCCATATTTTACTACATGGAACCCTAGTATGTGTTATTTTCGGTAATCTTCATACTTTCGACTCTTTATTTTAAATAGAGGCCTCATTAATTCATTTATCGATGTGGGATTTCAACTAAGATATTTTGAAATGTCAAAAATGTGTTATCCTAATACCCTATGTTTTGTTGAACCGATGGTATTTTAAGTCATCATAGATTGATGAGTTTAAGGACCTCAATTTCAAACTTGTTTGTGATTGATGACCTCAATCACTACCTATAAATATTTATGTTTTCCTCCAATTATATGTCTCTAATTGCCACCAATGTTCTCCTAATCGAGATCATAATTTGGTGGTGACCCTTTCATTTCTCTTTTGCTCATATTAAGACTAAATTTTAGTAACCCAATTTCTGATGTGGGTTTTCCCACAAATATATTATCTACTTTCAACCTTTTATTTTCGAAGAACAATTTCAAATTGCGAGGATGCAATTTATTGAAGTAGGGGAGAATGTAACACCCCAAGAATTCATAATGTGTTATTTCTTCAAAATAATTCAATAACTTGCACTACACGCAACACCGAGTTCAATTGCACCATGACTTACCAAAAAGCCATTCAAAAGAGGTTATGAATAGTATTAACTAAATTTTAAACTTTATATAATCCTTATAATTTTTCCATATTATGAGTATCTTAGACATAATGCAAGAACAAATTCATTTTCAGTATTGCACTTTTATCAACTTTTAATAGTGAACCCTTTATAAATACAATATTTTAAACTTTTTGACTAAATGGGGACATCAAAAATTTAAAATGAAACATCCCAAGCTTCCACGGTACGCTTTCTTTGAATAATACAGTAGCGTGTGTTGTACGCAACCATGAGTTTTAACACACACCATAACCAATCAAACTAGCCGTTATGAATAGTAATACCTACTTTTCGAAATTATATATATTTTATATTTTAAAATGGACTTCATTTTTGAATTCATAATATCGAAATTATCCTAAGTTGAATTTTTTTGTAACTTTCTGAGAACTTCCAATTTTTTTATGAATAATGAAAAATACTTAAAACAACTTTTTTAATCAAAATAATTTATTGTGATAAATTATACTATTTAGTGGTTTTAAAGTATAATTAGAATATATTTTAATCATTTTATCCAATGGTGGTCATTAGAATTAATTTAACATTGAAATTAGACATAAACAATTGCCAATCTTTTGATATAAATTGTTTCTTAAAAACACGCTATTTGTTGTGACAGCGGGAATTAATTATAAAATTAATTAATGCAACTTATATGTTTGGAATTTTGTAAAATAGACATCATTTTTGATTTCGGAATATCTAATTTAGCCTAAGGTGAAATTTTGGTACTTTTCGGATAACTTTCATATTTTGATGAATAGTGAAAATTACTAAATTTTAATTAAAAACAACTTTTTTAATCAAAATAATTAATAGTGATAAATTATGAATTTTAGTGGTTTTAAAGTATATTTGGAATATATTTTTACCATTTAATATAATTTTGGTCATTGGACATAATTTTACAATTAAACTGAACATAAACAAGTGTCAATTTTTTGATAGTTATTATCTCTTAAAAACACGCTTTTTGACAGCGGGAATTAATTTTAAATTAATTTCTGCCACTTCTGTGTTTTGAATTTAGAAAAATGGATTCCATATTTGGAATCAGGATTTTCAAATTGTGTAAATAGGTAACTTTTATTTTTAGACATTTTGAATAATTACTGCGGTAAATATTTTATTTACCATGGTTAAGGGTAAATCCGGTAAATAAGGGTTAAAAAAATAATATTATAATAATAATAAATTACCCTAAAACGTGTCTTAACCCTATTGGTTGATACATGGTCGACCATGGGCATCTTTGTGTCAATTTTGGGACCCCATGGATCCACTTGTAAGTGATAATGACACTTTATTTTAATTAAGTTAAAATGAATACAAAAATGACACAAGCATATATATTTTAGCAAAACAATTGTTACATAGGGTTAAATATGTTGGATTTTAGATTATAAATATTAATTAAAAAGATAAAAAGATTTCCTACATAATGATATTTTATTTATAATTTTTAGACATTAAATAAGTTATTTTATTTATGACACAATGATGATGCAGTAATTACTATAATAGTGAAAAATTAAAATAATTGATATTATAAATACCCAAATAAATATAATATGAAACTTTTAATGAATTAAACTAATTTTCTAGGATAATATGATATATTAGGATTGATTTAATTGACTTTGTTCGAAGTAATCAATCTGTTATGAGTTTCACAAAATTCAACTATTGAATAGTGTCAAAATTGACATAAAAGAGTTCTTAAAACAAATATTATATTATTAATTGATATTAAATTCCTAAAATTCTAAGGTTCGGCCAAGAGACTTATATCATGATAGCTTAATCATTAATGGACCACTTGGGGGTCTCTTGGATGTATATAGTATGTTTATTAACCATATTATATAAAAATACAAAGAGACATTGTACAAGTGAAACTAATTAACTTAGAGTTAATACTTAAAGATAAGGTTAATAAGAGTACCCAAACCTGTCTAAATTATATTGGTTGAGTTGTTTTCGACCCATCCCCACCTTAACCTTTGAATAATCAACTTTGGAGCCATTATAAACCGTATATGAATTTATTATAAATTAATATTTCTAGCTTTTCCAAAGGTGCCCCTCACCCCTCTTATAAAAGGGCACTCCTCCTTCCCATTTCTTCACACCTTCAAAGCCTTTTGGTTCGGCCAAACTCTGCCCAAATACACTCCCAACATCCCTCACTACAACCTAGAGGCCTTAGTTTGATCAGAAAGCCAACCTAAGGAGCCCTTTTGATCAAATCAAAAGGAAGAACCCAAAGAAGAGGTAATGATTTCACCACCCTTTTCTAAGTTCATTTCTTCTTCCACTTCTTCTTCCTTTGTTGTTACCATTCTAAAATAATAAATCCAGTATCATATATATACTATGATGTTATTATAAATATGGTACAACTATATTCAGTATTCTATCCACCCTTTGAATAACATGTCACCATACGTGCGTACGTACGGCTTACCGTCTCCACGTCGTGGTGTAATTGTTATTCAATATAATATTATTTGGATGGGTATAATAATGATGTGTAACTCATGTAAATAATAAATATAACATGTTAATTATTCTGTATATATTATATACAATCCATTTATATATTATTTTAATATCAAAAGAATGATATTGTCGCTCGTGCGTACGTACGGACTACCGTCTCCACGAACGCGATGAGATTCATTCTCCATCGTATCCATTCAAGTATAATTATCATTTGATGATTTAAAAATGATGTTTAAGGACTTGATATCATTTTGGATATGAATAATATAAAACCTATCCTTTACAAAAATGTCTTACGTAACAAAACATATAAAAGAAAACAAGTAAGTTAACACCCGAAACAACGATAATACTAAGATATTATTATCAAATCAATATTAAAAGATCATATATGATATCATATTAATGTATATGATTATTGTATAATTTAATAACAATTATTTCACCATTATACAGGAGGTTAACCTAACCCAACCAAAGAAAAGTACAAGGTAAGGGTTATTTCACAATCTCTTCATTATCCGAGGTTGTTTATATGTAATAATCTACTGGGATCGCTTTATCATCCACATCCATGTTTCTTAAAAATGTATTTCAAAACATTTTTACTATTTACAAGAGTGTTAGTTAAAGTCATTTATACCATTTTTGACTTTTATAAGTGGTTTATAAAGGAATCTTTCCGTCGTTTTCAAAACAAGGTCCTTTTTAACCTTTTCGACAGAATTAAGGTAAGAATGTTTTTTTTAACTTATACGGCGGGTGCGGTTATCTTCCGCCGTTATAAAATCTTCAAAGATTTCCTTACAAGCTTATAATATTATTTTCAAAGAAAATGTTTTATTTCATATGGCTCTCAAATGATTTCAAAAATAGAAAGATATATTTCTCTAAAAAGTGTTTTGATTTCATCTATGTCAACATCCTTTGATGGATTTTACGCTTATTTGAAGTTGATTTATTATGATACAAAACTTTTATATTGTATTGAAGGTTTTGTGATATGTTTGACTGTGGATGTGCTATTTTTATACCATTCATAGTTTATAGTGAAATTATTGACATTTCGTATGCTAGTTTTAATACGAATGTCTATGTTATGTTTAAACCTTTTCATATGGGAATGCATTGGACTTAATAAGTGACGGGTGGAGCCCGCTATAGCTCCTCGATGCATCGGTAGGTCTCATGAGACAAACTAGTGTCTTGGCACAAGGCCTTGACAAAATCCTATTTGTAGTCTTGGCACGAGGCCTTGGCTATGTGGTTATGATAGTCTGGCATTATGCATTCCATCATTATGAAAGTGGTTATTGATTTTTGCATGTGATTATTCGATTAGTAGAATATCCATGTGAATAAGTAAATGGCATTATTTCATTTTATTTATGCCATACCATGTTGAAAGTTCATATTTAAAAGGCTTTTGTTTTAGTTATACATTGCCTTAAATGTTTATTCTTATTTATGAAAGTTTCCGCTATATTGTTATCCTTACTGGGCATTTGAGCTCACCCCTTTTCTATGTTTTATTTTTCCCAGGATGTGAAGAAGTAAGTTATGAATGACCTGCAGGGATTTTATGAGGGGTTAATAGTGTGGATTGTGGAAACAGTATATTGTTGTAGTAGTTTTTCATTTTATGATGTAATGTAAAACTTATGAATATATCTAGTGTTTCCAAGGCTACTAAACCAATCGGTCTTTCGAGATTTGATCTTTCTTGTGATCATGCCAATGTTATGTAATAATGCACCGACTCTGGGTAACTGGGGTCGGGGAGTTACAAGAAACATGTCTAGTTCAATGTTTTATATAGCATGAATTTCCCTTGATCCCATCCTTGACCCTATTCCACATTAAGTCCTATGAAAAACATTTCAAAAAAACTTGGGGTGAGCATAAAAAACTCAGTAATGGATACACAAAGAATAAAAACTATTAGTTTATCAAAACAACAAGTAAACCATGTATACTTTATCAAAGTAATACTTTTCACCTTTATGAAGTAGTAAGAAATCTTCACTGAATAAAAGATCATTACGTACCCTTTTGTAACAAAAGGATTACCATAAAACCCATATAAAGATGAAATAACATATAAAGGTAACTTGGGACATAAACATACTTAAATGGAATAACCATACTATCGACTTCCACACATATCACTTAATAGAATAGCCATACGGACGACTTCCATACCCAATGAATTGGAGGTTATAATGTAACCACCCATCCTGGTATTAACGGCACCACTCGTTATATGGTTTATCACGTAACCACCCGTCAAATGTCCAAGTACCAATATAAAATCAAAAAACATAAATCAAATATAATGGAAAGAAAACATTTCCACACTTTGATCACAATATATCACATAAATATATTGACATAACAAATTCATTATAAAAACCATTTTCAATACCAAAATACATAAAAGAGTATATGGTATTTATTTCATTTTAAAAACATTACGGCTTGTTGAGGAAGCCAAAGACCAAATAATACTCGCGGCAGCGGAGAAGTCGTTGTTGCAGCATACGTACGAAAAAACATTCCATTTTGTCGTATAGTAAAATTCTTCATATAAAAATATTCCTTTTGAATAAACTTTAAAGTCAAAGGTGTTTATACTCCGTATTAACGAAAGTGGTGTATAAAAAAAAAATATGCCTCAATGAAAGGAGATTGAGACGAAGTCCCTTACCTCAGGACCGACTTGACTAGATAGTTCTTTAACGTCCTCAATAATAAACTTGAGTTAATTTTTTCTTTCTTAAGAACATTTTTCAAGTTCATTATAACTTTTATATCACTTATTACCATGTTATAAATATTTTTTAATCATTTATGTTAATAATGTTTGTTTTGTCGATATTTGGTTCTTAAGTCTAAAGTGGACTTCTTACAATTACATGTTGTTTGTGTGGTCAGAGGTTCTTTATATCCAGAATGATATTCATGATTTGGATATCATATATATCATATATATCCAGCATATACATGTTTTTATAATATTGAATAATCATTTAGAGGTAAGAAATGAAATGCACCGTTCATGGAGACGGTAAGCCGTACGTACGCATGAACGCTACTTTCATTTCTTTGTCATATTAATGGAATTAAAACTAAATGAGAGTTATGTATATTTTAATTCAAGAATTATATTAATAATTTATATGTAACATACATCATATATAATAACTTTAAATCCATCCTTTATACGTCCCACATATGGCATTAACGAATCCAATCACTTTGAGGGGGCGGTAGTCTGCACTTTCTAAAATGAAGATATCGAGTATACCCATAATTGATGCCATGAAGGTGTGCCATAAATGAAAAATACAGAAGCTTAAGGAAGACATAAACATATTATATATCATATATAAATATAATGACATCTTAATGACCACTTTTGAAGGTGTTGGAAGAATAATGAACAATCATCATTTTGTGAGGCAGAAACTCGCCATCCACAGAAACAGTATGTTTTTTAACCATTAGATGTAGGTGTGTATAAGTTTAGCTAAAAATACTCTTATAATAAAATCCTAGTATATTAACGATATTTTAGTTGTTACAAAAGAAATGAATAAAAAGAGTTTAGGGGGTTGGAGAAGCAAAATAAAACAAAAGGACACAAGTGAAAACATTAGCGTAAAATCGGGTAACTCTCTTAGATTTGAGCTCAAAGGCTTCCTTGGTAATACTTATAACCAATGTGAGGCTTCTAAGAGTTATAGACGGATGTGGAGAGACAAAATGGGCAGGGGTTGGCCGAGCCAAAGGCTTTGTAAGTGATGGTACGGTGGTAGAGGTGGGGGCCTTTTATAAGAGGATATGAGGTGAACTCTTGGAAAGTAAAGAAATGTTACTTTATTTTAAAATGAGTTTCGGATTTAAAAGGTCCCAACTTGATATAATTAGAGGATAAGGTGACAATGGTTCGAAATATACCCATCCAATAGGTTTTTGACATGTATATGTCTTGGATTTTACATTATCTTTTCATTTTATTTAAATTGTTAAATAATGAGATAATCGCTGCATCATCATGGTGCCATAAATAAAAAAATATCATGATGTAGGAAATATTTTTAGCTTTTTAATGAATATTTATAGTCAAAAATCTGACTTGTATAACCCAATTTAAAAACTGTTTTAGTAAAACAACTCATGATTGTGACATTTTTACTTTAACATTAAATAAAAAGATATTAATGTAATTTTCCTTCCAATGTGGCTCCACGGGGTCCCCAAGTTGACCCATGGATTGTCTTGGTCGGACATGACATATCCAATAAGGGTAGGACACGTGTCTAGGTCATTCCATATTATTAAAACATTATTTTTACCTTAAACAACACTAATTACCTCTAATCGTGATTAAAAACTTAAAAGCTACTATTCACCAAAAAAATTATTTTAATCCCATTGAACCACATTTTACTTCTTAATGAAAACCATGTATGTCGGATTTTTAAAATTAAAAACACTGAGCTGGTAACATTTCATTTAAATGAAAAATCAGTTTTTATAAGTACCACTTAGTGGTTTCACTATTCATAAAAAATTGAAGTTTTTCAGAAAATACCAAAACTTCACCCTAAGCTATATTTGATATTCCAAATTCAAAAATGAAGTACATTTTAAAAAATTCAAAACTTATAAGTTCCATTAATTAATTTAATAAATAATTCCCACTGTCAGAGCAAATAGCGTGTTTTTATGAAACAATAAGTATCAAAAGATTGACACTAGTTTAAGTCCGATTTTAAAGTGAAATTAATTCCAATGACCACTATTGGATTTAATGGTAAAAATATAATCTAATTTCACTTTAAAACAAATTCAAAAGATAATCTAATCATATAAATAAATTAGATTAATAAAAGGTTTTGAATTAAAATACAACATTTTCGCTATTCATTAAAAAATGAACTTTATCGGAAAAATACCAAAAATTTACACAATGTAAAATTTGATGTCCTGATTCTAAAGAAGGGTTTTATATGGTCCAATAGAATTTATAAGAGAGAACAAAACTATATTTAATGACAGTTTTCCATCAAAAGGCGATAAGTGAACCTTTAGTGAAAATTAGGGTATATATGCCTAAAATTCAATTATTTCCGTATTTTAAGCATTTATCTTTTATTAGATAAATGTAAAAACATTTAAAAAACATATATAATCATATTTTTGTTATTTCTATCCATTACTGCCAATACACTGGCTATGTGTTAACTACCATTTAAAATAATATTATTTTATTACTAGTGTGCAATGTAAGATTTCAATGAAACTCTTTGTTGCGTATCTGGTACGCTATCGAACATAGAAACCCCCTTAAAGTAAACTTAATATTTAATTCGTAAATATTAATAAAAATAAAAATTTATTATTCTTTATTTACTTGGGATGTTACATCATCAGACCTTGTGATAATTGAAGGAAGGCCAAATTATTTAGAGACGATATTGTGAGGTTTGATAAAGAATGGATAGAATAATAGAGGGGGTTAACATAAAATATTGAAAGAAATCAAAGGGTTCAATTAATTATCAATATTAACTATCAAAGTTAATTTTATTGCACAGTTTGTGAAAATATGTATTAGAAAAATAATGTGTGAAGGCAAATAATTTATATTATATTGTTCCAGAGTAAATATTTATATATTCTTATTATGTAAAGTAACATGAAATAATAGGGAAATATTAACCAAAATAAGATATCCTCATTCTAAATATAGAAATCTTTTCTCCAGTTCCAATTTCAATAAGTGGAATATATTAATTTAAGAATAAATCACAAAATAAAATAATTTTTTTATAATTTTTTTTAATCATAAAAATAAACCTATACTAATATAATGTATATTAATGACTGATATTAAATAAATTATATTATGTATAATTAAATAATACTTGTCATAATTTTAGATTAAATTAAAATCATAATGGGACATTAAATAAAAATAAATTAAAATTTTACAAAAATCACTATTTTTTGCTCATATCTATAAAATAATAATTTTTAGAAAAACTCCCAAATTTCATCTGAATCTATTGTAGTTAAACTAATCTCAAAAAACTAGTTAATTTTTTCAAACTCATATTAATATTTTTATAAATTAATCTTTTAAATGAAACTTCAGAATATAATAAAATATGTTTAATAAGAATAAAACAACATCCTTTATGATTAAAATATTAAATTAAAATATTTTAATGAATAAAATATATATTATAAAATTAATTATTACAAATAAGAATATTTATTATTATCTTTACATGATTTATTATAGTATTTCTTATTTAAAAATTTAAAAAATAAATGAATTTTTTCTACTTTTAATATTATCATTTTATTTTTATGATAATTATAAATCAATGAAAATATTTTCATTTTTATAATAAGAAGTAATTTTAAAGACTCTATTTTATTCAATCAATTTGATATTGTATTTAACAAGCTCATTATTTTGTCATTAAAATTTACTATAAAAATATTCAATTCCTAAATAATATTTTTTCAAATCCACATTATGTTCAATTAATTATATGATATTGGGTTTTTCATATCGATAATAATAAGAAATAAAATAATAATAACTACTAAATTTTATTTTATTTTGATCCCTTAAATATAGGTTACCAGTTTTTATCCTGGTTCTTGTTTCATCCCTCAAATCAGAATATTCTATAAAGCTCCACCCATCCCTCAATGCTTTTTTCCTTCTTTCATATATTATTTATCTCTTTTTATATATTTTGTTTTAGAAAATTTCAATTTATGTTTCCCATTATTATACACACATAGAATGTGAGTTCAGAAGCCACATATAATTAGTTTTATCATTCTTATTTCTATCATCCATATGATTATCCATTTCAAATCACTTCTTAAATCCTTGTTTTCATTTCAGTATTTTATAAAATATATTAGTACAATTATAAATTTCGTTTTCTCTTTATAATGATTCAAAATTGAATGATTCAGTATAAAAAGTTATATTCAACATAAATGAAACAACTTATCCTTAATGTCTACTCTTCTGTGATGTTCATCAAAAAAAATTTATATTGAATGTAGTTTTATGATGAATTCATCTGACATATATTTCCTAAAATACATTATTTTCTCAATTTACACTTTATTCACCTAACTCTTCTTAGGCAGAGATCATATGACTCTTTCAATAAGAACTATGTTATCCAAAGTTTCTCAATGTGAATTTATTCTAAAGAAAATGCTAGTTATACAATGGATAAATTATTTAATGCCTCCATCTTCACCTGTATTGAAATATTATTACTCTTTATGAAACATTTAAAACTTACTTCCAATAGGATTATCTGATCCAAAGTGGGTAACATATTAATTCTTCCAAATTTAATCATCATTCTAAAATATAGATCACAGAAAAAAATATATTTATGATAATACCACAATATAAAATATGTATACTTTTTTAATTGAAGACATAATTTGTAGTGAAATTTTCTATAAGTAACCCAGGGTCATAATATGGTAACAAATATATTTGATCCATTATTGTCTTGTTATCTATATTATGCATCTTGATTCATGACTCCAATTGGGAGTGTATTAAAATATAGTGATTTCTATAAATGTTTTGTCGATTCTGAGGAATCTTACCATCATTTAAATTTACACATGCAATTATAGAATGATATTTTTCAATAGAATATTAGGTATAACATAATTAGGGTACCACAAAAATAAGTAAAATACACTATATCTAAATGGTATACGAACTGATATGTATTTGGACTAATAAGTAAGGGAAGATAATATAATGAAGGGGTTAATAGACCCTTCCAAAATGATTAAATAGTTAAAGTAATTATAGATGTTAACTATATATGATCACTATACTACATATAAAGAGATAATATATAGTGGAGAAATAAAGAATGTATGTGGGAAATTTTATATATCTGTGGTCTAATATTGAATTAAGTAAACTCTTACACCTCTCAACTCATTGGGATTATTCACAACATGGTTTTTGAAGGTGAATCCTAATCGAATGAGAATTTTGTTTCTAGTGGATATATAACCAATAGAGACACATGTATTTTTTATGAATCACCCTAAACCATTACAATTTATGACATTAGATAGTAGGAGTCCCAAAATGAATTTTAAAAAATATTGAATATGAGAGTAAAAACCTAAAGAGAGAGAATTATTGTATTCGGGAAATCAGAAACCAAAGGATTATACACATGTAGAAAGTTGGAAATAATTAATATAGGCGTAGATAGATATAGGTATAGAAAATGTTGACCAAGAAAGTTTAATCATATCAACTTATTTATTGAGTAATATATTAGTAATTATCATCATATTAATTATAGTATTTAAATTAGTTTTGGTTCCCCATGAGATTTTGTCCTTTAAATATATCTTTTTTCTAACATGATAACATACATGTTCTAATTTTTACTGTATTGGTCCACATTTTGTAGGATTAAAATATTCTATGAAAAAATCACATTAGTGAAGTATCAGTATAGTATCCGTAATTTTTTAACCTGTGAATGAGTCTTGAATCCCTTTAAATAAATGAAAAAAATGACTCAAAAATGTCTAATGAATTGGTTATAAAATTCAATATCAATTAAAAATTTCCAATAAGGGAAAATATATCATTCAACAAAAAACATTCACACTCACAAACATAAGACTAATAAAAAAATTAATTCATCATTAAATTATGAAAAATGACTCCATAATAAATGGTCAAGTAAATCCCATTATTATCACATTTCTTTATTTAATAAATATTAATATTATATTTTTGAAAATTTCATTATACATGTAGATATACAATAATGTTCTAGAATAAAAAATAAATTAAAAAAAATATTGAAAATGGTTGAAAAAACCCCTTTTGATGTTTTTAAAATTATTTATGTTGAGTAATTTAAGAAGGGTATGATGTCAAAGTGATTCTTCGAGGAATGTTATATATTATATATGTCAGTAAGATAGACTCTATAATATATATGATATCGTGTGTCATGGATGTTTTTCAAAATTGAATACTGCACCATGGAAAACATGTCAGGATATATAGGTGACCAAGTAATTGATACGATTTTATTGTCTCAACAATACTCTACAATTAATGTTGATTTTCATGTTCACAAATACCCATAATTTCGGTCTAATAATGTTTTTTGAGTGAGTTATAAAAAAATTTAAATTTTGTTATAAGGAATTTATCATTATGATAATGAATCTAGAATCAATATTTTCAACCCTATGTTTGGAAAGTAAACATATTGTTCATCAACCCTACGTTTCACTGAGAAGTGAAATTCTTGAATATGGTATCAACCCTACGTTATGCTGATGCAATCATTGTTTGGTTAAACATCCTTAAATTCAGATAATCATCAAAAAAATGTACAAGAAACCCAACATTGATGTTTGGATTTACTATTCACACACTATGTGTGGAAAAAATTAATGTATGGTTAATTAATGCTATGCTTAGGATTTTATGCTATCAAGGGTAAATGTATGAATAATTATCCCAATGCTTTTCAAAGGAACCATGCACTACCCAAAGGAAACCGATGCTACAAAAAGGAACCCAACACTATGAAAAGGAACCCAACATAATGAAAAGGTTTCGTATACTATGAAAATGAAACCCACACTACTCATTTCAACTATACATTGTGTTCTCAATAGATATGTTTTTCTAGCCATGTTTTAAATTTGAGATTGCTATAACTTTATAGTAAGAATTAAATACTAATTCAAGGATCATTTTGACATTTCAATGAATTGTTTTCAATGCAAAAAAATCACTCTTATTTATAAGGTATGATACGACTCCCCATGTTTTTTGGAATTTGAATGTTTTCAATCAATCAGGCTCTTCTTTTGGATTTGGAATAATTTATCACATTTTTTGTTCTATATATTCATTCAGAGTATCTATTCAAAAATAGATATGTGTGTGATATGTAATTCACATATGTGACTGTATTTTTGAAACTATATTTTATTGTGCTTCTGAAATGAAAGATAAATTCTGAAAGAAGCAACGATTTCTATATATTCATGTTTGATATTTTACTGTTATAATATTACTACTAATTTTTAGGTTTTTAACTTATTGAAGATCATTTTTCAACGAGGATCACATCTTAATTTTTAATTTTTGATGATATTATTTTCTAAAGTATAAGATCTATAAATTGTCAGTTTCTTGCATCTAAAACTGTGAAGAACAACCTAAACCTTTTAAATCAAACTCTTTTGATTTACTGAATTTTAAACATCTCGTACTCAGCTGTGGTGGAGTATCAAGTTCTCGAACTAGCATGTGGATAACCAATTATCTATTAAAGAACCTTAAGACATTGTTTTTTAGTTTTTTAATTATTTTAACTTCCTACACTCAGTTTTGGATTCAGGGGTTTGTGATAAGAGGAACACTCTAGTAAAATTTACCATGATAACAGAGAGTTTTATTAGTAGAGTTTTCTAGGGGATCATTGTGCCCCAAACCAGTATAAAATGATCTATTCTTTATTTCTGTTTATCTGTTTTATATTTTCATATAGAATAAAAACATTGTATATCTGCATAAATCATTATGGTTGTCACAATCTATAATTCCTCATGGTTTTTGAAAATACACAATTCTTCCACTCTTCTATTAATTTTTATATTCGTACTTTATAATTGGTATCATAAGAGTGGTTTTGGATAATGGTATATCAATATGAAAATTATAAGTTTAATACAATGATGGAAATGGCCGATCTTAGAAAAGGAATGTCAGTGCAATGTGCTTCATATTTAAATGGAGAAAATTATTGATGCTGGAAATATTGAATTATTGTTTATATGAAGATTATTTTATTCAGAGTCGACTAAAAATTTATTAATTCTTATAAGATTCCAGAAAAACCAGAAATTTTGGATATAGCAAAAGAAGCCAAATATGAAATGAATTTAATGAAAATGAATTATGTTTTTTTACTTGGACTATTTGTATTCAATCATGAATCCCAATGATCAACTACCGATGAAATGTGGAAATCTATTGCAGTTGCTTATGAAGGATCAACTAATAACAGAAAGGTGAGATATGAAATAGTTAATCTAAATTTCAATACATTTAGAATGTATGATGGTGAAATATTCACACAGATGAAAAGAAGGATGACAGAAATTGTCATAAATACTATAACATTAGGTGATCCCGTCAAATAATCAGATAAATCCATAAATGAACATATAGAACTACCTTTTAAATGGAATGGAATATCTATTGTAATTTTTCAAAAATCACCAGTCAAAGACCAGACAATAAAAGAACTAATTGGGAAACTGATGATGTAGGAAGAAAAAAATGTTGGTCGTAGCATAAAATCATAATATTATAGTAGATAATGAAATTACTACTCTGAAAATAACATATCAGGAACATAGAAGATGATCAAAGTAAGAAGTCGTAGAAGAGAAAAATCAAGATTCCTCAAATTCTAAAATGTACAGAGATTGACTATCTATGAAGATAATCATGTTTTATAAAAAGAAAAGGGAATTCAGTGAATCCTTCAAGATGGATGACAAATAACTTACAGAAGTTAGATGTTATGACTTTAATAAATTGAGTCATATTAGTACTGATTGTCTTCAACTGAATGATAAGATACATAAGCTAGATAAGAGATAGCTAAAAAATGATAATTATGATCACAAAATTAAAGGAGTAATAAAAACTACATGTACAGTATCTAAAGAAACCAAAAGACCATAAAATTATGATTTAGAGAAGGAAAAATAAAATATAAAATCTAATATGTGCTTTATGGATCAAGAGGAAAAGTTACAGACTGCTTACTCTGCTGATTCCAATATACAAGTAGTTTCTCAGATGATAAATTTTCAACCTAACATTCGATACAAGAATGAAAATGTAATTACATATTAATTAAACCTAACTCTTTGAATAACACTAATAATTCCATTTTTAGTAAAAGAGAAACTCCGTTAAAACAACATCAAGTGCTGATTAGAAAATTCAACTCATCTACTACAAACTGTGTGGATCCTAAGAAACGGATAAAAATAATATAGGGTGAAGTAGAATCCTATAATAGTGGTGATGTTGTTTTTACTACATAAGAAAATACATTAAATGAAATTCTTGGAAATAATTTCATTAAAATGGAATGACATTTAATTGGAAATAAAGGTGATAAATCAAATGTATATAAAAACAATTTGTGACTAATTCTAAAAATGAAACATGTTATCATTATGGAACAAAAGGACATGTCACTAATAATTACTATTTGAATAATCATAAAATTACTTGTATTAACATATCTTTTGTTTCTAAAAATGTGTCTCATGAAATTGATTCATGTTGTGGAAACATAATGAAAATTTGGATTCCCAGATCAATGCTAGAAAATGCAGCTAGACCACGGAAAATATGGGTACCAATACAAACATCTATTTAAATACTTTTGCAGGATTCTATCCACATAAACCTAAATTCTATATGGCATGTGGTCAATGGATATTCTTGGAATATGAGTATAGATCCACCAATCATTCATATGATAAAACAAATGGATGGGGTTTTTTTTTCATGTTTGGTGACAATGGAAAAGGATGAATAATTATAGTTGGAACCATTGGAGAACCAAAAACAATATCCAACAGCAAAGTTCTATCTATTAAAGGGTTAATGAAAAATCTGATAAGTATCTCTCAACATTTTGATAATCGAATTTATGAATATTTTTCTAGCAATTCATTCTATGTGTTGAAAGATATGTTACATAAATTTAGAGCACTTGGATCTGAATATGATTATACATTAGATTTAAATTCCTTACATAAATAGAAAGTAATTTTTTTAATAATGAAAACATATGAATCATTGATTTGGCATAGAATAATTGGATACAATAATATATATAATTTACATAATTATATAATAAACAATTAGTTTATGATTTTCCTAGTCTTAAGATTGAACTTGATAGATTCTGTGATGAATGCCAAATTGGTAGGAATCACAAATCGTTTTTCAAATATTTTAACAAAATTTCTACATCAAAAAAATTATAAATTATCGATATGGATTTTTTCGAACATCTATGGTAGAAAGTTTGGTTGGTAAATTATATGTTTATATTTTATTATAATAATAATCTTGTTTTAATGTTTTTATTTTCTAAAACTAAAAAAATGATGTTTTCATTATTTTTGGAATTTTTTGTATTTTTTTTGAAAATGAAAAAGGATTTAAAATAATTTCATTAAGAAGTGATCAATGTGGAGAATTTTTGAATAAATAAATAATTTTTTTTCTCCAATATGAGTTTTAAAAACCCCTTCTCTGTGGCAAGAACACTTCAACAAAATGGATTTATTGAGAGGAGAAATATTACTTGTCATGAAATGGAAAGGACTTTGCTGAATGAATACAATCTTCTAACCAATTTTTGGGATGTATATTTAAAAACACCATGTTATATTGTTAATAGAGTTTTAATGAGGTCTATATCCAAAATTAAACCCTATAAACATGGTAATAATAAAAAACCGAATAAAATATACTTTATTATTTTTGTATGGATGGTGTATATCATGAATTACAAGGGCTACATTGGTTTGTTCAATCCAAAACATAATGATGGAATAATTTTGGTTTATTCATCTACCTATTAAGATTATATGGTATTTAACAAAAAGTTAAGTATTTTTAATGAATTGGTTCATGCGATGTTTGATGAAAATGACCCTTTTATTAAAAGGGAAGGTCAAACTACTGAAGTTACTAACACTTTTGATTATATAAGACTTGAGATCTTTACAAATGATTATGAAAAGGATATTAATAAACATTAGTCTAATTCATAATATCATGACACTAAAGAACCATAAAGTGTTTTTCCTAGATAGTATTGAACTCTAAAGAACCATCTTTTAGAAAATATTATCGGAGACCTAAGCATATGAATTAGAACTATAAGAAATTTTTGAAACCAAGATAACTTCTGTTCCTTTATATCTCATTTAAAACATAATAATATTGAATAAGACTTAGAATATGAGAGTTGGATATTATAAATAAAAGTAAAACTAATCCGGTTCAAAAGGAATGATGGTTTGGAACTAGTAGAAAGACCAACCAATTATCCAATTATTAAAACAAAGTGGGATTTTTGAAATAATAGGATGATCAGTAGATCACAACCAAAAATATATCCTAATTAATAGCTAAAGGATATAATCATGAAGAAGTTATAGATTATGATGACACCTTTTTACATATTTCCATATTATAATTCATTATAATCCTTTTATCTTTTGAATCTCATATTAATTTTAAATTATATAAGATGGATTTTATGTCTTTCTTCTTGAAAGGTTATTTAATGACGGATTTTTAAGTTGAACAACAAGCTGGTTTTAATAATTCTTGAAAACCAAATTCTATTTTTTAATCATAATAATGCTATCTATGGCCTTAAACAAGAACATAGAGCTCTGTATGAATGATAATGTTATTTGATTTTCATAAACGAATTTACTATTGTATTTTCAGATCTGAAACTTTTCAAGAAAACAATTTGTTCTAATTTTTTATCTATTGAAATTTATGTTGATGATATTATTCTTGGTTCGACTAAAAATAATATATGTCATTATTTTTTAAATTTAATGCAAAAATAATTTGAAATTAGTATGGTGGGAGGACTGATCATTATTTTAGGATTTTAAATTTATCAAAAATATTATGGAAATGTTTTAAATAAAAGTAGGTTTATTATAGATTTATTGAAAAAAATTGGAATTTAAAATAGAAATACATATACAACTTCTAGGAGTTACATTATAAAACATGATTTGGATGAAGTAGGAAAACAAGTTGACAAAAAGTTATATAGAGGTGTGATCAGTAGTTTGTTATATCTTACTTCTATAAGACCAAAAATTATTTTTATGTATGTATTTATTCTAGATTTCAATAAAATTCAAAACAGTCCCATTTTACTATTTTTTTTTCATAAATTAGTTATATAGAAGGATTTGTTTTTAATTTTAATCATTACCCCAAAACCGATGATTTAAATTTAATTTCATATTTAGATGTTGACTTTGGAGGTTTCTGATTAGATAGAAAAAGTACCTTAAGAACCTATCACTTTTTAGGAAAATATTTATTTTCATGTAATATAAACAAATAACACTTTGTTTCCCTATCAACCAATGAGTCAGAATATGTGTTTAATAGTATTGTTTGTGCACATGTATTGTGAATGAAAAAAACTCTACTAGACTTTAGAATAAACTTTAATAGTATACCTATTCTATGTGATAGTACTAGTGAGATAAATATTTCAAAAAATACTCTAATTCATTTTTGGAATATACACATTGATATACATCATAATTTTCAAAGAGATAAATTCCATAAAAATGATATACCGTTATAATTTATTAATACTGAATATTAATTAGATAATAATTTTATTAAACCACTTCCAATGGATTGTTTTGATTTTACTATGGGGGTGTTTGGAATATTTAATTTTAAGTTAATTTTTTTTAATTTATTTCCATTCAAAATGTTTTTATTTTAGTAAGAATTAATTTAAATGTTTTATTTGATTAAGTTTTAATTTATAATTTCTTATCCAATTTATTTTACATATTTTTTTAAAATTAAAAACTATGTAGTACATTCTCAATCATCATTATAAAACTATTTTCCATCCCCGACTCTCTTTATCCGATCTTACACAACATGTCAGATTATATATTCTATCTCTATCATTAAATTCTTGTGTGTTGAAAACAAATAACTTCAATCCCTTAATTCTATAAATCTTCAACGATGGAATCCTCACAATGATCTATAGATGCTGATTTTGACAACTTCGTCTATGCTTCATGGAAAGATCGTAAGATGTTTTTTGAAAAGGTGATTTTTTTGGCTATTTATATTCTAAAAAACATTCACCTAAAGAATCAATTAAATTTAATGTTTTATATTACACTTTTTATGAAGATAACATGCTGAAGATATATGAAATAAAAGTAATAATCTTTTATAGAAATGCTTCATTTAGTCTTAGATCTGAAGAAGACACCAATTCCTCTAAGAATAATGATTATGATATTTCTTTGTCTTCTATAGAAATGGATGAGATGTAAAATTGTTCCCATGAAGAGAAGTTTCAATTTTTTATAAAATATCTCTACTGGAATACATTCTGATAAGGATATTATGTTATCTTTTTTTGGATCAATAATTTTCAAGAAGTTATTGATAAAAAATATTTCTTCTAACTGCCGAGTATTGTTGATGTTTATTCAATATGGGATTTTTCATAAGACTGATAAAGATGATAAAGTTCTTTACATACTGTTTTATATCATGTTTTTTCTTATAAACAATGTTAATTTTAATTTTTTTCATTTTATTATAAGATTTCTAAACCATTGCTGCCATAATGATGAGAAGATGGGATGGGATCCCTATTGAAGGATCATTTCATTTTTGAAGTGATGGAAAGAATATATTTTGAATATATTCTTTGTGAAATCATGTCACCATCACAACACTTTGAAATATGGGACTATGAAGATTCTTGGTTTTGATTGGAGAAATTCATGCAACAGTTTGCCGAAATTGTTATAGAACCATAGTAGAGGCAGTTGTAAGATGATCATGGGGAGAAAAGGAAGACTCCTTTAGTTGTATATGATTGAATGAGACCTAAAGATAAAGGAATGTAAATTCCAGAAGAGTCTCTTATTAAAAAAATGATTAATTTTAGTCAATCTTCTATAGAAAGTAGATGAATAGGCTGTTGGATGTGTGATTGGGAATTCAATGGATGTGAAATTTGAGATAGAGGCTCAAATCCACGAACATATCATGAAATACTTACCTAATCTAGAAACACTAGTTGCTTCTGATTATGATGTTTTTGGAAGCTCTTATTTTATATAAAAACATTTTGATGATGAAGATCCTTGTTTTCCTTGGTCTATGTTCATTTTATGGATTCTATTATTAATCATGGAACTCCATATCCCCAATCTTATAACTCCCCCACTAATGCCTTAATTATGAATGAATATATACTAGAGGCTCATAACTAATTTATTAAAGACATGTTGGAAGATGAGATGAAAATGTATGAAGAATAAATTGTTAGTTTAGTGTTGATATTTTATATTGAAGCATATAAGCATCATATAGGAGAACTCAATGAAAATATCATTTCTTTTGGAGATAATAAAGATATATGGCTAAAATGTAAAGTTAATTATGGTCATTAAAGGACGAGTCTATTAATAATAAGGTGTTTGATGAGTTTAAGTTGATGATAGAGAGATAATGTCACTATCTCAAAGAATGAAATAGAGCATCCACCTCCTCTCTAGAGACACCACTAGAACTACTCAGAATTATTGATGTCATTACCTATGTACTGAAAGAGTTCAATGATAGGATATACACTCTTCAATGTGATAACATTCCAATAAAAGATTTGTTGGAAAATCAATGACATATATTAAGTCAACTAATTTCAAGTGAATCTCAGCCGGGACCCATGATTCATCACGTTATGGTCTGGTTAAATTAATTTATCATATCAGAAGAAGTTGTGAATGAATTTTAAAAGGAAAATCTAGTTTAGAATTTGAAGGTTGGAAATGATTTGAGGAATCTATTTCAGAAATGGTTATAAGTATTCAAAAACAATTTCAAAACCTGCTTTGGAAGATTCTTTATATTAGAAGTGCAGTTCAAGCCCTTCCCCATACCGAAAAATCATATATCCCTACTATTTTAGACCAAATCCCTTCATTTCGAAGACTCTTTATTTTATTGTGGACTGTACTATAACTTTTCAAACAATTTAATTCATTTTAATTTATATTTTCTTTCCTATTATGTTTTGGAGTTTTTTATTTTATTTCAATGTTTAAACATCCAATCCTAGAATTTTATTTCTTATTCCATTGTTTAAAACTATTCATAATAGTTCAGTGCTATATTAAATGTGTTTTATGTTGCTTATTCATTCAAAACATCTTTTTTATATTAGAAAAGAGGGATAAAATTGGTATGGGGAATAAGGGGGGAAGGGAGAATATATATAAATACTATTTATGGAGAATATTTCCAAACCACAATATTTTATTATAGAAAATATTTAACTTTGAACCGTTTAATTTTCATTATTGAACTAATAACGTGAAATCAAAATATGAAAATATTTTCTACATCTATTTTTGTATGTTTACAAATCATACATTCTCTTTAATTTTTGTTAGGGATAATGTTATGAGTTTTCTGATCATAATGACGTGAGATATTATTTTTCATATATTATCTAAGCAATACTATATAATTTATGATTATTTGGATGTTCAAAAATACCCATATTTATTTACTAATGATGTTTTGTTGATTGAGTTATATATGAACTTTAATATTTTAAGGAATATTGTGTTATGAAAATGAATTGAGAAACACTATTTTTATCCCTACATTTAGAAAGTAAACATATGACTCATCAATCCTACATTACATTGAAGAGTGAAACACTTGTGTCTGGTATCAACCCTATGTTATGCTAAGACCTTTTGTATATGTATCATCATCCTTACATTTGGAGAATCATTATATGTATGGATCAACAACCCTATGTTGGAGTCTTGATTTATTGTTCATACCCTACATGTGAAAATGTTGAATGTATGGTTAATCAAGAATCCATTCGGGATTTTATGCTGATAAGGATAAACGTCTGGATAATCATTCCCATGATACTCACTAGAACCCTACACTACATAAAGGAACCCTATGCTATGAAAAGGAACACAATGATATGAAAAAAAATTACACTATGAAATGAAACCCTATGCTATGCAATGGAACCCTGCACTACGCAAAGGAATTCATCAATATAAATATCAACCCTACGTTCTGTTCTCAACAAAAATATTTTTCAAGCCCCAATTTCAATCCGATATTGCGATAATTGAAAAATCAAAATTAATGACTAGTTCAATGGATAGATTTTATTATTTTAAAGGACCATGTTCATATGAAAATATTCACTAATATTTTGAAGGGAATTTTCGACTCCTTTGGTCTATTAGATTTTTAATTTTTGTTATCAATAAGTCTATTCATTTTGATCTGGAAAACAGAATAAAATTTTCATTACCATATATTCTTTCCGAGTATCTCGTAAAAAATAGATATGTTTCTGATAAGAAATTCAAATAAGTGATTGTATTATTGAAATTATATTTTAAATTTCTTATAAAATGACTGATCTATTCTGAAATAATCTACACATTAGAGATATGCATGTTCAATCTTTTACTGCATTAAGAATAATACTGCGGTTTATGTTCCTACTATATTAAAGATTATTTTTCAATGAGTATCACATCAGAATATTCCATTCATGATGGTGTTATTTTTTGAAGATGAAGATCAATAAATAGTAATTTTCTTAATGTTGAAACTCTTAAGAACAACCTGAACCTTTCAAATAGAAATATGGCGATTTATTAGATTTTCAACTACTCATACTCGGTTGTAGTGGAGTATTATCTTCTCAGTCTAAGTTGTGGATAAATGGTTATCTATTAATGAACGAGAATACATTGGGTTTTAATCTTTTTTTAATGTTTTCATCTTTCTTCACTCAGTTGTGAATTCTTGGTCTTGTGATAAGAGGACCAGTATAGTGAAATTTACCAAGCTCACAGAGAGAGTTATTAGTTTAGTGGATGAGTTTATATTTGTCTCCCAAAATAATATAAAAAGTTGTGTTCTTTATTTTGGTTTATCCAATTCATTTTTTCCTAAAGATTAAAAACACTACAATTCTATATAAATAATAGTGGGTGTCAATATCCAAAATTGTGGATGATTTTTGAAAACACAAAATTCACACCTTTGGTATTATTTTTTATATTCATACCTAACATTAATTCTACATAATAGAATTTATATTCAGGAGATAAAGGTATTCACACTATAGAGAAATTTTTTTTCTATATAATATTTTGGTTGTTGAAAATATAGTCTTACTAAATCATGGATTGTACCTATGTATCCTCCTAAAAAGCTATTGGTCGAGCTCTAGTGTCACATAACTGGAAAGAAAAAATGGAAATGAATGTGAGAAGACATGTGTAACGGTCAAGGTGTGAATAAAGTCATATCATGACATAGGGGGACAATGAGGAAGGGTGTCTATCCTCTCATGGATGTGTATTAAAGGGAGGTTTTAGGTGATCACCAGTTTTAGTCGGACTCGAATGTTGAAAAGAAAGACAATTATTAATCATATTTTTTTGAGGAAATTCCATTAATTAGTTTTGATTTATAGACAACACTATAATCAAGGGAGTATACTTTAGGGTTCATTATATGGTGTTTTTATGAAATTCATGGCCTTTGGAAGATTTTTACTTCTTTCCCCATGGATATCAGACCACATCGTAGATTTTTTAGGAATAAAGTCCCATGTTTTAGATACCCCATGAATCATGGAGTGTAAAAATTCAATATATATAGAGATCCCAAGGATTTAAAATACTACAGGTTCATACACATTATAAGATTGGATCAATAAAAAGGTATTGACGATTATTGATGTATATTTATTGAGAGTTGAGTAGATAATACATAGATCATCAGTTTTTTAAATCAAAAAATATTTATGGATTTTTTCATCTATATAATTACATATTTCATAACAAAATAATATAATGAAATATATTGATTAATGTTCTCTTATGCACCACATTCTAGAAGGATATTCCATTGTGTTTCAATTGTATTTAGTGTTTTATGTTATGCGAGGTGAACTCACACCATATCTGATTGGTTATAATGAATTAAAATGTGTTTGATATAGAATTTATTTCTTCAATATTAAGGGATTTAATGTAATTTTAAAAGACCTTTAATCACCGTATTTATGTGGGATTCAAACATGGAAGGGTCCTATGATGAAAGGGTAATATTTAATTTGTTCTGGACATCAGATCAATATAAAAAGGTTTTATTGTGTAAATTATTACACAAATTTAAAATATGGATATGGATATACATTTCTATATATACTTTGACAAGTATTAAGATGAAGAGTAGATAATATATTTATTGTCATGATGTATGATTAAGCTTGTTGATGTAAGAGGAAATTATAGAAGCATTAAATAATTTTAACATCATTAGATTTGAAAAAAATAGATATAAAGAATTCAGAGTGTTTGTTTAACTTTTTATCTTTTGAATAATATCATGGTTGTCAAGGAAGGAGCAGTGTGGTCCTCTTTAGTTAAAAGGGATGTGATATTTTGAAATTATTTGAGAAGTGAGTTTATATGGTTTATACGTCCACAATTTTCTGTAAATATAATATAATTTTTTTATCTAGTGTTTTTAGTTCTTCGAAACATCATCAATCACATGTTCCCTAGACATTATTAGAATGGATGGATAAAGAATAATCCTCAGTGTGACTTATATTATTCGTAGAACAAATATAGAATGTATGGGAGAAAAAAAACAGTTGTGTTCCTCTCATTAAACTAATAAGACAAAAATCATTGGGTAATGTTTTAATAAGTATTATCCCTAATTCAACGAGAATCACTCTAATGTAAATTTATTTGATAAGATACCCATAATTGGTATCAATGGGATGGTTTTAAAGGTATAATTTTATCTCTTAGAAGCATGGATAAATTATCATTTAGTAATCATAATGGGATACTATTTTTCCATGGAAATAATTTAATGTTAAGGGAAAACATGATGCATCACTAATTAATGTCATTATTAATGTAAATATATATAATAACAATTAATATAATACCATAAAACAAGGAAATTGTAGATTTATCATAAATATACCATAAAGAATTTGATTTTTATACAAAGGAAATAAATGCATTATAATGAGATTTTGTTGACCTTATCTACATCATAGTAGAATGTTACAAAACCTATCATTATACATGATAAGTTATATTGAATATTTATTAACGTGAAACTAAATTTTTAGATGAAAATATGTATGTAATGTGAAATAAATATAAAGTCATCGGTATGAGTCTGACTGAAACGTAGATGGGTTCTTTTATCATATAAAATCTTTTTTTGAAGAAATTAATAGCCTTAGAGAAAACATTGAAAATTTCATGCATGAAAAAATAATCATTATAATACTTCCTCTAGGGACCAATGGGAATGTATTTGTGTTTAATTATTAGGATTCCAAAATATATATCTTTGGATAACCTTCATTGTACACTTGTCACCTAAAAATGAGAAATAATGATAATTAAGCCAAGGTGAATGAGAACCCATAACAGGATAAATTTAAGGTAATGAAGGAAAATAACATTAATAAAGATAAAAATAATTATGAGGTCAATGGGGTAATGAATTTCCATTGAATTAACCCTAATAGTGTAAACGAAAATTCAATGGTTTATTTCCACAGGTTTTCTTCCTCTATATTATGATAGTCCGTCATATTTCTAGGGGTATTAAAAAAAATTCATGATTATACGGATTAATATTATGTGAATAAATCATAAAATAGTTACACTAGTTGGAGAAAAATGGAATTCAAATATTTTATGGGGAAAATGATATTATTTCATGGTGATTATTTATTTGATGAGTCATAAGTGGTATATTATTATGATCTTGTTTAAGATGCATTAGTTGATGTTATTAGTAGGCCAAAAATTGATGACCTTGATTCCGAAAGTGATTACTTCATGGGAGGATTTGATCTTATTGTTTATGTTGAGGAATTCCTTGATGAATGTTAGAAATTGAGGGATAAAACGAAAATATAAAATGTAGTTGTTAAAGAATCAATATTCTTTATAAAACAAATGGTTAAAGAGAAGTCATAACTAAAATTGTATATTGGAAAATGTAAATATAGAATCTATAGTAACTCAAAAAATTAGGTATACATCATCTTCATTGTGAATGAATATCCCAAAATTATGGATTTATTGACCAATATGATGAATGGAATGGTTAAAAGGCCTCACAAATTTGGAGATGAAGTTCTCATTCGGTATAATTTGCTTGATGATGAAGAAAGACTCCTTACTCTAGAAATGGTGTTTGTTTCTTTATTGAAAATATTCCTAGTTGAATTTATTGATTTTTTGGGAGTGATTTCTGAATAAAAAAATTTATACCCCATATGTAAAACAATTTAAATACAAAGGAAAATTTATATTGAAGCATGATCATTAAAATAAGACAATTATGGATCATGACAAACCAAAACAATCAACCCCTAAGAGAAATATTTAACATGGGAGAAGCTCAAAATTATATAGATCAAATGGAAAATGATGTGGTTGTGAGAACAAACAATTAGTGTAATTATTTTTGTGAAATCTGTAAAATTTAATTTGTGTTTTCTATTGCAAATTTTTTAGTGATCATCATCACGAATGGGACGAAATTTTTTGACATCATCATTTAATATGAATAATTTTTACTTTTATTTGTGTGATGTTTTTGTGAACAAAATATCATATTCTACCTTAAAAGTTGAATTAGATGTTACGCATGGGACTAAAAATGGAGTAAAATAGTAGTTATGAACATTTCAAAACACTTTGATAATAAAAATATATTATCAGTTATGTTATTGAATCTATGGAGAAATAGGGATATCGATCATCTAGAAAATATCATCCATGGTTATATAAGAATAAAAATTGTATAAGAAGGTGAAAATAAGTAAAATTAAAATAATAAAAACATACCTGCATAGTTTATGGGTTCTAGATAGTAGTTACTGTTCACACATGAAAAATAATAATGATCATATCACTGATAAATTTTTAAAATTTTTTATAATATATTGATTCGGTAATGATGAGGGATTTAAAATAATTATCTTTAGGAAGGATATGATTAGTTTAACGGATTTTAGAGACATATTTGTCCCTATGGTTGAAGGAATTATAAATAATTTTCTAAAAGTGAGTTAATTTTTTAATTCCAAATAGATAGGCTCATTAATAATACTAGAGATAGTTCACCTGTTTTATAAGTAAGATAGATATAAGGAAATATTTATATTATTGATACGGAATTTTTTTTCATGTTGCCTATTGAAGATGAAAATAGTATATGTTAGTACTAACTCATCTATTTGAGAAAATTACCATTTGAAAATATATTTATGAGTGACAGATCATGTTATTTCCCCATGATCACATGTGACATTACACATGTATGTGACAATTATCAAATGTGTATGGATTTTTGAATTAATGACACGTTGATGAAAATAATATTATCAGGAGTATTAGTTCATATTCATATGGATTTTTGTGGATAAATATATTTTAAATCATGTTACAACAAATAGTATTTGTTTTTTTCAAATATAATTTAAGAAATATGGTTTGGATGATGGTGATTACAAATAAAAAATGGTTTAAAAGTGCACCACCATATACCAATGAGAATCTAAAAAAATTATTTGCATAAAAATTTGAATGATTCTCCCCAATAATAGAATTGAATTCAAGAATAAACAAATGGATGTATATCTATAAGAAATAGAATTTGTCACCAAATATTATTGCTCAGAATCATCTCAAAGAAATATTGATATATAAAGAGAAATAATATCATCAATAACATGGTATAGATTATACTCATTGAAAAGGCCATACTAGATATGTATTTAAATGAGGAAAATGAAAAATTTATCAAAATATCAAATCAATAATTCTTGTGTCCAATTAAAGATAGTACTCTATATGATATTTTTGGTTGGAGAGAACAGTAAAATACATCAGTTTTTTTTGATTTTAATTTAATAATTATGAAATAAATGAAGAAAATAAATTTAAATTCACGTAGATACAAAGGTATATTTTGTTGATATTTATCTAGGTTTAAGGAATATTCATGTTATAACCCATGAATAGGTAAATATTTTTGAATTCTGGATGTGAACATGATGAAATGTGAGGCAATTTTGACTACAGGTGAGTAGGTTTTATCTTTGAAAGAGAATAATTCACATAAAAATTGTCTAGTTTTTGAGGAGGATAGTGATATTGATATTTTGGAATTATAGGGAATTCAATGGTTTGAAGTAAACTATGAAGATAATTACAATGGTGAAGAAAATATAGTAGGAATAGTTTGTTCTAGAAGACAATAAAATAGAGCGAAAATTATTATTAAAAACATCATGGGTGACCAGAAAACCAAGATTCATATAAGGAAGATGATTTCCTAGAATAATTTTTTATGTTAGGTGGAAAAAAACATAGTTGATGATTCTAATATGGATATAAGTGGGTCATAAATATAAATGATGATCCTGACTTGATTGAGAATAAAATATGTGGGATGTTTTCCACATGTCCATAAATATTAATATGAGATGAACCAAATGGGTTTTCCAAAACCAACACAATGATGTTAAAATGTTGACAATAAATATGAAATATATTTTTTGTAATGAAAATTCCAAAATTGATGTGATTGATATTGGATAAATATTTTCACTGGTGTCATGAAATTAAACAATTAGGTTATTTCAAGAAATGAACATGAAAAATTATTTTAAAATTTATCAAATGAACAAAAAATTAGCATTCTTGAATGGTGTCCACAATGATGAAGTCTATATCTATCATCCAAATGTTTTGATTATTCATTATATTTAGCGAAATGTGTACCAATGGAAAAATCCCTATTGGGGATTAATTAATTATATAGAACATAGTAAATATGTATGTATCATTATATAAGGAATATATGTTTTCATTGAGTTGGGGTTGATAACAATATATATAACAATAAGGATCAAGGGGATTGTATGGTAGTATATATATGGGACGACGAAATCATTTTTAATGGACTAGATTAATCCCAATTCAGCTATTATTAAGTATTAATGAGGTCTGAATTCAAATGTTTGTAATTAGTGAATTATCCATTTTTCATAGGTCAATATTTTATTCAATGAAATGGTGAGAAATTTATATCACAAATTAAATATTTAAATTATTTGTGTTAAAGTAGTTACATGAATTATTCTTAATTAATAAATACTCTCGTTGAGATAGTGATGAATTATAAATATATTAAAATGCAAGAAATGTTTATGTGAGTCTATATAGGTAATTTAATAGAAGTTTGATGTACAGTATATCCCATATCCCAAACACGCTATTCTCCACATGTCAAGATATGTGACAACTGTGATTTTGAAAGGATTTACAATTTTTTAAGGAAAATACTATATTATATCAATCAAATAGTTTATTTTAATGAGTATATTTATAGAAATTAACAATTTTAAATATTGGGTTATATAGATGCTAAACATGAGAGTGCATTCGATGACTGAAAATACACATCTTGATGCGTGATACGAATTGATACATCTTTTATATCTTCAAAATGTAATATAAATAATAAAAATAGTTTATTAAGAACTTCAGAGGCTGAATATGTCATTGTGACTAAATCTTTTACTCTGTTGATATTGATGTGAAAAATTATTTAAGATATTATAATTATAGTTTTATCTACCACACAAACCATGTGTTAAAAATCATGTCGGAAAACATTATAAAAACTTACTTTCAATGTCGAAGGATAGAGAATGTTGAAATTCACTACTATTTCCAATAAGATATAAAGGGACTATTTATTGTAAAGTTAGAGTATGTGAAAACCCCTAATCAAGTAATTAATATCATGGAAAGAATAATAACCCATGTTTTATTTAAATTGATATTCTTTTTTTTTCCTGAATTGTAACTAAATAATTCACATTATATGGGATTTTAGACATATACCCCACTCCCCATATACATTACTATTTGATCAAGTTATGTTTTCTTTGCTCAGGTTTCTTATAGTCAATCTTACTATATATGGGGGATATTTAGGGATACCCTAGTTAGATTTGTTGAAAAATGAGACGACTATTTAGGGGGAGAAATTAATAATGGCGAAGATTGATAATGGATAATATATTGATGGAGATAATGTTTTTTATGGATTTATCAGTTCATGGTTGAGGGTTTAAAGGATTATATAATGTGTTGCAATATAGTGTCATTTTATAAGAAGTCATTGATTTTAATATTATTTTTAAAATTGATCCTCTACTTATGCGAAATTATAGAATATTATTAAACAGAAATTGATGCAATTTTTGGAAGAAAATTGTTGTTTATAGATATATTTACACTGTTGAATTTATATGGATTTATGTAAAAACACTAATATCGGAGATTGTTGGAAAAAAACATTTGGAGGTAATTTTAGATTGTGTCTATTAAAAAATATAAAAAGGTTGGGAAGTACTGGGGATTATTAAAATAAATTTGATGGATAACATATTTGTAAAAGAATTTATCCAAACCACATATCCTATATTGTGTCATGGATGTTTTTTTAAAAGAAGAATCATGCACTATTAGAAAACTGATAATCTTATAGAAGTAACCATAGAAAGATATAAAAAGGTATTTTTTTATAACGAGATGTATTTGAATTCCATATTGAACATGTTGAATTATAAAAAATGTTAAGGGATGTGAATATCATGTCCAATCCCTCACAAGGACAGTACTCAAGTAGCCACTAGATAAGCTGGTGTTGATCCCTCAAACCACATAGCTATGTGGTCTGGCATGGGATTTAATGTGAGAACCCATGTCTGTGGGAACTAGTGAATAAAAAGGAATGCCCCAAAACTAGTAATACCATGTGTAATGGTGCTTATCCTCTCACATAAAAATGTGAACAAGATGTTATAATCTTGAAATAGTTCCAGTCAAAATCAAATGATCTATTGACTGGAATCAATTCTTATTGGGTGTCTAATTTATAAAGGAAATTATGACATGGGATTTGTGAATTAAGTTCCATTACATAACAAAATTTTATTGATATTATGTTTTAAAAAAGTATTTTTTTTATAAACTTCAATGCCTTTAGATTATTTAGGTCACATTCCTTTTGTAGAGTATGCTACATCATAGTTCTGTTGCAAATCAAATTCCAACACTACATAAATTTATTTCATTTTGGGTGGTATAAATTAAAATGATATAGAAATAATTTTGATATAAAACCTTACATGTTCATACGTCATAGAAGATAAGAACACACATGAGGTAGTCATGAATAATCTAATGATATTTATGGGGAGTTGAATAGATCACTTAGAGATCATGGGTATTATGAAATCAAACTAGTTTTTTTGAAACTAGTCATCCATAAAAGTACAAACTCTAGGATATGATAATTCATAAATAAATATTCATTTAATTCCTATTCCCAACCTCATTTTTGGTTGCTACACTATAGTGTTTCTTGGGCCAGAGGATTCTATACTGTGGAAGGTGAAATAATTCCATATCCATGAAGATATAGTAATATACTGGAAGATTTATATGGTGGTTAATCATTTGTTTTGTGGGATTTTATGTGATGTTAATGGCCTTAAATTATTAACGTTAAGTGGTATGGAAACATGGAATGATCCTATGATGGAAGATGAACTATTGATTGATTCTATTCAGTTCTACAAATCTGAAAGTTTTTTACACAAACTTTATAGAGTGTCTGTGATATAGGACTATTTATTGACATTGATTGAGAGGAATATGATTATAATATAAGATAAATCTAGATTTTATGGAGTATTAATATTAAAAAAGGAAAAATAAAATCAAGTAGCTTTAAATAATTGTAACTTTATAATGTTTTCTGACAGAGACACACAATTCTAGGTATATATCCATATAATTATCTCTTAAATAATATATAGATTTCAAAATAATGAGCATTGAGTTAAAAATTATGATGAAGGGAGGTGACCTTTTATAATTTATTGAATTGAGAGATTCAAGTGTAAGTGAAACTATTATTTATTGAAAAATTAAAAGAAATAGTTATCTATATTTTTTTTAGTGCATCGATATATCATTGATGAAATGATCCTTATACGAGCCCAAATATATTGAAGCACTAAAATTCTCTATGGGAGTTATTGTTTTCATCGATCATTAGGATAATGTATGTGAGGGAAAAATAGTTCCCCTGTTCTTGAGGGAACAAGATCAACATAAATGGACCATGTTTTAATTGGTATTAATAAAATTTACACCCATGACTTCTCAAGGTAATATCATTGATAAGGGACTAAAAAATGACCTAGAATATGATCATTAGTATTGAAATTTATAAAAATTAAAAAAATTAAAATACACATAACAAATAAATTCATTATTGCAAAAAACATGTCGTAATTCATTTCATTAATAATTAAATCTAATCCAAAAACATATACATTAATAAGACATTATAAAAAATATTAGATTAAATATATAATATAATTTTATTGTTGAAATAAATAAAATTTTTAAAACAAAAAATCTAAACATGTGGCAAATGAAAATAAATATATTATAAAATTGAGAATTCTAGAAATTTTCATGTTTTATAGTAATGATTGTTTTTTTGGAAAACCAATTTATGAAAAATGAACATGTAGATTGAAAAAAATATATTTACTTACTATGAGGAACAACAAAAGAAATAATTATGCTTTTATATCAATTTTACAAATAAAAAACTAGCTACATAACCCAAATTATGAAACAAATGATGAAATGAATTTCCGCATGAACAAATAAACCATTCATGAGGAATATACTATAAGAAATAGGCACGTGGTAAGTCAACATATCAAGTAACATATAACATTTCGTAGGTCAACTAACCATGTGAACAAAATAATAATAAAATAATGTTAAACATGAATATCATAATTTAAAAAAAACTGATTATTAAAACCATAATAATGATAAATACATATTAAATATATAGTGTAATAAGAAATTATTATTACCCATTTATGATATAATTATTTATGGGAATTTATATTAATTTTCTTATTTCAAATATTTAGAATCACAATAGCTATTAAAAAATAATCATAAAAACATATAGAACTAACAACAATATAATAGACATTCTAGGTTTTTGGTAGTTTATATCTTGAAAAGGACAGTATTTTAGTTTACCATTTTGATGGTTAAGTCTATTAGGGTTAGTATTTATTTTAAATTTCGAATAAGATTATTGAAATTGACACCATTGATTGGAAAATAATTAAATATAAATTTTTAAAAATTATTTTTACAATAATATTTTACATATAATGGAAATGAATGTTTTACTATGGATGTTAGGTGAAGAAGGTTTAGTTAATTCTCATAATGAAAATTATACAAGATCAAATAGGTATACATATAATTTTATTTTGAACCATTAGATTAAAATTTATAGATTTTACAGTAGTCTAAAACCATGTTTATAAACAGAATTTTCCTCTAAAAAATTTATAATTTATTATAACCATGTTTTAAATACTGAGATAGTTTATATAGAGTCTTCTAAAACATAATTATCTCTTGAAAAAAAGAATTTAAATTGGGTCATGGATGAAATAATTTTAATAATAATCAATAAATAAAATGTGGTGGAAATCCCCCAAGATGTTCCAAATAGGGAAAAAAATTCATATTTTTTAAAATGATTAAAAAAATGTTATTGGTGTAGCCTGTTCATTCATTTAACTCATGTCGTTAATGAAAAGAGTTATAATCAGACCAGTAATGGGAAATCAAATAATTATATAGAAGAAAATTTTTTCATTCTAAGAACTTAGATAATTATTTTACGTGATATCCAATATTAGATAATCAGGGTGGGAATCACCATTATTGAAATTAGATTGTTGTAGAAAATAAAAATCTTAATACTATGATAGAGTATATACCATCAAATGAAGTGTTGATTGGAACTTTTCTAATTCAATTTAATAATTTCAATGTATTTAATAATTCTGTATCTATGTATTATTTTTTTCAAAACATTTCATGTAAAAATGTAATATGAACATACAAAATTGAGGAGGAACCATGGATAGAAACTATTGTGGGTATTATTAGTGCTAAAAAACATATAGGAATCTTGATATTATAATTTTGTAATTTTTTCCTAAAAATCATTTTTCTTACCCAAAGTAGTGTTTTATGTAATTTTTGATATGTATTAGATTTTATTTTATTTTGTGATGATAGGTTAAAGATCTATAGAGTCAATTATAATTTTTCCGAATGAGTTTTAAATTATAAATAAAAATGAATTCGTACATGGGATAATATAACGAGAATCTCAAAATTTGATAAACTATTGAAGTAAATAATATATTTCACATTCCACTCAAAATAGAGATTTCATCCATTATTTCTTTGTATTAGTCATGATTGAGAGGTTAAAATTTTCATTTAATTAGTTATAAAAGAAAAGAAAATTTCAAAACCCCATCATCTAATGAATCCGGTAGATCTATTGGAGTTTGAAAAATAGCTACAAGTGTTTCTTGATAAATATTTATTTAATAATAAAACATCATATATGGGTTATCATATTTTTTTATTAAAAATAAGTATTGTTCTATGTGGACATTCATATATTATAGAATACTCAATAACATTACTATTAAGAATTAGTAAATATTTTTTTATATTGATGATTTATATGATCGGCTATAGGGTGCTAATTATTTTTCATAGATGGACATGAACATTGAGTTCAATCAACTAAATGTAAAGGAAAATTATTTTTTGAGGATATTGTTATGGAATAGGTATATAAATTTTGTGTTTTTGGGTTTTCCCAGGGGCTTTACAAATTTAATAGATTTTTTCATGGATCCTAGGATTATTGTTTTCCCTGAGTTTTTGTATAAAATATTTGTAATGTTGATTAATGGTATTTTATAAAATTCACATAGTTATAAAGATAATGATATGAATATAAGGATTTATCTATAGAAGATAAAATAAAATAAGATGTGTGAAAATTTAAAAAATGTACATTTTGGTTTTAGAAGAATTATTACCATGGGAATATTGTAACTAAATATTGACTAAATGTTAATACCACTAAAAAAATTGGTGGAATAATTTACAAGAATAAATAATGTCATTTTTATTTTTTTAATCCTAGAATATGGGTTTTTTAGTGAACGTTTGTTGAAATAATTTCTCAGTTATCTAACACAAAAACCAGGAAAAATCAAAATCGATTAAAATAAATTATATAATGGAGGGTGATTATTTTCATAGAGTTCAAAAATTAATGATTAATACAACATTTTTCTCTTACCTTGGATAATTAATGGATTTTATAATTATAATGATTCATCATTGAATGTTATTCATTGTATTTAAATGAAATATGTTATTATGATACCATAATAATCACACCAATTAAAACCTAAGTATTAGAATTATCCAATTCACAATCATGAGCTTCCATTAGTAGTTTTTTCATTAAGAATTTGGAAGAATCTTCTACATGAAGATATATATGATATATATATGGATCGTATTTGATCAAATAAAATGTTAAATATGTCAAAAATAATATGGATATAACTAATAATGGATTATCACTAGGCAATTCAATATAATCAAGGTGGTGATATAAATGTATTAGATAAAATGAATAAAAATGATACTGATTCAATAAAGAATCTATATTTGGAAAAGTACCCAATATTAAATTATTTATTAAAATTCTTCATGGATGATGTATATCTAAAAAAACAATTATATTTTAGCTTTGGTAGAATCACTATCATTATTCTTAAGTATTAAAATCGATTATAATAAAGATTGTGGTTTTAAAATAATGATATAATTGTCTAATGTATTAATGTCGTTTGAGTTTAATATTTTTAAATAATTTGTCTTGTGATATGAAAAAGGCATTGTGTCCTGAGTTATTTTTAGTTGAAAATGAATTTCTAAATGATGTTCACACCTCTCCCTATTTCATTCATCCTAGTAGTATTGATACATATTGGAACCATTGAGAATATTTTTTTAGAAGGAATAAATAATTATTTTACTAATTCTAATAATGAAATGTTTACGTATTAAGTATGTTAATTCAGAACAATAACTAATTATGGTATTGCTTATGTTTTTTCTAGTACCTAGATATAAATTTGATAATATATTTAATGATTTCATTCCGAATGAATAATGAAATATATTTCATATTTTACCAATAAATGATTAACTTTTCAACAATTTAATGTTAAATGATAAGGGATAAAGGGAATGTTTTGTTGTTCCTAGTACTTGAATAGAAATGATAGTATTAATATATTTATTTTATTATTGAAATAAAAAATTCATCTCAATGTAATAATGTGCCTAGGGTTCTTATTGATCATTTTAAAGTATTCATTTCCACTTCATTTTGATCAATATATTATTTATTTGATCAAATGTATAAACTCTATCAACAAATAAATATCAATGTCACATTAATTTCATCTCTCCATCGTATATTATAATGATCCTAGATTTACATCCATTTTTTTGAATTGATTTTTGAAGTCATTATGTATTGACACTAGATTAAATTAAATGTTTCATCACTAGTCTAATAAACAACCATAGTTGACAATTCATACTTTTTAGAATATTATCTAGGCCTAATTATTATACTATAATAGAATTTAGGATCGATGTATTTTATAACAATAACTTTATAATATTATAACATTTTAGTTTAGTTAAAAGATGACACAATTTGAGTATTTACATGTAATATTGTGAGAGTCTATTGAATATATGGATGATGCAAAGAGAGAATGTTATTCAGAAAAAAATTAGTAGATGATACGGTACAAAAGTTAATGATTATTATGTATCATTTTAAGATATCATATATTATATAAAAATTATATATAGAAAACATTATAAATTATCATTTCTTTTATGTATGATGTAGTTTTTTTGAATATATCCTTGGAAAGGGTTCACATGTTTGGGAAAATATGGAAAATCAAGTCCTTATTTTATTCATCTATTAAAAATTATGGACTATGTGGGATTATATTCTTCTCAGGTATCCTTACCTCTATGTTTATCTAAATTATATGTTATGTTTCATGTTTTATTGTTATGGAAATATATATCTAATACATTTTAGATGTTGACCCATGTAGTAGTTAATTTAGAAGATAATATGCAAAATCTATTGGAGAAACATTTCACCACTTGTTTATCAAGGAATAACATGGTAACAATTAAATTTCATTAATGGGGAATATCTTCACTGGTAATGTTATTAATACATCAATTTAATTTATTATTAATATTAATTATTATATTTATATGCTGTTTTTTTCGCTATAAATTATTTATGTATTTTTTCAATAGAGGAAAAATAGTATATTCTAACTAAATTGTTTTCAAAGAAAAATAGGTTATTATTAAAAAAAAATAGTAAATTTTTAATATAATTAAATAGGATTCATTTTTGAGAGTATCATTGTAAAACTATTTATGGGTGAAATATTTTTATTATTTTTAGAAACAGTTGATTGTTTTAGGTGAATAATGAAAAATATATATTTTACAAATAAAATCATATTTATTAAATTATCATTATGTATGTATGAATATTCTTAAAATATAAATATACTTTAAAATAATAAATAACTCTTTAAAAAGTGAAATAAATAATTTTAAAATATTATTTTATTATAAAAACTCTTATACTATTCGATATCAAATTTATGTGTTATTTATAATAATACAAACTATTTTTGAATCTATTCATTTAATGAATAAAGTAAATTTTTTATTCATTTATGGATTGGACCCAATGTTATAAAGCACCCCCTTTTATAATAAATTTTCTTATAAGAATTAATAATATATATTATATTTTAATGTAAAGACAATATAATGTTTAAATATGAAAATCACTTAATTTTTTTCTTCATTGCATTATGTATACATGTATTATTATTTATTTTTACCACCTCTATAAATTTAATCTTATAAAATGGATTCAATATATGGGATCAACATGTTAAAAAATAGTGATGAATTTAATTTCGTTTATTGCTATTGAAAGATGGTATTATAGTTAAAAGATAGTCACCACAACCGATGATTAAACATAGTAAAATATTTATATATTTGATATAAGGTCCCATAAAATTATCAATAATATAATTTAATGAGTTTATTTTTACCATCCTTATCTATTCTTCAAAATTTCTCCATTGTGGAAAATATTTATTTGAATGGGTGATTAATATTATTTTAAAAAAATGATTATTTATAGTAGTCTCTCTCTTATCATCAATAAAAGGACACCACATATCCTCAATTATCTAAATAATTGGTAAAATATTTTAATTCATAAACTCCCCAAATACTTCCCCAATAGCCATATCAAAATACAAGATCTTATGTTCATCCCAAAATATTATTCCAAAAATACATAAAGTATTTTTCAATGTATATTATACAAGGGGCAAGTATATGTTTTGAAAAAACTAAATAAAATTTCATTCATATTATACAATTTTAAAATATTATTTATCCATTATAACAAAATAATAACTATATATTTATAATATAGAAATTATTCTATTTTTAGGGAATACCCTTTTCCAATTTTCCTTCTATCCATAAAATGTGAAAATTTAAAATGTGTGTATGTGTGGAGAACCATGCTCATAGATGATGTATTTAATTTTTTGAATAGTAACTCACATGGATAGTCACAAATATGTTTTAAATGAATGTTTTTAATATTATTAAAATAAATATTATTATTTAATGATATAATATTATCTAATTAGTTTCCATCATATTTTTTGGGAAATAAAAATATCATTCATTTTTAACCATAAACAATCACCTATATAAAAATGTTTACCATTATTCATAACTCGATTAAAATGATGGTTGAAAATTTTATTTAATGGAATAAACATTATTTTTATAAATTTATTAATATTTTTAAAATATTATTGAAAACGTTTGGGACCACATTTTCCTCGTTCAGCGTATCAAAGCATTTTTGGGCCGAATTGTCCAAAAATATTTTACTTAAACATAAATGAATTAGTAAATAAACAAAAATATGTAATATATGAATTAAAATGAATAATAATAAATTAATATATATGAAAAATTTCATAATCAAGTAAATAAATAATATAAGTGTATTATTCAAGAACTTTAAAGGAGTATGTTGAGTGTAAGCACTTGAGGTATTGGTTTTAAAAAACTATTATTTTAAATTATATAAATTTTATGTCATACATATAATTTTTTTTATAAATATTTCAACTATGTTATTTTTTATCCTAGAAAAATATTAATTCATTTAAAACCATTTTTTACATTCATTATAATTGTTAAAAAATAAATCCTTTTAAATATTTATATATGGGAAAATTTGAAACATTCATATAATAGGGTAAAAATAATGTATTTCAATATTTACCACATTAATTTAATTTTCAATTTAAATTTCTATTATTCACTAAGATTTTTCATTTTATTTTTATATGGTTTTTCTTATGTACCCCTCAAATTTAGAAAATACTTTTTTTTAAATACTTATCAATAAAAAATGATATTTCATATTTTTTTATGGTTTTTTGAAGGATCTATTAATTATGGGATTAAAGGAGTATTGTGAAGAAATTTGAAAGATTATATATATATATATAGTTTATGTAATTATTATTAGATGTTATATCTGATAATGTGTGTGCCCGAGATATAGGCATGTAATTCATTGAGTAATTATTGATTCCCTAGAGAATTAATGATTGAAACAAATAGATTACAAGTTTTATATATGGGTGAAACTTAAGTAATAATGGGTGATAAATAAGATTTCCCAAAATATACTCATGGGTTTTAGTTTTTTTGTTATTTTTACGGATTTAAGTGATCATTATATGATTTAACAATTGATAATGATTTATTATGATGTCAAATAGATTAATTATAAATAATAGAAATATTATTATGGGTTTTTATGTTTTTAAGAGAAACAATAGGTTTCATTATTTATATATAACTTACTTATATTTGTATATAAAAACTAATTCTGAAATTGTTTCACAGGGAAAAATAATAAGTAAGCATATAAAAAATGTAAAACTTCTAGTTATGGTGAATCATCTCGAATAAATAAAAAATGTGATGAATGAAATATGAGTACATACATAAGAACTGGTCTTTTTGAAAACCATTTATATAGAGTGGAAGTGTCCACTTTTTATGAAATTTTTATCTTTATTCTGTAAAAACGTAATCCAAATATTTAATATAAATAAATTAATATTCCAAATAATTTCAATTAATCATATCATTTTACTTTGGTCATGTGTGAGTCATTGTAGTGGTTATGAATGCCAATGGGTTAATAAATTTTTTTCTAAATTCATATATGAATATTTGGATCTAAAAATTACAATTTAGATATTATTTTAATATTTATATAATATTTTTAATGAATAAATATTTTTAACAAAAAATTTACTTTATATTACAAGATAATTTTCAGTGAATTAATGTGTTGTTGAATGAATTTTATAATTATTAGTTTAATTAAAATTTTTAAATACAATATACTAATTTTTCTTCCAAATTTATGATTGATATATGTTATGAAATATCACCCACTACATGTTATCTCTCTAGAGATGTGACCCAAAAAAAATGTTTTGGGAATGGATTAGTGATATTTCTTTGCATGTTCTTCTCTTCAAGAAAAGATATATTTTTTTTCATCCAATTTATCGTTAATAATTAGTTGATTTGGATAATTTCAATATGAGGACTTCTCCTAGTGGATGTATGTTTTTTCATTCATTTATTTTTTTCCCTTTAACCATTAAATTAGAACTCATTTTTTAAAGAATCAATATTCACTTTAAGGAACATCATTGCAGTCATGGATGACTCAGGGAACTTGTTCATATGTTATATCTCAGGAAATATATGGTGATGATTTTTCAATTTTAAGATTAATAGTGTAGTTTTTTTAGAGGTATATATATTTGATGTATATATTAATTTTTTAGATGGAACACTTCCTGAATGGAGATTATTTGGAGATCTCATAGTCGCAACCCCATGTGTACTAATATATGAGGCTTTTTAAATAATCTTATTGGATGGATTGTTTTGGTTAATTATTTATTTCCACTTCACTATAGTAAGGGTATTGAGTGTATATTTATCATTATATTGATTGATCATAAACATGAATGGAAATGGATACATCTCTTTCTATAGGTAAAGTATCTAAAAATAGCATGGAGTTCCATCAATAAATATCTTGGTAGTGTTTTCTCTTAAATATTTCAAGACTTTATTATTTGTTTTTATTTTTTATGGTTTTCATGTTTGTGTAATATTTTGATGTTCTGTTCATGTTGATGATTTATTATTATAGTGAACCTTGGATAGAAATTCATTACAACCCTTCTAATATAGTTCTGTAATTATAGAGAGGGTATGGTTGATTCAATCTTGTTTTTCATTTCTAGATTATGAAGTGATCTAAATTTTGGTCTTTATGAATTTTTTTACCGGATATTCCATTATTGAAAAGGAACCATTGATATAAATTCAATGGATCCTTTATATTTGTCATATTTGTATTTTTTTTGTGATAGATTTCTATCTGCATCACATTTATTACATATTCCAGATATTTTGGTGATATTATTGTTAGATTTTAGATTTCTATACACATCTGATTAATGAATTTTTTATCAACAATGGGGATCCAAGTATTATAAGCAATGTAAGCTAATTAAGATGATAAATAGTGTGGTGTAATATTTTTATGGATTTTTTCTTCGGTTTTACATTAATGATTAGTTTAGATCATCATCTACTACTATAGTAGTCTTGGTCATATATTTAGTGTTAACCTAACATTGTATATGGTATTTTTAGGTTTTGGTAGCAATTACATGTTTTTTTGTAGTACTTAAAAGGATTGAAATATCTGGATTGTGATGACGGTTGGTGGAATTTTTTTTAGAATTTTGGGTATTAGTTGATTGGGTAGGATATTATCATTTTATGTCAATATAGCTCCCCTTAAAATAATGTACTAACACCCTGGGTGGTTTCATGTCACATGCTGATCAATAATTTCATATGGGGATAATATTTTGGATCATGTTGACAATATTTTGAAGTAATGGTGACTTTTTTTGATTTTTTATCTATTTCTCTTAAATAGGAATGAGTTCAGTGTTGTGGATAATTTAATTTCATTATTATATACCTTCCTTGGGGAAGGTTATTTGATATTTTGATATCAATTTAGAAATAGTTTAGGACAATATTGGGTATTTTTAACAATTTTTTTCATTTTTTCTTGGGTCTTCAATTTTTTTGGTTTCATGAAAAATATTTCAATTTGTTCCAATTTTTTATCTCTATTTGATACACTAAATTTATATAAACAATTTATATTGAAAATATATATTTAATTATAGTTTAATATCCTTATATATAATATCTATAATTAATTTTATCAATTGGATCTCTTAAAGTTAATTTAAATCAATTTATATTTGATTCTTATTTTCGATGGATTGTAAAAGAATCCAATCCTTTTTAATTGAGTTACATGACATAAATAAATATAAAAAATATAATTGAAAATAAAGTCTATTTTTTTCATTCATATATAAAAATATATCCAATTTAATTATAGATGATCTTGAAAGATATTTTATTTTTCTCTACATGTTATTAAAATTTTAGGTAACTATATTATTATATAATTTTTGATATAATGAAAAATGGTTTTTAGTTTTGGATTAAATATTTGGAATGAAATATGATTTTGATTAAGTTATTGTGAGAAAAGGAAATATTTAAAAATAATAAATTCATAATAAGAAAAACATTGTAAATGATTTAATATGAAAATTGACATTGTTGACTTAAATAGATCTAGATCCTCAATTGATATACCTAAAAAAGAAACAACGTTATATTAAATAAGAAAATTTATATTAATATATTTAAAAATTTATCAATAGAATTTGTATGTGATAGATCTATATCCATCAGAAAAATCATAATGGAAAGAATAAGGAATTTTAATCAACCATTAAAAAAGAATTTTTGATTAGAAAATATCTTATTTTTTTAACTATTGATAGAACATTGATAGTTTTGATGACAAAACCATGAAAAATGTTATAGTAGTTTGAATAAACCTTCAGAAATAGTGAGGGGATCCAATTATAAAATGATATTAGTACACCCAGATTAAATAGAATAAAATCATAACAATGATATATTTATGAACTAAATTTATTATAGAGAGAAAATTACTATATTTTACACACAAAATATTATATAATATAGTCAATTTAAGATTTACAACTGTATTATGTGAAAATAATATTAGATATTCATTATTGGAATTTTATATTCTCAAATACAAATTTTATCAAATTTTTTATTGTCGTGATTTAAAATACAATAGTGGTTCATGAATTGTTGAATAAAATTTTGAAGAATCCAACATTTAAAAGGATTTATGGATGGCTGAATTATGTTACAATGCATTAAATTTGGATCCCAAAAAATTAATGATAGATAAATATTATAACCCCTTTTATTATGGTTCTTATTTAATGTAGTGATATTACAGGATGAATGGAGTCTCAAAACATTATATAAATTACTAGTGGATTACAAAGTCCAATCACTCAATTTTTATCCTCATTTCTTATTTTCTTAAATTTGAAAATCATGGGTTGAGAGAAATCATGAAAATTTGATAATAAATTTCATAGTTGATGGATTATCCTAGGAGGAAAGATTGATTAGTTGAGTTGTTATTTTCTTCATTACAGAGAAAATGTGCATGATTGATAATGTTAAACATTATGTTTGATAAAAAATTAATCATGATAAATTATAATATTTCTATCCTATGTGATATTGGATATATATTATTTTTATTAAAATTTATTTTATTCTATATGTGTTTCCTAAAAAAATCATCAATGGTATCATATGAATTTTTTGATGATTTTGATTAGTGTAGGAAAATAACAGAAATAAGAAGAATGATTATTTTTTAACATCAGATATACTGATTTATTTTTTTACGAGATTATGTGAAAAATAATAATTGGATGAGTTCATGTATTGTATAGTGTGATAAGAAACATTTATGAGATAGAGATGATAGTTTTATATATTATATTATTGGTTTTAAATATGTAATATAAGAAATTCAATATTTTATAGTATATTGTTTATAAAAATTTGTTCTTTAAAAAATAGATCTCCATTTTCAATCTTATTTAAGTACATAATTTTCAGATATAATTTAATAGAAAAATAATCTTTCATTTGTTTGTAAACATTATGTGTTAAATAGATATTGTATGAAATTTATCCGTAGTTATAGAATCTTGTAACAAAATTATTACAATTTTTCATTTAGAAATATTAGTTAAATATGATATAATGATATCATTTTTATATAAAATTAATGTATAACCTAAGATATTATCCCATGGAAGTCATTTTTTGAAAGGTAAAATTAAGACACATATCATGTGATCTTAATATTTCTCAATCCAGAACATAGTTAAACCAATACATTTTTTCATTTTTTAAATTAATTAAAACCCTTAGATTGTTAATAAATTCATATATTTATTTTAATTTAAAAAGTTCATATTCTATTTATGATGGAAAAACCCATACTTAAATATAAATGTGTTCAGGATTCACAATTATAAATATTAATTTAATATTATAATGAATATGAAATTTTCATATTTGTGCCTTAAAGTAAATTTCTCTTTGTTGGATTCATCCCATTAGACATTTTATGGGAATTCGATCAACATTTAACAGATATAAAAATATTTTGTGAGATGATTTCTTGTTATCCATAAATTATATTTTATAAAATTTATTTGAAATAGTAAAATGATTATATAATATAAAATATTTAATTTATGTATGGTGAAGTATTCTTATGAATTGACATATGAGAAATGATTTATTTATATCGCTCTTTAATTTCATATTTACTAGATATGAAATATTTTTTATATATTTAATAAAAACCCATAATATTTATGATTGCACGTATAATATTATTATATTCTAAATTAAAAAACGTAAAAAAGGTTTCCTTATAAAATGTAGTCATTCAATTTACATATAATGTGTTTGTTAATTTTCCGATTTAAATATTCATCAAATATAATGATTAAAAAAATACATATATGCTTTTTTAATAAAATAAATAGTTTCTTATTTCACGTTCCATAAAAATAAATCAAATTATTTTTTATTAGTTATTGACTTTAATCTGGTCATATCCAACCAAATTTTATTATATAATAATATTTAAATATATACAAAATTAAAATCATTAGTCAAAAATATAATAACATTTATGTGCATAATTTTTGATATTGAGGTTTTTAGTCAAACTAAAAATTAGATTAAAATATAGATCTATTGATGGTGGAGATTTGGGTCAAACTTATTTATATTGGTCGATTAGTCATTATCTATAAAGTTGGGTGGCATCTATTTTTCACAATATATATTCCTTCTAGTTAAATATGGGTTTCCTATGATTTTATCATTCCCAAAAAAGCGTTTTAAAAAAATTAATCGTTTTTTCATTTAAAAATGTGGTTAATATTTTATAATATGTTTAATTATGTATTCCTGAGAAATAATTATTAATTACACATGTAGTGTACCATACTATGTTTGGAAGAATTAAATTTTCATCAACATACATAAAATTAGTAAATTTAATCAATCAAAACATGAATAAATACCATGGTTTTAGGATTTGAATAAAAAAGTTAAATTTTGATATCAATAAATTTATTTGAAAATAATTTCAATAGATGATAACATAGTCGACTAAATGTATGGATCATGCTATATTGATGAACTCGATTTTTATCCTATGAATGGTGTATAAAATAATGGTTATTTTCTTAGTAGATTGTGGATACACTAGGATGGGAGACCATCATAGAATTATGAAACCAAAATAATTTATTTAGGTTAATCTATCATATTCATATAGTTAATATGTTATTTTTCAAACAATTCCTGATTTTTTTTGATGAAATTGAAATAACATGTCTACAAAAATAGTTACTTATTGAAGGAAAACCCAAATTTGTTTTAAAAAATATTTTTGTATGTGTCCAATTGTCCCATTCTCTAAACCACACGACCACCCAAGGGCCTAACTAAGGAATTCCAATAGACCAAAATAACACTTCAATATATTCTATAGTCTTCTAAAAATTGGCGAGGGTCTAATTTCATCACTTTGTAGATAATATTCTCAAATATTCATTATAACTAATAATAAACTCATTAGATAATCATTTTTAAGTTATAAAATCAATATACAAATGCGAATTCATGTTCTAAATCCTAACCAGAATAATAAAGTACACAAAAATGCAATATTAGATGAAATCGAAGCATAATATATAAGTCATTAATCAATAAATTTCTCTACTATATTCAATCATATATATGAAAGGGATAAAAAAATAAGCATTAAATATATCTAACTTTACCTAAAAAGTTCTTCAACCTCAAATCAAACGATTCTCCTTATAATTTCTAAGCTACACCATATAAATCACCGATCACAAAGGCATTTACCAAACTTTATCATAAAAACATCCAAACTATATAAACCATGAAATGTATATAATCTCCCTTTTATTATAGAAACATGTTATAGGAATCAAAACACACATGTTAGACCCTTTTCATAGAATACACTATAGGATTTAAAATTATAAATGTTATCTCTCATGAAATAATCCACAATATTGTTTTCCATGAAATTAATGTTCTCTCTATATTCGTAATCCACACCATAATGTGTTTAAACATATTGTCACACACTAGTCAGAGTGAAAATTTTTATTATAGGTTAAGATAATAAATAAATAATAATATGTTTTCAAAACACAAATTTCCCTCACTATCATCTATAAAACACCACAAACCATGTGTCTCTTATCTTATCTTATCAAACCTAGACCTTGAGTAACATCTATATGCTCACATATTATCATGAACCTAATGCACTTAACGTAGAGATCAACCCTATAATCATGATCAATATCTCATCTCATATAATCATTCTTACCATAGACTATAAATAATATTTTTCACACCCATCCAACATGTTTATTAACTTTGACAAATAAGATAATCATCTTACCCATGAAAATCTATATTGTTCAATCTTTTAGGCTAACACCTATCTTTCTATAATCTGATAAACACCTATAATGTAATTTGATATCCTTAAGTGACATCACTATCCATTATGTAATCTATTATTCTAGATGTTATAATATTCAATGTGGTCATCCACTTTGTATCCTCTATGTGAATGAATCCTCTTGGTCAATATTTAACTCTTATAGTTCATCCATAACTCAACATATGAATTGAATGATAAATGAACAAGTGGTTCTTAGACCATTAAATACCCTTTCAGATGCATCAAACCAAGAGTAAAACCTATTATTAGAACATGAAAAATTTATTTTATAATCATTATAACTTAAAAAACCATCAAAACAGACCACCATAGTTCACTAATATATTATCTCACACAAGAACGCTGGTTAATAGTCCATCTAACATGAAAAATGGTATCTATGAAACAAAAAAACATTTCCTTAACACATGAAATATCCATTCTAGTAAAAATTATATATATATATATATACTTTAAAACTATAAACCCTCTCAACCAATTCTCAAGTCATTATGGCCTCACAACAGAGGCCTGCAAACCACACCATATACAAAACACAATATTAATTTCAAAATACATTTAGACCACATAATGAATAAAAATAATAGTTAACCCACAAAATATAATGATCTAATTGATCCTTAATAAAAATAGTTAACACTCCAAAATTTAGGTAATTAGAGTTACACACAAAAAAATAGAGATAAAACATTGATCAAAGGGTTTATTCGAATAGTCTAAATGAGAGAGGACCAATTCAAGTAATGATTATCCAATGCGATGAAAGAAGATAAGTGTAGTAGAGATAGAGGGAGAAGTGAGATTAAAGTATTAATGGCTCTCTCCCCTATTATTATCATATCAACCAATAGGAATATGAGTATATTGTTTATAAAAATATCTCTAAAAAAATCATATACTTCCCACATTAAAATTAGTGTTCGGGGATTCTACTTGATGTTTGGGGGCCCTTATCAGACAACATGTGATACCATCGTGCTCCCCATTGACAACCATCTGGTTTGTATTGGTATTGAAGTTTATTTTTTCCACTGATAAACCCATTAGAACTTTGTTAAAACCACACTAATTTTTACAGTTATTTCACAAAAGTTAAAAAAATCATCCACTAATTTGATAATGAAAATTCAACATTCATTATTTTTTACCCATATTTACTTCCCTTTAATTTATATTTAAACGTCTCAAATTATCTATAGTTCTCTTAACCAAATAATATTTCATTAAATAAAAAATTTTCTAAATCCCACATTAATGGAAATATGACATTTCACAATGAAACCAACACCCAATTATTTTTGAAATTACTATCTATTCAATAAGAAACTTCTCACACTAAAGAGGCATCATTGTGTATCTCTAGTGGAATGACTTTTTTCATGAAGATCTAATTTCCATATATAATTATCGGTACTCTAACTAGATACATCCATTATACCATAAAAACACAAACTAATATTTTTTCACTCAAAAAAATGATGTAACATTATCTAATCTTATCCCACAAAAATCAATAATGTTTTAAAATCATCAGTAGGTACTCCACTGCATGGAATTTTTCTAGAAATCTCCACAGAACCATGTATCTTGAATCCATCGATATTTGTATCCCAAAATTTAAATTGCCCAAAAATTGTGAAACTGTTAAAAACACTTGATCATCATTATAAAAATCCAATGATAGCCATCATTGGTATATACTAGAGAACTATCCACCATGTGATGAATAAATTATTCTACTAATCATCAACATATGATTCATATACTTATACTCAATACTCCTTTCAATAAAAAATTCAATAATTTAATAATCTATTTATTTGTAATTCCTTATAAGTACAGACACTATCCGATTTATTAGTCCTACATAGAAAATACATTGAATTATTCAATTTCATATGAAATAATGGAATATAATTTCAATATAATAATTATAAAACATATTGTCTCCCACTAACCAGATACAATTTACATTATTAATATCGAATATTATTGGAAAAACTATATTTCCATCCTTTTTGGTTCACCACACATGTAACCTTTGTTGTTTCATATAGTTGACACAAAGAGAAGTTGTGTACTTCATATTTAGAAATAATGATATCAACCCCATAATATCTATTATATTATTATTCCACTAACATAGAAATGTCTAGATTCCAAAAATCACTAAAAATCAATATTTCATGATCCATGGTCTATATAATAAGACAAATACACCCTATAATCATTTTTCTATAAACTAATTGTATTTTCATACTCGATACTATAGTTTTCTACCACCAGAACATTTTCTCCATAATAGATATTTGTTATTCTAAAAAATCATCCCTACAGACATTTCCAAAGTATCCTACATGGGGAAACCATAAATATTACTAAATGAATTTTGACATTCCATATCAATATAGTCAGTCAAAACATAATTCCAAATTAAATATATCTAGAAATTTCTGTGAAAAACTCATTTTTGATTTTAATATGGATTCTATTTCAATCAATGTGATGTTCTAATAAAGATTATATCATTCCCAAAATCACCGGAATTTATATACTCATTTTATTTTTTATCTCTCTATATGGACCTCCGTCTTACCAATGTATCACTTTCATGATATATGAACAACCAAATAAAATTTCATCTATAAGAGAGTAATGATATTTTCAAACATGAAATTAATGTTTAAAATTCAAATATTAATGTCCTAATATCTCATTCCACCCTTAAGGATTGGGTATGGTTTCATATGAACTTGTGAATTGATTTTTTGAAAACCAAATCCACTTTTCGAAACCAATTATATTAACTTTTACTGACTAAAAATATACTTTCTAAAATGGAGAATTACATTGGGGTCCCAATCCTTAACGAAATATATGTTCATGGGAATTGATGTTCCAAAATTACTTCCATTCATGGTTAACTCTAAGAAAACATGTTTACATTTATGATAATCATCAAATTGTAATCCATTAATATAACTGTGTCCAAAGTATTAAATACCACATAAAATTTACAATTCATAAAAAACCCAAACACTAATATTTTATATCTAAATGATCATTTTCCTCCAAATCATGATCACTAGTATACATATACCTCTTGTTCTTATTATATCCATAACATATTTCAAATTCACCAAAATAAACCTATACAATATCACTTCTATGAGTATAACTATAAATTTAATTTTATCGATCCCAACTCGTCTATTGGCCTCTCAAATCATAGAGTTATTAATAATAAGAATCATAATATTCTTAAAAAACAATCCCTCTTAATAATCTATATTAAATATCTGATCTTTATAGCTTATTTTATTTTATACACAGGTTATATTAAAATTTAATTCACTATGTATAGTTATGCATGGTATAAGCCACATCATATAATTCTACGAACCTCAGAAAATATATTATCACAAAATATCTCATCACCATGAGATGAGATAATTTAGTAAACTAAATCCTCAAAACCATTTTTTCCATACCACTATTTATCTCAGTACAACACTTATACATTATAGAATAATCTTCTATATAACCCCTGAAATATAATCACATAAGAAGACCAAGTTTCATATCTTTCTATCACTATGCTCAAATATCCAATTAGTTGGGATAACCATCAAACCAATAATTATTAAAAAAACATATCAAAATTTATGATATATTATTTTTTTATATACATATTCAAGTTAATATATACGATAAATCTAACAACTCTAGATTTTCTGATACATCATAGCATCCAACAATTATAATAATTCATATAAAAGAAAATTAGTGCTTACTAGGGTAATCATTATAACACATTTCTGTCTCTACAATATCATTGTGTATAAGTAGTAAACACCTATAAATTTATCAGAATTGGTTTTAGTGTAATATCAAACCTCCAATATTTTATTTATGAACGTAATGAAGTTTTTGTGTGAATTTTATGTTTTATTTTCTTTTTCAAAGGGTATATAGTGAATTTTATTTATTATTTATAATGGATGATTTATAGTGGTCTGACAATAAGTTATCTTTCAAGGGTATTTTCCGGTCACCCATCACAAAAATTAAACTAATATAAATATATATATGGTTTTTAATATATTTAAAAACAAATTATATCACGTGGTATGTTGTGGTAGAAAATTTAGGATATAATATAATATATAATAAAATATTGAAAAGTTTTAGAATGAATGGTCTCAGTTTTAGGGTTAGAAACTTGGGTTCCGTCAATATAAATTTTTCAATATAAAATTCATTTGATTACTCATATAATCAATCATGAGTTACTATACCCTAAATTTTTAAAAACATATCAAAACTATGAGACCTTCTTAACATATCAAATATCACATCGTTAAATAGTTATGAAATATGAACACACCTTAATTTACTTTATGATCCCTTGAATGTATATGATCCATCATATTCTATTTCATCTCTAGACCAACCCTATATTTTTCATATTAATAGATGGCCCAAATAAGAGTGGGAATTAATTTTTAATTCGTAATTAATGAAATTTAGTGTTATTCTATAGGTAAATTTTCACTCAACAAACCAACATACAAAACTTGAACTTACAACATATAAATTAAAAATAACCATAGATAATTACGAATATAGGTATCGAAACACCATTAAAAACCACATCAATGGTGATCCTCTGGTTAACTACTAACATCATGGTAAAATATCATGTATTGTGTTAGAAAAAAAATAATAAATAAGAAAGGAATAACAAATGGAAATATACTAATAAAAATTAAATAATACTCTAGAATAATAAAATGAATATAAAAAATTATATAATGAAATAAATAATTAAAATCATATGATAATTCGATGATTTTAAAAAAAAATTCAGAGTTCATATACATTAAAATATATAGAGAATGATAATTTATATAGAAATTACATTCTCATTAATTTTCATGCAAAATAAACACATAGAAAAGTCTGATTGAAGATATTTCACCACTTATTGTGCTAGAATATTATTCCTTGAATTTTTTTCATTCCCCCAGGTCTTTTATAATAATTTTACAACTCGAAAACTCAATATAGAATTAAATTTTCTTTTCTCACATATTCGATATACAAACCAAATATAAAATATTCACCATTTAATTTTGAGCATTCATGTGGCCACATATAAATATAATGGGTTAAAAAATATGGATATTTATATAATATGATAGAGGAACACTTCTTATTATTAACAAAATTGTTATTTAGAAAAGAATAAAATATTACGGGGGAATCAGGGTGAAATATTTCAAAGTGGAAAAAATTATATATCCTTTTGTCACATCCAATTAAATTTCATACAATGAAAAAATCGCCTTTATATAAAACATGTTCATTTAAATTCATTATTTATTCTTTGAATGTTTAAAAATAAATATTACGTATCCTAGGAATCTCATCTCCTTCTATCGATGTCAATAATAATAACATTTTCATATTTTTTGATCCATTATAAGCAGACATACATTTCAACTCTATAATGCAGAACACTTATTGAATATTTTTTATAATAGATTTATGATTTGTACTTAGCACTTATTAGACTTAATAAATATATATAACTAACAAAACAATTTTTCATGGATTTTACATATCATTCTAATGATCATATTTATTATTAATAAAATTAATTTTAAATCATTAAAAGAACATTTTAGTGATAATACATTCACATTTATGAACAAAATTATTATTTAAACAATAAAATTACCAATTTAGGCCATTTTCATGCCTTTATGAATATTTATTTAATAAAAAATGTATTTATTAATAAAATTGTCCTATGGAATTTATAATTTACCCAGATAAAAAAAGTAATATATATATCGATCAATTCTCCTTAAGAATCAATTATGTACTATCATGAAGGAATGGATATTAATAACTATATTCAATTGGAATCTATTTCATGACATGTCAAAGCCACATACATTGAATTTTATTTTTTGAATATTTTATTAAATCTAGATATTAGCATGTATTTTCCATTTTGAATGACCTTTTATTTAGGCTTCCAATATTTCTCCATGATTTTACAAACATTAACACAACACTATGAAATTGTATATATAAATCAATTTGGATAATGCTAATTTAATTCTAGTATTTTCCTTCCACCCATATATTTCTATATCCAAGAACATATTCACTATTTTATTAAATTATTTCATTTTAAATTTTACATATTATGTGGGTATGTCTAATCCAAATCAAGTAATTACATATAATAAGAATATCCATAGGGTGTTTAATATTGTAATGGAATGGAAGCAATGTTTATAAAACCACCTCAATAATTAATTAAACTCTTTATTAATGGATATTTTTCTCCAATGTCACACATTATTCTTTGTGGAATTTTGAGATAATATAGTTTAGTTCTCATCTTCTCAAAACTAGCCTAATTAAAATTAAAATTTTAATTGCCTATTAATTAATTAATGCATGAATTTCTATCTGCGTTTAAAAATGTCCCCATAAAACATAGGTTCTTTATTCCAATTCATTTATATTAAATTATTATTAATATAAAAAAGTTTTTTATTTCCATTTCTTGCAAAATTTTTAAACAATATGTTATATTGGCTACAATTGGTTAATTACCATAAGAGTGGGGGGATCAACATATTCCTGATTAAAAATATTCCCCCATAAGAGATTGATTCATTGTAAAATAAAAATATTTTCACTCTCATTCATGTAGAGGCATGTTTCCAGGGTACCGTAGAAGTAATTATAGCAGAACTATACATTGTGCGGTACTGTAGCAGAACTGTACACTATGCGGTACTATAGAAAACAGAACACTGTGCATGTACTCTACACTGTGTGGGGTAATGTAGCAGTTAATGTAGCAGTACTGTAGTAGCTTGAACTATTCACCTTGGGCCACTTGTTTTGGGCTTTGTGTCTTTAAGGCTTTTGGGCCATCATGGCCTTGGGATCAATGGGGGTTTTGGTCCAGCTTTAAGGCCTTCGGGCCACCTCAAGGCCTTCAGAATAAATGTAGTTTCCCCATACAAACTATACACAAAAGGAGCATCCCCATAAGAGGATTCAGAGTAGGTAAACTCACCAGAGTTTAGGCAAATGGATTTGTTATAATGAGAGGGTATGACAATGCCATATGGACTGGCCTGTTCTTGCACGAGAAGCCTTGAAATATGGCCATTCAAAGTGGAGAGCTACTATCACGATGCAGATGCTCGGGAGGGGAAGCTCCTTGTAGATAGTCTGGTTGAATTCTCTAAGATCTTATGGTCATGTAATCTATTAAATCCTATAGGCCATGTAATATTTGAGCCTACGAGCCTTGTAAGGTTCCCCCTCATCCCTTGAAAGGGGGTTATAAAAAATCAATAAAAATGAAGGCCTTCAGGGCATTCGGGTAACAAATTAATAAACTAAAACAAAAACATGAATTAAAAAAATTTATTTTAGATGAATTACCCTTAACTTGGATTGTTTAATAATCATATAATCGAAATGTTCCAATTTTAAAAATACACTCTAGAACATTGTTCTCACAATATTTTTACAAAACCCATTGTCCCTCTTGTTTCCCTACCAGTAACACATTAAAATCCCAATTCTGTTTCAAATGAAGTATGCACACTAGTCCTCCATAGTATTCTTCTATTCATTTATTTAACTAATGATGTCTACATAAGATTTATTCATGAAGATTTAGTTTCACTTATAAATTAATGTAAATTGACATAACAAAATCCATATAAATTTAATTTGGTTCACAAAACTTTCACTTTTATTCAACCATCACTCCAATTTCTTAAAACTTCCTAAAAATTTTAAACAATTTTCAATATTTCTTGAAAATCCTAACTTATGCACAATATACAAGACTTTTTGGAAAAAAACCTATTCATATTGAAAAAATTACCTTTTCTCCCTAGAATTTATGTTTTTGTAAGTGATTTACACAAGAATTATATTTATATAACTTTTACATAACTTCATATCCTTTATTTTCTATAAGGGGTTTAATAAAAAATAATAGGTGTTGCAGGAAATTAATAAAAATTTACAACCATTATTCTATCATACTCATTTTCCACTTATCATTGGTTTATATATCATGTTTGACTAAACATTAATGATTTCATTTCTTCTTTAGCAGGTAATTTACTTCCATAAAGAAACACCTATCCATATTTACTAGGTTTTCAAAACACTGTTTAATTTTTACAACACTGAATTTTATGAAACAAAAAAAATTCTTATAAACAAATTACCTATCAAGATATTGAGGAGTTGGACATAAAAAATCATCCTCACATAATTTTTTGATCCTTTGGAACATATTCAAATAACTTTTAACCAGTGAAAAAAATCATTTCTTTTCTTCAAAAGAGTTCCCCTTACGGAAAATTTTTTACCAGAAAAACATTTCCAAAACATCGAGAAATATAACCTTCTTATATGTGTATCTTTGAGAAAACTTCTAGATATTCCAAAAATCAATACTATTCATTCATGGATTTATTCAACCCATATATTAGTATATTATTATTTCGATTTTGTAGATCTTATTTTTCATGGGGAATAGTTTTCATAATTTTCCAATATCTATGGTGAAACTTCATAAATGACTTGGAAGCTCTGACATTACTAACACAAACAATCAACCTAGAAATACTATAAAGTCACATTTATTTATTTTCCCCACAATACTTATCTTTAGGTTTTTTTAAATCTCATGAACGTATTTTACAACTGTAATCAATCAATTTATTGCACATTGATAAATCATTCATCATATCCCTTATAAACCACAATACGCATCCTTCTACTCCCGATAGTAATGAATGATTTTCTCAACACATAATCTAGTACCACATGATTCATGATCAATGTGTGAAATTATAATATAAATAAAATTTTACCAATTTAATACATAATTATAGATACAAAATTTCGTTTTTAATCAATAAATATTTTAATATAAATGGTATGAACCTAAATATTCGAAATCAATAACTATGGAAATATCAATGGTTTAAATGATTTCTAAAAGAGATTATCTTTTAGAAGGACTATTTATTCAACCCCTATATGCAACTTATTTCATCCCAATCACATATTTTAACATTATATGATATATATTCATTGAATTTTCATCATCAACATCATCATATTTTATAAAAGCCCGCTAGTTTGTCACTCATCATATAATTATATATATCTTTCATGAAGTCTACATCTCCCCCTTTGTCAATAATCCTAATGGTCACTATTTTAGGATGTGAATCTTATAAACAAATCGTATTTGAACATAAGGAACACACATCATACCTCAGGGAGAGCCGGTTCCAAATCTATATGGTTTATGTGTGGGGGTTTATCTAGTCTTTGAGTACAATTGGATACCATTAAAATAATTCATTTGTTATAAAATTTTTCAAAATATATGTAACCAAAATTTCTACCATAACATAATAAAAAATCAAAAGCTCATGCTCCACTAAATCTTTGATAAAATGATACTTAATTTAAATGTACTTAATATTTAATTGGAGGAGTATTTTTTTAAATTATTTATAGAACAAGAATTACCCCATGTTATTCTTAACAAAGACTAAATTTTAAACTATTATCTTATCAATTTATTACTTCATCTATAGTAACATCATGAAAGCTTCATTATCCATAATATATTTATCCCTTATAAAGAAGATATATATATTTATTATTGTTAATGCATAGTCAAAAAATTGAACAATCCTAAGAAGTAAAATGTACCACTTAACATTAACTTCATTTAATATAATAAATCATTTCAAACTGCAACGTCATTTATAAATAAATATTACTAAAATATTTTTCTATAAAACCTACCATAGTATATCAGGCCCAAAATATATTATTCTATTATTTTTTGTAAACTCATATTTCCTTGAATTTATTTTTCACCATCCCTCCTAGCATGTGGACATCACAATGATGAGTTATATAATTTTATGCTAAATATATTTTGATGATTTTATTGTAATCTATGAAATTTACCAATGATCCATCATCATATAATGAAAATGTCACATATTATATAAATGAAAGTACCTTATCCAAAGAAATGTCAATTAAAATCTCTTAAAATCCACCATAGATTATTTGGATTTAAAAATTAATGTTTAATTCCTTTATTATATCACTAATAAAACGAGGAAAAATAGAATTTCAGAAATGGTAGACATATAAAACAAATATCTCAAAAACTAGGGAAAGTGCATTCACATCACTAAATTCAACCCTCTAAATATTATGTAATTTAAATACATCAACACCATCATCATTTGATAAAACCCATAATTTACACTGATATTTTAATCACATACATCATTATAGAAACTTATCATAAATTTTTTTTGATAATGTTTTGAATACCATGTTTTTTGTGCTTTCCTTATCCTATAATGAGATGTCTACATCTAAAAAACATTAAGCCGATATTGATGAAAAAGAAAACCATCTATCTACTATATGAACAACGATTTTTCTATAATACCATTAAAATGTTATAACTTGATGTCCAAATGAAATAATATGAACTTAAATTTAACTATAATGGATAAAAATAGATAAATTTTATCAATTCATGTCTTGGTTGAATGAAACTCGTCATCATATACACCATTGATCTAGGTGTACCCATTTCACAGTAGTTGTGTTTTTTTTTCGAATTATCATTTCATCATTATGAATTTTGTTTTAGAAGAACTATTTAGTCCCAATGAAGTTATTATCTACTTTACCCCAAACAATAACCCAAATATAATTTTTATTATGAGGTTAAGAAATTTATTCCTCAGTTGAACTCAATTAATATATATTGTGGGTACATTAAAAAAAATTTCTATGCATTTTTTATGATTAATATTTTTTGTAGTGACATCATTATCCTTAAATATATTATAGATTTTTGAGATCAAATGATATTTTTATATAGATTTTATCATACTTCATTGTCTTCTATATAGAAATAAGTCTGAATTTATCTTTCTCGAAATTAGTTTCTTCTTCTAAATATTCTTAGAGAAGTTAAATTCCCCTTGAGTTGTACACTATATTAGGGAATATTATAGTAATTTTTATCTAAATATTATTATTTCATTCCAAAAAACCTCCAAAACATTTATTAAAAAATTGACATTCTTTACTTTTACCAGATTATCTAAAGAACATCCCTACATCTCCTTGATATTCAATCTTCTTATGTATTTTCCTTATAGAGAATATAACATATATATCTAAAGAATCAAAATTACATTAATTTCAGATTCTTTCCACTCTATATCTCATAAGGAATATTCTCTACCCTTATATTTAAATTATCTATTTTATAATTATAGACTAATTTCAATTTTTTTCATTAAAAAACCTATATGGTTGGTATTTCTCAATAAGAATGGTTCTGAATATGTTGTTTATGATCACGTTTCTCCTACCTACAACATTTGTTTCCAATAGAATTTTGACTTATAATTAATGGTGCCTCATACTACATATCTCAACATAATATTCCACTAATATTCTAGTAATCTTCTTGACAGTATCCTTTTGGAGTGTTAGAATTTTCTTTCCAAGAATCCCTTTTACCTCTCTCCAATATTGTGTAATTCAGCTAAACATATTAATCTTGTATGAAATGATATATATCAAACCCATTTTGTAGTAATTATCAATTAATGGAACATAATATACATTCTATTTAATGGATTTCGGAAGGATAGGTAGGCAACAATTAATGTTCCCATGTTCTAATACACTTATCATCTTTTTTTTCTTTTTCCTCGTTAGTCATTCTATCAATCATCCAATATTGGAAAGAATCAAAAATGTGAGTGAGATCATTTGAGAGATTAAGGATATATCATTATCCATTAAATTTCACTATATCTTCAATGTATTTTTTGATTAATATATTAAGACATTTATCAATATGTTCTATTATTCCTTATATGGAAGGAACATATCTTATTCTCTTATCACAAGGTAGATATTTCCATTAAAATACCTCTAATGAATCAGTACTTTATCATATTTTCCGTTGTTGATACACAACTTATTATTGAACCTTATTGAATTACCCAAACCGCACTATTGACTAATAATAACTATTTTGTGACCGAGACCATAAACAACCAAGACATCTATGAACCATATATCATTATGACATAATTTGGATTTCTAAATTACAATACACCTTAAACATTAATTATTTATAAATTTTGAATAAACTTTCATTATCATTCCTAATGCATGTGATAAGATCTATATTCCCTATCAATTGGGAGGTATATCCGCTATTAATAATCTATGCACCAATATGATACAATCAGTACAATGAAATTTCTAAATCTAATACTACTGTTATCTTCCATTTATAATCCATTTCTTTGGTTTCAAACTGAGTAGTGATTTACATATTTGTTCGTATCTAAATTAATACAAACCAACTTCATATTAAAAGTAATAAAATTAAATTTTCATTCTCATATGGATTGATGATTTCTTAATCTTCTACATACAATCACTTTATGTATTCTTTAGAACATTAGTCTATATTTCTTCAAATAAATATGCATCTTTATGAAGAAATAATCCACAAAGAAATAATGATAATAAAAATCATACCAATACTATTGAACTCTAATTGCATTCATTTTTTATACAGTTTTTCCATCAAGTACCACATGGGTATATAATAATCATTTTGGAACTTTCTCATCATTCCAAAATAATAGAACATGATTCCGAGATAATAATATGTTTTATTATTGTATCAGTGATTTTCATGAGGGTTCTATGAATAATCTATGTCAAAAAATTAATCCTTATAAATCATAGGGACTTTATTATATATTGAATTAACCATGATTACTCTCTGTTTATGATGAAGACACATACCAGAATTATCATTCAAATATCATGTTTATTCTATTGAAATTTCCTCAACAATTTTACTATAGTGTTTTTCTACACTTTAACTTTTTGAATTTATTTTATACTTCTATTTCCTAATTTAATAATGAGATTTATTTTTTGTTCATAAGAGGAACATTTCATCATGGGAGGAAAAAACTGTCATAATGTTCATGGGTATGTTTTAACAGATCATTAGTTATCATAATAAAACAATGTATTACCATATATTTTTATTTAAGCATGACCTTGTAATCAATGATTATTTATTATTATTCTATATTTACAGAAGTGAGCATCTAAACATCATCTTTTAAGATATACATCTTGTAACATGGTGAGATTTTAAAAGAGAATCATCAAGTTCTATTTCCTATGTTACATTAAAAACTGATATTAGAAGAGAATTTAACACATAATAAATTTAAATATATTTATATTTCAATAAATTTAATCATTTCTATTTCTTATGATGCACACAACACCGTGTTTGAACGAAATGTGATATATAATAAAAATATTTTTATGACCTTTATAACCTATATATTATGTTGTCTGGTATGAATTATATTAACTAAATTATAAAAATACTATGTTTTAAATATATATAAAATGAATTCCTTGGTTATATTAAGATTTAAAAAAGATCTATTTGAAAGATAAAGAGATACTCTCTAAAATAGATTTTTTTCTAAAATGATGAATTGTCATGATTTTCACACATATTTGTAATAAAATTTTTACAACATTGAGAAACATATATGAAAAATTAAATTAATTTATTAAATATATATGCAAAAATTATCATTGTGTGTTATTTTATAATTTAATTAAATATTATGTTTGTGATGAATACTTGAAAATATTTATTTATATTGAAATTTTCATTTTATTTAATTTTTTTTTTAAAAAAATGATATTTTAAATTGATATTAATGTAAAATTAGTTCATTTATATTACAATTTTTACAATGTATGTCATTTGAATCAATTTAAAATTTATTTCTAATATTAAAACATTTTATGTCTTTGAATGTTTTTCATTTGAAAACCGATTTTATTCGACTCACATGAATGTTTAATTTTAACTTGAATATTGATATTTCTATGTATTTAATTTACCAAAAATGGATTAAATATTTGGAATCAGAATAATATATATTTTCTAATGAGTTTAACATAAATTTTTAATCATCATGAATAGTAAAAATGGTAATATTAATTAATGTGGTTGAGGTAAAAATGGGTTTAACGGGGGTTAAACTAATGATATAAGGGTTAAAATGACCAATAATAATAATTTTTTATTGACTTGAATTATGTCAAACCATATCACCATAGGCTCAATTGTATAAATTTTTAGGAACACTTTACCACAAATTTGGCCTATATGATAATTTAAGAAATTAAATATACAATGTCACCTTGTTTATTTTAAATTTCTATATTATGTTCACATTGGGGGAAAATAAACATGTTAATGAATATTTATAGTAATGTTAATAATAGTAGAATAAATTTCATTAGGGTAATTAATTTTTAATTATTATTAATAATATAATTACTATAAATTATTATAAAATGAAAACCATGTAATTATTTAGTTAATAGAAAAATAAAAAAATTATTAAACAATATTATTAATGAAATAAATTGAGTAAATTATTATATTACATTAATTTTAAAAATTTACTCATCGTGTTATATTTTATTACATAATATATTAAAATTCCATCATTTTCATTATGTTGTTAAATTCAATTTAAATGAATAATGCCAAAATAAATATTTATATTATGTTATAATCTGTGATAATTTATTAAATGTTTTATGAAATATAAAAATTATATCATGATAAATGTGTTTATAAAATATCTAAAATACAAAATATGATCCATTTTGGACTAATTATTATTTTATAGTGACTATATTGACCCATGAAGAGATTGTTTTACCACAGTAATGGCTAAATCTGTGTTTTTCTATGTTTCACGGGAATGTGAAAAAATTATTATTCACATAAAATAGGATTCATATATGATAAATTTGATTTTATATTTATAATCATAGGATTCCAATTATCTATTTAGGATCATTATCTTATATTCTTAAAGGATAAATTATCTAGGTTGAGAAACTGGTAAATATATTTAAAAACTGAAATGAAAAATTAAGGGTGCCTAGAATTTATGTACACACATGTCTAATATATATATACATATATTTACGTAGTGGATAAAACATATAATACCGAAAAAATTTAATTATAAATTTTTTATCCTATATGGGTTGGAGTGACGTCTAATTATTGAATAGTTTTGGGTATTTACAAAAAATCCACTTCACCTCAATTATAAAAGGGAAATCACTACCATAAATAACTCACACCTTTCATGCCATTTTAAATAAAAAACATAAATAAAAAAAAACAAAAAATCTTATACCCATTATAATGATTTTATTTTAAACAAAATACCAACCCTGGGGTCCTTTTGAAGTGATCAATATGAGGTTTCTCTTAGAGAATGTAGTTATCTTTAACAAACTCAGACTTTTTCATTCTTCTTTTACAACCATAAATTATATCTTAAAATATACTATATAATAACACCATTTTATCTCATAAAATTGATGTTATGGTGTTTATGTACTACTATTTATACAGTTTTTCTACCATAAAATGGGAAATGAGACCAGTAATCATCTGTACGGTGGACTACCAGCTCACATATTGATTTAACTCATTTCCATCAATAATTACCATGGATAAATATATTTATGTATTTAATATATATATATATATATTATTTAATTATACTCATGTAGTTATAATATCATATAGAACTTCTTCATTTCCATTCCATTTAAAATACAATAACAACGCTCATCTTTTTTGTGGACAATGACCCCACGATGCAAGGAAATTTATTTTTCAGTTAGGATTGAGATGAAGAATAATATGTATAAATTTAATGAAAATTATATATATATATATCATGATATAAATTAAATAAAATTAATATTTCACACAATTCCTTATAATTCCACCCATTATGGTAATGATATAATCACTCAGGCGTACAAAGAACCGACCGTCTTAATGAAGCGATGTGACACATTTTTCACTACTAGAAAATAGGCCTCTATCATCACTTGAAATGGTTGTTATCAAAGACAATAAATTATTGACTACATGATCGAGGTTAAAATCCATGTTATTTTATTAGCACAGAAATGGTGAAAGTAATGGGGTCCTTTTCGGTATTATAAATAGAACTGATAAATTGATCCTTTATCATCACTTTAAAAAGATCCCATAAAAGAACAATTTATCAGCACTATTTTTAGTGCTGATAAATCATTTATTTATCAGTGCCTATAAAGGTATTGATAAAGGGTATTTTATTGTTGATGATATAAGTACTGATATAGGACCCTTTAACAATTCTCAAATATGTACTCATAATATAGACATTTTTCAACGCTTTTAACATTGTTGATAAAGGGACATAATGTAGTGTATTGTAACAGGACACTAAAAACCACTATAATGTGATACAGTAGCACACTACCACCGAACAAAAATGTGTTGTAATAGGACACCAAAGTAAAAGAAACACATTTGGTATCAAAAAAACAAGTTCCAATATATTATTTAAATGAAAGGAATTTTACAACATAAACACAATAGAAAAACACTATATTATAGACATTTCAAACATTAGATTTTACATAAACCTAAATAAGAATGATTATATTCATTCAAAAACTACAATGTTACTTTGTATTTTTATCCTGACATGACTCGTGTTATTGAAAAACAAAACACCAATTCTCTAGTCATGGAACACATATGTATAAGAATACAATTATTATGTCAGTAATAATATTAAGAAATAAATTAACTGAAAGTGTTAATTTTAATAAAAATGATGTCAATTTTATATAAAAATATGCACATGGATTCATACTGGCCACACATGAATCACATTTTGATAGAAATGATTCTATTATGTGTCAAATAAATTTAGGATCATAGTTTTAATGTAATAGAACAATATGAATATGTCTGCTCGATTTTGAGTTTTTTAGTTGTCTTTTTTACAAAAATGACATTTTAAACTAGAAATAGACAATTTTGACTTGTTCGGATCACATCAGGTATAATTTATATGTGAAAATGGTTCCTACTCATGAAAAATGACTTATGAATCATTGTCCCAAATTATCTATAAAACCCAATCGTGTTTGATCGAGTTTTGGTGAGTGACGCTTTTTGAACTAAATTGCTGATTTCAAGCTGATAATAGACACATTGATTCATATTTGGTATATAACGCATCAAGTTGAGTTTGGAGAGATTATGATACATTATATATGACATATATATCATTGGAATAATGTATAAAAATAATTTAAATGTTTTTTACATATTCTAGAAGAACAACTATTAATTTTTCTAAAATTCATGAAAATTTGAAATAAAAAGGATGCACTTTGAGTCTTCTGGTCACACTGTGTGTCAGATTATTGTTGGGATGATTTTTATACATCCCAAATAAATTATGGATCCTTTTTTAAAGTATAAAAAATATGAATATGTTTTTCTCTATTTTTAGTAAGTCACTTGTCTTTTTTACTATAATATCATCTCAAAATGGAAACAAACACTTTTGACTCATTATGATCATATAATTTATTAGTTTGATATGAAAAATTTTCTTATATGTCATGAATATATTTTTAATAATTTCCTAAATTATTATGAAAATATAATCATGTCTGATAGGTTTTCAGCGAGTGGCACTTTTTGAACTAAAATATTGATTTTAAACTGAGAACGAACACTTTGAGTCATATCAGGAACATCGTGTATCAAATTGGGGTGTGGATGATTAAAACAAATTAAAAAATGGGTTATGTACTGTTTTTGAAATGTATCAAAGAAATGCCAATGTGTATTCTCAGTTTTGATTAGGATTGTTTTCCATTTTACTAAAATTGAGGAATATTTTAAATAGAAAGATCACTTTGAGTCATGATAGTCATACTATGCGCTGGATTGAGGTGTGGATAATTATTATACATCCTGAATGACATGTGGATTTTTTCCTAAAGTGTATAAATAATAATAATGTGTTTTCTCTGTCCCGAAAATCTCTTTTTTCATTTTTACTAAAATGACATGTTAAATTAAAACATGCACTTTAACTCATACTGATCACATTGTGTATCAGATTTAGGTGAGACTAATTCCTATACATGAAAAATGACTAATGGATAGTTTTACTAAATTATTTAAACAATTTGAAAGTGTTTTCTCTGTTTAGAGTTGGTTAGTTGAAGGTTTTAATAAAATTGATATCAATATTAAATAAAAACACACACATGGAGTCATAACAGTCACACTGTACATTGTATTTAGGTTCAGAATATTTATACACATCTCAAATAACATAGGGATTATTTCCTAAAAGTATCAAAACAATATAAAGGTGTTTTTTATTTTGATTAAGTCATTTTTTTACTAAAATTGATGTCCATTTTAAATAAAGGAACCCTTAGAGTTATACTGGTCACACTTTACATCAGGTTGAGGTGTGTAAAATACTTATATGTTTCGAATCACTTATGGGTTTTTTTCATAATGTATCAAAATAATATTAATGTGTTTTCTTGATTTTGAGAACATTACATTCCTTTTTAACTAAAATGTAAGTTTAACTTCAAAACATGGAATTTGACTCATATGGATCATATATTGTATTAGTTTGACATGAGTCTAATTCTTGTATGATTTAAAAGACTTATGAAATTTTTCACAAATTAATATGAAAATATAAGTGTGTTTGTTCAGTTTTTAGTGAGTGACACTTCTTAAAATCAAATATCAATTTTAACATGATAATGGATAAATTGAGTTATATCAGGAACATTTCATATTAGATCGGGGTACGAATGATTCGCTTATGTAAAAATGAGTAATGGATTGTATTCTTAATTTATAAAAATTATATAATCATTTTCCCTAAATTTTGAGTATGTCTATAGTCTTGTTTAATAAAATTAATTTGAAATTTAAATTGAAAGAACTATTTTTAGTCATAATAGTCACACCGTGCTTCTGATTGAGGTGTGGTAAATTCATACATGTCACAAAGTCTCAGAACAATAGTAATAGTTAATGTTACCAAGATTTACATTGACTTTCATTATCAAACTACCATTACATCATGAGAAAACTAAACCACATATAATTGAAAAAAAATGTGTATAAGAAAAAAAAATTATTATCAGAAATAAAAAAAAACAATTGAACCTAAACATGAAATAATAAATTAATTCTATGGAAAATGATTTATCTATGAAATTAACAATATTACCTATATAATTGAGTAGTGGAGGGAGCATCAATGAAAGTGATAAATTTCAACATTGTTGGGTTGAAATGTTTTTTTTGGAGAAGATGTGTGAGGATTTTATGGTGGAGAAATGTCTGAAAGATAGAAAGATCCCCCCAACTCCCGAAAAAGAATACACCTATATAATGATAATATTATTATGTGATTAATACTAAAAAATATATTAATCATAAATATGAAAAAATACATTAATTATATGGACAATTATTTTACTATGAAAACATCATGATTATATTTTTAATTGAGTAAAAGTTATGTTGTTTCTCATCCTACCAAGGCAGTGAAAATAAGATTAAAGAATGTGATAAATGTTTTACTTGAGGGTTGAAAAGGTTTTGAGAGTGAATATATCTATGGATTTTTAGGAGAATAAATCCATGAAAGATGGAAAAACCACACTTAATCGAACAAATAAATGCACTTGCATAGGAAAATAATTATTTTGTGAGAAATACTAAAATGAAATAAATTAAACATAAATATGAAACAATACAATAACTATATTCACAATAGTTTTACTTTGAACTCAACAATATTACCTCAATAATTGATTTTAAGTAGTTTCATTTCTCATACTTCAAATGTAGTGGATATAAATTTAATGAATGTGATAAATGAAACACTCTAGGGATGAAAAATGATTTTAAGGAGAAGAAATATGTAAAAAAATTTGTTCAGAAAGGTATAAAATATAGATAGAACACACCTACATAAAAAAAAGAATCCACTGGTATAATAAAAAAATTATAATATTAGTAATACTTAAAAGAGATAAATTAAACGTAAATATGAAACAATACATTAAGTAAATAGAAAATGATTTTACTATGAAAAATTCAAGATTACCTATGTGATTGAGCAGATACACCATAATTTATCTTCTTGGAAATGAATGACACCTGGACATAAATCTTATAAAATGAACCATATATATATATAATAATGAAAATTAAATAAATGTTTCATTATTTATATTTTTTAAAAGAATAGAATGATTATCAGTACATTACCTTAATATCTTTCTAAAGGGTTTCCATCATTATAGTTTGTTCTTCCGAGGGATTGGTAACATCATCATGTGTGGAAGACATTGTCTACATGAGTAGTCAATCTTTTAATTTAGATAATGTTAATGCAGTACTAGACCTATAATATTATGTGGGAAAAATAATATATTAAAAACACATTTACCTTCTTATTGATCTATCTTAATTTTTTTAATGGTTTGAAGGATTTGGATCCTCTATCTATATTCCAAATCTATTATTTTTCATCCCCACTAACGTACAAAAATTTTTATAAATTCCGACTAGTATGAAATAATTATGATGCCCTGATTAAAGGTTTGTCCTCAATTTAATACTGATATAACATTAGATTTATTTTAATTTCCTACAGGATAATCAAATAATTCTTGTTTTTTGATCAAAGATACAAAATTATTTTATTTCATGTGATTCGATTATGAAAGAATAATATTTTCCCATTCCACAGTGAAATTCACGTTCACAAATCTCTATTCATTAACTTTTACTCTGTTGATTTATTCAACCAATTTTCAACAGAAAAGAGGAACATGAAATGATGAATAATCCAACTCATATATCTGTCAAATAATGCCAAAATATGACATTTTTCATATATTTGATTTATATCCTTCAAACTAGATATGTGCATCACATCATCCACAAGCGTAGGACAACTTTTTTTCATCATATTGAAGTCATCAGGAAATATTGTATAAAACATATACCAATTTATTACAAAACTAGTATAATATATACCATTTATTTACTTAGAAAAATTGTTTTAACATTGTTTCTTGAATCCAATATCTATCTGGTATACAATATTTTCATGGAATAACTATCTAACAACTCAAAAAAATTTCAAAATCACAAATGTCATCGTCAATTACCATTATCATTTTATCCATCTGATATTCATCATCATTTACAGAGGTATTCATATGAAATGATTCATAAACCACGGTATCATCCCTATCGGTGACCACAATCAATTTTTCCTGGTATTTAGTCCAAAATAATATATCATTGATCTATTTGGTGACAAATCAAATGTTACTAAATCTCTTTTAAATTAATTTTTATTTAATAACAACAACATAAAAAAAATATGATTTTATAAGGGATGTATTCATGCTCTCTTAAAATCATGTTAAAAACTTTATCTTTATCTTTATTCTTGATTGTCAACTGATATCAATGAATTAAATTTCGATTCATATCCATCTTATTGGGTTCAAATAGATTAATTTCGTAAAGTATATAAATAAATACACTGAAGATATTCATTATCAAAGGTGAATGTTATAAAATATTCTAATAAAGGAAAATCAACATTTGATTATATCAAATAAATTCTATATGATAAATAAAATATGTAATTGTATTTAATAATAGAATTACTCCACTATGGATGGTGTTATCCTAAGAATTCACTCAAAGTAGAAAGTTATATACCAATTATCCTCATTTAATTTTCCATGATTTACACCAACCATTAATATCTATAGGTAATGCATAGAATGTATCTATTAATTATTCACATTTAATCCCCTTGAGATGTATATTGGTATTTATCACACATTAAGGAATGGGTATTTGAGAAAATAAAACTCCTTATCAATTATATAAGAAACCCTTCAACACCATATTAGAATGAAAACAAAAATTATTATCCCTCAATATAAGATAATGATAATTTTCATAATTTTCATCCATTAAACTTTCTAAAGGTCTAAGTCTCGATTTGAAGTCCTAAATTATTCAATACCAAGATATATTTCCACACATGATATGATTTCCTTGACATAATTAACAATTCTTATATATATTCTCTATTTACGTTCTTCAATAACCTATTCCTAATATTAATTTAACAGTTTAATAAAATTAAAATAAAATATTTATACATCTGAAATACATATATTACAATAAAATTAACTTTATATTAATTCTAAACCATTTATTATTAAATTTTATTTTTTGAGAAAATTTCACCACCAACATGAAGGATGATTTAAAAAAATATAATGGATTTATACAACAACATTAATAAATTTTTATTTGATATTTATAATGAATGGAATTTTTTATGGTTATATAAAAGAAATATTATAATATAACCCATTCTTAATAATCCACCTTTTTTGTTTAAAAATTTACTAAAACAAGCATGATATAGATTCAATGTTGGGGAACCATTCTTAAAACACACCTGGAAGGAATATAGAACATATTAACTCAAAATGTAACGATAATTAAAATACCTTTATTACTGTGAAGAAAAAGAAAAATTGAACATAGTTCAATGACCAAGATCTCTATATAGAAATACATAAGGAATAGGTGGAACTATTATCAGACAATAATAAATATAAATTAAAAAATACGAATTATGCTTAAAGTGAAATATGGGGTATAGATGTGGACAATGAAATAGAATACAAGGACCAGACATAAAATAACTCATTACATTGTTGAACAAGAAATAAAAAACTTAATGAAAAATACACAAAGAAAACTGCAAGGCCTACCATACTAGGTTGAAAAAAATATTCTTTAGAAACCCTAACGGCAACCAAACACTGGATGTTCGAAGATGTTAAATTAATTGGAGGAGGTTATGTGATGTTATTAAATATATTATTAACAAAAGAGGATAATATAAAGTTGGATTATTTTTCAGAAAGAATCAGATATGACGAAGAGTTTCCAAATAGTGAGAGTTTTCAAATAGACTAGCACACTTTTCTCTATGCTTACTAATAATCATTGGTAATGAATCCTGTTATCAGAACATAAGTGACAAGAACTAATAAAATGAGCATTTATCAGTGCTAAAAATGAACAGATAAAATTCATATTTATCAGCACAAAAGTTTTAGCACGAATAAACAATCATGTTATCATCCCTTTTTTAGCACTCATAAAGGATTTATAATTTTTATTATAAATAAAAAATAGTATATATATATATATATATTATATATATATATATAGTAAATATATTACTTTTTAGATAAATTTATTATAGTTTTATAATTATTTATTTATAATTATAGAAATATTTCTGAAAATTAATATTTATATCTAATTTTAAGTTTATTCTTATGCATATATGTTAAAAGTGATTAAAATAAATTAAATTAAAAATAAGTACACTTTAACCTTATTAATGAAATGGATATATTTTTTTACTATGCATTGTATATAAAAATACATATATTATATATATATGAGATCAATATAACACCCATTTGATCTATGTTAATTTGAAAAATCAAATGACACAGTCAAATATATTTCCATTAAACTATATTTCATATTAATTTTAAATTATAAATCACTATTCACTAAATATATGACTATTTAATGTAAATAACTTAAATATATTATAATATATAAAACATATTTATATATATTAATATATATATATATATATTTAATATATATTATTTATTTACCTTAATTTTCATAAATATCTTATTAATGAAATGTTTATTATATAATAATGTATAATCTATTTATTCATTTTTATCAATAATTATTTAATTAATAAATTATGACATGTTTTTCTTAATAAAATCAATTTTTTTATTTTTTATTTTTTTTAATTATTTGATATTATTTATTCATACCATTATGAGCACTAAAAAAGTTTTGATTAAGCCTATCATTATTAGTGATAAAAATAATCCACAGATAAAGGGTACCCTTTATCTGCGCTAAAATAAAAAGAATTGTTTAACGGCACAATTTATCAGCGCTAAAAGTACAGGGTTAATAAAGCATAAATTTATTAGTCCCAAAAAAATGCTCTTAAAAGATTAAATTTATCCGTTTTTTCTTTAGCGAAAATAAATATCCTATTTATTAGTGATTTTTTATAGTGTTGATAAATTACAGCATTATTATAAACTGGTTTGGTAGTATTCTTATGTGTAAAAATTTTAAGAATAGATATAAGGATGTATCTGACGAAAAAATAATATTCATAAAAATATTATAATTCTTACGACGATTGTACAATATCCTATGAATATGAACTAGGACTTTCCTAACAAAACATGAAAGAGAAAACATGGCTACAAACTACTGTAATAATGAATATAATGAAATATTATTAATAAATTGTTTGTAAAATGTTATAAGAGGATAATATATTGTATGATATAATTGAGTATGGTTATTTAATATTTTTATAATAAACCTATATTGGTTTTACATAACGATCAAACACATATGAAGGGATTTAAACCCTAGGTAAGGGTTTCTTTTCTCCTTTTAATTTCATGATATATAATCAATTTTAAAAACATATTCCTTTCTATGTTTTATATACTATCAATTTTGGTATTCTAAATCATGATCCTATTACCCTTCATGGTATTTAATTTTTTATTTGATATTATTTCATTCAAGAGGGTTATGATTTAAATTATACAAATGTGGCATGTGTTTATTTCATAATCACATCATTATTCTTGATTTTTTCGTTTATGTATACCTTAGGTAATTATATTATATTTATAAATTATAACTATATTATTTTATTATCATAATTTTATTAATGAAAATTTTCAGTTAATAGTTCTATTTTTCCAAATTTTGGTACCAAAAATATTTGAGAAATATTTTTATGAAATTCAAAATTTATTTCCCTCTCTAGTACAAATTATATTTTCACAAAAATACATGCATTCAAAAAAATTTCCTAATTATTTATGAAATTTTAAAAATTATTTATTTAATACAATTATTTTCTATTTTTCAAATTAAATTTTTTCTGAAATAAGCCCTATTGTTTTTTTCCAAATAATGTCCATTTGGATTTTACTGAAAATTTGATATTAATATTTGACTCAATGTGTATGGAATGAATATAATTTTTTTCTATCAAGACCACTAAATGTTTTAAGGATTGTTTTTTAATATTTTAATGTTATATTTAAATTAATTTTTACACTCTTTGTTTCTAAAATATTTTCAAAGAGAAAATATTATTTTACTCAAACATGTGTTTAATGACATATTTATTGTATTTAATTTTATCAATGGCATAAAAATATTACTGTACTTATGATCAAATGAGGATATTTTTTATTTATATCATATTTATTATTTATATTAATGGTTTATGATCATTTTATCATAGTATATGAAAAATTATTACTGTTGACTATATTACTCGGGAAGGTTTATATTTATTCCAACTATATTATGATTATGTTTTTTAAAAGGAATGCCTTTTAATTGTTTAACATAAATTATTGATTATTCTTATTTACTCAGGTCAGATTCAGTACTGCATATACATGGACTGATCATACTATGTCACTCCATTATTATGATTTATTTTCCCAAAAACAAAAATAAGTGTATTAAGATTTATATTCATAGATATTCCATGTTTAATAATGGAGTTCTAAATAAAAAAAAATTTATTTGATTTCTTGAAATTTATGTGAAATTAATGAATGCATCATGTTCAAAAATACTTCTAAATTATTTTTTCTTTTTTTATGTGATCTATTAAATCATGTTCTAATTTAAAAGAAATAACTACTGACTGCATGTCACAGAAGTCGGCATCTTTAACCTTGGTATCAGTGGATGTTTGTTAAAATTATTTTAAACTAGTTTATGGAAAATTTCAATTAGGTAACATAACCCTATGATTGACATTGAGTAAATGTATATTAGGAAATCCTAAATGCTAGTAATTTATATATTATGTGTTTTTTGTAGAAATATATCCATACCTAGATACAACAAAAGGATGTGATTATGGTATTGATTTATCTAGGGCAATGTCTATAAAAAAGGCACGTAGGGTTTGAATCTATTGTTCCCTAATACATGAAAACTGGCGTTACCAGATACCATGTTTGAATCTACTAGGTGAATTTTTTTTTAGTACAAATTTTCATTAAAACCCATTATGAAGTATTTGTAAATATTTTTATGGTTTGAGAAATTTCCTGACAAACCAATGTTTATGTTTATAAGATTATAATTGTATAAATGTTTCAATTTATGAAATGAATTTTAGTAGTTTTGGTATTAGACATTATGTTTCATATCATTATGATCTTATATTGTGCATTCTATTGGTTATCAATTTAATATAGAATAAGGAATGAGAACCACATCAATACACACAATCCAAATATTATGAATGATCATTTCATTGATGAGATTAATACAATCCAAAAAAAGTAACTACTGACCCAAACATTATCATGATATGAGGAAATAATATCATGTTCTATCAAGGTGGAAAAAAATTCTAAAGTATTTTGTCTTCTAAGGGATGCATGAGATTATATGGATTGTATAACAAAATACTAATAAAGGGGATATGGGAAAGAAGTATTTTCCCAATGTAATTATTATGGAATGAAAAAATTTATACTTTCTTGAGTGGAATGTGAATTTTATATATGGACAGAGAGAAAGGTCATGGTGATATCAATTTCAAGGGTAGGAAATACATATTTTATGTTTATTGTGTTAAATATCAAGAGATAGTGAACTATAAAAAATAATTCCCTAATAATTAGTGGAATATACCTTATATGATATTATCGGATCAAGATGAAGATTATAATGTTACTAAAAATGAATTAGAATTATTAAAGTGATTTTATAAGTGGATTCAAGAATTATATTGTAGAACAATTTATCAATGATGAGAATGATATAATTTATAATGATTAATCTGTATTAGTTTATCTATAATGGTTTAAAGGAATATGTTGAATGGTATTGATGAAGATGAAAAGTGATACAATGAAAAGTCCAAATTTTTGGGAAACACATGATAGAGGTAAGATAATTCTAAATATGTGGCTAATGTTGAGATAATAATGATAAGGATATGTTTATGGGATTATATTGATAACCTTGAAATGTTTTATAAATTTATGTTATATTTTTGGAGTTTACATTATTTCAATAATTTTGGAATATATTTTAAAACCTATTATTTTTTTGATCGGATGAATGCATGTTTTTAGTCAGATTATAAGGTTATCAGTGAATTCAAACCTTTGGTTTGTGAAATTAATTAAAGATTTATACGAATTTGTTAATGTAATGTTATGTTGATTTTAGAATATTAGTTTCCTTGCATTTATTTTTCTAGACGTTGAATTTCATGAGAAATATTTTGTAAATTTTTTAAGGTTAATTATAATGGAATAGATAATTATGAAATTTGGGCATTTCTAGATAACTCAGGCTAACTTTCTTGGTTTTGGAAAAAATATAAGGATGTACGTTTCATTATTTGATAGATACTTGGACCAGTTTATGGTTTATTTTTTAGCTTCATGGATAAAAAAATTCATCTAGGTCATTAACTTCATTGAGTAATAATTTAAGTGTCATATAATCTAATCACAACAAAAAATTTGAAATTGTTTTTGTATTTTATCAATCAAGATAGAAAAAGAATACCACAACATTAGGGATAATAAGGTGAAATAAAAATAGTATCCTATTACCATTATTTTAATCACAGATTTGTGTATATTTTATTGTTAAATTCAACTAAATAATTCAATTTATTTTTCTCAATGACCTGTATCACTCTACCTAATTATTTACCCTTTTATTCAATGTTCATATTGTCACTTTCCACTAATGATCATCTATTTGTAAGCCTATATTGTTTTATTTTAGATGAAATTTGTACATTCCTATATTTATAATAAATTATAAGTTCTATTATCACTTTTTATGTTGTGAGATTATATGAAAAATATTTTCAAATGGAAAACCATTATTTACCATGATCATGATTAAATTACGAGGATGTAATTTATTTTCGGGGTTGAATGTAACACCCCCATATTTTGAAAGAGGAACATCATGTTCGATAACATATGTGACATGAAACACCATGAATTGAAATTAATTTAAAACCATGATTATTTATAATATGTTTTTGATAAAATCAATCTCTTTGATATCTTATGATGTATAGAAAATTAGGGTTAAAAAATGTAATACTCTATGGAAATATTATTATGAACATTATAACGTAGCCGTTAAGATGGATGGTATAAATAATAATAACTAAATAATTGTAATTATTTGTTTTCATCATGTATAAAATAAATTCAATGGTTATATATTTATTTTATAAAAAATAAGAATAAGTTAAAAGTGTAATATTTTTTGGATATATTGTATTATTTTAAAAATGTGAATTAATCATTATTTGAGAACATAATTTATGATTTTATAATTTTATAAAATTATATAAAATTTATATTTTTAATAAACATTATAGGATAATATTAGAGTGAATTTTTATATAATTATGAAATTTTTATGTTTTTTTAATAGTTAAATATAATAATTTTTTTTTAAAACGGTATTTAGTTTAAATTATTTGCAAATTTGATTAAATTTATAAAATTATTTTATATTTAAATTAAATTTATTATATTAAAATGTAACTAAGGTAGGCCATTGAAATCAATTTCATATTGATTTCATATATTAAAACATTACAAGCATTGGATTTTTTTCATTTGAAAAACCATTTTTTGATGCACTTATGGGTTTAATTTTAAATTTAATTATTCAACATTTGTGAAATGAATTTGGAATCAATTTATTCAAAATTTTGAATCAAAAATATTTATATAATCTAACATGATCAATATAAATATTCACCATAATTAAATGTGAATAGTGTAAAAAATAAATGTTGTTGTTAATGTAAAAATGTATTTAACAAGGGTTTAGCTTATAATATAAGGGTTAAAATGACCTAAAAACTTATCCAATTCCTATTAACATGCTATAATTAAACCCATATAACCTTAGGCATGTTTTTAAGTGTATGTGTAAACACTATCCATTTATGTGTTCTATTTAATAATTTATGTAAAGAAAAATATAGGATGCCGCCACCTTTTAATTTTCATTTATGTTTTCACATAGAGAAGAAAGAAACTTGTGAACGAATATGTAGGGAAATTTTGAGAACAATGAATTTAATTGAATTTGGGAAATTATTTTTTAGGTTTTCGTAGCTATATAAAAACATCAAGTTCTTATTTAATGAAAACAGAATAATTATTTAGTTAATAGAAAATTCAAAAAACTATATTAAAAATATTTAATGTCAAATAAATTGAATGAATTATAGTGTTAAATTACTTATTTAGATTCAAATTTCATGTTATAAATATTTTATCACAATAGATATTAATTCCTTAATTACATGGAGTTTTTAAAAAAATCAGATTAATGAATAATGTCAAAGTTGACATTAATGTTAGTTTATAAATATTTCTATTTTTTTAATGATTTTAATTACCAAAAATTCATATCTTATTTCAAGTGATTTTTCACATTATTATAATATTAAATATTTTCAATAAATTTACCAATTGTAATTTCATTGTTACTATATCACCCACTAAAGATAAAAAACATTGTTACTGTAGTTTTGGTTAAAGAATTTGTTTTTCACATTACATTCTATTTTGGTAATATTAATTTTCATAACACATACAGTTTTTATTCGATAAATCTTATTTTATATTTAAAATTATTGTTTTATTATTATCTAGTGAGGGTCATTGTTTTATATTAATTGATAAATACTCCAGGTTAACATACTAGTCACCGTAGGGAATATCAAAAATAGAAAAAGTAAGAACCCTAGATGTAAAAGTATAACATGATTAAATTTTTTTTTGTGTGGTTGAATTTCTTATAGATAATATAATCCCTATAACCCTATCATTATGAAAAGTTTTCACATTCGGTTGATATTGACTTACAATTATTTATTAGTTTTGTGTATTTAGAAAATGCACTAGTCCTCAATTATAAATGGTCACTCACATCCCGAACATATTAATGTATATCATGATATTTGGATGAATGACCCCCCCAAAATATCAATCTCAAACCTCCTTAGTCAAATTATTTATCTTTTTAGCTTCCCAAAAAATAAACCTTAGGGTACTATAGATGATATAGAAAGAATTTTTCTCTCTTGGGAAGGTAAGTATCTTTAATAATCTCATTTATTTTATTTATCATATTAATACCATAAATGATGTCCTAACACATACAATAAAACAACACAGATATTTAACATATAACAATATGTTACTATTTTTATGGAATAATACATATCCTTCTAAACATCCATACAATGGTAAATTAAATCATCAATTATGAGTATAATATACTATAACCTCATGAGTTGATGTAAAAAGTATTCCATCAAAAATTATAACAGTCAAATATAAGGATTTATTTATTGTATATATATAATACATATGAAATTATTATAGTTCACAAGTTATAATATTAAATTCATCTTCTTAATTTCCTTTTTTTAAATACGACTACTCCTCTCGTGTGTACTGTAGACTACCACCTCATGAAGCGATGAAAATAATTTTTCTATAACAATTTACATGGAATCTAATATAGATGTATTTAATTAAAATATGAGATATAAATGAAATGATATAATTTATATAATATTAATATATCGTATACTTCTATACCCTTTCACCCCTTACGGGAATGATATTGTTACTTGTATGTACGTAAGACCTAGTGTCACCATCATGCAATGTAATTCATTTACTATTTACCATTTCAAATACTAGTTATAAAGATGTGTTGAGTAAAAAATATTTATAAAATTAACAACATTATAATCCTGATTGAACTATATCATAATTACAAGAACAATAATTTTCATGGAAAACTAGTATGAGAAGACAAGGAAATTATCACAGAAATAAGGAAACTAATGAAATATCATTTAAAAATGTGTGGTCAAATTCTATAAGAGGATAATATATGGAATGATATATATATTTCCAGTTATCTAATATATTTATAATAAATCTGTATTTATTATACATTTAGTTCATACACATACAATGGGAGTGCTACACTAGATAAGGGTTTCTCGTTTCAGTTTTTATTTCTTTAGACATACACCATATTCACTACTTATTCCATTTTATGGTGTATATACACCCCTTATAATATTTTATATTAAGATAATATTTATATTAATGTTATTTTATGGTTCATTTGGTGTTATTTCATTCTTGGGTTTTTTAATTGAAACATTACCAAGGAGGAATGGTTTTAATTCAGAATCTCAACGTTATATTTGAATTTTTAAGTCTCTAATAGGAGCCATTATATATTCATATCCTAAAATAAATGAATTTTATTCTTCCTTGGTTATTAATGAAGTTTTATGTTAATATTTTCATTTTAGCACTCATTGGTACTTCAAACGGTAGAGAAAATATTTTTATGAAAATATAACATTATTTTTCTCTTAAATAAAAAATATGTTTTCATCAAAATCCACATTTTTGAAAAATGTTTTAAAAAATATTGTTATCCATTTCCATATGTTTCATTAATTTTTGTTTTACCAATTATGTTTTTTAGAAAATTTCCAAAAAAGAATATTCATTTCATATTCGATACAATGTTAGTTTCGTTTTTACTGATAATTAGAAAGGAATATATGTGTTAAAGTTTATGGAATAAATTGAGTTTTAAACATGCATGAACACAAAATTATTTAAAGATTATTTTAAAGGTAATAAATTTTTATTTTCATGTAAATGTATTTTTAAAATATTATTTTAAGTATATTTTTTGAATTATTTTAAAAGTGAAAAGATTTCTTCCACAAAAATGTTTCTAATGATATTTGTATGCAATTTCCCTTCATCAACGAAATCAAACACAATCCATTTAAAAATAAAACTTTAGAATAATATGGATTGAAAATATGATGACAAAATAAAACTATATAAATAATCCCATAATTATGGATATATATTATATCTAATATAATAATCACATAAACATCAATAAATGATTCATAATGATAGAATTTATAATACTTAACATCTGAAACATATTTTCAAGACCATTCACTAGAGAGTTTAAATATATGGGTGGAAAATTTTCTAATTTTACCAAAAATATTTCTCTCATGAGAGATATTGATGCATCAAGGGGCTATCTACAATTAGTCTACGACCATAAAATATAAATCCCAATTTATTATTCATATTAAATGGTTGAAACATAATCAACAAAAAAATAATTTTGAAAAAATAACATATCAAATGGTAGTACTTACAGCAATCAAATAATCATAATCACACACTATCTGTATTATTATGGTGAATGCTAATAATAAACAATCCATAATGGATTTCAAGTTATTTATACGCTATGAAGAATAATGTATTTCTACAAGAAAACTCTATTTTATTTAATATTTTCAAATATATGTGAAAATAAAATATGTATAAATTTTACTAAGACTACTAAACTATTAATTCCTTATATAAGTGATACCTTATATGTAGTGTTTATGTAATAAAACAACCACGATATCTAGGTTACAAGAGGTGGGGTATTTACAACTCTCTTATTTTTGTTGTTGTATATACAGTTTGGAATCATTAACAAATCTCTTTGATTTATTTATTTTGGTTTTTCAAACATATATTTCATCATGATTGGACTTAATCTATGGATTCATATTATCTCATACTCATTATTATCCTTTATCATCCTCGATCTCTTCCCTTATCTCGAAATTTTCCACAACGTCCACCATATCATTTTTCTGGTAATTTCTGTATATAATTTATTTTTCCAAAATCATGTCCAAAAGGAATTTTCTTTTAAAAATGATTTATTATTATTGTAGTAATTTTTCTTAGATAATTTCCTTTATTTCACATTGGTTTAATAATTCTTCATGTTAATTTTTTCATCGTCGTCATTTTCTTGAAGAATCATGGGACACTTTGTTGCATGTTTCCCAATCATTCGACATCAAACCCATGTGAGTGGAAGTATCCATTTAAACATTAATTTTCCCTAAAAAAATATGTGGATAATATTTAAATTAAATCATTAACATAATATCCTTCCAAACCATAATTCATGGAGTGAATCTTCATGGAATTTAATTCCACCACCTTATACATCCCCTTTGAAAAATCATAATTATCATTGTTCTGCCTATATTATGTGAATATTTTGACATTGAAATATCCAATGTCATATACATTGAAGTTTTTACCTTAATTATGGATAATTTCATATTAACATAGTGAGGATATCTTCTCAGGTAATGTATTACTATCATTTGGTGATCAAGTATTTCTATGATAATTTACATGTTCTCAATAGTAATATTCACCGAATAAAATAATGAAATAATAAATTAATTACAGTGAATCCCCAGGACCCTAGAAGTTTTACACAGAATATATAAAACATATTCACTGAATTATAAATTTAAATCAATGGGTTTTTATATCAATTTTTGACAAGAAATGTGTGGATTTTTCTTAACATTAATTTTTTTATATTCTGTTAGACAGGGATCCCATGAAATCATTGATTCTTATGTAATATATACCTAATTCTGTTGAATTAGAATCTAATAAGGCCCCCCAAACCCTAATTATTGAGATATGATGAATTAAAAATATATACAGATCCATTCCTAATTATTGAATGTAGTGATGAATTGAATTATTCTTTTATAGGAATTTGTTTACCTAGAATATTTGAATACCTATGTTATTAACAGTTGGAATAGATTCGACTGAGAGAGACAATCACTCACTTTATCATTTAGATATGATTCAAATTAGTTTTCTCACTAGGTGAATTACCTCGATAAGGTGGTGAATTCTGTTAAGACGTATCAAAATAAAACCCCAATGGATATTATTTATTCATTTAACAAAACTCTATAATCTCTTCTTCCTATAAATTTTTTTAAACTAAAATAAAAATATGTATGTGGAAAACAAACATAACGTTATTAACACTAAAATAGAATATTTTAATGTCAATATAAATTAAATGATTCAATTTACCAATTAAAATATAGTGTGTTGTTGTTAAACTATTTCGAGTGGACCCATTGTCCCCCCTGGTGCACTGCCAATCACACATTGAAACCCCACTACTCTCTCAACTAATATGTAAGCACTTATCCTATATAAAATTATGATAATGATTTATTGACTCAATGTTTTAAAAAAGAATTTGGTGTATCATTAATATATAATTTCATCAATTTAATGAATATGAATTGATAATATAATTTCATGGAAATTTTTTCTGGTTCACTCAGATTTCACTCATGCAAGACTTCCCAAATATTCATGTAACTTTTTTGTTTGTCATAAAACTCACAACTATCATACAACTTCCCAAAGATCCATGACTCAAACATGGTTATATAGAAAAAATTATATTTTATTTATGTTATTATTATTATATTAACTACATCAAAAAAATGTAAATTTATAAAACTATTACATTACAATAGTTCCCTAATATTCTATAATGGTTGGACCCAAAAAAATAATAGAAACAACATCATATTAGGTGTTGTCAACCCTACTCACAACATACTCTTTCACCAAAGACCATCAATTAACTCTAATATTTTCCCAAACATCAATGATTTTACCTTTACATTATTACACAACATTCTATCATCACCAACCATTTATTTTCAATCAATATTTTTCCCCAATTAGTATATTTTTTCGAAACTCTATTTTTTTGGAAATAGTCATACTTTGATAAAGCATGTTCTTTTGAAATATTCCATTGAGGTGAATATATAACATAAATTTACCTTGATTTCCTAATGTTTTGGAACCCATTCTCTCAACATTTTAAGTTAATTAAATAACTATTATTTTCTTCAAAAAAACCATACCCTTCTAATACATTTTATACCACAAAAATTTTGGAATCACTTTAAAGGGTCACCAAATAATATTCCAAAATTTTAAAACACCGTCCAAATAATCCATACACTAATTCCATTAATTTTGGGATCAATTTAACTCATCTCTTTGAATAGAAAAGTGAATCTCATATAGATATAAACCATCACAGACATATTTAAAAAAATATTTTCAACTTCCATGATGGATCTATATAAATAAAATTTTCAATTGGATTTTTCAATCATAAAAAAACCCCAAAAAAACAGCAATTTCACATTATTTAGTTTTTAAAATGATTCCTCATTTTAGAAAATAAATTATTTATATTAAAAAATAATGGATATGGTGTTTCTTGGTATAGAAATTACGCAAAATAGTTTTCTAAAATTATAAAAAAGGAATAAAGAAAAGATATAAATAAATCATTTTGATAATTGTCCCATATTTGAAATTCAATACTCTATTTAAGCATAAAACTCAAAGTACCTGTAAATGGAAAAAAAACATTGAGGAGGGATAATACCATGTTATTATTTCTAGTGCATTTAATTATGCTCTTAAATTCAACAAACATCCTTCTATAAATAAAATCCAAAAGAAAACTTGATAAGTTAATTAAAAACATAAAAAAGTTGAAAATATGGAGATAAAATGATTATGTAATTGTTTTATTCCCATGTTATTACTATGTTTATGCTAAATTTTTTTTGGAAATACATGATTATTACCCACAATCTGATAATGGATGGATGGTTTTGATGTGAACCACAAATATAGTTCATCTTGGTGTCCTTGAGTATAGAAAAAGAGTGGATATAGTAATGAAAAATTAAAAATGATAACATAAATTAAATTATAAAATATATTATAAAAGGTATGGGTGCAATAAGGATGGTTTAGTCCATATCAACATGGGCGGTGTCCTCCAAAAGTAGTTTTTTCAGTTACTACTAAGGTGGTTCCCACACCACTAGCACATTTATACCTAATTCTTCCCTCACTACCACTTAGTTGGTTTCCTTATATTAGATTCAACATAATATTCTATTATATTGTTTTTTATTATTTTTCATCACTCTCTAAGAAATGATGTCGCTCAATCACTTTTTTAGATAAAACATTAGGGGATTTATGATTCAATATATGATTTTAATTCTAAATTAATATTTTGTGGAGTGATTTTCAATCTTTTATATTGTTTGGATAGAATAATTTTCAATTCATGGAGTTCCATTAGGATGAATTATTATTTGAGTGGGGAGATGGGTTATGCATCATTTTTTCACCTAAGTGATTTCTTCTTAATAATTGTGATATATAAGATACTTGGGTTCTTTAGAATAATCAAGATGTAACATTCAATATATTTTGTGGAGTGATTTCCAATCTTTTATATTGTTTGGATAGAATAATTTTCAATTCATGGAGTTCCATTAGGATGAATTATTATTTGAGTGGGGAGATGGGTTATGCATCATTTTTTCACCTAAGTGATTTCTTCTTAATAATTGTGATAGATAAGATACTTGGGTGCTTTAGAATAATCAAGATGTAACATTCAAAATTAGCTCATTTTATAATGATCCTTAGAAGAGGAATATATAATTTGTCATTGGATTCCTTCTTTGAGATCTACAGATTGCGCAACGAGAGGCTAGCTCCCATAGTTAGATATTTATACCCCCTTCACTTGTATAGAAAATAATAAATCTATTTCTTACCTGGTAATGAATGAATGAAGCAAACATTATTTTAATTAATTTTTTATTTAATTGAAAATAATTAAATATTCACAAAGTAATAAAAAAAATGAGAAACTGATTTAACTCACACATTATAGTGTGACAATTGATGATAATCAAACCATATCCAAGGGTTTGGGGAGTCAATCTTATTTTAAATTCTTAGTAGACATGGTCTAGTATATAGACCTATGTTTTTCTCCCAGGAATATTCTTCTATTCTACATAACTCTATTTCACTTATTATTATTTTTTATGATATTTAAAAATAAGGTATATGTGTATATTGTTTATGTTTTAAACCTTGTATATATAAGATGAATCCCAAAAAAATTATAAAAAAATGATATAATAAATATTTTTATTTCTATTGTTAGAAACATAGGTTTCATCCGTTCCCAATTTTATATACAAGTTATATTTGATTAATCATATAATCACACATGATATTCCATCACCAAAAATAGTTGCGCTACTTGTCAATCATAGTAGATCTCCCCATCATAAAAAATCTCACATCCATTAATAGTCATGAATAATGAACACACCTTAATTGAGTAAGTGAAACATTCCATGGCCTTAATACATCATATTTCATTTAATTTCTTAGTTAAACAAAACTCCATCATATAAAGAGATAACAAAGTGAATATATGGATGAATATTTTCTGTAAAATGAAATTTCATTAAAAGTTATTCCAAAGAGAGGCATACAATAACCACACACACACACAAAACCAATAGTCCTCAATGCCTCAATGAAAATAGAAATTAAAATTTGAGAATTAGGAATATGAATTTAATTTCGGAATGGACACTTAATACAAGGATAAAAAATTGGAACGATACTCTCTATCATGATAAATAAAGATGTAAAATATGTGTAATACAGAATTAAAATAATTAAGGGGAGAAAAAAAGATCTGATAACTATTAAAAATCTAATAAATCAACCATATATTAAAATTAATATAATATATTAAATAAATAAATAAATGTTGAAATTTATACATTACATCATATATTTTTCTATGATTCTAGTAGTGTGAAACCATTATAATGAGGACAGATAATAATTTACATTGAAAATTATGTGATCATAATTTTACATTGATTGGTGTTGTGTAATGATTTTTGGTTATTTGTATTTATCAATATAGTGATATTATATCTTCATCATTACATTTTCATATTAACCTATTCTATATTTTCAACATTTTTTATGATGAAGACGTGTCTAGTAATTATCTAAATTTACATGATTTTTTATGTTAATAAAAAATATAAAATACTCACTTTTGTTTGGTGTGTAAAAATATGATCTTGTTGTAATATAATTTGTTTCACATCTTGGATTTAGAGTTGAGAATATGAATGAACTCTTATTATTAATGTTATAACTAATTTTTTATTTATAAAAAATCTTACCTGAGAGGCTTTAGAGAAATTAGTAACGTAAAAAAACCATTATGTACTTCCCTACAACATATAATTAAAATTAATATTCTTCATTATTTCCATATGTATCATACATTTTAGTTGAAATAATTTTTTCCCTTGTGGGTTTTTAAATAAAAAAGAAATTTTATTTGGAACTCACCTCCTTCCATCCTAGCAGAAATGTAAAATTCATTAACTATCCTCTAAACTACCTGAAAATTATTATGTATCACATAAACCACATGGTGTAGTACTTATGTATTGGTTGTTCTTTATAGATGATTACAACATTTAGATATAACATATCCGCCCTATATTCATATTTTGGGTTTTCCATTTTCCAATAAAATCATCTTTTTTTAAATGTCAAAATTTAGAATTTATGTATTGGATATTTATTTTTGAAAAAAATTCAATATTAAGGATGTTCTCCTATTAATACAAATATTTTTTTTCTATAAAATGAGAATGTATTAATTAATGATATTTAAATATAAAAAATTTATTTAACTACATAAAATTATTCAAATATATATATATATATGAATTAACTTTAATTTTATTAACAAATATATTTTTTCCTAAATAGTTGTTTCAATTATAAGAATTTCTATATGATTCTTGTGGACTGGTGTTCCTATATTGATAAATGTTTAAAGAAACTTGCTCAATTTTTTTCCACAAGTGAACCAAAAAAACATAACTCAAAAATACAATACAATTATAAAAAATGTCAACTATAAAAGAGGAAAATCACATACTCCACTCCATGAAATCATTGATTTCCTCTATATAAGTGTTGTACACACACAATTATAGATTCAAAAAAATGTTTTAACCAATATCCACTTGTCTAAAATTTATAAAATAAATAAAACAACCAAAAAATTTAATGATATTTTTAAACAACATAAGCCCTCATTTACACCATGATTCCATGATGGGGTTCAATATGTTACCTTATGTACACTTCCACCCATAGTAAAGACCTCCAACCAGTGTTGAGGGTTAAAGTTCATCTTCTGGATGCTATACCTTAATTACATATTGTATAATGATTTAAAACATATATTAACATTCATAAAGTATAAAATTTGGATATATATGTGGAATCACTAAAAAAAATATCCATAATAATAACATATATAAATATAAAACAAATGTACTCATTTAAATAAATATAATTCATACATTAATTTATTTCCCCTAGATAGTAAAAATTTTAAACTAAATGATGTTAAAATTAATAATATAAAATATAGGAATCTCGGACTTTATAATGTTTTTGGCCTTATATTTTAATCATTTTTTAAGCCCATGTATGATATTATATATCATATACATATCATTGGGACCCATACCTGACGTTTATCTCAAATAAGAGACCAATCCATCCATAATAGTTCCCCTCCAGGGCTTAAGTAAGCAATTTTATAAGATACCCCTAATGAGGCCCCTATAATATGAAAAAATATTCATATGTGAGTCTATACAATATCATATAATTTTTTATAAAACATATCATATAATAATAATGTTCTATAATTATGTCTGTTTTATGCCAAAATAATTTACAAATATACCTACTTTGTTTAGTGAAATAATGAAGCACTAATCATCATAATACCTACACTATGAGGTATCATGAACATGTTCCCAGACTCTTGTTATAATAATATTGACACTATAATGTCACATATCACACATATCACCCCATTCTCATCGTAACCTCACACCATGGGATCCACAACAAACATATAATCCCCTTATCATATTCCATAATATATTATACACTAGGACTACAATCAACCTTTTTTCATATTCCACATCATGAGGTTCTAAGACACAAATCACATCCCCATTGTTATAACTGACATGAAGTGGTGCCTTAGAATTCATCCTCCATCTGTATAATTAAAACAAGTTATAATTTAGATTTATATATGAAATAAATAAACATATTTCTTTATAATGACAAAATGATTAACCAATAGGTTAAACCATTAGATTCAATGCACCTCTTATCCTAATATATCAAACTAATCCATGAACTAAAAACCATCACCTTTAATATAAATCATCCACTAAATATAATACTCTTACATATAATCCATTCCATGTGTATACCTTTATGATCCATGTTTATATCTTATATGGTCACAATACTCATAGTTTATAACATTTTATTTTCTCACTTAAACCCATAAGTGGGAGAATGTTTAAATATATGTTTACATATTTTCCCATAGAAGTAAATTTATCTAAATTATAAAAATAAAACTATTTTCTATTAAATAGTCCATTCAATCACCTTCACTTGGATTTCAATATTTTAATACCCATTATTATCACTTCTCTAAATTATACCCTAGGAGTAACATTTTCATGGAATTAAACCCATTAGTATACAATATGAAAACGATTTTTTTATACTTGAAAAGTCCAAATAAGGTCTCTTAAATTATTTTATAGCTCATATAATTCTATTTTCCTTAAATTATCAATTGATTCAAATTCCATTACCTAATATTTATTTTATATGATCATAGGATTCATAAAATCACTGAACCACCAATCATCTATTATATACTCTCTATATAAGTTCGTATCCCAAAAATTTAAAAAATCATGAGTTTTAGTATAGAATTTTACTTAAATCACATTTAGGATTTCTTCAATTTTATAGATTTAGAGAATTTTTGATTCATTCCTACATAACATCCCATAAGAAGACAATTTTTATACTACTAATAAAGTGTCGATTTTATGCTAGGTATAAAACGTTTATAATAAACAATTATTTATTTTTTAGGAAAAATATTAATAACATCAAACCTGACCTCATATATTTTTTTAGCCATACTTATAACTTATGGAAATATTTTTAAAACTGAATATGAGAAACATAATCATAATGGTATAAATGAAATAAATAAACTGTTAGTCCATTTATACATTAAACAAATAATTTTTTTCAAAAATATATTCTTTTCACCCATAAAACATATGCACTACGACATACGTAAAAATAAAAAGATTCCTTTAATAGTGCATAGAAAACATAAATAATAAAGGTAACTTATGGCATCAATTCCATATCACTCTTACTATATCATTCATGGTAACATATGGAGTGATCATTATACTTATATTTTGAATACCCACCGAAGAATATTCCTTTAATATCTTAGGAGAAATGCTAAAAATTAATTCTTTTTCATTACCCAATGAATTAATGATTTATCATGAGCTCACACACCCTCAGTTTATCATAGAACCCCCTTTATTAATCACCAATTCTCAAAACCATAACATAATCCATACACATAAAACATGTTTAAAAGTAAAATAACATTTCCACTTTGAAATAATTTCTAGAAAGTCGCACACTAAATAGTGAAAAAATAGATGAAAAAAGTTTAAAAATATAAATTAATCATAAAAAATTAAAATAAACGAAATATATAAATTATTATCATGATTTATATTTTAAAAAACATTACTTTTGGATTTGGTAAAAATATTTTAAAGAGTAACTTTAAATGTGTTTTAAAAATAAAAACAATTACATTGAGACTAAATCCTCACATAAAGTCTTTATAATCCTGAATAATTTACATATGTTAATTATTAAATTTATTTAAAAGATTTTTAAAATTTATTTTTCCTTTTATATAACTTATTATCATGTTATATGAATTATTTAATTATTTACATTCGTGCTGGATGTTTTGATGATATTCAATACATGAGTCCAAAATAAATTTGGTTTGATGTCAATAGTCATAGTGACCATTATTCCATAATCTAGAGAATAATATTCATAAAATAATAATCAATTTTATACATCGATTATACTTTTACTTCAATCCATTTATGTTTGTTTAATACATAGTAAAAAATGTTATAATCCTGGAGACGGTATGTCATATGTATTGATGAGAAACGTTTTTATTTTTCAAAGAGAATTATGAAAAATAATTAATTTTTATTTTATCATTATATAATTATGAAAATATTATTAAAATCATATTCCTCATTTAAATACACATAAATATATCATCTGTGTGATGTGGGGAAGAAAAAATGAATCGCATTGCTTCATGGATGTTATATTTCACACGTATGTGCAAACAACGTTATCATTTTAAATTTCACGGAAATATAAGAAAATAAATCATATGTTATTAATTAATACTGCTAAATATTTCATTAATTTCATATATAAACATTAATTTCATCATTATCACCAGTCATGAGTGATGGTAATGGAAAATGAATTGTATCGGTTCGTGGAGGTGATAGTTCCCACATACGCAAAAATGATTAAATATTTTCACATTAGATGGGAGTGAAATGGATTTAGGTAATGATATTAACATAAAAATATATCATTATATTTAAGATAGTGGTTTAATCAAATCATCACGGTTTATGAATATTTTATGATGGTGGAAGAAGAAATAATATAGAACTACTTGATTAAAAAAGATACCATCCCTTTAGATTATCACCTTTTATAAGAACTTTAACACCTCTAAGGATGGTGTTCGACCAATTCTAGGAGCTCTCAAAGGGTTGGAGGGATTCCAATGAAGAAATATTTCAATGACTATTCAAACCAAATAGGTTTGACGAATTAAAAAAATTGTAAAATGGGTTCCCTTTTATAGGGGAGGGGATGGGTACTCTTTTAATTCTTCAAAATATTAAATTAATATAAATTAATATTTTATTAACAGTGTGTCCATAGTGACTTATTTATAAGATATTTTTATAAATATTCTAAATAAATTCAATAAATAAAAATTATAATTGTTTGTATAGTTTTTAATCATTATCTTTTTTCACCCATATTAATTTTTACCTTGATAACATGTTATTTATATTTTGAGGGTAAATATATTTTCTATAAAATTCCTAAAGACATCTAAATGTGTCATTTATAATATTTTATAAAACATACTAATCATTAGGCAGATTTTTTTAATTTTTATAACATTTAATAAATGATTTATTATTTTCGAATACCATTAGTGTCCATTTTGACACCGTTAATTTGTTGACATTAAAAAAAATATCATAACAACTTTATATCTTCAAAAAAACGAAATTACCTCATCCCAAACATGTGAAAGGTATCCTTAAACTTAGTTTATGACATCCATCATGTCAAATTATATTTATTATAATAAAAATTATATCTTATATCTTATTCTTTCATTAATTAAGATATTATTGCATCATCATTATGTGACCACTTGAGTTAATTTTTTATCTCTTAATAGTTATATATAAATTACACTAATATAAGTTAATTGAATTTTAATTGAATAATATTTATAGTCTATGAGATACCCAGTATTACCCCATATTAGAAATACATAACATTAGAAAAACAACGGTGAGAAAAAATTTGTCTTCTCTTTGAAAATAATATCATAAATGTTTTACGCACACCGAAGTGGTTTCCAAAGGATACAACTGTGATAAAGGTATTAATTTGTAATAAAAACTCATTCAATTAAATTATGACAATCTTTATTGATATTTTATGTTTTTTATAATATTATTTTCAACATTAATTACATAATTTACACTTAAATGTGGTAATATAAATATCACCAAAATTACTATTCATATAGTCGAAAAAGAAAGGTACCTTTTTAAATAATTTGTACTATATGATTAAAAATATAGAAATAACTTTTCCAAATTCAAAAAGCATAAATATATGAAACTAATTAATAATTAATCATTTTGATAGATCGAGGAAACATATGTTTAAAGTATATATTTTCAAAAGGTCATAATGTTTTTATATCAAATTTCAATGTGAAATTTATTAAAATTACATAAATTGGATGAACGGAGAAAAAAATAATCTAAATATACTTTAAAACCAATTGAAACAATATTCCAACTATATAAATAAATTAGGTGAAAATATATATTTTGAATTAAAATGCAGTTTTTAACATTATTCCTTGAAAAATGAATCATTTCAGAAAAATAACAAATATTCATCCAATGTAAATATTGATACTCCAATTTCTAATAAAAATTTTTATTTGAAAAAAGATTACTTGTAAGTGTATCAAAACTAGATTTAAAATTTGTTGACGATCAAACAACGGTAAAAAATTTCTTTCATAAAAATACACTATTTTATGTATTCAATTTAATTTGTTCTTATATCGTGACTAGAAGAAATATCATAATAATTTTATTTTTATAATTATATTATATATATATTTACATTTATATTTAATTAATTAAAACCAGAAAGTGAGTTTTTATTATTTAATATTCATAATTATTCAAACTTAAATATTTTTTAGGAAAAAAATTTCTATTATTTTTAAAAAATGTTTCAAATTAACTTATAATTAATTATTCTCTAAATAATTAATTTTATTAACATGTGTAAAAAATATTTCCAAGATTCAGTTAATATTGTTCATTCCAACCATTCTAGAAACTATGTTTTAACATTATCATTAAAAATAACTTCTATTTGTTCATTGAAGCTTGATGGGGAATATAATGTATGCTATCGAACACCGTGTTTCCTTTTCATAAATTGTGGGATGTTATAGTATCCACCCCATTTGGAAATTTCATCATCTCAATTTGAAATTCGGATAACAAATTATAGGGTTTACATTTCAAGATATGTTTAATGAAATCCCACATATGTAAAAGATTAAATGAAACATCCATATTAAAATAATGAAGTGGAAATACAAAGGAACTTTGAGATAACACATACTTGGGATCTAGGAAAGAAAACATGGATATTGAACATAAAACTAACAATTTGTTCTGGTGGAGATTGATATAAAACATGGTCATTATAATTTTAACAATAAAAAATTCATAAATTTTTGATTTGTTAAATGGTCATCGATTTCTATATAAGAAAAGTAAATAAGTAATATTTTTGTTTAATGATTCATTTACCAGTTCTTTAGAATTAATTTTATTTCTATAATAAGAATAGATGGAAATATACTTACATGAAAAGTATAGTTTCATCCTTCAATCAATTTTCCCCAAAAATCATATTTTTCGTTAAATAATGTGTATTCAAGAAGAAGTTTTTCATCCAATAACAACTTCTGGAGAATAACATAATCCAAATTAATTAACTATTTATTTATCCCATGGAGAAAAATTTACCAATCCCAAAATTTCTCAAATAAGATAATATAATTATGTAAAATTTATAAACCATTGTGTGGTGATAAACTACTTTTAATCTCAAAAATACAACACCAATACCCAAGTTCATCATAGACTATATAATAAATATATATTCATTAAAATTATTCAAAAATATTATATAATATAATTAAAAACAAAATATGATTTTATCACATTGACTTCTAAGAAGTATTTTAATTATTATATCAAAATAAAATAAATTACTTTTGATGTACCACATAAATAATTAATCAACCTAACAATATTCATGATATTCTAATTATTTATAAAAATAACCCAAATCCATATAAGTAGATAATAAAATCATATATTATTCGAAAATATAATTCAAATTTTATTTCTCAACTAAAATCCTACAGTATTCTACTTTCCTTAATCTTATAGTATTCCGAAAATAGTAAAATTATTTTGAAACAACCTTGATCACTTCATCAAAAAAATTATTTTCTAATCCCAAGGTTATATATTCAATAAAAATATATTCATAATGCCAACATATTCTTCATCAATCAAATCATTTAACTAAAAAGAAAAAGACATACTAATTGGGACATCACGTAGGCATGTGGTTGGTAATTCACACTTGTCTACCTTTGGTTATGGGTTCTATTCTCATGACCTTACCAGATGTAGTGGGTTCCCAACAATCCTATGGGTTTACCTTTTTTATAACTATAAAAATCTTCTAACTATCCCAATTTATCATAAAATCCTAAAATATAATCATAACATATATTAATCTTAAAGGTTATTGTATACAACATATTTTGAAAAAAATTATTATTACACAAAATTACCTAAAAAACAAATAGCATATATGCACTAAAGTGTATCCATAACATTATAGATATGTTTAAAAAATAAGATACAATTCGTACTCAAAATAACATTTTCACATAAAAAACGTAAGGGTTACCTATAACACAATTCAAAAAAAGTCTTCCAAATTACCTACATAATCAAAAAGTATCAATACTTTTAAACATTTCATCATAATAAAATCTACCAAAACTCTTGAATCCCTCATATATAGATATTTTAATCATTAAATTTATATAATGATCCTTTAACTATGCTTTTACATCTCATTATTTTATACTTATTCCCTTCTATACGTCATTTCTAGTTTCCTCCTTTTCAATTGTAATGGAATTAAGTATTGATATACATATATTTTTACAGTTATGATGATATATATAATTAACCTTCGTCATAGTAAATTTATTTTCATAATTACCATTCTCCACACTTTTAAAAAATTCAATTGATAACTCCAAATGAACTTAATTCCCTTTCATAGAGTCAATTGAATTATTAATTTTTTCTTAAAAGATTATTACTTTATAACCTTCACTACCACATCTAAAATAACTTCTCATCCAATTAATACATTTTCTTTAGTGTTTCCTTTCACATTATTGACACATATTTCATTTAATGTATTTTCTATTATGATCATTATTATCTAAACATACATACGGATTCATTTAGCTCATATATTAGGTATTAGATAACTCACCAATGTTTATGTGGTTAATAATTACTCCGGATAGTTGGATTAGAATTACCAATGTAGTTCTCTTTAGAACACCCATTTTAATCGATTTATTAATCATAGAATGAGAATATTTTCCATCAAATCCATTTTCACATTTTTTTTCATATTGGATCTAGATAATTTCTAAAATAAAAAAACTAGTGTGAGTATAGCAATAAAATCATCATGTAACATCTTTGAGGAAGAAAAAAATTAGTCATCCATCTTCATGTTATCTTAAACTTTTTCAGTTGATCTAAAATATTTAAAACTCCACCAAAAATTCTTAGCATTGAGGTAATATAAAAATTGTAACTTATGATTAAATAACACCACAATCTCAATATTTACTTGAACCAACCACTGATACCAACTATAAGGCCCCATCCATAAAGATTAAAAAATCATAAATAATTGATATGAAATTAATTTCATTCACATTGAGGATATTTATATGTTCATATTATTTGATAATTAATTAATAATTTACAAATAACATCCAATATACATAAAAATTTGATAATACTAAAACAATATCCATTTTTTTAATATTAAGTCATTTAAAATAAAAATATAATTTCTCTTTTAGGAATATTCTTCACAACTTCCAAATTGAATTCTAATTTTTCTTTAACCATCCATATACCCAATGATTTTTTTAAAATAAATGATATGTGTACAATAATCTCAATAAGGGAAATAAACTCTGTAAATAAACTATTATTACATGTATACATTAACCCCATGAAAATATTTTAACAATGATATTTTTCACCTATGAAACATAAGCACATTACCTTACATAATGAAATAATAAAATTCATGTAAAACTACATATGGAACATTAATCATAAACGTACATTTTTTCATCAGTTCCACCTCATTAATAATATATATTTCATGTCATCAATGGTTTTAACTTTTATTTTAATATTATGAATACCCACCGCATAAAATTCTCAAAATCTCAAAAGTGAAACCCTACCGATTAACTATGTCTCGTAAAGAAATGGATTGGAGATAAATCATGGGCCCACCCACCCTCAATTCATCTTTGAACCCCCATATTAATAATAAATTCCCATGAACCATAATGCACTCATAAATCATGAAATAACCATACAGGAAGAACATTTCCATTTTGAAATCATTTTTTGAAAGTCGCGCATTCCAAAATGTAAAATCATTATTAGAAAATGAAATTTTAAATCTATAAATTAATTCACAAAACATTAATTAGAAATTAAATATATAAATTAAATAAATGAAATATATTTAGAAAAATCCTTTTTTATTTTTTAAAAATAGTTGAAAGTATCACTTTAAAAGCGGGTTTGAAAAGAAAATACCAAATGTTGAGTCCAATTCCCCACTCACAATCTATGTAATCGTGAATATTAAAACCATGTTAATTTTTTATCTTATTGATAAAAATATTTAGTATTATTTATCCTTTTATATTACGTATTATTGTGTTAAATAAATTAAATAATTATTCCAGTTCCTGTCAGACATTTTGGCGATATTCGATACATGTGTCCAAAATGAATTTGGTATGAAGTCAATAGTCATAATGGACATTAGTAAATCATATCAAGAATAATATTTATGAAATAATAATTAAATTTATACATCAATTAAAAATTTATATTAAATAATTTTTGAATGGTTATGAACATTGAACAACATTATAATTTTGGAGACTGTAGAACTTACAAACACATGAGAAACATTTCTATTTTTCAATGATCATTATAGAAAGTAGGTAATTATAATTTTATAATTAAATAATTTTATTCATATAATTAATAATTTATTAATAATTTTAATATACTTATATATATAATCCATTTGATGTGGCAAATAAAGATGAATCACATCGCTTTATGGAGGTGATAGTTCATATATTCGCACGAACACCGTTATCATGTATATGTGAATGGAAAGGTAAGAAAAAAAATTAGACATTGTTATTTCATAATGAAAAAAATTTCATTAATATAATATATAAATATTAATTCCATCATTTTAACTAATCTTGAGATATAGTAATGGAAAATGAATTACACAGGTTCGTGGAGGTGATAGTTCAGACGTACGCATGAATGATTGCTTATTTTACTATTTAATGGAAGTGGATATGTATTTATATAATAATAGAAAAATAATAAAATTTAATTATATTTTTAATATCGAATTTATTTTATAATCATGTTTGAAAAAAAATTAAGCAGGTGGAAGAAGAAGTAAAATAGAAATTATTGATTAAAAATGATACCTTTTTTGGATGATCACCTTTGATTAACACCATAAAACCTATAAATATTGTTTTAAGACTAATATAAGATCTCTATAATGAGGTGGTGGATTAAATGGATGTATTTGGGAAGAACATGACTGAAACAATAGGTTTTATGTGGTGAATAAAAGATAGGAATGGGTTCCTTTTCATATTAGTGGAGAGGGGCACTCTTGGAATTATTCAAAATAAAAAATTAATATAAATTAATATTTTATTAAAAATGATTAAAAATTGATTAATATCAAATATTGAATGATAATTTATCGAAACAAGTTTATCAAAAGAAAATTTGAATTTTGTTTAATCCTTATCATTTTGTTTTAACAGAAAAATTATTTTTAGCGTGATATCATGTAAATTATTAGATGAAGGTCAACAAAAAAACTATAAAATTTAAAAATAGAACCTAATAAGTCCATTATGAAATTACATTACTCAACTAAATCATTTTTCTTAAATTACTATTTTTATAAATTTTAAGACAAATATATCTTAAAAAAAGTATGTTAGCCCATACCTAACATGTCAAAGGAATGTAATAAATTATTTAATATAATAACATTTATGAAATTATATTTATTTAAATGTTTTTAAATCCTTTATTTGATACTTTCATTAATTAATAAGTAATTCCATTATAATTTTTTCACCATTTAGTTTGATTATTTATTTCCTAAAAATTATAAATAACTTAAAATTATTTATATAAATATATTATATTTTGAAATAATATTTATAGGTGGAGTAATCCCATGTATAAAAAAATATTAAAAATATTTTACTTGATAAAAACAATGGTGTGAAGAATCATGCCTTCTCCTAAAATATAATATTATATATTTATTACACCAACCCAAGTAGAAAAAAAATTATAAAAAATTTAACAAAAGAGGTATTTTTTCTATGAACACACATCAAATGAAATTATGACACTTTTTTGTTGATTTCATATTATTTATAATATTATATTTAAATTTAATTACTGGATTTACACCTTAGTTGTAGTAATAAAAATGATACTGAAGATAATATTCATAATGTCTAAATATAAAAAGGGTTATATTTAAATATAATTTAACTTATTATTAAATATGTTTAATCAATTTTCCAAATCCAAATAAATAATCAGTAAAAATTATTTAAAAACTAATCTCGTTGTTGGATCTAGAAAAAGGGGTTTTATTGTGAAAATGTTCAAACGATCACAATTTTTATTCATCGAAATTTATTAAGAAATTGGTTAAAATGAAATTAATTGTATTAAATGATAAAATATTAATATAATTATACTTTTAAACTCAATAAAATTTTAATCTAACTATATCAATAATTTTGATGAAAAATCTATTTTGAATTAAAATACAGTAAATTTCACTATTCCTTATAAAATGAATCTGAAGAGAAAAATAGAAAAAATTAATCTTATCCAAATAAATCATTTATACTCATATTTCAAATATTTGTTTTCCAAATATATCTTATAAAAGTTTCAAAAAATAGATTTAAAATTGGTTCTCTATTAAAAGGCAGCAAAACTATATTTTTTTTATAAATACTACTTTTTATGCATTAAATTGAATTTGTTATTATATCATGGATAGAAAACATATAATATAAATTTCAAACATTAAAATATATAGATTTTTATATTTCATTAATATAACCGAAAATTTGTGATTTGATAATTTTTTAAACAAACTTCTTAACACATAAATAATTTTCAGAAAAACATATCAATTTATTTAAAATGTGTTTTATTTTAATTTATAGTTAATTTATTACTAAATTATTAGTTATATATACATGTGTAAACTATATTTTTATAATTAAATTAATATTATTAATTATAAACATTCTAACATCCAGGTTTGAAAGATAACATTAATAATAATATTTAGTTGTTTGTCTAAGATCAATGTGGCATATCATGTACGCTAAGGAAAACCTCATGTTAATTTTTTAAAAAACATGGGATGTAACACAATATACCCAAAAACACAATCACGAGATACTATCATTGGTTGGTAATATGTTATCACATTCTAGGAAGCCCATCTAGGGTCTATCTTATAAAACCCACCAAAAACTAAAAAGAAGTTGAGTCACATTGAGACCCTAATGTCTAACTCTCACATTTAGTGTGTCTATCAACATCATAACATCCATTAATTATTACTACACATAATGTAATATAAATTATTTCATAAATTAAAGATCATATAGTTTTTAATAGTATTAAAATAAACCTTGAGTAATTCCCCTAAATATTATGGTATTAAAGAAAATATTTCAAAATGATTAAATTTAGATATTTAGAGTAACATACCATTAAATAACCACAAAAACTATGATTTAATAGATTATCAGCATATTCATATTTATCAATATCCAATTCCATTGGCATATCTCCAAATCAATTTTAGTTAATATATATAGAGGATGACAAGGGATAATGGATCTTGAAGACCAAGGGAGAGACCTTTAAATTTTTTCCAATTATCAGTGAGGAAAGTTGAGGGATGTTCACAAAACTCCATCTTGAAATAATACAAAATAAACCCATAAAATTACTTATCATGTCCTATGTCATATATTTAGTAACTCTAATTGTACACTTACAAAGATCATCAATATAGAGATTCATATCTTTCATATATTATTATTACCTTATTTATAAGATAAAAAATATAATAAAACAACTCCAAAAAATGATAGGTTTAGTGTATTACAAATATTAGGTTCAGACAAGATAAATAAATATAAATATTTAAATTTGATATGTATCCATCACTGTGGTCACCATATTATCTTTAAAAATCCTTTTAATTCATATAAACATATACAGAAACATTTCTTTGAAAGGGTGATATAATAAACTAGTAATGGGGGGAATATAAGGTGGACAAGAGAGATGTGTAAATGATAGTACATGGGTGATTATAATCATTATCACCATATTATAAGAATAATATTATTTTTATTATAATCATGAAATCATTTTAAATAGACATAAAATGTGGGATAAATATTTTAATTAGTCATCAATCAAATTGGAACTAGTGAATTCATTGGTTCTGTTTACTAGGAGAAATGGAATAATTTTGGAACCTAGGGTGGAATTTTTGTTTTTATCATTTATCATGGATGTAGTCAAGTTTTTCTGGTCATATCTGTATTGACAATTTTAATATACTTCTTGGATGTTGCATTGAAAATATCATAGGCTAGATTAAGATTTCAATTCCAGAAAAGACTTGATAATTACACAACTATAGCATTGACAATATTAAGGTAATCTACATAAAATTTTGTATCAAGTATATAATCGTAAATAATTTTTCTAAACGTTTTTTAATGTTAATCCAATAATATTAAATAATATATCAAATTTAAAGTTCATATTTCACAATCAAAATATATATTTAGATAAATAAATAATCATTGAACTAAAATAGTGTTTTTCTGGGACAAATTGGTTAACAGTACAAGAAATTACACAAAATAATATTGTTTGTGTAAGAGTAACTGATAGTGAATCCCCGAAATGGTTCTTGGAATATAGGAACAATCATGTAAGAGTCATTATCCCATGAGTAATTAGAGTAGATTTAAAAATATTAAGACTGATTGGATTATTATAAAATAATATGGGTATATTTTAGAGGAGAGATTTCAACATAATGAATTAAATAGATAGATTATTTTGAATTATGAATCATTAAAAAATTTGGAAGACCACTCTAGAGTAGGTCCATTTTTATGGGTATTTGATAAATCATGGAATGAAATTTCAATATATTATAGAATATTTTCTTCTTGAATTTCACTTATATGAATTTTTATTGAAATCATGTCATTTTGGAAATAATCCTGACATAATATGGACAATTTTATGACCATATCACCATAACAAAGAAACATAAATCATGAAACAGGAAATTGAAAAAAGTTTTACAATTAAAATTCATATTGTATTTCAATAATTATGGCATGGATTTGGAAATAATAAATAATGTTTAATAAGTTGTTCAAAATCAAATTCATTGGTTTTTTATGTAAAAATCAGTAAGAGCCTTTTTTAGATGTTTCAACGTTCATTTTTGTGATATTAAGGAAGAAATGTTAACAAATTTTGGAGTATCAATTGAAATATATAAGGAATAGATAAAATTTTTTATATTATCATGTATTTTAATAAATATATAGAGTTAATTAGATGAACTAAAGGATAATTAAATCATCCATTCTAATTTGGTGTTGATTATTATGAAAAAATTATTAGTAGATATTATCAATTGTGTAAATTTTTATAACACTATTTTCTAGTTGCGAGAAGATAAAGAGTTAGTGGGAAAGGTCTTATGATTGATAGTGTTCCTTTATTAAGCAATGTGGTGAGTTATATAGAGCAGTGATTCACCCTAGTATGTTATTTTTTTTGGATATATGCCTCAATAAAATTCATAGGCTATATGTTAGTTTTGTTGTTGAATTATCAATGACTAAATATGATAGTAATTTACTCAATGCTAATAAAAATAAACTAAATTCTCCATCTGGAGAATTATTTAATTCAATTCATCTAAATTTAATGTGTTATACAAGTGAATAATCATTTAAGGATAACATAATAATATCTATATAATTGGATAAAATTTGAAGGGATAAAAGTTGCAAGTGCTACACAAAATGATTAAATATTTCAATATTACTAGAAGATAAAACATTGATTGTATATTTAATAACCAAAATTATATTTTTTGTAGATATATTTTGTTATAGATGTGAAATGAAAGATATTGATTTTATAAAAAATATTATAAAGTGGTTTCAAAAATTTTACAAACAAACTCTCTTATCTATTGAATAAAAATATACTTTAAAATTTTATACTGATGATATATATAAAAAACTCATTTCATATAATATCATTATAAAACATAAATTATATAATATCTATCATTTAATTATATTTCTTTTAAATCATTTGATACCCATGATATTAATGATGTTGGAAATAAATAGTGCGATTTTTGTGGAAAATATTTTCCACTGGAGGCAAGAAATTTCAATTAAGGGAAAAGAATGTATGAAGGTATGATAACATTAACTTGATTTAATTTTGGAAATGATAGAAATATAACAGTGATATTTCCAAGTAAAAAATAAGAGTAATCTAATGATGAATTTGTAGCAAATTAATGAAGTGAAATTCCATAAAAATTAATCTTTAAATATAGAAATACATCCAAGAAAAGGTTTTAAAAGATAATTTTAGTGAAAAATAGAAGGATGATGATTATTTATAATTTGAGACTAATAAATTTTAATTTATCCCATTTACTAATGTTTAAATGATTGAAATGAGTTTTATGAAAAAAAATTAGGAAGAATAAAAACCAGAAGGTATTTTAAACCTATTTGTTGAACTCGACGAAGCTATTGAGAATCATGATCATAAGTGTAAGTGTAAAAGAAAAATTTGAGGGTTTCTGAAGTATTCACCTAAATACATCGATTAAATTGAATCTGAATAGTTCAACAATACTTTTTGTGCATGAGAAAAGGACTATATAGAATACTTCAAATGAATTTGTTGATTTCATGGTAAATATTAAAAAAATTAATGATTATTGATGAACTCAATTATTTCATTCGATAGATAATAAGAGTTATTTAAACCATTGAATATGTGGGGGTTACATTTTGATTGAAACTAGAATCTGAAATAAAATTAATTTTCCAATGAAAGAAATTTCAATTAAATAATCTCTGAAATTAAGAATTATTAGAAAATATTAAATAATGTTCAGGAGGTGTTTTGAATATAAAAAATGATTAGAGGCCCTAGTATATTGGTAAAAATATACATGTTTACAACAATAAGATATCCAAATATAGAAAAATAATATCTCTAAATAAAGTAAATAACAACATTGAATATTTTATCAAATAATTTAGGGTTAATGTCACACCCCGACCAATGCATTATTTTAACTTAAATATTTTTGGGTCTTTATTTTGAGTTGCGGTTTGAATCGGTTCTATTTTAAAATGGATTTGGGATCTTATATGGGTGTGTGCCCGTACGCGCGACCGTCTATAGGGCCCAATCACATTTAGAAAATGTTTTATAATTAAATATGTCATTATTGGGGTGCGCTCCCTTTCCTGCGACTGTGGTCGGTTCCCATTCTTAATAAGAGACTGTTCTATTTTATGAAATTTATTTTTACATGGCCGTGCAACTAGGCGTGCGACCACGCATGCAACCGAGCGCGCACTGCTCTAGTGACCGGGCATGTGACCGTGCACGCAACCGGACGCGCGACCGCGCACGCGACCATGCGCAGTGTTTAACTTCAATTATGAATGATATTATTTTGGTTGGTTTTATCATTTTTGGTATTTAAATTAATTTGTTACTGTTAACTTTATTAAAATTAAATAAATTAAATTGAGGTTAATTATTGAGATTAATTAATAGTTATTTTGAGTATTATTATTATGATTATATTTGTTTTTAGTTTGATTTATTTTATGTTTTATTTATTTCATTTACCATTTTTTTCTTTTTTTTCTTTTCTCTCTCATTTCTTCCCTCCCTCGGTGCACTCTCCTTTTGCCCTCACCTGGTTTACGCCGCCTCCAGCAAAAAAAACCCTAGGCCGGCTACTCTTCCCCCTCTCGCCGGACCAGGGCGTCTTCGCGCCGGCCAACCTCGCCTCGACCTTCCTCGCATCGGCCAGCCTTGCCCCGGCCTGCCTTATTGCCTCGCACCACCGACCATCGCCGGTCTCCATCTCCGGCGAATCCTCACCCCAGCGCCCCGAAGAACCGCCCGAGCACCTTCCTGCCGACCTTCATCACGCCGCACAGCAGCGCCTCGCACCGAACCGCGCCCGCCAGCCGCGATCTTCCCTCCCTGCCCGCACGCCTCCGGCGCACCCCCTGCTGGCCACTCCACCTCCGATGACCAGTGCCCTCCTGGCTGTGTCCCCTTAACACCGCCGCACCCTCTCCACCTCGAGGTTCTTTTCAGTTCGCTTGTGATGCATATTTGGTGCGGTTGAAGATCCGCAAAAGATTTGGGAATTCCTTCACCCGAGTTGATTTCATGCCCTAACGTTCTTAGATGATTTAATTTGTTTAATCAATTAGTGTTTACATGTTATATAGTTAAATCGGTTGATGGTGAATTGTGTTCTTTGAATATTTTGACATGCATGTGTGACGGAATTGAGTTTCCTTTTAAAATTGTTTATGTTTTCATAGGGTCTTGTTGTGGGAATTGTTGGAAACATTCAATTAATTATTTTAGGTGTGAAAAGTATGTTTTAGTAATAGTTTAATTTTTATATGTTTTAAAAATGAATTTTTCTACAAAATAAATGGTTGTGTGTCCTGCGCATCGTATTATAGTGTTTCTTGAAAAGAGTATCAAGCCTTGTTTTGAAAATGTGAAATATTTTCTAAAGCACTCAAGGTGTGAGTGTATTAAAAATGTGGTTTGAGGGAAAAATGTATTATTTTGGTATGTTGAACTTATTGCCCACCTTTGAAGTGAAATTATAAATAGTTTGAGTAACGAAAAACATATTTTGGAATGGTTGTGATTTGGATTCAGTTTTAAAGTGGTGTTTTTATATGAAATCGGGTGAGTTTTGGTGAAAATTTTATAGTGCTAATTTTCAACTGTTTCATAAATGGTTTTATTGATTTATTCAATTGCGTGTGTGGTATGAAAGTGGTCTTCAAAAAGATTAAGTCTGCGTTTGATTTTTAAAGTGGCTTTTCCTACGTGAAACTGAGTGTGTCTTTGGAGCGAGGTTTGGTTTCGCATCTTGGGAATGTTTTACTATGTTTTGATTGATTTATTAAATTATTTTGTAGCACGTTGGTCGTCACATAGTGAGTTCGTGTGGTTGATGACAAATGCCAACATATATATACATGGGTAGGCATGTATATATATATATCCTCCTTGCACATGTTTCCTCATGGCGCGGGGAATATGTGCCTGGATCAAAGGATATATATATATGTGAAAATGTATATGTGTGTAGGTGAAGCGGTCTCGGGCTGCCATCGTCAAAAGCTGCGTGTCTTGAGGTAGGTCCCCTATGCCTAAGCATTTAATTTGAAATTCATAATTTCTTGATTGTTTTAAGAATATGTTTCACACTATGCTATATATATATATACATGCTATGGAATCTGATTGCGGTTGCTAGAAACTATTATGCCTTATATTGGTAAATTGAAATGTATTTCAAATCCGTTGGTCTTAAGTGACTTTTCTTGGAAAAGAATTGATTTCTCAAATGGTTTGAATTGGTAATGTGTATTTCCAAAGGTGTTTGGCCTTCTGGCCGGTTGATTTTAAAAAGTGTTCCCTTTATGTAATTAATCATGTTTGGCATCTTAAGAATGTTTTATGAAATAGAAAAACCTCTATTGAGGCCTGTTTGGCACTTTAAGATTTGGTTTGCAAAAATAGAAAACCCCTTTTTGAGTCATTCCCCTAAATTCGAAAATAAAATGTGATGCAAGTGTTGATGAGTGGTTTGTGATGGGTGCCTAGTGTAAAGGCTTGTGCGTGTTTGTGTGGTGTAAAGAGGGGGAATGCACTTAAGTAGGGAGTGTGGTGGTGAATGGTTGAATGAGTTTTGACAATGGCATCCCGAGACCGCTTCACCTACAGACATATACATTTTCATATATATATATATATATCCTTTGATCCAGGCACATATTCCCCGCTCCATGAGGAAACATGTGCAAGGAGGATATGTATATATACATGCCTAACCATATATATATATATGTAGGCATTTGTCGTCAACCAGACGAACTCACCATGCGATGACCAACGCGCTACAAAATAATTTAATAAATCAATCAAAACATAGTAAAACATTCCCAAGATGCAAAACCAAACCTCGCTCCAAAGACACACTCAGTTTCACGTAGGAAAAGCCACTTTAAAAATCAAATGCAGACTTAATCTTTTTGAAGACCACTTTCACACCACACACGCAATTGAATAAATCAATAAAACCATTTATGAAACACTTGCAAATTAGCACTATAAAATTTTCACCAAAAACTCACCCGATTTCATATAAAAACACCACTTTAAAACTGAATCCAAAGCACAACCATACCAAAATATGTTTTTCATTACTCAAACTATTTATAATTTAACGTCAAAGGTGCGCAAGAAGTTCAACAAGCCAAAATAATATATTTTTCCTTCGAATCACATTTTTAATACATTCGCACCTTGAATGCTTTAGAAAATATTTCGCACTTTCAAAACAAGGCTTGAGACTCTTTTCAAGAAGCACTACAATATGATGCACAGGACACACAACCATTTATTTTGTAGCAAAATTCTTTTTTACCACATATACAAATTAAACTGTTACCAAAACATACTTTGCACACCTAAAATAATTAATTGAATGTTTCCAATAATTCCCACAACAAGACCCTATGAAAACATAAACAATTATAAAAGAAAACCCAATTCCATCACAGATGCATTTCAAAATATTCATTGGACACAATTCGCACCACCCAAAATAATTAAAGAACAAGCTAAATAAATTAATCCATACAAAACCTTCATCAAACAACATTAATAAATGAAATCACTTACCATTGGTGTCGAAAGCCCTAAATTTTGAAGCGAAGCACCAATCATGCACCAAACACATCACAAGAGAACCCTAAGAATCCATGATTCATCCAAAAAATGACAAGACCAAACCTTAAAATGAACTCCATACCCGCTGAAAATCTAAAATCACAAATTTAAGAAACAAAACACAAGAGAAGAGAGGTGAGGAGCTTACCGGGAGGGGAATCTCCCGTGGATGATGGTTGCGCCGGTCGAGTAGGGTGAGACGGATCCGGTGCGAGGCGGACGGATGGCGTCGGTGTGGTCGGGAAGGAAGAGGGGTCGCGGGGGGGTGCGAGCAGGCCGGATGGGAGGGAGGCGGCGTGAGCAGGCCGGATGGGAGGGAGGCTGCGCGAGTAGGCCGGACGGGAGGGATGCGGCGCGAGCAGGCTGGACGGGAGGGAGGCTGCGCGAGAAGGCCGGAAGGGAGGGAGGCTGCGTGAGCAGGCCGGACGGGAGGGAGGTGGCGCGAGCAGGCCGGACGGGAGGGAGGCTTTAGGGTTCGGCGCTGGGGGGGAAGAGCCACGTGACGAGGGAGGGTGAGGGAGAAAGAAAAAAAAAGAGGGGAGAAAAAAAAGGGAGAAAAAGAAATAGAGAAAAAAAAAAGAAATGGGGGGGAAAATAATAATAAATAGATAATGAAATGAAACTTAAAAACAACCTAGAGTAACCTATACACACTGTGGCATATCATGTACTCTAAGGAAAACCTCATGTTAAATTTTTAAAAAACATGGGATGTAACACAATATACCATAAAACACAATCACAAGATACTATCATTGGTTGGTAATATGTTATCACATTATAGGAAGCCCATCTAGGGTATATCTTATAAAACCCACCAAAAACTAAAAAGAAGTTGAGTCACTTTGAGACCCTAATGTCTAAATCTCACATTTTGTGTGTCTATCAATATCATAACATCCATTAATTATTACTACACATAATTTAATATAAATTATTTCATAAATTAAAGATCAGATAGTTTTTAATAGTATTAAAATAAAACTTCATTTTTTCCCCTAAATTTTATGGTATTAAAAAAATATTTCAAAATAATTAAATTTAGATATTTAGAGTAACATACCATTAAATAACCACACAAACTGTGATTTAATAGATTATCAGCATATTCATATTTATCAATATCCAATTCCATTGGCATATCTCCAAATCAATTTTAGTTAATATATATAGAGGATGACAAGGGATAATGGATCTTGAAGACCAAGGGAGAGACCTTTAAATTTTTTCCAATTATAAGTGAGGAAAGTTGAGGGATGTTCACAAAACTCCATCTTGAAATAATACAAAATAAACCCATAAAATTACTTATCATGTCCTATATCATATATTTAGTAACTCTAATTGTACTCTTACAACGATCATCAATATGGAGATTCATATCTTTCATATATTATTTTTACCTTATTTATAAGATAGAAAATATAATAAAACAACTCCAAAAAATGATAGGTTTAGTGTATTACAAATATTAGGTTCATACAAGATAAATACATATAAATATTTAAATTTGATATGTATCCTTCACTGTAGTCATCATATTATCTTTCAAAAACCTTTTAATTCATATAAACATATACAGAAAAATTTCATTGAAAGGGTGATATAATAAACTAGTAATGAGAGGAATATAAGGTGGACAAGAGAGATGAGTAAATGATAGTACATGGGTGAGTATAATCATTATCACCATATTATAAGAATAATATTATTTGTATTATAATCTTGAAATCATTTAAAATAGACATAAAATGTGGGATAAATATTTTAATTAGTCATCAATCAAATTGGAACTGGTGAATTCATTTGTTCTGTTTAATGGGTGAAATGGAATAATTTTGGAACCTAGGGTGGAGTTGTTGTTTTTATCATTTATCATGGATGTAGTCAAGTTTTTCTGGTCATATCTGTATTGACAATTTTACTATACTTCTTGGATGTTGCATTGAAAATATCATAGGCTAGATTAAGATTTCAATTCCAGAAAGGACTTGATAATTACACAACTTTAGCATTGACAATATTAAGGTAATCTACATAAAATTTTGCATCTCGTATATAATCGTAAATAATTTTTCAAAACGTTTTTTAATATTAATCCAATAATATTAAATAATATATCAAATTTAAAGTGAATATTTCACACTTAAAATATATATTTGGATAAATAAATAATCATTGAACTAAAATAGTGTTTTTCTGGGAAGGATTGGTTAACAGTACAAGAAATTACACAAAATAATCTTGTTTGTGTAAGAGTAACTGATAGTGAATCCTAGAACTTCTTCTTGGAATATAGGAACAATCATGTAAGTGTCATTATCCCATGAGTAATTAGAGTAGATTTAAAAATATTAAGACTGATTGGATTATTATAAAATAATATGGTTAGATTTTAGAGGAGAGACATCAACATAATGAATTAAATAGATAGAGTATTTTAAATTATGAATCATTAAAAAATTTGGAAGACCACTCCACAGTAGGTCCATTTTGATGAGTATTTGATAAATCATGGAATGAAATTTCAACATATTATAGAATATATTCTTCCTGAATTTCACTTATATGAATTTTTATTGAAATCATGTCATTTTGGAAATAATCCTGACATAATATGGACAATTTTATGATCATATCACCATAACAAAGAAACATAAATCATGAAGCAGGAAATTGAAAAAAAGTTTTACAATTAAAATTCATATTGTATTTCAATAATTATGGCATGGATTTGGAAATAATAAACAATTTTTAATAAGTTGTTCAAAATCATATTCATTGGTTTTTTATGGAAAATTCATTAAGAGCCATTTTTAGATGTTTCAACGTTGATTTTAGTGATATTAAGGAAGAAATGATAACAAATTTTGGAGTATCAATTGAAATATATAGGGAATAGATAAAAAAATTTATATTATCATGTATTTTAATAAATATATAGAGTTAATTAGATAAACTAAATGATAATGAAATCATCCATTCTAATTTGGTGTTTATTATTATGAAAAAACTATTAGTAGATATTATCAATTTTGTAAATTTTTATAACACTATTTTCTAGTTGCGAGAAGATAAATACTTAGTGGGAAAGGCCTTATGATTGATAGTGTTCCTTTCTTAAACAATGTGGTTAGTTATATAGAGCAGTGATTCACCCTAGTATGTCAAAAAAAATTGGATATATGCCTCAATGAAATTCATAGGTTATATGTTAGTTTTGTTGTTGAATTATCAATGACTAAATATGATAGTAATTTACTCAATGCTAATAATAATAAACTAAATTCTCTATCTGGAGAATTATTAAATTCAATTCCTCTAAATTTAATGTGTTATTCAAATGAATAATTATTTAAGGATAACATAATAATATCTATATAATTGGATAAAATGTGAAGGGATAAAAGTTTCAAGCGCTACACAAAATGATTAAATATTTTAATTTTACTAGAAGATAAAACATTGATGGTATATTTAATAACCAACATTATATTTTTTGTAGATATTTTTTGTTACAAATGTGAAATGAAAGATATTTATTTTATAAAAAATATTATAAAGTGGTTTCAAAAATTTTACAAACAAACTCTCTTATCTATTGAATAAAAATATACTTTAAAATTTTGTACTGATGATATATATAAAAAACTCATTTCATATAATATCTGTGTAAAACATAAATTATATAATATCTATCATTTAAGTATATTTCTTTTAAATTATTTGATACCCATGATATTAATAATGTTTGAAATAAATAGTGCGATTTTGGTTGAAAATATTTTCCACTGGAAGCAAGAAATTTCAATTAAGGGAAAAGAATGTATGAAGGTATGATAACATTAACATGATTTAATTTTGGAAATGATAGAAATATAACAGTGATATTTCCAAGTAAAAAATAAGAGTTATCTAATGATGAATTTGTACCAAATTAATGAAGTGAAATTCCATAAAATTTAATCTTTAAATATAGAAATACATCCAAGAAAAGGTTTTAAAAGATAATTTTAGTGAAAAAGAGAAAGATGATGATGATTTATAATTTGAGTCTAATAAATTTTAATTTATCCCATTTACTAATGTTTAAATGATTGAAATGGGTTTTATGAAAAAAAATTAGTAAGAATAAAAACCAGAAGGTATTTTAAAACCATTAGTTGAACTCAATGATGCTATTGAGAATCATGATCATATGTGTAAGTGTAAAAGAAAAATTTGAGGGTTGCTAAAATATTCACCTAAATACATCGATTAAATTGAACCTGAATAGTTCAACAATACTTTTTGTGCATGAGAAAAGGACTATATAGAATACTTCAAATGAATTTGTTGATTTCATGGTAAATATTAAAAAAATTAATGATTATTGAAGAACTCAATTATTTCATTCGATCGATAATAAGAGTGATTTAATCCATTGAATAAGTGGGCGTTACATTTTGATTGAAACTAGAATCTAAAATAAAATTAATTGATCCAATGAAAGAAATTTCAATTAAATAATCTCTTAAATTAAGAATTATTAGAAAATATTAAATAATGTTCATGAGGTGTTTTGAATATAACAAATTATTAGAGACCCTAGTATATAGGTAAAAATATACATGTTTACAACAATAAGATATCCAAATGTAGAAAAATAATATCACTAAATAAAGTAAATAACAACATTGAATATTTTATCAAATAATTTAGGGTTAATGTCACACCCCAACCAATGCAATATTTTAACATAAATATTTTTGGGTTTTTATTTTGTGTTGCAGTTTGAATCAGTTCTATTTTAAAATGGATTTGGGATCTTATATGGGTGTGCGCCCGTACGCACGACCATCTGTAGCACCCAATCACATTTAGACAATGATTTATAATTAAATATGCCATTATTGGGGTGGGCGACCTTGCCTGCGACTATGGTCGGTTCCAATTCTTAATAAGAGACAGTTCTATTTTATTAAATTTATTTTTATATGGCCGCGCAACTAGGCGTGCGACCGCGCACGCAACCAAGCGTGCACTACTCAAGTGATCGGGCGTGTGACCGTGCACGCGACCGGATGCGCAACCCCGCACGCGACCATGCGCAGTGTTTAACTTCAATTAAGAATGACATTATTTTGGTTGGTTTTATCATTTTTGGTATTTAAATTAATTTGTTACTATTAACTTTATTAAAATTAACTAAATTAAATTGAGCTTAATTATTGAGATTAATTAATAGTTATTTTGAGTATTATTATTATGATTATATTTGTTTTTAGTTTGTTTTATTTTATGTTTTATTTATTTCCTTTTCCTTTTTTTTCTTTTTTTTTCTTTTCTCTCTCATTTCTTCCCTCCCTCGGCGCACTCTCCTTTGGCCCTCACCTGGTTCACGCCGCCTCAAGCAAAAAAAAACCCTAGGCCGGCTACTCTTCCCCCTCTCGCCGGACCAGGGCGACTTCACGCCGGCCAACCTCACCCCGACCTTCCTCACACCGGCCAGCCTTGCCCCGGCCAGCCTTGTTGCCTCGCACCACCGTCTGCCGCCGGTCTCCATCTCCGGCGAAGCCTCGCCCCAGCGCCCCGACGAACCGCCCGAGCACCTTCCTGCGGACCTACATCACTCCGCACAGAAGCGCCTCGCACTGAACCGCGCCCACCAGCCACGATCTTCCCTCCCCGCCCGCACACCTCTGGCGCACCCCCTGGTGGCTAGTCCACCTCCGATGACTAGCGCCCTCCTAGCTGAGTCTCCTTAGCACCGCCGCACCCTCTCCACCTCGAGGTTCTTTTCGGTTCACTTGTGATGCATATTTGGTGCGGTTGAAGATCCGCAAAAGATTTGGGAATTCCTTCACCCGAGGTGATTTCATGCCCTAACGTTCTTAGAGGATTTAATTTGTTTACTCAATTGGTGTTTACATGTTCTATAGTTAAATCGGTTGATGGAGAATTGTGTTCTATGAATATTTTGACATGCATGTGTGATGGAATTGAGTTTCCTTTTAAAATTGTTTATGTTTTCATAGGGTCTTGTTGTGGGAATTCTTGGAAACATTCAATTAAGTATTTTAGGTTTGAAAAGTATGGTTTGGTAATAGTTTAATTTGTATATGTTTTAAAAATGAATTCTTCTACAAAATAAATGGTTGTGTGTCCTGCGCATCGTATTATAGTGTTTCTTGAAAAGAGTTTCAAGCCTTGTTTTGAAAGTGTGAAATATTTTCTAAAGCACTCAAGGTGCGAGTTTATTAAAAATGTGGTTTGAGGGAAAAAAGTATTATTTTGGCATGTTGAACTTATTGAGCACCTTTGAAGTTAAATTATAAATAGTTTGAGTAATGAAAAAAATATTTTGGTATGGTTGTGCTTTGGATTCAGTTTTAAAGTGGTGTTTTTATATGAAATCAGGTGATTTTTTGGTGAAAATTTTATAGTGCTAATTTGGAAGTGTTTCATAAATGGTTTTATTGATTTATTCAATTACGTGTGTGGTGCGAAAGTGGTCTTCAAAAAGATTAAGTCTACGTTTGATTTTTAAAGTGGATTTTCCTACGTGAAACTGAGTGTGTCTTTGGATCGAGGTTTGGTTTCGCATCTTGGGAATGTTGTACTATGTTTTGATTGATTTATTAAATTATTTTGTAGCACGTTGGTCATCTCATAGTGAGTTCGTGTGGTTGACAACAAACGCCTACATATATATACATGGGTAGGCACGTATATATATATCCTCCTTGCACATGTTTCCTCATGGAGCGGGGAATATGTGCCTGGATCAAAGGATATATATATATATATGAAAATGTATATGTGTGTAGGTGAAGCGGTCTCGGGCTGCCATCGTCAAAAGCTGCGTGTCTTGAGGTAGGTCCCCTATGCCTAAGCTTTTAATTTGAAATTCATAATTGCTTGACTGTTTTAAGAATATGTTTCACACTATGCTATATATATATACATGCTATGGAATCTGATTGCGGTTGCTAGAAACTATTATGCCTTGTAATGGTAAATTGAAATGTATTTCAAAGCCATTGGTCTTAAGTGACTTTTCTTGGAAAAGAATTGATTTCTTAAATTGTTTGAATTGGTAATGCGTATTTCCAAAGGTGTTTGGCCTTTTGGATGGTGGATTTTAAAAAGTGTTCCCTTTATGTAATTAAGCATGTTTGGCATCCTAAGAATGTTTTGTGAAAGAGAAAAACCTCTATTGAGGCCCGTTTGGCACTTTAAGATTTGGTTTGCGAAAATAGAAAACCCCTTTTTGAGTCATTCCCCTAAATTTGAAAATAAAATGTGATGCACGTGTTGATGAGTGGTTTGTGATGTGTGCCTAGTGTAAAGGCTTGTGCGTGTTTGTGTGGTGTAAAGAGGGGGAATGCACTTAACTAGGGAGTGCGGTGGTGAAAGGTTGAATGAGTTTTGACAAAGGATGCCTGAGACCGCTTCACCTACACACATATACATTTTCATATAAATATATATATATATCCTTTGATCCAGGCACATATTCCCCGTGCCATGAGGAAACATGTGCAAGGAGGATATGTATATATACATGCCTACCCATGTATATATATGTAGGCATTTGTCGTCAACCACATGAACTCACCATGCGACAACCAACGCGCTACAAAATAATTTAATAAATCAATCAAAACATAGTTAAACATTCCCATGATGTGAAACCAAACCTCGCTCCAAAGACACACTCAGTTTCACGTAGGAATAACCACTTTAAAAATCAAACGCAGACTTAATCTTTTTGAAGTCCACTTTCGCACCACACACGCAATTGAATAAATCAATAAAACCATTTCTGAAACACTTGCAAATTAGCACTATAAAATTTTCACCAAAAACTCACCCGATTGCATATAAAAACACCACTTTAAAACTGAATCCAAAGCACAACCATACCAAATATGTTTTTCGTTACTCAAACTATTTATAATTTAACTTCAAAGGTGCGCAAGAAGTTCAACATGCCAAAATAATATATTTTTCCTTCAAATCACATTTTTAATACACTCGCACCGTGAGTGCTTTAGAAAATATTTCACACTTTCAAAACAAGGCTTGAAACTCTTTTCAAGAAGCAGTACAATATGATGCGCAGGACACACAACCATTTATTTTGTAGAAAAATTCATTTTTAACACATATACAAATTAAACTATTACCAAAACGTACATTGCACACCTAAAATAATTAATTGAATGTTTCCAAGAATTCCCACAACAAGACCCTATGAAAACATAAACAATTCTAAATGAAAACCCAATTCCATCACACATACATGTCAAAATATTCATAGGACATAATTCACACCACCCAAAATAATTAAAGAACTAGCTAAATAAATTAATCCAGGCAAAACCTCCATCAAACAACATTAATAAATGAAATCACTTACCATTGGTGTCGAAAGCCCTAAATTTTGAAGCAAAGCACCAATCGCGCACGAAACGCATCACAAGCGAACCCTAAGAATCCATGATTCATCCAAAAAATGACAAGACCAAACCTTAACATGAACTCCATACCTGCTGAAAATCTAAAATCCCAATTTTAAGAACAAAAACACAAGAGAAGAGAGGAGAGGAGCTTACTGGGAGGGGAATCTCTCGTGGAGGATGGTTGCGCCGGTCGAGCAGTGTGAGACGGGTCTGGTGCGAGGCGGACGGATGGCGTCAGTGCGGTCGGGAAGGAAGAGGGGTCGCGGGGTGGTACGAGCCGGCCGAACGGGAGGGAGGCGGCGCGAGCAAGCCGGACGGGAGGGAGGCTGCGTGAGCAGGTCGGACGGGGGGGAGGCGGCGCGAGCAGGCCGGACGGGAGGGAGGCTGCGCGAGCAGGCCGGAAGGGAGGGAGGCTGCGCGAGCAGGCCAGACAAGAGGGATGCAGCGCGAGTAGGCCGGACGGGAAGGAGGCTTTAGGGTTCGACGCTGGGGGGGAAGAGCCGCCCAACGAGGGAGGGTGAGGGAGGAAGGAAAAAAAGAGGATAGAAAAAAAATAGAAAAAGAAATAGAGAAAAAAATTTAAATAAATGGGGGGAAAATAATAATAAATAAATAATTAAATAGATAATGAAATGAAACGTAAAAATAACCTAGAGTAACCTATACACAAATCACAAAAAAGGTAATGTTAATAGTACGTTAATTATTTTATAATTGTAAGATTAATTTTTAATATTAACGTCCAAATCAAAATATTAGCTGAAAAATAATAATTAAAATTATAACCTAATTAAAATAGTAACTTAATTAATATTAATACTAATAATAAAACTAAAATAATAAAACCAACCAAAATAATATCATTCTTAATTGGAGTTAAACACTGCGCATGGTCGCGTGCGCGGTCACACGTCCGGTCGCGTGCACGACCACACGCCCGGTCACTAGAGAAGTGCACGCTCAGTTGCGTGTGCGGTCTCACGCCTAGTTGCATGGCCATGTAAAAATAAATTTAATAGAATAGAATAGTCTCTTATTAAGAATGGGAACTGACCACAGTCGCGGGCAAGGTCGTGCACCCCAATAATGACACATTTAATAATAAAACATTGTCTAAATGTGATTGGGAACTACAGACGGTCGCGCGTACGGGCGCACACCCATATAAGATCCCAAATCCATCTTAAAATTGAACCGATTCAAACCACAACTCAAAATGAAGACCCAAAATAATTAAAATGAAGTAAAGCATCGGGTCGGGGTGTGACAATTCTCCCCACCACAAAACCTTTCTGCCCCCAGAAATTCACCAAGCCAAACGAGGAAACAAACTCGAGTTTGAAACTAAATGTGGCCAACAAAATCACGAACTTGGTATGACTTTTCACTCCATCAGTCACACCCGACCAACTCTGAGGGGAACTGAAAATAAAAGAACCATCAGGAAACGAGGGGGGTTCTCCCCACCACAAGAATCCGACTAGAACAACCGACATTGAGACTCTTAGCATGAGCTAACTCTGGAACTGTCAACTTGATCCAAGAGGAAACCGCCACATAGACCAAACCTTGAAGAAGGCACTTCAAGATTCATGGTGGGTCTTCCCACCATTTAAGGACAAACTAGCTTCAACCAGTCATCACAAACCGGTACGAGAAACCCATCACAAACCGACCCATGAACTCTCCGCATAAACTAGACCCCCCGCCACATGGGTTCATCGACGAAAGACCCCAAACTGAGTAGCAGACCAACCCCTATTCATTATTTCCCAAGACGCAAGTGTCTCCAAAACAGGAACATCCTAAAACAAGAACGGGTCACCAAAGGAGCTATCCACATGAGAGAGATAATCATCTTTAGACTCACAACCATAAAGAGTCAACTCCAAAGCTCGTATTTGAGGAGGCACAACTACTAAAATTACAAGAAAATGATACCACCACACCTCCTTACTGCCAAAGTGGGGTATTTGACCGTGCTGTCATGACACATCAAATTGATTATATTTTTAAGGTTGATTTATAGTCTAGGGTAAACCCTAGGTCGTCTTTCAAGGAGTGTTGGTAGGTTTAGAGTGTGTATTTTTAATAAAAATGACTAAGAGAGGGGGTGGTTTTGAAAACAGTTTAAAACAATGACTTAGTTGAAATTGCCTAAAAAATGAGTGACCGGGTGGATTTTGAGAAAAATGAGATAAAAGGGTCGATGTGATTTCACTACACACATTTCAAGTTCATTGATCATAGAGATTCATCTTGGTTTTAGAGTAATTCTTTGGTTGGAGTTAATTGGAATCCCGATTAATTCCTAAGCTTTTATTTCAATGCTTTAAGGACCAAACCTTGATGTAACAATCGTATTGTCAAGGTCCAGTACTTATGCATGGAATAAGAGCTTCCAAATCATATTGAAATCTAAATAATTTGGGTATGAAAAGGATTCTTGTGATGTCCAATCGGAACAACACAAGTCACACAAGTCACATACTCAAAACCTCACACCGATCGGTTTGAAATTAAGAGAATATCACTCAAATGTATCAAATCAAGCATTCAAATCTGGAATAAAATAAGATACATGGAATAAAATGTTTAAACACCCAAATTACTCCAAACCAGTAGCTAATGTATGCATCGGAACTCCCTTCACATGTGTGTAGCTCCCTCACAATGAACACCCAACTTTTAGCTCGACATCGGGAGGAGGAGGAAGCTCGGGTGGAACTCCTTCTTCATTGTTGATCCCCCTATGAGTATAGGGGCCTCCAGAACCTCCAAGGTGATTAGGAGACTCTTATAGGACTCCAAATTTTCAGCAATTCACTCCTTGGCCGAACTTACAAATGAGGATTCCAAGGTGTCCTTTTATAGGAAATGTGGGAGGTGGTTTTGGGCACACAGATTTCATCAATCCACTTGCATGACGCGTTTCGGCCTTCAGACAGTCTTATCTCGCTTTGGAGAAAATAGAAAAGTTGTATCCCTACCTCTTTACTGTCTCCACCAAAAGTTTGGAACCGTTTGGACAACTAGACCTCAAGTTATTGATAAAATACAGAACACCGCATTTGACTTGGTCCAAATTCGGTGGGTTGGACAGATCAGTTCGGGTGGGCCCCATGAAAGCCGAATCAGGATTGGGTTCCTTAATATGAAATGTAGAATATTAAATGTTGACAGGACCAGAAAATTTCAGCCCATTTGGATGCACAGATTTCGTGTAATATTCAAAACAGTGGACAAATGTCCATGGATCCATGCAATTTTGGCCCATTTTTCTTTCACTTCATCAAGGGCCCTCCAAATCACCTCCACCTACACTGTAATTTTCAAAACAAGTATCATTGACCTATTTAATAGTGATAAACACCTAATTATTGAATCAAACATGAAGCAAAATTTGATAATATTTTTATAATTTTTAATACAAAATATGTTTAGCACAGCGATGTAAGGGTGAAAATGAAACAGTGAATCGTTGTACGATCACACCCCCACACCTAAACATTTGCACTCCTGGGCAAGGTCACATATCCAAATACAATGATGCATATATATATATATATATTTACAACATCATGAAGATTTAGCATTTGAGGGAATTTTATTTAAAGTAAATTGATCAATGCACGAATCACACCAAGGAGTTCTTCCTAGTGAAAATAGAAAAGGATGTATCATAAATCATATCAAAGAAAAATTAAAAAAGGTTCATGATACCCAATTTAAAAAGGAATTCATAAGTAAATCATGACACTATCTCTCCATGTGTGTGTGTGAAAACCATTCCATGCTATTCTTTCCACTTGCTGTCCAATAAATATATGTTATTTTAACATTTTTCAGCTTAATTGATTTTGTCACCAAACCTATCCTACATCCTTTGCAATCATATTTCAAGACCCACTCATTTAAGCATTCCCAGAAGTCAAACCATAAGCTCCCGACCTAGATATCCCCACATGTTCCACATTTCATCACTCCCCTCAATTTTTTTTTGAAGTTGCAATTGGAACAAATTTCACACTCATCTCTCAACCCTTGTTTGATCTCCTCACGACACTAATTGAAATAGTTATAACAAGATCAAAGGTTGAGGAGGAGTGGTCTTTGACCTGCCCAAGACACAACAATTTTTTTTGAGGGCGTACAACATTTGAACATTAGGTACACACACATAGGTCAATCTGGTACAGTAATGAAACAGATCGGATAAGGAACGAACGTATGGAAATATCATTTAAAGATGAAAAATATTAACCCAACATATATTTACGTTATATTAAGTAAGAAATAATCACACTTTGTGGTTTGGTGAATTTTTTTTGGAGATATTAGTGACACACTTTTCTCAAAAACTACTCACAAAATGGGCATCAATCATCTCAAAGGTTTCACATTGATACGACCATTTATATCATTAACAGAAAACCAATTCACTAAAAATCACCCCGTGATGTTAAATTCATACAAATATTCTTTTTAGACTTCGTTATGGTATTTTTTCTTTCCCCACTTTATGGTCGCCACATCATGGAATTTCGAAATTGTTGACGGGGAAAAATAAAAATACCATAAATAAGGCCAAAAAGAGAAAACAAAAGGATAAAATGGTGAAAAATCCTAACTAACCCAGGAATGTATCCACCCCCCACAAATAGAGAATGTAGTGTCCTCACTGTAATAAAAGAGTATGTGGGAAGGAAGGATAAACCTGGTGAGTGTTATTCATAGACCTCTTCTTGAACATGGAGTTCCTCCATTGGGGACTCCAGAATGGCTTCATGGAAGTGCATCAGCCGCTGCCCATTGATAGTGAAGGTTTGCTTGGTGTGTTCATTTTGAACCTGGACAACACCAAATGGAGAGACATTAGTAATAATGTAAGGTCCAAACCAACGGGAACAAAGCTTACCAGGGTGCAACTTCAACCTTGCATTGTATAGGAGGACCTTCTGCCCAATGTGGAATTGATGATGAAGGATGAGATGGTCGTGGGCAGCCTTGGTTCGCCCTTTATAAATTTGGGAGTTCTCATATGAATCTCTTCTCATTTCCTCCAACTCCTGAATCTGCAACTTCCTTTGAATACCTGCACCAAAAATATTAGAATTGCATTGTTTAATAGCCCAGTAGGCCCGGTGCTCTACCTCAATAGGGAGGTGACAACTCTTCCCAAAAACTCGCCGATATGGTGACATGCCAATTGTAGTTTTGAATGCAGTATGGTAAGCCCATAACGAATCATCGAGTCTAAGACTCTAGTCCTATTTGTTTGGCAGAACCGTTTTCTCAAGAATCTGTTTTACCTCTCTCTTTGATACTTCGGCTTGACCATTTGTTTGTGGGTGATAAATAGTAGACACTCGATGCCCAAACCCATACCTGCGCAAAAGAGATTGCATTGTGCGGTTGCAGAAATGAGAACCCTGATCACTGATGATAAACCTAGGTAATCCAAACCTACAGAATATTTGGGTTCTCAAAAATTCCACAACTGTCTTGGAATCATCTGTCCTCATGGCTCATGCCTCTACCCACTTTGAAACATAATCCACTGCCAGAAGAATGTAAAGGTTCCCAAATGAATTGGGGAATGGTCCCATAAATTCAATGCCCCAAACATCAAAAATGTCATGGAAGAGTAAGGGTTGTTAGGGAATCTCATTTCTTTTAGAGACATTCCCTATTCTTTGACAGCGAGGACAAGATTTACAATATTCGTGGGCATCCTGAAACAATGTGGGCCAAAAGAGACCAGAATCTAAGACCTTGCGAGCAGTCCGTTGGGGAACAAAGTGGCCCCCACAAGCAAGTGTGTGACAGAACCTAAGGACAAACTGAAACTCACTATTGGGAACACAACGCCTAATAACATGATCACTACATGTGCGCCAGAGGTAGGGGTCATCCCAAATGTACCAACGGGACTCATGTTTTAGACGGTCGGCCTAGTTTTTGGTGAAATCAGCAGGAATGCAAGACGCTGCCAAATAAATTACAATTTTAGCATACCAAGGAATAGCATCTTGCACTCGGTACAATTTCTCATCAGGAAAAAATTTATTTATGGGAATACATGGGGATGAGTCAATGTCCGTGGATGGGAGAATCCTACTGATATAGTCAGCAACCACATTCTATGCTCCTTTTTTAACCCTAATTTCTATATCAAATTCCTAAAGTAGGAGCATCCAGCGAATGCGACGTGGTTTGGCTTCTGGTTTCTTTACGAGATATCAGAGGGCTGCATGGTCTGAGAACACAACGCCTTGGGACGCTAGAAGGTATGGCCTGAATTTATCCAAGTAAAACACAATGGAAAGAAATTATTTTTCAGTGGTGGTGTAGTTTTCTTGGGCAGGGTCCAAAGTACGTGAGGCATAGGCAATGACATGTGAAGCTCGATCGACCCTTTGTGACAAGACTGCCCCAACTGCATAGTTAGAGGCGTCACACATGAGCTCAAATGGTAAATCTGACCGTGGTGGTTGGATTACCGGGGGTGATGTGAGACTCCATTTTAACTTACTGAAAGCTTCCTCACATTTTTTATCAAAATAAAATTCTTTTTCTTTTTGGAGTTATCGGGAGAGGGGGAGTGCAATTTTACTAAAGTCACGAATGAAACAACGATAAAATCCAGCATGACCCAGGAAAGACCGCACATCCCGAACATTTTTAGGGAATGGTAGGGAGGAAATGATATCTACTTTTGATTTGTCCACTTGGATACCTTCCCCAGAAATGACATGTCCCAAAACTATGCCTTGTCGCACCATGAAATGACATTTTTCATAATTTAATACGAGATTCTTTTCAATACAGTGACGTAGGAAAGAAGCAAGACTACTCAAACATTCATCAAAAGAAGATACATAAACAGTAAAATCATCCATAAAAACCCCCATGCAATTCTCGAGGTAATCCGAAAAAATACTAACCATACATCATTGGAAAGTACCTGGAGCATTGCATAGACCAAATGGCATCCTTCTATAAGCAAATGTACCAAAGGGGCAAGTAAAGGTTGTCTTTTCCTGATCCTCAGGGGCAATATGGATCTGAAAGTATCCAAAAATACCCATCAAGGAAATAGTAATGGGACTTCCCTGCTAGCCTCTCTAGCATCTGGTCAATGAATGGCAATGGGAAATGGTCCTTCCTAGTGTGTTGGTTTAGCCGGTGATAGTATATACAGACACGCCAACTATTCTGCACACGAGTTGGAACCAATTCATTCTTTTCATTTTTAACTATAGTATGGCCAGTTTTTTTAGGAACTACTTGAACGGGACTTACCCATTGGCTGTCAGAGATAGGGTAAATGATTCCAGCAGCCAACAATTTTGTTACTTCTTTTTTAACAACATCAAGTCTGTTTGGGTTCAGTCGACATTGTGACTGTCTCACTGGTGTAGCCTCATCATTTAATAAAATATGATGTGTACAAATTTATGGGCTAATGCTAGGAATGTCAGCAAGTGTCCATCCCAAGGCTTGTTTGTACTTCCTCAAAAGATCAAGCAGTCAAAATTCATGCTCAGGAGGGAGTGAACTAACAATGATGACGGGCAACATGTTTCCATTATCATGATATGAGTATTTTAAACCTTGAGGCAGTTGTTTCAGTTCCAATTCTGGGGGATTTTCGATTGATGGAAGTGTGTGTGAAAGTGAGAAGTCACTGATCTCATCTAACTGCTCAATGGTAACATCCTCAAATGAGGAATGAGCTTTTACAAGCTTAGCAGTGTCATCGATGGTCATGTGATCCTTTGTGTTCAAGAAATCATCAATTAACAAACATGCATGACATTTCTCTAGACCGCTACAACAATCAATGCATGATTCATTTCAAAGAATTTATATCAAAGAGGAAAATTCAGAAAGGGGATCAGGGGAAACAAATGAAGTAATTTTAGGGGAAGGGAGTACATCAATTGAATTTACCGAGAGAGAGGAATGTTCTTTTGAGGGGTGCTTCATGGCATCAAGGATGTTGAAATGGACTATGTCACCACCAAATTCCATAGATAATGTACCATTATGGACATTAATTATGGATTTGGCAGTTTTCAAGAAAAGTCTCCCCAATATAATTGGGGCATGTCCATTCATCCTACCATCTTCTATTTTATGCACGTAAAAATCAGCAGGAAAAATTAAATTTTTCACCCTCACAAGAACATCCTCTAACACACCAGAAGGGTGTGTCATACTCTGATTTGCTAGTTGAACAACTATTCCTGTGGGATTTAGTTCACCGACCTGCATAGAAGAGTATATGGAGTGAGGAATCACATTAATAGAAGCACCCAAATCAAGCATAGCATTAGAGAAAGAATACTCCCCTATGGTGCACGGAATCGAGAATGTTCCAGGATCATTGCACTTGGTGGTATGTGATGGCTCTATAAATGCTGAAACATTCCTCCCAAGGCTCACCTTCTCATCACCACGAATCCTCCTTCGGTGTGTACACATCTCCTTCAGAAACATTGCATATCTCAGAATTTTCTTGACGACACCAATCAATGGAATGTTAACCTGCACTTTTTTGAAAGTCTCCAAGATTTCTTTATCAAGTTCAGTTTCTTTTTATTTCCTAGTTTGGGCAGCCCTTTGAGGAAATGGAAGAGGAATGTTTGGGATAGGTGGCTCATCAACAGCCACAGTCTTTCCTTTGGAAGGGCTTCTCTCAGGAAAAGGGTTTTCTTCTCTTGGACCATTTTCAGCAGTTGGATGGTGGTTTCCTTTGGATGGGAGGACTCTAATGGAGGGGTCATTTGGCTTTTGAGTTGTGTCCCACTCCTATGGGTGATGGCACTAACATTTCCTTTATCCCTAGAGTTTACTACTGGTTGCGATGGTATTTTACCCGAACCATGACTTTGGATTTCCCCCACCGAGTTGACAAGCTGGCCTAGTTGGGTCTTTAGGTCTTGTATGGATTCTTTGGTGGTTTTTTGGAATTGGATATTATTTCCAGCCATTTGCTTCATCATATCTTCTAGGATAGGCTCGGTTTTTGGAGGGGGTGGTTGGAATGGCCTTTGGGGTGGTTGAGGATTTCTGGGTGGTGGTGGATGACTACTCTGACCCTGTTGGTTCCATTACTATTGAGGTCGGTTTGAATACCCCCCTTGCCTATAGGCTTGGTTGTCCTTCCACCCTTGGATGGATGGATAGTATGGTTCTTGCCTAAAGGGTTGGTTAAAGGGGCGTCCTGGAAATATTGCCTCACAACTCTCAGAAGTTTCTCTCAATTGAGGACATTGGTCAGAATAGTGGGTGTCAGAAGAGCAGATTCCACAATGGATGGGAGGAGGAGATTGATATTTTCCTTGGGAGAGAGCAAGTTGTCGTAGAAGGGTACTTACCTCTTCGAACTTCGTGTCCACCTTCTTCTCAAACTCATAACATTGCACCTCATGGACACCTCGAATGGGAACACTAGACCGTGTACCGAATTGTTGAGTGTTCTGTGCCATGTTCTCAATGAGGGTTCTTGCAGCAATTGGGGTCTTATCTACCAATGCACCACCTGCAGCAGCATCAATCATATCTTGATCAATAGGAATCAAACCTTCATAAAAATATTGAATTAAAATTTGATCACTTATTTGGTGGTGTGGGCACCTTGAACATAAACTTTTAAAGCTTTCCCAATATTCATGTAATGTTTCCCCTTGATATTGTCTTATACCAAATATTTCTTTCCTTATAGTTGCAGTTCGAGAGGCTGGGAAGTATTTTTCATGAAAAAGGCATTTCATGTCTGCCCAGCCCCTAATTGGTGAATAGACATAGTATAACCAATATTTTGCAGTGTCTTTTAATGAAAATGGGAATGCCCTAAGATTCACCTGTTCTCCATCCACATTAGCAGGTTTTAAGGTTGAACACACAGTATGAAATTCTTTTAAATCCTTATTTGGATCTTCTCCAGGCAGTCCATGAAATCTTGGTAATAAATGAATTAAACCAGATTTTAGTTCAAAATTGGGTGCCTCGCCTTGTAATTGAATGTAAGTGGGTTGGATATCAACATCAGGTGAGGTTAGTTCTTTTAGTGTTCTATTATTTTCAGCCATTTTATACAAGTTATGTTCAATTTTAACTTTGGTTTCAGAAGAAGAATAAGGATCAAGAATAATTTTAAGATTTGATGTATCCTCCTTCAAAGTGTGGTCTTGTATGTCTCAGTTTCGTTGATGTAGGATCCTCTCCGGTTCAGGTTCAAAAGATTGTAGGTCTGCCGGAGTAGAACGTGTCATAAAAATAACCTACACAATAAATAAATTAGAACACAAAAATAAATTCAAATGTAGAAGATAAAACAAACAAATATTCACAAAAATTACAAAAAATTTATCAAAAACACGCACAAAAAACCAAAACGCTCCGCGACAACGGTACCAAAATTTGACAGTTCTGTCGTGACACGTCTAATTGATTATATTTTTAAGGTTGATTTATAGTCTAGGGTAAACCCTAGGTCATCTCTCATGGAGCGTTGGTAGGTTTAGAGTGTGTATTTTTAATAAAAATGACTAAGAGAGGGGGTGGTTTTGAAAACAGTTTAAAACAATGACTTAGTTAAAATAGCCTAAAAAATGAGTGACCAAGTGGATTTTGAGAAATATGAGATAAAAGGTTCGATGTGATTTCAATACACACATATCAAGTTCATTGATCATAGAGATTCATCTTGGGTTTAGAGTAATTCTTTGGTTGGAGTTAATTGGAATCCCAATTAATTCCAAAGCTTTTATTTCAATGCTTTAAGGACCAAACCTTGATGTAACAATCGTATTGTCAAGGTCCAGTACTTATGCAAGGAATAAGATCTTCCAAAGCATATTTAAATATCAATAATTTGGTTATGAAAAGGATTCTTGTGATGTCCAATCAGAACAACACAAGTCACACACTCAAAACCTCACACCGATCGGTTTGAAATTAAGAGAATATCACTCACATGTATCAAATCAAGCATTCAAATCTGAAATAAAATAAGATACATGGAATGAAATGCTTAAACACCCAAATTAATCCAAACCAGTAGCTAATGTATGCATCGGAACTCCCTTGACATGTGTGTAGCCCCCTCACAACGAACACCCAACTTTTAGCTCGACATCGGGAGGAGGAGGAAGCTCGGGTGGAACTCCTTCTTCATTGTTGATACCCCTATGAGGATAAGGGCCTCCAGAACCTCCAAGGTGATTAGGAGACTCTTCTAGGACTCCAAATTGGCAGCAATTCACTCCTTGTCCGAACTTACAAATGAGGAGGCCAAGGTGTCCTTTTATAAGAAATGTGGGAGGTGGTTTTGGGCACACATATTTCACCAATCCACTTGCACGACGTTTTATGGAATTCAGACAGTCTTATATCGCTTTGAAAAAAATATAAAGGTTGTATCCCTACCTCTTTACTATCTCCACCAAAAGTTTTGCATCGTTTGGACAACTAGAGCTCAAGATATTGATAAAATACAGAACACCGCATTTGACTTGGTCCAAATTCAGTGGCTTGGACAGATCAGTTCGGATGGGCCCCATGAAAGCCGAATCAGGATTGGGTTCCTTAATATTAAATGTATCATATTGAATTCTGGACAGGCCCACAAAATTTCATCCCATTTGGATGTACGGATTTCGTGTAATATTCAAAACAGTGGAAAATTGTCCATGGATCTATGCAATTTTGGCCAATTTTTCTTTCACTTCATCAAGGGCCCTCCAAATCACCTCCACCTTCATTGTAATTTTCAAAACAAGTATCATTGACCTATTTAACAGTGATAAACACCAAATTATTGAATCAAACATGAAGCACAATTTGATAATATTTTTATAATTTTTAATACAAAATATGTTTAGCACAGCGATGTAAGGGTGAAAATGAAACAGTAAATCGTGGTACGATCAGTATTCAAGGAACAAAGACCACAACAAGGCAACGAGGCCTCTACGCCACTTACATAAGAACAGATGTAACGCCCCGAACTTCCATGATATGCTTCTCATTAAATAATGCAATAGCTTGCATTGTACGCAACTTCGAATTCTAGAACACCGCGACTAATCAAAGTAGCCGTTATGAATAGTAATAACCACTTTTTAAAATTATAGAAATTTTATATTTCAAAATGGACTTCATTTTTGGATTCAGAATATCGAATTTAGTCTATGTTGAATTTTGGGTATTTTTCTGAGAACTTCTAATTTTTTATGAATAGTGAAAAATACTTAAAAACAACTTTTTTAATCAAAATAATTTATAGTGATAAATTATACTATTTAGTGGTTTTAAAGTATAATTGGAATATATTTTTACCATTTTATCCAATGGTGGTCATTCGAATTAATTTAACATTGAAAATAGACATAAACAATTGCCAATCTTTTGATATAAATTGTTTCTCAAAAACACGCTATCTGTCATGACAACGGGAATTAATTATAAAATTAATTAATTCAACTTATATGTTTGGAATTTTTTAAAATAGACATCATTTTTGAATTCGGAATATCAATTATAAGTTAGGGTGAAATTTTGGCATTTTTCTGAAAAACTTCAATTTTTGATGAATAGTGAAACCACTAAGTGGTAGTTAAATAACTGATTTTTCGTTTAAATGAAATATTACCACCTCTATGATTTGAATTTAAAAAATCTGACATACATGTTTGTAATTAGGACGTAAAATGTGGTTCAATGAGATTAAAATAATTTTTTGGTGAATAGTAACTTTTAAGTTCTTAATCGCGATTAGAGGCAATTAGTGTAGTTTAAGGTAATAATAATGTTTTAATAATATGAGATGAGCTTGACACATGTCCTACCCTCATTGTATGTGTCATGGCCGACCAAGAAAATCCATGGGTCAACTTGGGGACCCCATGGAGCCACTTTAGTTAGAAAATGACATAAATACCTTTTATTTAATGTTAAAGTGAAAAATGACACAAACATGAAATGTTTTACTAAAACAATTTTTACATGGGGTTATTCAAGTCGTATTTTTGACTATAAATAGTCATTGGAAATCTAAAAAGATTTCCTACATCATAGTATTTTTTTATAATTTTTAGACATTAAATAAATTAAATTATTTATGACATCATGATGATGCAGCGATGACCTCATTATTTAACGATTTTAATAAAATGCAAATATAATGTAAAATCCAAGGCATACACTTGTCCAAAGACTATTGGATGGGTATATTTCGAACACTTATCACCTTAGCCTCGAATTATATAAGTGTGGGACCTTTATAATCCGAAAGGCATTGTATAATAATGTAAAAGTTCCTTACTTTCCAAGAGTGCCCCTCCTCTCCTCTTATAAAAGGCCCCCACCTCTCCCACCTTATTCACACTTTCAAGCCATTTGGCTCGGCCAAACTGTGCCCAAATACTCTCCCAACTTCCCCATATTACTCCTAGAAGCCTCACTTTGGGAATAACTCTTCCCAAGGAACCCTTTGGCTCAAATCAAAAAGAGTTACCCGATTTTAAGGTAATGTCTTCTCTTATGTTATTTTGTTTTATTTTGCTTCTCCAACCCCATAAACTCTATTTATTCATTTCTTTTGTAACAACACCAGTATCCTAAATATACTAGGATGTTGTTATAAGAAGTATTAGAGCTACACTTACACACACCTACATCTAATGGTTAAAGAACATACTGTTTCTGTGGGTGGTGAAATACTGCCTCACGAAACGATGATTGTTCAATATTCTTTTAACACCTATAATGGTGGCCATTTTGATGACACTATTTTCATATATGATATATATATTATGTTTATGTTTTCCTTATGCTTCTGTATTTCTCATTTGTGGCATACTTTATGATTTCCATTATGGGTAAACGCGATAATTTCATTTTAGGAAGTGCGGACTACCGCCCCCTCAAAGTGATTTTAATCGTTAATGCCATATGTGGGACGTATAAAGGATAGACTAAATGGTATTATACATTATATTATACTGGAATTATATTATACATTTCTATAATTATAACTTCCTTCAATTAAATACAAAATATAAATGAAAGTAGCGTTCATGCGTACATACGGCTTACCGTCTCCATGAACGGTGCATTTCATTTCTTTCCTCTAAATGTTATGTAATATTATGAATGAATGTATGTACTGGATATATATGATATATATGAAATCTAAATCATGAATATAATTCTGGAGATAATGAATATTCTACCTCATAAACAACTTGTAATTATAAGAAGTTTATTGTTGACTCAAGTACCAAAAATCGACAAAACGACAGTTATTAACTTAAATAATTACATAATGTTCATAACATTGTAATAAGTGATATAAAAAGGATAATGAAATTTAAAATGGAAGATATTAACTCTATATTATTATTCAGGAGGTTAAAGAACGGTCGAATCAAGTCGGACACAGGGTAAGGGAACTTCTTAACCCAATTTCTATTCTTTGGGTTAATCTCCTACTTTCAAATTAAGTCCTGATATTATTATGTCCTATCTTGTATTTTTACTTTATTTATGTGTACTTATAGTTAATACACATAATATACCTACTTTATTTAAAAAAATGATCTTTGTAAGGGTCTTCGTCTCAATCTCCTTTCATTGAGTCATATTTTGTTTTATGCACAACTTTATTTTATACGGTGTACAAACCCCTTTGAATTTTACGTTTATTCAAAAGGAATCTTTTTTATATGAAGCGTTTTACTAAACGACAAAAAGGAAATGTTTTTCTTGCCGTACATATGCGGCGACAATGACTTCTCCACCGCCGTGACCATTATTTGAGTTTCTGCTTCCTCTACAAGCCATAATTTTTTTAATGAAAAATAAATACAAAGTTTTAACTTTATTTTATTTTGGTATTTAAAATGGTTTTGAATGTGTTTTTATTATATCAATGTTTTGTATTGATATCTTGTGATTGAAATGTGGAAATGTTATGTTTCCTTTATGCATGTTTTATGTGATACGATTATGTTATGGTTTATGATATGTTTAAACCTATTCATATGAGGATTTCATTGGACTTAATAAGTGACGGGTGGAGTCCGCTATTGCTCCTCGATGCATCGGCAGGTCTCATGAGACAAACTAGTGTCTTGGCATGAGGCCTTGACAAAATATTATTTGTGGTCTTGGAATGAGGCCTTGGCTACATGGTTATGATAGTCTGGCATTATGCATTCCATAATTATGAAAGTGGTTATTGATATTGCATTTGATTATTCGACCAGTAGAATATCCATGCACTACTGGAAAAACGGGCAATACCCACTGTTCAAAACCGTGGGTATAGCCCCCAAAACCGTGGGTATAGGCTATACCCACGGTTCTAAGAACCGTGCGGCTGAACGGCGTCGGGATAGGGGTCTTGACCTATACCCACGGTTTGGTTGAACCGTGGGTATAGGTGTGGTTACACCATGTCATGGAGTAGTACAGCGTGGCACATATTAGCCCACGGTTTAAGAACCGTGGGATAATCAAATAAATTCAAAAATCACGTCGGCAGAGGGTTTCGATCCGAGCTCTCCCTTGAGGTAACCAGCGCGCTGCCCAACTCACCTACATTGAGTTTATTTATATATACGAACATTATATTATATATATTAATATAGATGCACCACGATTAAAAAACTCTTGCGGAGAAATTCGAACCCCGGGGGGATTTGATCTTGCATCCCGCGTACTGAGAATATGCGCTCAAACCAACCGACGCAACACCGTTTTTTGTATATATAAAATATATCTATCTAAATATATTAAAATTAGTCATGTATATAAAAAATACAGCAGAAGGGAATCGAACCGCCGACCTGTACTACACGACCGAACAGCCTAACCAACTGACCTAGCGAAATTTTATTTTTAAAGCTATAAATTTTGCTATTTATATTAATAAATAATATTTATTAGGAAAAGATACCGCCAGGAATCGAACAGCAAACCAGTGATATATTAATCAGAAGATTCGCCAACTATACCAGATGTATTGTATTTATATGTTTTTTTATATTTGTAATTATTTAAATGATTATTGTGTTCCCGCAAAATAATTTTTTAGGTCCCGCGTAATTTTTCTTTTGCCGCCAAAATGCGGGAAACCTATACCCACGGTTCTCTAAAACCGTGGGTATAGGTCATCGAAAATACTCTATACCCACGGTTTGACATGAACCGTGGGTATAGAGAATGAAAAAAAATTACCTATACCCACGGTTTTCGAAAACCGTGGGTATAGGTCTTCGATGAAAAACTATACCCACGGTTATAAGATAAACTGTGGGTATAGGTGACCTATACCCACGGTTTTTCAAAACCGTGGGTATAGGTTCACATACCACACCTATACCCACGGTTTTCCAAAACCGTGGGTATAGAGCTACCCTATACCCACGGTTTTCTTCCAAACCGTGGGTATAGGTTCATTTTCCAGTAGTGATGTGAATAAGTAAATGGCATTATGTCATTTTACTTTTGCCATATTATGTTGAAGTTCATGTTTAAAATGCTTTTGTTATAGTTATACATTGCCTTAAATGTTAATGTTTATTTATGAAAGCTTCCGCAATATTGTTATTCTTACTGAGCATCTGAGCTCACCCCTTTCAATGTTTTAATATTTTCCAGGATGTGAAGAAGTATTTTATGAATGACCTGCGGGGATAGACAGAAGAGGATATGAGTGTGGACTGTGAAGACCATGTTATTGTAGTTTTTCACTTTATGATGTAATGTAAGACTTATGAATGTATCTAGTGTTTCCAAGGATACTAAACTAATCGGTCCTTCGAGACTTGATCTTTTGTGATCATGCCAATGTTACGAAGTAATGCACCAACTTTGGGTAGCTGGGGTCGGGGCGTTACAGTTGGTATCAGAGGCAGTTTAGTACAATCCTTGGACGCTAGATTTAGATAAACTCTGATTAGAGCACATAGCACGAAGATAGACTTTGAGGATTAGTATAGAAGAACTTCCTAGAATTTTGGTATTGTAGAGATGTTGTGAGTTTTCCGAGAAATACATCCCTGTCTGGATACGAGAAGGTAGAGGCGGCTCTGGCACAGATGTACCTAGGGGTAAAACCTGAAAACACCACTTTGAGCTAGACTCGAACGGGAACTGGTGCACGAAAACGGGCCTTGCTGCACTCTTGGTTACGACACTCCCGGGGGATATGCTTTGGATAATTCTCATTTTCTTTATAAACCACTATGAAGGGTTATGAGTATATACTTCCCAAAGAAAACATTTTTATGGATTATATCCATAAATAGTTCAATTTATGTTAATTATCTTACAAGTAGGGAATTATGTATTTTGATTCATAAACTAATATAGTTTATGCCATTGTTTAGAAATGGCACCTAGTGGATGGAATGGAAACCGTATCAATGCACGCACTCCGTGCAGGGATTTCCCTCCTGCTCAAGATAATTATTGTGGATCTGGAGATACAACTGGTGCTGATCAACTTATTACCATACAGGGACAACTCACTCAAGTTATGAATAATAACCTTACTCGTATGGATCACCCTAATCCACAACGTGGAGGATCAATGTTAGACCACTTCTTGAGGCAACAACCGCCAACATTTAATGGGGGTACAAATCCATTAGTAGGTGAGCAATGGATAAACTCCTTAGAGAAAATATTCCATGCCTTGGGGAGTAGCGAAAGGGAGAAGGTTGTCCTGGAAGTTTATCGCCTCACTAGAGATGCCGATCAGTGGTAGTCGCTAATTCAAAACACAACGGAAGATGATGAAATATCAAATATGGAATGGATACAGTTCAAGGATCTTTTCTTAAAAAAATACTTTCCTCATGACCATCGAGCAGATATGGAAAGACAATTTATGAGTTTGAGGTAGAAGGAGGAAGATAATGTCGCAAAGTATGAGGCTAACTTTATAAGGATAGCGAGGCATGCTGCAGATTATATACGTAACCCAAGAAGTAAGATTGACCGTTTCTTTGATGGGTTAAAACCATTTCTTCGTCGAGCATTAGTCTCACAAACCTTCTCGTCATTTGAAGATATTGTCTCGTGTGCTAGCAAGACGGAAAAGGAATTTTCTAAGTCTCATGAATTTAAAGCAAAGCAAGAAAAGAATAGAATGGTGGAACAAGAGACGGATAAAGGGAAAAAGGGAAAGAAGGAGTTTCCATTATGTGATAATTGTGGGAAGAATCACCTCGGTGCTTGCCTAAAAGGAATGGGAGTTTGTTATAAATGTGGATAAAAAGGTCACCAGGCACGTGATTGCAAGGGAAAGAAAGAGGCTATAAATGTTGAATGCTACAATTGTAGGGAAATGGGTCATTATGAAAATGAATGTCTTAAGCGTCAGGAAAACTTACCTCAGAAAAGGCCAATGGATCAAGGACAATCTTATGATGTTAATACAGTTGAAGCAGAATAATTAATGTATTGGTGCTTTTAGACTCATGGATTATATTCTAGTTATTAGAATAATGTGATATATATATAATTATTGTACTGCAGTACTTTTTCATTTCAGTAAGGTTTTCATATGACGAAGGTAATAATATTTTTAGTATGTGACAAAAAGAGAAACTTTAATTTGGTTGGGGAATCTGATGTTACAATTGATTTTGGAATTTAGATACCTTTTAGAGAAAGTCTGGACCGAGGTATTTTGGATAACTATAAAGGTTAGAATGGATTAAGTTGAACTTTGAATAGTATTGTTTAAGGTTAAAACATTTATGAATATTATTTTTGGAATATTATAATATTATTGTTTTAGGAAAAGGACAACCTGCAGGGTGGGGTATAACCCGTCACGTCGGACAAAGCTGCAGGAATCGAACCCACAACCATAGTGCGACAAGCCTTTATTAACTACCACTAGCCTACAGGAAGTCCCTGGTTATTACAAAATAGTTTTACTAATCTAAATGGTATGTGTTAATATTTGGAACCTTATACAATTAGGATAAATAGAATATTTTTGAGTTCTATTATTTTTTTGAGTGAAAGATGAGTTGAAGGTTGAAACTCTAATTGTCAAGCATAAATATATATATACCTATCTCTTATTCAATGAATAAATTAATTCTTAAACTTTAGTAAAGGGATATTAAAACAAAAAAAATGTGTTATCCTAATACCTTATGTCTTGTTAAACTGATGATATTTTAAATCAACATAGATTGAAGGCTTTGAGGCCCTCAATTTGACAGTTGATTGTGATTGATGACCACAATCACTCCCTACATATATTTACGTTTTTCCCCCAATTATACATCCCTAATTTCCACAAATGTTCTCCTTATCGATATCATAATTTGGTGGTGACTTTCTTATTTCCATTTACTTCTTATTAAGGCTAAATTTTATTAACCTTATTTCCAATGTGGGTTTTCAACAAAGGTATTTTCTATTTTCATCCATTTATTTTCAAAGAAAAATATCAAATTGCGAGGACACAATTTATTGAAGGAGGGGAGAATGTTACACCCCGAGCTTCCATGATACGCTTCTCATTCAATAATTGCATAGCTTGCATTGTACGCAACTTCGAGTTCTTGTACACCGCGACAAATCAAAGTAGCCGTTATGAATAGTAATAACCACTTTTTAAAATTATAGAAAATTTATATTTCAAAATGGACTTCATTTTTGGATTTGGAATATCTAAATTAGCCTATGTTGAATTTTGGGTATTTTTCTGAGAACTTCTCTTTTTTTATGAATAGTGAAAAATACTTAAAAACGACTTTTTTAATCAAAATAATTTATTGTGATAAATTATACTATTTAGTGGTTTTAAAGTATAATTAGAATATATTTTTACCATTTTATCCAATGGTGGTCATTAGAATTAATTTAACATTGAAATTGGACATAAACAATTGCCAATCGTTTGGTATAAATTGTTTCTTAAAAACACGCTATCTGTCGTGACAGTGGGAATTAATTATAAAATTAATTAATGCAACTTATATGTTTGGAATTTTGTAAAATAGACATCATTTTTGAATTTGTAATATCAATTATAGCGTAGGGTGAAATTTTGGCATTGTTCTGAAAAACTTCAATTTTTGATGAATAGTGAAACCACTAAGTGGTAGTTAAATAAGTGATTTTTCGTTTAAATGAAATATTACCACCTCTGTGATTTGAATTTCAAAAATCCTAAATACATGGTTGTTATTAGGAAGTAAAATGTTGTTCAATGGGATTAAAATAATTTTTTGGTGAATAGTAACTTTTAAGTTCTTAATCGCGATTAGAGGTAATTAGTGTAGTTTAAGGTAATAATAATGTTTTAATAATATGAGATGATCTTGAAACATGTCCTACCCTCATTGGATGTGCCATGGCCGACCAAGAAAATCCATGGGTCAACTTGGGGACCCCATGGAGCCACTTTAGTTAGAAAATGACATAAATACCTTTAATTTAATGTTAAAGTAAAAAATGACACAAACATGAAAAGTTTTACTAAAACAATTTTTACATGGGGTTATACAAGTCATATTTTTTACTATAAATAGTAATTGGAAAGATAAAAAGATTTCCTACATCATAGTATTTTTTTATAATTTTTAGACGTTAAATAAATTAAATTATTTATGACATCATGATGATGCAGCGATGACCTCATTATTTAACGATTTTAATAAAATGAAAATATAATGTAAAATCCAAGGAATACACTTGTCCAAAGACTATTTGATGGGTATATTTCGAACCCTTATCACCTTATCCTCGAATTATATAAGTGTGGGACCTTTAGAATCCGAAAATCATTGTATAATAATGTAAAATTTCCTTACTTTCCAAGAGTGCCCCTCCTCTTCTCTTATAAAAGGCCCCCACCTCTCCCACCTTATTCACACATTCAAGCCATTTGGCTCAGCCAACCCTGACCAAATAATCTCCCAAATTCCCCATCTTACTCCTAGAAGCCTCACTTTGGTCATAACTCTTTCCATGGAAGCCTTTGGCTCAAATCAAAAAGAGTTACCCGATTTTAAGGTAATGTCTTCTCTTATGTTATTTTGTTTTATTTTGCTTCTCCAACCCCATAAAATCTTTTTATTCATTTCTTTTGTAACAACACCAGTATCCTAAATATACAAGGATGTTTTTATAAAAAGGATTAAAGCTACACTTACACACACCTACATCTAATGGTTAAAGAACATACTGTTTTTGTGGGTGGTGAAATACTGCCTCACGAAACGATGATTGTTCAATATTCTTTTAACACCTCTAATGGTGGCAATTTTCATGAAACTATTTTCATATATGATATATATAGTATGTTTATATTTTCCTTATGCTTATGTATTTCTCATTTGTGGCATACTTTACGATTTCCATTATGGGTAAACGTGATAATTTCATTTTAGGAAGTGCGGACTACCGCCCCCTCAAAGTGATTTGAATCGTTAATGCCATATGTAGGATGTATAAAGGATGGAATAAATGGTATTATACATTATATTATACTGGAATTATATTATACCTTTATATAATTATAACTTCATTCCATTAAATACAAAATATAAATGAAAGTAGGGTTCATGCGTACGTACGGCTTACCGTCTCCATGAACGGTGCATTTCATTTCTTACCTCTAAATGTTACATAATATTATGAATGAATGTATGTACATGATATATATGATATATATGACATCTAAATCATGAATATAACTCTGGAGATAATGAATATTCTACCACATAAACAACTTGTAATTATAAGAAGTTTATTGTTCACTCAAGTACCAAAAATCGACAAAACGACCGTTATTAACTTAAATAATTACATAATGTTCATAACATTGTAATAAGTTATATAAAAAGGATAATGAAATTTAAAATGGTAGATACTAAATCTAGTTTATTATTCAGGAGGTTAAATAACGGTCGAATCAAGTTGGACACAAGGTAAGGGAACTTCATAACCCGATTTCTATTCTTTGGGTTAATCTCCTACTTTCAAATTATGTCATGATATTATTATGTCCTATATTGTATTTGTACTTTATTTATGTGTAATTATAGTTAATACACATAATATACCTACTTTATTTAAAAAAATGATCTTTGTAAGGGTCTTCGTCTCAATCTCCTTTCATTGAGGCATATTTTGTTTTATAAACAAATTTATTTTATACGGTGTATAAAACCCTTTGAATTTTACGTTTATTCAAAAGGAATCTTTTTTATACGAAGCGTTTTACTAAACGAGAAAAAGTAAATGTTTTTCTTGCCGTACATATGCGGCGACAACGACTTCTCCGCCGCTGTGACCATTATTTGAGTTTCTTCTTCCTCTACAAGCCATAATTTTTTTAATGAAAAATAAATACCAAGTTTTAACTTTCTATTATTTTGGTATTGAAAATGGCTTTGGAAGTGTTTTTATTATATCAATGTGTTGTATTGATATCTTGTGATTGAAATGTGGAAATGTTATGTTTCCTTTATGCATGTTTTATTGATACGATTATGTTATGGTTTATGATATGTTTAAACCTATTCATATGAGGAATGCATTGGACATAATAAGTGACGGGTGGAGCCCGCTATAGCTCCTCGATGCATCGGCATGTCTCATGAGAGAAACTAGAGTCTTGGCACGAGGCCTTGACAAAATCTTATTTGTGGTCTTGGCACGAGGCCTTGGCTACGTGGTTATGATAGTCTGGCATTTTGCATTCCATAATTATGAAAGTGGTTATTGATATTTCATGTGATGATTCGACCAGTAGAATATCCATGTGAATAAGTAAAAGGAATTATCTCATTTTACTTATGCCATATTATGTTGAAGTTCATGTTTAAAATGCTTTTGTTTTAGTTATTAATTGCCTTAAATGTTAATGTTTATTTATGAAAGCTTCTGCAATATTGTTATCCTTACTGAGCATCTGAGCTCACCCCTTTCAATGTTTTAATATTTTCCAGGATGTGAAGAATTATTTTATGAATGACCTGCAGGGATAGACAGAAGAGGATATGAGTGTGGACTGTGAAGACCATGTTATTGTAGTTTTTCACTTTATGATGTAATGTAAGACTTATGAATGTATCTAATGTTTCCAAGGCAACTAAACTAATCGGTCTTTCGAGACTTGATCTTTTGTGATCATTCCAATGTTACGAAGTAATGCACCGACTCTGGGTAACTGGGGTCAGGGCGTTACAACAGAACCTTCAAATACTGGAGAGCTACAATAAGGATATTCATACCATCCCCATTTCAGCATTGGAGACAAAAATTAAACCAAGGTTCCCCACACCCAATGATTCCTGACTGTGTGAAGGGCTTCGCTCCAAGATCTGTGGTTAGAGCTCTGATGGCTTGAAGCATCTGCTGCCCCACAGTCAGGAGTTGAAATTCTCCTGTCGAGACCCCTCCTAACGAAGCCGCTAGCATAACCTCTCTATGTTTCCCAAATAGCCACACCGACAGCAAGTCTTCAATGGATGAGGATGAAAAGGCGGCTTAAAGTACCCAAACCGAGCACACTAGAAGCAAACAAGGGGGTGATCCAACTAATAGGGGATGGAATTGACAAGAAGACTTTTCTGAGACAGTTTCCTCCGATTCACTCTCACAAAAAGGGGAACCATCCCAAACACCAAAGGTAACCAGCCCTTGAACAATAGACGAAGACCCCACACAAGAGAAACTTTAACTGATTCTGCAACATTATCTTTGGACAAAAGGGAACCAACTTCTTGAGATTCCCAACGTAGGCCTTCACTATTCGTTGGCATTGATGGACACTCACTAGTTCTGCCACTTCCCTTGCCTTCACTTCCTTGGGTATAAACCATCTGACGAGAGTTGTCTTAAAAACCTTCCAAGACAAACCATCGTACAACGACACTGGGATTATTTCCTCCACCAATCCAAAGTTGAACCATAAAATGGACTCAAACCAACATGGACTCTCATAGCTTTGGGAGTTCCCAATAACCTGAAAACACCCACGACTTCACCATGCCAGTCTACTACCTTCGATAGATCATGATCACTACAAAGGGCGGATGACAACCGAAAAGAATTCAATTCCACCACTCTGCTAAGAATATGGGTAGAACCAACAACTCGAAGAGGCCCACTAGGAACTTCTAGCACTTTTCTGGGCAGCATACTCAAAAACAAGAGGCACAAATCCAAATCAAATCTCATCATGAATCAAAATTCCACACCTCAATCACAAACGAAAGCTCGAACTCAAATCACTATTCCAACCACAATTCAATACGTCAAAACCAAGAACTCATGAAAAAGAATACCCAACACAAAAAGAGAATGCTAAACAATTTCTCACTCACTTTTCTAAACATATGAAAAAACCTTTTTGAAAACCATTTTTCAACAACCAAAACCACATAAATATCCACCATTGATATCCCATGAAGTCTCACACATACATATCCCTATGCTTGCTCAAGCACCCATCCACTCACATCACCAATTTCCCCACTTTCCACATGCGCACCTCAATGTATGTGATCACTCATAGGAATACCAAGGGTCAATTTAAGACACTCCTCATTTCCAAAACATACCATTAAGCACACATCACAAATTCCCAACCAATTTGGGAAAGTGACTTATCGTCAAAGAAATACATTTCCTATTTCCAAAACATTTTCCAATTCACATTCCAAAAAGTGTTAATGAGATTCCAAAACAACTTCCAAAACATCTCCCATTTTTTTCCTTTTGAAACCACACATTTATTAAAAGAAAACAATTTCCATTTCAAAACCACTTTTCCACTCTAACACCACACTCCCATTTGAAACCAACTTCACAAAATCCATTTTCATTTTTAAGTTCTACTCACACCAACCAAAATGAAGTTTAAACATAACTCACATCAAAATTTCCAAAAATAAGGGACTAGTGGCGATGCCAACCCGGTAACATGGCTTAGCAGACCATGCTCCAAGCGGGTATCCACCGCAGGAAGTATCTCGAACCGTGCACTCGGGCTGTACATGGGTCGCTACTCCATGCAAGTCTGCCGCGTAACACTGGCTCACTTCCTTGGTCATCCCTCATCCACACATACCAATCCAAAGAAGAAAATTCAAATCCTGGACTACCCCTGGAAACACGAGTCTCGGGATGGGCAAGGGTTCATGACGTCCTTCCCACACCTACCTCTCAAGTCCCGACACACCTAATCACCAAGTTACTTGACACCCCAAATAACAAGGGCACCTATGATACCATTTTTTCATGAAACAGGTCGGGTCATCATCCGACCCAGCGCCTGACCCGGTCCGCGACATGGCCCGATGGGCGTTCCCGATCCCCACGGGCTGGCAAATAGTACCGGGCATCAAAACAAACCAGTTGGGAATAGTTTTTCCCATGACAAAGATAAGTAAACATAAACTGAACAAGCAGATAAATAAAGGAAAATAAATTGAACAACGTGGAAGTGGATAAAGGAATAAACAAAGAAACGTGACATACCTCTGGTGACCCCGTGGATCACCACGGTACGACAACCTCACTCGCTCCCAAAAGTGATCCAAGACTAAAACCTGCAACTGAAAAGTAATGTAGGCGTGAGCACCGAGATTCTCAGTAGGAAAGCCAAAAATATAACCACGTCCTATGCATCAGCCTTTAATAAAAAATCAAAAAATGCCAGTTTGAAAATAAGATATAATAAAATAATGTTTTCACTTCTTTTCAAATTCATGTAATGAGTTTGCATTTTTAATAAATCATTTCACTCTTACTACATTTTCAAAATAGGTTCCAATCATGCATTAACATTTCAAAATGAAAAGAAACCATTTTGGAATAAAATGTGATTTTTACAAACAAGACATCAGGTATGAAATCACTGAAAAGGAAGTTACATCACAAGCAGCATGTCAAAAATGAGCACTATGGGTAATCCCTATAGGTAGCTAGAACAAGTGGGAACCTAAAGACCTCGTACCTCAATGAAACGTGGCTTAGAAGACCACAACCCTCAGAAAACGTGGCTTAGAAGGCCACGACCCTCAAAAAACGTGGCTTAGAAGACCACGGCCCTCAGAAATTCATATGTTTAGTTAGTGTTGTTGCGTCAATCCTGCTAGACAAACCGGGACGAACCTCTGCCGTGTCATCTAGCGTACTAGTCCTGGTCACCCACCTAGATACCCAGGTTTCCCATTGTGCTCTATTTCAAATGGTGGTGAGTTTTCTTTATCACGCAACCAAACAAGTACATTACACTTTCTTTATCTAAATTCATTCAACCTTTCACCACAGCACTCCCTACATAAGTGTATTCCCCCTCTTGACATCACACAATTACGCACAAGCCTTTACACTAGGCACATATCACAAACCACTAATTAACACTTTCATCACATTTTATTTTCAAATTTAGGGGAATGACTCAAAAGGGGTTTTCTATTTTCGCAAACCAAATCTTAAAGTGCCAAATGGGCCTCAATAGAGGTTTTTCTATTTCATAAAACATTCTTAAGATGCCAAACATGCTTAATTACATAAAGGGAAAACTTTTTAAAATCAACCAGCCAAAAGGCCAAACACCTTTGGAAATACACATTACCAATTCAAAACCACTTAAGAAATCAGTTTTCCAGGAAAAGTCACTTAAGACCAACGACATTGAAATACATTTCAATTTACCAATACAAGGCATAATAGTTTTTAGCAACCGCAATCAGATTCCATATCATGTATATATACATAGCATAAAGTGAAACATATTTTTAAAACAGTAAAGCAATTATGAATTTCAAATTAAAAGCATAGGCATAGGGGACCTACCTCAAGACACGTAGCTTTTGACAATGGCAGTCCGAGACCGCTTCACCTACACACATATACATTTTCACATATATATATATATATATATCCTTTGATCCAGGCACATATTCCCCACGCCATGAGGAAACATGTGCAAGCATGATATTTATATATATATATATGCCTACCCATGGATATATATGTTGGCATTTGTCGTCAACCACACGAACTCACCATGCGACGACCAACATGCTACAAAATAATTTAATAAATCAATCAAAACATAGTAAAACATTCCGAAGATGCGAAACCAAACCTCGATCCAAAGACACACTCAGTTTCACGTAGGAAAAGCCACTTTAAAAATCAAACGCAGACATAATATTTTTAAAGACCACTTTCGCACCACACACAAAATTGAATAAATCAATAAAACCATTTATGGAACACTTGAAAATTAGCACTATAATATTTTCACCAAAAACTCACCCGATTTCATATAAAAGAACCACTTCAAAACTGAATCCAAAGCACAACCATACCAAAATATGTTTTTCGTTACTCAAACTATTTATAATTTAACTTCAAAGGTGCATAGGAAGTTCAACATGCCAAAATAATATATTTTTCCTTCGAATCACATTTTTAAGACACTCACACCTTGAGTACTTTAGAAAATATTTCGCACTTTAAAAAAAAAGGTTGAAACTCTTTTCAAGAAGCACTACAATACGATGCGCAGGACACACAACCAATTATTTTGTAGAAAAATTCATTTTTAAAACATATACAAATTAAACTATTACCGAAACATACATTGCACACCTAAAATAATTAGTTGAATGTTTCTAAGAATTCCCACAACAAGACCCTATGAAAACATGAACAATTCTAAAAGAAAACCCAATTCCATCACACATGCATGTCAAAATATTCATAGGACACAATTCGCACCACCCAATATAATTAAAGAACAAGCTAAATAAATTAATCCGGACAAAACCTTCATCAAACAACATTAATAAATGAAATCACTTACCATTGGTGTCGAAAGCCCTAAATTTTGAAGCGATGCACCAACCACGCACCAAACACATCACAAGCGAACCCTAAGAATCCATGATTCATCCAAAAAAATGGCAAGACCAAACCTTAACATAAACTCCTTACCTGCTGAAAATATAAAATCCCAAATTTAAGAACCAAAACACAAGAGATGAGAGGAGAGGAGCTTACCGGGAGGGGAATTTCCCGTGGAGGATGGTTGCGCCGGTCGAGTAGGGTGAGACGGGTCCGGTGCGAGGCGGACAGACGGCGTCGGTGTGGTCGGGAAGGAAGAGGGGTCGCGGGGTGGCGCGAGCAGGCCGGACGGGAGGGAGGCGGCGCGAGAAGGCCGGACGGGAGGGTGGCTGCGCGAGAAGGCCAGACGGGAGGGAGGCGGAGCGAGCAGGCCGGACGGGAGGGAGGCACCGTGAGCAGGCTGGATGGGAGGGAGGCTGCGCGAGCAGGTCGGATGGGAGGGAGGCAGTGCGAGCAGGCCGGACGGGAGGGAGGCTTTAGGGTTCGGCGCTGGGGGGGGAAGATCCGCACGACGAGGGAGGGTGAGGGAGGAAGGAAAAAAAGAGGAGTGAAAAAAGAGAGAAAAAGAAATAGAGAAAAAATAAATAAATAAATGGGGGGTAAAATAATAATAAATAAATAATTAAATAGATAATGAAATGAAACTTAAAAACAACCTAGAGTAACCTATACACAAATAAAAAAAAGGAAATGTTAATAATAAGTTAATTATTTTATAATTATAAGATTAATTTTTAATATTAACATCCAAATCAAAATATTAGCTAAAAAATAATAATTAAAATTATAACCTAATTAAAATAGTAACTTAATTAATATTAATACTAATAATAAAACTAAAATAATAAAACCAACCAAAATAATATCATTCTTAATTGGAGTTAAATACTGTGCATAGTCGCCTGCGCGGTCGCACGTCCGGTAGCGTGCACGGTCACACGCCCGGTCACTAGAGCAGGGCGCACTCGTTTGCGTGCGCGGTCGCATGCCTAGTTGCGTGGCCTTGTAAAAATAAATTTAATAGAATAGAACAATCTCTTTTTAAGAATGAGAACCGACTACAGTCGCGGGTAAGGTCGCGCACCCCAATAATGACACATTTAATAATAAAACATTATCTAAATGTGATTGGGTTCTATAGACGGTCGCGCGCACGGGCACACACCAATATAAGATCCCAAATCCATCTTAAAATAGAACCGATTCAAACCGCAACTCAAAATAATGACCCAAAATAATTAAAATAGTGGTTGTCGTACCGTGGTGATCCACAGGGTCACCTGAGGTATGTCACGTTTCATTGTTTATTCCTTTTTTCGCGTCCACAGTGTTCGGTTTATTTTCTTTTATTTATATGCTTGTTCAGTTTATGGTTATTTATCTTGTTATGTGCCAAACCGTTCCCAACTGGTTTGTTTTGATGCCCGGCACTAGTTGCCAGCCCGTGGGGATCGGGAACGCCCTTCGGGTCTTGCCACGGACTGGGTCGGGTGCCGGGTCGGATGGCGGCCCGGCCTGGTTCGTGAAAAAATGGTATCAAAGGTTCCCTTGTTATTTGGGGTGTCACGTAGCTTGGTGATTAGGTGTGTCGGGACTCGAGAGGTAGGTGTGGTAAGGACGTCATGAACCCTTTCCCGTCCCGAGACTCGAGATTCCAGGGGTAGTTCGGGATTTGATTTTTCTTCTTTGGATTAGTATGTGTGGATGAGGGATGACCAAGGAAGTGAGCCAGTGTTACGCGGCACACATGCATGGAGTAGCGACCCATGTACAACCCGAGTGCATGGTTCAATATATTTCCTGCGGTTGATGCCCACTCGGAGCATGGTCTACTATGCCATGTTATCGGGTTGGCATAGCCACTAGTCCCTTATTTTTGGAAAATTTTGATGTGAGTTGTGTTTGACCTTCATGTTGGTTGATGTGACTAGATCTTAAAAATGAAAATGGATTTTTGTGAAGGTGGTTTCAAATGGGAATGTGGTGTTAGAGTGGAAAAGTGGTTTTGAAATTGAAATTGTTTAATTTTAACGAATGTGTGGTTTCAAAAGGGAAAATGGGAGGTGTTTTGGAAGTTGTTTTGGAATCTCAGTAACACTTTTTGGAATGTGAATTGGAAAATGTTTTGGAAATTGGAAATGTATTTCTTTGATGATAAGATATTTTTTAAAATTGGTTGGGAATTTGTGCTTTGTGCTTAATGGTTTGTTTTGGAAATGAGAGGTGGCTTGAATTGACCATTGGTATTCCTATGAGTGATCACATACATTGAGGTGCGCATGTGGAATATGGAGGAAGTGGAGGAATTGGTGATGTGAGTGGATGGGTGCTTGAGCTCGCACTGGATATGTATGTGCAAGACTTCATGGGATACCAATGGTGGATATTAAGTTGTTTTTTTTGCTGAAAAATGGTTTTCAAAAAGGGTGTTTTTTTCAAATGTTTAGAAAAGTGAGCGAGAAATTGTTTAGCGTTCTCCTTTCATGTTGGGTATTCCTTTTTTTCGCGGTTTCATGGTTTGACATATTGAATAATGGTTGTAATAGTAATTTGAGTTTGAGATTTCGTTTTTGATAGAGGTGTGGAATTTTGATTTATGATGAGATTTGATTCGGATTTGTGCCCCTTGTTTTTGAGTATGCTTCCCAGAAAGTCCCAGAAGTTCCTAGTGAGCCTCTTGGAGTTGTTGGTTCTACCCAGACTCTTAGAAGAGTGGTGGAATTGAATTCTTTTCAGTTGTTTTCCATATTTTGTAGTGATCATGATCTATTGAAAGTAGCAAACTAGATTGGTGAAGTCGTTGGTGTTTTCAGGTTATTGGGAACTTCTAAAGCTAAGAGAGTCTGTGTTGGTTCAGGTCCGTTTGAAGTTGCAACTTGGGATTGGTGGAGGAAATTATCCTAGCGTCGTTGCATGATGGTATGTCTTGGAAGGTGTTTAAGATGACTCTCATCAGATGGTTTATACCCAAGGAAGTGAAGGCAAGGGAAGTGGCAGAACTAGTGAGTGTCCAGCAATGCTAACGAATAGTGAAGGCCTACGTTGGGCATCTCAAGAAGTTGGTTCCCTCTTCTCCAAAGATAATTTCACAGAATCAGTTAAAGTTTCTCTTGTGCGGGGTCTTCGTCTATTGTTGAAGGACCGGTTCCCTTTGGTGTTTGGGATGGTTCCCCATTCTGTGAGAGCAAATCGGAGGAACATGTCTCAGAAAAGTCTTCTTGTCTATTACATCTCCTATTAGTTGGACCACACCCTTGTTTTCTTCTAGTGTGCTCAGTTTGGGTACTTTAATCCGCCTTGTCATCATCATCCATTGAAGACTTGATGTCGGTGTGGCCATTTGGGAAACTTAGTAAGGCTCTGCTAGCAGCTTCGTCATGAAGAGTCTCGACAAGAGAATATCAGCTCCTGACTGCGGGGCAGCAGATGCTTCAAGACATCAGAGCTCCAACCACAGGTCTTGGAGTGAAGCCTTTCATGCAGTCAGGAATCATTGGGTGTGGGGAACCTTGGTTTAATTTGTGTCTCCAATGCTGAAATGGGGACGGTATGAATTACCTTGTTGTAGCTCTCCCGTCATTGAAGGTTCTGTCCTGCTGTATGTGGCGTAGAGGCCTTGTTTCCTCGTTGTGGTCTTTGTTCCTTGAATACCCCACTTTGGCAGTAAGGAGGTGTGGTGGTATTATTTTCTTGTAATTTTAGTAGTTGTGCCTCCTCAAATATGAGCTTTGGAGTTGTCTCTTTATGGCTGTGAGTCTCAAGATGATTATCTCTCTCATGTGGCTAGCTCCTTTGGTGACCCATTCTTGTTTTAGGATGTTCTCGTTTTGGGGACACTTTCGTCTTGGGAAATAATGAATAGGGGTTGGTCCGCTACTCAGTTTGGGGTATTTCGTCGATGACCCCATGTGGCGGGGGGTCTAGTTTATGTGGAGAGTTCATGGGTCGGTTTGTGCTGGGTTTCTCTTACTGGTCTGTGATCACTGGTTGAATTTGGTCAGTCCTTAAATGGTGGGAAGACCCACCTTGAATCTTGAAGTGCCTTCTTCAAGGTTTGGTCTATGTGGCGGTTTCCTCTTGGATCAAGTTGACAGTTCTAGAGTTAGCTCATGCTAAGATTCTCAATGTCAGTTGTGCTAGTCGGGTTCTTGTGGTGGGGAGAACCCTCCTCATTTCCTGATGGTTCTTTTCTTTTCAGTTCCCCTCAGAGTTGGTCGGGTGTGACTGATGGAGTGAAAAGTCACGCTGAGTTGTGATTTTGTTGGCCACATTTAGTTTCAAACTCGAGTTTGTTTCTTCATTTGGCTTGGTGACTTTCTGGGGTCAGAAAGTTTTTGTGGTGGGGAGAATTGCCACACCCTGACCAATGCATTATTTAAACATAAATATTTTTTGGTCTTTATTTTGAGTTGCGGTTTGAATTAGTTCTATTTTAAAATGGATTTGGGATTTTATATGGGTGTGCGCCCATACGCTCGACCGTCTGTAGTGCCCAATCACATTTAGACAATGTTTTATAATTAAATATGTCATTATTGGGGTGTGTGACAGTGCCCGCGATTGTGGTCGGTTCCCATTCTTAATAAGAGATTGTTCGATTTTATTAAATTTATTTTTACATGGCCGCGCAACTAGGCGTGTGACCACGCACGCAACCGAGCGCACACTGCTCTAGTGACCAGGCATGTGACCATGCACGCGACCGGACGCGCGACCACGCACGTGACGATGCACAGTGTTTAACTTCAATTAAGAATGATATTATTTTGGTTGGTTTTATCATTTTTGGTATTTAAATTAATTTGTTACTGTAAACTTTATTAAAATTAACTAAATTAAATTGAGGTTAATTATTGAGATTAATTAATAGTTATTTTGAGTATTATTATTATGATTATATTTGTTTTTAGTTTGTTTTATTTTAAGTTTTATTTATTTCTTTTTCTTTTTTTTCTTTTTTTTCTTTTCTCTCTCATTTCTTCCCTCCCTCGGCGCACTCTCCTTTGGCCCTCACCTAGTTCACGCCACCTCCAGTAAAAAAAAACCCTAGGCCGACTACTCTTCCCCCTCTCGCCGGACCAAGGCGACTTCGCGCCGACCAACCTCACCCCGACCTTCCTCACACCGGCCAGCCTTGCCCTAGCCTGCCTTGTTGCCTCGCACCACCGGCCGTCGCCGGTCTCCATCTCCGGCGAAGCCTTGCCCCTGCGCCCCGATGATCCCCCAGAGCACCTTCCTGCCGAACTGCATCACGCATCACAGCAGCGCCTCGCACCGAACCGCGCCCGCCAGCCGCGAACTTCCCTCCCTGCCCGCATGCCTCCGGCGCACCCCCTACTGGCCAGTCCACCTCCGATGACCAGCACCCTCCTGGTTGAGTCCCCTTAGCGCCGCTGCACCCTCTCCACCTCGAGGTTCTTTTCGGTTCGCTTGTAATGCATATTTGGTGCGGTTGGAGATCCGCAAAAGATTTCGGAATTCCTTCACCCGAGGTGATTTCATGCCCTAACGTTCATAGATGATTTAATTTGTTTACTCAATTATTGTTTACATGTTCTATAGTTAAATCGGTTGATGGGGAATTGTGTTCTATGAATATTTTGACATGCATGTGTGATGGAATTGATTTTCCTTTTAAAATTGTTTATGTTTTCATTGGGTCTTGTTGTGGGAATTCTTGGAAACATTCAATTAATTATTTTAGGTGTGAAAAGTATGTTTTGGTAATAGTTTAATTTTTATATGTTTTAAAAATGAATTTTTCTACAAAATAATTGGTTGTGTGTCCTGCTCATCGTATTGTAGTGTTTCTTGAAAAGAGTTTCAAGCCTTGTTTTGAAGTGTGAAATATTTTCTAAAGCACTCAAGGTGCTAGTGTATTAAAAATGTGGTTTGAGGGAAAAATTTATTATTTTGGCATGTTGAACTTATTGCGCACCTTTGAAGTTAAATTATAAATAGTTTGAGTAACGAAAAACATATTTTGGTATTGTTGTGCTTTGGATTCAGTTTTAAAGTGGTGTTTTTATATGAAATAAGGTGAGTTTTTTGTGAAAATTTTATAGTGCTAATTTTCATGTGTTTCATAAATGGTTTTATTGATTTATTCAATTGCGTGTGTGGTGCGAAACTGGTCTTCAAAAAGATTAAGTCTCCGTTTTATTTTTAAAGTGGCTTTTCCTACATGAAACTGAGTGTGTCTTTGGAGCGAGGTTTGGTTTCACATCTTGGGAATGTTTTACTATGTTTTGTTTGATTTATTAAATTATTTTGTAGCGCGTTGGTCGTCGCACGGTGAGTTCGTGTGGTTGATGAAAAACGCCTACATATATATACATGGGTAGGCATGTATATATACATATCCTCCTTGCACATGTTTCCACATGGCGCGGGGAATATGTGCCTGGATCAAAGGATATATATATATATATATATGAAAAAGTATATGTGTGTAGGTGAAGTGGTCTCGGGCTACCATCGTCAAAAGCTGCGTGTCTTGAGGTAGGTCCCCTATGCCTAAGATTTTAATTTGAAATTCATAATTGCTTGACTGTTTTATGAATATGTTTCACACTATGCTATATATATATATGCTATGGAATCTGATTGCGGTTGCTATAAACAATTATGCCATGTATTGGTAAATTGAAATGTATTTCAAAGCCATTGGTCTTAAGTGACTTTTCTTGGAAAAGAATTGATTTCTTAAATGGTTTGAATTGGTAATGTGTATTTACAAAGGTGTTTGGCCTTCTGGCCGGTTGATTTTAAAAAGTGTTCCCTTTATGTAATTAAGCATGTTTGGCATCTTAAGAATGTTTTATGAAATAGAAAAACCTCTATTGAGGCCCGTTTGGGACTTTAAGATTTGGTTTGCGAAAATAGAAAACCCCTTTTTGAGTCATTCCCCTAAATTTGAAAATAAAATGTGATGCAAGTGTTGATGAGTGGTTTGTGATGTGTGCCTAGTGTAAATGATTGTGCGTGTTTGTGTGGTGTAAAGAGGGGGAATGCACTTAAGTAGGGAGTGCGGTGGTGAAAGGTTGAATGAGTTTTAGATAATGAAAGTGTAATGTATTTGTTTGATTGCTTGATAAAGAAAACTCACCACCATTTGAAATAGAGCATAATGGGAAACTCGGGTGACTAGGTGGGTGACCAGGACTAGTACGCTAGATGACACGGTAGGGTTTCGCCCCAGTTTTTCTAGCATGATTGACGCAACAACACTAACTAAACATATGAATTTCTGAGGGTCGTGTCCTTCTAAGCCACGTTTTCTAGGGGTCGTGGCCTTCTAAGCCACATTTTCTAAGGTTCGTGGTCTTCTAAGCCAAGTTTCACCGAGGTACGAGGTCTCTAGGTTCCCACTTGTTCTAGCTACCTAGAGGGATTACCCATAGTGCTCATTTGTGACATGCTGCTTGTAATGTAACTTCCTTTTCAGTGGTTTCATACCTTATGTCTTGTTTGTAAAAATCACATTTTATTCTAAACTAGTTTCTTTTCATTTTGAAATGGTAATGCATGATTGGAACCTATTATGAAAATGTAGTAAGAGTTAAATGATTTTTTTTGAAAATGCAAACTCATTACATGAATTTGAAAAGAAGGGAAAACATTATTTTATTATATCTTATTTTCAAACAGGAATTTTTGGATTTCTTATTAAAGGAGGAGGCATAGGATGTGGTTATATTTTTGGATTTCCTACTGAGAATCTCGATGCTCATGCCTACATTACTTTTCATTTTCAGGTTTCAGTCTTGGATCGCTCTTGGGAGTGAGGGTGGTTGTTGTACCGTGGTGATCCACGGGGTAACCTGAGGTATGCCACGTTTCTTTGTTTATTCCTTTTTCTGGTGCCATAGTGTTCAGTTTATTTTCTTTCATTTATATGCTTGTTCAGCTTATGATTATTTATCTTGTTATGGGCCAAACTATTCCCAACTGGATTGTTTTGATGCCCGGCACTAGTTGCCAGCCCGTGGGGATCGGGAACACCCTTCGGGTCTTACCGCGGACCGGCTCGGGCGCCGGGTCAGATGGCGGCCCGACCTGGATCGTGATAGTTAATATAAAATCAATAATCAATATAGAGCCTTGAAATTGGTTTAGAGATAATAATTAGGTCTTTCTATTTATGATGTTTCATTTTTAAGTAACCATGTTCATGAAATGAATTATTTTAAGGGGGAAGAAAACGATATGAGAGAGGAATAACATAAGTTTTAACAATAGATGATGATAAATTATTATATAAATCACCAAATCGGAAATATTTAGCCATTTTTGTCAATTTTTTGACATCAGTCACAATGTAGATTATTTTTGACATAAAAGGATTCCAAATTAATCATATTTAAATCAAATATTAATTGATTAAAACAATCATAATGTTATTACATTTTTAAATAGTTTTTACACACTATATGAAGATTAATATTTCCTCACATTCTAACCTAATGAAAAAGACGAGTATTTATCCCATATCATAACTCAACATGACCTATCATGGAAGGAAAACAAATTGACAGAATTATTTTCTAAATTTACTCTCTATGAAATAAATAATAGTTGTACATGGATTCTTGAAATTGGGCTCCCATTCAACATGAGAAAAACATATACCTCTTATATAATTTGAATGTTTGTATTGACAGTATAGTTCATTTTGAAAATCACAGAGCTTTAAAAATAAATGTGTGATGAATGACAAGACTTTTGGAGAAGAGATAAAAAATAGTTAATTTCATAAAGCGGATGGTTTATTGCCGAATATTTATTATTATTATCCAAAAATGATAAATGGTATATAAGTTTCCATTAAATAATATTTGATTCTTTATTAAAAATTACAGAAAAATAAGTATATGAAGAAGAAAAATGTAAACTTATATAAAGTGAATTTAATTAAGAACATATATTTTCTTATGAATGGTAAATATTTCATAGTAAGACTCCCTATGATGTTACATGTCATTGTGGAATTAACGTCTTTCTTTATGGGTTCTTTGGTGGGTTTTTAGACTCTAACCTTATATTTAAGGCTACTTTCCATAATTCCATATAGGTTGAGGCCTAGAGTGTCACAGACTATGTGTATCTAGAATCTAAGTTAAAAAAAATATATTATTATTTATTATTTAACTAGTTGAAAAAATTTATTCATGTACATGGATTAATAATTAATCATGTATTCATGATCTCAAATAAATATTTATTTTATATTTATTACATATAATATTTATTTATTTATTGGTGGATAATGCAGTGATATTTATTTAACAAATAATTTGTATTTATTTAGGGTCCCATAAATATTATATTTGAATAGAGGAGATTTTTTTTGGTCTGATGAGAAATAATAAATATTAGATATTACATGATTAATTAATATATAATTATAATTAGAATATTTAGTGTATGTCTAGAAATAAGGATATTTTTATAATTATTTGACATAGTTATTTTCAAGGAAAAACTAAATAATAAAAGGAACTTGTGAAATTATTTTACTTTATCCCTATAATTATATAAACCCAATTATGTTATTTTCTCATAAAGAGAATTTATTTTTCTTGGTTGTGCATTATGGATCTAGACAGTCCTCTCAAGCCTAGACAGATCCTTTATTAAATAACACTCCAAAGAAGTGAGAGAAATCACATCCACAGATTCAATGAAAATTCATTCGAAAAAGTTCTCAAAACGATCAAAGACAGAAGACACAAGCTTAAGGATCATTAATAATAGCACCCAGATATTCCTTCATCAATGTCTGAAGATATGAGGAAGGCATATGGATCACCTCTAGGGGAAATCTACACATGGTTTCTACAACACAACGATAGTTAACCATAGATCTCTCACCAAATTCATCAAAAAATAAATAATTCCATCAAAGGTAATTCATTATTTAATTAAATTAATTATAAATAATATGTGATGATCCTTTTTCTTAGTTTCAACATAATTATTAATTACCTATTTCCCTAACTCAATTCCATGGATCACAACATTCATCTTTGTATAGATCATAGATTGATCATTGATTATGGATAAAATAAAAATAGGGCACCACCCATTACACAATTCCGCTATTCTCAGATCCTAAATATCATATCAAAGTTGTCACATAATTATTTATAATTATTTAATCTCATTGGTTATTTATGCATTCAAATTTTATTTTGCAATTCAAGTTTAATCATTTTTTAATCATAATTGTGATATATATTTTTTCCTGACTTGTTTCTTGTAGATCTAATCAATATGTATAATTTTATAAAAAAATTGGAGAACTAATCCAAAGGTTCCAACGTTCTATAATTACACCATAAGACTAAAAACTATATTGTTAGAGTTACATGCCATGTAGTCACATTCAACACAAAAGAATAGATTTGGAAATAAATTCAGGATTATGCATTGATTATTGATTTAATTACACACTTAATTAACTACATGTAGAACATAATTTAATAGCACATAGTCATTTAGACTACATACCTTGTATCCCACCTACACAGTGTGTAGTCCCTTTGAGTCAAAAATGTGTTGTGTCTTCCATACATGGCTAACCTTACTGGTGACTATGTAAGTCAGAGTTTACAGAACGTGTTGCCGATTGACATTCCACTTAATCTAATATTTTCAACTAAAAGATAACATGTTGGGTCCCTAGTCATATGTCTCATATAGATGGCGAGAGGTGTATACTATGTTTAGATTTGATCTACACGCAATGTACTAATACGAAGTTATGCATATTTAAAATTTATTTTTATATGTAATCCATGACGCATGTACTTGAATATGACTTTAATGATATTACACACCATGGGATAGGTTTTAATATACACATTTATTTAAATTTTAATTAATATATTTGTAATATTCTGATTTTCAGATCATGTATGAGTTTTATTACATATTATTACACAGTGTGCATTTATGCATAACACATTGCCAAAAAATCATATAATTCATGTAATGATATATGAAGTACACATCATGAAATTATGTTACATGTTGTGCATTCTATATGTCACAATTAATTAACAAGTATATGATTATAATACACGATGAGTAAATTTTTATAGGTAATAAACATATTTCCTATAGGGTAGATTTATTTACATATTTGTTTTTAAAGGAATTTATTTAATTTATTTAAAATTATAATGTCTAAGAATCTCACGGAAATTTAGATGAGAATAAATATCAAATAATTTATTAATTAATGATAATAACTAAATGATTCGAGCATGATTTATGATTAAAAATAATGAATAAGAATTGAATGTAAGTTTTATTATATTTTTGGTTTTTTACAATCCTTTGGATGATCTTGAGCTAGAATAAACTTTCTTGAATGTGATTGGTTTCATTTCAATTTTTATTAAATTAAATTATTATCCATTAAAACATTTCTACTTTTGATTATGTAGGGACTACATTCCCATGATTTTTTTGTAATCCGCCCTTCCACTTCACTTATGTGTGAGTAAAAAAGATAATTTAATAGATGGAGATCACAAGCTTGTGGAGGTAGTTCATGTACAAAGTTGGGGAAATGAAAATCCCTGGAGATACATAGGTGGACATGTGGAAAGATGTAACACAAACCACAATTCATTCAAGGTTTTTTTACTCTATGTTAGTGGTTAGTCCATAAACCACTAGGTAAAGTAAACATTAGTAATACCTCAAGATCATAACAATTTTTTTTTCTAGTTGCATGGTTATTTCATTTTTGATGTCTTTTCATGATCACATAATTAAGGATTTAACAAGAATTCAAGATAGAATTAAATGTAACCAACTAACGCATAATTATTATCTAAGACATGGTTAAGCAATTTATTAATCCAAATAAATATTAACAAGCATGTGACAATGATAACAATTGAAAATTAATTTATAATAGGATAAAATACATCAATAAAATAATGAGAGAAAAATAAATATAATATATATTTATTTGTCTATATTTTATTATATAATGATCGAAAATTATGCTTATATTATTTTATAGAAACAAGAATAAGATGACATCAAACAAATCAGTGTGACCCATAAATGTGAAGGAATCCATTATCAATGAAAAAATTTTCTGAGAGTGGAAACGGTTATGACGTGTCATCCTTCACCATGAATGGAAATTGTATGTGTTGGGAGAACTGTAACCAGCTTCGCTTGGAAATCAAGAAAATGATGAAGATCTATTTCTATAAGAGAAACAACTGAATGATTCTATAGATGTGTAGTGATTCATGATAACATACATATCCAATGGGATTATAAGGAAACATGTGTATATTCATTCATTTAGCATGATGTCTCACCTTTAGGATCTCTATCGTAACATCAAGACAAGAGAGTTAAAAGATATATATTTCTTTCTTCACCAAACAATCATGTAGTGTATGTGCCAATTGGGCCTCATGTAGTCATGTTTATATTCATCATTGAATGTATGGACATATTAGAGATTAAATTTCAAACATATCTCATATTTTCATCACTTCCCAAGACCGTCTACAACATTATTGTGAGTTATAATATGAGAATAAGTAGAAGATTTATTTTAAATTTATGACCATGATTCTATATGTGGATAAAGAAATGTAGTACAATAAACCCTAGGTTTTTATGGTGAACAGGATAAGGAAGAATAATGAAAATGGGATCATGACCTATAAACAGTCTAAATATCCCAAGCACCATCCTCTGAGGAAGGGGAAGTTCCAAGGGAATGTCATGGAAAATGTGGTAGTGTGTTTTTCTTGTGGGAAGACATGCTGCTAGAAGAGGAATTTCATGGAAGAAGAATTGCACCCAATAGAAAGGGGAAGATAATTGTTCATTATTTACTGAGTGTAATATTTCCATTTCTACAAATTCATTATTATATACATGTTGTTGTTCTCATATCTATGTACAAATATGGGAACCGTGTTGATTATGGATGATTTCTAGATGAGAGGTGAGTTTGCAAGCTGCTAATGGTGTGAGGCTAGCATCTATGGCCAATGATGACAACCATGGTTCATTGCCAACTGAAACAAGTTTGGTTTTAATAGATTTTTATTTTGTACATACATTTACCATGAAAATAATTTCTATGTTATTTTTTAACATAGAGAGGTTTATTTTAATAATTTTAAATAAAATGTGTTTCTGTTTTAATGAAAACTTTTGTTAGGGTATTAAGCATTTAAATAATATTCTTTATGTGTAAAATAATGAATAAAATGTTGAAAATATTGACAAGAGCGTTAGACCAGTTGGTGAGGACTCATTAAGTGCATCATGCCAACTAGGGATCAAATCCATACCAAGGAAAATTTCTAGGGTACTATTTTAGAAATGCAGTAGGTATTGCTGTGGGAACTGTATCGGGAATTGTAGTAGTATTGTAGTAGGAATAGTAGCAGGTACTGTTTGGAATAGTAACAGCCAATAATATTCCACAGTTTGAGCCTTCGGGCCCCTAATTTGGTCCCTGAGTCCTTTAAGGCCTTTGGTCCACCCATGCCTTTGGTTTTGTAAGGCCCTCGTGCCACCTCAAGGCCATCGGGCCACCATAAATTCAAATGAAAACTAGACAACCTACAATGAACAATCTCAAGAAGGAGGATGAGGAAGGATTTTTCACCATAGCATAAGCTAAATGGATTGCATGAATGATTTGGTATGGAACCTGTTATCAGGACAAGCATGTGCATGCATGGGAAAGCCTAGACGAAAAACCATTTGAATGTGGTGAGATGATTTCATGATGAATATTATAGGAATGAGCAGTTCCAAGTAGTTAGTCTGGGTTGCATGTAATGTTTAAATCATACAAGCAATGATTCCTCTAAGGCCTATGGTCTATGTAATACTTATGCCTATAGGCCTTGTATGGGTTAAACCTCACCCCTTGAATGATGGATTATCAAAAATAAATAGAAATGAAGGCCATTGAGCCATTGGAGGAAGTGTTGAAAATAGTTAATGAATCATGATGACATGACTCATATAACACCCTATTGTGGAATCACCACATTGGTTATGTAAATGAGAAAACATTGACAATGATAAGACAATATGGTTATCTATACTCCACTTTCCTAAAGCTCCTTGATAAATGTGATAATTTTTTATATGTAAAAATAAAAAAACCAACATTCAGTTGATCAGATTAAAGGGGCACATTACTTCTATGATTGGTAAACACTGATGTATGTGGACCATTTCTACTAGAAGATTAAGGTGGATATTAACACATAATACCTTTTAATGAGGACATGAGTATATATTTCTATATCTAATTGATGTGGAATAAGTCCAAGTCCATTGAGAAATCGACGGAATTCAATACTAACGTAGAAAATTATATTGTTTAGAACATTAACAAGCTTAAAATCAGATCAAGGTGGTGAATATCTTCAATAAGTGTCCATCAGCATTCTATAAAACTCTGGGATTCTCTCTCAACTCATCCCACCTTATAACCCACAAAAAGATGGTGTCAGTTAATGGAGGACCCATACCTTGTTGGAAATGGTAAGGTCAATGATGGGTCATGCATATCTTCTTGTATCCATTTTGGGGCATTCATTAACAACTGCAGCATACACATTAAATTGAGATCCAAATAATGTTTAAAATCGAATTCCTTTTGAGTTATGGAGTAGAATGAAACCAAATTTATTGGTTACATGTGTACAGGGTTGTGAGGCATTTGTTATGGCCTTATTAGGAAACAAACTAGAAACACCAAGGAAAAAGGTGTATCATTATATCGTATCACAAGGATACAAAGTGATACTTCCAATAAAACCTCCCAAAAAACATATTATAACTAGAAAAGTCACCTTTTTTGAGAGGGAGAAAATCCATAAAAAGGATAGTGGGTGAAATATTTACTTCGATGATGTAGATTCTCAAGATACACTAGAGTTGGAAAAGGAAAAGATTCCATGGATCCCCCTAGAAAAAGTAGCTCCTGAAACACATATATTGCATAGGAGTGTAAGAGAGATAAGAGAATGAGAGAGATATGGTTTTCTATTCACCAAATATTGTGATTTATTATTAGTTTAAAGTTATGAACCTCCCTCTTACAAGGATATTGAATAGATCTCATAAGTTATAAGGTAGAAAGAGGCCATGAATCCTGAAATGGATTCCACGTATCAGTGACACATTTGGGTTCTGGTAAATGTGCCAATTGATGTAATTACGAAAGGTTGTAAATGGGTATACAAGAGGAATTTGGACATGGAAGGTAGTGTAAATACATATAAAAACTATATTTTATAAATGGTTTAAAAACAATCAATAAATTGACTATGATGAAATTTTTTCTATATTTATCATGTTTACATTCATCAAAACTCTACTTCTTATAGAATATTACCATGACTATAATATTGAAAAGATGGATTTCAAAACTGTATTCCTTAAGTAGAACTTTCATGAAGATGGTTATATGACACAACCACAAGGGTTGGTGATTATAGTTAATGCTAAAAATATTTTTATTTTTCAAATATCCATTTATATATCGAATAAATCATCTAGGTTATGTAACATTAAATCCAGTGAATCCATAAAATAATTTTGTTTCATTAAGAATGAATGTGAGTTGTGTGTTTACAAGAGATTTAGGGGGAATACAGTTGTTATCCTATTAGTGTATGTTGATGATATATTACTTATTAGAAATGACATACCAGTATTACAATCTATTATGTATTTGTTAATCAAGTGTTTCTCCATAAAGGACTTACGATAAGAACCATACATTCTACAGATCAAGATCATTCATTAATGATCCGAGAGGTAGTTTGGACTAATCAAAGTATATATGTTGACTAGATACTAAATACATTTTTTATTGAATAATCCAATAGGGTATTAGATCCAGTGCAACAATGACTACATCATTCTAAGAGAATGTGTCCTTAGACACAACATGACAAAGATATAATTGATAATTTCCCACAATCTTCAGTGATAGGATCAATCATGTATTCAATGTTATGTACTAGACTTGTTGTTTCCTATGCTCAGAACATGGTAGAATATATCAAAATTATCTACGATACAACCATTAGACACTATTAAGGATATCCTTATGTATCTAAAAAGAACTAAGGATTTGTTCCAGGTGTATGTAGGAGGTGAGGACATGGCCATCATAGGTGATACTGATGCTAGTGTTTGGATAGATCATAATGATCTAAAGTCTCAATAATGATATGTTTTCTATCTCAACATAGTAGTTGTGTGCTTGAAGAGTTTATAATCACTAGTCTTCATTGATTCTATATAAAAGTATAAGCATATAACAACATCTGATGCATCCAAAGAATCCATTTGGATTTGTAATGTATTACATAGTATTTATAAGGAACCTAGCCTTAAAGAACCCATCACATTGTATTGTGATTATACTATATTGGTGGATCTTACAAAACATCCAAGGTCACACAAACAGATAAAGAATATTCTTCAAATTTATAACCTCTTGATGGAATTCTATCATAGGGGTGATGTTTCATTTAATAGATTACATGTGGAAGATAATGTGGTAGACCCCTTGACTGAAGGCCCATCACATCATAATCATGAGTATCATTTGATATTTTTTCGAATAATGGTTTTTTGTAGATGGATAAAGTAAAATTTGGAGTCTGTTTGATTTTGTGCTCTTCAAACAAATTCATTGTACTATATAATAAATATGAATTAATTGTTTTTAATTTTAATCAACTACTTTCCAAATAATCATTTTTCTCTTGTGTCACATGGTTTGTGATAATGTCTTAGGAGTACCTATCAAAGTAAAAGATCTTATAAGTTACCCGCTATAATGAGAACCTAGAAGTCTAATGACACTATTCTTGAATATTTGATCTATACCTGGATTATATCAGTTTTGGGACAAAATGATACATGCTATTAGGGTAAGAGACTCATATGACATTAAGGCACCTTCTCATGGTGTAAAAACATTGAAATACCTAGTAGGATATTATGAGAATAAGGCATGCCAATAGAAAATCCACATTTATAAATTATATTGGCTTTTTCTATCATCATACGTGTGTATTGGTCCTTATAAATTAACATTATTATTAATTATTATTATGAGTTTATTACTTTTATGTATTTATGAAAAATTTAATTAATGATGCTCGCGACCAATTAGGGTGTGTTGGGTACATCATAAGTAATATTACATTAATGAATAATGCGAGAATGGAGTTATCTATTATGTTCTTTAATATAAGTTGACATCTCAGGCCCTTTTTTGTAAATTATATAGCCTAAATAAATCCATGGATAGGGGGATCTATTGGGAATTTATATTTCAATAATTCCAAATAATGAAATAATTGATCATATAGGTTGATGAAATAGGCATGAAACTATCTCAATTTGAGTTATTGTGATAAAGGGGTAACATTACACCGTAAGCATCCGTATGAGGTGACAGTTGTTTTGGAACTAAATTATTTTTCTATGGGTGCCTTTTAATGCTTCTAGACACTATCCAAGGACATTAGGCTATATTTCCTAATGACACTAAGAAAGATACGTAGAGGGTCACACACAATGTGTATCCAGAATATATATTAAATAATATATATTATTATTAGTTATTTAACAGGTTGAATAAATATTATTCTTGTACGTGGTTTGAAAATTATTCGTGTATTATTGATAAAATAAAAATATTTATTTCCATTTTAGTAAATATAATATTTATTTATTTATTGATGGATAATGATATGATGTTTATTTAATGAATAAATTCTTATTATTTAAGCTCTAATAAATATTATGGAGGAATGATTGGAATATTATTTAGGTACGGTGATAAATAATAAATAATGAATATTATTATATTTCATAATATTTAATTATAATTTGTAAGAAAAGTGGATGTCGAGAAATAACTATATTATTATTATTATTTGACATGGGTTTTTTCTTTGATTAAATAAATAATTAAGGGAACTTGTGGATTTTTTTATTTTAACACTATAAATATATAAACCATGTTATGTTATTTTCTAAAAATTTCAATTTTGTTCTCTTGGTTGTGTACTATATATTTGGATAATACTGTCAGGCATAGATATCTCTTTACCCCATGAATTCTCATAATGGTTGAGAGAAATCCTCTCCACTAGATAAAGGGGAACACTTTGGAATTGGTACTCAAAAAGATAAAAATTAGACAATGCAAGCATAAGGATCTACCATCCATGCTCATGGAGATTCATTTGGTGAAATCCAAAGATTTGAGGAATACATTAGGCTCAACACTATACACTTGGTTTCTATAAATCAATGATGTTGTAAAACATATATACCACTGGATCCGTCAATGAAGAAATAATTACCACAATGGTAATTATATATATAATTAAAATAATTATAAATAATATGTGATGTTCTTATTTATCAGTTTTTAAATAGTTCTTAATTCTATATCTATTTTACTCAACTCTGTGGAGCACAATGTTCATCGATGTATATATTTATGAGGGATCATCAATTATAGAAAAAATAGAAGGTGGGCACCACCCATCACATGATTCATCTACACTTGGAACCTACAGTGCCCATCCTTCAGCTGCTGATAGGTGAAACATTGAGAGATTAAGTCATCCATGGTCCATCTCATTATTGAAACCCAAAACTAAATATTAATGTCTCTTTACATCTTCCCCACACCAGCATGTAAATCTGAAGGAGGGGTGTGGAACTCTCACCTCACGTCTTACCACATCGTCGTTCAGAACAACATCCTTCCGTAGAAAACAAATTAAATTATCCCCTATTAATATTAAATATATGGTGAATACCCTATGTATATATCATGTCAAAAGAGCACATAGTTACTGTCACCCATCATAGAACATATCACATACTAAAGATGTGAAGGATTCAACACTATCAACTAAAGGAAATATGAACCCTCTTACACCCCTGGGGACAATTGTAATGAGGCCAACTACTAAGAAGCGTCATGAACCAAGATAAAATGATACTTCGTGCTAAGGGAACCTCCTAAAAATATTTCATAACCCATACATTACTATGGATTGAGCCACAAATATAGCCATTCGACCCCCATATACTAGGTAACGGAGACAAGTGTCGAGAGGCATAACCTAAATGGTAAGCCTTTTGCTAATGTACCTGAACACACACACATAACCTTCTCAATTAGGAAGTGAATAGGAATAATATATATATATGAAATATATATATATAAGGTATATTAGGTGTGAAAAACCTAAATGTTTTACAATATTAGTATAGAAAAAAAATTAAAACTAAAGGGAAATAATACATTCCCAAATCAAAAGATATCCCAACCATTCAAAATAAGAAGTTAAACTACTGAGAGATCCAAGCTCTTGATCTCCAAGATATGTCCCTCATACAATATCCCAAGAACGCTTTATTCCTAAGATCATATGAAGTCACCGAACACTTTTCTGAAATATATATAAGACATGAAACATGCAGGAAAAGACCATGTAAGTGTGATTATATACCTACCAAGTAGGATAAAACAATAAATTAATGGGGATAATTAATTGAAATAAAAGAAAAAATAAGACAATATATAGTAAAAATGACGCATCTCAATACAATGTAAGAGAATTTAACCTCTTACAAACAAAACAGACTCAATATGGTTTTTAGATGAGTAATACGTTGAGTATTTTCTATCCATTGAATGAGAGTATCCTCGTCCAAACATGAGAAGCGAATCATGGAAAGTAGGTGCACTTCCTCGAACACCTTCAAAACCCATGGTGGTAGAGTAACCAAATCAAATAGAATGTATATTGATATATCTATATGATTAGTAAATATAATCCCAAATGAGACTGAAATGGGATGCCCATATCATAACCCTACCAATGAAAAATTATCCAATGGTTCTAAAGGTCCATCCATAATGCTGAGTATCATTCACATATACCCTACAAAAAGTATCCAAATCAAGATAAAATCATCACTATGCCTCCCAGTCAAGGAGAACTAATATATAAGTAGATGACTCATAACATATTACAACATTCCTGTTCCACTCAGTGGATAGATCGAGGACTCGTACACTATTCGAACAGGAGGGTTAGAATTTAATATGAGAGGAATCGGGCCATCACTATATTTGTGGGTTCCATTATGATTGTAGATAAATTACCCATGTCTAACCCAGCTAAAGGGATCCACTATGATGCATGGAGGACCCATGATTCTTCCTAATAGTATGGTTCCACTCTGATATGTAGATAGAGGACCCATTCCGTATTCCAGATTGTTCCACAATCTATTACAAGAGGATTTATTCCTTGAATATGTTGGAGGGTTCCACTATGATGTTAAAAGAGTAATAATACCCAACCCTGCTAGAATATTCTCCTATGAAATATAGAGGATCCCTCCCCCATAAAACATGAGGGTTTCACTCGAATGATCAAGGACCCATGCCAGGCCTAGCTGGAGGATGCAACTCAAAAAGCCTCTTGTGATACTGATTGATAACAACGATCGTATAGTGTTTCCTATATTAGATCTAAGTATATAATATCTTTCATCATATTAAACAATACATAACAGAGGGTGCCATCACATTCTACATGGATTACACTCAGGATAATCTACTCGTACGCTAACATCCCAGTACAAACAATAGAGATATGAGTGTATGAAGTTTCCTAAAAGGGAACCAAGGAATTAACAACATGTGATAGTAACAACCCTACATGTGGTCCCACTCCATCGCCTGTACATTTATTTGGTTGTACATGGATTTTATTGATTTAGGGAAACATGGAGTGTATGATTGTATACATGGAATGTCTGAGCCACTCGAGGTCCCTTCCCATGCACCTTTTCCATGTTTGTGAACTCTAGTCATGTCTTTATACTTTAGTACATGGTATTTCTATCCACATGGGGTATCCTCTATTTCTCTGGCCATTCTCATATACTCAAACTATATATATGTAATTTTACACTATGTCCATGTACTTTTCCTTAAGTTTTTGTACTACTGTACTTATCATGAATGGTGATGCCCATGCCCGTGAACTCTCAGAGTACAAAAAAAGTTTACTAGCACATTGTTACACTGTGTGTTGGAGTCCCACATGAAATTTCATAGTTATAATTTTTTGACATCAAATCCTCCATATTTATTGCCCGACACACTTATGTTTCTTTGAACTACAAGGTGTGTATTCCTAATTTTTCTAGAATTTCGTATCCATTCTCCAAAAACGAAAAATGTTCTTTCCACCCCCATTGTCCAGTTGTGTTTCTTATAAAAATATAATTTTTTGCCAGTATATATTATTTTCATCCATTTAGTTAAGAACATGAATATGTTTTTGGAAAAAGACACCATCAAAAAAGGTTTACCAATAATTGTACAATATTTCATAGACAATAAACACAATTGGGAGTTCCAAATTTGAATACATAAATAACTACAGAATTTTAAATTCATGGGTGCAAGAATAGAAAAAAATTGGTGCACACCAAATTTTAGAAGATTATATTTATCACCAATTTAAGAATATGTGGTGAAACATGAAAATGATGAGACCTACCTGGATATTAAATCTCTTTTCATTGAAGAACACCCTCACCGATGAGTGGATGAATTTGTTGCATTCAATGCATCATGATATTCTCGGATCCAAAGACTTTACTTCATTAGATCTTGATTTTCTAATGGATGGATAGTATAATATTCTCTCGATGATCATCATATTATTTGGAAAACACAAGGAATGTTTTAATAATGATGTATTTAATATTTCCAAAAAATTTAATTTTGGGCATATCAGTCCTCAGAATCAAATGGTGTCACCGCTCTGGCCTCTGAAAATATACATAGAATTATTCCATAGTATTATAAATAATAATTTATATATACAGTATGATAGAGTCTATTCATGTTTTAATATAACTAATTCAATAGTTCTATCATTCAAAACAAAAATAGGTTTATAAATAATGTTCATAAATTCAAACGCACTTATAGGTAATAGTCCATGGATTTTTAATAAAATAATATCAAATTTACAAATAAAATAATATTAAAATAATAAGAGATAAAACATATATTCGAATCTATACATCAAGAGGTATGTGGGAAAATACATATCCATTAAATTATCTCACATATAACGCAATGTGACATAACCTCCTATGATAATCAATGAGAATAATCCATGATAAAAACCAATCATGTGATAAATAAATAATCAATGAAAAAGAAACTCATATTGGTCCCAAAAAAATGTGATTACATACTAGAAATAAAGTATCCTAAATATTCATTTGTTTTTACCAACCAATGAAGTGTATTTTTAACGTCCTACGATATCCCAAAAAATATCTCATTGTGGTCCCACACTCCAGGGGCTACCCACATTTATTTTCTAATGAACCCATGGTTCCCAATGTTATAATTGTTAAAATAAATTTTAAAACCATACTCAATGTGTTTAAAACATTTTCATTGAAATAATAATCTAAATTAGGTTTCGAAACCCCATTTCCAAATCCAAAACACGATATAATATTTTAAAAAACACTTGGTCAAAATAAACCATTAAAAACCCTTTACAAAATTTACCATTCCCAGGAATTCTTTCAAACAAAAAATCACATCAATTGAACGAATACCCCAATAAAATTTAAAAAAAATATATGAAATTATTTAAAATAAACCATTTTATAGAAAAACCTACCTAAAAATAGTAAAAACCTAGACACCTTTGACAATGGTTATTGAAAAAATATATATCATCCTTTGAAATGAATGGAACATCCTGAAAGTGTAATTGACCAGTAGATAACACAATTTGATCATGAAACTTGGGCCTATATAGGTCAAAATCTAGTTTTTCAACCAATTACAATGAAATATAAAAGGAATTCTTAGCCCTAAAGTCAAAACACAATAACCCTGATGATCAATTGCTAAAGAAATCATCATAAAGGGGAAAAGACCACCAAAATCACATGGGGAGAGATCAAAATTGATAAAGGGGGGTTACCAGTAGAATGAATGAATAATATACCATATTGGAACCTAGAAACCCATTCCGAAAGAATTACATGTCATGTAATCTTATCACAAGACATGAATTCAATAAAGGATGAATACACTTAAAGAACCTCTCATTTTTTTAAAACCTTATTTTTTCCATTACATAATGTAAATTAAAAATAAATAGTTCTCAAAACTATCATTAACATTATATTTTATAGACACATTCTTGGGGATAATTACATAGATTATAATCTATTTAAAGAATTTGTAATCTACTAGTAGATAAAAAACATCATAAATATCTATATAATAACTCAAAACCCAATATCAAGGTTATATGGCCCCAAAGAACATTTTATAAAGTATTTTAACTATGTATACTGAAATTAAATTAATTCAAGAAAACATATATCCCAAAAAAAATTCTATTTTTCCTGGAAAAGGCTCTCCATAAGTGATAAGGATGCAAATGCACCCATACATGGTGAATGTTTTAAAACATAGTCAATAGACTACCAGAAAAATGTAATGGGGAGTTACACTCTCCCCGCTGAAAATTCTTTCTATCCTAAGAAATTATTCATGATCCTAGATAAAAAAATAGAATCTCATTGTTGCCTCATCAATGATTCCAATTATCATGTATCACTCCTATCATGTATTCCCAATGATAGTACCTAGACAAGACTACTCATTTTATCATGTAGTACATTATCACAGAGATCTATAACATGGTCTGGTGACTAAAATAATCTGGCCCTAGGTTCATGATCAACATTATCCCATCTAATCACATGGGAATAATCTCGTATAAATATCTTCAACTAGGAATCATGAATCTCGATAAGGATATAAGTGAAAAAAATGGAAATTCCAATTGTTAGGCCACCTTCCCCATTTGACATATAATATCAATATAGAACATACACCATGGAACCAACTAACACTTCATACCCAACTTATGATGTCCTTGGAGAGGAAAAACTATAATATAAATCTGATCACAAACCATAAAAACTAGTGACATACATTTATTGTCCACATAACATTTATAATGAATCTATATTGTGATTAATCACCACTATATCAATTATACCGCCAATTTCATCTCCATAATGTGTTGTATCCCAAACAAGGACCAGTCTCCCCATTCTTCCCAACACAACAAAGAAATAAATTTCTTCCCATACCAATAGTCAAAGGTCACCATGTTTATCAATGAATTAAAACTATTGTTATAGGAATAATCAACTTTAGAATAATTATCTAACCAACATCCACCAAAATCAATTAAAAAATCTCTAATCATATACTCAAGAACCGGGATAGACCTCTTGGTCTATCCATATGTCTGTGAATGATATGTCATGTTAAATTATAAATTTGAACACAATGAATGCTCTAAACATATCCAAAACCTGGATGTGACCATTGGTCCCTTTTAGAAATAATCATAGAGAGAACCCCATGATGTCTCATAATCTCTTGGAAATAAAATCCCCCATGATGTCCTATAATTAGCATCTCATTAATGTGGAGGAATTGTGATGATTTCATGATTTGATCAGTGATCATCCAAATCGAATAATTCCAAAAAGGTGTATATTTTAATCCATCGACTAAATCCATGGTAATACTATTCCATATCCATACAAGAATGGATAAGGTTTAAAAAAATATAAATTGTATTTGGTGTTTTTCCTTGATTTTATGAAAATTATAAAATCGTGATACAAAATCCACATTAATCAGTCTAATCTCTAGACACTAATACTGATATCTAATGTCATGATACATATTGGTTTACACATGGTGTATATACCAACATGACTGGTATCCATTGTCCATTGAATCCTACCTTGGGGGAAAAAGAACAACCGTCATGGTTCAAAATAAAAAAACTCCCTGAGATGATTGACACCACTCACCCGAGGTCACTCCACCATAATAGTTTTTACTAAAACTCTAGATCGTTGAAACTATCATATTCATAGGATGAACACTCTCATCAAACAATGAGTCAACCGTCATCAAAGTTAGATCAACCTTCTTACCAGAATCTTGAATTTTCCATGATATTTTAGTAAACAAACTCATCATAGACCTTTCCTAAACATATTTCTACAGAGATTCTGTAATAAAATGTTTTCTTAATTCATCGGAAACAAAATTACCATTTCTAGAAGTTCATGTCATAACAAAATCAAATGAATTAAAATTATATACATATATACTATATTTCATGTTCAAATCCCATTGCGTGAAAATATATTTTAGGATAACATGATTAGAATACACTATTAATTGATCCATAATGAGATAGTGACCCCACATATTTAGTGCAAGAATAAAAGCTACAAAATAAAGGTCAGGGGTAGGGTTTTTCTTTTCATGAGAGGATAACTGAGGTGATTAATATGTCACGCCCTTTTTCCCTTGCATCCGGAAACATCACAAACCTGTATAAGAATCATCATAAAAAAAATAATTATAGAATCATGGTTATGAAACATTCATAACTTATTTTCAATTAAACCTCACCTTCATCTCTGTAAAAAAATATCTAACATTTGTCATTCCATTCAAATATTACACCCTTGTGGTCTAGAGTTATCATTGAAGATGCGATAATGGTGAAATCCAAAAAAACCATCAGTAGTAACTATCTAAATCCATGATTCTATATATCTAAAATTCATTCTTGGGTTTCTCACAATACCTAAATGCCTATATTTTAATGGCACAGATAGATTCCCCTCTCATATATCCCATAACCTATAAATTTTACTTGTCGGATCCAATACTCACATTTAGAAATAATAATATATAGAAGATGTTCCGTTCAGGTATGAAAATTTTTATCTTAATGGTTCATATTGACCTCATATGACATGAATTAAAAAAATATATATTTCAAAAACAAAAAAAAACCCACGAATCTATAAAATATTAGGTTCATTAAATTATTAAACCCCAATGGAGTGCCAGCCATACATAATATCATAACAAAAAATTTTGATTTCACATAACAACATCTAAATGTTATCTTAGTTATATCCTCTACTCAGACCCTCAATTGGTGGTACCCTACTGGTGGTTAATCATTGTAAACCAACATTCCACTCTAAGCTAGTAAAAATCATAAATCCATGGAAAAAGATAAATAATTATTATAGTTATACTATTTAAATTATGATAGTCAACATTATATGTAAATCTTCCATAAAAATTATTATGAATGAGGGAAGGTAATGAAAATAGTGAAACACTAATAAAAATAAATCCTTTATCCATTATATCCTCATGATGGTACTTATTATCCACCAACACATCTAGGACTATTACAGAACATAGAATCGAAATGGGCATGGAAACAAGGAGAATGTATAAAGTTAAACCAACCTCTCTCTAGGGAGGTGAATGAGAAAAAATCATCCAAAAATACCTTAGGGTACTCACATAGAACCATAGGTAGATTAATACATTAGTATTGGTAAATTGTATCAAGAAACATCTCTTAAAATTAATATGAGATAACCCTAGACCTATAATAAGGAACTACTATCCATGCCCTTCCGAATCTAGAGTCCTAATCACCTTAACACACATGAATGACCTTATTGGAAGATAATAAATGAATTCAACAACAAAAATATTCTATATGATCTTTAATATTGATCATTTTATCCATACTGATAATAAATATTAATATGTCAATATCAAGATCTAAAAATTCGCATATCACCTCATAGTCAACTATTATCAGCTAATATAAGGGGACTTAAAATAGTTTTAAGATCTATTTTCCAAAGGCATATAATAATCTATTTTGAATAAAATATTATCTTAATTCAAGCCCAACACATCAACTGACATTAAAGATAAGAAAAAGTGACTTGTTCCTTCATTAAGCGTATCTATAATAGTAGACGATAAAATAGTCCTTTTACCTCTAACTAGAGATGGGCCAACATTTAATTCCTATAGTGCATACTCTACTGAATAAATATGTCTGGTCTCTTCTCTTCCTTGATCACCCATAACCACATGATCATCCCATTTATCTTGAGGATATGACCCATGAACATTCGAATCATCTACATGAACCTATGATCCCTTTTTGGAATGTGAATTTTCCTTACATCCATTGTATATCCACTGGAAAATAAATTAAATAGACAGATTGTAATAAAATATGAAAATTCATAGGATCCTTCACATAGTTAGTCATTGTATGACATATCCTTCTACAATAGTAGTAGACAACCTGTTTCTTCCTATGAGAATACCCTGAAATGGTCATGAATATAACTGTCAAATCTAGAAATATATTTTCTGGAAAAAAGATACAACCTGGATAATAACATCACCAAAAATATCACTACACAAAAAACTCATTCTAGATATGTATTCCTTAGTAAAATATGATTTTATAAATACTTAAAAAAATGTGTGGGACTATGAAACACCCTTTGATGGGAGTGGCGAATCGGGGCATCAAATATTAAATTTAAAATAACTGATCAGTCCCATGATGTTAGGAACATGTATAATGTGTCTGAAGGAATCATAAAAAATTTAATCATTCATATAAAGAGATACACCACAACATTTGTATGTGGTTAATCAATAAGGACATTTATAAAGATCATACACCAATAGTTTTATTGTCATAACAAAATAAACAAATCCTCACTAGTTGTAGAATATATATTCTTAGACACATTCACTGTATGCTATACACACTAACTTTACATGATTTTATGGATAACACACTACCTTCAGAAGAACACTTCCATTGAATCCCCATATATCAATGGTTTGGCTGAATTATTACCCAGTTTAATAACATGAATGCCATTTTAGTAGATTTTCATTTAATCCTTTTTTCCTAACTAGAATGAGACTCTACTGTCATCAATGCCCTGAGTTGATTCACATGATAGAATTATTATCCCAATAAATATGATCAAAAATACATTTTATGTTTCTCACATCCATAAAAATCCCATTTATGATTAAATTAATTACAAACCATTACAAATCCACACAATTTTCTGAAGCTCCCAACATTCAAAAATATCATAAACTTCACAAAATAATGTTACTTCATAAAGCCCACAACCATTATTGAACAAACTATCGTCATGAAGCTCACATCCTTCATGGAACACTAAGACATAACAAAACACCAAGTCTTAAAGAAACATACATACCTCAAAATAACTGTAATCGTTCTACACATATACAATTTCTTCTCAATTATGAGGCTAAAAAATCTAGATTCGAGAAGCTCCCAGGCATTATGAATTTAGATAGATTCATTCTATTGTGTAATTATATTATTTCCAATGAAGGTGTTGTGGTCTCTTATTTATAATAACCACTATTCACTTAGATCCCATGACCCTAGATTCATTTTAAAAAACATCTAAATAGATGTTTTGAAAGATCCTCTATTCAAAAATATTTAGTGAAATTTAACTAATTTCAAAATATTCTCATAGTCACAGAGATTTAATGTCACATTGTTACACATTCATGAAGCTTCTCATAGTTTTGAATATTTACCATCATTAAACCATGAATTATCAAAGATTATACTAGTCATAATGATTCAGTGTCATTCTATCTCACTTTCAAATTTCTTGAAACCTTTGTGAAACCCAACCATCATGAATCCCAACCATCGTGAAAATTATTTCTTTAAAAAATCATGAAGAAAAAAACCTAGAATAATATATTTTTGGAATTCTTCATCTTTTTGAAGAATAGTCTTTTAAAATCTCATGTCTTTACCATATTTAAGAAGATTAAATCCCATATAACCACATTTGGTGATAATTTTTTATTTGTGATATTTTTTTCTAATAAAATTGGTTAAATTAAGAAATTAAGACACCTTCAACATTATATCAATATTGAATTGAAATATTATATTCCTTGAAAAATCCCTGATCAAACCATATTGGATTGAATGAAAACAAAGAAAAGAATTTGTTTCCAGATATTAAATTCATTGGTTCCAACAATCTCCCCTTAGGATTTTTTAGGAAATATATTGATAAGTTTTAAAAATTACCACATTCAAAAAAGATACTAATAGATATTAAATATCTCATAAATCACTCTATGTCTATCTGAGAAAATATTAGTGTATAAAAAATGAGTAGAAAAATATAATTTCATGAAACCATAGACAACCAACCAATCCTAGAAAAAATACATGTCAAATTTCACTAATTTATCCCTTGTAAATAAACCCAATGAACCTGTATTAAAAATTTTAGTGAACAAAAAAACTCCCCTAGATCATATATCTCCAATGAAACTATATCACGTCCACAAAAATATTAAAATAGTGTACACAAATGTGTGAGGTTATGAACTAAACCCACCTCATGCACTAGATAATGGATGGACACTGAGGAAAAATTATGTTTCAAAAATATTTTTTCCTCCAAAGGCTTAGTGAGAATGTTATACACTTTGTAATTTGGTACAACAAGGTCTATTTAAATTTCACAGTGTTCAGTATTTTGTTATATGTAGTGATATCTTATCTCAATATGTTTGGTATGAGAGAGATGAACAGGATTATTCCATTGAATGGTGACACTCTTTTGGTCATATTTATTCACCATCATCTCTTTCACCTCATCACCAATATCATTCATTTGTTCATTAATTCACAATTATTGATCCCAATGATTTTTTACAGTTATAAACTCTTCTTCAACTATAGTAATAGAAGTGATTTCTAGTATCATAATCAACATGTCATGAAATTTGTTTCCAATGTAAAATGCACCACAAGTGGTGGAGTTTTTATTTACCTCATCTTCATTAGACTCTGCAACACAATATATATATATATATATATATATATATGTTTATTATTACATATTCATGCTAACAAGTATAAGAAAACGTTTACAAGTCCTTCAATATATCTCATAATTATTTTCACATTTGAAAAATGATCTTCCTTTAGATTACACTGAATTTGGTCTGATAAGAATATTAAACAAATATCCAGATAAGATTCATTCATTTAAAATATGATCCGATTTATTTTATTTTACAAGGGGAAATCCATAAAAATCCTATACCTTTGATTTTGTTATTTTGTCCCAACATTAATCAGAGTTAAAATTGTTTTTCAGACATGTATTTTGCATTTATTCAGATAATCCCTCATGTATTTCTTATTTGAAATAAATGTATAATCCTTCTTCTGAACCAAGGATCAGTTCCTCACCCTTTAAATTCATGATTCTTTAGATAATAATTCAGTTAAGAATGCCACATTCAAGGTTCCACATTCAGGACATAGAGATATTTCTATGAGGCATTGATGACATTTCTTCATTGACGGTTTCCTCTTCAAATTGTTCATCTAAGTCATCTTTTTTTGAGCCCTAAATATCTTACAAATCTACAATTATTTCATCATATGAATAAATCCCCAACCCATCAATCACGATACCTCAATATATGAGAGAAAATATACATTTCTTTATGCTCATTCACATTAATTAAAACTTGAAAAATACTAAATATGATATGAATATTTTAATGAAAATAAACCCAAAAATCCGTTTCATATGAAAATATTTTCTAAAAAATGTCTTGCATAATCAAGTTTGATAATATTAAAAATAATGATTCTCACAACATCTTCATCATTTTTCATTGGCCTCCAACTCAAGGGAAAACTTCTCATCATCTTCTTAAGGGTGGATATCATCACAAATTTAGTTTAATAAATTTCAGTACTGAAAATACACCAGAATAGATCTTAAACTAGTGACTTTTTTTATTTGACAACATTCAAAACATCACCATGGATAATATTCTGAATCACTTTTTCTCCAAGTCACCAAAAAATAAGATAAATGCATGATGTTACCTTCATATTCATGTTGTAATGAATAGAACATATTCTTATTCACCAAAAATGATCCTCCATCAAATTTTTATTTGAATACCAAGTTGAAAAATAATTCAAATATACTGAATTCTTTTTCTTGACTATAATGAATTGAAAACTCTCATTACTTCTCTTGTTTCCCCCTTATGAAATTTCCTTGCATTCAATTATATACATTATAAGAAAAAATAAAATAAAAAATGATTAATATAATAAGTTGAACCATTCTTGATTCATAAATATGAAAAACATTAATAATTTGATATTCTTAAACTATTATCCATATTTTCAATGCACTTTATTCTTGAACATATGAACCTATATTTTGATTTGTATTTTTGAAATATGGATCTCTTCACATTATCTTCATCTTTGTGTAGAGAATGTTATTACTTACCAACAATAATGGATGATATATACTTACTCCTCTTATGGACTCCATCTTGTTCTATTAGTATGTTAAACATCCTTATTCAATATAACCAAATTTATTGCACCTATCACATTGTACTTATTTCACACAAGATTTTCCTTTTTTATGAAAACTCTCATTTACTATTACTTTCTTATGTGGAATATTTTTTCCCTTTTTCATGATCATTATCCTATGAATATTCATCTTTTCTAATTATTTACAAATCCGTTTTCTTAATTACTATCATGTTAATAGTAACTATTGAATAATGTTTGAATCTCCCACATGGGTCCTATCGAGTGTCATCCATATTAGTAGTTATTTTTAATTCACATAACATCCAATTATTGGATTTTTAATACAAGTTCTTCTAAGCTTACTTACTTGAGATCTTCATGGGATAATTTTTGTTCACAATATTCTTTTGATGTCATCTAAATGTTGCTTCACTATACATGGACATCTTTTTCAGCCATCATTTCTTATAAAAAATTGATACATGTTGGGATAAGCAAATACCAACCTTGTGACCACTTCCATTACATAAATCACATGTGTTATAAAGATTTTAAAACCTATTTATTGAATAAATATTTTTCTAGACCTATAGATGTGGCATATTATTTTTTTTCCTTATCCCCATTGAAATGTGCCTCATTTGTGATTTTTAATTTATAATATTTTATAAACAATCCATTGAACAATGAACAAATATATTGTTTCTTTACTATTGACCAAAATAACCAAAATATCCTTATATCATCTATATAAGGATGTATGATCTTCTATATGAAATGTTTTTTGATATATGAGATACTTTCCCCTTTATCTTTTTCCTATCAATCCTTGTCATTGTGGTATGTTTATTGTCACAATTTTCCATCCATAAATTTTCATTATTATTTTTACAACCATCACTTCTAATGAAAATAAATTCTAAAAATTAACACAAAGCTGGTATGGATGGTTTCTATTTCTTCTCATGTGGTTGAGAATGATGAAAAAAATATGCCTTGATCTTCTTATCACATGTTGTGGTAATTCAAAATTATAATTCACTAGAGAATATTGAGTATCCATGAATTCATTTTCCTTATTTTGGAAAGTCTATGTATATGCATTATCAATATTTTACAACTGATATTCCAAATCTAGAAATTTTATATTGAGGATGATTTAATTATCTTCAATAATAAACATATTTTTACTAAACCATGTTCATTCTAACAAAATAATATTCATGAAAATTAACATTATTATGACTGAAATTGTTATGTTCATTTTTATTCTTGTATACTTCAACCAGTTGTAAGACCTTTACATAAGTGATATTTTTCAAATTCTCATCAAAATCATGGATCTGGTCCTCAAGAGACTTTTGAACTCCTTATTTCTCGTAGTACTCTTTAACATATATAGAGTAACTTATTTCATGTTCCCTCGATGTTTATTTAGAGGGGACAACCTATATAGAGTTATTTAAACATTGATGAATTTTTCCTTGCACGTCCTTTTCTATATAACAAATTTCTCCTTCCATCTAGGTCATATTCACCTAAATACATTAAAAGACTCCAAAATCAAGGGAGTCCCTTTCTTCAGCAATATCATGTAGAAATATTCTTATTATATCATGTGAAAATTAATTTGTGGATTTATATTTTTCATCATCAATACTTTTTCTAGTATTCTTATTTTGAAGAAAAATTTAAAAATTGCTATCACAAATCTCCGGATAACTTGAATATTTTCATTTAAATGAGGTAGAATTTTTTTTCTCATTGGTGGAAACTTGATCCACCAACTCATTACATTCCAATATTGATATATCAGCATTTTCAAAAACACATGGAGAAACAGAACCAAAATATTCATTATATATGAGTTAACTCATCAAATTTATCTTCCCATTCTATTTTATGTTAAACATGGTCATAGAAGATATATAATTTTACTCAGAGATTACTAAATATTTTTAAAAACTATAATTCATTGTAGACTTCAAAAAGGAACTCAAGTATTAAAATGAGAATTGATTTCCCATAGAGAATAAAAAAATAGGTGAACAATGGATCTGATACAACTTTTAAAACCTAGAAACAACCTAACATGGGAGCAGTGAATCTGCGGGTCAACTTTTTCTTTTTAAAATACTAACATTTTATGAAAATTGGTAGGGACATGTTAAATCTATTTGATTGAATCATATAGCAGTTTATCATTCACATATAGAAAGACAACAAATTTTTTTCTTCCTTCACAACTATGTTATATTTCAATGATTATACGCTAATAGTGTATTTTTTATACAAAAAATACATTAATATTCACTAGTTTAAAATATATAAGTTCAGACACAGTAACTATGTTCCAAGAAAACTACTGTTACATGATTTTAGGCATATCACAATTCCTCCCCCAGAATACTTATGTCCACTCTTGATGACCAATACGTAGGGGAAATTCTTATTCAATTTAACAACATGGTGCTTTCTTAAGTAGATTAGAATTTAAGTCTTTTCCTTAACTTTCATGAGGGTTAGGTTGTATCATTTTCATTTGTTGATATGATTTAAATAATTGTTCACTTAATTTAAATGTTTAGAGGTACTCTTCTCAAAGCTCTTGGATTTCTGAAAACCCATTTATGTTTCAAATAATAACCAACCATTATGATACAACACACTTTTACAATGTTTACAACCATCACAAATATCACATAATTCAAGGAACAAACTTCCGTCATAAAGCTCACTGACATCTCGAAACAAACTACAAATTCAATGATCAATGTCATCGCAGAACACTAAGACATTTGGAAACTCCCAGTCTTCATGAAACATATATAATCAAGAATCACTGGTATAAGTAAAATATTAACTAGTATTTTTAATACTCTATACCTCATAATCAAATACTCATCCAAAAATATCATAGCATTGAAACATTCATATTGTCTCAACCTTTTCTAAAATTCTCTTCTTTCAAATGTAGTGGGATTGGTAGCCTAATTATATACACAACCCATCATTGTGATAAAATTAATCAAGTGTCCATTTCATGAACCTCCAAAAAACATGTTCGTGATGATCCTCTAATCTCAAGGATCTAGTGAAATTTTACCCATTCATGAAGATTTTCATAGTCATAAAGATTTACTATCACACTATGAAACATTCATTAATATTCATAAATTAATGAATATTTACCATCTCCGAATCGAGTATTGGTGAAGTTTCTCATTATTCTAAATATATATAATAATTCTATCTTATGTTCTAAATGCTTTATAAAATTGTGAAACTCTACCATCACAAAACCTAATCATCATGAAACTCATTAATTTATTATATCTTGATGAGAAAACCCTATGACCCCATAATTTTTGATGCTTCACATCATTCAGAAACACAGTCTCTAGGAAAGTCTATCCTTTACCATTTTTAAGAATTGTAAAGAATAGAAGACCACCATTCTTGATGTTTTCCCCTTATTTATTATTCTTATGTGAAAAAATCTTGGAAACAATCGGAATTGATGATACCTTCAACACTATATTCATTCTTTTTCTAGAAGATCCCTTTCCATTAAAACTCCATGATCAACCTAGTGTAGATTGACAACAAACACAAAATAGACTTTATTTCTAGTTGTGACCGGCCTTTGTTTGAAGAACATGTTGGAAGGAACATGAGAATAATGATTGAACAAGTATTCATCCTCAATTATAACTCAAACCTCTGAGCCTTTATATACCTATTAGTGAAAATATTCAGTTTTAGATGACCCATGTCAAGAAAATGTGTACAATACTCCATATTAGTATGATATCCCAACTCCAAGGATATAAAAAACAGGGTTTTCACTATACAAAATATATCAGTGTAAAAATAGTGATTATTTATTTTCATGAGGGAATTCTAAGTAAGATTATCATGAAACTCTTCGAGAAATATAGTGTCCCACCATTTCATTCTTTATACTACATGCATGTATGTGGAAGAACCCACTTTTTTTTCTTCAGGAGTCTTAAATAACATATTGATCTTATTAATCGTATTAATCAACTACCCAAATTGATTGGGGGTCCCATTACACAATAATGGACCAGTAGATGTTTCTTAGTGAATTTATATCCATGATCCACCAAACATCCTAGGATTCTGAAAGCACTGGAACCAAAATATGAATGATGTGGATTATTAACTCTAACAAATAATTCTTCTCTAGAGTATTCACCTATGGATCACATCTCATATATTCCTCTCTCAAATTTCAATGAAATATTTTAAAATTAGTTGTTTAATAAAAATAATAAAATAACCAAATAGATGATGAGTGAATTTTAAAACCATTGGGCCACTCTCAGAATTCAAAAAAATTATTTAAAACAATAATAATAAAATGAAATTATGAATTTTATAAATTAAATACATTACATAATAATAAATAAGTCAACTTAAATAAAATTCACTTAAATTTCATTTAAATTACCTCAATATCACAGCCCCAAACCTGGTAAAAGTTCCTAACCAACAATGTTAACTTGGTTTTAGTCATGGAAGTCAATTGTCTCAGTCACTTTTCCATACTTAATATCTAAATTATAATGGTCCAAACTTCTTCCTACCCCTGAAAAAGAACCAAAATTAGGCAGTATAAACACAAATTCAATAGAGTACACCACTAATATGAAATTATAATGAACCATGAAAACTCAACAAAACACAACACCTGATCCCGCTAGTAACAGTGATGTATAAAAAATATTATATTCTCAAATATTGAATAAACAAAATCATAAATAATTATAAACAATGTAAAATGGATTTATAACTGGATAAATAAAAACAATGACAAAAAAGATAAACCAAATAGTTATGAATCATATAATACCAACAAGTTTTCATGGGACCAACCATCACCTCCAAAACATCCCAATATGAAGGGATTGGTAATAAGAGATGCTGTCAGTCTATTATATTCCCTTCCCTTTACCTGGATCCTTAAAAACAATCATCAACAACTACACAATGGAATTATAAGTTGTGAGAACAAATCCTCGTAGGATACCACCACAGAGTCTATGAACTGTTTAATATCATGAATACACTAGTTGTAGATTTAATAATAGTTTTAAAATCTATTTTCATAAGAAATATTTTTACTTGTTAATAATATTTTTTTCATAAAAGAATTTAATAATTAAAAATAAATAAATAAGACTAGTAAAAGATATTAAACTGGGATCTCATTCCATAAATCAAGAGGCAATTATATAAATACATATCCATAAAATGTTGTGATGTAATGAGATACAACCTCATATAAAAACACGTTAGAAAAAATCCATGATAAAAAACCATCATATAATAAATAATACAAAAAATGAAAAATCACCTCGTATTGGGACCTAGCCTATGTGAATATGTACTAGATATAAGATATCTTAAATTGGGATATTTTGTTCTAACCAATATTGAGTATTTTCATAGTCCAAATATGTCCCAAAGGTTACCTTCTAGTGGTTCTACACTCAATAAGGCAACACTTGTGTATTTCATGATTCTCACAAAGTTCAAGACGTTCAAATTTTTAAAATAAATTTCTAAACCATTCAAAGGGATGATGAAACATGTTCAAATCCAATAAAATATACTACGGGGTTTCAAAACTCATTTCCAATTTAAAACCACTATAATAGATTTTTGACAAACACATGGTGTTCATAAGGAAGTATATAAAGAAAACCTCCATTAATATGATTTATTATTCCAATTAATACCATAAAACCATTAATCACATAAATTTAATGAAATGAAAGAATTTATCAATAATGATAATAATTTCATCGAACATACCAATTGTATAGAAAAACCTACCTCAAATATTATAAACATTACCAGCTTCAACAAAAGAGGTTTGAATCAATGAGGTTAGCCTATGAAAGATAATTCATGTCACGAAATTGTAATGGATCAATAAGAAATATAATCATATCATAAATCTGAAACATAATCACATAAAGCTCCATTTTTGCAAATGATGATAAAGAATGAAATTTGGAATGCTTTCCATAGATACATATAGCAACAACCCACATGATCAATTCCGAACACATGATCCAAGTGGATATTAGATAATAATTATCACCTAGGTGATCTTTGGATCGATGGAGGGAGGATATATGTGGAATTAATGAAAAACTTCCTATAAAATTCCTTTAAAACCAAAGAATAGAGTAGTATATAATGTGTAATCCCATTTCACAACAATAATTCTATGAACATAGAAAACAATAAAAAACAATTTTTTTATAAAACACATATTTTTCAATTACAAAATATGAATTCCAAATACCCAATGTGTAAAATAATCAAGTCCTGAAAAACATTAATGAAATATTTATAGTTTCAATTAAATGGTGTGTAATAAATCTATATGGACTATAATCCCCCAATATATAGAAATAAACCATTTCCATAATGAAGGATTTCAAATCCACAGATAAGGTTCTCTGGTGCCATGGAACACCTTCTAAATCCATTTACGTCATTATACATAGACTCTAAAAATTAAATCCAACCCACTTCCTCATACATTAGGGTATTTCCCCAGAAGAAAAATCCATATCCTAGAGAATCCCCATAATTCACCCATACAAGGATGAGTAAATAAAACAATGAAAAATGGGTACATAAAAATCTTATTGTTATGTTACAATCCTTATAGATACAAATCCAAATTAAAGGAATAGTGTTAAAGTTGGTACTAATTTTATTTTAAAAAAGTTCTTTTTTTTCAAATTATTTAAATATAATAAAAAATCATTAAATAAGACAAGGTGGATATGATATGGTATAAATTTTCATTGCATATCCATTTGTGGGACAATTTTCACATTATAAGTAATAATTATAAACCATTAATATTGACAAAAATTATTAATTTAGATAAGATAAAAATTGGTTAACAAAGGCTTAACCAAAATTATAAGGATCTAAATGACACCAAAAAATTATTGAATTTTGTTTGATGGACATATTACAACCCCATCCATGTATATATTCAAATCCAATTGGATTCATTTGTGTCAAGTGAGAATATATTATAATTTAATATTTTGAGAATGTCCAAAAGTGCCCGTCAAATCAATTTTAAAAGGGAACCACCTCCACCTCTTTATTCAACCACTTTGAGTGTTCTAGATCAACCAAAATTATCCAATTTATGTTATTCCCATCCATAGATACATACATGATGCTTTTTTGTAACAAAATAACATCCCAAGAATCCTTTATAAGAGATCTAAAAGAGTTTTGTCAATGAATTGGTAAATTATAAACATGGTCAGTCTCATTTATACACTTCATTACCCCATCAAAATATATTTTCATTATGATAAAATAATAATTAAAAAATCCTAAATTTCATTAAATTCTAATATTTTTTTAATAAAACTACTTTAATACATATTTCATAAAAAATGAGAAGTGAAATTATCTCTCATGCATATGTACATCTTTATATGTCCATATAGAAATGATATTCTTTTTTCATCACCATATGTCATGGATGGTTATAATAGCGGGTTTAATTTTAATATATTATATTTATAAAATATTTTACCTTTTGGAATCATAATATCATATGTACCTACTTATCATCTAATCCTTTAGGTGATGATAACGTTATTCATGTGTATGTCTGGACTACCACCTCCAAAAACTAATACGATTCGTTTTAAAATTATATTTTTAAATGATGGAAATTTTGAAGAATTTGATTAATATATATGACATATATTATCTTATAATTATCCAATTATGTTTATTTTATATTTTTTCCCTTTTTTTCTATCCATCAAAAAATGAAAACAACATTTATATGTATGTATGACCTATCATCTTAATGAATGGTGTAATTTATTTTTCTATCTCAAAAGTTTAAATATTTCTCTATATATATATATATGACTAGTATATATGATATTTATAAGATTATTAAAATTGTAGGGATTATGGAAGTCTGGTCAATATACAGGGGTCGAAATAGAAAAACCAAAAACGTAAATGAAAAACAATGCAATTATCACCTAGAATAATGATTTTCATTAACATCTGTTAATAAATATGTGATAAAATCATACAATTTAACCCACAATGATTTGAAATATATTAATAATTTAATAGAATTATATTTATAATAAAAATATATTTAATACCTATCAGGTTCAAAAATTCATGATAAAAGACGGTCATGATGTAAGGGGTTTATGTAATAATTTAATTATTTTTTAGTATTTTTTATGAGTAAGTTATGATAATGAAATATTAGAAATGACCACTCAAGAGAAACATGAATTGAGTTATACTCTTCTTTTTTCATAAAATTACATGGGTTGCATTCATTTAGGAAACATTTTTTAATCAAGAGGCACTCTATATGTTTTTAAGGATAATAAACATCATTTGTCTCTTTCATCAAAATAGTTGTTTTATCAATATATATTTTTTCTAAAAATATATATATATAATTTTTTACTATTATATTTTGATTTTGAAATTTTTTTATTACCAATGATTGAATTGTTTCAAAAAAATTAAATGAATCTTCTTATCAATTTCCTAATAAGATACTTTGTGGGTTTTCTTGGAAAAGCAAGGAATGCTTTTTTTAACCTATAGAGTAATAAAATATTTTCATCCCATAATAAATAATATTTCCTTTTAAGATTCCTTAACAAGGATATATATTTATTTTAAAATAATTTTTTCCTTCTAAATTTTATATTTTTTTATAAGTGATTTCCAAATAGAATTTTTTTTCCTTCAAGAATTTTTAATGATATTTTAAAATAATTTCTAATCATTAATAAAAAATAACATGATTTTAATTTTCGTTACTAGGTATGTGACCAAAGGGTACCATAATTATACATTATATGTATTTTTTATTAATATACTGACATAATGTTTATGAAACCCACATCTTTTCAATAATTTCATCTATGAAGAACATATGAAAGAAAAATAAACTAATTTTTAGCATCTATTAGGCTATAAAAATCTTCTTGTAAAACAAATTTGTTTCCATGGTTTCTTATATTATTAATTATTTATTATATATTGGATCACATATATGTGATTTCTATTAGGTGATATGTTGGAATAGTGTCTCTCTCTATGCATTGGGTAAATATTGAAATATCATTTGATAAATTAGAATGGAATGGGAAATGAATCTAGTTTATTAAATTTCTCTATCTACTATGATAGTATTAGGAGTGAACCATTAATACAATTATGGATTTTTGAGTGAACCGATTACTCTATTCTAGTATTAGAAAATATCTTGGACTAGTTAGGAAATAATTTCCTATTATTTTTTGTATTGTAAAATTCCATGTCTTATTCCAATGTTCTGATCTCATGGATCATGTTCTTTGAATCCATTTTGATTCATATCTTATTAAATTAAAAAATTTATTCCATGACTCAATATTATGATCTATAACATGTATGATATATTTTTCCAATGTTAAGATCATATTCTCATTCCCTTTTTCTCATGCCATTCTTCTATGATCATTGATAACTCCATTTTTTACCCTTAATGATAATTAGAGATAACCCACTTTTTTGTTTCCTTTCCAAGGATAGGATTGATGTTTTTTTATGATACCTATAAAAGGGGTAAAATTTTGGAATATCTATATGGTAGAGGATGTTGAACAATTGAGAACCAGTTTTTTTATATATCTAATTATCTTATGATAGTAAACCTAAACTATTTTTGAAAGGATAAAAATGTTATGTAATGAAAATTTATCTATTAGATGTAATATCTATGTATGAATATTTTGGGTTGTAAAATGGGGGAATTAGGTTTTTAAAATATTTTAATGATAAATATTTATTATAATAAAAATGTTGAATTTTTTTTTCAATAATATATATATTTTTTAAAATTTTATCTTTTACAAAATATTTTTTCATAAAATTAACCATTTTACCTAAAAATGAGGGTTTCTTATAACATTATCTAATGTTAGAATTAATATTTCATTAACACATAAATTTTATTTAAAATTAATTTTTTATTTTTATAATAAATATATTTAAATTATCTTGTAAAGATCCTCTTAATTTTTATCATTAAAAAATTACAAAGTTAAATATTTGTTTCATGGTAAAATAAAAAATAGGAAAACTAAAAATTAAAAAGTAAGTGGAATAATTTTTTTAGAACAACTATATAAGAGTATGGGTGAGGATTTATTAATCTTATATGCTCTCACAATTTATTTTTATTCAATTTGGATTCAAATTCCATTTGAATCACGTGATCAATTTATATTAAACACTTACATGTGATTAAAAATTCATTCTATTCAAATATAAAAGGAACCATCCCCCCTCTACCACTCTACAAATCCAAATCCCCTTACGATAAATGAATAATCTACCATATTCTCTCCAAACACCTCTCCCCTTTCCTTAGAATTTATTTTATTACCAAATACTAACCTAAGGTTCCCTATGTTGGTGACTAAACGATAACATCCAAGCGAGGACTAATATTTTCTACCGTATATACTTAATTATTTTTTACTTCATCCAACTAAACATATTCTATATATTTAATTAATAAAAATTATTATTAATAATATATTGGTATGTTTTTATAATAATTTAACATTAATAGTATCATTTCCCCAAAAATCATTAATATTAATGAAAACGACCTCATGTGTGTGTGAAAACTACCACGTCTATGAATAAGGTGTTTCATTTTCCAACACCATCTTTCATGGAAAATATAAAAAGAATATTTTCAAAATTAATTATTATAATTTAACCATGATATATAATCTAATTTTCCAATTTATTTATTCAATACCTTAAAACTAATCCTTAAAACCTAGAGATTCAATCGTGTGTATGTTCAGACTACAACCTCCATGTTATGGTGTTTATCTTTATTTTTTCCATACTAAATAACATGGTTTGAATAAAACATTTGTTTAATGTATAGTAGGAGTATTTATAAACCCAATTAAATTATAATATTATAATATTATATTCTCCATGCAAGATATTATAAATAAATTATTACAGTATATTTAACTTCCGAAAGGATATATTAGTGTACATTTTCTTATATAGTTTTATTATTGAAAAATATATTCAAGTATATAAATAACCTTGTAACTGAATAATTAATGAAATAATAATATAAAATAATAGTGATTAGGGAACTATATTACAACACTTTTACCTTGTTCGGCACACCAAGAATGCTTAACAGAAATTGACCAAATGACTTCAAGTAATCGATATAAGAAGGACGATTTAATAAATTTGGGAGACATGATAATAAATATACCATATAAGATTAAATATAAGTAGAGAATTATATTAATAATGCTATTAATATACATAATATTTTTATTTAATAAATTATGTGCATCTTTATAATTCTTTTTAAAAAGATTTAAGGGTTTTCTTCGAAGTCTCCATTCATTGATACATTCTTTTATATTATAGTCCATTCATCATTTATATAGTTTCAAAAATTCCATCATTTATTTTATTCTATCATAAATATTTATTGAAAAAAACACATCAATTCATTATTTTCCTTTCATGGGATACAATTGATGTGTTCTATATGATATAATGGACTTTTATGACCCAATTTTGTTTCTTGAGATATAATGTTCCCCATTTGTTTGTTAATCCATTCCATATGTTATAAATTATTTCTATCATGGGAGACAAATTTGAAATCAAATATTTTTTTTAGTTTTAATCCTCCTTGATTTTGAATAATTGTTAGGAATAATAACAATCATCTTGACATCCCTCATAAAAATCCGAAAATGTACAAGGCATTAAAAGAAAAATTTTAGTGGGTAGGTTTGAAAAGTAATGTGGTTGAGTATTTATTTAGATTCATGACTTGTAAGAAATTAAAGGACGGGAATCATTGGATAGAATGTATTTTTCTATCTTTAATTTTCCCTATGTGGAAATTGTAGTAGATAGAAAATGGTTACATTTTAGTTCTCCCAAGAACAGTTCAAAATCATGATAATATATTGGTGATTTTAGATGGACTCCTAATGTCATACCATTTTTTATTTATTCGTTAATATCATACGGTGGAGGATCATTCAGAAATCTATATCTATGATATGGAAAAAGGCCTGTTGTAGAGGCTTAAATTTTATCATATAGATACCTAAGGTCACATCCCAATTCTATAAATTCATAAAACAATATCTTCGAAAATTATTGATTATGAGTGCAACATATCATCCTTTGATAAATGGGAAATATGAGAGTATGATCCAGAAATTTTAAGATATGTTGTGGGATTGTGTGTTTGGATTTGGTGGCTCATGGGAAGAGCATTATCGTTAGGGGAATTTTCATACAATAATAGTTATCAGGACTACAAACACATGGATCTGTTTGAGGTATGTTAAGGAAATCCTTTTCATCTTCCATAATATTGGGTGGAAAAAGATGAGACTTAATAAGATGGACTGAGCATTATCCAATAGATAAGGGTGAAGGTTAGGTTGATCGGGAAGATAATGGATACGACACATAGTCATTAGAAATCATATGTGGACCATCGTCGATGGTCATTGTTATTCAAGGTGGGTAATCATGTGTTCTTGATAATATCTCTTAGATAGGGACATTTTTAGTTTGGATAGTAGGGGATGTTTTCTCTAGGTTATACTGTACCTTTTTATATTCTCAATGATATTGGATTTTGGTCCAATAATTTGGTTTTTACACCATAGTTTAGTGCGATGCACAATGTGTTTAATGTTTCGAAATTGAAAAAGTATCAGATGGATTGTGACCACGTGATTCATTATAAGCATGTTGTGTTAGAACGAGATCCTCTTCAGTGCATGTTTCAGTGAGAATTGAGTGTAATAAAGTGGAAGTATAGCGTGGTAAAATCATTAGTATGTTTCTTCTTTTATGGTAACATGGTAAGATTAAAGAGGACACTTTTGAGCGAGAGAAAGATAAGGTTGAGCAATGACTCGAGCTCTTTCAGGAATGAAATGGTTCTCTTCTTTACGAGGACATAAATTCCAATGGTGGGAGAATATAGTTTCCTGGTTTGAGTTATGTAACCTTTTTATGCTTTTTTACATGTTTTAGGTGGTAGGGTAATGTTTCAGAGAGTTTGGAATGGTTTTATAATGGTTTGGAATATTTTCTAGGGATGAACGGTTTGAGAATAGTTACTGTAAACCAAGAAACAAACCCTTGTAAATGTGAAAGAAGATGAAAGGTGTTTAACACTGTTGGCACATGATTTTCCTAACCACTTAAGGAAACTGTGTGGGGAATCCTTTAGAAACTAGAAAGATAATGTTCAATGCATGGTTTGTATAACTGTGCAATCTAACCATGCGCGGAATTAAAAATTGGATTTTTAGAAACATGTTATATGGTATTTGATCTAAAACCCCCCAAAAATCCTCCAAATAGAGCATCAATTGGGATTTCATCTCCTCAAGGGTCAGGGATACTCTCTCTCTCATATTGGAGGCATTCTGGAGTGTTTTCATTTTTTTTTGAAGCCAATTCCCATCTCTTTGTGTTTTCATTGTTTCTGTTAGATTTAGTTCTCCCTATCTATTGATTTTTTTATCTATACTATCCACATTTAGATCATGGGTTTTCATGTCTAAAATGTTTAGTGTATGGATTTTTTCTATAAGGAATAGATATCCAAGGATTTTTATGGAAGTTTTTCCTAGATATGTGGCGTGGTTGGGTTTTGGTCAATTTTTTCATAACCCTAAGGTAGGATGATTCACAATCATCTCAATTTTGATATATTGAGAGTGATTTAATAGCAAATTAATTGTTTTTCTCGATGTTATATGTGATTATAGTGTGAAAATATTCATTGGAACCAATTTTGTGTTTTTGGGGGATTTGGGAATGGATGAGATTTTGTTGTGAAATAAAATTGGGTCATAGTTTAAAATGTAGATTTAAAAATTAGTTAGTTGGTTTGTTTAATCTAAATTAATTATGAAAATGGTTTTCAATAAAATGAGTGTTTTTTTAATTATATTGATTTAAAATTGGTTGGATATTGTTTATGGGTTGGAAATTGTGAATTGACTTATGGTGGGACTTGAGTGATGTTATTGGAATAGGGGGTTCTTACAAGGTGATAATTTTTGGGAAATGATGGATAGTGCGAATGAAGGAACACTATCAAAGGGAATTAGGTTTGAAGTACCACTATTAAAAGGTGGATTAGTTCAGATGTAATTTTCCACCAATAATGGAAACACCGAGATCAAGTGTTCGGGTTGTTCGGGTGTGTGGGTGTGTGGGTGTGTGGTTCTATAGCTTTTTGGAACATAGGAACATAGTTGGGATATGATTTTGGTAATTCCAGTTTACTGGGTTATGAAATTGGGATGGGGGTTTTGAGTAAATGATAAGTTGGTTTGCATGGGTTGGTTTATTTCCTTCTAATTGTGTTGATTTGGGTGGATTGTGTTGGGTAAGGATTTATTTGGCTTTTTGTTAATTGTGATACAATATATTTTCTTTATATTTTCTTTATATTAATTTTTCTAATAGTTATATCTAATTGGAATTAGTAGGGAAGTCATTTTTGGAAAACCTACTTAGTATTATTAACAACACTCGCTTTGGCACATTGGTGCTTTTATAGATGTTATACAATGGGACACATGTAAGGGTAAAGTATCTCATTTATTTGTGGTTGGTTATGATTTATGATGGAGTTTTGGTGCTTATAGCATGGATATTAGAATTGAGCTATGTAATTGTGTCATTTCGTCATTGTGTTTGGTTGTTTAGTCTTCTTCGTGGTACTATAATTATGGAATATTGTGGTATGGTGGTATTCATCTCTTGGTTTTGTTAAATTGTGAATCCTTGTTGGCATGAATCATGTAGTTATTTTGGGTATTGTAATGTTTTGTTATGTTATTTATTTCAAAAGTTGAAATAATTCCCCAATTGTCCTTGAGTCCCTCAATATTTACTTCCACCCTTTGGTTCCTTGGGAACATCGCCTAAGGCCTAGTAGCATCCAGACTCCTCCTCCATCCAATGATAAGGGGCCCTAAGTTACAATATATTTGAAATGTGATAAAATAATTTTTTTAGTTTTCACTCCTAACTAGAAAGTCAATCGTTAAGGTTCTCTTATGATAACCATGGAAAATTATTAAGATATAGAATATTGGTTTGATTCACAATAAAATAAAATATTAGCAATTCTATAGAGGATGATATGTATAAATTTCACCACTTTGATATCATACCCCATCATCAATAGTTATCACATGAGGATTCTCTTTTTTTCAGGGCATCAGATTTAGACAACACATATCATTATCATTGACCTTTATATTTGATCACTGGTCATCATAATTCTAAAATTCCATGATTTTGAAAAAATTGAGTATGGTTGGGGTATTCTAGGGTTTTTTATCTCTATAAATAGATATATACTTATTCTTACCATTACTGCAGTATTCTATTTTTTGATGTAATTCCTTTCAGCAAATGAAAATTTTAATTGTCCCCTAAATACAATTTCTACCATGTTTCCTTCTATACATTGAGTGTATATGATTTCAAATATTCTTCCCTCCATAGGTTTAATATTTTTTTAAATTATATTTGTATTTTCTTTTCAAAACCCTGAGATAGAATGCTAACAACAATATCCATATCCACCTATGGAGAAAATTAAATTATTTCTTCACGTCTATTAATTTCTTATATGGCTAACACCCTTTAGAAAATTGTACATAATCTACCGATTAATAAATAAATTTGACATTTAGGTTGGATGATAACACCATAAGAGTATCTTTTAGGAATTGTATAATTTTCCTCAATGATACTAAAAATTTAAACATACTTGTATTATTTCTCATGTAATTATCTCCCTATTTCTATAAAAATAATTAAAGTAATTAAATTATTGAGATATATTCTCCTGGTTTCATCCCACCACATGAATTCAGTTACATCATGTTGCCTCGTGTTCCTTAGAAAATTCCAATAGTGAAATACCCTCTCATAAAAATGATAAATAGATAAAATATCATATTCACTTTTAGAACATTGGATACTTTGGTGTACATTTTTAGTTTTTATGATCCATTAATTTAAACTTATTAGATCAACTAACCAACTAGAATAATGGTTATGTTTCCTCACAATGAAATCAACCAAATATTGTTCCCACAATTCCAGTATGAAATAATAGTTTGATTCATATATTCATAATGTAATATATGAACTATTAAATTATTGTTTATTTCATCTCACATAATAGTTTTTTTAGGATGAAAATAATTTCATTTTGTATCACATTAAACATTAACATAAATCCTTCAAGTTCCAACCATTGACTAAAACTAAAATTCTGTGTGTGAGAAAGTAAATTCATAGTGGGAAACCACATAATCATGAAAATAATTTATATGATGTCCAAATCATGAAAACTAATTGTTATCCAATGATACCTGAGTATTAACCTAGGCCAACCATGGCCATAATTGATTTAAATATATTATAATGTTTCATATGTCAAATTCGAATTAACCCTATAATATACCCCAATAGTTTCAAACTAGGTGTGCAGTTATTGAACACTCACCATGAACATGAATGATGGTTGATATATCCTTGAACGAATATTTTGGGGATTAAAACCCCAATATTATTCTTTTCTAAAACCAATTCCACAAGCCGTATTCAGATATCTATGTTTAATAAGGAAAATGACACTCATTTCATTAACATTACATAGATTTTTCTAATTTTCATAGGATTAACATAAGGTATATCTCTAAATTATTGTCAATATAGTTTCAAAAGGTAATTAAAATATTATATGATACCATATATACTTAACAAAAAAAATTATAAATAGATATTAAATCATAATATATAAATATTCATTACAAAACACTATGATCCATTCATTAATCAAATAGGTTTTGTGTATTTGGAAACATAGAAATATAAACACCAATAAAAAGAGATAAAATTTCTCTCCCACTATGTTCTTCATAAATATAACCCTTCATAAGAATATCATACATAAAACCATTCTTTATATAATGGGGAAACTAAACATAATAAAGGGTGGGACCCTACGCTCTGCCAGAGAAAAAATGGAGACATAAATGATCAGTATAGAATTCTATGAGCATAATGGTATGATAAAAAAGAAAATATCATTTTAAAACAATATCAATAAAATAATAGATATTGATCAGGAATCATTAGAAAATTATTTTCAGAATATTTGGATTGAATCAACAAGTAATCAAATAAAATGATCCATGATTACATAACAATAGTTTAAAAAATAATTTTTTTGGATACACATAATTATATATAATGTTATCCTTTGATAATTATCCTTATCATGTCTATAAATGTGGATTTATTTTTCTCACCATTAAATAAAATCTATAATCATGGTTCTATCCCAAGATAATCATATTGGATATAGTCCCTTACTGAACATGGTGTACTCCCCATTATAGTTCTTATTCTTTCATGAGATGTAAATTTTTACCCAAAACATTAAAGGTAAATATAATAAGACTCCATCCCATCAAATAATTATATTCTAATATTTTTTGTTCCATTATATAATAAATCAATCATCATATATAATAACATGTGAAAATGAAATGATTTTAGTAAACAATTCAAAAGGGTTTCACAAACATATTATTATCATAATCACAAAACATACAAGAAAATAAAAAGGATGATATATTTTAATCATATTCCCATAAATCATATGTTTTTGAAAATAATGTTATCATAGATGAAAAATATCATTAAAGGATCAATAAAACATTTAAAAAAATACTCGTTCTCACATTAAAATTGTTTATTTAAAATATAAAAAATTAAAAATATTTACTAAAATGTTTTATTTAAAACATCCTTGGATACTTTTAACAGATTATTCAATGAATTCATAAATATCTATCATGGTAAGCTAATTTCACATTGTTCACTTTGAAAATGATTCATTAATGATTTTATGTAAAAAGAAAAAAGTACCGCATTTGAAAAATTAAATTAAGATTCCATTAAAACAATCTATAAAAATTAATCCATGGTAAAAAATTACATTAAAATTTATTCAAAAAGTCATTATCTATTAATAAAAACATTCATGAATAATTTTTAGAAGACACGAATATGGCAATAAAATTATTTTTGGACTTAGAGAGAAATACATTCAGGTTTTCTCTAAAACAGTCTAATAGTATCATGAGTTTGTAAATTGATGAAAATGAATGAGAAACATGTAATATTAAAAAATTACCATTTGATAATAACATTCATTTGAATATAGATAGATAGGTAAAAAAAATCCATCATTAGAAACATCATCATAAACAATCCTGATAAATAGTGGGATTGTTATACAAACCCCTTAACTAAAGTTCAGATTTTTCGAAATAAGTATAACATCCTACATAATAAATATAATTTATTTTTATTTATTTCATAATAATTTACATACTTATAATATCATATATTATAAACTAAAAACCTTTCATCCCAATTTTGTAATAATTTCATTTTAAAATTAGCATTTCGGGTTGTTAAGAGTTACATTTATTGAGAATTTTAGTTAGATAGTTGTAGTACTTGTACGTTGATCTATTTTAAATAATATTATCAATGATAATAATGATACTAATATAATATATATTAATTGTATATATAACCCAAAAATTAATTCATAAAAATAATAATTACACAGTCCACATAGATGTTAGGTCGTACATACTCATGAATGATGTTTTATCATTTTGAAATATAGAATAAGTGAAATAAAAATAAAAATAATCCATTAAATATAATTAATATATGAGATATATATATATATAATATAATAATTAAATGAATCTCCATTACCATATATGTAATTTATAAATTATAAATGAATCACATCATTGTGTAGAGGTAGTAGTCCACCCTTATGCATGAGGGAAATTCTATTTTTCGAATTAATTATATGGTATGAAGGTTGATATTATATTATATTTCCAAAATAAAAATTAATTTTTAAATATAATATATAAACATAAAATTTATCATAATAACCATCCATGAAAGATGGCGTTGGAAGATGAATTGTGTTGATATGTGGAGTTGGTAGTCAACATGTATGAACGAGTGATACAATCACCTACCATTTTATGAAATAGATGGTGGATATTTGTGGTTTCATAATCATAATAAAAATAAATTATATTTATAAAAATTAATTTATTATTTTATAGTTAATACCACATATTTATATGAGATATATGAATTATTAAATTGAATAAGGTCTGGCAAGATGGTTACCTTTTCTGTGAGAAGACTCATTTAGATTCATTATTAAAGACCCTAGTAATTTTATTTTATGATGAATTACACCATTAATTCATGGGTAAAAATATTATAAGAAACTTTGTTGGGGATTTATTGAACTATATTTCTCAAGAATGTGTAAAGAATATTTGGGGGGGTGGGTGTCCTTTTACAAGGAGGTGGAGGACACAAATAATTTCTTAAAAGAATAAATATTATAAGGCCATAATCAAGAAAAATTATGCCAAATATATATATTATATGGTGGTATATTATTATATCTATATATGTCGAGAAATTTTTTTTATAAAGTGCTCATTGGAAACATTACTCATATCCCTTAGTTTCACACAACCCATCCCTGGTAAACACATTTTAACCACTATTGTTATAATTTGATTTACTAATTTTACAATTCAATATGACATAAAATTGTTTTATCATTATTAAATATGATTAGTAATTATGATTAAAAATATGTAATCCATTTAACAATAATAATTTTATTGTAATGAAATAATTTAATTTTTTATGAGACCTTAAAAATGTAATGAAAGGTGGTTTTTTGGGAGAAAATGTTTAACTGTAATATGTTGTTATTTCAAAAATAATAAAACTTTGAATTAAAAACCCTAAATTGAGTAATATATGTTAAAAATTAAATAATTAATATTTTAAAAATACCTTTATTTTCAAAATTAACTCTTTAAATTCATTAAATGAAAAATAACTTTTTAATAAAATTGGTATTATTAATTATACATTGAAAACACATTTTCCTAGATAATTTAGAAATTTTCAATCTAAGATATTTTTCACCTGTTTTTTTTCAAAAATTTGTTTAATTTTTACAAATTAAATTTGCTGGTGGTGTGATAATTTAATTATATCATTTTTTACAAATTATATTTAATAAAAAAATTGGAAGAAAAAATATATACTTCTGAAGCCTATAGACATTCCACTAAAAATTGAGTTCATATGTATCATTATATTTTCATTATATATAACCATTAAAATTAATATTAAAAATGTGTTTATTATGATTCATTACAACAATTTAATAGAACTGTTTTAATAATGAACAATATTATGGATCATTTAGGCTCGGTTTTTCATGTATTCAAAGTTATCTAAGAAATTAAATTTATTTTAAGATAAATAAAACATAAAATCTATGGGTAATGGGGTTGTCTCAAAACCAGATTCAAGGAGTGTTTGGGGCATTTCTGTAATAATGATTATAGACCCTATTCTAATGTTACATCCACCTCTTGAATTTGATTCTCATTAGAGAATGTAAGTTTAAATATGAAATTTATTTACTCTTTATTTTTTTTTTTTGATAAAGATTATTCTTATATTCATATATTATCACATATGTGAAGTTCTTTTCCTAGTTTTATTTTTGATTCACTATTTTACCCTATAGGGGTTCAAGGAATCTGGTTCCATTTATCACCAACCGTTTTTTTCATTTCATGTTAGGTTCATATAAATAAATAATGTTTTTAAATTTTAATTATTAACTTTATAGTTTTTTATATTATATTTTTTTTTGTTTTATGATATCATGTTGTTGGAGCATTATACACTATTCGTGGGATTCATGGAATTATTTCATGTGTGAACATTTCAACCAGTTTTAACATATCCCATAGTTGAGTGAAATGAAGAGATCATCTATGACCAAATTGGATGAGTATTACAGATCTCATCGACTGCATTATTTCCCAACTTGATTATGTTATTCATTGTACACAAACATTATATGATATAATTTTTATAGGACAACTAGTTTAGTTCAACCGAATTGGGGGAGATATGATGCCAAATATTGAGATGAGATTTATACATTCAATATAAATCATTGAAAATTGGTAATTAAGAAAATTCATGATAAATATAAATATTTATATGAAATATAAAAAATATATTATATATTAATTTATAATGTATTTCATATTGTTATTATAGATTGTGAGTTGTACTTGTTTTTGTAAACGTATCTATGTATTGGATAGATAATAAGTGATAGAAAGAGATATATTAGGTTTAATATTTTAATGATCATTTAATTAAACATAAAAAATAGATATAATTACATTAATTTATATTTATATGTTTGTTGGAGACCTATGATACATAGTTATGCTTCAATTGTGAGTGTTAAGCTGAGAAAGAAGACTGGTATGAATCCTTATGTGAATCATATTTTGATGAGGAATCATGGATGTGGGTGATGGATAGTGGAATTCAGAATGATTTTGGGATTTAAATATGTTCATGATTATCTCAAACTTGTTACTATGGCACAAAAGTGATGAAAACATATAGATTTAAATGATTACTTGTATTTTCATTATCATTTTATTCTCAAAAATTTGTGTTGTGGTTTAGAGATCATGTTGAGATTATAAAGAGATTATCTATAAATTTATAAGACCAACAATTTGGGATAAACAATCAAAGATAACTGTTGGAATCATAATGATGGAAGAAGGAGTATTATCATGGTGAGATAATGGTGTATATGCACTGGCATACATGTGGAATGGGGATAGAGTAACCTCCATAAGATGGAATTGATCCTACACCCCTCATAGATATTTGAATTGTATTTATTTTTCCATATATCATTTTATGTAAACAAATTTTATTATGAATTTATTTTATTTTTATATTATTGTAATTTAGAATTTTTATTTTCCTATTTTTATGTTTTTTGAAATGTAATATTTATTCCATTGAAAATAATCAAACAAAATAAATTTTATGAAGGAATTCCAATTTCATCACAAATACTATTCTAGAATAGAAATATGATTCCTTGACAAGAAATTATTTTCTATTGAATAAAAAATCCAAAATAGAAAGCATTGAAACAATATTAAATTTCTTAAAAAAATATATTTACACAAATAATATCTTAATAATATTAATATCATTAGTAAATTTTAAAAAATATTATTTCTGATGATATATTAAAATATAGAATATTTTTTATCTTTTTCTATCACATATCGGTTTTTTATGAGAATCAATAAAAATAACCGATTAAATGAAATAAATTTTACTAAAGTAAAGTATTAATATATTTCCTGATCTTTTTTCCAAACAGATGAAATAATAGTACTTTTTAACATACAGTTGAGAAAATATGAATTGAAATTGATGTTTTGATGGTCTGGGCCTTCAATATAATGAAATATTATAGCTATGGTTTGGTGTAAATACATGGATAATATTTAAATGTATCCAAAGAGAATAGTTAGTACATGTATCCATATATTCAATTGGAAGATGTAGTGTGGTCACTATTAAATATAAATTTTGTCTAAACTATCCATTATGGATATAAATTATTTATTCATCCCAATATTGCATCATGGATGAGATTATTCACATTCATGTGTTAGTATACTTAATTTAATTCCATTTGGAGATATAACCAAACTACAAAAAATTATTCATCAAATTTCTCTTTACCTTTTTTTATAATTAGATATACATGGTAAATAAAAACAATGAAAGAGTGTTTTAAGATAGATGGAGAGAGAGACGTAAAATTCAATCTCTTAAAAATTTGATACAACATGCCTCATTCCCATTTTGTGATCACATCCAATATTTATAACATGGGTTATGTATTAGCCTAAACTCTAACACCCTGAGTGTTTATGAATTCTTTTTTCTAAATAAATTAAAATTCATTGATTTCATGCTTTTCATGATACACCAAGTACGTCATACTCTCTATGAAACAACAAGTTACTCTTATAAGATATGAAACACTGAGTTTATCTTTTGGTATGTGAAGCACTGGTTTTTTAATTATGTTACCTGAAATAAATATTTTTTATTGTGTTATATGAAACACCTAGAATAGATTATGATACACAAAACACTAATCACAACATTTATTATACACAACACTGAATTTAACGATACCTTTTGCAATAAAGAAAATATGAGTATTGTTATTACATATCCATTTTAATGGAGTGTGTGAAACAGATTAAATAAATTGTGAAAATACGGTATATTCATGTGTACAAAATGAATTCTTCTGAAATATTTATTTTTTATTGAATGTATGTTCAATTTTTAAATACTGAAATTCCTTTATAAAAAAAGCAAGCCCAAAAAAAAATTTTCGCAATAAATTAATTAAATAACACCTTAATAATTATTGTTATAATATATATATATATATATTCAATAAATTATTTATAATTCATATTATGTGTTTTCTAGATAAAATATGTGAATAAAAGAAATTTTATGTATAAAAAAGATGAATTTTTATAAAATTTACTTTTACTGCCTTTTGTTATCAATATAATTTATAAAAAAAATTTAAAAAATATAAAATTCTACTTTAAAAAACAATATTTTAATTTTTCATTATAACTACAATGTTATTTTTGGGTGAATTTTAATGTTTTTATGAATCGGTCCTTTTTCAAGAATTATGAAAATACCGAATTTTAATTGAAGCTACTTTTTCATCTTATTTATTTATATATTCAAATTATATATTAAATTAGTTTTAAATAATAATTAGTTAAATAATACATAAATAAATCAAATTTAGTCCATGAAAATAAAATTCACAGTGAAATTGGATATTAAAACATTTCAATCTTTAAACAGTTTCAAATTAAATACTCATTGTCTCATCCCATCTGTGCGATTAATTTTAAATTAAATTCTTCCACTTATATAGATTGATTTTGGAAAACAAGGATCAATTTTTTTAATAGTAATAAATAATAATTTCAAATAACTCCAACCTACTTTTTTATTGATGTTATTATAGAAAATCGTTTAAATTAGCGATGATGATTAAGAGAAAAACTAGTTTACCAAGGTATTAAACATCAATCATAAGGGGAAAACATACCATTAAATATATCTGAAACACAATGTGTGGCCACAATGAATCATTTTTTAGGAAACCAGATCTTCCTTTTAGGTATGTTTATCCTTTTCTGGTCATTTTTGAGGGAAAATATTTTTTTGGAAATTTTCTAAGTACCCGTTGTGTACTTTATGAGTACACGCCATGTAGTACCTTGCTGTTGGAGGCCGTGTACTAGCCGTGTATTATCCATAAACATGGTCGTGAAGGAGTGACTTGGAGGCCACCTAAAGCGGAGTATGGAAACTGCGAGTACATATCGTGTACATTATTTTTTCATTAAATGCACCAGGGTCCTGTTGAATCGCCAAAATGCTCTTCATTTTGGTCTCATTTGACAGAGACCTCCATATGGCAGCAGATCTTTGACGAACCCCTGAGCATTCATTTGTCCTCTGATTTAAACATCGTTAGTTGCGTTGGAATTGCATCGGTGAGTTCTCTATTCTGTTTGTACCTCGTTTCAAGAATCCCCTTCTTTTCTATGATATCGTCGGTGAAAATTTTTATATTTTTTCTTAGATATATTGCATTATAAGAGATTAAATCTTAGAGGTTCACATATATCAATATCTTATCCCCGTGGAAGGTGTTTTGTGCCTTTATGTTCACTATCTTGGAGTATTAGGTGCAAATTCCACCAATACTCTTGGACGGGGTGTTGTGTGTTTACCATTATACCAATGTTGATTGCCTGCCATGCTTGTATGTTTATGTAGAGGTTAATTGGAAATTAATAGGGCTTATTTTTATACTTTTTGGATGTATTTCCTTAGATGTTCTGTTTATGACTGTCTGGCCCTGTTTATCCAGTTTGACTGCTTTTCCTGTGTTCCATGCATGTTTTGTATGATGGAGAGATTTTATTATGACATGTTTGATATATTGTAGACTGTTTATCCAGGTACTTATTTAGTTTTACCTTGGCCATATTTAATTTTTATGGTCATTGACATACATAGGGCCGTGAGAACCTAGTGTAGTAGACTATAAGGGGAATTGACCGAGTGAGCATCCTCAGAGAGACTTTGAGAACATTATGCTATAAGAGGGATTGACCGAGTGAGAATTCTCAATGAGACTTGAAAAAAATGGGGCTATAAGGGGAATTGACTGAGTTAGCATTCTCAGAGAGTCCTTGATTGCTTTAGAGAATAAGAGGAATTGACCGTGTGAGCTTCCTCAGAGAGTCTTTGATTAAATTAAATGGCCTAAGCTATAAGGGGAATTGACCAGGTGAGTTTCCTCAAAGAGTACTAGACCATGGGGCTCTAAGGGGAATTAACTGTGTGAGATTCCTTAGAGAGTCCTTGGTTACATTATTCTATACGGGTAATTGACTGTGTGTGCTTCCACAGAGAGTATTTATTTACCCTGACTATAAGGGGAATTGATTGTGAGTGCTCTCTCGGAGTGTATTTATATATTCTTATAACTAAACCAGAGGGTATAGGCTATGTACTCTTCCTAGAGGGTTAATATGCATGATTAGTTTCATTGAAACAGTGGATTGTTTACTACTGAGTACATTCTTATTTACTGTTTTTGTACTTTTACCAGCCATATATTCACTGACTGTTAGGAATAGGTCCTCGGGTGGTTTCCATTTGGGATTTAGTCTCACTCCATTTTTGGGTCATGCTCTTGGGCCCAAACAGATTATATTGTTGCAGGTATAGATAAGGAAAAGTGCCCTTCTACATCAGGTACTTGATAAGATGTGGAGCTCGAGAGCATGGAACCAAGCTATGGCTTACGATGCTGAAGATTTTATCTTATTTATTTTTCACTTTGATTTAACTCTACTGTATTACATCATTGTGACTTGTTTGGCTGTTTTCCTAGACATACGTATCATGCATCATTTTATATATGTTCTCTTGTTTATACTTTCTGTTTTCTATTATTGTTGTTTAATGTCATTATTACGGCTTCCGCTCATGTATGTATTTGTTTACTTCTGTTTTGTACCCTACCAAAGAGGCCATAGTGTCCCCACTATCACACCTAATGCCCTCGTTGCTAGTCGGCAGCCTCTGGCATTTGGGGAAATGCGCTTGAGGCCATGTGACCAACCGGGTATGGGGTGCCTCTAGGTGGATTTCGGAACTGGGACATTATAAAGTGGTATCAGAGGGTTCTTTTTTCTTGACATTATATTTGGAGCTTTATCCTCAGATAGGACGAAATAGGTACTTGGTAATAATTTTTTCCTATGATTAGTTCACTCATGTACTGGGAAAATCCAATCTACCATGTTAAAATTTCAATTTTTCTAGTTTTTCAATTATTACAGTTGATTTGATTTCACCTTGAGTGATTCACAAGATTTGTCCTATTATTGTTGATTTTATTGAGGTTCTATTTCTGTTGCAACCTGATGAGACGAGGGTATTCCATCTCATGCATCATATAGGAACATGCAAGAAATCACATGTCATTTATTTTTTCCATTCTATCTAGGATGCATTAGTGAATTCATGTTGTTGTGATAGATGAGGTGTAAAATATGCATGTTGTAGTGATAGTTTCCTTAATTCAAAAACATAACATTTGATAGGTTATTGTTTTTTTATATATTTTCTTGAATGAATGCCATACTTTGTTTCTTGAGGTGTTATGTTCCCTCATGGATTGGAATTTGGTGGGTCTTTTCCTTTTTCCCAAAGTTATAATGTGTTCTAGATGCCAAACTTTGATTCACATGGAGTATGGCCCTTCACATATTGTAATTTAGCACTTTCATTGCTCATTTTAGTGTTTTATAGGTTCCAGAGTAGTTTCTAAGGCTTACTGTCTGAAAAAACCCAAAATAAACACTGTATAATGTTATGTACACACCAGGTGTTCTTCTGTACGGGAAGAAACAGTTTCCCTAAAGTACACGCTGTGCACTTTATGTACACGCCTTGTAGTCTCTAACTGTGTCGTAGGCCATGTGTGTAGAGACATGGGATGGGGAATGTCTAGTGGGAACATGACTTGTACCAGTTGAACACATCATGTAGTCTAACCCAGGTACCCGGCCGTGTCACAAAAAACATGGGTTGGTGTTACCCTTTCACAGACATGTTGTGTCCGCCTTGAACACGCCGTGTTGTCTGACCCAGGTACCCGATCGTGTCATGAAAAAAATGGGTCGGTGTTATCCTTCTTCAAACACACCATGTTCATTTGGAACACGACATGTATTGTGAGTTGTGTGTAAGGATGTGTCACTAACAACATGGGCTAGGTGAAGCTTCTCTAGTACACATTGTGTCTGCCTTGTACACGCTATGTAGTCTAGTCTTAGGAGAGCCATGTGGCTTAACCATGTAGAAGGAATCAGGTAGGGAATGTGGATTCGAGTACACACTTTGTGTTAAGACAACACGTAGTGTGTTTTGGGTGTTAGACAACCAGTTTAGGCAGGAGTACATGCCCATGTAAATGACTTCGGGGAACATGTCATGTAATCATGTTTTGTAAAACAAGAGTGCTTTCATTCTAATGTTCCCTTATTTCACTCCTTGTTTTCATCCCTTGGTAATATTGATCAAAGGTGTGTGATTAAACTTGCATAGTCATGCCACCAAGACGTCCTCCGGTTATGCACCAGTTTCCTGATGGTTATTAGACGCAGAACATGGCTGATCAGTGACTACCTTTATATACTCTAGTTGTGCCAGCCATGGAACCAACTATTGTAGCTGACATAGGTGTTGATTCCCATTTCAGGGAGGGCTATATAAGGTTGATGCAGACATTTCAAGGAGTGTCTCCTCCTACCCCATCGATGGCACATTTGACGCAGGTCTTTCAGCAACAACAACTTCCCACTTTTTTTAGGTAATGGAGGACCCTAGACTACCGAGTCATGTCTAGAATTCACAGTGATTATTTTTGAGTATTTGGAGATACCTCCACTGAATAGGGTGAATATCTCTACCTACAGGCTTTGAGACTCTGCCAAGAGGTGGTGGGATGTGATCTAATAGGTGGGTCGCCCACAGAATATGGCTTGGGATGAGTTTAGGTGCATAATCTATGATTACTACTATCATAAGACCTTGAGGGCTTGTTGAGCCAGAGTGTTCATGTTTCTGGAGAAGGATACTCTTTCAGTTATAGAGTATTCTTCTCGCTTCACATATCGGCAGCATGTCACACCTATTCTAGGAGGTGATGAGTTGTTCCTTGCACGGATGTTTGAGGATTGTATAAGGCACGACATCTGATCTCAAGTGAGAATCTTCAGGTTGACTTCGATATATTCTATCATCAACCTAGCGCTGATCTTAGAGCGTAATCTGAGGGATTCTGAAGCTGTGAGCCATGGCGGGTCAGCATCTAGAGTTAGTGCTTCGCCAGCTGATAGCAGGAAGCGCCGTAGGGAGACTGCACTGAGAGATTTGAGAAGGCGAGATGCATCTTCTGGTAAACAGGTGGTGTGCTACCAGTGTGGTAGAAGCGGGTATATGATGCCACGTTGCTCGAGAGACCTAGTGGAGTTCTAATCACGGGGAAAGATGGGTCACCTTCAGTGATTTTATCAGTTATTCACACCAACAGCTGGTGACATAGGTTCATCTATGACTCCTCATTCAGGAGTAGCACCACCATTTTTTCACCAGACTAGAAACTAGAGTTCTTCCGGCCATTCAGGCCGAGGTGGTGGTTGTGGTCATGGTTTCCAATCACTCTGTTTTTACTGACATTAGGGTGGATCAGCTCAGAGTGGTCAGGAAGGGTCATAGGGCCACTGTACAGGCCACACATTTTCAGGGGATCAGACCCAATAGGATTAGGATCCCAGAATTTCTACATTTCGAGGTACGATCTTAGTTGCATCAATTTTAGCTTCTGCTTTATTCTATAAAGTGGCTTCCCATAGCTTTATCTTTGTTTCTGTCGTTGAGAGTCTTGGCATGAATCATGTAGTTATTTTGGGTATTGTAATGTTTTGTTATGTTATTTATTTCAAAAGTTGAAATAATTCCCCAATTGTCATTGAGTCCCTCAATATTTACTTCCACCCTTTGGTTCCTTGGGAACATTGCCTAAGGCCTAGTAGCATCCAGACTCCTCCTCCAACCAATGATAAGGGGCCCTAAGTTATAATATATTTGATATGTGATAAAATAATTTTTTTAGTTTTCACTCCTAACTAGAAAGTCAATCGTTAAGGTTCTCTTATGATAACCATGGAAAATTATTAAGATATAGAATATTGGTTTGATTCACAATAAAATAAAATATTAGCAATTCTATAGAGGATGATATGTATAAATTTCACCACTTTGATATCATACCCCATCATCAATAGTTATCACATGAGGATTCTCTTTTTTTCAGGGCATCAGATTTAGACAACACATATCATTATCATTGACCTTTATATTTGATCACTGGTCATCATAATTCTAAAATTCCATGATTTTGAAAAAATTGAGTATGGTTGGGGTATTCTAGGGTTTTTTATCTCTATAAATAGATATATACTTATTCTTACCATTACTGCAGTATTCTATTTTTTGATGTAATTCCTTTCAGCAAATGAAAATTTTAATTGTCCCCTAAATACAATTTCCGCCATGTTTCCTTCTATACATTGAGTGTATATGATTTCAAATATTCTTCCCTCCATAGGTTTAATATTTTTTTTAATTATATTTGTATATTCTTTTAAAACCCATGAGATAGATTGCTAACAACAATATCCATATCCACCTATGGAGAAAATTAAATTATTTCTTCACATCTATTAATTTCTAATATGGCTAACACCATTTATATAATTGTACATAATCTACCGATTAATAAATAAATTTGACATTTAGGTTGGATGATAACACCATAAGAGTATCTTTTAGGAATTGTATAATTTTCCTCAATGATACTAAAAATTTAAACATACATGTGTTATTTCTTATGTAATTATCTCCCCATTTCTATAAAAATAATTAAAGTAATTCAATTATTGAAATATATTCTCCTGGTTTCATCCCACCACATGAATTCAGTTACATCATGTTGCCTCGTGTTCCTTAGAAAATTCCAATAGTGAAATACCCTCTCATAAAAATGATAAATAGATAAAATATCATATTCACTTTTAGAACATTGGATAATTTGGTGTACATTTTTAGTTTTTATGATCCATTAATTTAAACTTATTAGATCAACTAACCAACTAGAATAATGGTTATGTTTCCTCACAATGAAATCAACCAAATATTGTTCCCACAATTCCAGTATGAAATAATAGTTTGATTCATATATTCATAATGTAATATATGAATTATTAAATTATTGTTTATTTCATCTCACATAATAGTTTTTTTATGATGAAAATAATTTCATTGTGTATCACATTCAACATTAACATAAATCCTTCAAGTTCCAACCATTGACTAAAACTAAAATTCTGTGTGTGAGAAAGTAAATTCATAGTGGGAAACCACATAATCATGAAAATAATTTATATGATGTCCAAATAATGAAAACTAATTGTTATCCAATGATACCTGAGTATTAACCTAGGCCAACCATGGCCATAATTGATTTAAATATATTATAAGGTTTCATATGTCAAATTCGAATTAACCCTATAATATACCCCAATAGTTTCAAACTAGGTGTGCAGTTATTGAACACTCACCATGAACATGAATTATGGTTGATATATCCTTGAAAGAATATTTTGGGGATTAAAACCCCAATATTATTCTTTTCTAAATCCAATTCCACAAGCCGTATTCAGATATCTATGTTTAATAAGGAAAATGACACTCATTTCATTAACATTACATAGATTTTTCTAATTTTCATAGGATTAACATAAGGTATATCTCTAAATTATTGTCAATATAGTTTCAAAAGGTAATTAATATATTATATGATACCATATATACTTTCCAAAAAAATTTATAAATAGATATTAAATCTTAATATATAAATATTCATTACAAAACACTATGGTCCATTCATTAATCAAATAGGTTTTGTGTATTTGGAAACATAGAAATATAAACACCAATAAAAAGAGATAAAATTTCTCTCCCACTATGTTCTTCATAAATATAACCCTTCATAAGAATATCATACATAAAACCAGTCTTTATATAATGGGGAAACTAAACATAATAAAGGGTGGGACCCTACGCTCTGCCAGAGAAAAAATGGAGACATAAATGATCAGTATAGAATTCTATGAGCATAATGGTATGATAAAAAAGAAAATATCATTTTAAAACAATATCAATAAAATAATAGATATTGATCAGGAATCATTAGAAAATTATTTTCAGTATGTTTGGATTGAATCAACAAGTAATCAAATAAAATGATCTATGATTACATAACAATAGTTTAAAAAATAATTTTTTTGGATACACATAATTATATATAATGTTATCCTTTGATAATTATCCTTATCATGTCTATCAATGTGGATTGATTTTTCTCACCATTAAATAAAATCTGTAATCATGGTTCTATCCCAAGATAATCATATTGGATATAGTCCCTTACTGAACATGGTGTACTCCCCATTATAGTTCTTATTCTTTCATGAGATGTCAATTTTTACCCAAAACATTAAAGGGAAATATAATTAGACTCCATCCCATCAAATAATTATATTCTATTATTTTTTGTTCCATTATATAATAAATCAATCATCATATATAATAACATGTGAAAATGAAATGATTTTAGTAAACAATTCAAAAGGGTTTCACAAACATATTATTATCATAATCAAAAAACATACAAGAAAATAAAAAGGATGATATATTTTAATCATATTCCCAGTAAATCATATGTTTTTGAAATAAATTTTATCATAGATGCAGAATATCATTAAAGGTTCAATAAAACATTTAAAAAAATACTCGTTCTCACATTGAAATTGTTTGTTTAAAATATAAAAAATTAAAAATATTTACTAAAATGTTTTATTTAAAACATCCTTGGATACTTTTAACAGATTATTCAATGAATTCATAAATATCTATCATGGTAAGCTAATTTCACATTGTTCACTTTGAAAATGATTCATTAATGAATTTATGTAAAAAGAAAAAAGTACCACATTTGAAAAATTAAATTAAGATTCCATTAAAACATTCTATAAAAATTAATCCATGGTAAAAAATTACATTAAAATTTATTCAAAAAGTCATTATCTATTAATAAAAACATTCATGAATAATTTTTAGAAGACACGAATATGGTAATAAAATTATTTTTGGACTTAGAGAGAAATACATTCAGGTTTTCTCTAAAACAGTCTAATAGTATAATGAGTTTGTAAATTGATGAGAATGAATGAGAAACATGTAATATTCAAAAATTACCATATGATAATAACATTCATTTGAATATAGATAGATAGGTAAAAAAATCCATCATTAGAAACATCATCATAAACAATCCTGATAAATAGTGGGATTGTTATACAAACCCCTTAACTAAAGTTCAGATTTTTCGAAATAAGTATAACATCCTACATAATAAATATAATTTATTTTTATTTATTTCATAATAATTTACATAATTATAATATCATATATTATAAACTGAAAACATTTCATCCCAATTTTGTAATAATTTCATTTTAAAATTAGCATTTCGGGTTGTTAAGAGTTACATTTATTGAGAATTTTAGTTAGATAGTTGTAGTACTTGTACGTAGATCTATTTTAAATAATATTATGAATGATAATAATGATACTAATATAATATATATTAATTGTATATATAAACCAAAAATTAAGTCATAAAAATAATAATTACACAGTCCACATAGATGTTAGGTCGTACATACTCATGAATGATGTTTTATCATTTTGAAATATAGAATAAGTGAAATAAAAATAAAAATAATCCATTAAATATAATTAATATATCAGATATATATATATATAATATAATAATTAAATGAATCTCCCTTACCATATATGTAATTTATAAATTATAAATGAATCACATCATTGTGTAGAGGTAGTAGTCCACCCTTATGCATGAGGGAAATTATATTTTTCGAATTAATTATATGGTATGAAGGTTGATATTATACTATATTTCCAAAATAATAATTAATTTTTAAATATAATATATAAACATAAAATTTATCATAATAACCATCCATGAAAGATGGCGTTGGAAGATGAATTGTGTTGATATGTGGAGTTGGTAGTCAACATGTTTGAACGAGTGATACAATCACCTTCCATTTTATGAAATATATGGTGGATATTTGTGGTTTCATAATCATAATAAAAATAAATTATATTTATAAAAATTAATTTATTATTTTATATTTAATACCACATATTTATATGAGATATATGAATTATTAAATTGAATAAGGTCTGGCAAGATGGTTACCTTTTCTGTGAGAAGACTCATTTAGATTCATTATTAAAGACCCTAGTAATTTTATTTTATGATGAATTACACCATTAATTCATGGGTAAAAATATTATAAGAAACTTTGTTGGGGATTTATTGAACTATATTTCTCAAGAATGTGTAAAGAATATTTGGGGGGGTGGGTGTCCTTTTACAAGGAGGTGGAGGACACAAATAATTTCTTAAAAGAATAAATATTATAAGGCCATAATAACGAAAAATTATGCCAAATATATATATTATATGGTGGTATAATATTATATCTACATATGTCTAGAATTTTTTTTATAAAGTGCTCATTGGAAACATTACTCATATCCCTCAGTTTCACACAACCCATCCCTTGTAAACACATTTTAACCACTACTGTTATAATTTGATTTACTAATTTTACAATTCAATATGACATAAAACTGTTTTCTCATTATTAAATATGATTAGTAATTATGATTAAAAATATGTAATCCATTTAACAATACTAATTTTATTGTAATGAACTAATTTAATTTTTTATGAGACCATAAAAATGTAATGAAATGTGGTTTTTTGGGAGAAAATGTTTAACTGTAATATGTTGTTATTTCAAAAATAATAAAACATTGAATAAAAAACCCTAAATTGAGTAATATATGTTAAAAATTAAATAATTATTATTTTAAAAATACATTTATTTTAAAAATTAACTCTTTAAATTCATTAAAAGAAAAATAACTTTTTAATAAAATTGGTATTATTAATTATACATTGAAAACACATTTTTCCTAGATAATTTAGAAATTTTCAATCTAAGATATTTTTTACCTATTTTTTTTTCAAAAATGTGTTTAATTTTTACAAATTAAATTTGCTGGTGGTGTGATAATTTAATTATATCATTTTTTACAAATTATATTTAATAAAAAAATTGGAAGAAAAAATATATACTTCTGAAGCCTATAGACATTCCACTAAAAATTGAGTTCATATGTATCATTATATTTTCATTATATATAACCATTAAAATTAATATTAACAATGTGTTTATTATGATTCATTACAACAATTTAATAGAACTTTTTTAATAGTGAACAATATTATGGTTCATTTAGGCTTGGTTTTTCATGTATTCAAAGTTATCTAAGAAATTAAATTTATTTTAAGATAAATAAAACATAAAATCTATGGGCAATGGAGTTGTCTCAAAACCAGATTCAAGGAGTGTTTGGGGCATTTCTGGAATAATGACTATAGACCCTATTCTAATGTTACATCCACCTCTTGAATTTGATTCTCATTAGAGGAAGTAAGTTTAAATATGAATTTTATTTACTCTTTATTTTTTTATTTTTATTTTTTGATAAATATTATTCTTATATTCATATATTATCACATATGTGAAGTTCTTTTCCTAGTTTTATTTTTGATTCACTATTTTACCCTATAGGGGTTCAAGGAATCTGGTTCCAATTATCACCAACCATTTTTTTCATTTCAAGTTAGGTTCATATAAATAAATATTGTTTTTAAATTTTAATTATTAACTTTATAGTTTTTTATATTATAATTTTTTTTTGTTTTATGATATCATGTTGTTGGAGCATGATACACTATTCGTGGGAATCATGGAATTATTTCATGTGTGAACATTTCAACCAGTTTTAACATATCCCATAGTTGAGTGAAATGAAGAGATCATCTATGACCAAATTGGATGAGTATTACAGATCTCATCGACTGCATTATTTCCCAACTTGATTATGTTATTCATTGTACACAAACATTATATGATATAATTTTTATAGGACAACTAGTTTAGTTCAACCGAATTGGGGGAGATATGATGCCAAATATTGAGATGAGATTTATACATTCAATATAAATCATTGAAAATTGGTAAGTAAGAAAATTCATGATAAATATAAATATTTATATGAAATATAAAAAATATATTATATATTAATTTATAATGTATTTCATATTGTTATTATAGAGTGTGAGTTTTACTTGTTTTTGTAAACGTATCTATGTATTGGATAGATAATAAGTGATAGAAAGAGATATATTAGGTTTAATATTTTAATGATCATTTAATTAAACATAAAAAATAGATATAATTACATTAATTTATATTTATATGGTTGTTGGTGACCTATGATACATAGTTTTGCTTCAATTGTGAGTGTTAAGATGAGAAAGATGACTGGTATGAAGCCTTATGTGAATCATATTTTGATGAGGAATCATGGATGTGGGTGATGGATAGTGGAATTCAAAATGATTTAGGGATTTAAATATGTTCATGATTATCTCAAACTTGTTACTATGGCACAAAAGTGATGAAAACATATAGATTTAAATGATTACTTGTATTTTCATTATCATTTTATTCTCAAAAATTAGTGCTGTGGTTTTGAGATCATGTTGATATTATAAAGATATTATCTATAAATTTATAAGACCAACAATTTGGGATAAACAATCAAAGATAACTGTTGGAATCATAATGATGGAAGAAGGAGTATTATCATGGTGAGATAATGGTGTATATGCACTGGCATACATGTGGAATGGGGATAGAGTAACCTCCATAAGATGGAATTGATCCTACACCCCTCATAGGTATTTGAATTGTATTTATTTTTCCATATATCATTTTATGTAAACAAATTTTATTATGAATTTATTTTATTTTTATATTATTGTAATTTAGAATTTTTATTTTCCTATTTTGATGTTTTTTGAAATGTAATATTTATTCCATTGAAAATAATCAAACAAAATAAATTTTATGAAGGAATTCCAATTTCATCACAAATACTATTCTAGAATAGAAATATGATTCCTTGACAAGAAATTATTTTCTATTGAATAAAAAATCCAAAATAGAAAGCATTGAAACAATATTAAATTTCTTAAAAAAATATATTTACACAAATAGTATCTTAATAATATTAATATCATTAGTAAATTTTAAAAAATATTATTTCTGATGATATATTAAAATATAGAATATTTTTTATCTTTTTCTATCACATATCGGTTTTTTATGAGAATCAATAAAAATAACCGATTAAAAGAAATAAATTTTACTAAAGTAAAGTTTTAATATATTTCCTGATCTTTTTTCCAAACAGATGAAATAATAGTACTTTTTAACATACAGTTGAGAAAATATGAATTGAAATTGATGTTTTGATGGTCTGGGCCATCAATATAATGAAATACTATAGCTATGGTTTGGTGTAAATACATGGATAATATTTAAATGTATCCAAAGAGAATAGTTAGTACATGTATCCATATATTCAATTGGAAGATGTAGTGTGGTCACTATTAAATATAAATTTCGTCTAAACTGCCCATTATGGATATAAATTATTTATTTATCCCAATATTTCATCATGGATGAGATTATTCACATTCATGAGTTAGTATACTTAATTTAATTTCATTTGGTTATATAACCAAACTACAAAAAATTATTCATCAAATTTCTGTTTACCTTTTTTTATAATTAGATATACATGGTAAATAAAAACAATGAAAGAGTGTTTTAAGATAGATGGAGAGAGAGACGTAAAATTCAATCTCTTAAAAATTTGATACAACATGCCTCATTCCCATTTTGTGATCACATCCAATATTTATACTATGGGTTATGTATTAGCCTAAACTCTAACACCCTGAGTGTTTATGAATTATTTTTTCTAAATAAATTAAAATTCATTGATTTCATGCTTTTCATGATACACCAAGTACGTCATACTCTCTATGAAACAAAAAGTTACTCTTATAAGATATGAAACACTGGGTTTATCTTTTGGTATGTGAAGCACTGGTTTTTTTATTATGTTACCTGAAATAAATATTTTTTATTGTGTTATATGAAACACCTAGAATAGATTATGATACACAAAACACTAATCACAACATTTATTATACACAACACTGAATTTAACGATACCTTTTGCAATAAAGAAAATATGATTTTTGTTATTACATATCCATTTTAATGGAGTGTGTGAAACAGATTAAATAAATTGTGAAAATACGGTATATTCATGTGTACAAAATGAATTCTTCTGAAATATTTATTTTTTATTGAATGTATGTTCAATTTTTAAATACTGAAATTCCTTTATAAAAAAAGCAAGCAGAAAAAAAATTTCTCAAGAAATTAATTAAATAACACCTTAATAATTATTTTTATAATATATATATATATATATATTCAATAAATTATTTATAATTCATATTATGTGTTTTCTAGATAAAATATGTGAATAAAAGAAATTTTATGTATAAAAAGGATGAATTTTTATAAAATTTACTTTTACTGCCTTTTATTATCAATATAATTTATAATAAAAATTTAAAAAATATATAAATTCTACTTTAAAAAACAATATTTTAATTTTTCATTATAACTACAATGTTATTTTTGGGTGAATTTTAATGTTTTTATGAATCGTTCCTTTTTCAAGAATTATGAAAATACCGAATTTTAATTGAAGCTACATTTTCATGTTATTTATTTATATATTCAAATTATATATTAAATTAGTTTTAAATTATAATTAGTTAAATAATACATAAATAAATCAAATTTAGTCCATGAAAATAAAATTCACAGTGAAATTGGATATTAAAACATTTCAATCTTTTAAACATTTTCAAATTAAATACTCATTGTCTCATCCCATCTGTGCGATTAATTTTATATTAAATTCTTCCACTTATATAGATTGATTTTGGAAAACAAGGATCAATTTTTTTAATAGTAATAAATAATAATTTCAAATAACTCCAACCTACTTTTTTATTGATGTTTTTATTTAAAATCGTTTAAATTAGCGATGATGATTAAGAGAAAAACTAGTTTACCAAGGTATTAAAAATCAATCATAAGGGGAAAACATACCATTAAATATATCTGAAACACAATGTGTGGCCACAATGAATCATTTTTTAGGAAACCAAATCTTCCTTTTAGGTATGTTTATCCTTTTCTGGTCATTTTTGAGGGAATTTTTTTTTTTTGGAAATTCTCTAAGTACCCATTGTGTACTTTATGAGTACACGCCATGTAGTACCTTGCTGTTGGAGGCCGTGTACTAGCCGTGTATTATCCATAAACATGGTCGTGAAGGAGTGACTTGGAGGCCACCTAAAGCGGAGTATGGAAACTACGAGTACATATCGTGTACATTATTTTTTCATTAAATGCACGAGGGTCCTGTCGAATCACCAAAATGATCTTCATTTTGGTCTCATTTGACAGAGAGCACCATATGGCAACAGATCTTTGACAAACCCCTGAGAATTCATTTTTCCTCTGATTTAAACATCGTTAGTTGTGTTGGAATTGCATCGGTGAGTTCTCTATTCTGTTTGTACATCGTTTCAAGAATCCCCTTCTTTTCTATGATATCGTCGGTGAAAATTTTTATATTTTTTCTTAGATATATTGCATTATAAGAGATTAAATCTTCGAGGTTCACATATATCAATATCTTATCCCCGAGGAAGGTGTTTTGTGCCTTTCTGTTCACTATCTTGGAGTATTAAGTGCAAATTCCACCAATACTCTTGAACGGGGTGTTGTGTGTTTACCATTCTACCAATGTTGATTGCCTGCCATGCTTGTATGTTTATGTAGAGGTTAATTGGAAATTAATAGGGCTTATTTTTATACTTTTTGGATGTATTTCCTTAGATGTTCTGTTTATGACTGTTTGGCCCTGTTTATCCAGTTTGACTGCTTCTCCTGTGTTCCATGCATGTTTTGTATGATGGAGAGATTTTATTCTGACATGATTGATATATTGTAGACTGTTTATCCAGGTACTTATTTAGTTTTACCTTGGCCATATTTAATTTTTATGGTCATTGACATACATAGGGCCGTGAGAACCTGGTGTAGTAGACTATAAGGGGAATTGACCGAGTGAGCATCCTCAGAGAGACTTTGAGAACATTATGCTATAAGAGGGATTGACCGAGTGAGAATTCTCAATGAGACTTGAACAAAATAGGGCTATAAGGGGAATTGACTGAGTTATCATTCTCAGAGAGTCCTTGATTGCTTTAGAGAATAAGAGGAATTGACCGTGTGAGCTTCCTCAGAGAGTCTTTGATTAAATTAAATGGCCTAAGCTATAAGGGGAATTGACCAGGTGAGTTTCCTCAAAGAGTCCTAGACTATGGGGCTCTAAGGGGAATTAACTATGTGAGATTCCTTAGAGAGTCCTTGGTTACATTATTCTATACGGGGAATTGATTGTGTGTGCTTCCACAAAGAGTATTTATTTACCATGACTGTAAGGGGAATTGATTGTGAGTGCTCTCTCAGAGTGTATTTATATATTCTTATAACTAAACCAGAGGGTATAGGCTATGTACGCTTCCTAGAGGGTTAATATTCATGATTAGTTTCATTGAAACAGTGGATTGTTTACTACTGAGTACATTCTTATTTACTGTTTTGTACTTTTACCAGCCATATATTCACTGACTGTTAGGAATAGGTCCTCGGGTGGTTTCCATTTGGGATTTAGTCTCACTCCATTTTTGGGTCATGCTTTTGGGCCCAAACAGATTATATTGTTGCAGGTATAGATAAGGAAAAGTGCCCTTCTACATCAGGTACTTGATAAGATGTAGAGCTCGAGAGCATGGAACCAAGCTATGGCTTACGATGCTGAAGATTTTATCTTATTTATTTTTCACTTTGATTTAACTCTACTGTATTACATCATTTTGACTTCTTTGGCTGTTTTCCTAGACATATGTATCATGCATCATTTTATATATGTTCTCTTGTTTATACTTTCTGTTTTCTATTGTTGCTGTTTAATGTCATTATTACGGCTTCCGCTCATGTATGTATTTGTTTACTTCTGTTTTGTACCCTACCAAAGAGGCCATAGTGTCCCCACTATCACACCTAAGGCCTTCGTTGCTAGTCGGCAGCCTCTGGAATTTTAGGAAATGCGCTTGAGGCCATGTGACCAACCGGGTATGGGGTGCCTCTAGGTGGATTTCGGAACTGGGACATTATAAAGTGGTATGAGAGGGTTCTTTTTGCTTGACTTTCTATTTGGAGCTTTTTCCTCAGATTGGACGAAATAGGTACTTGGTAATAATTTTTTCCTATGATTAGTTCACTCATGTACTGGGAAAATCCAATCTACCATGTTTAAATTTCAATTTTTCTAGTTTTTCAATTATTACAGTTGATTTGATTTCACCTTGAGTGATTCACAAGATTTGTCCTATTATTGTTGATTTTATTGAGGTTCTATTTCTGTTGCAACCTGATGAGACGAGGGTATTCCATCTCATGCATCATATAGGAACATGCAAGAAATCACATGTCATATATTTTTTCCATTCTATCTAGGATGCATTAGTGAATTCATGTTGTTGTGATAGATGAGGTGTAAAATAGGCATGTTTTAGTGATAGTTTCCTTAATACAAAAACATAACATTTGATAGGTTATTGTTTTTTTATATATTTTCTTGAATAAATGCCATACTTTGTTTCTTGAGGTGTTATGGGCCCTCATGGATTGGAATTTGGTGGATCTTTTCCTTTTTCCCAAAGTTATAATGTGTTCTAGATGCCAAACTTTGATTCACATAGAGTATGGCCCTTCACGTATTGTAATTTAGCACTTTCATTGCTCATTTTAGTGTTTTATAGGTTCCAGAGTAGTTTCTAAGGCTTACTGTCTGAAAAAACCCAAAATAAACACTGTATAATGTTATGTACACACCATGTGTTCTTCTGTTCGGGAAGAAACAGTTTCCCTAAAGTACACGCTGTGCACTTTATGTACACGCCTTGTAGTCTCTAACTGTGTCGTAGGCCATGTGTGTAGAGACATGGGATGGGGAATGTCTAGTGGGAACATGACTTGTACCAGTTGAACACACCATGTAGTCTAACCCAGGTACCTGGCCGTGTCACAATAAACATGGGTTGGTGTTACCCTTTCACAGACATGTTGTGTCCGCCTTGAACACGTCGTGTTGTCTGACCCAGGTACCCGATCGTGTCATGAAAAACATGGGTTGGTGTTATCCTTCCTCAAACACACCATGTTCATTTGGAACACGACATCTATTGTGAGTCGTGTGTAAGGATGTGTCACTAACAACATGGGCTAGGTGAAGCTTCTCTAGTACACATTGTGTCTGCCTTGTACACGCTATGTAGTCTAGTCTTAGGAGAGCCATGTGGCTTAACCATGTAGAAGGAATCAGGTAGGGAAAGTGGATTCAATTACACACTTTGTGTTAAGACAACACGTAGTGTGTTTTGGGTGTTAGACAACCAGTTTAGGCAGGAGTACATGCCCATGTAAATGACTTCGGGGAACATGTCATGTAATCATGTTTTGTAAAACATGAGTGCTTTCATTCTGATGTTCCCTTCTTTCACTCCTTGTTTTCAGCCCTTGGTAATATTGATCAAAGGTGTGTGATTAAACTTGCATAGTCATGCCACCAAGACGTCCTCCGGTTATGCACCAGTTTCCTGATGGTGATTAGACACAGAACCTGGCTGATCAGTGACTACCTGTATATACTCTAGTTGTGCCAGCCATGGAACCAACTATTGTAGCTAACATAGGTGTTGATTCCCATTTCAGGGAGGGCTATATAAGGTTGATGCAGACATTTCAAGGAGTGTCTCCTCCTACCCCGTCGATGGAAGATTTGACGCAGGTCTTTCAGCAACAGCAACTTCCCACTTTTTTCAGGGAATGGAGGACCCTAGACTACCGAGTCATGTCTAGAATTCACACTGATTATTTTTGAGTATTTGGAGATACCTCCACTGAATAGGGTGAATATCTCTACCTATAGGCTTTGAGACTCTGCCAAGAGGTGGTGGGATGTGATCTCATAGGTGGGTCGCCCGCAGAATATGGCTTGGGATGAGTTTAGGTGCATAATCTATGATTACTACTATCATAAGACCTTGAGGGCCTGTTGAGCCAGAGTGTTCATTTTTCTGGAGAAGGATACTCTTTCAGTTATAGAATATTCTTCTCGCTTCACATATCGGCATCATTTCACACCTATTCTAGGAGGTGATGAGTTTTTCCTTGCACGGATGTTTGAGGATTGTCTAAGGCACGACATCTGATATCAAGTGAGCATCTTCAGGTTGACTTCGATATATTCTATCATCAACCTAGCGCTGATCTTAGAGCGTAATCTGAGGGATTCTGAAGCTGTGAGCCATGGCGGGTCAGCATCTAGAGTTAGTGCTTCGCCAGCTGATAGCAGAAAGCGCCATAGGGAGACTGCACGGAGAGATTTGAGAAGGCGAGATGCATCTTCTGGTAAACAGGTGGTGTGCTACCAGTGTGGTAGAAGCGGGTATATGATGCCACGTTGCTCGAGAGACCTAGTGGAGTTCTGATCACGGGGAAAGATGGGTCACCTTCAGTGATTTTATCAATTATTCACACCAACAGCTGGTGACAAAGGTTCATCTATGAATCCTCGTTTAAGAGTAGTGCCACCAGTTTTTCACCAGGCTAGAAACTAGAGTTCTTCCGGCCATTCAGGCCGAGGTGGTGGTTGTGGTCATGGTTTCCAATCACTCTGTTTTTAGTGACATTAGGGTGGATCAGCTCAGAGTGGTCAGGAAGGGTCACAGGGCCACTGTACAGGCCAGACATTTTCAGGGGATCAGACCCAATAGGATTAGGATCCCAGACTTTCTACATTTCGAGGTACGATCTTAGTTGCATCAATTTTAGCTTCTGCTCTATTCAATAAAGTGGCTTCCCATAGCTTTATCTTTGTTTCTGTCGTTGAGAGTCTTGGTCTATGAATCGTTTCTTTTGACAATATCCTGATGCTAGAAAACCTTTTGGGGTATATAATGACATGTTTACGTCAGTGTAGAGAGTTCCCTCTACACGTTGGTGGATATCACTTTTTATGGGACCTCTGTATTCTAGGGATGACAGACTATGATGTCATTCTTGAGATGGACTGGTTAGTTCCATTCTAGGAAGTCGTCGACTGTTATCATCGTAGGGTGAGTATCACACCACCATAATGTGAATGTTTTCTTCATAAGGGAGAATGAGATGTCTAGGAGAGTGGAGTAGGTCCAGTGCATCATGGGTTGGGAGGAGTTACCGCCCATATTGCTAGTCTATATCTGGATGTCCATGGGACTAAACAGTTTTACTTTCCACAAGCGGTGGATTGTTTCAAAGATTTATTCCTAGAGGAATTCTAAAATTGGCCTCCAGAGAATGAGGTAGACTTTTCTATAGATCTTTTTCCAGGATTTGCACTGGTGTCCATTGCTCCTAATAATATGGCAACACCAGAGTTGAAGAAGCTCAAGAAATAGTTGGAGGAGTTGCAGGTAAAGGGTTTCATCTGACGCAGTACTTCTCCTTGGGGTCCGCCTGTCCTGTTTGCGAAGAAAGCAGGAGGCACCCTCAGGCGTTTTGTGGACTATTTGATGTTGAACCAGTTTATATTTATGAACCAATATCCCTTGCCAAGTATTTATGATCTCTTGGATCATCTTTGAAGAGCCAGTGTGTTGTCTAAGATTTACTTGAGGTTTGGTTATGATTAGTTGCGCATTAGACCATCTGATATACCTCTCATAGCCTTCCGAAGTAGGTATGGTCTATATGAGTATGTGGTAATGTCGTTCGGCCTTAAAAACTCACGTTTAGTTTTCATGGAACTGATGAACTGAGTGTTCCATCCATACATGGATTCTTTTGTAGTTGTCTTTGTGGATGATATCTTGGTGTACTCTCACACTCGAAGTGACCATGCTACCCATCTTGAAATCATTTTGAATACACTGAGAGAGCATCATTTATATGTTAATTACTCAAAGTGACACATTTGGATAGATCAGATTCACTTCCCATTTCATATTATCTCATAGGTCTAAGTATCAGTAGACCGAGAGAAAGTGAGAGTTGTAGTTTCCTAGGAGCAGTTGAAGAATTTCATCGAGGTGTGGAGTTCTCTAGGGCTTGCTGGATACTACAGACATTTCATAGACATCTTTTCATGCTTGGTAGCACCACTGATAGATCTGACTAAGAAGGGTGTGAAGTTCATATGGTCAGATACTTGTGATTCAGCCTTTTAGGAGCTGATAGTGAAGTTAACTTTAACACCGATACTTGTCATGCCAGATCCAGGAAAGTGCTATACATTATACTATGATGTGTTAGGTATTCGTCTTAGAGTTGTGCTTATGCTGGGTGATGGATTCATTGTGTATGGGTCTCGGTAGTTGAGGCCACATGAGAGAAATTTCCCAACGCACGATCTTGAGTTGGCAGATTTTGTTCACGCATTACCCTATTGGAGGCATTATCTTCTAGGAGAACACATTGTGGTTTTCAGTGACCACAATAGTATCAAATACATCTTCCATCAATGTGATCTTAATTTGAGACATCGTCGGTGGGTTGAGTACCTACCATCCTTTGACGTTGAGCTTTCCTATATACTGAGGAAGGGCAATGCAGTGGCTGATGCGTTGAGCAGGAGGACTCAGATACAAGCAGTTCAGGAGGCCAATAGTGAGTGGCCGCTCATGGCTTTGTTCTCTGAGATGCATTTGGATGTTCATGACAAACGGGGGAAAAATTTTCTATATTCTGTAGCTTTTACCTCTACTCTTCTTGATAGAGTTTGAATGAGGAAACTATCAGAATCAGAAAGCCTAGTCATAAGAGAGAGTGTCTCAGGAGTGGACTCTCTTCCTGGATGGATAGTATGTGAGGATTAGATCTTACTTTTCTCGGGATTCGTATGTGTGCCAGCAGATATTCACGAGTAGCTGATGCAGGATTTTCATTCCTCAGTTTGTGCTGTTCATCCTGGTGTCACCAAGATGTATCGTCATCTACACCATCTTTATTAGTGGCCAAATATAAAGAGGGATGTTATTGATTTCGTCATGAGTTGTTCCACATGTTAGAAGGTGAAGGCGAAGCATTATCAACCATCATGACTTTTATAGTAGTTACTCATTCCCGAGTGTATGTAAATTGACATTGCGATGGACTTTGTGACTGGTTTACCGAGGTCACCTCGACGGAATGATGTAGTTTGGGTTGTCATTGACAGACTCACAATGGTTTCTCACTTCATTCCGATCAAGGAGACCTTCGGTGTTGATGAATAGTGATGGTTTTACATCAGTGCGATTGTACATCTTCATGGAGATCCACACTCCATTGTTTCAGACAGGGATGCACGTTTATTTCTCAGGTATGGAAGGAGCTTCATAAGCCTTTAGGTGCATAGGTACTTTTGAGTACATCTTATAGTCCCCATACAAATGGATAGTCTGAGCGTATGATTCAGGTGCTTCAAAACATTCTCTGAGCATGCATCCTAGAGTTTAGAGGTTCTTCGGAGAATCACATACCTCTTGTGGATTTTTCCTATAATAATAGTTTGAAAGAAACTATTTAGTTGGAATCTTATGAGGAATTATATGGTAGGACATTCTGATCACCTTTGTGTTGGTTCGAGGCAGGAGAGCTAGCATTTCCGGGACCTTATCTTGTTCAGGAGACCATAAAGCAGATAGAGTTGATTCAGAAGAGGTTGTCTACTCCATAGTCTCTATAGAAGTGTTATTCTGATCAACGGAGATGACCTATAGAGTTCATGGTCGGGAATCAGGTTTTCCTACGTGTCGCATCGAGGTTGGGACACAAGGGGATTAAGAGACAGTGTAATATTTTGTCGAGGTACGTCGGGATGTTTGATGTGTTGGAGAGAGTTGGGATGATTTCCTGTCGGTTTTAGTTACCCAAGAGGTACTGAGCTATGCATGATGTCTTCCACGTTTCATATTTTCGAAATTTCTTTTCAGACTCGTCTCAAGTTTTCCAACCCGAGGTGGTTGAGTTGGAACATGACGCATCATTCGACGAGCATCCTATCCGGATTGTGGATCATATTAAAAATGTTCATTATGGCCGATATGTTCCTCTAGTACGAGTGTTATGGCATCACTGGCAAGTGCATGTCGAGACATCGGAGTGGGAGGCCGATTTATGAGCACACTGGCCAGAACTGTTTGAGGTTTCATCTTTGACACCGTGCGAGGGAAATTCGATGAAACCTTTCATTAAGGGGGGGGGGGAGTTCGTAAGAACATGGATATTAATTTCATGTATGGTTTTGTGACATCCGGGTCCCGGTGACAGCACAACCACCCCGCCTTAACATGGTCGGTAGGTCCTGGCCCACCAGGTACCACCAGTTGCCCCGCAGACACGTGGGGCCCACCCTAGGGTCCACCCACATGCTTGAACGGGTCATCTGACTAATGATTGTCCCCACAGGTCAACACATGTCCTTTCCAGTGTGCATTGTCCTCACTCGTACACATCCTGGGAAACTTCCTAGAAGGTCACCCATCTTAATCACTACTCCAGGCCAAGCACGTTTAACTGTGGAGTTCTAATCAGACAGGCTCCTGAAAAGGAAGGTGCACCTTGTTGACATGAGTCATATCATTTAGTCATTTAACCCTTTATCATTTGGGGATGTTACAATCACCCCCCTTTAGAGCACAACGCCCTCGTTGTGGGCCCTACATATCAACCCAGGCAGTGCACCGCACTTAAGGCTGGTTTCCTCCTCTGATAACAAATGTGACAACCGGGTCCTGATGACAGCACAACCACCCCGCCTTAACATGGCCGTCAGGTCCTGGCCCACCAGGTACCACCAGTTTCCACGCAGACATGTGGGGCCCACCCCAGGGTCCACCCACATGCCTGAACAGGTCATCTGACTAATGACAGTCCCCACAGTCCAACACATGGCCTTTCCAGTGTGCTTTGTCCTCACTCGCACACATCCTGGGAAACCTCCCAGAAGGTCACCCATCCTGGTCACTACTCCAGGCCAAGCACGTTTAACTGTGGAGTTCTAATCAGACAGGTTCCCGAAAAGGAAGGTGCACCTTGTTGACATGAGACATATCATTTAGTTATTTAACCCTTTATCATATGGGGATGTTACAGATTTTCCATTTCTAGTCATTTTTTAGGGGAAAAGGAAATTCAAGAAATTTTCAAAGTACATGCAGTGTACTTTTTGAGTACACGCCGTGTAATGCCTGGCCGCAGGAGGCCGTGTTCTGGATGTGTATTAGCCACACACATGGCCATGTGGGAGTGACTTAAAGGCCGCCTAAAGTGGAGTATGGAAATGGAGAGTACACATTGTGTGCTCCAAATGTACACGTCATGTTATTTATTTATTTTGTTAAGTACACCAGGTTCGCGTTTAATCGCCAGAATTCTCTTCTTTAAGGTCTCGTTCGACTGAGAGCTCCGTACTATCGCGGATCTTCGACGAACCCCTGATCCTATATCCGTCCTCCGATTCAATAGTTGTTGGTTGTTTTGGAATCACAATGGTGAGTTCCCTATTCTTCGTCAACCTTGTTTCATGAAGCCTCTTCTTTTCCATGTTATCATGTGTTGAATGTTTTATTTGTTTTCATAGATCTACGTCGTTCTAAGGAGATTCAGGCTTAGAGGTTCACATATAGAGATCTCCTAACACCGAGGTAGGTGGTTTGTGCTTGTCTGTTCGATGTATTATAGTATTATGTGAAAATTCCACCAATACTATTGAATGGGGTATTGCATGTTTACTTTTTTACCCCTATTGATTGACTAACCTGATATTATGCTTGTGTAGTGGTAATTTGCATAAGAATAGGGTTGATTCCTATGATTCAGATGTATTTCTTTACATGTTCTTCTTACATCCGTTTTGTCCTATTTAACCAGTATGGATGCTTTTCCTATTTTCCATGCATGTTGTTGTAGGATAGAGAGTTTTTATTCTAACATGTTTGATATGTTGTAGACTATTTAGCCAGGTAGTTCTGTTGGTTAACATTGGCCATATTTCACTGCTTTGCTCATTGACCAACACAGGGTTGTGGGAACTAGGTGTAGTAGACTATAAGGGGAATTGACCGAGTGAGCTTCCTCAGAGAGTCATTGAGCACTTTAGGCAATACAAGGGATTGACCGAATGAGAATCCTCTGAGAGCCTAGAACCACTTGGGGCTATAAGGGGATTTGACCGAGTGAGCTTCCTTAGAGAGTCCTTGATTACTGTAGACTACAAGGGTAATTGACCATGTAAGAATACTCAGAGAGTCGTAGACCATGGGTCTATAAGGGGAATTTACCGTGTAAACATCCTCAGAGATTCATTGACTACCTTAGTCTATAGAGGGAATTGACTGTGTTGACTTCCTCATAGAGACTTTCTTTACCTTAACAATAAAGGTAATTGACTGTGAGTGCTTCCTTAGAGAGTCTTTATATATTCATATAACTAAACAATAGGGGATAGGTTGTGTGCACATCCTAGAGGGTTACTGTGCTTGATTAGTTACTTTAAAACTGTGGATTTTTTACTGTTGAGAACATTCCAATTTACTGTTTTCTGTACTTTTACCTTCAATATATTAAGTGAATATTAGGAACAGATTTTCAGGTGGTTTCCTACTGGGAATTAGTCTCACACCCTGTTTGGGTCATGCTTTTGGGCCCAAACAGAATATATTGTTGCAGGTATAGATTAGGGCAAGCTCCCTTCTACTTATGGTACTTGATTTCCTATGGAGCTAAAGAGCATGGGACCATTCTATGTCTTGTGATGCTGAGGAGTTTATCTAGCTTTATTGTACTTTGGTTTAGCACTTTTGTATTCTCGCAATTTGACTTGTTTAGCTATTTTATTAGACATATGTATCATGCATCATTTTATATATTTTCTCCCATTTATACTTTTAGTTTTCTGTTGTTGCATCTGTATGTCATTATTACTACTTTAGCTCTTGTATGTATTTTTTTACTTCAAGAGTGTGCTATTCCAATGAAGGCATAGTTTCCCCACTATCACACCCAAGACCCTCGCTACTAGTCAGCAGCCTCTGGCATTCGGTGAAATGCTCTTGGTTCCATGTGACCAGCCGGGTACGTGGTGCCTCTGGGTGGCTTCCGAAACTGGGATGTTACACATTTAAAAATAATTTATATCATTTTCGTCATTATTTATTCATTTTTAGGTAAAAACATGGGTACACCAAACTTTTTATAAAACATTCCATGTGTGTCCCCTACCCCACATATAAAAGGCCACTCCCTCTTACCCTCTCTTCACCCCTTTAGAACCAAATGGTTCAAACAATCCCTTCCATAATCAATTATCAAATTATCCCCTATAATCTTAGGATCCTTAATTAGATAATTATTCCAACCATGTTTTTCTTTTATTTCAAGCCACTAAGAGATAACTGAAAAATAATTAATGTTCAACAATGAACACTTTTATTTAATTTTCCTCAAGACCCTTCAATTATTTTTATATCATGATTATATAATAACCTATGTATCTTATATGTAATGAAACATTTTTATGCAAGTGTTTTTACCCAAAATCACACACATTTCCATGAAATGGAAAATGAAATCATCTTTCATGCGTTTGATAGATTACCACCTCGCAATCCGATGTTATTTGTTTTTCCATTACCACCTATTAATGTTGGTATAAATGATTTAAATTATGCATATTTATTATATTTGTGGATTTTATCATGGTATTATGATTCCTTAATTTTTATATCACACAAACCATAATTCTTTCCATTGTGTGGAAATATTTTAATGTCGTTTGAGTGTACAACAAACTACTTCCTCATGAAGAGATGTGATTCATTCACTCATTCCATGAAATTTATTAAGGATGTGTTGAATATAAAAATTTAAATTAGATAAAATAAAAATTATACTATTATTAATGTATATATATATCATTTACATTTCTTACCATCAATACGACAAGAATATGGAAATAGTAATCATACATACGTATGACATGTCATATCCATAAATGGTATATTTCATATAAAATTTATATATTTTATAGTTTGTTATAACTAAATATACACATAATATATATTATATTTATATCATAATTTAAAATTCTTAATATTCTGAAATCATGATATATGTAATGGTTTCGAGATAGAAAATTAACAACATATACAAAAAAAGGTGTTATTTTTTAAAACCTAACTCAACAATTGGATTTTTAATAAATGGGCAGTATAAATTTATTAGAAAATAATAAATTATAGTATAAATATTAGTATGGTTTTTTTATATTTTTACAATAAACCTGTATTTATTATATATTATTTTTAATGATTATGATAGAACTCAAGACTTAAGGTTATGGATTTCTGTCTCAATTTTGTTTTTCGTGAGACATAGTCCATTTTCAATACATTTTTATTGTATTTTTTGTTTATACTAACCATGGATTTGTTTTATGAATTTTATAATAGAATTATTGGGATTTAAAAATATATTTTAGGTTAACTCTTTCATGGGGCTTACAATTTCGATGTTACTAAAGCTGTTAGGAAGATGAATCTCCATTTTCCTTCTTTCAAACACATGTTATTTTATGCATGTATATTATTTTATGTGGAGAATAGTACGTCTCTTTGACATGTTATATCATAAACATACATATTTACATTAATTTTTATGATTCAGGTAATATTATTCATTAATGTGTACTATGATTCATAGTTACCAAAGTGGTATGATTTTTTTGCTACAATCTCATCATTTATCAGGACAGTTTATCATTATGATTCAATTGATGAAATAATATAAACTATATCTCATGAATTACCAGTAATTTTAGTCACTTTTAGTTATTCATTACATCATCATGTAATGTTACCATTTTCCAATTCGTTTGCACTAAATATAACTAAGAAAATGATTTAAATAATATATCACTTTATCTCTCTCTTTGCTCATAAATATGTTTTATTTCAAAAATATGTTTTCTCAAAAAGCTTTCAATTTATTCTGAATTATATTTTATGATCATTTTCATCCAAAAGGATTTAAAAAATATTTTATTGTCAAAAAGTTATTTTCATGATTTTTAAATCTCCCAATATAAATTTTCAATGGTTTTTTTCAATAAAAATTATTTCGTAAATTGTTTTTGTTAGAAAAAAGATTAAAATTATTTTCAATGTTTTATTTATAACATTAAAAAGTTTAGTTTTAAATAAATGGATTTCATAAATGTTTTATTTTATAAAGGTGTTAAAAATTATTTTTAATGTTTCATTTATCATATTTCAAACGTTATTTTTAAATAAAATATTTCATAAATATTTGTTGGTTGAAAATTGATTGAAATGATTTTTAGTGCCATAATTATAATTTTTAAAAGGTAATTTTCAAAATTAAATTATTTTGTAATTGTTTTATTTTTGAGAAGTTTATAAAACTGAATTTAAATAGTAATATTATAATATTTCATTGTTTATTTTCAATGAAAAATATTTTGATATTTTTTTAAAAGGGATTAAAAGGATTTTCAAATATTCCATTTTAATTATAAAGAATATTTTAAAAGTCATATATTTCAAAATGATTTAAGTTTTAAAAATTATTTTCCACACTGGAAAATATATTTTTCTTAATAAATGTTTTTAAATGAATTTTCAAATATTTAGTTATAGGTTTCCGTTGTTATATTCAACGAAATTTGGTTTGAATTTTTTTTATAATGGTAGTTTTCAATTAAATGTGATTTTACATAAGAAATTTTCCATGTGATCTTGTAAAATACATCCCTATATAAGATGTCAATCATTAAAAAGATTTTTTCTTTTCTAGTCATATGTTCCAAGGGCAACATTCTAATTCAATAATTGCATCACTTAAGATGATTGTTTGCGAAATATGTTTCTCTTCCACAGGTTATACCATGATAAAACACACATAAACCCCACTTCTTTTCATGGGTATTTATATGATGAAAGGATTAGTAATCCTATATATTTTCCAAAAGTTATGATATGATTAAATGTTTAAGATACCCATTTCATTTAATATTTTATGATATGATGAGTTTTTATTATCTTATAGAAAATATATGTATGATTTAATTATGTGATGGGTGAGACCTATATCTCCCACCAATAAATTGGATAAATATTCATATATCATGAAATATAATTGGATGTAATTGGGAGTGAAGAGAGTTATGTACGGGACGGTTTCCTCTACAATGGTCTTGGGAGTGGACCTTTACTAATAAGAAGGTTTTGGGAGTGAACCTTAACTACTAAGATTTTTTGGGGAGTTATCCCATTCCCCTTAGATATAATTGGCAGTGAGGCCTGACTAATAATGAAATCATTAAATTTGTTTATGTGTCTTCAAAAATATGATGTCTTATTCCTATAATATGATCTCACTACATTTTATCATGTTGAACTTATTATTCAAGTCTTATGATCTTCCAATTATTATTCTATTCTCATGTGTGTGATCTTTGATAGAATGGATATGGTCTTAAACTGTAATTCTCTTGTTATCATAAACATATTCTCTTGTTATTATTATGTATCTTATTTATTTACCCTTTCTAGTAATATGACTTCAAGCTTTTATAGGTTTCTTTCACTAGGTTATGAATAATTGTTTTATGAAGGTGTACTAAATGGAAACATCTTTGATGTAGGTATTGAAGATCTTCCACTATGGTAGTATAATGTGATCCATTATTCAAAATACAATAAACTATTACATTCCTCATGTGTGTAATTTAATAGGGTGATTAATTTTCATCTAAAGCGATGTAATATCCATTTATGATATGTTTTAGTTTCTATAGTTGGTATCGAACGAATGGTATAGTAACCATTTGAAAAAAAGGATGAGAAAAAAAATTGTAAGATCTATAGGGATGTTTCTAAGTATATGTCATGGTATACCTTTAAATATATGTATAAATACAAGTTAATGTTTAGGAAAATGTCCTTATATTTTGGTTAATGATATATAAATTGTTTTAATAGAAATACCACCATGTATATTTATAACAATTGGATGTTGATCTGGAATAGATGATCATATGGGTAAGAACCCCAAAATCAATGTATTGATCTAGACTAGAATAAGAAGTTTTACATGAAAATGGGCCTTGCGGCACACTTGGATTAAGAGTCCTAAGGGGTATGATTTGGAAATTCATAAACTATTTATGAATCCCAATTAATGATTTAAATATATGATTACTATAAATAAACTAAATAAACCTAAGGTATCATAGATTAAAATGTATTATTAATGTTTTAGATATCCTATGGGTTATTTTTAGGCTTATGTTGTTTTCCACTATGATTACTATTACTCGTACTATGTTTTTTGGTTTTAATAAATGGTAGTAACCTAAAGGAATTGGGTTAATAATTTATGTGACAAACAAATTAATGATAGAACCCAATTGGGATGATGACTAGAGTACAGTATGTTGTGATTATTCATGATCATTTTTCATAGAACATGATTAAAAATGTGTACCTTAACCAACCCTCATTCTAAAAAAAGAATAGAATAAAATTTTTTTCTGAGATTTTAGATTGTGGAGACCGCAAATTAAAGAAGTTTTAGTTTCCCATATGTCCATAATTTTTTATGACACACTCTAGATAATTTTTCCAGGGGATAAGAAGATTCTTTTGACAATGGAAAATAAAGAAAAAATAAAAGTAATGGAAACGGGAAAATGAAAAGTTCTATTAATGTTATGTGTGATAATAATTGTCTCCCATTATATAATTGACCTATGAGTGCTTTATATGGGGAATGTATGGGGATTTTAAATATTTAATTGCTAACTAGAAATATTATTAATAGAGTAAAAATAGTGGTACTGGTAATGGATATACCAATGATGACGAAGACACTATGAATGTAATATAAAAGGAAATATGTATTGAGAAATATGATAAGGATGCCTAGTAAATGAGTAAAGGAAGATGTGAAATAATTGATGTATTTCTGTATTTTTACTAATGAATTATGAATTGAAAAATATATATTGATTTTTTAGTATAAGGTTTATTAAGGAATTTAAAAATTTATTGAATGGTACTGAGGTCCAATATGAGTGAATTAATGATAAATTTATATTTGATGGAAAAATTATTACAGAATTGTATCCCTTAATATTTTCATGAAGTTTATAAAATGGTGTTTAGTTTCGATAAACAGATATTGGAAAAGAATATATTAAATTGGATAGTATTTATTTCCCTTGAATTGATTATTTATTTGTTGAAAAGTTGTTTATACTATCTCGGATGAAGTTTAAAACATTTTTTTAATTTATGGAATATATGAAATAATAAATGTTTTATCTATTGAATGAAGAGTCTTGTATGGATTTATGGAAATTCATGTTATTAACATGTTTCAAGAGAATACATGATGATGTTATTAACCTGTTGGGTTTGATTCAATCTAGATGTATATTATGATATATTGGGGAGCAATGTTTAGATGATTTAGAGAAATTTATTGAACCTCTTTCTATGGTTATGGATTTTCAACTATAAAAAGGGTCAAAAGGTTAATCATTTATGGAATAGGTAATGTTAAGAATAGTATGAGGTTTATGGATTAAAATATTATCCCAACTTGTGAATATTTATGTATATTGGGTAACTTGTGCTAACCATTTTACTATGATGAAAACTAAAGGAATTTGAAATGACTTTTTATCATATTTTTTGATCTCCTAATCTATTTTTACTTTAGAAATGATAAATTAACCATCATTTCTTAGAGTAAGAGTTAATGTGGAAATTGATAAACGAATAACCAAAGGGTGATATTGTGCATATAAAATGGAATTAAATATATTTTTTGTATATTCTCATGAAAACTCATCAATTTTCAAAAAATTATATTGAAATAAAATTGAATTTTATTGTAATCCTTTTTGATGATATCAATGATCCCATTAATGCCTCTTTGGTTTTGGGTTTTTTCAATGATAACTTTCTCTATATCACTCATTTTATTTTGATATGTGTTCTTTATCACTCTTTATAACTATTATAACATTTCATCCATGTCCAAATCTACACTTCCCACCTATGTTCTCCTATGCGGAATCATTGTTTTGTGTTACTTTGGATGAACATTATGTTCCCATTTTTTGAGATGTATATTTCTATTAAAGGAACATTAAAGTATTAATCCTTTGATGATGTAGACATATTCTAAGGGATGAATTAATTTTATGTGGTTTATAATGTAACAACTGATTTTTATTTATTTATTAAGTTTGAATAAATTAAAATTGTAAGATGGATTTCATTACATGCTACACAAATTTTTTATTACTTTATACGCAACACCAAGTTATACTTGTACTAAAAAACAAAGAGTTTTTATTATGGTTCATGAAACACTGATATTGTATTATGTAACATGAAATATCAGGTTTATATTTCATTACATGAAATATCGATATTAAATTAAATTACACACAACACCGAGGATAGCTTTTGTTACATTAAACACTAATTTTAAATGAATCATATCATATTAAATTAGTATAGGAATTACATATCCATTGGAGTGAAGGGCATGAAACAAATTAGATAAATTAAGAAAATATGGTTTATAAATGTTTATAAAATGAATTCTTTGGAAACCAATTAATTATAAATGAATATTAGAACTATTTCAAAATATTGAAATTCCCTTTCTAAAAAAATATTTTCCCTATACAATCGAGTTTTATCATTTTAAATTTATAATACACTTTAAAGAATGATTTTAATGAAATATATATATATATATAAATATTTTATTAAATCAAATATTTTACTTTCATCTTATTCTTTTCTAGATAAAACATTATAATAAATCCAACGTTATATATAAAAAGATAATTTTTCCAAAAATGATGTTTTACCACATTTTAATGGAACACTGATTTGAAATCTAATTTCTCACAATATTAATAATTACATTTGAAAATTAATCTTCATTTTTGAAATTTTAATATCAAAACTATCTTAGAGTTATTTTTTTTCAAATTTTATGAAAACCATATTTTTTTATGAATAGTGAAAATACTGAATTTTAATTGAAAACATCATTTTAATATAATTTATTTATAGTGTTAAATTATATTGAAATTTTTTAAGTAAAAATAGTTTAATTATAAATATATTCATCCGGTTTTGGTAATTCTAATCAAATTCACAATGAAATTTAATATAATAACATTTCAAATGTTTTAACATTTTCACCTTGAAAACCTATTTTGTATTCCCTTCTACAAATTAATTTTAAATTAATTTCAGTATCCTCTATTAATTTAATTAGAAAAAATTTATTACATTTTTTAATGATAAAAATTTATAATTTATAATAATTCTGGACTTATTTCTTACCAAATATATAAGTGAAAATATTTAAAATTATTCAAAATGATTAATTGAAAAATGAGTTTATCAATGTACTATGCATTAAACATAAAAATAAAATTCTGTAGAAACATGTAAAACACCCATTTTATAAGAAAATATATATTTTAACTTATAATATATCTAATTTAGGGATTTATTGTATCATTTCATTGGGTCAAAACATGGTTACACCTCGTTTTTTTATAAATATTCCATGTGGGTCCTCTCACCCACTTATTAAAGACCGCAACATATTACTCTCTTAGCTCAAAATAAAAACAAATTGATTCCTAAAATACCTTCCAAAAAACATCTATACACCACTAATACCATCTTATTATCCTTACATTGTGATGAAATCCAACCAATTAAGTTGTTTGGTGAAAACAAAAGGTCGATAAAAGAAGAATAAGTAATGTTCTTCAACGATTTGTTTTTGTTTTATTTCAAGCTCAAACCGATAAATTTACATTTATATCATTATAATAACATAAGTATCTTAAATGTACTTATATTTAATTTTTATATGTTTACAACCTATATTCACATACACTTCTACAAATGGGCAACCAGATCATCATCTGTGTGTACCACAGACTACCACCTCACAAACTGATGTCATTCATTTTTTGATTTCCACTTCTTAAAGATTTGAATAATGATGAATATTATATTTATACAATTAATTTATTGTTTTTTCAATTTTATTATGATTATTTAATTTTTATATCACACATACCATTATTATTTCCATCTTGTGGGAATACGAAAATGTTGTTCATTTGTACGACAGACTACCACCTCAGGAAGTGACATGATTCATTCATGCTTTTCATGGAATATATTATAGATGAGTTTAATATAAATATGAGATATATATAATATTAAAATGATACTATAATATATATATATATATATCAATTAATTTTCTTTCATTCAAAATGATAATAAAATTGGAACATGTTTTATCAATAGGTATGGACCAGTGTCTTCATAAAGAGTGTATTTGATTTCCTATTTCAATATTTTATAGATTAATATAATTTAAAATATAATAAATATATGTAATATTTATATCATGTTTTCCATTGAAATAATTATTTAATCATGATCTATGTAAACTGAAAAAAGAACAATAAGAGGAATGTCGTATAGAAAACAAAGTGTTTATTACCCGAAACATAGCAGAAACATGAAATTGAAGATAAATGGATAATATAAGAGAATATTTAAATAATATATAATATTATATATATTAATATGATTTTTAATAGTTCTATAATAAATATATATTTATTAAAAATGAGTTTTTGATGAGTATGATTGAATTCAAGACATAATGTAATGAATTTTCATCTCACTGTTATTTTTGTGCGATCCAAGCCATATTAGAAATATATTTTTTGAATGTGGTTGGTATAAAATAGGTGGATGTAATTTATTTAAATTATATTGAGATTTATATATATATATATTTAAATATCCATTTTTTTATCTCTCTTTCATAGGGTTTATAGTTCAATATTTATATAAGGATTAAGGGAATTGTGTCTCAATTTTCCAACTTTAAGAGACATGTTATGTTATGACCCTATATTATTTTATGGGATTTATATACAGAACAATTAACATGATATATCCTTATTATAATTGTTTTAATTATATTTTAATCATCATGTAATATTATTATATCATTTGTATTGTGATTCAAAGATACCAAATTTGTTAGTGTTGACAACTATAATTGCATCATTTATCAGGATTGTTTATGATTATGCATCAATTGATGAAATATAATGATCCATGTATCAATTATTATAATAAATATTCTTATCTTATGTTTTTTTATGATATCTTCATGGAATGCTACAATTTTCCACTCTTTGTCACTAAATATAATAAAGATTATTTTAAGAAAATTTGATTTTATCTATCTCTTCGGTCGGAAATAAATTTTATTCCCAAACCATGTTATATAAAACTGTTTTCCAAAATGTTTTTAAAATGATATTTTTTGTTCGTTCTAAAGGAAAGGGATCTTAAAATATAATAATATTTCAAAGTGTTTGAAATTATTTTTCAAAACATTTAATATAACTTTCAAAATTTATATTAAAAGAAAATGATTTTGTAAACATTTTATAATTTATTATTGTAAAAAAATTATTCTAATGTCTCATTTTTATTTTTTTAAATGTTATTTTCAATAATAATTATTTATTAAATTGTTTATATTTTATTTGTTTAAAATTATTTTTATTTTTTCCTTCATAAACATGTAAGGGTTATTTTCATAGAAAAGGATATAGTAATTTTTATGTGTTTTGAAAAGTGCTTATAAATTTCCATGATATCAAATGTAATTTCTATAGCGGTGTATATTATCCCTCCACTCTTTTTATACTAATAATATAATAATAAATTCCTTTATATTCACCCAATACCTCATTTATATATATAAAAAGATAAAAATGGAAATCCTTAGTGGCTAATAAATTAAAAACTTTTCTAAATGACTGAGACTTGATATTAGAACTGAGAGATTTATAGAGTTAGAATCATAATTCTTTTTGATATTACCACGTTCTGATAAATGTGGATGCTTAATTTTTAATTATTTTACTACTTCATTTATGGTTTCTACAATGAAGAGGAATGCAAGAATATGTAATACCCCATACATCCCATGAAATCTCATTTCCACCCCCACACCAAACAAAAATAACCACACCACCCTCCTTGGGATCGTAAAATCCTTTAGATCATTTCTATTATCCTTTATTTTACGATATATACCCACCCAAACAACTCATGTAGGATCCTCATTAAGATAACTATAACATCATCTAGATTTTCTTCTAGGAAACTATCCTTGTTAGGACGGATATGTGGAATTGTTTAAGAGTTTGGTTGATGACATCTATTTTCATGTGGTTTCTCACCTAAACCATTACTATCAGATAACAAATCATAAAACTATATAAGTTGTTTGTAAAATCATCATAGTGGTGGTTTGTAAATGTTATTAGTAGATATTTTTGGATTTTTTTTAGGAAACATGATTGATAAATATAATATTGATAATAATTTTACTCATATATAATGTTTTCAGAAGTTGATAGATTTTTATGGAGAAACTTTTTATATGTTTTGTATTTCATTTCTGATTTCAATTTTTATTACACCATAATTTAATATGCTCTTATTCTTCATTACACACCATGTTTTTTTGAATATTTTATTTTATTACTGTATAATTTGTTTGATTGTTTTTTGTATAAAATTCATTATTTCTTGCTATATTATAGTATATGGATATATATGGTGATTTATTCATCAAAAATTCACTTATTCCTCTATTAATGTTGTTATTTATTCAGTACATATTATTTCTTTATGTTGTAAATAGTTGTTTTAATTCCATGGATTAATTACTAACACACTACTCTATACATCAGTATCCCACTCATAATAATTGAAACAATTAAGTTCCCCTACTCCCTAGGGAGTATAATTATAAAAAAACATTTAATTATATATTAGAAATTAATTTTTCTCTCGTATTCTATTTAACTTTTTCTATAAAACATCAAGATCCCTCACATGTTCATGGGGGACCATGTTCATTCATATGTATGGGGTAGGGAATCCAGTTAACCAAATTTTTTCAGTTTCTTGACCTTATATAGGGTGAAATGTATATCATAGATACAATTTAAAGGATGATATTAGTATCACATATTTACAATAGTTAAATGATATTTTATTTTATGAATCTTTCTTCATGTTTCTCTTTTGTTTGTATTGCCAAAATATTGAATTTTGTGAGTAGGACTACAATAATTTCAAAATATTTCCACGAATTATTATCTCATTACATTTTATTTAAATTTAAAATTTTCAGGTCATATATTATTTTTATTTAAATAATGCGGTGAAAGTATTAATTACGAATGTTTTTTATGTTCTCATGTGATATTGTTGATACTACACATGTGGTTATTCAGTAATAATAATATCATGATATATTTATATATTTTTAAATTCATAATGGTTTTTGATTTTAGAAATATATTTTCAAAAATATATTTCAACTATATCTTTAATAAGAAAATTATTGTCTCTTTAATAACATCAAAAATTATGATGAACCTCCATTATGATTCAATGTAATGATTTAATGGGATTATGGGACAAACATGAGTGGTAATAAACATTTTTGTGTGGAAAAAATCATCTATGATCTTATCGATGTATATGATAAGATTGATATGGGTAGGGATAATTATTTTAAATACCATTTTCGTAATGTTAGATTTTAATAATTTACGATGTAAACATGAATTTCATGGAAACATATGGTTGGGTTGAAATTTGTTATAGGCGTTGTATATTAGTGAGTGTTTAATGGTGCATGTTGGATTTTCATTGATTATTTATTGAAATTTTTTCCTAATGTATTGATATAATGTTTTAAATTTATACATATATATATTTTTCTCATTAGAATGATTTTACATGTAATGTTTTGAGGGTAATAAATTAATCATGTCTGGGGATGTTTTACATACAATTTTACATGTTCTATAATTTAATTGAGTTTCATCTTTAGAGCCTTCAATTTTTTATTAAAAATTCATTATGATATATGAAAAAAAAATATATTAAATATATAATTGATATAATTTGAAAAAACCCAAGAACATTATAGAAATTAATGGAGTTATTCATGTTATTTTCCCTATGTGGATGACTTTAAAAAAAAGGAATCCTAGAATAATGTGTACCTTCTTCAGAATCATGTGGGCTTTAAAATTAAATGTTTGCAATAACAAATATTTTTATCATAATAAAAAAATTTGTGCAACAAATATTCATTGAAAATAAAATAGAAACAAATATAATAATATGGTTAGTATATGTTTACTCAAACAATGCAAGAAAAATGTGACTTATGAAAAAATAGACAGATGTTCATGCTTGTTTGGTGCATAAATTTCCAATCCATGAACATTAATTTTTATTCTCAGACTAGTTCACCATCAAATTAGCATCTACCTATGAAACTAAAATTTCACCCAAAATTATGGAACCTAAATATATTAAACATTTTGGGATTATAATTAAAGGTTATATGAATAATTTGAGTGCGGGGAATCAACTGGACGAATGTCTTTGCTTAGTTAGTGATATTGATTTCCACCATAGGAGGAGGAAAATTCATTTTGGATTGAATTTCATTTTATTCTCATTGTTTCATCAAGAAATATTTGGTGTTTATCAATATTATTATCATTTCAATCATGAAAAAGTAATTTCACATATTTTTCTTCTTATTTGGTTATTATGGATGATCCTTTTTATGATTGGATTCTTATTTTACTTTTTTTTAATTCAAACTTGTGTTTTATAAATTTTTTAATAGAAGTTCATGAAATCACATAATAAAATTAATCATACGTAAAATATTATACTAAATTATTTATTAATTAACTTTGATAAATTAATAAATTTCTATTGGATGAATTTATCATAAATAAAGAGTATTCTTCTACAAAAAAATTTACAGAATTTGTTATCGATATGTGAATCCAATTATAAAAGACACTATAAAAATATAAATCATCAAGGAAATTATGTCATATTTGAATCATGAGGATAATATTCATTGTGAGTGATGAAATATCAAAATTAATTTATAACATTATTATTCTTGATTAAATCCCATAACCCTGATTCACCATTATTATTAATAAAAAATTTACTCATTGTAATATTTTATTCTGGTGAGATCAATATGAAAAATATATTTTTTTGTTAAAATAAGCCTTGAATAATTTAAAAAAACAATACAAGCTTCAAATAATATTATAATGGTTTATTTTGACACATAACTATGTTTAAATAAGGATCAAACAATAATTCTACCACACTCATTTGATTGGGATTAAATTTAATTTTTCATTCCAAGAAGTTAAATTTTTTTTAGAATGAACCTAATTAAACATGATAAAAATGGATGGAATCTTATTTTTAATTCATATGAAGATCACTAATCGTACAATTATCCAACTCAGTGTGTAAAAAATGATAATTTGTTACATTGAAAAAAATCCACTAGTATGTTTTTAAATGTGGAATACTATATTTTAATCAGAGAATATAAAAACTCAATAAAAAAAATTGTTTTGGAATTGTTTTTGAACTGATAAAGGTCAGACGATATATGAAATGTTAATCATTAACATTTTATAATTAAATAAAAATATGCGTCTGAAGGAATTACTTTAACAATGGTTATCTGGAGAAAAGAAAATTTATTTTCTTATTAAAAAGGGAATTTTCCATAGAATATGGTATACAAAATAAAAAATATATTTCAGAGAATTTGTTATTTATTTTTATTAATATGGAAACAAATAGACTATAAATTAAACAAAATGGATTTTAATTAATTGGTAGAGGTTGCAAGGGTATACTATTAAGTCTTCTCAGGACAAATTTCTAGAAACATGAATGTTTTAGGTAAATAATATTTTATAATTAACACTTATATTATGGAGAGATACTGTTTTTGGAAACTACTATGGATGGAACAACATTATTTTTAAAAAATAATTATTTTTAAATAAGAGAAGAATATATTTAAATAAATAAAAATAATTCTCTAGATGATGATATTTGGTAATGAAAAAATAGTACGATCAAATTTTAAAGGATTATTTCTTATAGAAAATGTCATAAAAGGAGGAGAGAATAATTTTCAAATCATAGAACGATAAAATTTCCCTATTAAATTATTTGTATCTTGGATATGAAAATATATAATTGATTAAACATAATTTATAGAATAAAAATTTCACTATGAAATTTAGAATCATACTAATTTTTATAAAATGATTAATAAAAAAGAATATGATATCTCTATATAGATAGTTAATAATAATAAAATTGGTATTTTGAAATCATGGAATAGGAGTAAAGAAAGGTATATGATTTTTTTTTCATAAGACAATCATCAAAATTGTGTTTATAAGCCAAATAATAACAACAAGGATGAAGGTGTAATGAATATGTTAATACAAGGAACGCATCCACCTCTTTTATATTATGGATACCTAGATGAATGCCTAATATCAAGATATAAAATTATTGGGTTTGAAAATAAATTTTTTCAATTAAGATGGCATAAAATTAACAATATGAAATATATATTTTATGGGGATTCTAAGTACTACAATAAAGTATTTAATAAATTTAGTTATATATTCATTTCTCTCTAATTGTTGGTATCACACAGATCATTTGTTTCTCATGATCTTATTAATGTATTCTTTACAGATGTAAATATAGAGTTTTAACATAATGAGAATGGTTGTTAGAGAGTATTATCAATTATAGTTGAAGTTTATAGAAAATATTTATAATATTTCTGAGAATAAAAATACAGTAGTCAATATTGAAATATTTTATCAGTAATTTTTTTCATTATTTACTAATCACACAATAAAAAATACATAACATGTTAATGATTATTTTATATTATTTGAGAATATTAATTGATAATATATATTTTATTTCTTTGAAAATTAAATTATTAGAATTTAATGTTACCAATGGAAATGGAAAAAATAAAAATAGGACATAAAAAACAAATACAATATGGGATAAAAGTACAACTATTAGTTATTGGATCATTGATTTTTTAAAAATCATGTCTAGTTATAGTACATAAAAAATTAGAATATATTTAGATAACTTTTGATTATTAAATTGTAGTAAAAATATTTTTCATTTAATATTATAAGATGATATTTCTGGATATCAAAAATTAAGATATACATAAAAAATGGAAAATTATGTAAAATATGATTTGGATAATATAATCACAAGAAATTGGTACTCTTATTTAAAGTATAGACACATGTTGTGAAATTTTATTATACAATAAAATGATTCTATAGAAGTTATTTTTTATAATTTAATCCATTAAAAATGTCAGTTAGGGTAGTATGTATAGAAATATTAACTTATATAACATATAGTAGTTTTATTGGATAATAATTGGGAAAATGAAGAAATAATAATGAAAACTGGGATATTAAATTAAATCTTAATCTATTGTTTATTTTTTAAAATCTTGTGGGTATTAGTTTGTCTTATGATATGGTTGTCACCATAAATTATTGGGTGATATGTTATAAATGTTCTCTATCATAATGCATGATATTGGGGATGTTATAATTTTATTTTGACTTTATATTTTCTTTATATTTTATAATATATGTGTGATAAATAACAACATATGGAAAATTCATGACATAACTTATGATTAGGGTATTAGTTTATTTTGAACATTGTCCAATTCAGTTGTATGGTGATTTCATAATATAAAATATGAAATATAGGATTCAATATAATAATTATATTAATAAATGTATATATCATTAAAAATAATATCAATGATTATTTTTGTCCTAGACGTTTGAAATTGGGAGGGTTACATTTTTAAAATTAAAATGGTAATCATTAAATAATTTATCATAAATAACTAATGAAATAAAATTGGATGAAGTATTTATAATGAAAAAATTTTCTCAAGGGATTATATATCCTCTCTTATATGATCTTGGAGTAATTTTAATTACTTAAATTTAATTGTAGTCGATTAACTCATATAAAAAATATATATTTAATTTTTCTTTTCTGCAATATGAAACACACGACCCCAAAAATTAATTTTGTTAAGCATCCAAATTATAAAAAATGATGTGAGATTTCTTTTTCATAGAAATACCAATGATAAATATTCACATTAAACATTAAAAATAAGGAATTAAATCAATATAAATGAAATAAAAATAAGGTAACTCTGAGATAGGGAACTAAAGTGAAAAATTAATAATAAATATATGTGGCAATTGCAATGAGCAAATGATAACACATCATTAAATATTATTAATAACATCATATACATAATTTTATGTTTTAGTTATGCTAAAGGTTTTTTAAGGTACTTCGATAAAAAATTAATAAGATTCCAGAAATTTGGAGATGTCATTTTTCAATAGTTCCACTGAACTAAAAATTGTATACCATCATATTTCCATTTGTAATAGGTGTAGTTACTACTAAAACTGGAATATAGATGCAACCACCAAAACATTTATGAATAAAATTCCCATTTATTTAGTTAAATGTATTATGGATATAGAAAAAAAATGCACTAGTTTTGTTTTATTTTATCCATTTTGATTTAAATCAATATTATGTATCCTTACCATTGATAATATTTTCATTGAACATTGATCACGAGACTAGTATAAATATAGGGTTTCAAAAATTCTTTCTAACACATACAAAAGAACTGATGGCTTCAACTAGTAGTATGACACCCTATGTAGCCTGTTTATCAGTGATTATGAGGGAGATAGAATTTTTTGGAATTTTCCTAGACCAAACCCTATCAGATATCCATTAACATTATCATGTGTGAAACCGTTCATATGAGATGCAAAAAGATCATCGAGATCACGACCCAAACCATGTTCACCGAATGACCCCTTGAAAGCCCCACCATCGCACACCTTACACTTAGGGGTTATGCTGGAGTAATAAATCGATATGTAACAATACCACAAAAGTATGATTCTGTGCATTATTTTTGTACAGATTAATGATTATACATTTATTATACTATTGTTACTTTGTAAATGATTTTTAAAGAACAAATTTAATTTTTGTTTAATATTAAAATTTAATTAAGAAATATATTTTGATGAATTAATATATTTTTTAATTAAATAATATTTTAATAAAATATTATTATTATTAAATTAATTTTATTAAATATAAATGATCATATAATTTTTATGATGTCAAATGTAATTTTTATTAAGGTTTGGAAACTGTTTTTGTCAAAATCCATCAATTTTCAATAAATGTTGTTTTTTAAAGTGTAAATTCACATATTCATAACATTATTTAGATAAAATGAATATTTTTGTTGAAGTTTGGATGTTGAAATTATCTAGTGGTGATTTTTGAATAATTTTCCGAGACAGTCAAAATTTTGGGTAAAAATTGAATACCGTATAAATATATAATGTAATTAATGACATCATAATGACCCAATAGCGAGGTAATAAAATACTATAAATGTTATCTTAGATCGAATATATGTTTTTTATTTAAAATAATGCAATTATAGGTTTATTTGGATTATTTAATAAAGCCTTTGTTATTCGTCCAAGACATATGATATATTTTATTATTTTGAAATCATTTCCTTTAATATGTGACTCACCTCCACATTAGAAAGGGAAATAGTTTTATATATTTTTTTCCATTAGTTTTAATAAATAATTTATTACACTATGATTTTCTATAAACCATGCGAAAACCCATGGGATGGTTGGTGGTTTCTTAATATTTTATTGTGTAGTTTCCAACACATAAATAATAGTGAATTCCCTCACCTTTCCTATATAAAACCTACAAAGAACTCTTTGCACTTCACTCTGTCTCGTTAAATCTCAACAAAACTCTTCCCCCTATACCAAAGAGTCATCCCAAGGCACCCAAATTTCAGAATAATCCTCTCACAAGCCTTTGGAGACACACATCCATGTAAGGGATCTCCCTGTTTTCTTTTTCTTCAAGCACCACTTTTATGTCAAGCATTTTAATTTCTATTTTCTCGATTTGGGATTTTATCTTCCATACCTCCTTATTGTCAATTTGATATACACATGATGGTATCTTTCTTTCACTCCCATTAATCCCTCTATGATCATTTAATCCCACCTGTTACTATGCCTTAATTATCTAAGGGATTTCACTCTAGTAATTCTCATTCACGAATTTTCATTAATATTATGCATCTAAATTCCATTTTTCATATTTGGATATTAGTTTACATTATCCCTCTATGGTCAATACCATGCATAAATTATGAGAGACCACTTTCTCTCTCATCATTCCAATTTATGAATTTCTATATGACATTGTTATGATGCCAAAATTGAACCACCATTTTCCTTATCAAAATCATCATCTACTAAATAACATATCCATTCCACTATCAAGTTTATTCACCATTTTGAAAACATAAATATTTAATGGTGACCTATATGAAATAATTACACATTCCATGATCATGGAATAAATTATGATGATGGTTTAACCCATGTTATATGACCTATGTTCCACAATTAAGTATTTGATTGAAATGATTATAAAGGGTTCCCCTAAAAGTCATCCAATTATTTATGTAATGTTTAGTATCATGATATGTCATTTTGGGATAGATTTCTACTTCATTCATTTATAGGAATTTTTTCTACCATGTTTGGATAGAGGATTACAAATTCTTTTATCTTAGTGATGCGGTGTTTTTAGTTGTTTACACATTTTCATGTTATGATAATCTTCTTGTATCATTCCAATATGTTCATGTTTCTCTTACAATCCATTGATATTACTATTTAGTAAAATGTATTTTATTATTCATGTTTTTCCATGTTTACTCCCATACAAGGCCTTATAGATAACCCATTTCTTATGTATGTCCTCAGATTATCCCATACAAAGCTAAGAACGATGGAATATTGTGGTCATCTAAAAAACGATTTCAATAAGGATGTGTATTTCATTATTTAAGTTTTGATGGAATGTCCCAAGACCCAAATAAACTAGCTCTATTGATCTTATGAGTTGTATTGAGTTAAAATTTATGTAATAAATCATGATTAAATGATAAATAAGAGGATAGATGTTATAGTTGGTATTAGAGGATTGGTTTATTTTGTTTTGGTATTTATATTAGAAAACTCTAGTGAATGCCTTAGGGATAAGACTAAGTACGGAAAAGAATCCCTAATAATTTTTGATTACATAGTAAGTATTTTATCCAAAAAAAATACATACTTGTCTAGATATGAACAATTAGATGTGGATTTCGAAAAGATATATCTAGGGGTAAAACTCGAAAACACCACTTTAAGCTAGACTAGAACGAGAATGGGTGCACATAAATAGTCCTTGAAGAACTCTTGGTTCGAAACTTCCATGTAATATTTATGGGTAAATTCACAATCTTAGTATAAATCATTATGAAGGGAGGTATAAATGCCCCTAAAAATATATATTAGGAAGTAGATCATGGATAACATAGAAAAGAGCTTACAAATACATAAGGTAATGAGATAAATATAATTTATATGTTAAATCTTTTTTCACTGGATTCCCCTTAATGTGTTTAATAGATTAAAATATTTACCCCTAATATTCCTTTTATTCTAGGAAATGGCTGGTAATAGGAGGAATCAGGCTAGAAACCGATGTGAAAATCAATGTTATTGTGAATCTAATGAGATGCAAAATGGGGTGGGAGAGGGAATCTCAAATGTTTTCACAATAATTTCCCAGTTAACTCTATATGTGAATAGAAAATTTGATCAAGATTAATGTACACCCCGCCAAAGAAAGAACAATTTGGAATCAAGAGCTTAATGATACAAAGGCCTCTTACATTTAATGGATCATATAATCACTCAATCTCTAAAAAATGAATCATCTCCATTGAAAATATCTTCTCTAACCTTCATTGATGAAAATAAGACACATTTCATCTATTTTCATTTTTTATTGAGTGTGATGATAATAAATTGTGGATATTGATCAAAAATATGAATCTTAGGGAAGAGATTGAGGTGTTGGGATGGGAGGAATTCTGTAAAATGTTTTTTAAAAAATATTTTCCTCTGACCCTCAATATTAATATTAAAAGATATTTCATTGCACTCATGAAAAGTGATGATGAATCTGTTGGGGAATAAATGGAAAATTTTACAAGACATGCATGATACGCCTCTGGTTTTGTCGTTACACCATATGAACTGTTGAATACTTCTTTGGTGTGCTAAAACATATTCTACAAAAATCCCTGGGGATTCGTGACATTGATGGCTCTAATGAGATTGTTTGATGTGCATTAAATGTTGAATTGGAGATTATATAATATTAGCGATATCATGTGGATAATAACTGGAATGTAGAAATTAATTAGTGAGGTTGGATTGATAAATCCAATGGTTCTAGAAAAATATTACACCCCACATGAATAAAGTACAAAATGAAAAACCCTAGAAATTTCTTAAAGTGGATGAGGAAATTCTTTAGGTGTGGTAAGGTAGGGAACCTAGCAATCAATTACCGGTATGAAAAACACACTACTCTGATAGAGGAAAGGAACACTCTTTTTGATCCTTAACTCATTGTTCATTTGTATATTAAAAATAACCATGGATCATTGAAAACCGGTCGCATAATCCTAGGGTTTTTTTATGAAACCAAAAACCTCCAATGTAGCAAGGGATTCATTTTTTTACATCACAACTACTGAAGTGAATCCTAAAAATGAATTGGTGAAATATGTGCTGGATATTCATTCTATAATAGTTAATATAATTTTTGACTCTATTTCTACAAATTATTTTATATCCTGAATGTTCATTATATCAATCCAAATAGCACCAAAAATTATGGAAGGAGAGATGTCAGTGAAGATAGAAAATAGGGAAATTATTGCATCCTTGGCATATGACTCCTCCTCTATCAAAATTTACCGATTGAACTTCCTAGTGAAACTCATCACACGCACCATGGTTTAATTTGATTCAATTCATGGAATGGATTGGAATTCCTTATATAGAGCCAAAATTAATTATTACGAGAGGAAATCACACTCTATATGGTGAATTGACCCACTATTCCACATAATTTCAAAGAGAAGGATGATTTATTTTTAGCACCATCGTCTCATGAAGGGATATTACTACCCTATGATCATGCATATCATTCTCAGTTGATTGTGTCTATGGATGGAACCATCAATCAAGACATTCATATTGAGAGGGAATTTATTGATGTGTTTCCGAAGGAATTTTTTAGTCTCACTCAAATAAGTGATATTGAATTCTCGATTGATCTTATACCTGGGGCATTGTGAATATCTAATACTCCATATAGAATTTTTTGTTGAACTGGGGAAGATAAATAAATGACTAAAAGAGAATTTTGAAAAAGTTTTTTTTACTCCGATGATCTTCACCACGGGGTGGACGAGTTTTCATCATCAAGAAGAAGGACTGGTAAATGCGCCTTTTGATTGATTATCGAGATCTCAAAAAAATCACAATAAGGAACAAGTATCATTTTCCATGAACTGATGACTTTATCGTTATGATATTTAGAAAAAAATACTTCTCCAAGATGGATCTCTGGTCGAGGTATTACCATGTAAGGGTAAATAAGGAGGCTAACCCCAAATTTTCATTTCGTACAAGGTACAAGCACTATGGATTCATATTAATTCCTTTCTGAATCACTAATGCTCTTGAAATAATCTTGGTATTGATTAATAAATTTTTTATAGATTACGTCTAAAAATTTGTTATAGTATTTAGGAGAATGAGGATATTCTATGAACCTTACAAGAAACCATTCAATTAGAGATGAACTATGAAATGTATAGAATGTGTGAGTTCTGTTTCAAGTAAGTATCATTCATGGGGCATATCATAACAAGAAATGTGGTATCTATAGATCCATTCAAAATAAAAACAACTAAGTGATGTCTGAGGCTTACATCTGTGATGGATATTTGAAGATTCTTGGGGTAAGTTAGATATTATAATCAATTTGTGAGAAATTTAGCACAATTGTAAAGAACACTTACCAAGCTATCTTGAAAGGGAGTAAATTTTTCACATACCGCTAAATGTGACTAATGCTTCATGGAGTTAAGGAAGAAGGTTATCATTGACCCTTTGCTCACACTACCAAAAAGTATGGTGCTTTTTGTGATCATCTAAAAATTATTTGAAGAAGGAAATGGGAAGTGTGTTGATGTTTAATGATAAATTAATTGTTTATGAGACAATCCAGTTGAATGTTTATGAGAAAAACTATCACATACATGATATGGATTTGGTAGCGGTGATCATTGTGTTGAAAATATTGTGGAATTATCTCTTTTATGAGATGTGTGAAATATATATGGATCAAAAGCCTCAAATATATATTCACACAAACAAATATGAATATATTCCAATGAGGATGGTTATATCTCATCAAATATTATGACTTCTAAATCCATTACCATCATAGGAAATAAAACAAGGTAGAAGACTCTTTATGTAAAAAGGACACAACAATTCTATCATTGACAAGAATTGAAAATATTCTATTATTCTTAGTATAATAAATATAGACATGAGAATAATAAATATGCGAGGATTAACAATCCTTTTACAAATTTTTCCTCAACTGTATCATTTGGAAATGTTAAAGGATTCTCAAATAGATGATGTGGGAATTCAGAAGAAGGTGGAAACTATTAGAAAATGGTACTCCGTGGTGTTCAATGTTAATGGAGAAAGAATTGTGAGATTTGGGTCAAGACTATGTATTCAATAAAATCCATTATTTATGAAATAAATTTTAGATGATGCACATAATTTGAAATTATCTATTTACCTAGGAAACATGAAGATATATTGATATCTATGGGAGAACGATTGGTGAAATAACATGAAGAGGGAGATCAATAATTATACATCAAAGTGACTGGTATGTCAGCAATTGATGGTTGAGAGGTGGACGTATAAGGTGATAATGAAACCATTACCCATAAAAACATGGAAATGGGAAAACCTCTCCATGTGATTCTAAATACAACCAAAGGAAACATTGCTTCCTCATTTGTTGTGTATCATCTTACAAAGACTTCACATTTCACTTAAATTCAAGAGGAGTTCTCACTGGACCAACTGGATTGGATATACATCAGATAATTGGAAAGGATACATGGATGACCACTATTGATTATGTCGGATCGAGATACATGATTCAACTCTATGTTCAGGAAGAGTATCCAATACACTATGAACACTGAGTTAAATCACATTATAGTTGATGACCCTCAAACTGTTGGTCAGTAAAATTGGATTTTCTAGACACTTAAGGACATGTTGAGATCTTTATCAAGGGACTTAAAATGTAGATGAGACCAACATCTTACTTCAGTGGAGTTACCTTAAAAAAATAGTTTCCACTCAAGCATCCAAATGGCTCATTATGTGGCCCTTTATGGGAAGAGGTGTAGAACATCGACATGTGGGTATGAAGATGGGGAACAAAAACTTCAAAGCCCAGAAATGGTTGAAGACTAGGTGGGGAATGTTAAGTCCATATTGAAGCACAATAATGCTACTCAGACTCAACAAATGATCAATGCTAACAATCTTCTATGAGACCTAGATTTTGTTGTTAGAGACCTATTATTTCTCATCATATCTCCATGGAAGATATTTATGAGATTTGGTAACAAGGGAAAACATATTCTAATGTACATAAGCCCTTTTTAGATCTTTGATTCCATCAAGGAAGTGTCCTATCAACTAGTACTAGCAATGAATTTTTATAAGTTACATAATGTAATCTATGTATCACTCTAAAGGAAGCACACACTTTCCCCCATCGTATGTACTCAATTAAGAGGTTAGAGCATAGTATAACGACCTCTACTATGAAGAGAAGTATGTGAATATCTTCGATCGTAGAGAAATATTCTGACGAAATATGATAATTTCCCTCATCAATGTGTTGTGGATAAACCCCATTTTTTAATAAGTGATGTGGGAACGGTAAGAAGCGATGCAGTAGAGTTACCCTCGTATATTTTGGTTTAGTAAAATAAAATTTTTAGGAAGAAATTTCTTAAGGGGGAAGGTTGTATGAACAAGATAAATTATGAATAAAATTCCTCTTATTTTAATTTAATGTATTATGGATATAAAAAAATCCTGATCTAATTCAGTATTATTATATACTATTTTATTTAAATTATTATTACGTATCCTTAATGTTGATAATATTTTATTTGAATAAGGATCACAATACTAGTATAAATATACTGTTTTACCGAATCCTTTTAACATAGAAAAATAATTCGATGGCTTCAACTTGTAGGATCATACCCTATGAAGCCCATTTATCAGAGCGTCCGAGGGAGACAAAATTTGTGGGATTTTCCCTAGACTAAACCCAACAACATAATAATGAGATAAACCATTTATGGGAAAAGTCCAATCACTTTGAGATCACAACCCAAACCATGTTCAACAAAAATCCCCATAAAAGCCCCACCATCACACAAATTGCTCTTAGGGTGTATTTGGATGTAATAAAGGGTTATGTATCAAGACACTAACATTATGATTATGTGAATTATTTTTATATATAATAATGAATATACATTCATTCTATTATTGCTGGTTTTTAAATTATTATTTTTTAAATAATATTTTCATTATAATTAAATTTCATTAATGAAATATATTTCGATGAATTAAAGGATTTTTGAAAAAAATAAAATGTTAATAATGTATTATTATTAAATTACTTTTATTAGATATAAATTATTGTATAATTTTTTCATATCAAATGTAATTTTTATTAATGTTTGAAAAATATTTTTTCCAAAACCCATCAATTTTCAATAAATGACATTTTTTTATTTTTAAAATGAAAATTCACATATTTATCAAATTATATAGATAAAAAATGTCATTTTTCGTTCAGGATGTCGAAATTACCCAATGTTGAATTTTTAATAATATTCTGAGACAACCGATTTTTTTGGTAGAAATTGAATACTGTATAAATATATAATGTGTTTTCGGACATCATAATAACCCAATAGTGATGTAAAAAAATTATATAAAAGTTCTATTCGTAAAAATATATTTTTTCCTTTAATATATTGTAATTTTATGTTTATTTTTGTTTTTTTATAAATCCATGGTGAATCCTCCAAGACATATAAAATATTTTATCGATTTTAAACTCTTTTCATTGAAAGTGTGACTAACCAACACATAATCAAAGGAAATATTATAATATATTTGGAACTTATCCTTATAAAATAAGTTCTAACACTACCGTTTTCTAGAAACCATGGGATAAACCATGGAATTTTATTTGGATTTGAATATTTTAATGTGTAGTGTCCAAAACATAAATAATAAATTATTCCCCAACAATTCCAATACAAAGCCTCTAAAGAACCAATTAATCTTCACTAAAGCTATTTTAATCTTGACAACCTCTTCCTCCCAATCCATAGAGTCTTCCCATGGCATCCCCATACAAATATAAATCCTCTCCCAAGCCTTCGGTTCATCCATGTAAGGGATTGCCCTCTCTCATATTTCTTCAAGAACCTCTTTTTTGTCATGAATTTTAATTTCCATTTTATTTATTTGGGATATGTTCATCCATACCTATGTACTATTAATTTTATGTATACATGAGTGTATCTTCCTTTAAATCCCATTAATATCAAATATGATCCTTTAAACCAACCTATTAATATTCCAAAATTCTGTAAGGTATTTATCTCTAATTAGTTCCAATCCAAAATTTTCATTTATATTATGAATCTCAATTAAAATTCATATATTAGGATAATATGTTAAATGATCCCATTATTATTAATCACATGTATAAATTATTATAGACCCATTTATCTCTAATCAGCCTAATATATGGTTTTCCATACGACATCATTATGCTTCCAAAATTGAACCGCAATTTTTCAAGCCAAAATCGTCATGAAGTGAAAACCAGATCCATTACACTATTGATAGTATACAACTTTATGCACACATAATTATCATATATTTATTTGAAATTATGAATTCCTCAGTTTATAATCATTGAATAAATTATGACTATGGTTGAATCCATGTGATATGATCTATGTGGCACATTAAGCATGAGATAAAAATGATTATGATGGGTACACCCTAATAGTGCTCCATTTAATTGGGTAATGTTTAGTATAATTATAAATCATGTTTGGATAGGGGTTTTCCTAATTCCTTTATATTAACTGTTTAACTATTTTAGTATAGGGGTTTACCTGATTCCTTTATGTTAATGTTGTAGTGTTTTATGTTGTTTCCACATTTCCATGTTATGATAATAATGCTACATCATGCCTTTAGGTTCATGTTTCTCTTATGATCTATTGGTATTCTTATCACATAACATGTATTGTATTCTTCATGTTTTTTTTACTCCATTACTAGGGATTATAGCTCACCCTTTTCTTGTGAATATCCTTTGGTTATCCAATACAATGCTAAGTATTAAGGAATATTGGGGTCATGTAAAATATGTTTTCAATAAAGATGTTTATTTCATGTTTTATGTTGTTATGTAATGTACCTAATCCCTAAATAAACAATACCTATAAATCTTCCATGTTTTATTTGGTGAAATTTAATGTAATAAAACATGTTTAAATATGAAATAATGAGAATGGTTATTATAATAGCTCTGGTCAGCTTATTTGGGTTACTCAAATTTCATAGGCCCTATTTATATTATGGTATTACCTACCAAGAGTATAGTGTTAAATTCATTAGTGATATCCTTCTCCAACAGCATTTTAGTGGGTCCTCACCAGTAATTTGTTGTTGGTGAATGAAGGATGAAATTGTACTTTCCTTATAGTATGAGTTTTATAAAGATTTTATTGTCCACATATCTCATACTTGTTATTGAAAAATATATATTTCAGGAGGAAAATGAGATTGAATAACTATTATAAATAAAATTAATTGTTCTATTTTTAAAATTCAATTTCTAATATGAGATATGTATAAATCAATGTACTCTATTTTTTGGATCACAAATTAATATACCATTTAAATAAATCAATATAAAACCATTGGAGTGGAAAAGGTTTTATATTTTTATATATTTTGAATGTACTAGTAATAATTACCACATTAATTTCAATTTAAATATTTTTTCCAATAAATATAATAATCTGGTTAATATATATAATATACGAAACTAAATTATCAATGCAATTTCATCCATATAATTAATTTAAAACATTAAATATTGTAAATTGTTTTTGAATTAAATCAATTATTAAAAATAATTCAAAATAAGTTAATTAATAATATTAATAAATTTATATTATTTAAAAATTTATTCTAATATAAAATACTTATGATTTTATTTACTATAAATAGATATATTCAAACACTCTCACCATTTTTTATTGTTAGAATGTTTTGGATCCTATAAAAGTTTTGACATAAAAAAATTAAAATATAGTGAAGTGAGACTAGAAAAATAAATATAAAATAAAAAATGATCCTTTTAATTACAGGAATGAGAAAAATGACTCGCAATAAAATTTTAATTTAATTAAATACAATAATAAAATCCATGGATCTTTTTAGGATGGAATTATTTAACTATACTACAAGCATATTGTGTAATAAATAACATAAGTGAATGAGTCACTACAGCTAATCAGTCTATAAATGCTTTATTCTCATTGGATTCATAATCTATAAATAATTTATTTCAATCTTCCTATGTCTCAAAATGACAGAAACTCTGATCAATTCCTACTAAAAAATTGTAATATCACTAACTAATTTTTCCATCCTTATGGTGGAGAAAATTATTGGGAATCGACATTAGAATTGATCTGTTTTCTATATTCTTCATTGAATCGACTTTTCTTTCCCTTCCTATTTCCCATAATATTGATCACATTCCTCTAATTTTCCCCCATTTTTTATGTATAAATAGGTATTTCCCTTATAATATTCAATTTTATATTTTCATTTACATACACAAAATTTTTATGTTGAGATAAGTCCAACAAAACACCATATTGATCATACACTCACTCCTCTCTCGATGGTTGATGTTGAATTATCCGGATAATAATATAAAATTTCTCAATTTGATCCTCTATATTAGTATTCTCAAAATGTGTGGATGAGATATTTATATGGAATACTAAAAAATTCAAATAGATAATTGATTGAATGATTGACGATTTAAATGTTGACGATAAACAAGGATATAATATATTCATAAAATAATTGTCAAATAAGGATAAAATTATAATCATTAATAATAAATGAATATATATATATAATACTAATTTATTTTTAAAAATTAATTTATATATAAATTTATGTTGAATTCATATAAACAATGATATAGTTGTTTGGTGAGATAATAACCAACATCACATTACATGATTTCAATTTAACTTTAATAACATATTGAGCATTGAACATGTTAATTTATGGATAATGATGAAACACTATATATGAGTTCAAATAGGGTTTATAATGATGAATATTTATAAATTCAACAATTTTAGTGTAATTAATATCAAGACAACCCCATGAAGAGAATATCATACATTGTCATAATCCTCTTGATGTTCAAAATTAATGTTAACATAGAATTATGGGATTTTATGTAAAAAATATGTAACTAGTAGGATTGTTAAAATAATATCTAGATATTTAAGAAAAAATCGTTTTACTAAAAATTTGGAAAATATAAATTGAGACAATGATGTTGTATCATTCCAATGATAACTATAATTTTAACTATTAATATGTGTTCAAGATTGGGTGGTTGATAGGATTGTCCCACCATTTGATTACCCATTCAACAAATAGGTGGTGTTGTGGTGAATCACCCATATAAGGAGATATAATTTGATATAATGTAAAAATATAAATTATGAACTATTTTTTGTAATGAAATTTATAATAAAACCCTATCGGAAATCTAGATCGAAGAGAAATATTTTAAGGCATTATGTTGATAAAGAGGTTGAACATTATATGAATTTTCGAATTGAAGAAGAATATGTGTAAAACTAATATAGGGTGAAATATTTTATTGAAACATAATCACACAAGAGGTATTCTAGTGGGTCAGATGAAGATAAATTGTTTTAGCATCCCATATGTTTTTGGTCAGACTGACCACCAGGACATTAGTTGTTCCCATAATAATCTAGCTAGTGAAGTCAAAAAAATTTATCTACTAAAATATCCAACCTATATCATATTGGTTAGCCTCCATATTTCTAGTAAAATTATACAATTCAAAGATACAAAAGATTAAAAACAAAAAAATTTACAATAATATTTTAGTTATCAACACATTAAAATAATGTCAATATTGATATTAATTTTTAATTAAATCAACCTATGAAAATAAAATATATTGATAATCTTTAACAATTTATGTAATATATGAATTTGGATACATTAATTATTAAATGAAAATAATAATGATTCTAATTCATAAAAAATATACATTTTCTATAAAAAGATCATTTCCTTAAATAAATTTGAATATAAACTCACTAGAAAAATTTAAGAGGGTGTAATTCATGTGTTAAGAATGATAATATATTTTTTAATCTTAAATTAATTTAATTATTCATCTTAACCAAAAAGTATTTATGTGAGATTTTATGAGATTTTTGTTCATCCAAAATTGAATCCAGCTCATATTGAAGTGAGAATTACAATTTAGTTGTAAATAACATTATTATAATAAATTACAAATGCTCTTGTTCAAGGGATTCATAAAACATTATGTCAAATAATGATTTTTTGGAGATAAATACAAGAAATATATCATTTTTTTGAATATTTTCTCTCAAAAAATATTCTTATGGTCAACATGTATAGTTTTTTATATTAGATAGGCTTTATTGAAATTAGGATTTCAATTCTGTTGTTATACATGATATAAACAGGATAATATGTAGTATAGTAGAGTGTTTTATTTAAAAAAAATTGGTCGTATATAAAATCCGGAAATATATATATTCAACTTTAGTAATTCAATGTGCTCATGGGTTTTCATTATAACTACACAGTGAGAAAAATGATTTTTCATGGAGGTGAAAATTGCCAATTTTACTTTTTATATCTTACAATAATCAACTTATATTAGAATTGAATAATTACTAGTTAAAAAAGTTAAATTTTATAAAAACAATAAAATATTTTTTATTCCTTTATGATTTCAAAAAATCATTTTTAATACATTTAAATGAGATTATATTACTTTTTATTAAAAAATAAGTGTAAAAGTACACATTACACATATTTGTTTTACTGAGTCATAGTACATAAAATAATTTTCTTGATCATATCTCATTATATCAATTTATATAATATATTATCAATGGCATCCAAAGTTATCATATAAGTTCTCATTGTTGAAATACATTTTTATTTAGATCTATTCATAAATGAATTAATAATTTGTTTAATATTTTTTTTACTTATAAAAATACCAACCTTTTATTGAGAAATTTGAAAATAATATATTTAAATTAATTTTCATATATATTTCATTTAAAATTATTTTTCCACAAAATAAAAAACATTAATGGATAAATATTATTTCGTAAAATAAATAATAGCATCATTAATATTGTTTTGAATAGATAAAAAATGATTTTTAATATAAATTAAAAAAATGTGTTATCACGTTTAACTAACAGAAAATAATTTTATAGTATATATTTGGTTTACCAAATGTATCATTACCAATGGGGTTCATTAAATTATAAAATGATTTATTTAACATAAATATACTATTTAGAAAAATTATTCATTATAATCAATATTTTTCTACAAAAAATTGAAAAATTAATTTATTTAAAAATACAATTTAATATAAATATGAAAAATATGGATAATGAAATTGTTGAAACATTCTAATATAATTACAATAGACTCAATCAATATGATCGTTGAAAATATATCACTATCATTAAAAACTTCTTAATTATTATAGTCCTTTACAACATGTATATTATTTCTTAAAACTATCTTCCATGATCCATCAAATATTTCATTAAATTACAATTCACTTCCAATAAAAGGAATATCTTTTGGTCATTCAATATGTTTATAAAGAAGATTAATTATGGACTGATAAATCACATAATTTATACTGAATAAATTTCTTCCTAAATTTGAGACTGACAATTTTGGGGTTCTATGTATCAAAGAAAATATATGTGTTCACACTCACTTACTTTGATTCTTATATTATTTATACCAGTATTAAAATCACTAATAATGTTGTTCATGTGATTTTTTCTCTATTAACTATTACAATGAGAAATATATCTTAAGTGGACTATTTCAAATCAAAAATATCATTACGTGGAACATTAACATTAAATTATTTTATATATTCATCAACATAATCAATCTAATATTGGGTTTTAGGAAAAATCACATCACATTTTATGTAAACATACAATTAAACAGATATGAATCTCTTATTGAAGTTTCATTAAGCATTAATTGATTTATAGTACAATATAAATGTACCTTATTCTAATTTATGGGAATGATAACTAGGTAGTCTTTGGTAGAAAAATATAACATTTACATTCAAAATATTAATGTATTCAAGATTATATTTCTAATCTTTTCAAAACTCACATGGGGTGTTATTAAGGGTCTTATCGGAAAAAATTAAGAAATAATATGATGTGTTCACTACCTCAACCAAAATAATATATAGAGTTTAAATTAATTAATCATATATATTAACATTACATGTAAAAAGTTATTATATCATTAAACACCATTTTATTGGAGTGTTTTATTTATGTTAATGAATTTATTATACCTAGGAGTATTATAGTTCACATTGGGCTATTTATTTTCAAACTTGACCACCCCATAAATGTTTTGGGGGTATGGTCTTAGATAGTTCCATAATATTAGATTTTCTATTAAATTTTAAAAATTTATTCATAAAAATACAACTTTTATACAAAAAATATACCAATGTATATAAAAACCCTTCTATATATTTAAAATTAATTCATGATTTATTAAAACAGTTTACACATAACACAACCATGAATATCGAGAAGTATAATGTAATTGAGAATTTGGTATATTAAATTAAAACATAAAATGGATAATGTGTCATATATTTTGAAAACATATTGAAAATGGTCATAACATTCCATCGAACATAAAACTATATGCGATAACCTAGGGACATACATAAGAAAGGGGTGAGCTATAAAGCCCATTGAGATATAATAATGGCATAACAGGATGAAAATAATACATTTTAGACAATAGTAATATAAAATAGGTATAAAATTAATGAGAATCTTAAACATGGAAAATTATATATGATAAAACATGATGATCATAAATGAACTATGGGAAATTTGTAAAACATTTTAATCATTTTAATCATTACATCATAAACAAAGGTCAAGGATAACTGCAATGAAATCTCGATGGAAAAAGTACCACAAAGGAATTGAGTTTAACACATATCCCAACAAGATATCTCATGAGATGAAACATTAACCAATTAATTTTATCCCTGTATAATATTTGGTGAAAAAATTACTTTCATTTTAATATCATACTTATGAGAGCAACATATATTATACAATATTAAAACATTTATCCTTATATTTTATCCTTGGAAAAAATAGTGTAGAATAAATAAATTTATGTCTCCTGTAAAATAATTAAAAATGTATATTGGAGACCAACCTTTATATCAAATGCGTATGGCATTCCCTACACTATTGTTTTGGATTTGAAAATCGTATTGAAATGTTACCAGCATTAAAAATCACATAAAAATTCATAAAATGGGTTGATGAGGGATAAAGGGGTCTCTCTTCATTTGGAAATCAAAAAGTTAATAATACAGAATTGAAAATAAATATCCCAACTTCAGTAATTGAATATATAAGGTAAAATATCATATATATATATATACGTGAATAAAGAAAGGAAGGATATGATCCCAGACATTGAGAGTGTTACACAAAATAATTGGTAGGATCTTATTGGGATCTAGGGGAATAATGTGAGGACTCTATAAATGGTATTTTAGATTAAAGACATGATAATAGTATTTTGAGTGATGTTAAATGGGATATTGAGTGATATTTTATTGGAAATAAGTGGGGAATTCATTACTAATTCTCAAATAGTTGTTTTCGATATTATATTTTAAAATAATAAAAAATAAAAACCCTCTCATGGTTTTTTACCATTGATTTTTCTTAATCGTAGATTTTATAATTATTATTTAATGAAAAGCACTGAACATAGAAAAATAATACCATTTATAATGTATAAGTGAGTAATACTCTTAAAGAAATGATTTTAAAACCTTTAAATTTATTACAAGTTTTTGGGGATTCATAATGTATTTATTATATTAATCAATTAACGATAATATTGCATTATTTTCAATGTAAATCATATATTTATTCATTGAAACCCTTTATTGTATTTATTAAATCACATTTCTATCATTAGGATGTCAAAACAGACACGATATATTTATATGGTATTTTTTTACCTGAAAATTTGATTGTCTCAAAAAAATACAAATAATTCACTATTAGATAATATTTACATTCAGATTTACAAATTAAAATTCATTTTATCAAAAAAAATTCACACTCAAAATCAGAATCAACATTTATTGAAGGACGCTTTATTTTTTAACAACAACCATTTTTAGACCCTCATAATAATTACATTCTACATGAAAATTTATATGATCATTTATATTTGATAAACAGTTTTGAATACTAATAATTTATTAAAATATAATTTATTTAGAAACAGTATTAATTCACTAATATATATTTCTTAATTTAATTTGACTATAAATCATAAATAATCATTATGTTTTATTGAATAAATATCAAAATCATTTATATCGTAAAAATAATTTGAAGTAAATATAACAATTATTGTTGTGAAAAAATCTATCAAGGTATCATTGAAGCATTTTTATGTGATTTTGTTTATTGACAAAGTGGACATCTGTGTTGTGATTGTTGACAATGCGAATCATGATGTAAAAATTTGTTGCCAAAGGGGATTTCATGGTGGCATGTCAAGATCATGGGATGTGGTTAGAGATCCATGTTTGATTCAAGAATGTGGAAAAATGAATGGATGATCTAGAGGCGGTACAAAAATAGAAAATACAAGGTGGTGCTGTTTTCGAGCATTTTCTAAATTTTTTGGACTGAAAATCGATAAATTGATAAAAGTGGTGTTTGCAAATGGAATTTCGTGCCGTTGACTTGAAGGATGGGAAACATGTGCACCATTTTTTTTAAGTTCAGAACATAAAAATATGGCACATGGGAAAGGGGCGCCCATGTTTTAGGGTTGGTCGTGCTAGTGACTTGCGTGGCAGAGACTTGCGCGTCGAAACTTGTGGGATGAGAGGATACTTGTGTGCTGTCATGAAGGGTATCCAAATGTTTATAAATAGAGTTCGACCCCTCCTTATTAGGAAAAGAGTTCTACACTTACAAAAAATTAGATCTCCTGTCACGCAGGTGTGGTGGTCGCACAATTGGTGGTGTGGTCACCCAAGTAGAAGTTGTGCGCCAAGTGATAGTTGCACGCCAAAGGTGGTTTGGGAAAGAAAGAAAGGCAGATGCCCAATATTGTAGTTGATGAAGGGGGTGTCCTGAAAGTAGTTTGGTGACACTTTCACACCATATTTGGATGAAGCGTGACAGTTGATGGTTGCATGACAATATTTTTTTTGGTGTAAAAGGGTTAGAGTCCCACAAATTTTAGTTGTAGACGCTTGTGTCGTGAAAGTGGTTGAGGAGGACTTGCATGCCAGTTATAACTTGCGCGCCGATACTTGCACACCAGCTTAGAGAAGGGCTCTAGGTATGGTTGATGCATGGAAGTGATTCAGTTCTGCGTGGAAGATGGAAGATTTCCAGATACCTTCGGTGAAAAGTGAGATTCATCTACAGGTGAAAGGTGGACTTCAACAGAGTATCTATATTCAACAAAGGATGAAATAATTAGTGATAATGAAGAGACCTACACATCTATAAACTGTGAGTGGATCCATTCCAGAGAACTGAGAAAAGGAATAAGAAGAAGTAGATCCTCTCCACATATTGTGATCTAGAGAGAGAGAGAAACAGGGAGTGACCCTTGGGAAAGTAGTGAGATGAATCTAAAAATTATAAAGGCAGTGAGCCTGGGAATATAATTGATCAATCCCGAACATTGTAAACATGAGTGTTCTATTTAGTGGATGTGGTACAGTGGAACATCGCTGTTGTATGCTCCTTGGACACAGCCCAGGGAGGGTGAACCAAGTAAAAATCATTGTGTCTACCTACTTTCTTCCCTGCATTGCATTTAATGCATCATCATTAGATAAAGAAGAAAAGAAGAGATCATAAATAACCCACAAGTGAAAACAAAGTGACCCTTGTAATAAAGAGGTCAAGATCCAATGGGGCAGGAAGAATTCTGAAAACAATATCCATACCCTGATTCACCCCCCTCTCAGGGTATATAGGCCTCTATTGGACGTAAATATTGGTATCATATGGAAGGTTGCTTTTATCATATTTGATTGATCCAACTTGGTTTAGTCGATTTGTGTGGTTAAATAAGTTTGGTCTTATCTCAGTGTGCAATAGAAACGAGAAAAACATCTAAGAAGAATGAGAAGTCCAGTGATGTCCCTCTATGTGGAAGTGTTTATGGAAAAAGTGTGATTCAACTAAAATAATCAAACAGCTTATTGAAGGAAGTTATGGATGAATCTGATAGGGAAAAGATTGATTCACTCAATCATGATGTTGGAATGAGTGATGTACATGAACATCAATGTGATATTGAAAATACTAAGGATTATGATGTATTAAAAAGGAGACCACAAGTAGATGATGTCAACATGGAAATAAAATTGGATCAGAAATTGGATGAAGAAGTTAAATATAATGATATCTGGATCCAGGTATTGGAAATTGAGGTCAACAATCTTAGAGGCTTAAATAAAAGGCTTATTGATGTGGCTACTGACCTAAGAGAGAAGAATGATGCTCTAGGTAAAGAACTATAATAGATGGCTAAAATGAAGGGAAAATAAAAGGTCGGTGATTATGAAGAGAATCAAAAGTCAGATGAAGTTTAGAATCTAAAATCTAGAAATGATGATCTTGCAACATAGTTGTCTGAAGAAGCTCAGAAAAATCAAAGGATACATAAGAGAATAATCAGTATCTGAATTTGTTTCTGATGAAAAATTGAATGTAATGATGCTAGGTGACATGGTAGAAACTCTCAGATGAGAATTAGAAGATGGGATGAGTTTTGGAAGGAATATCAGAGGAAAACTAAATGCCCAAAATGAATCAAGGGATATAAATATTCAAATGTTGGAGGAAGCGAAGAATCGGTGAATAAGGAAGTGGAGAAATCCAATGCTAAAGGGAATCCTAAAAAGAAGGATTCCATGCACATTCTGTTTGATTATCCCTCAATAGGTGATGATGAAATGAAAATAAAATTTTCTATTTCAGAAAGGAGGCAATAACAAATTTTCTCACCTCAAAGACCCTACAGTTTGGGAACAACTGGTTTCGGATTTAATGAATCACCCCCCCATGCAAGATAGACAGAGAGATTTGAATAGTTACAGATGTGTAAATAATGCTATACGTGATAGAGATATGCCTAATAGGACAGATAAAAAAGTAGTGATGACATGTGACATTTCTTCGAGATTCATGTCCACACATCAAGATTTTGTTCAGAGGATCAAGAATACATTTCGGTCTATGAAAATAGAGACATTACAAAATCTGAGAATTTGAAGAAGTGTAATGAGATATCTGAAAGAAGAGTCTCTTAGTGGAAATCATTTATTAGATGATATTACTATTTAAGAATGGTACACACCATGATTATGTTTTAGGAAGCTCTGGAGCTCAATGTCAGAGTAAGAACTCAAGATGCATCAACATCTCGATAGAGAAATGATGAATTAAGGTATGCCATTGATGGAAAATGTTTTAATTATTCTAGTTATGGGCATTTGGAATGACATTTTATCAAGAAGAAATCAAGAAAGGAAAAGCAACATGAAAAGAGATCTCTACCACAGGAAGTGTACAACAAAGAAGCCTATACTAGAAGACAACATGGTAAGATGAAAAATAGGTTTACGATCTCATGGAAATCACAAATTGATGAAAGAATGGTTTATCAATCAACTTCTCTGTCACACTCACAAAAACACTTCTAGAGAGAATGTCAACAAACATGGTACATTAAGGGTAAATCTACTCTAGCTACGGGAAAGAAGAATGAACATTCAATGGAGGAATCACCACCAGAGAAAAATAGCGCGGTGACTCGAAAATCTGATCCAATAAAGATGAAAAAATAATACATCGAAAAATTCACATATAGTGTTCCACAACGAGAAGTAGAGGAAATAGAAAGACCCCTGTAATGGTGGAAGAAAAAAAGTAAGGTGACAAGTAGATATATTTCTACCGAAAGAAGGAATCATGTGAAATTGAATTTTGGTGGAATGTCGTGGAAGTAAGTGTATACTAGTGGGTTTAAACGCCATATTCTAAAAACATTCAAGCCTATAGAATCTACATATCATAAAAAGTCTCATAATGTGGGAAAAGAATGCTTAGTCATATGGCCAGAGAAGTTCAAATTGGCTAGGCAGCTATAAAAAGAAAGGAAAGAGTGTGATGCTCTACAAAAATGAATCAAAGGAATGACCCATGAGGATGAATCGCAATCCTCATCTTGAGGATTCCAGAAGTAACCCTCTCCCTATGTATATAAATGTTGTTAAATGATTATTAAAGTGTTTCAGGTTTTAGGGAGATATTATCCAAGGGGAAGTGGAATCTAAAAATGAAAAGTGGACAGGTAATATGCTTCAGAGTTTCGACTGACTCAAATCAGGTAACAAAGATGAAGAAGAAAGCGAGTAACAAAGCACAATATGAAGTTATTGTGTAATTAACTCTTTCTCTTGTTTACTACACCGAGTTCGACCTCAGTAGGCTTAGAGATTATGTTGATGGCTCAAAGACAAGTGCTTGATGAGAATAAATGATGCAGGAGGAAAATATTGTTTATGGGTCTAAAAAGTGGGCCTAACCACCAGAAGTGTTACCTAACACAGGGGGGAGTTCAACATCATTATCAGATGTATGATACATCAATGAAATAATTAAATGACTAAACTCGGGTGTTGTATATTGAGAGAAGACACATTGCCGGAGAAGCAGAAATAATCATGCATCTCATGCTTATCCATTTTGTTCTAACATTGGGGTATTAGCAAACTGTTTTCAGGATACCAAGAATCTTGAAGACAGTATCAACAATGTTTCAACAAGAAGATCAGAAATTAGTTGAAAGAAATGAGTCATTTGAAAATGAAACAATGATAAGTTTTCTGTTGAACGTGAGGAAGTGGTAAGAGATTCAAGGTTAGAATCATATAATGATAATGAACCTGAGTAATTCAATTCTATATCATCATGAATGTTGAAGAGTCAAGCTACAACTGAACATGAAAATTATGATTGGTAATTAGACATGAAGATTTTTTTGAGACCTGCAGATAAGAATGTCATCAGGACTAATTGGGTCTTTCGAAAAACGATGAATGAATATGGCATAGTGGTTTGAAACAAACCATGGCTAGTGTGCCAAGGATACTACTAGATAGAGGGAATAAATGTGGATGTGACATTTGCACCGGTTGCAAGGATGGAGACAATCAGATTATTCCTAGCCATTATAGTGCAACGGAAGTTCAAAGTGTTCTAGATGGATGTTGAATATGCATTCATGAATGGAGTTCTAGAAGCTGAGTTGTATATTGAGCAGACAGATGGTTTTCTCATTCATGAGGATGAGGACATGGTTTTTGCAGACTGAAGAAGGTGTTGTATGGGCTATAACAAGCACCAAGAGCATGGTACTCAAGGCATGATCATTACATAAAGAATTTTGGCTTCCTGCGTGGGGGAGTTGATTACAATCTCTATTTCAGAAATTACAGTAATAAAAGGATGATGGTTTTGTTTTGTGTTGATGAAATAATATTTTTCGGATCAGATGAAGCTTAGTGCAATCAGTTTTCCGAATTCATGAAAAGTGAGATATAAAATTTAATGACTGTAGAGCTAACGTTTTTCCTTGGTCCACAGGTGACACAAGTAATGACTGACACATTCATTTCTCGATTAAAATAGGCAAAGGAGGTTCTGAGAAGATTTGGAATGGAAAATTCCAAGGATATGAAGACTCTGGTTGCAACGTGGATGAAATTATCCAAAGTGGAGGATGGAAAGGCAGTAAATATAACAGAATAAAAGCAAATCATTGGAAGCCTATTGTACTTATCTGCGACAAGGACTGACATAGTTTTCAACAGATGCCAAACAGAATGATATCATAGTAATCCCATGTAAATCCACATGCTTGCTGTGAAAATAATACTTCGGTATATCAAGGGCCCGGTGGATCTCATCTTGACATAAAATGACAAATATCAGATAGAGTTATTGGGATATACTGATGAAGACTGAGCCAGTTCGGTATATGATAGAAAATAAATGTCAGGTGGTGCATTGTATCTTGGTGGACTGTGTATTTCTTGGCTAATAAAGAGGCAAGATTGCATTTCATTGAGCACCACGGAAGATGAGTATATTGCGGGAACTCAAGCATGCACACAGTTATTATGGATAACGCAACAACTTGATGATATGGGAGTTGAAATAAAGTGTCCGATTGGAATCCAGTGTGATAACTCAAGTTTTATAAATCTTAGAAAAAATCCCATCCATCACTCAAGGATAAAGCACATTGAGATAATGTAGAATTTTATCAAGGTGAAGGTTGAGCAGAGAATCGTGAAGTTGGAGTATGTTTCTACAGAGCTACAGGTTGCAGACATTCTTACAATGACCTTACCCAAGGAAGCTTTTGAGAGACATCGAATAGATCTGGGAGTTCAGTCAACTCCCCGCACTTGAAAGAGTGTGGATGTGGAACCCCCACCCCCTCCCTGAGGTATGAAGTGTTTTTCATTAATGTGATTATATGATTTCTCTACTCTGTTACAGACTCCACGGAGTGACCTTTCGGTTCATTGAAAAAGGGGGAGAAAATAGTGATTGTTCAAGGGGGAGACAGTGTGGCTATTTAATAAATCATCTTTATTATGGGGTGAAGCTGACATGTGGAGCAGCGATATAGTCGGGGAGCAATGAGACAAGAGGAGAATATTAAATATTACAATGCTATAAGTGATCGATCAAAGACTAGATATCATGATAGCTGAGGATCGTGATAAAAGAAGAAGAGTGGCATTGGAATGTGGAAAGAATATTTCCAAAAATTGGTATCAATTTGGTGTCAACAGTGGGTGTCAGATTAGATGTGATTCATTGATGAACTTTTCATTTACTCTTGTTTCTCGCACCGAGAATTTCTGATGTGGGATTAGAGTATGTGTTGAGTAAATCCTTGATCGCTATCAAAATTGCAATAGGAGAATGGTGGATGAGGAATTAACGATATATCTTTTTATGGAAGAGTTGTCAACAAACCCAATGGGGAGATTATTGGGGAAAAAAATCCTTAAATGTGTCATCGGAGAATTTTTCAGGTGATTGTGTTTGTTGACAAAGTGGACATCTGTGTTGTGATTGATGACAATGAAAATCATGACATAAAAATTTGTTGACAAAGAGGATTTCATGGTGGAATGTTGAGTTCAAGGGTTGTGGTTAATGATCCATGTTTGATTCATGAACGTAGACAATGGTATGGATGATCAAGAGGCGGTACAAAAAGAGCAGATAAAAGGCGGTGCCGTTTTCCAGTGTTTCCAAAATTTTTGGGCCTGAAAATTGACAAATGGAGAAAAGGGGTTTTGGAAAAGGGTCTTGCGGTCCATTGACATGAATGAGAGGAAACTATCAAACCATAGGATTTTCACGATCAGAACATCAAAAAATCGAAAAGGGAAATGGGGTGCCCATGTTTTAGGGTTGGTCTCGTAAGTGACTTGCGCAGAAGAAACCTGTGCATCGAAACTTGTGCGCTAAAAGGAGACTTTCACACCATCATGGAGGGTGTCAAAATGTTTATAAATAGAGGTCGACCCCTCTTAATAAGGAAAATAGTTCAAAACATAGAAAAAATCATAGATCTCGTCGCGCAGGTGTGGTGGTCGTGCAAGTGGTGGTGTGGTCGCACAAGTAGAAGTTGTGCGCCAGGTGATAGTTGCGCGCCAAAGGTGGTTTGGGAGAGAAAGGAAGGGTGTTGCCCAAGTTTTGAGTTGAAGAAGGGGGTGTCGTGAAAGTAGTTTAGTGACACTTGTGCACCAGATTTTGAAGAAGTGCGATAGTTGATGGTTGTGTGCCAATATTGGTTTCGGTGTAAAAGGGTGAGAGTCGTGCAATTTTGGAGTTGCAGAAGCTTGTGTTGTACAAGTGTTTGTGGTGGACTTGCACACCCGTTATAACTTGCATGCTGATAATTGTGTGTCGGCTTAGTGAAGGACTTTATGTATGGTTGATGCACAACAGTGATTCTAGGCTGCATGGATGCTGGAAGATTTCCTGAAACCTTTGATGCAATGTGAGATTCATCTACGGGTGAAAGGTGGACTTCAACAGAGCATATACATACAAAATAGAATGCATTCATTATTGATAATTAAGATACTTATAGGTCTATAAACTATGATTGTATCCTTTCCAGAGCAGTGAGCAATGGTAGAGGAAAAAGGTGGTCATTTCCACCAGTAGTGAGCCAGAGAGAGAGAGAAACTGGGAGTGACCATTGGGAAAGTAGTGAGCTGACCCTAAACATTGGAAAGGAAGTGATCCTTGGAATAGAAGTGATCTATCCCAAACATTTTAAAGATCAGTGTGATTTCTAGTGGATTTGGATCAACGGTACATGGCCATAGTATTCTCTTTGGATGTATCCCAGTGAGGGTGAACCAATTAAAAATCTCTGTGTCTTCCTACTTTCTTCCCTACATTGCATTTAACCCATCATCATCATATAAATAATAAAAGAAGTGATCATAATTAACACACAAGTGAAAACAAAGTGACCCTTGTAATAAAGATGTCATGATCCAGTGGGGCAGGAAGAATTTTGAATAAGAATATCCATACCCTGATTCACCCCCCCTCTCAGGGTATATAGGCCCCTATTGGTCCTAATAATTATTATATTAAAAATCATTACCATACACATATTTCTAGGGTCAGGATACATTTCCATTTAATGGAATAGAAAATTACCAAATGCTAAGGTGAACAATTGTGATACATTCATGTGGTGGTTTGGTGTACATGATTTAGGTAGTGATCTGGATGAGCATGAAAATATATAGTAAAAGGTTCTTATTATTATTATTATGTTTTTGGATATTAGATTTATATAGGTCAAGTTAAAATCCCAAATATTACCTCTCCCACATAATCTTTGATAAATATGTATTATTGGGTATGATCATACTGGTTGGGGCCACTAATTTTTTTGTCTTTTCCAATTAGAATTTCTAAAACCCTATATTTATAATAATCATATGATAACTATTAAATGGATATATAATTAATGTTAAATTTTCCCAATGATCTTTTAAATTCGACAGCATATAATAAAAACCATATAAGTGAATGTGTTTAATATAACTAGATAAAATAAAAAGTCATTTAATTTAAAACTCAAGGGGAATTTTATTTATAAAAACCCAGGTAGTTATAATTGTCCCCCTTCAAAAATTTCACATGGGAAATTTTAATTTCCCACATTAAAATATAAGTGGGTAACTCTTATTCATCACCTCCTCCATTTCCCACATTTCTTCATCAAACTAGTGGTTTCTCTATAGCACTTTTAAAATGTTCACTTTCTTCTTTTGTATAACTCTGTCTTTGTGATCTATGACATCCACTAAATTCACATCGTATGAAAATTAATTATTCAATTTTACCACCACTGGATTGAGTACATGTAGGGTTCTTGCTATATACCTTATCAAGAAAGATACATGTGATACATCATGTACTTGATAAGGTGCATTATCTTCTTTTGTAAAACATTGTCTCTATGATCTATGATTTCCACTAGCTTCACATTAAAGGATAAGACATTATAAAATTATACCAACACTAAATTGTGTATGTGTTAGGGTCCTAGTATATACTTTTTCAATAATTATACATGGGATACAATATGTACTTGAGATAAAAATGTATAAGTGCTAGTCGATAGGCCTCCACTCCTATGTGATCAAGGATCTCAAAGGGGTGATGTATCTTGGAATAAGATTTCCATTATTCACAAAACTCATCACATTATTCAATGAAGATATGTGGGAAATTTTCATGTACCAAACTTCAAACTCTATGTCTCGTCCACAACTATTATCATAGCACTTCTGTCGACTCTGAGTGTAATGACTTGTAATTTCTTATTTTCTTGAGAATACAACAAGTCATTACTACCACATAGGCGAAATCCCAAAGACACCAAAGGTTGAAAATAAATTATTAAGGGTTCCAATGATTTTGGGGGATAATTTACCATTAAATAATAAAACTACTAACCAGTCCACCCATAACCGGACAACTCATTATATGATGCATGAATAAAAGTAAGAAATATGATCTATATTATTCATATCAAAACCACTCCAATGTATGAAATAGTTGAAGACTAAAAAATAAATAAATGTAAATATATGAAACCATATAAATACTACAAGAGGACCTCATGACTCTGATATCCACAAGCCCCATGCTCGAAGATCACCAATCAGCCCGAGCATCACGAAGTGGGGAAAAAATGTGTGAAACATTACCTTTTCCACTATCCAAGAAAATAACTTCTGAAAAAGCTCCACAATGAAAATGCATGGGTGAGTATAAAACTCATTAGGATATCGCAAATGAATTCCCTACTCATGCCATAATGATAGTATAGTTTGACAAAATATTCTAAAACAATTCATACAAAACAAAATCCCAAAATTGTATATAACTAAATATAAATTAGTTCCATAACAATTTACAAAAAAAGTTTACCAGTGCTCCTAAAACCAATTTTTCAAAAGATAAATATTCATAAAAATACTAAAAAATCTTCAATAGCATTTTTCACCATCCTTTTTGGCATACCCGAATCATTCAACACACTTAAGCAACCTATCATGCATGCTACCTGATGACAGTTCTACACTCACGAACGTTTTCTCATTGATCTACCCAATCTTCACAAGGTAATAGTACCCATGTTCCATTAACCCTTTTCCACTGATAACACGTTTATATTTCATCCAAGTCCAATATATTCAACATGATCACACACACCACATGTTCCCAAAGATCATTCCTAAACAACCCTTTCAACAAGTTCACATTTAAAAAAAACATTTTTCATTAAAACCATTAAAATTCCAACTCATTTCAACAAAATATATTTTTATTGAAACCCCCTTCCAAATCAAAAAATTTATATTATATATAAAATCCACAATTTTAAATATCCATTTTAATTTCAATAAAATAAAACAATTTTCACAATAATTTATAATGATTTCACAAATATACCAAAAATGATAAATCATCACTAAACTCATTTATTCCATGTATCAAACCAAGATTTCACAATCAATTTTCTACAATTTACTAAATTTGAAACTATTAAAATCAATTCAACCAATATTACATTTTATTTATTCCACCCAATTATACTATATTGAAGAAACTCGGTAATAGATGAAGAACACACAAGAGCCGACTCGATTCTCGAAGAACGAAATTAGATCTATTCTCCTAAAAAGATAAAAAATCAATATAGAATTATATGGAATAGAAAAACGTATATATACCCATTTTAGGTGTATATATGAAAAATAAATGGTCTCAATGAATATATCTATGTTGATCTAGGAAAACGTGACAAAACGAGAAAGAACAGTGACATGCCTCAAGAATCGGATCAAGATTCCAATAAATAGCTGAGATATCCTCTACTATAAAAAAATAGATATAGATTTATTTGATGTCAAAAACCATATATTTACACACAGATTGTGTAGATCTACGAAAACATGATGAGTGAAGAAAGTTATTATCGAAAATGAGATAAAACGATGAATATCAGGCACTTATCATGAAAATTGGGTTTGAAATTAAAATGGGAGGGCTCCTGGATGACTGAAATTCATGTGGGAATGGTTCTCCATAAATATATAGATATAAATTCTGAATAATAGTCGTTTTCAGGCCAATAATAAATAATTAGAGAGAATGATGAGAATGTTCCTAGAAAATATGATATAGATTTCACACCTGCGCATAGTTTTACCGCATAATATGGGCCAACCAAGAACATAATGTGTGACATTACTTTTGGACTCAAAACACCTTCCATCTCCCCAAAAACCTCCTATAATTATCCCTTACCCTAGGTATGGAAACACATTTTTCATGAAAACCCCTTTTTTATGAAATTACCCATTGTTTATGGAAACACCAACCTTTATGGAAACACCTCCCTTTATGGAAGCACCCATTTTATGGAAACCCTATTTTTTATAGAAACAACTTCCATTATGTAATAAACCTCTTTCATGGAAGCACTCACTTTTATGGAAACACAATCTTTTATGGATACACCCTATTTTATGGAAACAACCTCTTTTATTCATCAAACTCGTTCAGGCAACACCATTTGTATAAAAAAATATTTTCTAATAAAAACATAAGAAATGGGTTAGTACCCAAAACCTGGGGGTACTATATTCTTCCTATCATAGGTCATTCCGTCCAAAAAAATAAGCAAACCATCCCTGCCAAGAAAAATTTCTAGCCACTGTTCTTTCATTTATATCTTGTGTTCCTGAGTCTCCTCCGGAATCTTACCATGTTTCCATAAAACTCGCAATAGGACAATTTTTTCTATATAAAAGACTTTCTCTTGCCTATCCAAAAAACACTCTGGGATATGTACAAAAAAAACATCAATCTCTAGTTATATTAGATCCCATCAGATCACTTGGATAGAATCAGGTTGAAACTTCCTCAACTGAGATAAGTGGAACACATTGTGCACTGAACTAAACTGTTGAGATAGTGGAAACTGATATTCTACCTCTCCAACCCATTATAGTATCTCAATGGGGCCCATTTATTGAGGAAATAACATTACATGATTCCCTGAATGAATATTTCCATGCATGGGAAAAATCATTATGAACACTTGATCACCCACAAAAAAGGTCAAAGACCATCGATGATAGTCTGCATTAGATTCTTGACAACTAGAGCCTTCTCCATTCCTTTTTTAATCAACTATATCTTCTCCTTTTTTTCTCAGAAATTACTAGGCCCTAGTAAGGATATGTAACCAATTTCCACCCAGCACAGTGGAGAATGAAAAGGATGCTCTTATAATGCTTCAAACGTGGCCATATGTATCAAGGTAGTATAGTTTTTATTGTGTGAGAAATCCACAAAAGAAAAGATTCTACTCCCACGATCCGCTAAAATCTATTACATAAGTTGGAAACATGTCTTCTAGTGTTTCTATCATCCACTAAAATCGTCCATCTATCTAAGGATGGTCTTCTGTACTAATAGATAACAGAGGTCTAAGGTATTTCTGTATGGTTTTCTAAAAGTAATATGTGATCCTAAAATCTCTATCTGAGATGATTGAAATTGGTACACTATGCCTCTTTACTAGTTCTTGGATATAGATTTTGTATTGATCCATCACCATAAAAGTTTCATGAATAGGGATGAAATTGGCCGACTTGGAATGCTCATCCACTATCACCCATTTAGAATCAGGTTTATGAGTCGTTATTTGGAGTCCTGTAAAATAATCGATAGCTATATTCTCGTATTTCCTCATTAGGATAGACAAATACTACGAAAAACACGCTGGCCTCTGATGATCTTCCTTAACATGATGAAAAGATAAGAACATTAAAAGGAAATCTTCCATGTTCTATTTCATGCCTCTCCACAAAAAATGTTTCTTCAATGCATTATACATATTTTGTGTAGTCATATGTACAACCCATATCAAATGGTGATAATTATGAAGAAGTTATTTGTGGCAAGATATCAGTACAAACATCTGATAATTAAACCACATCACTATATTCCCATCATGTTTCAAACCCACAATGGTCTCCCAACTATTGAGTTTTGAACTCATAATAAGACATTCTGCATCGTAACTTTGTTCCTCTTTAAAAATATTTACTAAATCAAGAAACATGGTAGTTGAAAAAAAAACTACAACATCACCATGGTCTTCACATTAAACATGCATTTAAGATAGGACTGAGATCAACTTCTATTCATCTGAACCGTCCATTACCAACTGAGTACATGGCATTCTGTTCAATGTTTTTTCCACTGAATTCCTTTTTCTGGGTGTATATATAAAGTCAAAGGAAAAAATCTGGAGATACCCCATCCATTTCCATTTCCTTATATTTAAATATATTTGTGAGAAAAAAAATTAAAACTATTATGATTTGTGGACATAGTGAATTCCTCACCAAAGAGATAATTGTTCCAAGTCTACAGGGCATGGATGGATGTAGCTAGATCCAAATCATATGTTGGGAAATTATTATCATCCACTCCCAGCTACATTGAACCATAAGCCACAACATGGTCTCCTTGCATGAGAACACAGCCAAACCCAGATATTGAAGCATCATAGTACACCACATACCCCTGTCCTAGTTATGAAAAAATCAAAATAGGTTCTTATGTAAGGAGAACTATCATTTACTCAAAATATTTCGGTCTTTCCTCTATTCATTGGAATAGATAATTCTTCATTTTTAAAGCATTCATTAGCAAGTACATTTATGATATGTCACACACAATTCATTGGTATTATCTAGTTGGAACAAGAATACATTGTACCCCAAAATATTAATTAGTGGTTTCCACAAGATTATATAATATATCATTTTAGGGTCTACTAAAATTGAATTTTTCGAAATCACATGGCCAATAAAGAAAACTTCTTGTATCCAAAAATCGAACATTGACTATTTAGCATACAAATAGAGATCTCTCAGGATTTGAAACACTATTTCCAACTCTATCTCACATTCATTCCATATTTTTTAATACGCCAAGATTTCATCGACACACACAACAAAAAAACAATCCAGATATCACTAAAATATCTGATTCATCAACGACCTGATGACTTCTGGTACATTTGTTAGACCAAAAGGAATGACTAAATATTCATAGTAGGAATATCTACTTATGAATGATTTCTGTAGAATATATTCTTTCAAAACATGAAATTTATGTCACTATGATCACAATTCAATAATTCAGAACCACTGAGATCCCCTCAATTGATCAATAAAGATCATCATTTCATGATAGTGTATATCTATTATATATCATAACATGGATAAGATTACTATAATCTACATACAGTCCAAGAGTTCCTTAATTTTTATTCATAAATAAGATTGGTTCATCCCATGAAGATGTACTTGGAGGAATGTATACTTTTCTTTCCAGCTCCTCCAATATCACATTCAGTTCCCTTAACACTGTTGGTGACATCCAATAATGCAGAAGGGAAAGAAGTGTGGTCCCTAGGAGGAGATCAATCGAAACATACATTTCCCTTATAGTGGTAACTACTATAATTTCTTAAGAAAGACATCGATAAATTGATCCATAGTAGATAAAAAAATGGACATCCTCAATCTCTTACATGGATTCCAAAGTCAACATTGCCAACTGTTAAGATATCGTTCCAACCGTTGATTCATGCATGCTAATTCCACCTTTATTTAAAACCTTATCTCCTCTAATGAGTTGTTTGATGCCATCCTCAGTTTTATAACTGACCATTATACTATAAAAGTCAATGTGATCCTTGATTTTTTTCAACCAATCTATACCATGGATTACAACATAAACACCCATGTACAACAATGAGAAGTTCCAATTTAGTTCATCTCCATCAAAAATTATTGATCAAGCTCTACACATGAAGGCTTGATATTATCTTTCACCAAGAATAGTTTGTATTTTTATCACATATTTCTTCATTTCATGTTTTATGTATAGCCAGTCAAAAACACGAGAAGGATTAATGGAATCTATTGCACTATTATAAAATAGACATTTCATAAGGTTAGAATTCAAAAGAATTTCACCTCTCACCATAGATTGTTTGGCTTGATCATCCACAATTATTTTCTCAGCTTCATACTATTTCTTTTTCACTGTACTTTTCTCCTTACTTCCTTGTTGATATTGTCCATGTGGAGGAGTAATGATATTCTGGGAATCACCCTGGATAACTTTGCTCTACTGACAAGACTTATTCTACTAGCGTCGTCCTATTGAAGCATATAATGCTTATGATGCCTAAGAAGGGTCTCTTGCACTTAAATTAGGAGCACTAAAAAAGATTTTAAGATGTCCTATCTTATTGAAATTATGTCATAGTATTTATTTTTTCATACAATCTCACTTTATGCGGTCAATGGAACCACATTGTTATCATCCTTCTTGGCTATGTGGTCATGGAGAAAGATTTACGGATCCAGGTGAATGATTCTGATTCCTGCACCCACCTCAGTAACAATAGTCTCTATATCACATTCTCCCTACAATAGAGATTCACAATTTTCGATAAGGATCATCATAATTCCTTATACCATAGCTCCTAAGATATCTTTCACATCCCCCACTACTCATTTCTCCATATCTGTATAATCATTGATACTATGCACTATGACATTCAATCGAATCTCATGTCATAGCCTGGATTTTGACATTCCTACATTCAGGGATGTATTTGATGCCACTTCTTTTAAAAATCACAGTAAATTCATGAATTTAGCCAAATGTTTTGTGATTGACAGTTTCTCCTACTTCAAGATAAGGAATTTGGTTTCCATTTGGATCTTTAATGTATGAAGATATAATTGTTTATTAAACAATTCCTCAAATTCCTCCCATGTATTTCCTTGGCCTTCTTTAGAATTGAATGCTAGTTCCCACAACTAGGGTGAAAGATCCTCGAGCATATATGTGTCCATCTTGAATTTGAGCTCCATCATTTTGCTGATGAACTCGAAGATACGATTCATCCAATTCAATGACACCTCCACATTTTCTATTACAGAGTCACCTCGAACGATGGGTGGATTTATCTTCATGAATTGGATGGAATGATCTTTGTGCCTTGGATCCTCTACCCATTTCCCCATATCTATGACTTGAAATGCAAGGAAGATACTATGAATTAGTTCTTGGTTCTCCTCTGACCCAGGTGCAACCAAATTCTCCACATCTTCCTTCAGTTGGTTCCTATAATACCTATTGGGTGCCATTTTATAAATGAAAAACAAACAATTTATGTCTCACATTCCAGTAATTGATGTCATAACATTTCAAAATAAATCACCTCTACTATCACAACATTGTTTTCCAAAAAACATCATTTTCCACATTCATCCATTTTTTAAAAACCATTTTTTTCAAAATCAACCTATTTTCAAAATACAATAATCATTCACTTTTTAAATGACTTTCATATGAAAACAAATTCTACATTTTTCAAAAAAAAGTTTCATATGAAAAAAATGTTAAATAATTACTCCATATTAAATATGGAATACTAGTGGGAATTAATTCCACTACAATTCAGGTCATGCTCATCTCATTGGATAAACCAATAATAATGATGTTTTCAAATCAAATAGGTGTGACTAAAACACAAACATAGCCAACTCTCTGGTAACATGATGTTCAGTATAAAAGTGATTGATACATCCTTTTGGGATATAAATTTAATGTTCTAAAAATCTCACTCATTTTTAATATTCAAATCCAAGGAATAGACTACAACTATTTTCCACTCCAAGACCAATAACAATGATGACTACTTTTTAGGAAAGGAACAAACAAGCTGATACAATTTTTAATGACCCACTAATTCTCATTGGCTTGATAATACAACATGTCATTACTAGGAATTAGCTGAAATTCTCATGACACCAAAGGATATAAATAAATTTTAAAGGGTTTTAATAAAATTTGTGGATGATTTACAGTCTAAAATAAAACTACTAACCATGTAAACCATATATGAACAAATAACTATATAATGCATGAATAAAAGTAAGACCTCTCACATACTTTATTCATACTAAAACCACTCCAAGGTATGCAATAACGGAAGACTCAAAAAATATCAATGTAAAGAGAAAAAACCTAAAAAATTATCCAAGATCACCACTAGATACTAAGATTCACATTTTTGATGCCCCAAGAACACCAAACAACCTAAGCCTCATGAAGTGGTGCTAAAAACGCGTGAAACGTTACCTTTTATCAAATCCTGGATGATAGAAACTAAAAATCATCAACGTTAAAAAGTAGGGTTGAGTATAAAACTCAACAAGATATCCCAAATGGATTACCAAATCATGCCACATTTATAGAATAGTTAGCAACGTTATTATAAAACAGTTCATACAAAACAAATTTCCAAATTAGATTATAACTAAATATAAAAAAGTTCAAAAATTGTTTGCAACAAGCGTATACCATTGAAATTAAAACCAATTTTATAGAAATATTAAATTTGATAAAAATAATAACAAACCTTAAAAAGCATTTTTCAATATCCTTTTTGGATTACACTAACCATTCCACACACCCATGCAACCAACCATTCATTCTATGTTCTGACAGTTCCATACTCATGATTTTTTTCATATTGGTCTACTATGTCGTCAAAAGGTAATTGTATCCCATTTTACATTAACCATTTTAAACCAATCACAAGGCCGGATTTCATCAAATCTCAGTATATGAAAAATGATAAAACACACCAAATATTCCCATTGAGCATGCCAAAACAACCCTTTAAATGAAAAAACATTTTTTTGAAAATTGTTCTTCATTAAAACCATTAAAATTCCATATAATTTCAACAAATTTATTTTTATTGAAACTCTCTGAGAAATAAAAACATTTAAAAGTTATATAAAATCCACCATTCAAAATATATATTTTAAATTCTTGAAACTAAAGGAATTTTCCCAACAGTTCATCAAGATTTCACAAATCTACCCAAAATGATAAATCATATCTAAGGGGAATTATTCCATGTATCAAACCAAGATATCACAATAAATATTATCCAATATAATCAATGTGAAACTAGGGAAATAAATTATAGAAAAGGGATATGATAGTGAAGCCACCTACCTCATGGGTTTTGATGATACTCAACAATGGACGAAGAACACATGAGAAACCGAGTTGATTCTCCAAGAACATCCTTAGATCTCTTCTCCTAGAAATTTAACTAGTCTATATTGAATAATTCGGAATAAAAAAACATAGATATTCCCATGGTAGCTATATATATGAGAATAAAAGGTGATCAATGAAGTATATCTATACAGACCTACGAGAACACAAAAAAAGTGAAAAAACAATGACACACACCAAGAATCAGATCAAGATTCCAAAAAAATGCTTAGGTATCCACCACTATCAAGAATAAAACAAGATATAGTTCTATATGATGTTAAAAATCATAGAAATACCCATAAATAGTTTAGATCTATGAAAACCTGAATAGAAAATAAAGAGATTTATGGAAATGAAACAAAACGATGAAGATCGGGCATATACTGTGAGAATAGAGATTAAAATCACCCAAGAAGGGATATCAGTTCCCTCCAAATAATGAGAAAAAGTTTATTAAACTGTATAGGGAGAGAAATATAAAATTTGGGGAGTTTTGAATCCAATAATAAATAATTAGATCAAAATGAGAATGTTCCTAGAAAATAGGATACTGTTTTGACATTTTCGCAGGTTTGACCGTACGGTTTGGTCCAACAGTGCACAGACCATGAAACCTTAATTTTGGCCCAAAAACTCTATAAAATTCACCCAAAATCTCCCATCCTACACCCTAATACTATTTATGGAAACATCTTTTTTATTAAAACTCCCATTTTATGAAAACACCCATTTTTTTGGAAACACCCACTTTTATGGAAACAACCTACATTATGGAAACACCCACCTTTATGGAAACACCCTCATTTATAGAAACACCCATATTTTATGGTGACACCATAATTTATGGAAACACCCTCTTTTATGGAAACATCCACTTTTCTAAAACACCCTATTTTAGGGAAGAACCCTCTTTTATTCATCAAACCCATTAAAATCCACAACATTTCAATAGAACTCATTTTTCATAAAAAAATGTTGAAATAGTTATATACCACAAACCAGGGGTACTACACTATGTATCCTTGTTGTGATACTAAGTGGTCTTAAAATTTTCCACCATTTCCTTTAACATTTTAGGATGTAGATGTTTTTGTTCCCAAATATCATCCAAACATGAATGTATTCTTCACCTCTTTCCATAAAGGGAATCATTGTAATCCTTTTGGATTCTAGAGTAGAAAATTATAATGTATGGGAACTCAACCAAATAAATGTGTTGGTCCCATACTAATTTGAATTAAATTGAGAATCCGTTCAATATGTCCTTGTGTTTCTGGATAGTCTACTCATATTTTCCATTATTTTTTGGGGGATATATTATGCTGATGTTCAAATCAGTATTCAGATCCAGTTCAAGACTCTTCCTGAACATTGTGGTAATTCTTCGATCTCAGTTGGATAAAATTAATGGGGGTATTCCATGCATTATCCACACTAATCAAATGTATAACCTAGCACGTTTATCGAGTGATAATTCATCTCAAATTTAAATTTATTGAGAAGTATTATTAAGATGATCCACCACAACCGATATAGCATAACTTAAACATGATTTCTTGAGAATACCATTGGGAAATTCCATGGAATTTTTTTCCCACTTCTATAATGTTATGTGTAATGGTTTCATCATCCCATTGGATTTTTTTCCTTTTATTCTTCACTTAAAAACATAGAAAGTATATTTATATATATTAATTGATATACTAATTCATATTTTCCCACCACAAGTTCTGCTAGATATCTCAATACATCTTTCTGCTTCCCTGAGGGATAGAGAAGGTCTAGTTATGTGCATCATCAAAATAAACCATATTTACCTTTTGGATTTGATGGTACACATATCCATTGATCAAATCATACCACCCTAATTCATTAACATTAAGCTCCTATTATTTATATTTTATTATTGTTTTCACATTATTCTGAATTCCCACAACAACGTATTAAAAATCCTTTATCTGATCCAAAAGGGATGGTTGAGAAATTATTTGTAAAATATTTGATGATGTTACTTCCTTTCTAATACCCATATCCATCCTTTCAAAATCAATGATTATCATATCCCTATCAATATCTATGAATGATAGAATTATTGAATCCTTTATACTTAAAATGTATTCCACTTTATTCGCTTACCTAGTATGGTAGTGAATTAAGAAGTCATAGTATTTGATCAGCCCTAGATATCGTTTTTGGTGTATAATAAACTCATTCTATGTGAAGAAATACTTGAGTATATTTTTTACATATATATTTCACACTTCTACCAAAAATGATAATTACACAATATTTGCAATGAAAATATCATTGTATCCAACTCAAGACCATCTGTTTGGTAGTTATATACATTAACATTCAACATCTTTTAAGAATAAGTTATCACATTTTCATTTCTCCTTAACAAACATCCCAAAACGTTCTTCTAACCATCACTAAATACCACAAAATGTTCTCGACATATCAGTACTACGATTACAAGTGTAGTGTAATGCCTCCTTTTAAAAAACATGAAGCTGGGTTCATTTCATCATTTAATGGACACTTTACTTCCCTTCGAGTTATTTGAGTTTGAGGGTTGGAAAATTGATATAAATTTATCACTAATCAATTACAGTACCCTATTAATCAAATGAAACTATGGATATCTAAAACAGTTGTGAGCCTATTACATCCATCAATTTATTATGTCTTTGAATTGACCATAGATATCTAATTTCATGTGATAATATTCCCCATGAATTACATTTCCTTCAAAAAAAACACACATTTTTTGTACTTGGTATAATGATTCTCCTTTCATGAGATCATTAGAATAGTACTCAGATGCTTCTCATTCACCTCCTTGATTTTAGTATATCATAATATCATATATAAAGAATACAAAACATTTGATGAGGTAATCTTTAAATAAATGATGTATAATTTCCATGGTGATTGTTGGGGAATTAGTGAGACTGAATGGAATTACCAAGCACTCATCATGACCACACCTTATAAGAAAAAAAATCATGTGGGTATCCCCCTTCTTCACCCTAACATGTTAATATCTGGATCAAAAATTGACCTTGGAGAGTTATTGTTCTACATCTATCTAAAGAAACAGTTCATAAATTTATAAAAGAGAAAACATTTTCTTTATCGTGATATTTTTTAGCTCCCAAAAATTTTGGCAAAGGCACATTGGCCAATCATTCTTGTTGGCAAAGAGGATCTGTTTATCCCATGGTGAATCACTTTGGCATATCAAACATTTATATAAATTATCTTATAGTTGTTTGTTAAGCTCCTCACGTTCCATAATTTTAATTCTATAGATATTCTTGGATAATTTTAACACTCTTTGTATATGCTTGATTCTAAATTCATACTCTTTGTTCGGAGGAAGACCAAACAATTCCTCAAGAAACACATCAGTGTATTCCCTCACAATAAGAATGTCTTCAAGGGTGGGTTTTTTTCGTAAACTCTAGCTTTTGAGAATGATTTGGTAGATCATAGGAAAATTATATCCATGCTTGAGGTTTTGATTCTAGGGACGATTTATCCTCCTCAATGCACATGTACAAAATTGGGGTTCGATTCATGATATGGAAATTTATTTTCTTCTTGTGGAAATTTATGTTTTCTTTATATATGTAAACACAATCCATGCTTAGAATTTCATTAAATTACACTAAATCAAGTATAAAAAGGTTAAGTATGAATTTAATTCAACAAATTTTGATATGGTATGAGTTATATACTTGGGATGCAATAATTTCACAATTTTCCATTTTCACCAATAACTCGACTTCTATGTTTTTTTTGTGGTGGTTTAATAGTTACACTAAACATTCATGATATGAATGAATTCATAGAACCATAATCAAAAAGTATATTCATTATTTTTGAAATAATATCTAGCTTACCTGTAACCACATCATTTTTAAGATCAACCTTTAAGCTTGTGATGGAAACAATCTCTCCCTTACTACCTCATAGTTTTTCCTAGTTCCCTACAATTGAAGAAATGAAAAATGTGATGAAAATTTACTAGAGTATTCTAATCCTAAAATTAATTAGTGTTTTTCTCTTGTAATCTGTCAGTACATAGATTCACATCCTTCCCCCACCTAATTTATTTCCTCGTCCCTCCATAGGAAGTTTCTGGGGTGCTTCTTTCTATACCTTTGAGAAGTGGGATGTTCAAATTTATTGGCATCATTATATTTCACCATTGGCCTTCCATAATTAAAATATAGTTTAAACTTATTATCCCAATGATACCATTCATATTTTCCATTATCCACTTAAATAATGCGGGAACATCACATAATTTTTTAATAGTTATCAATGTCTCTTATCACAATTGATTTTTATTAAACTATTTTTTCCCATCAAAGATGTGGTCAACATTTCCCTCATGGGTAACATGAAAGTCATAGGTGTATCATTAAAGTTTTTGTGACATTTTCCTCAGATACCGTAATAAATTCATTTTTTTTACTTAGGGTATGGAAAAACCATTCAATTTTAAGTACTATAGTTTGAAGAAACATATTCATCAAAAAAACATATTTCAAAATTTATTCCACCCCATTTCATTGATCTATACCTCAAGATTCGTATTGTTGATGAATGTCCACTAAATATCAGCTTCTCCCACCATAAAATAAATATCATATATTACCTAATATTTTTTAGAACATTGATCAATTTAGAATATATTATTAATTGAGTTGAAAATTTTTTCAGTAATTAAGTTATCAGATGATTCATTGAATGGAAGAGTTCTTTTTTGCATAATGCTCACAATTGCAGCTTTTTATTTCTTAGATGGATTTGGGTTCTCCTCCGAATCTAGGATTCTATTAAAAACCTAATTCAACTGAGATTTTATCATCACCAAAAATATGATTCCCACTCATATCAGGTTGGGAATCTCCTTGGAGAAATCATCACATTGTACATCACATTTATTTTTTACCTCATTACTCTTATCTCCATCCATAGCTTAAAATAAATGGAAAATTATGGATTATTATTTTTATACAACTTAGAAAATAAATGGGAATATAACATCAATATAGGGAAATATTTATAAATTACATGTATTTTATTAACATATGAATTTCTAGGCTTAAATATTAGTTATTAATGATCTATTTCCAAGAATATATTCTTGTGTATATTTGTTTTCACAAAAATGGTTTTTAAAGAGGTTATAAATTGTTCAAATCATATCTATATAGAGTATCATACTAGGCTTACAAAATGGAAAAAAAATTCTCTAATTATTAATCAAGTATTTCTCAACACAATGTTTTCAGGTTTTACCCCTATGTACATCTCTACTTGATCAATATCTTTATGTAGAAACCATACTGGGAATCATTTCCATGGTAAACCTAATACACTATAGTTACCAATATTTAGTGATGTAATTATACTCTTATTCTTATCACTAAGTCTTTCTCCATATTTTTCTAATCGTAATCCTAGAAATAATTAAATTTTTCCTTTAATAAAAAATATGCAAAACATACGATTTATATCACATTAATACATGATTTATTAAATAATTTTACACATAATACAACCAATTAGATTGATAATTATGTTGTATATTAGAATTTTTTATATTAAATATCAACGTAAAATATGGAATAAATAATATTTTTTTTTAAATTTGTCAACATAATCATAATATTCCATCAGACTTACAACTGTATGGGATAACCTGAGGATACACATTAGAAAAGGGTGATATATAAACAAGAGAAAGTAAATAACCATGAAAAAACATGATTAAAATAATACATGTTATACAATAGTCATATGAAATGTTTATAAATGTAATGAGAATCATAAATGTAAATAATGATACATAATGTAACATGATCATCATGAAGAAAACAAGGGGAATGTGGCAACAACATAAAACACTACATCATAAAGATAGGTCCAGGATAACTAGAAATAAATAATGATGTAAAATGTCCAATAATGTAGTGATGTTCACTAATTGTCCCAATATGGAATCTAATGAGACTAATCAGTACCTAATTAAATGGAGTGATATATAATTTCTAGTGGACCAGTCACCTTTATTTCATTCAGACGCTTAAGTGTGCCACATATATCATACAAAATGGATCCATTCATTGGAATATTTTTTTTCCAAAATACTGGAGTGTTGAATAAATACATGTAATTACAAAATAATATTTTATATGTGTATAAATATGAACACTCTTGATATGAAATTGGTAAAGTATTCACTACACAATTTTTTCGCATGGAAAATTACTGAGAAATTATGGAAGAATAATAGAGTCGCATAAAAATTTATAAAATCGGTTGATAAGAGTGGAAGTTGAATCTAATAATGTTTAAATAAAATAGTTATTATTAGTTACATGTAAATATATATAGTACCATTAGGTATTTAAAATATAAAACATAAGATAATAATGAAACTAGAATAAATAAGAGAGTGTGAGGATCCCTTATCTAGAGAGTGTTACTCCAAATGGAATTTATGAGTATATTGAGAGCTTGGGGGAACATTTGGAGGTTTCTAGAGAGGGGAGATAAAATTATTTATGTTATAAAAGAATTTGTGTTGACGATAAATTTGATATTTAGTGGGTTTATATTTGAATTAATTTGGGATTTCTTTAACATTTCTCAAACAACGGTTTTTGAGTATATATAATAAAATAATCAAAACCAAAAACATTCCCATGGTTTTAACCTTATTTTTAGAAAATGGGGAGCGGATTAAATTATTTTATAAGGTGAAAGGCAATAAATAATAAAATAATACATTTTCTTATGTGCATGTGCGCTGTACTTTTAGAGAAGTGATTTTAAAACCATAAAATATATTGATTGTTTTGGTGAATTAATAAAGGGTTTATAATTTTTTAAAATAGACATAAATAACATTATTTTAATGGGAAAACATATATATGGTCATTAATACCGTTTATTTTATTTGGTAAACCCCTTTTGGTTTATTATGATGTCATGAAACACAACATATAATTATACGACATTTTATTTTTACCTGAAAAATTTTCAGTCATAGAAAATTATGAAATATTTACCATATAATAATTTTCTCATACATAAAATAATTAATTATTTATTTTATAAAACAAATTTCTTAAATATATTTGTTTTGAATTTTAAAATTATAATCGATATTTATTTTGAAATGTTGTATTTTTTAACAGTAACTATTTTTGAACCCTTTTAAAAAGTACATGTGACTTCATAAATGTTTTTTAAACAATGAAATTTGAAAAAAATTATTTAATAGTAATATTTTAAATAAAATATTATTTCTTACAGTAATCCATTATTTCATCAAAATAAATTCATATGTTGAATTTGAAAATATCGAAAAACTACACTTTTTGTTTTATTTAATCAAAATAAAAAAAAATTATTAACTATAAAAAAAGTAAACATAAAAGTTAATCTATTTATAATAATATAAAAACACATATTTATTGGTTGATGATACATATTTAATTAATATATAAGAAAAAAAACATCTAAGTAAGGTGTGTGATTGTGATACTTTGATTGGGTGGTTTGTCTCACATTGATTGGGTTGTGATCTAGTTAAGATTTAAATTCTCCTATAAATAAATTCATTTATTCTTAGGTTTTTGGATATAAACATTGAGAAGATATAATAAATGGGCTTTATATAGTGCGATCTTACATGTTGAGGCCATCATTTTCTTCATCTCTATCAATTGGATTTATCAAAAACCTATATTTATACTAATTATATGATCACTGTTTAATTGAAATGTCATCGATGGTAAATAATCAGAATAGTATTTTAAATGTGATTGGATAAAATAAAACCAAATAAGTGCACGTAATTTTTCTAACCAAATTATATAATAAGATATTTAATTTAAATCAAAATTGGAATTTTATTTAATCTAGTACATGCCAATACAATGTAGATCTTTTATAATAATAATCATATATATAATCTTAGGTATTAACTCATATACATAAAAACAGATTTTTTCATGAATAAATAATGGATTTCTAGACCAAGGGCCTTTAATGTGGTCACATGCTTTTTGATTTTGAGGGAATAATTTTTGTTTCAAAAAAAATTTTCTTGACTCACACAGAATTTTCTTTTTCAAATGTAATATAGGAAATTATCATTGTTCTATGTTTTGATAGATTTTGATAGGTGTATGCATAATCAAATAACAAAGGGGAATATTTTTCTTTTTTTATTTTATATGAAACAATATGAAATGTTATATATTATGAAAATTTAAATCAATAACATAGAAATTTTTAAAATGAGAAGTAGATAATACTATTTTCTTTTTGAATAAAATATCTTATATGCGACATTCTCAAAATAATATTTAAAATAATAATAACATAGTTTATTATTGATAAAAGAAAATTATATTTCAGACAATAAATATAAATAGTATGTACTAATATGTGAATTATTAAAACAAATAGCACTTATGTTGATGATTTTACTAAAGTTGTCTGCAAAATTGATGAATCCTCTTAAATATTTTTATAATTTTTTAACATGTTGTAGACACCAAGAATTTTAATCATACACCAATTATCTATATACCAGGTTGCTCCATGTAATTTTTATTTGATTTATTTTTTACGAAAAATAATTATGGTTTTATTATTTTGTTATTTAGATAAATTTAGGTCCACTAATGTAATCTAATGTAAATGTTTTATTATATAAGAGGTTCTCATTGAAAATTTTAAAGAGAAAGAAACCCTAATTAGTCAAACATAATTAGAAAATGATTTTATCTATATAAATTATTCTTCTATTTCTAAAATATATCATATTGTTATTTAATGTTTCCTATTAAAAGATTTTTACATTTAATAGAGTTATCTAGATTTGAAAAATTTCTCCAAAAATTGATTTTTCCCAAGAAATTTCCATCCCAAAATTATATCCCTGTATTTTATCACACGTTTAATTTAAATATTGAATCTCAATGATAATTTATTGTAGAAAAATTTTATCCATATTTTTTTATCACAAAAATTTTCAAATCAATTCCACTTATTCATTAGATAGTTGATCATTCTCATAACTTCCATTAACATTATTTTGTTTGTTGTTAAATTTTTTTTATGCTCAAATATTCTACCATTATGTTGGACTATAAAATTAAAAGATCCATATAATTTAAATGAATTTATTTATAATAAGAATCAAATGACTTTACCTAAAAATGAATTTTTGATGATTTGGAACTAACATAAAATTAGATAGTTGAGGAGGTGATATCTTAAATAACACTCAATGTTGAAACATTGAGATATTTATTAAAATTTTTATAACATTAATATTTCATCTGAAAATGGTGCGGTTGAGTTTTTTTTCTGATTGTACTCTAATTTATAACTATTTATATCACTTTCATTCTTTATAGTTTCCTTGATATATTTCCTCTTCTTGAATAACATCAGAATTAGAAGGATGATATTACGAATCATCCCATAGATGAGATTATTTTATATTCCATAAAATACTTTTTTACTTAAGATTTTACATGAATCCCATTCCTGTAAAATTATCTATTTACATTTACATGAAAGGTATTTTTTTGACAATATTCATTCAAGAGAATCTGGTAAGAAATTTTCATCATCAACCCTAATTAATTATTTATTTTATAATGTTAATCATATAATTTATTCATTAAAAACATATTATGGCACCCTATTTCATGTTGGATATATATCCATGGATATCTCAGGTCCCCTTTTGTCCCATATTTCATCATTCCATCATTAGGAAGCCTTCACCGCTATGGTTGGCTGCCTCAGCTCCAGAATCAAAAAGGGAATATGGTATGTTGACAATTCCATCAATATAATATGATGGGATTTTTATTTACTCATCAAGGTCTCAAAAATATATTAATTACATGATTTTGAATCTCATTCTATGTTTTATATTAATGTGAATATAAGTTGTCTACATTGGTGGCTACCAAAGTATAATGAGCACCATCAATAAGAGAGAACGAGACTTTAATGTTCTCCATACATCATAATGCATGTTTTTCAACTATAAATATGTTTTATATAACGGTCATTTATAGAACACTATGTTTATAATTTAGTGGATTTTAGGTTCAGGACCCAAATAATTTCATGTGGTGGATATGAAATAAAATGGGAAACACTACATCGTGGTGGGGAACATGATCTTAGGTTCGACTACCACTATTTTTTACGCATGTCAAGACTATTTTTTTAAAATACTTCTCCACTAATAAACTCCAAACATTATGGAAACAATATTTGGTTTCATTATAGAATATATAATTCATTCATTAATGAAATAAATTAATGAATGGAAATGTGATGATACAGATGAATTCTATGTGATGGTAGTCAATTAATAAATAATGGTAAACTATATTCATTTGATGATCTATGTAATGTATGATTATATAAGATGGTGTGAACTCACACTATTGTGTTTATAGAACCACGGATAATTAAATGATATACAAGACTCTTTACCATTCCTAAAACCGATTCTTCAATTGGCGATTGTTCTAACACAACATAGAGCATTCAAAAGTCCTCTCAAAGTGATTCATAGATCCATTAGTTAGTTTTCCCCCAAGGATGAAAGATGAATTCATCTGTTTCCAATTATAATCATTACAAAAAGTACTCCATTGAAGTAAATTATTAAACCCACAACACTTGTATTTTATGTATGATTTAGGAATTTTACAACCGCATTGTTTAGAAACATTCGTTTATTTGATTCATTAGAGATTGATTAATCTATTTTTTGGTTTTCATTCACTACTATAGATAAATTGAATGTCCAAATAAACTCGTCATTTGTATCAATTAAATAATATTAAAAAATATAATATATTTTTAATGATCGTTTTTAGTGGAATCCTATCATAATACAATAGTAATTTTTCAAGATATGTAGTGGTAATTTTTAATTACCCTTACACAACTGTATTTATGAAAATGTATTGATATATTACATATAAAAATAAGTATTATTGGTAATCGAAATTTATTTAACCTTTATTTAGAAATTTTTTTCTAAACATAAGCATGATTTACATGTAATCAAATAGTTCTGAGTGAAGGTAAATTTAGTGTAAAATTATGAATCATTAAATATATAGTGGAAAAAAGATACACTCTTATATAAATACTATTTTAATGGTGTTGAGATGTTTCCCCTATGAATAATATAAATTATATTTTATTAAATTCCATAATGTGTAAATTTATTCCCTTTTTATTTATTTGAATGGATTAATAAATGTTTAAAAATCATGGTGAAAAGTATATTGGGAGAATATTAATAGATAAGTAATTAATTAATTAGTTATAAAATATGAATAATTATATAGATATATTTATGAAAAAAAATTATTAATTATAAAATGTTAATATGAATGAAAATATAATAAAAATTATATATCATGTCTTCCAACTTACAAATTAAAGTGTTTATTTATAAATCATAATGCGTAATTTTATAATGTTTTTACACGTTTAAAAAATTCCATGATATATAATGGATTTCTTTTATAATTATAAATTTTTTTATATTTAGAAAAAATTTATATCTCCACATTAATGGGTTTTTATTTTGATTTAATTATATCACCACAAAAAACATTAGATAAATGTTTTAAATAATAAAAAAAATTATTCTCTATAGGATAATAAGAAAGGATAAAAAATAGAAAATCAACTTTAAAAATTTTATAATTTGAAATATATCTTATATTATTACCATATAATACAAAATATAATTGTTTTCTTATTAATATGAATATAGATGATTAATTTTCATTATTATGGAATGTCAAAAATGTTTAAATAATTTAAAAATTGATTATACAGAAATTTTAAATATGAACTGCATAAAAATTTGTATCCTATTAAAAAAATTAATTTGTCATTTTTTAATGTTTCTTCCATTCAATATTCATAATTAGTATATTTTTTATGGAATGCTAATATTTTTCACTTTATGACTAAAAACTAAACACGTTATTGATGGTTTATCCCTTATTTACATGTGTTTTTTAAGTAAAGAAATTTATTTCTCATATAAATGTACCTCATCCTGTAATATTAGTTATAAAAACAATAATAGATCATGAATAATTTATTTTCATATTAATTGTTACATATATCACGAATTCAATAATCTTTTAAGTAATTTATCTCTCTTTAGAGGGACATAGGGTTAGACTAACTATCATGTTATTTTTTTTTGAAAATTGGTGACATGAATTGGTTTCCCAATTTAGGTCGCCTATGAAATTTATTAAAGTCAAAAAATAGAGGAACAATACAATCTCGAGGTGTAAATAATTTACAAAAGTTGGAATTTAAAAGTTTACAAAAAAATCACTCAAAATAAACCTATTATTGAAGACAGCCCAGAATAATCACTATGTATCTTTTAAAGATGGATCTTTAAAGATGTAGTCCATCCAAAGATTGAGAGAGCTATCCTATTGGAATTAGAGCAGCCCAAGCTTTCTACGTATGATTAATCAGTTTTATATTTTCAATCTCATATAACTCATACTTCATATGAAATAATTATATATGTTACTCCCTGAGATTTAAAAAAAACTAAAATTTGGTTATAAAGAAAATATGAAACATGAAACAGAGATTATATAAGAATATAACACCCTCAGACATTATAATATATTTATTTTTATCATATTTAATCTATTATACAGATTAATATACAACAAAAAGGGATTAAAAAAAACACAATACTCTTTTAAAATATTACGATTTTAAATGAAACCATTATAACATTGACGTTAAATTAGATTGAATTAATATTTCTAAAAACTTATAAAACTTATATGGTCTAAAAATTTGAATATAAAATTATTTCTTATAAAATTATTAATTATAAAATAAGAATAATTTAATATAAAAATAATTGTTTTCTGAAAAATTGTAGTTGTCTAAAAGGTTTTTTAGTACTGCTAGGTGAATTTAATTTAAAATTATTTTTCACCACATTAAGACAATTTATATTAATTAATAAACATAATTTTTTAAATTTAAATTTCAAATTTATCCATGAAAGATGTTCTTAGAATTTTTTTGTAGATTAATTTTATGATGAATAATGAAGATTATTTATTTTTAATGAAAACATCAATTTATTTTAAATTATTGAAAAAGGTAAGTTATATATTAAATTTGTTTTAAATATAAATAAGTAAATTTATTCTTCAGTATTACTAATTTATACCTGTGGATTCATTTTCATATTTTTTTCTTTGATAATAAAATGAAATTTTTTATGATTTTTTTTAAAAAAAAACATATTTTTGATGCATCTGCATGTTAAATTTCAAATTTCATTGTAACAATTATGTGTAAAAAATATGGAAAAATGGATTCCTTATTTTAATTAAAATAATATATATTATTAATTTGTGTATATTAATTTTTTACCTTTATTAATAGTGAAATAATAAAAACGTAATTAAAGCATTTAAGAAAAAAATGTGTTTACTAGTGGGGTTAAATTAATAATATAAGGGTCAACATGGACTAAAACATGTAAAACACCCATTTTATGGACATATTATGAACATAAAACCAATAATGTTTGATAATGGATCATTTTGGATCCTTTTGGAATGTGAAAAATGTTTCTATACTTTATTAGTTTAAAAATTTCCATGTATGTCATATCCCCCACATATAAGAGGCTGCTCCCTACAATAAATTATTAAATATTTTAAAACCATTTTTATCGACAATAAACTAAAAACGTACCTCCAAAAAATAATTATCCACATTATAGATATTATTTTATTCCTAAAAAAGACCCACCCTAGGGTCAGTAAGAGGATATCCAATAGAGGATTTTATAATGGAAGTCAATTATCTTAACAAAGATCATTCATTTTATTTCTTATTTTTTAACAATAAATTAGGTGTTAAAATATACTATATAATAAAAAAGGTATATCCCAAAAAATTTTATGTTATTATTTTGATGGAATAAAAATTATCCATCTCTTCCTCCATCAAATAGGAAATTAAATCGTTGACTATGAGTATGGAGGACTACAACCAGGTGAAGAAATCTAACTTGTTTTCCATCCACACATGTAAAGATTATATATAATGATAGATTTAATATATAAATAAGAATTATTATATTTTTATAATTAAGTAATAAAAATATGAAATATTCATTTTTAATTTAAATTAATTTATTTTAAAAAAGATAATGTCTCTTGTGTGTTCAATGAACTACCCCCTTGCGAAGCGGTGTCATTTTCTTTACTCACTCGTTATGTGTGAGGTAATAAGGATAAATATAATTAATATATGTGATATATATGAAATTAGATAAATTATTAAAAATTTATATATCATCAAATTTCATACCCTTTCACTAATTAAGGGAATGATATTGTTGAATGTGTGTACATATGAATTACCGTCTCTAATAAACGATGTGATTCATTTTCCGTGGTCCACCTTAAAGAATGATTATAAAAATTATCTAGTTATTAAAATTGATATTATAAAAATTGTTATAAATTTTTATATTATTTATCTATATCCAACTCACTATAACCATAATTTATATCACAAAACACTCATGAAAAAAATACAATTAACACCCAAAATAATTAATATAATAAAATATTATTAAAAAACTTTTTGTAAGAATGTAATTATAGGAACATAAATAATATTATAAATACGATTTATGTTCTGGTATAAATTTATAATGTTCTTTTTAACATTATCCAGGAGGTTAAATCATGTTCAACCAATAAAATGCTTGAGTTTTAGTGATTTCTTTTCTTTTTTTTTTGATTATTGAGGAATATATTGTGTTTATGCATCTAATTATTTGTTATATTGGCTATATAATTACCCTTTCACATGTAAAATCATGAATCATTATTTTTTTTTTGTAATTTTAGTTCTAAACTGAATTATATCTCCCAAAGGTGTATGAGTTTAAAATTTCCAAGTGTTAACAAATTTTATAACTCTCGTTTTTTAGTTTGGTTGAATTAAAACTCTATTGTGTTCAATATTTCTAGATTATATATGTCATGACTTATGATTATTTCCTATTATTTATTCAAATGTTTATATTTATTTACATTTGATACTCATAATTAATCCATTGATTATCATCAGGTCAATGGTATGATCATTTGAAGGGACTTCGTCTCAATTTCCTTTTATTGAGGCATTATGTAAAGATGTACACATAATTTATTTAATATGGTGTATATAAAAATTAATTGATATTTAATTCCATATTTCATTAACAATTCGTGGTATTTTATATTTCAATTTGAATTATTTCATAGATGATCATTTTAATAAAAAATAACTATGTGGTAAACAATTTCATAACAAAATTTCAATTCATTGAGTTATATTAATCATTCATTTTCATTGATATTCAATGATAATGTTTATAATTACTTATTACTATATTATATTGTATTAAAACTTATTTTATCTGTATTTAAATTTTAAGCACATAGTATAATGATGGGTTAAATCTCACATCAATGTTGTGGTCTTTAGAAGAATTTATTTCACAGTCTCATTTTAATTGGGATTTTTTATAATTAAATTTCCATTGGAGGATCATATTTGAAAATTGTAATATAAAAAAAATCCATTTTATATCATATAATTAATCATCATTTTCAACATAATAGTCTTATCTTCCACTCTTTTTTATATAAAATTATTAATAATTTTTAATAAAAATTAATTTTATTTACCCCTTCAGTCAAAAATAATCTTTTTCCCAAAACCATAGATTCAAAAAAATGTTTTCAAAAATGTTTTTAAAATTAAAAAAATTATTTTTTAATTGATTTTTATATATTTTTTACTTTTTAGAATATTTATTGAAATGAATCATCACAAAAGTTTTAAAATAAGGCCCCTTTAAGTTTTACTAAAAATGAAAACTGAATATTTTATTTAATATGTACAGTATGTACAGAATTTCCCACCACCAGGATTACAAAAAAATTTAGTATATTTATATACATTATTGTAAAGATATTATCAATGAAATATTTTTAAAAAATATTTTATGAACATTTAGTTTAATAGTGATTTTCAATGTAAAAAGTGTTATTTTTCTCATGAATGTTTTTAATAATATTTTTATGGTATTTATACTCAACAACAAAAACAACCCATTATTTTACATATAATATAATAGGGATATATTATATTGATACCATCATAATTATTTATATGATTGGTTAGGGATCAATTTTACCATATGAAATATTCGCATTCAATTTCTTGATTACTTTTTATAATTGTTTCCGTTCACATTAAATATTGACTTTCTTATTATACTTGAACATTAAATTTACCCAAAATATAAAAATTATTCACCATGGATATTCTTAGATCAAAAAAGTATATATCATATGTATATATATGGTTTTACATATAAAGTTATTTTATTATCTGGGGAGATGTTGATAAATTGCTATTCTTTATTCAATCTGAATTTTTGATGATAAGTCACATTGTTCATGAATTAAATTAACTATTTAATATATTAAGGATTATTTGTACATGAAGATATGTTTGGGCCCCAATTATAGATATCCCATCGATTGATCAATAGTCTTGTGAGATGAATCAGCTGACTAGATTTAGTTAAATGGGTTTCTAGTGTAAAACAACCAATTATTTTTAAACTATCGTGTAAAAGGTAATGACCATAGATGTACAATGATGCATGAGATCATGAAGTCCAATAATTAATAATTTTCTTTACTTAGAATAAATATATTATTAAACATTATAATTTATCAATTATATTATATCTAGATGTATTTAATTATCATACTATTGATTAATTGGAATTTTTGTTATGAAGTGTATGATTCCACATATATTATTCCTTATAAAATCATGATAGTAATGTTATTGATTAAGTGGAATGTGTATTAATAAATTTATCTTTCCATATTAATTATTTCATATATAATCATTATTATTATGTTTTTGATTATATGGTGTGTGTGTGTGTGTGTGTGTTGAAAAATTTATAATACTATATTGATTTTTATGTATATAATCATTATAGAAGAATTATTTAAATTGAATTTGCATTTATTTATTTACCTCTAAAATTTTATTATACTTTCTAATACATTATAACATCTACTTTACAGATATCTTACTTAGTATATGAGCTCACACTTATTTTTTTCCTTTTATTGGAATCCAGGAATTGTACTATGAATGATATAAAAATACATGAAATATGTAATAACAATATTATTGAAAAAATATCTTGTTGTCATTTTGATTTTAAAATGTTATATAAGACTCAATTATGTATCTAATTTAGCATGACTAATAAAATATTTTGTTCATCATGATGGGATCTTATATATCTTTTGAAAATTTATAAAAGTTATCATTTGATCTACGACAATGGGGTCCTGGTCATTATTGTACGTATCAAAGGACGTTTTTTGAATGCATCTAAACTTGATTAAGGGAAAAATTGTAAGAATAACCCTAAGATAAACATTGAGTATAATTATAGAAAAATACCCTATTGTTTGGGAGAGATATATATTATGTGTTTTTTTAGAAAATATATCCCTTAATGGATACTACAAATGGATGTGGTTCTCAAATATATATACATGGAGGTAACAACTCCAAAATAATCACATCAATCATGAAACAAAATTACTATTTACACGACAATAAGTCATCCTAAGCACTTATTTGGACACTCCAGGTTGATAAGTTTTGGGTAATTATGATTTTACATTCATACCATTTTGATGAATTTAAATAGATTTATACAATGAATTACCTGAGTTAAACCTATAGAGTCATTGATTTTATGGAATGTTTGATGATTTTGACATCATATAAATGATTATTTATTTTCCCCATTATGATTATTGTTGCTTACATTATGTTTTTTTGTCTATTTACAATCGATGGAATGTGAAGAATTCATTTTAACATTCTATATGATTTAAAATGTGGTGACTATGATAAATAAATGGGTTAATGATATAATGGAAATACCCTATTATTATGCATAATAAGTTATCTCGAAAGATGATTAAAAACTTATAACATAACTAACTATCCAGTTCAATAATGTTTACAATAATAAAGCGCACTGAGATCCTCAGTGGTGGATACTATGGAAGAAAGAATGACTTATTTACTTCATAATATAATTGATAAAAAATATTTCTAGAAATGTGACCCAAAAGAATTGGGAAGTGTTTTATGAGTGGAAAATAATTTCATTATGAAGTTTTTTGTTGATTAAAAGTGAAGGGTATTATGTAAGTAAATAAAATTCATCATAAGGATCTATTAATAGTTTACTTTCTTAAATGTGGGTAACATGGAATTTATACATGTAAATTATATATTTTAAATGAGGCCCTTATACCAAGGAAGAAACAATGTTTAAAAAAATTCATAATTGTTGATGTTTTAGGATTCCATAATTTTATTGTAGAATTATTTTTAGCAATGCTATTTTGGCTATAAGAATCATGAAACGTCTTAAGATTGTGTTATATTTTTGAAGCATATATCTTATTAAACATAAATAATTTGGATACCGTAATGGGTTTAAGTGATAGAGATTGATCATAAGTACAACATATTACATGACTTTTTAGGTTTATGTGACATAAATCTACTTGGATGAATGATATTTTGGGGGAAATTTATGGTAACACAACCTATTGTATTTCAATATATTTTAGTGAAATAGTTAATAATGTAATAATTACCTTGGTGTTTTTGTCATAATTTTAATGGAATTGGTCACATTTACATTTTATCTTATCTTGGGTTTTTGGTAATTACTTTTCATTAAACATTAGGAATGTTACAGAAATTTAATTTATATGGTTAAATAAAAAATTACAACGATTATATCCAATGAAAACTCATTTCATCCGGTAAGGCCATTGGACATGACCCCATGTCCAATGGGAGTTAAGTGTGTTGATCCTACCAATGGTCTATGTGATATTGTGTTTAATTCCTTATTTTTTTGTGAAATGTATTGATGAATAAATATTTTTGATTATAATTGGTTTTATTATTTTTATTTTTACGATTAATTTTTTATATTTGGTAAAATATGATAACAATTTATTTAATTAGTAATGATTTATTTAATTAATTATCACTTTTTTAATTATTTTAAGATTCATTTAAAGGTAAATTTAGTTATTTTGGAATAAAAATTTCACTTTTGGAGATTCTTTTCATGGAGTAAGTGATGATGGTGAAATTGATCGATGAACATTAAACAGATGAATCATTGTTTTTCAAATATAATTATATCAAGTAACTACATTTATTTATTTTAAGATTCATGATGGTAATGTAATTCCTCAACTATAGGAAAAATGATCCTGAAAAAAATTATCTTATTAAATTCATATATGATAAATTAATTGGTTTCCTAAATCATCACATATTTAAGGTTTTATCCCTCATAATTTCATTTATCAATAAATTAATTATAATCCATGATCTATATCACCCTCTGTAATTATTTATTATTTTATTATATGTCCATATTATCACATTCCACATATATTCTCTTATTGGAAACCTAGTATGTGTCCTTCTAGATGAATTTTGTACTTATAATAGTCTATTATTAAGACGGTGTTTTTGATAACTTTTTATGTTATGGGTTTATAAGAAATGTATTTTTAAATTTCAAACCCTTGACTATCTAGATCAAGATTATATTATATGGAAAAAATTTATTTAATGGAGGTAGAATGTAACTCCCAGATATTTTAAAAGAACCAAATTATGTTCGATAGCATATATGATTGGAGATACTAATCTTAGACAATAATATAAATCCTTGATACTTTGTGATATATTAATTTTTAATAATTTCTATCTGAGTGATGTCTTGAGATACATGTAACACAAGGTTTAAGGAAAACACAATTCTCAATTAAAATATTATTATTTAAAAGAATACCCTTATAAACTAGTCATTACGGGGGAGTGCATGAATAGTAATTACTAAATTACCAAAATTATATTTCTTATAAATTTATAAATAAATTAATAATTTATATATTGATTTCAAATAAAATAAGAATCATTTGAAAGAAAAATAATTCTTTTCTAAAACCTGTTTTTATGGAGGTTTAGTCACACTTGATGAAAATAATTTAAAATTAATTTCAAAAACTTTTTGAAAATTAAATTAAAACCATTATCTTATTTTATTAATCTTCATGAAATAATTACCATTCTGTTAATTTTTTAGAATTTTTTAAAAATAATAAATTTTTGATTAAATGTGAAACATACAGTTTTCTAATGAAAACTACCTTTTCATTTAAATTGTAAAAAAAATTATGTATTAAATAAATTTTAATTTAAAATTTGGTCAATTCTATTTTAATGTAAATAATTTATTTCAATTTTATAAATTTGATATTTAATTCTGATATAATTATATTTTAAATTTATATATATTTTCTTTGGAAAAGTCATTTTTTAAGATTCCTTTTGGATTAATTTTAAATTAAATTCTTAAAATTATGTGAATTAAGTTATGAGAAATGGATTACATATTTGGGATTTTCATAATTTATCTTATTTAATATGGTAATCTTATTTTTTCCCTTATAAATTTTGAAAGTAGAAAAAATAAATTATCATGGTTAAGGATAAAATGGGTATACTATGGTTATAAATTAAGATGAGAAGGTTTAATAATGACCTAAAAGATGTCCAAAATTCATTTTATGGAAATATGGAAGCCTTATAACATATAATTATCTATAATTGAAGAATATTTTATCCGTTTTCAATGTAAAAAATGCAAGTTCACTTTATGATTTTCAAAATTTTCATCTCTTCCACCCCTTACATGTAAAAGGCCACTCCCTCCCTCCACTTATTCACAACTCAAAAGTCATTTTATTTTAAAAATACCTTATCAAATAACTCCATAAAATCATTATATTAAATTTATAACTATTGGTATTGCTAAAAATACTACCATATAGGTCCTTAAGAAGGGATTAATAGCATTTTTCTCTAAGATAATGTAATTATCTTAATTAACCTCTTTGGTTTCTTTTTATTACTTTCCATTCTCTTTAAAAATACCACTACATCACTCGTGTATATGGAAGACTATCACCACACGAAGCGATGTGATTATATTTTCATGTAAAATTTACATGGAAGGTAATATGGGTAAATATAATGAATATATATGATATTTTTTTAATTAATAATGTTATGTGAATTAATATAACTACCACTTCTTAACCCACTAACTCAATGATGGAATTATATCATCACTGGTATGTATCTTCGTCTTACCGTCTCCAAAATGCAATGCGATTCATTTTATATGATCAGACATAAATAATGATTATAAAAATTTATATATTGATTAAATATTATATTAATAACCATTTTATAATTCTATATATTATGTATCTATGTTAAAAACATAATAACTAGAATATTCACAACAAAACACACTTGAGAAAATAAGGAAATTAACATAAAAACAAGGAGTATAATTAAATATTATTAAAAAAATAATGGCAAAATGTTTTAATAGGATAATATATGATAACATAAATATTAATATAGTTATATTATAAATGAATATATTATAAAACTATTGTATATAAGGTTAAATAATTTTCAACATGTATTAAGTGTGAGGTAAGGGATTTCATCTCAATTTTCCTTCATTGAGGCATATTTTTGTCATTGTTCATATAATTGTTTATATGGGGTATATACATCCCATTTTACTTGATATATCATGAATATTTAATATTCCATGGTAATTTTAGTCTTAATTTGAATTATTTCATCCACGGGAAAATGAATTGAAAATTAATAAGTGGAAAATAATGTCACAACTCAGTTTCGTTTCATTTGGTTATATTAGTTCTCTATTTTATAAAAAATTGTTATGTTATTTATGTAATGAATTATAACTAATAAAATTTGTATTTAAAGTATTTTATTTGGATATAAATTTTATAAAAATAATCAATGGATTCATTATTACTCACTTGAACTGTATGATTATTGTAAGTGACTTCATCTCAATTTTCCTTCATTGAGGCATATTGTGATATTGTGAACCTGATTTCATTAATATAGAGTATATAATGTGCATTTGACATGTAATATATTGATTACTTAATATTTATTATTGTTAAATTTGACAGTTTTATTTATTTCAAACAAGTGGACTTTATTTAAAACATAACAAGTGGTACAAAAAATCGTTACTAAATTTCTTTTCATTAGGTTATATTACATTCTCAATGTATTTAATTTTTTTATGTTCATAAGTGTAATTAAAATTTGCTATATTATTTTTCATTTCAAAATATTTATATTTACGTAAATTTTATACACATAATTTATTCATTTAATAATTCCCACTTCAAAATTATGACCATTAGAAGGGTTTATTCCACAAATTTATTTTAACCGGGAATTTTTATTCATAAAGTTTCTTAGAAAGAAATTTTATGATTGTTTCCTAATAAAACATTTTATTTTTATTCTCATTTGGTTAATCAGTAATTTTCTAAGTAATACTTCCATTATATATCTCTTTTTTACTTAAAATCATTTAGAAAATGTTTGTAGTAAAATACAAATTTATTTCCCTATTCAATCTAAAATAAATTTTCATTGAAAACCATGTCCTATAAAAAATATTGGAATTTTTTTTATAATTATTAAAATTATTTATTGATAACATTTTTATCCATTTCTGAATTTTTTTTAAATATTTTAAAGGGAATGTTCAAGACATTTTTAAAAAAACAATTTGGACATTAAAAAAAATGTGAAATGAATCATTGTTTTAACATGTATGAAATATATGGAATTTCCTGTCATGATGACTGTTGAATGTTTTAAAGAATCATTTATATTTTTTAGAGGTTATTTACAATATAATTTTTTTCAACATATTTTTTGATCTTTTGGTTTTAAAATTATTTCAATTTAAGAAAATATTATTTTCCTCAAGAATGTTTTCATGAAAGTTTTAGAGATATCTATTCATCATTGACAAAAAATAATTATACTACAATAAGAACATATTGTATTGAAACTGTAATTATTATATCTGTGGATGGCTTATGATCATTTTTACAATATAAATTATTGAAATTCATATTCTTAAATCATTATTATAGTCATTAAATTTCCCATGAAATATTCAATTTCATGAGATCAATAGACATTAATTTTCTACAAAATATCCATGTTATTTAGAATATTTATTCAAATTACATATACAGTATAAAATATTTGCAAACAGTTTTCTCTATTTAATGCTATTTTATTATATGTGGAAATCATTATAAATCCATATTCTTGACCAAATAAAAAAATTATGATAAGGAATATTATTCATGAGTTAAATCGAAGATTAAATATATGAGGAATTATTTTGACATGAAGATATAGGTGGGTCCCTATGAAATAAATTCCCTTGATGCATCGGTAATCAAATGAGAAGAATCAATTAGAAATCCATTGTTAAATTAGTTTATGGTGTATACCTACCAATTAGTTTTAACCTGTCTTCTAGATGTTATGGAAATTATAGATATCATGATGATAAAGATTAGGACATCCAATAATTATGAATTTACTTAATTCATAATTCATACTTTTTTATCCATGATATTTTAGTAATGATATAATCACTTGATGAATTTCATTCCAAATTTATTGAATATGTGTAATGTATCTTCATATATTTACATTTTCATATTGATTTGACTTTATATAATAATGATTGTCATCTTATAAATTAAACGGAATGTGTGCTCAAATATTTATATTTCCATATTAATTATACATTATCTAATCATGATAGACAAGTTATTGATTAAATTGAATGTGTGTTCTAATATTTCCCTTGCGATATTTAATATGCCTTATCTAATCATAATAGTAAAATTATATAAATTATATATTTGTTTATTTATTTAGAATTCCATATTTTTTATTATTCTTCATCCATGATATCTTTTACTTTACGTAACTCATATTGTACATATGATCTCACCCTTATTTTTTCATTTTAACATGAATCCATGAATCATACTATGAATGAAATGCAATGATATCTACAGGGAATAATGATATTATTGAAAAATTTAGGTTATAAATTGTTTTTTCAAACGTAACAAAAGACTAAAATATGCATCTTGTTTATCAAGACTACAAATTTATTCAGACTATCTGGATTTAATCACTTATATCTTAGACAAAATTAGTAATGTGACCAAAATATCTAGTCTTCTGGGTTCATGGTCATAAAAATATTTCATTTTCTTAGGATACATTAATATATATATATGAATATACTTGGCAATGGTTTTATGTTTTTAACACAAAATTATGGGTTCTGTAAAGGGTTAATAATTACAGTAATGTAGAAAAATTTATTTTCTTATTGGGATAGGGTCTCAAAAAATAAACATTAAAATAATATATCCAGAAAAAAAAACATGGAATGTTAAACATTTCCTGATATATACTAGTTATAAATTTAAAATGGATATTATATAATTTAAAATTTTCTATAATATAAAATGTAAAATACACTAATAATATTAATTGTTGGGTTCCTTCTTAAGATACACTTTTGAAGACATTAATCGTTTCACCAGATTTGTTTCACCAATGGATGGTTCCCTAATATTTTCTTATCACAGGAAATATAGTAATATATGAAAGTGGATAATCCTTATATTTTTTTTCCAATGAAAGGTACCTTTGGAATTACATATTTTTTTATATTATTAGTAATTTATTTAGTTTAATATTTTATTATAATATTTTAGGTGGCATAAATGAGTAATATTGTTTAGTATATCCATATGATGGTTTTTAAAAAATATTTATCCACTCACCAATCTAATAATCAAAATTATATTATTATGGTAATTCTAAATGTAAATAATAGTATTGTGACAGGAACACCAAAGAGGACTCATATTTTGTCAAATTATAGAACCCAAATAACTATATAGACATTATTTAAGGGGTCATTATTTTTAGTGAGACCACATTCATGTAATCTATTGATTTAAAAAAATTACATGATTCCCTCCTACAAATTTTTCCATGTTTTATATTATGGAGTAATTAATGATAATTATTTTGGGACACATATATTGGTAACCTATAAAATAGTATAAGATACATATCTAGGGTTTTTATGTTTTATCAAATAGAAAAATTATTATCATGTGAATTTGAATGCTGAATAGTCTAAAAAACCAAAATTGGATCATGATTATTAGATAATAGATGTGCATCACATTTTTGCTGACCAATACGGAATAAGAGATTATAGGGAATTTATTATGTAAAATATCGTTATTTTTTAAGTAATATGGAAAAAATTTCAAAATTAAAAGTCATAAATTAATAACTAAATCTACATAGTGGATTAGTTATAGAATTGAACAACTACAAACATGTTATTTCCATAAATAAAAATTTTATTTCAATTTTTTCTAGGAAAATATGGGACATTGGTTCACTATTAGGTGAAATATTATATATATATGAATAAAATATGTTATGATAGTTGGAATATAATAAATGGTTTATATGTTCTATATATGGATAACCATGTTTATAAAATTTAGGGAAAGTATGTTTGCATGGATTAGAATCCCACCTAAATTTTGTTTCCCTTCAGAATATAAATGAGAATCAAATTCCAAGAATCCATTGTAATGGATTTTTTGAAATTACTAATTATGAATCATTCTATTTAATGAATGGTTTATTACATGAAGAAAATGATCAAGGAACCAGTCAAAATAAATATGAATGTTATTGTTTTCTATTGTATCTCAAAAATAGTGATATATTTATACCAAAGTGTACTCAAGAATATGGGAGTATTTTGTATATCATTTCTTTTATCTATGATTATATTTGACATGCTAATTTTATTATGATATAACCAAAAATAGACTTTTGATTGTTTAAAGAATCTCATTACAATGTATATAAACAACTAGGAAACATTTTAAAGATGAAAAAATATTGTCGAGTTAGGGAATATTTAATTATGGAATTCCTAGATCATCTGAGATATTATTGTATTTTTTTATCAACACCCTTCTCTGGGTGAAAAATGTAATGGTGTGTTAAAAATGAGAAATCCTAACTTTTTAGAAATGGTTTGATCAACAATGAGTGTAAGATCTCATACATCATGGATGTATGTCCCAATTTATAATTTCTATTTCCAATCTATTATTTTTTCGTAATGAATTGGTTCCAGGATGTATGTGGGGTTTCTTGGGTGTTTTATGGGTTTAGTAACTGAGAAAGGGGAAAATCGGGCCAATCAGTGCAAGGTGCATGGTTGGTGAATGGTTATGAAAATCGGGAGGAATCCTCAGGTAACCATGCTACCGTGGACAGAGGCCTAATGCATGGTTAGCACATGGTCTATCAATTTGGTTGGCCTCCCCAGGTAACTGCATGAACTGAAATATTTGGGAAGTGTATTTCGAATGGTTTGTAAAATCGTTTGGGTAAACTATATGGCCTAGTAAAGTTGGAAAAAATTACAAAATTCTCACCTCGAGATTTTTATATATAACATAATATTTTCTACTTCTCCTCCCCCTACAACCATCGATATGATATTGGATGACCCAACATTCAATTGGTGATTCGCCTTCGATCTAATGTATTTTAGAGTATTATTAGTTGTGGACTAAAGATCCAGGTAAGTTTATTCCCCCTCTAGTTTCTCTTTTGGGTTTAGGGTTTGCATCCTTCTTTTATATCCATCTGGAGCTTTAAAATCCTTCTTTTATGGTCATATCAAGGATGAGGCTTTAAAGGGTGTTCGAATCAGGATACAAGGCTACAATTTGGAGTCTATTCTTCAACGAATTTGATATAGGTAGTCTATGAGTTATATACTTTTGTTTTTAAATATATTTTTGCAGGTGGGTATATGTTATTGTTCTTCACATGAGGTTTTATTTGTGTATTTTTGTCAAAATTTTATATAATTAGTATCTAAATAACCAATTGATCCACAGATATGATCCTTGTGGGATGCATTGAATATAACATGACAAATTTAGGAAATCCCAGGAGGTGAGTCAACCCTCACAAATTAGGTTAATATAATTTTGATGTGTGAAATTTTCATTTTCATATGTATATCCATAGAATAATGTGAATTTTTTTAATCAAATTGTTAATAAAGAACTATGGGTAGATGTCTCAAGTTATGGATAATGGATAAGGGGTTGTTTTGTTGTTATGTAAATGGGTTAAACTGGATTAATGGGAATGTGTCAATGAATCATTTTTTCACATGATTATTCTTTGTGAGTTAGGCTTGGGGAATGGGAATTGGGTTAAATGGTTATGTGATATAAATGATAAATGTGTTAATGGGTTGTGGAATAATATTTAATCTTTATTATTTATTGTTGTGAAATTGATAATGATATTGGATATGCATGATTGTAACATGGTTATGTATAGTGAAAAAATATATAAGCATGTGCACATGGATTAGTAGAGTGGCGTATATACATGAGGTTAAACACACATTGGATGAGTTGGACCAGGGCTCTAACATCCACCCTCAATTCACATGTTTGGGAAGGGGACATAGTACTCTTCAACTAACGGTTACAATCCACCTAGACTGAGGCATGGATGTGAGGATAATGTTGTTGTTATGATGTATTTCACTAGTGAGATATAAATTTATTTATTCCCATATGCCATGAGATTATTGGACATTCATAATCCATTAAACACATCAAAGGGTTGAATTATGCACTGAGATGATAATTGTATTGAATGTGATTTTTATGGTTACTTATCATGGGGGTACCTTATTACTAAGGGATACATGAGATTTATTTTATTGACTTATCATTATTTATCAATTACATGAGTTATCTATTTAGATTTGATATTTTGTTAACACCATTGGTGGTGGCCCATGTAGTAGTAATCACAACCTGCTCGGGTCACTTTCAGGTACCCAAGATGATATTATAGTTGCAGGTCAGGTAATGGGAAAAGGTCTGGTGCTTGAGAGTTGAGTCTGATTTCAGATCTATCTCTATTAGGTTATGTCTATTAGGTTATAGAATTTTAATTTTGACCATTTTTGGGGATTCTATTGTTTATATTCAATTTGGGTTTGGTCCACTTGGTATTGTTTCACGAAAAGACATATTTACTATTGGTTGTGGTTTGTACACAATTTGGGTGATAGATATTTATTCATGTTCACTGGTTTGTCTTTATTTTTTCTTATATTGAATGTATTTTATGTTGTAGACTACTCCAAAAAGAGGTTATAGTCTCCACATATGATTCCCAGAACATCACTACTTATTATAAACCTTTGGCATATATAGAGGTGCACTTGAGGTCATGTGATGACCAAGCATGGGGAACATGTTTAGTGGTGCGCAGGTCGGGGAAATTACAATGTTGTATAAAAGGAATGTTTTATGTGACATATTATTTGGTAATGGTAGACATGAGGTTAGGAAGGAATTGGGTTGTGGTAATGATCCGGTTCCTGGGAGTAGCTAACCCATGTATGAGGTAAAACCCAAGTCACTCTTGGTTGGAATAGTTGGTGTTCTTATGAGTTGTTGAAATTGATGATATTTCACCATTGGGTGATGCACATTTGGTGTGATATATTTGTTTTCTAATATTTTTGTCATGGATTCAATGAAAAAATATTGTGCATTCATGAATCATTATAGTAACCCAGGTGTATTGGAGGCATGAATCATTGTAGGAACACACGAGATGGGTGTGTGTAGTATGAAGGGTGGGATTTATTTGATTTTCATGTATTTAATGAAAATGGATTCTAATAAGCTGATGAAAAAGGGTATAAATGGGATTTAAATGTTAAATAATAATTAATGAATTTCTCTTGATAATGGTAAGTAAGTGAATAAAACTGTTGTCGAAGTAGGTTGTGAAATAAAACTTTTTTTAATAAGAAGTGGGTAAGGGTTATAACCATATGAATTAGTTATCCTGTGTAATCCATAGCCTCAATAGGGATGGTTGAGGGTAGTGTATTGGGTATGAAAATACCCTTTTGGATAGATTATGTGAAATGGTTTTATTATGTAAATTGATAAACCATTAATTATATATTTTGAATGATTTATTTGTCTCGGTTCTAAATATCGTGTTTGGAATTGAATAGAAATGTCACCATGAAGACGTCTGACTGTTGGGAGACATGAGGATTGTTTCGAGAACACTCCTCCCATTGTAGAGAAGGATAAAAATGCAATTCAACATAATAGATAAGTGAAGTTCCATGAGAACATTTTCTCATTTTATATAGATGATGGAACAGGGCCTAGGCCGGGTTGCACAAACCATGTTTGTGTTGACCATGGAGTTTCAACTACAACACCCTCCATCACTTATCGGAGATGGTGGGACATAAGAAGAAATGTTCTAGAAAGAGTCCATATAGAATATTAATTATCATTTGGATATTCCTACCAAGAAGAAATTAAAGTAAGAAATCTATATGTTGTGAGGCCAGGCCAAGCATTGGTGGGATATCATGGTTCAAACAGAGGAAGCCGAAGGAATGATGTGGAGATATTTCCAGGAGAAGTTCCTAAAACACCTCTATCCATAAGCCTTTTCATAGGAGAAGGGTCTGTATTTTATATGTTTAACCCAAGGGACAATGTTGGTAATGAATTATTCTATTCATTTCACAAATTTGTGATGCTTCATCCCAAAGATGGCTAGAGACAAGGCAACTGTAGTGATGTGTTTTATGGATGGGATGATACATGAGATTTGGTACCAAGAGAACATATTCCATTTGAAATGGTTTTTCAAGATAGTGTATAAATCACTTTCTCAGAATAGAATATTAATGGAGCTTTGTGTAGTTAAATTGTCATTCCATTTGGGCGGACAAGTGCTGAAGCTTCTAGAAGAAGGAAGCACCATTTGGGAATCCCATCACGTTAGAAGTGCATCATGTATTTAGAATAGGGGAAAACCTCTTATCATGGAGACTCGGGGTTATGTTACCAAAGTGGAGGACTATATAACATGCATGGGAAGTTTCCCCAACCACCAATCTGGTGTCGAGTTCACAACAGGCTAGGCCATGTGCAGAGGTTCTGCAGGAACTCACGACATTCAAGAAAACATGGAGGTAAAAGGAATATCTTGAGTACCTGAAGGCGTTTTGTTGCACCATATCAGGTAAGCATCTGGTGCACTAGGTTTCATAGAGGTACGGTTGGTGGATGTGGATACTCGGGGAAATATCATCCATACTAGTAAGGCAGTGCAGTACAAGGAACATAGGATGGAGCCCAGGGTAGAGGGGGTGGTCATTATCATATAGTTCAGTCTACAGCAGAATGTGGGGAGGTAGGACCGTGTATTGATCTATTTACAATTATTGTTTCTTCACACTTTCTTGTTCTCTATTTCATAATGGTATTATGTATTTTTCTATTTCAGCTTAGTTTGTAGTTTTACTTGGATTAACTAGGTAAATATTATGTGGAGTTCTGTCACATGATACTCTGTTAGGAGTATAAGTATTGAAAGTCAGATGGTGTAAGGTTTTTTCTTTGTAGTTTCATGGATATCATTTCATAAAGAACCTATTGTTCCTAGAGATGTTAGATTTTGACCTGATTTTGCATATGGATTTAGTGGTGTTGTACCAATCCCATATCAACTCTTACAGATTTAAGGTGATGTTCACATCTCTTAATACATACCAGTATGTCCTTCATGGTGATTGGGATGTTCGAAGAGGCTATGCGTAACAAATATTACATTATTTGGGCGAACATATAGGCCATTCAACTTTTTTTATTCTAGATTATTGAGTAAGGGAACATCTTTTTCTTCCACACATTGTGGATAAAGATCAATATGCATTTCATAAGGATTTATTAGGATTATATAGATGTTAAATTTTTTATTTAATTGATATCATGGGGGTGTTGACATAATTTCCATTTCGCCAAATTGAATAGTGTCATCATAAATTTAGGAACATAAAGTTCAACTAGAGTAGTTGGAGAATAAAGGTGTTTTCCATCCTAGTACGTCACCCTGGGGATATCCTAGATTATTTTATGAGAATTATGATAGATCATTTAGGCTATATATTGATTAGGGGAAGTTGAATAAGATTATTGATAAACAAATTTACCCTCTACGGAAAGACAATGACCTTTTTAATCAACTGATGTGTGCCTCGGTGAACTCCAATGTTTATTTAGGATTAGGATACCATCAAATGATTGTGAGACCTTCTGACGTACCACAGATAGATTTCAGGAGTAGATAAAGTTTGTACAATTTATTATTGATACCATTCTGTTTGATCAATGAACCTAATCTATTCAGGGCATTGATGAACCAGATATACCACCCTTATCTGGATCAATTCATAGGATTCCACATTGATGAAATATTGGTGTACTCATGAAATCTGGATGGTCCTGCCAATAATATTAACATCTTCTAGAGTTTATTAGGTGATAATTGGATTTAGGCTAAGGTATAAAAATGTACGTTCTGAATTGATAAAGTGAATTTCTTGGGAGAAATCATTTTTTAATCATGTGGTTGGTGGATCCATAGAAAGTGAAGGTTTTGAGGTCTTGGGGGAATACAAAAAATGTTTCTAATGTTCTGAGATTCTTTGGTTTGTCAAGTTATTACTAAAGGTTGACAAAGGATTTTTCCAATTTGGTAGTTCAACTCTCATGATTAACAACTAAGATAGTTATATTTGTATGTCTAGAGGCAAGGGAGAATGATTTTCAAGAGTTGAAGTAGTGGATGAATACAACACCAATTCCGATCTTACCTGAACTAGGTAAGATGTTCACCTTATTCTATAATTTTTTTGGTCTTTAACTAAGGGTAGTGCTGATGTAGGATGATTGATTTGTATCATATAGGCCTACATAGTTGAGGCCACATGAAATAAATTACCCTAATATTGACCTTGATCCAACTACTGTGGTTTAAGCCATAATTTGATGGATGCATTACTTGTCTGGATAATTTTTCATGGGGTTTATTGATCATTTAATTCTTATCTATATTTAGTCATTGTGATATTTTTATCTTTGGGAAAAATAATGGTTGAGTACTTACAATAATTTGATATATTGTTATTTTATATACCAGGAAATTTAAATGTTGTTTTGGATGATCTAAGTGGAAATACATAGAATCATGTTGTTCAAGAATCAAACTATGGGTGGAAAATAATGTCCATATTTATGGAGATGCCCCGGGAAGTGAAGGATGGGACTAGGAATATGACCCTACCATTAATAGCAATTGATACTGTAATTTTGATCTTGTTCGAGGAAATCTTGTTGGTGGATCAAGAGTGTCTAGAAATAAATTAATGTCTTAAAGGTGGGGAGTCGTTTTCGAGTTGGTATATTTTGTATAATGGTATTGTTAATGTTTTTGGTCATGTGGTTGCAACAGTGTGTATGTAGGAAGATTTATTGTGTCAGTTCTAAGAATTGAAATGGGAAGTGCATCATGTTCTGAATATGATTTATCATGATCATCATAGGAAGTATTGGTAGCAAGGAATGAAGAAGGGGGGTCTGGGTTATGTTCCATGATTACTTACCTATTAACTATTGAAGGTCGAGCATCAGCACAAAGGTACATTTTTATAGTAAATTCCTATTCTAATTTTGAAGAAGAGTGATGTAACAATGGAATTAATTGGGGGTCATCTAAGTAAACCATTTAATAATGATGAAACTTGGGTAGTTGTGTATTGATAGACTAAGGTGGCTCATTTCATACAAATTTGGGAGATATACATAGATGATTAGTTTGGTGAGTTATATGTTCAAGAAGTACTGCAGTTTTAAGGTGTACCTAGAACGATAGTTTCATATTATAATCCACATTTCACATCATGCTTATAGCAGGGATTATAGAATGACCTTGGTACCCATGTGTTTTTAATAATGGATTATCATTGATAGACAGATGGGAATTCAGATAATATTGTTAAGGTATTAGAAAATATATTGAGATCTTTTGTTCTGGTTTATGGTGGTTCATGGGAAAAACACTTTCCAAATTTTGAGTTTTCCTATAGCAATTGTTTTCATGCTATGATTCAGATGGTGCCTTTTGAATCGCTCTATGTAAGACAGAGTAGATCAATGTTATGGTTCTTAGAAGCTATGCAATCTGAGTTGTTGGGAATGAGTCTGATACAAGAGAAATCTAAGGAGGTTTGATTGATTTAGAAGCGTATGAAAATACTTTAGAGCATGAATAATTCAAATATAGATTGGAACCATAGACCCATTGATTTTGTGTTGGATGATATTATGTTTCTTCAGGTGCTTCCAAGGTTGCGTCACTATCAACCATAGAAACAGGGAAAGTTAGAACCCAGGTATGTGGGGTCATTCGAGATCGTTGATTGGATTGGACTAGTGGCTTACCAATTGGATCATCAGCAGTGATATTGTGGAATGTATATTTTTTCATTTATTGAAAGAAAAATTGTGTCACCCTAACACATATCATGTGTTAAACATTATGGATGTTTGTCCTAAGGCTAATGCTTCATTTGAGGAGCATCTGGATAGTATTGTGGAATGTAGTGAAAAAATCTCATGGGGAAAGACTTTTCCCTTTGTTAGAGTTTTATGGAAACATTGAAACATTCATGAAGAAAATTGGGAGTTAGAATCAGATATGTATGCCTAGTGGCTAGATCGATTTTCTTTAGGTTCCTAAAAATTATCGGGAAAAGTGTCTCGAGGATGATTTATCATATGGTAGGGAGGTTGTAAGATCTCGAAAAACATGAAAGTATGTACTTGTTTAACTTTTTTAAGCTCCTGTTTTTATTTGATGACTTTTAAGAATTTTGTGGGGTCTTAGAGGTGTTACAAGGGTTTGGGACATGAGAAAGGGGAAAACCAAGCCAATATGTTCAAGGCACATGGTTGGTTCATGGTTACACAAACCGTGCAGAATCCCTAGGAAAATGTGGAGCCTTGCTGGGAGGCTTAATGTATAGTCGATGCATGGTCTATCAAACCATGTGGATGACCTAGGTAAATGTGTGACGAAAATTCATGGGATAGTGTTTTCAATAAGGTTTCGATAAATGTTCATGTAAACTGTGTGACGTAGTACTATTTAGAAAAAAAATTGCAGCATCTGGATTTTTATGCCTTACTCAAGATTTTTTTCCAATCATCATCCTGAAACCCTAGATGTGAGGTTGTATGACTCAACCTCCCCAAGGCTGATTCTCCTTCAATACTAGGTCTTTTTTTTTATTGTCCATTGTGAGTCTAATATCCTTGAAAGTCTAATCCCCCGCTTGTTTCTCTTTTTGTTTTAGGGTTTTCACCCTTCTCTTATCTCAATTTGACGCTCCAAAACCATTCTTTTCTATTGAGATTCTGGTTGAGGATTTACAGGGTGGTTTAATTGAAATCTAAGGATTCAATTAAGAGTGTGTTTATCAATGTATTTGAGGTATGTGGTCTACTTGTTATATCCCTTGGTATTTACATAGATTTGTTCATGTGTGGTTGTGTTCTTATTCTTTCCTCAATGACTTCATGGTTTAATCTTCATGATTTTATAAAATGGCTTTCTAAATAACCAATTAAACCCTCTTCATGATCCCCTTTGGATTCATGGAGAATGTCTTGATCAATTTGGGGCCACCCATGCTGTGTGCCGACGCTCCAAAATGTGGTTAATAGAATGGAAAAGTTTGAAATTGAGTTTTGATAAAGTATACCCATTGATGAATGTGTAAATTGGTTAGTTAAATGATTATGAAAGGATTATGGGTAGATGTGTCAATTTTTGGATAATGGAAAAGGGGTTTTTTGGTTGGCATGTAAATGTGTTAAATTTGATTAATGGTAATGTGTTAGTTAATCATGGTTGTAATTGAATGTTATTAGTGTGTTAGGCATGGGGAATGAGAATTGCTTTGAATGGTTATGTGATATAAATGATAAATGTGTTATTAGATTTTGGGATAATATTGATATTTATTTTAGTTGTAATTTTTTTGATATTTCAATTTATACTAGCTATGATTTGTTGTAAAGTGGTGATATGTACAAAATGAAGAATTAAGAATGTGCACATGGATTTGTCGAGTGGGGTATAGATATGAGGTTCTATTCCCTGGGTCGAGTTTGATAGAGGATGTTAAATCCACCCTTAATACATAGGTTTGGGAAAGGTACCATGTTACAATCCCATAAAAGTCTCACCCTACACAAACTATGTCATTGAGGTAAGAATAATGTGGTTTTTATCGGTTTCCCTAGTGATAAAGGACATGATTTAATCAAATATTACTTGGGATTATTTAACTTAACTAATCCATTAAACACATAAAAATGGGGAATTAAGCACTGAGATGTTATAAGTATTGAATATTAATTTAATAGTGTCTTATCTTAGTTGAAACCTTATAACTAATGGCTACTTAAACTATCATTTATTTACTTATCGTTATTTGGTGATTTCATGAACTATCTGTTTAGACTAGATATTTTTTAGACATCATTGGTGGTGGACTAATTAGTTGTATTGACCCCCTTATTGGGCCATGGTCGAGTACCCTGGTATGTTTCATGGTTGTAGGTCAGATAAATGGAAAAGGTCTGGTGATTGGTACTTGAGTCGGATTCAGGATGTGCATAGATGAGATTATAGACTTAGTGTCATGACTATTTTAAAGATTCCATTATTTAGTTCCATTTTGGGATATTTTTAGTTCATAATGATGCATGACGTGACCTATTTACTATTTTTTATGGTTTATACAGATTCTGGGTTATAGTTATTTATGCACAATCACTGGTTTTTCTATGTTGGTTCCACTATTGTATATATTTTTTGTTGTGGAATAATTTGATAATTAGCACAGAGTCTCTCCATATAACTCTTAGACCCTCAATGCTCATTGGAAACCACTGGAATATAGGGAGGAATGATTGAGGTCATGTAATGACCCTGCTCAGGGCACAAATTTAGTGGTACTCGTGTCGAGGACATTACAAACAGTCTATGTGACATTCCTATCTTATTCTCGGTTTATTATCTAAAATGGTTTTTTTCATTACTAAAACAAGTACCATATAATGTGTTAAAAATGATCTTTATGAGTTAAAGACTGGGAAATTTCATAATATTAATTTTATGTTGGTTTGAGGTTGTAAATCATCTGTATGATATTTTTATTAATATTTCCTTAAACCTAAGTCTAACACATTATTATTTAATTATAATCTGAAGAAAAATAATGGATATTATTTATATCACCCTACTAAAAATTACATGTTTATATCCCAATATATTAAATTCTTGTAGAAAGGTTTTATCAATCAAGGAATCAGAGGTTTTAATATTTAACTCGAGGAATATCAAGACCAACATATAGAGAGTACAAAATATAAATAGGTTTTTCTAGTTATATAAAATGTTTTGAAAGACTCTATAGCTTAAGATACAAAAGATCCTCAAATTTCTGGATGCATTCAACATGAGACTGAGAAATATGGATTTTATATGTTCAATAATAATGAAGAATCATTTATATGGGATGAACCTAACTACTAATGAGTGTATATTTAGATTTATTATTCTGAAAACTTTTTAAAATATATGAATTCAGTCATAGACTCCATGTCTATTAATATGGTTTGGAACTTGGTAAATTCATGTTAAAGACAAATTCCCAATATGTGATAGTGCATTTTCTATATGAAAATAGATAATGATGATATTGTCTCTAACTACAAAGAACACATAGTGGAAAATTATTACTAAAAAATCATAGTATTAAATATGATGAATCATTATCACCAATTATGATTATAAAAACCATTTTAATTTTTTCATACCATTATAGATCATTATTTTTATAAGATATATCAAATTCATTTTAAAACTACATTCCATAAAATTAATTTATCTAAAGTTATTTATATGATACTATATAGTGATATTGAATGGTCGAATGATAATTCTAATGTATAAAGTTTTAAAAGGTATATATATGTATTAAATAATAATTCTCCATGTTATAATATCATTTTTTATGAGGAAATCAATGTTTTTCATTTCATCAAAAAATGGGTGATTAATTTGTACATATGTGGGTAAATTGGAGTATAGTGTTCATTCAAATTTATTATGTAGAAGATATAATTCATAAAAATGACATATTGATACTTCAATTTGTGAAATTGTATCCAAAACATTTCTCATTGACAAAAATGTGTGAGGAAACTGACATATTATGTATGAATATATATAGAGATTTATCTATGAGGTTTCTTCGACAGAGTCACAAGAAATTGGTAACATTATAAAGTGGATTAGTATGGGGAACACAAAAAGTGTTATTTAATGTTATTTTATTGCATGAATATTAATAATATTCATGATCCTCATAAAAATTTATAATTGATTAATAAGATTCACTATGCATTTCCCATATGATTCATCATGTTTGACATGACATGTACTCAACCTGATGTCTATTATTATTTTCATTACTAGTATATACCAATCCAGTCCTAGTGAGACTAACATTATGTTGGTAAATAATATTATTATGCACTTGATATTTATATAGAATATGTTTTTATTAATTGAATGAAAGTATTAAATTTTTAAGGGGTTACAAAAATGGTAGTTATAATCCAGAAAAGTTTATCTGAAATCTTATTCTAAATTTTTTAGTTTAAATAATATTTGATCTTACAGTTTGATGGGTTCTAAAGGATGAAACCATAACAGAATCAACAATAGTGGAATAGTACATCATTGTATTATATGTCATGACAAAATCTTTTTAGATCAATAAGTTTATTACTAAACATAAAATATCATATTCACAATAATATATTAGCAAATTGAATTGAAAAGATACTTTCATAATGGACACTCTTTTCAAATATATATATATACATACATAGGAAATTTGACTTATTTATTTATTTTTATCATTATTATGGCCTACAAGGACACATTATTACTCCATTGGTCAAGGATTATGTTTTTGAAAAAGTTTTTATTTCAAAATGAAGACATTTTGATAAAACCATATCATGATGTGTATAGATATATTCATATGGAGTTGTGTTATTATTCATAAATACCTTATGGTAATTTAATAAAGTAGTAGATATTGGATGAGAACTAAATTGGGAAAAATTATTCCATTTTGGGGAAGTGATATAATGGTTGAAACCCATTCTCATTTTTAAAATGCATGTGATTCATGTGATTTCAATACCCTTATCCAAACATTTTCTCATCCATGATAATCCAAAGGGTAAGTTCATTTACATAGTGTAACACTCAGTCACAAAATTGTTAAATGAATTGTATCTAATGGTATAAAATTGAGGTAAAAAATATTTTCATTTAATGAAGAGAATTACGACTATATATATATAATGACATGAGTGTCACCAATTGTTTGTGTCGAACTACTGATAATTTCATAATTTTTCAGACTCTCTTGCTTTCATAAATCCCACGAACCACTTAGCGATGGAGAAAATAGTTCTTTAAGAATTTTGGATTCCTTGTGAGGTGAATCATGGATATATTTTTTTGGTGCTCCCCCATTTGAGGTAAGATGAATTGGTCTTTATATTCTTGTAATCATTATAAAATCAATTTCATTGAAGAATATGATGGATGTTATAGTACAGGAAATTATGTTATGTATATGGGGTTTTAGATTATTTTTTGATACATTCATGTGATTTATTCCTTAGAGATGAATATTTTTATTTTTAGGTTTTCATCATCACCTATTGATAATTTTATGATAAAAACCCATCACCATATTCATTATAGGGGGATATTTAACACATCAGATAAGGATTATTAACCATCATAGTGGAAAACAATTTCATAAATATTTTCCATTAATTCCTGTGTTATTTTTCATTTTTTTAATAATAAATTAAAATATCAGATAGTCGCCTTAGGATTCTCTTTCTCATCACCAGAGGAATCTAATCCACATCACGGATGAAATGAATCATAAGCCCATAACCTATCAAAAGGATAGAGTGGTAACATGGTTATCAAAAAGATCCATATTATTTCCACATAAGGCATCACAATCTATTCACATGAGGATCTAACCTATTATAATTAAATAAGGAAGAGGTAAAGAGATCCATTTATATTAAAATGGTATTATAATTATCATCACCTATGTTATATCATTATTATTAACTATGGATGAGTTTCTGATGTGTATGTGGTTATAGATAATTTTTCTTCGTACTAGAGTGTCAAAATTATAGAATTAATTGGGGAAAATGACACATATTCTCATAATGTATTGGATGATCATAGGATTAATATCTAGTATGGATTATTACAGTATCAATTTTTAACATATTTGTCTATTTTCATGCTAAAATTTTATGGGGAAACTCCACATTTAGTGTCTACTAGTGATGCTAAAGTTTTAATGTCCAACAGGGATGCTCACATTTAATAATCTATTATGGATGCTACCATATATGCTAATAAAATATTTTCTTGGTTATATGATAATTCTCTATAGTGATCCAAATGTATATTGGGGATTTTTTATATTTACAATGAGAGGGTGTGTATACTGTAGTAATATGATGAGGCTCTAGAATCACTACATTTTGAGAGGAATATGGAACAATTCAATTGTCAATATATAACCTAAGAGAAGTATCAATCATTCCCTACTAGGAACTATATATCAAAATCAACATAGTTTAAGTTACATACTGTAAGGTTTTGTGATAGGTCCAAACCTTGTAGATTAATGTCATGTGATAAGGAATATTTTTCATGAAATTTGATAATAAGGATGGTGTAGGCATTATGATTTGGGATTCTGGAAGAGGGATAAGTAAATTCATTCTATTCAAATGATTTATCTTATTATTTTCAAATAGGGAATCATAGGATATTACCACAGAGAATCCAATTTTCTTCGAATTATATAAGCCAACATTTTTAATATCTTACATTGAGAATATTTTATGTAGTTTAGTGTCTTGCACCAAGAATGATCTTGTTAGGATATAGGAAAAAATATAGATGGGAGAGGATAATGAATTCATTTACCAAAGGGAGATCATAAATTATTTGGCACACCCAGTTAGTTTCCCTTAATAATATAAATATCATGAATTATACAAAATAATAATACCTTATGATATTTAGGAACCGAACAATTATGAGTAGGGATTATGGAAATTTGATTTTGAACCAATGTTTGGTTTCACTATCCATGGATGTTTCCAAGTCCCTTCTCGGTATAAATTATCTATTTATTAGTATTCCTATGCATATGATAAATAGAAAAATAGATATTCTATTAGAAATTCATTGAATTTATTTTTGAATTAGGGGTCATAATAATGGTCTGTGTATATATTTTTTATGGTTACACCCAAATCATGTATATATGGGGATCATGAGCACTCAAATTATATGGAAATTTTATATATGGATAAATTAAATATGGGTCCCTATATTTAGGTTAAAAAACATTTTAGTTTCCTAAATTTATAATGATGCATGATCCTTAGACATTTCCTTTGGTACATTGCATGGATGGCAGAGTGAGGGTTTCATATAATTTGAGTGCTGTAATAAATATGTATTTATTAAAATAATTAGCCACACGTAAAATTTTTTCTCTTTATTCATTATATTTTTGTTCATTATTATCAAACATAATGTTACCCATCGATGGGCCTATGAGATGTATATTAGAATAGTTTTTCACTTAAACAAATATATGTTGGTCTTTGATAAAAAAAATCATAGAAGGACATCTTAAATAAAAAAAGTGTGTAACCCATGAACTTTAAAAATCATCATAAGAACTGGGATTGAATTAATATTTACACAAATTTCAGATCATGTATGGTTTTTAGTTTTCACAACCTTTTGTGATCACTTAATTTTTAATTTGAATGGTTCTATGAGTATATGAATCACATCTCCATGTTTTATAAAATTATACCATTTTCCTTTAGGGAAGGGATATTTCATGCATTGATGTTCAAATTTACATAATGCTCTATAATTTTTATTTCATAACTATAACTTACAAAAATATCTAAAAATGTCTATAATTTAATTTGTCTTCTATTTTTTAGATTTAATAATTTTAAATACAATAAAATTTTATCCAAAAGTTTTTTTTGGCATAAAATAAGTATAATAGAATCCTTAAAATCAAAATATATTTCTTACTATAGGGTTCCACAATAATTGGTTCTTTAAAATAAAATAAATACCATAAACTCCTTTAAAAAGGGTTTTCCCAAATTTGTATATTTTCATATGCTTTTGACACAATTTTTTGCACTAACAAATCCCCCCATCCACCCAAAAAATGGGGTTTAATCTTATAGAGGGAGAGGAGTACGTGATTATAAGGTGTTTTCTAGTTTTGGATATCATTTAGGTACATGTTTTTTATTCTTTTGAATAGGAATATGTACTCTATTTTCATGAAATTATCAATAAATTTAATTTTCATTGATAAAAATACTTAAATTTAAAGAAAATCATTCTTTCATGAAATAGCTTTAGTAAGGTTTTTTATATAATAAGTATTACAGGAATAAGACATATGTGAGCAAGATATTAACCAGAAAATATTTTCCAAACCATTACCTAAATCATCAATGATATTATTGAACTTATAAAAAACAAAACACTTTTATGGGTCATCTTTGAATAAATTTGGGATGATTCTATTCAATTATGATAATTAGTTCCCCGGGATTTTTTCACTCAGTGATGATGGAGAGGTTATGATTAGCATGTCACATTGACACATGAACTAATGCATGAGAAATATCCTCATACATGGTTTTTTATGTGTGGAGATAAACAATGATTACATTGACCCATGTCGTTTCTAAAGACTCTTTTCGATGACAGAAACCTTAGATTAGATTGGGAAAGGATATAAACCTCTTACCGGTAAAATTTTTAATGAATGATAGGCCTCTATCTATGGATTCCCAATCATCCCTTAATTTTCAATTCCAAAACATTTATTACATTTTTAAACTCCGTGTTTGATTTTAAATTATGTATCCTAATCTTGATTATTAAACAATCATCTAGAAATATCAAATTCCACAATATTCATGCATTTTTTGAGAAAAAATATAAATTATGATCTTAGTAGATCACTTGATATTCGTGAATAAGAGATGTTGGATAAGTATTGGAATATTTTATCACTCAACATTTGACACCCATTGAAATTAAGAGTGGGGATTCTATGATTCCATGAGTTTTTTTTACCATAAGTATGTGTAGAGTGTTTGAGGATGAAACATCAAGGGTTTCAAGATCCAACTAGAGCCTTGGTATTATTGACAGAGTTACATTCTGACTCTAATTGTCTTTATCGTTATATGGGAGAGGATGAAAGTTGAGGATGGCCACCGAATCCATTCGAAGAGTGGTTCCAATATCTTAATTATGAATACGTGTCATACAATCCATTTACCCTACAAAAGATGTTCTATATTGGTGTGTTATTCTCTAAATATATGGGAATCAGTTTGGAGATGTCAATGAAAGACCCTTAGGTATATGTACCCTATATATAAGGAAGTCCTTTAGAGAATCATCTTGTCACCGTAGGTTAGTTAGTTTAGAAATAAAAAATGGATGTTGTTCTATATAGAGTGACACAATGTGTGTCGATGGGAGATGGGGATACTATGGGAGAGTTGAAACACGATTAAGGTTATGAAATTTTGAATAAATCACATGATATGGGCTTGAAAAACACATGGATATAATATGGGCCTATAAGGTACAACTAAATTATAATATGGTTAATGGCCCAGGAATAGGGTTTAGTGAATCTATAGAGCTGTATGGTTTATTATCATAGTGGTTTGAACAAAGAGGGTATATTATATAAGGACATATTTCTTAAAACATAGGGTCATAGCTCTACAAGTCGTGAAATTAAGACTATGAGGATATATGGTATGTAAAGAGACTAGGGAAAATAGAAATTGTAATACTCTTATAGAATAAGTCTAATTAAAAACATCATATGGTTAATAATGTGGACACAAATTATTATTCTATTTCGTAAACCAGTTATATTTTTAAATTTTACGGTAATTCTGATTTGACCAATGTGGTGCTAAATGTATCTAGAAATGTATCATAGGCCAGTGGATTAAGGGTGGATATAATGTTAACAGGATCCAAAGAAACCCATAATTTTTATTAAATATCTCAATGATACAAAGATAAACTTGGCATTGAAACACATATTTTAAATTGATGATACTCATATATGGATGATGCTATAGATTAAATTGATATTCCCATGATGAAAACAGGTCTAACGGTTTAAGGTAATCATTTTTAGGGAAATATAGTTCCTTGAAAGGTTGTTAAACTAAGACAAGTAACATGTAACATTATATTCATATGGTGAGGATGGAGAAGGATCATGGTATTCTAACAAACAATGGAGTTCTAGTGAGAAATATTATTTTAATGAGGGGAAAATGCTATGGAAAATAGCAGAAATATTATTCTACATATATTATGTTCACATTTCTTGGACTAATAACTCTCTATATTGATCTAGTTCGTGCACAAAATATAGTATAATGCTCTAGTTGTAATGAATACTTGACATGTAGAGGCAACACCTCGTCACTAGATCATAACCGAGAAAACCATTATTGTTGATCTAGTTAATGAATTAATGAATGTGTATTATCCTATCTTTATTCTAGGATACAAGATTTATTTATACCTATAAATATGGTCATGTCCATGGTTGGAATGAAATTAGAAATTTTGGTATGGTCAAGGAAATGTTTTATAGTTTTCATTATGTATATCATACATTAGAAATCAATCCTAACAAACACATCAGGAACTATATGATTACGACACTATAAAGGGAATTTACCAACTCATTCAAGGACAACAGTATCATCTAGTATGAATTTATAAAATTGGGATGAATGTAATGAACAAATGTTTTTCGATGGAAATTTCCTTCTTGTAATGATGTCATATAATCAAATGAAATCACAACATTATGAATTACTAAGTGATATGTGAACATTATAAATATGTTTTTCACATCTGTGATTTGAATTTCAAAAACATGATACACACGGTTATGATCAGTAAGTTATTTGGTGTCTAATATGACCAACTTAATTTTTGTTGAAAAGTAAATTACATTAATTTTCAGTATAAATACATTGTAATTTAAATCCACTATTCATGACATAATATGTAATTTAAGCACCCAAATATTGAACACAAATGCATTTATTAATATTATAGGTCATGGAATACTCACTATTTATTGTCTTGTGAGGAATAAATAAATTAATTATTACAATATTCTGAAAACCCTCTTCCCCTCCACTATAAATAACACTCATCCATACCTCTTCTCTTCACACCTCACAAGCCTTGTGCCTTAAATTGAACTCAATGGAAGATAAACTCAAGAGGTAACTCCACTTTCCTATTCTTTTATTTTCTTTCGTGTTCTTTTCTTTTCCTATTTTCTTTCCACTAATACATTCACCCAAATGGTATGAAAACTCCAATAACATACATGTAATGTAATTATATTATTTTAATGTGATAATTAACAATCCTTTAAACTTTTTTTATATTTTATTTGAATGAAATGGAAACACCGTTTGAGATATGTTAATTTACCACCATAAATGATGACGAGTTACAAATTTCCATTACCAAAATTAATTATTGTCATGAAACCATTTTCATTGTTGAACCAGACCATTATATATTTATTATTACTCACTTATGATTATAGAATCCTTTTGTAATCATGGTTTTGTTTAATAAAACAAAATGTGTTCTTTGTGTCCAAACCCACCAATTAACCCAAAAGCATGTCAGTAAAGTTTTATATATTGATTCAACATAAATACATGTAACAAAATTATATCATCATCAATGTTTTCTTAAGGATGTTCAATAAATATTTTATCCTCAATACATGACTACCAACTTAATCATACATGTTTATTCTAACATGAACCTATCATTAAAACCATGGAAGCAAACATACCAGAACAATGAAATTGAACCTTATTACCAATAAAAAAGGCCTTGAATAAACCTAGAAAGGTTATATTAAATATTTTACTATATAATAGTCTATTGAATTAGTAATTAATAAACATTATTTATTTATTCATGAAATTAATAACAAGGGGAGAACAACAACAGACTTAAGGTAAGTGATCCTCTCTATTTCACTATTAATTCAGATGGTCCTCTTTGTTATGCATTTTTATGTGTAATCCCAAATGATGAGGAATGACATTGAACCTCCCCCATAATACCCACAAGATGTATATGTGATGATAAATCTCTTTCGATATCATTAATCCCTCTTTAGTACACATGATATCTTGTAGATAATCTGTAAGGAATTCTACACGAACTACCTTTATTCTTGCAGGTTCCACTATCATTCTTGTTAACCAAATGAAGTTATCTTTTATTTTTATGTAAAAATTATAAATTCTATTTATATTCTACTAAATAATGTTTTATGATCCATCCCACATTCTTTTTCTGGGATATATATGATTTTAAATGATTCCCTCCACGATTCTTCCCAATAAGAAAAGCCAATTTAAGGGAACTCCACAAATTTTCACCAAATTAAAAGTTCATTATAAACTATAATTTAAGACACCATTGTCATTATAAGATTAGTCTTTTTATCATAAAAAAATTATATGTTAAATTGTGGTTTTATATAAAATATTGTTCCCGTTTCTATTTTAAGATCCCTATTGTATTTTCCATAAAACAGCCAAAAAAATTTATTGTAAATATTTCTCAAATAGATTTTTTACATATTGTAACATATATTTACATCACTTTCTATGATATATGCCTATTTTACCTATTTAATATAAATTTATTTTTTAATTAATTTCCCTCATGGACACTTTTAGGATACTCCCATTCATTATGATTTATGTCATGAATGTCATACCCATTTCCACCATGGGTTCCCTTTCATATATGCATGATTGATTATGTATGATTATTTAGGTGGAATTAATATTCATGACCATGATAATATGGGTGCTCCCAGATAGCGGTCCAATGCATTGGGTAATGTTATGTCTCATGAGACGTTATGTGTGATGGTCTTGGCGGTTAGCCTTGTCTTGTGCTACTATGTGCAACGGTCTTAGTGAATAGCCTTGGATTGTGATAATATATGAAACGGTCTTGATGGTTAGCCTTGAATTGTACTAAATTCATGTTTTATGTTTCTTCCACATTTCTAGGATTCCATGTTTATATTAATCCATGTTTATATGTTATGACTCTTTATGTAAAATTCCATTTTAAATCATTATGTCATGTATTCTAACACATGTGCTAAGGATTTATTCTTATTATGATTCTCTTTCTCAGTATTTAGCTCTTCCCTTTGTTCAGGTTATCGCTAGTTTATCCTATGAGGATGTTTGAGAAAAATGGATGTTATTCATTTTTTATAAAGACTAAATCATGAAATGTTATATTTAGTTCCATGTTTTCATTTTCATGTAGCTTATCTTCCTAGACACTAGACTTCATGATCCTTGTCTTGTACTCTGATTTATAATTATTTTTAAAATCATGTAATTTTATGTGAAAGAGGATAGGGTCCTTATAGTTGGTATAAGAGGGTGGTCTCGTTATTTTTGGAAAATAGATATAGAGATACTTCATGAGAACCATAAGGATGAGACAATGTATAAGAAAACACTCCTATGGTTTGGTAAGTATAGAGTATGTGTTTTATCAATAAAATATGTCCATGTCTAAAAACAATTGGTAGAGGTGGATCTGGAACAGATGAATCTAGGAGTGAAAACTATGACAAAGAGTTTTGGGCTTGACCCGGGGTATCATGGTACATGACATCGGGCCTTGATACACACTTGGTATTGAAACTCCTGGGGGATATGGTTTAGAAATTTTAGGATCTGATTAAAAACCATATTTAAGGGAATAAAAAAATACCATAAGAATATAAGATATGAAATATATCGAGGATATCCTAGATTCAAACCTATGGAATCAAAAAATAGGATATAATACTCCATTACAATCGTATCCTTTTATATTCAAAAGATTCTTTTTTATGTTCAATAACTAAGTATTCTATCCCACTAATTGTACATAAATTTTCATATTTAATGGTGGGAAATATAATAACATGTTCTAACAAAAACATTTGTAGGCAATGTGAGGATTTATATAGTGAAATTCCTTATATCATGGGAGAGGGTGCCCAAAACATCATTATACTACCTACTCAACTGGCTCATGTTATTAATAATAACAAGAATAAGGTGAAACACCCTCATCCACTAAGGAAAGATTATGTTTTCATAGAATCCTTAGTGAAGAAAAAGGACTGCCATGTTTAGTGGATCTTCTGATCCCCTCCTCAGGGAACAGTGGATTAACTCCATTAAAAATATATTTTTCCATCCTTGAATGCTTGAAAGAATTTAATTATGTACTAGTATTATATAATTTTGATGGGGAAACTGATAAGTTGTGAAAACTGATCAAGATTACAAAGTCCCAAGTGGAAATTGATTATATTGATTTGGAAGTCTTTAAGAGGATGTTTTTCAATAAATATTTTCTTTGAACCCTTCATCTCAAGATGGAAAAAAGACTCCCTCGGTCTCAATAAGAATGAAGATGAGTCAATCATGGTGTATGAATCATAATTTACAAGTCAATCATGGAATGCCATTGGATTTTTCATGAACAAAAAAATTAATGTGGATCACTATTTTGTAAGCTATAGATGAGTATATAGAAGATGTTTGGGATATGAGACTTCGACAGTTAGAAGGATATTTTCTAGTGTTCCCTCATGGTTGAAATGTAAATTGGAAACTCTCAGTAGTCTCATGGGCCTGGTGACAAGAAGCATAAAATGGAGAACAACATGGGTGGTTCAAAGAATAAATCTCATAATGGAAAGTAGTTGGAATATACCACTTTTAAAAGGCATGGGTGAAGCATCCTGGAAACAGTCTAATGGGAACCAAGAATTGATTAAAATGTGAAATGTGGGACATCTGGAAAATAACTGCCAAAGGGATATGAAAAATCATGCTAATGTGGAGGAATAATAATTGTTTCAGATCAATGCTCATCCAGTGGTGGATAGTTACAACTACAAGAATCATGGGAATTATGTGAACAAGTTCCGTATAACAATGGTTATCAGAGGAAATCAAAAATAACCTCCAATGAAATAAGGAATATATTATACTATCACTAGTACTAACATGCATCTCGACAATGATGTGGTGAAAGGTACACTAGTTATTAATTCAAGAATATAAAATATATTGTTTCATTATAGTTCTATAAATTATTGTATATCTTGTATGTTTATTATAACTATTCCAACACAAACTCAAAATTTGGAAGACAAGTTATCAATGAGAACCAAAAATTGGCCAATTAATTAGTCAATTGATGATAAATCCTCCTCGATTAATTTTTGTGGACCGAGACTTCCAAAAAATCTCATCATACTCCCTTTAGTGGAGTTTGACACTATCTTGGGCATGGATTGGATATCATTATAAAAATAAAAAATCAACTGTGGGGAAAGTGGGATCACTCTTTACATCATGAAAAATTCTACAATTCATAACAAATGTTAGGAGGAAGATGAATATCCTTTAGAATCATCATATCAACTGGGGATATTAGTTCATTATGGAAAGAATATCTTAGCCAAATGATTAAGACAATAGTGAGAATCATGCATGAAGACATGCCCATTATGAGGGATTACACTAATGTATTCCCAAAACAGTTGTGTAGTCTTACTCATGATTGAGAGGTTGATTTATCAAATGAACTTATTCCTTGATATGTGCCTATATCAAAGATCCCTTACGGAATGGCCATCGTTGAGATGGAAGAGCTGAAGAAGCAGTTACAGTAGAATCCAGAGAAGGGTTTTATATGCCCGAGTGCTTCACTATGGGGTTCACCAGTCCTCTTCATCAAGAAGAAGGAAGGATCAATGTTCCCATGCATTGATTTTCATGACATCAATAAAATCATGATAAAGAACAAGTATCCCTGTCCATGGATAGAGGACTTGTTCAATAACCATCATGGGGCTAGTTATATATCTAAGGTGGACCTTCAAATGGGATATCACTAATTAAAGTGAGGAAGGAAGATATTCGCATGACTGACTATAGAGCATTGTATGGATACTATGAGTTATAGTGATCCCTTCAGACGCACTAATGATCTAGTAGGATTCATGGATATAATTATTAATGTCTTTAGAGGTTACCTCAATCTATTTTTGGTAGTCACTATTAATGATATTCTAATATACTCTAAGAACAAGGAGGAACATGAAAATAATTTGAATGTTGTGTAATGAAATTTTGATGGGAGAATTTGTTTTCAAAGTATAGTAAATGGGAGTTCTGGATGGAGGAAGTATCATTATTGGTCCATGTTATCACCAGAAAAGGGATATCTATAGACCCTTCCAAGAAAAAGGTAATTGGAGTGTGGCCCAAGCCAACTTTTGTAAAGGATATCCACAACCTTTTGGATCTAGCTGGGTATTATTTATGATTTTGGAAGAACATTTAACAATTTTCAAAACAAATGTCCAAGATGATGTGAAAGAGATTAATTTACTCCTATATTCAAGAATTTGAATATTGTATCAAGGACTTGAAAAAGATTCTGATCACTATGCAAGTACTGACCCTCCCAACAGATGGATAACTCTTTGGGGTGTACAATTATGCTTCAAAATAAGGTCTTGGGCTATATGATGATGAAAAAAAGATAAATTAATAGCCTATGACTCAAGACAACTAAAAATACGTGAGAAAAACATTCTGATGCATGATCTATAGTTGGCGACTATGATCTTTTCATAGAATTTATAGAGTAATTATCTCTATGGTGAGAAGTTTGAGTTATATATTGACCAAAGAGTCTCAAATATATATTCACACAAAAAGAGATTAATTTTATCCAACATAGATGGATAGATATCATGAAGGATTATGAATACTCAATCCACTACCATCCTGGTAAGGAAAATAAGGTGGAAGATGCTCTAAATAGAAAGTATCATGAAACTTTATCAATGATGAGAATTGAAAAGGACCTGAACTTCTTAATTTTAAAGGGATGGACATGGGAATAGCTAAGGAGGGAACATCATAAATCATTTCCCAAATTATTTCTCAACCATCCCTCATGTATAAAATAATGGATTCTCAATGAAAATATATGGAAATTCAGAAAAGGGTGGAAGCTATCAAAAATGGGAAATCCTCATAGTTCACTATTGATGAGGAAGGAGTTGAAATATTTATGTCACAATTTTGTGTAACATCTGATTGAGAGATAAATAAGGATCTTTTTAATGATGCACATATCATAACATTCTCTATCCATCCAGTGAGAAAAAGATGTATCATGATCTCCAATAAAATCATTGGTGGGAAGATATGAAAAGGGAGATTTTTTAATAAACATCAAAGTACCTGGTATATTAGTAGGTGAAGGCTAAGAGGAAAAAGTTTAAGGGTATTATGAAACCACTACACACACTAATATTGAAGTGAGAGAACATCACCATGTATATTATCACTATATATCCAAGGACATCCAAATAAAACAATGCTATATGGGCCATTGTGGATCTTATTACAAAGATAACTTACTTTATCAAAATTCGAGATGTCTTCTCATTAGATCAACTTTTATGGATTTACACAAAATAAGTGGTAAGACATTGTGGTGTACCACTATCTGTTGTATATGATCGTGATACTAGATTAAAATCAAAAAGATCTGTAAAAGTCTCAAACATGATTTATTCGTAGAATTGATCTTCATTATGGATTATCATCCTCAAACTGAGGGTGAAATTGAGTGAACTATCCATACACTATAATATATGCTGAGAGCATGTTCAATGGACTTAAAGGATAATGGGACCAACAACATGCATTGTTTTAATCTTCCAACATCAAAACCTTTCACTCAATCATCCAAATGATACCATGTGAATCCCTTTAGGGGAAATGGTGCAATACACCGCGCCTGTTGGGATGAGGTTTATGAACCTAATATTCTAGTACATGAAATGGTCAATGAAATGGTGGAGAATGTGAAAACCATTCAACAGTATATTAAAGCAGAAAAACATCGGCAGAATGGTTATACAGACTATTTTCGATGAGAACTTGAGTTCAAAGTTGGAGACATGGTATTTCTCTACATATCTCCATGGAAAAAGGTCCTGAGGTTTGGAATGAAAGGGATGTTAAGTGTTAGGTACATCATCCCCTTTGAGATCCTTGATCTAGTCCGAGTTGTGGCCTATCTAATAGAACTTCTTCCTACCATGTACAAAGTACAAGTTGCCTTTTATGTATCCCTCCTAAAAAAATACATACTAGATCCTTCACATTTACTCTCTTCAGAGGTGGTATAGTTGGTGGATGATCTTTCTTACAATGAGCAGCAAGTGAAGATCTTGGATCAATGAGATAATGTTCTATGTAACAAGGCTTATCACCTTGTCAAGGTACTATAGAAGTACCATAAGTATAAAGAGTCCACACTGGAACTGGTGGAGGCAATGAAGGAAAAGTACCCCCACATGTTTATAGACTATAATGTAAAATGAAATTTCGAGGGAAAAATTCCTTAAGTGGGGAAGGATTTAAAGACACAATTTTTTTCAATAGAAATTTCCATCTTATAATTTTGTCACGTAGTCACATAAAATCACAAAAATATGAACTTATAAGTTATATGTCACCTGAAAACATTATTTTGTCACTTTTTTTATTTCAATTTTGAAAATTTGATATACACGGGGGTGATCAGTACGTTATTTGGAGTCTAATATGACAAACATATTTTTGGGTGAATAGTAAAATATATTAATTTACTATATAAATACATTGTAATTTAAATTAACTATTCCTGAAATCATAAGTTATTTAAGCACCCAAATATCAAACTCACATGAATTTATAACTATTATAGGTCATGGAATACTCACTATTTCTTGTCTTCTGAGCAAATAATTAATTAATGATTATAATGTTATGAAAATTGTCCACCCCTCCACTATAATTACCACCCATCCTTACCTATTTTGTTCAGTCCTCTCAATCCTTGTGACATTATAATATTCTACCCAAATATCTCTCCCATGATCTTACCCCACGTCCAACATCCCCTCGAATCTTCAAAATACCAAAACCTCTACCCTTAAGAGGTAATCAGAGGAGGTAAACACAAGAGGAAAATTCTTCTTTCCAATTCTTTTATTTATTTTCATGTTCTTATATTTTCTTGATTTCCTTCCCCAAATCACTTAACCCAAATGGTATGATAACTCCCATAACATACATGTATTGGAATAATATTATGCTAATGGGATAATTCATTATATTCTCTCCTTTCACTATCTTTTATTTAAATTAAACGGAAACACCGTTTGAGATGTGTTAATTTAGCACAATCAAGGACGACAAGTTATCAATTTCTATTACAATATTTAATAATGGTCATGATCTCATTTTCATGGTTGAACCAGACCATAATATATGTATTAAGTCTAATATATGGTTCTGTATCCTTTTTGAAATGGGTTTTTGGTTTATAAAACAAAAGGTGTTCTGTTCGGTCAAAACCCGCCAATTAACTCAAAAGTATGCCACTAATGTTTTATTTAATTATCCAACATAACTCCAATTAAAGAAATTAAATCTTAAAATATGTATCCTTATGTATTTTGAATAATAAAATGTACCTTAATTATGGACCACCACCTTCTTCATACAAGTTTATCTTAACATGAACCGATCATTTAAACCAAGGAAGCAAACAAACCCAAACAATGAAATTGATCTTTATGACAAATAAAAAAGTTCTTCAATGAAAATAAAAAGGTTGTAATAAATAATTTACATATATAAAATGAAATTTACAAATTAATTAATAAGCCTAATATTTTTATTCTGATCAATGAAAATCAATTGGAGAACACCAATGGAATTAAAGTTAGGGATCCTCTCATTTTCACTCTTAATCAAGATTGTCCACTATGTTGTGACTTTTTATGTGTAACCCAAAAATATGGGGTATGATTCTCCACATCCCCCACACTACCCTCATGATGTATATGTGATGATAAATCCCATTCTCCCTCATAAATATCTCTTATTTACACATGATATCATGTCGATAATCCCTTAGAAATTCTATCCGAACCACCTTTATTCTTTTGGGTTGCACTATCTTTCTTTTTACCCAAATAAAGATTTCATTTATTATTATTTAAAATTTATAGATTATACTTATATTCTCAAAAATCATTATTCAATATTCATCCCTCATTCCTTTTCAGGGGTAAATATTCTTTTAAGGCATTCCCTCCTCGATAATTCTTAATAAGCAAACTCGTTTTAAGGGAACTTTCCATATTTTCAGCCAATTGCAAGAGAACTCTATACTCTATTTTAAGACACAATTCTATTTATATAATAATTATATTTTTCATTAAAACCTTCTTTTTTCACTTCTAGTTTTATATAAATTATTGTTACATTTCCTATTTTAAAACTCGTATAGTATTTTCCTAAAAACTGAACAAAATGGTTTTAAAGCTAAAATTTCTAAAATATATTTCATACACATTGTCAATAATGATTTACATCACTTAGCATGATATATTACTATTTTACATATTTAATTTCTATTCATGTATTAATTCCCTCCTCTCATTGACAATTTTATGATACTCCCATTCATTATGAATTATGTCATCAATGTGATACACATTTCTCTCCATGGGACCCCATACATTTATGTACGATTGATTATGTATGATTATTTATGTGGAAAGAATATTAATGAACATGTTAAGATGGGTACGTCCAGATAGCACTCCAATGTATTGTGTAATGTTAACTCTCATGAGACGTTATCTGTGACGGTCTGTTCTGTTGTCCTTGTCTTGTGCTACTATGTGCAACGGTCATGTCGGTACTATGGGAAACAATCATGGAGGTTAGCTTTGAATCATAATAAATTCATGTTTTATGTTTCTTCCACATTTATATGATTCCATTTTTATATGAATTCATATTTATATGTTATGATTCATTGTGTTACATGCTTTTTTATATCTTTTTGTCATGTCTTCTAACCCATGTTCTAAGTGTTTATTATTATTCTTATTCCATTACTGGGAATTTAGCTCATCCCATTGTTAATGTTATCCCTAGATTATCCTATGAAGAAGTATGAGCACAATTAATGTTCGGGTTTTTTTTATGGAGACTAAAAAAATGTTATATTTAGTTTCATGTTCTTAGTTTGATGTACCTAGTATTTAAAGACATTATACATCACGATCCATGTCTTGTACTATGATGTAAAATTATGCTTAAAATACTGTAATGTTATGTGAGAAAAGGCCAGGGTCTCTAAAATGAAACTATATTGTGTGATATCATGGAGAAATTATGTTTAATTTGTAATTCAATAATATATGGTGAGGGTGAAATGGGAGTATTTAAATCATGATAATGTAAAATAATTTCTATAACCCCAAAAACTATGGGATTAATTATTATTATTATAAAGTTGGGTAAATATAGGAATACTCAGGTCACTATAATGACCCAATGGGATGAATCTGTTAGGGGTTAATATGTGTCTGTTTCTGAGATAATCCATGAAACTAGAGATTAGATGGGTAGAAATACACAAGTTGGGGACACCCAAACAATAATTTAGGAGGTATGAGAGGGTTACATAGATGGTTTTTAAACTATTCTGGAACCAAGTGGATAGATGAAAGACAATCAGGTATTATAGAATTATAATTATAAGGGTATTTGTAGATATGTTGATTATAATGACTTATTGCATTTAAAACAGTGATTTCACTTCCAAATGATTTGGAATAACAGAAAACAAAGGAGGGTTAACTACATAACATATATACAAAATATATTATAAATAATATTTGGTAAAAATAATCCTCTGATAGTTTAACCCAAAATTAGATATATAATTGTAACAACCCAATAATCCACAGTACGTTTCCCTTTTAATAACTCAATATCGTGTGTTATACGCAACTTCGAGTTCTAACACACCACAACCAATCAAAATAGCCATTATGAATATTAATACCCACTTTTTGAATCATTATAAATTTTATCTTTCAAAATGGACTTCATTTTTGGATTCAGAATATCAAAATTAGCTTAGGGTGAATTTTTGGTATTTTTCTGAAAAAATTTAATTTTTGATGAATAATGAAAAACATTGAGTTATAGTTTAAAACCGGATGTTTATTTAAATTTTTATTTATTTTATTTAAATTTATTTCCTCTCAAAATAGATTCATAATACCCATATATGTTCAATTTAATTCTTTGAATTTAGTTTATAAAAATTTTAGATATATAAAAATTTTATTAAACTTTTTACCGTCTTTTACCCACCTCCTAGGAGAATTTTCCAATTTACATAAAACGTAATTTTACCTCTTCTGTGAGTTGAATTTCCAAAATTATAGAGACATGGTTGATTTAAGTATGGAAAATATGGTATAATAAGATGAAAATATGTTTTGGTGAATTGTAACTTTTTACTTTTATTTACCACGGTTAAAAGTAAATAGTGTAATTGAAGGTAAAAATGTCATTATTATTACCCTAACATATGTCCTAATTCTATTAAATAACTGTAATTAGAACAAAATCAACATTAGAAATAAAATATTATCATTTAGGTCCACTTGGATTTGATTAGGAAATTTATTTTTATTTAATTCAAAGAGAGTTAAAAGTGTTAAATTCAAAGTTTAATAACTAAGAAATTTTTAATATAGGGTTACTCATAAGATAAATTTGACTATAAATATTAATTAGAAAGATAATAATATTTCCTACAAAATTATATTTTATTTACATTTTTTAGACATTAAATAATTAAATTTATTTATGACACAATGATGATGCGGAAATTGTTGTATTAATGAATGATTAAAATAATTGATATTATAAATATCCAAATAAATGTAATTTGAGACTTTTTTTGAATTACACTAATATTATATGTTAATATGACATATTAGGGTTTCTTATATGTAATTTTTTAGAAGTAATAATGCATTTATGAATTTAGAAAAAACAAAATACCAAATAGTGTCAAAATTGACATAAAAGCGTTTTTAAAACAAATATTATATTTTTAATGGATATTCTATTCCTAAAAATCTAAGGCTCAGCCAAAAGACTTATTTAATGATAGTTGTATTATTAATGAACCACTTGGGGTTTTCCCGGATGTTTATAGAATGTTTATTAACCATATCATATAAAAATACAAAGACACATGGTAAATGTCAAACTATTTAACTAAGAGTTAAATCTAAATGATAAAGTTAATATAGTGAACCAAATGTGTCTAAAACTTATTGGTTGAGTGTTTTCTGACCCATATCTACCATATAATTTAAATAATTAATTCTTGAACCAATATAAAATGAAAATAATTTTATTATAAAATAATATTCCCTGCTTTTCCTAAGTTGCACCGCACCCCTATTATAAAAGGGCACTCCCCTTCACTCTAATTCACACCTTTAACGCCATTTGGCTCGGCTAAACTCTACCCAAATACTCTATCAACTGTCCACCCTTCATTCTAGAGTACTTCCTTTATCCAAAATTCCATTATATAGAGCCATTTAGATCATATCAAATGGAAGAACACGAAGAAGAGGTAAATATTTCATCACCTCTTTCAAGTTATTTTCTTCTTCCACTTCCTCTTTTGTAGTTGTTTCCATTCTAAAATAATAACTCGAGTATATTCTTTATACTGTGATGTTAATATAAATATGAAACAACCATATTAATTATTCTATCAATCCTTTAATGACATGTCACCATAAGTGTGTACGTACGGCTCACCGTCTCCACGTCGTGGTGTAATTGTTATTCAAAATATTATTATTTGGATGGGTATAATAATGATGTGTAATTGATGTAAATAATAAATATTACATGATAATTCTATATATATATGATATAAAATCCAATTATATATTATTTTAATATCAAAATAATGATATTGTCACTCATGTGTACGTACGGATTACCATCTCCATGAAGGCGATGAGATTCATTCCCCATTGTTATTCATTCAAGACTAATTTTCATTAGATGATTAAAAATAATGTTTAAAGACTTAATATCATTATGAATATAAATAACATACATCTTATCCATAAACATCATTACTTACATAATGAGACATATAAATTAAAACGAATCAGTTAACACCCAAAACGAAAATATTACTAAGATATTATTTACAAAGCAATGTTAAAAGATCATATATGATATCATAATAATGTATATGATTCATGTATAATTTAATAACAAAAATTTCACCATAATACACTCCTTAGGTTTTCTTTATGATCAATAAAAGGCCTCTCAGTTTAAGTGAGGGTAGTTGGGAAGATATTTGATTAGGGGTTGGATGAGCCAAATGGCTTTGGATGTGTAATTTGGAGAGAAGGGGGAGTACCCTTTTATAAGAGAGGTGAGTGTCACTTTAGGAAAAGTTTGAAATATTGATTTATCGTACCGTCATATTAGGTTAATAAGGGATCCAAAATGATTTATTTCGAGGATAAGGAGGGGATGGATTGAAAACCTCTCAAAAAATAGGTTTTAGACTGGATTAGGTCACCATATTATACTTATCAATGACATTTAACTCTTAGTTAAATAATTTATCTTTAACCATGTATTCTTGTAATATTATAATAAATGGTTAATATACATACTTTGAATAGCCAACAGAACCCCAAGTGGTTCATTTTTTACCTACCTAACCTTATCTAACACTTTTGGCCGAGCTTAATATTTTTAGAAATATTATATCAATTAATAATATAGTATTTGTTTAAAAACTCATTTATGTCAATTTAGCACTATTAATATATGGTTTTTGTGAATGTAAAAAATCTTGATTAATTATAATAAAATAAAATAAATCAATACTAACATGTCATATTAACCTCGAAAATTAGTGGAATTCATCAAAAGTCTCAATTTAAAATTATTTGGATATTTATTATATCAATTATTTTAATCATTAATTAATTAGGTAATTAATGAATCGTCATTGTCTCAAAAATAAATTTAATTATTTAATGTCTAAAATTTATAAATAAAATACCACAATGTTTGATTCCTTTTTATATTTCTAGTGAATATTTATAGTCTAATTTATCTTATGTATTACCCTATATTAAAAATATTTTAGTTATGAAATTCTGAATTTAACCATTTTAACTCTTATTTAAATAAAATAATAATAAATGTCCTAATCTAATCCAAGTGGATAAAAGTGGATCGTATTTTATTCCTATGGTTTATTTTGGTCAAAAAAAACATATCCAATAAAATTAAGACAAGTGTTAGAATAATTATAATATCATGTTTACCATTAATTACCCTATTTACTTTTTAACTATTGTAAATACAATTGAAAAGTTACTATTCACAAAAAAGTTATTTTCAACCTATTGAACATAATTTTAATTATTGATGTCTACATCATCTCTCGGATTTTTGAAATTCAATTCACAGAAGCGGTAAAATTAAGTTAATGAAAATTTTCAAATGTTCCTAGACAGTGGGTAAAAGACATTAAAAAGTTCAATAAAATTTTATATATCTAATCTTATTTTAAATTGAGTCTAATTCATTAAATTGAACTAATGTAGGTATTATCTATCTATTTTTACCTAACAAAAATTTAAACAATGTAAATAATTATTTAAATAAAAAGTCGGCTTTAAACAATAACATAGTGTTTATCACTCTTCATAAGAAATTGAATGTTTTCAAAAAAAATACCTAAAATTTACCCTAAGATATTTTAGATATTCCAAATCCAAAAATGCGGTTTATCTTGAAAAATAAAATTTCAAAAATTTCAAAAATTGGGGATTACTATTCATAATTATTTTCTAAACGACGAGTTTGATTGGATGTGGTGTACTAGAACCCGATGATTCCTAAAACACAAACTATTGTATTATTTAAAGAGAAGTGTACCATGGAATCTTTGGTTGTTACATTCTTCTCTCCTTCAATTAATGTTGTCCACTAAATTTCTATAATACTATAGCATAAAAAATTCGGGTGGTTCTTCATCATGAGTTCTTCGGGTTCCCATGTTGCCTCTTCCATCTTATGGTTTCTCCATAGAACTATTTCCAGACTAGTCATCAGGTTTCTCAACACCTGTTCTCTAGTATCAATAATCTTGAAAGAATTTTCACAATAAGATAGATCGAGATCCAGATCTATTTCATCAAATGTTAGTACAAGTGTTGGGTCAGGCTTCTATTTTCACAACACTGATACGGGGAAAAAATCATGAACATTGGAGACACTACGGGAAAAAGGACTTTTTGCAACGGGCTTTTTGCAATGGGAGAGGTTATTTGCGACGGGGGTAACCATCCGTCGCAAATAATAAAGTATTTGCGAAGCGAATTCATCTCCCAACACAAAAGGGTTGGCGTGAGTAACTTGCCAAACCGCGCGAAGCGTTATTTGCGACGGTGGGATCCCACCATCGCAAATAGTGATATATTTGCGACGGGGCCCATCGCAAATACCCAGTGGCGGTTAATAACTTTTTGCGACGGGATGTCGTCTCGTAGCAAAAGGTGTGTCGGCAGGGCCTATTTGCGACGGGTCACATCACAAATAACTTTTTAACCACCGACAGTAATTAATGTGGGCGTAGGTATTTGCGACGGGACCCGTCTCAAAATATACTATTTGTGATGGGTATCCCGTTGCAAATAGTCTCGTCGCAAATAATGTAACCTATATATACCTCCATCAGTTTTTCCTCTCATTACTCTCAATTCTTAGATCTTGTTTCCCTCTCAACTCTGATTTGAGAGAGGAAATTTTTCTATGTTAATTTTTTTTGTTCACGAGAAAGTTGTGAAGCCGTCTACATCGATAAAAAATCAAGCCTAAAGGTATTTATGGTATAATTAATTTTTTATTTATTTCATTTTTATGATAATTTTTATTATTGTTGATTAGTTGTAATTAAATTAAATTTAAATTGTTTTGTCATGAGTAATTATTTGTACTAATAAATTGAAATTTTTAGTACTAATTTTTAATAATTAGTTGTAATTAATAATTATTAACGATAATTAGTAATGTATATAACTAATTTGTAGTAATTAATAATAATTGGTAATAAATAATAATAAACACTAATAATTATTAATAAATATATATAATTATTAATAAATAGTAGTGAATAGTAATAACGAGTAATAAAGAGTAATAATGAGTAATAAATAGTAATAATTAATAATAAATAGTACTAAATTGAATTAATTAGTAATAAATTGTAATAATTAGTAATAAATTGTAATAATTAGTAATAAATTTTAATAATTAGTAATAAATTGTAATAATTAGTAATAAATTGTAATAATTACTAATAAATTGTAATAATTAGTAATAAATTGTCATAAGTACGAATAAATTGTAATAATTAGTAATTAATTGTAATTATTAGTAATAAATTGTAATAATTAGTAATAAATTGTAATAATTAGTAATAATTAGTAATAATTAGTAATAGTTTGTAATAATTAGTAATAAATTGTAATAATTTGTAATAATTAGTAATAATTAGTATTAAATTGTAATAATTCGTAATAATTTGTAATAATTTGTAAAAAAAATTGTAATTAGTTGTAATAAATTGTAATAATTATTAATAAATTGTAAAAATTGGTAAAAAATTGTAATAATCAGTAATAAATTGTAATAATTATTAATAAAGCATAATATTTAGTAATAAATTTGTAATAATTAGTATTAAATTGTAATAATTAGTAATATTTAGTAATAATTAGTAATATTTAGTAACAATTAGTAATATATTGTAATAATTAGTAATAAATTGTAATAATTATTAATAAATTCTAATAATTAGTAATAAATAGTAATAATTATAATGAAATTGTAATAATTAGTAATATATTGTAATAATTAGTAATAAATTGTAATAATTAGTAATAAATTGTAATAATTAGTAATAAATTGTAAAAATTGGTAATAAATTGTAATAATTAGTAATAAATTGTAATAATTAGTAATAAATTGTAATAATTAGTAATAAATTGTAATAATTAGTAATAAATTGTAATAACTAGTAATAAATGTTACTAATTAGTAATAAATTGTAATAATTAGTAATAAATAATAATAAATTGTAATAAATTGTTATAAATTGTGATAAGTTGTAAAAACTAGTAATAAATTGTAATAAATAGTAATAAATTGTAATAATTAGTAATAAATCGTAATAATTAGTAATAATAAGTAATAATAAGTAATAATTAGTAATAATAAGTAATAATTAGTAATAATTAGTAATAAATGGTAATAATTAGTAATAAATTGTAATAATTAGTAATAAATTGAAATAATTATAATAAATTTTTATAATTAGTAATAAATTGTAATAATTAGTAATAAATTTTAATAATTAGTAATAAATTTTAATAATTAGTTAACAATTTTAATAAATTGTAATAAATTGTAATAAATTGTAGTAAATTGGAATAAATTGTAAATATTTTTAATAATTTGTCATAAATTGCAATAATTAGTAATAAATTGTAATAATTAGTAAAAAATTGTAATAATAAGTAATAAATTGTAATAATTAGTGATAAATTGTAATAATTAGTAATATATTTTAAAATTTTGTAATATTTAGTAATAATTAGTAATATTTAGAAATAATTAGTAATAAATATTAATAATTAGTAAAAAATTGTTATAATTTGTAATAAATTGTAATAATTAGTAATAAATTGTAATAATTAGTAATATATTGTAATAATTAGTAATAAATTGTAATAATTAGTAATAAATTGTAATAATTAGTAATAAATTGTAATAATTGGTAATAAATTGTAATAATTAGTAATAAATTGTAATAATTAGTAATAAATTGTAATAATTAGTAATAAATAGTACTAATTAGTAATAAATTGTAATAATTAGTAATAAATTGTTATAATTAGTAATAAATTGTAATAAATTGTAATAAATTGTAATAAATTGTAATAAATTGTAATAGTTAGTAATAAATTGTAATAATTACTAATAAATTTTTGTAATTATTAATATTTAGTAATAATTAGTAATATTTAGCAATAATTGATAATAAATTGTAATAATTTGTAATAAATTGTAATAATTAGTAATAAATTGTAATAATTGGTAAGAAATTGTAATAATTAGTAATAAATTGTAATGATTAGTAATAAATTGTAATAATTAGTAATAAATTGTAATAATTAGTAATAAATTGAAATAATTAGTAATAAATTTTAATAATTACTAATAAATTGTAATAAATAGTAATAATTAGTAATAATTAGTAATAAATTGTAATAAATAGTAATAAATTGTAATATTCAGTAATAAATTGTAATATTTAGTAATAAATTGTAATATTTAGTAATAAATTGTTATATATTGTATTAAATTTTAATAAACTGTTATAATTTGTAACAGATTGTTATAATTTTTAATAATTAGTAATAAATCGTAATAATTAGTAATATTTAGTATTAATTAGTAATAATTAATAATAATTAGTAATAATTTGTAATAATTAGTAATACTTGGGAATAATTAGCAATACTTACGAATACTTAGTAAAAATTAAGAATACTTATCAATTAATAGGAATAGTTATAAATAAATTGGAATAGTTATGAAAATAAATGTGAATAGTTATGAATAAATATGAATAGTTAGTAATAAATATGAATAGTCAGTAATAAATAGGAATATTTAGTAATAAATAGTAATAATTAGTAATAAATAAGAATAATTATTAATAAATATAACTAATTAGTAATAAATAATAATAATTAGTTAGGAACAATTATGAGCAATTATGAACAGTTAGGAATAGTTAAGAATAGTTAGGAACAGTTGAATGAAATTTTAATAAATTTTAAGAACTTGGCATAATTTCCAGTGGCTTGATGGCACTCCTTTTGCTCGATGAATTTTATCCTTTCAACTCTCACCGACTAAAAACATTATGAAAAATGTGTTGGTACATATACATATTAAATATCGTATGCATGATATAGGTTATGCATTCGTAGTGTAACACCCCAAGATTCTACGGTAAGCTTCTCTTTGAATAATGTGATAGCGTGTGTTGTATGCAACATTGAGTTCTAACACACCACAACCAATCAAACTAGCCGTTATGAATAGTAATACCTACTTTTTGAAATTATATATATTTTATATTTCAAAATGGACTTCATTTTTGGATTCGGAATATCAAAATTATCCTAAGTTGAATTTTTGGTATTTTTCTGAGAACATCCAATTTTTATGAATAGTGAAAAATACTTAAAAACAACCTTTTTAATCAAAATAATTTATAGTGATAAATTATATTATTGAGTGGGTTTAAAGTATAATTAGAATATATTTTTACCATTTTATCCAATGGTGTTCATTAGAATTAATTTTACTTTGAAATTAGACATAAACAATTATCAATGTTTTGATATATATTATTTCTTAAAAACACGCTATTTGTTGTGACAACGGGAATTAATTATAAAATTAATTAATTCAACTTATATGTTTGGAATTTTGTAAAATAGACATTATTTTTAAATTCGGAATATCAATTATAGCTTAGGGAGAAATTTTGGCATTGTTGTGAAAAACATCAATTTTGATGAATAGTGAAACTACTAAGTGGTAGTTAAAAAAACTGAATTTTTCATAAAAATTAATTTTACCGCATTTGTGAATGGAATTTCGAAAATACGAGAGACACAGTTAATATCAAGAAGTAAAATGTGGTTCAATGAGATGAAAATAATTTTTGGTGAATAGTAACTTTTTTACTTTTATTTACCACGGTTAAAAGTAAAATAGGGTAATTAAGGGTAAAAATGGTATTAATATTACCCTAACACATGTCCTAATTCTATTGGACAAGTGTATCTCGACCAAAAACAACCTTGGGAATAAAATATTATCATTTAGGTTCACTTGGATTAGATTAGGACATTTATTATTATTTAATTCAAAGAAGAGTTAAAAGAGTTAAAATCAAAGTTTATTTACTAAAACATTTTTAATATAGGGTTATACATAAGATAAATTCGATTTTAAATATTCATTAGAAATATAATAGGATTTAATACATAATGATATTTTATTTATAATTTTTAGACATTAAATAATATAATTTATTTATGACACAATGATGATTCATTAATTACCATAATAGTGAAAAATTAAAATAATTGATATTATAAATACCCAAATAAATATAATTTGAGACTTTTAATGATTTAATCGAATTTTCTAAGATAATATGACATATTAGGATTAATTTAATTAACTTTGTTGGAAGTAATAATTCTTTTATAGGTTTCACAAAAATCAACTACTGAATAGTGTCAAAATTGACATAAAATATTTTTTAAAACAAATATTATATTATTAATTAATATTAAATTTCTAAAAATATAAGGTTCGGACAAGAGACTTATATCATGATATATGTATCATTAATGGACCACTTGGGGGTCTCTTGGATTTATATGGTATGTTTATTAACCATATAATATAAAAATACAAAGAGACATTGTAAAAGTGAAACTAATTAACATAGAGTTAATACGTAAAGATAAGGTTAATATAGTAACTCAAACCTGTCTAAATTTTATTGGTTGAATGTTTTTAGACTTATCACCACCTTAACCTTTTAATAATCAACTTTGGATCCATTAGATACCGAATATAAATTAATATTTCTAGATTTTCCAAAGGTGCCCCTCACCCCTCTTATAAAAGGGATCTCCTCCTTCTCATTTCTTCACACCTTCAAAGCCTTTTGGTTCGGCCAAACTCATCCCAAATACTCTCCCAACTTCCCTCACTACAACCTATAGGCCTTATTTTGATCAGAAAGCCATCCTAAGGAGCCCTTTTGATCAAATCAAAAGGAAGAACCCGAAGAAGAGGTAATGATTTCACCACCATTTTCCAAGTTCCTTTCTTCTTCCACTTCTTCTTCCTTTGTTGTTACCATTCTAAAATAATAACTCCAGTATCATATATATACTGTGATGTTATTATAATTATGTTAAAACCATATTCAGTATTCTATCCACCCTTTGAATAACATGTCACCATACATGCGTACGTACGGCTTACCATGTCCACGTCATGGTGTAATTGTTATTCAATATTTTATTATTTGGATGGGTATAATAATGATGTGTAACTCATGTAAATAATAAATATAAAATGTTAATGATTCTGTATATATGATATACCATCCATTTACATATTATTTTAATATCAAAAGAATTATATTGTCGCTCGTACGTACGTATGGACTACCGTCTCCACGAACGCGATGGGATTCATTCTCCATCGTATCCATTAAAGTATAATTATCATTTTCTGATTTAAAAATTATGTTTAAGGACTTAATATAATTCAGGATATGAATAAGATACAACCTATCCATAACAAACATGTCTTATGTAACAAAAAATATAAAAGAAAACGAGTAAATTAACACCCGAAACGACGATAATTCAAAGATATTATTAACAAATCAATGTTAAAAGATCATATATGATATCATATAAATATATATGATTCATGTATAATTTAATTACAATTATTTCACCATTACACAGGAGTTTAACCTACCCCAACCAAGGAAAAGTAAAAGGTAAGGGTTTATTTCACAATCTCTTCATTATCTGAGGTTGTTTATACGTAATAATCTACTGGGATCTCTTTATCATCCACATCCATGGTTTTTTAAAAATGTATTTCAAAACAATTTTACTAACTACAAGAATATGGGTTAAAGTCATTTATACCCTTGTTTGACTTTTTATAAGTGGTTTCTAAAAGAATCTTTCCGTCATTTTCCAAACAAGGTGCTTTTTAACCTTTATGACAGAATTAAGGTAAGAATGTTTTCTAACTTATACAGCGGGTGCAGTTATTTTCCGCCATTATAAAATCGTAGAAGTTTCCTTTACAAGCTTATAAGAATATTTTCAAATAAAATGTTTTATTTTATAAATATATTACTCTTAAATTATTTCAAAATAGAAAGAGATATTTCTCTAAAAAGAGTTTTGATTTCATCTATGTCAACATCCATTGGTGGATTTTACGCTTATTTGAAGTTGATTTATTATGATACAAAACTTCTATATTGTATTGAAGGTTTTTTGATGTGTTTGATTGTGGATGTGCTATTTTTATACCATTCATAGTTTATGGTGAAAGTATTGAAATTTCGTATACTAGTTTTAAAACGAATGTTTCTGTTATGTTTAAGCCTTTTAATATGGGAATGCATTGGACTTAATATGTGACGGGTGGAGCCCGCTATAGCTCCTCGATGCATCGGTAGGTCTCATGAGAGAAACTAGTGTCTTGGAACAAGGCCTTGACAAAATCTTATTTGTAGTCTTGGCACGAGGCCTTGGCTATGTGGTTATGATAGTCTGGCATTATGCATTCCATCATTATGAAAGTGGTTATTGATATTGCATGTGATTATTCGATTAGTAGAATATCCATGTGAATAAGTAAATGGAATTATTTCATTTTTATTTTTCCATACTATGTTGAAGGTCATGTTTAAAAGGATTTTGTTTCAGTTATACATTTCCTTAAATGTTTATGATTATTTTTGAAAGTTTCCGCTATATTGTTATCCTTACTGGGCATTTGAGCTCACCCCTTTTCTATGTTTTATTTTTCCCAGGATGTGAAGAAGTAAGTTATGAATAACCTGCAGGGATAGTATGTGGGGATATGAGTGTGGAATATGGAGACTATGTTGTTGTAGTAGTTTTTCACTTTGTGATGTAATGTAAAACTTTATGAATATATTTAGTGTTTCCAAGGTATTAAACCAATCGGTCTTTCGAGATTTGATCTTTCTTGTGATCATTCCAATGTAATGTAATAATGCACCGACTCTGGGTAACTAGTGTCGGGGTGTTATAGTTGGTATCAGAGGAATTTTAGTACAAACCTTGGAAGCTAGATTTAGATAATCTCTGATTAGAGCACGTAGACCTAAGATGAACTTTGAGGATTAGTATAGAAGAACTTCCTAGAATTTTGGTATTGTATAGATTTTGTGATTTTTCTGAGCAATACATCCCTGTCTAGATACGAGCAGGTAGAGGTGGCTCTGGCATAGATGTACCTAGGGGTAAAACCCGAAAACACCGCTTTGAGCTAGACTCGAACATGAACTAGTGCACGACAATGGGCCTTGCTGCACTCTTGGTTACGACACTCCCGGGGGATATGCTTAGGATAACTCTAATTTTAGTTACAAATCATTATGAAGGGTTTATGAGTATATAATTCCTCAAAGAAAATATTTTTATGATTATGGATTATATCCATAAATAGTTCAATTTATGTTAAGCGTTTTATAAGTATGGGATTTTGTATTTCGATTCATAAACTGATCTAGTTTATGACATTGTTTAGAAATGGCGCCTAGTGGAAGAAATGGAAACCGTATCAATGCATGCACTCCATGTAGGGATTTCCCTCCTGCTCAAGATAATTATAGTGGAGCTAGTGATGCAATTGGTGTCGATCAGATAATCACCATACTGGGACAACTCACTCAGGTTATGAATAATAACCTTACCCGTATGGAGCACCCTGATCTGCAGAGTGGAGGATCAATGTTAGATCGATTCCTGAGACAACAACCACCAACTTTCTATGTGAGTACAAATCCCTTAGTAGCTGAGCAATGGATATTTTCCCTAGAGAAAATATTTCAGGCTTTGGGGAGTAATGAAAGGTAAAAAGTTATCATGGCAGTTTACCGCCTCACTGGAGATGCTGATCAATGGTGGTAATTGATTCAAAATACGAAGTAAGATGATGAAGTATCAAATATGGAATGGAGGGAGATCAAAGATCTGTTTTTTGAAAAATACTTTCCTCGCGACCATCGAGAAGATATGGAAAGGAAATTTCTGAGTCTGAGACAGAAGGAGGATGAGAATGTCACAAAGTATGAGGCTAACTTTACAAGGTTAGCAAGGTATGCTGGTGATTATTTACGTAACCCAATAAGTAAGATTGATCATTTCTTTGATGGGTTAATACCATTTCTTCATCGAGCATTAGTCTCACAATCATTCTCGTCATACGAAGACATTGTCTCATGTGCTATCAAGACCGAAAAGGAATTCTCTAAGTCTTATGACTTTAAAGCAAAGTAAGAGAAGAAGAGGCATGCTGATCAATCTGGGAATGGAAATAAGGGGAAGAAAGGAAATGTTGAATATCCGTCCTGTGGTAAATGTGGGAAGAAACACCCTGGTACTTGCTTGAAGGGAATGTGCGTCTGTTACAAATGTGGTGAAAAAGGCCACCAAGCCCGTGATTGAAAAGGGAAGAAGGAAGCTACCAATGTTCAGTGCTAAAATTGTAGGGAGATGGGGAATTATGAAAATGAATGTCCAAAGCGTTAGGAGAACATACCTCAGAAAAGGCCAAGGGATCAAGTCTAGGCTTATGATATCACTACTGCTAAGGTAGAAGCTCCGAAAGACGTGGTGGCAGGTAATTTAATGGTTTCCTCAAGTTTTGAAAATGTATTATTTGATTCTGGATCATCACATTGTTTCATATATTCCCAGTTTTCTAAGAAAATTATATATTTCCAATTTGATTTAACAAGGGATTTGTCAATTTAAACTCCTAAGGGAAGTATCATTGCAACAAAGTTTTGTGAATCAGTCCCCATTAGAGCACATAAATGTTTTTTATCTGATGATCTCATCGTCATACCTAAGATTGAGTTTGTTATAATCCTCGGTATGGACTGGATTTTGGACTATGATGCGAAGATTTATTGTAAGAAGAAAGAGGTTACGATTCTTGATGATAATGATAAGGAACACCTTATCTTTAGAGGAGAATCGTCACCACCTAATTCTTATTTATATCCAACCCCATTAGCTCAACTAAATTCAATTATTGGGGAGGAAGATAATGAAATAACTGTCGGTGAGGAAAGGAATGTTCAAATAGAGGATGAACCTGTTGTGAAAGAATTTGTAGATATATTTCCGGAAGATTTACCTGCACATCCTCCAGAACGAGAAGTTTAGTTTTCCATTGATTTAATTCCTGGATCAAGGCCTATATCAAAGACCCCTTATAGAATGGCCACTGTAGAATTAGTTTAACTAAAGAAACAACTAGAGGAATTGAGTAATAAGGGATTTATTCCCCCTAGTGTTTCTTTATGGGGATCCCCTGTTATTTTTGTTAAAAAGAAAGATAGATCTAGGAGGTTATGTATCGACTACATGGAGATCAATGCTGTAACAATAAAGAACAAGTATCCCCTACCACATATTGATGATTTATTTGACCAACTGCATGGAACTCAATACTTTTCGAAGACTGGCCTTCGATATGGATACAATCAGTTGTGTGTGAAGAAGGAAGACATTCCGAAGACAACATTTCGAACCAGGTACGAGCATTATGAGTTTACCATAAGGCCTTTTGGATTGACTAATGCACCCTTTGTATTCATGGATCTGATGAATAGAGTTTTCAAGGAGTATCTCGATGAATTTTTGGTGGTATTTATTGACGATATCTTGGTATACTCCAAAAGCTACGAAGATCATGAAAATCTCATGCGCATTATCCTGAAGACTCTGAGAAGACATGAATTATATGGAAAGTTTAGCAAGTGTGAATTCTGGCTTTATGAGATTTCTTTTCTTGGCCATATTTTCTCTAAAGATGGAATCTCTGTTGATCCTTCTAAGACCAAGGCAATCTAAGAATGGCTATCACCTATGAGTATAACTGAGGTACGTAGTTTTATTAGATTGGCAGGTTATTATCGACGTTTCGTCCAGAATGTTTCCCAATTGGCTAACCCATTAACGAATCTCACATGTAAAGGGGTTAAATTTGTTTGGACAAAAGAGTGTGAAGAATGTTTCGAATAACTGAAGAGTAGATTAGTCAATGCTCTTATATTGACTCTACCATTGGGGAATGATGGGTTCGTTATTTATAGTGATGCATCGATGAAAGGACTTGGTTGTGTCCATATGCATAATGATAGAGTTATTGCCTATGCATCACGACAGTTGAAAATTCATGAACAAAACTATCCTACTCATGATCTCGAGTTAGCAGCTGTGATCTTTGCTTTGAAGATATGGAGGCACTACCTCTATGGTGAAAAATGTGAGATTTATATGGATCACAAGAGTTTGAAGTATATTTTCTCACAAAAAGAACTCAACATGAGGCAAAGGAGATGGCTTGAATTACTCAAAGATTATGATTGCATAATACACTACCACCCGGGGAAGGAAAACAGGGTAGCAGATGCTTTGGGCAGAAAAGACCATGGAGTTTTGAACAATATGAGAATTGAAAGGGATCCAATTTTCATGGATCTAGTGAAGATGGACATGGGAATAACCAAGGAAGGCAAAACGTCAATTCTTTTTCAAATGTTTGCCAAACCATATTTACTATAAAGGATTAAGAGTTCTCAGACCGATGATGAAGAGTTTATAAAGAAGATTAAAGCTGTGAATGATTGGAGATTGAGAGACATTGTGTATGAAGATGGAATTTTGAAATTTGGGAAGAGACTTTGTGTTCCCGATATACCTGATCTAAAAAGGGAATTGCTGGATGATGCTCATAGTTCAAATTTCTTTATACACCATGGGAGCACCAAAATGTATAGAGATTTGAAGGAACATTTTTTGTGGGACAAATGAAGAGGGAGATTACTGATTTTGTGTCAAGATGTATGGTTTGTCAACAAGTGAAAGCTGGAAGGCAACAGCCTGGAGGAGTCATGAAACCTCTTCCAATACCAGAGTGGAAATGGGACAATATTACGATGGACTTTGTCATGGGGATACCAAAGACTCCTAGAAGTAATGATGCAATATGTGTTATTATTGATCGTCTTACCAAGTCATCACATTTTCTTGCTACAAGAGAAGATCTACCCCTGGAACATCTAGCAAGACTATATATTAATGAAGTTGTGAGACTTCATGGAGTACCCTTATCGATTTTTTCTGATCGTGGTCCCCGTTTTACATCAAGATTCTGGAAACGTCTTCAGAAATCCCTGGATACTAAACTTCATTTGAGCACTACATACCACCCTCAGACAGACGGACAATCAGAACGGACTATTCAAACCTTAGAATACATGTTGAGATCTTTCTCACTTGACTTTCAGGGTCTGTGGGATCAATATTTACCTCTGGAAGAATTTTCCTATAACAATAGCTTCCATTTGAGTATTCATATGGCACCATATGAAGTGTCATATGGAAATAGATTTCATACACTAACCTGTTGGGATGACGTTGGTGAAAGAAAACATGTAGGCCCAGAAATGGTGGAGGAAACGGTGGAAAAGGTGAAGGTAATCCCAAATCACATCAAAGTAGCTCAAAGTAGGCAGAAGAGCTATGCCGATAATCGAAGGAAGGATTTGGAATTTCAAGTCAGTGATCATGTTTTTTTGAAGGTATCTCCATAGAAGGGAGTCATACGTTTTGGTAAGAAAGTTAAATTGAGTCCCAGGTACATCGGACCCTTCGAAATTCTAGAACGAATTGGGGATGTGGCTTACCGATTGGCAATGCCGCCAAGTCTCTCCAAAGTTCATGATGTGTTCCACATATCTCTGTTGAGAAAATACATGCCTGACCTAACGCATGTACTCACCTATGAGGAATTATAACTAGAACCCGATATGTCCTATTATGAAGAGCCCGTCAGGCTTCTTGATACGAGAGAACAAGTACTAAGAAACCGGACGACGCGTCTGGTAAAAGTTTTGTGGAGAAACAATAAGATGGAAGAGGAAACGTGGGAACCTGAGGAACTTATGATGAAGAACCACCCGAGTCTTTTCATGTGATAACTATTCTAGAAATTTAGAGGACCAAATTATTTGAAGGAGGGGAGAATGTAACACCCCAAGCTTCTACGGTACACTTCTCTTTGAATAATGCGATAGCGTGTGTTGTACGCAACATTGAGTTCTAACACACCACAACCAATCAAACTAGACGTCATGAATAGTAATACCTACTTTTTGAAATTATATATATTTTATATTTCAAAATGGACTTCATTTTTGGATTCAGAATATCGAAATTATCCTAAGTTGAATTTTTGGTATTTTTCTAAGAACTTCCAATTTTTATGAATAGTGAAAAATACTTAAACACATCTTTTTTAATCAAAATAATTTATACTGATAAATTATATTATTTAGTGGTTTTAAAGTATAACTAGAATATAATTTTACCATTTTATCCAATGGTATTCATTACAATTAATTTTACTTTGAAATTAGACATAAACAATTATCAATCTATTGATATATATTGCTTCTTAAAAACACGCTATTTGATGTGACAGCGGGAATTAATTATAAAATTAATTAATTCAACTTATATTTTTGGAATTTTGTAACATAGACATCATTTATGAAATTGGAATATCAATTATAGCTTAGAGTAAAATTTTGGCACTATTCTGAAAAACATCAATTTTTGATGAATAGTGAAACTACTAAGTGGTAGTTAAAAAAACTGAATTTTTCATAAAACTTAATTTTACCGCTTTTGTGAATACAATTTCAAAAATCCGAGAGACACGGTTAATATAAAGAAGAAAAATGTGGTTCAATGAGATGAAAATAATTTTTGGTGAATAGTGACTTTTTACTTTTATATACCACGGTTAAAAGTAAAATAGGGTAATTAAGGGTAAAAATGACATTAATATTACCCTAACACATGTCCTAATTCTATTAGACAAGTTTATCTCGACCAAAAACAATGTTGGGAATAAAATATTATCATTTAGGTCCACTTGGTTTAGATTATGACATTTATTATTATTTAATTCCAAGAAGAGTTAAAAGAGTTAAAATCAAAGTTTATTTACTAAAACATTTTTCATATAGGGTTACACAGAAGATAAATTCGATTGTAAATATTCATTAGAAAGCTAATAAGATTTAATACATAATTATATTTTATTTATAATTTTTAGACATTAAATAATTTAATTTATTTATGACACAATGATGATACAGTAATTACCATAATAGTGAAAAATTAAAATAATTGATATTATAAATACCCATATAAATATAATTTGAGACTATTAATGATTTAAACTAATTTTTTAGGATAATATGACATATTAGGATTGATTTCATTAACTTTTTTCGAAGTAATAATTCTGTTATAAGTTTCACAAAAATCAACTACTGAATAGTGTCAAAACTGACATAAAATATTTTTTAAAACAAATATTATATTATTAATTAATATTAAATTCCTAAAAATCTAAAATTCGGCCCAGAGACTTATATCATGATATTAGTATCATTAATGGACCACTTGGGGGGTCTCTTGGATGTATATGGTAAGTTTATTAACCATATAATATAAAAATACACAGAGACATTGTAAAAGTGAAACTAATTAACTTAGAGTTAATACTTAAAGATAAGGTTAATATAGTAACCCAAACCTGTCTATATTCTATTGGATGAATGGTTTTCGACTTATCCCCACCTTAACCTTTGAATAATCAACTTTGGAGCCATTATAAACCGAATATAAATTAATATTTCTAGATTTTCCAAAGGTGCCCCTCACCCCTCTTATAAAAGGGCACTCATTCTTCTCATTTCTTCACACCTTCAAAGCCTTTTGGATCGGCCAAACTCTACCCAAATACTCTTAAAACTTCCCTCACTACAACCTAGAGGCCTTAGTTTGATCAGAAAGCCAACCTAAGGAGCCCTTTTGATCAAATCAAAAGGAACAACCCGAAGAAGAGGTAATGATTTCACCACCCTTTTCCAAGTTCCTTTCTTCTTCCACTTCTTATTCCTTTGTTTTTACCATTATAAAATAATAACTCCAGTATCATATATATACTGTGATGTTATTATAAATATGTTACAACCATATTCAGTATTCAATCCACCCTTTGAATAACATGTCACCATACGTGCGTACGTACGACTTACCGTCTCCACGTCGTGGTGTAATTGTTATTCAATATTTTATTATTTGGATGGGTATAATAATGATGTGTAACTCATGTAAATAATAAATATAACATGTTAATGATTCTGTATATATACGATATACCATCCATTTATATATTATTTTAATATCAAAATAATGATATTGTCGCTCGTGCGTACGTACGGACTACCGTCTCCACGAATGCGATGAGATTCATTCTCCATCTTATCCATTAATGTATAATTATCATTTGATTATTTAAAATTGATGTTTAAGGACTTAATATAATTCTTGATATGAATAAGATACAACCTATCCATAACAAACCCGACTTATGTAACAAAATGTATAAAAGAAAACGAGTAAGTTAACACCCGAAACGACGATAATTCAAAGATATTATTAACAAATCAATGTTAAAAGGTCATATATGATATCATATTAATATATATGATTCTTGATTAATTTAATAAAAATTATTTCACCATTATACAGGAGGTTAACCTACCCCAACCAAGGAAAAGTACAAGGTAAGGGTTTATTTCACAATCTCTTCATTATTCGAGGTTGTTTATACGTAATAATCTACTGGGATCTCTTTATCATCCACATCCATGTTTCTTAAAAATAATTTCAAACCATTTTTACTATTTACAAGAATATGGGTTAAAGTCATTTATACCCTTATTTGACTTTTTATAATTTGTTTATAAAGGAATCTTTACGTCGTTTTCCAAACAAGGTGATTTTTAACCTTTACGACAGAATTAAGGTAAGAATGTTTTTTTAACTTATACGGCGGGTGCGGTTATTTTCTGCCGTTATAAAATTGTCGAAGTTTCTCTTACAAGATTATAAAAATATTTTCAAAGAAAATTTTTTATTTTATAAATATATTACTCTTAAATTATTTCAAAATAGAAAGAGATATTTCTCTAAAAAGAGTTTTGATTTCATCTATGTCAACATCCTTTGGTGGATTTTACGCTTATTTGAAGTTGATTTATTATAATACAAAACTTCTATATTGTATTGAAGGTTTTGTGATATGTTTGACTATTGATGTGCTATTTTTATACCATTCATAGCTTATGGTGAATGTATTGAAATTTCATATGCTAGTTTTAATACGAATGTTTATTTTATGTTTAAACCTTTTCATATGGGAAAGCATTGGACTTAATATGTGACGGGTGGAGCCCGTTATAGCTCCTCGAAGCATCGGTAGGTCTCATGAGACAATCTAGTGTCTTGGCACAAGGCCTTGACAAAATCGTATTTGTAGTCCTGGCACGAGGCCTTGGCTATGTGGTTATGATAGTCTGGCATTATGCATTCCATCATTATGAAAGTGGTTATTGATATTGCATGTGATTATTCGATTAGTAGAATATCCATGTGAATAAGTAAATGGCATTATTTCATTTTTCTTTTGCCATACAATTTTTAAGTTCAAGTTTAAAAGGCTTTTGTTTCAGTTATACATTGCCTTAAATGTTTATGCTTATTTTTGATAGTTTCCGCTATATTGCTATCCTTACTGGGCATTTGAGCTCACCCCTTTTCTATGTTTTATTTTTCCCAGAATGTGATGAAGTAAGTTATGGATGACCTGCAGGCATAGTATGTGGGGATATGAGTGTGGAATATGGAGACTATGTTGTTGTAGTAGTTTTTAACTTTGTGATGTAATGTAAAACTCTATGAATATATCTAGTGTTTCCAAGGCTACCAAACCAATCGGTCTTTCGAGATTTGATCTTTCTTGTGATCATGCCAATGTAATGTAATAATGCACCGACTCTGGGTAACTAGGGTCGTGGCGTTACACATAGGATCATATTTTTATAATGTTTTCAAGCAGTGACAATTGGAAGAAGACTATTCATCAATGAAAATGGGGCACTTTTGTCCGACGACTCATTTACCTGCATCTTTCTCACACTCAAATCACAGTGAAGAATATGGTCGGAGATACGAAAATTCATTCTCATGCATATGAAAATGAATATGCGTACCTTCATCCAGATTCTTCACTGTGATTTCAGTGTGATAATGATGCACGTAAATGAGCCGTCGGACAAAAGAGTAGCCGCCAATTCACTGGAAATTGTGTTGCCCTTAATAAATGGTAATTATTAAAAAGTAATAGTAATTATTTATCTTCTTTTTTAGATAGTGCTTCTATAATTTGAAATTATTCAAAAATAGTGATGATTTTATATTTTTTTGAAAATATGGAATAAGGAAGTCGACATCAGTCATTAATAGATGATTGTGCTTGGATAAATCAGCATAGAAATCCAAATGGATCTAGTTTAAATCCTATATATATTGAGGGTGTTGAAGCTTTCTTACCATTTTCATCATCGAAATTAGAATATGTTTCAGAAGTCACAATTAAGTGTCCTTGAAAAAAATGTTCTCTGAGAATGTTTTACACATTTGAAAAGGGTGGGGGACATGTCTTGAATTTTGGTTTTCAACCAGATTATGTTTTTTGGCATCAACACGGTGAATGCAGTTCAAGAGAATATACTAATAACATGATTCCATATCTATCACGATTCCAAAATTTAGTACATGATGTTGTAGGTCCATCTTTTCAACAAACATAAACTCACGATGATATTGTTTCAACTCCTGAGTTGGCACCATCTGAATTTTATGAGTTATTGAGGTCTACTGAGGATGCATTATTTTCTAGTTGAATGATAAGAAAATTAGAAGTGGTTGAAAAATTTATGGCTATTAAATCAGATAATGCAATGTCAAACTACTATTTTGATCAGATATTTTCTTTGGTTAAAACAATGTTTTTTTTAAGGAAATGTGTTTCCTACAAATTACTATGAGAGCAAGTGGTTGGTTCATAATCTAGGTCTTAGTTATCTGAATATTCATGCATGTGAAAATGATTGCATCATATATTATGGTGAAAATGAGTCATTGTATAGTTGTCCCACATGTGGACAATCGAGGTATAAAGAATATCAACCATGGAATTTTGGATCGATTCTTGTAAAACTCTTGAGATATTTCCCCCTTACACACAAGATGCAAAAGTTATCTATGTCTGATAACAAAACCTTAATGATTTTATGGTAAAAAACCAATATATCAACTGGTAAAAGATTGAATCATCCATCTGATGGTGATTCATGGTAATATTTTGATTGTATCCATCTGCCTTTTGCTTTAGAAGCCCAAAACGTGAAAATTGGGTCTTTCTACTAAGGGTTTTTGTCTGTTTTGTTCTTATGGTAGTCAGTATTCATGTTGGCCTATTTATATAACTCCATACAATCTACCTCTATGAATGTTGATGAAATATCCATAATTATTTTTGACTTTATTAATCACAGGACATTTGAAAAAAATATTGATGTTTATTTGAAACCCTTGATTGATGAGTTAAATGCATTGTGGAGTAATGGTGTTTCTATATATGGTGTTGCTGACAAAAAAATTCACATTAAAAGTTTCATTGATGTGGATGATTAGTGACTTTACAGCATATGTCATGTTATCTAGCTGGAGTACACATGGTCCGAAATTATGTCCTTATTGTATGAAAGACAAGAAATATTTTATGCTCGACAATGCAAAAAAACATTGGTATTTTGACTGTCATCGTAGATTTCTTCCAACTGATCATCCATTTTGAAGGAACAACTCTCAATTTAGAAAAGGAATAATTGAAAGGGATGAACCTCCAAAAATGATATTAGGTACAGAGTTAAAATTAGTCTTATTTTCATTACCTCGAATCATAACTGGGCCAACTGTAAACAAACAGAAAATTAATCCCATTGGGAAAAACCATAATTGGATAAAACGAATCATTTTTTGGGATCTCCAATATTGGTCTTATTTTTTGTTCCGCCACATGTTGGATGTCATGCATTTTGAGAATAATTATTTTCATAATTTATTTCATACAGTTATTGATACACCAGGTAAGACCAATGATACTATAAAATCATGATTATATCTTTCCCAAATTTGCAGGTGACCAGAACATGATCAATTTGAAAATGTCAGGTCACAGAGGTTAATGAATTCAAAAGTAGCTTATTCACAGTCCAAAGTGATTCCCTTATTATTTTGTCACTGGATTTCAGATTTGAGACTTCTAGAAGGCTATGCTTCCAATTTGTGATGATGTGTTAAGAATGGTCATATTACCGGATTAAAAAGTAATTATTGTCATGTTATAATGGAATGACTTATGCCGATTGGATTCATGGGTTTGTTGAATTCTATGATTTGTGATTCAATAACAAACATATCATATTTTTTTCGGGACATTTTTGTATTGAAAACAGTCTAAGATGCATTAATAAAACTGAGAGAATATATTGATGTAATTATATGTAAACAGGAAAAAATATTTTCACCTACTTTCATTGACTCAATGTTACATCTGATATTAAATTTTCATAATGAATCTAATTGTGGAGGTCCAGTATAGTTTCTATGGATGTATCCATTCGAGAGATTCATGCAGAAATTGAAGCAAAATGTACATAAGATATCATAATTTTAAGGCTAAATTGCTGAAGCTTATTTCCAAGAGGAAATTGATTTTTTATGCTATCACTATTTTGAATCTGAATATCCTTTATAACAAAAACTCATGGGATGGAATGAGGGAAACGTTAATGATGAAATTGACAATCAATTATCAGTTATTAATTAGCAAAATCTTGGATTTGGTGGAGTTCAAGAAAGATTGATTTCAGACAATGAACATCACAGAGCTCATACATATGTTCTTCTCAACTGTGAATAAATGACAACATTTTTATTGTGTGTGCTTCCATCACTTATTATATAATTTCTGTTATAGTATGTAAAATTATCTTATTTATAGGTCATATGATAATCAAATCAGGAAACAAATTCAAAAAATTACAGCAACTGCTCTTGAAGAACGCAGTCAAAACTTTTTTTCTCAATGGTTTCAAAAACTGGTAAAATAAATTATTGATCATTTAATATCAATACAGTTTTCTATTTATTTTATTTATAATTGTTTTAAAAAATTTTAGGTGTCTCAACATACTGATAAAATTGATAAGAGACTGTGTATATTGAGTAACCCTACATCCAAAATGGTTAAATATTATAATTCATATGTGGTGAATGGTTTTCGGTTTCATACTAGTGCATATGGGGAATCAAAAAAAACAGTGAACATTGGAGTTTGTTTGAGAGGATCGCATCATAGAGAAACTGAAGTTGACAATTACAGTATTCTGGATGAAATTATTGAGCTATGTTATCGTAGACAGAATTATATGATGATGTTTAAATGTCGGTGGATGGATACTGAGAGAGGATTGTCTGTTCATCCGACTCATGGAATCATCAATATTAAATATAAAGGTCTTGTTGTAGTAAATGAACCATTTTTACCAGCTCCACAGGCACATCAAATTTATTAATCAAAGTATTGTGCTACTTCAAGAGACCTGAGTGATTGGGGGAGTATAATAAAAATTAAATCTCAGGAAAATCAATTTTCTCAAACTGACTGAAGTTCCACTGATGTGGAAGGAATTGAAATTTTTCAAGAGACTACTAAAAATCCATCTTTTTCCAAAAGAATGGTGAATATAGATGATGACGCCACACATTTATGGTTCGATTGTGATGAAGAGGTTAATTATGTTACAAATTAATTTAAAATGACAAGGTACGGTGAAAGTGAAACTCATATGAATATTGATGATGCTGAGGAGGCATATGAAGACATTAACATCGTCAGATATGAAGATGATGATGATGGTGAACATATACATAGTTAAATGATGTTTATGATCATAACTAATATATATCTATATATAATAGTAATTTTCAACTATCTTCTAACAATAATAATTTTGTGTTTTAGATGGACTCTGATCTATTATGTGAGCTATAGGAGGCTGAGCTACCTTTGGATGAGGGCGATGTGGGATCATCTGACCCTCAGCCTACTATTGGTTCAGGAGGTACGCAGAGGGGGCACGGTCTTGCGTGACTGATGATTCCAGACCCTATCCCCAAGCGACGTCCACCTCTTGGCTTCGATACATGCACACGGAGGTATGGTAACCTATATATTTTACTTATCTTTCATTAATTTATTTATATATATATACTGATTATTTGATTATTTATTCTTTTTTCACAGTTTTTCACATGTAGTTATTGGACATTGGAGTGCGATGTTGCTCAATTATTTTTCTCATCCATTGATCACATGGGAACATATTCTTGTTGATGTGCAGCTCAACATGTACAACCATTAGCTGGTACGTAAATAAATAATTTTTATTTTGAGATTTATTTTTTGAAAAACATGACATTATAAATAATTTGTACGGTTTATGGTATCTCATCGATGATATCATGCGTGATGATATCCATGCAGCAAGGGAGGTGGCTATGAGTGAGCCTTTGCATTAGTTTTTGCACAATTTGAGAAAGAAGAAAGTTAGGAAAGCATGAGGGACAGTATTTGAGGAGTCGTGTAGAGCCCACCGACCAGAGTATTTTTCATCTCAGGTTTGGGATAGATTATGTGTACACCGGTTGTGTGGTCGATTTCAGAGGTGGTCTTCATTTGGTCGTTATAACTAAGGGAGATAGGAGGTGAATCATCGAGCTGGTATTCGTACATTCAGTATGCATAAAGAGCATCTAGTAAGTATTGTTTTTTAAATATAATATATAACTTCAAATATAAATAGTTTATTTTATATTCATATAGGCAGTCGAGCATCCCGATATTACAGAGTTCGATATTTATCAGAGGATGTATAATGATCCTACCACCAGAGATATTAGAGGTGATCACCAGTGTCATATTGTGGTTAGTCTTATTTTTTTCAGTTTGACAATTAACTTCATAAAATATTTTCACAATTTTAATTTCAAATTGGAATTGAACGAGTCATATGAGGTTGTGACATCTCAGACACAGGCTAAGGGTCAGGACGAGGTGACAGATTAGACTAGTGCCCACCAATTCGATGAGGCAACATGGATGCAGGTGACACAGAATGGCTTTGAGAAGGGACGAGTGGTTGTTATCAGCTCTCATGTGACACCTGGTACATATTATGGTACTGTTGTGATGTCAGTGTCCAGCTTGAGAGAAGCTCGTGGAGAGGCAACAGCTTCTGCCTCACAAAATCAGGTGCAGTTCTGAGCTCAGAATGACCTTATAGAGAGTTTGTAGAAGTAGAAAGAAGAGATGCGTCAGCAGCAGCAGAAGCAGCAACACGAGGATGAGATGTGTCTATGGCAGTAGCAACATCATGAGTAGATTGATTACATGCGCCATCTGACTCCTAGTTTAGGGATGGAGTTTCATCCACCATATCCTTCAGCTCCCCCACTTCCTTAGAAGACGACCCCGCAGTGATTTTTTTTGTTAAACACATTTGAATTTAAATTTTTTTGTAATATGAACTATTTAATGTTTTTGCCTTTTATATCAGTGCGAATATTACATAATTTAATTTTTAATATTTTAGGATTTTTTTGTGAATATTGAGAATATTAATAATTTTTTATTTTTTATTATTCTAATAATATTAATATTATTGTTCCATTAATCATAATTTTTTTCAATATATTTTTTAGTATTATATTCTTTAATGTTTTTTTATTTTACTAATAATAATAATAATAATAATTAATGATTTTTTTATATTTTTGAATATTGAGAATTTTAAGAATTTTTTTTAACAATATTAATATTATTATTTCATAAATCATAATTTTATTAAATATATTTTTTCAGTATTATATTTTTTAATATTTTCTTATTTTAATAATAATAATATTTAATAATAATTATTTTTTTAATTTTTTTTGTGAATATTGAGAATTTTTATATTTTATATATTTTTATTATATTAATAATATTGAAAATAGTTTTTTAATAATCAATTTTTATTTATCTATTTTTTAACATTTTATTTTTCTTTGCGAAGGATATGTTGCGACGGGTTCCCGTCACAAATAGCCTGTATAATTTTTTTTAAAAGTATTTGCGATGGGTCCATCACAAAAAGTCTAAAGAAATGCTTTCAAAAAATTATTTGCGACTATATTATAGGCTGGTCGCAAAAAAATAATTGTGGCGGGCCCTTCGCAAAAAAGGTTTATATATATATAATGTATATAATCAGAGACTTACTTTCAACGGTGAAGTTTCCCATCACAAAAAAGTAGTATTTGTGACATGCCAATCACAAAATAATACTTTTTGCGATGCCGTTTTTTGCAATGGGCTATTTGCGATAGGACCCCATCGCTAAACATTATTTGCGACGGGATCCTATCGCAAATAACCCGTTGCAAATACATAGAATTATATTTTTGAGATACTTGTAGGAATTTACAAATGGTATGATACAACTCCAATTCATTCTATAATTTTTAATGCTTCGATGTACCTGGGAGTTAATTTACCATTCTTACTGAATCGTATAACACCCTTCCATGGAGATACCTTCCAAAAAACATGATATCCTACATGAAAATCTCAAATCCTTCGGTTTTCAGCATAGCTCTTTTGCATATTTTGAGCTGCATTGATGTGGGTTTAGATAATCATCACATTTTCCATTGTTTCCTCAATATGTTCTGGTCCTATGAGTTTTCTTCACCAACATCATTCCAACTAGTTGGTGTAAGAAATTGTAAATATTGATCCCAAATACCTTGAAAGTCATGTAATCATGATAGCAACCTGTCTTCTAAATTTTGAATAGTTCATTCTAATTTCCCATCCATTTGAGGGTTGTAGGAAGTGCCCAAATGATGTTCAGTATCTGGGGCCTTATGAAGGCTTTTCTAGAATCTTAATGTTAAACGGGGATCGTAATCAGAAACAATTGATAGGGGTACTCCATGAAGTCTTACAATTTCATTAATATATTGTATTTCTAAAATTCACGTTTTAAATGTTATCTTACAGCATGAAAATGTGTTTACTTGGTAAAAATATCAACAATGAACCATATTGCATCCTTCCTTCTAGGAGTCTTTGGTAGACCCATGAAAATGTGCATCATAATATCATCCCATTTCCACTTAGGTATGGGAAGATGTTGCATGAATACTATAGGATGTTGTCTTCTAGCCTTCACCTATTAACACTCCATATATCTTAACACATAATCATGAATGTCCCTCTTCATTGTGTCTAGCCAAAAATGTTTTTTCAAAACTCTATACATCGTACTGCCACCAGGGTGTAAAGAGAAATTAGAGCTATGAGAATGATCCAAAAATTTTCTTTTTAAATCAGGAATTTCAAGAACACAATGTCTCTTCACAAATATCAAAATCCCTTCTTCATATACGAAGTCAATCAATATCTCATCATTCACAAGTTTAATTTTCTTTTGAAACTCCTCAATATCAATATGAGAACTTTTTATCCATTCTAGTAAAGATGGTTTGGCAACCATTTGAAAAAGTTCCGATATTTCACCTTCCATGATTATTACCATATCCATATTTACTTGATCCATGAACATAGGATCCCTTTAAACTCTCATTTTGTTCAAAACATCAAGATCATTTCTACTCAAAGAATCTACCACCTTAGTTGCCTTCCCTGGATGATAGTGTATAGTGGAATCATAATCCTTGTGTAGTTCAAACTCCTATGATCAGTATATATCTCACATTTTTAACCATAGAGATCTTGTCTCCATATCATCAGTGTAAAGATTACAGCTTCTAACTCAATATCATGAGTGGGATAGTTTTGTTCATGAATGTTTAGCTGTCATGATTCATAGTAGATAACTCTATCATTCTGCATAAGGAAACAACCATGTCCTTTCATTGAAGCATCACTATAAATAACAAACCCATCATTACACGATTGTTGTGTTAAGATAGGATCACTGAATAATATTCTATTCCATTAGTAAAAATATTATTCACACACTTTTGTTCAAATAAATTTAACCACTTTATGTTTGAGCTTGGATAATGGGTTAGCCAATCGGGCCAAATTATGCACGAAACACCAATAATAACCCAATAAACCAATAAAACTTTGTACCACAGTTATACACATAATTTCTGGCCATTCATGTATTTATCATGTATTAGAAGAATCAAAAAAGATTCCAACCTTAGAAACAATATGACCAAGAAATGAGATCACGTAAATCCAGAAATCTAACTTTTTAAACATCCCATATAAATCACTTATTCTATGATTTTTAGTATAGTGCGCAAGTGACTTTCATGATCTTCATAGATCTTGGAGTAAACAATGATATCATCAATAAATACCCCTACAAATTCATGAAAATATTCCCTCAAAACACTTTTCATTAGATCCACGAAGACAGAGGGGGCATTAGATAGTCCAAAAGGCATTACTGTAAACTCATAATGCCCATACCTGGTATGAAATGCTCTATTCGGAATGTCTTCATTCTTCACACATAATTGATGATATCAATATCAAATTTCAATAATTGGATAATATTGAGTTCGATGAAGTTGATCAAATAAATCATTAATGAGATGTAGGGGATAATTTTTCTTTATTGTTATAGCATTGATCTCCCTATAGTTAATGCACAACCTCATAGATCCATCTATTTTCATAACAAAATTAATTGGGGCTCCCCATGGAAAAACCCTAGGGAAAATATATCTTTATTACTCAATTCATGTAGTTGTTTCTTTAGTTCCACTAATTCCACAGTGGAAATTCTATAAGGGGACTTTGATATGGGTCTTGAACCATGAATTACATCAATGGAAAACTCAATTTCTCGTTTTAGAGGATGTCTAGGTAAATCCTTTAGAAACACATCAACAAATTCTTTCACAATAGGTACATCCTCTATTTATACATTCCGTTACTCACCCATAATTACGCTACTCTATTCCACCCCAATAATTGAGTTCTGTAGAGCTACTAGGGGTAGATCTAGATGTGAATTAGATGGTGACATTACTGCTCTAAAAATAATGTACTCATTATCATCATCAAAAATTGTAACCTCCTTCTTCTTACTATAAATTTTCCCATGATGGTTTGAAACCCAATCTATACAGAGGATTATATCAAATTCAATCATGGGTATGATGATGAGATCAGCAGATAAAGCATGATTTAATTCCCTAATGGGAACTGATTCACAAAAATTTGTTGCAATGATACTCCCCTTAGTAGTATTTACTAACAACTCTCTTATTAAATTAAATTGTAAATATCTAATTTTCGTATAAAACTGGGATGATATGAAACAATTTGATGATCCAGAATCAAATAAATAAATTGATAAATTTGAGGAAACCATTAAATTACCTTCCCCAACATTATTTAAAGCATCAATGTCAACAGTATTAATCGCATAAGCATGGCCTTTCTCCCAGGGCCTTTTATTGAGGTAAGTTTCTTTGGATCTTAGGAAATTAATTTGTATAATGTCCCATTTCTCTACAGTTGTGGCATAAATATTGAAAACGTTTTTCTTTCCATTGCAATCATGATCTTGATTCATTGTTTCACTACACCTATAATAGACTGCCATTCCCTTAAAGAATATACTAGGGTGTTCATTCCCACATTTAATAAAGGATGGAAATTAAACTATTACCTTATTCCACTTATTTACATTTCTAGATTGTTCAACAGATCTCTTCTTCTCTTTCATTACTTTAAAGTCATAAGGTTTATAGAATTAATTTTCTATCTTGATATCACATGAGACAATATCTTTGAATGATGAGAAGGATTATGAGACAAATTCTCAACGGAGAAATGGTTAAAACCCAAAACATAAAAGATCAATATTGCTCCTTGGGTTACATATATAATTTGCTACATGCCTTTCTATCCATGTAAAGTTATCCTCATACATTGCGACATTCTCATCCTATTTTTTCCTTAGTCTCAAAAACATTCGTTCCTTATCTGCTTGATGGTCACAAGGAATGTATTTTTCTAATAATGTTTTAGTAAACTCTCTCCATTCCATATTTCATACTTATTCACCACCCTTTGTGTTTTGAATTAATTAGAACCATATATCTTCATCTCCCATGAGGTGATAATCTTCCTTGACAACTTTCTACATTTCACTACTCCCCAATGCATGAAATATTTTCTCAAAGGAATTTATCCATTTCTCATCTACAAATGTATTTTTTGTCCAATTGAATGTTGGTGGTTGTTGCCTCATCATGTTTTATAACATTGATACTCATAATTGTGGTTCATGGCTCTCTATACATGTAAAGTTATTATTCATAACCTGACTGAGTTTTCCAAGTATGGTTATACATTTTTCAACACTATTTGTATCACTAGTTCCACTATATTTCTCTTGAGTAGGATAGAAATACATACATAGGTTACGTGCATTGATTCAGTTTCCATTCCTTCAACTAGGTGACATTTTTATACAATGGAAGACACTAGATTAGTTTAAGAATCAAATTATATAATTCCAAACTGGTAAAATACCTAACATTAATTTAAATGATTATGCATATTATCCATAATCATAAAAATTGTTTTATTTGAGGAATTATTCTATAATAAATTCTTTATAATGGGTTTAAAAAATTGTGATTAATCCTAAGAATATCCCCTGGGAGTTTCGTAACAAATAGTGTAGCATGACCCGTTATCATGTATGAGGATACCCAAGGTCAAGCCCGAAACTCCTTGTCTAAGTTTTCACTCCTAGGTACATCTGTTCCAGAGCTGCCTATACCTGCTCGTATCCAGACGGAGATGTATTTCATGTAAATGTTACAAAATCCCTAAATTACCAAAATTCTAGGAAGTTCTTCTACATTACTCCTCAATGTTTATCATAGGGTATTGTTCCCTAACCTGAGTTATTCTAAATCTAGTTTAAATGGTTTGTACTAATATTCCTTTAATTCCCACTGTAACGCCCTGACTCCAGTTACCAATAGTCGGTGCATTATTAAATAACATTTTCATGATCACAAGAGATAGTGTCTTGGAAGATTAATTATTTTAGTAGTATTGGATGTACTAAATGCATACATAAGTTTTAAATCACATTATTAAATGAAGAAAAAAATCCTTCTGTCCTCTTTGAACACACTCATATCCTATAGCTTATTCCGTCAGGTTAATTGCAATATACTTCTGCACACCCTAAGAAAAAGAAAACATAAGAAAGGGGTGAGCTCAGATGTTCAGTAAGGATAAATATATAGAAGAAACTATCATAAATAAGAATAAATAGTTATGGAAATGTTTAAGACAAAAAATAATTTTAAACATAAAATTCCATATAATATGGAAAATATAAGTCAAATAATCCCATTTACTTATTCACATGGATATTCTACTAGTAGAAAAATCGCCTATAATATCAATAGCTAATTTCATAATGATAGAATGCATAATTTCAAACATCATAACCACAAATTCAAGGCCTATTTCTAAGATTAAAAATAAGAATTTGTCAAGGCCTTGTCCCATGCCACAAGTTTGTCTCATGAGACCTAACGACGTATCGAGGAGCTATAGTGGGCTCCACCAGTCACATAATATGTCCAATTCATTACTCATATTAAATGTTTGAAACATAACATAAACATTCATATTAAAACTAGCATACGAAATGTTTATACATTAACCATAAACCATGAATGGTAAGTAAACTAAAAAATCAACTATTAATCATATCAAAAAATAATCAGTACAATATGAAATATTGTAACACTATAAATCAACCTCAAACAAGTGTAAAATCAATCAATGGATGTTAAAATGGATAAAATCAAAACTATTTGAGAGAATTATTTCTCTCTATTTTTAAATCATATAAATGCCACATAATTTTAAAAGAAAACATGTATTTTGAAAATATTTTAATAAGCTTGTAATGAAATCTTCAAAGAAGTTATAATGGTAGAAAATAGTCATACCCGCTGTATACATTACAAAAACATTCTTACCTTAATTGGTTGAAAAGATCATAATGTACATTCTTTGGAAAACGACGGAATGATTACGTTAAATTTTTTTATAAAAAGTAAAATAAGGGTTTAAATGACTTTAACCCATAGTATAGGAAATAGTAAAACTATTTCGAAATACATTTTTAAGAAACACGTATGTTGATGATAAAGAAGTCCTAGTATGTTCTCACGTATAAACAACCTCAGATAATAAAGAGATTGCAAAGTTAACCCTTACCTTGTATTTTCTATAGTAGTGGGTACTTTAACCTCTTGTATAATAGTTAAATTATTTTTATTAAATTATACAATAACCATATACATAAATATAAAATTATATATGACATTCTAATATTTTTTTGTTAATAATATTCTAGTGGTATCATTTTCTTAGGTGTTAAGAGATTCTTTTTCTTTTATATGTTTTGTTTTGTAAGTCATATTTGTTATGGATAAGATATTTTTGATTAACATCCATAATTATATTAAATACATATAAATTATTTTTAATCATAAAATGAATATTATTCATGAGTTTTTATGATGGGGAATAAATCTCATCGCGTTCGCGGAGACGGTAATCCGTACATATGCATGAGTGACAATACCATTCCATTGATGGTAAAATTGTATTTAATTAGATGGTATAATATATATAAATAATCTTTAACATGTTATATTTATTATTTAAATAAATTATACTCATTATTATACCCATCCAAATATTGAAATTTTTAATGAAAAACTACACCCCAAAGTAGAGATGGGAAGTCATACATAAGCATGTATGGTGACTTTGTCATTAATTGGAAGGATAGAATAACTGATATGGTTATAAAATATTTTCTAATAACATCACATTATTTTTGAGGTAATGGATTTATTAATTTTTTATAGAAACAACAAATAATGAAGAAATGGAAGAAGAAAATAACTTTGAAAGAGGTAATGAAATTATTACCTAATCTTCGAGTGTTTCCTTTTGATTTGATAAAAAGGGATCCATAGGTCAATATTATGATCAATGTAAGGCCTATAGGTTTAAATGAGGGTAGTTGTGAAGATATTTATGTTGGTTTTGGCAGAGCCAAATGGATTTGGATATGATATTTTGAGAGAAGGGGAAGTACACTTTTATAGGAGAGGTGAGGGTCACTTTGGAAAAACATGAAATATTAATTAATTATACTATCATATTGGGTTTATAATGGCTCCAAAAGGATTTATTTCGAGGATAATGTGGGGATGGGTCTACAAAATCTCAAACAATATGTTTTAGACATGTTTATGTCACCGTATTAACCTTATCTTTTAGATTTAACTTTTAATTAAAAAGTTTAACTTTTACCATGTATTCTTGTATTACTATAATAAAGGGTTAATAAATTTACAATAAAATTACAATAGAACCCCAAGTAGTTAATTATTGACATATATAACCTTATCAAATTCCTTTTTTTGAACCACATATTTTTAGAAACATTATATCAATTAATAATTATTATTTGTTTTAGAAACTAATATATGTCTATTTTAAACCGATTTCGTATTTGGTTTTTTTAAAAGTAAAATAAATATTATTACATCTAAAAAATAAATAAAATCAATTATAACAAGTCATATTAGCCTAGAAAATTATTTTAATTCATCATAAGTCTAAATTTACATTTATTTTCATATATATAATATCAATTTCTTTAATCTTTCATTATTAAGGTAATTACTGCATCGCCATTGTGTCATAAATAAATTTAATTATCTAATTTATACAAGTATAAATAAAATTCCATTTTATAGGAAATATTATTATATTTATAATTAATATTTATTTGTCGAACTTATCTTTTTCATAAACCTATATTAAAAATGTTTCAGTTATGAAAATTTTAATTTAACACTTTTAACATTTCTTTAAATAAAATAATAATAAATGTCCTAATCTAATCCATGTGGATCAAAGAGAATAACATTTTATTCATAATTTTGATTTTGGTTTAAAAAAACTTATCAAAATGAATTAGGACATGTGTTAGGGTAATTATAATATCATTTTTACATTTAATTTCCCCATTTAATTTTAACTGTGGTAAATAAAATTCAAAAGTTACTATTCAACAAAAATTATTTTTATCTTATTGAACTAAATTCTAGTTACATATTTTTACTATGTATCTTATAATTTTGAAATTCAATTTACATAAGTGGTAATATTTCATTTTATGCAAATTTTCAAATGTCCCTAGAAGGTAGGTAAAAGTTGTTAAAAAGTTCAATAAAATTTTGTACATCATATCTTATTATAAAATGACTCCAATGAAATAAATTAAACTAATATTGGAATTATGTATGTATTTTGACTAAAAATAAATTTAAATAAAATAAATAATTATTTAAATAAAAAGTTGGTTTTAAACAACAACGTAATGTTTGTCACTAATTATAAAAAATTGGATGTTTTCAGAAAAATTACAATAAAATCACCCTAAGTTAATTTTGATATTCTAAATAAAAAAATTAATTTCATTTGAAAAATAAAATTTATATAATTTCAAATGGTGGATATTTCTACTGGTAACTATTTTTTAAATAGCTAGTTTGATTGTTCATGTTGTTCTAGAACTCGAAGTTTTATATAACACAAGTTATTGTATTATCCAAAGAGAACTATACCGTGAAAGCTTGGGGTGTAACATATGGCACCTTTATTTTTGGTAAATTCATATAATAAAAAAAAGTACTTAGTTTAAAACTATGTATTTACAAATATAAAATCCCAAACCCCCATTCCAAACCTCCTCCACCACCTATTCTTCTCCTTTTCTTAACTTCTTCTAAAGAATGCTTATGATAAGTTCATTATGTATTTCATTATCCATTTCACATATGAAATATACATTCTTCATGTGGATAATCATTGACACACTTTGAAAAAAAATACAATCTTCATACACTAAGTGGTCCCAACACTCTCACCATTTGTGGTTGTTGCCAATACTTCAATGTTCTCTAAAATGATCATGTCAATGTCAAAATGATCTCCTCTCTCCCTTTCACAATTCATCTTTCCTTTATCTTCTTCAACCCCTTATTGAAAAAATACAATGTTCATGGTAGATCTGGTAGTAACCCATACTTAAGCAATTATGCCATCAATAATTTTTCTCAAAGTCTACTTGAGCAATGCTCGATGTAGAAAAATGAGGATTTGATCGAGACAACAACGTTTTCCATTATACCTTCATCATGATACCTCATGTGATGAGAACTCATGCAGTTGTATTCAATTACCATTCCACATTCATTCTAGTATGAGGATCAAAAATGAGATATGCGATTATCAACTTAAATCTCCTGCACTCACTTCAACAAATAGATAAAATACATTCAAGTGAAATTGGTAAAATAGGTGGCCTTAGGTCACTTCCATTCTTCTTATGTCACTAATTAACATTATTACTCCCCCTTTGTAAAATAAATTTATTTTGAGTAACCAAGGTTGAGATATGATATAACATTTCTAATGACATGATCCTTAGACAATAATCGGAGTAGTTGAATTTAATACCAACAGAAGTTAATACATACTGAGATAATAAATCTGAAAACTACATCAAGTGTCTCCCCCTCAAGGGAACAGTTATTAGGTTCTTCCTCTAAGATCTTGCTTCACCTTAAATTCCCTGTAAGATTGTTAAAATACAAAAAGTGTTAAGGGAATAAGGTGGAACATACATCTTGTTTAATAGAAGATGGAAGGCTGAGATGATTTTATCAAACTAGATGCTTTATTTTCTCCAATCCTTACTCTTGTGTGTTAGATCTTCAGTTCTGACATTGGTTGTGTGGATATAACTATTTATTCCATTTCTTTGTCTGTGAGTCTTCATTATTCAATATATTATAAATAACTACAATCTCCTGGTGCAACATTCATCTTCATGAGGAATTATTCTTGGGATAGCATAAATGCACTGTAATTATAAATAGTGTGACCAGCCTTGCACTCACACATGAGACTATTCTATCATCATGTGGAATCTTCCTATTTTATGTTACACTAGCCTTAGCATGTTAATCTCCTTCCATTATAATTCTTTCCAAATATTTATCCTAGATAACCGATATGTCTCTAGGAACAATTGCTGTATGTTTGGATTTTTCATATAGAATCTTTAGAGTTTCATTATTTTTAGAAATTATTTTGTATGTAAAACTCTTTAACTTCTTGGAGTTCTAATCCAATGACTTCTATCCTTTCATTCCTGTAGTCTTTATGGGAGAATTTTTTTTTCAATATTCATCTGATTTCATCCCATGGTAGCTTAATATTTTTTAGATGGATTTTTCTGTATTCTATTCTTATCAACTCTCGATATGTGTTGAGATAAGCATGATCCATTCTTGTGACCATTCCCATTGCATACATCATAGATGTTTTCTATAATTCCAAATCTGTTTATAGTATACAGATGCTTCAAGATCTGCCAATATTTCTTATTTATCTCAAGCTTTCTATCTTTTTACATAGTCTTTCTATACTTTAACATCTAAATTATTGTACCAATAATCAAGTGAAAAATTCCCAAATCTATTATATCACCATCATGGACCCACAAATATGGTCTTCTTGATATCTTCTATATAATTGTTTTGGTCCTTTTTCGTAATTTTTTGTGCTCTACCAGGGGAACAATCTTCAAGAATATTCTTCCTATCCACCCTAGCCATGGTGGTAGGTTTCTTCTCCTCATCATTCATCATCCATACATGTTTATAATTTTTATTTTAAACTGAACTTTTAGAAGAAACATATTTAGAAACAATTTTACCTGTTGGTAAGGAAGGTACGTTCACTTTCCCATATTCTTGTGATGGATCAATGATTGATATCATTATCTTCTTATCACATGTTGGAGGTCTATTGGCTTTAGAATCCTCTAGTGAACATTGAGTACCAGTAGAAAAAATTTCTTTTTTTTTGAAGTCTCAATATGTTTGTTCTCAATATTGGTCAATGGGTTTTCCAATTTTAGACATTACATAATGAGGATGATCTTTTGATCTTAAATCATGATCATCTTCTCATAACAAGACTTTTTCAATATTTCAACCCCATCTTCATGAAACATATCATTGGTTTGTGACAACAAATCATGTTCTTTGAATTACATGGAAGTTTCTTCCAAATTAAGAACCTTGACATTAGTGATATTTTTCAGCTCATCCTTAAAGGAATGTAAATTTTCGTCAACTGTCTAATTGACCCACTCATTCTCTTCAAAGGCTTAAATTTTTCTAGATAGATTATAACATTCTGACACATTATATTTGATGCCATCCTCCGTATTATAATCTTCTATTCCCATTCGGGTGATCTCTCCCTGCATACATTGAAATATTCTTCAAATATAAGCAACTATTGCTTCAGGAATATCATGAAGATAAGTTTCTAATTTCTCATGATCACATGAGAATGAGATAGAAGTGTCTTCTTTTTCTCTGGTTTAATCCTAAGGCACCATCTCATTACTTACCCATCCTGATATTTCATCATTATTTTATGTTCATAGAGAACCATACACTGTATCTTCTTTGGACATGAGATACATATTCAATCTCTTATTATATTTATTTTTCTTTTTTATCATCGTCTGGTTGGGTATAAATTTTTGATCGAGGAAAACTGATCATTCATCAAGAATGCTCTTCATTCTTAACTCAGGAAACAAAATTCAGACCCTCTTCTGAATATAATTACTGAAGAGTATCTAACAAATGTAAACCATTGCGCTTTGATACCAATTGAAGAACCCTAGGTCACCCTGAGAGGGGGGAGGCTGTGAATTAGTATGTTAACTTTTTCTCTTGTATATTGGATCTTATTCCCACATTTTTATGCAATTAATTAATTCTATATGATGGATTTGTGAAGCAATTAAAACATTCACATAGATAAGGAAAACACCTTACATTTACAGGGTTCAACACTAAGGGATACATCCAAAGAGTATACACCTATAGGTTTCTAGTGTTACATAATTCCATTAATCATCACAAGTTTTGGATTACAAGGTTCGAGAACAGTCACTATGTCCCAAGCACACTTCCTATAAACAATTTTAGGCATAGATCAATGCATCTCTCAGATCACGTTCGTTGACTACCCCTGGCTCACTACCTTGGAGATTTCACATTGAATGAATAGATGTGAAGGTCCCTTTAATGGATATGCATGAAAGTATTTGTCTCCTATTCAGCATGCGACTATTCATCCATCGAGGTCTATAGTTTATGCTCTTTAACGTTCAATATTCTTCTCATGTGAAATAACTAGATTTAATAAGGCTTCTTATTCTTCTCAACTAGAATCAAAAATTCTTTTGTGATTGTCCAAACACTGAAAAAAACCTCACTAGAAGTCATCAGAATCAATTCTTCTTATTCCATGTATGTATGTTACCATGAAAGTGACAATATAGATGTCATCATCCTATTCACTTCTTTGAACATATACACCCTAAGTTTACGATACCTCTCTTCAATGTATTCTCATTTTCATCTGCAATCATGAATTCATGCCCTTCCTCTTCTACATTCTTATGTGAAGACCCAAATTCATATGGTTTCGTTAAGCACACACACACCTTCGTTTACCCTTCTCGTTATTTTATTTTCATACCACATGGTTTTTATATTCTTACACCTTATATATTTACTTCTTCAAATCATGTATAAGAATATATACATTCACCTTACATAACCTTGAAAAATATTCCTTCTCCTTTACACAACACACACTTGTCCAATTTTATTTGTTTTTATTTATTTGTATGCAATTTTGTTCAAAAATAAAGGTGTGCATTTTCATATGCCATAGTTTTTCTTGTCATCCTTTTAAACAAAATATGTATAGAGTTCTTTTTTTTCAAGTGTGAAATCCACCTTTGTAAATGATTATGGTTCACGGTTCCTCCTCAAGCCTCGGATGTGTGTAACTCTTATGCACATAAGTTACATGCTTCATTCGCATACCCATATAGTACATTGTTATCCATTTCACCGAAATAGACCTGGTTCGTGGCACCTCCTTACACAAGGGATGAGTGGGATTACTTCGCATACCAAATGGTTCATGGTTCCCCTGAATGGTTCTCGATTATATTTAGTAGTCTGTATTCCTTCTTTGTGTAACCGAATAGTATGCAGTTCACCTCCCCATACAGAGTGATATGCGGGACTTCTCTTCTTGATCCAAGAGGTACGTGGTTATTTTCTTAGCCAACCACCACATTGCATGAGACTTATATTATTCGTGAACTGGAATTGTAGGTGAGTCTTATCTTCCTCACGAACCAGAGTGGTATGTAGTTCACTTCATGAAACCAGAATGGTTCACTGTTCATGCTTTCCCCTTTCAGACCACAAGAATGAGGAGACTCTATTTCTCAAAAATATATTCTCATAAATAATTGGTTACATGAACCTCTTCTCGAATTGTTAGGTTTCTTTTTATAGGTATAGATCATATATTTTCCCCATCCAAAATCTACATGATACACTCATCATGATTCTATCTTGAATAACTGATCTCTTCATTTATTTAAAAACATCAAACCTGTGTGCAGATATGCCAGATATCTTGGATGTTTCCTTTTTCAATATTGCAGCCTTATTTCTGATCGTTCATGCATTCAAGTTGGCATGTATTATTTTTTGAATCCCTTCTCAAATCCATGTAGCCTATGGAAACATTGTTTTCCTCTGCCATTCACTCATTCTTCGTATCATTCGCATGCATGAAAATGTAATTGAATGCATGTGATCATTGCATCTAGGTGATCACTGTGGGGTTTTATTGAGCTCCATTGATGAACGAAGTGGTGATATCATTGTTGAGCTCAAACACTAGTTATCAGGTTCATGTGGGTTTCCAGAGTTTTGAGACAACCTTAGTGGAGAGATTGGACGGTGCTGGTTGAATCCCAAACCACACGATCATATAGAAGAAATTGATTAGAACGTGGGATGTGGGATTGAAGATGCGACTAAGATCAGTCATGAGATTAGATGGATGGCTCAGATCACATATTTTTTTTAAATGGCATCCCACTTCGAAATTTCATGATTTTTTCTCATGCATTATCAACCAAGCCATAGAAAAAGCGACTCAGAATTCTCCTCCTCCTTCCATGGTATCACCTCGTACCGTGTTCACCATGTAGGCGCTCTCTTATGGCCCACTCTGCTCCTAGAGAACTCTCCTAGCACTAAAGTTGCACTATTTCACCATGGTACGACACCTACAGGCATATACACGGCCCACACACACCCAACCTCATATGGGGCTATCCTTGAGGGCTTCCCTCGAGCACGGTTGACCTCACAGGTCCCACATGTGCTTGAGGTGAAGACCCTGACTGGTCTCGATGGATGGCCAATTTAATTTTGGTATAGGCATATAAATAATATAAATACTTATTGTAAAACTAATTTTATATAAAATTAAAATTCCAAACCACTATTCCAAACCACCTCCACCACCACTTCTTATCCTTTTCTTAACTTCTTCCCAAGAACGCTTAGGATCAGTGCATTAAAAATTCCACACTCCATTTCACCTAGGAGAGTTTCATTCTTCATTTTGATCATCATTGACACTCATTGAAAAAAAATTCAATCTTTATACAAAAATTAGTCCTAGCACTATATGAGGTAGGGTTGGTGTGTCACACTCATATTGTCTCCATCCTTGAGGGCCTATTTGACTGTCTGGTGAAATAAGGAAAAATCATCCATTGTAAGTGTCTTGAAAATTGGAAAACTAGTCATGGGAAAAAATCTACCAACTCACATTCATTATTTAGGTGATTTAATTCACAGGTAGGGAAATTCCATGGGAGATAAATTTTACCAGATCAAAGGGAAAGTAGAGGATGTTAATGAAGTCTTATGTTATTGAAAAAAAAGTTGATTAACATGATTTTTAAGGAATATAATTAGTTATATCATAAAAACATTGATTCCACTACCATATTATCATGTAAAGGGGTATACAGTAGGAGGTTATACTATTGATCTTGTCTATGATACATAATCCATTCCATGTTGGTTCCATGATTCCTCAATGCCACGAATCGTGAAAGGGAGGTAGTTAATTGGAGAATTATTCCATTATTATATGGATCTAGTTAATAGGTGGAGAATTATCATGATCATAGTTGAAAAAGACATGGAGTATGGGTGAAAATTAATATATTTATGGGTTGAAAGTAAAACAATGGGTGTTACAGAGTCCTAGAATATAAACATCATGGCGTATATCACCATAAGTAAGGGTTTTAAGAGTCTCCTAGATGTAATGTCATCTCAGTGTTTTGTGAGGAGATAGAACAAATTAATAGGGCTCCAATGAAAATTATTTGGTGAGGTAAATAATATGATTATAATGTAATGATGGTTGGGCCTCATATCGATGTTCTAGGAATAAATATGTATCCCATAAAATCTAGATAAAGTTATACATGGTTTTTTGGAAATGGTGAAATAGGTTTCTGGAAAAAATGGTGGATATCCTCTTGGGTGTTTTTGATGATCCAATTCTACACATTATGGATTATAAAATAGTCAAATAGAAATAATTTTAGTTCACATCAGTTTGGATTGAAATTGGTGGAGTTTATAATTATAGAACATGGATTTTTATCATGAATTTTATCATTATTTGGTGCGGATGATATACTATTATGTTTAGAGTCATGGTATGAAGAGGAATTCTATGAATTATAATGTTTTGTGGAATGTCAGGTGAAGTGGACTTCTGATAATTAGTTTAATGTCATATAGATTAAAAATAAAGTTGTTCAATTTAAATTTGTGAATTATTCCCCTTAGGTATTAGGATTTACATATTTCAACAATTAAATAAAATTATTTACATTAAAGTGACATTTTTTTTTTGATTTATAGGTGATGATGAGGACCTGAATTTTTTTAGAAACCTTACATGGATGAGAGGTATGATGTGATCCCTATCAATATTGATTAATTTGTATGCCCTATTACATAATATCATTTGAATTTTTAATATTTTTCCCACATGGGGTCCATATTTGGTTGTTTCATTCTTAGTATCATTGGTGTTATCATGGATGGTACCTTGTATCCTTAGGGTAAGGAGTGAAGGATAACCATCTAGATTAATTTTTAGGTCACAGGATTTTGATGGAACTTGAGGTTACGAAACACTGTATCCGTTTTCTTATTGAGGGATTAATGGTCTTCTAGGAACACATGAGAACTTTTATGAAAGGTTTATTGGTCATATATTTTCATCCAACATGATAGATGTTAAGATTAATGGGAAGAACTATCTATGTTCAATGTACTATAAAATTAGTATTATCCTAGGTAGAGGTCTAATTCATCCTCTATTATTCCCATAGAGAAATAGGAATCGTGTTGGGAAAGAAAAACCTTTTCTAATAATCCATCATCAAAAAATATAAGGGTTTTTTTTAATTCCATAAAATTCATATATACATATTTCTAAAAGTGATATGGTTTTTTATACTCGTTGTTATATTTTTAATATAGATTATTAAATTTATTCACTCTATAGTGGGTACCATTTTCCATGATAATTTTTTGTGGTGTCCCAAACTTATGGATGATATTGAATTTTACAAACTCAATCATAGATCCAATCTTGATATCCTGACTAATTTTTTCCTTAAGGGTCATTCAAATTATATAATGGGAAATTATGATAACTAATATTGTCGGGTGTTCAATAGAAAGTTGGAATTGATGATATCAAGTCACTATGGTGATAAAGGTTATGTTTATTTAGTGTAATAGAGAATATTTCATGGATGATGAACAATGTTTCCATTAATATTTTATACATGACACTTCATAGTGAATTCCATTCATTCTTGTACCATGGGGCCAGAAGTATGCCATTCTCCAAATCTAGAGAGATGGAAAATATTCAATGCTAAACACCACATGAACTATGATTGTCCTCTTTCAAATATTGATTAATTTCATTTCTATAGATTCAATATATACTTAATACATCAAATAGTTGTTAGAAAAGGACCATCTCTAAGATATGACCATTATAGAGGATGAAATTCAACGCAAGGCAACCGATTTTTGGATGCTCTGCTATGTAAGATAGAAGAGTTAAATATTCAGGTTACTCAATGGGAAAGTTAATTTTTGATAAACCAGATTGTTGATAAAAAAGTCTTTATGGTCTATGGGTGTGAGTGACTTGACCATGATTTTCTAGAAATCATTTCAATTATTATAGGATTGTAGGAAATGAGTCACCCTTTTCTCAAAGTTCTATCATATTATTTTTACACCCAAGTAATGTAATAAACTCCAATTTCCAAATACTTAATTCACTATTAATTTTCTTGATGACTATCTTAGAGTCACCATCAATATTAAAACACAGTACCTCAATGTAAAGGGTAGGATAAAGACTATTTTTAGGGCATGATATTTGATTTTTTTCATACAACCCTCTAATATCTGGAAGTAATACACTATGAGTTCTCTAGATGGTGTGAGTAAGACACTCCAAATAATACCCTATTGATTTTCCCTCATTTAGAATTTAATAGGTACAATAAATGTTCATCTGTTAGAAAGGATTTACTTGATCAATATTGAGAATAAGATCATTTGGGATGTAGGATTCTACTGGATTCTCCTTAGAGGATAGAAGATTTCTAGGAAATATACTAATTCATAACAAATGGATTACTTTTTTGGGGATAAACGTAATGTAAAAGTTATATAAAATCACATTACATTACGCAAATATGATATTAAATATTATATGACTTGCAATGTTGTTAAATAATTCAATTATGGAAATAAACTATAACACTTGATGTTGTAGGTTGATATATAGCTTCAATACCTTGAACACTATGATGAGGTTGTTCTTATCGATACATGAATATCATATTTTTGTGTCACATAGCATGTGTCTTGGAAAAAGTATTCTATTATACATTCATTCATAGTTCATCTAATCCAAAAGGGTGTTGAGGGGTAATTCATTGGTAGTCACATAAACGAATAAGGAATACCTATAATTGGTAACATAAATGTTATTGAATAAATTAGATATTTCTCAACATCAAATAATGTGGACATGAATTCCCCATTTAACTGATAATACCTTCCTTTATTTATTATCATGTAAATTGGATTTTATTTTTGTGAAAAATTAATGACAATGTTTTGTGTTGTAAATATAACCTTATAGTCCTCACAACTATCAAATTATTCTTGTGGGATTCATTCTATTATTATAATTCACATTTTCTAAATTTATCATAATGAATCTATATATGATGATTAAACTAAGAAGCGTCAGTTTAGATGCCCTAAATTAACACATGAAGGGGTTCATTTTAAAGTGGTGTATACGGAGAAAGCCAAATAAATTATCAAGATCCTAAATATGGTATTGGAACATTAGATATTTTATGACCATGTCATCCAAAATACACTAAATATGATTTTCAGGTGGGGAGTAGATTTATTATGCATTTCTTGTTGGTGGATTTATTTTTGTTTCTTCAAAAAAATAAAATTACTTAGTAGACATAGTTTCTTGATGTTCTTTTTTGTATATAGAATCTTTGTCTTTAGAATCCTTTTGAATTGTATTATACCTATAAATTATGTCCATGAATTAAAGGTCCTAAAATCCACTGGTTTAATCTATATGAAACTCTATGACAAGTTTATTAAATTAATCCATTCAGAAATATTATTTAAGGGCTTTTATTTATATAAAATTATCTAATATTTCCATTATTCTAGTTAACTATGAAAATATTGACCAACCACTTGGGGTACTGAACTTCCCTAAAAAAGATGGATTTGATTGGCATATACGCATTATCAATGAACATTGAACAATTTGAGGGATGTGATTTTATATGTTCCCACTAGATTTCATAGTGTTAGATAGAAAAGATGATCCATTAGATAGAAAAGTTAAGATAGAACCCTATATTATCCATTTCATTCAATGAAATAAATCATCATATTAATTTAATAAAATGTTTCTTTTCATAAATTAGGAGACCAACTAATACTAATTTATTTCATCCTCAAATATAAAATTATTCCATGTATCAACTATATATTCACAATAAATGAAATTGAATCCAAATACATTATAGGAAATATGGGCATCATCAAAATTGTCCTCTGTAGGAGCTCATGGAATAGAGGGACTATATGACTCCTCGACCAAATGAATGTGTAACAACCCAAGATTTTATGTGAATTATTCATTTTAATTTCATGGATGTCTTATGTTTTATGCTACACCAAAATTCTCTTGCGCTATACGCAACACCGTATTGGCTTGTAGTATAAACAACACTATTCTTGGCTCGTGTTACACAAAATTTTATGTTCGTTTTGTAGGAATTATTCTACACAACATTAAGTATAGATTGTGTTTAATGTATAAATGAAATAAGTTTTGATTATGTTATATGAAACACTAAAGGAGGCTTGCACTACACGCATCCCTGACTTGGCTTGCATTACACACAATCATGACCTTCCTCGATCACATGTGTAGCACGCAATACTGGGTTTAACTAAACAATGATATATTATTATAATATTATGGACTAGTCGTTATGAATAGTATTAATACATTCTGAATTTTATAACATTATTATTCATCTTAAAAATTTTCTAAATCATGGTATGTGAACAAAATAATTTTTTCGGGTAAAATAATGATTTTTTAAAAATTGTAGTTTTGCCACCTTTTGATGGCGCACCCACTTTAAATCTAGTTTTGACAGGTTTATAAGTTCAATTTCACAAAATAAAACTCTTATTTAGAATCAGGATATAAATATTTACTTTGGATAAATTTTTCATATTATTCTGATAACTTTCATATTTTAATGAATAGTAAAAACACGCTATATTTTAATTAAAAACAACTTTTTTCATCGCAATAATTTACATGGTTAAATTATAATATTGAATGTTTTTAAAGTATAAATAGAATATATTATTACCATTTAATATAATGGATTTCATTACCATTAATTTTACATTGAATTCATAGGTAAAAACATTTCAATCTTTGGAAATTGTTTATCTTTTTAAACCCGTTTTCTTAACGGGATTAATTTTAAATTAATTACTACAAATTTTGTGTTTTGAATTTGGAGAAATGGATTCCATATTTTAATTCAGTTGGTATAAATTATGTTAATAGGTTACTTTTTTTTTATTTTTTGATATTATGAATAGTAACTGTGTTAATTTTTATTTACTATAGTTAATGGTAAATCAGGTAATTAAGGGTAAAAATAAGATTATAAAATTACTCTATCACCTTCCAAAATTCAATTGGATGACTAAAAGTCAGACCATATCACCATATGGTAGGAATAGATTAATTTTATGTACTTTTGACATTGAAAATAAATTAATTATTATTATAACCAAAGAAAGTGACAACATGTCACTGTCAAAAATATTATAAGTATAATAATTTTAATTTAGTGATAAAATTCATGAAACTATGATCATGAATAGTATCTAGAAATATAATAAAATTATCTAATTCATGTTTATTTATTTATAATTTTTAGGGATTAAATAATTATCATTAAAGGTGACACAATAGTGATGTTGAAATTATTTTATTGATTGAAATATCAAATAAATGGTCTTAAAAATATTAAAATAAATATTATATGAACTATTTAATGTGATTAACTAATTTTATAGATACATATGAAATGTAATGAATCTATTAATGTTTTTATTTAGAACATATATTCTATGTATAATTTTATTTAAATTCAAATAAATGAATGTTGTCAAAAATTACACTATTGTTATTTTATAAATATAACATAATATAAAATTGATTAAAAATCACAAAAATATTTGAAAATTATAAATTAAAATTTTTATGGTCTAAAAGGTAATTAATTGTCCAATTATAGAAATTTCACAACACACAAGTAATTATTTATAACAATTAAAAATTTAGAATCTTATTACCAAAAATAAAATTAAATAGATTAAATAAGGATAAATTAAGTTGAAAATGTTTAAAATAAAATCCCAATGTGTCAAAATTTTATTGATTAATGATATTAAAACTGTATCTCATCTATGATTTCGATTTGGGTCATTTTGGAGGTTTCTATGTGGGGTTTGAATTTATATTAAATTAATATTTTGAGGAATCCAAAGGTGCCCCTCTCCTCCCTTATAAAAGGGAACCTGCTCCCTCTCCTCTTCACAACACTTTGTGCCTTCCAGATTGGAACAAACCTGCCCATTTCTATTCTAAACATACCTAGAAACATTATAGAGGTTCTGGAATTCTCAAAAGACCAAATCTAGAGCCTTAAGAGGAAGCTTAAAAGAGGTGCGTCGAAGAAGAGGTAATCTCTTCTACCGATTCCTTCCAGTTTCTTTCTTCTTCAACTTCTTATTATTTAGTTTTTTAATTATAAAGTAATAACATAAGTATCACTATTATACTGATATGTTATTATAAATATTAAACAACCCCATTTCACCTTCTATCCATCCTATGGAAAATGAAATCACCACGCGTGCGTACGTACGGAATACTGTCTCCCCGCCGTGGTGTAATCCGTTTTCCCACCACCACCTTAATTTAATGGATATAATGGTGTAAATAATAAATATATATGGTTATTATAACATAATAATGATTCTGAGATATTATACCATCCACTCCAATTCTGTTAAATAATTATGGGAACGATATCATCGCTCGTGCGTTCGTACGGACTACCGTCTCCACGAACGCGATGAGATTCATTTTCCATGATTAACCATTCAACCATGATTATAATGTATATATAATAAATAATCATGAAATATATTACATAATAATGATAATAAATTTATTTACATATATGTTTCATTTACTTAATTCCATTTAATTCAATAAGAAAATGAAAACAGCGTTCATGCGTACGTACGACCTACCGTCTCCTTGAACGGTGTATTTCATTCCATTTATTGATCTATAATATATATTTATATGCTGAATATATATTATATATAAATCATGTTTAAAATTATGGAATTATGTAAATAATTATATAAGTAATAATATCAATAACAACAAGTCGAAACACGTACGATAAATGAAATGATTTTACCAAAAACGCTGCTTAACATGGAATTTATAAAAGAACGGGTAATATAAAGTCATAAGTGAACCATATAAAATATCATAATAAGGAATATGATTCTGTAATAAGTCAATTATATTATTTAAATCATTATAGCAAAGGTTCGGATACATACGAATCATATTAGACATAAGGTAAGGGATAACATTTCCAATCTCGTTTTTATCTGAGAGTGTTTATTCGTAAGTATTTATTGGAGTTATATTTATCATCAATGTCCCTATTTTATAAAAATGGTTTCATGTATGTTTAATTTACTTTTTAACCATTTTGAGTTTTACTGCATTGTATATAAAGAATTTATCTTTTGTTGACCATACGAGGTACTTTTTGAATTTTCTTGAAAAAGTATGCGAAAAATGTTTTTTTAACTTATACGACATGAATGTATTTTTATGTTTTCATAACGCCTAATATTCATGTAGCTCTATTTACAAGATTTAATGACTATTTTCAACAAAATCATTTTCTTTTCAAATTTCATGGCATTTTTTGAAAAGAAAGGGATTTTGAAAATGAAAGGATATTTTCCTCAATAATTCATTACAAGTGTTTTATCAAAATGATTTTCCACATAAGATGGAATTTTTTCATATGTGTATGTTTAAAGTATAATGTCTCTATGATTTACATGGATTCACTTTTCTTATGATGAAATGATATCCATTTTTTATATGGATTAGGTTATGATGGGATGATGTTTATGAAACCCATTTTATTATTTGGGTTATGATGAATGCCTTATGTTTATTTTGTGGCACAAGTAAGAGTGATTTCATTATGACATAGGTTGGACCTATATCTCCCTCAATTTCATTGGGTAAAGATTTATATCTCCTGAGATAGAATGGATGGAATGACAAGTTAGTCTGGTTCAGTGATATAGGACTGAAACGAGGAGTGAACTTGATTCAGTAAGGGACTTTGTCCACTAAGATGGTCTTGGAAGCAATGCCTTGTCTACAATGGAAATCATATCATGTTCTTGATGTTGTTCCAAAATTACATGTTTTATTACCATGCTATTTTATCATGATTGATGTTCCATTATGATCTATGACTTACATACTACAATGTTTTTTTGTCATTGCTCAATATTTTGAAGTTTAAACATTATGTTCATGCTTTTAAGTTCAAATGTATATGGTTTGTTTTATTTTATGCATGCTTAACCTTACTGATCATTTGAGATCACCCTTTTATATTTTTTCTTTTCCCCAGGAAATAAATAAAGGTTTAAGTTAAAAAAACAAAAGGGGAATACCTTTATGGGAGATGTTGAAGATCTTTCACCATGATTTAATGATTATGTTATGAGTTTCCAAAGACACGAAACTATTACAATCCATGAGTGTTGGTTTTTGTTATATATTAACTATTCTGAAAAAGTAATTTAGTGTCCATGTACATCAAGCTTTGGTCTCTACAGATAGTATCAGAGGAAAGGTTTAGTTAACATTTGGGAAGTAGGATGCGAAAACATTAGTGACATCCCTAGAGATATTTCTACGGTATGTCTACAGATGTCCCTAAGTTAATGTATAAGTATAGGTTATAGTACTAGAATTACTGTAACGATATTAGAGTTAATCCTATGCTGTTAGATATTGAAGGTACCCACCATTTGTTATGTTGTCTTCCCAAGCAAGATTTTTCCCCCCACACTGTTCTTTTTGGGTTTTTGATGATGGCTGGAAGCCGAAGGAACTGTGTTGATCAATGTAATGGGAAATGCATTGAGTTTCCTCCTCAAAAAAACCAATGTTATGGGAGATGGAGTAAAAAATCTTATTTCTATACTTACACAAGCAATAAATCATTCTGGACTTCCAATTGATCAGAGAAGGGAACAATATTGTATTGATTCTTACATGAGGCAATGCCCACCTGCATTCATTGGTTCTTCTAATCCACTTGTTGCTGAACCATGGATCAGTACCATTGAAAATATATTTTCCATACATCATTGTTCAGAGCATGAAAAAGTATTCTTAGTTTTTTACCATTTAGAAGGTGAAGCAGACCAGTGGTGGACTCTAATTAAGAATACATGTCCCCAAGATGAAATGAAATCCATGGTATGGGATGAGTTAAAGAACTTGTTTTTGAATAAGTAATTCCCTCATATTATTTGAACAAAGTTGGAAAAGGAGTTCCTTGAGGTTACGCCAAAGGGTGATGAATCTGTTGGTATATACGAAGCTAATTTTACAAGGCTTGCGAGGTATGCATCTGGTTTTATCATCTAACATGAAAGTAATGTTGATCGATTCTTCAGTCGCTTAAAATCAAGTATTCGAAGGGCATTATCTACAAGAGACTTCAGTAGATATGAATATATTTTGCGTTGTGCTATCATGGTTGAAATAGAATTTGGTGTTACATATCTATCTCAAGGTTTTGAAAAGAAACGAAAGTTGGAGTTCAAGGAGAAATATCAGAACATTGGTGAAAATAAGATGAATGTTTCTTTGTGCTGAATGTGTGGAAAGAAGCATGGTAGAGATTTCCTAAAAGGTACTCGAAAATGTTTTAAGTGTGGAAAAGAAGGTCATCAAGCAGTTTAGTGTCAAAGTAATGCGAAAAAGGTCTCTAATGACGTGAATAGATAAAATAATACAGAAAACGCTCCACCAACACTTCAATGCTTCAAGTGCTAGGAAATGGGGAATATTGCTAATCAATGCCCTAATCCAAGGGTTAATGATGATCGACGTGAGCTACCTCTTAAGGAAAAAGATAAAGTGAAGTCACATGCGATCACTATTTTTTATGTTGAGTATGACAATGATGTGGTGTAATGAATAAATGTTTATGTAAAGATATTACGAGATAATGTGGTGGAATCTCATTTAAAGTATCATGGAATATTGGAATATCAATGTATTGGATCATTATGGTTTTTAATAATTTTATGGTACCAGTAACCATGAAAAGTGATTGAAATTTTTTTGGAAAGAAAATAAAATGTACGTAATGAAGGGATAAATAGAAAATAATATGTATGGTAGTAATCAAGAGCTCATGACTGATATAAGGATGAAGTTATATCATGGTTTGCATATACAGAAATTTTGGGATTTTGGTATGTGGAAATTGTTAACTTTTGACAACATTCTTGATTTCCCTAAGGTTTAATAGGTATTCATTTTTCAAAAGAATACATGATTAAGGTAATCACATGTTTCTAATGTGTCTAACAAGATATATCTTATGAGATATGGGGATAAATGATGGTATTAACATGCTTGTTATATGACCATTCTAGTAATTGTCATCTTTATACTATGAGTTTGGAAAGAAGTATTTTGGATACGTCTTAAGGTTGGAATAGATTATGTTAGACCTAACATAGTATGTTTTAAGGATAGAACTTTTTTATGGGATGTTATAATGTAGAAAATGGAAAACCTCCCAGATGGGCGACAACCTGTCACATCAGACAAGGTTGCGGTAATCGAACCCACAACCGATGTGCAACAGGCCTTTATCGCCTACCATTGGCCTATAATAAGTCCCTGGTTAGTAGAAACTAGTTTTATTTTATTAAGCGGTATGATAGATGAATTATAGCTTCATTTTTTGAATCATATATGACTAACCTCACCATAGACGGACTTACGTATATTTGATAACTTTTTCTAACCTTTTGTTTGAAACAGATGAAATGACCCATCATTCTATCACATTATTTGCTAACAATTCACGAATAACAAATTCAAATTCATTTATTTATGAGATGAAGTGGAAATTGTTCAAGGCACAAACAAAAGTGAAATTGTACCAAAATCATGTAATTATTTCTTTTAAACTTTAGGGAAATGATATTGAAAAACAAAAATGTTTTCCTAGTTACCTCGTATTCGATGAATCAGATGGTACGTTAGATCCTCACAAATTTATGGCTTTGTGATTGTTGACTTTTTTAAAGTCGTGTTCTCTACAACTCTCCATCAGAACTTGATGGTTAGATTTCTCTTCCATATCAATATTTTCACCTATGTTCTCTATGTAGAAACCTAGAGATGATTTAATTTGGGTCACTGTTATGTTTCAGAATTCACTTTTAAAATTAAGTTTTAGTGTTCCTTTTTACGATGTGGGTTTCTATGAAAGAAGATTTCAAGTCATAAACCATTTATAACCCCGATGAATTTTGGGGGAAAAATTCATTTTAAGGGGGGTAAAATGTAACAACCCGAGATTTTATGAAAACTATTCTTTTTAATTTCATTTAAGACTTGTGTGGTATGATACACCAAAATTAGATTGCACTATACGAAACATCGTATTATCTTGCAGTATATGAATCACTATTCTTGGCTTGTGTTACACGCAATTTCAAGTTCATTTTGTAGGAATAATTATATGCAACATTAAGTATATATTTTGTTTAATGTATAAATGAAATAATTTTTTAAAATGTTATACGCAACACTAAAGGGAGCTTTCACTACACGCATCCCTGACATGGCTCGCATTACAAGCAATCGTGACCTTCCTCGATAGCGTGTGTAGTACGCAATACCGAGTTTTACTAAACAATGATATTCTATTATAATATTATGAACTATCTATTATGAATAGTATTAACTACATTTTGAATTTGATAACATTATTATTCATCTTACACATTTTCTAAAATATGGTATGTGAACAGAATAAAATTTTGATGTAAAATAAGTATTTTTCAAAAAATGAAGTTTTGCCGCCTTTTCATGGAGCACCCACATTAAATATAGTTTTTTATAGGTTTGTAAGTTCATTTAGACAAAATAAAATTCTTCTTTGGAATTAGGATATAAAAATTTAATTTGGATAAATTTTTCATATTATTCTGATAACATTCATATTTTAATGAATAGTAAAAACACGCAATATTTTAAGTAAAACCAACTTTTTTCATCGCAACAATTTATATGGATAAATTTTTATATTTAATAGTTTTAAATTATAAATAGAATATATTTTTACAATTTAATATAATTTATGTCAATACCATTAATTTAACATTGAATTCATAAGTAAAAACATTTCAATCATTGACAATGTTTTAACTTTTAAAACCCATTTTTCTTAACAACGGGATTAATTTCAAATTAATTACTGCAACTTCTGTGTTGTGAATTTTGAAAAATATATTCCATATTTTAATTCATTGGGTCCAAATTATGTTAATAGGTTACTTTTTTTTATATTATGTATAGTAACTATGGTAATTTTAATTTAATACAGTTAAAGGTAAATCTGGTAATTAAGGGTAAAAATAAAATTATAAAATTACCCTAACACGTAAAAAATTCTATTGGATGAATTCAACTAGACCCATATCACCTAAGGGTTGGAAGAGATTAATTTTATGGACTTTTGACCATGAAAATAATTTACGTATTATTAAAACCAAAGATACTGACAACAGTTCACTCTCTTAAATATTATAAGTCTAATAATTTTAATTTGGTGATATACTTCATGAAACATGGAACATGAATAGTCTACAGAAATTTAATAAAAATATATATATCATTATATTTTATTTATAATTTTTAGGGTGTATATAATTATCATTAAAGGTGACACAATAGTGATGTTGAAATTATTTTATTGAATTAAATATCAAATAAATGGTTTTAAAAATATTAGAATATACATTATATGAACTATTTAATGTTTTCCACTAATTTTCTAGATAAATATGACATTTTATGAATATATTAATGCTTTTATTTCTAACATATCTTCTATGATGATTTGATTTAAAATCAAATAAATGAATAATGTCAAAATCGACACAATTGTTATTTTAGAAAAATAACATAATATAAAATTGTTTAAAAATCACAAATATTTTTAAAAATTATAAATTAAAATTTTCATGGTCTAAAATGTCATAAATTATCCAATTATGAACAATTCAAAACACATAACTTATTATTTATAACAATTTTAAATTTATTATCTTATTACCATAAATAAAATTAAATAGATTAAATAAGGATAAATCAAGTTGATAATGTTTAAAATAAATTCCCAACATGGCTAAATTTTATTTAATGATGTTATTACTACCCTATTTCATATATTATTCGTATTTGAGTCATTTTGGATGTTTTTAAGTGGGGTTTTAAATTATATTAAATTAATATTTTGAGGATTCCAAAGGAGCACCTCTCCTCCCTTATAAAAGGGAACCTCCTCCGTCTCCTATTCACAACACACTGAGCCTTCATGCTCGGAAAAACCCTGCCCATTTTTCTTCTCCACATCCCTATAAACATTCTGGGGGTTCTGGTCTTCTCAAAAGACCAACTCTAGTGCTTTAAGATGAAGCTTAAAAGAGGTGCGTTGAAGAAGAGGTAATCTCTTCTACCAATTCTTTCAGGTTTCATTCTTCTTCAACTTCTTCATAATTAGTTGTTTAATTATAAATTAATAACATAAGTATCACTAATATAATGATATGTTATTATAAATATGAAAAAACCTCATTTTACCTTCTATCCAACCTATGGAAAATGAAATCACTGCGCGTGTGTACGTACGGAAAACCGTCTCCACGCCGTGGTGTAATCAGTTTTCCCACCACCACCTTAATTGGATAGGTATAATGGTGTAATGAAAAACTATATATGGTTATTATAACATCATACGTATTCTGAGATATTATATCATCCACTTCAATTCTATTAAAAAATTATGGAAACGATACCATCGCTTGTGTGTGCATATGGACTACTGTCTCCACGAACGCGATGAGATTCATTTTCCATGATTATCCATTCAAGTATGATTATAAAGTATATATAATAAATAATCACGAAATATATTACATAATACTGACCCTGAATTTATGTACATATATGTTTCATTTACTTAATTCTATTTAATTCAATAAGGAAACGAAAACAGTGTTCTGGCGTACGTACGGCTAATCGTCTCCATGAATGGTGTATTTCCTTCCATTTATTGATCTATAATATATATTTATATGATGAATATATATTATATATAAATCATGTTATAAATTATGTAATTTATTAAATCAAGATATAAGTAATAATATCAATAACAACAAGTCGAAACACATACGATAAATGAAAAGATTTTACCCAAAACGCTGCTTTAACATGGAATTTGCAAAATAATGGGTTATATTAAATCATAAGTAAACAATATATGATATCATAACAATGAATATGATTCTTTAATAATTCAATAGCATTATTTATATAATTATACAGGAGGTTCGGATACATACGAAGCATACCGGACATTAGGTAAGGGATAACTTTTCCTATCTCGCTTTTATCCAAGATTGTTTATTCATATATATTTACTAGGGTTATATTTATCATCCATGTCCATATTTTCTAAAAATGTTTCATGTATGTTTAAATTCCATTTTACCCATTTTTTAATTTTACTGCATGGTATGTAAGGAATCTTTTTTTTGTTGACCATACGAGGTACTTTTTGATTTTTCCGGAAAAAGTATGAGAAGAATTTTTTTAACTTATACGGCATGAACGTATTTTTAAGTTTTCATAATGCCTAATTTTTATATAGCTTACCCTATAATATTTCATGAATAATTTTAACAAAATCCCTTTCTTTTAAAATTTCATGGCATTTTTTGTAAAGAAAATGAATTTGAAAAAGAAAGGATATTTTCCTCAAGAATTCATTTCAAGTGTTTTTTCAAAACCATTTTCCATCTAAGATGGCATTATTTCATATGGGTATGTTTCAAGTATAATGTCTCTATGATTTACATGGATTCACTTATCATATGATGAAATGATATCCATTTTTTATATGGATTATGTTATGAAGGGATGATGTTTATGAAACCCATTCTATTATTTGGGTTATGATGAATGCTTTATGTTTATTTTGTGGCACAAGTAAGAATGATTTTATTATGAGATGGGTGGTACCTATATCTCCCTCCAATGAATTGGGTAAAGATTTATTTCTCATGAGATAGACATGGATGGAACATAATGTTAATCTGGTTCCGTGATATAGGACTGAAACGAGGAGTGAACTCGATTCAGTAAGGGACTTGGTCAACTATGATGGTCTTGGCAGCAATGCCTTGGTTACAATGGAATTCATATCATGTGCTTAATTATTTTCCACAATTACATGTTTTATTCCCATGCTATTTTATCATTATTGATGTTCCATTATGATCTATGACTTACGTACTGCCATGTTTTATTTCATTGCTCAAGATTTTGATGTTTAAACATTATGTTCATGTTTTTAAGTTCAAATCTATACGGTTTGTTTTATTTTCTCCATGCTTACCCCTACTGATCATTTGAGGTCACCATTTTATATTTTTTTCCATAGGATATAATTAAAGGTTTTAGGTAAGAAAAAAAATGGAAGATCTTTATAAAAGATGTTGAAGATCATTCACTATGATTTAATGATTATGTTCCGAGTTTCGAAAGACACTAAACTACTACAATCTTTAAGTATGGGTTATTTATGTATTATGTATTCTGAAAATGTAATATAATGTCTATGTACGTCATCTTGGGTCTCTATAGAATGTATATCACGGAATCATCCTTTATACATGGGAAGAGTTTTCAGAATAAGACTCATACCCTTCTAGATCTATGGAGACCCTCAATAGAGCCTTTAAGGATCTAATTCTATGAGGAGTAAACCAAAAAAAAATGAAATTGTTGATAAAAAATGTTTATTTATCAACATATAATTTTCTAATCCTACTATTTAGTATACACAATGGAGGCCATGATTGTTTAAAAATCATTGGTCCACCTGGAATTTATCAAAAAGTTCTATAAAATTTACTAAATCTTTACATTCATAACAAAAAAATGAAATATGAAGTAATCGTTTTTATTTACTATATTGAAATGGTACATGAGGTCTTTGGTTACTACATAAACACATTTTATGGGTATAATAATACATCTCTTCATGTAATCTCTCGTATTTTATGGGGAAGGTTTTAATTTATTTGTAATATTAACACATTTATGAAATTAATCCTATAGTTGTTTTACCTATTTCTTATAATAAACAATGTCAATGTAGTGGGATTCACCTGATTCAAATGTAGATGAATCACTATGGAGAACCACTACACAAACATTTTGGTAGTATTTAATTCATAAGAGATATAAGGAACAGATGGTTTCATATAATTGGATCTAAGGCCATCCGAGAATGGCATTGACTATATTCCCCTAATAGACAACAATGAACTCGTCATTTGAGAACATGTTCTTTACTGACACTTTTACTAAATGATATCATGAAGATTTCATCACTCTTATAATTTAAATATAATTTCATGTTAGGTGGGGATAGATCAGTTTTGTTGTACCCAATATTATAGAGTATATGGGGTGGGTTTGACTGATCAAGGAGCTAGTTTTAACTAAACATCATTTGAAATATTTTCCATTGAGATATCCTAAATCCTAGATGGAGAGAAGGATCCCATGGATGATGGATTACTGTTTGTTATTCCAAAACTCCTCTTTAAGATATCATTCAATATAATCCACTTCCTTATTGATTTTTTTGATTCTTAAAATATTAAATGAGGGCCTTTAGTAACTCCCTATATAGATGAGATAGTTTAATAATTGACAACCTGAATGAATTTCTTATGAGGTAATAGTGTGCATCATATTTATATAACAAGGGAATGTGCCTTCCCACAAGTGGACTATCATTAATAAGAATCGTGGAGGGTCCTCTATGCTATGGTTAGATTTCTTGGTTTGAATGTTCAATTTTTTTGTTGGTTGAATGGTTGTGGATCAGTACATATTAGCTACATGTAAGATAAATGATCAAAAAATTATTTTATATATGGAGAAAAACTCATGTTTTACCCTTGGGGAGATTACTCTAATTGATACTTGATAAAATCCAATATTCTTGTCTTGGTAGTGCCTGAAATTTCTTTAGAAATAGATCCTCATAAATTTCTCATTCTAGAGGGTTGTTTTTACTTTTGTTGATCATTATAATAGGAAACAATAGAAATTAAAAGATGTTCATAATATCTGATAACTATATCTTATTCCATCAACTATATTGAATCAATGTAGGTATTATATTTCTCATTATTTAAATAATCTATAAGGATCATATGTATTAAATAATGTCCAACCATTTCATGGATTATAATGTCAATAAGGGTTTAAACTCAATTTGGAACTAAACAGGGTTCCAAAATATCACTGGAAGATATGTGAAATCCATTAGTTATATATGTAGTTTATAGAATTTTTTTTGAAAGAGAGGAATACAGTTTGACCATGTTAATCATTGATTGATTCAATCAAGAATGAATGATTAAACACCCTAGAGTGATCAAAATTAGGGTTAACCAATATTCAAACATCTAATCCCACAATTAGATACTTTATATTATCCCTCAGGGTCCTCAGAATAAAATATGGTTGTAAGGATTCATATGATGAAATTAAGTGTCATATATATCCACTATATAATTATGTACTATATACTTAAGCAATTCATTGAAGGAAATATTTACATAAGATGTACGTTAAATAAACCCATTATAGTGAAAATAGTTGGGATAGTATGTTAACTCAACTTATTTCATCTTCTTGATCATTGGTATTTATAATATTGATTTATCTATGGATGGGAGGAAGAATCATGGGACTTGTTCGTCATTCAATGAATGAACCATATTTCTCTACTCAGAAAAGGGAAAGCTGGCACATTCACATTAATAGGTGTCGTAGTAGACATTCTATGTGTGATGCAGTTAATAGATGGTCATATTTTATAATAAAATCATATTTCACTTAATATTCTCCATTTGTAACTAATATATTCAATTCCTTATTTCAGACATTATTCCATATTAGAATCAAAATAGAGTTGGCATGTTTTCAATATTAAATAGAACTTATAAACAAGACATCAAATTATCTAGTATAAATTGGCATAGTAATATATCAAAATCTTTGAATAAAGATGGAAAAAATTTATTTTGAAACAAGAATCCTTCAATATAAAATTACATTTTCTAATATGGAAAGGTATGTAACATCACTATGGTTTCCTTGTATAAAACCGAAGTTGAACATGACAAATAATCACTTGAGGAAAATAATTGGTGGGAAACAGATAAACTTCAATAACTCTTTGTGATGATAGATGAATCAAAATAGGTCACAATCAAAATAAGTTATCTTACACATAAATCTTATGTGATGTCTATTAGTTGGGTTTTAAGAATAAATTAGTATGATATCAAAAATTAATTATTATCTAAAAAATCAAATGTTCATACCAATTTAAAAACCATTTTAATATTAATTTCGTTTATTTTCCGAGTTCTAAATTCCAACATTAAAATGAATTTATACCACCTTTAGATATTAATATACATAAAAAAAATTATCATCAATAATTTATAAATTTATTTACCATAAATTATATTACATTAGTTTAATACATAAATATGTTATACTATGAAATCATTATTTCATTTATTAGGCCTTATTTATTTTTAAAAAAAATCTATAAGTCAGGGAATTTTAAATTAATAAAAATATCATCTTTTTTGAGTTTTTTATATAAAATTTTATATAATATAAAATTTTATGTGTTTTCTAAAAATGGTGATTTTTTTAGAAATTTTTATTACCAAAAAATTGATTTTCTTTAATTTAATCTTTATGCAAGAATGTCCTAGAAGACTAAAAAGAATTTACATAATAAAATATTTATTTATGGAATATAATTATGATTATTAATATATTCATTGATATTATAAAATCAGGAAAAATATTTTTAATACTAAACTGAAATTTTAGTTTAACATAAAAAGATGTCCATTATTTTAATTGAATGAAATATTTTCAATATGGGATTCTATTTTATATTTTTTCAAAATCCTAATAAAATTTATTATATTCATAATTAAATTATTAAACTCAATAAAATCAGTAACAAGGATGATTTTATAAATAAATTTATTATTGAGAAATATTATTCTACAAAACCCGTATTTATATTATTAAGTATGACTATTTTAATTTTAAATTTTCACACCATTAAAATTTTGATAAGATAATTTTTTCTCATATTTTAAATAATGAGGTTCAAAATAGTTAATAATTTAAATTTGAGATTTTTTAATTATTATTAATTCCATGAGATAATAAATAGTTTTGATAGTAAACAATAAAAATTGAAAATGTATATTACTAAGAGAAAAGGGCTAAATATTCTTAAAAAATGTTTCAAATGAGTGTTTGAGGACATTATTAACCCAAGACTACTTTACCCTCTTGATTCCATTTTTTTCTATTGAAAATTAAATAATAACTTTATATTATTTAAAATGTAATTTTTTCTTCCAAAACTATCCTTTCTATCATTTATATAAATCTAACACTTTCATGACATCAAGACTCAACTTCCATGATATTTTATCCTTTAACTTTGTATAACAACATCCAAATATATCCTTACCCAACTTTCAAAATATTACTATCAATAATATTAACCATAAGACAATCATTTCAAAGGATAACTTCTTGAAACAATTCATGTCCCTAGTGTGAGTATCCACCTCTTCATATTGTATCCTTCTTACGTTTTACTATCCTAACCATATGTAATCATATTAATATAATAAAATAGTTATCATTCTTATTAATAAGTACAAATATATTATATATGAAATATTTATTAAATCATTTCCACCCCCTACTAAAAAAATAACATCGATCGGGTGTGCGTGCTCGTTACCACCTCCCTGAAGCGTTGTCGTTCATTTGTAATCCCCCAATATATTCCAGTATTGAGGATAGATATGATGAATTAATTTTACATTATTTAAATTATACAATTCAAAAAAATTCATTTTTTATATACCATAATTCCTACAGTTTATTTATAAATGGGATTGTTAATTGTTCATAAGGCGTATTACCGCCTCCACAAACAATGCATTTGTATTGTCATCACAAATCCTCATAGATGGTTTAATGAATGGATTTAATGAGGATATATTATAAAATTTTCATTTATATAATTTTGAATTTTGAATATTATCATTATATAATCAAATTACCCTGCTCATCAAAACAATAATATATGTCACCTTTACAGTTGGTTTTACCACCTATGTGAACGATGTTATAATGAATATGTAATTAATGATTATGCAATAGCAGATTATGGTAATATCATCTAATAAAAAAATATTTATATTGTTTTAATGATAAAATAATTTTGTTATGAATATTTAATATATATATATATATATATGTACATATATCACTCTTAGATTGTTAATCATGTCGAAAACTAGTTTGCATGATTTTCATTTTTACAATACATTTTCAAGTATGTTAAATAATTAAATGGATCATATTAAATAACTAAATAAATTATTAATTTATATTGAATGATATATTAATGATGAAGTTGAAACCACTTAGTGAGATTTGATCTTGTCTTCACGAGGTTTATTCGAAATAATCAAATGAAATTTCTGACAAACAATAATGAAAATGAAATATAATCTGTCAATATAAATGTAATATATGCTTATAATATATGTATATCAATGTAATTTTGTTTGTATTAAGGTTAGAATATAAGATATTAAGGTATTTTTTATATATATTATTTTAATGTACTAATATATAAATTCAATGTGAAAGGTTTGGGTTTTTGTAACTAAATCTTCTTCCTTTGAGTTATCTGTTTTCTTATTAATTTTTAACCACAAATGATCACTAAATTTTCAATTTAAAATAATGTTTTGTTATTATGTTATTTAAAATAGTTTTTGATATAAATCCAATTCCAAAATTTTTTTTACTTATTTTTAAAAAAATACAATTGTAATTTTTAGAAAATATTTTCATACCTTTGAATTTTAAAATAATGAATACAAAAAATTTTAAAAAATATATTTTGATAATTTGATTTTCTGTATATTAAAATGATCTGTATCTAATAGAGTTATTTCGCATGTTTCACCATATATTTTCTATTTTTATATGAATATAATCTGGGATTATTTTTCTAAAATGATTATATTTAATTTTAGATATTGTTTTTTTCTATTTTTATTTTTTATGAAACACATTTTATTTATATAGTTTATTTATGATTAGTGAATTAATTCCATTTGTGTGTTAATGAAACACATTTATTTCTATTTTTTCTCCATGATATGATGTTCATTTATTTTAAATAGAATGAATATGTAATGATGGTGAAGGGTGGGGTAATAATTTGACCAATAATATATTCGTTAAGGTTTCATTTCTCATGAGATAATATAATATTGTGTGAATGATATACGAAATGATTTATCATAATTTTCTTACGCGAATGAAATATAGAAATAAATTTTAACATGTTATTTATTTTAAGGATATTTTTTTCAAATATATCAAATGTTAATATGTGAATGTTATGTAAAATTTTTTAAACAATATTTAAAGGCTTATTTCTGTGCCACATTTCCATGTTGTTTTAAAAAACAAGGCCAAATTAATAAGATGTATTTTATTTCAATGAAATATAATTATTTAATGATTACACATTATTTTAAATATATTATAATTCTATATATCATGAACAGATGTTATATGATTATTGTGATTTATTTTGAATGAGTTCGTATATTTTTGGATTCCTTAAGGATGGTTTAAATATATAATGTTACTCAATCATTTTTTATGATTATCATATAAGGTATTTCAGTCATTTATTATTATATTTATATATTCCTCATGAACCCCTTAATGTAATGATATGATATTGAATTATTTATAATTGTTTCCCAACCCATTTTTAGATTTATAATCCCCTAGTTATGAATATGTTCATATCATGCGAGATATCTAAAAGCGCTCTATTTGAGCATGATTTTGGGTAAAAGTGTAAAAGGCTTCTAAAATATGTAATTTATAAAGAAAATCACAAAGACACTAAACCTTTCAGTCCTCAGTATGTGTGATTGTTGTTATATATAATAGATGAATCGTCATATTATTATTCTACATATATTTGTTTTATTTTGGGCAAATTGTTTTGGTATTAGAAATTTATTTATTTATTTTTTGGAGACAAGTTTAGAAAACCATAGTGAAAGACATAGATTGGTAAAAATGGTAAGTCTATGTATATGATAACTTCTCAATATTTTCATAAATTGTTGATTTTATGGTTATAATAGAAATTGAATCTCTTTCTAGATTCTAATAGTAAATGCAGGCTCTTTCACATATTTACCTTGGGGTAACAACACTAAATAGGGTTTGATGGGTATTAAATCAATTGTGACTTGGTTCCTGACGAGAGTCCTGGAATTCCACCTTATTTAACACTCCCAAAAGATATTATACTATTTTTGAAATTATATTTTTAAACCATTATAATGTATTTTAAAATATATTACATGTTTATTTATAAACACAACCATGGATAACCTAGACTGAAACCCTATCATTCATAGGCTAATGTATGAATGTTATTAATGAAATCATTTTCTATGATTAATGTTTAAATTTATATATATTTATAAATTTATGATTACCCATTCCCAATTTTCCTATATTGATGGTAATTTTTGGAACCAAAAATATTCGAATAAACAATTGGTGAAATAGTCAATATAGAGATTTTCTGAATGGAAAACTAAATGTGATTGGGGATGGAATGAAAAACATTGAGTCAATTCACACTCTATTTTCCCAAAATTCATGGAAACCCCAAATATTGTTGAGATTCCAAAATCACCAAGGGGAAGGAACTCACTGTTGAGTCATTTATGAGACAAGATCCACCATCTTTTAGTGAATCTTATATTCTAATGGTAACTATGAATGGTGTCAATTCAATGGAAACCAAATTTTCCATTCATGAAATACCGTAACCTGAAAATATCATTTTTCAATTCTATTTTCTATAATGTAGTGATGACTGGTAGTTGAGTATCATTAAGTATACCTTGAAAAAAGAGGAAATATAAAATATTCCATAGCAAGAGTTGAAGAAGTTATTTTTCACCAAGTCTTTTCCTCAGACACTTTGCACAAAAATAGTGTTGGAATTCATCATATTAAATTAAAAAATATGAATCTATAAGATCATATGTGGAAAATAAAACATTTATAATGATATATTATATGTGATATAAATTTGGAAATATTAGCTAGAACACTCATTTATCCAATTTTTTGGAAACAATGAAAGGAAAATGGATTCTGATGGGAAATATAGTGACAAATCACATAGAGAGAAGAATGACCAATCACCCTAACATAATGAGTATGGGAATTAAAAAAAATTTGTAACTTAATCCATAGGATAAAAATGAAAATAGTCCTTTGTAACCTATACAATGAGGGAACAAGGAATTTACATTATATATAATACCCATAATATTTATTGTCGTATTAACAAACACATTTCATACACCCAAATTGTTTTATGCATATTTGGTGCCTGATTTTTAAAACCCTATAATATTCAGATTGATTTTACAATATCTAATCACAACCATGAGGATTTTACAGTGGTGGAAAAAGTTTAGATTTATTGGTATTTTATCCTAATATTTAGATTATAGAAATATTCTTCATTTTAAATTATTAATTCATAATATATATGAATTTACATTTATGATTAAAATTTCATATAACTCTCAATATAGATCCAAAATCAACTTTTAGTAAAAGGAAAAACCAATTAATATTTCAAACCCTCCCATGATCATCAATCATTTCAAAGAAAGATACAGACTCTCTATGAAATCTAATCCTGATATTGGAGTCATGATACACACATTTATTATGTTTAATTTAATATATTAGGGGAAAAAATAATAATCTACCTATTATGAGGAAAAATTGATATATTTACTATGTTGGAAATTTTTCTATCTCTATGGAAATTATATATTCAGTAACATATTTTATTTAGACACCCATATATATTTTTATTATTTTATAAAATTTAATATTAAAATGATTAAATATAGTTAGGGGAATGTAAAAATTAGATAATTCTTTCTATATTCTCTATAAATATGTAATATAATAAATAGAATGTTTCAACCAATATAACATATTATATTGAAAAAAGACAAGATATATTTTTATTATTAAATATTACCATTAAAACTTAGCTAGTATACTAGGTGGTATAAATTGATGTGCCCATATAGAAAAATAAATAATGAATGGATAATGAAATATAATTTTGTAGGAGAAATAATCCATACAAATCCCATTTGTTTGACCTCATATGGGAGGAAACTTCACTAGGGATTTCCCTATACCAAGCTCAAGCCACACTCAAGAAATTAAAAATTTATTGAATTCATTTACTAGAAAATAACTAGACTGTATAACTGACAATAAAATAAATACTACCTGAATCACAACCGAGGACTACCACTAACAGTTGTCCTACCATAAGATATTAGGTGGAGGATATTAATAGTTTTTTCTATAGACTGATTGAAAATTCATTTTTATTCGATCTTCCAAATCCTATTTAAGGCTGAGCGGTAACCTATATTCCATTCCATGCTATAACTGAAGAAAAATAAACCAATTACACATTTTAAAATTCAAGAACATCCGCAAAAACCGATAAAACCAAGATCTGATAATCACCCGCATCTTCATGATGTTTTCCACTGTTTTCATTGCCAATCGTCATCACCTGAGTACCACTATTGTCATCACTATCCTTCACAACATCTGCATCATCATCATAAAACCGCACCATAGACCAGAGACCATTAGAGGTCGTCGACTGTAAATGATAACATAATAATTCCATGAGCCACAACTCAGCCCGAAACAAGAACACATCCACCCTAAATCCTTCACTGGTCACTGGAACCGAGGTCGGAATCCCAACTCTATCCCAACCCCAACTAAATGTGGATGCCAGAGGAACGATGCCTCAAGGGATTCCGAATCACGCACGAGAAATAAGAGGAGAAGAAGGAAGCCTCCAATGATGGTGACACCACACAAATCCATACGAACTTCAAACATCAAAGCCTAAATAATGTAACCCCAAATCGAAAATACCTCTGGAGCAAAACCTATGAGATAAGAATAAGAAGAAGACTGCCACAAGCCAGAACCAAAAAACCCATCACCGCCTTCGATACCGTGCACAATGGCCAGATCTGCCCAACCCACCCCCAGCCAACTCTGACACGAATCATCAACCATCACCGCAGCCGTAGGAAGCTTGAACGTTGGACCCTCACCATGATGCCATATGAGAGGTCGGAAAATAGATAGAGGATGAATGAGTCCATGAAGACACCCTGCCGCTGGAGAGACACCGCACACCACGAGCTCACCGGGATGAAGAAACGAAATCCTGCTGATCCACCTCGGGGAAGAGGAAGGCGGGGGTGGGGGGAAACCCTAGCGCAGAGCCCCTTACGGGTGCATCCTGATAAACCAAAATCCTTTTTTATATATAACTTACTGTGATATGAGTATGTACATATTAGCTATAAAATCAAATGTGGATATCAATATAAAATCAACCAAAATCTCAATACCTTTTTTTTTCATGTTATGAATTTACATATTAGAATGAACCTCTATTATTTCTAAATATGATACTACTAAAAACTAGACTATTTGTGACCAGTCATTTACAATGGGACATGGACCCGTTGCAAATAGTTTCTCTATGATTATTTAAAAAAAATTATTTGGGATGGGGTTTCTAATCACCAAAGGCCCCGTCGACAATATCATTAAAGAATAAAATAAATAAAATTGAATAAAATAATATTATAAATAAAAATAATATAATGTTAGAAAATAATAATAAAATAATAATGGATTGTAATTATAATTATAATAACATTAATATTAATAATATTACCTTAATATTAAAAATAAAGTAATATTAATGTTATTTATATTAATGAAATAATAATTTAATGATCAGTAAAATAAAATAATAATAAAATAATACTAATATTTATAATATTAATAAAATATTTATATTAATATTAGTAAAATAAAAAAGAACATAATAATAAAATAATATTATTAATATTAACATTAAAATAAAAATGATAATAAAATAAATAAATAATAATAATATAGTTATATTATTATTATTATTAATGAAATAAAAATATTAACATTAGTAAAACTATAAAAATCTCAATATCTATAAAAATATAAATAAATAGGAACAAAATGATTAAAAAATAAATAATAAATAAAATAAAATAATGTTATAAAAAATTAAAAATAATAAAAATAATAAAAAATGATGTATCTTCAATAATATAAAAATCATGTTATATAGAAATTGAAATATTTATTATTACAAAAAAAATCCATTGATATGATTTATAATAAAACAAATATATCATTGACGGGGTCCTTTGGAGTAGTTGGATAAGGTGGTGGAGGAAACTTCATCCCTAAACCATGAGTTAGCCATTTCATTACTCCATATGCTCGTGTTGCTGCTACTGTCATTGATATATATCTTTCTCAGGTTGTTTCAACTATCGTCAATGTTATTCTTACTGATGTTTCTTCCATTGGAAAAAAATCCTACTACATCCATTGATGTGTATCCTCTTTCCCCTATGCATACTCTAAATAATCTCACTCTGAGCTCGTAGCCACTCATGATATTGGGACGTATATGATGATGAATCTCCACAAGATCCTCTAAATGTGGACAATAACATCATAGTAGTACCATAATAACTCTCAGGTGTCAATTACAAGCTGGTAACAACAACTTGGCCTTCCTCAAAGGCTTACTCGGTCACTTGGATCAATGATGCCTCATCAAATCGGTGGGCACTGGTCTGACCCTCAGTCTCATCATGACTCTTATTCTATGTCTAAGATGTCGCGACCTCATATGAATCCTTTAATAGAAATTTAAAATTTAATGAATATAATATTTTTCATAGTTAATTTTAAAAATCAAAATGAAATTATAATAACAAAAATATGAAAGTAGTGATCAAGTCAAATCTATATAGCGACTAAATCATTATACATCCACATATAAATGTCGAAATCTATAACATCAGGATGTGTTACTGCTTATTAGAATATAAAATAATTTGTTAAATTTAATTTTAGATTTATTATTTAAAAAAATAAATTACCACTTCTTCCCTATGTGTACTAAATGTACGATTACTGGCTCGATGTGTCACCTCCTATTCATACCGGTTTTTTCAATCTACCGATGATCTCCTATGAAACATTCCACCCAAATTGTGAGAACATAATCTATCCAAAGCCTGAGATGAAATGTAATCAGGTCAATGCTCATTATAAGACTCATCAAAATCTGTCACTCTTACTTTCTTCATTTATTTCCTTCTCAAATTGTGAAAATGTGATGGGAATGTTCATATATAAACCCCTTACGTGCCTTCCACATAACATCTTACATTCTCTCATCGATATGATACCATAAACCGTACAACTAATTTATAATATCATTTTTTAACTATAATAAATTTCAAAAAAAAATTATTTATTTATATATTATCTAAAAATTGAAGATGTGTTACTGAACCTCAATGGGAATCTCATCCATGTTACCCATGTTTCAGAAAAATAGTTGTGCGATATATAGCTCCCTTGTCGAATAATTATATGTAAAAAGATGCAAAAAAATAACAATTAATCAAAAAATTATGATCTAAAGTAATTAATGATATCCAACTAAATAAAGAAGGCATGCCAACCATTACATGATTGGATCGAAATCAAGACATGAATGTTGCTTGGGGTTTAAGTCAAGAATCATCAATTGTGCAAGGATACGCCCCATCCGAGTACTTTCTAGACCGCCAATGGTATGATGGTTACATAATCCATCATCATGATCATCCAAAGGTAGATCATCCTCCTGCAACTGATGAAATAAATCCTCATACATCTGAAACACAAAATAAAAATTGTTAGAAATTTTTTGAAAAGAACAATTATATATAGATATATATTATATATGATTATAGTACGCATTTATTTTTCCCAATGTTTATCTTCATCCTCAGCTTCATATCTGATTATTTCATTGTCTTTATATTCATTCTCAGCATCATCAATTTCCATACGAGTTTTAGTTGCAGCATCTCTTTCCATTTGATATTCATTTTTAATATCATGATCCCCATAGTCCCTTAACTGGGGGTGTACTCATCAATATTTTTGCCTCTTCATTAAAAATTGATTTGGATCAGTGTTTTGAATTTTTTTAATTAATTTAACTTTAATTGAACTAAATTCACAACGATTAAATTGATTTTCTATAGACTTTATTTTTTATGCTCCACAAATCACCCAACTCATTTAAGTAGAACATTAATTTGCATTAAAATTTTTATGTGATTTATGGGACAATAAAAATGATTCATTTAATACAAAAAGACATTAATATTGAATATCAGTGATTACATGGGTCAGTTTAACGCAAATGGCTCTCTCTGTATCCAGTAACTGGCATTTCAACATCGTAATGTAATTATGTCCCAGATAACACAATTCAACAATTTCATCCATCACGGTATAAAATTCAACTTCAGTATCTCTATGATGAGATCCTCTCAAAAGGACGACACTATTCGTTCTTTTTTTGATTCCTGATATTCACATGTATAAAATTGAAAACCATTTAAAACATATGCATTATGATATTTTACCATTTGGAAAGGATGGTTACACAAGACACACTATCAACTATCAATTTTATCAGTATGTTGACATAAACAAAAATTTTCAAAAACAATTATCAATATAAGAAGTAATATTTGGATTTAATATGTTAAATCTTAAATAATTTATGTTACCAAATTTTGAAACCAGTAGGAAAAATTATTTTTTCAGATTTGTTTTAGAGAAGCTACAGTAATTTATGGAAGCATTTTCTTGATATGATTGTCAAATAACATACAAATAAAAAATTACAGTAAAAAAATATAGACTAAGTAATAGGATCATTCATAGAAAAAATGGATTCATTTCTTCATAATTGATCAGAACATATTTATGAGATATATGATGTTCATCAAATGAAATCCCTCATTCATGAACTCCATCGAATCCATGTTTGGGATGAATAAAAATGATAATTGATTTCACATTTCATCATCAACATATCCCTCCATACAACCCATGCAGTTGTGTTTTGAGGGATATTCTAATTCAAAGTAATGATAGTAGGAAAAATTTACTTCCTCTTACAAATAAGATTCTACAATTGGTCCTTCAACCGATGCATTGTTATATAATTTTTCATCAATATTTTCATGAAACTCTCAATAACGATACATCCATCAGAATTGTACCAAACCTCCACATTTTTCGTCATGCGTAAAATGTAATATAAAATTTTACATTGATACAAGGAAGGATAACGAGATTATTTTTTCCGGTTTATATAAAATTAAAACAATAACTTCTTGCAGACTTCTTAGTGCACTGTAGTCAATTGTCACCACACAAATGTCTAAAAAAATATGATATGTCTGTTATTTCATCCTAAATCATCGAATTCAACAAGCCTCTCAATCTAATTGATAAAATTCATTCAATTATAACATTATAGTCCTGACATCTTAATGACTAATTATTACTATTTATAACTAATGAAAACTATTTATTACTAAATTATCATATTTCTCACTAGTTATTTGTAATTATTCCTATAAATTACAAATTGTTCCTAGTTATTATTAATAATTCTTAATTATTACAAATTATTCCTAATTAGTACTATTTATTACTAATTAGTATAAATAATTATTAATTATTACTAATTATTACTAATTATTATAAATCATTACTAATTATTATAAATCCTTACTAATTAATATTGATTAATACTAATTAATTATAATAAATACTAATTATTCTTAATTATTATTAATTATTCATAATTGTTTCTAATTATGTATAATTATTCTTAATTATTACTAATTAATCCTAAGTATTACTAATTATTTATATTTAATTCTCACAATTAAAAATTAATCCTAATTATTAATATTTGTTACTAATTATTTCTAATTAATCCTAATAATTTCTAATTAATAATTATTATAACTCATTATTCATAATTATTACAAAGTAGTACTAAATATTACTTAGTATTACCAATTTTTAGCAATTATTACTAATTATTATTATTTATTAATATTTATTACTCTTTGTTACTAATTATTACTATTTGTTAGTATTTATTACTACTTATTACAATTTTTTAGTAATTATGACTATTAAAACCTAATTATTACTAATTATTACTAATTAATCTAGATTATTATTAATTATTACTATTTAATCATAATTATTAATAATTGTTAATTATAATTAATAATTATTACTAACTATTACTAATTATTATTAAATAATACTAATTATTACAATTTCATGCTATTTAATAATAATAATTTTTAATTATTGATAATTATTCCTAATTATTGCTAATTTTTTATAATTAACTATATTTAATCACAATTTTTACTAATTAATCATACTTATTACTAAGTAAAACATATTATTAGTAATTAATTTTAATTATTCTTAATTATATTTAATTAATCCTAATCATTATTAATTAATGCTAATTATTACTAATTATTCCGAATTCGTACTAGTTATTGGAATTATTAATAAGTAATCATAATTATTACTAATTAATCCATAATATTACTAATTATTCCTTTTTATAACTAATTAATCCTAATTATTAATAATTTATCCTAATTATTACTAATTAATCCAAATTATTAATAATTATTCCTATTTATATCCCATTATTACTAATTATTTTTAATTATTACTAATTATTCCAAATTATTAGTTATTTTTACAAAGTTTTACTAATTATTGCTGATTATTACTAATTATGAGCAATTATGACTAATTGTTGTTAGTTATCTGTAATTATTAATAATTATTACTTATTATTACAATTTATTATTATTTATAAATATTTATTTCAATTTACTACTTCTTAGTTGTAATTTTATTTATTTATCACTAATTGTTACAAATTATGATTAATTATTAATGATTATTAATAATTTCTCTAATAAATTTTAATGACTACTAATTAATAATAATTAACATAATTATTAATTAATACTAATCACATATATTTGTATATAAATAATGAAAAATAAAATGATGTAATTCTAATTTTATTTAATTAGAGCTATTTAACTATAATTATAACAAATAAAAAATTTAATTAATTAACTATAAAATAAAATAAATAGATAAATACATTAAAACTGAATCTTTCAGATGATTTTAGTCGCAAATATTGCTTCAATTGAAAATTTTTAACTTAGAAAAATTTTGAGAGAGAAAATTTATGTAAAGAGGGTGAGAGGAGTAGAGAAAGAGGGGAATGATAGGAAAAAACATATGAGGTATATATAGGTTAGCATAGTTGTGACAGGGTTATTTATGAAGAGTCTTGTCAAAAAAATTAATCCCCCTATTAATTAGAGGAGGTGGTTAAAAAGGTATTTATGATGGGACTAGCTGCAAATACCAACCTGCTGATAGACTATTTGGTAGCGGAGATAAATCTCAACTCAAATATTAAAAAACGTCTTCGGGTATTTGTGATGGGTAGAGTGTATCGTCGCAAACATTCCTTCCTGATAGACTATTTTTGATGGGACCCTTGTTCATCACAAATAGTCGATATTTCCATAGTGTGAGTTGACATAAAAAAAATATCATCCATCTAATAGATATTTCTTCACATTAAATAACAATAAATAGAAGTCATACATAAAAAAATTGTGTTTTAAAAAATAATATTTCATGAACTGTTTCTTATTATTGTGACAAAAAATATTTATCAATTTATCGAAATTTTTCTTAATCAAATAAACTTCGATTTGAAAAATCATCATAAAAAAATTTATGTAGTATTTTATTAATTGTTTATTATAGAAAGGATGTTTTTAGTTGATGAATATGGTTTTAATGAAAAATAAGATTTTTTTGAATTTATCATTATATATTTATGACCTAGAATACTATAAAATGATAAATAATCTAATAAATATTTATGAACAAAAATTATATTTTTAAAAGTCTCTTTGAGCTAATAAATCCTATGTCTAATATTTTGAGTACTAAATAAAAAATAAGGTTTAATAAAAAATATTCATTCAATCATTTCATTGAATGAATTATTATTATAAATTTTATATTTGGTTTTTCAATTACATTAAATAATAATAACATTTATTTTATTGATAAAAAAATAAATTTCTGTCTTAAGCATTAGTAATATAAGTAATTTTATCTTACAGAAAAACTTAATGGAGAAAATTTTATTTTTTAAAAAAATATGTTTTTACCTAATGAATTTTGTTTAGTTTAAAATTTAAAATTCAGACATTTTTTAATTTTATATGATACAATAATTTATAATTTTTAAATCTAAAACTTGAAATTTGATAACAATTTCCACTTAAATTTTTGTTATTCAAATTATTTTCAAGGGTTAAAATATATTTACCCACATAAAATGTAATAATGATGGAAATAAATTTTCTTAGGGGAAAATTCTAAAAAATATTCAAAAAATATATAAAATGGGTGTTTATGGATATTTTTTACTCCACCCACTTCCCCCTCCCTGTTTTTACATTTTTTGGCCATTAACGCTTGAATAATAACATTATGTTATTTCAATTTTAAGGGTAACATCCAAAACTACCATTCTCATCACATATAAATATATAACTCTTTAACCACATCAAATCCCGCATTCCCTTTGATTTTATACTTTAAAATATAACATATTTCTCTTTTTACAAGTTTCTCTCACTTCCAAAAGTATTTGTTTAATACTAGAAATCATAATATCATTATATTAATGAAGATTTCCTAAGGAATGTTCAAGTCACTTACGTGAGCATCTACTTCATCTTAGTGTTTTAGTATCAATGTTTTATATAATAACATTATCTAATCTACTTAACATAATTAACCTAGAATTATTATTTTTCTAATATATGTTCATATTTATGTTAAAACAATTACTCAATACATTCCATCCACTGCATAATAAAATAACATTTATCATGTGTACATCCAGATTACCTCCTCCATGAAGTGATGTTGTTCATTTCTCGTCACCACCTATAAATTATATCATTAAGGATTGATTTGGTAAATATATTAATTTTATACATCATAATTTATAATTATGAAATTATCATTTTTTATAAACAATAATTCGACTTTTTCACTATGAAATAGTAGTGTCAAATCAAGCATATGGAGGAAAACTGCCTCTATAAACAATGATTTTTATGTCATTTCCACAAATCATATAGGGTTCCAATAATTTTTTTACTAAATATACATTATTGAGTCAAATGTTTTATATATGAAATTTTTCATACATTTGTTTTGTATATCAGAAACATATAATTTGTTTTTTATCTTACTAGTTTAAAATGTTAAATACTGTTTTTATAATGAAAAAATATTTTTATCTTAAATTTAATATGATTTCAAGAGTTAATAAAATATACTATCTCATTATAGATATCTTAATGAGACAGAATATAATATGTTTATCATAATGATACTGGATATGATAATAATCAAAATTATCTATATAGTAATCAACTTTATCAGATAGAATATAAGATCTATTGTTTTTTATTTTCTACTGAAAAAATATTATTATTTAGATTGATAAAGGTTTTAATTAAAATTTTACTCATTATTAATGAATTTATCCTAATGAACTTTTCATACCTCTAATATCTTATCTACAATATAATAAATGTTTTTTACACTGAAAATGGTGTATATCAAAATGATGTAATACATTCCATTATAATATTACCATTGAAGTTCCAGGATACCAAGTCATCATGAAAAACACAAGGAAAATGTGACCTATGGAGGGTCAAGATTATAGTTTATTTGTTCGTATAAATATAATGTCATTAGAAGGGTTTTATGTAAAGTGATTACCATTTTCGACTACAAAAATCTTAGTGTGAGAGATCTCTAAAGAATAAAAGATTTAACAACTTGTTCCTCATACTTGTAATATTTTTGAGTTTTTAATCCTAATGATTGATCACTTCAATAGGATCAGGGGATCATGTGGATAGTGATACAGACTATCATTGTATCGAGGGACAACAAATATTGAAAGATAAAGAATCCAATCATTATATCAAGGGATTGTGAAGATTTCAAGAGAGAGAAGGTGGTCATCATATCAAGGGATCATGGGGATAGTGAGGCAGAAATATCATCATATTGAGGGATTTTCCTGGTATGGTTAATATCTACATTCTTTTAAGTATATATCACTGGACTTTTATCAAGGGTGATTGGATACCCTACTATATTCGTTAAAATAATTTTATTCTTTTGTATCAATTACCTTGTTACCAGCCTTTTATTTCATTGAAAAGGATAATAGAAAGTGAAAACTTTAATATTCATCTTTTAATTTGTATCTTTTTTATTGTAATATATTTGATTACGATACAACTGTTATTCCATTCATCACTTTTTAAGGATTTCATTACTCTGATTGTGATTATATACGATTTATTATTTAATCACTACTTTTTTTATAATCTAATTTATCATAACAGTTGTGATTACGATAGTCTTTGTGATTACTCTAATTAAATAATTTTATTCTATTAACACAATTAAACTCTATATAAATTTCCAGTGACTGTTGACTGTGATTCTATATATTGATAAAGTTGAAGGATTTTATTTAGGATAGGAGGAATACATATCAAAATCTACTTGATTAATATAATTTTTTATCATACTCAAGGGCTATGTTGAATTACTATTTTAAAAACAGAGAGGTTTTTTAATACAATTTTATTAAACCTTGTTAAATTATTTTTTCTTTAATTTTAAAAATCAATGTTTTAAAACATACGATTCTCCCCCTATTATATTTTCCGACCATAATATACATTATTGTCCAACAATTGTTATTAGAATCAGGTCTCTATTTTAATGATACATACATTTGGTATCAAAGGTGGTTTCCACAAATCATACTAACTAACACTATCTTTTTGAGATTTTCAATTTTATTTATATTTGGTTATAAACATTTTTTTATAAATATTTGATATAGTAACGTGTATTTTGAAACAAAATTTTTTCCCTCAAATATAGGAAGATTCCATGTTGGTTCCTTAGATAACATCAATACAAAAGACCCCCTATTTTTTGTTGTCGATTATGAGTATTGGAGACATAGAATTTTGAAATATCTTTTAAACACATGAGTTGAAAATATCATCATGTAAAATAGAGATTACATGACTCAAAATAAGAAAGTGAATACTTTTAGAAATCATGAAAAACAAAAGTATTAATTTAATTGTAGTGTTTGAAATAGTTTAATATGTTTTAGGACTGAGGTCATTTACAACTATATTTCATCATGTAATTATACTAATATTATTTGGAAAAGGATATAGATTACTCATTTTGGATCTTCGTCAATTTTCCAATCCAGAAAAGAATATATTAGATCTTACTATCAAGCATTTGAGTTTTCTTTTGGTGAACTTGTTGCAAAGTTACAAAAATGTTTTATAACAATGTTCAAAAGTTTACAATCTATTTGAAATAAAGAAATGAAGATGAAATACTTATTGAAATGATAATTGATATCATGACCATGTAGTAGGAATCTAAGTGAATAACTATTTATGAATCAAGGAAGATAAAAAATTTCACTCGTGAGGATTTATTTGTAACCCATTCACAACATGAGGTTAGGGTTAAAAGAGATGCAGATAAAGAAAAGAAAAACAATAGTGGCGTTTCTTTTACTAATTCATTCTAATAATTAATTTTCTAATCATTCCCAAATAATTCATAATATTTTTGGTATAAATTCTTTTCCTTATATTTATATGAAATTTAACAATGATAAGAATGAAAATAAATATTTTGATGCTACTTGTTAGGTGTGAAAAAGAGCTACCCCTAGTCTCCCTCAATGATCCATGTTGAAATGAAAATATAGGAAGGAAATAAACTCTGATAGGAACCAAAAAATTTATTATAGTTCAAAAAGTTATATATTTCGTATAACATATAAATCATGTAGTCCCAGTGGTGGCGATTCTTAATATAATTGCTTAGATAATAAAATTCTGAATTATTGGAATATTAGTCTACATTCAAAATTACATATTACATGTCAATGTTTTATAGACATGGTACACACATTAAATTCCTAAACTAATATGTAATTAAATACTAATTACCTAGATGGGAAGAATTCTAAATATAAAGATGACTAATTCTCTTTATCTAGTGTTGATAATACTTTATTTTCTTTAGAAGAAGTTTCCCACTTTCCAAAACATCAAGAAAATTAAAATTATATTGTTTGTAAAAAACATGACAAGGATAATGAAAACCCTGTAAAACCTAATTTATGAATTGATATTTTATTAAATGAAATTTTAGTTCTCTCAAATGATCTTTAAAATTGCAATTATGAAAAAATAATAATTTCTAATGATTTAGAGAAAATATTTTCTGAAAATGATAGTTTGAAAGCTAGTTTTGATAAAATCAATTCCAAAACAAATAGAAGTATGTATTATTATTTTTAAACATAAAATATGAATTTTATTCACTGAAGAAACTATTATCAAAAATTACTTCTAGTAAATATGGTTTTGATAAAAATTAAACATAAATATGTCCACATAGTAGCAGTTCAGAAATATGATATAATTATAGAAAACGTTTTTAGTAACATCTTCTGGGTTCCTAAAAATTACAACTTTTTTACTAAATATAAAAGTGTATCTCATTGGGAAAAACATTACTTGAAATTAAATTTTATCTATAGGGTTCCCAAAATCATTTTTATAATAATTGATTCCTAAAATCTTGTTTTATATCATTTTTAGACAAAAGATGTTCCAGTTCAGAATGAATATATTTTTCAGGAAATGAAAGAGAGTAACAACAAAAATAATACATGGTACATGGATTGTGGTTGTTCGAAAAATATGACTCGAAAAAAATATTCCATTCAAAATACAATCATTATAAATAGAGATACCATATTACAATTCATCGAAATACTACAACAACATGCTCATATTTTTAAAAAACCAATACCTACAGATACATTTGAATACATTAAACAAAATCTAGGAATTATCATTGTAAATTAACAATTTATATAACTTATTTGAACGATATTATTACATTTAGTAACTACTTTTTATAGGGGGGTAAATATAAATATTTTTTAAAAATATTTTTTTCCCAAACATTGAGTTTTCATTGAAATTTAACCGCATTTATTTTTCATTTAAATTTTATCATATTTTTGTCTTAATTTAAAGGTTATAATATTTTAATTTTTATTTTAATTTTATCGTATTCATGTATTTTTAAAATTTTATTTGGAAAATTTATCAGATTACATTATTATTTTAAATCAGATTTTGAAAATTTATCAAAGTCTTGTTTGTTAAAAAATTTGAATTGAAAATTTTGTCGTTTCTAGTTTTCATTCAATTATATTTGAGTTAACATTTCAATTCATCATGACCAGGTTTATTATTATTATTTTTTCTAATTTCCATCTATCATAATCATTTATTTAATTGAAACTAGAAGAACAAAATATAATACCAATGATTTCACAGAGAATGGTATTATTCTTTCATCTTAATATTTGACACTACTCATTTATGATTAGTTTCAAAAAAATTGTTATTAATTTTTCATATTTGTTTGTATTCTTCCATTATGATAAATTTTATAGAACCTCAAGAGTTTGAATTCATTAAAAATATTTCTTTGGGTATTTAATCAATGTTCATATCATTTGGAATATATCTCAACAGTTATATCGCTTCGGTGGATTAAATTTCACTGAAAATAGACAATATAAAGGTGCCTCCCTCATGTCCCACATTGATTATCTCTTAATTCATTCATCAATATGATTCCTTGATTAAGTCTATGAGTCTTATTTCTTTTTTTCATGTGTGAATCATCAGTTTCAAGTCTAAATATGATGTCACCCATAAAGTATTAAAATAATTGGTTTGTTTTCCATGAAAGGTAACGAGAAAAATATTTTTATAAAAAATATGATCTATCTCTTAAAAATTATAAGTATTTTAAAGGTTGGAAATAGTCATGATTGGAACAATTGTATGTCGACAATAATTTGTTTTTTTAGACGTTGTTAAATATTTTTATTATTCAGTAATGTTTTTCAATGAAGATGGAAAATAGATGTCTTATTTTTTAATTAATTAGAAATTTTAAAATATGAAACCTAGGGTAGTGGCATGTTTCCTATGAATTTTAGATGAAGCAGAAACCTTTCATTCATCAGATAAACTACTAGATTCAAAGGGTATGTTTATCAAAGAAACACTAGAAAAAACTATGTTTAAAAATGTATCAGATGATGAACCAAGTAAGTTCACTCATCTCATTTCAGACCAAATATTAATAACCCTTTAATTGAAATGGATTCTAATTCTTATAATGGGAGATAGAGATTCTTTGACTATATCTGATATCATTATTTTGGATTACTTGGTAAACATAAGAATACTAAATTTGGCAGTTCTTATTCTTATGAAAATCAAGAATGTCAAATCTGGATCAATGAAGTCTTAGATTATAATGTTCTGAACTATTGTAAGTAAGATTAATTCATCATGTATTAAACATTTGGATATTGAAATAAAATCCAATCCTATTAAAAAAATATTGCCTTTAAAAGTGACTATAAAAAAATAATGAAACTTGTTTTTGAATCCAAACCGAAAAAAATTGTGAAAAATAATCAAGTAACTGGATAAAAAATAGAACCTTCTTTTAATTCAATGACTTCCAATAATATATAGAAAAATATAAAGGATGACTTCCTCCCTCAGAAAAAAGAAATGAAACAATATAAATTCTTTAAAGAATTATTCAATGAATAGGGAAAAAATAAAGGGTGAATGAATAGGTGATATTCAGATTGGAGTCATCCTACCTAAAGCCTCTACTAGAAGGCTACATGGTTCTAAACATCTAGAGAAACAATAAAATGTATAGAAACAAAAGAATTATCTATCAGAAGAACATTTATTTGGTAAATTGATGAAAGGAGTAGAGAATGATTCTTCTAATTTTGTTTTACCAAGTGATGATGATGAATTGTATTTTCAAGAAAAATCTATTATTCAAGCCAAAGTTACCTATATAAGAGTCAAATGAAAAGAAGTTGTTTTATATAAATAATCTATTCTAGTTATAAAGGATGATTTGAGATCATTTTCAAAACATCATTAATTGTTTCAAAAATAAATAGAAGAATGTGATGTAGAAATGCATGTTCTATAAAAAGATAATAAAGGAATTCAAAAATAAAAATGAAAATAAATATAAGAGTTTGTTGATTATGATTAATAATAAGTAGATAAAGAATAAAATATTTTAAATAAAACAAATAATTTTTAAAATAATTATAAAGATGATGAAAATCAAATTTTTGATAAATAATATATTATTTATGATAATATTTCATTGAGGACATAGTAGGCTTCAAAAAAGTAATATCCCCCATGTGAAATAAAATGATGAAATATAATTTTCAAGAGAAACAAAAGTCTCTATCATTTCAAGAATCTGAATATTCATCAATGAATAATTAACAAGATTAGAAACAAAAATTATAATCTAGAAAGAATATTGATCATGATGCTACTGAAATTTCTGAGGGAAATTACGGTGTGAAATGGATTGAAAAATTAGTGTCAAATAAAGATAAAATTAAATCGGTTCGAGAAGAAATTGAATCCAGACACATCATACCTTCCAGAAACAATCAATCATGTTTAGAATCACACAATATTTTCACATCTCAAGGAATGGACTATATCTTTCATATGTAAAATAGATTATAGAAAAAGCTTCCTTACTAATCTAAATTAAAAACCAAGGTTGATTTTATTGTAGAAAATAAACATTAAAAATTGGATTTATTGAAGGATTTTACCCACATATTGATATAGTTGGAAGTGAATTTAATGATTTTTAATGAAAGTGTCATGGCTCAAATGAATAGATTCAATAAATATGGTCAAATAGTCACATGGTGTTGATAATGATATCTACCATCATGAAGATAATTGTGAGAATTTCATAAATTCTTTGAATGAAGTAGATGGTTCTTTTAACATTATTTCCAAATACATATCCAATCGAGTAAAATTACTTGATCATTTTAGAAATTTTACTATATAAGACTCAATATTTCATAGATTTACAATGGAACTTGATGAACATTCATCATGATATATCATGATTCAAGGTGTATAATGTGTAAATTTTTAATATGAAGAATCATAATGATGTTTTCTAAAAAATAATTAAAACTAAAGAGGTCAACAATAATCTTTAGGAATAAAATATTCAATATTATGATAAAATAATCCAGTCCCATGATGAAATGATTTCTAAAATTTTAGAAGATTGAAATGAGTTCAAATAGATGTAGACTCTGGTAAAGTTGTTGATTCCAGTGAAATAATAATATCTTTTCTTAAATTCATATTCTATCTTTTTTATACTTTTTTTAATAAATAAAATGTATTCTTTGTCATGTAGTTTTATATTTTATTTCTCTATGCATTTTTCATGTATCTCAATGTCTATTTCCTATTCTTTTTTGAAAATCACAAAGGGAGCTGTAACACCCGAGACTTTTATCATAAATATTTGGTTTTTATTTTATAAACATCATCAAAGGAATATTTCACTACACACAACACTAGCTTAGCTTTCTTTACATGTAATCACGACCTTCCTCGATAGCTTGCATTGTACGCAATATCGAGTTTCACTAAACAACGATATGTTATTAAAATATTATTAAAACAACATGTTATGAATAGTAATACCCACTATTTGAAATTTTGTAAATTTTATTTTTCAATATGGACTTTATTTTTGGATTCGGAGTATCGAAATTAGCCTTGGGTGAAATTTTGGTATTTTTCTGAAAACATTCAATTTTTGATGAATAGTGAAAACACTGGGTTACTATTTTAAAACAGACTCTTTAATTAATTAATTAATTAATTAATTTAAATTTATTTTAGGTCAAAATTTATACATAACACCTATATAAGTTCAATTTATTTCATTGGAGTCAGTTTATAATAATTTTAGATATATAAAAATTTTATTGAATTTCTCACCGTCTTTTACCCACCTTCTAGGAGAATTTGAAAATTTACATAAAACATAATTTTACTTCTTATGTGAGGTGAATTTCGAAAATATGAGAGACACGGTTAATATCAAGGACTAAAATGTGGTTCAATGAGATGAAAATAATTTTTTATGAATAGTAACGTTTTACTTTTTTCCACGGTTAAATGTAAATTGCGTAATTAAGGGTAAAATGATATTATTATTACCCTAACACATGTCCTAATTCTATTGGATAAGTTTAATTCGACCAAAAACAACCTTAGGAATAAAATATGACCATTTAGGACCACTTGGATTATATTAGAACATTTAATATTATTTTATTTAAAGAATAGTTAAAATAGTTAAAATCAATGTTTAATAACTAAAACATTTTTAATATAGGGTTATAAAAAAGATAAATTCCACTATAAATATTAATTAGAAAGCTTAAACGAGTTCCTGTATATTTTTAGTTTATTTATAGTTTTTAGACATTAAATAAGTTAATTTATTTACGACACAATGATGATGCAATAATTATCTCATTAATGAAATATTGACATAATTGATGTTATAAATACCCAAATAAATGTAATTTGTGACTTTGTATTCATTCCACTAATTTACTAGGTTAATATTACATTTTATTATTTATTTAATTTACTCTTTTCTAACTAATCATTCTGTTATGATTTTCATAAAAACCATGTACCAAATAGTGTCAAAATTGACATAAAATAGTTTTTAAAACAAATATTATATTATTAATTGTTATTTTAATCCTAAAAATATAACATTCACACAAATGACTTAGATAAGGTTATATATATTTATAATAAACAACTTGAGGTTCCTTTGGATATTTATAGTATGTTTATTAACCATATAGTGTAAGAAAACAAGAAGACACGGTAAAGGTAAAATTATTTAACATAATGTTAAATCTAAATGATAAGGTTAAAATAGAAACCTAAACATGTCTAAATTCTATTGGATGAGAGTCTTTCGACCCATCACCACCTTATCTTTGAAATAAATCAATTTGGAGCTATTAACAACTGAATATGTCTTTATAATAAAATAATATTTTTAGTTTTTCCTAAGGTGCCCCTCTCCTCCCTTATAAAAGGGCACCTCCTCTCTCTCTTCCTCACACCACTTTGAGCCTTCATGATCGGCCAACCACTACCAAATTATCTTCTCCACTTACCTAGAAACATCCTAGAGGTCCTGGTATTCTTAAAGGACCAATTTTAGTGCCCTAAGAGGAGATCTCAAAGAGGTGCTTCAAAGAAAAGGTAATGTCTGTTACTGATTATTTCAACTTTATTTTTTCTTCCAATTCTGCTTATTTAGTTGTTTAATTATGAAGTAATAACATAAGTATCACTCATATAATAATACGTTATTATAAGTATGAAAAAACTCTATTTTACCATATATCCATCCTACGGAAAACAAAATCACCGTGCATGCGTACGTACGAAATATCGTATCCACGCCGTGGTGTAATCTATTTTCCACCACCAGCTTACATGGATGGGTATAATTGTTTAAATAATAACTAAATATGATTATTGGAAATTGATATTGATGCTGAAATATTATACATACAATCCAATACAATTCCACTATCATGGGAATGATATCATCGCTCGGGCGTATGTACGGAATACCGTCTCCACGATGTGATGCGACTCGTTCTATATGATCTTCATTGAATAATGATTATATAAATGAATTGAATGAATAAATATGATATATATTACACTAATACCATTCTGGAAACGAGTTATATATAACCAAAATATATGAATAAGAATTTATTCAACAAAACACGTTTAAGAACAAAAAGTAATAAACACCTGAATAACAAGTAGAAATGAAATATTACTAATAAGAAGATAATAATATGACCATATATGATATCATAACAATGAGTATGATTCAATAATAGGTCAATGGCATTATTTAAATCATTATACAGGAATTTTGGACACTTACGAAGCAAATTAGTCCTACGGTAAGGGAAAATCTTGCAATCTCAATTTTTATCTGAGATTGTTTATACTTCAGAAATTATTGGGGATTATTTATCATCCAAATCCATGTTTCCTCAATATTTATTATTATTTATATCCTCCTACAATTATTTAAATCCAATTTTACCCTTCTGTGAGTTTTTAGTAAAATATATGAAAGGAATATGTTGTCGTTTTTCGTACGAGGTACTTTTGGACTTTTCCGACCAAAGTACAAGAAGAATGTTTTTTAACATATACAGCATGAATGGATTTTTAGACAATTATTTCCATGAAGCTTCCTTCACAAGTTTTAAAGTTTATTTTTAATCAACTTCTTTTACTTTAAAATTATATGACATGTTAAGAAAGGAAAAGTGCTTTTGAAGTATAAAATATATTTTCCTCAAGAATGAAGTTTAAGTGTTTTATCAAAAAAATTCCATCTAAGATAATACAGGGTTCTGTTTCTATCCCTATTTTTACATAATTTTGATTATGTTTTGATGGAACTATTTTTGTGATGTTCTTTTATCTTATATGGATTGTGTTATGATGGCATGATGATTAAGAATCCCATTTTAATTACATGGGTTATGCTATGATGTATGATTTATGATTTTGTGGAACACATAAGAATGGTATCATTATGATATGGTTGGCACCTATATCTCCCTACAATTCATTGGGTAAAGATTTATAACTCATGAGATTGACATGGCTAGAACGGACGGTTAAAACGGTTCAGTGAAATAGGACTGAAATGAGGAGTGAACTCGGTTCAGAAATGGACTTTGTCTGCTAAGATAGTCCTAGCAATGAGTCTTGACTACTAAGAAATGATTATCTATGATTATGTGTGTATTCCACAAAGTTTCATTTTTATGTTATGATTATTTGGATTACATTTCACTACAATGATTTTTCGCATGTCATGAAATTATGATCTCTTTTGCAGGTTACGATTTCCAAAATGTTATGTTCTTATGAATATGTTTTGATTTATATTTCTTTTGTTTTCCCATACTGAGCATTTGAGCTCACCCTTTTTTATGTTTTCTTTCCCCAGGTTTGGAAGAAGGTTATTATGTAGTATATTCCAAAATGGACACTAGAAATGATGAAATAAATGGGAGGCAATGTAGATTCTTTATGAACCAGTTGTTTAACTTTTCTAGTTTCTAAAGACACTATACCTATATGGTCCTTTCATGGTTTTGTTATATGTTTCAATAAGAGTGCTTCAATTTTGAAGTAATAACAATTTATGTAAAGTATGGGTTATTATAGTTGGTATCAGTGGAAAGGTATAGTCAACCTTTGGAAACTAGGATGTGAAAGCCTTAGTAAGAACCCTTAGGATAAGTCTAAGCATAGAACACAAACATAATGTTTTAGAAATGGCCATGAATTACCTATGATAAGACCTTAACTATAAAATTTTATTCTTGATTGTGTGGTTTTCCTATTATAATTAGTGTTTCTCACACTATTCTTCTTGGTTTTAGTCAATGGCTGGAACTCGAAGGAACCGTGTAAATGCGGAATGCGATGGGCAATGCAATGACTGTCCCCCTGAGAAACCAAACGTTATGGGAGCTGGAATGAAAAATCTTATTCCCATGCTCACACAACTTTCTCAAGCTATGAATCATGCAGAAAATCCAAACGAGAAAAGGAAGGAGCAAAATTCTGTTTAATCCTTCATGAGGCATCGTCCACCGTCATTCAGCAGGTCTACTGATCCATTAGTTTCTGAACAATGGATCCGTACTACTGAAAAGGTATTTTGAGTTCTTCAATATTTTGAACATGATAAATTCATCTTAGTAGTGTATCGTTTGGAAGGTGATGTCGATCAATAGTGGGATCTTATCGAGAATACGGGGCAAAGAGATGAAATTGAGACCATGGAATGGGATGAGTTCAAGAACTTATTTTCCAAAAAGTACTTCCCTTGTATTCTTTGAAAAAATATGGAGAAGGAGTTTGTTGAACTGAAGCAAAAGGATGATGAATCTGTTGGTACCTATGAAGAAAATTTTACAAGACATGCAAGGTACACTTCTAGTATTATTATCCAACCTGAGTGTAAGATTGACCGATTCTTTAGTGGATTAAAACCAAGACTTCAAAGGGCGTTAGCCATAAGAGACTTCAAAAGCTACGAGGAAATCGTTCGATGTGCTCTCAAGGTTGAGATGGATATTGGAGTAACCAATCAGTCATATGGGTTTGATAGGAAGAGGAAAATGGAATTCAAAGGAAATTCTAAAGAGCACACTAAAAAGAAGATGAGTTTTCCCTTATGTTCAAAGTGTGGAAAGAAACATGGAGGGAGTTGTCTTAAAGGGACAAGTAAATGTATCAAATTTGGAAAGGAAGGTCATCCGGCATTTGAATGCCGCAATGATGGGAAGAAGATTTCTAGTGATGTAAACAATGAAAAGGCTACAGAGAGTCCACCTCCTACACTTCAATGTTACAAGGGAAAAGAAATGGGGATTTATTCCAATAAATTCCCAAATCCAAGGGTTGTTGATGATGATTGACGTCAACAAACACTTAAGGCTAAATACAAAGGAAAGTCACATGCAATTTCTATCAGCGATGTGGAGTACGATAACGAAGTGGTGAAAGGTACTCTATCCATCCACTCTAAAGTAGAAAATGTTTTATTTGATTCTAGATCCACCCACTCTTTTATTTCTGAAGATTTTTTAAGGGTATCACCGTATTACCTCAACAATTAGATGTTGAGTTAGCTGTGACAACCCCTAATGGATCAACAGTCACATAAAAAGTTTACAATTCTTCTCTGATTGAAGTTTGTGGGAAAGTGCATCCCACAAATCTTGTGATCCTTCCTATGGTGGAATTTGATGTGAATCTTGGCATGGATTGGCTTTATTTATATGAAGCTCATATCAATTTCCAATGAAGGGAAGTCACATTTCATATTCCAGATCAATCTATGATCGTCTATCGATGCAAGGATGAACATAACCTTACAGTGGAAATTTCGTCCATATTATGGGTCTTGATTCCACTAAATGAAGGTTATTTATCTCAAATGGTTTGAGATTAACTCACGATTAAGAATATTCCCATTGTACGAGAGTTTGATGATGTGTTTTTGGAGGAATTGTCGGGTCTTCCACCAAATCATGAAGTTGAGTTTTCAATAGAACTCGTACCGGGTGCTTTGCCTATTTCAAAGACACCATAAATAATGGCCCCAATTGAGTTGCAGGAATTAAAGAAGCAACTCTAAGAGAATCTTGATAAGGGGTTCATACGCCCAAGTGCGTCACCTTGGAGAGCACCTATTCTATTTGTTAAGAATAAGTATGGATCAATGAGTCTCGGCATTAATCATCAAGAACATAACAAGATCTCTATCAAGAACAAATATCCTCTCCTGCGCATTGATGACTTATTTGACCAACTACGTGGAGCTCAATACTTTTCCAATATTGATGTTCGTTAAGGGTATCATCAATTAAGGGTCAAAAGGGAGGATATACCAAAGTCAGCTTTCCATACAATGTATAGAGACTATGAATTTATAGTGATGCCATTTGGCCTTACTAATTCCCCTGCTATCTTCATGGATCTAATGAATATGGTCTTTAGATACATTCTTGATCAGTTTGTGGTTGTTTTTATAGACGATATTCTTGTATATTCAAAGGTCATGGAAGAACATGAAGATCACCTGATAATTGTATTCAAGACCCTGATAAAGGATAAGCTTTATTCCAAATCTACCAAGTGTTAATTTTGGCTTCAAAAAGATTCATTTTTGGGTCACATAATCTCAATAGAGGGGATATTTGGGGATCCAGCAAAAACAGAGGTTATCGAAAGATGGTTGAGACCATCAAAAGTAACTGAGATCCTAAGTTTTCTTGGGTTTTCTGGATATTATCGACGATTTGTGAAATATTTTTCATGATTATCTAATCCACTCACCAGGTTGACTCGAAAAGGAGTTAAGTTCGTGTGGACAGAGGAATGTGAATAGAATTTCAAGGAGTTGAAAAGATGGTTATCCAGTGCACCTGTACTCACACTTTCTTATAGTGGAGAAAGGGTTGTGATCTACAGTGGTGCATCCAAGAAGGTGTTGGGGTGTGTTCTTATTCAAAATGATATGGTGATAGCTTATGCCTCACGAAAGTTGAAAATCCATGAGCAAAATTACCCAACTCATGATTTGGAGTTACCTGCGGTAATCTTTACAATAAATATTTGGAGTCATTATCTTTATGGGGAAATTTGTGATATTTATACTGATCATAAAAGTTTGAAGTATATTTTCACACAAAAGGAGTTGAATATGGGCAAAAGAAGATGTTTGAAGATCATTAAGGATTACTACTGCTCGATTCATTACCACCCAGGGAAAGAAAACAAGGTGGAAAATGCATTAAGTCGACAAGACCATGCTAGCTTATCCATGATGAGGATCACAAAAGATCATATATTTATGGATTTACAAAGGTTGGATCTTGGAAAAATCATATCTTTCTGAAATTAATGTTCAACTATCTATATATGTGAAGATTAAAGAGGCATTGAAAGAAGATGTAGAGTTACAAAAGAAGGTGACAAATGTTCCTGAATTCAACCTTGATTTTGAAGGGATAATAAGGTGCAGGAATAGGGTTTGTGTTCCTCCCATACTAGAATTAAAGAAGGAGCTTCTGGATGAGGCTCATAGTTCTTCATTATCTATTCTTCCTGGAAGCACGAAGATGTATAGGGAGATGAAAGATTACTTCTGGTGGGATGGCATGAAAAGAGATGTTGCTGAATATTTATCTCGATTCTTGGTTTGTCAGCAAGTTAAAGCTGAGAGACAGAAGTCTAAGGGGATGTTACAACCATCACCCATAACCGAATGGAAATTGGAAAACATCACTATGGGCTTTGTCACCGGACTTCCAAAAACATCCAATGGTAATAATACTATCTGGGTCATAGTTGATTGTCTTACAAAGTCGGCACACTTCATTACTACTAGATAGAATTTCCCTCTGGATAATATTTCCAGGATATATTTAAAGGAAGTGGTAAGATTGCATGGAGTACCACTTTCCATTATATCTGATCGGGATCAGAGGTTTACCTCAATGTTTTGGCAAAGTCTTTAGCATAATCTGGATACAGAGTTGAGTTTTATCACTTCTTATCATCCTCAGACAGATGATCAGTCTGAGGGAACAATTCAAACTCTAGAAGATATGTTATGATCTTGCTCTATGGATTTCATAGGTTATTGGGATCAACACCTACCTTTGGTGGAGTTTTTGTATAATAATAGATTTCACTGCAGTATTCAGATGGCTACTTATGAAGCTCTCTATGGAAATAAATGTCGAACTCCAACTTGTTGGGATGAGGTTGGGGAAAGAAAGCTATTAGGACCCGATCTTGTAGATGAGATGGTAGAAAAGGTCAGATCTATTCAAAAACATATAAGAGCAGCTCAGAGTCGACAAAAAAGTTATGCTGATAATCGAAGAAAATACCTAGAGTTTGAAGTGGGTGATAAAGTGTTCATACGCATACTCCTTGGAAGAGAGTAATGAGATTTGGAAATAAGGGAAATCTGAGCCCTAGGTATATCGGTCCTTTCGAAATACTGGATCGTGTTGGAAAGGTAGCTTACCGATTGGCGCTTCCACCAAATCTCTCTCAAGTTTATGATGTGTTCCATGTATCTCTCCTGAGAAAGTATATACCCGATCCTTCACATTTACTCAGCTCTGAAGTTGTACTGCTGGAGCAAGATCATTCTTATGAAGAATAGCCGATAGAGATTCTGGATCGTAGCAAAAAATTCCTACGGAACAAGACCACTCACTTAGTGAAAGTTTTATGGAGGAACCACCAATTAAAAGAAGCTACATGGGATCTTGAGGATATGATAATGGAGAGGTATCCTCATCTATTTGTTACCAAGTGACGAATTTCGAGGGCAAAATTCTTTTTAAGGGGGGTAGAATGTAACACCGAAGACATTTATGAGAAATATTTTGTTTTTATGTTATATACATTATCAAAGGAATATTCCACTACACACAACACTAGCTTAGGTTTCTTTACACGCAATCATGACCTTCCTCGATACCTTGCATTGTGCGCAATATCGTGTTTTACTAAACAACGATATGCTATTAAAATATTATTAAAACTAGCAGTTATGAATAGTAATACCCACTTTTTGAAATTTTTTAAATTTTATTTTTCAAAATTGACTTTATTTTTGGATTCTGAGTATCGATATTAGCTTAGGGTGAAATTTTGGTATTTTTCTGAAAACATTCAATTTTTGATAAATAGTGAAAACACTAGGTTACTATTTAAAAACCAACTTTTTCTTTATTTAAATTATTATTTTATTCAAATTTATTTTAAATCAAAATTGATACATAATAGCTATATAAGTTCAATGTAATTCATTGGAGTCATTTTATAAAAAATTTAGATGTATATAAATTTTTTTGAACTTTTCACCGTCTTTTACCCACATTCTAGGATAATTTGAAAATTTACATAAAACATAATTTTACCGCTTCTGTGAGAGGAATTTCGAAAATCCGAGAGACACAGATAATATCAAGGACTAAAATGTTGTTCAATGATATGAAAATAAATTTTGGTGAATAGTAACTTTTTACTTTTTTTACCATGGTTAAAAGTAAATAGCATAATTAAGGGTAAAAATGATATTATTATTACACTAACACATGTCATAATTCTATTGGATAAGTTTAATTCGACGAATATCAACATTAGGAATAAAATATGACCATTTATGCCCACTTGGATTAGATTAGGACATTTAATATTATTTTATTTATAGTTTTTAGACATTAAATAAGTTATTTTATTTATGACACAATGATGATGCAATAATTATATTATTAATGAAATATTGACATAATTGATGTTATAAATACCCAAATAAATGTAATTGTTGACTTTTTATGAATTCCACTAATTTTATAGGTTAACATTACATGTTATTATTAATTTAATTATCTTTTTTAACTAATTATGTTGATATGAGTTTCACAAAAATCAAGTACCAAATAGTGTCAAAATTGACATAAAATAGTGTTTTAAAAAAATATTATATTACTAATTGTTATTTTATTCCTAAAAATCTATGGTTCGGCCAAATGACTTATATAAGGTTATATATATTAATAATAAACAAGTTGTGGTTATTTTGTCTTGTTATAGTAAGTTTATTAACCTTATAGTGTAAGAAAACCAGAAGACACGGCAATCGTAAAATTATTTTACTTAAAGTAAAATCTAAATGATATGTTTAAAATAGAAAACTAAACTTGTCTAAATTCTATTGGATGAGTGGATTTCGACCCATCCCCACCTTAGCTTAGAAATAAATCAATTTGAAACTATTAAAAACCGAATATGACTTTATAATAAAATAATATTTTTAGTTTTTCCTACGGTGCCCCTCTCCTCCCTTATAAAAGGACACCTCCTCCCTCTCTTCCTCACACCACTTTGAGCCTTCCAGCTCGGCAAACCCCTGAAAATTTCTCTTCTCCACTTCCCTAGAAACATCCTAGAGGTCCTGGTATTTTTCCAAGACCAATTTTAGTGCCCTAAGAGGAGGTCTCAAAGAGGTGCTTCAAAGAGGAGGTAATGTCCGTTACCGCTTTCAAATTTATTTTTTCTTCCACTTCTTCTTCTTTAGTTGTTTCATTATGAAGTAATAACATCATTATAACTAATATAATAATATGTTTTTATAAGTATTAAAAATCCCAATTTCACCATCTATATATCCTACGGAAAACGAAATCACCGCGCGTGTGTACGTACAGAATACCGTCTCCACACCGTGGTGTAATCTATTTTCCACCACCACATTACATGGATGGGTATAATGGTGTAAATAAAAACTATATACGATTATTTTAAATAGATATTGATTCTGAAATAGTATACATACACTCCAATAAAATTCTACGATCATGGGAATGATATCATCACTTGTGCGTACGTACGGAATACCGTCTCCACGATGTGATACAACTCATTCTACATGATCTTCATTGCATAATGATTATATAAATGAATTGAAAGAATAAATATGATATATATTACACTAATACCAATCTGGAAATGAGGTATCTATAACCTAAAAAGAATAATGAGAATTTATTCTACAAAACATGCATAAGAACAAAAAGTAACAAACACCTGAATAATAAGTAGCAATGAAATATTACTAATAAGAAGCTAAGAATATGACCATATAAGATATCATAACAATGAGTATGATTCTGGAATAAGTCAATGACATTATTTAAATCATTATACAGGAGTTTCAGACACTTACAAAGCAAATCATACCAAAGGTAAGGGAAAATATCGCAATCTCAATTTTTATCCGTGATTGTTTATAATTCAGAATTTAATGGGGAATATTTATCATCCACATCCATGTTTCCTCAATATGTAATATTATTTATATCCTCCTACAATTTTTTAAATTCAATTTTACCCGTCGGTTAGTTTTTAGTAAAAGATATGAAAGTAAAATTTTGTCGTTTTTCGTATGAGGTACTTTTGGACTTTTCCGGCCAAAGTATGTGTAGAATGTTTTTTTAACTTATACGACATAAATGGATTTTTAGAACATTATTTACATGAAGATTCCTTCACAAGTTTTCAAGGTTATTTTTAGTCAACTTCTTTTAGTTTAAAATTATTTGAGATGTTAAGAAAGGAAAAATGATTTTGAAGTAGAAAAGATATTTTCCACAAGAATGAATTTCAAGTGTTTTATCAAAATTATTTTACATCTAAGATAATATATGGTTTTGTTTCTATCCCTATTTTTACATCTTTTGATTATGTTATGATGTAATTATTTTTATGATGTTCTTTTATCTTATATGGATTGTGTTATGATGGCATGATGATTAAGAATCCCATTTTTATTACATGGGTTACACTATGATGTACGATTTATGATTTTGTGGAACACATAAGAATGGTATCATTATGAGATGGGTGGGAATTATATCTACCTCCAATGCACTGGGTAAAGATTTATATCTCATGATATAAACATGGCTGGATCTATAGGTTAAACTGGTTTAGTGAAACAGGACTGAAACGAGGAGTGAACTCAGTTCAGAAATGGACTTTGTCCGCTAAGATAGTATTGGAAATGAGTCTTGAATACTAAGAAATGATTCTCTATGATTATGTGTGTATGCCACAATGTTTCAAGTTTTATGTTATGATTATTGGGTTTACATTTCACTACTATGATTTATCCAATGTTATGAAATTATGATCTCTTTTTCAAGTTAAGATTTCCAAAATGTAATGTTCTTATGAATATGTTGTAATTGATATTTCTTTTGTTAACCCTTACTAATAACTTGAGATCCCCCTTTTGTATGTTTTCTTTCCCAAGGTCAAGAAGAAGGTTATTAAGTAGGATATGACAAAATGGACTCTAGATATGATGAAATAAATGGGAGGAAATGTAGTTTCTTTATGAACCAGTTTTTTATGTTTCCCAGTTTCTAAAGACACTATACCTATACGGTCCTTTCATGGTTTTGTTATATGTTTTAATAAGTGTTCTTAAATTTTGAATCAATAAAAATTTATTTAAAGAATGGGTCGTTGTTGGAATTTTTATATAAAAATTTAGAGAAATTATAATAATGCAGGAGAAATTTATTGAAAGGGGATTTATTTTAATTAAGGGGGATAAATTTCATACTAAGTGTTAATATGATCATTAGGGAAAGTTTTTATCTTGAGGATGCGTTATTTGTATTCATCATTATTTTCAAATAAGTTGTAATCACCAGGGGAGATATGTATAATGATTATTTATAAAAACAATTAAATATTTTCTATTCATTTATGTTTTTTGTTTTGCGCTTTCTAAAAATTGGGAGAATGATGTGTCAAAAGTCTTACTTATGATATTTTTCGTAGTTTTATATTGGATGTAAAAAAAATCCTATTTTTTAATTATATTTCACATTAGATATTTTTTAGTAAAATTTTAATAAGAAAAAATAATCCTTTGGACTTAGTTTGAATAGTATTTAAAGATATATGAAAATATACTTTTCTATTATGCTTATCATAATGAGACTGGATATGATAGGTTTATCATAATGAGACTGGGTAGGATTGTAATCGTACATAGATATATCATACCCATAATTATCATATGGAATATAATAAAACATTGTGTGTGATAGATCTAATTTTTAAAATAGTTAACTTAGTGTCCCTTGTACATGTAATCTTTAAGTGTTCTTAAACATAGGGGCTAATCGCATGAATACTATTGATGGATCATAGGGATAGTGAGACAAACTGATCATTGTATTAAGGGCTCGTGGGGATAGAGAGTCAGAAAATCTGATCATTTTATCGAGGGATCATAGGGATATCAAGATAGAGAATATGATCATCATATCAAGGGCCTTAAGAGATAGTGATACAGGGAATTTTATCATTGTATCGAGCACTCACATGGACAGTGAGACAATTTGATCATCGTATCGAGGGATTTCCATGAAAAGGTTAATACATACATTCTTGTAAGTATAAAAAAGGGTACCTTTACCCGAGGTGATTGGACACCAAACTCCTTGGGTTAAAATAGTTGTATTCATTTGTATTACTTGTTTTATTAGAATTATTTTATTTCTGCTACAATAGAAATAGGAAGTGAATAATTTTATGGTCATATTTCTATTTGTATATTGTTTATAATAATAGAATGGATTATGATACAATTGTTCTACCCTTAATAACTTTAAGAATACATTATTACTGTGATTATAATTATCTACGCCTTAATATGGAATCGATAATTTTTTACAACTCTGATTTATCATAACCATTGTGAGTACAATTCTATTTGTGTTTAATATAATGAAATCATTTTCTGCTGTGAATATGTTTTAACTCTAAATACATTACCAATTATTTATGAAATACAATTCTAATTTTTGTTAATGTATAATCATTTTATTATTAGTAGATATGGAATACATATCAAAATCTATATGATTATAATACCTTTTTATCAAACCCAAGGTCCAAGACGGATTACCATTTTAATACATTATGTGTTTGGTGAACAGAGTTTTGTTTAAAATTGTTAAAAGAATTTTCATTTAATGTTTAAAAAAATTATTAACATATAATTCACCCCACTTGTATTTATATATCATTATAAACATTATAATCCAACATCTATTATAATTATTACATGGTTAAGATATTGAATATGTAAATTTTTTCATATATACAGGAATTGATTTACTCAAGAATACAATATAATATGTTTCCATTTTGGTCAATTTTAAAAACTATATGAAAACTTTTCTAACTAATCTGACATAAATATTAATGGGATTTCATTATTGGGAAATAAAAATATATTCTATGCACATTTATGTGTGATTCTGATATTACACTCACATGGAAAACACATGTCATGTTTCAGTAGAAATGTGCCTCCTTGTGGTATAATAAAGAATATTTTATTTCCTTATGTCTTAATAATTATCACACACTAATTGATGAATATTCCTCATAAATGTTTCACATTCTGTTATTGTGGTGGTGAAAACCTCTTATTATGGGTTTGCTGTAGATATAAAAAGTTGATAATAAAAAGTTATTGACACATTAAAATCCATTTTATGATTTTATGGAAAACAAATTCACCATTAAACATAATTATATGATTTATAAACAATAATAAATAGGCATATCATACACTATAGGCATCAATTTGACTACTCAAGGAGCCCAAATGGAATTATGGATCAAACGTTATTACCATTTTATATTAGGTATCATTTTATTTTGAATGATTATAAATAGTCAAAAAATTTGTATATCACTACAATCCAAATTAAAAAATAAAATATTTTTTAGATTAAAGGCAGTCCTCTTTTTCCCAATACATGTAAATTTTTTATTTTCAGAATTAATTTCAACCTATCAATAAATCCATTTCCCTTTTTTCGCAGAGGTAGTGATTTTTTAGACAACATTTCATTTTTATCTGACAACATAGAACGTTTCACTATCCAAAAAATAATCATCCCAATAAATAAATTATTATTTAGTTTTAGGAGTCAATGTATTGACCCCTCATTGTGAATAACTAATTCCAAAAATCACTTTTTTTTTGAATTATCTTTGTAGGAATATAATGAGAATCTATTATATGAACATCCTTCAAGAAGAACTATAAGGCATCTTGTATCTTTGAGTATATTGATATTAAAGCATCTATTTTAGGATATTATTTATTCACCGAAACATATAAATACAAAACCCACCTCATGAATAGAGGTTACAAATAGAGGACTCAATAAAGGTCATATAGTAGACTAACTCTCTCCGACCAACTCATGTAAAATTCATGAGTTCCAAACAGGGGAGGGAATTTGCGATGTAATCTCTTTAAGGTCATCAACAGGGAAATTTATATGTGAATCAATCCCTCTATAACTTATCTTGGTAAAATTATTTTCAAACAACCTTATTTGGATGTCTTTTTTGAGGACCCTATGGGGACAAGGCTATGTGGACAGGCTAATGTAGAAATCCTATGCGGATCAACCATTCATGGAGAAACTATATGGATAGTCCAATGTGGATACCCCTTTATAAATTCATTTGTGGATTCATTATCAGGAAGAAAAATTTGGAACATTCTAGGAAAGAAGATGATAATTTTTGAATTTCTCCATATGTGGGCCTCCTCTGAAGGTGATATTCCAAACCTTTATAATCCCCATTTATCATTATATTACTATCAATTATTGCTGTGGGGTCAAATATATTATGAGAAATAATCCTACGTGTAATCCCAAACTAAATCATAAATTACAATTTAATCAAGATATTTATCATAGATATCAAAATATACCTTGAGTGAAGATACTCCAATTTGTTCTAGATATATTGGAATCCTTAGAAATATAATCAAAAAATTAACCTTTAGTTACCATTGTTTAAAGATACTCCCCATGGTTATCATTATTAACCTTGAGTCGAGATACTCTCCAATTTTCCAGATACATGGAAATCCTCTTAGTTTGACTCCCCAAGAAAACGTGCAACCCAATCTGGATGTCATTTTCAAGGACCCTATGTGACCAATGCTACATGGAAACCCAAATGAATAGATCCTATTTAGGTCGAACCTTTATTAACATACTATATGGATTTCCCCATGTGGATACACCTTCATAATGTAATATACGGATTCCTTCTCATTGTTGTAACACACAAATATTCTTCAGTAAGCCTCTTTTTTAAGTAATTCAATTGTTTGTGATGTATGCAATACCAAGTTCAAGCACACCACGAACTATCAAATAAGCTGTATAAAAATATGTTATGAATAGTATTAACCAAATTTTAAATTTTAAATCTCATATATTTTTGAAATTAATCTTTTGTGTTTCGAAGACATAATATGAGGAAAAATTCATTTTTTTTGATAAAAGATGAATTTTTTTTAAAAAGTTGTTTTTCAGACATTTAATAGTGAACACTAATTAAATAAAATATTTAACACTTTTATATATTCAATTTGAAAAAAATTAAATTCTAAATTGTAAGTGGTACATAAAAAATTAATTTGGATAAATTTTTGGAACTTTTTATGATAACATTCATATTTTGATTAATATTGAAACATTATTAATTTTAATTAAAAATGACTTTTTAATTGAAATAATTTATATTTTTAAATTATACATTTGATTTGGTTTAATGTATAAATAGATTATATTTTTATCTTTTAAAATAATTACGGTCATTTTATGCAATATCACTTTTAATTTGTACATAAACACATGCTGATATTTTAATAGTTTGTACTTCTTAAAACCTGTTTTTTAGGTTTTAACAAACATAATTAATTTTAAATTAATTACTAAAACATCTGGGTTTTGAATTTGAAAAAAAATGATTCCATATTTGAAATAATATATTCCACGTTATTTAAATAGGTATCTTTAATTTTTTTATATTATAAATAGTAACATCCGTAATTTTTTTGTTTAACATGGTTAAAGGGTAAATCAGGTAAATACGACTAAAAAATAATATTATAATAATACTAAAAAACCCTAAATCATGTCCTAATAATATTAAATGAGATATTTATGACCATGGTATTTTTTGGGTAAATTTTCGGACCCCAAGGAGCCACATGGGTGTGAAAATGACATTTTATATGAATTCATTTAAAGTGTATAAAAATATAACATAAACATGTATCTTTCACTAAACCAATTTTTATATGGGGTTATATAATAGATATCCCCAAATATAAATAGAAATTATAAATATAAAAAACATTCCTACATCATGATATTTTATTTATAATTTATTGACCGATAATAAATAAATTTCTTTAAGACACAATGATGATATAGTGATTGCATCGTTAATAAATGATTCAAATGAATGATATTATAAATGATAAAATAAATGTATTCAATTTATTTTAATTTATTTCCCTAATGTTTTGGATTATAATTAAATATTACACTTGAGTTAATTCCTTAGTTTCAATGGAATCATAATGTTTTTAATTTTTGAAAAAATAATGTCTGAATAGAGTCCTAAAATAACATAATTCATCACTAAAAAAATAAAATAGTTTGTTAAATGGAATTAAATTCCTAAAAATCTATGATTTTTATAAATTGTTAAGAAAAGTCTATATATTTCATAAATGAATTTTTTTGGGTCGTTTTACATGATTTGGTAATTAAATTAACCTAAAATATGTAAATAACATGATATCACGGTAAGATTGAAAAGGGAAAATAAGGGATAAACCAAAATGATAAGGATAAAAAAAATATGAAAAACGTGTCTAAAAATTATTGGATGATGGTTATTAGAACCAAAGTCATCTTATATTCGAATTAAATGAGTTTTGTTCCATTTTTACTCTAAATGTAATATATAATAATATAATATTTCTAGACATTCCTAAAGTGCCCCTCCCCCCTCTTATAAAAGGGAACCACCTTTACCTACTTATTCACACCTCCAATGAAATTTGTATTGGCCAAACCCTAGACAATTATCCTCCCAACATCCCTCAATTCATCATAGAGAAAAAGATATGGACAAAAGTACATCTTAAGGAGTTATTTTGTGTGAATCAAAAGAAGATAGTCGAAGAAGAGGTAATCATTTTATCCCTTCCTTCAATGTTAATTTCGTCTTCTACTTCCTCATTATAAGTTTTTACCATACGAAAATAATAACTATAGAATCTTATATATTTTGAGATGTTGTTATGATTACAGAAAAACCATATTCCTATTTTTCACTATCCATTAAAAAACTATAACACCATATGTGCGTACGTACGGCTTACCGTCTCCACATAGTGGTGTAAATTGGTTTTCATGTACACATTATTTCTATGGGTATAATGATTAATATAATGGATTTAAATAATAAATATAACATGATATTTCTTCTATAAAATTAATATTCCATCCAATTCAATACTATTTTACCATTATGGAAATGATATCGTCGCTCATGTGTACGTACGACTTACCGTCTCCATAACGTGATATGACTCATATTCCATGTTCACAATCCAAAAAAAATTATACAAATAACTATTATTAATAATTCTGAAATATATGAAATAATAATGATATTGGGATTATATATATATCTATACATATATTTCATCAACTTACTTCCATATGATTGGAAAATGGAAACAACTATCATGTGTACTTACGGCCTACCGTCTCCATGAATGGTTTCTTCTATTTCAAATATAAATTTAATAAATATTTATATTTGTGATATATAAATCATATTATACATTTTTGAATTAATTAATTCATGATAAAATTATTTTGATTAGGAAAAACAAGTGAAAACACGTATGATAAAAAAAGCGATTATTACCCAAAATGTTGCATTAACATGGAATTGTTATTAAAAGGGTAATATAAAGTCATAAAAGATCAATATATGATATAATAAATATTATTATGATTATGATATAAGTTTATAAAAAATATAAACCTGATATATAGAAGTATCAGACAAGTACATAGATTATTGGACCTAAGGTATGGGTTAATTCCTCAATCTCATTATTATCTGTGATAGTATATGTGTAAGTATTTACAGGGATATTTTTATCACCCTTGTCCATGTTTCATATATTCTTTTGTCAAAATGAATCTTTTAGTGTTTTATAGAAGGTTATCTCTTACTAGATCATCATTAAAAATGTTTTAAAGAATTATTTTTCTAAATCTAATTAATTAATGTCCATTTTATCTAAATGATTTTAATGATTTATTTATATGGACATTGTTGTTTTAAAATTTTCAATATCCGGAACAGTTTCAATGTGGTATGGGACTCTTTCATTAAAAATTATATTTTCAGTGAAATCCTTTAAAAATTGCTTTAATTATAAATGATTTCATGAAAAGGGGCATTTTTCTCCAAGTGTTTTACTATTCATTTTCAATTATGTCTACATCCTTTTCTAGGTAGTAATTTTGACTAAGGATGATTTATTATAATACAATCATCCATATTGTATTGAATGAGTTATGATATGTTTGACTATGGTTGTGCTATTTTTATACCACACATGGTCCTTAGTTAATGTATTAACATTTTGTATTCTGGTTTTAATACAAATATTTGTGTTATATTTTAACCTTTTCAAAGGAGGAATGCAATGGACTTAGTAAGTGATATGAGGGGACCGTTGTAGCCTATCGATGCATCGGTAGGTCTCATGAGACTAATTAGTGTCTCGTAACATAGCCTTGATCGAAATTTTTTGAATGGTCTTGGCACAAGGAATTGACATTGTAGTTATTAGGTCTGGCATTATGCATTCCCTCCTTATGAAATTAGTTATTACATGTGATTATTCGACTAGTATAATATCCATATTCATGTTTATATGGTAATATTTGATTTATTTTTTCCATATTATATTAAAATTTATGTTTAAGAGGAAACTATTTTTATTAGAAATCATTCTTTAATAGTTTATAGCTTACACTTAATTATTTACCCTTACTAAGAATCTGAGATCACCCATTTATTTTGGTTTATTTTCCAAATATTCCGAGAGGTGTATTATTATTGATATGCATGGTTAAGATAATGAAATAATGGTTTTTTCAAAAGAATACTTATACTTTGATTTATGATAGAAAGTGTAATGTAACATTCTTGTCTGTAGTCTAATTTCCTAGACTACTAATCTGATTGGTCCTTTGGGACATGATTCCTTGTACTATGAATATATATTAAAATTATGCACTGACTCTGGGATTATAGGGTCATTGCATTACAGTTGGTATCAAATGAATTTTAGAAAAAACTTGTAAATATATTTAGAAAACATAGATTAGGGATTATAACCCAAACATAGGATTTGAGTATAAGTATAGAAGAACCCCTAGAATATTTCTAAAGTATGAATTTTGTGGATATTACAAGAAGTGAATCTATGTCTAGATACTACATGTAGATTTGGTTCTAGAAGAGATGTACCATGGCGTAAAAACTATGGGAAGGTGTTCTGAAAATGACTCAAGGAAAAATTGTACACAACAATGTGCCCTACTGCACACCCAGTTTGACACTCCCAGGGGATATGGTTAGGATAATTCATATTTTCTTTTCAAACCATTATGATAGATTTATGATTTAATAAGTCTGCAATGGTACCATATATATGATTATGGATTAGATATGCATAAAATTTTCAATGTATGTTAAGTATTTTAGTTGATTTTAATTATCAATTTTGATTCATAACCTAATAGAGTGTATGCCATTGTTTAGAAATGGCGCCAAGTAGATGAAATCGAAATCAAATCAACGTAGGTAATCTACATAGGGATTTCTATCCTATGCAAAATAATGATAGTAGATCTGGTGAAACAACTGATACTGAATAGCTTATAACCATAGTAGGACTACTGAATCGGGTTATGAATTATAATATTACCCATATGGAGCATCATGATACACAACACAAATTATCAATGTTAGACCACATAATGAACTGACAACCTCCGACATTAAATGGGACTAGAAATAATTTTTTAAATAAGAATATGATAAGTTTCTTAGAGAAATTATTATTTTCTTTGGGATGTAACGAAAGGGAAAAAGTTGTCAATGAAGTTTATCATCTCTTAGGATATGTGGATTAAACATGGTTATTAATTAAAAACACCTAGTATTATGAAGAAGTGAGAAATATGTAATTGACGGTGTTTAATGAACTTTTTCTAGAGAAATTATTTCATCGCGAATAACGAGAAGATATAGAAAGAAAATTTCTGAGCCTGACGAAAAGGAGGATGAGAATGTTTCAAAGTATGACACAGATTTCACAAGGTTAGAAAAGAATGAAACAGACTACATACATAACCTAAGAAATAATATTGACCAATTCTTTAATGTGTTAAATACTTTCCTCTAATGGGCATCGTTCTCACAATCTTTCTCATCATACAAAGTTATATTCTCATGTGATATCAAGGCAGAAAATAATTCTCTAAGTCTGATGATATTAAAGTAAATAGACAGAATAAATGGATCAAGAGATAGATAAAATGAAAAAGGTAGAGAAGTATTTTTATTTATATGATAATTGTGGGATGAAACACCGTTTTATTTTCCTAAAAGGAATGGGAGTTTGTTACAAATGTTGAGAAAAAGGTCTCCGGGCACATTATTGTAAAGGAAAGAATGAATTTGTTTCATCCGATAATTGTAAAGATATGGGTCCTTATGAAAATTAATTTGCAATGATTCAAGGAAATATTGCTTAGAAAAAGAAAATGGATTAAGGTCACGCATATGTTGTTCATATACTCAATGTGGAATAATTAATGTATTTTTTTGGATTCAAGAATATTATTCTGGTTATATGAAGAAATGTGATATATATAAGTATTTTCTTGTAGTTATTTTTTTATTAAGGTTTTAATATGATGAAGGTATTTATGTATTCATTATGTGATAATAATAATAGCAAAATTAAATTATTTGGGGAATCTGATGTTATAATTGATTTTGGAAATTTAGAGACCTTTTAGAAAGAAATTGTATAGAACTATTTTGTATAACTATAAAGGTTCTAAGGGATTAAGATGAACTTTGGATATTATTGTTTATGGTTAAAACATTTGTTATGATTATTTTTTGTAATGTTATTGTTTAAGAAAATGGAACGCCTGTAGGTTGGGTGATAACCCATCATGTCCGAAAATGTTATAGGAATCGAACCCACAACCAATGTGTGACAAGGCTTTATCTCATACCACTAGCCTAGAGGAAGTCCCTGGTTATTATAAAATATTTTTTTCTACTTTAAATGGTATATTTTTATATTTTTATCCTTATACAAATGATTTAAATAGAATATTTTTTATTTTTATTTTGAGAAGTGAAATTTGAGTTTCTTAGAGTAATTATTTGATGGGAAAAATCTACATGTAAATTAAATATTATTCCTTGTGTTTTTATTCTATGAAATAAATTAATTCCACAACACTAGGAAAAGGATCATAAAACCAAAATTTTTATCCTAGTACTTTATTTTACGAGGACTCAAATAGTCCCTTAAATCATCAAAAATTTATCGCTCTATGACTATAAACATTAACTTCATCAAGTTCTACATCACTATACATCAGAAATTAATGGATTTTTTCTTTTCTATATCCAGGAATTTCATCATGTAACCATAGTATGTATTATTTCAGGTAAGCTTCATACCTACAATTATTTTTTAAAAAATAGAGGTATCGTTAAACCATTTTTTTGTGGGACTTGAAATAAGATATATTGAAATATCAAACACCTATTTTTTAATCCTACGTTTAAATTGGAGGATGAAATTTTATGAATGAGGAGATAATGTAACACCCCATGATTCCACGGTATGAATCCTTTTATAATAATTCAATAGCGTGCAATGTACGCAACACCGAGTTCAAGGGCACCACAACCTATGTAATGAGCCATTTATAAAGAGGTTAAGAAATATATTAACCAAATTTTGAATTTTATATCCCATATAATTATAACTTTCACTTTTTTTTTCTTAGACATAATATGAGGAGAAATTCAATTTGGCTGATAAAAGTTGTATTTTTCAAAAAATGCAGTTTTCAGCCTTTTAGTATCGAACCCTTTTTAAATCTAATAATTGAAACTATTATATATTAAATATAATGAAATTAAATTCTTATTTATAACTATGAAATAAAAATTTTGTTTGGATAAATTTTAGGTACTTTTTTTTATAACTTTCATATTTTGATGAATAGTGAAAATAATAAATTTTATTAAAAAACAAATTATTTAATAAAAATCATTTATATTGTGAAATTATAAAATCGAGTGGTTTAAATGTATCATTAGATTATATTTTTTTCATTTAATATAATTTAGTTCATTGGATGTAATTTCACATTTAAATTGTTTAGAAACACATGTCAATCTTTTGATTAATTTTAGTCCTAAATAACCCGGTTTTTTGGTTTTAACAACTAGAAATAATTTTAAATTAATGAATAAATATTATTTATTTTAAAATAAAAAAATTTATTCCATAATTTGAATCATAATGTTCAAATTTTGTAAATATATACATTTACTTTTTTACATTATGAATATTAAATTCAGTAATTACTTTATTTACGATAGTTATAGGGTAAATTTGGTAAATAAGGGTAAAAAATAATATTATAAAAATATCAAAAAAAATTAACACATGTTCCCATCCTATTGTATGAGTAACAATTGACCATGGTCTTCCATGGGTTTTTTTGGGACCCCATGGTGCCACTTTAGTGTAAAAATGACATTTTTTAAGAATTAAGTTAATGTATTGAAAAATTAAACATAAACATGTATCTTTCGCAATAAAATTTATTTTACGTGTTAATATTATTGATCTATTCAACTATAAATAGTAATCAGAAAGATAAAAATATTTTCTACATCATGATATTTTTGTTATAATTTTTGTACATAATACAAATAAATTTAATTATAACACAATGATGATTCAATCAATACATCATTAATAAATAAATCAATTAAATGATATAATAAATGTTAAAATAAATGTAATTTAATTATTTTAATTTAATCTATGAATTTTTTGGATGAAATTTACATATTATCTTTTATTTAATGACTTTTTTTTAATGGAATCATGTTTTTATGAATTTTTTAAAAAGACATGATTGAATAGTGTCCAAAGTTTACATAATTAATTACATAAAATATAAAAGAGGTTATTAAATGGTATTAAATTCATAAAGTTCTACGATTATTGAAAATGGTTATGAAAAGTCTAAATATTTCATAAATGACTTTTTGTGGGTCCATTGAAATGATATGGAAGTTAGATTAACCCACAATGTGTATATAACATGATATCACATTAAGATTAAAATGGGTAAAATACGGTTTAAAAAAATAAAGATTAAGAAATATTAAAAACATGTCTAAAAATTACTGGAATATTTGTATAAAAACAAAAATCAATTATTCTTATAATTAAATGAGTTTTGGACCATTTTTTCAAAATATATTTTATAAGAAATTAATATTTCTAGACATTCATAAAGTGACCCTTCACCCTCTTATAAAATGACACCACATCTACCAACTTATTCACACCTCCAAAGCCCATCATATTAGACAAATACTAACCAATTAACCTCCCAAATTAAATTATTTTAGCTTAGAGGTAACCAATTGGACACAAAGTCAACATATGTAGTCCTTTTGGGAAAATCAATAAGGGATATCTGATGAAGAGGTAATCGTTTTATCCCTTATTTCAAAGTTCATTTTGTCTTCTACATCGTTTTACTTAGTTGTTACCATACTAAATAAATAAATCCATAAAATTATATATTCTATGATTTTGTTAATATTATGGGAAAACCAATTTCTTTTTTTTACCCATTCTATTAAAAAAATACCACCATGTTTATGTATGTACGGCTTACTGTCTCCATGTCGTTGTGTAAATTATATTTCATCTACACTTTATTTGAATGTTTATAAAGATGAATATAATTATTGTAAATAATACATATAACATTATATTAATTCATTAAATTTTATATTCCATCCAATTAAATTCCATTTTTCTATTTAGTAAATGATAATTTCGCTCATGCGTATATACGACTTACCGTCTCCACGATGCGATTTGACTCATCTTCCATGTTTACCATCCAAAAATAATTATATGAATAAATATTGTTAACAATTATGAAATATCTGGAATAATAATATTTCTAGTATGATATATATATATATACACACACACATATATGCCATTCAGTTACTTCCATATGATACGAAAATGAAAACAACATTCATGTGTACGTACAACATATATTCTCTATGAACAATGTATTCTATTTCAAATATTAATTTATTATATATATTTATATTTTTGATATATAAATAATATTAAAAAATATTTAAGTATGTATATAATGATACATACAATATGATCAAGAATAAAAAGTCAAAACACATATGATAAACATAGTGATTATTACCCGAAATATTGCATTAACATGTAATTGTTAATAAACATGTAATATAAAGTCATAAAAGAATCATAAATGATATTGTAAATATTATTATGATTATTATATAAGGTAATAATATGTTTAAACAAATTATACATGTGTTTCAAACATATATAGAGAGTATCATACCTAAGGTAATGGTTAATTCCTCAATCTCATTATTATTTGAGATTGTATAGGTGTAAGTATTTACAGGGACATATTTATCATCCGTGTCCATGTTTCATAAAAATGTGTTCAAATTGAATATTTTAAAGTTTTATGCAAGGTTATATTAATCTAGATCATTATTATAAATGTTTTAATGATTTAATTTTTTGAAATATATTTAAATAATTTCCATGTTTTCAAAAATGATTTTAATGATTTATTGATATGTACATGGTTGTTTAAAAATGATAGTTATTTTGAACAGTTAAAAAGTAGCATGGTAAACTTTCATTCAAAACTATATTTTTAAAGACTTCCTTTATAAATTATGTGATATTTAAATGATTTTATAAAAATGTTATTTTTATCTCCAATAGTTTTACTAACAATTTTAAATGATGTGAACATCCTTTACTGGGCATTTCTTTTGATTGAGGATGATTTTTATAATAAAATATTCAGTATTGTATTGAATGTGCTATGATATGTTTGACTATGGATGTGATATTTTTATACCATTCATGGTTTATAGTTAAATTATAAACATTTCTTATGCTGGTTTTAGTATAATAGTTTTGGTAATGTTTCAATCATTTCATATGTGGAATGCATTGGACATAGTAATTGATGGACAAGGCCCACTATATCCCCTTGATGAATTGTTTGGTCTAAGGAGACAAACTAGTTTCTTGGAACAAGCCCTCAAAAGAATATTCTTGAATGTTCTTGGCATAAGGCATTAGCATAGTAGTTTTGATATCTTACATTATACATTCCCTCACTATGAAATTTGTTATTACATGTGATTATTCGACTACTAGAATATCCATGTGCTTGTTTATATGGTAATGTTTTATTTTATTTTTCCATATTATGTTAATGTTTACATTTAAAAATGATGCTTTTTTTATTATACATCTTTCCTTAAAATATTTTATCTTCCACATAATTATTTACCCTTACTGAGCATCTGTTCTCACCCATTTCTTATGTTTTATTTTCCTAGGATGCCATGAAGTGTATTAAGATTGATATGAAAAATTAATATAGGGGAATAATTTCATTATGAAAGGATTATATATACTATGTTTTATGTTAGAATGTGTAATTTTATGTCCATGTATGTAATATATTTTCCAAGACTGCAAAACTGATATGTCCTTCAGAACATGATTCCTTGTATCATGAAAATGTATTAAAATAATGCTCTGACTCCGAGATTTTGGGGTTGGGGCATTACAATTTGTATGATAGTATGTTTAGAAACAACCTTGGAAATAGGTTTAGAAAACATATATTATGGATCATAACCCTAAGATAACATTGAGTTTAAGTTTATAAGAACCTCCTAGAATTTTGTTAAAGTATGAATTACATGGGTATTACAAGAAATACACCCCTTCCTAGATGCTACAGGTGGATGTGGTTCTGGAATAGATATACCATAGGTTGAAACCTCTAAAAAGGTGTTTCAGTCTTCACTCATGGTAACCTGGTACACAACAACAATCCTTACTACACATCAGGTTTGACACACCTAGGGGGTATGAATAGGATAATTCATCTTTTCATTACAAACCATTATAAAGTATTCATGAGTAAATATTCCCTCAAAGGAAAAATATTTATGATTTTGGATTAGATATGTGTAAAATTTTCAATTTATGTTAACAATTTTACTTTTTCATAATTAAGAATTATGATTTATAACCTAATCTCTTGTATCCCATTTTTTAGAAATGGATATTATTGGAAGAAATGGAAATCGTATCGATGCAGGTAATCCATATATGGATTGGCCTCCTATGAAAAAAAATTATACTGGATCTGGTGACCCAACTGGTACTGAACAACTTATACCCATACTGGGAAAGTTTACTCAAGATATGAATAATAAACTTTCTCTTTTGGAGAATCCTGATCTACAATGGAGATGATCAATGTTAGACTGCTTCCTGAGATAACAAACTCTACCATTCATTGATACTACCAATCCATTCATTGCTGAGTAGTGGATAAGTTCCATAGAGAAAATATTTATTTCTTTGGGATGTAATGAAAATTAAATGGTTGTTATGAAAGTTTATCATCTTTCATAATATGTGTATCAATGGTGGTCACTAATTCAAAACACAGGTGAGGATTAAAAAGTGGGAAATATAGAATGAGTGGAGTTTGAAGAAATTTTTCTAGAGAAATACATTCTGTGTGAAAAACGAGATTATATGGGATGAAAGTTTCTATACCTGAGGAAAAAAGGAGGATGATAATGATGAAAAGTATGAGGATAACATCACCAAGTTATAAAAGCATGCTAGAGACTGCCTATGTAACCCAAGAAGTACGATTGATCTATTCCTTGATAGGTTAAAATCGTTCCTCTAATGGGCATTGGTCTCACAATCTTTCTCATCATACAAAAATATAGTCTCATGTGCTATTAAGACATAAAAGGAAATATTTTAGTATTATTACATTTATATAATGAAATTGAAGAACATAATAGTGGATCAAGAGATCGATAAAGGGAAAAATAGAAAGAAGGATTTTCCCTTATGTGATAACTGTCAGACGATACACCCAATTATTTGCCTAAAAGGAATGTGAGTTTATTATAAATTTGTGGAAAAAGGAAACAAGGATCGTGATTGTAAGGGAAAGAATGAATTTGTGAAATGTTATAACTGTAAAGATATAGGACATTAGGAAAATGATTTTCCAAAGTGTCAAATAAATATATCTCAAAAAAGCGGATCAAGATTAAGCTTATGTTGTTACTATACTCAATGTGGTATAATTAACGTATTTGTGTTTTTTGGATTCAATAATTATATTTTGGTTATAAGATGAATGAAATATATATAAGGAATTTACTACATTACTTTTTGTTTTCATTAAGGTTTTAATATTATTAAGGTAATCATATATTCATTATGTGAAAAATAAGATAAACATTATATTGTTTGGAGAATCTGATGTTGCAGTTGATTTTGGAAATTTGGAGATCTTTTAGACATAAATTGGACAGAAGGATTTTTCATAACAGTAAATGTTGGAATGGATTATAATGAACTTTTGATATTATTGTTTATTTTTAAACATTTCATAAGATTAATTTTGGAATGTTATATTTTTAGCAAAAGGAAAACCTGTAGCTCGGGTGATAACTCGCCGCGTCGGAAAAAGCTGCGCGAATAGAAACCACAACCGAAGTGAGATATGGATTTATCTCTTACCTCTAGCATACAGTACGTACCAAGTTATTATAAAATAGTTTTATTCATTTAAATGGAATTTCATTATATTTGGAATCTTATACGATTGAGATCAATAGAATATTTTTTAGTTTTATCTTTTGAAGAGAAAGATGAGTTTGTGGTAGCAATTAGTTAAAGGATGAAACTATAAAAGAAAATTAGGTATGATTCATTTTGTTCTTAGTCAATTAATTATTTTAATTCCACAACAGAAGGAAAATGATCTTAAAACTAAAAAAATATCCTAGTAATTTAATTTATGATGAATCTAATGATCCCTTAGATCATCATAGATTTATAGATCAATGACTGTTAATATTCTCTAGATCTGTTCTACATCACTCTCCATCAGAACATGATGGATTTTATTCTCTTATATATCCATGGTTTTATACATTGAACCCCAGTTTGGGTTATTTCTAGTAACATTCATACCTACAATTATTTATTTTAAAATAGAGGTCTCCTTAATCTATTTTTCAATATAGGATTTCAAATAAGGTATTTTGAAATATCAGTCACCTAGTTTTCAACCCTGAGATGAAATTTAAAGGAAACAAATTTTTGAAATAGGGGATAATGTAACACTCAAATATTCTATTGTACTGTTATTTTTTAAATAATTCAATATCGTGTGATGTACTCAACACAGAGTTCAAGCGCCCCGTGACCTATCAAACGAGAAATTTAAAATGCTATTTTGAATACTATTAACCCAAATTTGAATTCTATGTCCCATAAAATCTTAAAATTTATATTTTTTGTTTCTTAAAAAAATATGAGGGGAAACTAAATTTTTCATATAAACGAAGTATTTTAAAAAAAATGCACTTTTCCCCTCTTTTAATGGAATTTTTTTTTAAATCCGATATTTCACACATTTATATATTCAATTTGACGAAATTAAATTATTATTTAGAATATGGATATAAAAATTTAGTTTGGAAAATTTTTTGTTACTTTTCTGATAACATTCATATTTTGATGAATAATGAAAAATACAAAATTTTAATTTAAAACAACTTTTTTAATAGAAATAATTTATAGTGTTAAATTATACAGTTGAGTGGTTTTAAAGTATCATTAGATTATATTGTTATAATTAAATATAATTTATGAAATTGGATGAAATTTCACATTTAAATTGTTCATAAACACATGTCAATTTTTTGATAGTATTTACTTATTTGAACCCCGCTTTTTTAGGATTTAATAACATGAATTAATTTTAAATTAATTATAAAAAATTATATGATTTGAATTCTAAAAAATTTGTTCAATATTTATTATCATAAGGACAAAATTTTGTAAATAGGTACATTTATGTTTTTGACATTATGAATAGTAACATTAGTAATTATTTAGTTTACAACTGTTAAAGGCTAAATCTTGTAAATAATGGTAAAAAATATTATTATTGTAATATTAAACAACCCTAAAACATGTCCTAATCCTATTGGATGAGATATTTCCGACCATGGTGTTCCATGGGTTGATGTTTGGACCCCATGGAGCCAATTGGGTATGAAAATTATATTTTATAAGAATTAATTTAAAGTATAGAAAAATATAACATAGACATGTATCATTAAATAAAACAATTTTTATATGGGGCTATATGATTGATATCTTGAGATATAAATATTAATTAGAAATATAATAATATTTCATTCATCATGATATTTTATTTATGATTTTTAGACATATAATAAATAAATTTTATTATGACACAATCATGATGCAGTGATTTCTTTATTAATAAAGGATTCAAATAAATGATATTATAAATGTTTAAATAAATGTAATTTTGTTATTTTAATGTCATAAATTAATTTTATGGATGATAATGATATATTATATTTGACTTAATTCCTTTTTTCAATGTAATCAGGTTGTTATGAATGTGTAAAAATGTCAAGTATGAATAGTGTCAAGAATTGACATAATTCACAACCTAAAAAATAAAATTGTTTATTAAATGATATTAAATTAAATAAAAATATAATAGTCACAAAAAAGGTTAATAAAATAAAAAATATGTCATAAATGGTTTTTTTGGTCTTTTGACAAGATTTGGTAATTACATAAACCCACAATGTGTAAATAATATCATATCACATTAAAATTAATAAGGGTAAAATAAGAGTTAAACAAAAAAGATAAGGATTCCATTATATTAAAAACATATCTAAAAATTATTAAATAATGATTATACAATCCAAAATAATCTTATATTCTTAATAAATCAATTTTGGACCATTTTTATTCTATATTGAATTATTATAAATTAATCTTTCTAGACATCCCTAAAGTCCCCCCCTCCTACTTATAAAAGGGAACCACCTCGACAAACTTATTAACACTTCGAAATACCATTGGATGGTCCAAACCATTCCCAAATATCCCCCAAACATTAATCTCTTTATATTATATGAATATAATTGTACATAATGAAAACATAAGGAGTCCTTTTGTGCAAATCAAAAGGAGACACTCGAAGAAGAGGTAACCATTTTATCCCATCTTTCAAAGATCATTTATTCTTATATGTCCTCTTGCTATGTTCATAAAATACAAAAATAAAAAATATAGAATATTCTATATTATGAGATAATGATAGTGTTATAGGTAAAAACTATTCCACTTTTTACCCATCATATGAAAAACAATTCAACCATCCGTGCGTAGATACAGTTTACCATCTCCACGTCATGGTGTAAATTATTTTCTGTATACACATTATGTATACTGGTATAACGATGAATATAATGGATCTAAATAATAAATATAACCTGATATTTATTTTTTAAAATTCCAATTCCATCCAATTCTATACCATTTTACCATTAAGGATATGATACTGTCACTCGTGCATACGTATGGCTTACCATCTCCACAACGCGATGAGACTCATCTTCCATGTTCATCATCCAGTAATGATTATACAAATAAATATTATTAAAAAATATGAAATATATGACATAATAATAATACTAGGAAGATATGTATATATATATATATATATTTCATTCCCTAACATCCTTACGATACAAAAATGGAAACATCATTCATGCATATGTACGACCTATCGTCTACATGAACGACGTATTACAAATCATACATATATTTATTATATATATATATATGATATATAAAAAATATTATAAATTTTGGAAGTAATTATTACATGATCTAAATCATATGATCAAAAATAACATGTCAAAACACGTATGATAAAAAAAGAGATAATTTCCCAAAATGTTGAATTAAATACGAATTGCTAATAAATAGGTATTATAATATCATAAAAGATTCATATATGATATCATAAATATTATTATTATTCTTATATAAGCTAATAATATGTTTAAAAACTTTATAAAGGAGTTTCGGACATGTACAAAGAGTATCAGACCAAAAGTAAGGGTTAATTCCTCAATCTCCTTATTATCTGAGATTGTATATGTGTAAGTATTTAACAAGACATATTTATCATCCATGTCCATATTTTATCAAAATGATTTCAAAAGGAATCTTTTACGGTTTTATGGAAGGGTCTCTTTAACTAGATAATCATTTTACATGCTTTAATGATATATTTTTCTAAAAATAATTAATTAATGTCCAGGTTTTCAAAATGAATTTAAGGATTTATTTATATGGTCATTTTTAAATGTGATAATTAATTTCACGTTTCAAAGTGGTATGAGATATTTTGATTCAAAAATATATTTTGAATAACATCATATAGAAATTTTTTTCTTTTTAAATGATTTCAGGAAAATAGGATATTTCTCACAAATAGTTTTACAGGTCATTTTCAACTATGTCATCATCCATTATGGTGCATTACTCTTGATTGAGGTGGATTTATTATTGTATTATCTTCAGTATTTTATTGAATGAGTTATGAAATTTTTGACTATTGATGTCATATTTTTATACCATTCATGGTTTATGGTGAATGTATTTAAATTTACTATGATAGTTTTAATATGAATGATTGTATTATGTTTCATCCTTTTCATATGAGAAATGAATTATACTTAGTAAGTGATGGACGGTGCCCGCAATAGCCCCTCGATACATCAGTAGATCTCATGATACAGACTAGTGTCTTGGCACAAGGCCTCAAAAGAATATTTGGGAATGTTCTTGGCACAAGGCCTTGTTGTAGTAGTAATTATGTCTGACATTATGCCATACCTTGTTATAAAAATAGTTATTACATGTGATTATTCGACTATTATAATATCCATGTGATTGTTTATATGAAAATGTTTTATTTTTTTTTGAAATATTATGTTCAATTTTATGTTTAAAAGGAGGTTGTTTTTATTATACAAATTTACATAAATGTTTATGGATTCTACTCAATTATTTACCCTTACTGAGAATATGAGTTGACCCCATTATTATGTTTTATTTTCCCAGGATTCCATGAAGTGTATTATTATAGATATTAAGGGTTTAGATAGGGAAATAATGGCGTTCTGAAATGATTATTTATAACATGTTTGATGTTTGACTTTTTAATATAACATTCATGTATGTAATATATTTTTCAATACTGCAAAACTGATCTATTTTTCAGGACATGATTCCTTGTTTCATTCTAATTTTTTAAAATAATTCAATAACTCTGGGATTCTCTGGTCGGGGTTTTACAATTGAAAGACTTGTGGAAAATTCTAGGAAATAATTTGATAATTCTTGAACTTCTCCATACATGGTCCTCCTCCTTAGGTATTATCCCCAATCTCTATAAAACCCTTTGTAATTCTACTACCAACTGATATTAGTGGGTAAGGAATCTATTATATGAAATCCCCTTATGTGTAAGCCCAACTAAACCTTCAATTACTATATTATAAAGATATTACTAATGGATATCAATATTTACCACGATTCAATGTACTCCACATTTTTCTAGATAGTGAAATCCTCAACAATATAATCAGAAAATAAACCTTCAATTAACAATGTGTCAGGATACTCTTAAAGGTTATCATTATTCAACATTAGTCGTGATAATTCCCCTTGTTCCACATATATGGTAATTCTATTTGGTGTAATCCCCAAGATTATATTCAATTAAAATTATTAAATATTCTCCCCATGTTTATCATTATTGACCTCGAATCGAGACATTCCACATGGTTTCAAATACATGTTCATCCTTATGGGTGTATTCCTCAGACAAACTTCCAACCGGACCACCTACTAGTTCATGTATCTCAATGTGGGTCATGGATAAGCCCCAACCTATTTAATTGTGTTTCCCTATTCATGTAACCAATATATACTTAGGGTAGCCTCAGTGTGTAATCAATTCATTGAAATCTAATGGTATTCTCTCATGAAGTGTGAGTGGTCTTCCATTTTTCTATTGTTTATCGTACTAAGCGTGTCTCATGTGGTATTATAGATCTATGATGAACATACAGTTAAAATAGTGAAGGTTACTCTATTTTATTTATCCTATTGATGTGGAAACCCCGACCATTCAATTAAACTATGTGGATTTACATTCCAATATTCATAAGAAATATTGGATGCCACATCCTGTATCCAAAATTCCAAATTATTTAATTGATGAAAATAAATCCCACTGATCCAAATTATTCATCATTATCACAAAAAAACATGAATTAATTTGATATATATATATATGAGACATATAATATATAGGGATGTTCATATATATAAAGTTTTTAATAATATCATTAGCACAAGGGTAAATTTTTCAACAAATGGATTTGGGACCATTTTATGAATATGTATTAAATCAATAAGAGAGTTCCATAGTAGGTAATAATTCCTAATAATAGGATGCGATATACATGACCTCCCATAATCAAATCTAACTCAACTCCATAAGAGTAATGGAAAAAGCCCAATGTTTTCTTTCCTTTGGAAATAAGATTTGTATCATAGATGTGGGCACATTTGTGTGTTTCCAATTCGAAAAATAAACCCCATTGTAAATAACAATGAAACGGGGGGTGGGGGGGAAAGAAAAATATTGGTAATATCATGCCGAAAAGTTATATTTATTTGGTTTTAATAATTCTTGAAAAGGGTATTTTGTATTTTAAATATGTTCTAGTACATCACCATTCAATCAATAAAGACATTGAAATATAGTTATCACAATATACATTTTCATGAGCTATCTTTATATCTTTTACATTATGAAAATGTGACATAAGATTTGATTTAAAGTAATTAATATTGTATAATTATTTATCTATGAATGATGAACTTCAATCCACTCAGTTATAATGAATAGTATCTTCATTAATGTTATATAAAAAACCATCCCATCGTTCTAACACCCAATATTGAAAAAACTACAATATATTAATATATTTGTAATATGTTGTTACAAAATAATAATAATATTTTTTGTATGTTTATAATAAGGTTCAGAGAAAATTTATTATGATATCTTTGGGTATACTTATGTTTAAATTACATTAATAGAATTCAATGTTATAGGTATGGGTTTTCTAACTCAATATTATTACATTCATTTATATATTTTATTCTTGATATTATTTAAGCTATGCACAAAAAATTATCCAATTTAAAATATGTTCTATGTTTTTTTAAAAAAAAATTATCTAAATTTATTTCAATGGTTTTTTTTCAACTTAGTTTAAAAAAACAAGTGTGTCTTTTCTAAAGAGATTGGTGATCATGACTTTTACAATGACAGTTATATGATATTTTCAAAAATATCATCCCTTTGATTGGTTATAATAATCATCATATGATCTGTCTCCAGTGGAGTTATGTTCCATGTTTCACCATATATTTTCTTTATTTATGTGATTATTTTGGCTGATCATGTTTTCAATTTAATATGATTTAATTCATGATGTAAATTTATAAATTTTTATTGTTATATAAATCCCATTTAATTTTTGGGGGTTCTTTGTGAAATGTTAATGATTTCCATTTGGTTTTTTAAGAAAACAATTCACACTTCATGTTTTCTCTAATATATGATAATTATTCATTTAAAATATCACACATATGTGTGGATGATGAATAGTGGTATCATATATCGACCTCCAATGCATTGGTTAAGGTTTCACATCACATGAGATGATGTAATGGTGTGTTATTAGGAATTAGGATTCTTTCTTTATAATATTTCTATTTGAATGAGATGCTGTAATATTATTTCATAATTTTATTGTGAATAATATGTGCATAGATTTATTATTAATATTCAGTAAAAATGTGATGAAAAAATATTTTTTCAATGATTTTATATTCTTATGGTTATTAAACATTTTCAAGTTTTTTATCATGTTATGAAAAATTCTTAAGATGAATTTCTCCTCAATAAAATTCCGTGACAGCTGGATTAAACCATATTTTTAATTTATTTCTCATATTTATTTCCTGTTCATATATATAAGATTATTGATATGTTATTTTGGGAATGTTCATATATATTTCGCTTCCATTGATATATTTTTATGACTTTTTGTTTATCAAACATTTTTATGATAATCATCTATGTTATTTTGAACTTTTATTTTGAAAATAAAATATTATCATGTTCTCTTTCATTATTTTCTATGATTTTCCATTATTATTAATTTGATATTATCTTATTATTTGGTTTTTAATAACTAGGTTTTAAATATCATTTATCATGTTATACATCTAGAAATTGTTTAGAAGGGTATGATAATGGTGAAAATTTAACAGTGTGTGGTAAAATAAGTTATTTATGTAGATAACGTCCAAGATACTAATCTTTTCATTCGTCTGGTTTTGAATCTATTATGAGATTTATTGTCTAAATCTTGTAATTATTGTTAAATAAAATTAGGATTATCTTGGGATGATTTATTCATTCTGGGTTAATCAATATCTATATTAACTGAAATGTTAGAACCTTCCTAATAGAAGATATTTCAATAATGGAAGTCTTTTAAGACATAGTAGGAGGAGGTAATGGAAGAGATGGTTTCATGGTCTAATATTTGGCTTCTAAAAAATGTTGATCCCTCATAGTTATCCCTAGAATCCATCTTGGTATTATAGGGATATGTGGTTATGAAAAACCCCATCATTAACATTTTCTTTTCAAATTAACGACAACCATTTTTGCGATATATAGACAGCAATATAATAATATATTCCCATCAATAGATAAATTATGTTTGATATTGGTTCTCGATCACATTGATTATATATTGATTGTGAATTGACAATAATTTAATATAGGGAGGAACTAAAATGATAGAGGAAATTTCATAGAATTTCCTCCCATATAGTGATGGATCCTGGTTCTAATTCGTAATTGTAGGAAAATATGGGGACCAAAAAATCTATATGACAAACTACTGTTCGAATTCCCCCTACAACTTTAATCATCCATAAATTAGGATATATTAAGTGGTGATGTGGGTATGGTGCTACTCAGGACCACCAGTTTAATTTAAAAAGTAAAAATGGATTTCATAATCTAGTAGTGATGTCTGATCAACCCATATTTTATTCAGATTCCTATCGAGTATAATTTTGGCTCCTTGGTCCCCAAAAACATCAATGTGATCATAGATCAAATTTCTTAAAGAGTTTGTCAGCAAACATTTATCCCTTGAATAGTTATCAATATCATTATGTGGAATGAATATGATCTAATTGTGGGAATTCACATTATTTGACCAATGATGGAATCGTTGGAAACATAGTGATGATTATTTCATGACTAGAGCCACTTCCCTTAACCCTAGTTAGACAAACTAAACCATCTAATTAGATTCTGGTCGATCAACAAAGGAAAATTAATTATCATGTTTCCTGTTAAATCGTCATATAATCTTCTTGGTCATCCCCAATAATAATTATATTACTTGATGAGATATATATTTATTTATTTGTAACCATTAATCACTTGGGTTTAATAAATGAACCATATATATAATTCAATAATATACATATTCCTAGGTACATTTTATGATTTAGTTACCCCCTTCTTATTTTAAATTTGTCTATTGGTATTTGAGAGTTCCTCAGGAGGACTAATAAGGAATATTCCCATTCTATAATGATAGGTAAGAAAACTATTTACAAGTATCACATAACATTTATGATCCTCTTAGGGTAGATCCTCCTCTTTTAATAATTCTTTTACAGCATAATGCCCCTTCCCACCAATGGGCTTAAAGTGGTGATATTCACAATGTTTGTCACTAGATATAGATTTGTACTAGCACTATTAATAGATATAATCATATTAATTTAAAATCATTATAATAGGGGGATATATTAAGAGGTTTTATACCACCCATATCCCCTAAACTACACCGCATGAGAAACAACTTCAATAACATATAATATCTCTTCTCCACATTCAATGAACAAATATTGGAAGCCCAAACGTATGTGAATAAATATTTATTACAATAAAATATGAAATATATTGTAATAAATTTAAATGAATGATAATTACTATAACCAATAAAGTACTTAAAATAATAATTGTAGTAATTTTTTTTAGTTGAACTAAAATTATATGTTCTCAATTAATTTTTGATTATAAATACTTCATTTGAATGTTTTTTATGTTTTTTAGTGTAAATCCCATGAACATAATATCATGGATCCAGTGCATCAATTTTTTACATTGGAATTGGTACAAAATTTTAATCCCAAAGGACCGATCAGTTTATCTATATTGGAAGCCATATTTCTTACATGAATCTTGCATTACAATTTAAAACATAAAATACAACATATAAAAACCATTTGGACCATTATTATTCAACTATCATATCCTTTAATATCATTAATAATATACAACATGGTATCCTAGTATAAATGAAACAAAAGACTGGTGTGAGATGAGATGCTCCGAAATGTTAAGCATACATCTGAATCTATTATGAATATAAAATCATATACATTATATAAAGGTATATAACTAAAACAAAATTCATTTATATGTGATATTTAACATAATATGGGGTAATAAATAAAAATAAAATAATTTTATCTAAATAATTACATATATATTCTACTAAACTAATAATCACATGGAATATTAGTAACTAATCACCTAATGAGGGGATACATAATCCCTAAGAACATAAAAATGTCATCAAGGATTTAGACAAGACACCATACATAAATAGGTAAGGCTTTGGCTAATACTCAAACTAGTGTTACCAATGAGACCTATAGTGTCACGACCCGACCCCAAAGCGAACAAAGGTAAGGTCACCCATAGGGTAAACGCGCCGTTCTAAACGCAATGACAGACTCATATTTTTCATCCGAGACTCCGTTCAGAAGTTATTTGAGATGACGCTCGCACACAAACTTCTCCATTTAATTACTAAAACGCCGCTAGTGGCGTTTCTCACCGCAGGCCCGCGCCAGCAAAGTTTACACCTCGCCTAGGGTAAATGACAAATTCCGGATGCAACCGTGCCCTCAGATTCCCAATCTGAGCTACCGTTTAGGAGATATCACACCCCTGCCACGTGCATAGTATAAAAATACTTAATATTTTTATAAAATTTATTCTGGGCACACAGGGCCTCAGAATCGCACGCCGTCTTTGCGCCTAGCTCTGGAATTCTTCATAGAAATATTCCAAAGTCTGACAGGTCCAAAAACCGGAGTCGCTACATCCTCCCCACCTTAGAACTTTTCATCCCCGAAAAGCCCTAAGCACAAGGAATGTGACTGGACTCTCAACTGGGTCTCACACACCAGTGAGTTCAACCACAAACGCCCATGCCCGAACACATAAGTCAGAGGGACTCATCCAACACACCTCGATACCATCCACTTTGGGTGGCACTGACTCACCCGCACGGTTTTAATCACGTCACAAAAACGCGTCTCAGTGGGGGAAGAATCCCTCTTCCTCACACATTCAAAGCATGCCGAACAACACACACACAAGGTGTTCCCAACGCCCTGAAGAAAACTCGATCAAGCAATAGAATCGAAAGGGTACCACTAAACAGTGTCTAACCAAGTACTGTAGTAAGTAGAAAAGACACAAGGCATACCTCTATCCATCCGCGGAGCCTCTGGGTGAACAGCCTCCAGGGGATGCAGCTGTCCTCGCCCTCGGCCACCAGCTCCCTGAGCATTGCGTGGACCATCTAAGGGTGTGGGTGGTGGTAAATGATACCGCCTACCATCTCCTCCTGCTGCACCCGCTCCGCCGCCACGCCTGCCGCCCTGCGGACCTCCTTGCTCGAGATGCTACCTCTGCCAAGGTGGTCCATCGTCCGGCTCCCTCTTAACAGCATGTCAGGTCAGAAAATCTCTAGCAATATGTCCCCGACCATCGCAAGCATAACACCGCCTCTCCTGCGGCTGACCAAAAGTGCCATGCGAGCCCTGTGAGCCCTGAACCTCAGATCCTCCATCCTGGGGTCGCCTCCTGATACGTTGACCACGTCCAGACCCCTGAGTCTGTCGTTGGCTACCAGATGCTGATCCGACTGATTAAGTCTCAACTCTCACGTGCCAAGCACTGACAAGGGGGATCTGCTCAGCCAGAAAACTCTCCACCACCAATGCTTGCTCTAGCACTCCAGCATAGGTGGGCAGGCACAAGCTAACCACACTTGCTCAGATGTCCCTACCTAAGACCTGCTTGAAGGTCCGAGCCTTAAAGAACATGTCTCGTACTATATCCAGGGAGTGGCGCGAAAGGTCTGTAAACCTCACTGAGTACTCCGACACGGTCATTCCCCCCTGTCGAAGCTCCAGAAGCTTCATGGATCCGCACTGACCTCAGGGTCACCGGATAGAACTCCTCCCTGAAGATATGGTCAAACTCTGCCCATGTGAGTGACTCCTAATCATGGGACTACGTCACCAGGATCCACCTTCGCCCAGCCGAACCATGAAAAAGGCTCTCCTCTAGGACCACCATCTGATCTGGAGGTGTCCTCACTTGGCAGAAAACTCGGGTGACTGCCTCAAGCCAATCATCAGCTGCCTAGGGATCCGGATCACCCCGAAACCATAGAGGTCGCTGCCACTTGAACTCGTGCAGCGCACTCAGCCTGCGTGCAACCTCAACCTGCACTGTCGGCACAACCATCTGCTCGACAGGTGGTGGCTCAAATGGCAAACCACCTGGAAGAGCAACCTCAGAACCTACGCCATGCTCCACATCCTCTACACGGGGCGGGTCATCAGCACAATCCTGTTACGGAACCCTCACTAACTATTGTCATGGAGGCATCCTAAAATCCATTCACGACGCACCACAGTCAAAGAGTATATCTGGAGAGCTGACCCAGGAAGGACATGAAAAACACAAAACCCAGTCATATATGATGCATGTACCGTTATGTTCCCCCTCGACCAGTATACGAATGTCCCAAGTCGAAAGGAAGGTTATCAGAGTCTTAGTGTATGGATACGTCAGCCGCCACACCAACACTGGAGTCCCTGGCCGGAAAGCCGAACTCGAAACATCCTAACACTGCCACTATGCAACCCAAACCAAACTCACGGCTAAAACATCTACGCTCTAAGATCCCAAAGGTGGAACCTCCTCTGATACCACTCTTTCACGACCCAACCCAATGGGGCTCAAGCCGCGACTCCCCAAAACCACCTCCAATAGTCCAGGGGCTGGCGTCCAGCGCCGAGTAAGCTATCACACACATGGGAGGCATTATCCTAAGGTACCTGTACACATGCACCCACAAACACCTCAATGAAACAGTGCAGAGATATAGAAAACATAAAAGTAAATGCATGCATACAATCTATCCCAAACCAGAGTGCAACAGAAAAAGTTCAAAAGGAAAAAACATGGCCCCCTAAAAGAGAACAACAAAGCTCGTCCAACCTGCACTGATGAAGGGGGAAGCTGCCACAAACACTGGCGGAAATCTCCCTCGGCACCGCACTGGAAAATACCCCGGTTAGTCTCTCTCACTCAGCTCCACCTACTCTGGGTCCTCCTAGGACTCCGTCGAAAGGCCTGTGGTCCGCACAAGACAAACATGTGTGGGAAAAGCCCATGCAGGGGTGAGTATAAACATTCTCAGTAGGAACCCCAAAAACCCAAAACCAAAGAGAGCAACTAAAAGTCAATAGTCTGCTCATCCCATCCAAAGGGAACCCATACAAGAGATAAACTCCATCTCGTGACCATCCTCGTCTAAACACAACTCGTCAACTCAACTCAGGTGTATGCCAATACATACACCTTGAACAATCCAGATATAATCAGCTCACGCAATAAGCCACATGAGGTACCGACCTCAACACTAGAAACTGTCCACAACCAAAAGAGCACACTCCATGATCACTATCATCCTAGATGACACTCATCCAAGAGATACACTACCTTGGGTTTCTCACAAACCCCCCAAATGCTCACCCGAGAGATCATGCTCGTCAGATTGCATCACTGAGGAAAACTCGCTGAAACGACATAACCACCAAACTCCTCGGATAGGGGATTTCTCCTAGGGTCCTCTAGAGGATACCAGAACCCACTCCGGTGTACAAAGCTCACAGATAGGGGATCACTCCTAGGGTCCACTGGGGGATACCGCGACCCGATCTAGCATACGTAGTTCTCACAGATAGGGGATCACACCCAGGATCCGCTGGGGGATACCCCAACCCGATCTGGTGCTAGACAGAAGCACGTCATACAGATAGAGGATCATCGCCCATATAAAGGTGGTCATGATGATACAGGAACCCTATCTGGTATAACTTGTGATGTAGTGGATCGAACTGACAATGTCGCAACCCTACCAGAACCACGCCCTGAGTAGGGGATCACATAACCAATGATACCAGAACCCTAATATACACCTCATGCTGAGTAGGGGATCATATACACAACGATGCCAAAACCCTACTGAGCACGGCCCACCGCATAGGGGATTATAATCCTGATGATGCCAGAAACCCTACGGGGTTAACTAGCTAGATAGAGGATCGCCGCCCATAAATAAGCGGTCACAACGATACCAAGAACCCGATCTAGAGAAAAAGATGCTAGAGGATCCCGCTCCGGTCCCACCAGAGGGATGCCACAACAATAACAGTTTTAACATAAAATCGAGAGGATCACAAGCCTATAAGAAGGTTGTGATGCCTCAAGAACCCTCCTGGGAACGAACCAAGGGAGTACCCTCAACCATTGTTGGTCTAAACATCTCTAACCCAAGCGAACCACAACAACGCCTCACTACGCACCTCCAAGGCCGATACTGAGGCCACCATCGCGATCTACATGGGAAAACACACAAGATAGGCTACTTACTTTCCCAAAACAGAGCACCGGTGAAAAACACACTATTCACCATAGCTAGCTCCTGTGGCGCCCACACAACATTCTCGAAACCCATCGAACGGATCATACCACGGCGATCCCCTAGAAAAAACAAGCGGAATCGACTACTTGCTCGTCTGAAACGGACACCCGGTGAAAAAGGAACTATTCACCGAAGGCCAGCTCGGGTGGGGCCCACACCTCGGTCCTGAAAACTCATTGAACGGATCGCACCATTGCGATCCTCTCAGAAAAACACATAGGATCGACTATTCATCCATCAAAATCGGACTCCTAGTGCGAATGATGTGTTTCTCAGCAAACGCTAAAACCCGACCTCATGGGGCCCGCACCACGTTCTTAGTCCCAACACCAGGAAACCATCTCAAAAAGTCTTAGGTACCATCAGGGTCTCAAATCCATGGACGGAACATCATTCGGACGCTCCGGGTAGAAGTTACAACTGCCCGAAGTCGTAAAATAATAAAATGATATTATTTTATACGACGTTTCTAACTCCCGGGCCATGATACCAAACCCTTAAACTCTTGAATACACACTGGAGGGTTTCCCTCGTCGTCAGGGTCGCGTCGCCGCAAATGGAACGCGAATCAGACTCTCGGATTGTAAGATATGGCGGTTTAAAGACCCCCATATGACAAAAGTGGCCGGACCGGCCTCGACCGGCCGCTGCCGCCGGCCCGCCCTGGCTGGCGGCCCTCCCCCATGCGGCGCATAGCGCCGCTGTGCTCCCCGCCGCGCCGGCAGATCTTCCACGGACCGCCGGGGGCATCCTGGGGGTCCGTTTTGCGATCCGGAGGCGTCTACACGACCCTCGAGACCCGATCTACACTGCTACGGCTTCAATTTTCAATATAACGCAGCAAAAACGGGATCGGTGTTTAAAACTCAAATCCGCCTACCTCGCGGGAGAAACGCCGATGTTCTGCCTTAGATCCGCGCTCCAGAGCTTCTGTTACGCGTTCCTGGAACGTCCACCATCAAAATCCATGCTCATGGGCACTTCGTTTCCTTGATTCGGCGGATCGACGGTGAAGAACGGCAAAGAACGCCGAGAGGAATGCAAGGGGGGTGATATTTATATCAGTCGCCCGTCAGCGCCATACCCACCTCGGACCCGACGCCCGATGCGAACAAAGGTAAGGTCACCCCTAGGGTAAAAACACCATTCTGAACGCAACGACGGACTCATATTTTACATATGAGACTCGGTTCAGAAGTTATTCGAGTCGACGCTCGCACACCAACTTCCCCATTTAATTACGAAAATGCCCCTGGTGGCGTTTCTCACCGCCGGCCCGTGCCAGCAATGTTTACACCTTTCCTAGGGTAAATGGCACATTCTGGATGCATCCGTACCCTCGGATTCACGATCTGAGCTACCGATTAGGAGATATCACAACCCCTCCATGTGCATAGTATAAAAATACTTAATATTTTTATAAAATTTATTCCAGGCACACTAGCCCTCGGAATGCCTCACCGTCTTCGCGCCTAGCTCTGGAATACTTTGTAAAAATATTACAAAGTCTGACAGGGCCAAAAACCTGAGTCTCTACATATAGATGTGTCAAGGGGATATAGAAGGATCTTTGTTTTGACCAAGTTGGATGGAGACAGAAGTTTGAAGAGTCAGCTTTTGCAGAGTGTTACATTTTTTTCCAAAAAGTATAAATCATTTCACTTTGTAAGAAGACCATAAACTAGATGATGTTTTCCTATTTTGTATTTAACAAATATCATAAGTTAGAAGAACTTGTGATGCAATCCTTATGAAGGAAAGGGGTAGAAATTCGGATTCCAGTCATATACAGTTTTGATTGGAAGGAATGATGTTGCTAGAAGATAAGGAAGTTTCGGTACTTCCCACTGTAACTATGAAGATGCTAATGCTAATCTGTCAAAGGATATATATCATTATTGTAGAGTTTGTGATGAAATCTGAAGAATGGTTATGAGAATTAGTGAAGAGAGAAATAAAAAAGGAACAGACCATCTGGAGGTGGCAGAAAATACAAGTTTAAAGTGGCGCCATTTTCTAGTGTTTGCCAAATTTTAGCGCCTGAAAATCAGCCAATGTAATGAAGTAATTTTGGAAATGGAAAAAAAGTGGCGCACAAGTCATAAGTGGCACGCATGTTTTGGCATGCAAGTATTGGCGTGCAAGTATTGGTTTGCAATAATAATTGGTGCGTAAGCCATATTTCAAAGATCATACAATCAAAATATGTCAGAGGAAATAAAGTAGCGTGCAAGTTATAAAGTCCGTGCAATTCAAGAGTGTCATGCAAGTATTGGTGAGCAAGTATTGGCACACAACTGCATGTTACACGCAAGTAATATTCCAACATCATTATATAAAATATGATAAAGGAAATAATGTGTCACTCTATTGATGAAGCAGCGTGCAAGTGATGAAGCGGCATGCAAGTGATGGAGCGGTGCACAAGTATTGGCGCACAAGATTATGGGGCGTGCAATTCACCAAAATTCCTATAAATAGACGACTAGCCTCCTCGTCTATTAAGGCTCAATATTTGAGAATTATCTTTGAGCTCTGGGTGTGTAAGTAGAGAGTTGGGGGGCACAAGTTGAGGGTTGTTAGAATGCACAAAAGTTGGGGACGTGCATGTTGGAGGCGCAAAAGTGTTATTTGGCAAGAAGGGTGCATGTAGGCAGTGCGTCTGAAGGGCAACGTGCACGTAGGTAGCAAAAAAGAAGAGGCGCACATGTTGTAGGCATGCAAGTATAGGTCATGCAAGTGGAAGTGGGTGAGCAAGCTGTTTTTCTCCAGGGGTTCCGGCCAGCTTCATGGTAGGAAAGTGAAGAATTTCTTTGAAAGATTTGATTTTTGTAAGCTCATTAAGAGGATTTGATCCATTGTATTACCCTAGTTGTGCTAAAAGGGAGAACACACACTATTGTATTGTTTTTAAAGTGCTACACATGTGTAAGTGTATATCCTACTCGTTGTATTCCACATCAAAGGATTGTTTTATAGTGGATTGTGTGGTACTGTATTGTTTCTGTACTATACCATGGACGTAGCTACTCTTGTTGACTAGTGAATCTTGTAAATCTTGTGTTCCTATGGTTGTGTGTGTTCAGCAGGGAAGAGACTCTTCAACCGGAGGCAAAGTTTGTTTCAAAAAAGGAAACATAAAAAGAAAAATATATCACTAATTCATCCCCTCCCCCTCTTAGTGATACATGGATCCTGACAGGGAACACTATTAGAATATTGGGCATTGAATCCCCCTAACAATAGTGACCGCCTTTGGCGATCGCTATAGGTACCCAATAGCGACCGCCAAAGGCATGTGCTTCCCTTTGTAAATAAAATTAAGGGCATAGCCCCCCCCCCCTATTTCCCTTGACTTAGCTCCCCCCCCTCGTCGCCCTCGATCACCCCCCATCACCACCCTCCCCGCGCTCCATCCCCCGCTGCACTGCCTCACCATCCATGCACCATCAACCACTGTCCCCATTGCCTCCCTCCGCCCTCATCAGCCTCCGCCCTCCGCGCGCCCTCCTCCCTCGACCCTCCCACTCCGGCCACCCTCCGCCCTCCAGCCATCCTTCGCTCCCCTACGGCGTCCCTCCAGCCTCTGGCCTCCGCCCTCCAGCCTCTGGCCTCCGCCCCCTCTGTCTCCTACCCCTCGGCCCTCCGGCCTCTGCCCCCTCCATCACCTACCCCTTGACCCTCCACCCCCTCGGCCCTCCCCCCCCACCCTAGACTGCCCCGCACCTCGGACATCCCCTCGCACCCCGGACAGCCTCCTAGCTCCCCAAACGCCCCCCAGCACCCCCCACACCCCAAACACCCCCCCCCCCCCTCGCACCCTAGACACCCCGCCCCGCACCCCGGACAACTCCCCCGCACCCCAGACAACCCCCCCCCCCTCACCCCGGACCCCCCCTACCCAGGATAGCCCCCCCCTGCTGCCCATCCCCCATCCCCTCGCCGCCTAATCTCCTCCGGCTCCCCGCCGTTGTCACCTCCCGTCCCCTCCCTCGCCACACCGCCTTTGGCTCTGGCCCCCCTTCGCTGCCTCTCCTCTCCCTTGCAGCACCACCTTTGGCTCCCCAACCTTCCAGGTTTGTAGCGCAATCAGGTATGACATGGGCATTCACTTACATTATTATTTTATCAATGGTTCATATTGAAATTATTAATATTTATTTTCAATATAGTTGATTTGAAAAATGAAAATGTAATAAGTATTGTGTAAATGTTTGTTATAAAAATATTATTATGGATAAGAGTTGTATTGATCTTCCAAATAGAACGTCTAGAGAATATATCAATGGAATTATGCAGTTTATTGACTTCACCAGAGGATTTGAAAGTGACTATATTAGTTTTCCATGTAGAAAATGTGCTAACAGATATCAATTCACACGAGATACTGTGAGGGAGCACCTATTATTTAATGGATTTCTGAAAAATTATAAGAGTTGGACTTGTCATGAAGAATAATATGTTCATTGTCAAAATACAGATGCATCTCAAATGCATGTTGATCGAAGGATGAATGATCCAATTCATGAAATGCTTACTAAAATGGTACATGGGTTTGATCCTGAAGGCATTGACATTCAGAATCCTGAGACCGGTGAGATAAATCTTCGCTCTGGTGCAGATCGTGATTCGAGGAGGTTTTATGAAGCACTTGATGATGCGAAAACAGAATTATATCCTGGATATACTTCTTACAATAAACTATCTTTTATTGTGGAGTTGTTGCATTTGAAGACTATGAATAATTGGTCAGACACATCATTCAACATGCTTTTGGTGTTATTGAAAAAGGTTCTTCTTATCGACGCTAAGATTCCTGAGTCGTATTACCATGCTTGTTAGTTGATAGAGAACATAGGTTTTACATATAAGACCATAGATGCATGTGCAAACAACTGTATGTTGTTTAGAAATAAAACTGCCCATTTGGATATTTGTATGGTTTGTGGTGCTTCCAGGTGGAAAGGGAACAGGGGAAATAAGACTCATCAAAGTCAGATTGTGATATAGGGGAAACCGATTGCCATAAAGCAAATGTGTTACTTTCACCTTAAATTGAGGTTGAAAAAAAAATTATGTCATCTAATGTTTTTAATTTAATGAGATGAAATTCAGAAAGAGTTCATGAAAGTGATATGTTATCCCACTCGGTAGACTCTCATGCATGTAAGTATTTTAATAAGAGACATCCCATCTTTGTTAAAGATGTTTGTAATTTCCGATTAGGATTGGAAGAATATGTTTTCAATCCATTCAGGTCTATGGTTGGTGCAACTCATAGCACATGGAATATGTTGTGGGTTCAATATAATCTTCCTCTGTGGCTTTGTATGATGCAACAATTTATATTACTTTCCACTCATATAGATGGACCTAAAAGTCTAGGGGATAAGATTGATGTTTACCTTCAGCCTTTGATTGATGAGTTGAATGAATTTTGGGGCGATGGTGTGATGACTAATGACTGCAAAATGAATGAAATGTTCAAACTGCAGGCTTCTTTATTGTGGACAATCAATGACTTCCCAGCTTATACAAATTTATCAGGATGGAGAAAAAAAGGGGAATTTTCTTTCCCTTGTCGGAATAAAAGTAAAAAATCTGTAAGGCTTAAACATTCCATAAAATGGGCATACATGGGTCACATATGTTTTCTCCCCCCTCAACAAAGTTTCAGAAAGGACAGAGTGACATTTGATGCTTCTAGAGAGTTCAACCCAACACCAAAATCATGACAGGAGTCTAAATGTTATCGTAGATTGAAGAAGAAAAAATTTGCATGATATATGAAATTCAGGATTTGGTGGCTCTTCCGGTATGCAATATTTGTGTTGTGGGTAGGCAGCGCAGTCACAATTAGAAAAAGAAAAGTATTTTTTATATTATTTCGTATTACAAAACTAACATGATGAGGCATAATATGGATATCATTCACATTGAAAAAAATGTTTTTGATAATATATTGTGGACCATTTTAGGTGTCAGTGGATAATCAAAGGACCATGTTAATGCACGCCATGATTTGGAGGAAATGGGTTTAAAGAAACAGTTGCATTTACAGTTAGCTTAGGGAAACAAGGCATATATGCCTTCTACACAGTATACAATGACTAAAAATGAGAAAATGACATTTCTTTCCATTTTTAAGATGGTCAAGGTGTCTGATGGTTACTCTTCTAATATTTCAAAGTGTGTGAATCTGACGAGAAAGACATTGCAAGGGTTGAAAAGTCATGACAATCACATACTACTTCAATAGTTGATTCCAATCGCAATATGTGATTGTTTATCCCCCAATGTTGTTCAGCCGTTGATTGAGATTAGTAATTTTTTTAGACATCTTTTTTTAAGAAATCAACGAATGAGTGATTTAAAATTTTTGCAGCACTGAATTGTACTAACGCTTTTTCACTTTGAGAAACTTTTCCCCCCTAATTTTTTGATGTTATGGTTCACTTGACAGTTCACATAACTGATGAAGTAATGACTACTGGTCCAGTGTAATTCAGGTGGATGTATCCTATTGAATTGTATTTGAGTACATTGAAAATATTTTTACGCAACAGAGTTCGTCCGGAGGAATCAATAGCCAATGGTTATTTGATGGATGAGTGTACTACTTTTTGTGCAGAATATCTTACGGATGTTGAAACAAAATTAGATAAGCCCTCTAGGATTCATGATGGTCTAGTTGGAGAAGGAACCACAATTGATATGGACAACATCGAGTGGATACAAGAACATCGATATATCATGTTCAGTACACCATCAGTTTCACCATTAATGAAGTAAGTATCCTATCAATGTGCTTGTATAACTTTTACATATTTGGTTTTCTTAAGTAGATCATTTAAAAATCGTGTTATCATTTTCAGGAAACACATTAATGAGATAAAAGAAGAGATATATCGTGTGACTGAGTTGAAAATTCAACAATCTCATTATGCGTCATTTCATGATTGGTTCAAGGATTAGGTATGTATAAATTGATTTTTATTATGAGTGATGTATTATACAAATTTCTTTCTACATATATAAGTATTTAATTTTATAAATTATGTAGGTTCGTAAGCTGAGGGAGTTAGGGGACCCCACGCTAACTGAAGAATTTATCCAACTGGCTGAGGGTCCATCTATAACGGCTCGTCATTATAAATCTATTGATGCTAATGGTTTTCAATTTCTCATTAATGATGTTGACGAAAAACGAGCAACAAAAAATAGTGGCATCGGTTGTCCATTTGTCGATTCTGGTTATTACTATGGTCAATTGATAGACATCATTGAAGTTTTATACACACACGGTTTGAAGTACATATTGTTAAAGTGTAATTGGGTTGATCCATTGCAAGGATGTAATGTAGATCAATATCAGTTTTCATTCATGAATTTTAACTATATGTTATACAGAAATAATGAACAAGTTGAGAATAATCCTTTCATTTTGACATCAAAAGCGGAACAAGTATTCTTCGTTACTTTTCTTTGGGATCCAAGTTGGAGTGTTTTTGTCAAAATGTCACGGCGAGGAGTGTTTTTATTTGAAGAAGATGAACCTGAGACTGTTCCGTCTGTTTTCCAACAGCTTGATCAACATCCCATAGTTCAATGTGAAGAAGATATTTATTGGGTCAGAGTGTCTGTTGAAGGAGAAAAGGTCTATTTGAATGCTTAATGAAAGGTATAATTGTTTTCCCACTATTCAGTATTGAATGTCGTAGTATATCATAAATCATCAAACCATTTTATAAATACTTGTATGTTTTAATCCTCACATTTGGAAGTTTATTCAGTTACAAATATTTATGGTGATTTTACTATTGGTTTATTGATGTTATTGTCAGTGTATCTTCCCTTTGAGGTATTCTTCATCTGGTTCATGTGCAGCTTGAATTTTTATTAATTTTATCTGAAATTTGGCTATGCATTGACAAGTTTTGTACATAATTTGTATATCTTTTTTGTTAACTTTATGATTTTTTAAAATTCATTCACAACTAATTATTCAATACATTTTTTGTTTGATTAACAATTGTAAAAGTTTGATTTTTTTAAGAACAATCCAATTTTTCTTTTAGAAACATTGGATAGTCCCCTTACAAATGTTTTCTATGACTCCCGGCATGTTAAGGGAAGAGGTAGCAGATCCACATCATCCATTTGAGGAATCTATGACTCAGGGTTGAGGTATGTTTGAATGTCATTATCTCTATTTTTTATGTAATTGACAAGAATATATATATATATATACATTTATAACATCTATCAAATTATATATAAAATTTCAATAGGATCAGACTCGACTGCTTCTTCCTCTCGCAAGAGAGGCCCCGGTCGTGGAATTTTATCATGGAATTCCAACATAATGATTGATGTTTCATTTGATGAGGTATTTCATCTTGTGGGACTGAATTCCCCTACATTTATTCGTCATCTGGGTCATATCATACGTGACCCACATCGATTTCCATTGACCACGCGTGACTGGGCTTCAATCCCTCAGGACACATTATATCGTCTTTGGAGGGAGGTTCAGGTAAGAAGACCATTTTACTTTATTCTCTATGTATAATAAACACAAATATGTGTGACTTTTTTCTTTATAGCAAAATTTCAAGAAATGCCCCAAAGAGTTTCGGCTCGTGTGTATATGAAAATGTTGTAAGATGTGGAATGACTATAAAGGAAAAGTGAAGAGGGACCATTAGGTACCAAATGTGGGTGCCCTAGACATTCTGGAAAAAGTCCCGAGAGGTGTCCTCCCAGCTCAGTGGCGTGACTTGGTTGCATATTGGTCTTCTTAGGGTGTTTCGGTTTGTATATTTATTTTGATGTATATATATTTTCAATAATGGGTGATTTGTTTGAAATTGTAATGAATTGAATGTAGGAGGTGTCAGCACACCATTCTGATAATCAAGCATTACAGGGACCACCTCACAGGCTCGGGAATAGTCACGTGTCTCAGATCCGACATGACGTATTAATTATTTATTTTTTAATCTATTAATTAACATGTTTTTGTGTTGATATTCTATTCATATACCGTTGCGGGAGCAACTTGCACCGACTGATAAAATGTCGGTGTGGATGAGGACTCGTGATCACAATTATCTAGAGGCTGCATCATTGATAGTAAGTGATTGTACTTACCAATACTTACATAAATTTGTATATAAAAATATATATGTATATATATTTAAATATATCACATGCTCAAGTTGAAGCTGAGTTAGAAAATCTGCCAGAGGACTAGCGACAACTTCCCATGCGAAGGGATGAGATCTTTCATCACATTATTGGTCAGGGCGGGAATGTATATAGTTTTATATATAAAACAAGGATTCCTCATTCTGTAATGTCACGTGTTTTGGTTTTCGGTCCTACTATTGATCAGATGACACAGCAGTTGTCAGATTTTGATGTATGGTTGTGGGCTTCCGAGGAGGCAAATGCACAATTGGCTGCTGAGGTTAGAGAACTTTGAGAATATGTGCGTCCAGGAGATGGTGCAGGGGATCATACGATGTAGGTTTATACTATATTTATTTTTTTAATTTAAATTATTTTTGTTATGAAAATATTTATAATGATTATTTGTTATAGGCCCCTGGAGCCCCGGATGGAGGTTAGTGATAAACACGCATGACGCATCATATTCACGAGGTGTGTTTTTGTTTTTACTCGTGGGGTTGTTATTGATGTATAAGTTGAGTTTGTAGTGAGATTTTTTTTTGATTTGAGCCCCCCCATGCACCCCCGTACAGCCCCCCCGCCCCCCCCCCCCCCCGGACAGCCCCACCCACCCCGGACAGCCCCCCCCCCTCCCGCACCCTCGTACAACCCCCACACCCACGTGGAACCCCCCCCCCCCCCCCCCGCACCCCTGGACCCCCCCCCCCCCCCCCGCACACCAGATAGCCCCAACCACCCCGGACAGCCCTACCCCCCCCCCCCCCCCCGCACCCCCGGACAGTCCCCCCCCCACCCGCACCCCCGGACAACCCCCCCCCCCCCACCCCGGACATCCCCCACCCCCGGACAACCCCCCCCCCCCACCCCTGTACAGCCCCCCGCATGCCCGTACAACCCCCCACACCCCCGTGGAGAGCCCCCCGCCCCCGTGGAAAGCCCCCCACCCCCGGACAACCCCCCACCCTGGACAGCCCCCCCCCCCCCCCCCCCCCGCACCCCCGTGGACAGCCCCCGCACCCCCGCACAGCCCCCCAAACCCCCGTGGACAATCCCCCCCTGTGGAAAGCCCCCCCACCCCTGGACAGCCCCCACCCGGGCAGCCACCCCACACCCCTGTACAGCCCCCTGCACCCCTGTAGACAGCCCCCACCCTGTGGACACCCCCCCCCCCCACCCCGTACAACCCCCACCCCGGACAGCCCCCCCCCCCCCCCCCCCCCCCGCACCCCCGGAAAGCCCCCCACCCCGTACAATCCCTCGCACCCCTGTAGAGCCCCCACACCCGCGTGGACAGCCCCCCACCCCGTGGACAGCCCCCCCCCCCCCCCCGGACAGCCCCCCGCACCCCCGGACAGCCCCCCCCCCCCCCTGCACCCCCGTACAACCCCTGCACCCCCGTACAGCCCCTGCACCCCCCGTGGACAGCCCCCGCCCCCGTGGACAACCCCCACCCCCGGACACCCCCCACCCCGTACAGCCCCCCCCCCCCCCGCGCCCCCGAACCCCCGTACAGCCCCCACACCCCCGTGGACAGCCCCCCCACCCCCGTGGACCCCCACCCCGGACAGCTCCCCCCCCACCACAAAAAGACCCCGCCCCCCCCCGGACAGACCCCCCCCCCCCCGCCCCTCCCCCCCCCCCCCCCCCGCAACCCCAGACACCCCCCCCCGGACAGCCCCCCGCACGCTCGTACAACACCCCCCCCCCTCACCCCCGGACAGCCCCCGCACCCCCGAACATCCCCCCCCCCCTCGCACCGCCGGACATCCCCCCCCCCCCCGCCCCGCACCCCCGTACAGCCCCCCGCACCTCCGAGGACACCCCCCACCCTCGTGGACAACCCCCCCCCCCCCACCCCGGACAGCCCCCACCCCTGACAGCCCCCCCCCCCCCCCGCAACCAAGTACAGCCCTCGACACCCCAGTATAGCCCCACACCCCCATGGACAGCCCCACTCCCCCACCCCTGTGGATAGCCCCCACCCCTAGATAGCCCCCCCTACCCTGCACCCCCGTACAGACCCCCACAACCCTGGACTGCCCCCCCCCCCCCCCCTCGCACCCTCGTAGAACCCCCAACACCCCCGTACAGCCCCCGCACCCTAGGGGACAGCACCCCCGGACAGCCCCCCACACCCCGGTACAGACCCCCGAACCCCCGGACAACCCCCACACACCCCCCAAAGAGCCCCCACCCCCCCCCCCCCCCGCACCCCCGTACAGCCCCCTGCACCCCCGTACAGCCCCCCAAATCCCCGTGGAAAGCCCCCCCACCCCTGTGGACAACCCCCACCCCCGGACAGCCCCCCCCCCCACCCCACCCCATACAATCCGTCGCACCCCCGTACAGCCCCCACACCCCCGTGGACAGCCCCCCCCCCCCCCCCCCCCACCCCGGACAGCCCCACGCAAAACCGGACACCCCCCCTGCACCCCCGTACAGCCCCCGCACCCCCGTACAGCCCCCTACACCCCCCGTGGACAGCCCCCGCCCCCGTGGACAGCCCCCCCCCCCCCCCCCCGGACACCCCCAACCCGTATAGCCCCCCCCCCCCCCCCCCCGTACCCCCGTGGACAGCCCCCCCCCCCCCCCCCCCCCCCCCGCACCCCGAGACACCCCCCCGGACACCCCCCCGCACCCCTGGACAGCCCCCCCCCCCCCCCCCCCGCACCCCCGAACATCCCCCCCCCCCCCGCACCGCTGGACATCCCCCTCCCCCACCCCGCACCCCCGTACAGCCCCCCGCACCTCCGAGGACAGCCCCCCCCCCCCCCCCACCCTCGTGGACAACCCCCCCCCCCCCACCCCGGACAACCCCCACCCCGGACAACCCCCACCCCTGGCAGCCCCCCCCCCCCGTCCAGCTCCCACCCCCATGGACAGCCCCCAACCCCGGACAGCCCCCCCACCCTCATACAACCCCCCCCCCCCCCCCCGCACCACCGTACAGCCCTCGACACCCCAGTATAGCCCCACACCCCCGTGGACAGGCCCCCTCCCCCACCCCTGTGGACAGCCCCCCACCCCCAGATAGCACCCCCTACCCCGTACAGCCCCCCGCACCCCCATACAGCCCCCGCAGCCCTAGACTTCCCCCCCCCCCCTCGCACCCCCGTACAGCCCCTGGCACCCCCGTACAACCCCCGCACCCTCGTGGACAGCCCCCCCCCCCCCCCCCCTCGCACCCCCATACAGCCCCCGCACCCCCGTGGATAGCCCCCCACCCCCGTGGAGAGCCCCCCCACTCAGACAGCCCCCCCCCCCCCCCCCCCCGCACCCACGGACAGCCCCCCCACCCCCATGCAGCACCCCCCCCCCCCCCGCACCCCCGTGGACAGCCTCCCACCCCCGTGGATAGCCTCCCCACACCGGACAGCCCCCCCGCACCCTCGTACATCCCCCCCACCCCAGTACAACCCCCCTGACCCCCATACATCCCCACACACCCCCGTACAGCCCCCCTCACCCCTCGGACAGGCCCACCCACCCCGGACAGCCCCCTCGCACCCCGAACAGCCCCCACCCCCCCCCCCCCCCCCGCACCCCCGGACATCCCCCCACCCCCAGACAGCCCACCCGCACAACCGTACAGCACCCCCCCCCCCCCCGCACCCCCGTACAACCCCCACACCCCCATGGACAGCCCCCCCCCCCCACCCACCCCAGACAGTCCCCCCACCCCGTACAGCCCCGACGCACCCCCGGATAGCCCCCCGCACCCCCGTACAGCCGCCCACCCCCGTGGACAACCCCCCCCACCCCCCGCACAGCCCCCTCTCCCCCCCCACCCCGGACTACCCAAATGAGTTCCATGTGTAACTATCATGAACTAATTTATTACATCAAGTAATTTATTGGGAACCCATTTGAATACTCAATTTCTTCCTCATAATGAATATTTATCATCCATGAACCCTCTCATATGAAATTTTTCCATCAAACTCAATATTATTTGACCTAAATAGAAATAAACTCTAATAAAACCAAATATTGAAATCAGACTCATGCTCCAATAACTCTTATCCCACTAAACACATCATCACACACCTAATAGCCCACCATGATCCACTACATGCTAGTCTAATCAACATGGAATCACTGTTGGTGCTTCAATATTAACAATAATAATTCATCTCATTCATTCCACATCTTGCCACATGATCATCCACCATACATGAATCATTTAAAACCAATAAGTATCTACCTTTGCTGATTTCGTTATATATCTTACCATCTTGGATCATGATACAAAATCCTACAAAAATCCACACCCCACGACCTCAGAATTCCATGAAATCATACGACAACAATTTCAGTGTGAATTGTGAAATGGTCGGACAAATGGCACGTCAATCAGAGGTTCCGTTTGACCGCGGTGACCAGAAACGTGTTTCCGGTGTCAAAAAACACCAAATCAGAATGTCACAGACGAATTAAGAGAAAACATGCTCCGAATAACCTGAAACTGCACGGGAATGATAGGAATATTATTCGTGAGATGCAGGAGGAGACGACATGTCCATCAGACGTGCGGTGCACGCGGTACGACCGAATGTGTCATTTTTAGCAGTTCGACGCGCTCTTAAAGGGCGTGCTGGGTGGTCAAAACCATCTGAACGGCCTCATAATTCTACAAAATCATACGACAACTACCGCAGAGTGAATTGTAAAATTTCCGGACAGACGACACATCAATCAGAGGTGTCTTTTGACCGTGGTGACCGGAAACGCGTTTCCGGTGTCGGAAAACACCAAAAGGGCATGTCACAGTCAAATTCAGAGAAAACATGCTCCGAATTACCTGAAACGGCACCTGAACGATAAGAATATTATTCCTGAGATGCCAGAGGAGACGACACGTCCATCGGAGGTACGGTAAGTGTGGTACGACCGAATGTGTCGTTTTCAGCAATTTGGCGCTCTTTTAAAGGCGCACTGGATGGTCAAAACCACTAGAACGTCCTTGAAATGCCGCGAAATCATACTACAACAACCGTGGTGTGAATTTTGAAATGGTTAGATAGACGGAATGCCAATCAAAAGTTATGTTTGACCGCGGTGACCAGAAATGCGTTTCTGGTGTCAGAAAACACCAAAACGGCGTGTCACGGTTGAATTTAGAGAAAACAAGCTCCGAATGACCTGAAACTGCACGAGAACGATGGGAATAAGATTAATGAGATGCAGGAGGAGACGTCATGTCCATCGGACATGCGGTGCATGCGGTAAAAACGAATGCTTCATTTTTAGCAGTTCGATGCGCTCTTAAAGGGCACACTGGGTGGTCAAAACCACTCGAACGACCTCAGAATGCCACGAAATCATATGACAACCACCACGACATGAATTGTGAAATGGTCGAATAGACGGCATGTCAATCGGAGGTGTTGTTTGACCGAGGTGACCAGAAACGTGTTTCCGTTGTCAGAAAACACCAAAACAGCATGTCAGGGTCGAATTCATAGAAAACATGCTCCAGATGACCTGAAACCGCACGGCAATGATATAAATATTATTTTTGAGATGAATGAGGAGAAGGAACGTCCATCGGACGTGCGGTACGCGCAGTACGACCGAATGTGTCGTTTTCAGCAGTTCGGCGCGCTCTTAAAGGGCGCGCTGGGTGGTCAAAACCACCATAACGACCTCGGAATGCCACAAAATCATACGACAACAACCAAGCCATGAATTGTGAAATGTTCAAATAGACAGCACATAAATTGGATGTGCATTTTGACCTCGGTGACCAGAAATGGGTTTTCGGTATCCGAAAACACCAAAATGGCGTGTCAGGGTCGAATTCAGATCAAACGTGCTCCGAATGACCTGAAACCACATGGGAATTATGGGAATATTATTCTTGAGATGCAGGAGGAGACAACGCGTCCATCGGATATGTGGTCCGCGCGGTACGACCGAATGTGTCGTTTTCAGTAGTTCGGTGCGCTCTTAAAGGCCGCACTGGGTGGTCAAAACCACCCAAATGACCTCGGAATGCCACGAAATCATACAACAACAACCGAGTCATGAATTTTGAAATGGTCGGACCGATAGCACGTCAATCGGATGTGTAGTTCGACCGCGGTGACCGAAAACGCGTTTCCGGTGTCAGAAAACACCAAAACGGCGTGTCACGGTTGAATTCCGAGAAAACGTGCTCTGAATTACCTGAAACCGCACAGGAATGATATGAATATTATTTTTGAGATGCAGGAGGAGACAAAATGTCCATCCGGCGTGCGGTGCGCACGGTGCGACTGAATGTGTCATTTTCAACAGTTCAGCGCGCCCTTAAAGGGCGCGTTGGGTGGTCAAAACCACCCGAACGACCTCAGAATACAACAAAATCATACGACAAAAACCGCGACGTGAATTGTGAAATGGTCGGATAGACGGCACATCAATCGGAGCTATGGTTTCACCCCAGTGACTGGAAGCCCATTTCTAGTGTCAGAAGACACAAAAATGGCATGTCACGGTTGAATTCATAGAAAACATGCTCCGAATGACCTGAAACCACACGGGAACAATAGGAATTTTATTCGTGAGATGAAGGAGGAGACGGCACGTCCATTGGACATGTGGTGTGCGCGGTATGACTGAATGTGCTGTTTTTAGTAGTTTGGTGCGCTCTTAAAGGGCGCGCTGGGTGGTCAAAACCTCCCGAACAACCTCGGAATGCAATGAAATCATACGACAACAACCGCGGCTTGAATTGTGAAATGGTTGGACAGAAGGAACATCAATCGGTGTTGTCGTTTGACCGCGCTGACTGGAAACGCGTTCCTGGTGTCAGAAAACACCAAAACGGCGTGTCACAGTCAAATTCAGAGTAAACGTGATCCGAATGACCTAAAACCGCACAAGAATGAAGTGAATATTATTCGTTAGATGAAGGAGGAGACAACATGTCCATCGGACTTGCAGTGCGCTTGGTACGACCGAATGTGTTGTTTTCAGCAGTTCGGCACGCTCTTAAAGGGCGCTCTTGGTGGTCAGTATCACCCGAATGAACTTGGAATGCCACGAAATCAAAAGACAATAACCGCGGGGTGAATTGTGAAATGTTCGGATAGACGACACGTCAATCAGAGGTTCCTTTTGACCGCAGTGACCGGAAACGTGATTCTAGTTTCAGAAAACACCAAAACGGCATGTCACGGTTGAATTCAGAGAAAACATGCTCCAAATGATCTGAAACCACGCAGTAACGAAGGGAATATTATTCGTGAGATGGATAAGGAGACGACACGTCCATTGAACATGCGGTGCATGCGGTACGACTGAATGTGTCGTTTTCAGCAGTTCAGTGCGCTCTTAAAAGGCGCGTTGGGTGGTCAAAACCACCAGAACAACCTCAGAATACCCCGAAATCAAATGAAAACAACTGCGGTGTGAATCGTGAAACGGTCAGATAGACAACACATCAATCGAAGGTGTCGTTTCACCGTAGTGACCAGAAACACGTTTCTGGTGTCAGAAAACACCAAAACGGCGTGTCACGATCGAATTCAGAGAAAACGTTCTCTGAATGACCTGAAACTACACAGGAACGATAGGAATATTATTCGTGAGATACAGGAGGATACAACATGTCCATCGAATGTGTGGTGCGTGTGGTACGACCGAATGTGTCATTTTCAGCAGTTCATCGCGCTCTTAAAGGGCACGCTGGGTGGTCAAAACCACCCAAATGACCTCGGAATGCCACGAAATCATACGACAACTACCGCAACGTGAATTGGGAAATGTTCAGATAGACGACACATCAATCAGAGGTGATGTTTGACCATAGTGACCGTAAAAGCGTTTCCGGTGTCGGAAAACACCAAAACGGCGTGTCATGGACGAATTCAGAGAAAATGTTCTCTGAATAACCGGAAACTTCATGAGAACGATAGTAATATTATTCGTGAGATGTAGGGGGAGACGGAACGTCCATCGGATGTGCGGCGCACGCGGTACGACTGAATGTGTCGTTTTTAGTAGTTCAGCGCGCTCTTAAAGAGCGCGCTGTGTTGTCAAAACCACCCGAATGACCTCGGAATTCCACAAAATCATACGACAACAACCGTTGCATGAATTGTGAAATGGTCGGACATACGTCACGTCAATCGGAGGTTCCGTTTGACCATGGTGACCAGAATCACATTTCCGGTGTCAAAAAACACCAAAATGGCATGCCACGGTCGATTTCTGGGAAAATGTGCTCCGAATGACATGAAACCACACGAGAACGATAGAATTATTATTCGTGAGATTCAGAAGGAGATGACCTTCCCATCAGACGTGCAGTGCGCGTGGTACGACCGAATGTGTCGTTTTTAGCAGTTCGGCGCGCTCTTAAAGGGCACGCTGGGTGGTCAAAACCACCCAAATGACCTCAGAATTCCATGAAATCGTACGACAACAACCGCGGAGTGAATTTTGAAATGGTCGGACAGACAACACATCAATCGGAGGTTTCGTTTGAACCTGGTGACAGGAAATGTGTTTCCAGTGTCATAAAACTCCAAAACGGCGTGTCACGGTTGAATTCAGAGCAAAATTCCTCTGAATCACCTGAAAACACACGGGAATGATAGGAATATTATTCGTGAGATGCAGGAGGAGAAGGCATGACCATCAGTAGTGCGGTGCGTGCAGTACCACCAAATGTGTCATTTTCAGCAGTTCGGCGCGCTCTTAAAGGGCGCGCTGGGTGGTCAAAACCACCCAAAATCCTCAAAATGCCACGAAATCATACAGAAACAACTATGGCATGAATTTTGAAATGGTCGGATAGATGGAACATCAATAAGAGATGTTGTTTGACCGTGGTGACCGAAAACGCGTTTTCGGTGTCAGAAAATACCAAAACGGCATGTCACGATCGAATTCAATGCAAACGTGCTCCGAATGACCTGAAACTGCACGGTAAAAATAGGAGTATTATTCGTGAGATGCAGGAGGAGACAGAACGTCGATCGGAAGTGCGATACGTGCGGTACGACCGAATGTGTCATTTTCAGCAGTTCAGTGCGCTCTTAAAGGGCACGCTGGGTGGTCAAACCCCCCCCAAAAGACCTTAGAATACCACGAAATCATACAACAACAACCATGACGTGAATCGTGAAATGGTCGGATAGACGACACATCAATCGGAGGTGCCTTTTGACCGCGGTGACCAGAATCGCGTTACCAGTGTCAGAAAACTCCAAAACGGTGTGTCACAGTCGAATTCAGAGAAAACGTGCTACGAATAACCTGAAACCACATGGGAATGATAGGAATATAATTAGTGAGATGTAGGAGGAGACGGAACGTCCATCAGATGTGCGGTGCGTGAGGAAAAAATTTATTTTAATACATCAAAAGACATTTTTCTAAACTACACTAAAGACTCTAAAATAAGTAAAACAAATTCAAACATCATAACATTTCTTAAATTGGTGGTTTTAAATTATTATAGGACTCATGAGATGTCAGATTTCATTTTATTATATGTATATAATAACTGAATAATGATGTCAAATTTATGTTTGTTTTGTTTATTTCTTTGTATCTTATTGTAGGTTTTTAAAAAAGATTGTGGTGGATCATTGGAGCACTTCTATCATTTATTGTTTATGATGATCCTAATATTTATTGTGTTTGGATTTGTTTTTCATTTTTGATGATTTATATGTTGTTTTTTTATTCTTCATGATGAAAATATTTTTAAATTTTTTTTCCAGTGTAGCGACCGCCATTGGCGGTCGCTGTAGGCCAGATTTTTCTCCGGCTTCAGTTACCGCTATTGACGGTCGCTTTAGGCCGGATTGAGCGACCGCTATTCGTGGTCGTTGTAGGCCAGTGTCTCAGCTTCCTTCAACGTCCTCTATTGGTGGTCAATATAGACCGACAACATTGGGGCTAAAGCGACCGCCAATGGCGGCCACTAGGCGGTCTATACAGCCCAATAGCGACCCCCAATGGCGGTCGCTAAAGGAAAAAATTTTAGTAGTGGAACTTCACTCTTCCCATTACATACTATGTCTAATTAAATCTTTATATGAAAAGGGTGAAACCTAAATAACATAAACATTTGTATTGAAATGCTAGCACTGGAAATGTTAATATTTCAACTATAAACCATGATTGGTATCAAAATAGAACATCCATAGTCAAAATGTTCAAAAACCATTAAATAAAATCAGGTAGATTGTATCATAAGAGATCAACCTCAATCAATCGTATGATTTGATTAAGGATGTTGACATAGATTTTAGTACTCTAATAATCTCATTAATATTTATTAAATGAAATTCCCCAAATTAAATTGAAATAAAAGGTCACAGAATGATAAAGGGAATAAATTTTATTGAAAAAATATTTTAAACTATTAAATTAAACATTAATACATTAAAGTGTCATGGTGGTGGAAAAATTCACTCATATAATATAAGTAAAAAACCCTTCCTTCTGTATTTTTTTCAAAAATTATATAAAGAATCTCATTAGGAAAATGAAAAATAAATTCCTTTTGAAATACTTTATAAGAAAAAAAAGGTAAAAATTCATTATGAATTACAGGATAATTGTAAAAATAATTTCATATACACTTTTATGAAATATTTTTATGGATGATAAATTTTCTGTATTAGATACTTAATTTTAAATAACCTCGAATAATAATGAGAATTTGAAATTAACCCTTAAATTTTAATTTACAAAAGCTGAATTCTCTTTAACCACTTAAATTATGATTTACAACATGTTATTAATTTATAACAGAACCATATCCATATTTATGTTATCATTTGGGATCTTATTATATCTGTTTTTTAATTATATTCTGATAGTACCCCCTATTTTGGGTGTTAACTTCTTCATTTTCCTACTCATGTTTTTCATGTAAATATTTTTTACTATCCATATAGTATATATATTTCATCTAAATAATGATATTATGTTCATAAATATTTTATTAACTTGGTATAAACATTTTTATCATAATTCATAAATATTTAAAAATGAAAATCATTCTAATTGTGTCATGGAGATGGTAGGTCATACATACGCATGAGCGAATTTATCATTATCATCATGGTGAAACGGTAAGTAATTAGATTTTTTATTAATTATTAATAATAAATATAATTTCATATTCATTTTTTCTATTCATTATATACATCATTATTCCCATCCAAATAAAGTGGTAGTGAAAACAAATTACACCATAGTGTGGAGACAGTAAGTCGTATATACACATGCATGGTGATGTTTTTTCATATGATGGATATAAGGATGAATATGGTTGTCTCATGATCAAAATAAAAACTCAGAATATATATTATACTGGATTTATTACATTATCATGAAATCGACACATGAAAAGGAAATTGAAAAATAAATGAACTTGAATGAGTTTGTAAAACAATTACCTCTTATTTGGTGGAAGTGTAAGTCATTTTGCATGTCTAGGACCTCAATAACATTGATATGGATGTTAAGAGGGAAAATGGGAATTGTTTGGTCATATATATATGGCACAATGTGTTGCAAGGACGTGGGATAGAATGTTTTCTTTTATGATTTAGTTGAGGGGATCTTTTGGAAACCCCCAAAATATTAAATTAATATAAAATAATTTTCAATCCCAATAGATCCAAAGGGATATAAATTGAATATAAGAAGATTATGAATCAAAATACTCTAAAAAAATTCTGTAGGTTTCGATCACCTTAGTTCCCTTATCTCTTGTCTTTAACCTTTTGTTAAACCCTTTAACTCTAACGGTGAAACTTAGTTGTCTACTATTTATGGGTAATTATTTTAACTATCTCATTATAAAAGAACCTTAAATGATCCATTTATGATATTATAAAATTTATCCCAATCCTTTGGATGAATTATATATTTTTATTATTTTTATATCATTTAATAAAATAATATTAATTTTATCATATCAGTAATGTAAATTTTTTCACTATTAATTTTTTGATTTTTTATAAAAAATCAATACCCAAGATAACTTATCACTAAAACCATTAATACGTATATAATATGTTTATACATTTATAAAATTCGTGTATGACATAATTACCTATAATTATAATTATATCAATATTATTGGTATAATTTATTTGAAATTTCTATCAATTAAACAATTAAGGCATCAATATAGTATAAGCCTTTAAGGTAATTATTAATTTCCTAAAAATATAAAATAAATTTTCATGATGGAAATAAACACATTAAATTTCAATTTACTATTTATATTATAATTTATCTTTTATATAGACTATTATTATAAATGATATTTTTATTAATAATATGGGTATGAAATCTTTAACTTCTTTATAAATAACTTATAATTAATGTAATACTCTTAACTGTGTGGCTTCCAATGTTTATAATCTAGGCCCAATTATGATTTTGGTTTACCCACACTCATCCAATGAAATTTGGAAATATTTTAGGGTAATTTTATAATATATATAATGTCATTGTTACCCTTAATAACCAGATTTACCTTTAACCAAGTTAATAAAAAATTATAAAAATTATTAAAACTAATTTCAAAAAATGAAAGGGAATTATTTTAATAATTTGGTCCCAATAAATACAAATATTTAATACATTTTTAATAATTAAAATTTTAGATGATTCAGTTGTTAATTTAAAATTAATTGTGTTATCAGAACGAAAAAATGGGTTTTTAAAGTGGAAGCATTCAAAATATTGAAATGTTTTTGTATCAAAATCCAATTTGAAATTGATTAAATTGACATAAAATGGATTAAATGATTATAATTAATCTAATTAATCATTTCAAAAAAATATATATTTATATTATAAATTATGTATAAAAAAAAGTTTTCAATTAAAATTCAATATTTTATCACTATTCATCATAACCTGAAACATATAAAATTAAAAAAAAATTAAGAAAAGTAAATTTTTATATTCCATTTTGAAACAATAAGATTATTCTATAAAATATTATTTTAAAAATTTCAGAAATACATTTAAAACATGTGGCCCATCAAAAGGTGGAAAATTGAACTTATAAAAAATTTGGCTTTTATGAATAAAAATTTAATTTACATTTCAATAATGTATAGAATACAGATAGTATGAATTATAAACATGATATTGAATATATTAAATAAAATTTTAATTAAAATCATGCATTTAATGTAATTAATTTAATTTATTATGATAAAACATGTAAAGACCCAGAGATTTCATGGAAACTTTTTTCGTGAATTATTTGGAAATTTACTAGTCCGCAGTTTCTGACGGTACCCAATTCCAAGGCCCGGTGTGCCCGGAATCATTTTTTGAAGTTTTTCACAGGTACGTTCAGTAAACGTACGTGTGGGTTTTTCTATCTTTTGAAATGATGCTCGAAATTGAAATCTGAGGACACTGATGATCTTGCAGCGCCGGTATTCATTTATGGGAACCACAACTGCAGTTGCATTTGGTCGAGAGCGGAAGTTAATTTTTGGGGATTTAAAAATAAATTAAATAAAATAGTGTGTGACATAATTTTATTTAATTTTTTTGGTTATTATCTCAAAAGGGAAGTTAGAGGTGGGTCCCACTCCCCCATTTAACCTCCCATGGGAGGATATTGGGTGGTGGGGCCCACAAGAACACCAAACCTCTCAACTCCCCTTGAAACCCCCCTTAAACTCTTGGAATTCCATGGTTTAATTCTAAACAACACTCCACCATTAATGAAGAGAATTAATTCACTTTTAATTCATGTCTTTTTGAATCTAACTCTCCACATTTAATCTAATGTGTTGTCAAATTTTTTGTTAGACAACTATTGAGTTGTGGTGCCATAAAAATAATAGAGAATAATCACTATTTTTTTTGGCTTAACTTTGTGGAGAGCTAAGGAGAAGAGGGAAGGAGTTCTTCCCACGAAGAATGTGAATATCATCTTCCTCTCGTAGAAGAACATCTCCTCCACTTCATCAACCGGGGTAAGAAATTGAGGTGATGCCCATGAAGAATGTCGTCTTCCTTCCTCTTCCTCTACGTTAATGGAGAAGACGCCGCCCCCGAAGAGCGTCGCCGTCAATGACACTTCCTCCTCGGATGCACCACGAAATCCAAAAATCGACACCGTCATCAACGAGCGAACTTTGAATCAAGGTTGGGTGTTTTGTATAAATTTAAATGAATAAAATTATACCCTCATTCTTGATGAATTATTTGGTTCGTCTTTGTTCATTTGTTATCCCCTAACGCGGAGGGTGCGGGCCGAAAAAACATGGACTGACGACCCTCCGTTGATTCGTGATTGTATTGGAAACAAAGGCGGTGCTGGAATAGGTGACGACGACCGAAGTCAGCGGCGACCAAAGACGGTGGTAACTGGAGGTAGCGGTGGCCACATGCTGGCCACGTGAAGAGACCAGCGGCCGCTTGGGGCACCCAGTCTGCAAGACAACCGACCAGCCAATCCGGCCGGCCTGCTGGGAACCGCGGAGCCCCCAGGTGTCGTGAAGAGGGAACCACAACCTGCAACCATGGGCCTCTTGCTGGACTAACCGGCCGGAATTGGCCATCCTGGAAGAAGACTACGACGCTACTTGGCTCCGTGCTGCGGAGAAGACTGCGGCCCAAAATCCGTGATCCGCACGCGGGCCCACCGGTTGGGCTGAAGGAAACTACGAAACCGCTTGGCACCACGTCAGAAGAACAACGGCCCACTATGCGAGCCACTCACACCAGATAGAACCGGCTGGCTTTGGCCAGCCAGGCAAGGAGAAGCGGCGCCGCTGGCGAAACGGACCGGCCCGCTATGCGGGCCGAGTCTGCAGGTGGGCATCACCCCACCGAGCCAGGCCAACCCCCCAGCTAATTTAGACCCGCCAAACATGGCTGGGCCAATCCCCAGTCGGGTTGGACCCACCGAGTCGAGTCGGGCCGACCCGCCAGCCCACTGGGCTTGACGGGCCATGCCTGACATCACCTAAAAGAAAATATCTCCAAGACCGTGAGTCAGAATGACGCACTGTCTACAACACTAGGACCTTCGCGACGAGGCGTTCCTTTTACGATACTCTATTTGAGTTTTGGATATCTTTTGAAAACCTCCTGGTTTGTAACGAGCGTAAATCCAACAGGGCCCGTGGAAGGGAAAAGCTAATAACTCTCAGACCGGGCGTCTGATTGACACATCATCTATCGCTTTGGGTTTCTTATGATGAGACAGAACATCGGGAAACATTAACTCGGAACTTAGAGATAGTTGATTTATCGAACCCCATTTGCTCGAGTAGCAGACCCTCCTGGAATCGAGCGTGCTGTGTTTGGGAACCCTAGAGCTAGCTGTGATGACTTCTATAACAGAATGTTGTGTGGGTTCGACAGTGACAACTATTGTACTAGAATCCTCTATGGGTTTGACAATGATGACTACTATACAAGAATCTTGTGTGGGTTCGACAGTTCTAACTTTTGTTCCAGTATCCTATGTGGGTCCGACAAAATAGCTGGTCCTATATCCTATGTGGGTCAGACAGCTCAAATGAATTGTAGCTGGTGCTTTATCCTGTGAGGGTCCGACAACTTAGACAAGATAGCTGGTCATGTATCCTGTGTGGGTCCGACAGCTTAGCTGGTCCTGTATCCTGTGTGGGTCCGACAACTTAGATGATCTAGTGGCTACATCTGATAATCTATATCTCTCTACTATTATGGCATACCTGTGTGAGATGAGTCATGTCTTTCAACCATAATCATCATGGATATTGATTTTTCTTCATTTTTGGAATTGGTTTGTTCTTAGGCTCGAGAGTTGGAGTCGGACTGATATTAGTAACTTAGGTATATATATGGGCATATACCTAAGTAGGGTTGGTTAATACTTCGTGAATGTATTTTTCATCTTTTGTTTATCCTTAGTAGATATTGTGAGACCTTGCGGGTCATAGAGCCACTACTGTGTATCGTTATACTCACCCCTAAATGGGCTATGCCCACACCTTGTAGTGTTGGATGCAGACGACAGACAGTGCTGACAGAGGCCAAGAGCACCACGACTGGATGGTACCCAGAGGTGGACCTTGGGATGAGTTGGATAACAGAGGAGACTGACGGATGTGAGTGTTGAGGTGGCTATCTTTACCCACTCTTTAGGAAGGAACCCCGGAGGCCGATTCAGGAGATTCTCTTTCATTTCATCTATTTTTTCCCTTTTGTTTATACTTGTTGTTCAGTTGGGTTTGTATACTAGCTCATTTACTTTCCAGCACAATCTTTTGTATTCAGCTTCACTTAATGTTTACTTTCTGTTGTGTACTCTGTTGTGTTTGATTACTTTTATAAAGGCAATGCCTTCCCAGCATAAGGATTTATTCCCTTCGTGCTAGTCACCAGCCCCAGGCCTATAGAAGGCGGGATTGTGGTTGTCATGGCACGAGCCTCGGGGACGTGTTGTGAAGAAACACCTTTAGTGCACAATAATAGTTTTTATAAAAAAAAAATTTCTTTATATTAAATTGGGTTTTATATTGATTTTTATTTATTATATAACCAATGAATTAAATAATATAATTAAATAATACATTTAATAATATTGATAACTACTAATTTAATGGTAATGTGGTACATAAATTTTAAATAATAAAATTAATATTATATCATGGTTTCATTTAGGATTGGTTTTTCATGAAGTGTAATATATTGGAAAGATTTACTATAAAAATAAGACATGCTATAAAATAATAGAATGTTACATTTTCCCATCATTCATAAAACGATATCCTCATAATTTGAAATTTCACTTGAATAATATATTTTTTATAATTTAAATTTATTTTTTGGGAAAAAATAGTAAATAAGGTTAACGAAAAAATTAAACTTTAAAACTAAGAATTGGAAGTATGAGGGTCATGTGAGATAATAGATACTAGGGTTCCTTATAGGAAAACATGCACAAGGAAGAGAAAATTTTTTTTCATGTTCTGATGGAGAGTCATAGATAACATGGTCTTTGTAATGTTAACAATTACAAAATAAAATATTTGTGATCGATTAAATGACCATTGATATCATATAGTAAAATTTAAAAAGAAACATTTTTTTATCCGAAAATAATTTTCCAAGAGTTAAAGCTTTATTTTACTCTACAGATAATTACATAATTTATTTTTTTCCATTTCAAAATTATAATCTCATCATTTGGTTTTCTTTTATTTACTTTCAATTCATTCATTACACATGGAAAAGAAAGTTCAAAATGAATTTTTCACACCTGAAGAACATTTATGAATCCTATGATCTAGAAGAAATTATTTGGATTTTAAATATTTATATAAACCAAAATGGTTTGTACAGGTTAATTGATATGGTAAATCATAATTTCTCCATAAAAAATGATATCCAATGTTAATATTAATCCATTAAATCCCCAAGACTCATCAAAAATACATCTTCAAAAATTCAATATCTAAAAATTTATAAGGAAGGTCACTAAATTCCAAAAAAGATAACATCATATTTTTAAAAAACAAACCAATGCATATCATTTTGTCACATACAATATATATGAATACTTTTATCACATTAAATCCTTAATGATAACATGGATGATTTCAAATCCATATTGAATAAGTACAATGGTGAAATCCTTATATACCTCATGATTCTTATAAAAATATTTCATAATATAATTCATTTATCCAAACCCAAAAATGCATTAATTATTCCACTTAAACTGTAGTAACAACATTAGATTAACATTTTCCCCCTTTCTTTTCATGATATTTATTTACTTGACGCATTGGATATTCATTTTCATAGTTCCACACCACTATAGAGATTAATCATTGAAAATTTGTAGCTACTTTTCTTCACTTAAAATCATGAACATCGTGAACTTTATCTCTACACTTGTAAAAAACCCTTATTCCATTCAAGAAAGTATATGTGGGTTTCTTCAAACAATTCTCACATGTGGGAAAATCCTTCATTCCATTTTCCCTTAATCAATATCTTTTTCTGCTATTCTTTTATTCTATGGATTTTCCTTAAAGTCATTATACTTGGAGAATTATTTCTCTATCTTGATAGAACATCTGACTATATCCTTTTATGATGAGAAATTTTGGGAGAATAATGCCTTTCAGAGGAATATCTTTAACACATCATAGAAATAATAAATCATACTTATTAGGTTACATATATAGTCTGAAGCATTCTTTGATAACCCTGTTGTGTTTCATATGTATTTATAAACACTCTCATCCTCCTTTAGCATCATATTCAAGAATCTCATCTATATATCAACTCTTTTTTATGGGGAAAATATTTCTCCACAAAAGATTCCTTAAAATCCTTCCATTTCATGTTTTATATTTCTTCGTTTCCCATCATGTTTGGAATTAGTGAACACTGTTGATTTGAATCTCCTAATAGTTGATAAACTAGTATGATAACCATCTAGTATTTATTGCTTCCCAAATCAATATATTTCATCTATAAATAACTTATCCATTGTTCAGATATAAATGGATTTGTATTCCCATTATGTATTGGAGGTTGTTTTGTCATGAAGTTGTCTAACATTATTTTTCCATGTTTTGGATCAGGATGCTCCATCAGAGTAAGGTTATTATTCATAACCTTAGTCAATTGTCTCGATATAGTTATATCATACTCAGCACCAGTTTCAGCTCCATCTATAAGATCATTATCTTTTATTGGATGATAATACCTACACAGATTACATGAATTAATATTGTTTTTATTTCTTCCCTAAGGTTCCGTTTATAAATAATGTCCCATATTAGATTAGGTTATGAATCATAATTCAAAATATATAACTACTAATACATAAAATAAATTTAAATATTTAGGAACAAAAAATATCCTAATAAAAAAATGTTTATTTGGGGACATAATTAATATATAAATCATTTATAATGATCTGTACTAAAATTTTAAATTATCCTATGCATATCACCTAGGAGTATCAAACCCAGTGTGCATTAATCCCCATTTTCTTATACTGGATTACACCGAGTGAGGCCTGATGTACCTTGTTATTGTTGTAATCCCTATGTAAGTATGATCCAAAACCATGTCCACTTTGTAGTACCCAGATATGTGTGTATTGTTATGATTATCCCCATAATATCTATCTTATAAATATTCTAGGATGTTCTTATATTCATATACTAAAATTTTATCTTAGGTTTATATTCCATAATTATTGTTTTATAAATTATGTTCCTGAGGTTTCTATTAAACATTTTCTGTTAATATAAGTAAATATTTCACCCCTGTATCCCAGAGCTGGTGCCACAATTTATTACATTTTCATTGATAAAATATTATAATCCCAAAGAAACAATCCTATTAGTAGTTTTCTAAGAGATAATATATACATGAACCTTACATTACATTTTAAAACATAAAATACAACATATAAAATCCTTTGAGAATTACATTATTATCTAAGCTGAACCCTATATATCATTCATAAGTTAAATCATTTCATCATCAGTAAAATAAAACTGAAGAAATGGGTGAGATCTGATTCTCAGTAAGGGTAATCGTACAATGAATTATTTTATGAATAAATAAGTATAAACATTATGGAAAGTTATATGACTAAAACACAAGCTAGTTAAACATAATATTTAGTACAATATGGAATGGCTAAAGGGAAATCAAATATTTATATTTAAAAAATCACATCTTTATTATATTAAATGGATAATCACATGGAATACCAATAAATAATCTCATAATGATGTAATTCATAATTCCGGATATCATAAACAGACCATCAAGTCATTAACCAAGACATCATACATAAATGGATATGACCTATACCAATTCACAAACTAGTTTTTCTCATGATATATACCAATTAATTGAGGAGTTATATCAATCACCACCCATCACTTACTAATTACAATTCATTCTTCAATTGAAAAGGTTAGAACATAAAAAACATATACATTCCTATTGAAAAAATAGCATACAAATTGTTAATACTTCCACTATAAACCCTGAATAGTATCAAAATAGAATATCCGTAGTCAAGATGATCATAAAGCCTTCAATAAAATATTCTACATTTTAGCAGAAGAAATCAAATGTAATCAAGATTATTATATTACAAATGATGATTATAGGGACGAGTGAAAACTAATAAAATCATTAATTATATATTTAGAGAATCTCCCCTTTTTACTTGAAAATATTTTAATAAAAAATATGTAAAATTTGAAATAATTTTTTTAACTGAGTAGAATAATGTAACATGTAAAGGAATCTTCAATAAATTAAGGTTTCATTATGGTGGAAAATACTCTCATTCTGAATAATTTAAAAACATTTCTTATTTATTTTTGTCGAAAATGACATAAATTGCATCCTATAGAAAACAAAAAAAATCTTCTTTTGAGACCATTTTATAAAATTTAAAACATATAGAAAAATACTTTAAAATTTTTATTATAATAGTTAAAATAATTTGGAAACATTTTAATGAAACATGGGCATGGATGATGAATATTCCCCATCAGGTTCTTACGTATAATAAACCAAGAATAATAATGAGATTGTGAAATTAACCATTATCTTGTACTTTGTTTTAGTTGAATGGGATTTAAAATTTATTATAATTGATTTATACATTGTATTTAATTATACCATAAACATATACATATTTATTATATCATATATTATCTTATTATATTTTTTTTTGTTATAATATTCTATTATTACCCTTGTTTTGGGTGATAAATACTTCATTTTCCATAGCATATTTTACAATGTATGTTTTGTTTCCAATTAATTTTATGTATATATTTCATATAAATAATTATATTAAGTTAATATATTTTATATTTACTCAGTATATACATTTTAATTATCAATATTTAATGGTTAATGTGGAAAATTAATCTCATAGGGTCGTTGAGATTGTAGGACTTACACACGCACGATCGACGATAACATTCCCTTAAAGGTAAATGGGAATGTAATTGGATGGTTTGTTAATTATAAAGAATAAATAACATGTCAAATTTATTATGTATATTCATTATATCCATCATTATAACAATCCATATAAAGTGGTGACAAAAAACAAATTACACAAAGCATGGAGACGGTAAGTCATACATAGGCACACACGATTCTTTTTTTGTTTATAGGATTGATATTAGGTGGAATATGGTTGTAAAAATGTATATTAAAATTACAATATATATGATACTATATTCATTAACTTTTCATGGATACAACCCATGAATTGTAAGTATAAAAACAATCAAATGTGAATGAGTTGGCAAAACAATTACCTCTTATTCTGTGGAATTTCATTTAGATATCTTCTGATAAGATCTATTGTTTGTATTTTAGGAATAAAAATACCACCAAAAAATGGATAAGGATTTTGTAAATAGAAATATTCAAGGTTTTTTATATATAAGGCTCAATTTGGTTTGCGTAATTGTGGGTGGATTCTCCTTTTTATAATTGGGATGAAGGGTACCATTGGAAACACTCAAAATATTAAAAAAATATAAATTTATTTTCCAATAAAATTTCTAAAAAGTGAGTTAGTTATAATATAATATGATTAGAGTTCTAAATCATGTCATCCAATAATATTTGGATAGTTTTAGGTCACAATAATACCCATGTATCTTGGTTTTAACCCATAGTTAATCACTTTTACTCTTACCATGAAAACATATATTTTTACTATTTAAGGGTTAATATATATATTATAAAATGTAAAAATAACCATAAATAAGACATGTATGAAATTATAAACTCAATTAATTTTTTTCCAAAAGTTCATATTATTAATAATTCTATATCTTTTAATAAAATAATATTTATTTTAAAATATCAATAATATAAATTTTAGTTACATTCATTTATTGACATATCAAAAAATATAAATACCCCAAATAAATTCAAAATAAAACCATTAATACATCTCTAATATGTATATTACATATATAAAATTCTTTTATTATATTAATTATGTAAAATGTTTTAATAATTCTATATCCTTTAATAAAATAATATTTATTTTAAAATATCTATAATGTAAATTTTATTTACATTCATTTATTGACTTATCAAAAATATAAATACCCAAAATATATTCAAAATAAAACCATTAATACATATGTAATATGTATATTACATATATAAAATTCTTTTAATATATAAATTATGTAAAAAATAATATTTTGAATATTTTTAATATCAATTTTTTTATATTTATATTAATTAAACAACTATTCTATAACCGTTTTATATGACTTTAAGGTAATTATTTATTTTCTAAAAATTTAAAATAAATTATAATAATAAATAAACATTTTTTACCCTTAAATACTCGATTTACAATGACTTGTGTTATTAAAATTTTAAAAATTTAGTATTTATAATGTCTAAAAATAAAAAGTCCCGATCTATATAATTTTGAAACAATTATTCCAAAAATTAAAAAAAAATTAAAAATTAAAACATATCATTTTATGTAATTATTTTAAAATTAATCTCATGGCTGAAAAGAGAGAAAACGTTTTTTAATTTAAAATGTTTAAAAGATTGAAATGTTATTATATGAAATTTCAATATGAAATTAATTAAAATGAAATAAATTTTACTAAATAATAATTATTAACATATTTAATCTTTTAAAAAATTAAAAATATAATTTAACACATTAAATTATTAAGATGAAAAATCTGTTTTCAATTAAAATGCAATATTTTATAACTATTCATCAAAACATGAAGCTTATCTGAAAAATATTAGAAATTAAACCAATGTAATTATTTATATTCCAATTTAAAAAAGGATGGATATTTTAGAAAATATAATTTATTATTGTTTCAAATCAATATATAATATAATTATGTCCTAAAAAGGTGACAAAACCGACTATATAAAAATTTGGATATTTATGATTAAAAATTGGACTTATTTATCTATTATAAATAGAAAACAAATAAGATGACTGTTAAACATTAAATTAAATATATTACATAATAATTTAATGAATTTTATTCATTGGTATTAATTAATTTAATATTTTAGGATAAAAAACCACTGTTATATAATAATAGTTTTTATAAAAACATTTCTTCTATATTAAATTGGTTTTTATATTTATTTTTAATTATTTGTTAATAAATGAATTCAATAATATTTTTTAATTTTATATTTAATACTATCTAAAACGACTAATTTAATATTTAGGAGACAATTTCATTATAAATAGTGATATTAATAGTATATCGTGGTTTTTTTAAGATCGATGTTGCGTGCAATGTAAGCTATTGAAAATATAATCTAAAAAAAGAAGACCTTCCATGAAATCTCAGGGTGTTACATTTTGAATATAATAGTTATGAAAATTGTCTTTATAAATACATTAAATTTTTTATTTATTAATAAATTTATCATCAAATGGATCTAAAATAAGATAATTTTATATTTATGTAAAACAATATATTATTTTTAAAACGTTAACTTTCATTGAAAATTGTATTATTATCGTAAATAATTATAATAAAAAATAATCAAAATAAATTTTTAAGGATTTTAATGAAATTAATAGATAATATATTCAATTAAAAAATTATGTATCATCTAGTCATTGATACCGAACAAGAAACGAGAATAAATTCTCTTTTATAATTAAATATGTATTTTGTCCACAAATTATTTTTACATGTTTTGTGCGTTGATATTAGAATAATTTTTTCCTACCTATAAGAAATGAATATTGTGAAGGGATTAATTATTTTGAATCAAAATTATAAATACTAAAATCCATTTGAACTTGATTTTTATCCATAATGAATACTGGATATAGTAAAAATCTTGTCACCAAGTTAAGGGGTTGAGGTTTTAATGAGGGTGTTAAAATAAAATAAAATGGCATAAATATCAATTAAAAATTTTATATTTATATTTTGGTGTGTTTATTTTCACTTTATATTACATTATCATCAATGTTTTTCAATTGTTTTCCATTTTAAAATGAAAAGGACTTCATATTAGTTTTATGTTAATGATATTTACAATACTTCCACTCCCCTCACTTATAAAATGGAACCTCCAAATATCAATTTACCAAACACCATAAGAACTTATTATTAAGAAACATATACATAAATACCTTCCCAATTCAAATTCCAATGTATTCAAGTATCTAGTTATCACAAAATAACCATCCAAAAATCCTTTAGGTGTTTATCAAATGAGATTATCCTTTGTGAAGGTATATGATCTAACTATTTATTTCGAGTTTTATTCAACTTAAAAAATCACAAAATCTACCATATAATTCCTAAAAAAGTAAATAAATATCATTAATATAATAACTTTTTAATATTAATGGTATAAACAGTATCATTATTATTTCTATTTAATGAAAAATATAAACATCCCTCTAACATATATTCTGAATACCTCACTTATAATGTGATACTTTTCATTTTTAATTAAAATTTCTCCTTTAGAAATTTAATGAAAATATTTTATATTTATGATATATTTATTATTATATAAGGAGTAAATATGGTTTACCTATCTTTCATCCCATTGAAAAATTAAATCATTACCCCTGTGAACATGTGGACTACTGTCAGCATGAAATGGTGTAAATAGTTTTTCCTCACCACCTTAAATTGTGTGTTGTAAAATTGTACATTATAAGAAGATATGATATTTATGTCATTATTTTGATTCTTTAATTAAAACATATTTTAAGGAAAAAAATTTATCAAACACAAACTAATACGGAAAATTGAACAATTGACACCCAAATATTAATTCTAATGATGAATTATTAATAAATGGAAAATTTGATGTTACAAAGGTATAACATGAAAATATAAAATTATTATTATATTTATATAATATAATTATAGGATTTTTATATTTCTATATAGAATATTACACTAAATGTGTAACGACCATACCACAAATAGCCCAGATTTTGTGCCTCCTAACAATTTCATTGGCATGATTACCGTGAATCAAGCCCCAAAGGACCTATCATTTTAACAGTATTGGTAAACAAAATACATACATGATAAAATAATAAACTAATTACTACATATATTTTTCCTTATATATAAATAAATACCATTGAGAACAACTCTAATACAGCTAGTAAATCCCAATATATATTTAATTTTACTCTACTTGGACTCCTTGGGAAATAAACATAATCATGGTGAGATAAAAATCTATATAAGGGAAACATACAGAGGAAACAATAATGAATCAATGATAATAGTCAATATGGAATGATAAATAAATTAACAAACATTCCAGGTAATCAATAAACTTAATGAAAGTGACTAAAAATATTGAATGGTAATAAATGGAAACACATGGAATTCAAAAACTAGAAAATGAAAAATATATATTGAATGGTAGAAAACTAAAACACGTACAATCTAAATAAATTAAAATGAAATGTATCCATAGATATGCAAATTCAAAGTCTCTGGAAAGAATAATAACTGAAACTAATATGATGGAAATGATTGATTATTTTACTCCATGTTTCCTAGGTATATGGTACATTTACTATCAAGGCCTTTCATAATAAGTTTTACAATATATCTAGCAAAACCAATTCTAAGGAGGCTAGAAAAATGACTTATCACATGATACTACTTATGCATCAAGGGTTTATATTTAACAAGGCCCCACCCCTATAGTACAAGTCTAAAACATTCCTCATATATCAAATAATCGATTTAGCAATGTGCCTTATCAAATATTTCTATGTGTAAGATATATGGATTTATCATTATTTACACAAATATTCATATAACAGTAAAATTAATAACCATATATTTTTGGAAATGAATATATCCATGATAAAGGATATATAAAATTTCGTGTAATTCAATGTTAAATGATCATACGAAATTAGATATTTCTAGGGAAAAAATGAATATGGGAAGTGAATGGGAATACTATCATTTTCCAAATCCATCCTAAAACATATAAAAAAATATTAACAAAGTTATCAATAAAAATACCATAATTGGATAAAAATAATGGGTTGTTTCATTTAGGAATAGAAATATTATAAAAAGAAATTTTAAAAACATTCTTGAGGAAAATATACTTTTTTTAATATTTTTAATAGAATTTTTCTTTAATATATCTTAAGAAAATATTTTCCTTAAAAAGAAACATTTTAAACATGAGACGGAATATTCAATGAAATTATTTTTTGAATGTTCTTACAAGATGTATGAGGTAAAAGGAACCTTCATTTTGCACGGTTAAAGGTTATAAAAATGGAGTGTTTGTAATGTGATAATAATATTCCTTTGAAAACATTATTAAGAGATAAACATGGGTAAATTTCATTTACATAATCATTTTAAAAACTATTTTCAATACATTTTCAAAAAAATGATTTTTAAATAAGATATGATCATCAACTAAATAGGGAAATGAAGATTTGTTTTCTTATAAACATATTTAAATCAATTTTAGTACTAAAGAGTGTAAAAATTGTATTAATAAATGAAAAAAGTTCATGAATTATTAGAGGATAGTAAAATTAAAATGTTTTTTGGAAAATGATAATATAATTTCCTTGAATGGAAAAACCATTTATAGATCATCAATGTTATTTTTGAGTAAAATAATATATAAATATTCCAAAGTATCCCATACAACTTAAACATTTTTAATAATAATACTTATGAAAGAATAATATTAGATGAAAGTATTTAATACCATTAAGATAGAGGAATTTATGATATAATCTATGTGCCATGGTATTAAATACACCACATAAAATATGTAAGTGGTGAACATAACATTTATTTTATTGATGTAAAAAGATAGATAAGAACCCTTTACTATGAGTTTCCTTTCAGGTGAATGTCCTATAAAATTATGTAAATTATGATTATGTTATCTTTTTACATGATTTTGAACCTTTTTCATTTTTATAATTAATTTTATAGCACATATTACTATGTTTTATACACCAATTTAAACAATTATGTTTACGTCCGGTATTTTGACCAAATTCAATTTATGTGAGAAAAATAACATTGGTAGGCCAACGAAGGTTAATGGGGTCATTATATAACATAATAATAATAATAATAATAATATAATGATCATATTTATACATTAATTATACTTTTAGAATCATTTATTAAATATCATTTTGAGAAATGAATCAATGTTACATTCATGAAAATGGTAGGTCGTACGTACGCATGAGTAATCTTATTATTCTTTCAATGGTCAGTATGGATAGAAGGTAAGTAACAATATATATTTTAATAATTATAATTATATAATAAATAACATATTATGTAATCATATATACTTATATATAATTCTTTTCTTATAAAAGGAATCACTTCATGTAACACCCCGAGCTTCCACGATACGCCTCTCTTTCAATAATGCAATAGCTTGCATTGTACGCAAGTTCGAGTTCTAACACACCACAACTAATCAAAGTAGCCGTTATGAATATTAATAACCACCTTTTAAATTTATAGAAATTTTATATTTCAAAATGGACTTCATTTTTGTATTCCTAATATTGAAATTAGCCTATGTTTAATTTTTTGTAATTTTCCGAGAACTTCCAAATTTTTATGAATAGTGATAAATACTTAAAACAACTTTTTTAATCAATATAATTTATAGTGATAAGTTATACTATTTAGTGGTTTTAAGGTATAATTAGAATATATTTTTACCATTTTATCCAATGGTGGTCATTAGAATTAATTTAACATTGAAATTGGACATAAAAAATTGCCAATCTTTTGATATAAATTGTTTCTTAAAAACACGCTATTTGTCGTAACAGCGTGAATTAATTATAAAATTAATTAATTCAACTTATATGTTTGGAATTTTGTAAAATAGACATCATTTTTGAATTCGGAATATCAATTATAGCTTAGGGTGAAATTTTGGCCTTGTTCTGAAAAACTTCAATTTTTTATGAATAGTGAAACCACTAAGTGGTAGTTAAATACCTGATTTTTCGTTTAAATGAAATATTACCACTTCTGTGATTTGATTTTCAAAAATCCGACATACATGGTTGTCATTAAGAAGTAAAATGTGGTTCAATGAGATCAAAACAATTTTTTGGTGAATAGTAACTTTTAAGTTCTTAATCGCGATTAGAGGTAATTAGTGTAGTTCAAGGTACAAATAATGTTTTAATAATATGAGATGAGCATGAAACATGTCCTAATCCTATTGGATGAGTCATGGCCGACCAAGACAACCCATGGGTCAACTTGGGGACCCCATGGAGCCACTTTAGTTGGAAAATGACATTAATATATATTTATTTAATGTTAAAATTAAATTGACACAAACATGAGTTATTTTACTAAAACAGTTTTTATGTGGAGTTACACAAGTCCAAATTTTGACTATAAATATTCATTAGAAAGATAAAAAGCTTTCCTACATCATAGTATTTTTTTTATAATTTTTAGACATTAAATAAGTTAAATTATTTATGACATCATTATGATGCAGCGATGACCTCATTATTTAACGATTTTAATAAAATGAGAAGATAATGAAATATCCAAGGCTTACACTTGTCCAAAGCCTATTGGATGAGGAGATTTAGAAACCTTATCACCTTATCCTCGAATTATATAAGTGTGGAACCTTTATAATCCGAAAAGCATTGTGAAATAATGTAACATTTCAATCTTTCCAAAAGTGCCCCTCCTCTCCACTTATAAAAGGCCCCCACCTCTCCCACCTCATTTACACTTTCAAGCCATTTGGCTCGGCCAAACTCTTCCCAAATACTCTCCCAACTTCCCTCTCTTACTCCTAGAAGCCTCACTTTGGGCAGAACTCTTCTCAAGGAAGCCTTTGGCTCAAATCAAAAAGAGTTACCCGATTTTGAGGTAATGTCTTCTCTAATGATGTTTTGTTTTATTTTTCTTCTCCAACCCCCTAAACTCTTTTTATTCATTTCTTTTGTCACAACACCAGTATCCTCAATATACTATTATGTTGTTATATGAAGTATTCGAGCTACACTTACACACACCTACATCTAATGGTTAAAGAACATACGGTTTCTGTGGATGGGGAATTTCTGCCTCACGAAACGATGATTGTTCAACACTCATATAACACCTTCAAAGGTGGACATTAAGATGTCACTATTTTTATATATGATATATAATATGTTTATGTTTTACTTATTCTTCTGTATTTCTCATTTATGGCATACTTTATGATTTCCATTATGGGTAAAACGCGATAATTTCATTTTAGGAAGTGCGGACTACCGCCCCCTCAAAGTGATTTGAATCGTTAATGCCATATGTGCGATGTATAAAGGATGAAGAAAATGGTATTATACACTATATTATACTGGAATTATATTATACATTTATATCATTATGATTTAGTTCCATTAAATATGAAATTGAAATGAAAGTAGCGTTCATGCGTACGTACGGCTTACCGTCTCCATGAACGGTGCATTTCATTTCTTACCTCTAAATGTTACGTAATATTATAAATGAATGTATATACTGGATATATAAGATATATATGACATATAAATCATGAATATAATTCTGGATATAATGGATATTCTACCACATGAACAACTTGTAATTATAAGAAGTTTATTGTTGACTCAAGTTACCAAAGATCGACAAAACGACCGTTATTAACTTAAATAATTACATAATGTTCATAAAATTTTAATAAGTGATATAAAAAGGATAATGAAATTTAAAATGGTTCTTAATAAGGTAGATAGTAACTCTAGTTTATTATTCAGGAGGTTAAAGAACGGTTGAGTCAAGTCGGACACAAGGTAAGGGAATTTCTTACCACAATTTCCATTCTTTGGGTTAATCTCCTACTTTTAAATTATGTCATGATATTATTATGTCCTATATTGTATTTTTACTTTCTTTATGTGTACTTATAGTGAATACACATAATAGATCTATTTTATTTCAAAAATGATCTTTGTAAGGACTTCATCTCAATCTCCTTTCATTGAGGCATATTTCGTTTTATACACAACTTTATTTTATACGGTGTATAAACCCCATTGACTTTTACGTTTATTCAAAAGGTTTTCTTTTATAACTATGTTATTTTTAAATGATTTCAAAAAAGAGATATTTCTCTCCAATATATGAAAATCCAGTGCAAATGTATACGTACTTAATGCAAGCTTAAAAATGTTTTCAGAAAACCCGACTCTCGAGTGTGTTAGACAGGAAGGGATTGGGCGTGGACCCATCATGGCCTGTAAATAGTTGAGAAGTCTCAGAATTAGTTATTTTGTTTTCAGAAGCTTTCATAATGTTTTCAGAAAAACACTGGAGTATATTTGAGAAATTTTAAACGTAATTATCTTCTAAAAAAAATTGTATCGGCAGGTCTCATGAGACAAAATAGTGTCTTGGCACGAGGCCTTGACAAAATTTTATTTGTGGTCTTGGCACGAGGCCTTGGCTACGTGGTTATGATAGTCTGGTATTATGCATTCCATCATTATGAAAGTGGTTATTGATATTGCATGTGATTATTCGACCAGTAGAATATCCATGTGAAGATGTAAATGGCATTATCTCATTTTACTTTTGCCATATTATGTTGATGTTCATGTTTAAAAGGCTTTTGTTTTAGTCATACATTGCCTTAAATGTTTAAGTTTATTTATGAAAGCTTCCGCAATATTGTTATCCTTACTGAGCATCTGAGCTCACCCCTTTCAATGTTTAAATATTTTCCAGGATGTGAAGAAGTATTTTATGAATGACCTGTAGGGATTGTCAGAAGAGGATATGAGTGTGGACTATGAAGACCATGTTATTGTAGTTTTTCACTTTATGATGTAATGTAACGTTTATGAATGTATCTAGTGTTTCCAAGGCTACTAAACTAATCGGTCTTTCGAGACTTGATCTTTTTTGATCATGCCAATGTTACGAAGTAATGCACCGACTCTGGGTAGCAGGGGTCGGGGCGTTACAGTTGGTATCAGAGGCAGTTTAGTACTAACCTTGGAAGCTAGATTTAGATAAACTCTGATTAGAGCACATAGCCCAAAGATAGACTTTGAGGATTAGTATAGAATAACTTCCTAGAATTTTATTATTGTAGAGATTTTGTGAGTTTTCTGAGAAATACATCCTTGTCTGGATACGAGCAGGTAGAGGCGGCTCTGGCACAGATGTACCTAGGGGTAAAACCCGAAAACACCGCTTTGAACTAGACGCGAACGGGAACTGGTGCACGACAACGGGCCTTGCTGCACTCTTGGTTACGACACTCCCGGGGGATATGCTTAGAATAATTCTCATTTTCTTTACAAACCACTATGAAGGGTTATGAGTATATACTTCCTCAAAGGAAACATTTCTTTTTATGATTATGGATTATATCCATAAATAGTTCAATTTATGTAAAGTATTTTACAAATATGGAATTATGTATTTTATTTCATAAACTAATCTAGTTTATGCAATTTTTAGAAATGGCGCCTTGTGGAAGAAATGAAAACCGTATCAATGCACGCACTCCATGTAGGGATTTCCCTCCTGCTCAAGATAATTATAGCGGGGCAGGTGATGCAACTGGTGCTGATCAGCTAATCACCATACTGGGACAACTTACTCAGGTTATGAATAATAACCTTACTCGAATGGAGCACCCTGATCCGCAACGTGCAGGATCAATGCTAGATCGTTTCATGAGGCAACAACCACCAAACTTCAATGAGGGTACAAATCCGTTAGTAGCTGAGCAATGGATAAACTCCTTAGGGAAAATATTCCATGCCTTAGGGAGTAGCGAAAGGGAGATGGTTGTCATGGAAGTTTACCGCCTCACTGGAGATGCCGATCAGTGGTGGTCGCTGATTCAAAACACAAAGGAAGATGATGACGTATCGAATATGGAATGGAGGGAGTTCAAAGAGATTTTCTTAGAAAAATATTTTCCTCGTGACCATCGAGCAGATATGGAAAGGCAATTTCTGAGTTTGAGGCAGAAGGAGGATGAGAATGTCGCAAAGTATGAGGCTAACTTTACAAGGTTAGCGAGGCATGCTGCCGATTATATACGTAACCCAAGGAGTAAGATTGATCGTTTCTTTGATGGGTTAAAACCATTTCTCCGTCGAGCTTTAGTATCACAATCCTTCTCATCATACGAAGATATTGTCTCGTGTGCTATCAAGACAGAAAAGGAATTCTCTAAGTCTTATGACAACAAAGTAAAGCAAGAGAAGAAGAGAACGGTGGAACAAGAGACAGATAAGGGGAAAAAGGGAAAGAAGGATTTTCCATTATGTGATAATTGTGGGAAGAATCACCCTGGTACTTGCCTAAAAGGAATGGGAGTTTGTTATAAATGTGGAGAAAAGGGTCACCAGGCTCGTGATTGCAAGGGAAAGAAAGAGGCTGTCAAAGTTGAATGCTACAATTGTAGGGAAACAGGGCATTATACAAATGAATGTCCTAAGCGTCAAGGAAACTTACCTCAGAAAAGGCCAAGGGATCATGGCCAATCTTATGTTGTGACTACAGTTGAAGCGGAATAATTAATGTATTGGTGCTTTTGGACTCAAGGATTATATTTTGGTTATAAGAATAATGTGATATATATATGGATTGTACTGCAGTACTTGTTGATTTCAGTAAGGTTTTAATATGATTAAGGTAATCATATTTTTAGTATGTGACAATAAGAAAAACTTTTCTTTGTTTGGGGAATCTGATGTTACAATTGATTTTGGAATTTAGAGACCTTTTAGAGAAAGTCTAGACGGAGGTATTTTGGATAACGATTAAGGTTGGAATGGATTAAGTTGAACCATGGATAGTATTGTTTAAGGTTAAAGAATTTCTGAAGATTATTTTTGGAATATTATAATACTATAGTTTTAGGAAAAAGGACAACCTGCGGGGTTGGGAATAACCCGTCGCGTCGGACAAAGCTGCAGGAATCGAACCCACAACCATAGTGCGACAAGCCTTTATTTCCTACCACTAGCCTACAGGAAGTCCCTGGTTATTACAAAATAGTTTTACTAATCTAAATGGTATTTGTTAACATTTTGAACCTTATACAATTAGGATAAATAGAATATTTTTGAGTTCTGTTACCATTTAGAGTAAAAGTTGGGTTTGTGGTAAAAATTTATTAACAAATGAAAGTATACATAACAAGTATGTATATTCCCTTAAGTTCTTAGTAAATCTCCTAAATAAATTCCTCAACATTATAAAAGGTAACTTAAAACAAAAATGTTGTCGGTTAACTTTTCCAACTGGGGATTCAATGACCGTTTAACCAATCACAAGTTTGTGATTTTCTTGTGGTTAAACTTTCTCCTAATCCTTTTTTCTATAACTCTCCATCCGACCTTGATGGTTTGTTTCTCCTCCATATCCATATTTTCATGGAATCCTAGAATGGGCTATATCGGGTGACCTTTGTACTTATCTTGCTTTCTTTTAAAGTTATATATTTATTAACCTTATTTCCGATGTGGGTTTTCCTCAAAGGTATTTTCTCTTTTCAACCTTTTTTTTCAAAGAAAAATTTCAAATTGCGAGGACGCAATTTATTGAAGGAGGGGAGAATGTAACACCCCGAGCTTCCACGATACGCCTCTCTTTCAATAATGCAATAGCTTGCATTGTACGCAAGTTCGAGTTCTAACACACCGCAACTAATCAAAGTAGCCGTTATGAATATTAATAACAACCTTTTAAATTTATAGAAATTTTATATTTCAAAATGGACTTCATTTTTGTATTCCTAATATTGAAATTAGCCTATGTTGAATTTTTTGTAATTTTCCGAGAACTTCCAAATTTTTATGAATAGTGAAAAATACTTAAAACAAATTTTTTAATAAAAATAATTTATAGTGATAAGTTATACTATTTAGTGGTTTTAAGGTATAATTCGAATATATTTTTACAATTTTATCCAATGGTGGTCATTAGAATTAATTTAACATTGAAATTGGACATAAACAATTGCCAATCTTTTGATATAAATTGTTTCTTAAAAACACGCTATTTGTCGTAACAGCGGGAATTAATTATAAAATTAATTAATGCAACTTATATGTTTGGAATTTTGTAAAATAGACATCATTTTTGAATTTGGAATATCAATTATCGCTTAGGGTGAAATTTTGTCCTTGTTCTGAAAAACTTCAATTTTTGATGAATAGTGAAACCACTAAGTGGTAGTTAAATAACTGATTTTTCGTTTAAATGAAATATTACCACTTCTGTGATTTGATTTTCAAAAATCCGACATAAATGGTTGTCATTAAGGAGTAAAATGTGGTTCAATGAGATCAAAATAATTTTTTGGTGAAAAGTAATTTTTAAGTTCTTAATCGCGATTAGAGGTAATTAGTGTAGTTTAAGGTACAAATAATGTTTTAATAATATGAGATGAGCATGACACTTGTCCTAATCCTATTGGATGAGTCATGGCCGACCAAGAAATCCCATGGGTCAACTTGGGGACCCCATGGAGCCACTTTAGTTGGAAAATGACATTAATATATATTTATTTAATGTTAAAATTAAATTGACACAAACATGAGTTATTATACTAAAACAGTTTTTAAGTGGGGTTACAGAAGTCCAAATTTTAACTATAAATATTCATTATAAAGCTAAAAAGATTTCCTACATCATAGTTTTTTTTTATAATTTTTAGTCATTAAATAAATTAAATTATTTATGACATCATTATGATGCAGCGATGACCTCATTATTTAATGATTTTAATAAAATGAGAAGATAATGCAAAATACAAGGCTTAAACTTGTCCAAAGCCTATTGGATGAGGAGATTTAGAAACCTTATCACATTATCCTTGAATTATATAAGTGTGGGACCTTTAGAATCCGAAAAGCATTGTGAAATAATGTAACATTTCAATCTTTCCAAAAGTGCCCCTCCTCTCCACTTATAAAAGGCCCCCACCTCTCCCACCTCATTTACACTTTCACGCCATTTGGCTCGGCCAACCTCTGCTCAAATACTCTCCCAAATTCCCTCTCTTACTCCTAGAAGCCTCACTTTTGGCAGAACTCTTCTCAAGGAAGCCGTTGGCTCAAATCAAAAAGAGTTACCCGATTTTGAGGTAATGTCTTCTCTAATGTTGTTTTGTTTTATTTTTTTCTCCAACCCCCTAAACTCTTTTTATTCATTTCTTTTGTAACAACACCAGTATCCTCAATATACTAGGATGTTGTTATAAGAATTATTCGAGCTACACTTACACACACCTACATCTAATGGTTAAAGAACATACGGTTTCTGTGGATGGCGAATTTCTGCCTCACGAAACGATGATTGTTCAACACTCATATAACACCTTCAAAGGTGGCCATTCAGATGTAACTATTTTTATATATGATATATAATATGTTTATGTTTTACTTATGCTTCTGTATTTCTCATTTATGGCATACTTTATGATTTCCATTATGGGTAAAACGCGATAATTTCATTTTAGGAAGTGCGGACTACCGCCCCCTCAAAGTGATTTGAATCGTTAATGCCATATGTGGGATGTATAAAGGATGAAGAAAATGGTATTATACACTATATTATACTGGAATTATATTATAAATTTATATCATTATGATTTAGTTCCATTAAATATTAAATTGAAATGAAAGTAGCGTTCATGCGTACGTACGGCTTACCGTCTCCATGAACGGTGCATTTCATTTCTTACCTCTAAATGTTACGTAATATTATAAATGAATGTATATACTGGATATATAAGATATATATGACATATAAATCATGAATATAATTCTGGATATAATGGATATTCTACCACATGAACAACTTGTAATTATAAGAAGTTTATTGTTGACTCAAGTTACCAAAGATCGACAAAACGACCGTTATTAACTTAAATAATTACATAATGTTCATAACATTGTAATAAGTGATATAAAAAGGATAATGAAATTTAAAATGGTTCTTAATAAGGTAGATATTAACTCTAGTTTATTATTCAGGAGGTTAAAGAACGGTTGAGTCAAGCCGGACACAAGGTAAGGGACTTTCTTAACCCAATTTCCATTCTTTGGGTTAATCTCCTACTTTCAAATTATGTCATGATATTATTATGTCCTATCTTGTATTTGTACTTTCTTTATGTGTACTTATAGTGAATACACATAATAGATCTATTTTATTTCAAAAATGATCTTTGTATGGACTTCATCTCAATCTCCTTTCATTGAGGCATATTTCGTTTTATACACAAATTTATTTTATACGGTGTATAAACCCCATTGACTTTTACGTTTATTCAAAAGGTTTTCTTTTATAACTATGTGATTTTTAAATGATTTCAAAAAAGAGATATTTCTCTCCAATATATGAAAATCCAGTGCAAATGTATACGTACTTAACGCAAGCTTAAAAATGTTTTCAGAAAACCCGACTCTCGAGTGTGTTAGACAGGAAGGGATTGGGCGTGGACCCATCATGGCCTGTAAATAGTCGAGCAGTCTCAGAATTAGATATTTTGTTTTCAGAAGCTTGTATAATGTTTTCAGAAAAACACTGGAGTATATTTGAGCAATTTTAAACGTAATTATCTTCTAAAAAAAATTGTATCGGCAGGTCTCATGAGACAAACTAGTGTCTTGGCACGAGGCCTTGACAAAATTTTATTTGTGGTCTTGGCACGAGGCCTTGGCTACGTGGTTATGATAGTCTGGCATTATGCATTCCATCATTATGAAAGTGGTTATTGATATTGCATGTGATTATTCGACCAGTAGAATATCCATGTGAAGATGTAAATGGCATTATCTCATTTTACTTTTTCCATATTATGTTGATGTTCAAGTTTAAAAGGCTTTTGTTTTAGTCATACATTGCCTTAAATGTTTAAGTTTATTTATGAAAGCTTCCGTAATATTGTTATCCTTACTGAGAATCTGAGCTCACCCCTTTCAATGTTTTAATATTTTCCAGGATGTGAAGAAGTATTTTATGAATGACCTGCAGGGATTGTCAGTGTAACACCCCGAGCTTCCACGATACACCTCTCTTTCAATAATGCAATAGCTTGCATTGTACGCAACTTCGAGTTCTAAAACACCGCGACTAATCAAAGTAGCCATTATTAATAGTAATAACCACTTTTTAAAATTATAGAAATTTTATATTTCAAAATGGACTTCAATTTTGTATTCGTAATATTGAAATTAGCCTATGTTGAATTTTTGGTATTTTTCTGAGAACTTCTAATTTTTTATGAATTGTGAAAAATACTTAAAAACAACTTTTTTAATCAAAATAATTTATAGTGATAAATTATACTATTTAGTGGTTTTAAATTATAATTAGAATATATTTTTACTATTTTATCCAATGGTGGTCATTAGAATTAATTTAACATTAAAATTGGACATAAACAATTGTCAATCTTTTGATATAAATTGTTTCTTAAAAACACGCTATTTGTTGTGACAGCGGGAATTAATTATAAAATTAATTAATGCAACTTATATAATTGTAATTTTTTAAAATAGAAATCATTTTTGAATTTGGAATATCAATTATAGCTTAGGGTGAAATTTTGGCCTTATTCTGAAAAACTTCAATTTTTGATGAATAGTGAAACCACTAAGTGGTTGTTAAAAACCGATTTTTCGTTTAAATGAAATATTACCACATCTGTGATTTGATTTTCAAAAATCCTACATAAATGGTTGTCATTAAGAAGTAAAATGATGTTCAATAAGATTAAAATAATTTTTTGGTGAATAGTAACTTTTAAGTTCTTAATCGCGATTAGAGGTAATTAGTGTAGTTTAAGGTACAAATAATGTTTTAATAATATGAGATGAGCATGACACTTGTCCTACTCCTATTGGATGAGTCATGGCCGACCAATACAACCCATGGGTCAACTTGGGGACCCCATGGAGCCACTTTAGTTGGAAAATGACATTAATATATATTTATTTAATGTTAAAATTAAATTGACACAAACATGAGTTGTTTTACTAAAATAGTTTTTAATTGGGGTTACACAAGTCCATATTTTGACTATAAATATTCATTAGAAAGATAAAAAGATTTCCTACATCATTGTTTTTTTTATAATTTTTAGACATTATATAAATTAAATTATTTATGACATCATTATGATGCAGCGATGACCTCATTATTTAACGATATTAATAAAATGAAAAGATAATGTAAAATACAAGTCTTACACTTGTCCAAAGACTATTGGATGGGTATATTTCGAACCCTTATCACCTTAGACACGAATTATATAAGTTTGGGACCTTTAGAATCCGAAAAGCATTGTGTAATAATGTAACATTTCAATCTTTCCAAAAGAACCCCTCCTCTCCAGTTATAAAAGGCCCCCACCTCTCCCACCTCATTCACACTTTCAAGCCATTTGGCTCGGCCAAAATCTGCCCATATACTCTCCCAACTCCCCCCTCTTACTCCTAGAAGCCTCACTTTGGGCAGAACCCTTCTCAAGGAAGCCTTTGGCTCAAATCAAAAAGAGTTACCCGATTTTGAGGTAATGTCTTCTCTAATGTTGTCTTGTTTTATTTTTCTTCTCCAACCCCCTAAACTCTTTTTATTCATTTCTTTTGTAACAACACCAGTATCCTCAATATACTATGATGTTGTTATAATAAGTATTCGAGCTACACTTACACACACATACATCTAATGGTTAAAGAACATACGGTTTCTGTGGATGGCGAATTTCTGCCTCACGAAACGATGATTGTTCAACACTCATATAACACCTTCAAAGGTGGCCATTAAGATGTCACTATTTTTATATATGATATATAATATGTTTATTTTTTTACTTATTCTTCTGTATTTCTCATTTATGGCATACTTTATGATTTCCATTATGGGTAAAACGCGATAATTTCATTTTAGGAAGTGCGGACTACCGCCCCCTCAAAGTGATTTGAATCGTTAATGCCATATGTGGGATGTATAAAGGATGGAGTAAATTATATTATATATGATATTATACTGGAACTATATTATACCTTTATATAATTATGATTTCATTACATTAAATATGAAATAGAAATGAAAGTAGCGTTCATGCGTACGTACGGCTTACCGTCTCCATGAACGGTGCATTTCATTTCTTACCTCTAAATGTTACGTAATATTATGAATGAATGTATATACTGGATATATATGATATATATGATATCTAAATCATGAATATAATTCTGGATATAATGGATATTTCACCACATGAACAACTTGTAATTATAAGAAGGTTATTGTTGACACAAGTACCAAAGATCGACAAAATGACAGTTATTAACTTAAATAATTTCATAATGTTCATAACATTGTAATAAGTGATATAAAAAGGATAATGAAATTGAAAATGGTTCTTAATAAGGTATATATTAACTCTAGTTTATTATTCAGGAGGTTAAAGAACGGTTGAGTCAAGTTGGACATGAGGTAAGGGAACTTCTTAACCCAACTTCCATTCTTTGGGTTAATCTCCTACTTTCAAATAATGTCATGATGTTATTATGTACTATTTTGTATTTTTACTTTCTTTATGTGTACCTATAGTGAATACACATAATAGATCTATTTTATTTTAAAAATGATCTTTTTAAGGACTTCGTCTCAATCTCCTTTCATTGAGGAATATTTGGTTTTATACACAACTTTCTTTTATACGGTGTATAAACCCCTTTGACTTTTAAGTTTATTCCAAAGGAATCTTTTTATACGAAGTGTTTTACTAAACGACATAAAGGGAATGTTTTTCTTTCCGTACTTATGCGGCGACAACGACTTCTCCGCCGCCGTGACTGTTATTTGAGTTTCGGCTTCCTCTACAAGCCATAATTTTTTTAATGAAAAATAAATACAATGTTTTAACTTTATTTTATTTTGGTATTGAAAATGGTTTTGAAAGAGTTTTTATTATAACAATGTGTTGTATTTATATCTTGTGACTGATATGTGGAAATGTTATGTTTCCTTTATGCATGTTTTATGTGATACGATTATGTTATGTTTTATGATATGTTTAAACCTATTCATATGAGGAATGCATTGGACTTAATAAGTGACGGGTGGAGCCCACTATAGCTCCTCGATGCATCGGCAGGTCTCATGAGACAAACTAGTGTCTTGGCACGAGGCCTTGACAAAATCTTATTTGTGGTCTTGGCACGAGGCCTTGGCTACGTGGTTATGATAGTCTGGCATTATGCATTTCATCATTATGAAAGTGTTTATTGATATTGCATGTGATTATTCGACCAGTAGAATATCCATGTGAAGAAGTGAATGGCATTATCTCATTTTTCTTTTGCCATATTATGTTGAAGTTCAAGTTTAAAAGGCTTTTGTTTTAGTTATACATCGCCTTAAATGTTAATGTTTATTTATGAAAGCTTCCGCTATATTGTTAACCTTACTGAGCATCTGAGCTCACCCCTTTCAATGTTTTAATATTTTTCCAGGATGTGAAGAAGTAATTTATGAGTGACCTGCAGGGGTAGTCAGAAAGGGATATGATTGTGGACTATGAAGACCATGTTATTGTAGTTTTTCACATTATGATGTAATGTAGCGTTTACCAATGTATCTAGTGTTTCCAAGGCTACTAAACTAATCGGTCTTTCGAGACTTGATCTTTTGTGATCATGCCAATGTTACGAAGTAATGAACCGGCTCTGGGTAGCTGGGGTCGGGGCGTTACAGTCAGAAGAGGATATGAGTGTGGACTATGAAGACCATGTTATTGTAGTTTTTCACTTTATGATGTAATGTAACGTTTATGAATGTATCTAGTGTTTCCAAGGCTACTAAACTAATCGGTCTTTCGAGACTTGATCTTTTGTGATCATGCCAATGTTACGAAGTAATGCACCGACTCTGGGTAACTGGGGTCGGGGCGTTACACTTCAAGTTGAGGAGGTGGTAGTCCACACATCCAAAAATGATGTCATCACATTTTAAGTGTGGGAAAGGGTAATAAAATAATGATAAATATATATATATATAGTATATTTCAATGAATTTATATATTATTAAAATATAATATATATTATTTATGTCACATATTTTTAATTAAATCCATCTTTTATACATTCCAGTTATAGTGTGAATTAATCACATCGATTTGAGGGGGCTGTAGTCAACAGTTTCTTAAACGATGTTATCGTATTAACGTAAAAATGTATTAATGTTACGTTTAATAAAATTATTATGGAATTATAAAGATAAAAAAATAACATATATATTATACAAAAACATATTTTCCATTATAATTTCCCCCATGAGAGGTGGAAAAGATTAAAATTAACAATCATCTTTTTACGAGGCAGTAGTTCTTCATACATAGAAATAGTATATTAATTATCCATTTGATGAAACAGTGTGTATTTTTTGGTTTAATTTTTTATATAAGTATATCATATTATTTTTATGATATTTTTTATATATAATAATCGATAAAATATATTTTATGAGTCAGATAGTGGAAATAAAATTAAAAATCATTAGAGAATATGATACATCTTAATCAGGTAACTAATTTTTAGTTTTCAGAAAAAGGATTCCTGGGAATTATTTCTTCCCAAAGGGATTATTAAATGTCTATTAGTGGGATTTTTTAAAGTTATAATGGAATATCGTGTCCTACCAGATGTTGTTTTATTTGAGTGAGGAGTGTGGAGACGTGGTGGCCTTTTAAAGGGAAAGAAAATGAATCAATTAGAGTATTTGGAAACAAGTTATGTGTACACATGTTATTACCTAAAAAAGGTCAAACAAAACCTAAAATACTCATGGTTGTAATGTTAATTTCGTACTTATGTACATAAAATGGGTGTTGTAAAATTGTCTAGGTCATTTGGGACCCTAAGTAAATCCTTAGTCCTTTATTGAGCTTAATTTCACCTTAATAATTGTAATTAATTTTAATTACATTCACTAATGACATTGGTTAAAAACAAAGTTTGTTTTATTAGACATTTTAAATTAAGCTAATTCAAAATATGGAATCCATTATTGAAAATTAAAATCATAGAAATGGGAGACATTAATTTAAAATTCATCTCGTAGGTGGGATTACAATGTTGGGTTTTAAAGTAAAAACGTTTGAAAGATTGTGATTTTTTATAATCAATTACAAATTTAAATTGATTATAATGACATAAATTGAATTAATAGATAAAAATATTATATAATTAATCATTAAAATGATATAAAATTATAATTTCTCCTTATAAATAAATTATATGGAAATGTAGTTTTGAACTAAAATTTAGTATCTTTAATTATTTATTAAAATAATGAAATATTTTAGAAAAATATAAAAAACATCACCCTAAGCTAATTATTTTCTTTATATATCAAATATTAATTTTATTTTTTTTCATATTAAACAAATTATAGTGTCATAACTAATATTTATTGTGGTTTCTATATTAAAAGGTGGTAAAACATTCTTTATAAAAATAAAGGTTTTAATTTGTAAAAGAGTGTTTGTTCTTATTTTATGTCTATAGAAACTAATGGATTAATAAAAAAATATTTTATTGAATATGTAATATATATATATATATATATATATTAAATTAATATAACTCAATTATTGTAATTATTTTAATCAATTAGTGTAAAAAATATTTTTTGGGCATTAAAATAGTTTTCAATACAAATATTCAATTTATATTACATTGCTTCCTATATCCATTTCAAAATTTTCTATAACCAATTAATTCATTATATATTTGTATTAACCATAATTATCATAAGTTAGTTATTACAATTCATAACTACTAATTTATTATCTATTTTATATGTCATTATATATTAGTAATATATTATTGTCTGATAAAACATGGTCTTGTATGTAACACAAGCCATCGATGAAGGTCTCCCTTGCCTGATGCATTGAAATATAAAAAATATATTTTAAAAATTATATATATTATAAACTATCTGGATATTATATTACCTTAAATGATTTGTTTTTTGTTTCATCTATACTATCGAATTCAAGGTACTTAATTTAGATTTTCAGGGCATCATAGAATATGAATAAATTCAAGAGTTGTGATGAGGGTTTATTTTATAATCTCACTTTAATTGGTATTTTTTATGATTCAACAACCATTATAGTCAACTATATATTCATTCATTAGTAAAATCCATATTTTTTATCTTTATTTTGTAATTCTTAAATATTTCATGTATTCATTCTTTTTTTTCTTCGATTCTCTTCTCAAATAGAAAAAAAATTATTATTTAATAACAATAACCTAATTTATGTTGTTTCTTTTGGAATATCATTATCCAATATCCATGAAATTTAAAAAATATTCAATAATTTTTCTTTGTATTCTTCAAGAACATTATAATGTCATTGTTTCGGTGCGGATGTGCGTCGGGTTTCTGTTCCGACGTTGTTCCTCCAGGACGCGTTCGCGCGTGCTCCCGTCGACCCGAGGGGATGGGAGCGCGGCTTGTGGACCCGCAGGCTCGCTTTCCAAAGGCGGGCGGCATCCGTCCCTTATTCAGGGACATCTACTCCTTGATCGAAACCGGGATGATGGGATGTCGGCTCTTCCTTCCTTGGACGTCTCCTCGGAACTCGTCGCCTAATCCGGGTCTCCCTCATAGATTTAAGACATGCTCGTGAATCTCGTTCCCGGCGCCATATCTTCATGGACCCCGGTTAATTACACTGCTTCCGCTCGGACGCTCCAAGGAGTCTGGTCGGGGCAGCAACCTGCGGTGAGGAGACCGGGTGGCTCTGGGTGTTGGGGGCGTGTCTTAACACAGAGGCTCTGCATGTCTGTCTTCCGTCCCTAATAGGGCTTCTCGAAGGCATGATGGCCTGAGGCATCCTGCGCTGGGTGCGGGGATCTGCGTTACCTGAGGTTTTCCTCAGCTTCCCATGTTTAACACGGGGTATGCAGCGAGTTTAACGTCCAGCGGGGACGGCATCGGACTGATCAACACGAGGAGTGGATCAGATGACAGAACCCCTTGCGGGGAACCTCCAACGCTGGGGCCAGCACATGGGCGGCTTCCCGAGTGAATTGGAGTGGAATGAAGTGGCATGACCCCACCGGGATGTGGCGGCCCGGGTAAGGATCAGGATGGATGATGGAGTGAAGAGCTTGGACCCCGTAGGGGCTTCCTACGTACCGCGCGTTAGCACGGATCAAAGTCAGCGTAGTTCGGATATACAGTTTAACGTCATGCTGGACGTTGGCAAGCCGAATCACGAAGAGGTCGAGGCCGCCGGGCGGAGGATTGAACCGAACCACCTCGCACAGAGGGGGATGGAACGGCCGGGTTGATCACAGTTTCACGTCGTGTTGGACGATGAAAGGAGAAATAGAAAAAAGGGCAGTGGGGAAGCACAATGGAGATACACACGTGCAGTCTCCCACCGGGGCGGATTCATAGGTGAATCGACGCAAGTGTGAACCCAGGAGGGGTCCACTGATGGACGAACCGACGTGAATACGATCGGGACGACCAGGTGGTGGGCTTGAACCTCAGGGAGGCTTCCTAAGTACCCTGTTTAGGAGACAGGGATCAAAGTCCATGTTGTTCGTTCTGTCAGGACTTACGCACTGAGGCAGCCCGGATGCGGCAATACTCAGTTGGAGAGGGACTTGGGCCGAAATTAAGAGACACCTCGATCCCAGTCACACCCTCTACTGGCTTCGGCAGTGGGGAAACACAATGGAGATACACATGTGCAGCCCCCCACAAGAAACTAGGGGTTTGTAATACCCTATCCCCGTGGGGAAAGGCCGCTCCAATTAAATCGTCCCTAAAGAGGGGCAATCCCGACATCCCTGCAGAGACGAGCGGGTGGGGGCCACATCCAAACCGGGGGGGACCCTGCGTGCGAGGCACGGGATCGGGTGATGCGGACGATTTAACGTCTTGCCGGACGAAGTACAGTTTAACGTCGTGTGTTGAGGACGAAGGTGCTTGGTAGTTTAACGTCTTGCAGCACGGACGTGGTGCAGTTTAGCGTCATGCAGGGCGAATGTGCAGTTTAACGTCATGCGGGACGAATGCTGTAAAGGTTAACGTCTTGTAGCTGGGACGAAGGTGCTTGGCAGTTTAACGTCTTGTCGCGCGGACGATGGAGGCTAGGCTTTTTAGCGTCGTACAGCTTGGACGTGGGAGGCTAGGCAGTTTAGCGTCGTGCAGCTTGGACGTGGGAGGCTAGGCAGTTTAGCGTCGTGCAGCTTGGACGTGATGGTGCCGCCGATGGGTCCGTGTCACTTCGCGCGAGCCTGGAGGGCCGCACGGAAAGACAACGCACGGTGTGGGCACCCAGGATGAAGATCATCGGGCGCCATGCAGGCGGGTACTCTCAGGGGGTCAAATGGGGCGACCCCAGCGGATTGCGCGCAAAAGAGAAGCTTGGGGCGCAATACCGCGGGTCGGCGCGCAAATGGGCAGACTGGCGCGCAATTGGGCCAGCGATTTGCGTGCAGAGGATTGAGATTGCGCGCACCGGGCTTCGGATAGCGCGCGGGGGCAACGACTCATTCTTTAACGAATGGCCACTTTGAAAATGGGGGGTGCGCGCAATCGGGCTGGAATGCGCGCACCCGGGGGGCAATTGCGCGCAAGAGACTTCTTTTGCGCGCGAATGCCTTTGAGTGAAGGTTTATTCAAAGGAAAGGAGCCAAGGGGATTGCGCGCGAAGGCGAACCCCGAGGCTTTCTTGCGCGAAAGAAAAAGAGGTTACCTGAAGATCGACATTGCGCGCGGAGGGGGTTGGATTGCGCGAACGAGCGACTCTTCGAATTCCGGCAACCATTAAAACGTCGGGGGTCGCCTTATATTTATAGGCAACCCCGGGCGCGGAATCTCGTTCGCGGGCGTGGAATTTACTTCGCGGGCGCGGAATTGGGCCCGGCGCGCAAGGGAGTCGCGCGGCCACGGGCGCGCAAAATAGCGCGCTGGCCCAGCGCATTGCGCGCATCCCGGGAGGTTTGCGCGCCTTGCTTCAACTTTGCGCGCGGGTCTCCAAAATTCCGCGCAAGGCCTCCGGGCCCTCCGAAACATGCTTCTGACTCTAAATATGACCTCGCTTTCCACATCCGGAGCTTCGTTTGGGAACAACGGACTTTTCCGGCGTCTACAAAAGCCCCCCCTCGCAATCTGATCGGCGAGAGGTTGCAACGATCGGGTTCCGAGGGAGACGTCGGAATGCCGAATTCCTGGGTGGCGCGGGACTGTGGCGCGCAAAACGGGCGTCGGGCGCGAAATTCGCTTCCTCGGTCGCGCAAAGCGCTTTCCGCGCAGCGCGGACACCTGGCCTCGCCTATAAATAGGGGCCCTGGGTCCCCCGCACCGTACACTGGCCTTCCGCACGATAAGCATCCAAGCTCTCGTGCGTGAAATTACCCTTTCCGGCGCGGAATTCACCCGTTCTTTGCATAAACCTTTCCGGATTTCGGCCTGTTTTTGCACGAACACCCGGGGTTTTATGCGACAGACTTCCCAATTGCGCGCCGTCCACTAGGATTGCGCGCCAACTCTCAAACATCTCTACCGGCCTCATCCGATTCCGCACGCTTCATCCCTTAACCCACTCGACTCCCGGGGCTTCTGAGATGGCCGCGAATCAAGGGAATGAGGGGGATGCCGCCATTCGCAGAGCTGAGATGGCGGCGAACGAGGAGGTCTACGGAGCCAAGGAGATTGTTTACAACAATCAATCCTTGTTCGACTTGCTGACGCCGGCCCAGAAGACATATCCGCTGTCAGACAACCTAACGCTCTGGAACTTTGGCATCCTAGATGAGGTTCTGGTGCCAGGGTTCGAGGTTGATGCGCCACGGACCTGGGTGACTTGGGAGGACGAGCTTCCCCGCTATAACTTCACCAACAATGGGCATCCTGCTAGGGAGACCAGACACTTAGATGTCTATGTCCTGAACCCGAGGACGCGAACCATCGTCGGGAGTGAGCCTACTGCGGAGAACTCTCCAGCCCTCTACTCGAGCACATATCGCCAGAGTGTCACCGACGACACCATGGGCTGGCTGAAGGACTGGGACTTGCGGTCTGGGGGCAATTTCACCAGTGAGTGGGCCTGGGCGTTCTGGGTACGCCACACCTGCGATCACTTCGCGGAAGAGCTGTGGTACATCGGCCTGTTTGAGGCGGTGTGGATGTCGCAGTTTCACTTCTACCAGCAGTCCGAGCTCGGGCTGGAGCTGTTCACCCGCTGGTCCCCAGATACCAACACCTTCCATCTTCACCATGGTGAGGTCGGCATCGGTCTCTGGGACATCCACTGCATCGGAGGTATCCCGTTGGAGGGTTACCAGTACGATGAGTTCCTGCCTCCGAAGAACACCTGGGAAGGCAGGTCACGGACTCCCATTCTGACATGGCATCTACTTGACCTGGCTACGCAGCGGCTCGGGATCAAGGACTTCCAGAAGGACATAGACTATAAGGAGTGGTTCGGCCAGTTCTTGGAGCATGACCCAGCGGTCAAGATGCCAGGCAGGGGAAGCGGTGCCCGACCGCGGCTCAGAGGAGCCGGAACGGGTCGTACTGGCGGGTCCTGGAGACGAGCGACTACCGCTCATGGGGGTACCGCGTCATCGAGGCTCGGGACCCAAATGTCCGGTACGCGGCGTTCCTGGCCGCCTTTCTGAGTGGGTGGCTCCTGCTAGTGCGGGACGCGAGAATGGGCGTCCGCCCGGCGACACTGGCGATGGCGGGCGCCATGGCCGCCAATAAAAGATACAACCTCGGGGTCCCAGTGCTGGCCAAGCTGTATGCCATCCTAGGACGCATCTCGCGAGGGGGGTCGCCACGAAGGATCTGTGGGCCCTTTCAATTCTTCCACGGCTAGGTGGCTGCTCACCTTGGTGGGTACACGTTTCTGAACGCCATCATTCCTCCGGGCAAAGGCCTGAGACCCTCCTTGCTGAACATTGCGGGGGTCGCTCCGATGACCCTAAATGAGGAGGGCGTGAGGATTCGGATTGGAAATCATGACAATTTCAACTTCATCCCGTTCCCCACTCCCATTGGCCAGATGATCGACAACGGGAAGGGTCCGCTGGAGCAGCACGAGTACTTCCTGAACATGTGGGGCGGGGTGCTCGTGGCTCGGATCGATGGGAAGGTGATCTGCGAGCCCTACGTGCCAACCCGGTTCGCCAGGCAGTTCGGGTGCCTTCAACAGATGCTGAAGAGGGTATTCAGTGCTGTCCGGGAGGAAACGAACCCTGGCGTCCTTCGCCAGATGTGGCTGATGTTCACCGCTTTCGGCTCTGGCGACGTCATCACTCTCCCTCCTACCGGGGTCGATGCAGTCTTGGCAACCGAGTACGCCGAACACTGGGCCATCGCGTACCCCGAGGGGCTTCTACGGAAGCTAGTTCGGCGGCTCGAGGTCACCCGTGCGGAGACCGGGCGTCAAGGAAGGAGGCGAAGCGCCGCCACACGGGGGAGAACGGAGGCGCGCCAAGCAGCGGAGCCGGCGCAGGCAGGGACTTCGGCGGCAGGCACATCGCAAGCTACCGCCACGACTTCAGCGCCCGGAGAGGGGGCACATGCGGCAGTCGGGGAGCGGCCTGGGAAGCAGGTAAGGCGTCTGCTCGAACCCTCCCACGATGCAGTCTTCCCGGCGCTGTGGTCGGCCTGGATGACCCTGCGGCAGTCACTGGGGACCGAAGCCATCTGGCGAAATATACTCAGAGAAGGAATCCATCTGCCAGAGGTCTGGCGCCTCCAGATCGCCGACAGGGTGAACTTCCATCGGCGGTATGCGTATCTGACGGCCATGGACGAGTACGCGCGCCAACGTGGTCAGCGTACGGAGCCGTCCCTTCTGGTGAAGGTGATGCTCTGTCTAGATCCTGCTCCAGAACAGATGTCGCCGGAGGAAGATAATAGTAGCGATGACTCCGAGGAAGAGGAGGAGACAGGGGAGGATGAAGGCTCCGAGGGAAGGTCCCATCAGGGGAGCCCACGGGAGAGCGGCGAGGTGGCCGGCTCTGGCAACAATGATATCACCGAGCTCCTTGAGGTCCGCTTCTATCCCTACTCAACCTGCTTCATCCATTCTCTTATGCAGCTTCTAACCCATTTCTCCACCTTTCTCAGGAGTGCACGGATGTTGGTCAGGCATCCTCAGTAGGAGTAGGAGAGGCGCCAGCAGGACAAGGCGGGGGCCAGACGCCCATCATTGAATTGACAAGCGCTGAGGGGTCCCCTGCTGCAATTGCTCCTGCGGCGGCCGGGACAGCGGAAGATGACGCCTTGGATTCCCGTAAGTCTCCTTACCTTACTGTCGGTGCTTGCCGTTGACGATCCGTGACTAACCACGGCATGCCCTGCGCAGTGATCTCAACACTGGAGGCTCGTCGGGCTGCCGAACCCGGGCCATCCACGAGTGGACCGGTGGCAGACATGCCGCCTGCTCCGGAACAGACTTCCCACACCGAGCCGACCCCACCAACTGCTGATCAAGGGGCTGCAGACGCCGGCGGTGCTGCCATCGGAGAGAGGTCGGGGGCTGACGAGGGTGTCAACGCCACTGGGGCGGGAGAAGAAGGTCGCCCAGATGTTGGGGAACCTATCCCCCGTGAGGACACCCCAGGGGCGGACCCTGCAGCAGACCTGCTGGCTGCCTTCCCTGCCTACCGGCCTGCCGACCCCGAGGAGATGGATGACTCGGACGCGGAGGCGGTCGAGGAGAGCCGGATAACGCGCCGCAGGGGGTGGAAGTGCATCCAGCGCTTCCTCAAGCGAGACCCATCGGAGTGGCTGGGGCGCATGGGATCCCTTCAAACCTGGCTGCGCTTCCTGTTTGCCGGGGGAGATGATGCTCAACGCCTCCATCTGACGGTCCATGATTTCATGGCCGAAAAGATGCGTGAGAGCCGCCGGCGTGCCGACGTCGCACAATGCCGGGACATGTCGGAGAGCACGTGGGCGCTCTTCGTGGCGGAGTAGGAAGTCCAGCATCTCGAAGGGAAGGCGGCAAAGAAGGAGGCCTTCATTGCAACGTGCACTGAGCTTGTGGAGCAACTAGCGGCCCAGCTGGTTGACGCCCAGGTACAGCTGACGGAGGCGGGCCAACTGATGGTCACACTTCAAGTCGAGCGGGAGCGTGCACAGTCCAGGATCGACGAACTGCGTGCTGCGACCGCCGACGAGGAGAGGGCACGCAGAGAGCGAGAGGCAGCTCTGGAGGCCACCAGCCAGAGGGTAGCGGCGTTAGAAAGACTTATTCAGCACGCTAATCCCTAGGGGATTTGTTTTTGCCACTCCCAGAAAATTTTCTTCCGCTACTCAATATTTTGATCCATTTGTATGAACCAATATATTTATCTGCATCTTTTGGCTTAACATGCTCAACCACAATTCATTGTCTCGCGGGAGCGTTAACCAAGCTTCAGGCATCCACAATTGGGCCTGGATTTCTAAAGAAAAGAGGGAGATCATTCCTAGGAAAGGAGACCTCATACCTAATCAATGTATCATCCCCCAACTTGTTCCGACACACGAGCGGGACAACGCTAGGGGCGTTGAGATTTTATCCGAACATAGGGAAATGAGAAAGGGTGAATCGCGTGTCCCGGATTCAGAAATCCACAACGGTCGGCCTTCCAGGAAATGCCCAAGACGGCAAGCGGACAATGGATCAATCGACCATACTACTGCAATAGACGGACCGAAGGTCATCATTCATATTGCAGGAGGCGGATCACATGTCATCATCAATGCCGCTTTGGGGGTTCCTTCAGGCACAAGGGTGGAAATCCAGATCAACAGGGCATGCGAAGCATGGGGCGAAGTGATGATTTGTTCGGACAGAATCCAACGCTCCCAAAATTGCGCCACCGTGGGGAAAGCGTATTAGGTGGATGCACTAATCTGGCCGTGAATCACCCCAATTCTCAGACAGCACCTCTTTGACGAGGAAACCGTCGCTTCCCATCATTGCAATGGGGCATCCCGAGCTGAATCGGGGAGAATATCACAACTGCACCACTCTACCAGAAGCCAGGCCAGACGGCCGGCGACAAGGAGGGGCGGGACATAGCGATCCCTGAGGCTGGACCCGAGTCGAGATGCCCGGGCGTTCCTACGTACTCCATCAGGCTGGAGATCAATCCACACGTAGTTCTGAGAGTGCAGTTTAATGTCATTCAGGACGTAGATTCCTGTTTGGGGAGATCTTAGTTTAGGTTCGTAGAGCTTGGACCATAGGGGTAGATCTTAGTTTAAGGTCTTAGAGCTCGGACCATAAGGGTAGATCTTAGTTTAAGGTCTTAGAGCTCGGACCATAAGGGGAGATCTTAGTTTAAGGTCTTAGAGCTCGGACCATAAGGGGGAGATCTTAGTTTAAGGTATTAGAGCTCGGACCATAGGGGGGAGATCTTAGTTTAAAGTCATAGAGCTTGGACCATAAGGGGGGGATCTTAGTTTAAGGTCTTAGAGCTCGGACCATAAGGGGAGAGATCTTAGTTTAAGGTCTTAGAGCTCGGACCATAAGGGTAGATCTTAGTTTAAGGTCTTAGAGCTCGGACCATAAGGACCTCAAAGTACGCCACACCGTGGTCCTATCCCCTGGATATGCGAAGATGCACTGAGGGATAGTGTCATGAGTGTCGAGGTTTCGCCTGGTCAGAATGGGAGGAGGAAAATGTAATGTGAATCATGCGGCCATTCACTCAAGGACTGGGGGCACCAGCGTAACGATATGGGAGTACTGCCGACCGTGGCGGAAAAGCAACATCAATATCGCACTAACCATTCATGGAATGAGGCATCAAACGAGCATCGACTGCTCAATCGCAGGATTCATATCGATTTGCTGCCCGAGGCCATTGGGGGCACCAGCCCGAGTCGGTGGGAGAGCACTAAGGCATTGTGTCCGAACCATTCACGGGGGCTCCACCCAGGGCGTAGGCGATGGGTCTGAATGAAAGGGAGCACGAAGCCTGAAAAGTGGAAGAAACCTGACCAAGTGGAACCTGACCCTCCTGGAAATAAACCAGAGTACTCTTGACACTGGTGGACCACTGCAAGGGGTCGAGGGACATGCCTTGAGGGTGACCTGAAGGCGGCGGATTCCCCAGAGAAGGGGGAATCTCTAAGAGGTGGGGGGCTGGACCCGAAGTTTCAAACATCCGGGCGTTCCTACGTATCCCATAAGAATGGGAATCAAGCCACACGTAGTTCTTGAAGCGCGGCGCAACACAATCGGGCACCAGCGTGGGGAAGGGTGCGGGTCTGACCCTCGCACACAGAAGAAGCAGTATTTGATATTTCTTGTTTGTCCTTAAAGGTGGATGGTTTTTCTTTGTGCAGTGACAAGCCTGTGATTAAGAAATACCTAGCGTCGCCACAACAATCAAGCCATGAAAGGCATTGATAAATGGCGTGGTTATTAACCAGCGCCCAACGTGAATGTCCCCTGAGGAGAACATCACGATGCAGTGCCGTTTCTCGTCGGGCGGCCAAGACGATCACAGTTTACGGTCGTGTGGTAGGACCAGACAACACAGTTTAAGGTCGTGTGGTTCGGACCATGGAGTAATCCGCTTATTGCGATACGGAGGACCCAGCGGAGGTGGGAACATACCCAGCCCTGCGGTCACGCACGATTCTAGGAGAAGGGTCCTGGGATAGGGGTCTGCGTATGTCCATCACCCGAGGGGCAGAGATGCTAGCCTCCAGCTATGCTGGGCCCAGAACGCGATTGTTCGGGCGACTCCTTCCTCCTTATGGGGACGAGGGTCCAGCTACGCATGGCCCTTAGGGAGGACATCCGCATATATCCTTGGTCCTCAGACCATGGGAGCCTCGAAAGACACCATTACCCTGGTTGGCATGCCTAACGTGTAAAGGTATACTGAAGGTCAGTATGAAGAGAGTGTCGAGATTCCACTACAACGCCCAAAGGCGGAGTGTGATGAGGACTGCGCAACCAATGTTCAGAGCCTGAAAGAGCCGACATGGCGATCAAGGATGTCGCTGACCATATTCGCAACACAACATCCGATCGCGTCAGCCTAGGATGGGGCAAGCAAACGAGCATCAACCGCTCAAGCGCAGGATTCATATCGATTTGCGGCCCAGGACCCGCCGGTAAATCGACCCGGAGCAGTAGGAGAGCACTGAGGCATCGTACCCAAACCGCTAATGAGGATCCCTTTGAGTGAAGGCTCAAACAAGAGGAAGCGTGAGGCCTGACAAGCAACACAAGACTTGTCGGGATTGAATCTGACACTACGAGTCATAGACCGAAGTACCCAAAACATGTTAACAGATCACCGGAAAGGGTCGGAGGACTCACCTTGAGAGCAACCAAAAGAGGGCAGATCCCCGTGATCAACCAAGAGACGGGGCTGGACCTGAAACACAAGCGTCCAGGCGGTCCTACGTATCCCATAAGGATGGGAATCAAGCCGTACGTAGTTCTTGAGAGGCAGTTTAACGTCATGCAGGACGATGAGAGGTGTGAGGTAGTCCTACACACGGGGGAGGCGCACGGCGCGGCTAGTAGACCGACGTGAATGAGGACATAATCCCCCGCTCACGCGATTCGCCTCGCACAAAAAGGAGGGGAACTTGGGCCAGAGGCCCAACGCGGGATAGAGATTCCCGGGAAATGGGGCTGGGCCTGAAACATGAATGTTCAGGCGGTCCTACGTATCCCATAAGGATGGGAATCAAGCCGCACGTAGTTCTTAAGGTGCAGTTTAGCGTCATGCGGGATGAATGCTGAACAGTTTAAGGTCTTGTAGCTCGGACGTGGTACAGTTTAACGTCGTGTTGGACGAAGCACTTGGCAGTTTAACGTCTTGCAGCGCGGACGAAGTACAGTTTAACGTCATGCAGGACGAATGCCGAACAGTTTAACATCTTGTAGCTTGGACGTATGCTGAACAGTTTAACGTCTTATAGCTTAGACGTAGTGCAGTTTAGCGTCATGCAGGACGAAGCACTTGGCAGTTTAACGTCTTGCAGCGCGGACGAAGTACAGTTTAACGTCATGTTGGATGAATGCTGAACATTTTAACATCTTGTAGCTTGGATGTAGTGCAGTTTAGCGTCATGTAGGACGAAGCACTTGGCAGTTTAACGTCTTGCAGCGCGGACGAAGTTCAGTTTAACGTCATGCAGGACGAATGCCGAACAGTTTAACGTCTTGTAGCTTGGACGTATGCTGAACAGTTTAACGTCTTGTAGCTTGGACGTAGTGCAGTTTAGCGTCATGCAAGACGAAGCACTTGGAAGTTTAACGTCTTGCAGCGCGGACGAAGTACAGTTTAACGTCATGTTGGACGAATGCTGAACAGTTTAACGTCTTGTAGCTTGGACGTAGTGCAGTTTAGCGTCATGCAGGACAAAGCACTTGGCAGTTTAACGTCTTGCAGCGCGGACGAAGTACAGTTTAACGTCATGTTGGACGAAAGCTGAACAGTTTAACGTCTTGTGGCTTGGACGTAGTGCAGTTTAGCGTCATGCAGGACGAAGCACTCAGGAAAAGTACAACTTGAGGAACCTAGCGTTGGTGGGAGGAGTGACACGCTCACCATCCATAGTTGCTAGGGAGTACGTGCCATTGGGATAGACCTTGTGGACAACAAAAGGTCCCTCCCACTTGGGCTCCAACTTGGGCGGCTTCCTGTCGGGGATCATCGGTGCTCTTAGGTCCAGTACTAGATCACCCTGTAGGAAGGAGCGGAGGCAAACCTTCTTATTGAAAGCTCGAGCCATTCTGCTTTGATGCCTCTCCAAGTTGTGCAGAGCGCGAAGCCTATTCTCATCCAGTGCTTCCAACTCGGCTAGGCGGGCTTCAGCAACTCTGTCCGGCGCTTGCTGGTCGTGGACTGCAGTGCACAAGGACGGTAACTGGATCTCGATGGGCAGGACGGCCTCAGCTCCATACACCAGGGAATAAGGAGTCATCTGGGTGGAATTGCGAGTCGTCGTCCGATAAGCCCAGAGGGCGTTGGGGAGCTTGTCCGGCCAACTCTTCTTGTTCTGACCAACCATCTTTTGCAGAATGTTAGAGAGGGTCTTGTTAAACGCCTCAATCTGTCCATTCGCTTGCGCATGATAGCGAGTTGTATGGTTCGAGCGAATGTTGTACTTGGCGTACAACTTCATCAACTCGGCTGCTCGGAAATTGGTTCCGTTATTCGTGAGGATAGCGTGAGGCACTCCAAATCGATAAATGATGTTGGAGGTCACGAAGTCAGCGATAGAACAGGATTTGACCTCTCTGAGCGGAATCGCCTCTGCCCATTTGGAGAAGAAGTCCATGGCGGTCAGAATGAACTGGCACTGGCGAGCCGTCGCCGGCGGGTAAGGTCCCACAACGTCCAGTCCCCAGACTGCAAAGGGCCAGGAATACCTAGTGGTATGGAGAGGCTCCGGCTGCCGATGCACAAAGTTCGCATGAACCTGGCATGCATGGCACCTCCTGGCATACTCGATGCAGTCATGGATCATAGAGGGCCAGAAGTATCCCAACCTCCGAATCTGGTGGGACAGCTTCGGCCCAGTCTGGTGGGCGCCACATGAACCAGCATGAACCTATTGCATGACTCGTGGGATCTCAACTCCCTGAAGGCAACGGAGGATAACACCATCAAATCCGCGTCTATAGAGGATCTGCTCCAGGACGGTACTGATCTGGAGGACTAACTGCGATGCGCGCCGTCGAACTCGCTCGCGCTCGGCCCGATCCGACGGGAGAATGCCATGTCGGAGGTACTCAACCAAAGGCTCCCTCCAATCAGAGGCTGATTCGACTTCCATATCTGGGGTACTTGGGGCTCCAGGCACAGGGGAAACCACGGTGAGATTACTTACCGATGGGCCGCGATCTCCCTCCGGGATAATAGGAGCGATGAGCCTGCGGTGCGTCACGCGGATGACCAGGTTGTCCTGTTCAGGCTCTGCGAGTGACGCAGCAAGGCTGGCCAAAGCATCTGCTCGACCGTTCTGCGACCGGGGAATATGGACAATTTCTGGCCGAGAAGGGAACCGAGCCATCAGAAGGAGGGTGCACTCCAGCAATGGCACAAGTTCCGGCTTCCTGGCAACATAGTCGGCATTGATCTGCTTAACGACCAGCTCGGAGTCCCCTTTCACACACAGATGGGGCACGTCGATCTCGAGAGCTAACTCGAGGCCAGTGATGAGGGCATGGTATTCCGCCTCATTGTTGGTACAGCCTTCTGACAACAGGAAAGAGTATGGCAGCACGGCTCACTCCGGGGTAATGAAGACGATACCCAAGCCCACTTTGTTGAGCTTAGGATTATCGAGTCTTCTACCGGTGGGGCTTCGGGAGGCACCGTCAAAGTGCATCTGCCAGCATGGATCGGCATGATCGACCGAGAGAATGGTCTCATCTGGAAAGCCTAGATCCAGCGGCTGATCCGCGGAGGTCGGGTGAGCTGCCAGAAAGTCTGCCAATGCTTGCCCTTTGATGGCCTTCTGAGACACATACCTGATGTCGAACTGCTGGAGAATCACAGCCCACCGCGCTAGACGGCCAGTCAACATAGGCCGGCTCAGGATATATTTCAACGGGTCTACCCGAGAAACCAACTGTACCTCGTGGTTCTGCAAGTAGTGCCGTAATTTCTGCATGGCAAATACGAGCGCCAGGCAGCTCTTCTCGATGGGGGAATACCTAACTTCCGCATCGAGGAGCATGCGACTGAGGTAATAGAGGCTATTTTTTGTTCCCTCGTTGTTCTTCTGGGCGAGAAGGGCACCAAGGGACCGTTCCAGGGCGGTCACATAAAGGACCAGCGGCTTCCCAGATACAGGCGGCATCAGAACCGGAGGTTGAAGTAGGTACTGCTTGATTTCCTCGAAAGTGGTCTGACACTCTTTATCCCATACATAGGTGGCACCTTTCTTCATGAGCCGAGAAAAGGGCTTACACTTGCCAGCCAGATTCACGATGAATCGGCGTATATAGGCTAAGTGGCCTTGGAACCCTTGCAGTTCCCGGATGTTACCTGGGGGAGGCATCTGGCTAATCGCCCTGATCTTCTCTGGGTCGATCTCAATACCCCGGTATCTTACCAAAAATCCAAGGAACTTTCCGGAGGTGACCCCAAAGGCACACTTCAACGGGTTCATCTTCAGGCAGCGAGACCGGAGGAAGCCGAACACTTTCTCAAGATCTTTGAGATGGTCCTGACGCTGGCGCGATTTGACCACCAAGTCGTCAACATAGCATTCCACCAGTGTGCCGAGGATTGGCTTGAATATGCGGTGCATCGCCCGTTGATAGGTGGCACCTGCATTCTTCAGGCCGAAGGCCATGACCCGGTAACAAAAGATACCTTGGGGGGCCCTGAAGGCAGTGAACTCCTCATCCTCAGGGGCCATCCGGATTTGGTTGTATCCGGAGTATCCATCCATGAAGGAGAGGGCTTGGAACCCTACCGTGGCGTCAATCAACAGCTCTGTCACTGGAAGGGGAAAATAATCCTTCGGACAGTGGCGGTTGAGATCGTGGAAGTCGATGCAGACTCTGATCTGCCCGTTCTTCTTCCTGACCGGCACAATGTTGGCCAGCCATTTGGGGTACTGAACTTCCCTCACGAAGTTGGATTTGATAAGCTTGTCAACTTCGGCCTCAACCATGGCACCGTGGGATGGGTGCATCTTCCTTGGAGGCTGCTTGAACCCGCGATGGTTCGCCGGGAGACCAAGGCGGTGGACGGCTACCTGAGGGTCTAGCCCCGGCATCTCGTCATAGCCCCAAGCGAACAAATTGCGGTGCTGCCTGAGAAAGTCCACGTACTGCTGCTGCTCCTCAGAGGGCATGGTGGCACTGACCAATGTGGGTCTTGGATCTGCTTCGGTTCCAAGGTTCACCTGTACTAACTCATCGACCGTGGCGGGGACGCCCTCCTCAAAGGCTGGGGGTGCATCTTCCACGTCCTCTCCACTCGGGGAGGGATCGTCCACTGGAGAGACTGCGTTGGAAACTGCATTGGGGCTACCAGATCCTGCTGGGCCGCTGGTGCTGGCGCGGGTGGTCGCGGTCACCTCATCAGGAGACTCACAGACCGCCGAGACCATGGCTACGTCCAACTGATGAATCGGGAGGACGTAAGCGTCATCCAAGCTTGCCCAGGGATCACTTGCAACAACGACAGGCTCAACCTCACCTGCCAGGATCTGCTTATCCTTGCTCTTGTAATAGTCCGCGTCCAGATAGAGGGCTTCACATGAGGCAAAAGGAGAGGCATCTCCCTGAAGCACGCCTACTCGACCGTTAAGGGAGTATTTGAGGCATTGGTGGTATGATGAGGGAACCGCCGCATGAAGGTGGAGCCATGGCCTGCCCATCAACGCGTTATACGCAGTGTCCTGAGAGACTACCATGAATTCGGTGTTGGCAACCAAGTCACCGAACTGGGTCTTCAAATGTATCTTGCCGACCGGAGTTTGGTCGGTGCGGTCGTATCCCTGGATCCTGAGGTCAGAGGGAATCAAGTCATCCTCAGACAACCCCAATCTCCAGAGCGTCCGAGTGGGAATCAGGTTAATCCCGGACCCCGTATCGACAAGACAGTGCCGGACTTCAAGGCCATTGAACTGGCTAGTAACATACAGCGGACGAATGTGTTCCTGTATAGGAGGGTCTTCATCCTTACCATAGAACGAGATAACTGCCTGACATTCGGCGTCCTCGATCGTTTCGGCGTGAAAGGCCTCTGCAGCCGCAACCTCTGTCTCAAACTGGAGGGGGCTCTTCAGGGCTTCAGCGAGTGCCTCGCGCATCTCAGATGACATGCGCAGAGCCTCAAGGAAGGAGAGCCTTGCTGGGATGTCGGCCAAGTGCTTCAGGACATCATACTTTTTGGCCAAGTGCGAGCCCCTGGTTGCAGGAGATTGCTCTGCGGTTGGAGGCATGACGGGCCTTGCCGGTTGGACCGGCGGCCGACTGGTACTTGGCGCATCTTGCTGTTCACTGGTTGCAGTCCGGGAAATGGTCACCGTACTGGGGTCAGGAGGCCGGGATGGACTCGTGGCAGGGCGGAGCTGGTCGCGACGCGGCTGAGGCGATTCTTCCTGGTCCCACACCACAAACAGTGGCGGAGGCGAATCTGTCATCCCCGGATGGGGGGGCTGCACGCGCTGAGCTCGGTTTTGAGCCTGCTGCCTAGTCTCAGTGGCGTGTACGGCCTGGTTGGAGGTACCAACGGCTGTGCCCCAGTGACTCCTGTTGCTGCGGTTCTTCCGACGGTGGCGACGACCGGGGACACTAGGGAGGTTCACCTGGTGTTCTTCAACGTCGGGAACCGAAAAGGGATTTACCAGCTCGACGGAATTAACCGAAGCGTACCCAACACTGTCATCGGACGAATCATCCATCACCGGGCGGATCCGAGGAGGGACCCCCATCTCCGGGGGCATGAAATCGCCGAGAGTGCGGGATAGTGGCGGAACTGGCGGGGTGCGCTCTTCCTTCTTGCGCCGCCGCCGTTTGCTCTTCTCGGAAGAGGCAGGCTGGGACGACGATGCCGAAACAGCACCCGCAGATTCCGGGGGCTCAGGATGATTCAAGCGCGCACGGATGATTCCATGGGCGTGAATGGTCGTCTTGCGGGCCATCCAGTTTTTATACTTCTGGGATCCGCGGTCGGAGACCAGCTGCCATTCGTCCTCGTTGCCACTATCGTCATCTCCCACGAACACACCCGCCACTTGTGCTGGAGCTGGGCCCAACCTGATTACATTGTTGATAATCTGGTCTTGGAGCCAATCCTTAAATACATAGCACCATTGGATGGTGTGCCCCAGGGCCCTATGGTAAGGCAGTAGAGGGGGTTATCCGTGAGATGTGCCTCCTCTGGCCTCCAACACTCAGGCAGTCGTACAATCCTCTGCTCCAGGGCACTCCGGAAATAACCGGGGACCTGATCCTTGTGAAATGAGTAAGTCAGGTATCGCGGGCCCCTAGGAGCGTGGTCTTGATGAGGGGCTGGAGGGGCCTGCCGAGGAGGTGGACCCTGATTATCTCGCCTGGGTTGTGGCGGTACATTACGCGGAGGGGCCGGCCGGTTCTGGGGCTGCCGCGGCTGGGCCGGGAACTGAGCCCGTGGGGGCAGGTTCCTGTGAGGCTGTGGAGCTGGCCTCGCCGGTAGCAGCTCCAACGGCCTGGGGGCCTCTATCTGGGCAACAGCAGCGGGCTCAGCCCTGTTGACTCTCCTTGCAGGGATCATAGGAGGCAGCGGGTGTGCCTGACTGGCCAGTTGCAGGGCTTCCTCAAGACGTTGAGCTTTGTCTGAGAAGTCCCTGAACCCTCTAGGGTAATTCTGAGTGATCAGGGAGGGGACCAGCTCGGTCTTGACGTTCCCGACGCACATTGTCAGCAACTGCTCCTGAGTCAATGGCATGTCAAGGGAATACGTGAGACCCTTCCATCGGGCGACGAAATCCGCGACTCGCTCATCAGGCCTATGCTTGCACTTGAAGAGGTCTGCGATGCTCGTCTTCCGGGTCGTGGAACTGAACTGGTAGAGGAACTGTCTACGGAGGTCCTCCCAGCTAGTTACCGACCCGACGAGGAGCTGGCTGTACCAGACAAATGCTGGCCCTTCCAGTGTCTGGACAAAGCAGCGAAGCTTAGCGGCCTCTTGCTGCGCCGGAGTTCCCAACATAGGCACGCACCTCGAGTTGAAATGGGCCAAATGCTGTGGCGGATCTCCAGTTCCGTTGAAGGGGGCGAAAGTGAGATTCCCGAATCCCGGAGGCGCCGTCATGTCATCCAACCATGCTGGGTATGGCTTGCCGTCCAGTGGGATCGCCACTTGCCGAGTCTCCAAGGCTTCCAAGTGGGTGATGAGTGCCGCTATCGGATCGTCCGGACATGGGTTCCAGTCCTGGCGAGGATCACTAACCACGAGCGCATTGCATGGTCCTTCAATCGGGTCGTCGACCGGGTCGTCGAACTCGGCAGCTCGTGGGATGGCGGGCGGAGCGGCCCTTGGGGAAGCGGGAGGAATCCGAGCGGGGTCTCTCAGGTAGTCACGCCGCTCGGGAGGGTGCTGTGAAACATACTGCGCCCTCTTGCCATAGGCGATGGCCTCTCCTCTGTCGGCAAACACGGCATAATCCCGGTTGCCCGGGAGAGCCTCATCGAGGGGTGGTTGTTCCTGTCCCTGCTGTCCTGGCCTAAGATCACCGTAGTCAGGCCGCTGCTCTGCAGCGCGCTCGGCGAGGAGCTGGTCAACTAGCTTCTTCTGTTCGGCGAGCTGTTGATGTAGCGTGACCTTCTCGGGATCCTCCTCTGCCCTCTGCATGGAGGCAGATGGGTCGGCGGGCTTTACAGCCCCGCCGTGCTCTTTACCTTTACTGACGTTTCGGCTCAACGTCAGTGCTTCAGTGGGTGGGGGGAGACCCAGGAGGTTCCTCTGGTGACGAGTAACTCTCACCGATGGATCTAACGACGGCTTGTCTTCGGGGGGGGAAGCCCCCGTCGAGAAGTTCCAAGTCGTTCCCCTCTCCCGACAGGTCAGCCATATTGACCGTTTCTGTCCTTGGGGATGTACCCTCAGGGCCACCCAGCGGATCGGGCTGTCGGCGAATCGCACTGAAGCGTAGGGTAGCGTACTGCCCCCATCCACGGAAATACACGTGGGGAGTGGCTTCCTCGATGACCTTGCGGAGTACTTGAAAACACTCGACGCATCGTTGTTGGAGGGCCTCGTGGTGCCCAAATGACCCGGGGTGCCGAACCGCGGGGAGCGTGGCCAGGTCAATTTGACGGCACTGCTCACCAATATCCTCCAGGTGCACTTCACTCACGGGATATGGCATTTGTAGGCGGTGAAGACGGGAGTGAGTCTCCCGGAGAGTTCGGCGGAAGCATTCGAACTCATCCGGGGTGAGTGATTCGGGTGCATCAAAGTCCGGTCCTGCGACTGGCCAAAACATCTCAGGGAAGTGGCCCTCTGCAAGGACGGTCCAGAAGCTCCACGACTCAAACTCGGGACCCAGGTCTCCTTGGTCCTCTTCAATGGCTGGGAATGGACGGGGAACCGGTAGTGGTGCCGAGGCGGGCCGTCGGGCCGACGGGCTGGCCGGCGGTGAATACGGCGAGCATGCCGATTGGCCTCCATATCCCGGGCCGCCCTCTGAGGGTGGCGGTGCCCCAGCTACCACATCACGATAGGACGGGCCGGCGAGCGAACATCCTGCCGTAGCGTCGGTGCTCGCCGAGGGTGCACTAGATCGTGGTTCGACCGTCGGTCCCCAGAAAAAGTCTCCGGCTTCTCCGATCGAGGCGGAAGGCACTTCCGGAGGGGCCGGTACCAACCGCAAGCTTGATCCTTGGGGGTCTACCTGGCCCTCGCTACTCCGGATATACCTTCGGAGAGAAGCTGGGATCACATCGATCTCGCTCTCGGGGAGTACGAGGCTGACGTGCCGCATTCCTACCCCTGCCCTTGACTGGCGGGATTGGGGGGAGGGCTCTGTCGCCGAATCGTACTCCGCCTCTGTATCAGAGAAACGAACCGGTCAGATCTCTGTCCGGAATTCCCTAACATTCCTCCCTCGGCGTCGATGCCTTGCCTTCCTGCCCCTGGGTTGTTCTTCGGGGCAGGGCTGATCTCTGTCCTGGCGTCCTCCGGCTGCACCGGTGCTGGGGCCAAGAGGACTGAAAACCAAGGTGCGAGGGGCACCGGGACAGATATCAATGGGGACGCGGGGAGAGATGATTCCGGGCAGGCCTCCGGGCCGGGATCGGAAGGTGGGATGACCCATGCCTCCTGGATCGGCCACACGGAGTAGACCCTGCTGGTGAATAGCGCTACCGCGAGGTGGTCCGCGGTGGCTATTGCTTGTACCAGCAACCAGGAGAGTCAACCCAACCGGCCTTTGGGGCGGTCAGGGCCTCGATCCGGGTCGGGCATAGACGTGCCCCTGCTTAGGATGCGCAGGGGCCTGGTGACTGGAGCCAGTAGTGGCCTGGGCCAACGCGGCCGCTGTTGCTAGGGCCCCAAGGTGGGCATCCTCTTCCGCTCGTGCCCGACGTTGGCGTCGGGACAGACGAGTCGGGATCAGCGGCGCGGGCAGGTGGAGAGCCCGTTCTTCGACTTGAGAGGCCTGGCGGCGGTGTCGCCGTGGCCTGACAGGAGCCCTTACCGTGGATCCCTGGAGAGAATCTCGGATAGGGTGGTCCCGGACATCTTCCACCTCATCCGCATAGGGAAGGGAACTGTCGGAGCGTTCCAGGGATAAACTCCCGAAGCGGTTGGACGTTGAGGTGGGTAGCGGTGCCTCCCTGCGCGGCCCTCGGGGGCGGCGTTGGTGGCGAGGTGCAGCTTCCTCAAGGTCTAGGCGAGCCATGTCCCTGGTGGGGATGACTCCCTCTTCCTCATATCTCCGCACCAAGTTGTTGATCACCCTTCTCTGGATGACCTCCGAGGGGGAGAGGGGGCGTGGTTGTCCCGCAATTGCGGCTGCTGGGACGACTGTGGAACGGGCGGGACCGCGCGGAGTAGCCGCGTCGGTGTTTCCCCTACCCCTGCGCCAGTGGGCGGGCGGTGATCGGGCACTAGATCGGACGACCTGATTCCTGAAGATAGGGAGAATAACCCATTAACACTGACAGGAAAAGGAATCGACAACCAACCATTAGTGCCACGACGCCTTCCGTTGGGGGGACCCAGGCCATCGACGTCGCGAGACGGAGTGCCCGATTTCCCTTCCCCAGCCCCTGGCGGGTAAAACTGAATGCTTGTCCGAGCAGCATGCTGGTATTCCAACACCTCTGAAAGCCATCGGTCTTCGTATTGAGGAGAAGAGATTCACGTCGGGTTCACCATTTTTCTGTTTCGGTGCGGATGTGCGTCGGGTTTCTGTTCCGACGTTGTTCCGCCAGGACGCGTTCGCGCATGCTCCCGTCGACCCGAGGGGATGGGAGCGCGGCTTGTGGCCCCGCAGTCCCGCTTTCCAAAGGCAGGCGGCATCCGTCCCTTATTCAGGGACGTCTGCTCCTTGATCGAAACCGGGATGATGGGATGTCGGCTCCTCTTTCCTTGGACGTCTCCTCGGAACTCGTCGCCTAATCCGGGTCTCCCTCATAGATTTAAGACATGCTCGTGAATCTCGTTCCCGGTGCCATATCTTCATGGACACCGGTTAATTACACTGCTTCCGCCCGGACGCTCCAAGGAGTCTGGTCGGGGCAGCATCCTACGGTGAGGAGACCGGGTGGCTCTGGGTGTTGGGGGCGTGTCTTAACACAGCGGCTCTGCATGTCTGTCTTCCATCCCTAATAGGGCTTCTCGAAGGCGTGATGGCCTGAGGCATCCTGCGCTGGGTGCGGGGAACTGCGTTACCTGAGGTTTTCCTCAGCTTCCCATGTTTAACACGGGGTATGCCGCGAGTTTAACGTCCAGCGGGGAAGGCATCAGACTGATAAACACGAGGAGTGGATCAGATGACAGAACCCCTTTCGGGGAACCTCCGACCCTGGGGCCAGCACATGGGCGGCTTCCCGAGTGAAGTGGAGTGGAATGAAATGGCATGACCCCACCGGGATGTGGCGGCCCGGGTAAGGATCAAGATGGATGATGGAGTGAAGAGCATGGACCTCGTAGGGGCTTCCTACGTACCACACGTTAGCACATATCAAAGTCAGCGTAGTTCGGATATACAGTTTAACGTCATGCTGGACGTTGGCAAGCCGACTCACGAAGAGGTCGAGGCCGCCGGGCAGAGGATTGAACCGAACCACCTCGCACAGAGGGGGATGGAGCGGCCGGGTGGATCACAGTTTCACGTCGTGCTGGACGATGAAAGGAGAAATAGAAAAAAGGGCAATGGGGAAGCATAATGGAGATATACACGTGCAGTCTCCCACCGGGGCGGATTCATAGGTGAATCGACGCAAGTGTGAACCCAGGAGGGGTCCACTGATGGGCGAACCGACGTGAATACGACCGGGACGACCAGGTGGTGGGCTTGAACCTCAGGGAGGCTTCCTACGTACTCTGTTTAGGAGAGAGGGATCAAAGTCCACGCAGTTCGTTCTGTCAGGACTTACGCATTGAGGCAGCCCGGATGCAGCAAAACTCAGTTGGAGAGGGACTTGGGCCGAAAGTAAGAGACACCTCGATCCCAGTCACACCCTCTACTGGCTTCGGCAGTGGGGAAGCACAATGGAGATACACATGTACAGCCCCCCACAAGAAACTATGGGTTTGTAATACCCTATCCCCGTGGGGAAAGGCCGCTCCAATTAAATCGTCCCTAAAGAGGGGCAATCCCGACATCCCTGCAGAGACGAGCGGGTGGGGGCCACATCCAAACCGGGGGGGACCCTGCGTGCGAGGCACGGGATCAGGTGATGCGGACGGTTTAACGTCTTGCCGGACGAAGTACAGTTTAACGTCGTGTATTGAGGACGAAGGTGCTTGGCAGTTTAACGTCTTGCAGCACGGACGTGGTGCAGTTTAGCGTCATGTAGGACAAATGTGCAGTTTAACGTCATGCGGGACGAATGCTGTACAGTTTAACGTCTTGTAGCTTGGACGAAGGTGCTTGGCAGTTTAACGTCTTGTCGCGCGGACGATGGAGGCTAGGCAGTTTAGTGTCGTACAGCTTGGATGTGGGAGGCTAGGCAGTTTAGCGTCGTGCATCTTGGACGTGGGAGGCTAGGCAGTTTAGCGTCATGCATCTTGGACGTGGGAGGCTAGGCAGTTTAGCGTCGTGCAACTTGGACGTGATGGTGCCGCCGATGGGTCCGTGTCACTTCGCGCGAGCCTGGAGGGCCGCACGGAAAGACAACGCACGATGCGGGCACCCAGGATGAAGATCATCGGGCGCCACGCAGGCGGGTACTCTCAGGGGGTCAAAGGGGGAGACCCCGGCGGATTGCGCACAAAAGAGAAGCTTGGCGCGCAATACCGCGGGTCGGCGCGCAAATGGGCAGACTGGCGCGCAATTGGGCCAGCGATTTGCGCGCAGAGGATTGAGATTGCGCGCACTGGGCTTCGGATAGCGCGCGGGGGCAACGACTCATTCTTTAACGAATGACCACTTTGAAAATGGGGGGTGCGCGCAATCGGGCTGGATTGCGCGCACCCGGGGGGCAATTGCGCGCAAGAGACTTCTTTTGCGCGCGAATGCCTTTGAGTGAAGGTTTATTCAAAGGAAAGGAGCCAAGGGGATTGCTCGTGAAGGCGAACCCCGAGGATTTCTTGCGCGAAAGAAAAAGAGGTTACCTGAAGATCGGCATTGCGTGCGGAGGGGGTTGGATTGCGCGAACGAGCGACTCTTTGAATTCCGGCAACCTTTAAAACGTCGGGGGTCGCCTTATATTTATAGGCAACCCCGGGCATGGAATCTCGTTCGCGGGTGCGGAATTTCCTTCGCAGGCGCGGAATTGGGCCCGGCGCGCAAGGGAGTCGCGCGGCCACGGGCGCGCAAAATAGCGCGCTGGCCCAGCGCATTGCGCGCATCCCGGGAGGTTTGCGCGCCTTGCTTCAACTTTGCGCGCGGGTCTCCAAAATTCCGCGGAAGGCCTCCGGGCCCTCCGAAACCTGCTTCTGACTCCAAATATGACCTCGCTTTCCGCATTCGGAGCTTCGTTTGGGAACAACGGACTTTTCCGGCGTCTACAGTCATTTTAAAAAATATTTAAATTTCAATTAAATGTTTTTAAAATTATTCTTTAAAATATTTTCAATATTTGTAATAATTTAATTTTTAAAAAGTTTTATATGAATATTTATTTCTCATTTACTAATTGAATGTAATTTCATATCATCATGTGTATTATTTGTTGAAAGAAAAAATTTATAATTACACATGATTTATATTAAGAAAATCATATTTCGATCGTTTTGAGTGTCCTTTTTTAAAAAAAATACTAAAAGAATGGGATGTTTTGTTGTATCATAGGAACAATTAATAACTGAGAGGGGGATTAAAAATTGATTGATCAATTTTTTTAAACAACCTTCTCCACTATTTGGTGTAAAATTTTAAGATAAGATAAATAAAAGAACACATAGAGATAGTACATGACATTTATAAGGTTAACAACACAATGAGAGTAGGTTGTCCTCAAACTGATATGGTAAAACCATTTATCATATAATCCTCCAAATACATTGTTATCCACAATAAAAAAAATATTAGAAAAGACTTAAAATTCCCTTGAATGTTTTTTTCAATACAAACATCATGTTCTTCGCACAGTAATACAAAATAAGAATGATATAGTGAAAATATATATTTATTCTGCCCATATACAACAACATTGTTTTCTGTTATACTAAGATATTCTTATCCTTGTTCTTATTATACTTAATAAGAGCATAAATACAATTTTATTTCACAACAACACAAGTAACAACAATTTATTCTACAAAACCACATTGTTAAACTATTCTCCTATCCACATGTAATGATCTTATAAGAAAAAAAACATAATGGTAGTGTAATAATTCATTACTATTACCTTTTTCTATTTAATCAAAATTCCAATATTTATGGTATAGTATAAATATATTTTAATTAAAGCTTCCAAAAACATCATATAATTTGATAACAATAAAATCCATAAGAAACTACTTCCGTTATTCATTTTAACTATAACAGGTCATAAAAAAATCTTCATCCTTCTTGTTAAAATTTCAATTTCTTCCCAATTAAGAACTCATGCTTTTTTATTCATGAAATATATGTAGACACACCCATGGAATTTTTATCTTTAATCCTTATAATTGAAAATATACCACCTTCAATCTCAGAATTGTGACAATTCTTGTGTTAGAGAAACCCCCTATGTGAATTATTTAGATAAATGACTCAATACTTTGCATCACTAAAATAGATATTTGGATCAATGGGCTTCATAGAAAAATTCCGAAATGTGAATTCGGTCATGTGGATGAATCTTATATATAGATCATTTTCAAACAAAATTTGACAATGTGGCTGATTTGGCTATGGGAATCAACTACATAACCATTTAGCTTCAATAATTTTATTTTTTTGGCTAACATGCATATTTAAAACACTAATGTGACAATTCTATTATTTTATTTGGTTATATTTGGAAATTTTCAATGTGAATTGACCACGTGGCCATTAATCACTTCTTTATACAGACACAATATATCACAATAGTCATCTTACTCATGTGTATGCGATCAATCTTGGTTAATGAATTATTTATGAACAATTTTCAGGATTCATGAATACTATTATCATGATATTTAATAACATGATGATAAATTCACATTGAAATGACTGATTTGATTCATGGTTTCATAAAAAAACATGAAACTAATGCTAACTTAAAATTTAAAAGAAAAAAGGCAAAAAAATAAAATAATCATTTCCTTATTAGCAACATCATAAACTCATCAAATAATATCTAACCAATTAAATTTTTATTATTTTAGAAAAATATCATTTATGGGTATGTGGGAACCTAACAAGAATCCGATAGAAATAAAACATCAAAACAAAATAAAAACATATCTACACTAACACTAACCAAAACACTTCCATATCAACAAAGCCAAAGCATGAAAAAATAACAACACCAGCACTTCGAAGAAGAAAAATCACCTCCATAATATGTTTAAAATATTTGATCCTATAACCATATCATAAATTAAATCATTAAAACACATGTCAACAACCAATATAGGAGAAATATGGTAGAAAAAAAGAACTCAAAACACTTATAGTGGAATCATCTATAATATAAAAAAGGTATATATATATTATAAATTCAAAATAAGAAAAGTCATGATTTGTTTCAAAAAACTGAACTCTGATGAAAATATTCATCAGTGCATAAAATCAGCATCAAGATTAAATTACAAAATTCATTCAATTTGATCTGATAAAAAACTTTAATCCTAATAGTGAAAACTGTTGAATGTAAAACTGAATAACAATCTCCCACATGATCCTCTCACCTAGGAGTATCATGTGAAAAACGAATTAGTTCCAATAGAAAGTACTGATATTTCAAACCAATATTCATAGCTCACACTACACCGTATCTTACCATCCAATTGAAGAAAAACCAACAATGGATTTGAGGTCCGAACCAAAAACTATCATGAAAATACTTTCTTGAGGAATAAAACATACACATGCCATAGAATAAAAAAACATATCACTTGAGAAAGATTATTACACATCCAGTAACCATACATAATAATCCACACTATACACCTCAAAGAACAATCCCAATATTAAATGTCGTCTAAAAAACCTCTATCCTATAGAAGCCTAAGAAGTCATCTTTTTCACGATCTGTCGATTCCTTTTTTTCCACATCTGAAGAGTGTTGACTTGATGTAATTGTCCATATACCTCTTCTTCAATCCCTTCTAAATTTTTGAATATTCTAGATGCATTTAGTGTCTTCTCTATGATGATTTGGAAACATTTAGTCCCAAAACACAGAAGTGAATAATATTATGCCACCTTTGAACATTGTGTTCTTGAGTTTGTTGCATCTATGGGGATAAAGAAGCATGTACTATCCCTGAAGCAGATCTAATTTCCCTATATCCACATGAGTAAAAACCAACCTGAACCAATGCAGCAAACCTTACCCACAACTCAAAACCACAAATATGGAAATTGAATTCCAGAGTGAGGAATAAACGATTGGTTCAATTATGAAAAGACTCCTCCCTAAGATCATACAGACACTAATCTACGAAGAATGTGAATAAAAAATAGGGGAGGAGAGGATGGTTTTGAAGGATTGTCAAAATAAAGATCTCCCATCACCATGGAACACCGAAAACAATAACTTTTCCCCCTCTTACCTCTACCAAAATTACACCACCAATTGGTCTCTAAAATCATCATATATGGATTTTTTTTCATCGGGAAAACATAAATCACATAGTAATTGAAACTCTAAAAATTGATTTTAATTCATCAATTCTAATCCTACATGATAATACACATGGTAATAAATTATAATTATCTGATAAAAATGAATTGTCATCTATAAAACAATTATTTAAAAGAATACATTCTTTATCACACCTTTATGACTAACACAAACTTCAAAATATTCAAAAAATTTATATATCATCATTAAAAAACATTTAAAACAGTTCAGACATTCTAATATCATAAATTACACCTTTTCATAACTCTATTAAAATATATGATATCCCAGAAGTTGTAAAACACATATAAATTGACATATTATGTTATCATTTTACTCCACCATTGAAAAATACGTCCAATTATAAGAAGATATAGTGGATATAATAATCAAACCTTATCCTTTTAGATGGTGTTCTTAAACACATAGATTCAACCATAGATTATGGAATATTTCTTTAGGTAATAGTTTGGTGAATATATCATAAACATTCATTTTTTTATAAAATAAATTCCAAATTCAATTCAAACCTCTACAAATGATCATTGATGAAGTTATATTTAATATAAATATGATTTATCCCAGAATATTGATCTGAATTATTTGAAATATATATATCACTTTGATTACAACATCCATTAAGAAGTGGTATATCCACACCCTCATTTGGATCTTCCAAATGAGCTTTTATCCACATTAACTATGTTCTAGAATTAGTTAAAACCACATATTCTTCTTCTATAATACATAATTCTATATAAAATATATATTATTTCATTTATCCCAAATATCTTTTACCATGTACAACAACTCCATCATATGTGAATTTTTTTATTATCAATATAGTTTTCCCATTCTATAATAGTATAACTAAAAAAATCAAAATCTTATTTAATAAAATACTATGATCTGAAATATAATTAACCCCATATATACATGAGAATATTTTTCTACTATAATGAAATCGTATTCGTTCCAAGGAAATTAAAATCTATAAAAAAGAGTGAACATATATAGAATATCAGGTATTGAATCTGTAAGGTACAAAAATAGACAATACTCTATCTAAACTGCCTTAAATTAACTTATTTCCCATATTCATATTTGGACATTGATAATCCCACTAAAATTAGAGTGGAGATAAATTTTTAATCCTCTTTACTAAATCAATTCTAGAGTTACATTTCAAACCAATCCTGAGAATGAAAAATTATATCCACATCTTAAGATATTTTCTATCCATGAAATTACCTCATCTTTATAATAATTTATTTTAAATTAATTCTTAATTATATTTGGAAACCCCTAAATCAATTATATATCATTTCCAAAAATTATTAGTTTCATCTTAATAAATAATAACATTGAGATATACCTCTTTTTCATCTTTAATATAGAGATTATTTTCCACTCCTCCCATTTTAAAATTCAACCTCTTTTAGATGGTTTAAAGATTATAATACAATTCTCATGGATATTATTTTTGAATTTATAAATTAAAATTTTATATAAGAACAAAATATTCATCTATTACAATAATAAACCCTCATTGTTGTTCGATGTAAATATATTCCTCTAACTCTCCACAGAGAAATTGATATGTGCAATCCATGTTGTAGTACTTTCATGGCCATTGTGCTGCAAAATTAATGAACAATCAAACTAGTTTAATGAAATCAGTAAATTGTTAAGGTCTCATAAAAGTCATCACCATCAATATATTAATATCCTTTAGACACTAATAATTTTTTTCTCTTTACTTCACTTTTTTTATTCAATTCTTTTGGAACACTGATATTGTACTGATTTATTATCTTTTGGATTAGGAACAACTCCCAAGGTCTTAGTTTTCCCTATTTTAACTAATTATTTATTAATATCTTTATCCAAATATATATGCATCAAGGAATCCAAAAAATCATTTGGTTCAATATGATAAAATACAGATGTATGAGATGTTTCTCTCAGAGAAATTCTATTTTTTACATATTTTTCTTAATTTCCAATGATGTTTGGATCATAAAATTCTTTTTTAGCCTTGTATGAGTTGAATATTAATTATCCTCATCAATTAATATGGATGAATCGACTTATTAATTCTAAACATCATTATCATTTTCGTCTTTTAAAACTATTTTTTCTGGTTTTTCAAAATAAATAACAGTAACATAACTTCCAAATCATTCTACATTATTGGTAATTTCACTCAATGAATGCTTTAGTAGATTCACTTTAGATGTATATAAAATTATTGAAATCAGAACTTTATTATTGAATTTTAATTCCATTTGAAGGGTATATAATAAATATTCTAACTGCTCCTCTTAGACTAAAAATAACCATTTTTTCACCATTAATCTTGTTGATATAAAGGATTTTAAATACTCTAATATTCTTTATGCATGGATTATTGTTATAGTACAACTTATATTGAATTTTAGAGATATTTAGTATATATTAGTATTAATAATGAATATGTATTCCTACTCCAAGACAATTCTTTCAAATATGATTATAAATATCATTTTATATAATCATTGTTCGAGCCATCTCAACCATGCCTCTATCTATCTATTCATTTATGAAATTTTGTAGAGTATATTATTAATTGTGTTCATGATGAATTCCATGATTTTAAATACTTTATTCAAACATATTATTAGTGTACTCAACACCAATATCAATTTAAAATCAATTTAGTGAGTAACTATATAATTTCTTAGAATACCTTCTAAATTTTTTTATCATTAGTAGATCATATATTTCATGATTCAAAAAATTATAAAAAAATAATATTAAACAATCAATAAAGAGTATAAAACAATTATCTTCATGTGTTAATTAATCTCTCATGGACTAAAAAATATCTGAATGAATGAGTTTCAAAGGATTGTATTTTTGTATCTAACCTTTTTTGTGTGAGGAATTAGAGATATCCCCATTCTAACATATATTGAAAGTCCAGTTGATCACCCTCTTCATATTAGTAATGTTATGAAAATATTTTCTTTGATAAAGCTTATTCATTTTCTTTTTCCCTGGATATTCATGATTTATGTGAAATAGTTCATTTTGATATTTGATGATTAAATAGAATGAATTCCAAGAATTTCCAATTACCAATAAATTTATCTTTGTTAACATCACTTTTTTAAAAATCATTATATATTATTTTAATTTTTTATAAATCATGCATTAATTAATATAACCTCATTCTAATCATTAATAAACCAATGAATCAAATAAAAAGTTGTGTTTCATATCATCATTATAAAAAGTGTTTTTATTTAAAATTTTCATTCCAATATTTACCTCATTGATCCTTTTAATATAAAGAGTCCCATCACTTATAATGTTAATTGATCCTTTTATTGATTTAAAAACATTTCAGTAATTTTTTTTAGGTCATATATAGGTAGATCACCCTCAGTTCAATATCCATTGCAATTCCTCCTTTGAGGATTCTAAATAAACATCTATAATAAGATCCTTTTTATTAGCCTTTTCTAGATCCATTTTTCTTATTGGTCTAGAAGCATGGTGAGGCACTATATTACAAGATGACTAGAAAGATTACATATTCCACACACTTCTTGTAATAAATAAAATTTATTTGGAAACATAAATTTTATTCTCCAAGTTGTTTCTGAATGTTCAATTTTAGAGAAGGATGACTACCCATAAATTATTTCTCCCATGTTTTCTAGAATTTAATATGATGATATTATATCAACCAAAACATTCATGATGTATTATCAAATCATCCACGGTACTATTAAAACCCATTAAAGCAAATTAATCCTTTGAAATCATTATTTAGTTGAGAAATATGACTCGGACTTTAAAAATTATTTTCATTATCAATCATTGATCCATTTTATAAACCAAGGTTTTCTTAAATGCCAATAATCCTTCTATTCACAGTAGAATTATTTTCATCATTTTCTAAGATTCGAGATATAGATATTTTTTAATCAATACTAACAATCCCAAAATTAATATTTTATTGGGGCTCAAAACATTTACCCACAAACATGGTCCCTTTCACTTTTTCCTTATTTGAAAACAAATTTTTAATTGTTTTAGTATAAATATCACCCTAAGAAGATAGTTTTTACCTAATCAAATTTTTGTATTTTTTGAACATTTTTAATATTATTTAATATTATATTCAAATATAATTATAGATAATTCAACTTCTTCTACTATAAAAAGTGTATGTTAAAAAATATTGTATTTTGTCTCTAATCCTTTTCTCATTTAATTAATATTAATAAAAAAATGTGTTTTTATTTTCATGAAATTTTTATATATTATTAATCTATATTAATTTCACTATTTTTTATTCTTTTTGAGTTATTCCCATAGTATTAGTATATAGATAATTATTGAAATACACCTTGTTCTAATTTTTAGGTTATGAAATTTATAAAATATATTTTATCAATTTATATTTATCAAATAAATTTATTTATTCATATTAACTTTGAGAGTTAAAGATTTCATCACTAGTGAAGAAATAATTATTAAATTTTTCAATAAAATATTTTTTACAATTTTTTTTTCAATATCAACCTTTTTTAATTTGTCATAACAGATTTCAATTTCCAAACACTTTGATAAAAAACATCCTTATGTTTTTAAGGAAAATAATATATTTATTTTATAAATTAAATTTCTTATAGATGAATTATTCTTCCAGTATCTTTTGAAACATTCATATTCCTCTCCACATATATCTTCTAAATTCAATTTAGGACAAATTTTTAAAAAAATTACAATAACTGCACAATTAATGAATTTTAGTAGTATATGGAATTTAAAAATTAATTTAATTCTTCTTAAATTTCTATAGAAGATGGAAATAATTTTAGAAAATTTCAAATCTATATTGATTTAGAATTATAAAGACATATATTCATCATAATCATAAAAAATATTCATTTCTTTCTCATATTTGGTGGTGTTAAAATAAATTTCTTTTTAAGAATTTACCTTCTTCATAACAAAATAATTTGTCCTCACAAAATATAAAACAAGAATAATTTATAGACAATCAATTGGAATATCACTAAGATATTTTTCTTCCAAATTCATGCATTTAAAATATAATTTTTCTAGAATGATGTGTTAAATATTATTAACAAGAAGAGAATCATGTAAATTTTAACAATATTAATTAATGGTATTCAAAACATAATTAAATATTTTATATATTAATTTAAGAGTATAATAATCATTTTTTTGAATATCATCATACTTGATTCTATTGAAATAGAACATAGGCCATTAGAATTGTTTTAATTTATTGATTTTTTGGATCATATCCTCAATCGATTTTGAATTTCTTATCCCATTATATTTTAGAAATTCAATATTGGGTTCAAATGTGTTGATTACTCAATAAAATTAACTCAATGGGATTATAAATTCTGTCATCAAGAACTTTTGTTGAACTACAATCATTGAGAATAACCTACTATAGATATATTGTAATAATTTGGTGTGCACCTTGGGTTATATTTTAAATATGAATTTTTTTAAATGTAGAGTAGACTCCATATGAAATCTAGTATGATAACAAGATAACACTCCAGTACATTATGGTGTTTGGATGAATATTTTTTATTAATAATAAAGTGTAAAATAGAAATTATGAATCTCTTGGTGAAAATTTATTTTTATATGGACATTCATCCTAGATAAAATAATCTTTTTTTTGAAAAATAAATAGAAATATATTTGAAATAAACATTAGGTGGTTGATGAAAATGTGAAGTTATCCAAATAAATATGCAGATTTATGAGATGGGTAATAAATTTATATTGAAAAAATTCATTGGTTTTTAATAGGAAAGTGAAAATGATGTCACGAAATCAGGGGTAGAAAAATGGGTTATAGAATACTAAAATTAATAGCCTTAAAATAGTTAATTAAAATATTTAATAAATCCTCCTAACTGAAAAAAGTTATATTAGAGATCAGGGAAAACAATATTAGTAGTGAAAAAATAGCCCTGATACAAACTATGGTAATTGAAAATTCTATAGAAAATAAATTATTTATATTATATATGACCAAAAATAAATTTAATAGGATATAATGGATGTTCAAGAGGCATAGGATATGAATGAATATCCTGATAAAATATAGAAAAATATTAAATTGGATTTAGATTGAGGATGAAAAATAAAAAATTAATTGGAATAATGTTATCTCTCTCAAAAAACCAAATATTGATGGATGGTTGAAAATAAAAAAAAATTATTTTGAATTTCAATATTAAAATTTTTGACGTTGATCTAAATAGTAAATTTTCACAATCATCTCAGCGTGAAACTATAATGTTTTTAATTATAATGTAAAATTGTTTCATGATGTATCAAATAGATATAAAACTATTATTCATGGGAGGATACCTAAATTTTATAGTTTATATTAAAAAAAATCCTTTTAGAATTGATGAATATTTAGGGATGGTATGTCTCTTATAGAAGGGCATATATAGTCTCAAATAAACATCATGGACATGGTACTCATAGCTTAATAAATATATATGGAAATTTAAATTTAGTATTAGAGGGTTTGATGGAAACCTCTTAATCAAGAAGGACTTTGAGTTATAAATGATGGTTCTTATATAAATATATGATATCATATTTAATTGTCTGGGTGAAAAATAGTGTATGTATTATTCCAAACTCATGAGGTGTGAATTTGATATATCTCTAATTTTTAATTATTTTTTTTCATCGATTAATGTTGAATCCAAAAAAGGATGGGAAATTAACTTAAAAAAAATATTCCCTGGAGGTTATAAAAGGGATCCCAATGTTTGATGCAAGGTAACTGATAACTGTGGTACCCTCCATGTATATGTTTTCAATGATTATGTAATTTTAGTTGATGTGAAACATTAAAATCATGTCATTGGATGTTTTCTATACTTGATAGCCACTAAACTGGGTATCCTATTTTTAATATTTCAAAATTCCAACTACCAAAGTTGTCATAAATAAACTCATATGAAATATATGAGATGAATTATCAATTATATATACCAAAAAGTAAATATTATCCTATTATGTTATTTCACTTCACTATATCATGTCCTATGGTAGATAAATATGGATTGATATAGTCCATTTAACGTGCCATACTAAACATCTCGTGGGTTTTTATGTCTATACAGTAATTTTATATCTTGGAAAAGTAAATAAGATGATTTAAAATCCTTATTAATTGAACATGTTGAGTATTTCATGTCCATAAAACATTGTACATTTTTTCTGCATGTAACAATAACTAAATGAAATTGGGTTGGAAGTGTAATCCCTTATTCTGATAAATCATCACAAAGTGAGTGAAATAAATCATAAAAATGTAACCCATTCCTCATTTAAAAACCATTGACTCAGAAATTAAATATCATTTCATAAAGGATTTTGTCTAAAAACATGTCATGATATATGATATTGTTTTTTCTCAGGATAAACTATCTAATATCATGAGAAAGTAACATAAAAAAGTGGATTTTGAATGAAATTGGTTGAATCATGGAATCTAGTTCAATAAATTTCTCTCTAAGGTTTTGAAATGGATGACCATACTCTATTGATGGAATTTTATTTTAGAGAAATATATGGTTTACTAATAAATTAAATTACTAAATGTTCTCATTTTTTTCAATGATTTCAAGGAATTACCCTCGGGGTTCATTGGAAAAATTGAGAATATGTAAAAGATTTATGTGGATATATTCATTGTGTACAAAGACTTTAATTTTATTATAAAAAATGGTGTAATTTGTTCTTGATTATATGGGTTGAAGATTTTGGATATTATATTTAAATATAATATAGATTAATGTAGTTTTATCATGAGGTTTTGTTTATCTAACTGTTTTTTCTCAAACCATGTTTATCTCGTGTGAGATTTTATTCTTTCATTAGTAATCGATCGATTCACTCCTAGAATGAAAGAGGCTTAAAAAGTGATATTTTTTTGGGTGTATATTATATAAAATAAAACATATATACAATAATGTAGTTTAAATTGGAATTATCAGCAAAATCCAAATGGGGGATTATAGGAAAAAATCACTTAGCTATTTTTACTGGGTTTTTTTATTGAAAATTTCTTATGTAAAGTGTTTGAAAGTATCCCTAAAGGAAATTTCAATATCTAAAATATTAGAAAAATAAAGATGATGTTAGAGAGAGGTACTTATATATGATTGAAACCAATTCATGAATTCTACATTTATTCATTTAAATGGTTTTAGATGTTGTTTCTTCCCTATAAAATTCATGATTTCCATAATAAGGAATCTCATAGTAGGTGATGAGGAACTCTCCACATGACTTATGCATAAACCTCATACATGTGTGTAAATTATAAACAGTTATATAAATTGGAAAAATAATTAAAAAATATTTATCATTAATTATGTCACAACTCAGCTAATTATATAAAGGATATTGGAAAAAATAAAACATAGAATGAAAGACAAAATTATGACTATATTAGGTAGAGGATTTTCACGACACATCATGGGTGGATTCCAATAATAACTTTAAATTCAACTATATAATTTCATTAAATAAATATTAACTTACTCTACATGAAAAAACTAATTTAAATGAGTGATATAATATTAAATGAATGTTATTAATAAAAGTAAAAAAACAAAAAATCATGTAATTAAAAACTTAACAATTCTTTAAAAATTAATATATTTAGATTATTAAAAACTAAATCAATTAAAAAGGATTGTTTGTTGTAAAAAAATGATTAAATTATCAATAAATTTTATTTTCCAAGTTTAAATTAATAGTAATAAAATATGTATTATTATAATAGATATATTATATATTGATATTGAATTATATAAATAAAACTTAACATTCAAAAGGGTATTTTTTAATAAAAGTGGATTTATATATATTTTATTTTCGTTTAACTACTCAATTTATATAAACTAGGAAAACAAAATATAAAATAAATACATATTATTAATTTATAATGTCAAAATTATCTGAGATTTATTTTTAGGAATTAAATTTTTATTTTGATTTGAGAAAGTGTATAAATTATACAAAGAAAAATTAAATTCTAAAAAAATTTCATTATATAAGAAAAACTCAAAAAAACATTTATGGATTTGAATTCATAAAATTATTATTTAAGGGTAAAATTAATAATATTAAATATTTCATTGATCTTATAAATTTTTTGATTAATAACAAAACCAAAGGAATCTTTTTACTCTAACTAAGAAACAGATTTCGGTATTTTATTATAATTGATAATATTTTGGACAAATTTTATTTTTTTCTCAATTTGAAATAATTTTTTATATAATATAACAAATTTATTGAAATTCCATGGAATTCAATGAAATTTTTTTTATAAATTAAATTGGATTATTTCTAGGCCAGGCACTGAGACGACATGTAATTTTGAAGCCCAAAGTGACCATGATGTGTTTTCAAACTATTTTAAGGTTTTTAAATAAATATGCAAGCATATTTCTCTAACAATGAAATTGGTTCCCAGATAAAATGTATGAGTCCATCGTTGAACAAAGATCATTGGGATTCACCATGATTGGGCCAAACATTGGCGGGGGTGGGCCAACAGGTGAATGTATTTTTTTTGCCATAAATAAAATAATTATTTAACAATTATTTTATTCTCAAATACTTATAACTCCAAAATGTTAACTCTAATTGTATATTGGAGAGTACCATTGATATCGTGAGGGCATGTTTCCCTTAGGAAGATCTTAACCTCAACCAGTGTGGTTGAGGATAAATGTTAAATTTATGACTTTTTGAAAGAAAAATAAATTAAAATAAAAAGTTATTTTAATTGTTTTTCCCACGTTGAGAGGTGTCACGTCAGCGCTACGGAGTAGCAAAAAGTAGACAATGAATCTCATTAATGAATATCTGTAAGGAGTCAGTGTAATGACGCTGCAATGTAGCGTAACAAAAAAGTTGATTCACGTTCATCAATTGATAGCCTAACAAGAAATGCATTATTGATTGAACAATCCAAGAATTTCATTGAGGATTTTGTGGGTTCCGACAATGAATGAATAATGTACCATCTTCCACCCTTCATAGGATCACTAGAGATAGTGGAATGAGGATCAAGAACAAATAATGGATGCACATAATCCCATTCATCCTTGAACAAAAATCCTATCACAAGTTGGGGGTTTTATTCTAACTCATTTTTTTCTTTTCTCTGTTCATTTTTTATCAATGAACATGGGTTAGCTCACAAACTAGTTTTCACATGTATCGATCATTTTGGAGGGATGGTTAATGCCACAATATAAAATGGTTGATATATATTTCTATGATTATTGTACCTTATTTCATTGTTTTTAGTGATCTTGATAAAACGAAAACATCTGGGTCAACACAGACAAAGACCCAGATCATTATTTTGGTGTTTCTGTGTAAAAATCCTCCCCCTATTTTCTCCTTTCATCATTCATGTTTTTTTGTGATGCAACAGATGTGGCACATTAGTCGAGCAGGCATTAGGCGGAAAGGCCTCATCCAGGTGGTCCGCGGTACTATCTAAATTCCATGGTGTGAGGCTACAACAACAAATGGAGGTCTCAATAGTAGCAGGAGGCCACAGAACCCTATCGTGGTTGTGGAACTAGGCCACAATGTCATACGGGAGGTGTATGTGGCCACCCATCGGTGTTGGAGGTGCCACATTGTCCACAAATCATAGGGGTGATCTGGACCCAAAACAAAGTCGTGGGCCACGTAGTGGAAAATTACCTGTGTTGGTAGATTTGTGCATGAGTGTGGTGCTGCTAGGGATCCACATTGGAGGGCTGGCCTTTTTCGGTGGGCCGTGAAAGGCATATAGAACATGGTCCCCACTGTACCACTTGTGGAGAAGTGGCGATCGACCTCAGTTGGCCGTGTGCGGCACAAACCGGATGCCTTGAGGGCATCTGGAAAGGCTATGTGAATCGAGCCACTGGGAGAATTGAGCTCAGAAATAACTAGACTTCCTGTTGCAAGTCAAGTCGGATGAAACTGGGTCACTAGGAGACTCAACGGTATAAACCCATGACCATACCGGGCTGGGTCAAGCAAGGCCCAATCGTCCAGGTCTAGTGGCCAGGCCAAACATAGTCAGCCCACAACCCACTGGGTCAGGTCAGGTCAGCCGAACCAGGTCTGTTCAGGAAAGACCCCTGGGTCGGGGTGGTTGAGTCGGTCTGACCAGGTAGGATCAGGCCTGAACCCAACATACCGATGTTTACTAAAACACCAGTATCTTTCAGACAATGAATCTGATTGAGGTGTGGTCTAAGGAATTAGGACCCTTTTGACAAGTTAGTCCTTTGGGAATACTCTAGATGAGATTTCATGGAAGAGAATATGTGACTGATGGATTGAGGAGTAGATTCTCCTAGAATCAAGTGTGCTACGAGCATGAATCTTATGAATGGTTGTGAGATGAAGGATATGATGAGCAAGTATTAGTGATCCAGGTGGCCAAGAGAAGAGCGGGTCATTGTGATCTAGCTAGCTCAGAGAGGAGAGGGTCTTAGTGATCCATCTGGAACATATATGAGTGGGTCTATGTGGTCCAACTGGACCAAGAGTAGAGCAGGTCGTAGTGATCTAGCTGGCCCAGAGACGAGGAGGTATAAGTGATCCAACTGGCCTAAGAGATGAGTGGGTCTTAGTGATCAAGCTAGCCCTGAGTCGAGTGAGTTTATGTGATCCAACTAGCCCAAAAATGAGAGGGCATAAGTTCTCCAGTTGGCCATAGAGATGAGTGGATCCTAATGATCCAGGTAGCCTAGGAGATAAGTGGTCCCATATGATTAATCCTTCAGTCGTACGAATGTACATATTTATAAAAAATAATTCTACATCCTATACATTGAGTTTAACCTAGTGTGACCTATTTTTAATGTGTAGTTCTACATTGTGGTCATTAATTTTTGGTTTGGGGTCCATACTGAGTATTGTGTTACTCACCCCTAGAGGGTCCTTGCACGCATGTGTCGTGTCTTGTGCATGTGAAAAATGCTTCGATAGAGACCTCCGTGATCCTGGGCCAGGTGGTGTCCAATGAGACATGATAGACGAGATTTACCTCTATGGCTACCGATAGATATCCTCCACCTACACTTCAAGTAGGTCTTATGTTAATGGACCATGAATGTTTTACATTTCTTTGTGCTTTTGGGTTTGTATTCTAGCCCCTTGTGCATTTCCTTTGTATTGTACCGTCAATAGTTGTCTCAGTAACAGTTGTGGTTTACTTTGTGTTTACTTTTTGCAGTTTCATATTTTTGTGTTTGTAGAGGTTTAATGTCAATGCCTTCCATTTTTTGGATATGCATTCTCGGAGCTAGTCACCATCACCTAGACTATGGATGGTGGGCTTGGGGTTTTCACAATAGGGACCCTAGTGGATAGTTCGTGATAAATTGGCATTAGAGGATATTGGTTCTACCATAAGAACTATGATTCTATGAATTGTTTATGGAGAAATAATGTTAATTGTTTTCATATCGGCTTTCAAGATAGGGAGTTCGGTGTTGGTGCAGTGGCCGACATATCTATACACCATGACCCAGAATTCTAATTTTTGACTTAGTATATGAAAATACTAGTTTCATGTGTCATTTATTATTTTCTTATTATCATTTTGAGTTAGTGTCATCTCTCCATGTATAATCTATTGATTATGGTTCATCTTGATCTCTTTCACGATTCCCCCACACAGACAGCCATAATGGACTCTAGCGTGTGACCATGAGTATGGTCCACAAAGTGACATGGTATTGGTACATGGACTATTGCCCGATATAGAACCGTCGGGTGGTGTCACAACAATGACACAACCCATTGTTTAGAAATTACTAACGACACTATCAGTAGGGGATTCATGCAGGCCCAGTTCCTTACTCAAGTTCCTGTGATACAGACCTCCTTGGATTAGGGGAGAGACAGATCCGTATGTCCCTGATGATTGACTAGAGCTAGTGATGTGGGTCTTCTACTTAGTGAGGATTCCAATTGACAAGATGGTGGTCCTAGCAGTGATCCTGTTGTAGGTAATGATGATGAGATGTTGTAGTTTGACCATATAAACACATAAGGAGGAGACCCTAACCTAGTCTGACTTCCAATGACTTTTCATGGAGAATTTCATCCCTGTGACTTTGCTCTTAGTGATCATAAATGAGTTTCTACACTTAACGTAGGGCATCCTGTCAATGGATGATTACACTACAAGGTTTATAGACCTCTCCTGTTACTCAATGGATATGGTGCGAAACCTTTTTTCACGGACCAAACCATTGAGTATGTACTCCAATGGTAGATCATGGAATTGATTATTTCTATAAGTATCCATGTACAAGATAGAGTGCTATATTATGGTGTACTAGTGGAAATATTCGTTGTAGAGCAGGCACTGTTAGTGGGATCTACCATCGGGTGACAGGTTAGTGAGTCATCTATAGAGGGAATTTGACATATGACACAGAGGTCCAAGTAGGTCAGACCATCCATAGGATGTCTCCAGCACTTATGGTTGGTGGTTCAAGGCTCCCATGGTAGAGGGAGTCATTCGGGGAGAAGAGTATTCTACGCATGTGGAGGATAGGGGAACATGACTTGGGATATATCGACATACCGTGAAGAGGAACAAAAGATAGTTGGTAGACCACAAAGGTAGTCTAATAGATAAGAATTGGGTGGTTTTCCAGGCAACAGACGTGGCGGAGTAGCGGGATGAGGAGTAGAAGGTGGATGGTGTTACGGGGTACTACCACCACCACCCCCAGGTGGTCCACCATAGGCCCAAACAGCAGGTGGACATGGGTAGGCTCAACATTAGGCAGTCTAGGCCTATGGTCCCGACATCCTAGAGATGAAAAAGGTACGATCGGTGTCTTCTCCACTTTATCTTTTATCCTTAAACACACAAGCACCATTCACGCTTTCATTTCCACAGACCTTATTAAAAATTCAGATATTATGATCGAGATGTATGCTCAATCCATACAATTACAGATCCTACATGAGGGGATTCGAAGATCACACACTAGTTTAGTTAGTGTTAGATTACTATTGGTGGATAGAGATTCGGCTGGGATCTTCTTGTAAGAGTGTTTTGGTCTTACGACATTATCCTGGGTATGGACTGGTTATCCATAGTTCATGCCTAGATTGGCTAATTTAAGCACATAGTGCTTTGTGACCACAGAGATGGGACCAGGATTTCTTTTATCAGTGAAATGAAAACTGGAGAATCATAGGATGAACTCACACATAAGAGGATGCAATTTATCACTCACTAGTTGTATAGCATGACACTTACTGAAATGGATGTGATGAGTCCACATTTTCATATAGTGGTGGATGAGTATGAAGAGGTCTTTCTAGAATATTTTCTTGGAATACCTCCTCCTAGATAGGTAGACTTTGTCATAGATATATAATATAAGATGACCCCGATATCTACACATGCATATTAGATTTCACTCGTAGAGCTTTGGAAGATGAGGGCACCGTCGGAGGACTTGTAGAGGAAATGGTTTGTGAGGCCCAACATTTCACTTTGGGTAGCCTCAGTTTTGTTTTCTAGGAATTTAATATGAAATTTGAGGTAATGCATGGAATTCCAAGGCCTGAACCTGGTGACCGTGAAGAACAAGTATCCTCTAACTAGTATTGATGACCTCTTCAATCAGCTGATGAGAGTGAACTATTTCTCAATGATAGACTTCAGATCAGGCTATCACCAGCTTCAAGAACGATATGGGGACATCTCGAAGTTGGAATTTAGATGTCTCTATGGAAACTACGAGTACATAGTGATTTTGTTTGGCATGATAACCTCCCAAAAGTGTTCATGGGACTCATGAATAGTTTCTTTCAGCCGCACATAGACCAGTTTGTAGTGTTCTTCATTGATAACATCTGGGTGTATTCTGTGTTTGATGGGGGAGCATGTGATAAACCTAAGGATGGTTCCTAATACACTCTGATTTCTTGAACATTGTGGAAATCTCACAATGTGTGAGCTCTGGATATGAAATTTCCACTTCCTTGGACATGTCATCTCTGAGGCTGGAGTAATGATGGATCTAATGACTATCAAGATGGTGATTTCTTGAGATCCACCCAAGAGAATTATTGAGATATAATGTTTCCTTGATTTTTTTGGTAATATCAAAGTTTTGTTCCCGACTTCTCAAGAGTGGCAGCGACAGGTCCCAGGTGCAGCCGAAGCCCATGGGTGGATGTGCCCACTTGTCCTTTTGTCATTAGCAATGATCAAACTGGGATCAATACGATGATAAACGCCAGAATCCACTGCTTGAATCACAAAAATAGACAAATAAGAAAAATTGGCATGGAGCCACAAAGGAAAATCATTACAGGTTGATTATAATTAATTTATCTAATTTACAAGATGTACCTTTTATGGCGTTCTTTCTTCATTGATATTTTTGATCAAAATCTGATGCAATTCATCATTGCGTCGTAGAATCCATGTGTAGACATCCTCTTGTAGTGATCCCCATGTGCACCATGTATCTTTGGACGTCGCCAAAGGAATCTCTGAGTGCTAGCCAAGAGAAGCTTCTTCTTGCATTTTCTGCCTTAGATTACCTTCATTCGATGGACGGGGATCTCTCTCGGTCTTGAGAGAGTTTTTGGAGGAAGGAGTTCTTTCAGCCTTGAGAGAATTCTCTAGAATTGATGTGTACAACGATTAGGGAAACGTTTTGGGATTGTGAGGATATTTATAATCGGGTTTGAGGTTATAGAGTTATGACAATAAATAATATTTTTACACGTTTTATTTATTTCATTAACTCTTATTGAAAACCCCCATGTCGAATCATTAATTCCTCAACATGCGCCCACACTGATTATAACAAATATCATTTAATAAAAGGATAATATTTCATCAAAATCGAAACTGAAAAAACTAGACTACATGTAATCATTAAAATACAGAGTATACTCGTTTTTCATTTCCTTTCCCAAACGAAAACTACACGGTGTGTACATTCAATGTACATGGCGTGTATATCTTGTTTTCATTTTCTTTCAAAAATAAATACTACACGATGTTTACATTCAATTTACACAACATGTATATCTTTTATTCATTTTATTCTTCGTCCAACATTAAAATTATTTTGGATTCCTTGAATAATTATTAAACCATATACAAGAATATTATTTATTCTACTTGAGATACTTGGATAAACTTAGTGTGTGACCCTCTATGCATCTTTCTCGTTGGCATTAATAGATCTTGCCAAAAGTCCCATATTACTGTCTCGTAATGGGTCAAGGCACCCAAGAGAAAGAAGTTGACACCACATTTATGTGTCACCTCATACGAATGCTTACCGTGTAATTTAATCCCCTTTTCTCAATATTTCATCAAACTAGTTCTATGGCTGTGTCAGAAACCCATATGCTTGATCTGTCAATCATTGACATCCTGAAATAAATTCTTCTGTACACCATGGCCATGGTATTTGGGCGATAGTTCTATTTCAATAGAATGGCCTGATATATATACTTCCATAAATATGGAAGGGGAAAATCAATCCTCAACTTATCCATTATCAATATTTCATTCGTGATGCATCCAACGTACCCTACATTCCACCAACTGTCTTCATGATGGTTTTTGTCAGTAAATATATGTGTGTGAGTCATGACATGAGTTATTGATATTATTCCAGTCTAAGAACCATTACACATGCTTGTAGATAGAAATTCCTAATAACACCAAGACATGCAGAATTTCTAATGGTAGGTTTGTTCTCATAATATCCCATCTTAAAGATTACCAAGTGAAAACTCCATGAGAGTGAGTCTCATCTTCATACAAGTACTAGAACATGATGGTCTATATACTATGTGTCTTATCATAGTATGTCATCCAATTGTAAAACATTATTTATGAATATTGTTATAGAATTTCAAGGTTATCATCATAGACTGGATCTTCTATGACCTTATTAATGCAACAAATATTTCAGGACATTATTATATTATATTAATGCAGAATAATGGATGATATATAGTAAGTGTACATTAATGTATTAAAAGTAAAAAAAGTTGGTTCTTAGGACACCAACACTAACAAACTCTCACTTAGACTAGAGACAACTTCCAATGACTTTTAGTCTACTATACCTCAAATGATGATCATGTTTGTGCTGAGTCAAATATTTAGTCAAGGGGTCTACCACGTTGTCTTACATGGAAATACAACTCATTGTAACTTCACATCTATAAGGAAAAACCCTCAAGAGATGATACTTCCAAAGTATGTGCTTTGTCCGCTGATGTGACCTTAGATATTTTTCAAGTGCCACCACTTTTGTTTTATCATAGTTGAGTGTGATAGGATCATTACTGCTAGGTACTACATCCAGATCTTGGACGAAGCTTTGCATCCATACTACTTTTCTAGTTGCCTCAGAAGCTGTGATATACTAGGACTCTGCTGTTGAATCTGCAATGACAACTTGAGTGGTGCTCTTGAAGCTCACTGCACCTCCATTGAAACTGAATATATATCTTGTATGTGAATTCATGTCAACATGAGGAGTTTGAATACTAGAATCTACATGTCTTGTATTGAAATGTTCCTTATATCCTCTATAAACTAGGAACATATAAATAGTATGCCTTAGATACTTAAGGATAGTCCTAACTTCCATCCAATGGAGGTCTCCAGTATCTGCTTGAATCTTCCTAATGAACTTAATTCGTAATCAACATCTATCCTTGTACATAGCATAGAATACCTGACTAACCATATGGCGGATGTGTTAGGGATATTTTCAATTTTCATTATTTCCTCATGTGTCTGAGGGAAAATTTTCTTAGAAAGATGAATGCTATATAACACTGGATTCAATACCCTCTTGGACTATTCCATACTTAATCACTTAAGTATCTTGTCAAGGTATGTACTTTGACTTAGGCCCAACATTCTATTGGATCTATCATAATGGATATTTATACCAATAATATATGATGCCTCACCCATGTCTTTCAAAGAGAAGAATGTATCCAAATATGCCTTAACTGACTATAAGATAGGTACTTAGTTTCCAATTATTAATATGTCATCAATATATACTATTAGGAAAATGACTTCACTTCCACGAAACCATTTTTGGACACATGGTTCACATTCATTCTTAAGAAATCCAAATTCTATTACGGATTCATAAAAATTAATCTTCCAAGACCTTGATGCTTTCTTTAATCCATAAATGAATTTCTGCAACTTGAATACCTTTTTGGCATCCTTTGGAGTCACAAAACCCTCAGGTTGTGTCATGTAGACATCTTCCTATAGGATCCTGTTAAGGAACGATGTTATGACATCATTTTTCCAAATTTCATAGTTATGGTAATCAATAATGGACAATAGGATTATGATGGATTTCAGCATTGAAACCGGTGAAAAGGTTTCATCAAATTCAATTCCTTGATGCTGACTAAAACCTTTTGAAACTAGTCGTGCCTTATAGGTGTGGACATGTCCCTCCTTGTCCAGTTTCTTCTTGAATACCCATTTATTACCAAAAGACATTAATTCAAATGGAGTTTCTACGAAAATCCAAACCTGCTTTTCATACATGGAATCCATCTAAGAATTCAAGGATTCTTGACACTTGGAAATGTATGTGCCTTCAAATTCTTCTTCGTAGGTAGAAGGATCGCCATTTTCAACCAATAATGAGTCACCATCCTCAGTGACAAGAAAACCATACTGTTCTGGTTATCTTACCCCTCTCATGATCCTATGTAGTTCTTGTGTCTCTGGAACAGATTTTTCTTACATGGGGCTTTGTATAATATGTTCTTGTACAAACTCCTGTGTATCTTGAGCCTCGACTTCATCGAAGTCTATCTCTCTCCCACTATCTCTTTTTGATATGTTCTCCCTCTCAAATAATATGGCGTGTCTTTCCACTGTAATATTTTTTTATGAGGGGTTGTATAGGAAATCTCCCCTTGTTTCCTTGGGATATCCTATAAAGGTACACTTTGTGCCTCGGGCTGGAAGTTGGTTACCTGAAAAGTCCTTAGCAAAGTCTTCACTACACTACACTTTTATATTTGATAACATAGATTTACATGCACTCCATAACTATTATGGAATACCCTTTATTGATTTAGTGGGTACTTGGTTTATTATGCAAGATCTTGTTTGTAATGAATAACCCAAAATAAAAATGGAAGACTCGCATGACTAACCATTGATCTCACCATGTCCAATAGGGTGTGGTTCCTACTTTCACGTACAACATTACACTAAGGCATGTAAGTGGGAGTGCATTGAGATAGAATAACAAACTTCTTTAAGAAATCAATGAAGTCATGATTAAGATATTCTCCTCCTCTCTCTGAGTAGAGTTTCATAATATTATTTAAATGTTGTTTGTCAACTTAATTCTTGTATTCTTTTAACTGATCAAAAGAAACTAACATATACCTCATTAAGTAAATATATCAATATCTAATAAAATCATCAGTAAAAGTTATGAAGTACAAGAACCCACCCCTTGCTTCAACTATAAATGGTCCACACACATCTGTGTGAATTAATTCTATAAGCTCTTTGTCCCATTCACCATTCCTAATAAATGGGGCTTTGGTCATTTTTCTGTGTAGACACGCATGACATACACCAAGTGGTTTTAGTTTGAATTAATCTAAATACCCATCTTGATGTAATTTGGACAAATGTTTCTCATTGACATGACTTCACGGTGATGCCAAAGTTTGGTGGGGTATGAGTCTTGTGAATTAACTTTTTCATCGATTTCCATTACTTGGTTTGTGTATTCTAACACATAAAGTTTGTTGAATAAATGTTCCATACCAAAACAAATGAAATCATTATAAAAGTAGCAGCATTAATTTTCAAACATTAATAGGAATCCATAAGTATCAAATATGGATACTGAAATAATGTTTTTGGTTACATAAAGAACATAATAACATCCATTTAATACCAAGACCGTCCCAGTAGGCAATGTGAAGTGGTAGTCTCTGAGAGCTAAAGCAACGAGTCTTGCTCTGTTGGCTGCTCGCAGATCCACCTCACCTCGGTCAATCTTTCTGAATCTACCTGGTTCCTGAATTTGGATACAGATGTGAGCACCACAAGAAGTATCTAAAACCCAACTGGTATAAATATATTGATTTCATTCGATAACAAACTCACCTGAAGCATCCCATTGCTTCTTGGGCTGGGTGCAGTTTTTCTTCCAGTGGCCCTTCTTTCCACATGCGAAACAAACAGCCTCATGTTCCCTTGCATCCACTTTGATCTTCCTTTTCTTATAAGGCTGTGAAGAATCTTTGGTCATAACGCTCTTCTCCTTCCCTGTCCTTTTATTCACCATAAGGACATAAGTATTTTCACACTTCATATCATTGTCCACTAGGAGAATGAGGATATGAAGATCAGATAAGGAATTCTTAATTTTGTTCATATTTAAATTTACAATAATGTTCGAGAAGCACTGGGTGGTGATGTACGAATGAGATCAATACCCAGTTCATTGTGGAGTTTAAACCCTAGAACCTCTATGTTCTCATTGTAGCTAACGAGCTTGATAACATGAGGTCCAGCTGGGGAACCCTCTCCAAGATGGATCTGAAATTGTTCCATGGAGATCTGAAACCGTTTCTATCTTTCTCTCTCCGGGTATAGACCATGGAGGTTCTCGAGCATTCTATAGGCATCCATGTCTTCATGAGACTTCATGATCTCACTAAACATTGATGAAATCATCAAACATTTAACATCTAGTGCATCGTTCAAATATATATCATAGACCAGCAAATATTTATCACTCTCCCCTTGGGTAGGCGAATATGGAAGTGAGGACTCCAGCATGTAAAAATTTCATTCATGGTGAAGGATAACCTAAAGGGGCCTAAACCATTCCTGAAAGTTACTGCTGGTGAATATATTGTCTTTATTAAGAATTTATCATTGAGATAATTTAGTTGACAAGATTTTCATAATGATTCTACAAACAAAAATAGATGATTTATCAGTGCCTTTTGATTGCATTTTATGAAAAATAATAAATGAATTTATTAATTCAACAACTGGTTTATCATGTCCCAAAGGCCCCCACCATTGAACCATTAATGCCTAGTTTCTATTACATTCTAGTGGAAAGGATCCATATTCTCTTTCGCATAACCCCAACAAGGGTTGGTCAATATATTTAAATGTATTTAGGTAGGCATATCTTTGCCAACTGTGAGCTTATAGTTCCTTGATCTATTGAGTTGACTCCCCATTCCTGAAATCCTGACTTGGATTTCCTCAACACTTGACTCTTTTTAACAATAAGTCTTTCTAGGGTTACTCCTCTTGATGTAAAATGTTTAAGTCAGCCTCAAATATTCATAAGATCATCCTTTATAAAAGTAAGTATCCCAATAATGTTTGGTTAAACAAATAGTTTTATTGAGTCTTGCCTTTAATTAGGTAATGGAAGGGTTGGTCTGACTTAATATGGTATTTGAGGGATTTCAATCCTTTTTTTTAGTTTCATATTATCCCATTCTTGTTAATATTAATTAAAGCTTACTTAAGTGATCAACCATTTTCTAATAATGTTTACACATAGTCCAGTTTTTATTTTATTCCATATTTTCATGCTTTGTGATTTCATATACTATGTGATCACAACAACACATACATAATAAATTAACTATGCAATTAGACAAAAATAAAATAAGAGGGAATGATCATGAGCATCTAATGGTTATTATATATAGTGGCTTTGATAAGTTAACCCTGACCTAGGGAAATACACATTGAACCTGATGGTTAGTGTTTTGCAGCTCCCACTTGTCCACCTTTGTATCATCTTGGGTATGTTTTGCCTCAGCTTTAGATTTTTAAGCGTCTCCTCTGGCTTGGAAGATACTCCATTTCATGGGATTTACCTTAATGAAACCATGGGTACATAGGCCCTACATTATACTGGAAGAAGGATCGTAGGCCAACGAATTTAAATAAAATAAATTTAAATGAAACCATACGCACACAAAGGGTATTTATTCTATCTCATGATCATCCATATCATGCAACAAAATTTACCCATATTTAGTATTCAAATTATTTAAATCATTCTTTTAATCAATATAAGAATTGCTTGAATTCAATTAAATATGATCTTATAATTAATCAATTAATTATCTTAAATTTTTTTTCTGAATTTCCTTTAGATTCTTCGCTTCAATATTCCTTGTAGGGGTCTTTTTAATTTGGAGGAAACCTAGTGAAATTACATTTATAGAAATTACACAACATGTAGGACATATTACACGGTGTGTATTTTTTCAACCTTTATCCAAAGAACATGCTGGGGGATTTGGTGTGTTTTCCGTACTTTGGAAATTTTGGAGTACACGACTTGTAGATTAATCTAACATAGCATGTACTTCTTTATTACAAGGTTACTGTCCTGGAAATATCATGTACGTGGTTACATGGCTTCTCATTATACACGGTTTCACCTAGGCCCGATCGGACTACACGGGGTGTTGATTCAACTTACACATCTTGTATCCCAGTTTCCACGCACTATTCAGATCTGGTAAACAAGTTTTATTAGAAAACTTATGTATTATTAATTCACATGGAATGGTTTGGAAGAAAAGTACGGGTTCGTTGAACCTATGTACACTGCGTGTAGATTTCACTACACGATGTGTTTTCATTTGTTGTACAGACAGAATGAGCCGCACCTCCAGGTGAGTTCCTCATTTTTATTTCAATCAATATTTAAATTAAAATGTTGTTTCTGTTATGTGAATTGAGAAACAAAGGAAGAAAAATAGATCTCATTTATTCAGGTTTATAGAACGATTTATCTTGAATTGAATAAATTATAAATGTGTAAATTATAAAAAAAATTGAATAACTATAATCAACATTGTGACCCCTCTAATACCACTTGTAGCTCCTAGGTGCAGTGGAAACTTGTGGGTGGATGTGCCCACTTGGACTTTTTTCATTAGCAATGATCAATCCCAGATCAATACGATGATAGATGCCAAACTCCATGGATCTAATCACAAAATGGACAAAAAAGAAGAATATTCCCAGAACCACAAAGGAGGATCATCATAGATTGATTATAATTAATTTAATTAATTAACAAGGGGTGTAATTTTTTGCGTTCTTTCTTTGTAGATATTTCTGATCATGTTCTGATTTGATTTTTCATTATGTCGTGGAAGCCTAGTGTATACTTCCCCTAGTGGTTATCCACACATGCACCATGTATCTCTTGACGTTGCCAAAAACTATCCAGGTGCTAGCATGGGGAATCTTTTTCTTGCATTTTCCACCATAGATCACCTTGATCCGATGGAGGAAGATCTCTCTAGGTCTTGATAGCGTTCATAGTGGAAAGAGTTCTTTTGGCCTTGAGAGAATTCTCTAGAATTGTTGTGCACAACTATTAGGGAAAAGAATTAGCATTATGAGCATATTTATAATCGTGTTTCAGGTTATAGAGTTCTGACAATAAATAATCGTGTTATGCGTTTTATTTATTTCAATATTTCTTATTAAAAACCGCTATGTCAAATCATTAATTCCTTGACATGCTCCAATGATGATTATTACAAATATCATTTAATAAAGAAACATTATTTTCTCAAAATCATGACTTGAAAAACTACACAACATGTAATCATTAATACATGGCGTGTACTCGTTTTTCAATACATTTCCCAAATCAAAACCACATGGTGTGTACATTCAATGTACATGTCATGTATATCTTGTCTTCATTTTCATTCCAAAATTAAAACTACGAGGCGTGTACATTCAATTTACACGGCATGTATATATTCTTTTCTTTTTATTCTTCTTCCAACATTAAAACAATATAGACTTCCTCAATTAATTATTAAACCACATACGAGAATAATATTTATTCTAATTGAGGTAAATGGAGACACTTAGTGTGTGTCCCTCTAGGACTCTTTCTCATTGGCATTAATCGGGCTTGCCTAAAGTCCAAGATTACTCTCTAGCAATGGGTCATGGTACCCAAGAGAAAAAATTTGATGCTGCAATGACGTGTCAACTCATAAGAATTCTTACAGTGTAATTTAATACCTTTGTATCAATATCTCATCAAGCATGTTTCATGCCCAGTGTCATAAGCCTATATTCCCGATCTGTCATTCATTGAATTCTAGAAATAAACTCATCGTGACACCATGGCCATGGAATTTGGGAGATAGTTCTATTTCAATCAAATTTATTGAGATGTCTACCTCTATAATATGGAAGGGAAAAATCCTTCATTGACTTATCCATCAACAACATGTCATTCATGATGCACTCAACATTCTGTACTTCCCGCCAACTGTCTTTGTGATGGTTTTCATTCGCAAATCTATGTGTGTCAGTCATGAAACGAGTTAATGATAATATTCTAGTCTAAGGACCATTACACATGCTCTTATATATAAATTTACAATGACACCAAGACATGCATAATTAATACAGGTGGGTTTGTTATAATAATCTCCCATCTTGGTGATTACCAAGTGCGAACTCCATGAGAGAGAGTATCGTCTTCTTACGAGTACTCACACATGACGGTATGTATACTATGTATCCTATTATAGTATTTTATCGAACTGTAAAACTTTATTTATGAATATTTTTATATAATTTCAAGGTTCTCATCCTAGCAGGGATCTTCCATGACCTTTTTAATGCGTAAAATATTCCAGGAAATTATTATATTATAATCATATAAAACAATGGACAATATATAATTATCGTACATTCATGTAATCAAAGTAAGAAATTGTTGGTTCTTCGGACACCAAAACTAATAGTATAAGCCATGGAAGCATTGACGAAGAGGGTAAAACACTTCGTGTGGACAGAAAGATTCCCATAGAGCTTTCAGTAGATAAAGTAGAGCATGAAGAGTCCTCATATCTTAAGGATTTAAGAGGAGGTCACTGACTACGTAGTTTACTGTGTCGTATCAGGAATATGGCTTGTTTTTGTTTTGATTAAAATATTAGAAGTAATTGCTTAAGGATTATTATATTGAGACCACATGAACAGAATTGTGGGACTCATTACCATGAGTTTGTAGTGGTAGTCTTCACACTGAAGATGTGGTGACGATCTCTTATAGGCAAATGATTCATTGTCTACTCTTACCACAAGAGTCTCAAGTATATATTTTCTCAGATTGATCAATATCTGAGACATCGACATTGGATATAGATCCTCCAATACAATGACTTCGAGATAGTATATACCACTAGGTAGGGAACATGATGGAAGATGCTCATAGAAGAAGACCGAGTTCACAACTACTGAACAAGGTATCAAAACAGTGGGACTTTTTTTAGATATATTTTGTGGATAGATATGACCCCGCTTATTAATATTTAAAGGTAATTTCCCCTCCACTCTTATAGTTTTTCAGAGAGGTGGAACTTAGATATTTCAGTTGTGAGACCACACATGCCACGATGTCCAGAGGGCATGCCCCTGATTGATATTATAAAGGTGGGGAGAACAATATCCTTTTCAGAGGATAGACCCCTATACATGTGGAGTTATAGGAAGAAGTTTTGATGGAGTTCCATAGATCCCCATTGGATGTAGATCTAGGTCTAAAAAATATGCACTAGGAATTCTGACGTTAGTACTAGTGGTCGAGGATGAAAAAGGAAGTGGTAGAGTTTGTCTTGAGATTCCTCACGTGTCAGCAAGTGAAGGAAGATCCCCATGTTCCAACAGGTTTGACACAACCCATTAAGGTTCCAGAGTGAAAGTGGGATGAGATATCAATGGAATTCGTGATGGGCTTACTATGTACATCCATGGGGAAAGATACTACCTAGGTGATCATAGAACGACTCACCATGTCCGCCCACTTCCTACACATATGAGATTAGGGTTCATTAGAAAGCTTTGAATGTCTCTACCTGAAGAAGATAGTTTGACTCCTTGGAGTTCGATCTACGTTAGTATTAGAATGTAATGCACACTTTACATCCTAGTTGTATAAGGTATTATAGGATGTTTTTTGGACTCAACTATGATTGATAACACCCATCCACCCATAGAATGATGGTCAGACAGAGCAGACATTTCTCACCTTGGATAACATGCTTCGTGCTTGCATTATTGATTTTGGTCACAATTGGGATGACCACCTACCATTAGTGGAGTTTTTGTACAACAACAACAACCACTCCACCATCGATATGGCACCGTTCGAGGCATTGTACGAATAACCCTTCAAGTCCCAATTATGCTAGAAATACCCAGTGGAATTAGCACTCATGGGTCTAGATAAGGTACAAGCTACCACTGAGAAGGTGTAGGTCATTCAAGAGAGGATGGAGACCTTACAAAGCTGACATAAGTCCTATGTGGATAGGAAATGGAGACCCTTAGAGTTCACATATGGGTACCACATATCCTACAAGTCTCTCCTCAACATGGAATATCAATATTTGGCTAGGGAGAAATTTTATCACCAAGGTTAATCAGACCATTATTGATACAATGTAGAGTTGGCGAGGTGGTGTACTACTTTTCTCTACTACCGTAGTTATATAGGTTGCTTGACCACTTACATTTATCCCATATGAGTAGATACTTACATGAACCTTCTCACTTCATCGACCATGGAGAGATAGAAAGTGATTAAGGGGAGACATTCATGGTGTACTCAATGGAGAAAGAGGATCAATATGAGTGGACCATTCTTTGATAGGAAATCCCTCTAGTGTGTGTTTGTTGGAATCATGTTATTCTATAGGATAGCATGTTGGATTAGGAGGTTCAGATTCGTGCTCATTACCCTAATTTTTTTTATTATCCCTTATTTTGGCTTATGAGGACCTAAATCCCTAATGGGGGAGTAATGTAATAAACCATAATTAAATGATTTTTTTTGAAAATTAAATGGAATTATTTCAACAATATGCTCTATGAAGACACATAATTCTATGTCCCGGAGTGGACAAAATGTATTATTGAACTATTTATAGGATTCATTAAAAAACATGTTAGTGGGTTCTATAACATTTAATACAGTGACCAGATCAAATATCTGAGGGAACTGTTGAACATAGAGCTTCAGGATTCTCCTAGAAAGACCCTAACATTGGCTGACATGCGCTAACAGTGAAAAGTAGTTTATTTATATAAATAATCTAATTAAGTAAGAGTTCATTTATTTTCAAATAATTATAACTCCCAAATGGTTACTCGTATTGAGAACCTGAGAGTACCATTGCGCTCGTGATGGCATTTTTCTCTTAGACATAGCTTAACCATGACTGGAGCCGGTCGGGGTGAAGGATAATTTTCATAATTTTTCGGAGAAAAATAAAATAACCTAAAAAAGTTATTTTTATAGTTTTTATCATCATTGAGCAGTGGGACACCAAGACTATGGTTAAGTAAAGCAGTGATGTTGATTCTCATTGATAAACATCATTAATGAGTCAGCATAATGACACTATAACACAATGTAACAGAAATGTTGATTCACGTTCGTTGATTAATATCCAAACAAGAAATGAAGGAATTATGGAACAATCCTAGAATTTATTTGAGGTTTATTTTGGTGGAAATGATAAATTAACCTTCTTCCACCCTTTGAATAATTGATGGCGACGGTGGGATGAAGATCAAGAATGAATAACTGAGGCCCCTGATCCCATTCTGAATTGACCAATAATCATATCCCATTATGGATGTTTTATTTTAAGTGGAATTTCTATTTTCCCCATTCTTTATTTTAAAAGATGAATGAGAGTTAACTCACAAACAAGATAAGCAAAGGATCGATCGTTCGTGCAGGATATAAAGGGAACATATTTTTCTAGGATTATTCTACCATATTTCATGATTCTTTATGATCCTATAAACAAAAACACATCTAGATGAACAATAAAAAAAACACGGATCATTCTATCAGTTTTACTATGTACGAATACTTTCCCACTTCTCTCCTTTCGTCTTCCAATTTCTTACTGATGAAATGGTGGTGGCGCATTAGATGAGGAGACACCTGGTGAAAGGGTTTCATCCTGGAAGAAGGTATAACCAGGAAGAGGGTGTGGTGCAAGGCCATGGTGGTGGCACATGGGTAAATCGGTGCAAGAGGGAAACACCAGTGGTAGGACGTGCGGTGGCTATGCCACTAGGGGAAATAGGTGCAGCAGCGCGGTACTAGTGAAGGGTTGGATGGTAGCAGCGACCGTGGGAAGAAACTGGTACACAGGAGTGGACTAGGGTAGGAGGGTGTCTCCACAAGGTAGTCACATTAGAGGATTGGCCCACGTGGACATTCCATATCAGGCAGATGGAACATGGTCTCTGTGAGACTTCATGTAGAGAAGGGCCGCTCAGCCTCATCTGACTACAAGCGGTACGAATCGGATGCATAGTGGGAATCTGGGCAGGCGAAGTGGCATGAAATAGGACTCTAGGTGGCCTGGGATAGAGAAGAGCCAACCAAATGATGCGTTCCAAGCTGGATGAAACCTAGTTTCTAGCCGACATAGTGGGTTGGACCCCCGACGGACCGGGACTAGTCCTACAAGGTCCAATGTGTCTGGGCTAGCGGCCAGGCCAAACAAGATCTGCCCTGACCCCACCAAGTAAGGTTAGGTTTGTTTAAATGATCTAGGTCGGGTCATAAGGGACCCTTGAGAATTTTTGGTCAGGTCAGTCCCACTAGGTCAGAGTGGGACTAGACACAACATGTAATGTTTATTAAATTCCAATATATTTCAGATTAGGCATCTGATTAACTCTATTTCTACCACATTGGGAACCTTGGGACAAGACCGTACATTGGGAATACTCTATGGGATAATTCATTGTAGTTGAAATTGGATGAATTGAATGAGGAGTAGATTCTCCCATAATCGAGTGCACTACAAGCCGGAATCCTATAGATGGCTATGACCTGAGGTATATGATGAGTTGATCGTAGTGATCCAGCTAGTCATGATGAGAATCTCTATGTGATCCAGATGTCCCTATGGGGAGGGTGTCTTAATGATCCAATTGTCCCAAAGACGAGCTATTCTATGTGATCCAGTTGTACCAAGAGAGTAGCAGGTCTTAGTGATCCATCTTGATGAGAGAAGAGTGAGTCTAAGTGATCCAACTGGCCAAGAGAGAAGCGAGTTTTATTGATCTTGTTGGCCTAGGGATGAGTGGGTCTATGTAATCCATGTGGCCTGGAGAAATGTAATTCTATGTGATCTAGATTTCTCCAAATATGAGCGACTCTTGGTCATCCAGTTGGCCCAGGTGATGAGGAGGCCTAGATGATGAATCCCTGTGTAGTTTGAATGTTCAGCTTTACGAATGATAATTAAACTTCCTATATATTGAGTTATACCTAGTGTGAACTATTTTTATCTATGTGATGTTCTTTTGTGGACCTACATTATGGTCTTTTCATTATGGTTTGGGGACTATATTTATTATTGTGTCACTCACCACTAAATGGGCCACACCCGCACTTGTCTTTTATCGTTCAAGTGATTGACATTTCGACGGAGACCTTAGTGTTCTAGGACCAGGTGGTTCTCAGGGATACCAGATGGACAAGACGTACCTCTATGTCTACTGATTGTTATCCTCCTCTTACTCTTCAGGTAGGGATTGAGCAGAAAGAACATTGAAGCTGTACTTTTCGTTATGGTTTTGGGCCTGTATTCTAGCCCCTTGTACATTACAGTTTTATTGTACTCTTAGTAGTTGTCTTAATGAATATTGTGATTTACTTTGAGTTTACTTTCCGCGGTTTGAACATTGGTCATGTGTACAGGTTTAAAGGCAATTCCTTCCCTTTTTTTGGAAATACCATACCAGTGCTCATTACTAGGAACTGGCCTATAGATGGCGTGCATTAGGTAGTCATGACACGGGCCCTGGTGGATGGGTCATGAAATTTATTTCACGGTTGTTAATAACAGTTATATGTTTATGCTACACATAAATTTTGAACATCAGAACACAATTTTTCAAAAATATGTTTTTAACCATTTATTTTAAATCATATATTTCTCACCCATAGATTTTTGAGATGGTAAAACTGATTCAAAATTTAATATTTCCGGATTTATATCATCTAATAATTAGATTATTAATTTAATTCAACACATTTTATTACCATGGATAAAAACATATTATCGATGCATACGTACATTAGTGTAAACCATATCAATGTAAAAAATAAAAAAAGAAATAAATATCTCAAATATATCTCCAAAATTTGTTTTGGTGTGAATTAATTGCCCATTAAATATATCCCCTCTATTATGATCAACTTTTTTTACTTTTATCCTTATATAGTGTTATACCATTTTTTTTAAAATTGGAATGCACCACAAAATAACCCATATTTTAACTAAGAAATGTGGAACACTTTCACCAATTCATACCACTCTTGTTAAAATGACTATATTTTTAAACTATTTCATTACACATCACCTATAAATATTTCCTTATTTCTATATTCATTATGTAATTAATATTTCCAAGACTCCTTGAATAATATATCATATTTCCAATAGATGATTAATTTCTTATATTTAAGTGACTTGCTTCTATTTAATTTTCTTCCATACGTTCTCTATTTACACCCCCAATAATCCATTATAATATAACTAATTAATTATTATTTATATGATAATTTTTTATTATATTAATAGAACAATTTTTTTTTGTTTATCATCCCAATAGAAATAGGAAGAAATGTTGATTGTACATTTGTGAAGAATACCACCTCTATGAATTGTCATCATCTATTTTTCACCACTACCTATCATCCCTATATTTTTAGGATTGATTTGAAAATTAAACATGGAACATATAATATAATAATAATTATTAATATAAAATATATTATCCACTAACTTTTTCTGGTAAATTGTTTTGGGAAATGAAAACTTTTACCATGTGATGTGAAGACTACAACCTCAATTAAATTGCATATCTCATTTTTCTTCTATGTTCATTATTTTTTTTTCAAACTATATAAAAATATTATTCACCACCATAAAATAATGAAATAATATAAAAATTTATTTACCAAATGATATTATTCCAAATGGTTCACCTTATTAATGATATACATCCATTAATTACCATATATTTGAGATGGAGTCTATTTTACAACCTAGATGAATGATGCCATATAATCCTATCATGGATGAAAATGGGAACATAAATAATAATATGGTTATAAGTAAATAAGAACGTTATAATTTTTTGTAGTCATATATAGGATATAATATTTATTATAATTCTTCTTAAAATATCATTATCGAACACTAAAATTGATGAACTAAGAAAATAATTATTCCATTTTCATGAAACATAATTAAAAAAATTATAAAATGAGTTAATACAATTTTCAATCATTGTAATTTTACTATTTAAGAATAAATTATCAAAATCAGGATTATGATGGTTTCAAATAAATTTAATTTAAATTGACATCATAAAACCATACTTGATAGTATCAGAGTTTTTAACACTACATGGTAAAAATATATAAGAAACTGATATATTCATAATAATGATCATAACTAAATTATATAAAATTTAATTTTTATGATAAATGATACTAAATAGAATATTATGTTATTTATGGTTTTCATACAAGATATGAAAGTGCAGTCTCTAATCGGGGAAACACGGTTTGAGTTGTTTGTCTCAATTTTAAATTCATTAAGACATGTTTATATTATATGCCCTGTTTACTTTTTTACTGTCCACACCAATACCATTTTTCAATTATATATATATAATCTATTATTATTAATGACATTAAATTTTCAATTACTTTTAATTTATCTTTTAAGGGTTTTACCCAAAAGTTATTGGAGTTATAAGGTTCTTTGTCTCAAAATCCATTTTTAGAAACTTGTTTTGTATTTATAAATAATTTAACATATATATTGTGTACAACTGAATTGATTTTTTATATAATGAAATAGTTTTAAAAAATGTATTTAATGATCAATTAAAATATATCTATATCTATTTTATATGGGTGTTTCATTTTAATGTTTATCACACCATAACAATTTTCTTGACTCGAATTATTATTCCTTGAGTTGTATATTTAATCATGTCTATGATCTTATAAATAAATTGTATCATACCAATTTATTGTATAAATTATATTTTTAATTTATCTCTAGGAAAAATAAACTTATTTTTTTCATTATCATATCCTTTGGTGTAATTATTTATAATATTACATTAATTATATTAATTAGATGAACATTAATTCATTAAAATGGATATTTTCACTTCAACAACCATATATCTTTATTAATGGCTCACTTTCAAATTTTAAATCAAAAATAAGTTTTATATTAGTAGACATTCAAATTTATATGTAATTGTTTTCAAGTTATTTGTTATTATATTTTTAAATATTGTGGGTTTTTTAGAAATTAATTTTAAATCATGAAAAGAAAAATATTTTACACTATTTTTTATCTTTCAATCCACTTTTTATTAATATCATAGTACTTGTATAACAAATACATTAATTTAATTTTTAACTAACATGAATTTATTTACATGTTTTTTAAAATAATATATATTTAACATATTATGTTTGGTAAATTCTCAATAAAATAATCCCATTATATTTTCTGTGTGAACACATATTTCTTACACCTTTAAAATATTTTATGAAACCTTATTTCTTTGATTTCATGTTTTCCAAAATTTCATGGTTATTTATTATTTTTAAAATAAATTTTTCCATATTCTCCTAAATATAAGTTTTAAATCTATATATTAATCCTTTTACATATAGTTTTCTTAATCAAGGATAGTCTATAAATATCATTGTATATCTTCTTTCTCTATATTAATTTTGAATTTTAATTATCTATTTGAGTAATAACCAATCATTATTTTTTCCTTCACTAATAATCAACCAAGTATAGTATTTAATATCTATCCCATACATCTCCTCAATGAATAATATATAATACATTTTATTACTTTAATTTTTTTTCATATTTTAATACATACATCACTTGACTGGGTAAAATATTTTAAAAATATTTGTACGTTATCTAAATGGTGAATATATTGTATTTTTCATTACATCACTTTAAATGTATTTACCAAGAAGAATAATTTTTTAAATTTGACACATTTCTTCTATGAGTATATCAGGTTGTGATTATTGACAGAATTATAAAGGTTTTCTTTACATGATTTTATTTGAAAAATATATGAATCCGAGTTTATATAAATGGGATCACTGTGATGTGATGAATTAATTGAATTCATATGGATATAATATTTTTTATAATGATGTTAGTGATCATTTATCTCACTAAAATTAATTAGATAATGATTTTTATATTCTGATATAATGTTGTGTGGACATACTTGGATTTTTTCAAAACTAATAGGTGGACATACATTGATTGATACAAAACCTAAAGGGTGTATATTATTGTATTTTTTTTTCACAATTTTACTATCATTATGATATTACTATAGTATTATAAATATTCTTATTATTATTTCATTATCTTTTGGATCATTTTTATTTAATCTTGCTTCCACGCTGTGCTGATTAATTTTTATGTTATGCTATATCATATGCCCATAATTCTATTTTATTATCTATAAATTCATGGGTTTGATTTTTTTATGTATATTTATTAAACAAACATGATCATATTATATTGATTCATGATCTTTGACTATACTCTCTTATGTTTACCATTGATGATCTTCTCTATTCACCCATTTATTTTGTTTACTTTTCCTAATGTTATGAAGATAAGAACAATATAAAACATCAAGAAGGCTCTCTTATGTGGAGAATAAATGGAAGATGGTTATGACTTTTTATTGATTATAAAATATTATTATATTTTATAATGATGTCAAATAGTTAAAAAGGATACGTCTATTTTTAGTTAGTGTTTTTCCTATCTCAGTAAAGCTATAAACCGAATATATAGTGATAATGTATTAAAATTGAATATTTTTATTAAGTCTTATAATTAATATGATCGAATCTATCAGGTTTCAAAGTTTTAATTATAACAGGGAGTGAATGAATTTAGATAATTATATGTTATCAGTTGAGGATGTCAATTTATTTAATGTATAAAAATTTATAGTTTATTAAAATCTCTATTGTTATTAATTACACTTTTTTTTGTAAGGTAATTCATAACATTTTAGGTGTTGAGACTATTTAAATTATGATGGAACTTTTAAGGTCTATGTATGATTATATGATTACATGTTGGTGTTTTCATAAAGTAGGGTTTGTGTTTTAATCCTAGAAATTATGCCACTTTTTAGATACAGGATGGTGTTTACATTTTTGTCACAGATGTTCATAAGGGAAATCAATATGAAATGTAATGGTTCTGTATCAACTCATTATTCATTATAATGAACAATTACTGGGCCTTATATTTCATACATTGATATACACTACAAGGGGTTATTATTATGTTAATAACACTCTCATTACTATAAATTATGCTAATTTTTTATGGAAATCAGTTAGGTTAAGGAATGTTAGAGAAACAAATCCTACAGAAACATAGAATAAATCCAAATGTATTTCTATAAAACTTAAATATAAAGTAATTATTCAAAAATTATGATACTATGAAGTTAAAATTTTCATATTGTTATCTTCGAAAAAATATCTTATGGTGCTAATTATTTATCACTATAAATAAACTACTTTATGTTTTAGTAATGGTTGAATCCTAAAAAAACAAGTTAAAACTGGATTATATGAATAATTTAAATATTTTATAAATAATTATTCAAAAGGGATAAGAAATAATGATAAACCTTATGACTATTCCAAAATATATTGAGAATTGTGATTTCAAATATGGAATCATTTTTTTCATCAAACACCCAATGAATAGAATGATGGATTCTCATGGATGCTCAAGTGGTGAAGATGGTGAAGGAAATATTCTTAAATTTACTTCATGTAAAACAATATAGGTATAGGATCCTAGGGGAATTCCCTAAATTAAATCAAAGATGTATTATTTTTAATAAATTATGCAATATAAAAACTAATTATCAATAATTAATGATTATTTTAATGGAAAATTTAAAAGGATAATGTTTTTGTATTGAGGTACCATTAATTGTTAAATGTCTTGAATGTGGGAAACATAGTCATCACATAATCAATTCCCCATTCAATGGGGTAATAAGGATGATAGGAGTAGAAAATTTCCATGACTAGTGGAACTAAGGAATTCCTATGAAATATAAATTTCTGAAGTGATCTCCATGATTCATGTGTAGTGATTAACATCGACCCCCCACTCATAATCTAAAAGTAATGTATTTATTTTCCATTGAAACAACACCTTCTACCTAGTATTTTTTTTAATAAAATTTAATCCCTAGATTGAAAATTATATGTTATGTCATAAATAATGACATATGTTGTTTTGATTATTTTATCTAAATTATATAACTCATCTCTAATAAAGGTTTATTGAAACCTTATCTTAATAAAGTCAGACTATTATTCCTTTGGTAAAATTTTATGATATATTAGGAATATATTGGATATATTTTTATAGAGACCCATATGATTTCCATGATAAATAATCCCATAAAATCATCCCATAAAAACTGATTAATTTAGGACAAAATATAAACTCCTTATTATGAAGTAATCTAATTTTATTGGGGGGGGGGGGGGTATTTAGAAAATATGGATAAATAAAATAAAACATTTGTAATACACTTAATATGAAGAAAATGATGAGTTATATAGTAATATCAGGGGTAATGAGGATGCAACCTCATTTAAAATAAATCTCGATTCATGAATAACTTATAGACATCAAAAATTATTTCATGTTTATTAGTAATTACAATTTTGAGGGTGTAATTTATTTATGTGGGAGAATGTGACAACCAAACATTTACTAATATATATGGCATAAATTATTTTTATATTTCTCAAAGAAAGACACAATGAAATGAGTATTGACTTATTAGATTAATATTATTAAGAATATTTAGGATAAATAAAACCTATACTATATGAAAATATATTAATCACTTAAAAATTAATAAATTTCGAGGATAAAGAACTAAAAATATTAAAAATAATTTATCTTTATAAAATAACTATTTAATGTTTTTTATAATAAATGAATAGGATTTAAATTATTGTTATGACAATATATAATATCATATGCTTAAAATTATAAATTCATAGAGAATATTATCCAAAAAAATCATATTCAAAAACTATACTCTTAAATTAATATATCTTCCATATTTTTTATGGTTTTATTATATAACTGATATTATAATTTTGAAAATTTGAATTATAAGAAAAATAAACTATGAATTTATGATTTTAAAATTCTCATAGTTTGAATTTTTTTAATTTTTAAGATATAATTGTTTCTCAATTGAATAGTAAAAAATATTGTTTTTCTATAATTGTATATTTTCGAACATTATCATTATATAAAGAAGATATAGTCATTTATTAAAAATTTTATTCAATAAATTATGTATGTAAAGGGAAAAATAATACATTTTTATATTATTTTGATCATAGGAATCTTATATTTACTTTCAAAAACTAAGGTAACTTTTTATTCCATTTAAGAATTTGTATTTTGTATTTTCTTTTCATCAAACATTATTATGGTATAAATGTTTTATTTAAATCAAACATATTTTCATTATCTTATAAGAATCTATGTTATGTCCAGAATGATAATAAATTTGATATTTTTAATATCAACAATAAATTGATGCTTAAACATACATTTTCAAAAAGTACTACTTTAGACGTTTATTTTCAAACTATCAATTTTCACACAACAAAATTTTATTTTATTAAATGATATTGGAATTTGAAATCATTTATTTCAAATTTTGTTATAAAAAAACTTTTTATTTTTGTCCTTAAATTAATTTACCCTTTCTGAAAAAAAATCCAAGGTAAAAGTACATTAGGGTAAGATTTCATAATTGAAAACAAAATAACCTTAAATCAATCAATGATTATAGAAAAATAAGTGCTGGATTAGTTGATGAGCTTAATAATTTTTTCCACTCCATTATTGACCAGTTTTTTGAATTTAATACTTTTATAGTGTCATGAAATTATTGAAAAGTAATGGGTACGATCATAATTAACTTTCCATTCAAAAATAAATTTCAAATCTGTCAAACCTTTCATTTCATACTTAATCATTCAATTTTATTCTTTAAAATCTACCATTTTATATCTACATGAAACCAATATTATATTTTAGAGAGTTTTTTGGGAAAACAATTCTCCAGTAAACCAGATCTAGTGTCAAATTAATTATATTATCATACGATACAAGTGATCTCTTCCCAAAATACTGATCAGTTTAGTAGTATTCATAAACTAGATACATACATGAGATCAATATTATATTGAAAGTATAAAAATAATTACATACACTATTTAATCCATGATACTATACAAAATAAAATTCATCATATCTAGTGAAAAAATAACGACTGATCATAGATGAGTGGTAATATTTATGTACATTAGATGTTATCACGAGTAAATTTGAAATAATCAATATGGAATGAAAAATAACTAAAAACATGTTAAATTTAATCAAAATAACAAGTAATAAATACACCCATGTATAATATTTCTATTGTAATCTTAGGGATAATAGAAAAAAAATTCATGTTAATGTAAATACTTAATATTGGAAATCCTAATCTCACAAGGAATGAAATCTTTACTGTCAAAGTTTTCATCTGGGTAGTTTTAACAACATGTATGTATATAAAAAAATAACCATTTAATAATTTTGTCCAATATATTAGTCTCATGAAATAAATCAATGAATCAAGGGGATATATATATATCTTGGGAAAACCCATAATTATATGTCTAGTACATTCCTAGTACATTGTATTATAAAATTAATAAATAAACAGTATTCCTAAACAGTTAATGTCTATATTGAGTAATGAATATGGATTATCAAGATTACTAGAGTCAATCAAAATAGCATTAACAGTAAAACCCCTTTGTAAAATGATATATGGATTATTAAATATTCATATACATGATACAAATAATATATGTATTTATTAGAAATTTAATTTTGAATTCAAACTAATCACATGTAAGTGAATATTTTAAGATAATTTTAATGAACAAAAATGTAATTATAGAAAAAATATAACCATAAATTCATTAAAGATATTTGTTTTGAAATTAAATATTATTATTGGGATAATAAAAGATAATGGAAATAACTATTTTCATAAGATTTCATTAGGAATTTTTCTTTACAATCCAAATAAAATTGAATATATAAATCTAAATGACCATAAATGTTTTTGGGTTGTGGGAAAATCTATTATCATCATACATGTTAAAATTCATTTTTTTGAATTTTTTTATCTAAATAAATATCCCTTCCAAAAAAATGTTTCAATATTCATTTCAAATATTTAAAAAGTTCAAGAATAACGAAAAATTTTAATTTTAAATTATTTGAATAAAAAAAATAAATTTTGTAAAATAAATTACTAAAATATGGAATCGGAATAAAATTATACCGAATCAATATTGAAGTAAGATATGTTTTTCAATTAACAATCTAATTTTCTGATTCAAGAGACAAAGAGATGAAATATTGGAATAAAATACGGAAAAACCTTAAATATCTAGGGGATAAGCATATATATATATAGTTTATGCAGGATATATTATAATATTCTATTAATGAAAAGAATATAAATCTAAAAAATTGTAATTGTAACATAATGTCTTACCTCTTTGTTAACATTTATAATCTAGCCCCTTGAAAGGGAAAAAATGAATTAAAACATTAAACATAATGAATATATATATATATATATATATTTGTGTGTATATATATATACTAATTTTAAATAAATTTAATGATTATTATATGGACCAAAATATAGTAAAAAGGTGCATAAGAAAAAATATTTCCAAATAGAATTTGAATTGAGACAAAATCCATTACTTTATCTTTTAAATTCTATATAGGTGCTCTAATCTAGTAAATAATAAAATTAAATTAACTATAAATCTATACAAGATTCATTTAAATAGTTTTTCTATATTATATTGTCCACTTATACCATTTTAACACTCATTTTTAATAATATTTTATTACTATCTTTATTTTTGGAGTTGAAATATTTGTTTTCATGTATATTTTAATTTGGTGGGATTTTTCCTTGTGTCTATCTAGTGGTTAATTCATATTCAAAACTATATTCATGTTATTAATATCATATATATTCTATATATATATATATATATATATATATTTCGAGTCATCTATAAAATATTGGGATATAAAAATTAACTAGACCATTCATGGAGACAATAGTCTTTACGTACGCCTAAAACATTTATTCACTTTTTGATGTGTGGAAAGATAGAAAGGTAAGCAATAGTTCTTATTTAAAATGATATTATGATATTATATATATCATATATATTAATTAATTATATCATTATAACAATACATATAAAGTGAAAATGATAAAAGGATCACATCATTTCCGGAAGATGGTAGTACACTCATGTGAATGTGAAACGTTATAGTTTCTTATTATATTTTACTATAAAAATACATATATGATATGATAATTATAAAAGAATAAATATTTCCAAAATATCATATATATTTATTATTTACATATTTTTTTACCATTCAACTAAATTACTGATGAAAAATGGATTAGACTATTATGTGGAGACATTTAGTTGTACGTATGCACGAGTGAAGTTTTCACATTCTATAGTATGGAAAATAGGTGAAAATGGTTTTTCATTAACCATAATAACTAATAATTTTTTTATTATTTCAGGATGGGAATAATATATTTGTATTATTTGGAACAATAAATAATATATAATTTGTTGTTAAAAATGATTACTTATTCTTAAATATGATTTCACAAGATTCATTATTATGGACACTTGAAAGAATATTTTAGAAACACCAGAACCTTATGATACTTACTAGGGAAGTGCATACTAGAAGTAGTATGGTATTATTTATATAGGAGGGTCAATTGTTTCTAAATAAAAGAGGTAACACGTATCCTTTTATAAGTGAGGTGTAGTGTACTTCATATAATAAGTGAAATATAATAATATAAAATGTCACTAAATCATGTAATGTGGATCCGAAGTAATATAGTGTTGATGAAAAGGATAAATTTTTTAATATAATCATCCAATAAAAATTTGATAGGATTAGATATAATTTTAAACCTTATCATTTTGATTAACCCCAACGTCAACTAATTTTAAACTTAACTCTGGTAGTTAATGTTTAAATATTAAATGCATTTGAATTTATTTATAAGGTTAAAATTTGATGATAAATAGACATGGGATGATTTTTTATACCACATATTATCACCATGTTGATTTTTTAAATTATTAAATTTTTAAATATTTTAATAAAATTTTATTTTAATATGATATCATTATTGCAATTTTAGACACCCTTCTTTTTATTTTATATTAATAGCATCAAGAATAATATATAATTCGAATATACACATTTTAGATATCCATAATATAATACATTCATCACTATAATTAAGGGAAATCTATGAAAACCTAATATCTTGAAAGAGGACTATCAGTTTTGATAGCATATATCACCTGCAAAACAGAGTTGAGATGTGAATAGAATACCCCGAGACTTTATGATATATTTATTTTTAAATAAATTTAATCATTTCGATTACTTGTAAAACACGCAAACCAATGTATAAATGATCGATAATATAGAATACCATTATAATATAGCAGTTAAAACTAATATAATTAATACTAAAAACTAAATTATGATAATTCACTTTGTTTATTCATTAACATAAAATAAAGATCACTTAAAAGAAAAATAATGTTTTTTTTTGGAAAATTGTGAATTAATAAAAAATTCATGATTCATGATTTGGGAAAATAATTGAAAATTTATTTATACCAATTTTATAATATTTATTTTAAAAAAATTTCTTCACTTTTGAAATCAGAATAAGATAATCATCTTATGGTGAATTTTTTACATTATTCTAAAGAAAAATCATTCTTCATATATAGAGAAAAATAATAAATTATTCAGAACTACATTTTAATTTTAATAATATACCTAGATAAATTATATTGTAAATTATTTTTAATTTAAAATTTGATAAATTATAATATATTTTAACAAATTTATTTCATTTCAATAAATTTGATTTTTATTTTTGATATTAACATAATCTATAATGATGACAATTTTCTCTTGGAGGACCATTTTTTCATCATGTCTGCTAGTATAATTTTAAATTGGATTCTTCCACTACTATTAATTTACTTTTTTAAAATATTTAAATTATTTGTAATGAGAATAATTTATATTATCTAATAATTTGATGTAAATTTATGACCATTAGGAATAGTAAAAGACTTAAATTTTAATTATAATGGCTAAGGTCAAAACTGATTTACTGAGGGTTGATCTAAAATGATAATGTTAAAAATTACGTACTGTAATTTCCAAAAACATGTTGTGGACATATTTATATCTTAAAACCTTTAAGAATTTAGAATAACCCATTAGAGAGGCTTTTTCCCTGAATAAATGTGCATGTAATTGAATCTATTCACAAAATGTATCTGTGTCCTCACCCCCACTTATAAAAAGAAACTCACTCATCTCCCCTAGTATCAATTTCAATTCCATATTTTTCTTCCATGAACTATCCAAATATCATTATTGCATCCCATCGAACTTCCTAGATCAATCTGTTTGTTCATAAATACATTATATGTTGGATTTTGTGCAAACGTAAATAAGATGTCTCAAGAAGAGGTAACATTCTAAAATTATCATTTTTTTATTCTTCATCCACCACCTTAACCTATTATTAAAAAATTCATATTTACTAGCCTCATAATATTACAGATACTAATAATTTATTAGGTTATGTTAATGAATTATATCCATCTCTACTTCCATCATGTGGGAAATGAAATTTTCAGCCATGTGTATGGCAGACTACCAACTCGCAAGCCGATGTAGATCATTTTTCATCACCATCAACCCAGGTTATATATAATTATATAATAAACACATTAATATTATATTTATAATATTATTAAACTACTATAATAATAATATATAATTTACTTTCTTACATTCAAGTTTATTTAAAATATTATTACATCGCTCTGGTGTATGGAAGACTACTGTCTTGTGATGTGATAGGATAAGTTTTTTTACTTATTCTATACATATAAACTAATAAGAGATTTTTTTTTGACTATAAGTGATATATATTACATTATATTTAATCATTAAATTTAATATAACACACACTTCATTACCCTTTCACCCATTAAGGAAATGATTATGTCACTCATACGTACGTATGACCTACCATCTCAATGAACCAATGTGATCCATTCTCCAAGTTAAAATTACAATAATGATTATAAAAAATTATATAATGAAAAAATTGATATTTTTAATATAATTATTTAGTCATTTAAGATTATAATTTTTGCTCAAACGAAAAAAAATCCTGATAGATCATGCATTATAAAACAAATTAATTAATATCGGAATTAATAAAAATAATGAAATTTCATTATCAATAGGTTGTAAAATATTATAATGTGATAATATATGATAATATAAATATATATATAGTTTAGGTGTGAATTAATTACATGAATAAACACATTATACATGAGTTTAACGAAAGTTCAACCTAAAAGAAGTGTGAGGTAGGGGACTTCATCTGAATTTCACTTCATTAAGGCATATTGAAATGTGATGCATATAATTTATTTTATGTAGTATAAATAATAACCCCTAGATATTTAATATCCTAATTAATTTATAATTAAGGGAATTTTATGTTTCAATTTGAATTATCACACTTATGGGGATTAGACAGGAAAATTACGAAGTGGTAATGAATTTCATAACTCATTTTCATTTCATTTGGTTCTATTACATCTTCATTGTATTTTATGTTATAATATTATGTTTGTTAAGAATATTTAAAACATTATTTAGTATAACTAATATTTTAGGGATTTAAATTTGGTACACATATTCTATTTTTTTGGTTAATTCTCAATAGAACACTATGATCTTTGTTTGAGTTTATCGACAATCTCATTTTAATAGAGATTGTTTATAATTGAATTGAAATTAAATGGATTTTTTTATTATTGGTTAATAATACCCTTTAATTTTCATATCATATTTTTATTCATTTTATTCTAGTAATATTACCTTGTTTTCTTTATTTTTTAATTAGAATGAATGAGAAAATGTTTTTAATCAAATTTGAGTTCATTTCTCTCTTTGGTAGATTGTCATTCTTCTTCAAAAATAATTTTTTCTTACAATGATTAATTTTTTTTAATTATAAAATGAATTTATTTAAATAATTTAAATAAATAATTTATTGTAAAAAATAAATCAGATGAATATTCATTTCATTTTCCAAACAAGTCATTTATGTCTTTTACCGAAAATCTAAAAGGAGTTTTTGTTATAATGTGTACAGCCTGTATGGAATTCTGTATTTTTATGACCAATCAATGTTTTAAAGAGAAAAATATACATTTAAAAGCTTATTTTCAATTAAAATTATTTTATGAATTTATATGAACATTAAATTTTAAAATTATATATTTTAATGTGTAATGAATATTTTCATCCAGATCTTTTTAAAAAATATTTTTACGGCTTTTATATTCATAAATGAAAAAAAAAATTATTTTCATTATACTCAACTTGAGATATAATGTATTTATACCATCCTTATTAAATATATGGATTTTTTATGATCATATTTACTAAAAAATTACTGATATACTCTTGATTCAATTTTTTAGTCATTACCTATCTCTTAAAATGATAACATTTCTATGATCCTTTGATAATAAATTTTCCATAAATATACATATTATTTATCATGGATAATTTTTTTTCATAAAGAGTATATTAGTAATACATATTTAATTATACATTTATGTTATTTTTTCTTGTTAAATATTGGTAAGTTATTATTCTTTACTCAATACAAATATTTCATGATAAGGCACATTATTTATGAAATAAATCTATTATTCATTATATTATGAATGCTTTGGACATGAAGTGATGGGTAGGGCATAGAATTATATAGTCCCTCAATTCATAGGTTGTCTCAGGATATAATTTAGTAATATATATTTAATCATTTATTTTACCTATAGTTTTAAACTACAATGTTAATATCCATGATAGTAGAGGAATCATAATGTCTAAGATAATGAAATTCAATAAATAAACCATTCCTTCATTTAAAACTCTTCTATTATTATCCATGATAATCTAAAAATGATTTTATCTATAAATTCATTAATTTTTATTTAAAAAAAAAATAAATCTTGGGTTTCAATAATTTACCTAGCCATATTGATTATGTATTATCTATTCATGATATTTATCTGATTTAAATTTCACATGTGTTTAGTTATTTAAATTTACATATTGATATTCCATATTTAATCAGGATAGTAAAGTTATTTATTAATTGGGATGTCTGTTCAGTTATTTACGTTTCTATATTGATCAATCCATATCTATTCATTATATTCATTCTATTTTATTTGTATTTGTGATAAAAAAATATAACTTTCCATACTGATTATGGGTATTTATTCATGATAGAATCCTCTTTACACAACTATCACTGAGTTCTTGAGAACACCCTTATTTTCCTCATTTATTAGGAATCAATGGAGGGTACTATGAATGATATTCAAGAATATCCTAGAGGGAGTAATGATATTGTCAAAAACAAAATATTTTAATTTTAATATTCAATTTTAATATCAGAATCATATATGTATCTAGTTTACCAATACGACATAACTGTTTGGTCAATGATGATATTATTCCCTATATATTATGCCAATGTTATAATGTAGACATTGACTCTGGGTTATTGGAGTCAGGGTAATTATGGATGATATTAGAGGGAGTTTATTAGAAACTTTTGGAGTGGATTTAGGCTAACATAGATTAGTTAACATAACTCTATGATAAAAAATGAGTATAAGTATAGAAAAATATCTTAATGTTTTTGAAATGTATAGAGTATGTGGATTTTCCTAGAAATAATTCCATGTATGGATTCTACAAGGGGTTTGGTTCTAGAATATATTTTCCTAGATGTAATAACTTTTAAAAAAAATTCTTATTTGACTCATGCATTAATTGGTACACAACAATGGTTAATAATATGAACCTAGTTTGAAACTCTTGGGGGTATTTTTTAGATAAATCATAGTTTATTTATAACACATTATGATGTATTTGATTTGGTGATGATAATTAATTACATATTTTTAACCTATGTTTACTTATATTGAAAATAAGGAATCATTATTTAATCATCTTGGAAATTATTATATGTTTTTACCACTATATTTATGGTTTCTCAAACAATGTTTTTTATTCAATCACTAGAAACATAAGGAATCATATTAACATTCAATATGAAGGAAAATGTGTTGAATATGATACAAAAAATGGGATTATTATAAGATTGAAATATATCATTATTATTTGAAATAATTTATCACAAAATATTATTATATAATTATACCATAACCACCTCTTAGACTCACTAATAAAGTGGCTTGTGTGGTGGAGACTGTGGAAGGAAGAATGGTTGATTTCATTTATACAAGAAATAATGAATTATAAAGACAAGAAAGTGGATCAATGTAACGAGAAATTGTTTTACATGTGTAAAAGAAGATAATAATGTAATTAATTACTGATAAAAATTATGAGTGTGATGGAAGGAAATAAATGTTATCTTAAGGATCCATTTTTATATTGTTACTTAAATCTGTGGAACTTGGGCATTTCCCATGTCAATTAAAACTTATAATTGTTAACCTATATACTAAGGAAGGTCTCACATTAAAATAATATATATGTATTATTTATGTATTTATATTCCAGAATTAATTTGTTGAAATATCTTTTCCCATGGTATGTTTGTTATAGGAATCATGAAATATTAAAGTATTGTGTTAATTTTTGAGACATATATGTCTAAATTAGTATATTTTTAATTCATACAATAATGGTTTTGTGAGTTTAAGATTCATCATATGTTTAGAGTCTTAAACACCCCTTCTTATTTTTTATGTGATGGGTGTCTACCAAGAATAAGGGTATTTTAGGAAAACATTTATGGGAATAAAACCCATTGAATTGGTATTGGAAAATGTTAGTTGATAAATAATTTTATTAAATGTTTTTAGACAAAATATTATATGTATTGGTAAAAATTAGGCATTAAATTATCTCCAAATTTGTGGTATTTATGGTTCACCAATATTTGGGAATGTAATAGGAAATATTATTTTTTTTTAAATGGAAATACCAGATACTGAGTTAAAACCCATTACATTATGAAATGGTTATGGGGCTTCACCCACCACTAAAGACAAACATTGGTTTAGAATCTAGCTTTGGCCAATGTGATATCCTAGTTAATTTTTTTATTACTACATAAAGAGTGTCACACATGAATATTAATGTTAAAAAAGTGGTGTTAAAATTGAGGTTTATAGATTAATAGAATTTGTTAACTGTATCAATTTTAGATAATATTTAGAGACATATGGAAGAACATGACACTATTTTTGGAACCTTAATATCTCTTAAAAGATAATTTTAGAGTTTTAGGAATAAAAAAATTATTTTTATATTGATTTCTTAGATGAAGAGATGAATTTGAAATTCATTGAGGGATAGACAAATACTGTAATTGTTCTTAAGAAAATAATGTATCAAGTAAGTATATTTCTTTATATTCATATATAATAATATAATACATCAAAATTAGGAAATGGATGTTGAAATAAAAGGTGTATATCGCTGCATTAATATAAAATAAATCAAATATGCATTTATATTATCCCATATTCTTGTTTTTTTGTCCTTAACATTCCATTGATTGTTTACTTTCTGGAGATCAATGAAAATTATCACTCTCAATAATTATATATTCTTTTCATATATTTCCATGAATTCACATTCCATCAATGTTACCCACCATGACTACCTAGTTATGTGTTATTCCATATGACCAATTTATTTTACTTTCTCTCTAATCGTGTTTTTTTCATGGGTCATGATGAAAAACAATTTCTATTTTTCTCATAATGTATCATATTGGATAACTAGGGACATCTCTCAAGGATGAAGGGTTAAAAGTCTCACTATTATATTACCAATTTGTCTTTATTTATTTTTTTATAATATTGAAATCATCCATGTAGTAATTTCTTGTTTGGTTTTTGATTGATATGAATTATTATAGGAGAGATAAAAGTCAACTTAATAGTGTGTTAAGGGGTTGGATACAGGATCTAACTCATATATTAATAAACATTATATGGTTCTTATCCAATATTTGTATTAATATAATTATTCCATTTCTATCCTCAATCTAAATTATTGTTCATAACATACACAATAACCCCTAATACATTTTATTCCTTCTAATCCCCAGTGAATAGGAAATGAAAAAAATTGACTGAGGAATTCACTCTTTCAACACCTAGATCCTTCAAATGATTTATATAACACAATCCACAGTGCTCCCTAGGAAGAAATTGTAAATAAATAGAGGTATGTTCACGAGATTAGATACATTCAATGATACAACAACTCATTGGAGAGTGTATATGAATACTATGGATCTTTCTGTCTTCATTTTTTCATAGATTCAAGGATGTAAATCAAATTATGAAAACTAAAATAGTGCTTGTGTGATCCTCTTGTGGTTCTATCCATAGTTTTAGTTTTATATATCTATGAAGTTTTAAATAAATATTGTTACAACGGGAGTTTGGTGAAGGGAACAATTAAATAGGGGAGAATGGATCAATATTGGAAAATTAACAAAACAAAGTGTAATTAATTTTAACATGTAGAAGAAATTTTCATAAAGAAAACTAAATAGTAAGTAAAACCAAGTGAGAAAAATGATAAAGATTAAATTGTGAGAGGGTGAGAGATATTTCTAGAGGGAACGTGCGACAACCACTTCTTCCTCCTTATAGTCATCATCGAGGAGAGCCTTGACTTCAAATGGATAGATTACACAATATTTGTTTAGATGGTTGTGATAAATTATATCAAGATATTTTCTACCCATTCAATATTATGTAAAATAATAATTCATAATTTTCCTTACAAATTAGTTTAAAAAATGGGTTCCGAGTGTTCTGGAAATTGGGCTTGAAAACACATCAATGGAAGTGGGATTAGGTTTACACGTTACTCCAAATAGAAAAGAAAATATCATTCTTATTTTTATTTATTTATATATATATATACTTATTATATTATTATTATTATATATATATTTAATTATTTTGGTTTTCTATTATTTTATCCATGAATGGATAATTTGGGGATCTTATTTTATGGTGGTGTGTGCGCTTCAATTGAAAGGCAGCATGCTGAGTGGCAGAACATGAGTTCTAATAATCCTTGGTGGTTATTCAATGAATCAGGAGATAATGATTCAATTGTTTATCATATAAATGTTGGGGTTCATCTAATTTACAGTGTCATAGTAATTAGATCAGTGGGTTTTGATTATTCAGAGATGGCTAATGATGGTTTTCCATTGATCTGAAATATGCGGTGCAATGTTTATTTGGTTGTGGATCAATTATGCTCTTCTAAGGGGTGGAAGTGAAAGGTTTTAGAGTGCATTTTAGATGATATCCTATTTTATTGGAGTTACACTGATGGGGAAATCTAATGGAGAGGTGACCATGAATGGGTGTATGAGTGACAATGTGGGAGAAGTCCAGAATCAATGTTATGGTTGTGGAGAAGAAGATTGGTATGAAGGGTGGTGAAGGGATACTCATGGTCTCTATGCTGACCATGATATGGAGATATAAGGAGACGATATCAAAGTCATTAGGATTGTATCTGGTTGATGGGTAGAGGAATGATGTTGTGTAAGATTTCTCTTCACAATCATTTTACTAACTATTTGTGGTGGTGGTTTACGTCAGGTTCTCTCCCTAGGCGGTCAGCTTAGCATGGTCACTTTGTCAACCATTCAAGTCATTTTAACTTATTTTCAGTTTTCTATATAAATAATAATACTATTAGTGTGGAATATTTTAAAAAAAATTATTAAAACAATAATAATTATCATTCATCCATTAATAATTAATTCCAAAATTAAAAACCCATTAAAATAAATAATTAAACCTCCCAATAATTATTAGTAAATTCATTTTAATTCAATATGATTTGAAGAAAAAATTTTCATAATATAAAATTCAATTCATAATCAATATTGAAAATCTAAAATTTACAAATTACAAATAAAAAGTAGTTCCAATATCATTATTATGCTTCCTAAATTAATTCTGAGAAATAATAAGTAAGAAAAATTTAATAATAGTAAATTTTAGAAAAAAATTAGAGATTCTCAAAATTCATAAATACTATCTTCAACCATGTATTTTAACTAAAATTAGGGGTATTTTTAATTAATAATATCTCAATATAATTATATTTACTACTAAAAAAATTCCAAATACTTAAAATATTTCACTCACATGAAATTTATATTTTAATTCAATTTTTTCAAAAAGTAATGGAAATAATGTTAATCTACATATTTTTGAATTTACTAGCTAGAGAATTGGGAACACATAACCTCATCAACTCTTTAATTTATCACGCCTCATTGTAGATTCAAACCAGTCTATTACTTTAATATAGTTTTAGTTTTAGTTTAGGAATAAATCTAATTCGATTAATGTGGAAGTTAAATTTGTTAAAAAATCACCTAGATTTATCATTATTTATTATGTTTTCTCATCCCAATGTTTTATTTTACAAGATATTAAAACAACTAAAATGAATGTTTTCTATGTCATGTTCCCCTCTTTTGGTCGGTTCAATTTTTCCCACACCTAAATGGAACTATTTCTTACAAGGACCTTTATTTTATTCTTTCAAATCAAAATTTTTTAAAAATCACTATTCAAAGCACTTGTTTAACGAGAGAATTGATTAATATAATTATATAAATATAACTCCTGACCTTATCATAGATATCCATTTTGGTTTCCCAACTTCCAATATTTATTCCACATTCAAAGTAATTATATCATTTTCATTTTTGTTTTTTCATAAAGGTGTTTGTTTCAAAATATTCTTGTAACTTTAGATATAGTTCCAAATTCTTGTAACTTAAAGTTATAAAATTGATTCTACATATGTATTTTTACTCACACTTAATCTCCTATATCAAAGTTTATACCTCTGTAAATCATCAGAATGATTACTTAGTAATAACATAAATTCATATAGATTTAGAACCAATGAATTACCTAAACTCACTAAATATTATTTTTAGACTAGGTAGGGAAGGAATTATTTTTATTATTTATTTCAAAAATACATAATTTTTTTTAAAATTATGTAGAGTATTTATGAACAAAAAAATGAATTGTTTAATATATATATAGAGATTATCATTTTTTTCATTTTAACCATTATTATATATATATATATTAAATAAATGAATAAAAATATTTTTAATAAGTAATCTAAATAGTTTTGAATATCCTCCCCCAGAAATATTCATCACACTACCTTTTTAATTTTCAAAATAATACAGAAAAAGTGAATAAATAGTGAAAACTGATAGACACAATCTGATGTTTATTTTTCATTAATACATGGTAAGACACATATTGGTTTTTTCCATGGATAGTTGATCTAATAATTTTTTTTCAAATTTTTTAAATAATAAAAAAAATATTAGAAGGTTTGTATTAGAAACTATAATATATAAATTGAAAAAATAATAGAGGGGATAAGGGTCTTGTGATTTAATCTCCCAATAGGGGATGTAATTAGTGTTTTTGGAGTGGAAAAACCATTTTCTCAGCCCCAATCCCCAAGGAGATGTGTTTTCTATAGCAGGAACCACCAAATTCATTTCCTTCAAAAGAATGATAGGTTCACTTCTTCCTTGTGGTTCCCTTGGACAATGTACATTATGTATAACCCCATTATAATGTGATGTACTTGTTAAGGTGGGGTTAGAAGCATCAGGTGTTGGGTCTCCTTGGGATTTTCATAGCTTTTGCCCCTTCCTCATCATTGAGTGGTTTCTCTTTTAATTCCTCATCGACGGGTACATGTATTCCATCTTCCTCATGTATAGTCATTATGATCTTCTTCTCTTCTATTCCTCCCTCTAATTGATGATCATGGTGATGTTGAGGGGAATATTTTTATTTATTGAGTTTCTCTAGTAATATAGTTTAATCTATATAATTAATACACAAAAATTGGTAATAAATTTTAGCTTTCAATATATTTCAGTATAAAGAGTCATTTTCAAATTATGCTCTCTCAGAGGCATGATTCAAAATTTCTAAAATTGTATCATCAAAGTATGTTACTGTATATTTTCATTGACTTTTGTAATAATGAATGGAAGAATGTTTTTGAATTTGGTCATCCTTCACAATTTTTTTAGCTGGTATCTATTTTTTATCTTCAATTATCATGTGTCTCAAATCAAGATAGTGTATGAGAGCGGGATCGGTTATCAGTTCTACCTCTAGGATGTATTCTCTTTTTATTTTACGGTTTGAGCCCACGATACATCTATACAACATTTTAGTGACTATTACATAAAAAGAAATCATTTTTTAATTATTATAGCACATCATCAATTTGTTAACCAATACAATCCTATTTGTTTTTTGAGTAATGGAGGGAGTAATATATTTTTTGGAAACTTAGTTATGACTCCTTTTTTTATTTTTTTCTTTAAAGAATGAAAATTAATTATATAATAATAAATAATAATGACAACTCGGATTTACTCACATTAAACGAGACAAATCTATTCACACGAGTCTCTTAGGCCTTGGACATAATGAATTCCTATTTTAACAATAATTATTCCTAGTTTTATCTAGGGTCATCTGTCAATGAGAAACGGTTGGGAGACTAACTATCCATGAAATTATGTAAAAATATATTTTACTATAAATTTTGAAACCTGTAAGGATGTATTGGTTTATTTGGTTTTTTATTGAACATAATTAAAATAAATGGAGGAAAAGTCAATACAATCGTGGGTGAATTGTTTTGGATCTAGGGACTAACAAACAGATTCTATATCATTCTCTATTTCTTAACAAAAAATGGTATCAATATAATTCTATAATTTTTTCCTATTATATAAATCATGGTTCGGAACATAAAAAATAGAAATACCTCCAAATATGTCTAGTTCGACCCCCTTCACAATGAATATGTAATGAACACACTTGACTAAGGAATGCACTATGTCATTGCCCAACACCATTGTGTGATGTTCATCCCTCAATCTATATTCCTCTACTAGTATCCATGCAGATAATGAGAGAGAGGGAGAGAACATATCATATATTCAAGGATTAGGAATCTCATTTGAGAGAGAAGATGAAAACCATCAATCAACATCCTCATATTTTATCACTACACCAAGGATTGGATTAAAATTAATAAAAATAACTGATTATTTGTGATCACCCTTGGGGTCCTAGTCCTTAGGTTGGATCTCTATCATAATATACTTTTTAAGAGATAATTCTATAGTGTGGGTTTTGAAGAAAAACACAATGAAATTATGTAGAAGAGAGTAGCATTCTAAAATTTTCCAAACAATGTGGGATTATTATTAATATGTAGAGGAAATTGCATAAATAAATCTAATGAGAACTTATAAAATTCTCAAAAAAGGTTAATTGAATATACTAGGAGATGGTGGGACATATTAATAGAGACATGTTGAGGTAATATTTTCTTCCTCTTTTCAGTCAGTGAAGAGGTGATCATTGAATTCAACTAGATCGATGGTGTGTTATTAGCTCCAATGGTTGAGAAAAATTCTATAAGGATTGTATCTATCCAATTTAGATTATTTCAAAGTAGATTTGATAATATTATTAATGTAGTAGTGGAAAAATATTTTTTCCTAGCATGCTAGTAATTAGGCTTGAAAATTGGTCCTTGGTAGGGGGCTCATAGTTGGACATTACTGAAAACATAAAATTAAAAAGTGTTATTATTATTTAAATATAAACATATATATTTATGTGTGTGTGTTTATATTGATATATATATATGTATATAATTATTATGTTATTACTAAAATAAATAAATATTTTTCTTTTTTTAATCCAAGATTGGTTTGAGTTGGCCTCCTCTTCTAGGGGGATGTGTGAACTTTAACTGTATGGAAGAATGGTGATTTATAGCACATGACTAATAATATAAATTATTTATTCCTCTATGGTAGTGGTGATTGAAATTATTTGGCTTGATCTAGTGAGGAAAATTGTCTTATAATATATAGTGGACCTGTGGTCAAACCAATGGGTTCAAATTCAATATATATGGTTGCTGATGGTTTTTTAAAAATCATAACTTGGTGGGGTAGGATTTCATTGGTCGTCTTTTGAATTTTTTCTTCAAAGGGGTAGTAGAAAGATGTAATTATAGTGACTGGATGGAAATATTTTTTTTAGTAATGGTCGACTAATGTAATGTTAAAATGGGGAGGTGACCATGAATGGGTAGAGGTCCAGTAAGGTTGTGAAGGCCACAGTCATTATGTTCACCGTGGAGAAGGAATGTGGTAATCAAGGTGGTGAAGGGATACTCACCATCAATATATTGACCATGATAAGGAGATGTAGTGAGAGATTTTTCTAGTTAGTTGTGTTGTCACAGGTTGATGGGAAGAGTCGTGATATGGTGGTGGTGGTCTGTAGTTGGTACTCACTGTGCATGGCCAAATGGGCATAGTCTGTGTGCTAACTGTGCAAGGCCTTCACACTTCTTTTTCAGTCAGTAAAATAAATAATCATATTTATCAATTTAAAATATAGTCTAATAAATGAAAAAAAATCATCCAACATCAAATAATTAATTCTAAAAATGATAAATCCACTAAAAGAAGTAGTTTACCCTCCTAATAATTAACATCAAATTCAGTTCAATTCAATCTTATTTTTCTAAACACAATTTACACTGTCTAAAATTTAAATTCAAACCCATATTAAAAATCTATACTTTAAATTTCACAAATTAAAACTAATTCAAATTTCAATTTTATAGCTTCTAAAATTAATTCCATGAAGGAATATATGAATTAAATTTAGTAATTTTTCAATTTACTATTAAATTATGAATTCATAAAATTCACAATGTCAATTGATTTACCTGGTATTTTATTTAAAATTATGGGTATTATCAATGAATTAATGAAAATACAATAAATTTTAAAATCACGTCACTCTCTTGTCAATAGGATGTTGAACTGACCCTTTTACGATTTAGGTTCTTTAGCAATGGTACTTCCAAATTTCAAATTCATAATCACCAAGATCAATTTTAAAATACGAGGAAGTAATTTATTCATGGTGTGAAAAATATAAAACCATGATATATAAAGATAGTAATATCATGTTAGATATCATATATAACATGATGCACTGCGATAAGAATAGAATGTAACACCCTGAGACATTATGACATACATAATTTTAAATAAGTTTGATCTTTTTGCTTTCTTGTGGATCATTTAACACAAAGTCTAAATCCTTCATAACATAGTATAAAAGTGAAAAAATTCCATTAAATTAGAGGTTATTCGTATTTATAAATAAAATAAGGAAATTCTATTCATTTATGAATCATAATTATAATTATAATCCTTTTAAAAAAAGTAAACACCTCTAAAAATATTATATTTTTATAAAGAAAAATTTAGTTGTTTATGACATTCATAATTTAAATTTTATTTTTAACAAATTATGAAAATTTATTTTAAAAAAATATCATCAATTTTAAAATTATTATATAATAATTATCTTAGGGTGAATTTTTGTATTTTTCTAGAATGTTTTATTTTGCAATGAATAGTGTAAAATACTGATTCTTATTGAAAACATCATTTCCATTTGAATAATTTAAAAGGGTAAAATATAATTTAAATTGTTTTTATATAAAATTAGTTAAATAATTTTACAATATAACTAATTTATCTCATTTTATAAAAATTACTATTAAATTTTGATATTAAAAAATTATTTACTTATTAACATTTTCTCTTTTGAAACCCGCTTTTTCATTATTATTGTGGGTACAATTTAAAATTTTATTTTTCACTTATGCTACTTAAATTATTAAAATTTAATATATATTTTGAATCATAATAATTTATATTATCTAGTAATTGAAAATTAATTTTTTACTATATTGAACATTAGTATAAGTAAAACATTAAATACTACAGTTTAGGTATAGATGATTTATTAAGGGTTAAACTAATATGATTAGGGATAAAATTACCTACCAACTTTTCCAAACACCATTGGTTTGACATATGTGGAACTTATAACCAATAAGGTCCCATCATAACCCATTTTGGAGTTATTTTGCTAATTATAAAAATACGTGTTTTATTGAATATTTTCAAACATTTCAGGTATGTCATCTGACCCACTCATAAAAGGACACCCATATCCTCCCCAATTCACACTTCAAAATCCATTTTTAGGCCATTAACTATATACATTAATTTCTCAATCATCTACTAACATCCCAAACCCATGTTTTTATCATAAATCTTACATTTTTTGGATTTTGGGGATAACTGTAAGAAGTTATATGAAGAAGTGGTAATGTTGTAAAATGAGCATTTTTATTTTATTCCTTCTTCCACATCTTAACGATATGGATAACCCCTTTTTATATAATAAAATAATTATATAATATATAACTATATTTTATTATGTAATTAATTTATTTTTATTACAAATATCCATATCCTCTTACATTAACTGGTAAAACAAAATATCAATCGTGTGTATTGTGCACTACCACCTCACAAAGAGATGTAATTAATTTTCCAACACCATGTTCCATGAATGGATATAATGATATATTTAAAACATGTATATTATATTTATGATATTACTATTTTTATTTAATTATAATATTACTTAAAACTTCTAGCATTTAATATTGTTTAAAATAAGACAATGTCGCTTGATGGTATGGTGGACTATGCCTACCGATGCGATGTGATTCATTTCTTACTTCCACTTACATGGAAATTAATTGTGATAAATTTATTTTATTAATGTGATAAATATGAAAATAATTTTTTTTAATTTTAATATATCACACACATTATTACACTTTCACAAAATAAGGAAATGATAACATAACTCCTATATACGTAAGACCTACCATCTCCACGAAGAGATGTTTTCCATTCTCCTTGTTAAAATTTCAATAATTATTATAAAATATATAAATAATGAAAAAATTATATTTATAAAATTAATATAATTTTTTAAATGATGAAACTGTATAATATTCACTTGAAATAGAACTCTATTGAGAGAACATGCATTAGAAAACCAGGTAATTAATTCCCAAAATAATGAAAATAATGAAATATTTTAACAAAAAGGTATAAATTTTATAAGAGGATCATATATTGTAATGGTCCGGACCTCTCCAGTCCATTCCCTTGAGAAAATGTGGTGCTAGATGTGTTCTTGGAAGTCAAGGTGACTTGGGGGAGCATTTGGGTGGAATTTTAAGGAAATCTAAATGGTAATGGCCTTTGCACGGGAAGCGCATGGTTTGCCTAAACCATGCGGCCAAACCAAGCAAGGTTGGTGTCGGTGGCAGTGAAAAATGCACAATTAGAACATGGTTTGTCTAACCTTGAAGACTAACCGTGCGAGGAGTGTTTGGTGAGATAGAAGATAACACATGGTTAGCACACGATTTGTTAAACCATGTTGGCACTTAACGTTTGATCCTAAAATTGTGGATCTAACATGTTTTGCCTTTAATCACCTCGTTTAAGCCCCCAAGTGGCCATAACTCGGTATTACCCTTCTATGGAGGTAGAAGAACCTCTCCCAAGCATTTTGGAGGCGATCTAGAGTCTTCTCTTCACAAATTGAAGCCATTTTCTCGAGGTATGTGATCCTTTTCTTTGGTTCCATAGATCTACCTAGATCTTCTCCCCTTCTTCTTTCGGGATCATATATCTATGCCTGTTTTGGGTTTATCTTAGTGTGTGGATGTCGATTATGATGATCTTTGGTCTTGGTTCAATTAAGAGATGTGATCTAAGGAGGATTCGTGGAGAATCAGGCCAGTTTCTCGGGCGTTCACCGACGGTTGTGGTTTTCCTCGAAAACCATTGAGGTAGGAGATTCATGGATTCTCTAATTATTTATGTGAAATAATAGAGTTATAATGATTTATCCCTTTGGATTTCAAGGAAATTGACCTAATAAAATACTTGAACCGGATTAAAAGAATTGGTTTGACCGCATGTTGTTGTTTTGTACCGTGATAATGGTTTGCCTCTTGATTTTCTAGATAGTGTGATATTTATGCCTTGCTTGTTAGTATGGGGTTATTGATGAAATTCATAAAGAATTTAAAGCCGAAATTAATAGATAATTAATTGGCTAATGATATAGAGGCATGTAAATTAATCTGGTTGTTTCCGTTTTGGTAGTTGTTCTAATTTGATGTTAATAAAATTAGTATTGTAAGCAATGTTAAATCTTTTCTGATAGATTACTGATTAGGTTTCTCGGAATAGGAACCTATGAATTGAATCTTTTTATTCAAGAGGGATTAAAGAACTATTTGGTTGATAAATGATAATGTCTTTTAGGGATCTTACTTACCCTCTTGTTCGTAAGGACGAGTAACTTGTGCTTTAGAGCCATGAGTGCTCATTATGTATGAAGGCTGGATTCCTTGTTAAAGGTCCAAGAGCCCATTGGATGTGATGTTTGTTTTTCCTGCTTATTGTGCTGTGATGTGACCCTGGAGGGGTGTTGTGATATGTGGAGGGATGGAGGCCTTGTGGTTGTGGCAGCGGATGACGCCTAGAGTGGCGAGATGCATCAATTTATGCATGTTGGTATCAGGGAGGACACCAGGGATGATGGAATGGGATGGATGTGCTTGTTGGATGCTTGTGGATTATTTGGTTGTTTATCTACTTTAAATTTCACCACTACTCAACGCAGCACGTCTGGCTTACCCTTCTTCCGAAACAGGCGAAGACACATGAGGTATGCCATGTGCTTTCTGTGTTTAGCCTATCTAGGGAGAATGGGTCTACGGTCTTACTATAGGGGGAAAATACTTGACGGGTAGTACATATACTCACCATGTTGAGCCCCTTATGTTTAGTAGCATATCTTTCTTTTCAATAAAGCCAAGGAATATGGGAAGGTAATATCTGTAATGAAATATTGATTAAATGGTGATAATCCGCGGGGACGGAGATGCTGGAATTTAATGTTGATGTTAAATCATTAAAGGAACAATTGATTTTGAATGTGATGCCAATAAAGTTAATGTGGTTGTGTTCATGGTTATGTAATGCACAAATAATTAATTAACATAAAGTGGAACTGGTTAAAAAGGGGATGAAGTAACCTAATGAAGTTATTTAATTGGTTGTGTGCATATAGGATACCTACTCTTAGAAATAGCAGCCCGGGGTCCGAGAGATGTTAGCTGCAGTTGAGACTAAGACTAGGTTATGCCCATAGTGTGGTTGTGAGAGATAATATATTCATTAATTTTTGTGTTTCTATATGCTACTCCACCCTATTAGTAACGGAAACTGGCACCCCGGGGATTTTGAGCCCCTGGGGGGTGTTTTCCCCATCATTCCGGTGGGAGTATGAATGGCTGACTACCCCCATTGACCCCGCTCTCTTCTTTTGGTAAATACTTGTACTGGTAGGCACAATGGTTAGTCTTTCCCATATATGTAGGTAGAGGGATGTAATGGCTTTTGTTTATTCACACACATATATTCTGAATATAATATCCTATAGACTACTATAGGTTTAACGTGTATAGGCTTTGATTGATCGAGGATCCTTACTCAGCATATGGGTTGTAATGGCTTGAGGTATAATAACCGGTGTATGATACAAGTTATGTGAGCTGTGGTGGATTCCGGAAACCACCTGGTTACTTTTTGTTGTGAGGATGGTGTGGTGATTATCCGAGGTGTCTACAGGTAAGCCTTTGTAATGCATGTGGTGCAGATTCTGGAGCTTAGCCCAGGTATATACGGACAAGCCTTTAGAGAGAGATGCAAAGGACATATGTCGTTGGGGAAAATCAGCAAACTAGTGGGGAAGTAGTAGTGGGGTACCCTTGATATTCTTTATTATATGACATATTATTGTATGCGTTACTTGGTGAGAGTAGCCATGGTGAGGATGGGAACATAGTATACCTTTTTAGGTGACAGGTTAGTTTCACATGTTGTTCACTGTGCTTTAGCATGCTTTCTTTACTTTTTCACGAGAGGATCAGAGACGATCCTTTTGAGTATACTGTTATACTCACCGTACATTTATAAAAACTTTTTTTCAGGTCGCTTGGATCAGGTTGGAGATCAAGCTGGTTACTACTAGCTTATGGTTGGAGGACCTATTCGGGCTAGTGTTCGCTGCTGTTTTACTTTCTTTTGGGTACCTGTAGTTTTACCTTTCATTTGTAGTACTTTTTCATGAAATTTCAAATATGTGCTTGGGTTTCTTTTAGATTTTAGTTCTGAGTTGGATTTGGTTGGTGTCTATCTTATCTCTCTCTTCCGCATGTGTTCTCTTAGAGGGTAATGCCTGTCATTTGTGTGTTTATTATATCCTCGGTTCTAGTCATCAGCCCAGGGCCTACTGGAGGCAGGACTCAGGGGTCATTATCTCCCTTCTCACTTTGTCGGCCCAGGAGGGGTACACTTTGTGGGGAGGGGGTCGTGATAGTGTGGTATCAGAGGTCTGGTTGAGGGATAGGATGGAGTTTGAAGTTAGGAACACATGAGGTTTCATGGGTTGGTAGGGAAATGGCATCATTCATGTTTAGCAATTGAGGCAAACACTTGAGACCGGCTAAGACATAGGAATTTAGGGCTCCCTATGATCTGATGTACGAACCTTTATGTTTATCATGTCTACTAAACAAGGTGATACTAGTTGTAGGGTAGAGACCTAGGAAAGGATCATGCATAATTCATCATTGTTCCTGTGTTTGAATGGGTATAACTTGGGATAGAATAAACTTAATTGAATAAAAGAAAAAAATTAATTAATTAATGTTGTGTCATCCATATTCCAGGCATAGGAGCTCTAAGTGTTTTTTATTTTGTAGGTATGGCTCCAGGTAGACGTCCTCGTCTGTTTTACGTAGAAGATATCCAGTAGGCTGTTCCAGCAGGTCTCCGCAGGGTAGAAGCTGATGACGAAGACACTTGGAGGAAGACACTCTGAGAGTTTCAGCGCCAGAGTCTATAGAAGTACGAGGGCTCCATTTCAGATGTAGTCACGGAATACTAGTTGGAGGAGGTTGGGATTGGATTCAGTTCAATCCATTCTTGGAAAGAGCACTGGGTGTCCTTGGCTGTGACGATGCTGCGTGGAGCAGTGAGGCAGTGGTGGTTCTCATTCCTCGTGGATCATGGGGAGTCAATGATCTCATGGGAGGAGTTCTGAGACAAGTTCAGAGCCGCGTTCCATTTTGCGACTGCAAAGGCGTCCAGTCGCTAGGAGCTTCGTACCCTTTGATAGGGGAACTCCAGTGTTCGGGAGTTTGGGATCCATTTTAGGAACCTTTTACGATATTCTTCAGACCTGTTACCATATGAGGAGGCCAGGGTGAGGCATTTAAAGAAGGATTTTCTTGTAGAGATCCAGCGGCAGGTCTCCCCATTTATGTGAAACACATATCTTGAGGTGATGGTGAGGGTAGAGATTGTTGAGAGGACTTTGGCAAAGACTAGATCATCATGAGAGGGGAATCAACATGATTCCTCACGAAGCAGAGCTACGGTATGGGGTTCTCGGTTTTCAGGGCATAAGAGTTTCCGTTCAGCCGGTGGTAGGTCCCAGCCCTTCAAAACACTTTTCTCCTGAGGAAGAAACTCTCAAGCCTATAACTAGGGATCAAGCACTTGTTTTTCTTGTGGTGGTCGTGGCCATCAGCAGTGGGATTTCCCGACCTTTCAGAACGGTCATCATGAACTGGGATCTATGCTCCATGTTCCTCCTTTGAAGCTGTTCTAGCCAAGGTAGCTGCAGCCAGTTGCACCAGCTTTAGATCAGCAGAGGACAGATGAGGCAGGCAGAGGAAGACCCCATGATGCTCCCCGTCCTTAGAGAGTTGAGCACATCTGTGGTGGTGGTCGTCATCAGGGTCAGAGAGGTCGTGTAGGAGGTCATGGTCAGCTTCATTTTCTAGAGTTTCTAGCACCAGATTAGCCATATGTCGTTCGATGTACCCTTTTCTTGTTTTCTACATTGGTGTATGCGTTGTTTGATTTCCAAATGACAAACTCCATCATATCACTTACCCTGGTCCATTCTTTGGGACTTGAGGTGGAGAGGCTTTCAGTTCCCTTGGTTTTGACTACGCCAGTTGGAGGTCTAGCTAGTTTGTTTGAAGTATTTAGCGACTGTGAGCTAGTTTTGGGGAAACACCACTCTTGGGGAGATTTCCTATTTATACGGACACAACCATATGATGTCATCCTAGGCATTTATTGGCTGTACTCAGTGAAGGCTATCGTGGATTGCTTCAAAAAGAAGTCCATCTTCTTCGGTGCGGATGGAGAGAAGGTTGTGTTTTTTGGTGAGTGAGATCCTTGGATGGGTCATAGGCGCATTCCATCCTTATCTTCCCTGGCAGCTTAGATGATGTCGAGTTATTAAAAGGTTTGGAAGTTGGAATTTCCTAGGGTCATAGAGGAGTACCCTAATGTTTTTCCCGAATATGTTGTAGCATTTCCCCCTCGACGAGATATCGAGTTTGTGATCGAGCTATAGCCAGGAGCATCTCCTATCTCTATGTCTCCGTATAGGATGGCCCCTTCTGAGTTATGAGAAATGTGTATACAGCTTGATGGTCTATTGCAGTGCAGTTTTGTTTGGACACGTGTGTCCCCTTGGGGTGTACCAGTTCTATTCATGAAGAAGGCTGATGGCAGTTTGCGGTTGTGTGTCGATTATCGTCGCTAGAACAAAGTGACAATAAAGAACCTATATCATCTTCCGCAGATTGATGATTTATTCGATCAACTGAATGGTGAATGTTGGTTCTCAAAGATAGACTTACGATCAGGATATCACCATATGCGTGTCAAGGATGAGGATATCCCGAAGACTGCTTTCAGTTGTCATCATTGGCATTATGAGTTCGTTGTAATGTCTTTTGGTGTGACGAATGCTCCAGCTGTGTTCATGGGTTTGATTAATGCTGTGTTCCAGGAGTTCCTTGACAAGTTAATCATAGTTTTCATTGATGTCTTCCTTGTGTACTCCACATCTTAAGGGGATCACGCATAGCATCTACGAGCCATTTTGGGAGTTCTTCGTCGACATCAAATGTTCAAGAAGTTGTCGAAGTGTGAGTTTTGGGCTCGAGAAGTCCATTTCTTGGGGCTTGTTGTGTCCAAATAGGGAGTAGCTGTGGATCCATAAAAGATTGAAGCAGTTGTGTCTGGGGAAGCTCCCAAGACAGTGTCATAGGTGCGAAGTCTCCTTGGTCACGTAGGCTACTACAGGATGTTGGTAGCAATGTTCTCACATGTTGGAAGTCCTCTGATAGCTTTGACTAGGAAGGATCAGGCTTTCATATGGACTGATCAGTGTCAGGCTACTTTTGAGTATCTAAAGGAGAAGTTAGTATGTGATCCAGTCCTTTTTTTCAATCTGAAGGAGTTCAGTTTGATTTTTTTTGTGATGCTTCACATCTGGGGTTAGGCTGTGTTCTTATGCAACATTGGTCAGTCATTTCTTACGGGCCTCGGTAGTTGAATCCCCATGAACACAACTTTGCAACACATGATCTCGAGTTAGCATCCATGGTGTTTTCTCTGAAACTATGGATACATAACCTCATTGGGGAGCACTTTGTGGTTTTCAATAATCATAAGAGTTTGAGGTATGTTTTCTCCCAGCGTGACTTGAACTTACGACAACGTCGGTGGATGGTGTTCATACAAGAATATGACTTCAAAATATCGTATACACCTAGGAATGGGAATTTTGTAGCTGATTCACTTAACCGAAAGTCACATACTGATGTTGTGTGTGAATCCAGTGATTCCAGGAGTGTAATGGAAGAACTGTCAGCATTACATCTTAATATGGGAGAATTCAGAGGTAGTGTTGTCTTTTTCAGATGACGATACAATCATCCATACTGTAGAAGGTAGAAGAGTCCCAGTTGGGGGATCATGAGGTAGAGGTGTGGAGAGACCGAGTTGTTTGTGGTGAGGCCCCTCATGGTAGGCATGAAGATGAACAACACAGAGTGTTGTATCATGGAAGGCTTTTTGTTCCCTTGGCGATGCATGAGATGGTCCTCAGAGAGTTCCATTGTTCTCCTTTAGCGGTGCATCATGGTGTGACAAATATGTACCGATCCTTGAGGAGTCGGTTTTGGTGGCCTAGGCTGAAGCGTGCGGTTGTGGTGTTTGTGTCTCGATGTTTAGTCTGCCAGAAGGTGGAGGAAGAACACTGTGTTCCTGGTGGTATTCTCTAGCCATTAGATATTACTCATTGGACGTGGTAGGACATCTCAATGGACTTTGGTTCGGTTTTACCTCGATCTCTGGATGGATATGATTCTATTTGGGTGGTAGTGGATCATTTAACAAAATCATCCCACTTTATAGCAATAAAGGAGTCAAGACCACTGGAATATTTTTCAAGGCAGTATCTAGAAGAGGTGGTGAGACTTCATGGAGTCCCAAGGAAGTTCATTTTTGATCTAGATCATCGTTTTACCTCTAGGGTGTGGAGAGGTCTCCAGCATGCTTTTGTTTCTCATCTATGCCTTAGCACTTCTCTTCATCCTCAAACGGATGGTCAGACGGAGTGAACCATCGAGACTCTTGATGACATGTTGCACTCTTGTGTTCTTCATTACATAGGTTTATGGATGAGGCTCTAACCCTTGGTGGATCTTTCCTATAATAATAGTTTCCACTCCACCATCGGTATGGCACGGTCTGAAAACTTGTATGGCCGGCCTTGCCGTTCTCCGTTGAGCTGGACTGGGGTCGGAGAGTAAGAAATTCTCAGATTGGAACTAGTTCAAAATAAAAAAGAGATGGTTCAGGTGATTCATGAGAGAATTAAGGCACCACAAGATTGTCAGGAATCCTATGCCGATCAATGAAGGAGACCCTTGGAGTTTAATTTTGGGGATCATGTGTTTCTGAAGGTGACTCCCCGTCATGGGCAGCGAAGGATCGGTCATATGAGTAAGCCTTCTCCTCACATTGATGGGCCTTTGGAGGTGTTAGCTCATGTTGGAGCTGTGACATATCAAGTAGCAGTTCCCCCTCAGATTTGTCAGATACATGATGTTTTCCATGTATCACAGCTATGTCGTTACCTTCATGATGAACCCCACATTATCGATTTGGGATAGATCGATGTTGATGATGATGCCACCCTTGAGGAGTGACCTGTGGAGATCCAATACCGCAACCAGAAGGTGTTGCGTAGACGTTCCATCCACTTAGTTCATATCTTCTGCTGACACGGTGGAATGGAGGAGAGTACATGGGAACGTGAGTCACAGATAAGTGATCAGTACCCATAGCTGTTTAATGATTAAATCTTTCCATGTATCGTTGTGGATGATGTGGTTATGAAACCTTCATGTTTATGAAACGACTCCCTTTTTTTCTTTGGTGGCTTTCTCTCTTTTGAGTGGTATCTCGGTGGGTGGTTGTCCAGACCCTTTTTCGTTTTCTCTATAGGTGGTTTTGGGAATCTCGAGGATGAGAATGTTTTTGAGAGGTATCTAATGTAAAGGATTGGACCTCTCCTGTCAATTCCATTGCGATAATGTGGTGCTATAGGTGTTCCGGGACGTCAAGGTTACTTGGGTTGCATTTGGGTGTACTTTTAAGGAAATATAAAGCGTAATGGCCTTCGCACGGGAGGCGCACGGTTGGCCTAAACTGTGTGGCCAAACCGTTCAATGTTGGGGTTGCAGGCAGTGGCTAAGGCATGGTTAGTGCACGATTTGTCTAACCATGAAGACTAACCATGCAAGGAGTGTTTGGTGAGGCAGAAGCAAACACTTGGTTAGCACACGGTTTGTTAAACCGTGCTGGATAACTATGCAGGCACTTAAAGTTAGATCGTAAAATTGTGGACCTAACACGTTTTTCCATTAATCCCCTCATTTAAGCCTGTAAGCGGCCAAAACATGTGATTATCCTTCCTTTGAGGTAGAGGAACCTCTCCCAAGCATTTTGGAGGTGATCCGGAGAATTCTCATCATGAATCGAAGCCGGTTTCTCGAGGTATGTGATATTTTTGTCCGGTTTCTTAGATCTACCTAGATCTGCTCCCCCTCTTCTTTCAGGATCATTAATTTATTCCTGTAATAGGTATATCTAAGTGTGTGGATGTCGATTATGATGATATTTGGTATTGGATGTGTTAGGAGAGAAGATCTAAGGAGGATTCGTGTAGAAGTCACCCGGTTTCTTGGGCATTCATCGATGGTTGTGGTTTTCCTCGAAAACCATTGAGGTAAGAGATTCGTGGCATCTCTAATTGTTTATGTGAAATCGTTGAGTTAGCATGATTTATCCCTTTTAATCACAATGAAATTGACCTAATTAAATACTTGTACTAGATTAAAAGAATTGGTTTGATCATGTGTTGTTATTTTGTACCGTGATAACGGTTTGCCTCTTGATTTTCTAGATAGTGTGATATCTACGCCTTGGTAGTTAGCATGAGGTTCTTGATGAAATTGATAAAGAACGTAAAGCAGGAAATATTAGATAATTAATTGGCTAAATATAAAGAGGAATGTAAATGAATTTTGATGTTTCCGTTTTGGTAGTTGTTCTAATTTGATGTTAATCAAATTGGAATCGTAAGCAGTGATAAATATTTTGTGATAGCTTACTGATTAGGTTCCCCAGAATTGGAACCTACGAATTGAATCTGTTAATTAAAGAAGGATTAAAAAACTGTTTGGTTGATAAATGATAACATCTATTATGGTTCTTAGTTACCCTCTTGTTCTTTAGGCCTAGTGCCTTGTGCTTTAGAGCCATGAGTGCTCATTATTTTTGAAGGCTGGATGCCTTGTTAAAGGGTCAAGTGCCCTTTTGGAGTGATGTTTGTTTTTCCTGCTGCTTGTGCTGTGATGTGACCCTGGATGGGTGTTGTGATATGTGGATGTAGGGAGACCTTGTGGTTGTCGCAGCGGATGATGCCTAGAGTGGCATGATGTATCAGTTTATGAATGTGTGTGTCGGGGAGGACACCAGGGATGATGGAATGGGATGGGTGTGGTTGTTGTATGCTTGTGTATTATTTGGTTTTTTATCTACTTTACTTTTCCACAATGGTCAAGGTAGCTAGTCTTGCATACCATTCTACCGAAATAGGCGAAGACACATGGGGTATGCCACGTTCTTTCCATGTTTATCCTTTCTAGGGATAATTGGTCTACGCTCTTAATATAGGTAGCAAAGACTCGACCGGTAGTACATATACTCACTGTGTTGAGCCCCTGATGTTTAGTAGCATAGGTTTCATTTCTAGAATTCCTGGGAATATGGGAATGTAATTTTTTTTACTGAAAGATTGATTAAATGGTGATAATCTGTAGGGATGGAGATGCTGGTATTTAAAGGTGATGTTGAATATTTAAAGTAATATTTGATTTAGAATGTGATTCCAATTAAGTTAATGTGGTTTTTTTCATGGTTAATTAATGCACAAATAATTAATTAACATAAAGTGGAACTGATGAAAAAGGGGATGATGTAACCTAATGAAGTTCTTTAATTGGTTGTGTGCTTATAGGATACCAAGTCATAGAAATAGCTGCTCGGAGTCCGAGAGATGTTAGATGTAGTTGAGACTAAGACTAGGTTATGCCCATAATGTGGTTGCGAGATATAAAATATTCTTTACATTTTGTGATTCTATACACTACTCCACCCTTTCAGTAAGGGAAACTAACACCACAGGGATTCTGAGCCCTGGGGGTGGTTTCCCCAACATTTCGGTGGGAGGATGAATGGATGACTACCACCTTTGACCCCGTTCTCTTCTCTTGGTAGATACTTGTGATGATATGCACAGTGGTTAGTCTTTCCCATATATGTGTGTATAGTGCTGTAATGGCTTGTGGTTATTCATAGACATATATTCTGGATATAGTATCCAACAACCTACTCTAGGTGTAACAAGTATAGGCTATGATGGCTTGAGGATCCTTACTCGGTGTATGGGCTGTAATGTCTTGAGCTATAATACCCGATGTACGATACATGTTATGCGAGCTGTGGTGGATCCCAGAAACCACCTGGTTACTTTTGGTTCTGAGGATGGTGTGGTGCTTAGCCTAGGTGTCAGCATGCATGCCAGTGTGGTGCACATGGTGCAGATTGTGGAGCTTATCCCAGGTATATATGGGCAAGCCTTTGGAGAGAGATGCACATGACGTATGTCGTTGGGGAAAAGTAGAAAACCAGTGGTGATGTAGTAGAGGGGTACCCTTCATATTCTTTAATATATGATATATTCTTGTAGGCTTTACATTGATAGAGTAGCCATTGTGAGGTTGGGAACATAGTATACCTGTTTAGGTGACGGGTTAGTTTCACTTGTTGTTCACTGTGCTTTAGCATACTTTAATTACTTTTTCACAAGAGGCTTAGGAGAGGATCCTACTGAGTATACTGTTATAGTCACACTTCGTTTATATAAACTGGTTTTTAAGTCACTAATAGCAGGTTGGAGATCAATCTGGTTACTTCAAGTTTGTGGTTGGAGGAGCTATTCAGGCTTGTGGTTGTTGTCATTTTACTTTCTTTTGGGTACCTGTTGTTTTCCCGTTCAGTTGTGGTCCTTTTGCATGGAATTTAATATATGTTCTTGGGTTTCTTTTAGATTTCAGTTCTGAGTTGGAGTAGGTTGTGGCCTATGTTATCTCCCTCTTCCGCATGTATTCTCTTAGAGGGTAATGCCTCCCAATTGTGTGTTTATTATACCCTCGGTGCTAGTAGCCAACCCGGGGCCTACTGTAGGCGGGACTCGGGGGTCATTATCTCCCTTCTCACATTGCCAGCTGAGGAGGGGTACACTTTGTGGGGAGGTGATCATGACATATATGATGTTATAATTTTGAATATGTTTTTAGTTACAATATAAATTAACAAAATTCATTAAATCATTATACATGAGGATAACAAATTTTCAACTAAAACGACATGTGAGGTAATTGAATTCATCTCAATTTCCCTATATTGAGGCATATTGAAATACTATACAAATTATTTATTTTATATGGAGTATTTAATAGCAATTTGATATAAAATATCAATACTCATTAATAAAAAAATTTATTTTTTGTTTATATATAAATTATTTAATTTATTTTCATTAGACGTGAAAATTAACACGTGGTAATAAATTTGATAATTAAATTTCTTTTCAATTGTTTATATTACTTCTTCATTATCATAGATATTATATGATTATTTCTATATTAATATTTTAATATAATATGTTTTAAATATAATATCTTATGTGGACATATATTTTACACACACAATTGATTCATTGGTTAATTCCCACTTCAACATTATGCACATTGTAAGGGATTTTTCACATTCTCATTTTAATCGATATTGTTTATGCTAGATTTTGAAATAAAACTATTTGATACTTAGCTAACAACCCACTTTAATTTAATTAAAATCTATCTGTTCAATATTTTTCAAAATAAAAGTACTATTTTATCAACTCTCATTTTTTACATAAAACTATTGAAAAATTGTTCATAATAAAATATGACTTCTTTTCTCACTTCATTCTAATGTCATATTCATCCAATACTAATTTCCACCAAAAAATTTATTTATTTTTTAAAATTTTAAATATTATATAGGAAATATATTTTAACCATTGATGGTTTTTTTTAAAAACTATATTGAAAGGAATCTTCATGTCTTTTTCGAAACAAGTCTCATTTGGATATTATTGAATATTAGAAGAGAATATTTGTTTTAACTTGTACGATATTCATGTAATTACCAACCTCCTTTAATAATAAATAATTTAGAATTAGTTTATATGCTTCAAATTTTATTTTAGATGGAAATTATTTTTAAAATTTTCTGTGATTTTTAGACTTAAATACATTTATTTTCAATGTAAAAAGTATATTTTCCTCAAAAAAAATTTAGTGATCCTTTTATGGTATTTATATTCATAAATGACAAAGCAAATTTATTTTACTTATAATTCACTGGGGAATTTTTTTATTGATACCATCCTTACTATTTATATGGTTGGATTACAATCATTTTGACAAATTAAATTTTTGATACTCACTTTCATGATTCATTTGTGCATTCATTGACATTACCTTAAAATATTCACCTTCTTGAGATCATTATAAAATCAATTTCTCTTAAATATCCATGTTATTTATCTCGGATATGTTTATTTCTTGAACTATACATTATTTATAAATATAATTTTCAATATTGAGGGTAATTTTTATATATGGAAATACTAAAAAATTCATATTCTTTACTCAATAAACATATTTAATGAAAAGTCACAATTTTAATGAATAAAATATATATTTATATTTAAAAACATTATTTGATAGTAATGTTACATGATTTAGGAATATTATAAATTAATATACTATTTTCTAATATTGATTATTTTTTATCACAAATCTTTTTGGTTTTAATCAATGAGTTCAAAAGAATTAGGTTAGCATTTAATATGAAGGAGAGTGTGGTGACAATGAGAAAAAAATATAATTATGATAGGAGTGGAATATATTTAGTTTATTCCAAATCTATTATTCCTAAACATGATTATAAAACTACATAGTAACAATCTCTCAAACTCACCAAAGATAAGAAATATGGATTCCGCTAAGAGATCGAGTGGTGGAGACCAAGTAACAAAGTAGATTAAATTTATTTCATGACATAAATATATAATGAGTCACCAAATAATGTGTCTCAATGGATGGAAAAAAATTTACATGTGGAAAATAAGTGTATAAAATATTGAATTTACATGGTAAAATAATGAGTATGATATAAGAAAATAAATTGCATCTTTTGGACCCAATTTTATATTATAGTCTTAAATAATTGGAAAATGGGAATTATATAAATCAATTCCATCTTCAAAATTAATCCCCAAGTGAATGGAAGGAAATATGATGAAATAAAATTGATGAAGTATTTATGTATTGTTATTTAATAATTAAATTATTGTTGTATTTTCTTACCAATGGTATTTTGGTTATAAGAATCATAAAACCTCTCACGATTGTGTTAATTTTGTATGAATATATGTATTAATTAACTAATGAGTTATAAATAAAATAATGAGTTTATGTGTTTAAGATTGATGAAATTAAAAAAATTAACAATGATTTTATGGTTTCATGTGATTGGAATCTACCAATATTAAATATCTTTCTATAAAACAGGTAGCAGAAAACAATTCATTGGTTTAGTTTATGGAAACATAATTTGAGGAAGAATACATTTATATTTTTTGGGAATAAGTATAATGTTATTGGGAACATTTAAGGTTTATCTTGCGTTTTATGTTTATGTAATTATGGCGAATCACAATTTCGGAATTTTATTGTAATTATATTACTAATGGTTTATAAAAATGACATAAAACATACCAGTAGCCATTACATCCGACGATGTTTGGGGGGCACGATCACACAGTTGATGGAAAATAATTGTATAGTGAATAACACTAGCTTATGTGATATCAATGTTAATCAGTCAATTTTTTTAACAATAATTCTTTTATGAAAAAAAATTAATGATGAAGCATGGATATTTCTATTAAGGTCTAGTGATTAATAACTTTTTCTATCCATATCGATTTCTGAAAAAAAAAATTAGATAAAGGAAAGGATATGTCTATAGAGACCCGTATCTTGACGTACATTGACATTACATTACATTTGCGGAATACTTAGTACATAAAAAAACACACACACAAGGATCGTAATAGTTTAGTGTCTTTGGAAACTCGGAATAAAATCTTCTAATCGTGGTGAAAGATCTTCAAAATCTCCTATAAAGATCATCTTTTTTTTACCTCAAACCTTTATTTATATCCTGCGGAAAAGAAATCATAAAAGGGTGAGCTCAAATGCTCAGTAAGGGTAAACAAAAGAAATATCAATCACATCATATTCATAAAAACATAACTTTTGGAAATCTTAACCTGCAAAAGAGAGAATAATTTCATAACATGGGATAAATCATGGCCGTGAAATGTAATCACAATAATCATATCTTAAAACATGAAACTTTGTGGCATATGCACATAATCATAGAGAATCATTTCTTGTTAGTCAAGACTCATTGCCAAGACTATCTTAGTGGACAAAGTCCCTTTCTGAACCGAGTCACCCTCGTTTCAGTCCTGTTTCACTGAACCGGTATAACCTACCATTCCAGCCATGTCTATCTCATGAGATATAAAATCTTTACCCAATGCATTGGAGGGAGATATAGGTCCCACCCATCTCATAATGATACCATTCTTATGTGTGCCACAAAATCATAAATCATACATCATTGCATAACCCATGTAATACAAATGGGAATCTTAAACATCATGACATCATAAAACAATTCATATAAGATAAAGGAATTAATAAAAATAATTCTACCACAACATAATCAAATCAATGTAATAATAGGGATTAAAACAGAACTCTTTATTATCTTAGATGGAAAATAATTTTGATAAACACTTGAAATCCATTCTTGAGGAAAATATTCTTTTCTTCTTTAAAAACATTTTTCCTTTCTTAACATGTTATACAACTTTAAACTAAAAGAAGTTGATTAAAAATAAACTTGAAAACATGTAAAGGATTGTTCTTGGAAATAATGTTTTAAAAAAATCCATTCATGTCGTATACGTTAAAAAAAAAATTCCTTGTACTTTTGTCGAGAAAGTCAAAAAGTACCTCGTACGAAAAACGACAAAATATTCCTTTCATATCTTTTACTAAAAACTCACCGAAGGGTAAATTGGATATAAAATACTGTGGAAGGATATAAATATTACAAATTGAGTAAACATGGATGTGGATGGTAAAATACACCCAAGTAAATACTAAAGTATAAATAATCTCGGATAAAAATGAGATTGTGATATTTCCCTTACCTTAGGTCTGATTTGCCTCATAAGTGTCCGAACCTCCTCTTCTTTGAAGCGCCTCTTTGAGACCTACTCTTAGGGCACTAAAATTGGTCTTTGAGGAAGACCAGAACCTCTAGGATGTTTCTAGGGAAGTGGAGAAGAGAATTTGGCAGGGGTTGGCCGAGCCTGAAGGCTCAAAGTTGTGTGGGGAAGAGAGGGAGGAGGTTCCCTTTTATAAGGGAGGAGAAGGGCACGTTTGGAATAACTAAAAATATTATTTTATTATAAAGTCAAGTTCGGTTTTAAATAGCTCCAAATTGATTTATTTATAGGATAAGGTGGGGATGGGTAGAAATAATCTCATCCAATAGAATTTATACAAGGTGAATTTCCTATTTTAACCTTATCATTTAGATTTAACATTAAGTTAAAAAATTTTACTTTTACCGTGTCTTCTTGTGTTCTTACACTATAAGGTTAATAAACTTACTATAAGAAGCCAAACGAACCCCAAGTTGTTTATTATTAATATATATATCCTTATCTAAGTCATTTGGCCGAACCTTAGATTTTTAGGAATAAAATAACAATTAATAATATAATATTCGTTTTAAAAACTATTTTATTTCAATTTTGACACTATTTAGTAATTTATTTTTGTGAAAATCATAACAGAATGATAAGTTCGAAAAAAGTTAATTAAATCAATACTAACATTTCATATTAACCTATAAAATTAGTGTAATTTATAAAAAGTCTTAAATTACATTTATTTTGGTATTTATAACATCAATTATGTCAATATTTCATTAATAAGATAATTACTGCATCATCTTTGTGTCATAAATAAATTAAATTATTTGATGTCTAAAAATTACAAATAAAATACCATTATGTAGGAAATATTTTTATCTTTCTAATGAATATTTAAAATAGAATTTATCTTATGTATAAACCTATATTAAAAATGTTTTAGTAAATAAACATTGATTTTAACTCTTTTAACCCTTCTTTAAATAAATTAATAATAAATGTCCTAATCTAATCCAAGTGGGCCTAAATGGTCATATTTTATTCCTAAGTTAGTTTTTGGTCGAATTACATTTTTCCAATAGAATTAGGACATGTGTTAGGGTAATAATAATATCATTTCTACCCTTAATTAACCTATTTACTTTTAACCGTGGTAAAAAAAGTAAAAAGTTACTATTCACCAAAAAATTATTTTCATCTCATTGAACCACATTTTACTTACTGACATCTACTGTGTCTCTTGGATTTTTGAAATTCCACACACAGAAGCGGTAAAATTATGTTTTATGAAAAATTCAGTTTTTTAACTACCACTTAGTGGTTTCACTATTCATCAAAAATTGAAAGTTTTCAGAAAAATGCCAAAAATTAGGCCTAATCTATATTTTATATTATGAACTCAAAAATGATTTCTATTTTACCAAATTCAAAACATATTATTTGCATAAATTTATTTAAAAATTAATTCCCGTCATCAAAACAAATAGAGTGTTCTTAATAGATAATAACTATCAAAAGATTGACACTTGTTTATGTCTGGTTTAAATGTGAAATTACATCCAATGACCATCATTGAATTAAATTGTAAAAATATATTCTAAATATACTTTAAAACCACTCAAATTAATAATTTATCACTATTAATTATTTCGATTGAAAAAGTTATTTTTAATTAAAATTTAATAATTTTCACTATTCACCAAAATATGAAAGTTATCCGAAAATCACCAAAATTTCACCCTAAGCTAATTTCGATATTACAAATCCAAAAATACATTCCATTTTGAAAAATAAAATTTACAAACTTTCAAAAAGTGGTTATTACTATTCATAACAGCTAGTTTTAATAATATTTTAATAGCATATTGTTGTTTAGTGAAACTCGTTATTGCGTACTACACACGCTATCGAGGAAGGTCGCGATTGCGTGTAATGCAAGGAAAGTCAAGGATCCGTGTTGTGAGAGCTCCTTTTGGTGTAGCATATAACACAGGACATTATTGAAATTAAAATAATATTTTTCACAAAATCTCGGGGTGTTACATTCTACCCCCCTTAAAATGAATTTCGCCCTCGAAATTTGTCGAGGTTATAAATGGTTTACTACTTGAAAGTTTCTTTAATAGAAACCCACATCGTAAAAAGGAATACCAAAACCAATATTTAAAAACAAAAGTATGAAACGTAACGGTTACCCAAATAAACTAATCACTGGGTTTCCACATAGGTGAAAATATGGATATGGAAGAAAAATCTAACCATCATGTTCTGAGGGAGAGTGGTAGAGAACATGGCTATGGAAAAGCCAAAAACCACAAATCCATAAATTTGTGATGATCTAAGGTACCATCTGATTAATCAGATATAAGAGCACTGGGACAACATTTTTGGTTTTCAAGATCATTTCCCTAAAGTTGAAGAATTTGAATTAGAATAAATACTTACTTTCTTTTGGTACAATCTCAATGTTGTTCGTGCCTTGACCAATTTCTACTTCATCTCTTAAATAAATGAAGTTGAATTTGTTATTCGTGAAGTGTTAGAAGATCATGTGATAGAATGACGGGTCATTCCATTTGTCTCAAACAAAAGGATAGCAAAAGTTATTAAATATACATAAGTCATTCTATAGTGAGATTAATCATATATGGTTCCTAAAATAGACTTATACTTCATATATCATACTGCTTAATATAATAAAACTAGTTTCTACTAAACAGGGATATCCTGTAGGCTAGTGGTAGGCGATAAAGGCCAGTCGCACTTCGGTTGTGGGTTCGATTCCCACAGCCTTGTCCGACGCGATGGGCTGTCGCCCGTCCTACAGGTTGTCCTTTTTCTAAAGGTATATTACTATAACATCCCATCAATAATATCGAAAAACGTTTTATCCTAACTTATGTCCAACATAATCCATTCTAATATTTAGGCTTATCTAAAATACTTCGGACCAAACTCATAGTATAAAGAAAATGATTACTGGAAAGGTCACAGAACAATCACGTGAATGCCATCATTTATCCCCCATATATCATAAGATATATCTTGTTGGTAAAATTACAAACATGTGAATACCTTAATCATGTATTCTCTTGATGAATGTATACCCATTGAACCTTAGTGAAAACATGAATGCTGACAAAAGTTAACTCTTTCCACATACCGAAATCCAAAAATTCTATATACTCAAACCATGATATAACCTTCTCCTTATATCAGTCATGATCTCACGAATACTATCAAACATTTAATTTTCTCCGTATCCCTTCATTATGCACATATTATCTACATTCCAAAAATATCTGAATAACCTTTCATTGATACTGGTAACATTAATCATAAACTTTCAAAACTCAAGGAAAGACAACAGTGTAACAATCCCTAGATGTCTCTTTATTCCATAGTAGCATGAGATTACTTATACAACATTACACATGATAGACATGTAATCATTCCACTACATTCTTAAACCATTGACCGAGCTTCAACAATTCTTTCATCTCACATATCATTTGTAGTCTCTTCATCATCATCCACCCAAATACTACCCATTCGACCATACTGATTCTCTTCATGAGACTTTCCCTTAGGGCATTGGTTTGCATAATGCCCGTACATTCCACATTTAAAACATTTAACCATTGCTGATGTCGTAGCAATACCATTATCCTCATCCCTGGTGTTAGCTGAACCTTTTCCTTTACACTTACTGGCTTTGTGTCCTTCTTTTCCACACCCAAAGCATCTTCCAGTTCCTTTGAAACATTCTCCTTGAGGCCTCTTCCCACATGATTTACATAGGGGAAATTGAACTTTCTTTCCTCTATAATCATCATGAAACTCCATCTTTCTCTTATTAGCCAAGTTAGGAAACTTAAAAAATTTTACTTTATTGATCATATTATGAGATTTCAGATTCGGCATAATAATGATGTTTGGACTTCCAAATCCCATTTCATTTGGTTTCTCATGAAGAATATCATTCCATTGTCCATCATATCCTCCATTATCGTGAATCATCTTGTTTCCAGCCATTTTCTAAAACCCAAAAAAATAGTGTGAGAGGAAAAAATCATAATAAAGGGGGAGTAACTTCAATATCTAACATCTTTGGTTTAATCTAATATCGTTACCATAGTTCTAGGACTATATACTATACGTATACTTATCCTTAGGGACATCCCTAGACATACCTTAGAAATATCTCTCGGGATCTCACAAACGTTTTCGCATCCTTGTTTCCAAAGGTTGACTAAACCTTTCCTCTGATACCAACTGTAGAGACCCGTATCTTGACGTACATTGACATTACATTACATTTCTGGAATACTTAGTACATAACAAAAACACACACACAAGGATCGTAATAGTTTAGTGTCTTTGGAAACTCGGAATAAAATCTTCTAATCGTGGTGAACGATCTTCCAAATATCCCATAAAGATCGTGTTTTTTTATACCTAAAACATTTCTTTATATCCTGGGGAAAAGAAAACATAAAAGGGTGAGCTCAAATTCTCAGTAAGGGTAAACAAAAGAAATATCAATCACATCATATTCATAAAAACATAACGTTTGGAAATCTTAACCTGCAAAAGAGAGCATAATTTCATAACATGGGATAAATTATGGCCGTGAAATGTAATCACAATAATCATAACTTAAAACATGAAAATTTGTGGCATACACACATAATCATAGATAATCATTTCTTGTTAGTCAAGAATCATTGCCAAGACTATCTTAGTGGACAAAGTCCCTTTCTGAACCGAGTCACCCTCGTTTCAGTCCTGTTTCACTGAACCGGTATAACCTACCATTCCAGCCATTTCTATCTAATGAGATATAAAATCTTTACCCAATGCATTGGAGGGAGATATAGGTCCCACCCATCTCATAATGATACCATTCTTATGTGTGCCACAAAATCATATATCATATATCATTGCATAACCCATGTAATACAAATGAGAATCTTAAACATCATGACATCATAAAACAATTCATATAAGATAAAGGAATTCATAAAAATAATTCCATCACAACATAATCAAATCAATGTAATAATAGGGATAAAAACAGAACCCTTTATTATCATAGATGGAAAATAATTTTGATAAAACACTTGAACTCCATTCTTGAGGAAAATATCCTTTCTTCTTAAGAAAATTTTTTCCTTTCTTAACATGTCATACAACTATAAACTAAAAGAAGTTGATTAAAAATAAACTTGAAAACTTGTAAAGTATTCTTCTTGGAAATAATGTTTTAAAAAAATCCATTAATGTTGTATACATTAAAAAAAACATTCTTCGTACTTTTGTCGGGAAAGTCAAAAAGTACATCGTACGAAAAACGACAAAATATTCCTTTCATATCTTTTACTAAAAACTCACCAAAGGGTAAATTGGATATAAAATACAGTAAAAGGATATAAATATTACATATTGAGGAAACATGGATGTGGATTATAAAATACACCCCAGTAAATACTAAAGTATAAATAATCTTGGATAAAAATGAGATTTTGATATTTCCCTTACCTTAGGTCCGATTTGCCTCGTATGTGTCCGAACCTCCTCTTCTTTGAAGCGCCTCTTTGAGACCTCCTATTAGGGCACTAAAATTGGTCATTGAGGAAGACCAGAACCTCTAGGATGTTTCTAGGGATGTGGAGAAGAGAATTTGGCAGGGGTTGGCCGAGCCTGAAGGCTCAATGTTGTGCGAGGAAGAGAGGGAGGAGGTGCCCTTTTATAAGGGAGGAGAGGGGCACGTTTGGAATAACAAAAAATATTATTTTATTATAAAGTCAAGTTAGGTTTTAAATAGCTATAAATTGATTTATTTCTAGGCTAAGGTGGGGATGGGTATAAATACTCTCATCCAATAGAATTTAGACAAGTTTAAGTTCCTATTTTAACCTTATCATTTAGATTTAACATTAAGTTAAATAATTTTACTTTTACCATGTCTTCTTGTGTTCTTACACTATAAGGTTAATAAATTTACTATAAGAAGCCAAACTAACCCCTAGTTGTTTATTATTAATATATATAACCTTATCTACGTCATTTGTCCGAACCTTAGATTTTTAGGAATAAAATGACAATTAATAATATAATATTTGTTTTAAAAACTATTTGATGTCAATTTTGACACTATTTAGTAATTTATTTTTGTGAAAATCATAAAAGAATGATAAGTTCGAAAAAAGTTATTTAAATCAATACAAACATGTCATATTAACCTAGAAAATTAGTGTAATGCATAAAAAGTCTTAAATTACATTTATTTTGGTATTTATAACATCAATTATGTCAATATTTCATTAATAAGATAATTACTGCATCATCTTTGTGTCATAAATAAACTAAATAATTCGATGTCTAAAAATTACTAATAAAATACCATTATGTTGGAAATCTTTTTATCTTTCTAATGAATATTTAAAATAGAATTTATCATATGTATAAACCTATATTAAAAATGTTTTAGTAAATAAACTTTGATTTTAACTCTTTTAACCCTTCTTTAAATAAAGTAATAAAAAATGTCCTAATCTAATCCAAGTGGGCCTAAATGGTCATATTTTATTTATAAGTTAGTTTTTGGTCGAATTACATTTGTCCAATAGAATTAGGACATGTGTTAGGGTAATAATAATATCATTTCTACCCTTAATTACACTATTTACTTTTAACCGTGGTAAAAAAAAGTAAAAAGTTACTATTCACCAAAAAGTTATTTTCATCTCATTGAAACACATTTTACTTACTGACATCAACCGTGTCACTTGGATTTTTGAAATTCCACTCACAGAAGTGGTGAAATTAATTTTTATGAAAAATTCAGTTTTTTAACTACCACTTAGTGGTTTCACTATTCATCAAAAATTGAAAGTTTTCAGAAAAATGCCAAAAATTAGGCCTAAGATATATTTGATATTATGAAATCAAAAATGATTTCTATTTTACCAAATTCAAAACATATCAGTTGCATAAATTAATTTAAAAATTAATTCCCGTCGTCAAAACAAATAGCGTGTTCTTAATAGATAATAACTATCAAAACATTGACACTTGTTTATGAGTGGTTTAAATGTGAAATTACATCCAATGACCATCATTGTATTAAATTGTAAAAATATATTCTAAATATACTTTAAAACCACTCAAATTAATAATTTATCACTATTAATTATTTCGATTGAAAAAGTTATTTTTAATTAAAATTTAATAATTTTCACTATTCATCAAAATATGAAAGTTATCCGAAAATCACCAAAATTTCACCCTAAGCTAATTTCGATATTACGAATCCAAAAATAAATTCTATTTTGAAAAATAAAATTTACAAACTTTCAAAAAGTGGTTATTACTATTCATAACGGCTAGTTTTAATAATATTTTAATAGCATATTGTTGTTTAGTGAAACTCGTTATTGCGTACTACACACGCTATCGAGGAAGGTCGAGATTGCGTGTAATGCAAGGCAAGTCAAGGATGCATGTTGTGAAAGCTCCTTTTGGTGTAGCATATAACACAAGACATTAATGAAATTAAAATAATATTTTTCACAAAATCTCGGGGTGTTACATTCTACCCCCCTTAAAATGAATTTCGCCCTCGAAATTCGTCGGGGTTATAAATGGTTTACTACATGAAAGTTTCATTAATAGAAACCCACATCGTAAAAAGGAATACCAAAACCAATATTTAAAATCAAAAGTATGAAACGTAACGGTTACCCAAATAAACTAATCACTGGGTTTCCACATAGGTGAAAATATGGATATGGAAGAAAAATCTAACCATCATGTTCTGAGGGAGAGTGGTAGAGAACATGGCTTTGGAAAAGCCAACAACCACAAATCCATAAATTTGTGACGATCTAAGGTACCATTTGATTAATCAGATATAAGAGCACTAGGACAACATTTTTGGTTTTCAAGATCATTTCCCTAAAGTTGAAGAATTTGAATTAGAATAAATACTTACTTTCTTTTGGTACAATCTCATTGTTGTTCGTGACTTGAACAATTTCTACTTCATCTCTTAAATAAATGAAGTTGAATTTGTTATTCGTGAAGTGTTAACAGATCATGTGATAGAATGACGGGTCATTCCATCTGTCTCAAACAAAAGGTTAGCAAAAGTTATTAAATATACATAAGTCATTCTATAGTGAGATTAATCATATATGGTTCCTAAAATGGACTTATACTTCATATATCATACTGCTTAATATAATAAAACTAGTTTCTACTAAACAGGGATATCCTGTAGGCCAGTGGTAGGCGATAAAGGCCAGTCACACATTGGTTGTGGGTTCGATTCCCATAGCCTTGTCCGACGCGATGGGCTGTCGCCCGTCCTGCAGGTTGTCCTTTTTCTAAAGCTATATTACTATAACATCCGATCAATAATATCGAAAAACGTTTTATCCTAACTTATGTCCAACATAATCCATTCTAATCTTTAGGCTTATCTAAAATACTTCGGTCCCAGCTCATAGTATAAAGAAAATGATTACTTGAAATGTCACAGAACAATCACGTGAATGCCATCATTTATCCCCCATATATCATAAGATATATCTTGTTGGTCAAATTACAATCATGTGAATACCTTAATCATGTATTCTATTGAAGAATGAATACCCATTGAACCTTAGTGAGAACATGAATGCTGACAAAAGTAAACTATTTCCACATACCAAAATCCAAAAATTCTATATACTCAAACCATGATATAACCTTCTCCTTATATCAGTCATGAGCTCATGAATACTATCAAACATTAAATTTCTCCTTATCCCTTCATTATGCGCATATTATCTACATTCCAAAAATATCTGAATAACCTTTCATGGATACTGGTAACATTAATCATACACTTTCAAAACTCAAGGAAAGACAACAGTGTAACAATCCATAGATGTATATTTATTCCATAGTAGCATGAGATTACTTATACAACATTACACATGATAAACATGTAATCAGTCCACTAAATTCTTAAACCATTGACCGAGCTTCAACAATTCTTTCATCTCACATATCATTTGTAGTCTCTTCATCATCATCCACATAAATACTACCCATACGACCATACTGATTCTCTTCATGAGACTTTCCCTTAGGGAATTGTTTTGCATAATGCCCGTACATTCCACATTTAAAACATTTAACCATTGCTGATGTCGTAGCAATACCATTATCCTCATCCCTGGTGTTAACTGAACCTTTTCCTTTACACTTACTGGCTCTATGTCCTTCTTTTCCACACCCAAAGCATCTTCCAGTTCCTTTGAAACATTCTCCTTGATGCCTCTTCCCACATGATTTACATAGGGGAAATTGAACTTTCGTTCCTCTATGATCATCATGAAACTCCATCTTTCTCTTATTAGCCGAGTCAGGAAACTTACCAAATTTTACTTTATTGATCATATTATGAGATTTCTGATTCGGTATAATAATGATGTTTGGACTTCCAAATCCCAATTCATTTGGTTGCTCATGAAGAATATCATTCCATTGTCCATCATATCCTCCATTATCGTGAATCATCTTGTTTCCATCCATTTTCTAAAACCCAAAAAGAATAGAGTGAGAGGAAAAAATCATAATAAAGGGGGAGTAACTTCAATATCTAACATCTTTGGTTTAATCTAATATCGTTACCATAGTTCTAGGACTATATCCTATACGTATACTTATCCTTAGGGACATCCCTAGACATACCTTAGAAATATCTCTGGGGATCTCACTAACGTTTTTGCATCCTAGTTTCCAACGGTTGACTAAACCTTTCCTCTGATACCAACTGTAGAGACCCGTATCTTGACGTACATTGTCATTACATTATATTTTCGGAATACTTAGTACATAACAAAAACACACACAGAAGGATCGTAATAGTTTAGTGTCTTTGGAAACTCGGAATAAAATCTTCTAATCGTGGTGAAAGATCTTCAAAATCTCCCATAAAGATCTTCTTTTTTTTACCTCAAACCTTTCTTTATATCCTGGGGAAAAGAAATCATAAAAGGGTGAGCTCAAATGCTTAGTAAGGGTAAACAAAAGAAATATCAATCACATCATATTCATAAAAACATAACTTTTGGAAATCTTAACCTGCAAAAGAGAGCATAATTACATAACATGGGATAAATCATGGCCGTGAAATGTAATCACAATAATCATAACATAAAACATGAAACTTTGAGGCATACACACTTAATCATAGAGAATCATTTCTTGTTAGTCAAGACTCATTTCCAAGACTATCTTAGTTGACAAAGTCCCTTTCTGAACCGAGTCACCCTCGTTTCAGTCCTTTTTCACTGAACCGGTATAACCTACCATTCCAGCCATGTCTATCTCATGAGATATAAAATCTTTACCCAATGCATTGGAGGGAGATATAGGTCCCACCCATCTCATAATGATACCATTCTTATGTGTGCCACAAAATCATAAATCATACATCATTGCATAACCCATGTAATACAAATGGGAATCTTAAACATCATGACATCATAAAACAATTCATATAAGATAAAGGAATTCATAAAAATAATTCCATCACAACATAATCAAATCAATGTAATAATAGGGATAAAAACAGAACCCTTTATTATCTTAGATGGAAAATAATTTTAATAAAACACTTGAACTCCATTATTGAGGAAAATATCATTTCTTCTTCAAAAACATTTTTCCTTTCTTAACATGTCACACAACTTTAAACTAAAAGAAGTTGATTAAAAATAAACTTGAAAACATGTAAAGGATACTTCATGGAAATAATGTTTTAAAAAAATCCATTCATGTCGTATACGTTAAAAAAACATTCTTCGTACTTTTGTCGGGAAAGTCAAAAAGTACCTTATACGAAAAATGACAAAATATTCTTTTCATATCTTTTACTAAAAACTCACCGAAGGGTAAAATTGGATATAAAATACTGTAGAAGGATATAAATATTAAATATTGAGGAAACATGGATGCTGATGATAAAATACACCCCATTAAATACTAATGTATAAATAATCTCGGATAAAAATGAGATTGTGATATTTCCCTTTCCTTAGGTCCGATTTGCCTCGTAAGTGTCCGAACCTCCTCTTCTTTGAAGCGCCTCTTTGAGACCTCCTCTTAGGGCACTAAAATTGGTCTTTGAGGAAGACCAGAACCTCTAGGATGTTTCTGGGGAAGTGTAGAAGATAATTTGGCAGGGATTGGCCTAGCTTGAAGGCTCAATGTTGTGTGAGGAAGAGAGGGAGGAGGTGCCCTTTTATAAGGGAGGAGAGGGGCACCTTTGGAATAACTAAAAATATTATTTTATTATAAAGTCATGTTCGGTTTTAAATAGCTCCAAATTGATTTATTTCAAGGCTAAGGTGGGATTGGGTCGAAAGCCTCTCATCCAATAGAATTTAGACATGATTATGTTCCTATTTTAACCATATCATTTAGATTCAACATTAAGTTAAATAATTTTACTTTTACCGTGTCTTCTTGTGTTCTTACACTATAAGGTTAATAAACTTACTATTAGAAGCCAAACGAACCCCAAGTTGTTTATTATTAATATATATAACCATATCTAAGTCATTTGGCCGAACCTTAGATTTTTAGGAATAAAATAACAATTAATAATATAATATTTGTTTTAAAATCTATTTTATGCCAATTTTGACACTATTTAGTAAATTATTTTTGTGAAAATCATAACTGAATGATAAGTTCTAAAAACGTTAATTAAATCAATACTAACATGTCATATTAACCTAGACAATTATTGGAATTCATAAAAAGTCTTAAATTACATTTATTTTGGTATTTATAACATCAATTATGTCAATATTTCATTAATAAGATAATTACTACATCATCTTTGTGTGATAAATAAATTAAATTATTTGATGTCTAAAAATTAAAAATAGAATACCATTATGTAGGAAATCTTTTTATATTTCTAATTAATATTTAAAATAGAATTTATCTTATGTATAAACCTATATTAAAAATGTTTTAGTAAATAAACATTGATTTTATCTCTTTTAACCCTTCTTTAAATAAATTAATAATAAATGTCCTAATCTAATCCAAGGGGGCCTAAATGGTCATATTTTATTCCTAAGATTGTGTTTGGTCTAATTACACTTGTCCAATAGAATTAGGACATGTGTTAGGGTAATAATAATATCATTTCTACCCTTAATTTCCCTATTTACTTTTAACCATGCTAAAAAAAGTAAAAAGATACTATTCACCAAAAAATTATTTTCAACTCATTGAACCAAATTTTACTTACTGACATCAACTGTGTCTCTCAGATTTTTGAAATTCCACTCACAGAAGCGGTAAAATTATGTTTTATGAAAAATTCAGTTTTTTATCTACCACTTAGTGGTTTCACTATTCATCAAAAATTGAAAGTTTTCAGAAAAATGCCAAAAATTAGGCCTAAGCTATATTTGATATTATGAACTCAAAAATGATTTCTATTTTACCAAATTCAAAACATATCAGTTACATAAATTAATTTAAAAATTAATTCCTGTCGTCAAAAAAATAGCGTGTTCTTAAGAGATAATAACTATCAAAAGATTTACACTTGTTTATGTCTGGTTTAAATGTGAAATTACATCCAATGACCATCATTGTATTAAAATGTAAAAATATATTATAAATATACTTTAAAACCACTCAAATTAATAATTTATCACTATTAATTATTTCGATTGAAAAAGTTGTTTTTAATTAAAATTTAATAATTTTCACTATTCATCAAAATATGAAAGTTATCCGAAAATCACCAAAATTTCACCCTATGATAATTTCGATTTTACAAATCCAAAAATAAATTCTATTTTGAAAAATAAAATTTAAAAAATTTCAAAAAGTGGTTATTACTATTCATAACGGCTAGTTTTAATAATATTTTAATAGCATATTGTTGTTTAGTGAAACTCGTTATTGCGTACTACACACGCTATCGAGGAAGGTCGTGATTGCGTGTAATGCAAGGAATGTCAAGGATGCGTGTTGTGGAAGCTCCTTTTGGTGTAGCATATAACACAAGACATTAATGATATTAAAATAATATTTTTTACATTCCATTTTTATTAAAATATGATAATGTCACTTGGGTGTATGGAGGATTGCTGCCTCACGAAGCGATGTGATTCACTTTTCACATAATGTTTAAATGAAAAATAATAATCATATATTTTGGGAATAAATTTTCAATACGTGAATTAATATTGATTCTATTAAATTAAAATATCAACCATTTTATTTCACTTTCACCCATTATTGAAATGATAATGCCACTTGTGAATACATAAGGGACGTCTCCATGAAGTGATTTGATCCATTATCAATGTGAAAATTTCATTAATGATTAAAAATATGTATATAATAATCAGAAATGATATTCTAACATTTATATAATTATTTATATGATGTACCTAGACTATATCTATAAAAAAGTAACTTTCATGATAAAAATCGCATGAGAAAACATGGAAATTAGCACTAGAAATAATGAAAATAATGAAATATAATTAACAAACATGTGTTAAAAGTTATAGGTGGATTATAAATTATATCATTTATATGTATATGGTTATTTTATAATTTATTAAAATTATTACACCCATTATAAAGTAGTTTAAATCACATTCATCTAAAAGGAAGTGTGTGTTAAGGGACATTGTCTCAATTTTCCTTCATTGGGGAATATCAAAATGTTATAACCCTAATTTATTTGATATGGTTCATATAATGCCTCTATGAATTGTAATAATATTATTCACTAATAATTAATGTTATTTTATGGTTTAATTTTAATTATTTCATCTAAGGTAATTTGAATTTAAAATTGTCATGTTCTAAATAATTTTATAATTCAATTTCATTTGATTGAGTCATATTAATTCTTTATTTTATTTGATATTGACTAATTATTTATTTATTAAATTTTAAATATATTATATTTTATATCCCATTTTTAAGTGTATTTTTTATTATATACACATAGTGGATTCATTTTTTAATTATCACTTAAATATTACGATGTTTATAATTGTTTATTTTACAATCTCATTTTAATATAGATTTTTTATTGACTTTTCATCAAATGAAATTATTTGATCATTGCATAATAAAGCCTTTTAGATTTATTATAATCCATTTATTTAGTCAATTTTAAAATAATGGTTCTATTTTTCATTTCTAAGGCAGAAACAAAAATTGAGAAAATGTTTATAAAAAAATCTAACGTCATTTTTCTGTTTGGTCGAAAATCATTATTCTTTTAAAATGATGTATTCTATAATTTTTTTTAAAAATGTTTTCTTCATTATAAATAAGATTTATTAAATATATGTTTACAAATGATTGTTCTTTTTTAAAAAATATATTTTTAAATGAATGTTCATGTCATTTTCCATGAAAGGCCTATTTGGCATCTTCTAAAAATGATAAAGGAATATTTATATTAACCTGTACATAATATAAAGAATTACCTTCAATAATAACCTCTCAATGTTGTAATGACTTCATTATAAGATTCAATGATTCTTTGCAAAGAATATTATTTTCAAATATATATGTTTTCATTTTAGAAATATATATATTCAATGTGAATAGTATATTTCCCTAATGAATGTTTTTAAATAACTTTTTCAGGGTTTTCTATTAATTAATATATAAAAAACAATATTTAACTTTTACTACACTAATGATATAATTTATTGATAGCATCATAATTATTTATGTGTTTGTTTTATTATAATTTGGACCATGTAATGTATTTCCATTCAATTCCTTGATATATGTTTTCATTCATTCACTTTCTCTTGAAATATTCACATTTTTATGACCATTAGTCATTAAATTTAAACAAAAAATATATATTTTTATTAATGGATATGTTTATTTATCAAAACATATACCATTTATATATAATATGTTATACATTGAATTTATTTTTAAAATGGTTAAATATTAATAAAACTATTTTCATTACTCGATGCAGATATTTGATGAGAAGGTGCATTGATCATGAATTAAATAAGTTATTAAATATATCAGAAATTATTTATAAATATAGTAATGGGTGGGGCGTAAAACTATATATCCCATCAATGCATCTATAGTCTCATGCGGTGAATGGGGAAGCTAGCATTAAATAGGTTTTTAATAAAATGTTTAAAAGTATCCTATAAAAGGTCTTGATAGTAAAGGTATCATGATTCCTATGATAATGATTCCTAATAATTAGAATTTCCTTCATTATCAACTCCTTCATTATTACCCTTGATATCCTCTCAATTATATTATCTATATATTCATTTCATTCTCTGTTTGTTGATTATATTCCTTATGTTTTCATTTATTTATCAGTATATATTGGTTAATATATATTTATTCATCATAGTTATGTTATATAACTATAATGTCTCTTTAGCTATTTAAATTTTCATATTGATTATTCCATATCTAATCTGGATAGTAATGTTGTTGATTAAATTCCATGTATGTTTATATATTTACATTTCCAAATTGATTATTTATTATCTTATCATGGAATCCAGGTTCTTTAAATGGAATTTGTGTTTTGTAATATACCGTTTAATGTTTATTGTTCATAGTGATTCATGATATCTTATATATTACATAACTCTTACTGGGACTTTGAGCTCACCCTTAATTTTATCTCCTTTAAATAATTCTACTATGTATACTAAGAATGATATAAAATGATATTATAAGAGTAACATTGATATTATTTAAAATATATATATTTTAATTTTTATATTCAAAAGTAATATAGGAATCATATATGCATTTTTCTTACTAAGTCTACATTTTTATTCATCCCTTAAGCGTGTGATTACTTGTATCTTATGCCAATGTAAAAAAGATGGCACTACATAGAGGCTACTGGAGTTTTCGTCATTATATAAAAAATAATTCTTCAAAATTATATTACCATTAATATTTATAAAATAATTTATTTTATGATTTTCGTAATTGAATATTTTACATGTCTATTTTGGATAAGTATTTAACACAATTAATCAATCACTAAAAATGGAAAACAAATTACCATGACAAAAAAGTTAATTCCTCATTCCAAATGTATATTTATAATCTATCATGAAATTGTTTTATATTTTGGGGAAAATATGAGTGATATTAAAATCAAGAGAGTTAAATTTTCTAACTATTATATACATAATGAAAATTAAATTCCTATAACAAAGAAAAATTGAACACATTAGGAGATTTTTTATCCATGCTTGGAAAGGGTAGAAATCCATTCCTGAAATAGGTAAAAGGTAAGTTTTAGTGAATTTTTGAAGCCTTATATCTCTATTTTAACCATATTCTACATGTTTTACCCATACTAAGGTGACAAATATCCACCGAGGATACTATTTTTAATAAAAACAATTAAAAGAGCCCAATTTAACAAATTTTATTCACTTTCTTCTAAATATGGAATCCATTTTATCAAATTGCATCTATAGAAGTGGAAGTAATAAATTTAAGATAAATACAAAAAACGCAAAGGAAAATATATTTAAAAAAATATTTTTAGTTACAAATAAGAACTTAAAAGAAAAATTATTTAATATTTTGATTGCTATTTAATTGAATAGATGGTTTCTAACATACAGAGTATTATATTATATTTAGATTAAATTCATAGTATTTTTGGTATTTTTCAATTGAAATAAATGAATGTTTTACAATATTTTGAATTTTTTCACTATTTGTTGAAAAATACATATTTTCATATAAAATAAACATTTCAACATATTCTAAAATTGAAATGATGATTTAAAATATTATATAATTTGTAATTTATCAATAAGTTTTCATGTTTCATTTTAACTTAATGTTGTATTTAATGGAATATAATAATGCAATTTATCTAAATGTAAATGTATCATAAAATATTGGGAAGTTACACTCTACCCCTAATAATAATTTTCCCCTAACAATTATGCCACTATGATAAAAAAAAGTATACATATGAAATGTCACATCCTCATTTTCTAATGTAACATCCTAAATATTATTATTTTTCCATGGAAAGTTTACTAGAGTAGTGGTATTTTCTCATTGTGCCTTCTCTCTACCATCCAGAATATCCACTAACTATTCATAATAAGACAAATATTTTTGTAGTGTAACAACCTCTATGTTTAGTATATGTGATGATCGGCTATGAACATTCTTAGTTGAATAAATGGAACACATTATGAACTTCATATATCACTGGAGAAAGAACTAAGCGATAATCTATCATGTTGATATGATTAGGAATTTTTAAGGGTATAATATAACTTGTTTTTTAATTCCCTTATTTCCAAAATCCATAACCATATTTGGTGGATATAATCATTGAAATTACTTGTAATATAATTCAAACTCAAGATCTCTCTAAAAATTTCCAGTATAACGTTTTTATCATCTTTGATATTTCATTTTGTGTTTTGTAATTGATCTCCAATTTTATTTCATTTCATTAGCTAGAGTATTTCATAATAGCATTAAATATTCAAAATTTTCCATTCATGTTGAAGTTATACATTGTCTTCTATATATATACTCATAAGGATCCATTAAAATCCTCAATTAAAAGAAATTTTTAACTGAAAATTATACCATGGGAATGTGTTTTTCCTAACCTGCATTCTAATCCATTGAGCAATTTCTCAAAATTACTTATTATTTTTTAATAGTTATATCAAAGTAAACATATTTATTAGAATTATAGGTAAAACTAAATATAATGTCTATAAAAATCATGAAGAAGGAATCATCACAAAATTAGGGTAAACCATGTTTCTCAATCAGATATGATTATGTTTGGTACTCCATGAAATCTCACAACTTCTATAGTGTTGAATCTAATAAGCTGGTCAAGAGGAAAAATATTATCTAATATCAAAAAAATTAACTTATTTTTAATGGTTACCAACTATAAACCAAACAGAATTGTTCCCTCAAGTTGTTTTGTGGACCCATATAATTAAATACATGGAAATGGATCCCATTTCATTTATAGTATGTCTAATGGTTTTAATATCCTCTTAGTGATTTATCCCATAGCCATAGGTTACTAAAACACCAGGAATAGAGATACATACTCTGTAATATCTACATTAATGTTTACCCACCAAAACTAATCACTCATATATCTATTAGTACATATAATTACAGGATGAATAATGAATAATAAACAATGGGATTTATCCAACAGAACCTTATTCATATATGGAATCAATGGGACATATACTCAGTTCCTAAACCATATCAATCTAGCATGATCATGGTTGAACTCAATAACATTAATAAACTTTTATATAATACTAGATATTCCTTTTAAGAGTTCTTTATCCTCTCATGGATGGATAGTTAAACATTTATCTATTTAAGATACGATGTATCATATTTCCTTAATATTTCATGATCTAACTTTTACCAATACAAAAATATTTGATCTCATTCAGTCCACATCAATGTCAAACAAGAATTATCATTCAAACTCATAGCATTATCCACCTTTTTTTCCTTTCTAGGGTGGTAATGTATGTAGAAGTCATATTATGTGATTAAATCCAACAATTATTTCTTGTTCATGGTCAATTAATAATATATAGATATATAATTATTTATTTTACATCCCTATTATATATAACATCTTTCATTATAAAGATAATTCCACAATATCTTAAATGAAAAATTTACTACTACCAGATCTAAATCATGAGTTAGATAATTATTATCATGAATTTTTAATTTTTCGGAGGTATAAGATATCAAATAATAATTCTACATGATTAAACATCCCATTCCAATCCTTCATACAATACAATTGATTAAAAACACTTATCTAATATAGGGAAGTTTATGAATAGGTAAATTTACAAACCATCAATTCAGTTCATTTAAATTCTCATTACATTTATCTATCTGAAAGAACATAACACCCATTTAATTATAGATGGTGATTGTGTTGGATATTTCAGAGAAATGTGTCACAAAACATCGGTAGTATCCTTTCAAACAAGGAAATCAATGAATCTAAATTACTATTGTTGGTATAGGATATTTATCAATCACATTTGACATAGAAGGATCAACTGATATTCCCTAACATGAAGTTATATGACTCAAAAATGTGTTTTTCCCCAAAATTCACAGTTGATAAATTTGGAATATATTTGTTCCTTCTTTTGAGTCTTGATAAAAATTATCAAACATCCATTATTCTCATACTTTCACATTTAATATAAGAATATAATATATACAGACCACAAAATTAAGATAATGGTAATCACTAAAGGCTATATTCATTACATCTATAATAGTATTAGGAGAATTGGAAATTCTAAATATAATTACTATAAATTAATAATGATCATAATTTATATATAATTTTGACATGGTTATATCCTACTTCATGATACTTACCTGATAATATCCTTATAAAAGATAAATAATGAAAAAAATATTGACCTTCTCATAATTGATCAAAAAGATCATTGATATGGTGTATATGATACATGATTTTAATTTTAATTTTATTTTAATCCTGATAATAATTTCAATGATACATTGAACCATATTTATTCATCAAAAAAATAAATGGTATACCCCATGGAAATGGACTGGGATAGATGAATCATTAATATAGAATCTCATAGATTTTATTATTTACTTCGGGATACTGAAATGCGTATATTACGTGTGGATTATTTTAAATATTGTTACAACCATGTATGAATTAAATTGAAAACTAATCGTCAATATTGGGGTGAATAATGGTAACTAATATGGAAAACATCAACAAACTCACATATAATAGGTATGTGTTTAATTTTGATTTTCTCCTAAATCATCTAAGATAAATATCTTTAATTATTTGGTAGTAATAACCATATGATGGGAGGAATTACCATTGTAGTTTTAGTTTATCATTGAAAAAAACAATTATCATATGTTTATTCAAAATATCAAATATATATTCCCTTCCTCTATAGTTGATATATCATCTATACTGAGAGAGAAAATCAATGCCTAAAATTACATTCAATTCAACTAGAGGAATAATAAAATGATTTTTATAATGTGGACTCCCATAAATTTTGTTATATAGGATCTATTAACATGTGTTGTGATCATCCATCCATTATAATAATTCACTAAAAAGGAAACATCTAATAATTGATTTGTTTGTGTGATAACATACATTATTTATTATGATATAAAAGAGTGGGTTGAAAGTAAATAGAAAAACACTTCCACTTATATATTGGATGATAAATGTAAGCTTCACAATATCACAAGTAACATCCACTTCTTCTATAGTAACTCTTTATGTCATCACTTATCCCCTTGGCATCCTATGTGGTAATTGCATTGGATGACTAGGGTGTCTGTTTGAAAAATTACCCATCTATTTACATTTCAATCACTAGTTAGTTGTGATATCATTATTCTTATAAAAAATATTTGCACATGTACCTTATCTCGACACATGTAACCAAATCCTATTCCATTCAATTATTTCACATTAATATTCTTTCCATAATATTTACATTATAAAAAATGCTTCATTCCTTTATTCTTCATTGGTTTGTTCCAATTTTCATGGTTCTCATCCATCATATTTTTCTCTTTATTTCCATTAAATATGTTGCATATAAAAAATCTAATCTTCATTTTAATGGAAGATGATTTTATATTATCATATGATTAAAATTATTGATAAAATAGTTCTCGTTAGTGACTTGGATTGAACTAATATCTAAAAGAGCCAATATTCCTTTCAAAATTATGTATGTAGTAAAAAGAATTATTAAATAATCTCGTAGTTTTATCCTCAGACATTGACAAAAATTCTTCTTCTTTCTATATTAAATTTAAAAAAAAACTTTGTTATATTACATTTCTCTTTTAAAGATAGGTATTTCTTTAATGAAAATATTTAATTTCCCTCCATTCCATTCTTTTAATTTTTCATCCCCTTTAGAGTTTTGGGACTACAAAAACATCTAATCTGAATTTCTATTGAATAAATTAAATTATAAAATAACATATTTAATTTCATTACATCCCAAAGTATATAATTTATTTTCAAGGGTATAAATTTACTAATCAACAACCAAAGTATTTTTGTTACCATTATAATATGTATGATTTTATCAGATTAATCAATCATTTATTGGAAACTCTTGTTATGGAATATAATTTTTCTCTATTCTGGTAAGTCCATTCATCATATCTAGTGTCTTCTACCATAACATGAAATGATTTACTATATCCCAACACCAATGGTATTGTATTTCTCAACAGGAAAATCCCATAATTATTTATTGGTTTTTAATCACGTTAATTCATTAGGAACCATCAAAAAATAATGGAACACATAGAGTTTTCTTATAATAATGATGACTATTGATCCAAAAAATTCATATCATGGAAAGACTTCTCCAATACTATAAGGGCTTACAATTATTATCAGGTTAGTTTTGATTATTTAATGTCTACTTCCCATTTTATACTAAAAATTCCATGAAACCACATTTTTAAACCCCAACTCCTGTAACCCATAGTTAGTATATACATTATTAAATCAGTATAATCATTAAGATACATCACTTTAAAGGCTTGACTAGTTTAATGTTTTTGAATAACTGAATACATACATGAATCTCATCTTATATTGTAAAAATAATAAATTAGAATAAGAAACTTTGTAAAATCCTTGTAATTATTCATAATATCCATATTTATATCATGGGGAATGGAAAATAAATAAAGGATGGGCATAAATTATTAATATGAGTTACATACAGCTGAATCATTCAAGTAAAAATATTGAATAATCAATATGGAAAGGTAAATAAAAAATTTATTTCCATTACATCAATACATAGTTCATGAAATACATCTATACCTAGTTCATGAAATACATATATAGATAATATTAATGTGATCAACAGAATGATAATAATAACCGAATTCTCAAAGAAATAAATACTTAATATAGAATTTAATAATTTTAGTTATCATGATATCATTACCAAAAAATCCATGTTTTAAGAGAATTTAATCACGGGGTAGGGAGATACCAACAATCCATTTAATAATTTTTTTCTAAATGATTTGTCACATAAAACTTCTTGATGAGTCAATAGGGTATCTATAACTAAGAACAAATTATCACTGGTTTTATAATCCATATCTCATATATTGAATAATCATTTTAATTCATAAAGATCATTACATATCAATAAATGTATTTATAGTGTAATGAATACAAAACATTATGATATCCCTACGCCACAAAATAACATTCATAGTAAAATAAAATTTGAAAAAATGTATATTGTTTACGTAATAATCATATCTATTTTATAAATAATATTGAAACTTAAGAGAAATGTAATTTATAATTAAATTTTTTTATAATTCTGTTAATGTTTCAATAGAATGATAAAATCTACAAAAAAATAAGTGATAAATAATACTATAAATTCATCAGAAATATAGATTTTTAAATATAGTCATGTGCTTTGGAGAACAAAGAATTGATAAATCAAAACATTTTCATAATCATTTATTAAATTATTTTATTTATAAAACCATTTAATTCTGATAGAATAATATAAATAATAATATCATTATTTTAGTGTTTGGAAAATTTGTTATCACATTATAAGTTAAAAAACATTCCTTTGGAATTTTTATATAGAGATTAGAAAATAAACCATCCTAAAAAACCTAAATATTATAATATAACAATTAAAAAATTAAACTATAAAATATAATTTCCTTAATAATTCATTTAAAAATATAAAAAATCCATTATTAAATAATTTATTAAAATATTCAGGTGGAAGAAGAATATACCATATCAAAAGAAAATTAAGAAGAGATTTAATTTCAAATTTATTATAAAATGATAAAATTGTAAAAGAGAAAAAATTGTAAATAATATGTAAATAATTGAATATAGATATGGTAAAAAATAGATGATTTTTATTAATGATAGTGTATTTTATTCCTTAAATGAAAAATGGTTAATCCAAAAAAATCGTGGTCTTAATATAAATTCTTACGACTTTGTTAACATTTAAATTATTACCCCTTTTAAAAATAAACATGAATAGGAACCTTAATCAACCTAAATATAAATATAATAAATTTAAAATCATTGAAGGGGTATTTTTATAAGTACTCGGCATTAAAAAATCACATAATATTGAATTAAATGAAAATTTCACATTGAGGATCTTTTTCAGGATTAGAGTTTTAGAAAATATGGACATAACTATTACATATCAAAATATTACAAAGTAGACACTTCAACTTAGTTTCCAGTTTTTTCATAAAATAAAAACTCTTGAAAAAAAGTGTCATGTCATGTTCCATGTTTTAGATAGAATGACTTTTTTATGATCCCATCCTAGATCTTATTCATCTTTATGTCCTATGAAAAACATTTCAAAACTTGGGATGAGAATACAGAAGCTAAGTAAGGGTTATAAAACAAATAATGAAAAAACTCGTTCATAAATACATACAGAACATAAAATATTTTACATACCTCCTACAATCATATGATTTTTGAATAAAACATAGAAATCATAAATCATAAAGGTATGTTGATCCATCCATAACATACATACCTTATAGCTATCACAGCTACATAGGGAGTTCCTTTGAAATACCCATCATAGTATATTCCCTAAATAACATAGGAGAAACATCCATTTTTTACTTCAATCATATTACCCAATGCATTGGTGAGATATCTTGGGCTCACCCGGCCAAGGTTTATCATGGAACCACCCATATACGTAAATAATGCCAAAAAACCATAACATGATCATAACACATAACGTAAGCATAAATGAAAGATAATATTTCCACATTTTATTACAATATAGCATATCAATGTATTAAGGAATCTAAACAACTATAAAAACCTCTTTCAATACCCAAAATACATAAAATATTATATGGTATTTATTTACCTATTAAAAACATTATATCTCGTTAAGGAAACCGAAGATCAAATAATTCTCGCGGCATCGGAAAGGGTGTTTTCACCGCTTACGTTAAAAAGAACAAATATTTTTTGTCGTTTAGTAAAACACTTCATATAAAATGATTCTCTTTGAATGAAATAAAAATTCAAAGTTGTTTATACATCATATAAAATAATGTCGTGTATTAATACAAAATATGCCTCATTGAAAGGAGATTGAGACGAAGTCCCTTACCTCATGTCTGACTTCACTCGATCACTCATTAATCTCTTGAATAATAAACTAAAGATAATTTCTACATGATTAAGAACCATTTTCAAGTTTATTATTCCTTTTATATCACTTATTACTATGTTATGAACATTATTTAATCATTTAAGTTAATAACATTCGTTTTGTCGATATTTGGTAGTTGAGTCAAAAATGAACACCTTATATTTAAAAGTTTTCCATGTGGTCAATATTCCATTATATCCAGAATGATATTCACTATTTAGATATCATATATATCATATATATCGCATATATCCAGTATATATAATATATTTATAATAGTTCATACCATTTGGAGGTAAGAAATGAAATGCCTCGTTTATGGAGATGGTAAGTTGTACATACGCATGAAGGCTACTTTCATTTCTATTTCTTTTTCTAATGTAATTAAAACATATTTATACATAGGTATATTAAAATACCAGTATAATATCATATATAATATCATTAACTCCATCCTTTATACGTCCCATATATGTCATTAACGAGTCATATCACTTTGAGGGGGCGGTAGTCTGCACTTTATCCAATGTAATTATCATGTTTACCCATAATGGAAATCGTAAAGTTTTGATAAAAAATAAAAATACAGAAGAATAAATAAAACAAAAACATAATATATATCATATATAAATATAGTGTCATCTTAATTACCACCATGATAGATGTTAGGAGATAATTGAACAATCATTGTCTCGTGAGGCGTTAGTTTTCCATCCCCAGAAATAGTATGTTCTTCACCCATTAGATGGCGGTGTGTGTAATTTTAGTTCGAATAATTCTCATAAAAACATACTAGTATACTAAGGATACTTCTTTTGTTATAAGATAAAAGAATAAAAAGAGTTTAGGTGTTGGAGAAGTAAAATAAAAGAAGAGAAGTTAAGAGAAACATTTACCTTTAAGTTTGGTAACTTCCTTTGGTTTGAACGAAAAGAACTTCTTGAAGTGCATTATGCCTAAGGTAAGGCTTCTAGGAGGAGTAGAGGGATGTATGGAGATTAATTGGGAAGAATTTGGATTATAAAAAAAAGGCTTGATAGCTGTTTTGAATTGGTTATAAGTGAGTTCTTTTTATAAGGGGGAGGAGGGGCTCTTTAGGAAAGTGTGATAATATTATTTTATTATATAATGATATTCGGTTTCTAAAAGTCCAAAAAAATTAAAGTAAAATATAACATGACTCATGGTCGAAATAAAATTATCCAATAATAATTGTATAGGTTTTGGATATTGTTTTAAATTTTATAATCTTATTTATTTAAATAATTTATTAATGAGGTAAATACTTCATCATTAATGTGTCATAAATAATTTAATTTATCTAAGAATTATAAAAAACAACCATGATGTAGGAATTATTTTTATATTTCCAATTAATATTTATAGACTAAATGATAATTTATATAACACCATTTAAAAATTAATTTACAAAAAGATATTTCTTTTTTCATTTTTTCCTTTACTTTAAGTTAATTAATCTAAAGTGTCTTTATCACTCCCAAGTGGCTCAATGGGGTACCAGAAAAGTGACCCAAAAAGTTAAATGGTCATTAATGACACAACCAATATGTTTTGGGCAAGTTATGAGGTAATTTTGAATTATTGCAATATTCTTTTTACCTTGAATTGCCTTATTTACCTTTAAATGCGGTAAATAAAAATAAAAAGTTATTGTTCACCAAAAAATTATTTTCATATTATTGACCCAAATTTTACTTACTAATAATAATAATTACTGTCTGAGTTTCGAAATTAAATTCACATATGTGGTAAAATTTCATTTAAATGAAAACGTTATTTTTTTCACAAGTACTAAGTGGTTTCACTATTAAATCAAAAAATGATGTTTTTTTAGAAAATCCCAAAAATTCATCCTAAGATATATTTGATATTCTAGATTCAAAATTGATGTCTATTTTTCTAAATTAAAAACATATAAGTGGAATTAATTAATTGAAAATTAATTCCTGTTGTTAAAACAAATAGCATGTTTTTAAGAAACAATAACTATTAAAATATTGACACTTGTTCATGTCCAATTTAAAAGTGAAATTAATTCCAAGGACCAAAATTGTTATAAATGGAAAAAATATATTCTAATATTACTTTAAAACCAATTAAAAATACAATCTATCCATATAAATAAATTATATTAGAACACAGTTTTGAATTTAAATACAATATTTCTCACTATTCATTAAAAATGAACATTATTGGAAAAATTCAAAAAATTTACACTAAGTAATTTTCGATGTCCCAATTCTAAAAAAAGATTTTATTTGGTCAAATAGAGTGTATTAAATTGATGAAAACTATATTTAAAGAGGGGTTTCCATTAAAAGGTGGTAAATCAGCCTTTTAATGTAAAGTGTGCTTAAAATTAGATTCATTCACATTTTAATCCTCTAACTTTTTATTGGATAAATGTAAATACATTTAACAAACATGTATAATCATATTGTTTTTAGTTTTATCATTCCTTATAATTTAATGGCTAGGAGTTACCTAACATTTAAAATAATAATATTATATTATTATTATACAATGTAAGATTTCAAAGAAACTCGTTCTTGCGTATTTGGAACACTATTAAACATAGAAATTTCTTTAAAGTAAAATTAAAATTTCATTCATAAATATTAATAAATATGAAATATGTATTATTATTTATTTACCTGGGATGTTACATGCTTCCCCCCTTTTGGGAATTACGTCCTCACAATTTTACTTATCAAAATAAGTGGGGGCATTTATCCCTCATATAATTTTCAGATTCCTACGTTGCCTATTCAACTATATGGTTTTTACACAAAACAATTACCTGGTGAATTACCTTATTCTGCAACACTTTCTCTCTTCGCACAAGAATCTGGACTGGTTGTTCCACATAAGAGACATCCTCTTCCAACTGAACTACCTCTAGGCTCAAAACATGAAATGGATCATGTATACACTTTCTCAATATTGAAACATAAAAAACATTGTGTATCTGGGATACGAATTGAGGTAAATACACTCTGTACGCAACTGATCCAACATTCTCCAGGATTTCATAATGTCCAATGAACCTCACACTCAACTTCTCCATCTTACCAAAACGCATCACACTTTTTCAAGGAGAAACTTTGTGAAATACATGATCACCTACCTCAAAAGAAAGATTCTTCGTTTAGTGATCTTCATAATTTTTATGTCTTCTCTAAGCTGTTTTCATGTGCTTCAGATTTAACTGAATTTTCATTGCCATCGCTTCTACAAATTCTGGTCCCATTAGTTTCCATTCACCTACTACATCCCAAAAATATGGAGTTTGACAACGCTTTCTATATAATGCCTCAAATTGACCCATCTTCATAGTGGAATGAAAACTATTATTATATGAAAATTAAACCAAATAAATATGTTGGTCCCAACATACCTAATAATCCATCGAGAAAGCACATAACATATCATATAATGTTTGAATTGTTTGTTCTGATTTCCCATCTGATTGAGGATAAAAAGCTATACTAAAATTTAATTGAGTACCCAAAAATTTCTAATGGCCGTTAAAAAAGATATAAGTAATCTTGGGATCACAATCAGATTCAATGGAGAGGGGAACTGCATGCAACATGAATATATTTTTAACATACAACTGAGAAATTTGATCTATAGACCAAGTATCTCGAATATGAAGTAAATAAGGAAATTTAGTCAATCGATCAACAATAACCAATATTTCATTATTACCTTGAGATGTCTTCGGTAATCCCACAAAAATTTCCATGGACATATTTTCCCATTTCCAATCTCGCACCGATAAAGGCCGAAGCATCCCTCTAGGTAACTGCCACTCTGCTATAACCTGCGGACAAGCCAAACACTTCATAGTAAAATCAGCAATATCTATTTTTATTCTATCCCATAAGTAATACTCCCGATGATCTCTATACATCTTAGTTCTACGATGATGAACAGAAAATTGGGAACTATGACCTTCACATAACAACTCATTCTTCAACTGTGAATCACAAGGTACACATAATCTCTTTCCAAATCTCCAAAAAAATCATTATCAATGCTATATTCAAGAAACATACCCTTAGGAACCAACTCTAACTTTCTATTTGACTCACTGTCTTCCTTTTGTGCTTTCTTAATTATTTCAAATAGAGGTGATATCAATGACACCTAATATAAAACAGAATAATTTTCCGCACCGATAACTTCTATGCCAATGTTTATCAAATCAAAAACAAAAAGATCTTGTTCCAAATGTAACTTGGTTAATGAAGTATTAATTTTTCGACACAAAGCATCGTCCACATTATTTTCTTTTCTATGATGGTAATAGATTGTGAAATCATAATTCTGGATTAATTCCTACCATCTCATTTGTCTCAAGTTCAATTATTTTTGAGTGAATATATACTTTAAACTTTTATGATTAGTATATATTTCACATTTTACTCCATACAAATAATGCCTCCAAATTTATAATGAAAAAACAATAGATTCTAATTCCAAATAATATGTAGGGTAATTTAACTCAGGTGGTTTCAACTGACATGAAGCATTAAGAAATTACCTGACCATTCTGCATTAGGACATGACCAATTCTTTTAAATGAAGCATCACTTTTGATAACAAACTAACCATTTCTGGATGGTAGTGCCAAAACTGAAGCATTCACCAATCTTCTTCTTAATTCTTGAAAATAATCATCCCATTATTTTGTTCAGATGAACTTAACACATCATCGAGTTAACTTAGTCATTAGACTAGATATCCGTGAAAAATATTCAACAAGACTCCAATAATAACCTACCAAACCATGAAAAATACGGATCTCATTAATATTTGTGGGTCTTTTCCATTATTCAACAACTTTTGTTTTAGCAGGATCAATGATTATGCCATTTTTTGAAACAATGTGACCATGGAATGAAATTTTTTGCAACCAAAACTCACAAATGCTGAATTTCCCAAATAGTTTCTTTTTTATTAAGGGTTTCCAGACTACCCTTAAATAACATTCATGTTCTTCTTTACTTTTGGAATAATCCAAAATATCATCAATGAAGAAAACCACAAACTTATCCAAGAAATCATGGAAAATTATATTCATAAGATCCATGAATACAGCAGGTGCATTGGTTAAACCAAAAGGCATAACAAAAAAAATTATAATGGCCATAACTATTACAAAATACGGTATTCCGAATTTCTGCTTCCTTTACTTTCAACTGATGGTACCCCGACCTCAAATCAATCTTCGAAAAATACTGATCTCCTTGGACCTGATCAAATAAATCATCGATATGAGGAAAGGGATACTTGTTATTAACAGTGCTGTTATTCAATGCTCTATAATCAATGAAAATTGTCATTGAATCATCTTTCATTTTAACAAACAAGACAGGAGAAACCCATGGTGATGTTCATGGTCGAATGAAACCTTTATCTAAAAGCTCATGCAAATTATTCTTTAACTCCAAAAGTTCAATTTGAGCCATTTGATAAGGGGGTTTTGAAATTGGCATAGCATCGGGAACTAAGCCAAAAGTAAATTCAACTTTCTGATCAGGTACAATATCAGGTAACTCATCAAGAAAAGCATCAAGGTGCTCATTTAACACTGACACATCATTAATCTCAACACATCATTTATTTTCAACAATATAATAAAGGTAACATTTATTTACATATTTTACTAGTTTCTCATCTTCTTGATATGTTATCAAAATCAAGGGTTCATTCTGGTACACAAACTGTAAATCATTATGGAAAAAAAACCTCTTTATCTCTGAAGTCAATTTAGCATGATAAACAGAAAGCCAATCCATACCCAAAATAAAATCAAACTCTACTAGAGTTATAAATTAAGGTTTACAGATAGATTCATTTCGTACACAAGGACAAGAATGTTCTTATGTTTTCTTTTTTGTCTCAACATTTTCTCCATGTGTTTTTATCGTATGTTTTGTATTCATATATTCAGATGGAATTCCCAATTTACTAGAAATATTCTAAGAAATGAAAGAGTGTGTAGAACCTAAATGAAAAAACACATAGGCATTATTTGATCCAATAAAAAGTGTACCTAATACTACATCATTTAATGGCCCAACATCTGCTGAAGTAGTTGCAAAGGATTTCACCACCCCTTACTACTTGTAGTCTGGCTGCTTTCCCTCAGTTGGGTTATCTGTTGGACACTCATTTTCATAATGACCAATTTCATTCCTCTTAAAACGTTTTACTGACTGTAAATCAGATTTTTTCTTACCATTACCCTGATCTTTTTCAGTGCAATTATGAGCCTTATGTCCCCTTTTACCACATCAGTAGAACTTACTATAATTCAAGTGACATTCCCCATCATTATTTTTACCATAATTTTCACAAATTGTAAACTTAAGTTTCTTACCATATGCCTTTTTTGAAGAGTTATTCCTTTTCACCTACCACCTTGACCTCTTATTTTGTTTGTTTTCAAAGAACACCTGATCATTAGAAAACACCATTTCCACCTTTTCTACACAATGAATATGTTTTTCATAACTTTTGAACTCACAAGAAGCTAAATCCCTTCAATAGATTGGCATTAATCCTAGGTAAAAATTGTTAATTTTACTATCAACATCTCGTATGAAATTTGGAGCATACCTTGCCATTCGAGTGAATTATGCTTCATTAACATCCACTGAGTCATCCTCTTGCCTCAATTCTAGGAATTGTTTTTCCATTCTATGATGAAACACCATAGGAAAATATTTCTCAAGAAACATACCTTTGAATTCATCTAAATCGAGAGCATCAATATCCTCACTATCCCAGATATTTTTTACCCTGAACCACCACTAATTAGATTCACCTTAAAAATAGTAAATAAAAAGACTATCCTATTGATGTTCTGAACAACCCATGACATCAGAAATCTTTTCTTTTGATTTAATCCTTTCGTCTTCTAGCACTGGGTCAGATGATCCTTTGAATGATGGGGGGTGTTTCCTTATGAAATGCTCTACATCTGGTAGGTTCCTCTGTGGTTGATCTGGATTATCTCATGCATGGATACCACCACCATTTATATCGTGATTCAACTGTGACATCACTGAAACAAACTGTTTATTTCCGATTCCAACCATCTCAGGATGCTGATTTGGAAGGATGTATTCCTCTTGATGTCATCCCAAAATAGGTTCCTTGTTTCCTCTATGGAAAACCATTCTAAACAAAAAATATATCTTAGTCAAAGAAACATGGTATCTGTAAATGCTATATGATTTCAATATTAACATAAATTACTTTATATATATTAATTTAATAATTCCCTAACTCCTAACGTTATCTCTATCGTCCTCTGATATAAACTATAAGGACCCAACCTTAAAACATTACATAATATTGAATGAAATGAATAATTCACATTGAGGATATTTTCAGGTTTAGAGTTTTAGAGAATTAGGACATAAATATTACATCTAAAAATATTAAAAAGTATAAACTTCTACTTAGTATCAATTTATTTCATAAAATAAAAACTCTTGAAAAGAAGTGTCATTTTTAGTTACATTTTTTTGATAGCAAGACTTTTCTTGGATCCCATCCTTGACCTTATTCATCTTTAATTCCTATGAATTTTTATTCAAAACATGGGATGAGAATAAAAAGATTAGTATGGGTTATAAAACAAAAAAAATAAAACATTAGTTCATTAATACATTCAGAACATAAACATTTTTATATATCTCATGATTTCATAAGATTTATGAATAACACATAGAAATAATAAATCATAAAGGTAACTTGTGGAATCCATAAAATAATTACATTGTAGGTATCACAGCTACATAGGGAGTTACTTTGCAATACCCATCAGAGTATATTATATAAATATTATAGGACAGATCTCTATGTTTACCTTAGTCATGTTACCCAATGAATTGGAGAGATATCTCATGCTCACCCACCCAATGTTTATCACGGAACCACCCATGTATGTAAATAATTCCCAAGAACCATAACATGATCATAATATATAACATAAGAAAAAAAAAGATCACATTTCCACATTGAAATAGAAATATAAAATTTTGATGTATTAACATATCAAAAACATTATCAAAACCATTTTAAATACCAAAAATACATAAAATAGTATATGGTATTTATTTTTTGTTTGAAAATATTACAGCTTGTTAAAGAAGCCAAAGACTAAATAATACTCACAGTGGCGGAAAGGTCACTGTCACCACTTACGTTAAAAAGAAACATTATTTTTTGTTGTTTAGTAAAAATATTCTGAGAAAAGGATTCCCTTTTAATGAAATGAAAATTCAGTGGCGTTTATACAACATATAAAATAATGTCATGTATTAAAACAAAATATGACTCATTGAAAGCAGATTGAGATGAAGTCCCTTACCTCATGTCTGACTTCACTCGATCACTATTTAATATCCTGAATAATAAACTAAAGTTAATTAATACATTCTTAAGAACAATTTTCAAGTTTATTCTTATTTTTATATTAATTATTACCTTGTTATAATCATTATTTAATTATTTAAATTAATAATGTTCGTTTTGTCGAAATTTGGTACTTGAGTCAAAAATGAACACCTTATATTTACAAGTTGTCCATGTGGTCAATAGTCCATTATATCCAGAATCATATTCATTAGATAGATATCATATATATCATATATATCATATATATCTAGTATATATAATATATTTATAACGGTTCATTTCATTTGGAGGTGAGAAATGAAAGGCACCCTTCATGGAGACGGTAATTCGTACATATGCAAGAACACTACTTTCTTTTCTATTTCTTATTTTAAAGGAATTAAATCATAATTATAAATAGTTATATTATAATTATAGTATAATATCATATATAATATCATTAAATCCATCCTCTATACAACCCACATATTGAATTAATAAGTTATATCACTTTGAGGGGCGGTAGTCCGCACTTCCTCAAATGAAATTATCGCATTTACCCATAATGGAAACCATAATGGTATGCAATTAAAAAAATACAGAAGTATAAAGAAAACATAAACATAATATATATCATATATAAATATAGTTTCATCTTAAAGGCCACTATGATAGGCTGTAGGAGATAATCGAACAATTATCATCTCGTGAGCCGTTAGTTTTCCATCCACAGAAACAATATGTTTTTCATCCATTAGATGGAGGTGTGTGTAAGTGTAATTAAAATACATCTCATAACAACATCCTTTTATATTTAGGATATTTTTGATGTTATAAAATAATGTAATAAAAATATTTTGGGGTAGGTGAAGTAAAATAAAAGAAAAGAAGTTAAGAGAAACTGTTACCTTCAATTTGGGTAATTTTCTTTAGTTTGATCCAAAAGGAGTTCTTGTAGTTAGTTTTTTTCATTGCCCCCAATTCAACATCTAGGAGTTAAATACCATTTAAAATAATAATATTATGTTATTAGTGCACAATGTAATATTTCAAAGAAACTCATCGTTGAGTATCAGGTACAATATCAAACATAGCAACCCCTTTAAAGTAAAAATAATATTAAATTCACAAATACTAATAAATATGAAATATGTATTATTCTTTATTTACCTGTGATGTTACAATTTTATACAAAAAAAGATTAAATAGTTTCTTCAAACAAATTATGTCTTATTGGAGTATGAATTGAGATGAAATCCATTACCTCAAGTTTGAATTGCATGTAGGTGCTTTAATGTACTATAAAACATTTTTTTAATTTATTATAATTATATAATATACTTATTTAAGTAATAATAATATAATATATTATCCATTTATAAAGTTTTTACACCTATTGATTAATAATCTTTTATTTTTATCATAATTTATTGTATTAACTGCTTTTTTATACTGGTTTTTATTCAGTAGTTTCAAAATATACATATCTAAAATTGTTAAATAATCCCATGTATTTTATTGATGATATAAATATCATATAAGTTCAATAGATCCATAATTATTTACATCCAAAAAGATAGATATATAAAAATCAATTACAATGCGCATGGAGACAGTTGGTCGTACGTACTGATAAACGAGTTTTCAGTTTTTGATGGATGTAATGGAAAAAATAAAAATAAAAATTAACCTTACTATAATAATTATTAAATCATATATTTCATATATATTGATTATACCATTTTTCATGACCATCCATATAATTCATAAATTAAAAAATGGATCACATCGCTTCATGGTGGAGGTAGACCACACACATGCATGATCGATATTATCAATTTCCAATGGATTAGAGGATAATAATGTAGATGTAAAATTTTATATTCTTAATCATAATTATATCATAAATATAAAATATATTTAATTATTCTATATTTATTTCCATCCATGTAATGTGGTGATGAAAAATGAATTACACCACTACATGGAGATGATTAATCATACACATGCATGAGAATTGTTTTGAATTTTCATAGGATGGGAAAGAGGTGAAAAATAAAGATACCTTAGTCATAAAAATAATATTTTATATTTTTTTATACCGAAGATCTGATTTCAGTATTATTATAATAAATTTAGATGGATTATAAGAAGAAATAATATTTAATGAGTTTGAAAATTGGATTACTTATTCTTGGGAAATATTATTTAGATTCCTATATAAGGACACTCGGAATGGTATTTTAAGAATTATAGAACTTATAGATTTTTTCTTTGAATTGGGGAAGATAATTGGGTATATTTTTTGGTTAAGATATGTGTCTCAATGTGGTGTAATTAAAAGATATAAGGGGTGTCCTTTTATAATTGTGGGGAGTCTCACTCTTTGTAATTCAAGAATTATTATAATATAATATATTTATAATTCGTTTCAAATTTTTCAAAATGACATTTCATTGAATATAATTACGAAATGGTCTTAATAAAATCATAAACTCAATCTTTTAGAGGATTAAATATCTTTTCAAACCATCTGATATAGATTAATCTCCTAGTTAACAAATTTTAACCATAACCACTGTGATGAGTTTTTAAATATTAATGGGATTCAATTTGTCTTATTATATAAAATTGGAATCATAAATGGAAATGGAATGAAATTATAATCAATATATTACCCCATTTTCAACAATATAGTTTTTTATTATTTTGAAATAATTTAATAAAAAAATTCCTAAAATCTCATTAAATTAATATTAACACAAGCCATTTGATTTTGAATTAAACACAATAATTAAAATATATAATTTATATTAAATAATTTATCACTTTTTTAATATGAAATATTCATCAACTAAATTTATGAAAAAGAATCATTCATCTGAATTTTATTACATTTAATTTATGTAAAAATAATTTATTTTCAATTTATATTTATTTAAGAACTACTGTGTTAGTGTTCTGTATGAATTTATGGTAATTATTTAATCAATAATATTTAAAAAAATAACCATGATAAAAATTGTTATTTATTTCAAAAAAACATATAAAACCCACCATTACCTCCTTTTTCCTAATGCAAAAAATACTACCCATAATAAAGTTAAGAGTATGATGTCATCTGTTTATTCATTTATACGGTAAATTGAGGATCAATATAAAATAATAATGGGGCCAGATTTCCATTTTTATGAGACTTGTATGGAAATAAAAGAACACCATTCATCAAATAGGATAACGGGGTGTCTTAGAAGAATTTTAAAGCACTATTCGACAGTTTTAAACCTATATTACCAATTTTAAGCTTACCAAAGAGAAATATATCCACCAATATATTATTTTAAATAAACAAAAATAAATGGTATATATTTACCAAATATTATCATTAAAATTTTAAATTATAAATCTATTTTATCAAATTTAATTCACAAAAGTGGATGAAAATAATTTCACAATTATTTTGCTTCTTCACCATTAAGTCTTCATCATTATTACATTATATTCATAATTTTATTCATGATATAAATATACTATATATGAGTGATATATATATTACTCATCCATAAAATATAGAGATAAAAAATTAATTTCAACACTTACGGATTCTGTAAGACATAAGTACAAATGAACGCCATTTTTACTTTTCAATGGAAGGAAGGATATGAGACATAAATAATAATTCATATTTCCATAATCATTATAATATAAAATATTTTTTTTAATATATAATTATTTTAATTCATGTAAAGTGGATATTAAAAATATGTCACATCGCTTGATGGAGGTGGTAGTCCAAACAAGCACATGAGAAACAATATCATTTTCAAAGGGATGGGAAGGTCAGAAGGTTGACATGATATTATAGTTCAAGAATCATATTTATTCCATAAATATCATATATATATATATATACAGAAACACAAACACATATATATTAATTTAGTCTTTATTAACATCCATGTATAATGGTGTAGAAAAATGAATGAAACCACTATGTTGTGATGGTAATTCATATACACTCAAGAAATTGTTTAACATTCTATTCCATAGAAATGATGTGAAAAGTAGATTTCCAATCAGCATTATTACATGTTCTTATATTTAATAATCAAGATTTATTATTTTTGTATGACTATAAAATATTTAGAATAATTACATTAGGACATTATATTGAAAGATTCGGTAAAGACTATTACATATTCTTTGGTAGACCTCATATAGATTCTTTCTTAAAGATCGTTGGAAAGACTTTTGAGAATTATATAACCTCTATCTCCTTTAAATATATGTGGAGATAGAATTCGCAAAGGGTTATTGAATTTAAATGGATCAATTTGTTTAAATAATAGGGTTAAGGGGTGTCCTTTAATAAGTGAGAGGGTAGAATCGTTTGGCAATTTATGAAATATTATAATATATTTTTTGTATAAATCATGTAAAATAGTTAAAAAATTTAATATATTTGAATATAAGGAGAATATGGCCTTAATATAATCACCCAATAAAATTTTCACTAGTTTAGATGTCATTTTAAATATAAGCCTATTTATTAACACCTTGGTAAACAAATTTTAACCATAACATGGGTAATGACATTTTCTACATTAAAGGGTTATAAATTTATGTATAAGTTGATAATTGGTGTGTAAATTGTTAAGAAATGTCATTTTTGACCATATATTATCCCCCTTTACTGTTTCATTATTTTTTTTATTTAAATAATTTAATAATATATTTTTTTAGAAAATATCATTAATATCAATTTTGACACAATTAATTTAATTTCTCATTAATTTCATAAATAAAAATATATAATTCGAATATAATCTTCCCATATTTACCTAATATCCTATATGCAACTAATTTTTTTTTAAAAAATTAATTCACCCAAATTATATATCATTTTATATTTTTCGTATTGTTTATTTTAATTTTCTTGAAATATTATAATTACATTATCGATGTTCCCTAAACATTTAACGTACTTATTCAATAAGTAACGATTGAAAATAAATTTTCATTATAAAAACAATTATTATTATAAATGAACATTTAAATATTCACAAAATACCTTTTTATCCTAATGGAAAAAAATTAAATATATTCATGTCACGAGTGTGACATTATTTTATTTTTTCATAATGAAAAATAATGATAAATGTCAATGATAAATGTGAAAAAGTGGAATTTTTTTTAAAAAATATTAACATGGAAGAAATTAATTCATCCAATAGGATGAAGGCTACTGTTGGAAATAATTTAAAGCCTTCTCCCTCTATTTTAACCCTATTTCTCCCATTTTACTCATTTTACCCTTATTGATGTGATAAATATCTACCAGGGTTACAATTCATAATTTCCAAAAATAAAAGGGAGAAATGTATAAAATTTAAATATTATTATTTTACTTATAGAATAAATTAAATATTTTATTATTCATATATGGTAAACATTAATGTAATATAAAACTGAAAATATTCAATGAAAACAGTTATTTTAAATTTATTTTTTTTCAAAAAAAATATATTATAGAAAAATACAGTATAATGATGATTAAAATGTTATTTTTTATAGTATTTATTACTAATTTAGTACTATGATACATTGGGAATAAATTAAAATTATTATGTAGATTGTTAAAATAAAATAAATTATATTTGTACAATAATTGCCATTTTTAACTATTCACTTAAAAAATAACGATTTTCATAAAAATAACATAATTTCATCCTAAGATAATATTGAAATGATGAATTCAAAAAAGATATAATTTTTAATTAATAATACTTTAATAAAACTTCATTGTATATTTAAATATGGTTGTGTGTATAAATCAAGTTATCAAAGAAATTAAGTAGAAGGTAAATATAACAAAGAATATTTGGTTGTTATAGTTAGATTCATTTATTGTTTTATAACATCTTAAAAATAAAGGATATTTTTAATTGAAAATTTATTTATTCAATGTAAGTGAATCATTGATATTTAGTTTTTCATAAACTATTTCTTCTTTTTAAATCCATAATATCCATTATAATATAATGAATTGCTTATTTTAACTATGACAAAAAAAATTAATGTATTATTTGAAGAACCATTATTTATTCCATATTATCCAATATGAAAAATAAAATAACATTGATTGTGCCTTTGTGCGGACTTCCACATCTATGAAATGGAATACTCAATATTTCACCACCCTAATATTGATTAGATTATGAAGATACAATTGAATAAAAAAATTTAATTATTAAATATTATTATATTATTATTAATCTAAAAATTATAATCAATGTTTATTTCATATGATCTATTTGGAAGTAAAAATGTTACGCATGTGTTATGTGAACTAACATAAATATAACTAATATAAATAATTTATCATGTACATTAATTTTTAGTTATTAAAAATCTTAAAATATTATTCCCCACACTATAAATGTATTAATAATAAATTATTTATTCATTAATAATGATAATATTCTAGAAAGACTACTTACATGACCAAAATCATCTGTTAATTATGGTATATTCATTTTTTGGTCAGTTTCACCTACAACAAGAATAATACTATAAAACACTATTTGGTATGTCTATGTTATCATAAATACTAATATTATTATAAGTAGATAGGAAAATAATTATTAGTATATTTATAATTATTGGTAATAATATGTATTTTAAATAATATTAAAAAAATTTCTGTAAACACTTAATTAATCAAAATATGATTACATTGATTCCAATGCCACACAACATAACTAAAACACATATATAATTATTCAATTTAATTTTAATCAATATAATTTTCTATTCAGGTAACATAAATTATCATGGAATGATAAACATGGTATCAAATAATGTGTTCCTAATTCATCATTATAAAGTATTCTTAATTAAATTAAAGTTATGAACAATTGTTGGTAAAAAAGGTCATAACTAACAAATATATTCCTAATAAATCACTCTAAATGAAGTATATAAAATTTAATATATAGGAATAAGGTTTATGGGTAAAATATTAGGAATGTTTTTGTATAAATGATCACATAGTGCATTTGTATAACCAGGGTGAACATATACGGGTTCTTTGTCTCAAATTTCAATTTGTTGAGAAATTTTAATATTATAAGCCATGTTTTAGTTTTTATAGTGACCTTACATATTGATTTACATTTTATATAATCACTAAATTTTATTAAATTACATTAAATGGTCAATTCCATGTTATTTATCTTATAGTGTTTTTACATGAATGTTAAAAATTTGGTAAAGGGTTTTTTATCAATTTCCTTTCATTTATACCGTTTTTTATGAACTTTATTTAACTTATATGGGGTGTACATTCAAATTTATATTTTGCATCATTACATATATTTTATTACATTTATTTAAAGTTCAATTTGAATCTAACCCTATATATCCCTCTGAAAATATCACTATCTTTTAAGGGAGATGTATTTAAATGTTATGCATGATGTAAAATTTTTATCAATTAAAATTCTTCTTCATTAATTAATATATATATTTTCTTTATTATGACCTTATATTTCCCTTTTATCCTATTATTTCCTTTCATTATTTGTATTTTTTCCTATTTCTATGTGTAAAATCCCATATCTTCATTATTATCACCTCAATTTATGAAATACATTCTCAAATAAAAGTATATTATTTTAAAAAAATAAAATCCATCAATTCTCAAGGAACACTTTTCATCCATTTCCATATTTTTCTATAAAAGAATCATTTTATTATTTTTAAATTGAAAAACTTCTATCTCAGTTTTAGTTAATTATTGAAATTTTCTCTCTTTGAATAGATGTATTATTTTATTTTGGGATAATGTGGGTTTTTAAAAATACAATATTTAAATATAAAATAGAAATTAATTATGAGCCTACTTTTTATATTATGCTCCATCTTTTTTAGATATCAATATCCTTATTTTAAAAAATGAATAATATCATTTTTATCTTCCTTGATATTCTTTACAAATGATTCAAAATAATTTTATTTTACTATTTTATGTATGGGTAATTTTTCTTAAAACAATGTCTTTTATAATTTCTATGTAAAAATATATTTTTATACTTATTTAATTTTCAGAACGATATCATCTATTATGTTTATGTTTTCGAAATTAAAATCATAACTTAAATTTTATATAAATGTTATTTTTTTAAAATGATTTTCTTGAAATGTTTGATGGAATTTCTTATTTACAAAATAGACATATGTTAATGATTCCAAATATTTGTTTTTCATTTAGGTTGTCATCCTTTGGCATATCATTGTCTCGATCAATGATATTATCAATCTTTTACCATCATTCTCCTTTATCTAGATGTATTATGATATGTTCAGTTTTTTATAAGAAACGATCCATCACTAGTTTATCATTCTTAATAACATAATATTTATATATATGATTTTTTATCCAATCCTATTCCACTATAAATACCCAATAAAAAATTTTTATGATTGAAGGTTGATTACCTAGATACTAATGCATTGATTGACTAGGTAAAATATTAACTAAACTATATACCCTTTATCTATATGTTTTAAATACCATATGATTTATTACATAAATTGAAAGGTATTTATCATTAATGGTAATTTATTTTTTAACATGCCCATTTATTTTATAAGGTTATGTCATTTTATAATTTTTAATATTGATATGGATTTTACCTTATGTTATTCCATTTTAAAGGGATATGAACCCCATTTTATATCCACTGCTTCTTTGTGATATGATAAATTAATTATTGTTATGTGACACATGTATATATGGATGATGATTAGTGGGGTCCTATATTTTCATTTACTAAATTTATTTTGTATTGATATCTCATAATATAATTATTTGTTGATATACACAGATCTGTTCATAGCTAAAATGGTGAATATAATTGGACATCTTCATCATATAAATGCTTAAATAGACAGAATTCCTCAAAATGTGTTTTTATCAAAATCCTATAAATATTATTATAAATATTTTATAATATAACATTTCATTTTTATTGACACATGATTACACGCTCTCTTTATTAGTTTCTTTTGATATTTAATTTTTTCTTCCATGAATCATGTTTTATAATCTAATTATTTTTTACTAATTTTAATGTATCATTACTTTAACCATATGGTCATCTAATAAACACTAATGATCTATGATTTTTATTAATTATGTTTATCCTCAATGAGAATTTGAAATATCCCATTTCTTATGTTTTTATTTTCCAGGCGTATGAAGATAAGAAATCATTGAATTTTCTAGGGTATTATCTTTTAAATATAAATATTTAGATATTTTGAGAACAAATTATTGATTAAAAAGATTGTAATATAGTGTAAACAATCTTCTATTAGTAAATCATTGGATTATATCACTATGTTGAGAAGTAAAAAAGACATGTTCAGATAGGTAGGGAAATATATAATTGGAATAGTTGTCTTTGGAATGACATTTCATATATCATAGTTTTTTTTTTCAAAGGATGTTATTATGTGGGACAAAATAAAATACCGAATCTTCTATAAGAGAGGTGAGCACACCATAGAATATAGAAGAATGAATCTATATATAATGTGCATGCAAATTTATGTATCTTGAAGGTCCATGATATAGGGGTTATAATTACTTTTTAAAATGTCACTTGAGTTTCATGGGAATATACATCATGGATAGTAATTCAGGCCACAATGCTTTTACAACGAAAGACATCTAGATCATAAGAAAGTAGTAAACATGAAGGGATTAATAATGAAATAGAAAAATAATGAATTCAAATTATATTAATAAAGGTATGTTCTATAAATAAAAAAAATCATAGTGCATATATTTCATTTAATCTAGGTATTTAATAAAATATTATTGTGAAGTTTGATGCATTAAACTAGAAGTTGATTTTTTTGAACTCTCATATTATAGGATGTCAGACTATTGTGAAGTGTTTTATTCCTCAAGAACAGATGGTTTACAATGTTTATGAAAATATAAATCACTATGAAATTATATTTACCTTTCATGAGGTATTATTGTTGGTTTTACCATAATGGATGATACATAAAATAAAAAAGGTTGTCCATTGATAGTTAGGTCTATCTGGGTGAGAGGAGTTGCATTGTCTCATGGATGGATGATTCTTAAAAGAAGTCTGTGGAGTAACAATACACTCTGGAAAATATCCCAATGAAGGGTGACAAAATTAACTACTAAGATACGTAAGGACATAAATTATTTTAGTGGTGTTCAGTGGTACATTTTCTATTATATCAAAATTACTATTTGGACAAAATTCTATGGTAGAAAATAAAAAAATATAGAACACTGTAAATGATCAGTTACCATTCTACATATTGTGTAAGAAGTAATTAATATTGAATTAATATTATACTCATAATTGTATCAGGAACCACTCAATAGGGGTGGCCAACTCTGTTTAGATTCACATGAGTTTCATGGTTATGTTTTCCATGGAGAGTATGTTGTGTTGTATAGATTTATAGCTAAATAAATCCATGCCACAAGAATTTAAAGAGGTTTGTAGGGTGTAATTCTTTTGAGATAATGTATGGAGTAGACCTATGTCTATAGGGTACTATTTAGGAATGAAAAAATCTTGTTGCAGTTAATTTAGTGATTTAAGGATTATAAGGATATCATGGAAATAACCTAGTTGAAACAAACTAAAATGATTTTTTTAGATTCGGTCGACTACAAGAGGTGAATCCCTATTGAATTTTTATATGCCATTAGCTCATAAATTTTAATTTTTTTTTCAAAATAATAGATAAATATATTCCATAGTAAATTTATAGTTGAATTTAATTACATGTTAAAAGTAGATACCATGTCCTGATAGATTATTTTATATAAAACTGGTTGAATTGATGATAAATTAAAATGGTATTTATCAACAAAAATCTAACAGAGTTTTTGTTAACATAATGTACCATAATAACCATATAATATTTTGGATGATTTATGTCTCAATAATACAAGAATACAATATGATGAATTGATATAAACCGTTGGATAAATTAGGTAGGTTGAATTTATAGAAACAACAAAATAATATTTTTAGATGATGAATAATGAGAGACCCTTATTGTACTCATGATTTGAATAGTATCTTAGATAATGAATGGTTTTGTATGTTCATTTCCTAAATGAACTAATATAATATTTTTTTCCATTTAATGAATGAATAAGATGCTGAAGATATAGGCCATTCTAGGATTACTACCACCCAAAAAATCTAGATCTATGAATAATTGAATCAGAATTCCCTATTTATTTTCTCATATAAATTTCATGTGGAAGAAGAAATCCATAGATGGAAAAGTGATCACTACTCTATGAATAAAATAATTGACAATTTCAATGGTTTTGTGGATAAGAAATTCTAAAGGTTATTTTTGATCACTTTATTCTATAATCATTTCAAACAGTGTGTTTACTGTATTATAAGAAAAATAATATTTCCATGTATGTCCCATGTATTATAATTTTTAGGTGACCCATTTAAAAATTAATTATAACATTAATTATTAATTTTTTGAAAATGATAGATATGTGAGAGAGATAAATAATTATTTATTATAATTTTGTCATAAGATCTTGATCGTTGAATGAACATTAATAAATACAATACCCTATTTCACACACCACCTCAGAGTATATTCCATAATTTAAAAAAACAATAACGATCACGACTAGGAATCCAAGAGTGTGAGAGGGCTAAGATAAACCTATGTGGGGGTATATTGGGGAGTGATTTTAAAAGATGGTCCACTTTTAGGATAATAATAATCATGTTAATGGTGAAACATTTATTCCTTAATTGATTCCCCTTTATGGAAGTGCATAGATCCATAGGTGTTCCTAGGTATATATGAACCCTAGTTTAATATTAATGGTTAGGAAAGACTGATATTTTGGAATCCCAGGTGTTTTAATTATTTTACATTCATTTTTACGTTTAAAATGGTTCCTATTAGCTAGACTTTGTAAAGGCCAAGGTATTTTTTCCCATCATAATGTTTTTTGGTGTTACAAATATTTGATCAGTAAAAAATTATTAATTTCCATCCTTTCTCTATATTTTTTAATAATGAAGACATGAAAAATATTTTATATAGGTTATGTGTATGGGTATTCCATCTATGGATTAGTATTCTGGAATTAGGAATCATAGTTGAAGATTGTCTTAAACATTTGAGTCCAAGGGACTCTATGTATAGGACAAGGTATCCTAGGAACCCATCATTTTGAAATAACTATCTAAAACCACATAATTTCTTATACATAGATTAGTTATTTTTTTTTGCTATTATAAATTCAAAACATAATTAACTATTTGATGTTGAAATTCATGGGTTTTAGGCAGGGCATAATATCACTCATTTTCCATTAAAATTTTTATACCTGTGTTAATTATTTAAGGAGTATTTATTGATATATTTTGAGAAAAACAAATTTTACACATCATAATTGGATATTTTTTGGATTATGAGGATCCTAATATGGGTAATTCAAGACTAATATATGAAAAAAATATACGAATTTGAGAAAACACCCATGTTGAGGATGTAGGAACACAAATAGATATTAATACAGTTTATTTCTTAGGCATGAAACCAACTTCCTAGGAAATCATGTTTTCTTAAATGTAGTGATCACTAATGTTGGATTTGTGGGGTGGAAACTCTTGTTAATAAATAGCTGGGGATAACATTATGAAGGTAAAAATTGCATAAGGTTAATCATATATATCCATATTAATGTTTCCATTTATTTGAGCCCATTATATTCTCTATATATCTATCTCTTCATTTTTTAGGTCCTTTAATTTCAAAAACAATTATGTTATACCCACACAAAGTACACTATGTTGGGAACATTGTATGATTTTTGATTTGTATCTTGTTCTTAGGGAAGGATCTACACTCAATAGGCTACATTTAGAGGGGATGACTGAAAATTATAATTTATCAATATTTTCAACTAATTTCTCCATTGATACACCCTTTTATGTTTTATCTCACCATTAAAAACTTTTCTACATTAAATATAACAATTTTTTAACTAATAAATAAATGTAGTATATGATAAAAAATATCAATTAAACATGAGTTATAAAGAGTATGTAAGAGTATTTATTCAATTATTTATCATTGATATTATCCTTAATCAATTTCATTTTATCTCACCACACCACTGAGTACTCATTAATTTTGAAGGACCACTATTGCTTAAATATTATTTATCAAAATTTCTTATTGTATGTGGATTTGGATTCCAATATAATTCACTAATTCTATGATCAAATTTCATCCTCCTTTATGTGTATTCTACACCATTATAATCCCGTTTTCAAATTAACACCCCTTTAAAAGGAAAATAATTTATGAAAGTTTAAATTTTGAATCATATAATCTAGAAAATTCTATAGTAATAATGGATATTTATCCTCAAATACATGAATCTTTTCCCTTTAGTTACTAATATGTTATCCAAATAGGGTCACAAGATGTTTTGGAGCCTCTAATTGGATATTTATCCTTGATAAAAAAAATTAGAAGTGTGTTCAAGGAAATCGTGGGGGAATCCGAGTTATGTTGAGTGTGAATATAAATTAAAGGATATCGATAAATATGAACAATTATGTGAATCATAAATTTTTTATCAAAAAAATTATAATCTTTTGTTAGAACATATTATCTAGTGGTGCATAAGAAAAAATAATTTCCACTTACTATATAGAGAATTTAAAATCAACCTATGAGACATCTATAAAATTAGGGAAATTATAATCCTTAGGACTATGTATGACAATTGCTACACCAAGTATAAAAAATAGAGTACTGCAGAATAAACCTCGGGTTTTATTATAATATAAATGGGTTTGTTTTAGAGGAATATGAAAGAGATGGTCCTCCAAAAATTAAATATCCATTAATGAATCAAGATTAATATATTTTTATCCATTTTTGGGTAAAGGCTGAATGAAAAGATTCAAGGGATATTCCCAACATAACATAGTTGTTGTAGTCCAAGGACATATTAGATTATTTTATATTAGGGGTAGTATATTTTATTTGGTTATCAATTATGGCCTAAATTATCTATGATATTTGACCAAAACTCCTTTTAAATGTTTTTCTACAATGACGAATTGTTCCATGTGTGATTCTAGTATAATAGTTATTAGGGATAATTTTAGTATGGAAATATATTTTATTTTATGAAAATATGAAAATATTTTTAAAAAATTATTGAGAAAGACATAAAATGTTCTTGGAAACTCTAGTGGAGTGATGTGTCACATAGTACCTATATCCCAATAATGTTATTTCACATGTGGATGGTAACACATGTTTTTAAAAATGTGTCCGTTAATGTAATGATTACTAATCATTTTGTATCGAAACCTATATTTTTAGATAATGTGGGTATAATACAAGAGACCATCGATTTCAATGATTTCTACAATTCAATCAGGAACCATTCATAATTCACATTTTCTTATTATGAAAGTAAAACCAAAGATTTAATAAAGGGTGAATCTAGTATAATAGATGATAACTCTTCTATAATCCCAATTAGGGTGCAGTTCCCACATTATGAGTTGCTGGGAAGTTGATTTACAAGTCTTACACAACATATTTATTTATTAAATAGTTAAAATATTTTCAAAAGTATGAAAATTATATCAATTATAGGGTATTTAATGAATAACATCCAATTATTATGAAATTTTTTTAGTATTTGATTACATCAAAGAACATCAACGCTTAAATCAATATATTTATAGTTGATTACCAAATAAGTTTATTCTTAGAGAAATTGAAATATTTTATAAGGTAATATTATTTCATAATAATAAGAGGGATAATTTTTTGAATTTATGGTCCATATTTCAAATCCAAAAGGGAAACTTATTTTTTGACATATGAGTATTCAAATAGGGAAGGTGACTTCATCGTGTCATATTCCTCAACTGATAAATAAGAGGTACAAACTAGAAGGAATAACTAATATTGTAAAATTATTATATCATCTATAACACTAATATACAACATACCTATACTATGTCATAGAATTCATATATACTAATTAATTTTAGTCATAATGAATATAAATTTATGAAATATTTTTCCCATGAAACACAATCAAAAAGAATTTCCATTTACAACATTCATAGAAATATTGTCTTTAAAGACCCTATAAAGAATGTTTATCCCAAAATAGAACGCTTTGATTTATCCAAAATTCAATCCTCGTCAATAGTTCCCAAAAAAATTTCAAAATACATCCTTATCCTATGATATGTTTTTATCATAGGTGATGCAGCTGAATTTATGAATTAATTAATTGAAATGAACTAAGTAATACATGAAAGGGTGTTAAACTTATCAATGATTTGATTAATAAGAATAATCTTTTTGATATGTAATTATATTAGATCATAGTTACAATTTATTCAGTGGTTTATGATTAATACCATTAATTATAATTTATTTTATATAATCATCCAAAAAACAACAATTTCTTAGAAATAAATAGAATATTTAAGAAATGATCATCATGAGTCCAAAACAACTGATCATAATATATTACTATTGCATTAAAATACCATATATATGAATTAGTATAAAGAAAAATTTTAAAATCATCAAGGATATATGGTTATTCAGATAATGATGATTAAGAAATATGAGTCTCATATATTAGCTATGATAGTCTAACTACAGAAAATAATGTCTTAAATTGAAATAATTATGAAAAAATCTAAAGAATATGTGTTTGACGGTTATGGTGAATTGATTATTATATGATGAATAAGCTAATATATTGTAATATCATTAAATATTGATTTATTCTTCACAATAATTGATATCAAATATAGGGTATTTGTTAAAGTAAATTGTTTCCTATGACTTGTCTTCATTCAATAACAATATATCATATAAAAGAAATTTTATATGGATCTCCTTCTAATTTTTACTTAATTAATTATATATTATTTTATATAATGTATTTTTTAATTTATTAGAAAATAATTTTAATCTTTTTAATATTTAATAATTACTCTTTATAAATTCTGAAATTATTTAAAGAGTAATATTTCTGACTTTATTTCCATCAAGGGATTGTATTTCGTCTAAATCAAAATTTGAAATAATATTTCTAAAGATGAATGATTTTATAAATCCATTATATTCTAATCCATGAGCTCAATATTAATATTATATATTCATATTAAATTATAAAATATCCATGAACTATGGTAAACCAATTAGATTTATGATAATTAAAGGTTTATATTCCACTTAGACAAAAAATATTGGGTGGGTAGTCGCAGGTCATGTACCCATAAACCATCCTTTTTTGCTAATGTTAGTCTATTTGAACATTAGAGTGTGAATAAATAAGTAAAATTAAAATCATGAAGGGGGTATCATTTGATTTAAATAATGAAGAATATTTTTTGAATGCCCATACATTACAACATTATTTTCTTTGTTAAAACTTATCTAGGTTTACATATATAATTAATTGGATGATTATAGAACATTTCCAAGATCTATAGACTTAGTTAATATAGATTGAACTTTTATAGCTCTAAATATTAATTCCCACAATAATTTTTCCGTCTTATTATATGAACTAATATTTTACAAATCCATGAAATTAATGGATTACTAGGTAATAATTCAATTTTTCTCAGGATAGCCTTTTTGGGTTTTCCACCAAAAATGTTTTTACGACATTTTTTTGTTTCACGGCCAATATTTTAGCTAATCCATAAAAAAATTATTGAGTGATAACACATATTTTTATCAGTCTTTATTTGTGGTTATTATCATAATGAGTACTATATCTAGATGATTTGACATTTTAAGATCTAGAAGGTCATAACATTTTCAAAAGTTATTAGATTATGTTAATATGGAATGGTATGAAAGGGTTATATGTTTAAAGTCAAACTAATTTCTCAAAATCATTGCTATCTCGAAACGTTATAAAACATTAACCAAATCATTGACAATCATAATGGTTATACAACATCGAAAAAATTATTGTTTATATACAATAATGGTGGTAAGATTTACCAATCATGAATTTTGAGCCTCACGTTATTGTATACTACTTGGAGGTGGAAATTTTTTAGTTTATGCTCACAATATTTGGAGAAATATAAGACTCGTTATTTTAGGTTTATAGGAAAAAAATAAAAAATTATAGAAACAATAATGAGGGATGGATTTTACAATTATGAATTAAAATAATAGAGATGGTATATATAAAATCTAGGAAAGAGACATCGAATATAAATGGATTTTTAAGGAAAATAAGAATTTCAAAATCATTGAACAAATAAATATAAATAATGTAAAATATAATTTTATGTATTTGAATCGAGAAATAATCTGGTTGTAATAGATAATCTAGAAAACCTAGGTCTATTACTATAACATTGGATAGACATAAAGAGAATAATATTTAAAAATGTTCAATTGATGGCCTACACTATAAATATATTGAAGGAATTTGAGTTTAAAGATTCTTCTCCTTTAGAAATGTATTTTTATTTCATCTATTATATTTGATCCATATATCTATATATATTCTTTTCATATTCCATCATTATACCAAATCGATTCCATTTGGGTGAGATATACTCATTACCATTATCCAAGGATGGTTCTTGGTAATTTAATTAATCAATGTATAATTTATAGTATATGGAAATAATATGTACAAAGGTAGCTATAATATTATGATTCAAACAGTATCAAATTGGACTATTGTAAAAAATTTAGACGCTATTAATGTGAATATAGTTCTTTTTATCTATGATAGATGATCATGACATCATTAAAAATCCAATAGAAACAATAATCATGGGGTATGTTGTTCTTGGTGAAAATTAATTAATTTCTGTGAAGGTAAATAGAAGGAAAATGAATCATGATTAAAGGTGTTGTACACTAAGAATTATGTGACAAAAGATTTTTTAAAACTAGTTATACAACAGTATATCCATATATTTCAATAAATCCAATTAAACGTTGTATAAATCCCCATATAATTAATAAATGAGTTATTTATTGATTTCCATGTGTATAGATGTTTTGGAAGTGCCATTGATTAATATTTACTAAATGGGAATTTGGTTATTGAATGAATATATAGCAGGAAATTAGATATGATATCTATAAATCACTTTGTATTATGGGGTAATTGTTACCAAGACGCATATAGTTTTATAATGGGTGTGGTTTTATCCTATTTTATTGTAATTTAAGGATACCCTACATGAATGAGTAAACAATTCACTAATAAATTTTATATAGATCAAGACCTTATTTAAGGGGTTTAGATCACATGGAATATACAACACAAACCTGTTATGGTTATATGGGATAAAAAATTTTCATTCAGTTTGATATAGTGAAATGGAATCCACATACTATAGAATAAAATTTATTAGGTAATTAACTTGTTTTAAGAGATTTGGGGTTATGAGAAAAGAACTTAATACTTTGTTGTTTCAACTCATGAGGAAAATTCCACCTAATACAATTTTCATTTTTGAGAATTACAATATAATAAACCCTGAATAAGTGGATGGAATATTGTCCTCTAAAACCATTATTATTAGGGAGTTTTCTATAGAGTAAACCATATATATAATGTAAAGTTCCATCCACATTTATTCGAATGTTTGGGGATTGTTTTAATGTTTCATTTCCGTGACCAAGGATAACAAAACTTCTCCCTGAGTGATATAAATGAGATTAGACTTCTCATTAAATGTATGTTCTAGATGATTGTAAGAGAATAGTATTATAAAATAACACTAGTTTCATTAGTGTTTACAAAACTAAAACCTGAAATTAAATGAATCGTGATCTAAAATGAAAATATTTTTGGTTAAAAATGATTTTTATTACCAAACTATCAAAATTAGTGGTATAAATAGGAAAATAATTATTATCTAAAATTTCTATATAGTTTATAAATAATATAAATTTATTTATAATTTCAAAATAAAAAAGTACTCAAAATTTAGAAAGTCAATTTATGATTCGAAATATTATTTTCTTCAAACATAGTTTTTTTTTATTTTTGGTAGAAACTATTATAATTAATTTATTTGCCTTTCAAAAATTATATTTTATATAATTAAAAACATACATTATGTGATCATATCAAAATCAAATTTGGTTAAACTTTTCTATTTTCTAGAAATATTTGATTTTTTATTGAATATGTAAAATAACTCATTTTTCAAATATCATAATTCATTTTAATTAAACAATGTTATTTAAAAGTTCCACTATATTTTGTATATGAAATTTATGAAACATATAAAACATTTTATATATAATAATATAATTAACTTCATAAGAAACTTCAATGTTTATTATTTTAAAATAAGATAATCATTAACCATAAAACAAAGTTCTCTACAACTTGTTTTGAAGTGCATAAATATATTTTTATAATTAATTAAAATAACCCATATTATGGAATAATTTAAATAAAATTATTATATTATATATAAATTTATTTTAATTTAATTTCATATAATGAATATACTTGGTCATAGATTAAATATATGATCTTATATTTCGTGAAAAATTAATATCTTGAAAAACCATTTTCTAACACGTATTTAACGTTTATTTTTAAATTGAAATTTTCATATTACGACTTTAAAATTTTATAAAATCAAATCTATAATTTTATTATCATAATAAATATTGTATAATAATTTTTTCTTATTTTTCAACATAATTAATATTAAAAACATTAAAAAAAACAAGTTATAATGGTGAAAAAATAATATTGTAATGGTGAGTAACCATATAGGCAAATAGAATGAAATGTTTAAAACATGATTCTTTTTTAGTTTTAGAGGTTTATCTTTTCTCTAAATATAATGCCTTAGCATTAAACATTACATAATCTGAAGTTTTAGTTATGAATTTAATATCTACCACCTTGAGGATATTTTAATTTTATAGTTTTAGATAATTATGTCATCATTCAAACATAACATCTCATGTTCATACATAGTGGACACTACTAAACATTATCCAATTCTCACAAAAAAACATTCAAAACAAGACATGGTTTTTTAATGAAAAATATTCATATCTATAAACTTTATTTTCTCCATTCTCTTATCCATCCTATACCCTCTGGATAATATTAAAACTACAGATGAGCACAAAAGGTCAGTAAGGTATATATATAAATAAATCATTATTCTAACGAAAAAAGAAGATAATTAAAACCCTTATTCATAAAAACTCATTAGCATGAATAGAAAATTCATACAGGTTCTCTAGGAAATGATTACCATGTCACTCTTACATTCACCTATACAAATGACAAAACCTCATGGATCACATTCATATACGGATTACCTAATTCATTAGATAGATATAATGGAGCTCACACATATAATATTGTGTTATAATTGGAATTGATCCAAAATATCTTGGTCTATAATGGGGATTATCCATAGTATATTGATCTATCATGGTCTTAGCCGATAAGAAAACAATTTCCCTACATCATATCATGATTAAAACCCTTCAAAACTCCTTTAATCACATGAGAAAAACAATTTTATATATTAAAAGACACTTTTTTTGTAAATATTACATTTAAAATATAAATACCAAAAAATAATAATGAAACCATTTTCTTATAAAATAACAATGAAAATTTATAAATAAAACATTATTTTAGTAAATATTCATGAAATACGGATAAATCACTCATTTTGTATAAGCTAAAAAATATTCTCATTAACTTTTGTAAAAGGAACATTAAATGAGGGTTTTTAAAATAATGTTTCTTACCCTATGTCTGAATCCTCATGTAAAATATTTACCAACATTAATTTTAATCTTAAGTTAATTATATGATTTCCTCATATCATTTCAATGTTTATTATTCCTTTTATGTAACTTATTATAATGTTATAAAAATTACGTAATTATTTATGTTCATATAGGATGTTTTTCGGATATTTGGTACTGGATTCCAAAATGACTTTGGTATGATATCAATATTTAATGTTATCATAATTCCATAATATAATAAATAATTATCATGATATAAAAATCATGATTATACAACATTAAAACTTTAAAATCATACAATCTATTTACGGTTATAAAAAACAAAGAACATTATAATCATGGAGGTGGTAAGTCGTATTTATGAATGAGTAACCCATTTATTTTTCAATGATCATTATAGAAAGAGGGAAATTATTATTTAATATTTACATAATTATATTAATATAATAAATATCTTATTAATAATTTAGTTATATTTATATATTTTATCCATGTTATTTTGTGATTAAAAACAAGTCGAATCGCTTTGTATAGGTGATAATTCACATGTACGCATGAACGATTTTATTATTTTTATGTTCATGGAAAGGTAAGAATGTAAATGATATATTATTCTATTAATAATTTTAAATATTTCATTAATATAATATATAAACATTAATTCCATAATTATAACCAGTCTTATATGATAGTGATAGAAAATGAATTATATCATTTCACGATGTGTTAGTCCATCATACACAAAATTGATTTATTATTTCCCCTTTTTATGAAAACGGTTATAGATTTAGGTGATGATAATAACACAATAAAAATTTATTATATTGAATTTATTATTATATCTTGGTGAAAAAATAGTTTAATGTAGGGGAAGAAAAAATAATATAGAAACACCTAATTAAAAATTATTCTTCTCTTTAATATGATCTCCTTTCATTAAAAATTTAACACCTATAAGGTTACTGTTGTACCAAAAATAATATCACTATAATGTTTGGAGGTATTCTAGGAAGTCATATTCATATTTTATTTCCAGAAAATAGGTTTCTAGGTGCCAATAATAGAGAAGAATGGGTTCTCTTTTATAGGATAGGGGAGGGGCACTCTTGAAATTCTCTAAACTATTATATTAATATAAATTATTTTTTAAATCAAAATTGACCAAAATTGATTCATTTAAAATATTTGATGAGCATGGGTCTAAATCCATTAATCCATTAAAAATTATACAAGTTTTGATATTTTTTTAATCTTTTTCTTTTTATCCCTTCTTTTACCCAATTAATTCTTACCAGGATATAATGTAATTTTCACATTGAGTATTAATATAATTTATATAAAATACCAAAATACCAATAAATTAGTCTTTAAAAAAATATTAAGACTGATATTTGTTAGTTTATTGAAGGTTATATTTATATAAATTTTTTATCATTTAATAAAATATTATTTATTTTAAAATATCAATAAGGTCAATTTTGACACTGTTCATTACATGAGTTTTTAGAAATATAATATCAACCAGATAAATTGAAACCAATAATTTTATAACATTAATAACATGTTAAAGTCGTATAAAAAAATTCTTAGATGACATTAATAATCTCAAATTATATTTATTTTATTTTTAATATCATTTATTTGATATTATCTTTATTTATAAAATTTCTACATCATCATTTTGTTGGCCTTTAATTTAAATAATTATTTTATAATAAATAAAAATAAATTATCATGATTATTATAAAAATTTTATATTTCAAAATAATATTTATAGTTGAATATATCCCATGTATAACCATTTATTAATAACATTTTACTTGTAAATAAAAAAAATTTGACAAATTTTTTTTTTCATTGAATATAAAATTAAAATTGTGATACTCTAATCCATGTGGATTATAAAGGATATAATTTCTCTATAATAAAGTTTTTGGTTGGGAAATCCTCATCTAATGAAATTATAACTTCTTTAAGAATAATTTTATAAAAAAAATTAATGTTATTTTTACCATTAATTACATGATATATCTTTAACCGTGTTAATAAAACAATAACTAAAGTTTTTATTAATAATCTCCAAAAATAAAAGCAACCCATTTACTATATATAGAATTTAAGATTCAAAATATTTAATACATTTTTAAAAATTCAAAACACAGAAATTTTGAAATTTAATTAAAAATTTATCTCGTTGAAAAAAATGAGAGAATGCATTTATAAAGTAAAAATGTTCAAATGATCACAACATTTTAATAATGAATTTCAATGTGAAATTAATTACAATTTCATAAATTGGATTAACTGATAAAAAATTATCTAATTATACTTTAAAACAATTCATATATATAATAAAACTCTATAAATAAATTTGCTGAAGATGTCGTTTTTAATTAAAATATCATCTTTTTCACTATTCATCAAAACATAAACTTATCAGAAAGTAATAAAAATTGAAAAAATATATTTTGATATAATGATTTTAGAGATGGTCTTTATTTTGTAAATAAAATTTATTAATGTCACAAAATATAGTTTTAAAACCATTTCATCATTAAAATGTGATAAAAACTACTTTTCAGAAAAATAATATTTTTCTTATAAAACAAGATTGATCGTATACGCTATTGACCTTATTATATCTTTAATGACTATATAATTCTGAAATATTAATAAATATGATAAGAAATTATTCTATAAATACTAGGTTTGTAACATTCATCACCCATTTTTTAATTTCATCCTAGAAAACATTTACACTTAATAAAAAATTGGGGATATCTTTCCCTAATAGAATTTCTATAATCCCATGTAGCATCCTCAAGCATATGTTTTTTACGTAGAAAATACCTTATGGAATCACCTTTTTATTCAACACATTCTCTCTGTGATGTTGAACCTAAACTATTTGTTCCTCATAATAAATATTATTTTCCAACAGAAATACTTCTGGACACAAATATGATACGGATCTCACATATACAAACATAACATTGAATCATGAAAAACATTTTGTAAATGGGATAAATTTTTAGTTAGTGCTATGAAACTGAGCCAACATTCAATAATATTTTATGGGGTCCACTGAAGCAGGGAATAAACTTTTCCATATTCTCAAAATAAATCACACTTTTCTAAAGATAATCATTGAGAAGTAAATGATCCCCTATATCAAAATAGAGAACCTTAATTGGGTTATCCACATAATTGTTTTGTCTTCGCAGAGATTTCCTCAAGTGTCACTGAATCAACTAATATTTGTCTATAATTTCCATTATCAATTATCATTTCATCAACTTCCTTTCACCTACTTCATCCATAAATTCTAGATTTCCATGCCACTTTCTATAAAATTTATAAAATGGTGACATTTGTATACAATAATGAAATGTGTTCTTATAAGAAAACTCGACCAAATAAATATGTTGATCCCAACATCCCTGATAATCCATTGAAAAAATACGTAACATATCCTCCAAGTTCTAAATTTTTCTTTCTTAATTTACATATTATTGAGTATTAAAAGTTATACTGAAGTTTATTTCACTTCCCAATGACTTCTTAATGAATTTACAAAATTTATAAGTCATCTTGGGATCATGATCAGATACAATGTAGATGGGATCTTTGTATCACATAACTACTTCTTTAATATAAAACTGATAATGTTTTTCTATATACAAATTGTCTTGAATATGAGTAAAATGAGTGTATTTTGTCATTCAATTGACAATAACCTAGATTTCACTATTACCTAGAGAATTATTTCTTAATACCATTAAGAAATCCATGTATACATTTTCGCATTTCCTCTCTCACACTAGTTGAGGGTATGGAATCCCATTCAGAAACTTTTGCTCTACTTTAACATATCAGCAAGTCAAAAACTTCAAGGAAATTTCATCAATGTTTAACTTCATTCCATCCCATTAGTAAAAATCTCGACGGTCATTATACATCATAGTGCTACCTGGATGAACTGAAAACATAGAACTATGAGCATCAAATAATAAATCTTTTTTCCACTTTGAATCAAAATTCACAGATAATCTCTTCCAAACTCTCAAATCAAAATGATTATCAATGATAAATTCATTAAAAATACCACGTTTAACCAATTATACCATTTTCAAAAACTCATTATGTACCTTAGGCGATGGATTAATCATAACTAATAGTGTCATTTTCACTGAAATCGATAAAAAATAAAGGAATTTCATGTATTAATAACATCAATGAAAAAATTAATCATATAATTTACCAAAGGGTCGCATATTAAATGTATCATTGTTAATTTTTCATTGATTTTTTTCCTCAAATCCTCATCCACTTAATTTTATTTTATACAATGGTAATGAATCATTAAATAATAAACTTTTATTTGTTCCATCCATATTCATTGTCTCATGTTCAATTCTTTTTTAGTAAAATTATTATTTATACTTTTATTAAATGTTTATATTTAATATTTTACTCCATAAAAATGATTCCATAAAATATTAATGCAAAAAAATGGCAGAAATTTCAAAATCATGTGTGTGATAACTTCACTCATGAGGTTTCACCTGATATGAATTATAAGAAATTAACTAATCATTCCACATTTTGGAACAACTAATTCATTTAAATATAGCATCACCATAGTTGATAAATTCATTATTTCAATAAGGTATGACTAGAACTGAACCATTCATCTATCTTCTTTTCAATTCTTGAAACAATCACAACATTATTTAGTCTAGATGGACATAAAACCTTTTTGAGTTAACATAGTCAGTGGGATAAATAACTGAGAAATATTTTCCACAAAACACCACTAATAGCATTGTCTACCAAGAAATATAAAAATATAATTTTCATTTATGGGACATGGAAGTTTTTAAACAACATTAAATTTATAATGATTTATAGTTATTCCATCATTAGAAAAAATGGGACCAAGGTTAGAAATTGGATTCCACTAAAATTCCAACATTCTAAATTTCCACTAAAATTTCATTTGTTTTAGGGTTTTAAAATCTACCCATTTATGTCTTTTATGTTCCTATATAATTTTATAATATACAAAAATTTCATCAATAAACACAATCACAAATTTATCAATAAAATAATGAAATATTCTATTTATAAGACCCATGAATATTGAAAGCTTATTAGTTTACCCATATGGAATAACTACGAATTTCAAATTCCCATATCTTGTCTAAAACACATTTTTCAAAATGTATACTTCCTTTAAATTCAAATGATGGTTCCCCGACTACAATTAAACCTTCAAAAAATATTATTCTCTTTGGTTTTGATCTAAAAAATTAACGATATGATCCAAATGATACTTTTTCTTAATAGTGATGTTTTTTAAGGCTGTATAATCAATGAAAAATCACATTGAATTGTCTTTTATTTTAACAAACAATACAGGATCACCCCATGATGATTATCTGGGTCATATGAAGAATTTTTCAAATGACTCTTATGAATTATCCTTCAACCATAAAAAAACCATTTTATCCATTCAATAGTATTATTTTAAAATTGGGTTATAAATAGTAACTAATAAATAGTAAATTACACTTCTGAATTGAGTATAATACCAATAAAATCATTATTAAATAAAATTTAGATACTCATTTTCCATCGGCACATCAATAATCTAAAGAGTTACTTTTTTATAAAAACAATTTTCAATATAAAATTCATTTATATCTAAAAATAGTTTCTCAGATTCCAGATATATTATCAATGGTATGGGTTCTTTCTTATACAAAAACAGAAACTTTTTCTGAAAAGAAACGTGAATTGCTCTAAATAGTATATTATCATGGTAAACAGAAACCCAATATATACCTAGAATAACATCAAACACTACTTGAGGAAAAAAACATGGATTTCTGGTAAATTATTTCCAAATAAATAGATAAGAATATTTTTATAAATTATTATTCCCATAATATTTACCCAAATTGTTTTTACCATAAGTTATCGATTCAATTATTGAGGTGTAATTTTCCAAATTACAAGAAAGTTTAGCAGAAATGAAGGAATATGTATACTTAATTTCAATCAACACATTAGAAAAACCAATAAAAACAATAACTGTACCAGATACCACTTTTTTTATGGCTCAACAACTGTTGAATTAGTTGAAATTTTTTTGGACACCCTATTATTTCCAATAATGTTTATTTTCCCCCTAAGTGACTAAAATTGTCTCACATTAGAAAAATGAAAAACAATTACAGTTAAATCATATCACTATCAACTTATTATTATTATTTTAATCATTTTCCTTACACTCAAGAGACACGTGACTAAACATTCCCCATCCGTAGCAATTCCTAAAATTTAAAATGCATTTTTATAATATTTTTACTACACACTTTACAAGATGGTAATTTTAATTTCTTAAAGACATATTTATTTTATGAATTATTCCTCAATTCCTGAAAACATGACCATTTCTTATTCTTTTCATCACAGGTCACATATGTGATAGAAATCTCCATCTAAACTTTTATTATTTCATTGAAAAAGTATCTCATAGATTTTAAATTTTCATGAAGCCAAAGTTCTTTTTAAAAATAGTTTCAAACTAGTGTAAAATCTTTTAATTTTACTATAAAATTTCCAAATAATAACAGGTATGAACATTTCCAGTATCATAAAATTTCTTTCATAAATATCCACATAATCATCATCATTCTTCCTCAGTTTGACAAAAATTCGCCATTTTTAGTTAAGTATTACATGTAAAATAATTTTCTAGAAAATGACTCTTAAAATCATCCCATTGCAAACTATCAAGATCATATTTTTCCTTTTTTAACCATATACCACCACTGATAATATTTAGCTTCAAAATGACATATTTCAAGTGTTATCTTTTGGATTTAAAAATATCTTATTATATCAAATATCATTTCATGGACATTTATCCATCCTTTAGTTACCACTAGGTTTGAGGTTACTCTGTAATCTAGTGGATGTTGCCTCATAAAATGCTCCACTGATGACATATTTCCTTATGGTCTATAAAATTTATATTTTCTGTATATTCCACGACCATTTTTATCCTATATGAACTAAAAAACCACTACAAAGAACAATAATATTCCATATAAAACTATCTCATGATGTTTATTTGGATGTATGTATTCCACTCAATGACTTCCCACTACAACAAGCTTGATTCCTCTATAGAAAAACATTTTAAAGAGACATATATTAGACAAAAAATAAGTTAATAATTAGATGATATATTTTTTAAACACAACCATTAAGTAAAATATTCTATTTGATTTCTATTTACACTATCTTAACCTCTAATGTTTTATAAACCATTCCTTTGATATCAACTATGAGTACCCAACCATATATATTACATAATATTGAGTTTTAGTTAAGAATTTAATTTCTTTCACATTGAGGATCTTTTTAGTATAAAGTTATATAGAATTTTTCAATTATTTAAACATAACATCCCATGTTTATATAATGTGGATACTACTAAAATTATTTCCATTTTCCCCAAAATATAAAACATTCAAAATAAATCAAGAATATTTTTCATTACAAAACATCATCCCATTCAACCTGACATTCCCCATTATATTACCAATCCTTATACCCTATGAAAAACATTTTAAAACAATGTATTTAAACAAAATTATCAGTGAGGATCATAAGGAAAGAAATAATTACACTAATGAAAACATGAAAACCATTAAAATGCCTATTTTTAAAAACTCAATTTTATATATAGAAAATTAATGACTTTTAATTAGTAAATCATTACCATTTCACATTTTAATTCAGCCATAAAAATGGAATAATGTTACAGAATAAATTGGCCTCTGGATTTCATAATGAATTGGAGATATATAACAGGGATCACATGTCATATCATGAGCTATAATGGGTCCAACCCACCATATAATAAGCTATAATATTGATAAACCTTCATAAATTGAGCTATAATGGGATCAAACCATACCAAAAAGTTGTCCTATGACATTTCATGATTAAAACCCTTGAAAAGTACATTAAACCCCTAAAAACACCATCGTATACCAAATTCCATTTTCACGTAAATATCATATTTAAAATATAAAAACCCCTCACATAATTATGAATTAATTTTATTTGAAAAGAACTATAATTTTTTTAAAAAACATTAAATAAATAAATAATACTGAAAATGGTAGAAACATCTCATTTATTATAATTTAAATTACATTCTAGTTATCTTTTCTAAAAGTGACTATAAATGAGGGTTTTAAAAAAAGTTTTTTTCCCTTGAGTTTGAATTGTTATATACAATATTTTACAACATGAATAATAAAAATAGTTTAAATATGAAATTTCTGGAGAACATTGAAATTATTATTATACATTTTATATCACTTATTTTGATGTTATCAAATTACTTAATGTTTTATGTTCATGTCGAACTTTTTGTCGATATTTGGTACTTGAGTTTAAAATGACATTAGTATGATATCAATAGATTAATTGGTCATTAGAACATCATCCAAATAATCATATTCATCAAATAATAATCATATTCGTGAAATAATAAAAATATTAATAAATAAATTATAATTTTAAATCAAACCATTTAATTAAGGTTTCGAAAAATGAACAACATTATAATCATTGATATGGCAGGCCGTACGCACGCATGAGTAACGCATCGGTTTTCAATGACAGCAGTGGAATAAAGGTAATTATTATTATTTATTTCCATAATGATAATAATATCATAAATATCATATTAATATTTAAATTTAATTTTATATAGCATCCATGTGATGTGGTGATGAAAAAAGAATAACATCGCTTCATGAAGTTGATAGTTCACAAGTACCCACGAATGAAATAATAATTTTTATGTGAATGGAAAGGTAAGAACGTAAATGATATATTATTATTTAATAATAATAAATATTTAATTAATTTAATATTTAATCATTAAATACATATTTATAAATATCCTATATAGATAGTGAAGGAAAAATAACAATATCAGCTGATGAGGTGGTAGTTTTCCCTAAGCAAGAACAATTAATTCTTCTCCCATTTTCTGAAAATGGAAATGTATTTAGGTGATAATATTAACATAATAACATATAATTATATTTAATATACATTATATATGATTTAATAATGGTTGATGAAGAATTTAAGTAACTGTATGATGTAATAAAATAGAAACACTTAATTAAAAATGATACATCTCCTATAGACGATTTTTATTGAATAATGACTTAACCCATCTAAGGTGAGGGTATACCTAAACATAGAGCTCTATAATGTTGGTAGAAATTATAATAAGGTATTTGGGTGGATTTATTACAATCCAAGTAGGCTTTCTTGTGTGAATAATATAGAAAAATGTGTTCCCTTTTATAGGAGAGGGGATGGGCACTATTGTAATTTTTATGAATATTAAATTAATTTAAGATAGTTTTATATTTCTATTGGTTCTAAAGTGAGTTTTTTAGAATATAAGATTTGGATGATTCTAAATCCATCAAAAAAATAAAAATTAGATATGATTTTATTATTTTTTAATACTTATCCTTTTTTAACCATTAATTTACCATTTAATTCTCACTGGGATATAATTGGATTTACACTTTTAGGGTTAATATAATTACTTTAAAATTCAAAAATACCAATAAATGATTAATTTTTGAAATTTTATAAATTATAAATTTAATTAAGGAATTTTATATTTTTATAAATTTTTTATTATTTAATAAAATATTATTTATTTTAAAATATTAACGGTGTCAATATTGACACTATTCTTTATTTGACCTTTTACAAACATCATAAAAACAATATATATGTATATATATGAAACAATTATTCAAAAAGTACTTATAATTTCAATTTAATCTATAAAATCACGAGTGACATTAATTATCTCTTATTTAATTTTTTTTAGTATTTTTAATATCATTTATTTGATATTTTTTGATTGAAAAAATTCTGCATCCTCATTTTTTATGCCTTTAATTTAATTATTTATATCCTAAAAATTAAACATAACCTATCAGCATAAATATAAAGATTTTAGATTTATAAATAATAATTATAGTGAAATATATCCCAAGTACAAACCCTTATTAATAATATTTCACTTGTTGAAGATAAACGTGTGACAAAATTGATTTTTATTTGAATATAAAATTATAAATTTCATGCTCTCATACCAGGGGCATAAAGAGAATATAATATTGGTCAAAGTATTATTTTGGAACAAAAAAACTCATAAAATAAAATTAGGACACATTTTAGGTTAATTTGACAATATTTTTATTATTATTTTTACCCTTAATTTCCTAATTTACACTTGACATTATTAATAAAAAAAGTTATAAAGTCACTATTCATAATTTCCAAAACTAAAGTGACAAATTTAAAAAATTTATGGATTTTGATTCCAAATGTCGAATCTATTTTCAAAAAAAAAACTCATAAATTTAATTAATTAATTAAAAATAAATCTCATTTAAAATATTAGAAAAAAGTATTTTAATGTAAAAACATTCTAATGTTCATAAAGGTAAAATATCCAATTTCAATGTGAAATTTATTCTAATTAAAATCATTAAATTAAATGATAAAAATTTATCTAATTATTCTTTATTTCAATTAACATATATAATTCTACACTATAAATAAATTTTATGAAAAATAAGTTTTCAATTAAAAAGTAGTATTGTTTAACTATTTCTCAAAATATGAAACATTTTAGAAAAATAAAAAATGCTCAATCAATGTAAAATTTTATATTCAAATTTAAAATATTATGTTTATTTTTTCAAATATAAATTATAAATGTAAAAAAATTAGTTTTAAAACCAATGTTCCAGTAAAAAGAGATAAAACTGCTTTTTAGAAAAATATTCTTTTTAACAGTGAAACTTGATTTATCATATTAAATATTAAATATGGTGTATATTTTAATTCCTATATAATTCAAAAATATTAATAAAAATTAAAATGAAGTATTTTATAATTTCTTGTTTAGTTACAATATCACCCCTTCCACTTAAATATTTCCTAATATTGGTGGAACTACTCTTGAGAGTGACTTCCCATTATTGAGTAGTTTTGGATATTTATGAAAATTTCATCCCTACTAAATTATGAAACCGCAGCCTATAACCACACTTTTTCACACATAAATAATCATCTTTCTTGACCAATACCTATTAAAATCTATACTAAAAAAATTTAGAAAAAATCTAGAGCTTCTTGACTTCCAAAAATATGAACCACATGGTTCACAATAAGATATCCAAATGAAGTTCTTCTAAACGAGGGTAATTTTCATCGCCGAGATCCTTCTTTTTTACATCTGGTTTTTTGGAGATAAAATATGACTTAAAATTTTAAATATAATAACACTATTATCTAAAAAATATTTATATTTTTTTATTTTAATGGGAAAATATTTATCCTCTCCTCTTCCATCAAACCAGAAATAAAACCATCAGTCATGTGTACAGTGGACTACCACCTCTCGGACAGATGTAATTTTTTTCCATCCCTGTGTATCACATATATTAATGATGATGGGTTTTATATTTATTTATTATTCACATAAAATATTTATAATTATATATATATTACACATCGTATTCCTTCTGACATAAACATCCATTGAAAAATAATAACATTATTTGTGTGTTTGGAAGACTACCACCACATGAAGGAATGCGATACTTTTTTTTATTACAAAATAACATGGTTGATATATAAAAGAACATTTCAAGAAATAATATGATATTTATGATATAATTATCATTATATAATGATAAAATAACAACTACATTATCTTCATTATGGTTATTGAAAATTAGAAATATTATTCATGCGTAATTACAACCTACCATCACCAAGATTGTCCCATAGTTTTTTCTCATAACCATATTTCCTGGTTTGTTTTTAAGTTTAATTAATGTAAAAAAATAATTATTATTACAAGATTATTATTCTATATGTTATGGAATAATTAATCCTTTGTCCATAGACGTCATAGTGAATTCATTTTGAAAGTATGAACTGAGCATCCTCAAACCCCCAAACATCAATATAACTGAATTAGTAATTTATTATTTAATTAAAAAAATTAAAGTAAATGTATTAATTATAATTTGTTATACATGAAAACATTTATTTTGAAAATAAATTTCATATATTTTTATTATAGAGTAAATAAATAACATACATGGCAATATTGGACTTAAGTTAAGGGTTTTCAAATAAAATGTTCTTTCTTTGAGACACATACCATTTAATAAATCTAATTTTTGTTAAAAGGATAATATACTACAAATTTAATCTTTAATGTCCTTTTTTATTCTTATTCATTTTATTTTAAATTCATCGTCAAAATATCTTTTTAATTTTTTTTATTGTGATGTTTCTTAAACCGTAAGGGATTTTTCACAGTTTTTTTCATTAAGGTATATTTTATTATTATGCACAATTTTTTTATATGGTCCATATAATAGACCCTTTACACGTAATATCCTGAATAATTCATACTTAGTGGTATTCTATGTTTAAATTTTAATTATTTCATCCTTGGGGAATTTTATTAAATGTCACCTAGTGGTATGGAATTTCATAACTCAATTTATTTTCATTTGGTATAATTATTTCATCATTTTCATTTTCATTTTGAGATTATGTATTTAATTAATTTTAATTAATTTATGTTATAGTTTTACTATATTTATTTTTATATATATTTTACCCACCTGATAACATTCTTAATTAATTTCCACTTCAATGTATCATGTTATTTGTGAGGGTTTATATCACACTCTAATTTTGTTCATGATTATTTATGGTTTAATTTATATTTAATGATTTTATTTTACCATTTTATAACAAACCCATTTAATTTTATTCACCTCTATTAATTCATGATTTTTTATGTAATTTTTCTGTTTTCCTATATTCCGCACTTAAATTTTTTAATAAAATGTGTTTATGGAAATCCATTTTATTAATTTTTTTAATTGATAATGTTTTTACCTTCTATGTCCATTTTTAAAAAATTACCATTATAATATATTTGATAATAATTAATTTATATCTATATGTTGATTTTTTACAAAAAAATTACAAATAACCATTCTTTTCCTTGTCCAAATAAAATAATTTGAATATTACTATAAAACATTGAAAATAGTCATTATTTTAAAATACTCATCATGAAAACATTTCCTACAGACATGACTACTCGTTTCATTGAAGCATCCATTACATGTTAAATTTATTAAATAAAAAAATATTTTTCCTATTATTTTGGTAATTTTTAGTTATAATAGTTATTTTAAAAGTGAAATATGTATTTTCCTTAAGAAATATTACATGTAATCTTTTAATGAAATTTTCATCGTTGATGAATAAATTTGATAATATTGATTTCTTACAGATTATTTATATATGGCGTAGAAATATTTTCCTAGTCTATTATACCTTATATCGATATAGTAATATGTGCCTTATTTTTATCTTTTAAATCACTTCATTATGAAATTTCCTTTATTTGTGATATAAGAAAAAATTATACAACCCATTTTATTCCATTGGTAATTTTTTTCTTATTCCTTGTGATTGATTTACATATGTGTAAAACATATCATGAACATGTTATTATGAGTGCACCTAGATAGTTCTACAATTCATTAGTAAATTCTATAGTCTCATGAGGAGTCATGTATAGTATTATGGAGTAAACATAATCTATTTGGGGACATTATCCACTATATGATATTGTCTAGAAAGTTTCATAGGGTTTATGTTTATTTCATGTTATTTTTTTGAAAACATTTCCTATTATTTTATGATCTTATTATAAAATGTTATTTATGTTATTATCTAATAGTAATACTCTTTATCCTTTTGTTTTATGATTTCTTTTTATACATTTTATTCACAAGTTATATTTTTGTAGCTCGTTTTTTCCATAAATGCAGTTTTTATATCATCACATTTCTAAATGTATTCACCATGTTATCCCATATAGTTTAATGATATCAAAATAATTTAGGATCTCTTTATGGTGAATAAAATAATGAATTTTTATTATATAATCACTATTATTTATTATGAACCTAGTCTTTTAAAGAGGCTACCAGTCGAAATCATTGGATTGTAATTATTGTATGTTTATGTTAAAAATTACGGAATAATTTTTGGAAAAGGTTTTTTATGAAATATTTGGAATCAATGAAACATATAGTTATTTTTTAGGAATAGGAGTACAATAATATAGAGACAACCCCAGGAATAAGTAAAAGGATAAGAATAAGAATTGAAAAAAATCCAGGATTATTGGTGAAGTATAGATTGTTGGTTCTGAAATATTAAATACATTTCAAGATAATAAATGTGGATTTCGTTTGGGAACAGTTGTACCTAGGAATAATAAATCCAAAAAATCAATCATTTTCATTTAATTTAATCACCACCTAGTTCATGATAATGAAACTTATAGCATACCTAGTTTGACACTCTTGGGGAATATATTTTAAAAATTTATAGGATATTTATGAACCAAAATGATGGACACTAATATATGAAAATCATGGATGACCTAGAATAAAAATAAAGTGTCTTAGGATGATAATTTTTTGCTAGACCATATGTTTAAATTTATAAATACCCCATTTTATTTTTTGTGTTATGGAAGTTTTTGGTGGTTAATAGTATGTCATGAGACATTTATGGTATCATTATCTATTGGATTATTAGTGTTTTTTAGTAAAAACAATATTTCAGGAAAACCTTTATATTTTCTAGACATTTGACTAATGTTGTAGGTAATTTTTTTGGTTTATCCAATCTTTCATAATAACAAGGTCATATTCAATTAAGATTATTTGATTTTGTAGGAAAATAATATTTATAGAAAACCATGGTGATCATAATAATATTTTAGGACTAATATTAATTTGAGGATATTTTTCATATTTTTGGAATGTCAATGGAATTATATTAGTATAGTTTTAGAAAAACCACATACCACATTTTGGATGATGACTCTTTATATCTGGAAAGGTAACAAGGATTGAACCATCAAATAAAGTGTATGAACCATGTGATACCTACCCAAATAATATGTAATGAACTATTTTGTATATTTTTCATTAATTATTTTCTGACAAAACATTATGTGAATTTTGGGGTAAAATTAGGATCAAAAATTTTTATAATTTTTATAATTTTAAAATGATTAATTATATTTTGTGAAAAAAATCATTAGTTTTAGGTATATGTAACCCTTTTTTATTTCATTTAATTTTATATGAATTATTATTTTGGATGAACAAAATTACATACTAGAATGTTGAGGTTATCTATGATAAAAAGTTATTTAGTTATTGAATGTTTTAGGTTGAAAATTAGATTTGGAGATTAATATGATGGTAAATTCATTTTGGGAATTATCTAACATATGTTAACCATTTGTTTTTTTGGATAATATTTATTGATAAGTGTAATATCTTGATATGATTTTATGGAATCATTTGATCTATTATATGTTAATTTCAGTGCTTTAGGAATAAACAATTCTTTTAGAATATGCATCATTTGGAGGAACATATGATATTGTGGAGGAAATTTCTTAAATTATTAAACTATTCATTTCAAGAAATATATGTCCTTAATTTCATTATATATATATTAAAATTATCATCCAATATTAAAAAAATAATTAATAACTAAAAACTATATTTATTTTTGATAAACTGATTGTCTATTTTCTCCATAAAAATATATAATGTTTTCTCATAAATGGGTATTCTTTCAAAATCATTGTTTTCAATTTCCAAAAATGTTCTACAATATAGAACCCAAGTTAGGTTGTGATCTTATTATTTCTCTTTTAATCATTTTAAGATAATGTTTTATTAACCCTTTTAATAATGCGGGGTTTCAATAAAATAATTTTTGAATTTAAACTGGTTGATTAATAAAAAAAATTCCAATTATAATGATTCAACATATTTTAATGGTGTTTTATGAATAAAAAGTATTTAAAATTAGCACAATTCTTGATAGCTTATACAGAATGGAACACTGAGATTAAACGAACCTCGATATACCGATACAATTTTATTAATTAAACATGAATTTTAGAACCTAATTGTTAAAATTGGTAGTATAAATATGAATAAAAATATGAATTAAAATATCTCTATAAGATATATAATATAATATTTTTTTATTAGTTTTAAAAAATATGTACTCAAATTTTAGTAGAGTCATTTTATGTTTCAAAAATATTTTATCTTTATAAATGAATTTTTTTTTATTTTTGTGAGAAAATAAAATAATTAACTTCATTAAATTTAATATATTTTATTTAATAAAATTAAAATAACTATTTAAACTATGATATAAAAATTAACAGTGTGAAATTTTGGTTTTACTTTTAAATTTTTTATTTGTTTTGTGCATGGTGAATAATAATGATTTTTCATTTATTGTCATTTCATTTATTTATATCTAGGTAATTAAATGTTTTATTATATTTTGGATTTTGTATTAAAGTTACATATAAGAGATTATATTTATAATAATCTAAATAACTTCCATTAAATCATCTATTTTCATTATTTTTGTGTAAGTATATTTTTATTCTAAAAAATACACTATTCTAAATACTATTTTATAGTGCATAAACATTATCCAATTTAATTTGTTAAAAATATATCTATAAAGGAAATTTTTAAATATAAATAATAAAGTAGAAATATAGTTATATCTTGTAAAATTCATATAAATATTAATTTTATTCATATAGTTTACTTTAGATAATTTGTTTCATGAAAATGCATTTTCTGAAAAACTATTCATCAACATGTATTTCACATATTATTTTAAAATGATATATATAAATTCTATGATTTAAATTTGATAAAATATATTTATTATTTTTAATCATCATTTTTAATATAACATTATATGATCAAACTATGTTTGGTCATAATGAATAGTAAAAATAGTAAAAAAAACTGGTTACCATGGAGAAAAGCTAAAGTGGTAAAATTATGTGATTATAGGGTTAGATGGAGTAAAACCTTTAAAACATGTTTATTTTTTAATTTATTAATTTTTAATAGAATTTATCATAGCTTAAATCCATTATTTATTAATTTTGTAAGCACTTCGCTTGATAGTGACATCCCATTATTGAATAAATTTGGGTATTTAAAAAATTTTCACACCTCAATTATAAAATGTCATCACTCCCCTAACTTATTCACACCACTGTAGATTTATTTTCAGAAGAAAACCTACCAAAATCTATGTTTAAAATAATTATTCAAACTCTAGTTAGTCATCCCTTTCTAAAAGATCAACCATGGTGTCCTTAATATGAAATCCATAGGTGGTTCCTCTAAGAATTGTTTATTATCTTCACCGACCTCATTCTATTTACTGATTCCTTTTATAGATTCAATTATGTATTAAAATTACAATATAATAACACCATTCTCTAATATATACTAATATTTTATAATTCTATTGACAAACGATTTATTTTTCTTCTATTCTATTTAATAATATACAAAACCATCATTTGTGTGTACGAGGGACTACAACCTCATGAAACTATGTAATTTATTTCCAATCATCATCTCTCCTGGATATTAATGATGATGGTTTTAATTTTTATATATAATACTCATAAATATTAAAACTTCTTAAAACATAACATATAATATAAATTCTTTTATTACCATCCAATGAAAAATAATAACACTCTTTATATATATAGCGGGTTACCTCCTCACAAATCAATTTAAATAATTGTTTAACCACATCGAATGGGTAGTGTATTAAATTAAATTTAAAAAAATAATATTATATTTATGGTATAATTATAATTTTTTAAGGGTAAAAATATAATTACATTATTTTGATCTTGATCATTGAAAAATGGAAATGATACGCATGCGTAAGTACAACCAAACATTACCATAATTGCAATGTAGTTCATTTTTATACACAATATTTCATGGAAGGATTTAAAATTACAATTAATGTATAATAATGATAATTAATTAAACTTATTTTCCATATAATGGAACAATATCCCCTTTGACAATGGTCAACAAACCGATGTAGTTTTGAAAGTATGAACTGAGCATTCTCAAAACATCAGACCTGAACAGTAATGAATATGTAATTAAACATGTAATTAAAATAAACATGTAAACTATTTAATTATATGGTATTGAAATAGAAAATAGTTCTTATAAAATTAAATAATTTATACAATTTTCATATATTATAGGTAAATGAAATAAATGATAAGTCTGGACTCGATGTAATGGTTTTCGTCTCCAAACATCATTCTTTATAAAAAATTTAATTTTACCCAATGAATTCATTTTATGAATCATATATAATGAAATTTTAATAATTATCTTAAGTTATTATTATTGGTCATTGTATTTTATCTTAAACATCATGAAACATCTCTTTCAATTTGTTTGTATTAAGACGTTTCTTAAACCGTCAAGAATTTGTCCCACTTTTCTTTCTTGAATAAATCTTTAATTGTTATTCACCAAACATATTTTATATAGTGAATCTAATATCTCATTTACATGTAATATAAATAATCCTTTATAATCCATGGTATTTTATGTTTCAATTTCATTATTTCATCCATGGTGATTTGATATAAAAGTTATTAAGGGGTAAAGAAATTCATAACATATTTTATTTTCATTATATTATTTCTCATATTCATTTTATTTGATATTAAATGATTATGTGTGTAGAGTATTTAAAAAAATTATTTTTTGATTACAATATTATTATGTTCATTTATGTTTTACATAATTAATAACTTCTATTATTAATTCTCACTTCAATTTATTTTTTTCTTTGTAATGATTTATTTTACAATATCATTTTAACAAAAATTGTTTATGTATTGATTTACATAGATAGAAATAATTTAATTTATTTTCAAATAAAACCATTTAGTTATCTTCTCCTATGTTTATTCATTGATTTGTCGTGTAATAATATAATTTTCATTTATTTTTTATAAAAAATGGTTGATAAAATGTTTTTAAGAAATGCCATCTTTGTTCCTAATTTGTGTAGAAACTTAGTTTTCATTCATATGGATTTTATTTAATAAATAGTTTCTAAAATGTATTTACAAATATTCAATGATTTTTTAAAATGGATTTTTATACATGTTTTAATTTTTACAATATGTTTTAAAATGATTCATAATATCATTCTTTAAACTACGTACTAATAAAATATTACAAAAAAATGTGAGATATATCATTATTTTCACTTACTCTCCATGAATGTAATTTCATTTAATCATGAACACTAATTTATATTATGTTTAATTAATAATAGTACATGATTTTTCTCAAAAAAATGTTTTTCTAACTATTATATAATTTTCTTAAGGTATTTCTTAAGTGAAATGTTATTTTATTTAAGAAATATTCAATGTAATATTCTAAAGACATGATCATCAATGAAAAGAAAACATTTATAATATATATTACATTGAGATAATGTATATATTTCAATCATTTATATTCCATTCTTATTTTACCTTAATATGATGTGGTAGTACATTCCATATTTGTATATCTCAAAATTTCTCCATTATGTAATTTCCTTTGATTATGATATGATACATTATTATAAAACCCATTTCCATACACGAGTAATTTTTAGGATTATGTATTATTATTGATTCCCTTTGCAAAAACACATAAGTATGACCATGTTATGGTGGGTGCACCCAGACAGTTATCCAATTCATTGGGAAAAGCATTATGCTCATGAGGTTTTAGGTATGTGATTAAAGAGTAAACCTAGTCCATTATAGAAAATTTTACCCCATGAGATACTGTATAAGAAGATTTCCTTGACTCATGGTTATTTCATGTTATATATAGCTTCCATATATCCTATAATTCCGTAAAAATTTCATACCATGCTATTTATGTTATAATATCATGGGATAACTCATTTTTATTATATTTAATGATATTAATACATACCATTGACATGAATATTATTATTCATTTTAATGTTTATTACCTTACTAGAGGCATTTTAGCTCACCCAATTTGACTATATATTCTTTAATTTATTACCTAATGTTTTGTAATATCGAAAGAATTTAGGATTTCATTATAGATAATAAAATAAATGATATTTGTTTTAGTATAATATTGATGTATTATGATACTAGTATCCCAAAGACACTTGGCCTCCAGATATTTGGGCTATTATTATTGGATTTGTATGTTAAAAATCATGGAATAATGTGTGAAATAGGTTTTGGTCATTGTATTGATTCTAAAAAACATTGATTTTATATATTGTCAACAACCATTTCATATTAAATTATTCTATATCATACAACTAAATTTATGATCATAGATCATTATTTCTTTATTTCAATATTCTTAAATATTTTTTAATTCTATTATTCCTTAATATGAATTTTTACTTTAGTCATGTACACCAGTTAATGCATGGTCACTTTTATAGGGGTTTGATATAGTGGTGTGGTTGGACCATAAAACATTAATGATTTTAAGGATATGATTTAATATTATCATATATTATGAAAACTCATTAATATGTTTTCTTTAAGAAAATCACCTTTCTTTTTATATAATTAATTAAATATATTGAATTATTGGTGAGAATTATATATATAAGACATGAATTATTAATCTCAAATTTACATATGATTATACCATTATTTATTAAAATAGTTTTGGGACTCCAAATGAATTGATGATAGTATATTTCAGAAAAATGAACATAGATTTTGGTCTAATCACATTTAGGGTAATATATTCATCTCTTTGGAAAATATGCAGATACTTGTTCGTATCAATTTTATCATCATTAAAATTTTTACATGCTATAGAAAAATAAAATTAATAGCCATAAAAATGGATAAGTGCATTTTTTAGTGTCAAGAAACTCTAGGGGTTGATGAATGAAAAAAAATTCAATCTAACACATGTTTTTCATCATTATACTATTGAAATTTTTTTCTTATTTTCATATAAGTCACTTTTTGGGTTAGTGAGAACCGAACAAGCAATGAAAACCATAGGCAGGTTGGGTTTGAAACCATGCCCATGTCTAGATCCGCCCAAAATAAAAACAACAAACAACAACAAGAATCACATTATGGAAAAGTGAGAACCATCATGTGACATAAGTCATAAGTGGGCTAGGTAAAGAACCTTGTATAGGATCAGATCCTCCCAAAAAACACCTCAACACAGAGAACCAACAAAATAGAACACGAGAAGTTCAAATATCACCATGACCACCTGCAAAATCCAAAAAATCATGGATTCTATCGAACAAAACCAAATTGGGGTTGTGCATCATAGAGAAAGATGCAATAGTAGAGGAAACCACAGAAATACAGAACCATCCAGGTACATAACTCCTCGACATTCGCAACAGCTACAAACTGGTCCTAGGTTGAACCGTCGACATCTGTGAAAGTGCTAGCATGCATTCTTCACCACAGCTTCCCACATAATCCTTAGATGATGACCCTGCACATCATAAGATCCAACCCATCGTCTAAGCAGAAGAAAGTAAACACACCATAATAGAACATGGCATCACTTCCACATGAGACATCGCACAGAAGAGTCCCAGGGATCAGTTTCGGGATTCCTGCTATCGGGGAGCAGGGTCGAGGTCGCCAGTGGGATCCAGGATGGATCAGCAACATGGGTTGTCAAAGAGCACGTAGATGTTTGATGCTGAGAACAGGGCTAAGCAGTGGTGGACCTATCCTCCCAAAATCTCTCTACTTAGCGATTGTGTATGCCACCATACATGGGATTCTGGGGCCGAAGGGTGCACTCGATGGCAGCGACCTCGCAGCGGGGGGATCCAGTAGCTAGGTCAATGTGATTAGCACTGCTCAGGGAGGAGTCACGGAAAGTGCCACACTGGGAGGTTGCGGGGTCGTTGTCGGTGATAGGAACAAGGGGGTGGCTGCTGGGTCGGGATCCAGGCTCGATCCCATCACGGGTGAAGCCGGTGATGGGTGGGATAAAGAAACTATAGTGGTTGATGAATGAAAAAAATTTCAATATAAGAAAATTTTTACATGCTATGGAAAAATGAAAATGAATAGCCACAAAAATGGATAAGAGTGTTTTTTAGTGCCAAGAAACTCTAGGGGTTGATGAATGAAATCAATTTATATCTAACTCATGTTTCTCTTCATTATAAACTTCACAAATTCATGCATTATGGAATGATAACATTAACCAACCCTCTTAGTTTGGTGAGATATATTGGTACTCATATGGTGTGTACCACATTTTCTAGAATGAAGTTCCAACAGACCAATAAGGGTCCATTATGATTTCATAATCCTAAGAAGGAACCCATCAATGACCCATTTTCAGTGGAATTTTTTAGAGTTTAGGACATCATAGAGAATAAAGTTCATTGAAAATTTATGTATTTGCTATAACACCTCGACCCCAGCGTCTCATATCCAGATAATTATTTTATCACAATTTAATTATTATATGGAATCAAATCCTAAAGTACTGATCAGTTTACCAGTCCTATAAATCCATATTACATTAATAATAACCATATTATAATTTGAAAAGAATAAAAACATGATACACAATAAACTGGAATAAACATGATACTTGAAATCTTATTCAGTATTCTCTTTCACATAACATAGGGAACGAATTATAATAAGGGTGATCTCAAATTATCAGTAAGGGTCATTACAATAGAAGTAAAAAATGAATCAATCTATATGGAAAGGTAAATAAAAGAACACACATTCTATTTAAACAAATAGATAAGGAATAATAAATATGGAATGGTAAGAAACGAAAACACATTCCATTAATCAATAACTTAAAAATTAAATAAATCCATAGATACTTTTATGCAGAAATATAATGGATAAATAATCACTGAGTCTAAATAATGGAAATTCATAATTATTGGATTCCATGTTTCCTAATAAAATGGAACCAATACTAATTCATCAAGTGTATTTCATTAAATAGTCCCCAAACCATAAGGATTACCTTAAACAGTCCCCATCCTATGTCTTACATGCCCCAAGAATTATTCATATATAATAAATAATATGAATGATCAATTATACATATTTAATAAAGTATATGTATTGATCAAATATACCTTATATGATGATTAGTGACAATAACAGTTTTCAACATTAAAACATTTTTAATAAAAAAACAATCATTAAATATTCCAAATTTTCACAAACCACTTTGGGGCATTTTAAATAATATAACTCATGATATAATTAAATTAATTTAAGTTTATAATATCATGTGTCTATTTATATTCATGATATATCACATAAAACAACAGTATATACACAATATAAATGTAATAATGTTCATAACAAAAAATTAGTCTTAATAGAATGAAAATTGTGACGAAATCCATTATCTTATCTTTATTTTTGTTAGGTGGTAATTATCCTCAACTATATTGGCTTAGAATATGATACTAACTTATACCATAACCATAATAATGTTTATAATAGCATATATTAATTATTTAAAATATTTTATTACATGTTTTTTAACAAACTTTCATTGTTTTAGCAATTTTTTGTCTAAACTGCCTGGTTTTCTCAAGTGCATTTTGATATTTCGTATGTTGTTCCTATTACATAGATTATTATTTCATAATATATATAATATGAAAAATGACTTAATTATTATATGTTTTCAATACTTATTCATTTATGGTAATCTATAATATTTGGATATTAGAAATAAAGTGCACCATTTATGGAGACGGTACGTTGTACATATACAAGAACTCTATATTTATTTCCTTTATATGTTAAAAGAAGGAAATATAAATGATACATATTTATATTATAATTATAGTATCATATATATGTTATATATATTTTATGAGTTATTTAAAACCATCCTTTATAAATTTCATGTATGGAATGAATGAGTTATATCGCTTTGAGGGGGCGGTAGTCCACACATCCTCAACAGATATTATCGTATTAACACAAGATGGAAAGAATAAAGTTATATTCTTAACAAAAAATAAAGATAAATAAAAACATTATAAATATCATATATATCCTATAAAACATTTTTTCCATCATAATGGCCACCATGTTAAGTGTTAAATGAAAAATGAACAATCATCATTTTGTGAGGCAATAGTTTTCCGTATATTTAAATAGTATGTTCCTTACCCATTACATGGAGGTTTTTGTATATTTAAGTAGAAAACATTACATAATAACATACTATTATATTTAGGATATAGTTTTTATTTTATAAGAATTTAATAAATAGATTTAAGGGAGTTTAGAATGGAAATGAAATTAGAGTAGTTGACAGAAGAAGTTACCTCTCAAACGAGTAACTTCTATTGGTTTTACCAAAAGGCCTCCTTGGAAAGATTTACACCTAAAGGGATGCCTCAAGGTAGAGGGTATAGATATTGGGATTCTATATTAGAATATATTGTCTGATCCTAGTTAGTTTGAAATGTGTGAGTAACGAGGAGAGAAGGTGGCCTTTTATAAGTGAGGCAAAGGACTAACTTGGTATTTTTGAAAATATGTTAGGCGTACCTACAGTTTTACCAAACAATTTATTGAAAAACAAAAAATAAATCAAAAATAAAAGTTTTATTTCCAATTAATCACCATAAATTTGGTTTTGTAAAATTATCTAGGCCATTTGGTCCCTTAAGTTAAAGGTTTAGTTCATTATTTAGCTAAATTGTCCCTCAAAAAATTGTAAATAATTTTTATTACATTAAATAATATTTCTGGTAAATAAAATATGGTCTTGCTATAAATTATAAATTTTTATGATTCGAAATATGGAATCAATTTTTTAAAATTTCAATCACATAAGTGGAATAAAATAATTTAAAATTCATCCAGTATGGGGGACGACAATGAGGGGTTGTAAAATAAAAACATAAAAAAGATATATAAGTTATTACGTTAATTTTCAATGTGAATTTGATCACAATGTCCTAAATTTGATTAATTGATAAATATTTGATATAATTATACTTCAAATTTAATATGTAACATAATTTAACTATATATATAAATTTTATGAAAACTAGTTTTGAACTAAAATTCAGTGATTTTCACTATTCATAAAAAAATTAAATATTTTAGAAAAATTTGAAAAATTAAAAATAACCTTATTTTTATGTTTCTATTTCAAATATGAATCATTTTTTATATATTAAATCAAATAATGTTGAAAAATTCAAATTTAAAAAGGATTCGTCATTAAAAGTTGGTAAAATTGCTTTTTATGATATAAGTTTTTAAGTGTAATATTTGATTTGTTGTTATCTTTTTCTTATCAAATATTTTTTATAAAAATAGAAAATATTATATTTAATATAATATATATATATATATTACATTAATATCACCCACTAATCTATTTCATGTAATGTATGATTTTTAAGAATGACTCTCTTGCGTGTAACATTAGGTAACCCGATATTGAATGCATTAAAAACATAGAATATATACAATATTTAAAAAATCGTATCTATATTTTTATGCATCATTGTATCATTTTTCCATATGTTCTTGTTTTTTCATGTCATGTGTGCTATCAAATATAAGGTTCTTACTTTAGAATTGTGGGGTGTTATATTGTCCCCACCTTAAATAAATTATATCGTCGTAATTTACACTTTATCTAAAAAATATAGGAATTAAAAATAAAATATTGTTGAAATTACCATATTGAAAAACGATTTAATATCACATATTATTAATAATTTATATAGGATTGTACAATGGTTGAGTAACTAGGTTGCGTAATATGAGAACATAGGTGGGAAATGAAAACTTGGAAATGAGTGATAAATCTAAAAATAAAACTTGGATGGATAGTGAAAGAAAACATTGTTATGTGAAAGTTTACAATAAAAAATCACCAATTTCATGGTGATATATGGGCTATTTGATATATTAGAAGCCAAGGTAGTTGGAAAACATTTTTTTCATGATCATTTCTCATAAAACCGAGGAATTATTTCACTACCTTAGAATTTAAGTTAATATATTTTTATATAAACATAAAACTTTTCATTTATTGTGTATCAAAATATTTCTACTTAATATATTATAAAATGATACACCATATAGTGAATTAATACATTAAATTTTAAAATCTCATGCATTGCTCAAATTAAACCATCTTATAAATGTTTAAATTTTCCAAAATATTATGTTTGCCCAGTTTGGAAATAAGGTCACTGAATTTACAAGATGAACATAACATTAGACATTAATAAACATGAAGAATCTATAAATTTTCATATTTTAAACATTTGAATAAATTAATCATGTATCCTCTTGAAATATGGTAATAACACTAATCTCTAGAAAAACTTATTGGAAACATGCATTCGTCATTATTCCTTATGTAAGACATATGCTATTGGTCGTATTTCATTAATCTAAAAGTGTTGTAAACTAAATCAATAATATCATAGACTGGTTTTTCAATATTTTTTTAATCAATTATATGTATGTTAAAACTTTTTAAATTAATCATTTCTTCATCATTATATCAACATCATGAACATATTAATTGTTTTCTTTCCCTCAATCATGTGTTTTTTGAAATGTAAACCTTTTGAATGAATTACTTTTCTTGGAATAATTCCTTGTATGACCTCTAATCCTTAATAAACATGTACAGTAGTACAGTAATCATATATTCCATAATTTTTATGATGATAAAATTATAAAAAAATGATTTTACAACATATTTTAACATCCAAATACAGTAGTACAATAATCATTCCACTTCAGTTCTGTCAACAATATATGTTTGACTTTGATCCCTTTTCTTTCTCGGTGGTATATTTCCTCGATTATTGGGTCCTTTGTTTATTGACCCATCTCCATGAATTTTTAACATTGAATATCAGTTTTTTCCTTTTTTCCTTTTCAATATATTTCCTAGTGACCCCTTTCTCTACACATATAAAACATCTCCATATCCTTTCAAGCATTTACCAGGGTGATTGTTTCCATAGTTATCACATGATATAAATCCTACTTTCAATTCATATTTTGTGAGTCAATCCTTTTTTAATGGGTTTTAGAAGACCTCTTATTTTCTTGGATTCTCTTGATGCTATAGGACATCGATAATTACTTATGTGTCTTGATAGAACATGAAACTTTTTAATTTTATGAAGAAAAATTATTAGAAACTAGTTTCGTTCAAAGATTTATCTTTTGTCCTTTGAAGAAGGGATCAATATTACATTTTATGTTCTATATAAAATATATATTATATTTTGATATCCTGGTAAAGGTTTCTTCATACCCCAGAACACTTTCTTTCTCATTTTTCTTTATACTAAGGAATGTACTCTATATCTCAATTTTTTGGTCATGAGGAAAGTATTTATCAATGAATATCTTCTTAAATGATCTCCATTTCATTAGTTAAATATATTTCTCTTCCCTTGTATTATGGATGAGACACCACCTTGTAAACAATAGAACACAATTATGATCTTTTCCTTTTCTCTACATTCTACGGATGTAAATATCATATCTAGAGTCTGAAACCCTTGCTTAGATAAAATTGGATTTGTAGTCCCAAAATAAAATTGCGGATTCATCCACATAAATCAATCTAGCATAGGAGATTCTCTCTATGGAATAAAATGTTCCCTTCATGCAAGGTTATCTTTCCTAAAAACAATTACCTAATATATAGATAACATTATTAGTTCTAATACTAGCTATATTTTTTTATTTAGTAGGGAAATCTATAAATATTCCATGAGTTATAATAATATTCACCATTCTAGGTATGACTTATAAACAATGGAATACCCTGAATTAGATCATAATATATTATTTAAAATATGGTATACCCTATAACATTAATTTACCCATCATAAATCATAGAATATCAAACTTTTGATACTTTGGAGGCATCATTACATTGAAATCTACCATAATTGTTGGTAAATAAAATTTAAATTATCCTAAGTATATCCCCTGAGAGTGTCAAACTCGGGGACCATTAAGGAATTTTTTCAGGTTCCATGTTACCATGAGTCAGGATCAGAACATCTTGTTAGAGTTATTACTATAAGGAAAACATGTTTGAGAACCATGTCCTCATATAGTATCTTGTAAATGATGTATTTCTAGGAATACCCACATAATATATACATCACTAAAATTATATATGTTCTTATATACTGATACTTAATGTATATATTAGGTTTTGGTTCCATAATATAATTTATCTAAATATATTTTCCAATGTTGTTCCAAAAAATACTTCGATTATAACTGTAATGACTCAACCCCATCAACCTATAGACGGTTAATTATTTTATTAAAAATTCATGATAACAAAGTATTAAAACCTGAAGGACCGATCATTTTAGTAGTATTTAAAAGACATTATTAAGATAATACCCATAATACAATTGAAAAAAACATAGTACCCAATAAACTAAATTAAGCAACATCCTTTAAATCTTATTCAAATTTTTCTTTTTCATAACCTAGTTAATGACACATAACAAGGGTGAGGTCAAATGATCAGAAAGTATACGTAAATTAGAAGTAATATTGTATAAATATATGTGGAAAGGTATATAACTGAACCCACATTCCATTTAATCAACTAGTTATTAAATAAAAAATATTAAAATATAATAAACTGAAACACATTCAATTAATCAATAAATAGAATATTAAATAAATCCTTAGATATGTTGATGAAAAAATATTATGGAAAAAAATAATTGAGTCCAAATGAGGGAAATGATTAATTATTGGATGCCAAACTTCCTAGGAACATGGAACAAGTACTGTCAAGACCATTCACTGGATGGTTTAAAATATTGGGTAAATACCAAAATATTTTTTCTATTTATTTCATCTCATGAGACTACCAATTCCTTGGTGGTCTTTCATTAATTGGTCCCTCACCCGTAGGGCTTACATTAAATCATTCCTATCCCATGTATTAAACATACAATTAATTAATAATATTGAATAAATAATATAAGTTATCCAATATATATATTGAATAAAAGATACTGATTTATGAAGATAAATTATTGGAGGATAAGCGATAGTAAGGGTTGTTGGCATTAAAACACAATTGAGGAAAACTAATCTTTAAACATTCCAATGTTTATCATTCCACTTTATAAGATTTAAAATCATACTAATCATGAAGTAATTAAATGAAATGAATGTTATAATATCATAAGAGTAATTAAATTCATGAAATTTCAAGTAAAAGGGTAGTATATACACCATTTAAATTAAATTATGTTCATAACAACAAATAAGTCTCAATGGAATGTAAACTGAGACAAAATATCATACCTTAACCTTCCTCTGGTTTTTTGGTATTTATCCTCCTATATATTGGTTAAAAATATGTTACTAAATTATAATATAACCATGTTCATGTATATAATATCATATATTAATTCCTTGTAATATTTTGTTACCCGTTTGTTAACACTCGTTCATTATTTAGCTATTTTGGGTTTTAATATCCTAGTTTTCTCAAGTATGTGTTGAATTTTAATTTTTTGTTAGTAATTAAATATATAAGGATTTTGTTATAAAATGAATGAAAAAACAATTTAATTATCTTATATATTTAATACTTATTCATTTAGATTAAACTATAGTATTTGGAGATTATAAAAAAGTGAATTATTCATAGAGACAGAAGGCCATACATACACATGAACGCTACATTAATTTCATTGTTATATTAAAATAATTAAAACTAAGTGATACATGTGTATATTATATCATAAGTATCATATATATTATATATTTTACATTGGTTTATTAAACTCATCCTTTATATATTCCATGTATGGCATCAACGAGTCATATTGCTTTGAGGGGCGGTACTCTCCACTTCCTCCAACAAAATTATTGTATTTACACACGATGGAAAGCATAAAGGTATGTTAAAAGTAAAATTACTAATGAATAATGATATTATAAATATCATAAATATCACATATAAAAATATATTCCATCATAATGGCCACCATGATAGGTGTTAAAAGAATAATAAACAATTATCATTATGTGAGGTAGTAGTTCTCCATACACATAAGTAATATGATCGTTACCCATTATATGGAGTTTTGTGTAAGTGTCAATAGATAAATTTACATAAATATATCCGAGTATATTTATTATACTAGTTTGGTTATATAATCATGGATTAAAAATATGTTAGGTGGTGCATAAAAGAAATGAAACTAGGGAGCTTGAGAGAATACATTACCTCTTAATTGGGAAACATATTTTGGTTGGTATCAAAAGGATTCATTGGAAAATATTCATCATATAGGAATGATTAGCTGTCTAAGGGAGGGATATTGGTACGAAATTTTGTTATATCATGTATGAGACAATGTGGTTTTAGTTGTGTGAGTAATGAGGAGAGGATGTGGGATTTTATAAGGGAGTAAAATGACTCACTTGGTATTTTTGAAAAGAAGTTATGTCTACCCACGTTTCTAGATATAATAAGTATTAAATAACAAAAAAATCAGTAATGGAAGTTTAATGGATGAATTATTTCCATTCAGTGGGGATTTGATAAATCTATTTGTTATTTGGGCCAATATTTTAAAGGTTTAGTCATTTATTAGTCTTAATTTTACCTTAATAATTGTAATTAATTTAACTACATCCACTAATATTTTTGGTCAAAAAATTTGGTTGTATTATAAATCATAAATTATGATGATTCCAGATTTGGAATCTATTTTTCCAATTTTCAATCAAAACACTAGCATAAAATAATTTAAAATTCATCTTGTAAGCGGGATGGCAATACATGTTTTTAATAAACAATCATAAAAAATATTGAAAATTTTTTATATTTAATTTCATTGTGAAAGTGATCCAAATTACCTAAAATGGATTAATTGAAAAAAAAAATGTGATATAAATATACTTTAAAACTATATGAAACGTAATTTATCTTTATAAATAAATTATATGAAAATCTAGTTTTGAACTAAAATTTCGTATTTTTCATTATTAATTAAAAATTATTTTTTAAAAAAAATATAAAAAACACACCCTACACTAATTTTTACATTAATATTTCAAATAATAATTTTCTTTTTACATATTAAAATTATTAATGCATCAATGTTTTTATTTAATATGTGTTTTCCATTACAAGCCTGTAAAATTGCCTTTATAAAAATACTGGTTTTCAAGTGTAAGATTTGATTTTTTCTTATCTTATACTTATAAAAAATATTGTATGTACTTACCAAAATATTACATTAATTATATAATATAAATATTACATTAATTACATGCAGTAATTTTTATTAAATATATCTATTGGTGTAAAACGTGTTTTTGAAAATAATAAAATTTTCTATTATATTCAATCAGTTTTTCATATTTAGTTATAAATAATTTATAACAAATTATTTAATTTTAAATTTTTTTAAACCATATATTTTTATTAATTAGTTTACCCTTTCCTTAAATAATAATATAAATTATAGTTTATATCTTATTAAATTTAATAATATATCGTTATTCAGTAAAACTCAGTCTTCCCTATAATGTAATCTTTTGAAGAAAGTCGCTCTAACATGTAATGCATTGTCACAAGATTTAGATTACATTAAAAAATATAGAATCTAAAAAATATATTTAAAAATATTAAATGTATTTTAATATATTATGGTATTATTTTACCTTTTGTGCTCTATGTTTCGTTCCTTGTACACAATCGAATATATGGTTCTTTCTTTAGAATTATCATGTGTTGCATTTTCTCAATTCTTTCTTGATAATATGGAAGAGTCTCAGTTTGATGTTATTCAAAAATTTGATACCGGTAGATACATATAATTTTAGTTTCCATGGATGAAGAACAAATTTTAGATAACAATTTTTTCACCTACAGATCAGTTCAATTTCTTTTTTATTAAATGGTAGATCAAATATCTTATATGTGATTGGATTTATTGTATCATCCAGACCTCGATACTATTTTGAGGTGGCTACATCATCTAGGAATCATCCAAAAAACTCAATATGGAATATTAAATAGTTTTAAATTTTGTGGAAACAATCATATCAACTCCCATATATAGTCATATAGGGTTATCAATTATTTTTTTAATGTATACTTACTATTGATCTATTTTATTTGTAGTTCTATATATCCTTTAATGTTCAGAGAGGTAACTAGTATAAATAGGTATTACTCTAAATCAAGGATAATAGAATATTACTCTTCAAAATTGTTATTACACCATTCAATGTGCATGAAAGTCTATGACTAATGTTCAATTATTAATGAAAACCCATAGTCCTCAACCCGCCTATTTTAAGTCGTGGTTCTTCCATCCCCCATTTGTTCAAACATCAAAAATAAATTTCAATATTAATTTCTCATTTCCAAGATGTTTTATAGATTTTAAAACCTTATAATATGGTCTTTCCATTTCAAAAATTTACTCATATATGGAGGGGGTTTGATTCTTATAAATCATGAAAATCCTAGACTGCGATCATATTTTAAAAGATAAAGTCGATGTCAAATTTCAAAATGTTGATATCCTACCATGGTAAAAATATAATAAATATTGGATCATCAATGATTCATTTTACTGGAACTATATAGGATATCTTGAATAACTCATACTGATGGAGGGTGTAATGTAAATATTTCATCACAAATATTAAAGTAAAAAAGTTATTTTCACTTATCCCATATTTAGTCATAGATCACAATATATTTTGGTTAATGTGGTATGTGTTTATTTCAATCCCTATATATTTATTATATCTATAAAGGATTTGAAGTAATCATTTCATATCATCCACATAATAAAAACTGTGTTTTCCTTATATTAGTGAAATTAAGAGTTAGTGGTGTGAGATCTATTCCTTGAGGTCATTGAAATCATTTTTTTTAGTATTCATCCAATAATATGGTTAAATCATAAATCCTTAGTTTTGTGATAAAAAATAAAATTAGAGATATTTTTAATGATTATATTAATGTATATGAGGTGCACTTGAAATAATAATAATATCAATGGTTCTTAGGATGATCTATTTTTTTATTACCACATGTCTCTCAGGATAAACATTATTTTTTCCATGATAGAAAAATAAATATATAATGCACCTTGATGTTACTCTAAAAGAAGAAATATGGGTGTTCCCAAATCAGTTTTGAGACCAATGATAGAAAAATAAAATATCTAAATAAAAAAATGATATTTTTAATATGATTATTTAGTGATGAGATACAACTTGTATAATTATATACTCTTTATAATGATAAGCATAAAAATTCAGTGTATACATCTATGATAAGTGGATCTAGATATTTTATATTGAAAAAATTAACATCGATGAAATAAAATCCCTGGGATTACCCAATGGTGATGGATTATTTATCGTTAGTACCCATTGATATTTATAAGTATTTTGATTACCCATATAGGTAGGATAAATCCTAAATATAGTAATTCAATAAATCTATGTTAATGTGATTGGAATATGTTAGTAATATTTTATATAATGGTAATTTAAATCATTTAAGTCAATATATATCATACTATGAAATTTTTTCTCATTAATTAGGGTGACATTGGAAAGTATATGAGGTTATTGAACATCCAAAATGAAACTCACCTAGATCACATTATAAACTTAAGCTTCCATTATCTCCCGTAGAGTCATATACATCTTTCTTATAACTTTTTAATAACCACTAAGGAGGGTATGTGAGCCTACATGGTGAAACAATAACTTAGTATTTTGTCAAATTAAATATAGTTCATTCTATAAAAACCTATTCAAATGTGGTCTTTGAAAGGAAAAGTAGTTATCCCACTACACAACAGTTATGGACGCACTAATATGTGTGCATCATAAGATTTATTTAGTAACCATGTTCTTTTTCTTGAGCTTATCAATGGTGGTTGAGACATACTCATCAAAAATTATAGGTGAAGTTTCAATTCTGTTTTCCTTAGAATCATCAATAATGAAGGATTTGAAAATGTATAGTGATTTATGAGACTATATAGGGATTTTCTAATTACCATTTGAACAAAATTAGTCTAAAATTGTGAAAATTTCATCATGGTTTATAGTAACTATGTGAATAAAAATTATTGTTCCAATGCAATGTGATTCCACGTTATAATACATTATTATCATATTGAAAATACTTGGTTCTGTTTACTAGGTATTATTCAATCATGTTCTATGGTAATGATTATGAAAAAAACGTATGGTTAGGTCGCATGAAAACCATTTCTTCTACTAAATAATTCATATCAATAAATAAATTTTCATTACCATTATATGTTATAATGTTATTATAAGAATCCATTCCTCTTGGTGTAAAAATCATATATATTACCAATATATGATATAGTTATATCAAATCAATGGATATGGAGTAAAAACCACTTTCAATATATTCTATGGTTTTATTGGGTTATCTTATAACCTCTTTGGGTTGAAATTTTTGTGATATCCTCTAAATTCTGCAGTATTCCTTGTCACTTATAGTATACTATATCCCAATATCTTTATTCATGGGAATTAATGTTTTAAATATCATTATAATATACCCTAACAAGTCCACCGATGGAATATTTCACACAATTATGGTATATGTATGTTAATTCCTCATGAAAATGACATCATTGACTTCCAAATTTGGTATTGAAGGTGGTATCTTAATAAACCAACAAGAAATCTAAATTACACCAAAATTAAGCAAATAAGGACTATAACTTCATCATTACTAGTAGTTACTTTTATCCATGATTATGATAATTATCTATTATTTACAAAAATATAAAGTTTAGCCTCCTTATATATCAAACATTATAGTATCTACTCTATAATGAGGTTGATTCCCAAGTAATTTTCCACCATGTAGTTATTAATATATTTATAATTATGTATTCATGACATATTTTAGGATCTTATTTTTCCTTGTATTGTATTTTCGAAAATCGTCTATATTATAGAAATAAATCTTTGATAATGAGAATACTCAGTCTTACCAACATATGTTTTAGTGGTTGCCACTATAACTATAAATTCAAAGGTGTCCAATAGTGATTTACTGAAAACCACCATGATCTCCTTTTAGAGATAAAAGATATCATGAATAGAAATATACGATGGTAGGATAGAGATATACTTCATCATTCCATGTTTATAAGATAAAGGCTTAAATCATATTCCATGTGGTTATTCATTATCTTGGTTCATGGAAAAATATTTAGGATGTGATGATGATGATGATACCATTAACATTTCACAATCTAAAGAATTTTCATTCATTTTATCGCTAGATGGAGCTAACTCACCAACATAAAAAATTGATTATATGAATCTCTATCTGTAGGTGAATCCACTATTGGGAGTGGAATAAAGAATAGAGTATTAAGGGTTAGAGTTGTGTTCCTATTTTACTCATTGAATTTACATACTTCTATTTTCCATAAAAAGCATGCTTTCATTTGGAATGAAACCTTGAATCCAATATTTCCATCAAGTGTACCTTCCTCTACTTTTCTATCCTCCATAATTACTACTAATGGGTAAATTTATTTAATTATAATCATCTTTATTGGTACATGAGTATTTTATATGGATGAATTTTAAAGAGATATATCTTTTTTCTCCATTAGTGTAAATTTAATTTAGTTGGTATGTTCCCATGATCCTAGTGATTGGGATATAATTTCAATAACGGTTTCGAAATGTTTTGGATCCCATTGAAGTTCCTTTTAGGGTGATTTTTTCTAACGGCATTGATTATAGTGTATTTGTTAGATTTATGTTGGAAAATGATTTAGATTTAAGTGGTGTAGATATAATTAGAGTTGTGATTGCTTAATTTAATCATACCATAATAATTGAATATACATATTTTTTTAAAAAAAATTGATTAATGCTTTTATCAAATATCCAAACAATTCCCTCCAGGAATACATGTGACTCATCCTCTTCCTATGCCGGAGCAGTTGACACATGTGTTAACCAAGGAATTTTCCATAGTTAATCACATTTTAAATAATAAAAATTTAGGTGGATTTTTTTATATAATTTTATGATGGATGGAATACAGTAACACCTATTTTTAGGGGAAATAATTATAGTGGACATTCAACCAAACCTCGCCATGTTTTATGTTCTCCCATATTTTTGTAATGTATTTTCCAAAATATGAGGTAAAATATTGATGTAGGTAATGATTCTTAAAGAAATAAATACATTTATTTATATTTTAAATTATCCAGTTACACCGATCTATGTTAGCATCGTGCATTTTTTTCATTAGGTTAATTCCATTCTAATTATTTAAAAGGATAAAATGTTGCATTGAATATAAAATCATTAATGGATGGAGAAGATATTAGTGTATTATCAATATATATAGTAACAGATTATATATTTACCAACATATATTATTATTATGATTATGCTTACTGTGATTTCATATTGATACATTGAATGGTATCCTCTAAACATTTTACTATTATGTTTATCTCTAAAAATATACAAGGATAGTTTTTTAGAAATGATTGTAGTTTATATCACATCCAGAAGACTCTACATTAATATTTCTAGTTGTTATCCATATAGTAACTTTATATCCATATAATAATAAAAACTGTCACATATGGGAATAAAACCCATGAATCTCTAATTTTCATATTGTTTTTAATTTGGTTGGTTTAAAATTATTGTCATTATCGGGAAGGAACTATTGTATTCATAACTACATTCGGATATCTTCCCACATATAGATGGATCTATCTATTAGATTATTATACATAACATATGAAGGTCCATAAAAAATATATTCAAAATATCATAATGTTTTAGTATCTTAATGAACTATAATCCATTTCATTAGTTAGCACTCTGATAAAAGGTTATTAAAATATTTTACAGATGTCATATTTATTTAAACATAGAGATGTCGAGATTCCGATCATCTGGGGGGGAATAAGTCAAATCCAGTCACTTTTTATATGGATTTCTCTTTATCATAATAAGTTTATTCCATACAATTCTATCTTCTATCCGTGTAGTGAGAAAATCATGTATTTCTACCTATGAAAATATCTTTGTCTCTAATGCTTGGATTATGAATTTTTTCAAAACTATACCTAGTATGATAATTTGAACCAATGGGTTCTATCATGACTAATATTTAACACAGGAATTTGTGTCTAATACATCCCCAGTAAGAAGATAATTTCATAATTTGTTTGTATTATAATTGTATGACTGGATTGACTTGATATCAATTTAAAAGTGTAATTTTATTCTTTTATTTTTGGTTTAGTTATATCACTAAGTTGAAGGGGGTCATAGGTGTTGTCACAATTTCTTCAACATAAATGTTTCACCCAAGGGTAATATTTTCCCTCGGAAGATCGAAATTGATTTTATAAAGTTATTTATTCATACTTTATAATGTCAATATCATTTTTATATAGATGGGGTATAAAAATATTTATTTTATAGGTGGGTCTATATGTGGTTGTATCTTTTTTCCTTCTGTTTGATGATAGATCATTGATTGGTTATAAAGGGAATTATTTGGTTATTTTATAAAGCATTTTAAAATATCTAATTCTAATTATGTAAATTTTCTTCTAATTCCTCCATCCAAATAATATTCTTCATGGATGATTCATCCATTTCCCACTTATTTTAAGAATAATTATTTAAGGCATCGATGAGATCATTATTGATGATGTTTACTAAAAAATTATTTATGGTTAATGAATTTTTGTCTATATTTGGAAAATATTACACATATAGACCATAGAATAATAGTCAAGTGAAAATTCATTATATTCCTTTACATTTTGTTTTTAAGAATATCGTATGGTTATAAACCCTATATGGGGATTTTAATTCACTTTTTTGTGTCACAATAAGACTAATTGTGATGCCAACGAGCTTGTACCCTAGTGGTACATGCTCCTGCTTGGCATCCAAAAGACCCGGGATCAAATCTAGGCATGGGTAAATTTCTGGGTTATTATAGCACGACATTGTAGCAGTACTGTAGAAGCCGTGGAACAGTAGCAGCGGCGACACTGTACCGGTGGAAGGACTGTAGCAGGGACTGTAGCGGTGGGGGGTTAATGTAGCAGGCACTGTAGCAGTACTATTCACCGAGGGGTCCATTGGGCAAAAAAATGGGCTTTCAAGCCTTGTATTCAGGGCACTTGGCCTTGGGCCTTCAGGCTATGTAATGGGTCACCCTCTACCCAGTCTAAATATGTCTTTGATTTAAATAATAAAATTAGGCTTCGGCCCCAACCATTAAAAAAAAGAAGACTAATTGTGATAATTCTCATGTAATGTGATGAATAATGAATATTATTTTACATCCACTAAGCATGATCTTAGTAAATGATTCGATTCATTGATTTCCAAGGGAGTAATTCTTTCTTATAGATCCTCTTCAACCCCTATGAATATTTATTTTCAAAAATAAATTACATAGTTAATATAAGAACTATTATTTAGAGTGAATGATTCCAATGTTAACAGTGAAGTTGAATCGACCCCTATCCATATGAGATAGGGATTCTCTTATATTGTTGAATATATTTTCATATGAATTTTTTCTCTTCTAATTTCACACAATTGAATGTACGATACAAAGATTATTTTTAAAAATCGATTTCTATTAATTCATTATAAAATAAGGAATGTCCTAATTATTTTACATGGTTCAATAAAAATTTGATTCCTACTTATAATTTTAGGAGGATTTATGGATAAGTGAGTTTATTACTCAATCTGGTCATGTATACCATTTTTTAAATTTTAGAACATAGGGGATTCGATGGATGATCGAACATTCATAACCATTTCATTAATCTAATACATGTTTTCAAAAAATGGAAATATAATTAATCCTAATAAAATGGACCTACTAATAATTGATTTAGGTGAAATAAAGCCCCCATGTTTACCACACCTATGATGTGAATATAGGGAATCATTTCTCATATAATGAGGAAATGACTCATGAGTCCTCTTTGGAAATTACCTTAAGGATTCACTATATTTTTATTTGATTTCTCATTCAATGATAAAATATTAATATCTATATTATCTTGGTTGTATCATTCATCCAATGCCATAGGGTGGTTAATGTCTCATAAATAAGGTAGATTCTTGAATTATAAATATTTAAATATTACCAATAGATTTTATTTATGGTAGGGTATATATTATACATTTCGAATATTAATAATGGAATATTTCATGTTATATATTGTTCATAATGTGAAAAAAAAATTATCCATGGATAACTCCTTCTACATGATGAAGAAAACATTATTATCTTCATTGAATAGATCCACATCTTTATCAAACCACAAAGGAAAAATTCCTACAACTTTATTGGATTTAGTGATATTTTTAATATTTTCATCCAAAAAAATGTTTATACAATAAATATATAGATTTACAATAATTTTATCCTTATCTCACCCATTAATTGGTATCATGAAATTCCAATTGATGGAGTACTAATTAGATAAATTGAGTTTGATTTTTTGAGTGGCCATTGATAATGAAAAAAATATGGTATGATTGTTACATGGTTGTGACCATTATTTTGATGAAATTTATTTTCTTTAACTAGTCCTTCCCAGAAGATACCACAAAAGAAAACTACATAGTTAGTGATTTCTTGGTTCATGAATAATATAAGTCCTTAATTTTATCATGATTCAATTTCAATAGGAGGATCATTGTGGTGGTTTATTTGTGGTGGATCTTCGGGGTTATATTTTTTCCCATAGAGAAGAAATTACCAATGATCATCTCGGGAGGACTATTGAGATTTTAGATTAATTGATTATTGGCATGAGAAGAACCTTTGTAACATGTAGCATAAGGACAACTTCATTGGTTTAAATTTTCTAGATCATCACTATGGGAATGACCTATAATCCAACTAAATTTTCTATTATAGGGAGGACCTTCATAAAAAACATTTTAGGGATGACCTCCAAATATAATTCAAATGTATTTATCATGTTTGATATGACCGCAGTCTCGGTTGAATGTTCAACCTAGGGGAGGACCTCAAGAACAAAAATATTAGGGTGGACTAGTTTTATTACATATTTCATCATCGATTAAAATGGGATGAATACCATGGGAGAAATTTAATAGATCCACATCATGCGGATGAACTTAGTTCTATAATGTTTTTTATCTCGGGAAATACATTCATAATAAACTCTATGGGGATGACTAGTAGAGTTACTACATGATTATTGGTTGATAAGGGGAGAAAATCCATATTGGATTAATTTAGTTTCAAGGGAAGGATGAAAAAACTCTTATTTTAAATATATAAATTTTATGTAATTTTATTTTTAAAACTATATATTTAAAAAATTAAATTACATTAATTTTTAATTTATGGATATGAACATGCATATTATATTCCCATTTTCTCATTTTTATTATATCAATAAATACATGTTGACTTATATAATATGTACTAATGTATAAAATTACATCACAATTAGAACGTATAAAAAATATAGTGAAATGGTCTATATTTTACTTTATCAAAGAACATTTGATGAATGTAACGACCTATATATTTATATAAGGTATTATCCTTCTGATTTAAAATATGAAATATTTAGTATTGTAGTATAAAAAAATTTCATGAACCATATAATAAAAAAAATAAAAACATAAATATAATAATTTAATATTATAAATTTATATCATAATAAAATCATATAAAAGTATAAAATGTGATAAATTAATTTATTTACAATAAAAAACAAGATTTTATTTGGGTTAAATATATATATGATTATTTTTTATTAAAATATAAATTATTATATGTAAAAAACTTAAATCAAAATAAATTTTCATTAAAAAAATTATAAGACACTAGATATTCTATGAATTTATAAGAAATTTTAATAAGATTCTGAAATTTTATCAGGTTATAAAGATTAGTATTTTCTTAATAAACAAATTTATTATTTACAAAATTTATTCAACTTATTTATAAAATTATTTTATTTTCTTAATAATCACATCAATTTTATATTATGTTTCATTATCAAGATTTTTTAAAAAAAGGGGACATTTTATTGGAAAATAAAAAATAGAATTTTCCAAATATCATAAATTTTATTATATCAGCATCATAAATGAATATACTAAAAATTTATAAAATATTTTACCCATACGAAGATATGTTTATGGAGTATTTTTACTTCTTTGAATAAAGTATATTGAATTTATAAAACTAATTATAAAATTTTTGAACCTTATCAATATTTTATTGTAATGAAATACTCTTTTAGGCCAGAGTCCATTAATAATGTATTAATAATATTACAGTCTATTTTTTTATTGGAATTCAAATAAACCCAATGTTTTTAGTAATAAACATATATAATCTATAAGAATAAATATTATTCATAATTTCTTTCCTCAACACTAATATGATATGTACATTACATTAAAACACCAATCTCTTTCCATTATAAATTCCACCCTTTATGAATTAACTTTTCCTAACACAATGAACTTTTTTTCTCATCCCAAATTTTACAAAATACCCCCCAAAATTATCATAAATCACCTAATAGTTCCATACTTATCAAAATTCCATCAATAAATTTCATACAATATTTTGAAAAGGAACCATTAGAAGTAGTTTGGTAAGAACTCTTCAATACTCTCTCTATTATTTTCCATTATTTTTTTATTCTACCTTCTCCAAATATATTAAAAAAATAATTATATAACAACATAAAAATAGTTTTTATATTAAAATATCATTATTTTAATGGAATAACCATTTTATATCTTCCACCAATAAATTCTATAAACAAATTTGTAGGTGTTATGTTAATTTCACAACATCTATAGACAATGTATTACATGTTTCACAAATATATTAAATAAGATTTTTGGAAAATAAATTTACTGAATAAATTGTATATTTATGAAATTATTATTATTTTTTAAAGTTAATTTCTTCATAAATTATTTTTATTATTATAAATGATCTTAATTATTTAAAAATATCAAAATGATCACATTGAATCATCCTTAATATTTGAATGTATATTTATAAATTTATTAGGATGTATAAAATTTGTTTTTAAATAATTATATATGACCATTTCATATATAATTATTGATTTTATGTAACTATTTTTATAAAATTTGTCTATTCTCAAAAATCTTAGGAAATTTTGGAAAATTTAAACAAACAAACCCATGTTTACGATAAGAGAAAAAATTATAAAATAAATTAATTAAAAAGGGACATATGGGTTGTAAAAACTGAATATTGTACTAATAATTTCTAAATAATCTTTTTAATAAGTTTATATTTATTATTTTCATAGTTATATGCATATAATGGGAAATTCAAAACTTGATGTATGTGTGTTTCTATTCCAGGCCATATTTATTTTCATATATTTTTTTATCTATTGTCTTTATTCAATAATATTTCTTGTGTCTAAATTCTTTATGGAATAAAATAACTATTCTTATATACATTTAAAGTATTACATTTCTTCAATCCTCAAATAGATATTCAATTTTCATACAATAGATGGCTCATCATGGGTCTTTTTCATTCATTATTATTATTAATGTTTAATTTTTATCACTACCTTTCTCTCTCATAACCTCAATGTATCTAAGAATATGATTGATTTATGGTCTTTATCCTTCATTAATTCATTTTTCGGGATATTAATTTCTTCATGGTTCCCTTATTGTTTTTTCAAAATATAAAAATAGGCACCTATTTTAAGTAAATTTATATATTGTATTCATTAACAAGTGTGTTATATTTTTTGAAATATTTTTTCAGGAATTTTTTTTAGATATTTTATTATAAAAATATTTTTTTGAATCCTTTTTATTCACAATTAAAAATTTATTTCTAAATTGAATCATTTAATTATTTGTATTTAAACATCAATAAATGTTATGGAATAGATTTTAAAGATTTCATGTTCATTTATATCATTATTATTATCAAGATTCACTTTTTAATTCTTTATTCATAATATACTGATTAAAAAATAATTTAGTATAAAATAGAATTTTATGAAATTTATGTCATTGAATAATGGTGAAATTATTTTTTTTCCAATGTTATAGAAGGACTATGTAATGAGTTTATTAAAAAAATAAAATTTATTTTCCACCATTAAATGATTTTACTCAATATCAATACGCTATTAGGTTCTAATATTTGTGACTTTTTTATTTTTCCATGAATGACTTCATTATAAAATAAGTATACTAGGTTAAATAGATAGTCTGATTATTTATATATGTACTACTATTTGCGTGGTGTGGAAGTGGGAATCCAATTGATGAATCTCTCAAAATATCATAACTTCATGCATAATAGACTGTCATGGGAGGATCAAGAAGAGTAAACTCTTTGGGAAAAGGCCCTGGAAAATAAACATAGGGGTGACACTACGGTGTGGAATTGGAATGTGTCTTCTATGTGGTCTATGTTTTATCCTCTAACCATGACCACGAAAAGCTTCACTTGGTGAATTGAGGGGATATGTGATATTTTTGTTTTTTCATCACAACTCGGAAGGATTAAATATTTCATTTTCGGGATGTAAGGATACTAGGAATAAGTTTACGGAGGCCAAATTCCACCTTCGTTTCATTAAGGTTCTACTAGATCGGGATCAAAATGATAATTTATATCTTATTGAAATGAACTCAGAACCCGTAAAATGTTTATTCATAGCTTCATCATCTGGAACAACCATGAAGGATTTCTTAAGGGAAAATTTCACCCTATATCATGTGGAAAATTGTAATGAGATTTTGTAGTGCATGGAGGTTCCAAAAAATCATATTTTTATCTAATGGATATTTAGGAACCATGTGATTACTACAGATGATAATATCAGATGATCTGAAATTACCTTTTTCTCTAGGTTTTTATGTTGTACGAACTACAAGGAAGGGAGCTCAAACCATTTATTTTTAAGGTGTTTTGGTATAAGATATATGGGGATTCTTCAGTGACAGCACAGTCTTTTTCTTATAGTAGCTACAAAATGTGTCTCTTCTAGACATATGTTTTCATGGAGTAGATGACACAAGATCTGAGAAGATGACGAGATCTATTGTGTTAATTTATGATTGTTGGTGTATCTGGAATACAAGAAATAGGGTCTATCATGAGGGGATTCTTGCATCGGGTAATTCTATTATATTCAGAACTAAGAACCTGCTCAAAAATTTGATAGGATCTATTCAAAATTGTTTTGATGATACCACATTAAAGTCTATAAAAGAGACATATTCCCATGTTTATTCCATTGGTAATGCCTCTCAAGGTTGTTGGTTCTATTGTCTTCCTTCTCTATTTGGACTAAAATTAAACATGAATTGTTCTGTTCAGTCAAGATAATTGCAGGGAGGGTTGTCATCTCTAACTCCATGCACTCGATCAACACAGACTTCACTTATCACATCATGCATGGTGACTCTCTTATGGCTGAAGCCTAGGCTATTCTCACTATACTATATATATGTCAATAGGACAAGATTACTCTCTAAGGATTGTAAACATACACAATTATTCGGCATAAATCATTGAAGGGAATAATATCTATTCCATGGTAGAATTACTATTTGTTTTGAAATGTATGAGCCTTATAATAATTAAACCCTACATCCTTTAAACCTATAATGAAGGTAACATGATCTCTATCTACATTGCATCAATGGGGGATCCTGGTTCCACTGTCATCTACTATGCTAGAATTAATTTCAATATGCATGATGGGGAGAATCTTTCCAGAGGGGATTACCTCGGTCTATCCCAATTTAGGCCCCATATATCATTTTTTGGTTTTGATTCCTTAGTCACCTTCTTTGGTAATCTTGAATATTTTTATAAATAATTGATGATGATGGTGTGGAAGTGAAGGACCCCAGAACACCCTAAGAGGGGGGGTTGAATTGAGGAACCAATTTTTTCATTAAAAGTGATGAATCTTATTCCCATACTAGTATTAATCTATTAATACTTTCAGATGGTAATGTGTATTAATTTAAATATTCACATTTAGAGAGGCACCACACCAATTCTATGTGGTTCACAACTAAGGTAATGTCCAAGGAGTATACATAGATATTGTATCGGGTATTCGAAAATCCATTATTCTTTAGTAGTTTTGGAATACAAAAAATCATACAAAATCAATATATCCTCGGAACACTAACATTTTTGGACATTAGGGATAACACAATGTGTCTATAGGAAACCTTCCATAAGCTCCCCTTAGCTCACTGCCTTGGGTGAAGCCTTACTCAATTTATCAACATGAATCTATCTTCTGTATAATGGAATTAAATTCATTGTACCTCACTAGTATGAGACTCTTACTACACCATATACCTATGTTAATTCACATTAAAATCATTTTACACTAAAACCAAATATTCATAACAACACATCACATAGCTCTTTTGAGAATCTCACAACCTTCATAAAGATAAATGACTTCATGGAACTAAATTAAATTGTGAAACCCACTAATCATCATGGATTATCCCATCATCACAATGATATAATTACATATAAAAATTGGAATCAGTAAAGAAATAACATCTATTTTTTCAATGATCAAAATCTCATAGAAAACCAAATTCATGAATCTCCCCAACCATTGTGGAATCTGAGCGATTCCAATTTTTCTCCAATTATTTTAATATGAAATGAAGTGGGGGTAGCCTCATATTTATAGGCTAGGGAATCCACGATGCTCCACCTCCTTTACTGAATTTATCATATCATTCAAAAACATATTCTCCAATATCCTACATTTTTGAATCTCTAGATTGATTATTGGTAGTAATGGAGATCACTACTATAACATCACACATTCAAAATGCTCCATTTCTATGAATCATGAAGAACATCATCAGCACATCGGGAAATCTTAAAACTCACCATTTTCCAAACTAGTCTTATTGAAACCCATTACATTACAATATTTATGAAGAATTGATTCTAGAAAACAATCTATCATTATTTTAGAGACATCCTCCAGATTTGAGCCCAAATATTTGGAAAACACTAGGTAATGAAGCCACATTCAACACTTTTTCAGCCTTTTATGAACAATCACATTTCTTGAAAACCCCTTAGTCAACTAAGTGAGGATTAAAAAACACAATACCAAAATCCTTTTATAGATTATAAAAACCTTGGTTATATCTATAAAAAACTTAAAAAACTATAATAGATATAGTCCATCCCCACGATTTTCTTTCCATTCCATGGATAACAAATAAAAATAACCTTTTTCTACTACATTTAATTTTTGAATACCCATATTTATTTATTATGATTAAATTGTGATCACCAAGATAATCATACATTAAATTGACTATGAATATTAATGACTACAACTTATACCCTTTATTATACATGGGGTAAATACATTATTATTCACAATCATGATACAATGCTATTTTCCGAGAGAGTTTAATTTTTTCATTGGATTCAAATTTTGTATCAATAGGTAATAATGTAACGATTTATTTATGGATTTATTATTTTTATCATATTCATGTAGAATATATATTGTTGATTTATTTTGATATATTGTGTGGAACTATAATTATATACCCCCTAATCTATAGGGTAATGTTTAATATATATGTAAGACACTATGTGTCATCCACGTGAAGAAATATTGATTTGTAATTCTATGTGTGAACAAGATTATATCTTCCTTCACATTTTATAACGTGGTGATTTATAAACATATGTTGTGTGCGAACATGATTCTATCTTTTTTCATAATTTGTGAGTGTGATTTGAGAGAAATTATATGTTTTCATAGTATTGAGACTTGACCTATGTTTTTGGTGGTATGAATTAAGTTTGTTCGATGTTCATATATCTTCATGGATACCATTCTCCAATTACGTCTTCACATTTTTGAAATATCTCTATGATTGATTTTGATATTTTTTTATTGACTCTTAAAGAATATAACCTTATTTATATACCATGACTTATTATTATTATTTTTTCATTCCAGATTCCCACATCATATGATTTCATGATCTAAATCTTTTAATCATACCTCTGTTCACATGAACATTTTCCCCCTTTGATTATGATATATTGTATAATTTTAAATTTTTTTCCCTTACTGAGAATTTAAGCTCCTTATATCCTATATTTTATTATTTTTATAGTTGATTATATGTGATAGAGTGTGATAAATTTATATGGGGTATATAATTAAGAATTTACTAATATTTTAGGGTATAATATATTTTGATAACGTATTATGTTCCATGATAAAAAAGTCACTAATATTTTGAACATGGAAGATTATTATAATTCATGTCATGCATGAAAAATTCATTTTTATGCCAACTCTAAAATTGTGGATCTAGAGGCATCTCATTAGGTATCAATGCAGATTTGTGTTATTTTTGAAACTATTATTTTGAATAGTTTGGTATATATTCATGGATAGATAACCATTTTCTCTAAGTGACTAGGTTATGTATAAATAGAACCACAAAATAGGATTATCATTTACCATATAATTTTTATGTATCTTTATTGTAGAAAAGTTCATTAAATATATTTCGTTTTATTAAATTTGGATTATGAAAATAGTCAAAATATGTGTTTATCAATGAGGAAAAATTTTGAGTATTCAATTTCGTTAAAGTAGTAGAATATAACTTAAAAAATTTTCATCATATAAATTGTAAAGATTTTTATATGAAAAATATTATTTTTAAATACTATTATATTACATTACATTTTTATTATTTTGAAATTGACATGTATATTATATGATTTATTCCCCATAATTATGAAATGATTAAATATTAATTTACAAATAAAATATGAATTGAAGAATAAAGGTATTCCATAATTATGTTTTATGAATAATACAACGAAATGATCAATGTTTTAGGTATTTAATGTAAAATAAAAGAATATATTGACCAAAACATTTATATAATAAATTAATTTAATTTCATGATTTTATGTGCGTTATGATTACTAATGTAGTGTAGTTTAAAACACAAACATCACGTAATAAAAAACGTATATATATATATATATTGGTTTTATATATAATTTTTATGGTATAATATAAAGAAACAAATGTTTAGATAATAATAAAACAAATATTTGACATAAAGAGAGAATAATTTTAATTTTTTGTAAAATGTAAATTTTTTTGGGAAGATCTTTTATTTTAATGAAATTAAAATTTTGATGAAAAAATTCATTTCTAAAAATTCTTTTATAAGACACAATTTATTTTATGAAATCATAAGTAATTTTATTATATGTTAAAAATTTGATCACATCAATAAAATTTTTATTATACAATAAATTTGGATTTTATTTAGAAATAAAATTTCTTATATTTAGAAATTTATTTAATTTTATGAATCAAAACATCAAAGTTAACGTATGTTGAATTTTATGGAATTTTCCATATATGTTGTTTTAAATGAGTAGTAAAATATTTTTTTACAAATATCATAACTCTTATGACATAATCATGATATAATAATGACATATATCATTAAAAAACAATTTTATAATGAAAATATGTATTTCATGAGTAAAATAATTCATTTAAAAAACATGTTTAATTTAGAAACCTATGATTGAAATTTTGAAATGTAATTAATATTTATGAATACAAAAATTTATTTCCATAATTTTTCTACTATTTAGGTATTAAGAATCTAATATTTAGGTTTTTTATTGAATGAATGTAAAAGAAACCTCTTTTATTTAATAATAAACTAATATAAATAATGGAAATTCATGTTCCTAATATCTATAAACTCCACAGAGAAGGGGGATAAATCAATGATGATTAGTATTGAAAATTTCATTCATTGTAAATCAGATCCTGTGACTGGTCTGAATCTAGTTCACTCATGTATAAAATTCCTCCCTCAAAAGAGATTATAGTAATAGAAAATAGAAAATAAATTATTAATTTTAAGGGTGTTTGACCCCTTCTTAAGAAAATCACTTCCTATCATGATTGTTTACATGAAAAATGACCAAACCACTATATAGTGTACATGGTAAATGGTCCAAAATGTTTCTAGGATTGGTATACACTAATGTGTGTGGACCATTTCAAGTAGAAGCTAGAGGTGGATATTCTCTCATCATTACTTTTACTGATGAATTGTGTAGATATATAATTATCTACTTAATGACGTATAAGTCTGAGACCATTGAGAAATTAAAATTATTCAATAATGAAATAGAGAATCATATTTCAAAGATGATAAATATGATTATATCAGATCATGGTGGTGAATATCATAACCAAAAGTTCATTGAATTTATAATAGAGTTTGGGATTCTATCTCTACTAACTCGACCTTATAAACAATAATGGAATGGTGTTAGTGAAAGGCGAAACCAAACATTGTTATACATTATAATGATGATGATGATTTATTCATATATTACATTATCCTTTGGGGGATATTCATTTCAAATTGCGTCATACACATTATTATGAGTACCAACTAAAGTGGAAAATGGAATTCTCTTCAACCTATGGAGTGGAAAAAAAACTAATTTTTCCACATACATGTTTGTGGGGTGGAGAGGTATTAGTTAAGGACTTCTCAAGAAACAAACTAGCAACTCGGGGCAGGAAGTGTACCTTTATAAGTTATCCTATGGAAATAAATGGATACAACCAATAAAACCCCTCATACAAGAAAGTGATTATTGCCAAACAATGAATATTTATTGAGGGGGATAACATACTCAAAAATTATATTTGGGGAAACATTGACATCAATGAATTTATGATCAAGATGCATAGGAGTTGGTACAAGAATTGAATCCACAGGACCCCATGAAAGAAGTAGTTCTTCAAACACAAGTACTATATTAGAGTATAAGAGAGGTAAGGGAACCTGATAGATATGGTTTTCTATTCACCAAATATGGTGACCCATTATTGGTTAACAATGATGAACCTCCCTCACACAAGGAGTAAGTAGAGATCTCAGAATCCACATGATGGATAAAAGATAAGAATTCTGAAATGGATTCAGTGTATCAGAACCACGTTTGAGTTTTGGTCGATGTTCCATTTGATATAAGGCCTACTTGATGAAAATGGGTATTAAAAATACAGCTGAACATTAAGGGTAAATTATGTACCTTTAAATAAAGGATAATGGATAGAGGGTTTAAATAGTGTCATAAAATTGACTATAATGAAACATTTTCTCCAGTTTCCATGTTTAAATCCATTAAGATCATTCTTCCTATTGTAGCTTACCATGACTTTTATTTTTGGAATATGGATTTCAAAACTGCATTCCTCAATGGAAATAATCAAGAAAATGAATATATTACACAACCATAAGTTTTTGTGAATCCGGGTGATTCAATAAATATTGTCATGTTGCAGATATCCATTTATGGATTGAAGTAGGATTTAAGGTCATGGATATTTTGATTCAGTGAATCCATAAAATAATTTGATTTTATTATCAATGAATTTAGGATGTGTGTTTAAAAACTGTTTAATGGGAATTTGGTTTTTATCCTAACAGTATATATTAATGACATGTTACTTATTGGAAATGGAATACCAGTCCTAAAATCGGTTAACGATAGTTTTAAGAAGTGTTTCTCACTGAAGAAAATAGAAGAATTATCATACATTCTTGAAATCAATATCATTTTTGATAGATCCTAGGGGATTAATGGACTATTTAAAGGTATATATATTTACCAGATACTAAAGAGATTTAGTATGGAACAATACAAAATGGTATTGGTTGTCGTGTCACATGGTTTACATATATCTATAAAAATATTTCAATATGCACAAAAAGATAAAGAGATAATGAGTTTGATATTATAAGTTTCAGTGATAGGATCAATCAAGAATTTCATGTTAGGTACTAGACTTGATGTTTCATATGAACTAATCATGGTATAAAGATATCAGGATGATCTAGTGTAAAAATATTGGAATGTCCTTAAGGATATCCTTAAGTATCAAAAATTTATTAAGGATATGTTCCTACTGTATGGATGAGATGAGGAACCGATCATCAAGGGTTATAATGATATTGGTTATCAGATAGATTAAAATGATATGAAGTCCAAATGTGGATATGTTTTCTAATTCAATAGAGGGGCATTGAGTTGGGAGAGTTCAAAGTAGCATGTTTTTGCTGATTCAATAGTACATTCTGAGAATATAACAACTTCTGATGTATCTAAGGAGTAAATTTTTATTCAATGATTTTTAAAGAATCTTGATGTGGTACTTATTAGAAAATAACCTATCACATTGTTTTGTGAAAATACTACAGTGCTGGATCTTGCAAAATATCCAAGGACACGCCAACAGAAAATGTATATACTCTAGATATATCAGATCTTTAAGGATTTCTATCAGAGAGGTGATATTGAATAAATTTTAGTTCCCATGCAAGGTAATGTTGTGGTCCCCATTGACTAAAGGCTTATCTAAGCAAACGCTTGAGTATCAGGTGACATATAGCAGACTGAAGGTTGTTAGGAGTTGGAACTAGTGCACATTGAAATATGTTTGAGTTTTTCCACTATAACCAACTTATTTATACATTATGATAAACATTTATTAATGATTTTAAATATAAATAAACTCTTTATCACATATGGATTGTTCTTCCTTGTAACATAGTATGTGATAATGTCCAATGAATAGATATCACACTAAATAGTCATAGTTGTTCCCCGCTATAAGGAGAACCCATAAGTGATATGACACTATTCATGAATAAATGTTTCATAGCCATACAATTTAATTTTAGGGACACAACTGATACAGGCTATCATGGGTGGATACCCATGTGAAATAAAGGCACCTTCCCGTGGTGTATTCACTTGGTAGTATCCAGTATGCATATTATGAGAACGAGACCCACTAGTAGTAAATCTACATTTCTATGTGTCATTTGGTGTTCCTGTCATCAAATGTGTCAATTGGTCATTATATATTAATATTATTATTAATGAGTATTGGGAGTCATGTAGATATAATTATTGATGAAATACATGATAAAAAATGTTTTTGGTGAGTTATGATATGTTGGGTGTATTATGACTAATATTGCATTTGTGAATTATGTGAGAAAGGATTTATCCCTTCATTTCATTAAGAAAATTTAATATCGTAGTCTCTTTGGGGGAAATGATATGTCCTAAATAATTCCATGTCCATAGTGTTTTATAGAGAAGTATTATTTACAAAATGTCAATGAAAGAGATATTGAGCTTATAGGTTGATACTGGTGGCATTCAACCACCTTGACATGAGAAATTATGATAAATGGATAATATTTCACAGTAAGCATTCATATGATGTTACATGTCGTTTGGAATTACATTCTTTCTCTGTTGGTGTCTTGTCTTTTTTATAGATTCTAACCATAGATTTTAAGTTGCTCCTCCTAATTCCACTTAGAAAGATGCCTACGGGGTGACACACTAAGTGTTTCCAAAATCTCAGTTAAATATTATATTATTATTCATACTTTAATAGGTTGAATAAATACTATTCCCATACGTGGTTTAATAATTATTAATGTATGAATGATAAAACCTATTAAATCAGTAGTTATTCAAGAGAATATATTGTGAGCGATGAATTTAATAAAAATTTATATGTTTTCTATTGATTATAATATTTATTTATTAGTAAATAATGCAGTTATATTTAATTAAAAAATATGTAGATTATATTAAAGTCCCAATAACATTTTGGGAGGAATGGAGGATGGATATTAATAGTCCAATGAGAAATCATAATATTTAATATTATCTAATTAAGTAATATTTAATTATAATTCGAAAGTTCAACACGTGTCAAAAAATAAGGATGTTACTATTATTATTTCACATGGTTTTTTGCCGAATTATATAAATAAAAAGGGAACCTGTGGAATTATTTTTTTAATCCTAGCCATACAAATACCCAATAATGATATTTTCTCATTATCATATTTGGTTTTTCACCATAGATTTTGGAGAAAAATTCTAAATTTTAGAGACCTATATTCTCCAATAACACTCTCAAGAGCAAATAGCAATCCTCCTCCACAGAATCAAAGAGAACACATGGGATTTTATTCTCGAGCAAATCGAAGGTGGAAAACACAAGTCCATGAATCATTCTTTATGGCACTCAGAGAATCCTTCAGTGATGTCCATAGATTCATGAAACACATGTGGATCAATTCTATAGGAAATCAATTCTTAGTTTCTACAACGCAATGATGGTGGACGGCAGGTCTATCACTGGACACATCATCAAAGAAATAATTTCTTAGATGTAATTCATTATCAAGTTAATTTAATTACAAACAATATGTGTTTACCCCTCTCTCTCAGTTCTAATGAAATTCTAATTTTTCTATTTCTTCGACCACATTTTTTAGATCATCGTGTTCATTTTTATATAGATCTCATATTAATTATTGATTATGGGGAAAATTAATGTTCGACGCCACCCATAGCATTCTTCCTCTACGGTTGGAACCTTAAAGTGGTAGCATAGGGGGAAAATTGTTTTTAATTATTTATGATCCTTTGTGATTTACACATTTATAATATAGTTTATCAAATCATGTATAATCGTTTCATTAAATTGAATTGGGAGATTTTATTCTTCCTAATTCATTTCTCATAGATCTAATCAAGATGTTTAATTTTATGATTAAAATAAAATTGAGGAAATCATCGAGTGGTGATATGGTTTATTTCTAGATAGCAGAATACTATACGTCGTATAACCGGAGATACATGTTGTGTACTCATATACAATGCATTAGAAGTCAATTCAAAATTTACTCACCTGTGGTCATTAATGAAACATATTGTAGTTTATTATTACATCCCATTTTTACAAGGACATACTGACACACGCTTAGCGGGAATACACGTTGTGTGGCCTATTGGACATGGGATATAGTCCCTTTAAGTTGTAAATGGGCCGGGTAGTCCACACATTTCCGACCTGATCGATGACTATATAACATGAATCCAACGAGTCCCTAGGTATGTATCTCTTATAGACTGTCAGAGGTGTACACACAATGTAGATCGGATCTGAATGCCATATACTTACACCATGTTATGTAGATTTAAAATTTATTTATTTAACTATAAAAAACCTAGGCCATGTACTTGAGTGTGGTCATAAAGATAGTACATTCCATGCGATACAATTTAATATACATAATTATTTAAATGTTTAATTAACATTGGTATCATGTTCATATTTTCATATCATGTTTCAGTTGTATTACAATTTGTTACTCCATATGAATTGAATCATAACACGTAATTGAAAAATCATGTAATTCTTGTAATCGTCTGTGAAGTACACACAGTGAAAGTATATATTAAGTCATATATTCCATATATCACATGAGTAAATTTGTAAACTATTATAAAACATATTGGGTAGAATCTGACGAGTATTCACTATATTTCTTCCAATTTACAAGTTATGTCCATAGTTAATTTTAAAATAATTTATTTTATTTATTTAAAATTATAATGCATGTGAATATTAAGGAAATTCAGATAATAATTTATATAAAATCATATATTAATTCAAGATAATAGGTAATAAATTCAAGTGAAATTTTTATTAAATACAATTTTTTAAAAAATAGAATGTGAGTTTTATTAAATGAGTAATTTTTTATGTACATTTGGAAGATCATGCGATATACTAGACTTTTTTATGTGATCAGTTTCATTTAATATATTATTAAATTAAATTATTGGCATGTGTGACTTCAATCCTCATTATTATATGGGGCCTACATGCCCATGGTTTCTCTAATGTAATCCCACCTTCCCCTCACCTACATGTGAGTAAATAGAACACTTAATGGATGGATCTATCGGGATAGTGGAGGTTGTTCAAGATCATAGAAAGGATGAAAGAAACCAAAAGAGATAAAAAGGGTACAAGTGGAAAGCTATAAACACTGTCCTTAATTGGTTCAAGGTGTTTCTCCCAATGGTCAATGGTTAGTTTATCAAATGAAAGGTAAAATAACCATTAGTATAAGTTCATGATCATACCATTTGTTTTATTATAGTCAGTTGTATGGTTATTTAATTACTAATTTCTATTCTCAATCACATAATTAATGAATTAACAATCATGATACAATGAAATAAAATAAACAGTCTTATGCATAAATATTATCTAAGATATGGTCAATCTCTTACGTAATCTCACTTAATATTAAATATAATGTAATAAATATAATAATTGGAAATTTACATAAAAAATATAAAATACCTCAATAAAATTCTAATTTGGTATAACCTTCCATTACTTCAGTTAGAATGGAAATATAGACCAATGTGCTTGACCTGCCAAAGTTTGGGTGTTGTCTGTTATCAGAGAATTCTAACAAGTGTTTTTGGTCTGTCTTAACCAGGTTCACATTAATTGTTGGCTACCAAAGAAGGACATAGTGAAACTAAGATAAAAAGTTTAATGAAATTTAAAATTAATAATTTCACAATTGGGAAGTTCAATCAGCAGATTAAGGAACCGTGAGTTAATGCAGTTTGCATTTGGAATGCATACCTAAAACCATTCATGTTTTGTGACCAACAAATGTTGGGGTAATGAGAAGGTATGGATCCTTTCCACTTGAATTTCCTACAAACATGATAGTCTAAATCCAATAATGAGGGATATTGGGTTTCAATTAAATAGTGGGAGACTAATAAATATAATATCTAATTATTTCTATAAATTTATCAAATAATGTAAAAAAATGTGTTTATATTATTTTGTATGAATAGTAATACAATGACATCAAAAATATCATTAAGATCCATAGTATAGAAGGAAACCCTTCTCACCAACACCATTATATAGGAGTTTCAAAGGTGCCTAAGGGTTACCTTTTACTATGAATGGAAATTGTTTGTACTAGAAGAACCTTTACTACTTTTTAAGAGAAATAAAGAAAGTAATGAAGAACTATCCCTCCATGAGAGACATCTGAATGCGGCTACAGATGATCATTTCTTCATACTATCATCCATGTCCAATGAGAGTTTATAAAACATAAAGATATAGGTTCCAACAGCATGATGACTCACCTTAATGATCTCTATCATGATAAGTAATGAAAAGAGAGGTATGTGATTTCAAATTCTTTGTTCATAGCTATGATTGTAGAGACTACCCTATCTTGGACTTTTTGAATCAGGATTATAGGCTTCATTAAATCTATGTAAGTAATAGGGATTAAATTACCATATGATTTCTGTATATATTTGATACATTCATATCCTACTAAGACCTTCACCAACATTATTTCTTATTAGAATTTGAGAAATTGTGGGAAGAGTCTTTAAGAAAATATGACCTTGATTCAACATGTGTATGTGGACATGGGGCATGAAAAACCGATAGTATTTATGGTGAATAATAAAATGAAGAATAAGAAAAAGGGGACCAAGACTTATAAATATTCAAATGATCTCATGCACCATCCTTCTAATAAGGGGATGATCTAGAGTCAGGGAAAGGAAAAGGAGGAAGTGTGTTTTTCATGTGGCAATTCAGGCCACTAGAATAGGAACTGCACTTAGAAGAGAGGGTATGATAAAGTTGTTTTTTTATTGGGTGTGATCTTTACATTCCTAGACACTGATTATTTATTATATATTATGGTTCTCACATGTGTATCCAAATACTGGAACCATGTAGATTCTTGAAGAATTCCAAAGAATAGATGGATTTGGGATCTAATGATGGTCCAAGGCTATATGAATTATCCATTTATTATTACAAACATTCATTTCCAATGGTAATTATTATGGTTTAAAAATATTGTTATTGTGTACCTAAATTTACTGAAAAAAGAATTTATTTGTTATGTTTAGATATAGATTGGTTTAATTTAATGTTTGTAAAGAAAATTTCTTTCATTTATAAGGACAAAATATGTTATGGTACTATACATTTAAATAATGTTGTCTTGGTATGAAATTTCGAAAACCATGTGTTGGAAATCGATAGAAAATCATGTTCACATGACTCATATAAAACCCATCTATTAAATCACCATATTATTCATGTAAATTTGAAGAAGTTTACAACGCTCTATCAAGATATTTTTTTAGACTCTTCATAGATAAACCAACATCATATATTTCATGGTTGTTTACAATAAAAAATATCTAAACCACCATTTGGTGGATATGTTGAAATGGACAGAGATCTTCTAGGATTGGTATGCACTGATTTGTGTGGACCATTTATATTAGAATCTAGAGGTGGAAATTCATACATCATTACATTTACTAATGAATTGAGTAGATATGGATATATCTTCTTGATGAGTTATAAGTCCATGTCCATTCATAAATTTAAGGAATTCTACAATGAAGTTTATATTCTACATGGTAATAAGATAATGAAACTTCCAATGGATCAAGGTTTTTAATGTCTTATCCAAGAGTTCATAAATTTTATACAGGATTTTGGGATTCTATCTCAACTCCCTCCAACTTATACACCATGGTTGAATGGTGTTAGTTAATAGAGGAACCTTACCTTGTTAGACATGATAAGGTTGATTATGCATCATAAATATCTTCTATTTTCCCTTTAGGGATATTGGTTACCAACTGTGGTATACACATTAAACTAAGTACTAACTAATGTGAAAAATTTAATTCCCTTCCAAAATGGAGTGGAAAGAATCCAATTTTGTTGCATACCTGCATATGGTTTTGGGAGGTGTTTGTTATAGCCTTACGAAGAAACAAACTAGCACCCCATAGAATGAAGTGTATCTCTATATGGTATCCCATGTAAATAAAGGGATAATTCATATAAAAACCATTGAAAAAAAAGTGACTTTCACCCAACAAGATATCTTTCTTGAGAGGGATCACATCCCCAAAAAAGAATTGTGGGAGAAAGATTGACATCAATGTAGTTGATGATCAAGATACACATGATTTGGTATAGTAGTAGATTCAAAAAATCCCCATTGAAGAAGTAGTTCATGAATCACAACTACTACATTAGAGAAAAAGAGAGGTAAGTTAACTAGAGATATATGGTTTTCTAGTCACTAGGGATGTTGACTCATTATTGGTTGACAATGATGAACCTCTCTCCTACTAGGAGGCTGTAGATATCTCAGAAGCTACAATATGTCAAGAAGATATGAATTCTAAAATAGATTCCCAGTATTAGAACCATGTTTGGGTTCTATTCAATGCCCCAGTTGATGTAATTATAATTGGATGAAAATAGGTATTCAAGATAAAAATGGGCAGGGATGGTAATGTATGTACCTATATAGAATGGCCAGTGGCTAAAGGGTTTAAGTAGTTTCACAAAATTGAATATGATGAAATCCGTTTTCCATTTAACATGTTCAAATCCATCAGAATTATACATGTTATTATAGCTTACCATGATTATGAGATTTGGAACATGAATTTCAAAACTACATTCTGTAATAGAAACCTTCATGAGGATGTTTATATGACACAACTATAAGAGTTTGTGACTTTAGGTGATGAAAAAAATATTTTAATTTTGTAGAGATCAATTTATAGACTGATGTAAGCATCTAGGTCATAGAGTATTCAATTTGATGAATCCATAAAAGAATTTGATTTTATTAATAAATATTGTGAGCCATGTGTTTACAAAAATGTTTAATGGGAATCAGGTCATTATCCTAGTAGTATATTTTAGTGAAATATTACATATTGGAAGGGACATACTAGTCTTAAAATCTGTTAAGTAATGGTCCAACAAGTTATCTCCATGAAGGACTTAGTAGAAGAAAACTACATTATTGGAATCAAGATCATTCATGACCAATCCAAGAATCTTGTTGGACTACTTCAAAGTACATATATTGACCATATATTAATTTGATTTATTATGAATCAATGAAAGAGGGGATTGGTTCCAATATCACATGGTTTACATGATTCTAAGAAAATGTTTCCTCATAAACAATAAGATATAGAGATAAGGAGTAATAACCCATACACTTTCGATATAGGATAAATCATGTATGAATTTTTATATACTAGATATCGTGTTTCATATGCACTGAGAATGGTAGGATGATATCAAGAAGATCCCAGATATGAACATTGAATGGCTACTAAGGTTGTCCTTATCTATATGAAAATAACTAACGGTATGTTTCTGGTGTGTGGAGGATATGTGGAACTAGTCATTTGGGGTCATACTGATGTTGGTTTCCCGATAGATCAAAATGATCTCAAAGTCTCAATCAGGATATGTTTTCTATAAAAACGGAGGAACTGCGAGGTGGAAGAGTTGATTGTATCTAGTTTTCTCTAATTCTATAATGTATTCCGAGTAAATAGAATATTCTGATACATCCAAGGAATATGGTTGGATTCATAACATTTTCAAGGATTATGATGTGGTTCATAGTTGTAAAGACCCTATAACATTGTATTTTGATAATACTATAGTGGTGGTCTTGAAAAAGTGCCATGGTCACACCAGGGGAAAAATAATATACTATGAAAGTATCACACAATGAGGTATTTATATAATAGGGGTGAAGTTACAGTAAGAAGAGTACCCGCATAAGAGAATGTGGTAGACCCCTTGACTAAAGGCTTACCTCAGCAGAAGCATGAGAGTCTTTTGATAGCTAGTGTATTAAGGTTGTTAGTAGTTCACTCTAGTGCAATTGGGAGTCTTTTGGAGTTGGAATACTAGAACCAACATCATTGAATGTTATGATAAAATATTATTCAGGGTTTTTAATATTAATCAACTCCTTCCAACATCATGATTGTTCATCTGTGTAACATAGTATGTGATAATGTACTAAGAGTAGCTGACAGACTAAAAGTTTATAGTAGTTTCTCTCTATAATGACAACATTAAAGTTTAGTGACACTATTATTGAATATAAGTTCTATAGTCTAATGATATCATTTAAGGGAATCATATTATACATGCTATCAGGCATGGAGAAACAAAGGACATTGAGGGGCCTTCTCATGGTGTATGGCATTGGTAATATCCATCATGTATATTATGAGAATGAGACCTTCCAAGAAGAAATTCACATTTCTAAGTGTTATTGGATGTTCCTATATACATACATGTTAATTGGTCCTTATAAATTAAGATTATTTTTATTTAGTATAATGAGTCATTAACATAGATGTATAGAAAAAAATCGTGAAACAAATGTTTGTGGTGAGGTAGGATATGATGGGTGTGTCAAAAGCAATAGTGAATTAATGAATAATGTGAGAAATAATTTATAAGGACTCAGACTTAAACAATACATAATCATCAATTATATTAATAATTCACATTGAGGATCTTTTCAGGTTTATATTTTTAGAGACTTATTCCATAAATATTATATTAAATCTCGAATATTACAAAGTAGACAATTCTACTCAATATATATTTTTTTATAAAATAAAAACTCTTTTAAAAAGAGTCATTTCTAGTTAAATGTTTTAGAAATCATGAATTTTCCTTGATCCCATCCCTGACTGTATACATCTTTATGTTTGGTGAAAAACATTTCAAAGACTAGGGATCAGAATAAAAATCTTAGTAAGGGTTATAAAATAATGAAATAAAATATTAGTCCATAAAAACATAAGCTTTTTATCATACCACATGATATCATATGATTTATGAATAACACGAAGAAAACATAAATCTAAATGGTATCTTGTGGCATCCATAACATTCTTATGTTGTAGCTTTCATAGCTACGTAGGGAGTTACGTTTGGAATACCCATCATGGTATATTCTCTATATATCATAGGAGGAACATTAACGTTTTCCGCTTTCACGTTATCCAATGCATTAGAGAGCTAACTCAGGCTCACCCACCCTAGGTTTATCACGGAACCACCCATATACATAAACAATCCCCGAAACCAATAACATAGTCATAACACATAACACAACCATAAATAAAAGATAAAATTTACACAATGAATTCACAATATATCATTTCAATATATTGACATAATCGATCCATTAACAAACCCATTTTAAAAACCTAAAAATGTAAAAGAGTATATGGTATTTTTTAAACATTACATCTTGTTATGGAAGCTAACGATCATACAATACACACGGTGGCGGAAAAGGTCATTGTCACTGCATACATTTTAAAAAAAATCCTTTTTATCATTTAGTAGAATGCTTCATAGAAAAATATTCCATTTGAATTAAATTAAAACTCAAAGGGTTTTATACAACCTATAAAATAAATTCTTCTACAAATCAAAATATTCCTCAATGAAAGGATATTGAGACGAAGTCCCCTACCATGTGTCCGACTTGTCTTTTTCGTTCTTTAATCTCATGAATAATAAACTAATGATAATTTATAAATTCTCCAAAACCTTTTTTAGGTTTATTATCTCTTTTATATCACTTATTACCACTTTATAAACATTATATAATCATTTAAGTTAATAACGGTCATTTTGTCAATATTCTGTATTTGAGTCGAAAATAAACTTCTTATAATTACAAGATTACCATGTGGTCAAAATTTCATTATCTACATTATGATATTTGTTATTTAGATAAAAAATATATCAAATATATCCTGTATATATATTTTTTTAGAATAGTACAAAACATTTTGAGATAAGAAATAAAATGCATCGTTCATGGAGACAGTAAGGCGTATGTACGCGTCAACGTTACTTTAATTTATATTTCGTATTTAATGGAACAAAAAAATTAATGATACATAGTTATATTATATTTCCATTATAGTATCATATATAATTTTAGTAACTCCTCCCTTTATATGTTCCACGGATAGAATGAACGAGTCTTATCATTTTGACGGGGCGGTAGTTTGCACTTCCTCAAATTAAATTATCCTATTTATCCATTATGGAAACCATAATGGAGTGATTTAACTGAAAAATTCAGAATCATAGAAACAATATAAATATAATATATATTAAATATAAAAATAGTGACATCATAATGGGATCCATGAGAGGCGGTAAGATATTATTGAACCATCATCGTTTCATGAGGCATTAGTTTTCCATCCATCGAAATATAAATTTTTTTTCCAATTATACTGAGGTTTGTGTAAGTGTAGTTAGAATACTTATCATAAAAACAACATAGTATATTTGCGATACAATATTTTTCATAAAATAATGAAATTAAAATTGTTTATTGGGTTGGAAAAGTAAAAGAAAATAAAAGAACTTAAGAGAAGACATTACCTTTAAATTGGGTTACTCCCTTTGGTTTGAACCAAAAGGATTTTATAAGGGGGGGAGGGGCTCTTTAAGAATGTTTGAATATATTATTTTATTATATAATGATTTTTAGTTTCTAAAGTACCAAATTTCATTTAATTAGAATATAATATAACCCTTGTTCAAAATAAAATTATCCAATAATAACTGGATAGGTTTTGATATTTTTTTTTTAATTTATATAATCTCATTTATTTGAATTATACATTAATAAGGTAATCACATCATCATTATTGTGTCATAAATAATATTATTTATTTTCTGTCTAGAATTTATAAATAAAATAGAATGACATTGGAAATAGTTTATATTTCAAATGAATATTTATAGTCTATGATATAACTTATATAAGACCATTTAAAATTGATTTAACAAAAGATATATGTTGATGTCATTTTTTCCTTTACTTTAAATTAATTAACATGAAGTGTCATTATCACTCTTAAGTGGCTTAATAGGGTCCCAAAATCGACCCAAGGATTCCCGTGGTCAGACATGTGTCAACCAAGACACATTTATGGTAATTTTATATTCTTATAATAATATTTATTTACCATTATTTACAAGATTTACCCTTTAACCATGGTAAATAAAATATTTACTGAAGTAAATATTCACAATGAATAAAAATAAAAGTTACCTATTTACAAAATTTAGTCCCCTTGATTCCAAATATGGAATCTATTTTTACAAATTCAACACACAGAAGTGGAAGAAATTTTTTTAATATTAGAAACTATTTTCAAAAGAACATGTTTTTAGGAAATAACAAATATCAAAATATTGACACTTGTTTATGTCCAATTTCAAAGTGAAATTGATTCCAATGAAAAAAATTGATTTAAATGGTAAAAAAATAATCTAATTAAACTTGAAATCAAATAAAAAATATAGTTTATCCATATAAATAAATTTTATTAAAAGGCATTTTGGAATTAAAATGTACTATTTTTCAATGTTCATTAAAAATGAACATTATCAGAAAAATGCCAAAATTTCATCCAAAGTAAATTTTGATGTCCTGATTATAAAGAAGAATATTATTTTGTCAAATAGTATATATAAAAGTGACAAAACCTATATTTAAAAACGATTCTCCATCAAAAGGAGATAAATCGACCTTTTAAATAATATTGGATTATTTTTTCTTAAAATTTGATTCATTCACAATTTAAGTTGCTAAATTTTATTAGATAAACTAAAAAGCATTTAACCAACATGTATAATCATATTGTAGTTAGTTATGTTCATTCCCACCATTATAATAGATAGGTGTTAACTACCATTTAAAATAATAATAATATATTATTATTTTTTAGTATAACTCAACATTGAGTGAAACGTATGATTTCATAGAAACCTGTTGTTGCATATTAGGTACACCATCTAACATAGAACCCCTTTAACATAAAATTAATATTTAATTCACAAATATTAATAAATATGAAAATGTATAATTCGTTATTTACCTGGGTTGTTACATCCTTCCCCTCTTTGGGAAATTGTTTCCTCATAATTGTAATTCACATATCAAATAAGTGGGGGTATTTATCCGTTATAGAATTTTCAGATTCCCACATTGCTTCATCAACAATATGGTTTTTCCACAAAACCTTTACCGGATTAAGTACCTTATTCTGAAACACTTTCTCTCAGTGGTCAGGAATATGGATTGGTCATTCCACATTATAAAGATTCTCTTCTACCTGAACGACCTCTAGAATCCGAAAATGGGATAGATCTGGAATATAATTTCTCAACATCGAAACATGAAAAACATTTTGTACCTTGGATATACTTAGAGGCAAGGCCACTCCATAGGAAACTAATCCAACTTTCTACAGGATTTCATGAGGTCTAATGAACCTCATACCAAACATTCCCTTCTTACCGAAACACTTCAGAATTTTCGTGGGAGAAACTTGGAGAATGAAATAATCACCAACATTAAAAGAAATATCCTTCCTCTGGTTATCCGTATTATTTTTCTTCTTGATTTATGTTGTACTCATGTTCATTTAAGTCTGCTGAAATTTTTCTTACATCTCTTCTACCAATTCTGGTCCCATTAACTTCCTTTCACCTATTTCATCAATAAAATCCGTAGTTCAACAATTTTTTCCATATAATTCCTCATATGGATCCATGTGTATAATAGAATAAAAACTTTTATTATAAAAAAATTCAACCAAAGAATGATTTTGGTCCCAACATCCCTGGTAATCCATTTCGAAAGCACGTAGCATATCCTCAAATGACTGAATTGTTCATTCTGACTTCCCATCTGATTGAGGATGAAAAACTGTAATAAATTTTAATTTAACACCCAATGACTTCTGAAGGCCATTGGAAAAAGTTATAAGTAAACATGGGATCACGATCAGATACAATGGAGAGAGGAACTCCTTGTAACCTTAATATCTCTTTAACTTACAACCAAGAATTTTGATCTAGATACAAAGTATCTCGAATAGGATGGAAATGATCAGATTTATTCAACTGATCAACAATAATCCAAATTGCATTATTACCAAGAGATCTCTTTTTCAATCCCACAACAATGTCCATGGGTATATTTTCCCATTTCCACTCCGGCACCGGTAATGACTGAAGCACCCCTTTCGGTAATTATAGCTCTATATTAACCTATTGACAAGTAAAACATTTCACATTAAATTCATCAATATCTATTTTATTTCCATCCCACTAGTAATACTCCTGATGATCTTTATAAATATTAGTACTGCCTAGATGAAATGAAAACTAAGAACTATAAACATCACATAACAACTCCTTCTACAACTGTGAATCACAACCAATACATAATATCTTCACAAATATCAAAATACAATCTTTATAAATGTTAAAATCTGGAAAAATTCCATTTTGAACCAACTCTACCTTTTTCTACAACTCACTATCTTCCTCCTGTGCTTGCTTTATTTTGTCTTCTAGATATGATTTCACTAACACCTAAAACAAAACAATGGAATTTTATGCACCAACAACTTCTATGCCAATGTTCAACAAATTATTAATCAAAATATCTTGTTCCAATCATAACATGGTTAATATAGCATTAATAATTCTACTCAAAGCATCATCCACATTATTTTCCTTTCCTGTATGGTAATGAATTATGCAATCATAATCGTTCCTTAATTCCAGTCATCTCTTATGTCTCATGTTAAATTATTTCTGAGTGAATATATACTTCAAACATTTGTGGTCAGTATATATTTCACATATTACTCCATACATATGTTGCCTCCAAATTTTTGAAGAAAAAAAACTAGCAGCTAATTCTAAATCATGTGTAGGGTAATTTTACTCATGAGGATTCAACAGTAATGAAGCATAGTCAATTACCTGATCATTCTGCATAAGGAAACATCCAAGTCATTTCAATGAAGCGTCATTGTAGATAAAAAACTCGCCATTTCTAGAAGTTATTTCCAAAATAGAATATTTCACCAATCTTCTTTTCAATTAATGAAAACAATCATCACATTCTTTGGTCCAAATGAACTTAACACCTTTTTGAGATAACTTTGTCAGTGGGCTAGATAACCATGAAAAATTATCAAAAAACCTCTTGTAATAACATGCCAAATAGAAGATAACTATGGATCTTGGTTATATTTGTGGGTCTTGGCCATTATTCAATAACTTTTGTTTCAGTAAGATCAACAATTATTCCATTTTTTGGAACAATGTTACCATGTAAATAAATTTTTTGTAACCAAAACTCAATCTTTATAAATTTCACAAACAATTTTTTATGGTTTAAAAGACAACACTTAAATTACTTTCATTCTCTTATTTACTTTTGGAAGAAACCAAAATATCATCCATGAACACAACCACAAACGTATCCAAGAACTCAATGAAAATTTTATTTAATATGATCCATGAATACATCCAGTTCATTGGTTAACCCAAAATGCATAACTACCAATTCATAATGGAAATATCTAGTACGAAACTTGGTCTTTGTAATTTCTAGTTCCTTTACATGAAATTGATGGTACCCCGACTTCAATTCAATCTTCAAAAAATATTGACCTCCCTGGTTATGATTAAAAAATCATTAATATGATGCAAATGATACTTATTCATAACAATGTTGTTATTCAATGCTCTATAATCAATATAATGTCTTATTGAACCATCATTAACATTAACGAACATGGTAGGATCACCACATATTGATGTGCTAGGTTGAATGAAGCCTTTATCTAATAACTCCTGCAATTTCATCTTTAATTCTAAAATTTCATTTTGATCCATTCAATAACGGGGTTTTGAATTTGGATTATCATCTCGATCTAAGTAAACTGTAAATTAAACTTTCTAATTAGGTATAATACTCGTAAACTCATCAGGAAATACATCAAGATAGTCATTTACAACTAGAAGATCGATAATATGAATAGTTCCTTTATTTTAAACAATATTTGCAAGGTATAATTCATTTACATCTCATACTAGTTTCTCATATTCCTATTATGTTATCAAAAGTAAGGGTTCATTCTTGTAAATAGACAGAAAATAATTCTGAAAAGAAACCAATTTAGCTCTAGATTCAATCTTAGCATGATAAATAGAAAGCCAATCCATACCCAAAATAACATTAAAATCTACTAGAGGAAAAACGATAAGTTGTACAGGTATATTCATTGAGTACACAAGGAGAGGAGGGTTTTTATAATTTCTTTTTGTTTCAATATTCCCCACCTGAGTTTTGACCATATGTTCAGGATACATATAATTATATGGAATTACAAATTTACAAGAAAACGTCTCAGAAATGAACGAATTTTTAGACCCTAAATCTAACAACACATTGTCATTATCTGAACAAACAAATAGTGTACTTGATACTGCTTCATTTGATGGCCCAACGTCTGCAAAAGTAGTGGAAAATGATTTTACCACCCATTTCTACATGTAGTCTGGATGATTTACCTTAGATAAGTTCTTCATTGGACACTCATTTTCATAATGACCCATTTCATTGCACTAAAATTTTTTTAATGAATATAAATCATATTTTGTCTTTCCATTACCCTGATCATTTTCAGTGCAATTATGAGCCTTATGTCCCATTTCATGTAATCAATAGCACTTACCAAAATTCACCAGACAATCCCCAACAATATTTTTACCTCAATTTTCATAAACAATAAACTTATGTTTCTTACCATCAGACTTTTTTGAAGTGTTCTTCCCTTTCATCTGTAACCTTGACCTCTTATTCTGTTGTTTTTAAAAGAACACATGATCATAAAAAAACTCCACTTCCACCTTTTCCGCACATCAGATAATTTTTTCATAACTTCTGAACTCATGAGAGTACAACTCCATTCGATACATTGTATTTCATCATGAGTAAAAAAGTTTTATTTTATAATCAATATCTCATATGAAATTTAGAGCATACCTTGCCTGTCGAGTGAATGTTTCTTTTTTAAGGATTGTTGTTTTCTGCTCAAAGACAAGAACACAAAAATTTATTCAAAAAATTAAAAAGTACAAGGGGAAATTACATGAGACAAAAGGTAAGAACTTTTTTGGTGTCTCCAGTATAATAAAGAAGCAAGTATGAAGGATTTTCATTCCTACAATTAACTTTGGGATGAAATCCATTGTTGGCACAACCATCGACAATCCTATTCGCATCACAGTTTGTGTGAGTGACAATAAAATTGAGATTATTGAGCGTGTTAAGACAATAAATCCATCAGAAGGTGAGAGTCCAAGCAGGATGAGCAACACCATTCCAAATGGGTTACACTACAGATGTAGAGTATCTATTAATCCAAATTTTGTTCCAGTTGTACATTTTGGAAAAGGCAATGGAATGAATAACACCCATCAATTCAGCCTCCAATGTAGAAGAGAGACAACCGATTCCATAAAAACATCCTAGGATCATATAATTATATCCTCTAAAGATGCAACCACATCTTGAGGTTCCTAGGATTCCCTTTGATTCTCTTTCCACATTGACTTTGATCTAGCCAGTATGAGGAGATTTCCAAGAAACATCAATAGTGTATTTGGGCATCAGGTAGTTTCCATGAACTTCGATGCGGCGAAGGATCTAGAAATCCTCAATGGAGTTGTAGGAGTGGTCCTTTTGAATTGAGGAAGCCTCTCTAATATCAATAATAATTATAATTTTACCAATATATAATCTAAATGAGTTATTGATTAAGATAAAATCATTTCTACTATACTAGAGGACATGAAGGAGCTCTGCAACATCTGTGAGAATGTGGTTTCTTATTTGTAGGGACCCTAGGAATTCAACCGTCCTTTTTAGATGAGAGAAAATAATGTTATAAAAAATCCATCTGTAGTCAAAAAGATCTAAAATGCAATGCCAAAGAGAAGACGTAGAGTCACAAGATAGGAATAGATGATTGATGTCCTCACGATGTTGATTGATCATTCTACATTTAGTACAAAGATTAATACCAAAAGATTGTAAACAAATATTAGCAGGATATTTTTGATACACAATGTACCATATAAATGTAAGATGATATGGTTTTAACAATGCTTTGCAGATTTTTTCTACCCAACATAGATTATTGTCAGAGTAAAATTCTTCTTCAGAGCATTAATCCACCCTTCAGCTAGCACAGGGGCAGGTGATCCTCTAAAGGATGGGGTATGTGGCCTCATGAAATGATCCTCTACTGACATATTCTTTTATGGATTATATGGGTGTTCAAATGCATGGACACAACCACCATTTATATCCTGATTCAACTATTCCATCACTGTAACAAACTGTTCAGTTCTGATTCTGACCATCTCATGTTACTGATTTGGAAGGTTTTCTTTCTCCCAATGTCTTCCCATCATAGTTACCCTATTTCATCTATGAAAAACACATTCTATACACAGAAATATCTTAGTCAAAGAAACATGGAAATATATAAATGCTATATCATTTCAATATTACCATGAATAAATTTATGGATTTTAATTTAACAATATCTCAAATTTTAAATTTATCTAAACTGACCTCTCATACAAACTATAAGGACCCACCCATAAACAATACATAATCTTGAATTAAGTTAATAATTCACATTGTGTATCTTTTTAGATTTATAAATATAGATAATCAGGCTATAACTATTACATTACATCTCAAAAAATACGAATTAGATACTTATACTTAGTATCAAATTTTTTCATTAAATAAAATATCTTGAAATAATAGTATTTTCTACTTCCATGTTTTAGACAACATGACTTTTACTTGATCCCATATTTTACCATATTCCTATTTAAGTCCTGTGAAAAAACATTTCAAAAACATGGAATAAGCATAAAAAGCTCAGTAATGTTTATAAAATAAATAAAGGAAATATTATTCCATCAAATCATAAGATTTTTAATAGTCCTCATGATTTCAAAAGATTTATTAATAATAAATAGAAAACATAAATTTTTATGTTAACTTATGGAATCCATAATATACTTACATTGTATCTTTCAAAGCTATGTAGGGAGTTATGTTTGGAATACCCATCATGGTATAATCCCTAAATCTATTTGGAGAAACAATAAATTTTACCTCTGTCATATTACCCAATGAATTAGAGAGCTATCTTGGGCTTACTCATCATATGTTTTTCATAGAACCACATGTATACGAAAACAATTCCCAACAACTATAACATATTTATAACATATAACACAAGCTTAATGGAAATATTACATTTATACATTGCAATCACAATACATCAATACAATATATTTACATAATGATTCCTTTAACAAAATAATTTTCAAAACCTAAAAACATAATAGAGTATATGGTATTTATTTTTCTTTAAAAAACATAACATCTAGTTAAGGAATCCAAAGATCAAATAATAATCACGGTGGCGAAAAAGGTCATTGTCACCACGTACATTAAAAATAAATTCTTTTTTGTGATTTATTAAAATTATTAGTATAAAAATATTTCATTTGAATGAAATATAGAGTCAAATGGTTTTGTACACCTAATAAAATAAGGTCATGTGTAAATCAAAATATGTTTCAATTAAAGGATATTGAGATAAAGTCCCTTACCTTATCACGAATTGGACTTATTCATTATTTAATCGCTCGAATGATAAACCAAAGTTAATTTATAATTTATTCAGAACCAAGTTCTTGAATATTATTCCTATTATATCACTTATTACCATGTTATAATCATTATATAATCATTTAAGTTAATAATAGTTGTTTTGTTGATATTTGGTATTTGAGTCGAAAAAGAACTTCTTATAATTACATGTTGTTCATGTGGAAGATATTTCAATATCTCCATAAAGATATAAATTATTTAGATATAATATATATAATATATATCTAGTATATATATTTTTATTTATAATAATACATAACATATGGAGATATGAAATGAAATGCAACATTCTTGGATATGGTAAACTGTACGTTCACATGAACGCTAATTTCATTTATATTTCATATTTAATTGAATTAAAACAATTAATAATACATATATATATTATAATTACATTATTCTATAATAAATAATTTCAGTAAATCCATTTTTATATGTTCCATGTATGGAATGAATGAGTCATATCACTTTTAGGGGCCGGCAGTCCGCACTTTCTCAAATGAAACTATCGTATTTATCCTTTATAAAAACCATAATTGAATGATATAAATGGAAAAAACAGAATAATGGGAACAATATAAATATAATTTATATTACATATAAACACATTAGCATCATAATGTCCACCATGAGATGTGGTAGGGGATAATTGAACAATCATTGTTTTGTGAGGCACTTGTTCACCATCTATAGAAACAGTATGTTGTTTACCCATTAGAAGGAGGTGTGTATAAGTGTATTTCAAATAAATCTTATAAAAACAACATAGTATATTTATTATACTGAATTTTATATAAATTAAATAAATAAAAATATTTTAGGGGGTTGGAGAAGTTAAATAAAAGAAGAGAACGTAAGAGAAAATGTTACCTTTAAATCGGATAACTCCCATTTGTTTGAACCAAAAAGATTTCATGAAGTTTCTTATGCCTATGTTAAGGCTTCTATGAAAAATTGATGTATTTAGGTAGATTAATTTGGTAGATTTTGGATGATACAAATGGCTTTAGAGGTTTGAGTAATGGTTTAGTACTGATGGATTTTTATATGGGGGAGGAGGGGTTCTTTAGGAATGTTTCGAAATATTATTTTGTTATATAATGATTGTTGGTTTCTAAATGTCCAACACATATTTAAAAATAATATAATATAATTACTATTACAAAGAAAATCATCCAATAATAATTGGACAGGTTTTGGATATTTCGTTAATTTTTATAATCTCGTTTATTTAAATTATCCATTAATAAGGTAATCACTACATCATCATTATGTCATAAATAATTTTATTTATTTGAGGTCAAAAAATTATAAAAAAATAACATGAGGTATAAAATCATATTATATTTCAAATGAGTATTTATTTTATAAGACATAACTTATATAACCCTTTGTAAAAATTTATTTATGAAAGGATATAAGTTTTTTTCATTTATGACTTTACTTTAAATTAATTAATAAAAAGTGTCATTATCACTCTTAAGTGACTCCACGGGGACTCAAAATATATCCATGGAAGCCCATGGTCGGATATGTATCAAAAAATATGTTTTGGACACATGATAGGGTAATTTAATATTATTATAATAATATTTTTTACCCTTATTTAACATATTTATGTGTTTAACCATGGTAAATAAAAGTTTTACTGAAGTAAATATTCATAATGTCGAAAAATAAAAGTTACCTATTTACACAATTTGGACCTCCTGATTGCAAATATATAATCCAATTTTCCAAATTCAAAAAATAGAAGTTTAATAAATTCATTTAAAATTAATTCCTATTTTCAAAACAAAAAGAGTGTTTTTAAAAAATAATAACTATCAAAATATTGAAACTTGTTTATATTCAAATACAAAGTGAAATTAGTTAGAATGAAATACGTTTGATTAAATGGTAAAAAAATATAATTACACTTTAAAACCAATTAAAATTATTATCTAACCATATAAATATATTATATTAAAAGGCTGTTTTGAATTTCAATGCAGTAATTTTCACTATTCAATAAAAAATGAACATTATCAGAAAAATAGAAAATTTCAACTAAAGTAAATTTTTATGTCCCGATTCTAAATAAGAATATAATTTTGACTGATGGACCATATAAAATTGATTAAAACTAGATTTAAAAATGTTTCTCCATCAAATTAAAGTAAATCGAGCTTTTAAAGAATATTAGACTATTTGTGCTTAAAATTGAATTCATTCACAGTTTAGGACTCAAACAATTATTCAATAAATTTAAATTCACTTAAAAAACATGTATAATTATATTTTAGTTAGTTTTATTAATTCCCGCTATTACAATGGCTATCCGTTAACTACCATTTAAAATAATAAAATTATATTACTATTTTTCAGTATAACTCAATGTTGTGTGGAACAAAAGATTTCAAAAAACTCATTGGTGCGTATCGGGTACGCCATTGAACATAGAATCACCCTAAAGTAAAATCAATAATTAATTCACAAATTTTAACAAATATTAAATTGTATTATTCTTTATTTACATGGGATGTTACATAATTTATCCCTTCTTTCCATTAATCGAAGTTACAATCTTATGACCTTTAATGGAAATGATATGTCCTAAAAAATTCATTTTCATGGTGTTATATATTCATTTTCTATTTATAGAAATTCTAAGAAAAATATATCGATCATATAGGTTGATGGAATAGGTATGCAACCTCCTCGATTTGAGATATTTTTATAAAGGGATTATATTACGTGGTAAGTGTTCATATGATGTGAAAAGTCATTATAGCATTATTTGTTTTTCTATGGGTGTCTTTATGTGTTTCAAGACATTAATCATGAAATTTAGGATGTTTCACCTATTTCCCATGATAAATTGTCCTAGATTGTCACACACTAAGTGTGCCCAGAATATCAGTTAAATAATATATTAATAACTATTATTTAATAGGTCACATAAATAGTATTCTCGTATGTGTTTTAATAATTATTCATGTCTTATTGATTTCATTTATTCCATCTCTAGATATTTGAGAGAATATATTGTGCATGAAATATTTAATAATTATTTTTCTTAGTGAATATAATATTTATTTATTTATTGGAAAATAATTCAGTGAAATTTATTTATTAAATAAATAGACATTCTTTAAGGGTAGATAGATATTTTGGAAGAATGGAGGACTGCCTTTAATAGTACACTGATAAAAGATAATATTGAGTATTTTTTATTATATAATATTTATTTTTAATTCAAAAATTCATTGTTTGTCAAGAAATATTGATATTACTGTTATTATCTGACTTGGGGTTTTTCTAGGATCAAACAAATAAAAGTGAACTTGTAAAATTACATTATTTATACCTATGAATTGAAATAGGAAATTCTATTATTTTCTCATTAGCATACTAATTTGTGCACAATAGATTTGGAGAAAAAATCTCAGGCCTAGAGACCTATCTTCTCGAAGAACACTCTCATGATTGGAGAGCAATCCTCTTCCATCAGATCATAGAGAATGGTTTGGAAGAAGTTCTATAGGAAAAAAAGGTGGATGATTCAAGAAGAATGATCATCCATGCTAGAACCTAGTGACACCTTTAGTGATTTTTGTATATTCATGGAAAGCATGTGGATCACCACTAAAGGAAGTCATTGTTTGGTTTCTACAACACAACAATGGTGCACTACAAATATATCATTGGACACATAAATGATGAAAAAATTATGTATAGGAAATTATTTATCTAATTATATTAATTATTAACAATATTTATTGATCCCTATATGTCAGTTCTAGTGCAATTATTCGTTATCTATTTCATTTCCTCAATTCCATGGATCACAGAGCTCATCATCGTATTGATCTCGGATTGAAAATTAATTACGGAAAAAATTAATGTAGGGGACCATCCATTTCACACTTCAACTATGCCCAGAACTTACATACTAAAAATTAGGCACTAGTAACTATAATTAACACAAAGATTCATTGATATACCTTAATACTCAAAAATCTATACATTCCCTCCCATTGAGAGATTGACCACAATCAGGTAAAATAATTTATATAAATAAAATTTTTAATAAACTTTTTTCATTATATATATATATATTATCAATACTTCTATCAATATAATCAAACAAATATATCCTCCCTATTTTATCAATCTCTAAGGAACAAAAACATATTTAAAGATAATAATAATCATCTTCATATTCTATTAATAGGATATATTGACCATAATCATAAACTACACTTATTTGATTTCTTATCAAATAACTAGAACCAATAAATCCATCGATGACACTCCAGTATCTCGATACTTCTAAAAATAATTCGAAAAATGAATTTTTTAATTTCCATTAATACAAAATACCTACAGTTCAAAAAAATATGAGAAACACATATGTTTGTCCTCCCTAAAATAAATAGTTTCATCAAAATAACAAATAAGTTAAAATATTCAATACTTGAATAGTCCACATGAATCGTCTTTAAAATAATTTTAATTTTTTTTATTTGTGCTAGAACACATCAAAAAATAATTATATTTATTTAATAGAATGGTTTTCTATAAATTATTCTTCAACATCATCATATTTTAATACCATAAAATTTTATCATGTGAACTCTACATTAAAGATCAAAAACATTATAGTGATATCACTTTTTTATTTCCCACATGGAAACACCTTAATGAACATTCTCTGTGATGATTTATTATTTCATGATCATCTTAATAATAAAAAAAATTATTTTTATACAATATTATAATTATTTAACTTTTGGTATATCTTAATGAAATTCGATTTATTTTAGAAAAGTACGTCTCAAACAGAATTACAAAATACTCAAACATAGGTTCCTCTGAAACATACGTGTAATTCATTAGTATTTTAATATATATTTTCATTTAAAAGTTAGTCATTGAAGATATTATTTCATATTAAACACTAATAAAAAGAAAAACCATGAAACATTATAATAAAATTATATTACATCACAATTATATCATAGTCATAAAATTATAATATATAAAATGAAGTAACCGTATTACAAAATCATGGAAGAAAAAAGGAATCAAATTTCATCAGGTAGTGGATGTTTTCCTTAAAAAGCTTACTTTTCTGGTATAGAAATGAAATATCATCATATAGGTTTTCTCTAAACCATTCCCAATTCAATGTATAATAATTATGGTATGATTGAAATACAATACCATAGATATTAAAAGTCACTGAATTTTCCATGTAATATAAGATGGTAGAATCACAACCCACAACTAGCACAAAATCTTAACTTATACTTTGATCATATATAAAGATCATGAGGGTCAACATAAATATAATTTAGCAAAATATATCAACATAATTATATATGTAATCATTTATTTATCACAACTACTTTACAAATTTCACAAGTTTACTATTAATGAAATATAATTTTTATTTACAAATGCGTTGATAAAAATTATGAGTCTATTTTAATCCAATCCTAATATTTTTTCAAAAATTAATTCGCATTATTTCATGAAACAAAAAATATTAAATAATTTTTATATAAACAACATAACAACAATTAAATTATATATTTAAATTAAATAACTGTATGAAAATTTTCTATATATATTTATATATTTAAAAATAGTTTATTTCATATAAAAATTGTTTTATATATTTTTATTTCTTTTGTAAAATTAAAATTTTATAATTTTTTTTTGAAAAAACTAACTTCTTTTTATTGGGATTTATCAAAAAATTATTATTTTGGTTAATATTTCTAGGATTTTTTTGAAATCTTTTTGAAGCTGAATTGTGAAAATCATTGTTTTTTCTAAAATCATAGTGTTTATATATCTATAGATTACTATATACAAAATATAAAGGACATAAATAAAAGTTCATGATAAAAAAATTATTTTTGAATTTAAATGATTCCTTTTAAAATACTATATTTAATTTATTAAACCTATGATAAATATTTTAATAATTAAGAAATAATTTTATAATAAAAACAATATTTTTATTTTATTTATATTTTCATTACATGAAATGTTTACAACCAAGGTAATATTAGAATGAAACCTATATTATGATTTTAAATTATTGATTTTTTAGGATTAATATTCATCCATGTTTTATAAATAACTTTATATAATTTACCAATCTAAAAAGAAACCTTTTTATTTTATGAAATTTCTTTTCCATGTATTAAGTGATTGTTTTTAATAAAACATCATTTATTTTGAAATTTTAATTTCATAAAATTATATCCAAATTTTATATCACTATATAAAATATATCTTAGGGTAATATTGTGTGTTTCTTTTGAAAATATTTATTTTTTTCTTGAATTTGAAAAAAATAAATTCTTATTAAAAAGTTTTTTTCTTTTCAAATGTTTAGGAAGTCCCATTTATTATTGTGTTTAATATTATATTATGATTATTTTAATAAATTTATTCCAATTAATTACTTATTTATCTAATTTATATTTGATTTCAGTATAATTATTTTTCATACATAAAATGATATTTTTCTGAAAATTTGATGTCTTTGTTGTTTTTATTTTCATATTAAAATTAATTTTAGAAAAAAATATATATTATTGAGAGATTTAATTATTATTTTGAATCAAGGGCTTCATATTTTATAATGCTCTAAATTTCATTGATTCATTATGAAATATAAATTTTGTGAATCTATACCACCGCGTTAAATAAAAAACATATATCACATGTTAATTATGTTAAAAAATAACGCATAAGGATATAAATCATATATTAATTGATATTTATTAGTATAACTTCATACCATGTCACATTTATATAGAAACATCATTTTTAGGAACATTACATTGATTAATATGTTATACTCTTTTAAAACATTTGAAAATTACAATTTTGGTACTCCCCTCACTTAGAAATGGGAACCTCATGTCCTCACATCATCACATAAATTGATGAATTTAGTTCAAATATTATATACCAAACATCATTCCCAAAATCCACCCTTCTATATTATATTTCCAGGTTGTCTCAATAGTCCAATCCTGGATTTTTTGTGGTGATAGCTCAAGGGAGTTATCATAGGATGAAGTATGAGTTCATACTGGCCAATTTTATGTTTTTTTCATCATCCACCACCATAAAATCTAATTAATAGATTTTAACATAATGAATTAATTATATTATGTAGATTAAAAAGTTATTATTTTTATGGAAAACCTCATTTATATCTCCTTTCCATTTTATTGTAAATTTAAACAATGAATGTATATATGTGTGGGCTACCGCCTCCCCAAAGTGATGTGTTTTTTTTCCATCCCAATCTCACACAACTAGTTACAAATATGGAAATGAAAATTAGATATGATATTTTTTAAAATATTAATATTCTATAATGTTAATATATTACTTTCCTTAGTACCCTTTCAGTTCTTTATAATTTGAACACAAAATTCCTTGGTTCATGTGGAGTACTGTCGACTCGAAGTGTATTGATTCATTTTTCAATACCACAACATAAGGTTTTTAATAAATATGAAAATAATTAATAAATATGTAAATTATAATATTTTTATAATAATATAAATGTAAAATATTATCTAATTTATTTTTATTTATCCTATTAGAAAAAAATAAAATTTCATTCATGCGTACATATGGACTATAGTCTTCAAGAAACGACATGATTATTTATTCATGACCACCATAGAGAGTTAGTTTTCAAAATTAATATAATGTATACATTTTATAATTATGACCTGATTAATATTATTGAAGTCAATTAAGAATAACCAATTTTTTCCTAACCAACTCACTGGCGCTGTTTTGATATTGTAAATCGATGAACCCCAAATGGTCCAAAATAAAATACCCATTTTAGTAACTAAATATGTTATTTTAGTAAATGATTTAAAATGAGTAATAATAATTAACTGAACATTAAAATGGTTCATAATCCTATGGAAATTTAATTTTGTTTTATTATTCAGGAGTTATAGATTTATTGATGTTGGATGGGACTTATGGTCATTAGTTTTTCATTAGAACTATATTTAATAGTATCACATTCAAATAATATATCATATACATTTACATTTTCTTCACAGATTTCCATTATTTCTATTATATATGTATATGTATATAATTTTGTTAAAAGTAAATATTTAAAAATAATTAATTATTTATTGATTTAAAAGGAAAATTGTAATCATTTTCGGTATGAAACAATTTTGTGTTTTTTCATCAAATTGAAAAAAGATTTTTTTTCTCAATAAATTCAGCTTCTTACATTTTTTCCATACTCATAAAAATTATTATTTATTAATATTCCTTTAAAATTTTAAACCGATATTTTAATATAAAATATTTCATCCAATTTTCAATGAATATTTAGTTTTTATGAAATCTTTATTATGAAAGGTGATCTTCTTATCATCTATATGAGATAATAAAAGTTGTTATTTTTATGGGATTTAAATTCCAATTAAAAATATTTTTGTTATTTACATGTAATATATAAGGGTTTTATTCATTTTTAATTTCTTGAAAATTTTATATGAAAGATGGGGGAGCCTGATATAGCTCAAAAGATGGATGAGATCGATATAGGTTTCCAATACATTTCTAACGTGAGAGAGTTTATTGGTGATAAGTTACTCCTACGAGACCTGGTAATTATCGAGTTAGTTGATTCCATTATAAGGTTTCTTAAAAGGAATATTGTAAGGATAATGTCCCATGTTATATACATTATATTCATGTAATGATTTATAATAGAAATATATTTAAATTAAAATTTTTAGAAAATGATATAATAAATTTATAGAAAGTTTACAAATTTTCAAAAACAAATTGAATGTATTGGTTTTCATGGGACATTATTCATGAGTGTTCATGGACTATAAAAAATACTTATGATAATTTTTCTTCATTTATGATTCCAATTGAATTTTATTTGTGAAGGATATTCATAAATTATATTTCATTCATATATGTATAAATTGTTACTTTTTTTCAATTTTTTATATTTTAAATGGTAAATTTTATTTTTGTTTTTTTCACTTTGATAGATTGAATAATATGTATCCTTTCAATAATGTCTCTAATCTATATTTTTTTCTCATCCCATAATTTTATATGATTTTTCTTAGGTATTAAGGATGATTATAAACATTAATAATTTCATAGTTCCAATTCATAAGGTAGACAAAATTAAATAATGTTTTTCCATATAACGAATTTATTTTTTTTCTAAAAAGGAAAATATGATGAAATTATATATTTTTAATGTAGTTGTTTAAAAAAATATAAAATAATATAAACGAAAATGATACTTTAATTTTACTAATGTGAATTCCTGATTATAAATCATGTATTTGTGGGTTGAATAAGGTATGGTACATTTTACTTAGTAATAGTGTAATAGTTTAGATAACATTATAAGATAAAATTATAATAAAAGATACAACTATTATATAATAATTAATTATTTTATTATCATGAGATATCTTTTGAATTTTTACATGTCGATTCACCTTATCATTATTTTTATGAATGAATAAATATGGAATATGATGTTGAATATCATTCAGATGATAATTACCCTATGAAACATCAACATGGAATAGTTATAAAAGACTAATTTTTATTAGTTTTAACTATGTTGATATTATATATTAATGGCAGAACAAATTAAAGAGAGTGACTAAAATCATAAAAGAGTAACATTTATGTAGTATATTTTTTAATGAAACAATTCCCTTTAGATTTTGGTGTATCCTTATACCTAGTTAATGTTAAAGAATATATTAATAATTTATAGAATATAATTTATTTTTTGGGTTGTTTATAATATCAAAAGGTTACCCTTTCTATTTATTGTTTCGATGGTAAATATGATCAATAGTTTTACCTGATTTAGAACACTAATGAAAATGAAGAAACTAATTCCATCTAACCAATGATATTTAAAAAACTCATGCTTGAAAATTATTTTCATAATGTTATTAAATTTTAAAAGAAATAAAATTCATCATGTTGATGAATATATAAGAGGAATCTGTTACTTATAATAAAGAAAAAATTACTAGATTGGATCTGTATACACTGAATTTAATTCTTAACCATCGTAGTAAAATAGATCTACTTTAATATATATTTAACAAATGTTTATGAAGGCCTTTAGTTACTTGTGAGTTTATAAGTTATGATGACATTTGTTTGTGTTCTGATAAAGAAGAGGTTATTTTTTTGGATTTTACAATTTGTAGGATAAAAAGTGATCCTAGTAGAATTCAATAGGGAAATATTCATAAAATTATTTTATAGAAAATAAAATTAAATAACCCTCTTATTATAAGTATATAAATAAGAAATATAGGTAATTTCAAATGAGATATGAAAATTTTTATCTATATGGAAATCCTAGACATATGGATTGTGAACATAAATAAAATTTCAAAGGAAATTGTTAGATATGTAATGAAATTTAGGCAATGAAATATTTTAATTTAAATGGTTTGGTAAATTATGATAATGAACGCCTATAGTTAGATACTCTAGATGTGAATCATTATGATTAGAAAAATAATGGTAAAAAAAAGTCTTCTACTACTACTATGCTGCATGCGGGGCCCTCAAATGATGTGGTGTGTAACACCCCAAGATTTTTATAAGATATATTCATTTTAATTTCATTGATGTCCTGTGTTATACGCTACACCAAGATTAGATTGCTCTAAATAAAACACCCGATTATATTTTCATATATAAAACAATATTCTTGTCTTGTGTTTCACATAATTTCAAGTTCTTTGGATAAAATTCATTTCACACAAGACTACATTTAAGTAAACAACAAAATATTATTATTTGACCATATAATATGGCCATTATAATGACTGATATGAACATTATTTACTTAATTATGAAAATATTCCATAAAAATATTATATAATTAATTTTTTGCTAACCAGTTATTCATAAATGAAAATGAAAGCGTTTTTATATAAAAAGAAACATTATTTCATAAAAACTATTTAAATCCAAATAAGTGAGTTTATAAAGTAATAAAATAACTATTAATTTATTTTATTAATGAAATATATATATATATAATATTAAATTTAATGATTAAAACACATTTAATATGTTTCTAGACATGATATGAGAACAAATTAAATTCATTTGATAACAGAAGTATTAATTTTTCAAAAAAAATTAGTTTTACCCCATTTTGATGGCACACCCATTTTAAATAGATTATTTATAACATTTTTATAATCTATTCGAAAAAATTAAATTCTTATGTGAAAGAATGAAATCAAACTTATTTTATGGTGAATTTATAGTATTTTTCTGAGAAGATTCAATTTTGATGAATAATGAATAATAGTGAATTGTAGTTAAAAACTGATTTTTCGTCAAAAAACTTATTTTACATTAAACTAAATTTTGAGGTGAAAATAGATAAACAACATGTGTATTATTAAAATGCACAAGAATGGGATATTTTTATATAGAAATTTTATTAAAATTAGTTATTGATCATTTAAACAGTGTTTTACCTACCCTTCTAGCAACATATGTGGGATTAGCATTAAATGCAATTTTTCCAATTATGTGAATATAATTTCGAAAAACAAAAATATTTGGTTATAAATGGTATGAATTTTTTTATAATTTGATCAAAATAATTTTTGGCGAGTAGTATTATAAGTGTTTTATTTACAATAGTTAATGGGAAAATTAGGTAAATACGGGTAAAAATAATATTATAACATTATAAAATTACCCTAACACATGTCCAGAATTAATTTGATGAATGGGTTTAGACAAAACTAAGTCTTAGGTCAAAATTACTACATTTATAGTCCTCTTGGGTGAGAATATGAAATTTATTATGTTTTATTTAAATATATGTTAAAATTTTTATAATAATATTTTTAATATGTAAATCATTTTAAATATAGTGTTATATAGAAGAAAAATTCTACATTAAATAGTCATATTAAATCCAAAAACATTATATACATCATTATATTTTATTTATTAGTTTTTTAAATTAAATAATTAAATTTAATTGTGACACAATGATGATGTAGTAATAGATTTATTAAAAAAAGAATCAAATATATGTCATTAATAATATTAAAAAAATATAATTTGAAAATTTTGATACCATCCATGAATTTTATGTATGAAATTTCATTGATATGGATACATTAATGTCGTTTTTTAGAAGTAATCATGTTTTTATGAATTTTTATAACGTCATGCAATGAATAAATTCAAAATTTACATAATTCATATATTAAAATATAGAATTTCTCTATGAAATGACATAAAATTTATAAAATTAAAATATTCTATGAAAAAGATTGTATATGTCTAAAATTTCTATTGATTACTCGTTCATTTGTAGTTTTTCATGTTATGGTAATTATTTTAACCCTCAATTGATAAATTACAAGATAATATGGTAAGAGTTAGAAGGGGTTAAAACGAAATGATAAGGAATAAATAATATTAAAAAATTGTATAATATTAATTGGATGGTGTGTATTTAATAAAAATGCATCATATGTTATAGATAAATCATTTTCAAATAATTTTAATTGAAATCGAATTTATATTTATTTAATACATTTAATCATTCTTAGAGTGCACCTCCTATCACATATAAAACCACACACATTCATCAATATTACTTACACTACATAACCCATTTTTTCCAAAAAACCCATACCATTTATCCTATAAAAATTCCTCAATTCATCCTAGAGGCTATAATTTTGTAGTATATCTATCCTAAGGATTTTGATAATCAAAATGAGACACTTGAATAAGAGGTAATTATTTTTCCAACACTTTCAACGTTCCATTCTTGTTCACCTTCTTTTTCATAAGTTGTTTCTATACTAATAAAATAAATCTAGAATATAATATATTATGATATGTTTTTATTATTATTCTTTAACCATATTATTAATTTTAACCATCCTATAAAAAACAATATCACCATGCGTGTGTGCGTATGGCTAACCGTCTCCACATCATGGTGTAAACTATTTTCCTTCACTACATTATTTAGATGAGTGTAATGATGAATATAATTGATATAAATAGTTAATATTAAATGATAATGATCATTTATAATTAATATACCATAAAATTTCATACTATTTATCTATTAATGTAATGATACAGTCGCTTGTGTGTACGTACGGATTACCGTCTCCATGATGCAATGAGATTCATCATCCACAACAAACATTTAATAATGATTATGAAAAATGTATATAATGAATAAGTATGAAATATATAAAATAATAATTCCTTTTTAATATTCAAAAAAACACACATAGATATATATATATATACATATATATTTATGTCATTCACTTTCTTCCATAAAATATAATAAGAAAATAGAAACATCTTTTTTGGGTACGTATATCCAACTGTCTCCATAAATAGAGTATTTCATTTAATTTATCTATATTATATATATATATATATAATGAATATATATGATATATAAATCATTTTTTACCTTATATATGTAAGTAAATAATGATCTATGTAATAATATCAAGAATAAAAATCCAGAACACGTACGATAAACACAGAAACTATTAACTGAAACGTTGTGTTAACATGTAATAGTTAAATGAATAGTTAATAAAAAGTCATAAATTAATAATATATGATATAATAAATATTATTATGATTCACTTACAAGTTAATAATATTAATAAACCAATATACCTGAATTTCAAAAACGTATCGATGAAATCATTGCTAAGGTAAGGGGTAATTTCACAATCACATTATTATATGAGATTGTTTATAAGAAAGTATTTAATATGGTATATTTATAATCCATGTCCATTTTTTCTAAATTTTTATTCTAAAATAATCTTTATATTTATTTAAAATTGTTTATAGTCAATTTTACTCATTGGCTAATTTTTTTAAATGGTATGAAAGGCATCTATTTCCATTTTCGATATGAGGTACTTTTCTATGTTTTCAAAAAACAAATTATGAGAAGAATTTTTTTTAACTTATATAACATGAAATGATTTTTTTTTTCATAAAACCTTATTTACATGAATAATACCTTATAATATTTCAATATTATTTTCAAAAAAAAATTTATTTTAAATTTGGGTGTCATTTTTTGAAAAGAAAATGAATTTGAAGAAGAAATGATATTTTCCTCAGGTATTAATTTCAAGTATTTTATGGAAATTATTTTCCATCTATGGTAGAATTATTTAATAATATTTTGTTTAAATTATACAATATATAATATTCATATTGTTTTACCATGTTTACGATGGAATGAAATTTATGGAATGGATCTATTTTACATGTGTTATGTTATGATGGACTGATTTTTAAGAATCCGATTTTACTCCTCAGGTTATGATATGTGAAATGATTTATAATTTTGTGGCACACATAAGAATGATTTCATTATGTGAAATGTGGGACCTCTATATTCTCCTAATTATTTGGGTAAAAATGGAAAACTCATCAGGTATATATGTTTTGCATGAAACTTATTTCGTGCCCATAATTATATGCATGTACCTAGTTTTCATGTCTATAATTTTGAGTGTGGATCTGGATTTCAGGTCCATATGTTTTTGCAAGGGCCTGATTTATTGTGGTTAATTTAATTATTGAACTTGTTACCATTTATACATGTTCACAAAGTTATAATTTTATGTGTATGTCCCAATTACATTCCTTATGTGAATTATATGATCTTATGGATTATGTTATTTGATTTCCATATGATTATTGTTTACCTTTGATATGAAAGCCGAGATCTTGTAGTGTTATGATAATGTTATCATTCCCTTTATTCTCGTATTATTGTTTTAATATCACCCTAGTTTACTCTTACTGTGTATCTAAGCTCACCCTTTCTTATTTTCATTTTTCCCATGTTATAAATAAATGTTTTAGGTTGCATTAAAAAATGTAATATCTATGTGGGAATCATTGAATATCATTCACTAAAATTGAATTTTTTGTTCCAATATTCCAAATAAACTAAAATAATATGTTCTTTGGGAATGTATTTGTATAATTAATTATGTATTTCTCAAAAGTGATGTAAATTTTATTTATGTTATGATTTTTTTTCATTATTGGTATTAGAAAAAATGTTTACTTAAGCTTTGGAAACTAGGTTGAGAAAACATTACTGAGATCCCTAGAGATATTTTTAAGGATATATCTAGGGATGTTTCTAAAGAAAAGTATAATTATAGGTCACAATCCTATAATTTATTAACAATCATGAATTACCAAGGATTAATACTAAGGTTATGTATATTGAAATATTATAAGTAATGTTCCATGGTTATTTTATACTAATCTTTAATAATTATTTCTCACACATTTCATTTCTGTCTTTTTCAATAGAAAAAACTAGGTAGAACATGGTGACCATTGACTTCTACAAATGTGGAATGTATGTGAGTTAAAAAAATCAATTCCTAAGAGGAAATCTAATGAAGGGAATCTAGAAGGTGGTATGATACTTGGTTATAATACTGAGGATAAATAGATTGTAACAAACATGTTAAAGATATGAGATGTTCTAGAATTATTGTTTACATTAAACATAAGAATATTGGAATGATTGAGGTTTAGAAACGTTAACATGTGATTATTATTTTAGTAAAGAGTATGATGATGTACCTTGAGTAATGTTTTAATAATAATGTTGGATTATAGATGTGTATATGTTTCAAAATTCATGTATTATACTATAGAAATCATGAAATATATAAGTGTTTTTAGTATAATATTTTCATTAAGGATTGAAAAGGATATGTTGGATAGTTATAAATACCAATAAAAGTGATTTAAGGGTAGGGTAATATATTTTAAGAAAACATGATTAAGGTAATTATAACCCTTAATATGTCCCTTGGGTTAATATAATGATGTTTAGATAATGATATATTGGATATGAATAAGTAAATTGGATTATACTAGTTTCTTGGGAACCAATGATGGATTTTTTTTTCAAAGAGTGTTATCGTATCATGGATAAAGTATACATGTTTTTGGGACTTGAGGAATATATCCAATAATATTTGGAATAATGTCACATCTATGTTTTCAATTAGGATATATGGTAATTCAGTTTATTACCATGACTCAAGAGAATCTATGATGAAGGTGTTCACATGTTTGGAATGTCACAAACATGAGATACCTTATGATATATTGGGGATAAATGTTGAGATGTGTATGTTCACTAATTTATATTTTTTTTGTTTTTATATTTCATAAGGATTGTAAGGTTATAAATTTGTGGAATTATTATGATAAACATCAGATGATGTTTTTTAAAATAAATTATTACTCACCATAGGTGGACTTATGAATATTTTTTAACTTTTTCAAATTTTTTTTTTGAAATAGATAGATTTAATGATATATTATTCTATTTATAGATCTCATGATCTACTAACACTCTATGAAGACAAGTAATCATAATTTCTTTAAATAACAGAAAGAGTGGAAATTTTTCACGGAACGACCAATGGTGAGATTGTACCGAAATCCAGTAAAAAAATATTCAAATGAAAAATTATTCCAAAAGGGATCATGATATAAAATAGTGTCTTATTATTATAATTTTTCATGATATCAATGACCTATTTCAATATTAATTATATTATAGTTTTAATATTAGTAATTTTTTCTTGATCACTCACTTTCTTGTGATCAGTGATATTGATAAATCTCTATGATTATTTACACTTCCCCCCATGGCCATATCATCAATTATGTCCTCCTACATATATACATATATATGATTTACGTTGGGAAAAAATTATTTTAAAACTATTCATAATTAAAAAGAATATTTAGAATTCATTTTTATAATTTGGGTTTATATGAAAGAAACTCTTAAGCACTAAAAATTTTATTACCCAGACAAATTTGGATTGAGAAATTCATTTTAGGGGGGGGGGGTAAATCTTACAACCGATGATTTTTATGAGATAGATTATTTTTATTTACATTGAAGTATTATGTTTTACACAACACTATGATTATCTGGAGCTACATGCCACACTGACCAAGCATTCTATATACACAATACTATTCTTGTCTTATGTAACACACAATTTCAATTTCTTTTGATAGAATTAATTTCACGCTAGACTGAGTTTAATAGAACAACTAAATATTATTATATTACCTTATAAAATAGTAATTATAATTGTGGGTATGAACAATATTAAATCAATTAAGAAAATAATCTCTACATCTGTTTATATAATTACTTATTTTGTGATCAATTAAATATAAATAAAAATAGAATCCTTTTTAAATCAATGGTATGGTTTTTTCTAAAAAAAACAATTTAAATCTAAATAAGTGAGTTTATAAAATGTTAAAATATCTCCTGGTGGATTTTACTAATGAAATATATATGTAATTTATTCAATATAATGATTAAAACTCATCCTATAGGTTTTCTAGATTTTATATGTGAATAAATTCAATTATTTAGATAAAAGAAACTTTTTTTAATGTAATTTTGCTTCCTTTTGATTCCACACCCATTTTAAATATAGTTTTTACAAAATTTTGATATTATATTTTAAAAATTAAACGTCGTCTTTTAAAGAGGAGTATAAAAATTATTTTATGGTGAATTTTATGTACTTTTATGATCAATATTAAAAAATAATTCTATGTAGTAAAAAATAAATTTTTTAATTTATTATTATACATTATACTCGTTATTTAGGTCAATATAGATCATTAATACATGTATAAATACTATTTAAGTCATTTTTATAATTTTTATATTTAAATTTTATTAAAAATAATTATTGATCATTTGAATGTATCTTTTACTCGCATTCTAGCCACATTTGATAGATTAGCATTAAGCAAAATTTTACCAATGATGTAAATTGAATTTTGAAAACCCAAAATACACGTTTGTAATCAGTATGAAATTTTGGTCTAATATAATCACGATATTTTTGGTCAATAGAAACAATATTTTTTTATTTACCACAATTAAAGTGTAAATCAGAAAAGTAAGGCTAAAATTAATTTTGAAATATAATAAAATTATCCTAAAACTTTTCTAATTTCATTATGTTAATGGGTTTAGATCCAAATCATCCTTTGGCCAAAATTATATTCTTTTAAGCCACTTGGATATGAATATTCCTTTTATTGGGTTTTTTTAAAGATAAGTTAAGAATTTAATACTCATATTTTTAATAAGTAAATTATTTTTAATATAGTGTTATATAGAATAAAAATTTGACAATAAATTTCCATTAGAAATCTAAAATTTTTATCCACATCTTAGTAATTTATTTATAATTTCAACACATTATATATCTAAATTTAATTGTGACACAGCGGTGATGTAGTAATAAATTTATTACAGGAAAATCAGATAAATGATATTAATAACATTAAAATAAATATAATTTCAATTATTTAATGCTATAAATTAATTTCATCGATTAATTTTACATTTTAGGGAAGATTTAATGCAGTTTAATTTACATAATCATGTTTGAATGATTATTTAAAAAAGTCACGCATTGAATATTGTCAAAATTGATATAATTCATATTTTAAAATTTGAAATATCTAACTAAATTATATGAATATTACAAAAATATAATATTCAACCAATAATTTTAGATAAGTCTTAAATGTAATTAATTATTAATTAATTTTTCGTTCTACATGTTATGGTAATTATTTTAACCCCCAAAGTGTAAATTACTTGATAAAATGGTAATAGTTAAAAGGGGTTAAAACAAAAAGATAAGGATTAAAAATATTGAAAACCTGAATAATTTCAATTTGATGATGTTTATTTGATAAGAAATTATAACAAAATATAAATATTTCATTTTGGGATCATTTTGAATTAGAAATGAATTAATATTAATTTACTACTTTTAATAATTCCATGTGTGTCGCTCCCCTCACCTATAAATGGGCACCCATTCATCTCTATTAATTACAAGTCATAACACTTTTGGTTAGGAAAAAACTTCCCATTCCACCTCCCAAAATCCGTCAGTTCATCTTAGAGGCAATATATTGGGCATAAATCTATCCTATTGAGTCCTTTTTCAAAAATCAAAAGAGGACACTTGCAAAGGAGGTAATTGTTTTTCCAACTCATTAAAAGTTTTTTTCTTATTCTACATCTTTTTCAAATTTTGTTTCCATAAGAAAGTTATAACTCAAGAATATAATATATTCTTATATTTTTTATGATTATGGTGCAATCATATTCCTCATTTTACCCATCTTATGAAATAAAATATCACTATGTGTGCGTACGTACGGCTTACCACCTCATTGTCATGGTGTCAACTATTATTTATTACTACATTATTTAGATGGGTATAATGATTAATATAATTTATCTTAATAATGAATATTAAAATTTAATTATTATTTATAGTTAATATACCTTCCAATTCCATAACATTTAACCATTAATGGAATGATATCATCGCTCATTCCTATGTACGATTCACCGTCTTCACAATGCGATGAGATTTATCCTCCACTACAACCATTTAAGAAAGATTATAAAAATTAATATAATGAATAAGTGTTAAATATATGGAATAATAATACTACTAGAATAATATATATATATATATATACACACACTTATATGTCATTTAAATTCTTCAATTCAATACAATATGAAAATAGAAACAGTATTCATGCGTACGCAAGCCTATCACCTCCATGAATGATGTATTCCATTTAATTTATCTATCATTAATACATATTTATATATGGAATATATATGATATATAAATAATTATTTACATTATTGAAGTAATTAAATTATTATCTATGTAATTATATAATGAATAACAAGTCTGACCACATATTATAAAAAAATATATTATTTCTTAGAAGATACCTTTAATAATGATTTTTTAAATTGTCCGGGAATATAAAGTCATAAATAATCCATATATTAAATAAAAAATATTATTATGATTCTTTAACAATTTAATAATATTTTTAAAACCACTATACATGAATTTCAGACATGTTTAGAAGAAATTGGACACAAGTTAAGAGATAATTTCATAATCTCATTTTTATTGGAGAATGCTTATACGTAAGTATTTACTAGGGTATATATATCATAAATGTACAAATTTTCTAAATTTTTATTCAAAAATATTCTTTCTGTTATTATATAATTGTTTAAAGTCAATTTTACTAATTTTTTAATTTTTATTAAATTGTATGTAATGAATCTTTGGTCATTTTAGATGAAATTACTTTTTGAATTTTTCAGAAAAACATATAGGAGGAATGTTTTTTTAACATATAAAGCATGAATGGATTTTTATGGTTTTGAAATACCTTATTTCCTTGAAGATTCCTTTACGATATTTAATGGTTTTTTTCAAAAAATTGATTTCATTTAAAATTCTGGGGCATTTTGATAAAAAAAAAGATTTTAAATAAGAAAGGAAATTTTCCTCAAGAATTAATTTCAAGTGTTTTATCAAAAACATTTTCCATCTAAGATAGAATAATTTAATGTGTTTATGTTTCAATTATACTATATCTGTTATTCATATATTTTGATTACATTTATGATAGTATTTTTTTCTGAAATCCATTTGTTTTACATGGGTTATGTTATGATGAATTTATTTTTAAGAAACCAATTTTACTCCTTGTGTAACACCCCAAACTTACATGGTATGCTTCTCTTTGAATAATACTATAGCGTCTGTTGTACACAACTTCGAGTTCTAACACACCACAACCAATCAAACTAGCTGTTATGTATAGTAATACCCACTTTTTGAAATTTTATAAATTTTATCATTCAAAAGGTACTTAATTTTTGGATTCATAGTATTGAAATTATCTTAGGGTTAATTTTTTTTATTTTTCTAAATATATTCAGTTCTTGATAAATAGTGAAAAATACAAAATTTTAATTAACAACAAATTTTTTAATCAATATAATTTATAGTTCTAAATTATACTACTGAGTGATTTTAAAGTATAATTAGATAATACATTTACCATTTAATACAACATTGGTCATTGGATGTAATTTCACATTTAAACTGGACCTAAGTAGGTGTTAATCTTTTGAAAGTTATTATTTCTTAAAAACACCCTTTTTGTTTTAACAAAGGGAATTAATTTTAAATTGATTTCTGCCACTTCTATATATTAAATTTAGAAAAATGGATTCCTTATTTAGAATCAGTAGTTTCAAATTGTGTAAATAGATAACTTTTATTTTTAGACATTTTGAATAATTACTTTGGTAAATATTTTATTTACCATGGTTAAAAGGTAAATCTGGTAAATAAGGGTAAACAATAATATTATATTAATATTAAATTACCCTAAAACATTTCCTAACCCTATTGGATGATACATGTATTCCTATGGGAATCTTTGGGTCGATTTTCACACACCATGTAGCCACTTGTATGTGATAATGATAGTTTATATTAATTAAGTTCAAGTAAATAAAAAATGACAAAATCATATATCTTTTAATAGAACAATTTTTACATAATGTTATACATGTTATCTATTAAACTATAAAAATTTATTATAAATATAGAACTATTTCATACATAGTGGTATTTTATTTATAATTTTTAGACATGGAATAATTGTATTTATTTATGACAGAATGATGATGCAGTATTTTCCGTATTAAGGAAATAATCAAATAAATGGTATTTTAAATGTTAAAATAAATATAATTTGAAATATTTGATGCCATAAAAAAATTTTATTTGTTAATATGGCATGTTAGTATTTATTAAAAAAATTTATTTTTGATTAATAATGATTTTAGGACTTTATCAAAAATTAATTTTAAAATAGTGTCAAAATTGACATAAATGAGTTTTTAAAATAAATATTATATTATTAATTTATATAATATTCCTAAAAATCAAAGGTTCTTCCAAATTCCCAATAAAATTATATTTGTATCATTAATAAACCACTTGGAGTTCTTTTGGAAGATTATACTACGTTTATTAACCATATAATATAAAAACACAAAGAGACATGGTAAATGTGAAACTATTTAAGAAATATTTAAATCTACAAGATAAAGTTAATATAGTGACTCAAACCTGTAAAAATCCTATTGGTTGAGTGTTTTTCGACTCATACTCACCTTATACTTTAAATAGTTCATTTTGGAGCAATTATAAACCAGAAATGATTTTATTATAAAATAATATTTCTAGATTTTCTGAAGGTGCCCCTCACCCCTCTTATAAAAGGGCAGTCTCCTTTCCCTCAAATTCACATCTTCAAAGTCTTTTTAATTAGCCAAACCCTGCCCAAATACCCTCTAAACTGTCCTCCCTTCATTATATAGGCCTTACATTAGTCATAAATGAAACCTAAAGAGCCCTTTTGATCAAATCAAAAGGAATAACCTGAAGAAGAGGTAAATATTTCATCACCTCTTTCACGTTCCTTTCTTCTTCCACTACCTCTTTATTTGTTGTTTCCATTATAAAATAATAATTCTAGTATTTTATATATACTATGATGTTATTATAAATAAGGTACAACCATCTTCATTATTATATCCATCATATGAATGAGATTTCACCATACGTGTGTATGTACGACTTGCCGTCTCCACGTCGTGGTGTATTTGTTATTCAAATACACTATTATTTGGATCGGTATAATAATGATGTATAATTGATGTAAATAATAAATATAACATGTTAATGATTCTGTATATTTGATATACCATCTATTTATATATGTTTTAAATCAAAATAATGATATTTTCGCTTGTGCGTACGTATGGATTATCGTCTCCACGAAACCAATGAGATTCCATTCCCCATCGTAACCATTCAAGAATAATTTTCATTTGGTTATTAAAAATAATGATTAAGAACATAATATCATTCTATATATGAATCAAATACATCCTTTCCATAAAAATTACAGCTTCTATAACAAAACATATAAAGTAAAATGAATCAGTTAATACCCGAGACAACGATACTACTGAAATATCATTATCCAAGAGATATTAGAAGATCATACATGATATCATATTAATGTATATGGTTATTTTTTAATTTAATAACAATTATTCTACCATTATACAAGAGTTTAACATACCCTCAACCATGGAAAAGGACAAGGTAAGGGGTTTTCATCTCACTCCTAATTCCAGTGACATTCATTCTATATTGCAACAATTTACTTTTTTGTGGTGTATGTACTCCCATAATTTTATTCCTAATGTAATACACTTTAATTTGTGTGTATGTACATCTCAATTATATGATACTTCTTTCATGGGGTGTATGTTTCAAACGTTACCAGATTGTTAAGAGTGAACTTCACAATCTCTTTATTATCCAAGGTTGTTTTATACATGAGTATCTACTGGGACCTCTTTATCATCCACAACCGTTTTTCTTAAAAATGTATTTCAAATTTTTTTTACTATTTAATAGAAAATGTTTTAAAGTTATTTATACACATATTCAAACTTATATGTTTTTAATGAAATAATTCTTTCATTTTCCAAACAAGGTATTTTACGACCTTTTCGGCAAAATGAAGGTAACAATGTTTTCTTAACTTATACGGCGTCTGTGGTTATTTTATTCCATTATAACACCATCAAAGAATATCATACACGATTATAAGAATATTTTAAAAATAAACGTATTCGTTATAATTATGTGACTCTGAAATGAATTCAAAATAGAAATAGATATTTCTCTAAAATAATTTTGATTTCATCTATGTCAACATCCTTTGATAAATTTTACACTTGTTTGAAGTTGATTTATCATGATAAAAATATTCCATATTGTATTTAAGGTTTTTTGATATGTTTTATTGTGGATGTTCTATTTTTATACTATTAATGCTTTATGGTTAAAGTATTGACATTTTTATACTGGTTTTAATACGAATTGTTATGTTATATTTCAACCACTTCTTACGATGAGTGTGTTGGACTAGTATATTCTTGGTTGGGGACTGGTAAATGTAAGCCCTCCGGCTTGGGTCCTGGTCATAGCAGACCATCTAGGTTAGAGTCCTGTTACATAGGTTCTCCAGGTTGGAGTCCAGTTACAGAGGCTCTCCGAGTTTGAGTCCATTTACAAAGGCTCTCCAAGATGAAGTCCGGTTACAGAGGCTCTCTGGGTTGGGGTCTGGTTAGAGTTAGCCCCTAGGTCCTGGAACGAGGCCATGACACAGAAATTAAACTTTGGAATTATACATTCCCTCATTATGATAATAATATTGATGGATAATGTTGTTATTCAACTAGTATAATACCCTATGACTTTGTTTTATTGTGGAATTATTTACTAAGCTCATATTCATACCATAAATGTGTTTGTGTTTATTATTTTTAAAGGAATGTGTTTTCAATTATTTAATATATTTATGTTATCTTCTGCTGTATTTATTACCCTTACTGGGCATTTGATCCCACCCCTTTCTTATGTTTCATTTTTCTAAAATATGAAGAAGTTAGTTATGAGAGACATGAAGGAATAATCTAGGAGGCTTGGATGTTTCTATTGTAATAAATTAGTGTTGTATTTCTTTTAAAGTTGTAAAGTTGAACTTAAGTATGAATCTTGTTTCCAAGGCTATTAAACTGATCAGTATTTTGTGACATGATTTCCTTGTATCATTCCAATGTTATGTAATAATGCACCAACTCTGGGAAACTGGGGTTCGGGAATTATAGTTGTTATCAGAGGAAGTTTAGTACAAACATTGGAATCTAGATTTAGAAAAACACTGATTAGAGCACATTACCCTAAGATAGACTTTGAGGATTAGTATATAAGAACTTATATGAATTTTGGTATTGTATGGATTTTGTGAGTTTTCCAAGCAATACATCCCTTTCTGGATACGAGCAGGTATAGGCGGCTCTAGCACATATGTACCTAGGGGTAAAACCTCAAAACACCGCTTTGAGCTAGACTCAAATAGGAACTAGTGCAAGATAATGGGCCTTGCTGCACTCTTGGTTATGACTATCTCGAGAGATAGTCTTAGCATAGTTCTCATTTTCATTACAAACCATAATGAAGGATTTATGAGTATACGTTTCCTCTAAGAAAACATTTGTATGATTATGGATTATATCCATAAACTGTTCAATTTATGTTAAGTGTTTTACAAGTATGGAAATATGTATTTTGAATGAGAAACTAATATTGTTTATTCTATTGTTTAGAAATGGTGCCTAGTGGAAGGAATGGAAACCATATAAATGCATGTAATCCATGTAGAGATTTCCCTCTTACTCAAGATTATTATAGGGAAGCTGGTGATATAGATGGTGCTGATTAGCTAATCACCATATTGGGACAACTCACTCAGGTTATGAATAATAACCCTACCCGTATGGAGCACCCTTATCTTCAACGCGGAGGGTAAATGTTAGATCCCATCATGAGTAAAAAACCAAAAACATTCAGTGGAAGTAAAACTCCATTAGATGCTGAGCAATGGATAAATTCTTTAGAGAAAATATTTCACTATTTTGGGAGTAGCGATAGAGAAATAGTTGTCATGGCAGTTTATCACCTCACTAGAGATGTTGATCAATGGTGTTCATTGATTCAAAATATAATGGAAGATGATGAGGTATCAAATATGGAATGGAGGGATTTTAAAGAGATTTTATTAGAAAAATACTTTCCTCATAACCATCGAGCAGTTATGGAAAGTCAATTTCTGTGCCTGAGACAAGAGGAGGATGACAATATTGTGAATTTTGAAGCTAAAATTACAAGGTTAGCGAGGCATGCAGATGATTATATACATATCCCAAAGAGTAAGAATGATTTATTCTTTGATGGGTTAAAACCATTTCTCCATCGAGCATTATTTTCATAATCCTTCTCATCATTTGAATATATTGTCTCACGTGCTATCAAGATAGAATAGGAATTCATTAAATCTTATGACAATAAAGTAAATCAAGAGAAGAAATGAACATTGGAGAAAGAGACACATAAGGGGAAAAAGATAATGAAGGATTTTACATTATGTGATAATTGTTGGAAGAAACACCCTAGTACTTGCCTAAAATAAATTGGAGTCTATTACAAGTGTGGTGAAAAAGACCACCAATATCGTGATTGTAAGGGAAAGAAATTAGTTGTAATTGTTAAATTCTAAAATAGTAGAGAAATGGGTAATTTTGAAAATGAATGTCCTAAGCACCAAGGAAACATACCTTAGAAAAGGTCAAGGGAACAAGGAAAAACTTATATTGTTACAATAGTTGATATAGAATAATTAATGTATTTGTGTTTTTGGACTCAAGAATAATATTCTGGTTATAAGAATAATCTGATATATACAAGGATTTTACTATAGTACTTATTTTTTTCATGATGGTTTTAATATGATGATGGTAATAATATTATCATTATGTGATAATAATAGAAACGTTATTTTTTTGGGGAATCTGATTTTACCATTGATTTTTGAATTTAGAGACAATTTAGGGAGAGTATGTACAGTTGAATTTTGGATAACTATAAAGGTTGGAATGTATTATGTTGATCTTTGGATAGTTTTGTTTAATTTTAAAATATTTCTTAATATTATTTTTGGAATATTAAAATACTATAGTTTTAGGAAAAGGAAAACTTCCAGGTCGGGCGATAACCCATCATGTCGGACAAAGCAGCCGGAATCTAACCACCAACCAATGTGCAACAAGGCATTATTACTTACCACTAGCCTACAAGAAGTCCTTCGTTATTACAAAAATTTTTTCATTCTTTATATTGTATATTTTAAAATAGATAACCCTATATGATTAGGATAAATAGATAATTTTCTTATGTTCTATTATCTTTTAAAGTGAAAGATGAGTTTGTGGTAGAAAGTAGTTAAAGGATAGAACATCACTTTTCAAGTATATATGTTATTCTATTATTATATTAAGAAATTAATGCTTAGACATTAGTTAAGGGATCATAAAACCAAAAATGTATTATCCGGATACCTTATGTTTTGTTGAACTGATGATATTTTAAATCATCATTGATTAATGGCTTTGTGGTCTTCAATTTTACACTTGTTTGGGATTGATGACCTCAATAAATCCCTATAAATATTTACATTTTTTTCCTATAATTATGTGTCTATAATTTTATCCAATGTTCTCCTAATATCGATCATAATTTTGTGGTGACTTTTCATTTCCCTTTCCCTCTTATTAAGACTCAATTTAATTAACCCAATTTTCGATGTGGGTCTCCCGCAAAGGTATTCTCTATTTTTCATGGAAGAACAATTTAAAATTGAAAGGATGTAATTTATTGAAGTTGTGGAGAATGTAACACTCCAATATTCAATGTTATGCTTCTCTTTGAAGAATACAATAGAGTGTTTTACGCATCTTTGAGTTCTAACACACAATAACAAATCAAACTAGCCGTTATGAATAGAAATACCCAATTTTTGAAATTTAATAAATTTTATCATTCCAAATAGACTTCATTTTTTGATTCTTAGTATCAAAATTATCTTTGGGTGAATTTTTGGTATTTTTTTAAATCATTCAGCTTTTTGATGAATAATGAAAATTTTTAAAATTTTAATTAAAATTAATTTTTTTAATCAAAAATTTTTATAGTTCTAAATTATATTATTGAGAGATTTAAAAGTATAATTATATTATAATTTTACCATTTAATCCAATATTTTTCATTGGACGTAATTTCATATTTAAACTGGACATAAGCAATTGTCAATCTTTTGATAGTTATTAGTTCTTAAAAACACGCTTTTTTTTTGACAATATAAATTAATTTTAAATTAATTTCCGTCACTTATGAGTTTTGAATTTAGAAAAATGGATTCCATATTTGGAATCAGGAGTTACAAATTTTGTAAATAGTTAACTTTTATTTTTAGACATTTTGAATAATTACTTCGGTAAATATTGTATTTACCATGGTTAAAGGGTAAATCTGATAAATATGTGTAAAAAATAATATTATAATAACATTAAATTACCCTAACACAAGTCCTAACCCTATTGTATGATACATGTCCGGCCATGGTCATCTTTGAGTCGATTTTGGGTCTCCATGGAGCCAAATTTAAGTGATAATGACACTTTATATTAATTAAGTTAATGTAAATACAAAAATGACATAAGCATTTATAATTTATTAAAACAATTTTTAGAAAGGGTAATAGATGCTATCAATTCAAATATAAATATCAATTATAAAGCTAAGAACATTTCCTACATAATGGTATTTTATTTATAATTTTTGGACATTGAATAATTAAATTTCTATATGACATAATGATGATACTGTATTTTATTATTAATGAACGAATCAAATAAATGGTATTATAAATATTAAAATAAATATAATTTGAATGTTTTGATGCCAAACACGAATTTTATATTTTAATATGGCATTTTATTATTGATAAAATGAATTTATTTTTAATTAATAATGTTTATAGTACTTTACAAAAATTAGTAATTAAATAGTGTCAAAATTGACATAAAAGGGTTTTTAAAACAAATATTATATAATTAATTGATATAATATTGCTAAAAATCTAAGGATAGGCCAAATGAATTATATAATTATATTTGTATAATTAATGAAGCACTTGGGGTTCTATTATAATTTTATAGTATGATTATTAACCATATAATATACAAATATAAAGAGACATGGTAAATGTCAAACTATTTAACAAAGCGTTAAATCTAAAGGATAAAGTTAATATAGTGAACCAAAACTTTCTAAAACCTATTGGATGAGTGGTTTTAGACCCATAACCAGATTATAATTTATATAATTTATATTTTATCTACTATAAATAGAGAATAATTTTATTATAAACTAATATTGCTAGCCTTTCGTAAGGTTCCCCCACCCCTCTTATAAAATGGCACTCCCCCTTCCCTCAAATTCCCATCTTCAAATCCTATTGGATCGTCCAAACGCTAAAGAAGTAACCTGTAAACTGTCCTAGATTCATCTGAGAGGCGTTTCATTAGTTATAAGTCCAACAAATGGAGCCCTTTTGATCAAATAAAAAAAATAACATGAAAAAGGGGTAAATATTTCATCACCTCTTTCAAGTTCCTTTCTACTACCACTTCCACTTTATTTGTTATCTCCATTAAAAATAAATAAATCTAGTATATAATATATACTTTGATGTTATTATAAATATGGTACAACCTTATTCATTATTCTATCAATCATATGAATGAAATTTCATTATACGTGCGTATGTACGGCTTACAGTATCCACGTCGTGGTGTACTTGTTATTCAGATACAATATTATTCGGATGGGTATAATAATGATGTATAATTTGGGTAAATAATAAATATAACATGTTAATTTTTCTTTATATATGATATAACATCTATTTTCAAACGTTTTTAAATCAAAATATTGATATTGTCGCGCGTCCGTACATACGGATTACTGTCTCCACAAACACGATGAGATCCATTTCACCATCGTAACCATTCAAGAATAATTTTCATTTGTTTATTAAAAATATTTATTAAGAACATAATATAATTCTGGATATGATTAAAATAGATCCTATCCATGAAACTTACAGCTTATGTATCAAAACATATAATGGAAAATGAATCATTTAACACCCAAGACGACGATACTCCTGTAATATCATTATCAAATCGATATTAGAATATCATATATGATATCATATTAATATATATGTTTATTTTATGATTTAATAACAATTAGTTAACCAATATATAGGAGGTTAACCTACCCCCAACCAAGGAAAAGAACAAGGTAAGGGGTTTTAATCTCACTCCTTATTCACGTTAGATTCATGTTATATTGACTTCCTTTTGTGTGGCGTTTATACAGACCATAATTGTATTATTTTGTAATACACATTAATTTATGTGTATATACATCTTCATTGTATGATAATTATTTCATGGGGTGTATGTTTCATAACTTACCAAATTGGTAAGGGTGAATTTCACAATCTCTTTATTATATGAGGTTGTTTTATATGTGAGTATCTACTTGAACCTCTTTATCAACCACATTCCTGTTTCATAAAAATGTATTTCAAAATATTTTTACTATTTAATAGAAAATGTGTTTAATTCATTTATATGCTTATTTAACATTATATGTGTTGAATGTAATCATTCCGTTGTTTTCCAAACAAGGTACTTTACGACCATTACGAAAAAATTAAGTTAAGAATGTTTTTTAACTTATATAGCGGGTGCAGTTATTCTCCACCGTTATAACATCGTCGAAGATTCCCTTAAAATATTATAAGAATATTTTCATAATAATTGTTTTCTTTATAATTATGTGACTCTTAAATGATTTCAAAATTGAAGTAGATATTTCTCTTAAATAGTTTTGATTTCATCATGTCAACATCATTTCATAAATTTTACACTTATTCGAAGTTTATTTATTGTGATACAAATATTCCATATTGTATTTAAGGATTTTTGATATGTTTGACTGTTAATTTTCTATTTTTATACCATTAAAGGTTTATGGTTAAATTATTGACATTATTTATGCTATTTTTAATACGAATGATTAAATTATATTTCAATCTCTTCTTAAGATGAATGTGTTGGACTAGTATGTTCCAGGTTCGAGACCTGTAAATGTAAGACCTCTGGGTTGGGGTCCAATCACAGTAGACCCTACGGGTTGGAGTTCAGTTATAGATGCTCTCCGGGATGGAGTGCAGTTACAGAGGCTCTTCGGGTTGGTGTCTGGTTACAAAGGCTCTCCAGGATGGAGTCTGGTTATAGAGGCTCTCTAGGTTGGGGTCCTGTTAGAGTTATCCACTAGGTCCTGACACGAGGCCAAGACACACAAATTAAACTTCAGCATTATAAATTCCCTCATTATAAAAATAATATTGATGGTTCATGTGGTTATTAGACTAGGATAATACCCATGACTATTTTTTATTGTGCAATTGTTTACTCATATCATATTCCTACAATAAAAGTGTTCATGTTTATTATTTTAAAAGGAAAGTGTTTTCAATTATTCAACATATTTATGTTATCTTTTGCTGTATTGCTTACCCTTTATGAGGGTTTGATCTCACCCCTTTCTTATGTTTCATTTTCCAAAGATATGAAGTATTTAGTTCTAAGATACATGCACGAATAATCTTGGGGTCTAGGTTGTTTCTAATTGAATAAATTAGTGTTGTATTTCTTTTCAAGTTGTAAAGTTGAACTTATGTATGAATCATTCTTCCAAGTCTACTAAACCGATCAGTCTTTCGAGACATTATTTCCTTGTATCATGCCAAAGTTATGTAATAATGCACCGACTCTGGGAAACTAAGGTCAGGGTGTTACAGTTGGTATTAGATGAAGTTTAGTACCAACCTTGGAATCTATATTTAGAAAAACCCTGATTAGAGAACATTAACCTAAGATAGACTTTGAGGATTAGTATAGGATATCTTCTAAGAATTTTGGTATTTTGTATATTTTGTGAGTTTTACAAGCAGTACATCCCTATTTAGATATGAAAAGGTAGAGGCGGCTTTGGCTAAGATGTACCTAGGGGTAAAAACTGAAAACACTGCTTTGAGCTAGACTCAAATGGGAACTGGTGCATGACAATGGGCCTTGCTGCACTCTTGGTTGTGAAACTCCTTGGGGATATTCATAGGATAATTATCATTTTCTTTAAAAACAATTATGAAGTATTTATTAGTATATACTTCCTCTAAGAAAATTGTTTTATGGTAATGGATTATATTCATAAACTGTTCAATTTATGTTAAGTGTTTCACAAGTATAGAATTATGTATTTTGATTCATAAACTAATCTAGTTTATGACATTGTTTAGAAATGTCACCTAGTGCAAGGATAGGAAACTGTATCAATGGACGTAATTCATGTATGGATTTCCCTCCTAATCAATATAATTATTACGGAGCTAGTGATGCAACTGGTGGTGATTGGCTTATCACCAGATTGGGACAACAAACTCCAGATATGAATAATAACCTTACATGTATGGATCACCCCGATCCTCAATTCATAGGATCAATGTTATATCGCTTCATGAGGCAACTACCACAAACATTAAATTGTCGAACAAACCCATTAGATGTTGAGAAGTGGATATATACTTTAGAGAAAATAGATTATGCTTTGGGGAGTAGTGAAAGGGAAAACGTTTTCATGGCAGTTTATCACCTCACTGGAGATGCTGATCAATAGTGGTCATTGATTAAAAACACAAAGGAAGATGATGAGGTATCAAATATGGAATTTAGGGAGTCTAAAGAGATTTTCTTAGAAAAATTCTTTCCTCGTGACCATCGAGCGAATATAGAACGAGAAATTTCTGAGCCTAAGACAAAAGGAGGATGAGATTTTCCAAAAGTATGAAGAAAACATTACAAGGATAGTGAGGCACGAAACAGATTATATACATAACCCAAGGTGTAAGATTGATCAATTCTTTAATGGGTTAAAACCATTTCTCCGTCGAGGATTAGTCTCACAATCATGCTCGTCATATGAAGATATTGCCTCATGTGCTATCAAGACAGAAATGGAATTCACTAAATCGTATGACAATTAATTAAATCAAGATAAGAAGAGTACGATAGAGAAATAGATAGATAAAGGGAAAAAGGGAAATAAGTATTTTACATTATTTGATAATTGTTGGATGAAACACCCTAGTACATGCCTAAAAAAATGGGAGTCTGTTACAAGTGCGGTAAAAAAGGCCACCAAGCTTGTGATTGCATGGGAAAAAACTTTTATGTCAATGTTGAATGCTACAATCGTAGATAAATGGGTAATTATGAAAATGAATTTCCTAAGCCCTAAGGAAACAAACCTAATAAAAGGTCGAGAGAGTAAGGCCAAACTTATATTGTTAATATAGTTGAAGTGGAACAATTAATGTATTTGTGTTTTTGGAATCAAGAATTATATTCTGGTTATAAGAATAATGTGATATATATAGGGATTTCACTACGATACTTATTGATTTCATTATGGTTTTAATATGATGAAGGTAATCATATTTTCATTATTTGACAATAATAGAATCTTTACTTTGTTTGGGGAATCCGATTTTACATTTGATTTTGGAATTTAGGGACCTTTTAGAGAGAGTTTGGACAAAGGTATTATTGAAAAATATAAAGGTCAGAATAGTTTAAGTTGAAAATTTAATAGTATTGTTTAATTTTAAAACAATTCTTAAGATTATTTTTGGAATATTATAATACTATAGTTTTTGGAAAAGGACAACTTGCAGGTCAGGCGATAACCCGTTGCGTCGGACAAAGCTGTTGGAATCGAACCCACAACCAAAGTGTGACCAGGATTTATTACTTACCACTAGCCTACAAGAAATCCCTGGTTATTAAAAAATAGTATTATTCATTTCAATTGTATATTTTAATATTTATAACCCTATATTATTAGGATAAATAGATTATTTTCTTATTTTCTATTATCATTTAGAGTGAAAGATGAGTTTGTAGTGGAAATCTGTTAAAGGATAGAACTCTACATGTCAAGTATATATATTTTTCTCTTATTCAATTATGAAATTAATTATGAAACTTTATTTAAGGGATTATGAAACCAAAAAATTATTATCCAGATACCTTATTTTTTGTTGAACTAATGAAATTTTAAATCATCAAAGATTGATGGTTTTGAGACCCCCAATTTTTCACTTGTTTGGGATTGATGGCCTCAATCACTCCCTAAAAATATTTACATTTTTTCCTCTATTTATTTTTCTCAAATTGTCAGCAATTTTCTCCTAATAGAGATAATACTCTCGTGGTGACTTTTCATTTCACTTTCCCTCTTATTAAGACTATATTTTATTAGCCCAATTTCCGATGTGGGTCTCTCTCAAAGGTATTTTCGATTTTTAACTGAAAAAAATTTAAAATTGTGAGGATGCAATTTATTGAATGAGGGGAGAATATGACACCCCATGCTTCCATAGTGCACTTCTCTTGGAATAAAACAATAGAATGTGTTGTACACAACTTCAAGTTCTAACACACCACAACCAATCAAACTAGTAGTTATGAATAATAATACCCCCCTTTTTGAAATTTTATAAATTTTATCATTCAAAATGGACATAATTTTTATATTAATAGTATCGAAATTATCTTAGGGTGAATGTTAGGTATTTTTCTAAAATCATTCAGTTTATGATTAATAGTGAAAAATACTAAATTTTAATTAAAAAAATGTTATAATCAAAAAAATTTATAGTGCTACATTATACTATTGAGTTATATTAAAGTTTAATTAGATTATGTTTTTACCATTTAATACAATATTTTTCACATTACATAATTACACATTTAAACTGGACATAGGCAAGTGTCAATATTTTGATAGTTATTATTTCATAAAAACATGCTTTTTGTTTTGTCAACGTGAATTAATTTTAAATTAAATCATTCCACTTCTGTGTTTTGAATTTAGAAAAATGGATTCCATATTTATAATCAGGAGTTACAAATTGTGTAAATAGTACATTTTTATTTTGAGACATTTTGAATAATTATTTCGGTAAATATTTTATTTACCATTGTTAAAAGATAAATCTGGTAAAAACCGGAAAAAAATAATATTATAATAATATTAAATTACCCTAAAACATGTCCTAACCCTATTAGATGATACATGACCTACCATTGGCATCTTTGGCTTGATTTTGGGACCCCATGGAGCCACATGTAACTAATAATGACACTTTATATTAATTAAGTTAAAGTAGATACAAAAAGGACATAAGCATATATCTTTTAATAAGACAATTTTTACATAGGCCTATACATGTTATCACATTGAATATAAATATTAATTATAAATATAAACATATTTCCGACATAATGGTATTTTATTTTTAATTTTTATACATTGAATACTTAAATTTAATTATGACACAATGACGATGCAGTATTTTCTTTATTAATGAATGAATCAAATAAATGGTATTATAAATGTTAAAATAATTATAATTTTAAAGTTTTGATGCCATATAAGATTTTTTATGGGTTACTATGGCATTTTTGGATTGATTAAATGAATTATTTCGAATTAATAAATTTTTTAGGACTTTAACAAATATCAATTATTATATAATGTCAAAATAAACAGAAAGGAGTTTTTAAAAAAAAATATTATATTATTAATTGATATAATATTGATAAAAATCTATGGATCGGAGAAATGACTTATATAATGATATGTGTATCATTAATTAAACACTTGGGGTTCCTTTTGATCTTTATATTATGTTTATTAACCATCTAATATGAAAATACAAAGAGACATGGAAAATGTCAAACTATTTAACTAAGAGTTAAATCTAAAAGATAAAGTTAATATAGTGACCCAAACCTGTATAAAACCTATTGGCTGACTTATTTTCGACCCATACCCACCATAGACATTAAATAATTAATTTTGGAGCCATTAGAATCCGAAAAACAGTTTATTATATAATAATATTTCTAGCTTTTCCTAAGGTGCCCCTCACCCCTCTTATAAAAGGGCACCCCCCCTTCCCTAAAATTCACATCTTCAAAACCTTTTGGATTCTCCATCCCATTCCCAAATACCATCTAAACTATCCTATATTCATCCTTGAGGCCTTCCTTTAGTCACAATGAAACCCTAAGGACCCCTTTGGATCAATTAAAAAGGAAGAACCCGAAAAAGAGATAAATATTTCATCACCTCTTTCAAGTTCCTTTATTCTTCCACATCCTCATTATTTATTATTTCCATTATAAAATAATAACTACAGTATATTTCATATACCGTGATGTTATTATAAATATGGTACAACCATATTCAATATTTTGTCCATCCAATGAATGACATGTCACCATACATGTGTACGTACGGCTTTACGTCTCCACGTCGTGGTGTAATTGTTTTTCAAATACACTATTATTTGGGTTCATATAATAATGATGTATAAATGATGAAATAATAAATATAACATGTTATTTATTCTTTATATATGATATAATATCTATTTAAAAATGTTTTTAACTCAAAATAATGATATTGCCACTCGTTCATACGTACGGATTATCATCTCCACGAACGCGATGAGATTCATTTTCCCATCATAACCATTAAAGAATAATTTTCCTTTGGTTATTAAAAATAATGATTAAGAACATAATATAATTCTAGATATTAATCAAATACATCCTATAAATAAAAATTACAGCTTATGTATCAAAACATATAAAGGAAAACGAATCAGTTAACACTCGAGATGACGATACTACTGAAATATCATTATCAAAGCGATATTAGAAGATCATATATGATATCATATTAAGGTATATGGTTCTTGTATAATTTAATAAAAATTATTTTACCATTTTATAGGAGGTTAACCGACCATCAACCGAGGAAATGAACAAGGTAAAGGGTTTTAATCACACTCCTTATTCCAGTGAGATTCATGCTATATTACCACTATTTCCTTTTGTGTGGTGTATGTACTACCCATAATTGAATTATTTGTGTAATACATTTTAATTTATGTGTATTTACATCTTTATTTTATGATACTTCTTTCATGGGGTGTATGTTACATAAGTTAACAAATTGTTAAGGGTGAATTTCACAATCTCTTTATTATTTGAGGTCGTTTTATACGTGCGTATCTATTGGGACCTCTTTATCATCCACATTCGTGTTTCTTAAAAATGTATTTCAAAACATTTTTAATATTTAATATAAAATGTTTTAAAGTCGTTTATTCCCTTATTTAACCTTATATGTTTTGAGGGAAATCTTTCTGTCGTCTTCCAAAAAAGGTACTTTATGACCTTTTCGGAAAAATTAAAGTAAGAATGTTTTTTTAACTTATACGGTGGGTGAGGTTATTCTCTGTTGTCATAACATCTTCGAAGATTCCATTATAAAATTTTGATAATATTTTGAAAATAAATGTTTTCTTAATAATTATGTGACTCTTAAATTATTTCGAAATAAAAATATATATTTCTCTCAATTAGTTTTGATTTCATCTATTTCAACATCCATTGATTAATTTTACACTTGTTTAATGTTGATTTATTATGATACCAATATTTCATATTGTATTTATGGTTTTGTGATATTTTTTTACTGTGGATGTTTTATTTTTATCCCATTCATGATTTATGGTTAATGTATTGAAATTTCTTATGCTATATTTAATACAAATGTTTATGTCATATTTCAACCTCTTCTTAACATAAATGTGTTGAATTAGTATGTTCCAGGTTGGGGACCGGTAAAAGTAAGCCCTCTAGGATGGGGTACGGTCACAGTAGACCCTCCGGGTTGGAGTCCAGTTACAGAGGCTCTCCAGGTTGGATTCTGGTTACAGACGCTCTCTGGGATGGATTCAAATTATAGAGGCTCTCCAGGATAGAGTCTGGTTATAATGGATCTCTGGGTTGGGGTATAGTTACAGTTAGCCCCTAGGTCCTAGCACGAGGCCATGCAATAGAAATTAATCATCAGAATTATACATTCCATCATTAAGAAAATAATATTTGTGGTTCAAGTGGTTATTTGTCTAGTTGAATACCCCTGACAATGTTTTATTATGACATTATTTACTACTCTCATATTCCTAAAATAAAAGTGTTCATGTTTTTTATTTGTATTGGCTTGTGTTTTCAATTATTCACCATATTTATATTATCTTCCACAATATTTCTTACCCTTACTGAGCGTTTGAGCTCACCCCTTTCTTATGATTCATTTTCCAAAGATATGAAGAAGTTATTTATGAGAGACATGCAGGTATAATCTAGGAGGCTTCGATGTTTCTAATGGAATAAATTATTGTGGTATTTATTTTCAAGTTGTAATGTTGAAATTATGTATGAATGTTTCATCCAAGGATACTAAACTGATCAGTCTTTCGAGACATGATTTCCTGGTATCATACCAATGTTATGTAATAATGCACTGACTCTGGAAAACTGGGGTCAGGGCGTTACAGTTGGTATTAGAAAAATTTAGTACAAACTGTGGAATCTAGATTTAGAAAAACATGGATTAGAGCACATTACCCTAAGATTGACCATGAGGATTAGTATATAAGAACATCATAGAATTTTGGTATTGTAGAGATTTTGTGAGTTTTTCAAGAAATACATCCCTGTCTAGAAACGAGCAGGTAGAGGCTACTCTAGCATAGATGTACCTAGGTGTAAAACCTGAAAACAACACTTTGAGCAAGACTCTGATGGGAACTAGTGCACAACAATGGTCTTTGCTGCACTCTTGGTTACGACACTACCAGGGGATATTCTAAGGATAATTATCATTTTTTTAAAACCATTATGAAGGATTTATGAGTATATACATCCTCTAAGAAAATAGTTTTATGATTATGGATTATATCCATAAATAGTTCAATTTATGTTAAGTGTTTTTCAAGTGTGGAATTATTTATTTGAATTAATAAAATAATCTAGTTTATGCCATTGTTTAGAAATGGTGACTAGTGGAAGGAATGGAAACTTTATCAATGCACGTTATCCATGTAGGGTTTTCCCTCCTACTCAAGATAATTATAGTGGAGCTGGTGATGCAACTGATGCTGATCAGCTTATCACCATATTGGGACAACTCACCCAGGTTATGAATAATAACCTTACCCGTATAGAGAACCTCGGTCCTCAACGTGGAGGATCAATGTAAAATCGCTTCATGAGGCAACAAACACCAACATTAAATGGGTGTAAAAATCCATTATAAACTTAGCAATGGACTAATTCTTTAGAGAAAATATTTCACGCTATTAGGAGTAGCTAAAGGGAAAAAGTTGTCATAGCATTTTATCACCTCACTAGAGATGCTGATCAATGGTTGTCATTGGTTCAATACCAAAAGTCAGATGATGAGGTATCAAATATGGAATGGATGTTGTTTAAAGAGATTTTCTTGAAACAATAATTCCCTCATGACCATCGAGTGTATATGGAAAGGAAATTTCCGAGCCTGAGACCAAAGGAGGATTAGAAAGTCACCACGTATAAAGCTAACATTACTAGGTTAGCGAGGAATGCAGCAGATTATATACATAACCCAAGGAGTAAGATTGATGGGTTTAAACCATTTCTCTATCGAGCATTATTCTCAAAATCATTCTCGTCGTATGAAGATACTGTCTCATGTGCTATCAAGAGAGAAAAGGAATTGTCTAAATCATATGACAATAATGTAATGTAAGAGAAGAAGAGAACGGTGGTGTAAGAGATAGATAAATGGAAAAAGGGAAATAAAATTTTTACATTATGTGATAATTGTGGGAAAAAACACCCTATTACATTCCTAAAATGAATGGGAGTCTATTACAAGTGTAGTGAAAAAGGCCACTAAGCTCGTGATTGCAAGGGAAATAAAGTTGTTGAAAATGTTGAATGCTACAATTGTAGAGAAATATGTCATTATGCAAATGAATATCCTAAGCAGCAAGGAAACATACCATATAAAAGTCATGAGATCAAGGCCAAGTTTATACTGTTACTACAGTTGAAGTGGAATAATTAATGTATTTGTGTTTTTGGACTCAAGAATTAGATTCTGGTTATATGAATAATGTGATATATATAAGGATTGTACTGCAGTAATTACTTTTTTCATTATGGTTTTAATATTATTAAGTTAATCATATTTTTATTATATGAAAATAATAGAAACATAAATTTGTTTGGGGAATCAGATTTTAACTTTGATTTTGGAATTTAGAGACCTTTTAGAGAGAGTCTAGACATAGGTATTTTGGATAACTATAAAGGTTGTAAGGGATTAAATTGAACTTTGGGTAGTATTGATTAAGGTTAAATCATTTCTTATGATTATTTTTGGAATATTATAATACTATAGTTTTAGTAAAAGAACAACTTGTTGGTCAGGTGATAACCTGTCGACGTAGAAAAAGCATCATGAATCAAACCCACAACCAAAGTGTGATAAGGATTTATTACTTACCCCTAGCCTACAAGAAGTCACTGGTTATTACAAAATGTTTTATTTATTTAAATTGTGTATTTTAATATTTAGAACCCTATACAATTAGGATAAATAGAGTATTTTCTTATGTTCTATTATCTTTTAGAGTGAAAGATGAGTTTGTGGTGGAAATTAGTTAAATGATAGAACTTTACATGTCAAGTATATAGTTTTTTCTCTTATTCTATTAATAATTTAATTATTAAACTTTATTTAAAGGTCATAAAACCAAAAATGTATTATCCTGATACATTATGTTTTTTTGAATAAAAGATATTTTAATTCATCATAGATTGATGGCTTTGAGGCCCTCAATTAAACACATGTTTGGGATTTATGTCCTCAATCACTCCCTATAAATACTTATATTTTTTCACTAATTATGTGTCTCTATTTGTCACCAATTTTCTCCTAACAGAGACCATAATTTGACAGTGACTTTTTATTTCCCTTTCCCTCTTATTAAGACTAAATTGTATTAACCCAATTTCCAATGTGGGTCACCCGCATAGGTATTTTCTATTTTTAACTGATGAACAGTTTAAAATTGCGATGACACAATTTATTGAAGGAGGGGTGAATGTAGAACCCCAATCTTCCATGGTACTCTTCTCATTGAATAATACAATAGTGTGTGTGGTATGGAACTTCGAGTTCTAACACACCACATCCAATTAAACTAGCCATTATGAATATTAATGCCCACTTTTGGAAATTTTATAAATTTTATCATTCACAATGGACTACATTTTTGAATTCAGGGTATCAAAATTAGCTTAGGTTGATTTGTTTTGTATTTTTCAGAAAACATTCAATTTTTTATGAATAGTGAAAAATAATAATTTTAATTAAAACCAATTTTTTTAATCAAAATAATTTATAGTGAGAAATTAAAATATTGAGTGATTTAAAAGTGTAATTAGATTATATTTTTTGCATTTAATCCAATATAGGTTATTGGAAGTGATTTCACATTTAAACTGGATATAAGCAAGTGTCAATCTTTTGATAGTTATTATTTCTTAAAAACATGCTTTTTTGTTTTGACAACGGGAATTGATTTTAAATTTATTTCTGCCAGTTCTATGTTTTGAATTTTTAAAAATGGATTCCATATTTATAATCAGGAGGTAAAAATTGTATAAATATTTAACTTTTATTTTTAGGCATTTTGAATAATTACTATGGTAAATATTTTATTTACCATGGTTAAAGGGTAAATCTGGTAAATAAAGGTAAAAAATTATATTATAATAATATTAAATTACCCTAACACATGTCCTAATCCTAATGGATGATACATGTCTGACCATGGACATTATTGGGTTGATTTTGGGACCCCATGGAGCCACTTGTGAGTGATAATGATAGATTATATTAATTAAGTTAAAGTAAATACAAAAATGAAATAAGTATATATCTTTTAATAAAATAACTTTTACATAGGGTTATATATGTTTTCTCATCTAATATAAATATTAATTAGAAATATAAAAATATTTCCTACATTATTTTATTTTATTTATAATTTTTAGACATTGAATAATTAAATTTATTTATGACACAATAATGATGCAGAATTTTTCTTATTAATGAAAGAATCAAATAAATGGTATCATAAATGTCGAAATAAATATATATTAATGTTTTGATTCCATCCAAGAATTTTATAGGTTAATATGAAATTTATGTATTTATTAAATAAATTTAGTTCGAATTAATAATGTTTTTAGGACTTTAACAAAAAGTAATTTTTAAATAGTGAAAAAATAGACATAAAGGTGTTTTTAAAACAATATTATTTTATTAATTGATATAACATTCCTAAAAATCTATGGTTTGGCCCAATGACTTATAAAATTATATTTGTATCATTAATGAACCAATTGGGGTTCTCTTGGAAGTTTATTATATGTCTATTAACAATAGAATATAAAAATAAAAAGAGACATGGTAATTGTCAAACTATTTAACTAAGAGTTAAATCTAAAAGATAAAGTTAATATTATGACCGAAACCATATAAAAACTATAGGTTGAGTGTTTTTCGACCCATACCCACCTTATACTTTAAAGAATTCATTTTTGAGCCATTATAAATAGAAAATTATTTTATTATAAAATAATATTTCTAGCTTTTCCTAAGGTGCCCCTCACCCCTCTTATAAAAGGGCAGTACCCCTTCCCTGAAATTCACAACTTCAAAGCCTTTTGGCTCAGCCAACCCCTGCCCAAATACCCTTTCAACTATCCTCCCTTCATCCTAGAGGCATTACCTTAGTGGGAAATCCAATCTAAAGAGCCATTTTTATCAAATCAAAATGAAGAACTCGAATAAGAGGTAAATATTACATCACCGCATTCAAGTTCCTTTCTTCTTCCACTTCCACTTTTTTATTTTTTCCATTATAAATTAATAACTGAAGTATATTTTATATAATGTGATGATATTATAAATATTATTCAACAGTATTCATTATTTTATACATCCTATGAATGACATGTCACCATATGTGCGTATGTACGGTTTACCATCTCCACGTCATGGTGTAGTTGTTTTTCAAATACACTATTATTCATATTGGTATAATAATGTGTTATAATTGATTTAAATAATAAATATAACATGTAAATGATTATTTATATATGATATAACATCTATTTACATATGTTTTTAAATCAAAATAATGATATTTTCGCTTGTGCGTACGTACAAATTTCCGTCTCCACAAATGCGATGAGATTCATTTCCCCATTATAACCATTCAATAATAATTTTCATTTGGTCATTAAAAATAATTTTTAAGAACATATTATCATTCTTTATATGAATCAAATACATCCTATAATTAAAAATTAAGGCTTATGTATCAAGACATATAAAGGAAAATGAATCAGTTAACACTTGAGACGATGATACTACTGAAATATCATTATCAAAACAATATTATAAGATCATATATGATATCACATTATTGTATATGGTTCTTTTATTATTTAATAATAATGTGTTCACGATTATAAATTAGGTTAACCACACCTCAACCATGTTAAATAATATGGTATGGGGTTTTCTTTTCACTCCTTTTTCCCTTGAGATTCATGCTATATATGCACTATTTCCTTTTGTGTGGTATATGTACTACCCATAATTGTATTCTTGGTGTAATAAACTTTAGTTTATGTGTATTTACTTCTTCATTTTATGATACTTCTTTCATGGGGAGTATGTTTTATAAGTTACCAAACTGGAAATGGTGAATTTCACAATCTCTTTATTTTCTAAGGCTGTTTTATGAGTGAGTATCTACTGGGACCTCTTTATCATCCACATCCATTTTTTGTAAAAATGTATTTCAAAATTTTTTTACTCTTTAATAGAAAATGGGTTAATGTAATTTATACCCTTATTTCCCCTTATATTTTTTGAAATGAATCTTTTTGTCGTGTTCCAAACAAGGTACTTTACGAATTTTTCTGCAAAATTAAGGTAACAATGTTTTTTTAACTTATACGGTAGGTGCGGTTATTCTCTGCCATTATAAAATCATCGAAACATACCTTACAAGATTATATTGATATTTTCAAAATAAATTTTTTCCTTATAATTATGTGACACTTAAATTATTTCAACATAGAAATAGATATTTCTTCTATATAGTTTTGATTTCATATATATCAACATCTTTTGATAAATTTTAAACTTGTTTGAAGTTTATTTATTATGATACAAATATTACATATTGTATTTAAGGTTTTGTAATATTTTTTACAATGTATGTTCTATTTTTATACCATTGATGGTTTATGGTTATTGTATTGACATTTTGTATGATAGTTTTAATACGAATTTTTATGTTATATTTCAACCTCTTCTTAAGATGAATGTGTTGGACTAGTATGTTCTGGGTTGGGAACCGGTAAAAGTAAGTACATCGGGTTGGGTTCCAGTTATAGTAGACCCACCAGGTTGGAGCCTGGTTATAAAGGCTCTTCGGGTTTGAGTCCAGTTACAGAGGCTCTTCGGGTTGGAGTCCGGTTATAGAGGCTCTCCGGGATGGATTCCGGTTATAGAGGCTCTCTGGGTTGGGGTCCGGTTATAGTTAGCCCCTAGGTCCTGGAAATAGGCCATGAAACAGAAATGAAACTTCGTCATTATACATTCCCTCATTCAGAGAATAATATTTACGGTTCATGTGGTTATTTTACTAGTATAATAACCAGGACTATGTTTTATTATGACATTATTTACTCATCTCATATTTCTACCATAAAAGTGTTCATGTTTATTATTTGTAAATGCATGGTTTTTCAATTATTCACCTTATTTTTTTATCTTCTGCTATATTGCATACCCTTGCTGGGCATTTGCGCTCACCCCTTTCTTATGTTTCATTTTCCCATGACATAAATAAGTTAGTTATGAGAGACTTGCATGCATGATCTGGGAGGCTTTAATGTTTCTAATGGAATAAATTAGTGTTGTACTTCTATTCAAGTTGTAATGATGAACTTACGTATGAATCTTGCTTCCAAGGCTAATAAACTGATCAGTCTTTAAATACATGATTTCCTTGTATCATGACAATGCTATGTAATAATGCACAGACTCTGTGAAACTGGGGTCGGGGCATTTCAGTTGGTATCAGAGAAATTTTAGTACAAACATTGGAATCTTTATTTAGAAAAACTCCAATTAGAGCACATTACCCTAATATAGACTTTGAGGATTAGTATAGAAGAACTTCTTAAAATTATGGTATTGTAGATATTTTGTGAATTTTCAAAGAAAAACATTCTTGTCTGGATATGACCAGGTAGATGTGGATCTTGAACAGATGTACCTAGGTGTAAAACATGAAAACACCACTTTGAGCTAGACTTGAACGGGAACTGGTGCATGATAATGGGCCTTCATGCACTCTTGGTTACAACACTCCCAGTTGATATGCTTTGGATAATTATGATTTTCATTACAAACCACTATGAAGTATTTATGAGAATATAATTCCTCTATGAAAACATTTTTATGATTATGGATTATATCCATAAACTGTTCAATTTATGTTAAGTGTTATAAAAGTATGTAAGTATATATTTTTATTCATAAAATAATATAGTTTGTGACATTGTTTATAAATAGTGCCTAGTGGGAGGAATGGAAACCATATAAATTCACGTAATATATGTAGAGATTTCACTCCTACTCAAGATAATTATAGCGGGGCTGCTAATGCAACTGGTGCTAATTATCTTATCACCGTATTGGGACAACTCACTCAGGTTATGAATAATAACCTTACCCGTATGGGGTACCCCGATCCTCAACGCGGAGGATCAATTTTAAAACTCTAAATGAGGAAACAACCACCAACATTCAATGGGAGTAAAAATCCATTAGATGATGAGAAATGGATAAATTTTTTAGAGAAACAATTTCACGCTTTGGGGAGTAGCGAAAGGGAAAAAGTTGTCATGGAAATTTATCGCCTCACTAGATATGTTGATAAATGGTGGTCATTTATTAAAAATAGAGAAGAAGATAGTGAGGTATCAAATTTGGAATAGATGTATTTTATATCGTTTTTCTTAGAAAAATACTTTTCTCATGACCATCGAGCAGATATTGAAAGGCAATTTCTGAACCTATGACAAAAGGAGGATGAGAATGTCTCGAAATATGAAGCTAACTTTACAAGGATAGAGAGGCATGCATCCGATTATAAACGTAACCCACGAAATAAGATTGATTGATTCTTTTATGGGGTAAAACCATTTCTCTGTCGAGTAATAGTCTCACAATCCTTCTCATCATATGAAGATATTGTCTCATGTGATGTCAAGAGAGAAAAGGAATTCTCGAAATCTTATGACAATAATGTAAAGAAAGATAAGTAGAGAATGGTGGAGCAAGAGACAGATAAAGGGAAAAAGGTAAAGGAGGATTTTACATTATTTGATAATTGTGGGAAGAAACACCCTAGTACTTTCCTAAATTAAATGGGAGCCCATTACAAGTGTAGTGAAAAAGGCCACCAAGCTCGTGATTAAAACGGAATGAAAGTTTTTGTCAATGTTGAATGCTATAATTGTATAGAAATGGGTCATTATGATAATTAATGTCCTAATACTCAAGGAGACAATCCTCATAAAAGGTCAAGGGAGAATGGCCAATCTTATGATGTTACAACAGTTGATGTGGAATAATTAATGTATTTGTGTTTTTGGACTCAAGAATTATATTCTGGTTATAAGAATAATATGATATATATAAGGATTTTACTAAATTACATATTGTTTTCATTATGGTTTTAATAGGATAAAGGTAATCATATTTTCATTATGTGACAATAAGAGAAAAACTTACTTGGTTTGGGGAATCTGATTTTACCTTCGATTTTGGAATTTAGAGACCTTTTAGAGAGAGTCTGGACAGAGGTATTTTGGATAACTATAAATGTTGGAATGGATTAAGTTAAACTTTGGATAGTATTTTTTAAGGTTAAAACATTTTTTAAGATTATTTTTGTAATATTTTAATAGTTTAGTTTTAGGAATAGGACAACTTGTAGGTCGGGTGATAACCCGTCGCGTCGGACAATGATATATGAATCAAACCCACAACCAAAGTGCGACAAGGATTTATTACTTACCAATATCGTAAACGTATTCCATCATTATTACAAAATAGTTTTCATCATTTAAATATTATATTTTTATATTCATTACTCTATAAAATTTGGATACATAGAGTATTTCCTTTTGTTCTATTATATTTTTGAGTGAAAGATGAGTTTGTGGTAGAAATTAGTTAAATGATAGAAATTTAATTGTCAAGTATATATTTTTTCCTCTTATTTTATTAAGATATTAATTCTTAAACTATAGTTAAGGGATCATAAATCCAAAAAGGTATTATCCCAATACCTTATGTTTTGTTGAACTGGTGATATTTTGAACAATCATAGCTTGATGGCTTTGAGGCAATAAATTGTACACTTGTTTGGGATTGATGACCTCAATCACTCCCTATAAATATTTTCATGTATTCCTCTAATTTTTTGTCTCTACTCTACACCAATGTTCTTAAAATATAGATAATAATTTGGTGGTGACTTTTCATTTCCCTTTCCCTCTTATTAAAACTAAATTTTATTAACCCAGTTTATGATGTGGTTCTCCCACAATGGTATTTACTATTTATAACTGAAGAACAATTTAAAATTGAGAGGATGTAGTTTATTGTAGTTGGGAAGAATGTAACACCCCAAGAATCCAGGGTATGGTTCTCTTTGAATAATATAATAGCGTGTGTTGTACGCAACTTCAAGTTCTAACACACCACAACCAATCAAACTAGCCATTATGAATAGTAATACCCACTTTTTAAAATTTTATAAATTTTATCATTCATAATGGACTTCATTTTTGGATTCATAGTATCGAAATTACCTTAAGGTGAATTTTTTTTATTTTTCTGAAAATATTCAGTTTATTGATGAATAGTGAAAAATACTAAATTTTAATTAAAAACAAATTTTTTATCAAAATAATCTATAGTGATAAATTATACTATTGAGTGATTTTAAAGTATAATGAGATTATAATTTTACCATTTAATCCAATATTGGTTATTAGACGTAATTTCACATTTAAACTGAACATAAGAAAATATCAATCTTTTGATAGTTATTATTTCTTAAAAACCAGCTTTTTGATTTGAAAACATGAATTAATTTCAAATTAATTTTCACCACTTCTGTGTTTTTAATTTAGAAAAATGGATTCCATATTTAGAATCAGGAGGTCTAAATTTTATAAATAGTCAAATTTTATTTTTAGACATTTTGAATAATTACTTCGGTAAATATTTTATTTACCATTGTTAAAGGGTAAATCCTGTAAATAAGGGTAAAATAATATAATAACAATATTAAATTGCCCTAACAAGTGTCTTAACCATATTGGATGATATATGTCCGACCTTGTTCATCTTTAGGTCGATTTTGGGACCCCATGGAGCAACTTGTAAGTGATAATGACACTTTATATTAATTAAGTAAAAGTAAATACAAAAATGACAAAAGCATGTATCTTTTAATAAAACAATTTTTACCTAGTTTTGTACAAGTTATCTCATAAACCATAAATATTAATTATAAATATAAAATTATTGAATACTTAATGTTATTTTATTTATAATTTTTAGTCAATGAATAATTAAATTTATTTATGACACAATGATGATGTAGTATTTTCTATGTTAAAGAACGAATCTAATAAAGGGTATTATAAACGTTAAAATAAATATAATTTGACAGTTTTTATTACATACAAAAATTTTATAGGATAATATGACATGTTGGGATTTATTAAATGAATTTAGTTCGAATTAATAAAGTTGTTTGGACTTTAACATAAATCAATTATTAAATAGTTTAAAAATTGACATAAAAGTGTTTTGAAAACAAATATTATATTATTAATTGATATAGTATTCCTAAAAATCTATGTTTTGGCCAAATGACTTCTATAATGATAGTTTTATCATTAATGAACCACTTGGGGTTTTCTTGTAAGTTTATAGTATGTTTATTAACCATATAATATAAAAATACAAAGAGACATGGTAAATGTGAAACTATTTAACTAATAGTTAAATCTAATAGATAAAGTTAATATAGTGACCCCATCCTGTCTAAAACCAATTGGATGAGTTTTTTTTGACCCATACCCACATTAGACTTTAAATAATTCATTTTTGAGCCATTATAAACCGAAAATTATTTTATTATAAAATAATATTTCTAGTTTTTCCTAAGAAGCCCCTCACCGTCATTATAATTGGGCACCCCCACTTCCATAAAATTAACATCATCAAAGCCTTATTGCTCAGCCAAAACCAGCCCAAATTCCCTATAAACTATCCTCCCTTAATCCTAGAGTCCTTCCTTTAGTCATAAATCCAACCTAACGAGCCCTTTTGATCAAATCAAAAGGAAGAAACTGAAGAAGAGGTAAATATTTCATCATCTCTTTCAAGTTCATTTCTTCTTCCACTTCCTATTTCATTGTTGATTCCATTATAAAATAATAACTTCAGTATATTCAATATACTGTGATGTTATTATAAATATGGTACAACCATATTCATTATTATATCCATCTTATGAATCGCATGTCACCATACGTGCGTACGTACACCTTACCGTCTCCACGTTGTGGTGTAGTTGTTTTTCAAATACACTATTATTTGGACGGTTATAATAATGATGTATAATTTATGTAAATAATAAATATAACATGTTAATAATTTTTTATATATAATATACCATCTAATTTCGTATGTTTTTTAATCAAAATAATGATATTATCGCTCATGCGTACGTACAGAGAACCGTCTCCATGAACGAGATGAGATTCATTTCACTGTTGTAACCATTAAAGAATAATTTTAATTTGGTTATTAAAAATAATTATTAAAAACATAATATCATTCTAGATATGAATAAAATACATCCCATCCATAAAAATTATGGCTTATGTATCAAAACATATAAAGGAAAACAAATCAGTTAACACCTGAGATGAAGATACTACTAAAATATCATTATCAAAGTTAAATTAGAAGATCATATATTATATCGTACTAATGTATATGGTTCTTTAATAATTTAATAAAAATTATTTCACCATTATAAAGGAGGTTATCTTACCCTCAACCAAGGAAAAGAACAAGGTAAGGGGTTTTCATCTCACTCCTTATTCCCATGAGATTCATGCTATATTGCCACTATTTCCTTTTGGGTGGTGTATGTACTGCCCATAATTATATTCATTGTGTAATAAACATTAATTTAGGTTTATTTAGATATTCATTGTACAATAATTCTTTCAGGGGGTGTGTGTTTCAAATTTTAAAATATTGGTATGGGTTAATTTCACAATCTCTTTATTATCTGAGGATGATTTATGCAGGGGTGTCTTCTGGGATCTCTTTATCATCCACATCTGTTTTTCTTAAAAATTTATTCCAAAACATTTTTACAATTTCATATAAAATGGTTTAAAGAAATTTATACCCTAATTTAACCTTATATGTTATGAGAGTAATTTTTCCATCGTTTTCCAACGAAGGTACATTACGACCTTTTCAGCCAAATTAAAGTAAGAATGTTTTTTAACTTATACGGTAGGTGCGGTTATTATCCACTCTTATAACATCTTCGAAGATTCCCTTACAATATTATAAGAGTATTTTAAAAATAAATGTTTTCTTTATAATTATGTGTCTCTTATATGATTTCATAAGAGAAATAGATATTTATCTCAAATAGTTTTGATTTCATCTATGTCTACATCCTGTGATAAATTTTACACTTGTGTGATGTTGATTTATTATGATACAAATATTCCATATTTTATTTAATGTTTTTTTATATGTTTGATAGTGGATGTTATATTTTTTATACCATTCATGGTTAATGTTTAAAATATAGACATTCGGTATGCTATTTTTAATACGAATGATTATATTATATTTCAACCTATTCTTATGATGAATGTGTTGGACTAGTATGTTTTGGGGTGGGGACCAGTAAATGTAAGCCCTCCGGGTTGGCGTATGGCCATAGAAAAACCCTCCAGGTTGGAGTCCGGTTATAGAGGCTCTCTAGGTTGGAGCCCAGTTACAGAGGCTCTCCGGGTTGGAGTCCGGTTACAGAGGCTCTCCGGGATGGATTTGGGTTATAGAGGCTCTCTAGGTTGGGCTCCGGTTATAGTTAGCCCATTGGTCCTGGAACGAGGCGATGACACAGAAATCAAGCTTCAGAATTATACATTCCCTCATTGTGAATATAATATTGATGGTTTATGTGGTCATTAGACTAGTACAATACCCATGACTTTGTTTTATTATGTCATTGTTTACTCAGATCATATTACTACCATAAAATTGTTCATGTTTGTTATTTTTAAAGGCATGTGTTTTCAATTATTCACCATATTTATGTTATCTTCCGCTGTATTGCTTACCCTTACTGAGCGTTTGAGCTCACCCCTTTCTTATGTTTCATTTTCCCAGGATATGAAGAAGTTAGTTATGAGAGGCTTGTAAGAATAATCTAGGAGGCTTGGTTGTTTCTAATGGAATAAATTAGTGTTGTATTTATTTTCATGTTGTCAAGTTGAATTTATGTATGAATCTTGCTTCCAAGGCTACTAAACTGGTCAGTCTTTAGAGTCATGATTTCCCTGAATCATGCCAATTTAATGTAATAATGCACCGACTCTGGGCAACTGGGGTCGGGGCATTACACCTTGGGATATGCTATGATGAATGCTTTTTTTGGAACACAAAAGAATGATTTAATTATATGATTTTTGGTACATATGTCTCCCTCCATTGTACTACGTAATGATGAAAGACTAGTGAGGTATATATGTTATGTGAGAAAATTATATGTGTGTACCTAGTTTTCATGTCCATAATTTTATGTGTGGACCTAGTTTTCATGTCTATATGTTTATTAAAGTGAATACATTTATGTCCTTAGTTTAATTAGTGAACTTATTATTATTTATACACGTTCACAAAGTTATATTTTTATGTTTATCCAACAATATTATGCATTATTTCAATTTTATGATCTTATGGATTATGTTATCTGATTTCATTATTATTCATTTTTACCTTTAATATGAAAGGGATGATCTTTTAGTGTTATGATCACATTATCATACCATTTATTCTTTTATTTACAGTTACATATTAACCTTGTTTACTCTTACTGATCATCTAATCTCACTATATCTTATTTTTCTTTTCCCCATGTTATAATGAAAATTTTTAGTTGGTAGTATAAAAGGGAAAGATCTTTATGGGAAATATTGAAGATCTTTCACTAGACCGGAGGTTTGTGTTCCATGTTTCCAAAGGAACTAGACTAATGCATTATTTCGTGGGTATTTGTTTAGTTTTTTAATTATTCAAAAAATCATTTATGTAATGACTTTTTACGTAAAACATGGGTCATTATATGGTAACATCTAAATTACATATATATTTAGATTATGAAATTTCCTTGATAGATTTGGGATCCATGCATTATATTGTATCATAAAATATTTCAACCAAAATATATATACAATATCATGGAATAATGTCAAAAGTCCTAATAAAATCTCTTGGGGGTAAAATAAATGTATGAATAATTTATGAAAACATCATATTATCATATTGTAATTGGTTTTACCTACAAACCATTTGAGTATAACCCTTTTATAGTTTTATTTTACTCAGGATATATACTAGCCATTATGTTAACTTGATAAGACAGATTTCAGAGCTAGAGAATTTATTTTTCAAACTGTGTTTCTGTTTTTCAGAAATAATGAATTCATAACATTGATAACATATCTATAACTGAGAAACCGATAAAAAATAAAAATTAAATTTATCTTTCACAAATAATTGATTAAAAAGGAACTATTCAAATTAGTGATGAGAAATTAGTAAAAAAGAATCATGATGTATTTATTGAAGATTTTCTTATAGTTATTCTTAATGAAAAGGTTGACTTTGATATTAAATTAGTTCTTAATACAAATGAAATTTAAAAACCTCCGGATTGAATGGCATCAGTCAGGTTGTTAAAATTGAAAAATTTGTTCCATGAATTTCTGTATATGGGTTTCACCATCCTCAGTACTTCAACTTGATGTGATCCAATTTGTTTTTAAAAAATTAATTTTGGATACAAAAGACTTTACATTGATTATATATCACTCTATAACATCACTATTAAAAACTATTATCCTTTGCCTCAAACTGCTGATTAATTTGATTAGATATAGGTATTGAATTATTTTTTTAGATATTGATCTATGATCTAGTTACCATAAAATGAAATCAAAGGAATAATACATAATTATGATTCTATTTTGGACTATATGTTTCTATTATGAGTTTTTTGTTATGCCTTTTGAGTAAAAACACACCAATTGTATTTATATATCAAATGAAAATAGTGTTCCATTAGTATTTGGATAAATATTTGGTTTTATTTATTGATGATAGTCAAGTATATTATAAAATATATAAATATCATGAGAAATATGATAGGATTTTTTATAAAACATTAAAATAAATTTCTTTCTATGCAATGTTTAGAAAATGTGAATTTTTATTAAAGTTGATATCATTCCAAGGAAATGTTATTTCTAAATATGGAAAAAATGTTGATATGGATAAAAATATAGTTGGAGAAGAGTATTCAAGGCCAAAACTCATATCAAGTATTTGAAGTTTCATCAGATAATGGGTTACTAACAATGGTTGGTAGAAAACATTTCACATTATTCTAGGGAAAATGTCTGTTAACTCCAAAAGTAGTAAAATTCACCTGTATAGAAAAAATTGATGAATTTTTTAGTAATTTTATAGAAATTATTTAGTTCTCTAGGGTTACCATTGAAAAACAATAATCTCTAAATTTTTATTTATAGTAATGCATATATGAAGGGACATGATTTTATATTGATGCATAATGATCAATTCATCATGCATGATTCTCATAAATTGAAGCATCATTAACATAATTATCTTACGCATGACCTTGACATATCTAAAATAATTTTTCTTTAAACATTAGGAGGCACCATCTATATAGGTAGAAATTTGAATTATATATTGATTATAAATTCATAAAGTATATATTCACTCAAAAATAGTTGATCATGAAGAAGAAAATATTCCCAGAATTGATTAAGGATTCTGATATAATAATTCACCATCATTGAAATAAAGAAAATAAGGTATATAATTCCTTTAGTTTAAAATATAATGAATTTTTAACAATGTTATTCAGAGAACCCAATCATTAGTTAATGATTTAATAAATGATGCACTGCAAATTTTGTAACCAAAACCTCCTTATCTTTTGTCGAAGGTATCATCTTGGTTATAATTTTTATAAATAATTATAAAGGATCCAATTGTATATCACAGTTTTCATGAAATATTATAATTAGTAAAAAATAACATATTTAATGTTGAAGGGGAAGGTATTATTATTTGTAAAGCGGTTATGTCTATCGAGTGATTCTTAATAGAATAAATAATTGATAAGTAATCATAAAATATATATGATTTCTTTTCATCATGACAACAGTAATACGTATCGATAACTTTAGTAATATTTTTTGTGAGAATGTATGAAGATGAATATATCGGATTTTATAATGAATTTTATTACTTGTTAGTATGTTACATCTAAATGAAAACTAATAAAGGTGATTTTATGGCCTTGCAGAATGAAGTAATGAAATTTTATCATATATGTGTCTATTTCATGTTGATATTACCAAATACATCTCTTTGGACTAATTGCTTTGGGTTACTTTTGATCAGATGACAAATATTAATCATTTTATCCAATCTGAGATAATATGTATTTATATCATTTTTCAGGATATTATCCATAGAGATGGTAAGGTTAAGTGGATTCCCCACCACATTATATCAAATCATGATCCAATTTTTTCATAAATTATATGGAGATAAAATTGGATTTCAATGTGTACAGAAATAAATTTCATTACAACTCTTTGTCCCCAATATAATAGATTATCAAAGTTTAAAATAAAAACCCTATAGAATAATCTTTGATATTTATCATTATACTTTATTTGAATTTGCGATGAGAAACTCTATTTAGTTTAATTTTAATACAATATTAGTTTTCACACATGTATACATTTGGATCCATTAGGAATTACAATGAAAAAAATGTTGGAATCCTCCATGTTGGGATGATGTTACTAAGAGGAAAATGTGAACTTCAGAATTGGTAGAAGAGATGGATGATAATGTAATGAGGATTCCTCACCAAACGAGGGTAGACTACATTAGATAAAATAGCTATGTAGAAAACCTATGAATGACCTTTCATGTGATGTTGTTGATTATGTATTTCATAAAATAGCATATTGGAGAAATGTTAGGAATTTTAGTAAACACTGAATATTGAGAGAATGATGGATTAGAACATATGAAATTATTTCAAAAGTTTTATTAGTTTCTCACAATTTATCATTAACTCTAGTATTATCTTAGGTACAAGATGTGCATCATGTTTCATTGATAATTATGTATGTTCTTGATACATCTCAGGTTTTGATCCCTAAATTATTACAGTTAGAGGAGATTCCCTCATATGAATAAAATTTGAATTTTATTATTTATGAAAAGGATAAGGTTCTATAAAAATATCTGATTCCCTATATTATGTTTTTTTCTAAGGATTATATGATTGAGGAAAAACATGGGAATCATAAAAATATAGGATTGGAAAATACCCTCAATTGTTCAAATAATGAATAAAACTGTGAGGATTCATTTTCATATAGAAGGAACGATTTCGAGAGCCCCTATAATCCGATTAATAACTCAATATTAGGATTTATAATTTTTTTTCTTATGGATTCATATTCATATTTATAGTATAAGTGACATTATATAATTTATCAATTGTATAAATAAAATAGTTTTAATTAACAAAATTATTTTTCTATTTATTATATGGATTTTTTTAAAAGATAAATTTATTGATTTTAGAATTAAAAATTGATAAAATGGACTTAATTTTTATATCATTTTTTAAAATTAACATTGGGTAAATTTTTAGGATTTTTTCTGAAAAGATTTATTATTTGGGTGAATTGGGAAAAATGTAGATTTTATTTAAAACGTTAAGTTCAATTCAATTATTTTAAATATATTGTTTTTTTGGACTGTATATAAGCATAAATAACTACCCCTTGAATATAAAATTGAAATTAATTCCCTAGTAATAAATAAAAAATTTCATTTTTTTATAAAATCATTTTTATACTTAAAAGGGAATTTTTCTTGGAAATTGTTTGTATTGGTCATTGTGTTTTTAAATTAAAATAAATCTCGGCCACATCAAAAAAATGGATATTAAAAAATGGTTTTCATAATTGGAATCATTAGTTTTAAATTTTTTAAGTAGTTTCATTTCATTTTTTGTCATTATGTATAGTAACATTTGTAAAACATTATCACAATTATAATGGTTAAAATGTGGAAACATGATAATTAAGGTAAAAACTAACTGATAAGGCCACATGTCTCTTAATTTCAATGTTTTTTAATGATTGGATTTAGACCCTTATAACTGTATATCTCAAAAATTATAGTCTTGGGGAAACATTTTCAAAATTAAAACATTGTATTACTTTAAGGAAATGAATAATTACAAATGTGACACTCCCCTCACATATAAAAGGGTAACATTTCTATTCAATTATTCAAACACATTTGGAAAATTATCTCAACAAATACCTCTAATAATACATTGACAATATCCCTCCCCACATTCTATATGTCTTGGTATTCTGAAAATAAAAATCCTCAAAGGATTAATGTGAAATAAAAAGGGATATATCTATGAATGAGGGATAAGTCCATATTGACGAATTTCATTTATATTTTTTCTTCTACATCCTTCAAGTATATTTTAAAAACTATTAAATTATGATATAAATATATTATATACAGTGAAACTATATGATGTGTATGGAACATGTTACAAACAAACCCAGATCGAACATACTTGTCACCCGATCTGTCATGTAATAATGTGTCAATTGCATATCCCCATAATCCAGAGGCTGCCAACATGCGATGAGGGCCTAATAAGATATAATAGGGATACTATTCCATAAAATTAAAGTGAAATAATAGTGTATAAAAATTTAGCATATAAGAATCCATGAAAATCATAGTGCTCAAAAATAAATAAATAATTGAAATGGTGGTAATATATGGAATGTTGTATGCTAACTCAACACTGTAAAAAATAAATACATTGGTCACCCACTAGCCTGAACAAATAAATAATAAAATATATTAAAATAATTCCACACGGTTATACTAATACTCCAATACAAACCACATACCCAATCTCCATGATTATTGACCAACTCAAGCATGATCATCAAACACCATAAGAGTATCTTTTCTCGAACATAAATCATTGGGCCACCAGCCAATCTACTACACCATGATAAACCTAAAAGAAGACATATAGTCTACTTGTACACCAATTTTTTTGTGTAGGGGGGTGAGAAAACAACTAGTTGGCCACCCCCAATGGTGGTCTTAACATCATATATCATAACATGTGCAAGAAACACACATCATTTCTAGACAGGAACAATGTGACTACCATTAGAAAATATACATAAAAGACCAAAAAGAAAATATAAAGTTATAAGAAAAATTAAAATAGAAATATAGTGTTATATCCTGACACCCGCATGTAAATATACTCTCAATCTAGACCAATCTATATGAATTTTGAAACAAGGCCCACACAGCCACTACGTCGATCACTTTAGATTTTTTCAGAAGGAGCACTATATTCCAACACGAGGACTGACACACATGTGAAACCCAAGGATATAATCTAATTTTTGAAAGCACTGAGCACATGTACTAATAATTAAGAACCTAATGTTATGATTTTTAAATGTTGTAGCGACCCCCTATTGACCTCAGGGTTACACCATAAATTCCCAGATGTCCTACAGCTCCAACTGGGTAGAAATACTCACCAGTGCATCTCTGGGTTGTTAGACTATGCCTCAACACTCATAAATACTAGGTCCCAAGAACACAATATCTTTTATAGTCCCATACCCTAATCATGGGAGAACTATCAGGCTATGGTAGCTTCACTCATACAAATCATCCATCAGCTCCTTAACCCCCATCTAAAATCTACGAGCCAACTAGTGGAGGAGAGTAATAAAATCAATCTCGTTGAATAATCCTATTCCAATAATATCTAAAAGGAATCTTATCCTATATAGTCCAAAAAAATACCTCCAACCTCTAATCCATAGTTCAAACACTAGGTTTGGCTAACACCCACACCCTGCAAACAAAACCACTAAACCAACACCAATGACCTCAAATGACATCCAAGCATAGGGCAACCAACAAGGTACCCAAAATATTAAAACAATACGACATCGTACAAATGGGTCCTCTAGAAAACCAAATATTTGGAAGAACCCCCTGCAAAGGGATTGTCCAGCAAAACTAAATACATGACAATATTTATCAGAGGAACCACAGTTGGATTCCCATCTCAAACACATAGAACACCCACCCAAAAGGGAAATGTCATGCAACAGACATACATGATTGATATTCCTCTGTACATGTCCCTCATATATTATTTTAAAATCTTCTAAATGACAACCAATCAAAACTTAAATCCAATTATGTCGATCTATCCATAAGGATCCTACAAGTACCAACCACATTCAACCAGAAAAAAACCTTCAACAATTGAACAAATGATCTCATTAAAGAATACTGTCGATCCCACCTCCCAGAATCTATCCATAAGACCACAATAAGACTCACCTTGAATCCTCAAGCTATTATGATCAATGAGATTACACCCTCACCTGAGCCTCACAACAATCAACCCATGCCCCCTAAGGATTATATAAGCGTAACCTCAAAGGAATCCTATTGAAAATCTATATCAATCAAAAACACCACATAGATGGCCTCTAAATGCTGAAATAATTCCACCACTATGATATACATATAAAACACCTAGAATAGACTACTCACAACACCAGTTCTTACTTTGGGGTTAATGATATACCAAATGGTCTAGGGAAAGACAATTAGATGGCTTGTACCTTGAGTACACATAATATACCCCCAAAGGGTCCTCCATGTTGGTGCAACTCCAACCAATCAACGTGTACAATTAAAAATTTCATGACATGGCACTTTTGGTACATTATGTGTATCCCAACATGTGTACATCCCCATGTGCTCTAACCCTACATGCAATGTATTACACTTGAGTACATGGAGTTTACCAGTAGTACATATTGTGTAACCACACATGGGTACCCACCTATATACCTGGTCATGTACCTGTCCTGGTAATGTGTTGCTACATGTATTTCACCCAACATGAGCACTAGTTGTGTACCCTACACAACCATGTACCCCAACTTGTTGTGTTGGGTCAAGTACGTGACCACACCCCAGAAGCCCACTACATGGATTTTACCCCTGGTACATAGCGTGCAGTACCCAAAACCCATCTTCCCCAAATAAGAGGAACACTCTTCAAGTTTTCATCAAACCACACATTGTGTTATGAGAATTTTCTGAATATAAATCTCTCCTACTACACCGAACCACCCCAAAATACCTTGATTCACCTGAAAACAAACATATCGATCCAATAAGGTTCCCCAAATACCCAAAAACATTATTAAATGCAAAAAATAACTACTGTATAATTATTTATGGAAGAAGATTTAAAAATATCATACCTCAAGGAAGAAACCACTAAAACATCGATCTGATTCACATTTCGCAGCACCCACATGATGATATGGTGAGACCAAAACTCGAAGGCAGCGCATCTTCTCCATATCCCCATCTTCTCTTCCTCATCTAGCCCTATCCTCCCTTTATGTTGAAGGAAGACCAAATAGGGCAATACGAAACACCCTAAGTGAGGAATAAAAGTAAATTTGATGAAAAAATAAATAGATAGAAAATGAAAATGAGAACTAAGAATGAATAGGGGACCAACCCAGACTCCACACCTGTCATGAGGTAATGCCCCTCCCAAGATAACCACCAATTCAAAACTCAATGAATATGTTAGAAGTGATATTTATCACTTAAAATAGAATATATCACTAAATTAATAGGCAATAATAAATAATATTTAGTTAATTGAGCATGAAATATTATCGCAAAATTGAAATGGCTAGGAGTTCTACCAAAATCCTATTAATGGGAAAACACTCTATTTCAAGACAAACAATATCTTGACCCACTCCATCAAAAAATCCCTCTACATTGATGGTAATGCCAAAAGTGATATAATGAACCCTGAGTCCCACCTCCAATATGTCGTAGGGTGGGAACCTACACCAAGGATATACAATTATCACAAAATAGGAGGCATTACCCTTTTTATAGATACCATGTTCTGGAAAAAAGATGTATCAACCTCAAAAAAATACAAGAAATATATATAAAAAAAATCTAAAACCATCCCACATTCATGTTTAAAACAATATTTCTAAAAATATAAATAATATACAATTTAAGTACCAAAAATAAAGCTTACCAACGGCAAAAAAATATATCCCAAAGTCAAAGCTAGTAATTCCGAACACAGTCCTAATATCCTTCCTAGAAACCTGAAAGTATTTTTATAATATTGGGTGAGTATACATGTATACTGGGTAGGAAAAACCAAAGTCTCTCGTGCATAAGTGGGAGAAGCATACCAATTCTCATTTGAGAAAATAGAATAACCGATATGACCTCATAATGTATTCTAACCATCCCCAAGTCACCAAGGAACAATAACCAAGTAAATTAACTGAATTAATGTAATATAGTAATCACATTGGTAGTTGTGTACCCAACACCACTTCCCACTAATTATATTCTCATACACCCTAAAAAAGGCCCTGGCACTCCAACCTCTTCTGAAAGAACCACGACACAACCCACCCCCACATACCTAGGCTCTATAACTACATCTCTCCCATATACACATGGTCCAAATACCACATCACATTCCACCGACAAAAACATCTTCCTCACAACTACGTCTCTCCCATAGAAAACTAGGCCACATACATCATCACATCCTATACTCACTTGGGAACACAACACAACTTATCCTGAAGACACCTTGGAACACAAAAACTCTCCTTACAAAGACACCTAGTAAACAAAATTCACCCTAATACACTTGGGACACACAAATCACAACCTACACAGGGAATCATTGGATATCACCACCTTGGGGAAGAATGGTTCAGGGTGCCCCAAGAGAAAATGGGAGTGCACAAGGAAGATAATATCATTTCTTTAGAAATGACAGATTCTAACACAATGGGAGAAACCATTTTTATTGTCATTGAAGTTAGATCATGACCAAGACCACATCGTTTTGATGGTCAAAGTAAAATTCATGTTTTTAGAAGGTATACACGATTCAAAATGGATACAAAAATAATTAAATATGTTATTTAACTCATTTAGTAATAAAAAATGTAAAAGGGAAATACTACTAAAACTGGGAAGATTGTGAAATATTAATGAACTGTCAGAAATGACTCAACATTAGGTGAGTCACCATCATGAGTCATTATTGGGTGACTCACCGTTGGATGAGCTACTAGTAGATGAGTCACCATTGGGTGACCCACTCTTATATGAATCACCATCGAACGAGTCAACGTTGGAAGAGACACTATTGGGAAACTCTCCATTAGACGAGGTTCCTGTGGATGAGTTATCATAGAGTGACTAACTGTTGAATGATTCACCACTCGAAGAGTCACCTCCACAAGAAACTTCTTGCAACCTAGTGTTGTGAGTCATTATTGATAGTCATAATCACGACCTACCATCACCACTTACCGTTCCAGACGCACAAGTAATAACCCACCATTTTGAGTCACTTTTGTGATTATCTTACGTGACTCACCATTAGGATAACCTACCATTAGAAAAACTAGAATTTTTAAAGACTCCTGAAATGAGTCACTTTTTCCACCAAGAACACCTTAAAACCTAGATTCTCACAAAGTAAGGGATTGTAGAGGTCTGGGCCATTACATCAGATGCCTCTCAAACTATTCTCAATCCTAGAAAATTCAACCAATCCCAGTAGAAAGTGGGGTCTGAAAAACCACCCTGTGAGATACCTCTCAAGGATATTAATACCCTTGAAGTACTATTATAGACATCAGGGTTTAATGATAAACCACCACGTGTAGTTAGAAATTTAGAGTGAACATCAAAATACAAGAACACCTCCAACGATATCTGCTAACCCAACTGACCAGAAGACACACCACACAATCACAATAGCCACACTTTCCAAAGACATTAATAAGATAATTTCATCCTCGAAGATAAATTACTATCTATTCTAGGTGGCACTAACTCTCCCACATGGGTTTAATCACATCTCAATTAATGTGTCTTCATTAGGAATCATTTCCTCCATTTTCTAAATGTCATAACATTATCTCAAATTATCGAGCAAGGAATAAATCCATATCATAGAAAAAATGTTCAAACTCACAATACAAGAGATACCATAAAAAGGTGAAACTCAAAACAACTTTTCATATAGGGCATGAATTTGTGCTTCCTGCCCCCCAAGTACGCTCCTATAGGTCTCCATGACTCCACAACACATGAACCAAGGGAATGTTACATCCATGAATAACCTTCTCCTGATGATGTTGGATATCTGATGCATTCTTCAAGAACATCGTTTCATCCTCGATATCCAACTCTCCTTAGTTGATGACATGGGATTCATCGTGTAAATACCAATGAATCTGAGAGACTAAAAGACATCATGGTCCCTTTCCAAGTATTTTGGCAATTCCAATAGGTATGTCACTATACCAACTCACCCCAAAACCACAAAGGGTCTAATGAACCTCATAGAAATCTTACTCACTCATTCAAACCTCTATTTTCCATGTCGAGTGGAAACCTTCCAGAATACATAGTACCCATCCTTGAACTATATATTCATCCTCCTATGATTGGAATAATAATTATTGTAGTCCTGCTCTACCTTCAACCTCTCACAAACAAGATGAACCTTCTCATTCATGCTCTACACTACCTTAGGGACAAACACATCTGTTTCTCCAACCTCTATCCAAAACAAAGGTGAACAATGTGATATTCTATATAAAGAATCATATGAAGCCATGCCAATGGAAGAGAGATAGCTGTTAGTATAAGAAAACATGACAAAGGCTAAGTGATACACCCAAGACCTTCTAAAGTCCAAGTCACATGACTGCAACATGTCTTCTAGCATCTGGATAGTCCGTTTTGTCTAATTATCTGTCTAAGGGTGGAATAGAGTGTTGAGGCTTAATTGAGTTCCAAAGTCATGCTACAATCCCTTATAAACTCGTGAGGTAAAATTAATATCCTGAAATGAGACAATGGATCTCGGAACTCCAGGAAGCCACAACAAGTCATACACATGCACCCTTTTCAAGACATCCAAAATTCTTGATTCCTTGATCACTAAGAAGTGATTGATTTCTTCAACTGATCCACTACTTCTCAGATTACATCATAGCCTCCATGAGCCCTATGTAACCCTATGAAAATATCCATAGAGATGTCACCATGATTCCACTAGGGAAAATCTAATGGCTGAATAAATCCACCAGGAACATGGTAGTCATCCTCCACCTGCTAGCACACTAAACACTTCTATACAAACTCCACCACTCTCCATTACACCACATGCCACAAATATGCTTCCCCAATCCATGGTACAAATTTTAAATTCCATGTTTTATCGCTAAGGGTGAGATATGAAACTCGAAGAGGATATCCTCATGTATTTCCACTAGAACAAACAACTTTCCTCGAAATAGATTTTATTTCTAACCACACTCTGACCATCCCTCTAGTGTGTCACCATAGTCAATGTGATCACGCATCACATCTTCCTCTAAGTCTCCCCACTAGGACTCCCCCACCTACTGCATCAGAGAATACTGAAACATAATATTAAACAAATAGATTCTACTACCATCCTCGCATACATCTAGGTTCTAGGATTCCAACTCCTTCACCACCATCCATGTATCTAAATATTCCTAAACAACCTCAATCTGTGAATTCTGGCTCAAGGAGCTGGCAAAAACGTTACAATTTACCGAGGGGTAATACATCCCAAAGATGTATTCCTAGATAAGCTCTATCCACCTCCACTATTGTAATTTAAAATCACACTGGGAAATGATACACATCAATCTCTTGTGATATTTGAACACCACAAATCACTCCATAATGAGGTAATTTTTCCACAACTTCAGCAAAAAACACAACCACTACCAACTCCATATCATGGGTGGAATAGTTACAATCATGGTAACATACCTACCTAGACCCATAAGAGATAAATCCTCACTGGTACATCAGCACACATCCCAATCCAAGACATGAAGAATTAAAAACACCTCAAATATCAACCCTTCCTCTAACAACCAGATCACTAGAGCAATGAACAACTTTCATATTATATAGCTAAATGACTCCTGGCATTGCTCACTCTATACAAAATTCTAGTCCTTTCTGGTTAGAGTTTTCATCATAGCTACAAATTGAGAGAAATCAGGTATCAATCTTCCATAATAGCTTGAGAGATTGAGGAAACTGCTAACCTTTGCAACACACTTGGGTACTAACAAAGATACCATTTCCTGAACCTTTAATGGATTCACTTATTCTCCCTATAGTGAGACCATATTTTTATGTAAATGAACCTCTCATGTCTAGAACATTAACTTGGATAGATTTATGAATAGATGGTTTTATTAAAGAACTTGCAAGACAACAATGAGATGCTTTGTATGATACACCTCATACATTAAGTATATCAAGATGTAATCGATGAACATAATGATGAACTGTATAGGAAATCCATAAATATGGAGTCCATAATCCCCATGAACATGGCTAATGCATTCATAACACCAAATGACATGAAGATGAACTCGAAGTTCCCATACCTGCACCTAAAAGCAGTTTTTGGGATATATCCCTACTTCATCCTCATATGGTGGTATGCAGACCACATATTGATCTTCAAAAACCAATTTTATCCTCTAATCTAGTCAAAAAGATCATCGATCCTCAAGAGAGGATAATAGTTCATGATTGTCTCTTGATTCGACCTTCGGTATCCTATGCACAACCACATACCATCATCTACCATATTTGGAAACTACACCAAAAAACCCCATGATGACACAATGGGTCAAATGAATACCTTATTCAATATTTCATCAATATAAATCCTTAACATCCAAAACTCAAATGTTTCATGCAAAAATAATCCACTGAAATCGAAGAAGCATCAGGCTAGGGGTGTATCTCGAACGTGACGCCACGTTAAGGGTGTATCATAACAACCTACTTGGGGAAAACATCATAAAACTCCCCAAAAATCCTAGTTACATCACCAAAAACTACTCTCATAGACAGCTCAACCATCATGTAAATAAAATTATATACACACTTGCATCCCTCCAAGAAAACTGTTGTCTCCAACAAAAACCACACACTGGATATCCACGTCTGAAAACACGACTCTTCTCCAGAAGTAGTTGATAAAAAATTTAAAGGAATACAAATATTATATGTTTAGAATAACATAATATGTATGCATATGTAGTAATAAAATATCTCCATGGGATTTATGAGGCCTCATCATCAATCTACATCCCCGACACACAACAAACATGATGGTCTGACCTCCGACTGGTGTACTCAACACATGGGGTACAGAAAACAACTATTCATATAGTACTAGAGAATGGGATATATATGGTTTCGAAAAGGTTTGAAAAGCTCTGAGATCAAACAAATAAAAAAATAGAACTAAACAAGTTGATCGTACCTAAAATAATCACTATCCCTACTAGAACGATTGTTGTTACTACGTGTGACTTACCACACCCATATCCTTTTCCCCTCTTCTCACGACCGCCTACACCACCATGCTTAGTATGAGGTCCCTGATGAAAACTTATGTTTAGCCTCCAACTATTCTATTTACCCTCAGTGGAGCATTAACCTCTTCTCCCTACTTTCGAAACGGCCTATCCAACAACTGCTACTGAGGTTGGTGCAGAACCTATCTACCTCCAACATGTGGAGATTGGACGACCAGTGGACACTGTTTCTTATTATTTCCATAGAATTAAAAAAATAAAATATATGTCCCAAGCCTATGGGAATGGCACAAGTACTGGAAGGTCGAAATATAAACTGTTGATGTAGACTCCCAACCAGTTGAAACCATGGAGGCCCTAGCGCCTGAGACGTTCTAGTAGCAACTCTTCCTCTCGAAGAACACCTCCAGCTCCCCTCTCACAATAGACCTCCTCATTAGTGCATATGATAAACCTATTATTCCTTCTATTGAACCACTAAGTATGCTAGTAAGGTAAAGGGGGAAACCACATATTGGATAAAAGGATGAATTTCCCACTCTAGGTGTCTGGCATGAGACACCTCATAAGGAAATAGATCTAGTGAAAAAATTGAGATCATTGAACTTAATCCCTAGCTCCTATACCAACACACTCCCTTAATAGAGGGAGAGTAACTCATGCCACTTCTCATCCTTCTTTGTCGATGAAAGGAAATCATCTTAGAACACCTTCTCAAAATCGAGCCACAAATTTTCCTCCTCCTTCCTCTACCATAGGTATAACATCCACCACTAATGTGAAACACCATGCAACTAGATCAACGATAAACGAAAAAAGTAAAACATCATATCCTAGTTCAAACTGAAGGTAATATCATGTATCCCGATCCAGATCTCCATCTCTATGTCTGATACAATACCCATATACTTTCATAATGTCTTCCTCTAGACGGAAAATAATGTTCCCTCCCACTAGTCATCCTCTCCATCTGGATCAACCCTGCACCGATCAACTGTATCATCCTACTCAGCCTCAACTACCTGATCCATTCATATATGACAGACAAGTTCCCAAGATAAAAAGGTAAATAAGGAACTCATAATCATGAGTAGTAAGTAATTTTATTTAAGATTCATTTTAACTCATTTATCTCATTCTTTTGACCATTTCAATTTCCCCAAAACAACCCAAATCAGAAAAGAACACAAGTCATTATGATGAATTAACCTTTCCTAGGGTTTATACCTAGAAAATGTTGTAGCATCACCTAGTTGATTGGTAGGCTCAGATTCCTTTAATTGGATCATAGTGGACCCTATAATCTTGTGTCCTAGATAACATCACTTTCCCTAAGTCATATATCAAGGTCAATTGACATTGTTTCCATACCAACCCATGAAATCCTCACTAATCCTAACACCAAAATCCATCCTATATCTCGATAATCACCTTGATTACCATTCATTCCTGACCCCCTCCCTCCAATGATTCTCGTCTTAATATGGAAATGGATAATGAGAGAGAAGGGACCCTAATCCCCCACTCTTGTAGGCCCTAGTGTTGCAACTAGCATCTAGGGTATACAAATCTTACAAAATGGAAGGCATTAACTTTTTTATTGTCAGCATTATCTGTATAGAAAATTTATCAAAATAAAAACCATTCTAAGACACATATATATATATATATATTAAATAAAAAATTATCCCACATGCATGTTTAATACAAAAATGCTAAAAATATAAATACACTCCTAGGTACAAAAATTAAATCAATGCTGCGACGCAAAAAATATCTGCATGTCCGAGCTATTAATTCCATCCATGGTCTCTATAGACCATATGTAGACCTAAAGGATGTTTTATAAAATAGGTTGAGCATACTAGTATACTGTGTAGAAAAACCAAAGTCTCCCATTCATAATTGGGAGAACCATATTAGTGCTCCTTTGAGAAAACAGAAGAACCCCCAACACCTAATAAGGTACTCTAACCATCCCCACATTAATAAGTAACACTCACCATGTAATGTAATATAGTAAGAACATTGGTAGTAGGGAACCCCACACCACATTCCACTAATGAACAGCTCTCACATGATAATGGAAAATGTCATGGAACACCCACCTCTTTGGAATGAACTACGTCACAACCTTCCCACACATTTCTAGTTCCCATAACTACATATCACCCACAAAATCATATGCCACATACCATATAACATCTCCTCGATACACACTTGGGAATCATTACTATGTCTTGCACGTATACACCTCGGCCACCTACCACATACATCACATACCAGAGACACCTTGGAACAAAGCACATCTCATCCCAAAGACACCTTGGATATAAAAATCACCTACCCACACCTAGGAATCACAAATCACAACCTCCCTAAGGAATATTGGGTTATCATAGCTTGGAAGAGGGCATAGGGAATAGTGGGTGTCTATAAATCCATCCTCCAATCGAAATGTTTTGGATAGAAACCCTCGCTCATGAGAATGGGGGTTTATGGAACGTTGTCCTCATATTGGGTGGGGTACGTATAGAAAACAGAAATGAAATATATTTTTATATATATAATATCTAACACTTAATACTAAACTATTATATTCTTGAAAACTACTAAATATGCATGAATTTATTAACATTAATGACAATCACATCTGATGTTGATAAATGAAAACCACCTCACAAAAAGCCACAAAATCAAAACATACCCCCAACCGATTCAATTAACCAATTATAAATATTTTTTCAAATATTAATTTATTCATTCCATATCTACCTGGGAAACTAATATGAAAAAATGGTAACAAGAAACACAAGAAAATAGTCAACACCACCATATTCATTTCCGAAGATAAAGAACCTTCTATTTTAACAAACATAATATTTCCACTCTTTTATACACCCATTCAAGCTATAACAATGTACCAATCCTGAGACATGTGTTAAAGAATTCTGGATTCTACAAATAGAGATACATTGGTTTAATTACCCATACCAACCACTTCCATCATCATTCATCAAATACATTCCATCCAGTCAATCATCTATGCCCCAAAAAACCCTAAATCACACCCATAACTAGAAATATATCTCACTACAACCACACTCAGAAGCCCTGCTGCATAACCACACCACACCTATCACATCCAACAACATAAATATAGCACAACCCGATGGAATCTCGACACATGACATAGACCATTCATTCCACATTTAAACAATCTCTGAACCTGAGATTCCATTACACAACCCATATCACCCCACATCACACAATGAATCTCAAAAACATACCACCACACAAATAAAACAAAAAAATAAGTTTTAAAAAGGATATGTTCTTTAATTACACTAATTAATTCGGGTGTTATTATAGAAACTGGTTTATCCTATGGAATACGTTTATTAGACATGAATAGTTGGTTAACCGTTTTCATGATGAAAAATTAAGCCATGAAAAAGCATCATTCGTTCTATAGATCATCCCATGTGACAAAAACCACAAACAAACAAGATTTTAAGTGGCTGATTATCCCATAAGAAACACAATATCAACAAAAAATAATAAAACAGAATCATGGGTCACATGATCCCATCCCTTTTATATTGACCTTAAACAGATTCAATTACCTATATTTATTTTGATTTTTTCTATCTTCATGATGGAAAATTTCATACATAGACCATGCATGATACAAAAATTAAAGAGACACGAAGGTATACCAACCTTTAATAAAACCAATCAGCACTTCGTTATTGTTCTTCAACATGTGGTGCACAGAAAGTAGGAAGAACCAACAAGGAAATTGTGATCCAATTTCTAGGAAACAACACACAACTCCTCAGGGAAGAAAAGTTCAAGGAACTCTAAGACAAAATGGTAGCACAAAAAAAGGTAATATCTTGGATTTTGAAAATCCATATCCTAAAAGAATTAAGGGAAACCATTTTATAAAATCCATTAATGAATAATCTTGAACAATACTACACTATCTGAAGGTTAATGGAAGCTTCAAGATTTTAGAAGATATATACAATACAAAAAATCTCCAATAACCATTAAATTTGATATTTAACTCATTTAGCTTTAATAAGAAATTCAAAGGGGAGAAACTTGAAGAACTAAGATGATTCTAAAATTTTAATAGACTATCCAAAATGACTCACCGTTAGGTGACTCACCATCATGAGTCACTATTGGATGAGTCACCATTGGGTGACTCACCACTGGAAGAGCTATCGATAGATGAGTCTATGTTGGGTGACTCACTATTAGACAACTCTCATAAAATGTGTCATTGTTGGATGAGTCTTCATTTGGTGACTCACTGTTGGAGGATATATTAGTGGATAAGTCACTGTTTGGGGACTCACCATTGAACGAGTCTCCATTGTACAAGTCAACATCGTGAATCACCACTGGTGACCTACCAGTGTGATTCATTATTACAACTCACTATCTCAACATATCATCACAACGTACCATTCCTGACTCATGGTTATTGGCCCACCATTGTGGGTCACAATCACGACTCACCAACGTGACTCACAATTGGGAAGACCTACTATTGGAAAATATTGAATTTTGGAAAACTCCTGAAATGATTCACCATTACCTCCTAGAACACCTTAAATACTAGATTCTAAAAAATAATGGAATAGAGTGGTCCAGGACATTACAAACAATGTGGTCATAAAAATTATCCAATTTCTCTTGATAAGAGAAATTTCAATTTTCCCCTCAAAATCTACCCAGGGGAAAAATTATATTTTTTCATATTTTTCCTAAATGATTATGTATTGGTTCTTGAACCCCCCCATAAACAGGTATCACCCTGATGAGCCATAGGTGGTTATCCAAAACCCCAAATTCACAAAAAAAACAAGGGATCTTCCAACCCTACCATGATATTCCACTAACTAGTATAGTATTGAAAACAACACCCCCAACTAGAGAAACATTCAACTGTGACTAATGTGATGATACCGATCATAGGAGTGTCTTAATAATCTCACCTCATCCAAGAACCAATATTCATTTCCCACACTCCTTCTAGTACCAAATGAAATGGATATACATTGTCAAACTGCTCACACTAGAGTGCTATCATGGAATGCCAACAACCCATATTCTCAAACCCTAGGAAATACAACCAAACACTCAAGAAACCTCTTAAAAAGTGACACAAGACAAAAAAATCCTATATTTCACTCCCTAACATATGGATTACTCATGAAAATAACAATTCTCAGTGAAGTCACATGACCCAACTAGAATTGCGACTAAGCTGCACACACATACCTTAAAAAAATGTATTTTTCCCAAAATGTCACGTCAACAACACACCCATACTCATAAAAGCGATATCCATGAAGTGACTCTTATAAAATCTCATGAACAAATTATCCATCACCTAGAGAACCTTGGATATTGTGCTTAAACACATGAACCCTGATCCTCACATAGGTCCGAACAAAAAAACCAAAAGTACCTCTACACTACTCTTTTGAAATAATCAATATCCCTCATAAAGAGATCCACCATCATGAAAACACTCAACATGAGCATCCAAACAATATCATGAGCTCATAAACACCTTCTCACTATGCCACACAATGTGAATTCAAAACCAATATGTCTATGTACCTACCAAACCATCCATCTAAAGAGGCCAAAAAACTAAAAAACCAAAAAAACCATGAAACCAAGATCACTCCCAGTGCTCCACCATAAAATCCTGATGCAACCATAGACACATCAAAAAAACAATAAGATCTCAAACAAAACTAGTAAAAATCATACACAGTTTAAATATCTCTCAAGAATCCTTTCCTCCATCAATTTCCCACCTCTAATTGTAGGTCACACTGAATCCCACACGAACCCAAAATGGTTTCAACATATCCCTTGTTGAATGGAATGTATTTCCACTACTAGAGAAACCCTCACCACAACATCCACCTGATCTATCAACTGAATAAAATATGTCCTAGTTCAGTTGAGTAGAATTCCACCAAATTCTCATGTGATAAAACACTAAATAAAAAGTTGATCACACCATAAATAACATAACCTCTATCATCATTAAAACACAAAGAGATAGGCATATGAATCATATGATCTTAGATTAATTCAAGAAAACTATCCTATTTCCCTTAAAGTAGGAGATAAAAATGTATTAATAATAAATTCCCCAAAAACAATTGCATCACTTGAGGTGAAAATCATAGGTACATAACATCACAAACCAAGAATAGAAATCCCACACCACTAGTTACCTGGACCAATTATTATAATAGTTTTTCCTAATGCACCATCCAGATATGAAACTCATACTATCTCACACTCTAATATCTTCATTATAATAACTTCCCAAATGGTTTGACAAAGACAAATAATCTAGGATACCATTTTGTCATCAGTCTTCCCAGGTCGACCTGACCCGTCACCCAATATGGCATATGATAAGACCTCAAGTGTGACTACCAAGATGCAATAGGATGATGAATACCCATGAGGGACTAGAAAGATACATTGGGGAGACTATAACCTTATATCTATGTACAATAACAAATGAAAAAATGATTTTATTAGAATCCATGAACATTAGGGTTCACAACAATAAATTGATAACTAAAAAACCTATAATTAATATAATGAATCATACATAATAAAATAAATAAAACATTTAGAAAATTTTTTCCCACTAGGTCATCCAAATGCAAAATAAAATAAAATAAAATAAATACACAAGGATCAACTGCTATTCTGAGTTGAATCATATATTTGACCTCCATAAAGGCTGAAAATATCCAGCATGAACCTCAGACACTATAAAAGAAGCAATACATGAACATGAAATATTGGTCCTATATATGATCCAGGAAACAATGATCAACCTGAATGTAGAAATAATTTATACACATACACTGAGGTAAAAATCTAGGGGTGAGAAACAAATCTCTACAAGCCACCCCCAAATGGTGGTCCAAAAACCTGTTGTCCTAGCATGTGCATTGAACACGCATCATATCCTATCTATTTTAACGTGAATACCAAAATAAAAAAAAAGATATATAATAAATAAAACAGTTTAATCAAAAGGAAAATATGAAACCATGGGATCTAGCCTGATACCCATAGGTGAATCTACCCTTAATATGGCCCCGTCTTGGGGAATTAAAAAATGATTCCCATGCGGCCACAACATCTTGTGTATCTTCCTAATCAATAAGCCACCACAAATTCCAATTAAACGAATTGTAAAAATTCATGACCCTTGGATGTCATCCTAGTTATTAAAACAACGTGGGAATGAATCGGGTACTAGGACTCCAATTGTAATATCTGAACTGAAAGTATGGTCACCTTTTCGACATTAGATGTACACTACAAAATACCATATGTCCTATAAAACCAATAGGGAATAAATCATAGTTAGTTCCTCTGTTTGCTGTTGGACCATGCCTTAACCCTCTAAAAACCAAGTTCTTAGGATAAAAAAAGACTCCACGGTCCCCTACCATTTCCCTATGATAAAATCCAATATAATGAGGTTTCATTCATCCAATTCATCCATTAGCTCCCTCACCCCTGCCTCGCACTAACCATCCACATAATTCTTGATAGAAATAGAGTCAAAATTAGTACATATATATGGCATGATATATCCTAATGGTCTTCTCTCCCATCTAGTTCTGAACATGAGCAACCTTGATCCTCTGATCCACAACACAAACACCAGGGTTGGCTAATATCTCTAGCCTCCATCTAAAACCACTCTTCCAGCACGGGCCACCTTATAGGACACCCAAACACAGGAAGAACAAAATTATTCAAAAAAAACATGTATACAAATGGAAACCATAAAAAGTGGACATTCCAAAAAACTATATCTCAGCTAGGACACCATACAAAGGGATCCTCTAGAAAAACCAAACTTTGCTCCAATCCTACTCCAAGGAACTGTGGATGGACTCCCATATCAAACACATAGAACACCCTCCTAGAAGGGTAACATAAAAAACAACCCACTCATATGGTAATTCCCGAAAATATTTACCTAAACGAATATTATCCTCTTCTCAATGGCACCGAGCTACAGCAAGCATCCAAATATATAAAACCACACAAATGGATCTTACTGGTCCCAACCTTAGGAAGCCAGACTTAAACATCAAAAAATAGAAAAAATGATCTTGTATAAGAATGTATTTGATCTAACTATTGGAATATATGAATTAGAAATCAAGATGTGTCACCTTTAATCCTCAATACAATGTGATAAATGAGTTTGCACCCTCACATGATACTCAAAACTTACGAACCAACATGTGGAATGATTATAGAACCACAATCTCAAAGGAATCCAACTGAGATAATAATTCACTCTACAACACCATCTAGATGGCCTATAAATACCGAAAGGATTCCTAAACAATGATCTACATGATAAAAAACATATAATGGTCTACTCACATGTCTTATCATGATTCAAAGGTGAAATCTTTTCCATACGGACTAGGGAAGGTGATGTACAAGGAGGGTACCTCGGATACATGGAATGTACCCCCAAGGGTATTCCTTGGTTGTGTGCCTATGGACACTCAGTGGGTAATTTTTGAGTGTTCATTATTTTTTCCTTTTGGTACATGGTGTGTAACCCAGCATTGGTGCATGTTGTGTACCTCAAACCTACTCGGCATGTAACACACCCAAGTACACGATGTATAACACTAGTAAGTAGTGTGTATCCCCACATAGGTACCCACCCATGTACCTATCCATGTAAACTTTTGGGGTATGTACGCCTACATGATAATCACCAAAAATTGACATTGGCTATATACCCTACACATCCAAGAACCCCCACATGTGGTGTCTAGTAGAATCCCTGACCACTCCCCAAGAACCCACTACACAAATCAGACCCCTAGTACATAGTATATAGTACCCAAAATGCATATTTCCCTTAAACTAACAACAAATGTCATGTTTTCATCAATCCACATGCCATGTGATCTATATTTCCTTGAAACAATTCCCCCCTGATGCCCAAAAACCCCGCGAAACACCCTATTTCACCTGAAAACCTCTAAATCAACTATATAGTGGTTCATAGAAACCCAAAAATAAAATAAAAACATAAAAAATCTCTATGTTGATTTATTGTTGAGACCATAAAAATTTCCTACCTCGAGGTAGAAACATTGAATGCCTTGATTTGATTAGAATTCTTCAACACCCACATTATGATCTGGAGTGAATAGAGCTCCACAACTACACCTCCTTCTCCCTCTATCCCTATTATCCCCATGTCCCATCCCTCTAAAGAATCATTGATGATAAAATCTTGACAGTGGGAATAAAAAAAATGATATAGGGTGGAAATAAAATAGTGAAAATAAAGAAAAAAACAATAAAAATAAAAGGTAATTGATAGAATAAAAGGGGGATTGGTTGGAAACTAGTACTCAACATGAGGATTTGACCTGCCTAAAGAAACCACCCATTATTGATTGAAAAGGTATGTTGGTATTCAGATATTTCAATTCAAAAAAAATCATAGAATGAACCTCCATGAATAAGTAATATTTAATTAATTAAAGATTAATTATTCCTCAAAAATTTGAATGAATCATACTTTCATGAAAACTCCTCTCCAATGATAAACACCCTATTCTAGTTTAATTATATTAGATAGAAAAATTATCTAAGATATCCTAAAAATAAAAAATACCATTTTCCCCTCAAAATCCATTATAGGTAAAAACATGAAATTTCCAAAAAAAATTTATAAACCATCATGACTAAGTTACCATCATAACAAATATTTTATATCTCTTTTTTATCCTTTGGTAAATGAAAACATCGCTCATGAATAGGTGTGCACTGCCACCTCCACAATATTATTTGTTTTGTTTTCAATAACTTCCTCAAATTACATAATTTAAATATAGAATCAAAAAATATTTACGTTTTTATAACATTATTAATATTCTATAAAGATAATATATTAATTAACAAATCACCCTTTAAATTTAATGAAATTTGGTAATGATTATCAAATGAATAAACATTAAATTTATAGTATATTTTAAATTCAAAAAATGTAAAATATTATAAAGATTATTTTCATCCACTAGTTAGAAAAATAAAAATCCTTATTCTTTTATATGTATGAACAATTATCATGAAACGACATGATACATTTTTCAAGATTCAAAAATTTGTTTTTTAAAAATAATATTTATTCAGTTTACAATTATGTTAATTATAACATTTATAAAATTGTATAGGTAGTGCAACCATACACCCTTTGATCAAGGCCAACACATAGATGTTTTTTTGAGGTCACAAATTTAATAACCGCATGATTTACACTGTAAACATATGCATTTAATTGACTAAATAATCCATGGTAATATATAAAATAAATTCAATAATAATTATGAAATTAACCTATAAATTTTTGTTAAGAAATTAGAAAAATATACAATATATTTTCTACGAGTTAAAAAACAGTAGGTTCTATATGGGTATTAAGGTAAAGTATTTTTCATTGAATTTCTTTTAATTTATTCCATTCAAATTTTCTCCTCTATATAATTATATTTAAAAATATTCCATGAATGTTATTATTTATATATAAAATTTTGTTAAAAGTATATTTCTACTACTATTGATATTATTTGTAATGGATTCAAATTGAACCTTTTAAACATTTATCATATGGGACATTTTGAAATTTTTAATTGATGTGAATTAGGATTGTTTATTAAAAAATATGGTCTGAAATATTATTCACAATGTCATTGATATTATAGATTATAAAAATTCCTTATTATTTTTAAATATTTATTTTCAGAGAAAATAATTCTATCAATGTTCATTTATTTTTTATTTTCATAATTTTATTTTGATTAAATGGAAGTTTTTTTTCTCATTTTTATGAGATAACTGAGAGTGTCAATACTTGTGGGATGAAATTCAAACTAAATGTGTTTTATGATTAAAGTAAAATATCTATATATTTAATTCATTATTATTATTTTTATAAATTTGATATTAATTATGGGTGATATTGATATATATCTGAAGATGTGTGAGAACGATGTAACACTCCAATGCATTGTTAAATTGATATAGTTTACCAATTATATGTTACTCCTATGTGATATGGGAATTATCCTATTAATATATATTTCAGTTATGTAACATCCCAGGTAAATGAAGAATGATATATTTTTATATTAATTAATATTTTTGAATTATGTATTCATTTTACTTTAAATGGGTTTCTATGTTTGATAGCGTACCCGATACACAACAATTAGTTTCTATGGAATCTTACGTTGCACACTAATTATATAATATTATTATTTTAAATGGAATTTAACTCCAAGCCATTGTATTGGAGAGAATGAACGAAACTAACTACAATATGATTGTAAATTATTGTTAAATGTATTTATATTTATCCAATAAAAATTTAGAGGCTAAAAATATGAATTAATCTAATTTTAAGCATAATTTATATTAAAAGGCCGATTTATCACCATTTAATGGTGAACCATTTTTCAATCTAATTTTGGTCACTTTAATAAATTCTATATGACCAATTAAAATCCTTCTTTAGAATAAGGGAAAAAATTACTTCGAGTAATTTTTTGGAAATTTTCCTATAAAGTTCATTTTTTATGAATAGTGAAAATATTGTAATCTAATTGAAAACTATGTTTTAATCTAATTTATTTATGTGGATAGATTATAATTTTAATTTGTTTTAAAGTTTAATTAGAATATATTTTTACCATTTAATCCAATGTTGGTCATTTGAGTTAATTTCTCTTTGAAATTGGACTTAAACAAGGGTCAATCTTTTGATAGTTATTGTTTCTTAAAAACACGCTATTTGTTTTGCTAACGGGAATTAATTTTAAAATTAAATAATTCCACTTCTATGATTTGAATTTGAAAAAATAGACATGATTTATGAAGTCAGAATATTAAATATATCTTAGGCTGAATTTTTTGTATTTTTCTAAAAAACTTCAATTTATGATGAATAGTGAAACCACTTAGTGGTAGTTAATAAAACTGTCATTTTCATTTAAATGAAATTTTTCCGATTCTGTTAATTGAATTTCGATAATCTAACATACATGGTTGTTATCAAGATTTAAAATGTGGTTCAATAAGATGAAAATATTTTTTTGTGAATAGAAACTTTTGACTTATATTTATCGCAGTTAAAGGTAAATAAGGTTATTTAAGGTAAAAAGAATATTATAATAATTCAAAATTACCTTAACACTTTTCCAATCCTTATTGGTGGAGTAATTAACGACCATGGGAATCATTGGGTCTATTTTGGGACCCTATTGAGACACTTCTGAGTGAAAATAACAATTGAGATTAGTTAATTTAATGTGAAGACAAAATTGACATTTACTAACATATTTTAGTAATTAATTTTTATATTGTGTTATATAAGTCCAATTTTTTTATAAAAATATTATTTTGAAATATAAAAATATTTTCTATATCATGGTTTTTTTTATAATTTTTAGACATCATATAAATTAAATTATTTATAACACAATAATGATGCAGTATTTACCTCATTAATAATAGATTTAAATAAATAAAATTATAATGATTAAATTATTATCCAAAACATGTACGACTCTAATTGGATGATTTTATTTATAATATGAGTCATTTTATCTTTGACCTTAATTATTTTTTGACCATTATAAACCGAATATCATTATATTATAAAATAATATTTTCACACTTTCATAAAGAGCCCCTCCTCTCCATTATAAAAGGAGACCACTTATAACCAATTCCTCACACCTCTCAAGCAATTTGGCTCATCCAAACTCTGCCCAATTACACTCCCTAGATCCATATACTCCTCCTAGAAGACTTAACTTAGGCATAAGGCACTTAAAAAGTCCTTTGGTTCAATCTAAAGGGAGTTACCCAAATTAAAGGTAACAGTTTCTCTTAAATTGTTTTCTTTTATTTTACTTCTCCTACCCCTAAACTATTTTTATTTCCTTTCTTTTATAACAAAACCAGTATCCTAAATATAGTAGGATGTTTTTATGAGAAATATTTGAACTACAATTACACACAAATCCATCTAAAGGATGAAGAACATAATGTTTCTATGGATGGCAAACTAACACCTCACGAAATGATGATTGTTCAATTACATCTTACCGCCTCTCATGGTGGCCATTAATATGGAACTATATTTATATATGATATATATTATGTTTATGATTTCCTTCTTTTTCTTTACTTCCCCATGTATATCAAGCCCTTATGGTTTCCAAAGTGGGTAAATACGATAATCTCATTTGAGGAAGTGCGGACTACCGCCCCCTTAAAGTGATGTGACTCGTTAATGCCTTATGTGGGATGTATAAAGGATAGAGTTAATGATATAATATATGATATTATACTGTAATTATAATATAACTATGTATCATTGTGTTTTTACTCCATTAAATTAAGAAATAGAAATTAAAGTAGTGTTCATGCATACATACGACTAACCGTCTCCATGAACAGTTCATTTTATTTATTACCTCCAAATTTTATGTAATATTATAAATACATGTATATAATGAATATATGTGATAGATATGATATTTAAATAATGAATACCATTCTGGATATAATGGACTATTGACCACATGGACAACTTGTAAATATAGGGTGTTCATTTTTGACTCATGTACCAAATATCAAAAAAATGAAAGTTATTAACTTAAATGATTACATAATGTTTATAACATGGTAATAAGTTATATAAAAGGAATAATAAACTTCAAAAAGGTTCTTATGCAAGTATAAATTAACTTTATTTTATTTTTCAGGATATTAAAGAATGATTGAGTCTAGTCGGACGCGAGGTAAGGGACTTTGTATCAACCTCCTTTCATGGATGCATATTTTGTTTTAATACACGAATTTCATTTATATGTTGTATAAAAACCCTTGACTTTTCAAAAGGAAATTTTTTTCTATTAAGCGGTTTACTAAACGACAAAAAAATATGTATCTTTTTAACGTAAGCGGTAACAACGACCTATTCCACTGCCGCGAGTATTATTTGTTCTTTTGCTTCCTCAACAAGTCGTAATGTTTTTAAAAGAAAATAAACACCATATACTCTTTTATATATTTTGGTATTGAAAATGGTTTTGATAATGGATTTGTTATGTAAAAATATTTATGTGATATATTGTGAATGAAATTTGGAAACGTTTTCTTTCCATTATAATTGTTTTATGTGTTACGATTTTATAATGGTACTTGAACATTTGACGGGTGGTTACGTGATAAACCAAACGACAGGTGGTGCTGTGAATACCAGGATGAGTGGTTACATTATAACCTCCAATGCATTGGGTATGGAAGTCGGCCGTATGGGTATTCCATTTAGTGATATGTGTGAAAGTCTACCGTCTGGCTATTACATTTAAGTATGTGTATGTCCCAAGTTACCATTATATGTTATGTGTTCTTTATATGGGTTTTATGGTAATACATTGGTTACAAGAGGATATGTAATGAAATTTTTTTTGAAGAGTATTTACTTCTCCAAAAAAGGTGACAAGTATTACTTATGATTAACTATTCGTGGTTTATTTTTTGTTTTGAAAAGCTAACATTTTTCATTATTTGTGTATCCCTTACTGAGCTTTATATTCTCATCCCATGTTTTGAAATGTTTTCTCACAGGACATAAAGCGGAATTTGGTCAAGGAGGGGATCAACGAAAAGTCATGTCGTCTAAAACATGGAACTAGACATGACTCTTTTTTTCAAGAGTTAATGTTTTGTAAAAAAATGGAAACTGAGTAGAACTATCTATTTTGTAATATTTTGAAATGTAATAGTTATGGCCTAACTCTCTAAAACTGTTAACTTGAAAAGATCCACTATGTGAATTATTCATTTAATTCAATATTATGTAAGGTTTAAGGCTGGTTCCTTATAGTTGGTATTAGAGGTTGGTTTAGATAACTTTAGGTGTTAGGGTTTTGTTAAAGTAATATCAATAATGTAATTTATGTTATTATTGACATCATATAGCATTTCCAGATTACCATGTTGATTCACCTAAGATATTTTTGTGTTCAGAATGGTTTTCTGTAGAGGAAACATGGAAGATATGTTTGGATGATATTAGGAGAAAGACAACCTTCCAAATCAGCAACCTGAGATGGTCAGAATCGGAACTGAACGGTTTCCTACAGTGATGGCATAGTTGGATCAGGCGATAAATGGTGGTGGTATCCATGCACAAGATCATCCATATCAACAACAGATGAAAATGTCTGTAGAGGTACATTTCATGAGGAAACATCCCCCATCATTCATATGATCATCTGATATGGTGCTAGCTGAAGAGTGGATTAAAGAAATGGAGAATATTTTTTATGTCATGGGTTGGTCAAAACATCAAAATGTTAGTCTCTCTATTTACCATTTTGAAGTTGAAGATGATCAGTGGTGGTCGATGGTGAAAAATATCAATGATAGTGAGTATATTGATGCTCTTGATTGGGATGAATTCAAATGTATTTTTATTGAAAACTATTTTCCTAAGGTGGAAAATAAATTCCTAGAATTAAATAAGTAGGATGACTCAGTGGATGCTTATGAAGCAAAGTTCACTCAATTGGGAATGTATGCACCAAATTTCATCTGAGATCTTCATAGTAAGATAAATCGATTTTACTCAGGACTAAAGCCACGATATCGAAAAGCGTTGGCCTCTCGTGAGTTCAAAAGTTATGAAAAACGTGTTCGATGTGAAGAGAAGGTGGAAATAGATTTTGCTGATGATCAAGTGTTCTTTAAAAAACAATAGAATAAGAGGTCTTATTGGCAGGAAAAGGGGAAGAATTAATCAAAGAATCCTAGAGGTAAGAAAACTAAATATCCAACTTGTGAGAAGTGTGGTATAAAGCGCTCTGGAGAATGTTTATCAAAGACTGCAAAGTGCTTCTAGTGTCATAAGTCTAGTCATATTGCTCGTAACTATAAAGAAGATGAAAAATCATGCAATGAAAAGCCCTCGGTAAGATGTTTTAAGTGTAATGAAATTGGTCATAATTTAAATGAGTGCCCAACAAAGACCTCAACTGAGGGAAAGTAGTTGGGAAAAAAGAAGAAAGGGGTGGTGAAATCCTTCACAACTACTTCATCAGATTTAGGGCCATCAAATGAATTAGTATCAGGTACAATGTTTGTTTGTTTAGATTATGTCAATGTGTTGTTTGATTCAGGTTCTACACACTCATTCATTTCGGATAATTTGTCTAGTAAATTTGGAATTCCATCTCATGAAATGAATACTGAACTTATGATAAAAACACCCGGAGGATGTTTAGACAAAAAAACATAAGAACATGCATGTCCTTGTGTTTGGAAAGCATCTACTAGAAAACCTTATTGTTTTGATTATAGTACTGTTTGATGTTATTTTGGGCATGGATTGGATTTCTTTTTATCATTCTAAGATTGACTACAGAGCTAAAGAGGGTTCTTTTCAGAAAAATTTAAAGTTTGTGTACAAGAATGAACCCTTGCTTTTGATAACATACCAGGAAGCTGAGAAACTAGTAAAAAATGGAAATGAATGTTACCTTACACGTATTTTTGAAAATAAAGGAACTCTTCAGATTAATTATGTGCCAGTGGTAAATGAGTACCTTGATATTTTCCTAATGAGTTTCCTGGAATTATACCTAATCGGGAAGTAAAATTTATTGTCGACTTTGTTCCTAATGCAATGCCAATTTCAAAACCCCCTTATCGAATGGATCAAATTAAACTTTTAGATTTCAAGAAGCAATATCAAGAGTTATTAGATAAAGGTTTTATTCGACCTAGCACATCACCATGGGGTGATCCTGTAATGATTGTTAAAAAAGGATGGTTCAATGAGACTTTTCATTGATTATAGAGAATCGAATAACATCACTGTTAAGAATAAGTATCCTTTGCCTCATGTCGATGATTTGTTTGATCAGATCCAGGGAGCTCAGTATCTTTCGATGATTGACTTTAGGTCGGGGTACCATTAGTTTAATGTAAAATAAGCAGACGTTCTGAAGACAGCATTTCGTAATATATATAGCCATTATGAATATTTAGTTATGCCTTTTGGGTTAACCAATGCACCTGTTGTATTCATGGATCTTATGAATAGAATTTTTCCTGAGTTCATGGATATGTTTGTGATTGTGTTTATTGATGATATTTTAGTTTTTTCCAAAAGTAAAGAGGAAAATGAAAGTCATTTAAGGGTTCTCTTGAAAATATTAAATGAAAATAAAATTTATATGAAATTTAGAAAGTGTGAGTTTTGGTTACAAAAAATTTCATTCCGTGGTCACGTTATTTCAAAAAAATGGTGTAACTATTGATCCTCCTAAAACAAATGTTGTTGAAGAATGGCCAAGACTGAGAAACATAACCGAGATTCGTAGTTTTCTTGGTTTGGAAGGTTATTACCGAAGTTTTGTTGAAACGTTTGCATGGTTATCTAGTCCAATGAATATGTCAACTCGAAAAAGTGTTATGTTCATCTAGAAAAAATAATGTGATGATTGTTTCCAGGAATTGAAAAGAAGATTGGTGCATGCTCCAGTTTTTGCACTGCCGTCCAGAAATGGTGAGTTTTTTATCCACAGCGATTCTTCGTTGAAAGGACCAGGTTGTGTCCTAATGCAGAATGATTAGGTAATTTCTTATGCTTCAAATCAGTTAAAACTCATGAAATAAATTACCCAACACATGATTTGGAATTAGCTGCCTTTGTTTTTGCTTTAAAAATTTGGAGGCATCATTTGTATGGAGTAAAATGTGAGATATATACTGATCAAAAAATTTTAAAGTATATATTCACTCAAAAATAATTGAAAATGAGATAGAGGAGATGGATATAATTAATCAAGGATTACGATTTCATGATCCATTGCCATCTGGGAAAAGCAAATAATGTGGCTGATGCTTTGAGTCGGAAATGTATGGTCTCATTAGCCATGCTACGTTTGGAAATAGATCATTTGGTTTTTTATTTGATGAAATTTTGCATAGAAGTTGTTGGTGCAGGAAATTCTTCTATTTTGTTTCAGGTGTCAGTGAGATCATTTCTATCAGAAATAATAAAGAATGATCAGAAGAATGACAGTGAGTTGTAGAAAAAGGTAGAGTTGGTTTAGAAGGGTATGTTTCCTGAATTTAACATTTATAATGATTGTGTTTTGAGGTTTGGAAAGATATTATGTGTGCCTTGTGATTCACAGTTGAAGAATGAGTTGTTATGTGAAGCTCATAATTCTCCATTTTCAGTTCATCCTGGAAGTACTTGGAGGGATAGAGTTTTTCGAGAGTATTACTAGTGGGTTAGAATGAAAAGAGATATTGCTGATTTTACTGTGAAGTGTTTGACTTGTCAGCAGGTCAAAGCAGAGCAACAGTTACCGAAAATAATGCTTCAGCCTTTACTGGTTCTAGAATGCAAATGGGAAAATATATCCATGGACTTCATTGTGAGATTACAAAAGACATCTCGAGGTAATAATGCAATCTAGGTTATAGTTGATCGATTGACTAAATCTGGTCATTTCCTTCCTATTAGATATACTTTGTCTGTAGATCAACTTGCTCGGTTGTATGTTAAAGAGATAGTTAGATTGCAAGGTGTTCCCCTCTACATTTTATTTGATCGTGATCCCAGGTTTACTTCTAACTTTTGGAAAGGCCTTTAGATGTCGTTGGGTACTGAATTAATTTTTAGTACAGCTTTTCACACACAATCAGATGGGAAATCAGAATGAACAATTCTGACATTATAGTATATGTTACGTGCTTGCTCGAAGGATTATTAGGGAAGTTGGGAACAATATCATTCTTTGGTTGAATTTTCTTACAATAACAGTTTTTATTACATTATACAGATGGCTCCATTTGAGGCATTCTTTGGAAAGCGTTGTCGAACCCCCAATTTTTTGGATGATATAGTTGAAAGGAAACTTACGGGGCCATAATTGGTAGAAGAGATGGTAGTGAATGTTTAGTTGACTCAGAAGCACATTAAAATAGCTCAGAGTAGACAGAAAATTTATGCAGATAACCTGAGGATGGATCTTTCTTTTGAGGTAGGTGATCATGTCTTTCTCAATGTTTTCCCGTGGAAAAGTGTGATGCCTTTTGGTAAGACGGGAAAGTTGAGTTCGAGGTTCATTGGAACCTATGAAATCCTGGAGAAAGTTGGATTAGTTGGATACAAAGTATCATTACCTTTATGTTTATCCCAGGTACAGAATGTTTTTCATGTTTCGATGTTGATAATGTATATGCTAGATCCATCTCATGTTTTGAGCCCAAATGTAGTTCAGTTGGAAGAGAATCTCTTTATGAAGAACAACCAGTCGAAGTTCTTGACCAAAGAGAGCAAGTGTTGTGTAATAAGGTAATTCACCAGGTAAATGTTTTGTGGAAAAACTATATGGTTGAAGAGGCAACGTGGGAATCTGAAAATGCTATGAGGGATAAATTCCCCCATTTATTTGATAAGTGAATAAAATTGCGAGGACGCAATTTCCAAAAGGGGGGAGGATGTAACATCCCAGGTAAATAATGAATAATATATTTTTATATACATTAATATTTATAAATTAAATATTAATTTTACTTTCAAGGGGTTGCTAGGTTTGATAGCGTACCCGATACGCAACAACGAGTTTCTTTGAAATCTTACGTTGCACACTAATAATATAATATTATTATTTTAAATGGTAGTTAACTCCATGCCATTATATTGGAGGGAATGAAAGAAACTAACTACAATATGATTATACATTATTGTTAAATGTATTTAAATTTATCCAATAAAAAGTTAGAGCCATAAAATATGAATGAATCTAATTTTATGCATAATTTACATTAAAAGGCCGATTTATCGCCTTTTAATAGAGAGCCCTATTTAAATCTAGTTTTGGTCCCTTTAATAAATTTTATATGACCAAAAAAATCCCACTTTAAAATGAAGATATCAAAATTTACTTTGGGTAAATTTTTGTAATTTTTCCGATAAAGTTCATTTTTTATGAATAGTTAAATATTGTATTCTAATTCAAAACTATGTTTTAATATAATTTATTTATATGGTTATATTATATTTTTAATTTGTTTTAAAGTGTAATTATAATATATTTTTACCATTTAATCCAATTTTGGTCATTGGAGTTAATTTCTCTTTGAAATTGGACTTCAACAAGTGCCAATCTTTTGATAGTTATTGTTTCCTAAAAACACGCTATTTGTTTTGATAACGTGAATTAATTTCGAAATTAATTAATTACACTGATATGTTTTAAATTTGGCAAAATAGAAATCATTTTTTAATTCAGAATATCAAATATATCTTAGGCTGAATTTTTGATATTTTTCTTGAAAAACATCAATTTTTGATGAATAGTGAAACCACTTGGTAGTTAAAAAACTGACTTTTTCATTTAAATGAAATTTTACCATGTCTGTGAATTGAATTTCAAAAATCCAACATACATGGCTATTGTAAAAAAGTAAAATGTAGTTCAATAAGATGAAAATATTTTTTGGTGAATAGTAACTTTTAACTTTTATTTACCGCGGTTAAAGGTAAATAGTGTAATTCAAGGTAAAAATAATATTATAATAATTCACAATTACCTTAACACATGTCCAAACCTTATTGGTGGAGTCATTAATGACCTTGGGAATCATTGGGTCGATTGTGGGACCCCATTGTGCCACTTGGGACTGAAAAAGACAATTTAGATTAATTATTTTAATGTGAAGACAAAATTGACATTAACAAAAATCTTTCAATAATTTATTTTTATATGGTGTTATATAAGTCATGTTTTCGACTAAAAATATTTATTGGAAAGATAAAAAGATTTCCTCCATCATGGTATTTGTTTATAATTTTTAGACATCAAATAATTTAAATTATATATGACACAATAATGATGCAGTATTTACCTCATTAACAAATGATTTTAATAAATAAAATTATAATGCTTAAATTATTATCCAAAACATGTCCAATTCTGATTAGATGATTTTGTTTAGAATATGAGTCATCTAATCTTCGACCTTAATTATTTTTGGACCATTATAAAATGAATATCATTATATTATAAAATAATATTTTCACACTTTCCTAAAGAGCCCCTCCTCTCCCTTATAAAAGGAGACCCATTCTAACCAATTCCTCACTTCTCTCAAGCCATTTGGCTCATCCAAACTCTGCCCAATTACACTCCCTACATCACTATCCTCCACCTAGAAGCCTTACCTTAAGAATAAGGAACTTAATAAGTCCTTCGGTTCAAACCAAAGGGAGTTAAACAAATTAAAGGTAACTGTTTCTCTTAAATTGTTTTCTATTATTTTAATTCTCCAACCCCTAAACTCTTTTTATTTCCTTTAATTTGTAACAACAATAGTATCCTAAATATACTAGTATGTTTTTATGTGAAATATTCGAACTACAATTACACACAATTCCATCTAATGGGTGAAGAACAAAATATTTCTGTGGATGGAAAACTAACGCCTCACGAAATGATGATTGTTCAATTACATCTTACCGCCTCTCATGGTGGCCATTAAAATGGCACTGTATTTGTATATGATATATATTATGTTTATGATTTCTTTATGCTTATGTACTTTCCCATTTATATCAAGAATTTATGGTTTCCATAGTGGCTAAATACGATAATCTCATTTGAGGAAGTGAAGATTACTTCCCCCTTAATGCAATGTGACTCATTAATGCCTTATGTGGGATGTATAAAGGATAGAGTTAATGATATTATATATGATATTATACAGGATTTATAATATAAATATGTATAATTATGTTTTAATTCCATTAAAATAAGAAATATAATTGAACGTAGTGTTCATGCGTACGTACGGCTTACCGTCTCCATGAACGGTGCATTTCATTTCTTACATCCAAATGTTATGTACTATTATAAATACATGTATATACTGAATATATATGATATATATTATATTTAAATCATGACTATCATTCTGGATATAATGGACTATTGACCACATGGACAACTTGTAAATATAAGGTGTTCATTTTTGGCTCATGTACCAAATATCGACAAAACGAAAGTTATTAACTTAAATGATTACATAATGATTGTAACATGGTAATAAGTTTTATAAAAGGAATAATAAACTTGAAAATGGATCTTAAGAAAGTATAAATTAAATTTAGTTTATTATTCAAGAGATTAAAGAACCATTGAGTCAATTCAGACGTGAGGTAAGGGACTTCATCTCAATCTCCTTTCATTGAGGCATATTTTGTTTTAATACAAGAATTTATTTTATACGCTTTATAAACACCCTTGACCTTTCAAACAGAAAATTTTTCTACAAAGCGTTTTACTAAAAGACAAAAAAGTATGTTTCTTTTTAACATAAGCTGTGACAACGAACTTTTCCGCTGCCATGAGTATTATTTGATCTTTGGCTTCCTCAACAAGCCGTAATGTTTGTAAAAGAAAATAAATACCATATACTCTTTTTTGTATTCTCGTATTGAAAATGTTTTTGATAATGTATTTGTTATGTCAATATATTTATGTGATATATTGTGAATGAAATGTGGAAATGTTTTCTTTCCATTATAATCGTTTTTTGTGTTATGATTTTATAATGGTACTTGGACATTTGACGGGTGGTTACGTGATAAATCAAATGACGGGTGGTGCCATGAATACCCAGATGGGTGGTTACGTTATAACCTCAAATGCATTGGGTATGGAAGTCGGATATATGGATATATCATTTAGTTATATGTGTGGAAGTCGACCGTATGGTTATTCCATTTAAGTATGTTTATGTCCCAAGTTACCTTTATATGTTATGTGTTCTTCATATGGGGTTTATGGCAATCTTTTGGTTACAAAAAGGTAAGTAATTATATTTTTTTGTATGAAGAGTATATACTTCATCAAAATAGGTGAAAATTATTACATATGATTAAGTATTCATGGTTTATTGGTCGTTTTGAAAAGCTAATAGTTTTCTTTCTTTGTGTATCCCTTAATGAGATTTACATGCTCATCCCAAGTTTGGAATTGTTTTTCGAAGGACATAAAGTGGAATAGGGTCAATGATGAGATCAAGGAAAAGTCATGTCGTCTAAAACATAGAACTAGACATGACTATTTTTTCAAGAGTTCATGTTTTGTAAAAAAAATGGAAACATATTAGATGTTTCTATTTTGTAATATTTTGAAATGTAATAGTTATGGCCTAACTCTCTAAAACTCTAACCATGAAAAGATCCTCTATGTGAATTATTCATTTAATTCAATATTATGTATGGTTTAAGGCCGGGTCCTTATAAGTTAAATAATTATTTAATGTTTGAAATTATGTATTATTTATAATTATACCAATATGATATTAGTATAATAGTTTATAAATTAAATATTTAGATTTTTAAAATGTATGAAAATAAAAATATGTTTTTAAGGAATTATTATTCCTTTTTTTATGTAAAGGTGAATGTATTATTTTTCAAGGAAATGTATTAATTTTTTTCAAGGTTTTCAAGAAACCATTTGAATTAGATAATATTTTACCAATTTTTTATATGTATTTAAATTATGCAAACCCTAAAAATTTATAAATTTGAGCTTATTTGCATCGGTAGTGAATTTATGGTGTGTTTTATATTAAAATGTGAAAATTTATTAATTCATCAATTTTAAAAGATTTTTTATACCTTTTAGTCTAAATATAACTTTTAAAATATTTATCCAACTTGGAACATTATTTTCTTACAATTCCATTATTGGTTAAATTAAACATTATCTTTTGGACTAACATATTATTTAAAAATATTGAGGCCCAAAAAAATTTATCAATTTGAAAATACTTTTCTAAGGATAGTGTAAATCCCATATCATTAAATGATTCATAAATTTGGATAAACAACTACAATTAATATAATTACAATTGTAATTTGAATAGGACTAAAATACCTATTTTAGTAAAAAAAATTAATGGTGTTATTAAATCATTAATCCGAGCATTGAATGCTCAATATTTAATAATTTTGTAGGAAATATATTTCAAGAATAAATTTTAGAGTCATTAGACTATAACATGTTCTATAAAGAGATAATTGAGATAAAATTTGAAGGTCAAATGTGAAAAAATTTGGGAACAACTTTAGAGAAGAATATATTCGATGATTGGGCGAAAGCAATGGGGTACCATATGAAAATCATTTATGTATATATTATAGAACTGAAATGGAAACCGTTGATGACCCATTATGTCCCAAAACACATTAATAGTAATTTATGATATAAGTAAGCCACTTATATGCCTATAAATAATAGGATAATGGTTTTTTGAATTATAAATTGATTGACAAGGAAAGATATGGATGATGGCTAATACTTTGGGATTTTTCTTTTCTTTTTGTTTTATTTTTATTCACTTTTCCCATGTAATGCATGCATTTGTTTTAATAAAGTGATTACATATTCTTCTCCCATCCCTATTTATCTTTCAAACCTAATATTATGCGATCTCTATTCTATATTTCCAACATGATATGTTCTCACTTTAAAATGGAAAGTGACTAACTAGAGGCTTGGAACTGGGAGAGGTTTCTTGGTGTTCTTTATTATTGTTCTTCAAAAAGCATATTTTTTATTATATGTGTGGTGGAAGAGATAGTATTTAATGCGTTTAATTATCTTCAATCATGAAATTATTTTCAATTTCATTTAAATTACTTGATTTAGTATTTTTTTCTCCCTTGTCTCATGAAAACCCTCTATATGGTGGAGTTGGGGTTTCCTGAAGGTATGAAATGGCATATGTTGGAGTCAGGACATTAGAAATTATATTATTGGTTGAAGTATAAACCTATTTTTCTATTACAGGGGATAGGGCTTGGTGCTTTGAAGCCATGAATAAATCTTACACTCAATAAATAGAATGAAATTATTTCATTAATGGGGTCTCAAAAAATGAATTATCTGGTTGAGTTTAAATAAGAAATTAATAATAAAAAAACAAGTGTATCCTACCATCAGACCAAGTCCTTTCTTTCCTATTTTCATTCTATATGCATCAACATTTAAATTTCAATTATTCATTACATTATTTTCCTAAAAACCAGAAAACCATAATTTTGATACATAAAATAAAACCCAAAAAATATATTTGATGATTTAGAATCAGTGAATGCATCTATAATGATCATTTTCAAGTGATACAACCCCGGTCTGCCTCCGTGATATATTAGGAAAATAAAAGTTTCTTTTTGCACATCCTATGATAGGTGTTCATCAAAACCGACAGCATTGTCGAAGAACTGAACATTTATTTAGATAACTTTTTCTAAATTCCCATTTTTAAAAATATTTTTCAATTTTTCCTTATTATAAAAATAAAAAAACTATTTCTATGATGTATTCAAATTCTGATTATTATGCATGGGTAGATTACTCATCGCTGAAAAAGAAACAACAACAACAGTAAAAACAAGAAACATTTAATAAAACTCTTGTACAAGAACAATGAGAAAGTATAGAAAATTTATGACAAAATATGAAAGAGAATTTAAATATGCCCATGCATTAATGAAGCATCTTGACACAAAGTTTGAGAAATAACCTAATGTAGTGTTAGAAACATTTCACCACTTATCTTTGAAAGTGAAGAACCTAGGGAAGTAAAGGTGGTGTTACCTAGTGATTCATTCCACCTTTCTCAACCATTTATGTATGAGATATATGAATGATCATTTTATTATGATTTACTAAATTGATATCATGTTAATTTGGTAAAATTTTGGATCAAATTGTCCATAAATAGAAAACCAACATGATATCTGCATTCCTATAAAAGTAAGAAGTGACACCACTATTGTATATATCTCTTTCATTGGAAGAATAAGAATCCACCCATGTGGTGTAATTTGAATAAATGATAGTTTATCCTAAAAAATTTCATCCATATAGTTAAGATAATCTCCATGTACAACTTTCAATATTTGAGGACATTCAAGATGAACTAATTTAGGGAGTTGACCCCTTCATTCATTCTTTATCTTCAAATTTTTATTGGAACTTAATTGATTATCCCACCCTACTATTTTGAATATACATATTTTGTAGACTCACATTATTCTATAGAGGATGATAATGAAATATAAATTTCCCCTATTGAGGAACACCAAGATCTTTTTGATGATATTGAACATTTATAGAAAGGATTTAAATAAGTGATCCAAGTGGATTTTCCTGAAGAAATTGATATTAAATATACCTATATAGAATGGATATATTTTTAAATTAATTATCCAAAATAAAATTTTGTTCATATTAAATTACATTATAAATATTCTTTTGATTTCCCTTTTAATGTAGCACATCTAGAGAAACTACAAGATTGTAAAGATGTGGTTTCACAAGTCGCAACCAAAGAGGGGTGTTTAATATATTATCATACCACCAACATGATATTTGAACCTAATTGCTATGGGGGACGATATGGTGTTTTATATATATGGGATTCTCCTAAACAAGAATAAATAATTAGATGTCGTAAAAGTCCACATGTGGTGGTTCAAATTAATTAAGATTCATCCACCAATTGACTATGGATAACAGTTGGTACATCACTATAGAGGATGTAAGAATATAGGGCCCACATGGGGTATTATACCATGATTTATCTTTCTACATTCCATCTAGTAATTATTATTTCAATTTCATTCATAGAAATAGTCAAATATGCTTCCCACTCTCTATTATATTTTTTATATTTAATGACATGATCCTTGGGACAAATTGAGTATTTTTATTTTTTAGAACCATGATGACACGAGGAATTCCCTAAAATAGAATAAGTAAAACGATTAATCTTCATATAAAAGTTGGTACATTTTAATTATTTATATTTCAAAATATATAAATGTTTTTCCAGATCATTTTTTTAGAAATAAACAATAATTTCGTGTTAGCAATTGAGTTTATGATTTATTTAAATTATCTAAGAGACATGTGTTTCATGGGAATCCTATGATTCCATGTTTTATTTTTCAATGTTTATGAAATTTAATAATTTATTTTGATAATTGATATATTAAATTGAAAAAAGGATGTTAAAATTAGGAATCATGATTTGAGGAAATTGACAGATTTCGGTAAATGAAATTTCCCTAAAAATTTTCATGTTTTAAATTTATAAAATTCAAGTGAATATATTTTTTATTATTAATCACTCTAGGATTTATTTTCCCAAATAATATGTACTATTAAAAATAGGGTTTCTATACCAAGTACTTCCTATTTATTCTTGATCATATTTCTTGAGTGATATTTGTATATGTCACCTACTGTAACGTGCATTTATCTTGTGGACGCTATGACATTGAAAAAATCATTTAAAATGATTGAGGAATATTTTTTTAAACCACATATCCTTAAAATATCCTCTTTACATAAATCCATCTTTATACCATAGAGACCATGAAACACCATTATATGAATGATCCATTTTTATTCCATTTTTATTCATTCCTACCCTACTATTGGTATTTTTATGATATTTTAATGTTGATGTGTGTGGGAAAGTGGAATCATGGTTGAAGGGATTACTTATATTATAATTAAAATGTGTGTGTGTGTTGTTGTTTTTTGAATAAATTATAGTTTTTGATTCATTCATTATATATCATTGTTTTCCCCTATTGAATTAAAAAAATGAAAATGATAAAAAGAACCAAAATTGAGAAAAATGGGTTGTGATTTGGGAAAACCAAAAATCACCATTATTGGACAAATAATTTCTATTATATATGGTTAGTTGGTGTATTTGAGTTTTATTATATTCATTACATTTGAAAAAAATAAAAAAAATAGAATGGTTCTTTAAAAAATTAAAATTAAAGTATAAAAGTAAAAAATAGATGAGCAAATCATTCATCATTAATTATTTTATCATAACCATTACATAGAGTTTTGGGGTAGTGGGAGTTTCTCCTTCAAATGTTAGAATGTCATTACACTTTTATTTTTTATGTCTTGAATTTTACTTAATAGATAATCCTACTCCTTAAGACCTAATCTTAAAACATTAATTCCAAAAAACCATAAGACTTGGAGACATTTGAACCTTTAGTAAATCCCTCTTAATTTTATGTTTGTTTTTTCAATACAAAGTGGATAAATTAGACACTTTATAGGTCTATAAATAAGGATCATTTTTTCATTATATGAGCATAAATTCACTTGAATTGTTTCCTGAGTGGTGAGATAAATGATTCAAAAGTCGGGTTTGTCATGATTTGGATTATTTAATAGTAATGAATTGAATAACATGAATTAAATATAATAGATGTTCAACAATTATAAAAAAAGAAAATATAATAATTGAGTTGATTGTTTCATTAGAAAATGAGAAATTAAATTGAAATTTTAAGTGTATTTTTGAAATTTTGTTTTTACATTCAAAATTATTTAATTTTATTACATTGTAATTTGAACATTGTTAGTATTGGTTCCCTTTTATTTTCAATTTTGAGATTTTATACTTGAGGATAATCTTGGTTTAAGTTTGGGGAATTTGTAGACATAATATTTTCATTATTGTTTATAGGTATTTAAATTATTTAAACCTTAAAAATTTATCAATTTGAGTGTATTTTCGGTAGTTTTGGATTTATAGTCTGTCTTATGATAAACTATGAAAAATTATTATTTATTGAATTATAATAGATTTTATTCACTTTTTATTTTGTCCATTACAATTTAAAATATTGATCCAATTTTCCTGATTATATTTTTTATGGTTCTATAATTTGAGGAATTAATATTTTACTTTTGGACAAATTGATTATTTAAATATCATGAGGTCTGAAAAAATAAATCATGTTTAAAAACAATTCGGGAAGACAATATGGACCCCACCTTCGTAAATTATGCATAAATCAGGAAACACAACTATAATTAATATGATTATAGTTTTATTTATAAAATGATGCATAAACCATCCCACATTCATGTTTAAAACAAAATTGCTTAAAATATAAATAATCTTTAAATTAAGTACCAAAAATAAAGCTTACCAATGGCAAAAAAATATATCCCAAAGTCAAAGCTAGTAATTCCAAACACGGTCCCCATATCCTTCCTAGAAACCTGAAAGTATTTTTATAATATTGGGTGAGTATACATGTATACTGAGTAGGAAAAACCAAAGTCTCTCGTGCATAAGTGGGAGAAGCATACCAATTCTCATTTGAGAAAATAGAATAACTGATATGACCTCATAATGTATTCTAACCATCCCCATGTCACCAAGGAACAATAACCAAGTAAATTAACTGAATTAATGTAATATAGTAATCACATTGGTAGTTGTTTACCCCACACCACTTCCCATTAATTATATTCTCATACACCCTAAAAGAGGCCCTGGCACTCCAACCTCTTCTGAAAGAACCATGACACAACCCACCCCCACATACCTAGGATCTATAACTACATCTCTCCCATATACACATGGTAAAAATACCACATCACATTCCACCCACAAAAACATGTTCCTCACAACTACGTCTCTCCCATAGAAAACTAGGCCACATACATCATCGCATCCTGAACTCACATCAGAACACAACACAGCTTATCCTGAAGACACCTAGGAACTCAACAACTCTCCTTACAAAGACACCTAGTAATCAAAATTCACCCTAATACACTTGGGACAAACAAATCACAAACTACATAAGGAATATTTGGATATCACCACCTTGGGGAATAAAGGTTCAGGGTGCCCCAAGAGAAAATGGGAGTGCACAAGGAAGATAAGATCATATCTTTAGAAATGACAGATTCTAGCAAAATGGGAGAAACCGTTTTTATTTTCATTGAAGTTAGATCTTGACCAAGACCACATAGTTTTGATGGTCAAAGGAAAATTCATGTTTTTAGAAGGTATATACGATTCAAAATGGATAAAAAAATAAATAAATATGTTATTTAACTCATTTAGTAATAAAAAATGTAAAAGGGAAATACTATTAAAACTGGGAAGATTGTGAAATATTAATGAACTATCAGAAATGACTCAACATTAGGTGAGTCACCATCATGTGTCATCATTGGGTGACTCACCGTTGGATGAGCTACTAGTAGATGAGTCACCATTGGGTGACCCACTCTTGTATGAATCACCATCAAACGAGTCAACGTTGGATGTGCCACTATTGGGTAACTCTCCATTGGACGAGGTTCCTATGGATGAGTCATCATAGGGTGACTAAATGTTGAATGATTCACCACTCGAAGAGTCACCACCATGAGTCACTACTTGCAACCTAGTGCTGTGAGTCATTATTGATAGTCATCGTCACGACCTACCATCACCACTTACCGTTCCTAACTCACAAGTAATAACCCACCATTTTGAGTCACTTTCGTGATTATCTTACGTGACTCACCATTACGATAACCAACCATTAGAAAAACTGTAATTTTTAAAGACTCTTGAAATGAGTCACTTTTGCCACCAAGAACACCTTAAAACCTAGATTCTCACAATGTAAGGGATTGGAGAGGTCTGGGCCATTACATTAGATGCCTCTCAAACTATTCTCAATCCTAGAAAATTCAACCAATCCCAGTAGAAAGAGGGGTCTGAAAAACCACCCTGTGAGATACCTCTCAAGGATATTAGTACCCTTGAAGTACTATTATAGACATCAGGGTTCAATGATAAACCACCACATGTAGTTAGAAATTTAGAGTGAACCTCAAAATACAAAAACACCTCCTACGATATCTGCTAACCCAACTGACCAAAAGTCACACGACACAATCACAATAGCCACACTTTCTGAAGACACTAATAAGATAATTTCATCCTCCAAGTTAAATTACTATCTACTCTAGGTGGCACTAACTCGCCCACATGGGTTTAATCACATCTCAATTAATGTGTCTTCATTAGGAATCATTTCCTCCGTTTTCTAAATGTCAAAACATTATCTCAAATTATCGAGCAAGGAATAAATCCATATCATAGAAAAAGGTTCAAACTTACATTACAAGAGAAACCATAAAAAGGTGAAACATAAAACAACCTTTCATATAGTGCATGAATTTGTGCTTCCTGCCCCCAAGTACGCTCATATAGGTAACCAAGACTCCACAACACATGAACCAAGGGAATGTTACATCCATTAATAACCTTCTCCTGATGATGTTGGATATCTAATGGATGCTTGAAGAACATCGTTTCATCCTCGATATCCAACTCTCCTTAGTTGATGACATGGGATTCATCGTGTAAATACCAATGAATCTGAGACACTAAAATACATCATGGTACCTTTCCAAATATTGTGGCAATTCCAAGAGGTATGCCGCTATACCAACTCACCCCAAAACCAAAAAGGGTCTAATGAACCTCATAGAAATCTTACTCACTCATTCAAACCTCTGTTTTCCATGTCGAGTGGAGACCTTCCAGAATACATAGTACCTATCCTTGAACTATATATCCATCATCCTACGATTGGAATAATAATTATTGTAGTCCTGCTCTACCTTCAACCTCTCACAAACAAGATGAACCTTCTCATTCATTCTCTACACTACCTTAGGGACAAACACATCTGTTTCTCCAACCTCTATCCAAAAAAGGTGAACAACGTTATCTTCTATATAAAGAATCATATGAAGCCATGCCAATGGAAGAGAGATAGCTGTTAGTATAAGAAAACTTGACAAAGGCTAAGTGATACACCCAAGTCCTTCTAAAGTCCAAGTCGCATGACTGTAACATGTCTTCTAGCATCTGGATAGTGCGTTTTGTCTAATTATCTGTCTAATGGTGGAATATAGTGTTGAGGCTTAATTGAGTTCCAAAGTCATGCTACAATCCCTTATAGACTCATGAGGTAAAATTAATATCCCGAAATGAGACAATGGATCTCGGAACTCCAGGAAGCCACACCAAGTCATACACATGCCCCCTTTTCAAGACATCCAAAATTTTTGATTCCTTGATCACTAAGAAGTGAGTTGATTTCTTCAACTGATCCACTACTTCTTAGATTACATCATAGCCCCCATGAGCCTTATGTAACCCTATGAAAATATCCATAGAGATTTCACCATGATTCCACTAGGGAAAATCTAACGGCTGAATAAATCCACCATGAACATGGTAGTCATCCTCCACCTTCTAGCACACTAAACACTTCTATACAACCTCCACCACTATCCATTACACCACAGGCCACAAATATGCTTCCCCAATCCATTGTACAAATTTTAATTTCCATGTTGTATCGCTAAGGGTGAGATATGAAACTCACGGAGGATATCCTCATGTATTGCCATCGGAACAAACAACTTTCCTCAAAATAGATTCTATTTCTAACCGTACTCTGACCATCCCTCTAGTGTGTCACCATAGTCAATGTGATCGTGCATCACATCTTCCTCTAAGTCTCCCCACTAGGACTCCTCCACCTACTGCATCAGAGAATACTGCACTATAATATTAAACAAATATATTCTACTACCATCCTCCCATACGTCTATGTGCTAGGCTTCCAACTCCTTCATCACCTTCCATGTATCTAAATATTCCTAAACCACCTCAATCTGTGAATTCTGGCTCAAGGAGTTGGAAAAACCGTTACAATTTCCCGAGGGGTAATATATCCCAAAGATGTATTCCTAGATAAGCTCTATCCACCTCCACTATTGTATTTTAAAATCACACTGGGAAATGATACACCTCAATATCTTGTGATATTTGAACACCACAAATCACTCCATAATGAGGTAATTTTTCAATAACTTCATCAAAAAACACAACCACTACCAACTCCATATCATGGGTATCGTAGTTACATTCATGGTAACATAACTACCTAGACCAATAAGAGATAAATCCTCACTGTTACATCAGCACACATCCCAATCCAAGACATGAAGAATTAAAAACACCTCAAATATCAACCCTTCCTCTAACAACCAGATCACTGGAGAAATGAACAACATTCATATTATATTGCTAAATGACTCTTGGCATTTCTCACTCTACACAAAATTCTGGTCCTTTCTGGTTAGAGTTTTCAATGTAGCTACAAATTGAGAGAAATCGGGTATCAATCTTCTGTAATAGCTTGAGAGATTAAGGAAACTGCTAACCTTTGCAACACACTTGGGTACTAACCAAGATACCATTTCCTCAACCTTCAATGGATTCACTTATTCTCCCTATAGTGAGACCATATTTTAATGTAAATGAACATCTCATGTCTGGAACATTAACTTGGATAGATTTCTGTAGAGATGGTTTCATTAAAGAACATGCCAGACATCAATGAGATGCTTTGTATGATACAACTCATACATTGAGTATATCAAGATGTAATCGATGATCATAATGATGAACGGTATAGTAAATCCATAAATATGGAGTCCATAAGCCCCATGAACATGGCTAATGCATTCATAACACCAAATGACATGAAGATGAACTCGAAGTTACCACACCTGCACCTGAAAGCAGTCTTTGGGATATATCCCTACTTCATTCTCATATGGCGGTATGCAGACCACATATTGATCTTCAAAAACCAATTTTATCCTCTGATATAGTCAAAAAGATCATCTATCCTCAAGAGAGGATAATAGTTCTTGACTGTCTCTCGATTCAACCTTCGGTATCCTATGCACAACCACATACCATCATCTACCATATTTGGAAACTACACCAGAAAACCCCATGATGACACAATGGGTCAAATGAATCCCTTATTCAATATTTCATCAATCTAAATCCTTAACATCCAAAACTCATATGTTTCATCCAATAATAATCCATTGAAATCGAAGAAGCATCAGGCTGGGGGTGTATCTCGAACGTGACGCCACATTAAGGGTGTATCATAACAGCCTACTTGGTCAAAACATCATAGAACTCCCCAAAAATCATAGTTACATCACCAACAACTACTCTCATAGCCATCTCAACCATCATGTATATAAAATGATATACACACTTGCATCCCTCCAAGAAAACTGTTGTCTCCAACAAAAACCACACACTGGATATCCACATCTGAAAACACGACTCTTCTCCAGAAGTAGTTGATAAAAAAGTTAAAGGAATACAAATATTATACGTTTAGAATAACATAATATGTATGCATATGTAGTAATAAATTATCTCCATGGGATGTATGTGGCCGCATCATCAGTCTACATCCCCAACACACAACAAACAGGATGGTCTGACCTCCGACTGGTGTACTCAACACTAGGGGTACAGAAAACCACTATAAATATAGTACTAGAGCATGAGATATATATGGTTTCGAAAAGGTGTGAAAAGCTCTGAGATCAAACAAATAACAAAAATAGAACTAAACAAGTATATTGTACCTAAAACAATCACTAGCCCTACTAGAACGATTTTCATTACTGCGTGTGACTGACCACACCCATATCATTTTCCCCTCTTCTCACGACCGCCTACACCACCCTGCATGGTTTGAGGTCCCCAATGAAAACTAATGTTTAGCCTCCAACTACTCTATTTACCCTCGATGGAGCATTAACCTCTTCTCCCTACTTTCGAAACGGCCTATCTAACAACTGCTGCTGAGGATGGTGCAGAACCTATCTACCTCCAACATGCGGAGATTGCATGACCATTGGACACTGTTTCTTAATATTTCCATAGAAATAAAAAAATAAAATATATGTCCCAAGCCCATGGGAAAGGCACAAGGACTGGAAGGTCGAAATATAAACTGTTGATGTAGACTCCCAACCAGTTGAAACCATGAAGGCCATGGCACCTGAGACGTTCTACTGGAAACTATTCCTCTCGAAGAACACCTCCGGCTCCCCTCTCATAATAGACCTCCTCATTAGTGCATATGATCAACCTGTTATTCCTTCTACTGAAACACTAAGTATGCTAGTAAGGTAAAGGGGGAAACCACGTAATGGATAAAAGGATGAATTGCCCGCTCTAGGTGTTTGGCACGAGACACCTCATAAAGAAATAGATCTAGTGAAAAAATTGGGATCATTGAACATAATCCCTAGCTCCTATACCAACACACTCCCTTTATAGAGGGAGAGTAACTCATGCCACTTCTCATCCTTCATGGTCGATGAAAGGAAATCATCTTAGAACACCTTCTCAAAATTGAGCCACAAATTTTCATCCTCCTTCCTCTACCATAGGTATAACTTCCACCACTAGATCAACGATAAAGGAAAAAAGTAAAACATCATATCCTAGTTCAAAATTAAGGTAATATCATGTTTCCCAAGCCGGATCTCCATATCTATGTCTGATACACTACCCTTATACTTTCATAATGTCTTCCTCAAGGCGGAAAGTAATGTTCCCTCCCACTAGTCATCCTCTCCTACTGGATCAACCATGTACCGATCAACTGTATAATCCTACTCAGCCTCAACTACCTGATCCATACATATATGACAAACAAGTTCCCAAGATTAAAAGTTAAATAAGGATCTCATAATCATGAGTAGTAAGTAATTTTATTTACGATTCATTTTAACTCATTTAACTCGTTATTTTGACCATTTCAATTTCCCAAAAACAACCCAAATCAGAAAAGAACACAAGTCATTATGATGAATTAACCTTTCCTAGGGTTTATACCTTAAAAATGTGGTAGCACCACCTAGTTGATTGGTAGGCTCAGATTCCTTTAATTGGATCATAGTGGACCCTATAATCTTGTGTCCTAGATAACCTCCCTTTCCCTAAGTTATATATCTTGGTCAATTGACATTGTTTCCATACCAACCCATGAAATCCTCACTAATACTAACAAAAAAATCCATCATATATCTCGATAATCACCTCGATTACCATTCATTCCTTACCCCCACCCTCCAATGATTCTCATCTTAATATGGAAATAGATAATGAGAGAGAATGTCCCCTAAGCCCCCACTCTTGTAGGCCCTAGTGTTGCAACTAGCATCAAGGGTATACAAATCTTACAAAATGGAAGGCATTTACTTTTTTATATTCACCATGATCTGTATAGAAAATTTATCAAAATAAAAACCATTCCAAGACATATATATATATATATATTAAATAAAAAATTATCCCACATGCATTTTTAAAACAAAAATGCTAAAAATATAAATACACTCCTAGGTACAAAAATTAAATCAATGCTGCGACACAGAAAAATATCCGCACGTCCGAGCTATTAATTCCATCCATGGTCTCTATAGACCATATGTAAACCTAAAGGATGTTTTATAAAATAGTTTGAGCATACCAGTATACTGTGTAGGAAAAACCAAAGTCTCCCATTCAAAATTGGGAGAACCATATTAATGCTCCTCTGAGAAAACAGAAGAACCACCAACACCTAATAAGGTACTCTAACCATCCCCACATTACTAAGTAACACTCACCTTGTAATGTAATATAGTAAGAACATTGGTAGTAGGGAACCCCACACCACATTCCACTAATGAACCTCTCTCACATGCTAATGGAAAATGTCATGGAACACCCACCTCTTTCGAATGAACTACGCCACAACCTTCCCACACATTCCTAGTTCCCATAACTACATATCACCCACAAAATCCTATGCCACATACCATATAACATCTCCTCGATACACACTTGGGAATCATAATTATGTCTAGCACATATACACCTCGACCACCTACCACATACATCCCATACCAGAGACACCTCGGAACAAAACACATCTCATCCCGAAGACACCTTGGATATAAAAATCACCTACACACACCTGGGAATCACAAATCACAACCTCCTTGAGGAATACTGGGTTATCATAGCTTAGAAGAGGGCATAGGGAATAGTGGGTGTCCATACATCCATCCTCCAATAGAAATGTTTGGGATAGAAACCCTCCCTCATGAGAATGGGGGTGTATGGAACGTTGTCCTCATATTGTGTGGGGTACGTATAAAAAACAGAAATGATATATATATATATAATATCAAACACTTAATACTAAACTATTATATTCTTGAAAACTACTAAATATGCATGCATTTATTAACATTAATGAAAATCACATCTGATGTTGATAAATGAAAACCACCTCAAAAAAATCCACAAAATTAAAACATACCCCCAACCGATTCAATTAACCAATTATAAATATTTGTTCAAATATTAATTTATTCATTCCATATCTACCTGGGAAACTAATATGAATAAATGGAAATATGATACACAAGAAAATATTCAACACCACCATATTCATTTCAGAAGATAATGAACCTTCTATTTTAACACACATAATATTTCCACTCTTTTTGACACCCATTCATGCTATAACAATATACCAATCCTGAGACATGTGGTAAAGAATTATGGATTCTAAACTTAGAGATACATTTGGTTAATTACCCATACCAACCACATCAATCATCATTAATCAAATAAATTCTATCCAGTCAATCATCTATGCCCCAAAAAACCCTAACTCACACCCATAACCAGAAATATATCTCACTACAACCACACTCAGAAGCCCTGCTGGATAACCACACCACACCTATCACATCCAATAACATAAATATAGCAAAACCCGATGGAATCCCTGATACACAACATAGACCATTCATTCCACATCTAAACAATCTCTGATCATGAGATTCCATTACACAACCCATATCACCCCACATCACACAATGAATCTCAAAAACATACCACCACACAAACAAAACAAAAAAATCAGTTTTAAAAAGGATATGTTCTTTAATTACACTATTTAATTTGGGTGTTATTATAGAAACTGGTTTATCCTATGGAATACGTTTATTAGACATGAATTGTTGGTTAATCATTTTCATGATGAAAAATTAAGCCATGAAAAAGCATCATTCGTTCCATAGATCATCCCATGTGACAAAAACCACAAACGAACATGATTTTAAGTGGCTGATTATCCCATAATAAACACAATATCAAAAAATAAAATAATAAAATAGAATCATGGGTCACATCATCCCATCCCTTTTATATTGACCTTAAACAGATTCAACTACCTATATTTATTTTGATTTTTTCTATCTTCATAATGGAAAATATCATACATAGACCCAACATGATACAAAAAGTAAGGAGATACGAAGGTATACCATCCTTTAATAAAACCAATCAACACTTCATTATTGTGCTTCAACATGTGGTGCATAGAAAGCAGGAAGAACCAACAAGGAAATTGTGATCCAATTTCTAGGAAACAAAACACAACTCCTTAGGGATGAAATGTTCAAGGAACTCTAACAGAAAATGGTAGCATAAAAAAAGGTAATATCTTGGATTTTGAAATTCCATATCCTAAAAGAATTAAGGGAAACCATTTTTTAAAATCTATTAAAGAATAATCTTGAACAATACTACACTATCTGAAGTTTAATGGAAGCTTCAAGAGTTTAGAAGATATATACAATAAAAAAATCTCCAAAAACCATTAAATATGATATTTAACTCATTTAAAACAATGGAAAAAAATATAAATAATCTTAAAATTAAGTACCAAAAATAAAGCTTACCAACGGCAAAAAAATATCCCAAATTCAAAGCTAGTAATTCCAAACACGGTCCTCATATCCTTCCTAGAAACATGAAATTATTTTTATAATATTGGGTGAATATACATGTATACTGAGTAGGAAAAACCGATGTCTCTCGTGCATAAGTGGGAGAAGCATACCAATTCTCATTTGAGAAAATAGAATAACCAATATGACCTCATAATGTATTATAACCATCCCCAAGTCACCAAGGAACAATAACCAAGTAAAGTCACTGAATTAATGTAATATAGTAATCACATTGGTAGTTGTGTACCCCACACCACTTCCCACTGATTATATTCTCATACACCCTAAAAAGGCCCTGGCACTCCAACCTCTTCTGAATGAACCATGACACAACCCACCCCCACATACCTAGGCTCTATAACTACATCTCTCCCATATACACATGGTCCAAATACCACATCACATTCCACCCAAAAAAACATGTGCCTCAAAACTACATCTCTCCCATAGAAAACTAGGCCACATACATCATCGCATCCTGAACTCACATGGGAACACAAAACAGCTTATCCTAAAGACACCTAGGAACACAACAACTCTCTATACAAAAGGTGAAGGTAATCCAAAACCATATCAAAGCAGCTCAAAGTAGGTAGAAGAGCTATGCCGATAATCGAATGAAGGATTTGGAATTTCAAGTCGGTGGCCCTGTTTTCCTGAAGGTATCTCCATGGAAGGGAGTAATATGTTTCGGTAAAAAAGGTAAATTGAGTCCCAGGTACATCGGACCTTTTGAAATTCTAGAACGAATTGGGGTTGTATCGTACCATTTGGCAATGCCTCCAAATCTCTCGAAAGTTCATGATGTGTTCCACGTATCTCGGTTGAGGAAATACATGCCTGACCCAATTCATGTACTCACCTATGAGGAATTAGAATTGGAACCTGATCTGTCTTATTGTGAAGAGCCGGTCATGATTCTTGATACAAGAGAACATGTACTGAGAAAACGGACGACTCGTCTCGTAAAAGTCTTATGGAGAAACCATAAGATGGAATAGACAACGTGGGAACCCGAGGAACTAATGATGAAGAACCACCCGAGTCTTTTCATGCGGTAGTATTCTAGAAACTTCAAGGACGAAATTATTTGAAGGAGGGGAGAATATAACACCCCAAGCTTCTACGGTACGCTTCTCTTGTAATAATGCAATAGCGTTTGTTTTACGCAACATCGAGTTCTAACACACCACAACCAATCAAACTAGCCGTTATGAATATTAATACCCACTTTTTGAAATTTGTAAATTTAATTTTTCAAAATGGACATCATTTTTGGATTCGGAATTTCCAAATTTGTATAGGGTGAATTTTTCGTATTTTTATGAAAAACTTCATTTTTGGATGAATAGTGAAACTACTAAGTGGTAGTTAAAAAACTGAATTTTTCAAAAACATGATTTTACTGCTTTTGTGATTGGAATTTTGAAAATCCGAGGGACACCGTTAATATCAAGGAGTAAAATGTGGATCATTGAGATGAAAATAATTTTTGGTGAATAGTAATGTTTTACTTTTATTTACCACAATTAAAAGTAAATAGGGTAATTAAGGGTAAAATGATATTATTATTCCCCTAACACATGTCCTAATTCTATTGGATAAGCTCAATTCGATGAAAAACAACCTTAGGAATAAAATATTATCATTTGGGTCCACTTGGATTCAATTAGGACATTTATTATTATTTAATTCAAAGAAGAGTTAAAAAAGTTAAAATCAATGTTTATTTACTAAATCATTTTTAATATAGGGTTATACATAAGATAAATTCTATTTTAAATATTCATGAGAAATCTAAAACAATTTCCTACATAATTGTATTTTAATTATAATTTTTAGACATTACATATTTTAATTTATTTATGACCCAATGATGATGCAGTAATTACCATAATAGTGCAAAATTAAACTAATTGATATTATAAATACCCAAATAAATATAATTTTTGACTTTTTATGAATTAAACAAATTTTATTGGTTAATATGACATTTTAAGAATGATATAAGTAACGTTTTTCGAAGTAATAATTCTGTTGTGAATTTTAAAAAAATCAATTATTGAATAGTGTCAAAATTGACATAAAAGAGTTTTTAAAACAAATATTATTTTATTAATTGATATTAAATTCCCAAAAATATAAGGTTCGGCTAAGAGACTTGTATCATAGTAGGTTTATCATTAGCGGACCATTTGGGGGCCAGTTGGATTTATATATTAAGATTATTAACCATATAATATAAAAATACAAAGAGACATTGTAAAAGTGAAACTAATTAACTAAGAGTTAATACTTAATTATAAGGTTAATATATTAATGAAAACATATCTAAATTATATTGGTTGAGTGGATTTTGACCTATCCCCACCTTAAAATTTAAATAATCCACTTTCGAGCCATTAGAATCCGAATATGAATTTATTATAAAATAATATTTCTATTTTTTCCAAAGGTTCCCCTCACCCCTCTTATAAAAGGGCACTCCCCCTTCTCATTAATTCACACCATCAAAAACATTTGGCTGGGCCAAACTCTTCCAAATACTCTCTAAAATTCCCTTACATAATCCTAGAGGCATTACTTTAGTCAGAAAGCCAACCTATGGAGCCCTATTCATCAAATCAAAAGGATGAACCCGAAGAAGAGGTAATGATTTCACCACCCCTTTTCAAGTTCCTTTCTTCTTCCACTTCTTCATTCTTTGTTATTACCATTCTAAAATAATAAATCTAGTATCTCATATATACTTTAATATTTTTATAAATATGGTACAACCATATTCAGTATTCTATCCATCCTTTGAATGACATGTCACCGTACGTACGTACGTACGGCATACCGTCTCCACGTCGTGGTGTAATTGTTATTAAATATATTATTATTTGGATGGGTATAATAATGATTTGTAATTCATGTAAATAATAAATATAACATGATAATGATTCTTTATATATGATATACCATCCAATTATATATTATTTTAAAATCAAAAGAATGATATTTTCGCTCGTGCTTACGTACGGACTACCGTCTCTACGAACACGATGAGATTCATTCTCCATCGTAATCCATTCATGTACAATTCTCATTTTAAGATTAATAATAATGATTGAGGACTTAATATCATTCTGGATATGAATAAGATACAATCTATCCATAAAAAACATGGCTTACATAACAAAACATATAAAAGAAAACGAGTAAGTTAACACCCGAAACAACGATAATACTAAGATATTATTAACAAAGCAATGTTAAAAAATCATATATGATATCATATTAATGTATATGATTCTTGTATAATTTAATAAAAATTATTTCACCATTATAAAGGAGGTTAAATGACCCCAACCAATGAAAAGTACAAGGTAAGGGTTTATTTCGCAATCTCTTCATTATCCGAGGTTGTTTATTCGTAATAATCTACTGGGACTTCTTTATCATCCACATCCATGTTTCTTAAAAATGTGTTTCAAAACATTTTTACTATATAGTAAAATATTGGTCAAAGTCATTTATACCTTTTTTGACTTTTATAAGTGTTTTATAAAGGAATATCTCCGTCGTTTTCCAAACAAGGTCTTTTTTAACCTTTTCGATAGAATTAAGGTAAGAATGTTTTTTTAACATATACGGCGGGTGCGGCTATTTTCCACTGTTATATAATTTTCAAAGCTTCCCTTAAAAGATTATAAGAGTATTTTCAAAGAAAATGTTTTATTTTATAAATATATGACTCTTAAATTATTTCAAAATAGAAAGAGATATTTCTCTAAAAAGAGTTTTGATTTCATCTATGTCAACATCCTTTAATGGATTTTACGCTTATTTGATGTTGATTTATTATGATACAAAACTTCTATATTGAATTAAAGTTTTTGTGATATGTTTGACTATGGATTTGTTATTTTTACACCATTCATGGTTAATGGATGAAGTATTTACATTTCGTATGCTAGTTTTAATATGAATGTTTATATTATGTTTAAACCTTTTCATATGGGAATGCATTGGACATAATATGTGACGGGTGTAGCCCGCTATAGCTTTGCGATGCATCGGCTGGTCTCGTGAGACAAACTAGTGTCTTGGCACAAGGCCTTGAAAAAATCTTATTTGTAGTCTTGGAATGAGGCCTTGGCTATGTGGTTATGATAGTCTGGCCTTTTGCATTCCATCATTATAAAAGTGGTTATTTACATTTCATGTGATTATTCGATTAGTAAAATATCCATGTGAATAAGTAAATGGCATTATTTCATTTTATTTTTCCCATACTATGTTGAAGTTCATGTTTAAAAGGTGTTTGTTTTAGTTATACAGTGTCATAAATGTTTATTCATATTTATGAAAGTTTCCGCTATATTGTTGTCCTTACTAGGCATTTGAGCTCACCCCTTTTCTATGTTTATTTTTCCCAGGATGTGAAGAAGTAAATTATGAATGACCTGTAGGGATAGTATGAGGGGAAAAGAGTGTGGAATATGGAGACTATATTGTTCTAGTTTTCATTTTATGATGTAATGTAAAAATTTATGAATATATCTTGTGTTTCCCAGGCTACTAAACTAATCAGTCTTTCGAGATTTGATCTTTCTTGTGATCATACCAATGTTATGTAATAATGCACCGACTCTAGGTCACTGGGGTCGGCGCATTACACTTGGGAAATTATAACAAATAACATTGAGATAAAATTCTCAGTAAGTTTAATTTTTATTGGATGAAATTGTGAATCAATAATTATAATCAATATGGAAAGGTAAATAATGTAACATGTATTCCATGTAATCAATAAATGGAGATGTAATCAGATCCATATATAATATTAATGAAAAAATAACCTGCATAATAATAAATATGAAAATGTAAAAAACTAAAAATACATTCCATTTTATCATTAACATGACTATAATATCTAGATAAGGAATAATCAATATGGTAAGGTAAATTAACAAAAATACATTCCATGTAATCATTAATGTGAGAATTAATTGCATCAAGAGATTATATTAATGAAAAAATATAATGTATAATAATTTCTATAAAAAAGGTAAATAACTAAAAACACATTATATTAAATCAATAAAATGGATATCATAACTGGATAGGATATACTAAATATAGAAACGTAAATAACATAACAAATATTCCATGTAATCCATAAATGATATTAAATGTATGCCGAAATAATATGGTCACAAAAATATAATGGATAATAATATTTTGAAAATGGATAAAGGCAATAGATAATTATTGGAGATAACAAAATCAATTTCTTTATACCTCTATCATCAAGACCATTCACAAGAAAGTTTAAAACTACTAGGTAAAAACTGATTTGGTTTGGACACATCATTTTACATTATCTTACTGATTTTCCACAAGATACTATCAATGCATCACAGGGATATCTCTAATTGTTCCTCTCCCATGTTTTTATTTCTGTATCATTACTCATTAATTGAATAATAAAATTAATTCATAAATAAGGTGTCATATCATTAAATATCCATATAAAGTTAGCAATACACATTTATCAAAGTCTTCCCGGATAAAAATTTTCATTCAGTGTAAATAAGTTTATGTTGAGATGATATTTAATTTAATAAATAAACATATCTAGGATAAAATTTTTGGATATTTAAGGTATATTTAATGTCCATGGTAATGTTAATAATTCAATAGAAATTTAATTACTACAAAAATGAATCAATAAGTTAATAGAAATACTTTACTCACTCAAAATGATCATAAAAAAACTAGAGGAATAATAAGGATTGTATAAATAATCATATCCCCAGTTGAGTAAATGTAAAATAAATTTGTGTATTCATTGAGGAATTGAAATACTATAAGGATATGTTATAAAAAATTGTTATGAAAATATAATTTTATTTATTAAAATAAAAATTTTAAAATAAATTTTCCCAAAACAATATGAAAATAATTTTCATTGAGAATAATTTTTGATACTTATATATTATGTTTTAAAACATTTTTTAGGTAATGATTACTAGATATTCCATTCATGTCGTTCATGTTAAAATAAATATTCCTTTCACTTTTTTGGTAAAATACAGATAATCATTATTTTAAAAATGATATGAATATACCTTTCCAAACATATTTTATAAAGTAATATTTTTTAAATTTGACTTTAATAAATCATTTTTAAAAGGTTAAAAACATTTTTAAATATTTTTTTTTGAGACATGGTTTTTGTAGAAAATAGATTTATGACCGAAGAGAGAAATGATGTCGGATTTTCATAAAAAAACTTTCTCAGTCCTTTTCTGTACTAATGAGTTGGAAAATTGAAATATTATATGAAAATAACATGAATAACTAGTGGATTATGAAATTATATTGTCTTATTAGACAATGATAAAATAATTACCTACAAATTAAATTCAATAATAAACAATCTCAATCAACCTAAGACTGTGAAATAACCCCTTACGTTGATCATAAAGTTGATGTTAGAATTAGTCAATGAATTTATTATGTTTATCCAATATAAATAAACATAAGAAGAATTAAATTAAAAATAATATAATTAAAATTATTACATCCATAATCTAATAATATCAAAAACAACGAATAGGTTATATAACCTAATGAAGATAAATTTAGTTATGAATTCAATACCACTGGTAACTCAATATCAAAACCCCAAGGATGAAGTAATTACATTTTATTCATAGATAACTAAATTATTAATGAATCATGATATTACCTAACAAATGGGTAGTATATATTGTATGTTAAAAATTAGGTTCAAAACATTATAATATATATCATGGAAGAGAAATTGAGACAAAGACCCTTACCTCATGCTTCTTTTTGGTTAAAAGGAACATAAATTCCATTATAATTATTTTATGAATGTTATTATTTCATAAAATAACCATATTCATATTTATAATACCATATATAATCCTTTTATAACATATTGTTGCTCATTCGTTAATTATTGTTCATTATTTCCAATGTTTCGGGTGTTAATTTCCTTGTTTTCATATGCGTGTTTCTTCATCAGAGATCTCATTCTAGTTGATGTTATATAGTTCAATATTCTATAGAACACAAATTGTGATATACATAAAATATTTATTCATAAATTGTAATTTTAAGAGAAAACATTTTTTTGGTTTTGAGAAATAACGTGCATTACGATCTTGGATATGGTAGGCCATACTCACGCATGAGTAACATTTACATTTTTCGATGGATATTATTAAAAGGTGGTAAGTAATTTTCCTCATTCTTGATTTATAATAATATCATATTTTATATATTTTATCTTTAAATATACTTATATATATATCATGGTTTTATGATGAAAATAGAGTCTCATCACTTTATGAATGTGATAGTCTACCCGTACAAGAACGATGTTATCATCATTAAGTGAGTTAAAAAGTAAGAAAGAAAATTAAAAATTAGCTTTCTAGAATAATAAATATGTGATTATATAATAATTATGTCATGTATATCACATGTATATATTAACCATATCCTTATTATATTCAATGTAAATTTTTAGTAAAAGATGTACCACATTGCTTCGTGGGGAGGTAGTCTTCCGTACACAGGAGAGATGTTATTGTATCCCCTATGGAATGGAAAATAAAAATAAATATAATATATAAAAGATAAATATATATAAATATGTAAGAAATGTTATATATATATATATACCAGGAAAGCCCAGTCAGAGGTAAAGCCTCTGACCATTTATTAGGAAAAGAAAAGTACATGGAACAAGTAACCACAAGAAAACCAGTTACATGTCATAGAATTCATACCCCTCACCATACACGTGATATAAGACTTCCTCTGCAGTAGCGAATTCCCATTCAGAGCTGTCATAACAAATATTATCGATTTTAAAGGGATTAGTTTTTCATACACATGAATGATTATCTCTAACTAATTTGATAGAATTTGGTATTATTTTAGTTCTTACAATTTTATAAATATATCACTATACATGGAATATAATTAGGTTTTAATATCATCATAATTTAATAATAATTGTTTGAGGTTGATGAATAAATAAAATAAAAAATGCATGTTGAAGAACGCAACCTCTTCTTCAAGTATCCCCCATAGGTTAGCACGAAAAGATGTCTGAGGTTGGATTTATACCAAAAATAACTCTTATAATATTATCGGTGGAATATTTGGATGTTTTGTGGGCAGGTATTTATTGAACCAAAAGGGTGTAAAGGTGCGATGAAGAGAGGTAAGGGTACCCTTTTAGAAATGAGATGAGTAGTACACTATAAATTTTAAAATGGAAAATACGTATACACATTTATCCCATAAAAGTGTCAAAATAAGAGTATTATCGAGACTTAGGAATTATAGTGTATAAATAATTCAATAAAATATATTTACTAAAATTTTATTTCATCTTAAAAAAATAATTTTAGTTTAACCCCCAATAAATCCATTTTTTACCATAACCATAGTAAATAATTTTCTATTGTTTTCACATTAAATTTTGGTCATAAATTGTGTATAAATTATTAGATAATAAAAATTAGGATGATTCTAAATATTTAATTAATTTTTAAAAATTTGATTCTAATAATTATAAAATTTTATTTTGAAATTAATCTCGTATACATGACGGTAAAGCAGGTTTTCAAAGTGAAAACGTTAAAATGCTTACTATGTTTTTATATTGAAAATTCAATATGAAAATTCTTCCAATTAACTATATTATATTAATATATATATATAATATATGTATTTTTACTTTACAAAAAAACAACATATAATTTTACATTATAAATAACATAAATAAAAAGATTGTTTTCAATTACAATTCATTATTTTTAGTATTCATAGAAAAATGATACATTCTATAAAAATACCAAAAACTCACTAAAGCATAAATGTTATATTGTGATTTTAGAACTATGGTTAATTTTTTGAAATTAATTTTATATATTTTCTATGAAATTAATTTAAAATTATGTTTGAAAAATAAGAATAAACTAACTTTTATAAAAATGGATTTTTTTATAAAACATTTATTTGTTATTTTAATTTATTCATATTTTAATTATAATAAATAGAGATCCATATTTTTCAAAATTTATTATTTAATATTCATAAACAATAATTTAAAGACTATGAGTACTATATTAAGATCTACTTTGACTAAGGGTTGTGTTATCAACAAGTAATCAAAAGAATTAAATTTTTAGAAATAAATTTCATCGGTTGTTTAAGATCGGTGTTTGGTATCACAAAATCTATTCAATAAAGTTTTCATATTTTAAAATTTTAATGTGTTAAATTCTACCACTATTAAGTAAATTGATTCCTCTCAATTTAAACATGACCTCAATAATCAAGAGTTTGACATTTGGAAATACCATTGTTGAAAAGAAAACATCGAAAAAGGGTTAATAAAACATCCACTTAATAAAAGAGAAAGGAAAGTACAAAGGTCATATGAAATGACCCATAAATATGTTTATAAGTACGATAACCTTTGTGGAATGTAATGATTTGGACACAGAATAAAATTATAAATAATTATACAGAGTGATTAAATTCCTTGATCACTAGAAAGTGAATGAACAATGTAAATTTAAGGGAATCAAAACCATAAATCTATAATGAATCAAAAGACCATCTGGTTTATCAGATATAAATGTAATATGATATAATTTTTATGTCAATATCCTTTTCCAAAAGATGAGGAATTATTTTATTATCGTTTAATTTAAGGAAATATACTTTATAATTTTGATTTCATAATCACAATTTAATATTTTAGTTGTTCTATGATCAATTTCCAATTAATATCTTACTATAATAAATTCGTTTCTGAAAATAAATTTCGTATTCTTGAATCACTAAACCTCACTTTTAACCGATCATAACTCCCATAAAAGAATGAGCATTAATGACATCTCTCTTCAACTATATTCCAAAATCAAAATGGCTAGAAGAATTTTTCTTATATAATAAATTTATCTCTAACGCTAAAAAGTAACACTATAGGTTTATCATTAATATTTTTTTTAAATTAATTTATCTAAAAAAATAACATAGGAACCAAGACATTGTGTAGGCTAGTGGTAAATGTAAAACTCTTATCTTCCTTATCTCATGGGTTTAGGCCCCACAACCTTTCTAAAAGTTACATGTTGTCACCCAATATATGGGTTGTCAATTTTTATACTATATTAATATTATGTCTATAATAGTCCCCGAAATATATGACGGACATCAAAAAAATAAAATTAATCATTAGATAACATTTTTACTCAATTTTTAAAATCCACATTTTTTCAAAAATAATAATATTATTATTTTTATATTATTATAATTTCATAAATGATCATATTAACCATAAGGGTTATCAGTACCATTAAAATTTTGTATATAAAATGTAATGCCGTTATTCCCCAAACAACATTTCTACAAAAACATATGATTGTCCTAACATTCTCTAAAAATGTCCATATTCATGGTAAACTCCCATCACATGAAACCTAAAAGGAGGTGTTTAAGACTTTGAGAATATGATAAATCATAAACTCCTTAACCCCTAATGGTACCCATAACACGTAAGTTAATGAAGTCATATATGATTTTAAAATTTTACGGAATCCATAGATGATTCATTATTATAAAAATAAAATTAACATTTGTCAAATACTTCTACAATTTAATTATTGATTCCCAACACATAAATATGTCATCAATTTTATTTCCACATAGGTCCTTGTTTTCTCAAGGTCTTAACCATTAAAATAGTGTATTGGATTGGATAATCAGGTTCCCCATATTTCAGATAGAGAAATATAAATGAATCATTATAGTGTTATTTATTTCCTTCAATCATACTCTAAAATTTTCCCCATCAATAATATAAATTTACCCCTTCCTTTCCATATATAAATCATTTTCCAATTCCTTTGTGACACCTTATTTCCAAATTAAGACACAATAATTTTCACATTCGTCATTCATTTTCATTATCTATTAAAATACCTTTTAATGGTTTCTAAAAAAATTGAATTATTCTAAGCATATCCCCCATTTCTGTAAATATAGGTGCTCATTATGGGCCATTATTATGCACCTAGTGAAGATATGGTTTATCCCAAGGTTACATTTTAGTGTTATTTACCAAGGTAAATCAATTATAAAACCACGTCCACATATAGTATCACTAATATTGATGTATTTACAAGAAAACCCACATAATATTAACAATATTTTAGGATATTATTTTTTACTTATCCTAGATGTTTATCATAGTTTTGTATTACATAATCCAGTTTTTCCAAATTCTATTTAACAATTATTTTACTAAATTTACATGGATACTAAATGTATAACCCTCAACCACAGTATCTCAGAGGAAGTTTCTACATTATTATATTTTTAAAATATATAATTAATGAAATAATAAAGGAATGAATAGTTTATTAGTCTTGGTAATCTAGATACAAACATTGGTCTTTCATTCCATATGAAAACACAATTTACAACATATTTTCTTTAGGATAACAACATTCCCTCTATAATAACCTTTAACATCAGTCTCAGTACACTTAATGGTATCCTGGGGAAAGTAAAAAAAATAATGTTGAGCTCAGATTCTATTTAAGGGTTATTTATAATAGAATAATTCCTAAATCATTAAGAATAATCATTAAGGAAAGGTAAATAATTAAACAAGAATTCCATGTAATAAATAATCTCAGAATTAAGTGTATCCAGATATAATATCAATGTGAAAATATCATGTATAATAACCAATATGAGAAGGTAAATAACTAAAAACACATTAAAATTAATCAATAACATCAATATCATAACCAGATAACACCTTAACAGTATGGGAAGGTATATAACCGAATACACATTCAATATAATCAATAATATAAGAAGTGAGTGCATCTATATAAAATATCAATTCTAAAATATAATGGATAATAATCTATATTGTAGGGTAAATATTTGTATACACATTCCATTAAATAAATAAAATTACTTTCATAACTAGATACAGAATTATTCATATGTAATGGTAAATAAATGAAATCACATTCCATGTAGTTAATAATTTTGAATAAAATGCATATGGAGATAATATAATTAATAAAATCTCATGGTTAAAAATAACTATATTCTGAATGGGGGTAATGGTTAATTTTTTTACATCATGAACATTAGATGATGATACCTCCACCATCAAGGCCTTTCATAAAATAGTTTTAAACTAGTGTGTATAAAATCACCCAATTTAGCCAACAGATTATATGTTACCTTACTAACTCACCTCATCAGAATACTGATGTATTTAAGGATATCTATAACCTAGGCCCACTGCTGTCAATATGTCTAAATCATTCCACATATATCTAATAATTTATATAATTCATAAATAATGTGGATTATCATCAAATATTTCCATTGAATAAGGAATAATTATTTATCAATATTTACCTATATGAACAGGTAACATTAAATTCAGAACAATTTACGAAGATATGATATATGATTTTAAAAATAAATATATCAATGATTAATAATATATATATTTAAGTAAAATTTAATATATATTGTAAATTTAATAATTCAAGGGAGATATAATAACTAAAAAATAAATCACTGAAGTGAATTCAAAAAATTTCCTTGGTCAAAATTATAATAAACAATATAGAGGAATAATTACAATGGTATCAATATAACATATCCCTAGTGCATTATATATATAAATAAATGGTTTTTGCCATTCATGAATAAAAATACCAAAAAATTTCATTAAAAATCAAGATAAAAATACATATTTCAATTAAAAAATAGTTTTAAAAAAATAAAATTATTGTGTTTTAAAATGGGATTATAAAATTATAAATCAATTTTCAAAACATTTGAGTTTTCATAATGTCTTTTAATTCTATTAATTTCGTAAACATTAAAAAAGTATTCCTTATAATTTTTCGGATGAATTATAATTGGAATTTTTTAACGCCATATAAATATTACTTTCAATACTTTTTATAAAAAATAAAAAATATTGTAAATTTATTTAATAATTAATTATTAAATTGGAAAAAAAAATTGAAATAATTTTGATAAAACATGGATATTTAGAAAATAAATTTATGACCGAAGAAAGAAATGAAGTTGTATTTCATTTGAAAAAATATCAATAAATTTAAGTACAAAGGAGGAAAAATATTGTACTGTTACTTGAAAATGTTATGATTAACTAGTTCTAGATAAAATGATATGGGTTCATTATATAATGATAAAATAATTTCCTTCTAATGAAATTTAAGAAAAAAAAATATCAATTAGAATGAGATTGGGAAATAAACCCTTAAAATGATCATAACATTGATGTGAGAATTAGTAAATGAATCGATTATGTGTATAAAATGTAAATCGACATATAAAAAGAATAAATAAAACCTAATATAATAAAACTCAATTACACACATAATCATAGAATATCAATGATGATGAAGAAGTAATATAACCCATTGAAAATAAATCGAGTTATATAACTCATTACCAGTTTTGTAACTATAAATTAAAATACAATTGGATGAAATAATTTAATTTGAAACATAAAATACAATGGTTTTTTAATTAACAATTATATTAAATTTCAAAAGTGATGTAAAAAATACCATATAAATTAAATTATGTTCATAACATTATAATATTCCTCAAAGAAGAGAAATTGAGATTAAGTCACTTACCTCACGATTCTATTTTGTTGAACATGCTTTAACCGCTGTTATAATAGTTGAATAAATGTTATTATTTTATACCAGAACCATATTAATATTTTAAATATCATATATGATCCTTTTATATAATCATATAACTTGTTCGTTAAATATATTTTGTTATTTCCATTACTACAGGTGTTAATTTCATTGTTTCCTCATCTATGTTTCATCATGAAAGATCTAGTTCATTCGCATATTTTATAGTTACATATTTAAAAGAATAAAAATCGTGAAATAATTATCATATTTATACATCAATTATTATTTTAATACTAATCATAAAATATGGTTTTGATAAATGAAAGATGTTTTGACCATTGAGATAGTGGGTGGTACACACACAAGAGTAATGATTCATTTTTTCATCAATCATTATAGAAAGGTGGTAAGTTATTTTTTATCATTAAAAAATAATATAATTATTAGAATATTTATTCTTTATATGTACTTATATATATCATCCATTTGGTTTTCTGATGAAAAGAGAGTCACATCGCTTCGTGAATGTGGTAGTGCACACATACACGAACGATGTTATCGTATTTAAGTGAGTGAAAAAGTAAGAAAAATGATATATTTTATTTTAATAATGATAAATATGTCAATAATATCATAATTATTCAATTTATATCACATATATTTTTTAAATTTTTCATCATTATATTCTATTTAAAGCGATATTGTGTGAAGAATCACGTCATTTGGTGAGTTGATTGTCCACCGTACACATGGGTGAGATTTTTGTATCCCATACATAATGGAAAAGAAAAAGTATTATATGATATGATGAATAATTTTTTATAAATATGTTATTGATATAACATATATAATTTATATACATCATCAAAATCAACTGTAAGAGGTGGTAATGGTAGAACTCATGATATCGATTAGCGATGCTGTAGTTTGTGATACACAAAAATAATGATTTTGTTACATATTTGACAGAAGTGGGGATGGTTATAGGTAATGTAATTATTATAACAACAACTCAGAATATTTAAAATAATGGGGATATTAAATTGGTATTTTTCAAGTAGAATTTAAGTATTTGGATGTAGAAATAAAATAAAAACTCTCGTTAAAAAATCATTGCTCTTCTTTGGGTATCCTCCTTATGTTTTCACCAAAAGCATTACAAGGTTAGATTTATCCCCTAAATAGGGTTTCAAGTATGTGACTAGGGAAATTGTTGACTAATTTTGGTGGGTATTTTCCAACTGAAATATTTGTATATGGTGTGAATGAGTGAGGATAGTGGTTGGCTTTTTATATGTGAGGTGATTAGATAACATGTAGTTTTTTAAACCCAAAAGTTGTACCCATTATTTTCATAGTCCAAATGGGTAAACATATATTATTATGAATAATTAGATATTCTAGGGTCAAAATATGGCACGAAAATTTATTTTATACAACTTATTAGTTCATTTTACCCATTATATATTTAGTATAACCCCCAGTGAATCCATTTTTACCCAAAATGGGTTAAATAATATTCTATCATTTTCATTATTCATATTTAGTCAAAAAAATAAGTTTAAGTTGTTGGATAATATAAAATATTATGATTCCAAATATGAATTACGTTTTTCAAAAATTACAAAAATATATGTGGAAAAATTATTTAAAAATTTATCTCAGAAATATGACGATAAAGAGTGATTTTAAAGAAAAAATGTCCAAATATTATAATATTTTTGTATTGAAATTTAATTTTAAAATTAATAAAATAATATAAATTGGATTAATATATATATATATATATTAACTAATTTATCATTTAAAATAATAAATAATATAATTAATCCTTATAAATATTTTAAACATAAATGAATTTTTAAATTAAAAATCAATATTTTTGAAGAATCATCCAAAAATGAAAAATTAAAAAAAATAACAGGAAATAACCCTAAGATAATTTTGATATTATTATTTAAAAAACTGAATTTATTTTTATCAAATAAAATTTCTATAAGAGTTAAAAATTAATTTTAAAAAATGTACCAAAGATATACTAAAAGGTCTTTTAGAAAAATAAAATTTTTCAAAAAAATAATTTCTTTTTCTTAGAAATGATTATTATATTATTTATTATCAATAAATGGATATATTTTTCATTATTTATATAGTATTATTAACACCTTACAAATTAATAAACAGTAATAATATATTAAAATTCCATTTATATTGGATTTATGTGTTCTGCAAGGTATCGAAAAGATTAAATTTAATGAAATATACTTCATTGTTTGCTTAAGATTTGTGTTTCATTTCACGTATGAAATCCAATAAAAATTTATTATTTTATAATTTAAGTTTTTATCATATAAAATTTGAATAATTTTATGATGATATGTGGTATATTTTTGAAAATCATACATAGTATTTCAAATATCATAATCATAGAATAATTCTATGGCAGATCATATAATATGAATCATAAATGAGTCCAAGATCATGGGCCATGAGATCATATAATTATGATAAGAACATAAAATAGTGACTTGAATAAACATTATAGAGTAATTGTAATAATATAACTCATATTTCAAGTATATGCACCAAAAGAATCAGTATATCTTATAATTGGGATAACCACATATGTACCAGCATATAGTTTGTGATAACAACATGTATACCCCCTTTTGGGAATCATCATAAGACATATGTTCCCTTTGATCTCATAAAAAATAAATAAATTTTTATTAAATTTTTAGAGATATAACAGAACATCCTATCACATAATTATAATCCATTCAAATGTGAGACACAATATTATGAAAACATTTATTATCTCGTTATAGTGTAAACCAATGAAAATAAAAAAAGATTCATCGATATTTCATCATTGTTATCATAAATCATATAGAGACTTAATAAATATATTATCATTGGATCCTGTCCCCATTGAGTTATATGTATCATGAATAGAACATGTCATAAATAAATTTTACTTTAAAATACCAATTTGTTGTTTACTGAATTAATTAAAATATTCATTATGTAATCACATTTTTTAAATATATAAATATCAATAATATATTAAATTTATTATGAAAAAAACATGGAAATTTTTAGATGAATATTCAAAGAAAATAATAGTCAATATGAATGGAAAATTCATATGTGTTCTATATATTAAAACAAGTATTCATTCACACATTTGGTAAAAATTACATTAATCAAAAAATGAAAAGGGTAATCCATTTAAAAATTTTATTAAAAATAAAAATATAGATTAAAATGAATTTAATCAATACTTGTAGAATAATATAAATTTTCTTGAAACTATTTTAATGAATATGTAGACATCCTTAAATAAAATTACTTCCAAATAAAAAAAATTATTTTTGTTTATAGTTTTATTTGAGTATTTTGAGTATTTTGAGAGAGGAAAATGGATGGTAAAATTTATATTTACATAAATTACCAGAGTGGAATAATATAAATAATATTTTTGAGAGATATATATAATTTCATTATTTTAAATATAATCATAAATAATCATAGCGAAATGTAAGATTGTATTGTAAAACTCATACCTCAAGTCTGACATGCTTCGTAATTCCCTTTAACATCATGTATAATAAATTTATATTCATTAAAAAACTATTATATAATCATATTAATACTTATAATAACATAAAATATGTTCTTATTTAAGAGACCTATTTTTTATGTATCCCACACCAATATTTTTTATTACATTTGAATGCAGCATAGTGTGCACCTCAAGGTTAATATCTTGGGGAGGACACTAACACAAACTAATTTAATCCTGTTATAAATCTTGATAAATTATCAATTATAATAATAATTATACACTAATATAATTTGGTATTTTGAGAAGTGCATGATATATATAAATATATAAATTAATTTTTTTTAAAAAAAGAAAGAACTAAAAGATGAAGATAGTAGTGATGATGAAAGGAGTCATTATTATAGAGAAATCAACAATGATGAAAACATTATTCATCAAAATATTCTCAATATTTTATCTAATGATGAGATCAACCATATCACTCAACACTTCCCCATTTAATAAGTATCATCCCAAAAGTACCTCAACATACAGGACAATACTCCCTCTTATCATCACAATAATGCCACTCCACCCCATATGATGCATTATAATGATGAATGGGTGTAGTATAAATGATCTAGATGATGAATACATTAGTACTAAAAGTGTGGTGAAGCCCAAACCAAATAACTACTTCAACAGTACATTAATTAATACAATGAATAAAGATAAGCAATGGAGCATAATGAACTCAATATATCTCATCCCTTCACCCCACCTCCCTCCACCCCAAATAATAGAAATGATGGTTATTTATCCATTTTCATGTATATTATAAGGATCATGTTGATGGATACACAAAATAAAAATATATATAAAGGAGGAAGTGTCGGGAGATTTACTAATTAATATATATTAAACATGTATTGTAAAATTAATGTAGAAAAACCCCAACCATAACCACTTGAAAATATATATAAATTGGAATGGTAGTGGAGGCACATATTTTTAAATAAAATTGTTTCAATAATTCCCTCCAATGATTTTATATGATACTTTTAAATATTTCAGCCTACTAAATGGTTGACTCATGAAAAGTGTTGCAAAAATTTTTATTTTTGAATTTTATACTACATCCACCAAATAAATGTGTGATTCATTGGAAACATGTAATGTGATTTTTGACAGTTTTACTATTAAAAACATTCAAACCTCGAGACAACATGAATTCAAAAGGGCCAATTTACCATTCATTTATGGAATTAAAATTGGCATATTCTCATGTTTCCCCAATTATGAAAATTGTTGTCCATATTATTTTTATTTACAGGTGAATATATATTACCTTTGGGCTCTCCATTATTGATATATGGGACTATATTAAAAATTATCTAGATCTAGGAACAGATTTCATGGACTGTATTTTTAGCTGATTTTGGACCACAAAATGTTTAATGGTGCTTTTTGTATAATTGAATGAAATGAATAAAAAACATAAAGGAATCCCAAAATATTGAATTTCACAATTTATTTTTTTAAATGAAGTTATGTAAAAAATATAAATCGGATATATAAAATTTAAACATCAAAATTATGTAAATTTCATAATTAAGATCAAACCTTTATAAAAACATAAAAATTGTGACAATTTCCCTTAAAATATGAAATTTCCTAGACTAAAACACAGAATTTTTGAACTATATATTTCAAATTATGATCTTTATCAACCACACAAAAAGAAATATTGCACCCCACAGATATCATTAAATGTATGATTCAAATCTACACAAACATCAATTCTAAGAAGAATACCAAAAATATTTCCAATTTAGATTTTCCTCTTGTATCATCTATTAAAAACAATTTCATATAATTTTGGTCTCCCACATTTAATTTCAGTAATTCTCAGAAATTCATATGTGGACTAATTAGACGTACCCCACATTGATATTCATGTCACTCATTACTCAACAAATATTTAATATGGAATGATGCTCATACATGTAAAATGGATGTGTCATCATAGGGATTTTTTTTGACATTCTAATCATTCCAAACCAAGACAAAAGATAATAATTTTAATGATGAGGTATTTTTTAAGGTGAATTATGTGTTAATTGAATGGTTGGTAAAACCAATTTAATGTTAAAGGTAGGAAAGTGGATATTAAACATTAAATAAACTACTCAAGAATAGTCAAGTGAAAACTTATGATATATAGCTCACTGAACACACCTTATGAGTGAAACATAAGACCACATTTTTATGATATGGATTTGGAATCAAAAAATTAATATAATGGACGATTAAATTAAAATTCTCCCATTTTATATTTGTTTATTAATTTAAAAAAATCATGGATGATAAGATGAAAATCAGATACAATTAATTAAATACAATCATTCGCCCTTTTTTTGGAGAGATATATTAGTCCTCAATTTACGAACAATGAATGATTCTCTTTCATCTCTGTTTTTTTATTTTCATAATTTCATCATTTTATATAAATTTTTTTGGGGAACAGAATGATTTAAATGAAGCATAATGATGAAAGTTACTCATGTCGATTATTCAAATTCCATGAATAATGACACACATCTCACACACTATACAATTCGTTTCATAAAAAACACACTAAAATCCATTACCATAGGAAAAAACATGTATAATTAATTGAAATATATTAACAGTGAAGGTTGGTAAAGAATAATTGTGTTATACTATAACATAAAACTATAATGAAATTCATGTATTCTAGGATATAAATGGGTAAATGTAAATTTTGGTCCTATCATAAAATATGGGTTGTCAAATAAATTCAAAAATCATCTGAATAATATTTTATAAACTCTGAATATTTTAAAGAGAATAATAAGAAGTTATAGTTTTCATAAAAAATACATGTCTCGCTCATGAATGTGTGGGTGTTTAGAGGAATATTTCAAATGTTTTCAGATTACCGCTCTGGATGAGAAAAAATAATTTCCGTAATTATTTTATATGAATGTATTTTGAAAAAATACAATCCCATAAAAATGATTTAAAAATAAATTCAAATATAATTTTTACACATCAATAATTATTTAAAATCCATTTTAACCAAAATCAAGAAAAATATATCACATTCAATAAAAATGTGTAATAGGATAAAGGATATTCATGGATGCTCAAATTTTCTAAAAATATGAAAGAAAAGAAAAAAACGGTTAAACTAGTGAACAATCCTCCAAAAATTAATATTTCATAACCATTTATTTAATCTCAATAAAATAAATAGTTATGTAAAGAAAAACAAAATACAACAAATGGTATAATATAAATTTATTTTTCATTAGTATACTTTATTTAATTAATTATTTCCCAACATATAGACTAGAACCAAGGGATAAAACAACACATAAGAAAAATAATGAAACATAAACAAAAGAGGAAAATATAAAGGATAGAACATGTTTTGGAGCACCCAAGTGGGTACTAATTTTTGAATACCTCATGTTGGCAGTTCCTGTGGTCACCCAAGGTCTGATGTTGGATGTTTATTTCATGATATGTAACACCACATTTGTTTTATTACAAATTATAGTTTATTACTCAGGTTGTAATATACTCAATGGATATAGTAATACAATTACATTTCTTTATCAATATATTAGAAATTTCAAGGCAAGGATTGAGAAAGACCAATTCCTTTACTACATTAGCCACAAATACTTTTTCCTCTTCAACTTCAACATCAAGGTTTTTCCCATGTGAAGTTGTGTTAAAATTTTCATCAAATATAATGTTATAAAATAATGCATCTTTAATATAATTAAATCATGATCTATAAAAAAACAATTTATCCCCTTCAATTTGGTCACCATTGAACTTGTTTTGTTTTGGTATGTCCACTGGAAAATCAGTCTCAACATGTGTATCATCTTCCTCATAACTAACCTTCAAGGGAATCAATGTATTATATGAAAATGATAAATTAAAATAACTAATGTAAATGATCAATTCAATATCAGTAAAATCATAATAAAATGTTGTCAAGAAACATTTATATCTCTGATTAAGATTGACATTTAATATTTTTTCCTTTTATAAATGCCTATAGGATAAGTTATACTATGCATTGAGCTAGGTAGTAAATCTCCCCAAATTTTTCATCAAATTATTTGACTTCAATGTATTCATCATCCAATTATATATAAAGGTATATATTTAATAATTTATTATTAACATATAAGGGGTAATCACATAATATTTTATCTTCAATAAAATAATCCCAAATATTCATCCAATTCATATTCATTTGCCACATACACAATAGTTGGAAAACCTTAATCATAAACCTCAATTGGAAGAGATATAAATTATTTTGAGACAATTTCCCCAATTACTACTTCATAACTATGTTTATAAGTTTAAAATGTTTGGAAAAAAATCATTGATTTCTTTTTATTCGAGTGATATTCTGAGCATTCAATTCCATCAATGATTTGAAAATAATTTCCATTTTACACCTCAATTAATCAATCATCATGGAATTTTATTGAAACTAATTCTTCATAAATTATTCCCTGATACACTCATAATGCGTTTTACCGTGAAAATTATATGAAAAATCACATTGAAATTATGTTTTTTATTTATGAAAAAAAACATGTTCCATGAAGTTATTTTTTAAAAATTTATGAATCTATGAATTTTTTTAAATAAGGTTTTAAAGTGGTTATCCTCCCTGAAAAAATTACTAAATTAATTATTGGAATTTTTAATGGATCCTTTACCAATAAATTTTTATTAACTAAGAATGCAATAAAGTACACACCCAAGGGTCGGTCTTCTGAGGAGTCCATTCAAACACAATTACTTTATCTTGTTGTCACTAATTTTGAATTATTAAATATTATACTAATCATATAAGAGTATTATATGAGTGAATTCTAAATTCATGTGATATATATGTATAAAATTAAAATGAAAAAATTCCAAACACAATGAAGTATGTGATGAATGAAGAAGCCATTGTTCCAAAGTGCTGACAGCAATTAAACACTTATTCAATAAAATATTATCACAATTGAATCCAATGATAAGATCATGCCTATCACTCAACACACCCACATTAAATATTTTATCATCTCACTCCAACTCTTATCATAAATTATAATACACTCTCACATCATCAAAACTCAAGTCCACCCCTTATGCATCATTATTATGTTGAACGAGAGGAAAACTAATGAATGGGAAAGATAATACAATAGTAGTGAATGTGGGGAGAACCATATAACAATCCTTGTTTCACCAAAAAATAAATTATCAGAATATAATAAATATTAGCATTAAATCAAAATGAATTTAATGTATATTAGAATGAATAATGTGGGGGAAACAAAAAATATAATATTGAATAAAAATTAAAGAAAGAAAAATATAGAGATAAATGAACTAATATAAATTAAACATATAAAGGAAAATTAAAAATAATTCAGTTTAATTTACCTAAAATAGATATCCCTTAGAATGGAATAGGATATCCATATTTACAGTAGTAAAATATTTCTAAATTTTCCAATAGAATCATTTCAAATTTTAATTCAAGTAAATTTCATAATAAATGAAATTGGTAAACCAAAAAAAATTAGTATTTGTCTCCTTTGTACACCCATAAAATTTGAGTTCCATTTTCCATGTCTAGTATGAGTTGTGAATGCGGTACTCAATAAATATTTTTTTGTATAGAGAATATTATAATTCCATGTTTTTGAATTCTCATGTGGTTATAAAATTGAATGGGGATTAATTTTTCATAACCTAAGCTATAAAATTTTTTCTTTGGATATTATATTTTTCATTTGAATTTGAATCACATTTCAGTAGCCCATTTTCGATTCATGGGTCTATCTTCAAAATAATCCATATTTAATACCATATTTTGAGTCCTTGATTGTGAGCTTGTTTTGAGCCTCCAAATGATTAATTATGATTTGGGTCTTGTTAAATAAAAGGATTCCAATAATTTAATGGTCCCAAAAAAATTTCATAATTTTAATTAATGTAGATGATGTTATAAAAAAATACCAATATAATGAAAATGCGTTTAAATTTTAATTTTTTTATTTACACAATTAATATGAAATCATAAATTTAAATTAAAAGTGTGATATTTATCCCTAAAATATGAAAGTTTAGGGACTATAAAATTTAATTATAGCTTTATATATCTGAAATTATGTTCTCCAACAAATAAGATATGCAATCTTACATTCATTAATTTTATTTAATTACTAATATCATTTCATGTGTTAACTATATCATTTTTCAGGTTTATTTTGATTTGGATGTTATGGTCCTTACATATTTATCATGTTTAAATAATCACTAGAATGTTAATAGCGTCATAAATATAATCTATATTCATTACATAAATATTTAAAAATTACTAAAAATTTTTAACACAAAAAAATGAATTTCATCGTTCATAGAGACGGCAGTCTATGCATAACAATGAAGCCAATTTTCATTTTATATTGAAAATAATGACAGAGAGAAAAATAATATTTTAGGATTAAAAATAAGAATTATATAATATATATAATATATATATTATCATTTAATGTGAGGTAGTGGTAGAATATGAATCATACCACTGTGTTGAAGTGGTAGTACACACATAAGCACAAGTGATTCATTCCTTTCCCATTTGTTGGAAAAGTTACTGAAAATGTTTTCCCCGTGGCCATAATAATATCTCAGTATAATTATTATATTTCACCCATAATTTTATTTTCATAAAATATATTTACAATAAGTATAATAATAAATAATTGATGAAATAGTCGGTAAGGATAATTACCTCTTCTTTAAATAACCGCCTTTGGGATAAACCATTAGACTTATTAGGAATCACCTAAGAGATGCACATAAAGAATGTGAATAAAGGGAAGGAATTTGGAAACTTTTTTTATAAATTTATTTATCTATATATAGGGATTAGTGGATTAGTATAAGGTATGTGAATATGTTTACTTTTAAATGTTAGGATAGGGACACACTGGGAGCTACACAAAATATTTATTCAATAGTAATTATTTTTATTGTGAATAACAATATAATAAATAATAATTAAAAGGTAAGATAGTTTATGATGTATATATATTCTCCCAAAATTATATATTCATGTTTATGTGAAATATTTTCTTTATCACTTTGTTTTACCCCTTTAGTTATCCCATTTTAACACCAACCATGGAAAAAATGATTGTTATTTCTACTATTCATTATTAACAAAAATGAAAGTGTCCTAACTACAAAATTTGGAATGTATGATTCAAATTATGGAATTAGTTTTTTTCAATTTGAATTAATAAATGTAGTATAAATTAACATTAGACTTTGTGCACAAAAATATAAGAAATTCAATTGAGGAAAAATGCATCATTAAGGATAAAACTAGATTTACATTCATTTATTTCCTTTTATAAAACATTAGATGAATGTTAAAATATTTTATTTAACATAGAATCATATTATTAGAATCATTAATAAATTGATATATATTTAATTCATTAATATAAAGTTACATTGCATAGATAACTATGGTTTTTTGAAATATATCTATATTTCCCCTAAATTATTTTTTCTCTATTCATAACCATTAAATCAATAATGAATGAATTTTTATTCTTAAATTAAAAATTAATTTTGTTATGTTATATTTTTATTATTAATTATTATATTTTTATATATAAATTCATAACACCTAGAAAAAAAACACATTACTTCAGAAAATATGTCCTTTAATTATGAAATGATTTTATTTAAATTTAATTATAATTTAATACGAATTAATCAATGCATTTGAATTGAGAAATAAATATCTATATATATATTGTACTATGTTTAATCATATTCATATGAACTAATCCAAATAATATTATCTAAATTATTTATTGTATCATGGATCATTTAGACTCAGGGTTTCAGGTAAATCATGCTTGCTAATAAATCAAATTCTTTTCAATTGAAAACTTTTAGAATCTCATGGTTTTACAATCTAACCTCTTTGATGTGAATTTCACCCTTAAATTCCATTACTCCAATGAAATAACATTTGGATTATTATTCTTTATCTCATCCTAAAATCCTAATTAGTTTCTATATATTTATTATTCCCTTAATGAACATTTATTCGGTGAGTAGTCTTGTATTGTAGCACTTTATCTCTAAAGTACAATATTTATACCAGTTTTTATTCACATAAAAGATCATTATCCATATATATAACAATTTATTTTAATACATGTGAATGATAAAGTATATAAATACTCAAATGATATACATAAAACAAATAATTAACTTGAGAGAGGATCGAAAGAAGTGTCAAGAAACATGATACCATATATACTTCATCAATGATCTCAAAATGTACAGTATATATAAGGTTATGCTCTCCATTATTTATGAATCTCATAAAAATATACCAAAGTTAAATTCACAACAATACACTCTCACAAACATTGAATTCTAGATCTCACTAATGATTATCTTCTTACCTCATTCATTGACTTTTAATTAGCTTGATTGGAAACTAAATTGCGCTAAAATTCCCTAAAATTTCCTTATATATCATAACTCTCAATAGATTATGTTCTCAAGAATAATCCCATCATGTTTAGTTTCGATAAAAAAAATTCAGTAATGGCTTCATAAATATCTATCTATATGTATGAGTGAAATCTATTTTTATATAAAAATTTTATAAGTGGAATATGTTCATTCCATCCACTATTGAAATATATTGAATTGGATATCGTCATATTATATAAGATTTTAATAGAACTCTCAATGTGACCATCTATATAAGGATTATAATATGTGTTAATACATAACATTGTATCTAGATATTTTTTAATACATCTCTATAATATGATGTTAAACAACATATCTTGACCACATACAAAACAATTTTGTAATCTAACTATTCTTACAACATGGTTAATGTACATATTGGAAAACCTACAAGAGTGAAATCTTTTTTATGGAATTAATATGTAATGAATTTTTAAATATATTAACTAAAACTCAAATATAATTATACTATTTGGATGTCCCAGGGATACCTGCAATGAAGTCAATAGTGATGTTTTGAAATTCAATACACTTTTTGGTAATAGCAATAACATCCCCATAGACATATTCCTCTCATTAATAAATTTTTTGGATAGAAATGATGAAGATATATAATCAATAATATCTACCTTTCTCATATCCCAAAAGTAATGTTCCTCAAGATCTCAAAACATATTTGTACTTATTATATTAAGGGAGACTTATGGAATTTGATCTTTATCTAATAGATCATTCATCAATTATAGAATAAAGAGGACCTATATTCTATTTAAGAACCTCATAATTCCAACCTAATAAAGGTTCAAATCAATAATATTTCTCACAATATTTTGAATATATACATATTCCTTATGCACCTAATTTATTTTAAAATGGATATATGGTTGAACACTCATTTGATATAGATAATATTTCTCCTATTCCACCACGATTTCAAGTTCAATCCTTTCATGAGACATATAAATTTTTTATTCTATTATACTAATCATAGATAATATAGTTTGATTCTTCTGACATAAATAATCAACCACCTTTTTTCCATACAAGGGTTTTAATGTTTTGACATAATCATTAATAAACGCCAACCATTTTATCAAGAATATATTCAACTCCTTCTAGGTGAATATATAAATTAATTTTATTTATAATTTATAGATCCCAAATTTATCGATAATAATTATTTATCCACATAATCAGCGAAATAATTATCACTTCTATCTCCATGTCATGGGACATGTAATTTTTCTCATGAACCTCTAATTGAAAATAGGTATAAGTTATTACCATGTCATTATTCATATAAACATATCCATAATACTTTATCGTTACGTAATTAAATATTATAATCCATTATCCACTACAAGTTAATATAATTACATGACCACTAATAGACCTTCCCTTCAACTCCTTGAAATGTTATTCACATTCATTAGACAAAAGGAATAGACTACCTTCCTTGTCATTTTAGTGAGCATATTTTATATACAAGATAAGTTATTTAAAAAAAATTAGTCACACTTGTTGGTCTAGTCAAATACTCATTAACTATAATCTTATAAGGATCAAATTTCATACACCCTCATGTGATAACATTACCCAATAATGACACCTTCTATAATCGGAATTCACACATTCTGAATGTTTCATGTATTTTATCCTTCCTTAGGTTCACAAATATTGACCTAAATTAATCTTCATGATATTCCATATTCTATGAGTATATATGAATGTTTTCTTTAATGAATAATAAAAATTAATCAATGTAATATATTAATTATATATTCACACAATGAATGAAGAGATCCTGGGAATTAGAATGTTAAAAAATCACTATAAATTCATAGTTTACATACCTTTCATGGAAGGTTTTATTTGGTATATATTCACTTTTGACCCATAATTGATATTTTATATAATTAATCCCAATATATGAGAATTATTGAGTTCATCACAATTCATTTGACTAATAATTAATAAAGGGAAGAGGATACATATTCATGATTGTGATCGTAATATGTTTTTATTAATTAAAATAGTTTCAAATTGATCCATAATTAATTTTTACAAATAGAATAGGTTCCACCCATGTTGATGAAAATCATCATATTAATCCATTATCATGATTATATAAGGTTTCATTCCTCAATTCATTCAACTCAATCAGGCCATTCTATATGAAGTCTTTGAAATGCGTGCTTCACTAGATATGATCTGTACTGAAAATTAATATTTTTAATTATCATATTTCTAATAAAATTTTCATAAAACATCATCAAATAAGTATTGAAAAAAATATAATTGATGATTAGTTTCTTCCCAACCATATGATAAAAATACTCTTTACGAATAAGAATAAAGACTCAAAAAATGGAAGTAGTTTCCATTGGAATATCATATTTAATCCCTTAAAGATAAAATATCATAGGTTCATTCAGAATATGAAATATTAATTCCATTCCTATTAAACATATATGTTCTCTATATAATTAGTTATGATCCACCAAAAAATACCATCAAACTAAATTATAATGAGAATAAAAAAAATATTAGGAAGCACATTACTACAAACATCATTTATAGATAAATCCCATATATTATATATGATCATCATAGAATTAGTAATTTTCACTAGAAATTAAATATATAGTGATAGTATAATACCCATAGAAAATTATTTAGTTATAAAAGTTCCATTAGGACCATAATGAAATAAAACAATAGTAGTTTTAAATTGAATGGTTAGTATACCTTTCACCTCTTAATTCTTATAACACACATCAATAATAGCTATCATATGAGATTTTATATTATCTATAGTTTTATTTGGTTGAACATGTGGATCATTGTAATTAACCATAATATTTTAGAACTAGTTATGATAATTCCCATACAGATTCCATTTGAAACACAGGAGTGTCCATGGGGAATTCAGCGGATATTTCCCTCCATTCACATCATTTTCTAAATTATTCCCATCACATTGACATTTTATTATGTTATATACTTCTTCCACAAATGTAATTAATTCACAAATATACATAATATATTTTCCTCCAAGTTTATTTCTACATTTAAAGCTTATATTTATTCTCAAATTCATCCCTCTATGGTATTTATTATTAAAATTTCATTTGAATTTCATCTCACTTTTCCTATTAAAATCATGATATATATAGGCGACTCTTATATACATTTCCACCTTCAGAGTGCATCAAATTACTTATTCATTACTATTGAAGTTTTTTGGGATAATTCCAATTAGGGAAATGGTTTTATACCACCTTGTAATCAAACAATATTTATTTCAGGTTGGACGATAATACATTCAGTGTTCCTCAAAATCATCTAAAAAATATCTTATATCTAATAATGGATGCATCAACCCTCTTATTTATCTTATGTAATTTTGTATCTAGTCTCATATGATGAATTTGAGCATAGTACATATTAAAAAAACCTCATATACTCGTACTCTCATTATTATCAACTTTTTTAAATCAATAATGTTCCTGATAACAGTTCAACAGTGATATTCTTTTCATTATACTTGGAAATGTAAAAAATAAACTTTTCGTTATTAGAACTCTATTGAATGGAAATATTATTATCAGTCATACTAATACATTAATCAAAAATTAATTGATTAGTATAACCACTACAAAATGGGGGTTTCTTCTATGTGACAGACATAATATTATGTAGTAACTTTATCACTCATTTAGAATCGCAGTATGATTTATAAACTCAGAGTGATTTTAAATCATTGAAAAATTATTTTTAATTATATATTCATTAAAATTTGGTCTATCATGAGTAAAATAATTTCATTTTCCATCATATTCAGTGCCAACATGATTCATCCCTATTTCAAAAATTCAATAAAACCAAAACATATAGTATGGTAACTATAATCACAGGGACAAATGATATAATCATGAAAAATAAATAAAAGTATTTCTAAATAATGACACCATATTTTCAATCTATTATACCTTTGTATCAACATAGTCAATTCTTTAGTTTTCATCTATTCAATTACATTATAATGGTTCCCAAAGAAAATATGTATTCACCAAAGCATATGCCTTGAGAGTCTTTAACCAGGTGTTTTTTCTTAATCCACTCATCATGCATTCTTCGTGTTTGAGTTAATACCCAATCCATCCAATTTAGATTTTTTAACCATATTTAAATCTATGTACCAAGGTTATCTAATTTCTACTTACCAATCAATGACATATTTACTTGGAAAATGGAACACTTTTCTTTAACTCGGGATATTCTCATATAATTAAGACTTTAATATGGGTTCACACTAAATAGTTACAATCATATTCTTTTAGAATAACTAATTTATACTCTCATACTAACTTATATTATCCAAACAAATACTTACAAAAATACTACATCATTTTAGATGAAAATTCAGCTCATCTAATAAAAAATAAAAATTCTATAAATTTAATGGGTTTTTTCTAAAGACTAAATACATAATCATCATATTTTATGAATTATAATAATTTTTTCTCTCAATTTGTATCTCACACAGTACACCTATTAGTCATAACCTGCATATAACCATTATTTTCAATCCCATGAATGGATATATAAGAGAGGGTGACCATATATGCTCAGTAAGGATAAATGTGATAGGAATTAGTTACTAATTATTTATTGGAATAGAATAAGAATAAGGGTTTGAGATTATGATCATGACATTTAAAAATCATACCCAATAATTCAAACACCATAATCATGGAATAATGTATTAGTAGATCATAATAAATAAATCACATATCGATCAAAAAGAAAAAGGACTTGATATCATTTCATACGTATATGAGCATGTTTTTAGGAGTTGCATAAATTGTGTTACCTAATTGTAATCACATTATTCATATGTCTATGATAACTAAAAATAAATTCTTTAAATGTGATGCTTCGGATAACTGTATGTGTACTTACTTAGGGCTTTGGATAACAACCCATTTACAATATTTTGGAATTGGGATAACATATCATATATGCATTAAGAAAATAAAACATTAATCATTATCCAAATAATGGAGGTCTATAATTTACCCATCTACAACATAATTATAATTCATTCATTTTTATGTGATAAAATCAAGAAAACAATTATCATTTCATCATAGCTTAACCCATGGAAAAGAAAAATTGTTCCATCAATATTTAATCATCATAACAATGAACCATACTAATAATGAAAATTTATTATATCATTGGATCATATCCCCAATGAAGCATAATTAATATCAATAGATGTTTTCAAACATGAAAATTCTGTTACAATATATCTAGAAACATTCTTAAGGTAATTAAATGTTTTATATTAATACCACTTACATAAAATATATAAAATTCTACAATATTGGAAAAATAATTTTACTTGAAATGAACCACGTTAAATTATAAATTAATTTTCAATGAAAATAATAGTATTAATCTTGGTAAATTCATTTATAAAATATATAATAAAACAGTGCTTCCTTTCAAACCTTTGGTAAAATATACATCATTAAAAAAATTAATAGAAGATTCCATTTAAAAATATTATATAAAGTAGAACATGGGTAATATAATATAATAAATTCATTATAGAATAATAAAAAACATTCATGGAATCATTTTAAAGAAAATATAGTAATGGAAGACAAATATTCTAGTCCAGATAAAAAACAATGTTATTTTTCTTTATAAACATTCTTTCACTATTCGGAGTACAGAGACGTTCCAAATTAAATTAAAGAATGTAATTTCATGAAATAAAATGTCGATAAGAAATTACATATTATTTTTGAGTGATTAAAAAAATTTCATCATAAAACATTTAATCCTAAATAATACTGGTAAAAAGTGAGATTATAACATTAAATCCTTAACTAAAGTTTGACATTCTATGTAAGTTCTTTTATCCACCATTATAATAAATTTAAATTTATTTTAATTATACACTATAATCAAATTCAAAGATATAATAAAATAAATTTTCTAATTATAACTTCTTATCACCCTTTCCTAACCATTTTTTCTTAATCATTATCATTTCATGTGTCAACCACATCATTTTTATGATTTTATTGATTCAGCAGTTGTGGTCAATACACCCTAATCATCGTTCCATAATCTCTAAAATGTTAAAAAGGATTTAAATATCATATATATTCATTGAACAAATATTTATTCTGATCATGAAAGACATATATGGAAAAATGAATTACATTATTCAAGGAAATAATAGTCTGTAGGTACACATCAATTTTATTTTCATTGTCTAATGAAAATAACTAAAGTGAGATAAATAATATTTTATACTTAATATATTATAATTATATAATATATAATTATTAAACAAACCATTATTTCCAAAAATGTGAGGATGTGATGAAAAATGAATTATATCACAACATTGATGTGGTAGTCCACATGTACACACAAGTGATACATTCATTTCTCATTTGATGGAAAATATTTATAAAGTGGGTTTACCATGATGATAATAATAACATATATGTATATTGATAATATATTATTAATCATTATAGTATTGTCATCAATTTTTTATTGGAAGTATAAGAATAAATAAACTTTGAATGAGCCTGTAAAGAGGATTACTTCATAATTAAGTGGTCTCTTTTTTCACGCACCTAAAAATTTTATATGATGGTATTAGTAATATTAAAAAAGATCAATAATGAAGACATGGAATATAGGATTGATTTTGGGAAGGAATTTTCTAAGACAGAGAGCTCAAATGTGTTAAATAAGAGAGGAGAATAGTTTCCCTTTAAAAAGTTAGGGGAGCGACACATAACAAATTACCTAAATGATTTAAATTATATAATGTTTTTTCATTTTATAAATCACATAAAATGGATAATAATTATAATTTAATAATATATATGGTTTAATTATATTAATCCAATAATATTTAGAAAATTTTATGTTTCATATTTACTTATCTATGAGTTTTACTCCTTCGTTAAAAAATTTTATCCCAAACTATGCTAATAATTTTTAAAAAACTTTAATATTCATTATAGCCAAAAAAGTGGAATAATTAAAAAATTGGATTTTATGATACCCAATATGGAATCTATTTTATAAAAATAAATATCTATAAGTGTAATAATTTAATGTTAATATAATTTCATAGAGTACAATATGACTAGTTCTAAGAAAATTTAATTTTTAAGCAAAAAACTGGATTTACATTTATTCGATGCCTTATAAAAAACTGAACGAATGTAAAAATATTTCATAGAATATATAATATACATAGTATAAAAATTATGCGAAATTGTTTTATTTATATTCTTAGGATAAAAACACCTTTTGAAAATAAAAGATGTTTTATGAACATAGAACCTTTTTACTTTCAAATGATTTTATCCCCATGCCTAACCATTATATTATTAGTGTATCAACTATTATTCATAAATTAATAATTAATTACTTAAAACTAAATTTTTAATTATGATTAATATTTTTTATTAAAATTTAAAACACCTAGAAAAGTAAATTTATTCCTAAAATAGGTCTTTTAGTAATGAAATTATTTTATTAAAATTTAGTAATGATTTTTTGAGGATAGTCAATATATTTGAAAAAAAATTTAAGAAATACATTTCAATAATTCCTTAATATTATTTATTCCCAATAACCCAATGGATATATATAAGGGACATAATATATCATGCTTTATATAAACATGGGTTTTTTGTAAAAAAAATTATTGAAAACATAAATTTTATTGGAATGGAATACTTGTAAACTCTGATGGTTTTGCATTAATTTCCATAGTAGCTAATAGTTTTACTGTTCTATGAGAAACCAAACACAACACTTCATTTTAGTTACTTATCTTCCTCTTCCATGAAAATATTCATGGGATACTATTTTATTTCAAAATTTAAACCTTAGTAAATTATTAATATCATATTATACTATTATTAATTTATATAAAATGTTTAATAGAAATTTAAAAATATTTATATATGGGTTATTAAAGAAAATGTGTTAATAGAATCCCTTTTAAATTTTTCTTTTTAAACACATATTTATACCATTAAACATTTTAATATGAATCGTAATATATATTTCCATTGATTCTAAAATATGACTTCATTCTCCTATATTAATAATGTATTTCTATTTTTAATAATTTTTTTGATATATTCTCATTTATTTCTTATTTCCAGTCCAATTATACTAATGATCAAAAAATAATTTTAACTCAATGATAATATCTTATGAAATAATTTTTCATTGACCTATGATATTATTTAAATGATTTCATCCACAATTATACTCAGAATAGATTATTAAATGTAATTTTTTATAAAAATATTGATTCATCACTTTCGTTTTCATTTCTAATTATCTTATTTTTCGGAATATGATTTTCATCTTATGTCATTACTTATTTAATATCATATATTAAAATTCATTTATTGAAGTGTTTTCACTTATATAAACATATATATATTTATTGAGGGCATTATTGACTAAATTTATACCATCTAACAATACAGTTTAAATACTATATACCTCATCATCTTCATTGGAGACTATTTGCCAAGATAGTTACTAAAGACCATATAATACTCATTTATTTTCCATGGGTTTATCATGTTATGAATATTGATGAAATTAAGAATAATTTATTTATGTGATTTTATATAAAAAGGAAACAGACCCATTTTTAACCCCATGGGTTATTTATAATACAATAATTGATTGATTTAAAATGGAACACTAATGTATGGATGTTGATAGGAGGTGTCCTATATCTTGCTTTAATAAATTTGATAACTATTTATATCTCATCATATAATATTGTGTCAGACTTCTTATATATTCATGAAAATTTTAGTGTAATCATTATTGGATATTCTCACAAACAAATGGGTGTTCCTTTTACGATTTTATCATAATATGATGATAAATTATACTTATTTTTTTTTACCAATGTTCATTTTTGTTCTATGTTTCAAGGGATAGTTAATATTACATTGCATATGAATATTTTTATACTCCATCACGTATGTCAATTATCAAATGATTCCACACTATATTTCTTTGGTATATGTTTTTTACGAGATTACATATCCTTCTATAATCACATATAGAAAACTATAATAGAGTCCATTTCTTTTAGTATGATACTTATCACATGTTTTAGATTTATTATATAATTACAATGAAATACATAATGACATTTAGATAAGTATTAAATTACTTATCATTTGTTCTCATCTCTTTCATATGTTTCAATTCCCAAGGGTTTGAATATAAATATAATTTATGATAATTTTAAAAGGGTTTATATTGTGGATCCTTTATTTATAAATGTTAACAAGTGTTTTAAAATAATTAGTGTCTTTTTTTTATTTAACAAATAAACTAAACCATTATTTTTTTGGATTTTGTTATTATTTGGGAAATTTATTTTTTAACATATTGGAATATTGTAATGTACAAAAATGTTCTTATTCAATTACCAAAATTGGTATCACCCTAATTGTTACCAAACCCTATGTTTAAACATTTTTTTACAACCCACGATTGGTTAGGAGGCATGGGGTTCCTCATTCGGTATTAGGGAAATGTGTAGTTATTTTTTAGGATTATTTAGAATGTTTTGGGATATTATGGTAAGATAAAATTAGTGAAAAATAAATATATAAGTCTATCATATAATTCAAATTATAGGATGAAATCCCAAATTTAGTGGATGTTTTGAATATACGGTATTCTAATAAACTAAATACTTTTATAGATATTGGATTATTTATATGATTGTGGAAAATATTCTCCTAGGGTAAATCTCCATATAAAATATTTTTGGAGTGTCATATTGATCTTTAATTGTTATATTATGAGTTGGCCTATGACCCCACATCTAGATAGACACTCTGGGTGGGATATTATTTTGTTAATAACATTCTATTTATGATAATTTATGATGAATTTATTATTCTATGGAATAAGGTAAGGGAGTATGAGATAATCCAACATAAATAAACATAGATTGAACTGAGGGTGATTTTGGTCTAATGGGAAGCTAATGTGATGGATTCAAAAAAAATCATTTCACAGTTTTGTTTTGCATGGGATCATTTCTTATGATTCTATAATGATGCTAAATTTTCATCACTCGCGTTAGCCTCTTTTGGTTTTAGTAATATTTGAAGCTAAAAGGAACCATGATAACAATGGATTAACTTGACAATATGATTATTTTATAAATTAAAAACTAACAATATGAGAGTTAGAGTGGATAATATTTAGATTTTTCCAAACGCTCTATAAAGAACTTTTGTTAGAATATGGAAAATTTGAGTTTATAAACATAAAAAAAGAAAATGATAGATTATCAGGGAATTTTAGGAGATGGAGGTAACTGAAAAAAGGGGATTCAATTTTTTTGTATAAAAATGATATGAAATGTTTCCAAGGTAATGACGCAACTGAATTAGAAGATGATTTTTCAATAATAAATAATTATATAGTGAAACAATAATCCAAGTAAATAATAATCAATCAGTTATCATGACGATGGGAAAAGATGTGTATCCTAGTTATATAGATAATATTAAGTTTGAAAACTCTTTTGATATTATATGATCAGTCTGGTATGTCTTTTAGGTATACTTATCTAATTTTCATTATTAAGTGATAATGTAAATTTTGAGGATGATATTTAATTAAGTGATAGAATTTAATGTCTTATGATGTTATAACCAATTTTACATTTAACAAATTAGATAATTATATTGTTTCATATGAATATACAAACTAAAAAATTATTATAAATTAAATTAATGTTGTCAAATTTTTTAAACATAATATTAAAATTAATTTATAAGGTATAAATTGAATTAACCATATTATTAAATCTATAATTAAAAAATGAATGAAATAGAATCCATTATGAAAATATTTAAAATAAATTTTATACATATCACCTTATATATGATGAAGCGTCACTAATTATATCTCTAAAATTATGTAACCAAACACAAAAATTATGGCATGTGTGAAATAGAATTCAAGAGAAATTCAGGATTATGCAATTTTTAAATAGATTCATGTTTGTCCAATTACCACCCATGATTGTATAAAAATTGTTCCTTTTGTATATTAAATATGTAGATATCTTAGGGGAATATGAAACTATTATTTAGGATCATAAAATAATGTCATTATTTATGTAATAATTAATTTGTTTCACATGTATTTTACACATTTCACCTTTTGAATGTTAACGAAAAAGAATGTTTATTTACTAATGCATTCATATAATTAATGCTGATATTTTATTCATAAAAATATAGTTTTTATAAGATAAATTTGATATATTAATATAAAATAATGTTATTTTCTATATTTTTAATATTAATCATACACCACTTGTTTAATTAGTAATTTATAAGAAATAAGATTTTGAATAGTATACGTTTTTCTAAATAATTTATATTACTATTTAAATAGATTTCCTTATATTTTTTATTTAGAAGAAAATATTTGATTTTCAATTTGACCAATTTAACTTCTATTTGTATATAGAATTACTATATTATCCTAAGATTAATTTTTGAGTTGTTCTAAAATAATTTATTTTTTGTTTAATAGTGAAAAATTCTATTTTAATTAAAATTGTTAAATTTATGACTACATTGAGAAGAATGTATAACATAAAAAATTTATAAAAAACTATCATGATCAAAATATAACAAACTATTTGATATGATTCAATTAAAAATAATATGTTTGATTTAGATCCCTATTTTTATAATTTTAAAAAATAAAAAATATTTTTCTTATACAAACTATAATTAGTCTCCCAGTTATGTTTTTTCTTGGTAAAATTAATTTTAATATTAACTTTAAATTTATATAATTATATTTTGGATAATAATAAACAAATTAATTTTCATACAATCAACAACATTGATAATTTTTTCCTAAATATATGATTTTATTGAAAATTGAACTTTCCATAAAAAATATTTTAACGTGTTTCATGAACTAGTGTAAAAATTAATTTTATCTTTATGATATAACGTAACAGCATAATATTTTAAAAGGAAATGTTGTGTGAGATATTACATAAGATATTCCACACCAATCTTATACCAAAAGGTACATATTATTATTTAAATGTGACTATTATAACTTATTACTTAAATTAGCGGGAATTAATATTATTAACAAAATTATGAATTATTTAATGGGATTACTTCATTCCAATTTTTGTAATTAATTATTTGAAAATAAATCCTATATTTTTAGTAAATTCATTTTATTCATCGAAAATATATTTTCATCTAAAATGAATTTTATTACTTTTTATGCACAAATTGTATAATTAATTATAATGAAATTTTAGGAATATTATATGATAAAATGAACATTATTTTAAAAAAAATCAATACAAATATTATTTATGGTAGAAGTTTGAATATTTTGTAAACATTTTGATTTTTCAATGAATAATGAAAATAACATTATAATGGTAAAATATACTTTTCAAGTATTTAGAATGTAAAATATTGGTTTATATTAGTTTTAAATTTTATTAGATAAATTTTATATAAAGTTCCCCAATTATGGTATTAAAAATGGATTTTATACCAAAATTTAGTATTAAAATTTTTAAATTTAAGAATATTAATTTTTTGAAAAGTTATTATCTATTCTATTTTACCTATTTAAATTCTAAAAAAAATTATGCAACCACTTTTTTTTGAATTTTTAAAAATTGATGCCAAATTTTGAAAAAGAATGTCCAAATTTATAAATAGTTCCCTTTTGTTTTTGGTCAATATGAATTATATGATTTGTAATTTTGTTACCACAATAAAGGTAAAATTGGGAAATTTCGGATAAAAATAAAATGATATGGACTATTAAATGACCTTAATAATTTCAAAAAATTTATTTGATGAAACTAATTCCATCCCTAACACATAATTAAATAAATTTTCTTTTTTAATGGACACTTTTCTGTCAAAATTTATCATATGTTGTTTAAATCAATGAAAGTCCCCAATTATCACTTTCTTTGTTTTAAATATTTATGTGTCCACTTTAGGAAAAATGAAGGTTATTGAATAATGTAAATTTCCAAATTTGACTTAATAAAATTATTTTAATTATATATATTTATTTAGGAATTTTGCGGCCACTTCGATGATATTATTATGTTTATAAAGTTTTTTTAATGAAAAGTCAATGATGTCACATTCTTGTTATTAAAAACTATATCATTTTAATATGTTTATATTCAGAATGTATCTTTGACTATGAATATTAATTTTAAAAATAATATATTTATCTTTATGATTTTAATTAATTTATAGTTATTAGTAATTAAATAATTACCATAAATTCTCACTCAACTGGGATGTAGTAAATAAGTTATTAATCAAAATATCAAAAAAATGTTCCAAATGATATTAATATAAATATAATTTTAGATAATTAATGAAAAAAAAACAATTTTTATATATTTTTTTCACATTATAGGGATATAATAAATTATTTGGATCAATTTTTTCTTATTTTGTTGATATTATTAAAATTCAATCTAATGAATAGTTTCAAGAATGACATTAATTGTATTTTAAGATAAATAATATTTTAATAAATGATATTAATTCATAAAAACCATAAATTCAGGAAAATAATTTGTATAATGTTGAACATTTCACCCATGATTCATTTGTGGGTATTTTGACATTTTCTAGAAACTATATTAACCCTTAAATACTAAAAATGCATGTTATCGTGGTAAGAATTAAAGGAGTAAAATAATGCTTAAAACTAAAATATTAGGATATACATTTTGTTAAAACATATCTAATTTATATTGGATGATATTATTTAGGCCCAAATTCATCTTATATTATATATTATAAATTTTGGATCCATTATAAAAATAATTGATTTATATTAATTTAATATTTTTAAAAATTTTATATATGCCACTCCCCTCTCTTATAAAAGGGTACATCTTCTTCTTTTTTTGATCACACTTAAAAAAGTATTTTTCTCAACAAATATATATCTAAATAACTTCTTATAATCTGTTTCCACAATCTAGAGGCCTTATTTTTGGATTAAAACATTCTTTAGTGGACTTCAGTTTTTAATCCAATAGATTGTCTGATGAATAGGAATATAAAGAATGTACGTGATGAGTCAGACTAAAGGTAATGGGATTATTTTGAATGTATAATTTTCATATGATAATTTTAAAATTTCAAGTAAAATAATTTATTTTCAATAACTATTATATAAATTACCATAATATATAATTTTTATTAACTTCTTTTTCATTTTAATACAGGCTATTAATTTATTTTCAAAGTACCTATGTTCATTCTTTAAATGCTTGTAATTATTTTATCGTAAAATATATTTCTACTAGAAAATGATATTTTTCAATAATATATGTTAATAAATTATTTTCATCCATGAATATAAAATATTTAATATTTTTAATCCTTTATAATATTTTGGGAATGAGAAATAAAAACCTCTAAAAAAATATTCTTAGAATTTGAAACTTTCATATAAAAAGTTATGATGAGGAATGGGTAATGAATCCACAACCTCAATGGGATTTTTTCTAGCTAGTGATATTACTTAGTGGAAACAGGTTTTCCATGATATACACAATGTATCATTTGTATCCCTAAAATAATTATTATTTTTAAATGATTTTAAAGGAAAATCCAAGTCATTTTTTAAAGACTATATTTGAAATGTATTTTAAAAATAATAATTATTTTTTAAATGTATTATATATAGAATATTTATAATAGATATAAAATGTTATAAATAATTTTTAAAATTATATTTTCTAAAAATAGTTCTCACTGGCTTTATAAACCATATCTGGGAAATTTTATCGTCACCCAATGTTTTAAAATACTTTTCACGGGATTGGTAGAATTTTCAAAAGTTCTTTATTTTATATAAGATGGTAGCACATGAAAATTAAATTAGTTGAATTTTTTGTAACCCTGATAATTTTTATGGTCTTTTCTAGTTCAACAAAACCTAGATCAGAAAATATCGAAGAATGCATAATTTATTGTGAATTTTTTTAGTTAACATTAATTAAAAATACACAATATGTTTAGTACTAAATCTGGAAGTGTGAGTTAGGGTTCTTACAATTGGTTTAAGAGAAATGGTCTAGACAACATTAGAGATTAGAAAATTTATTTAGAGAAATAATCTAAGAGATAAAATTATATTTTGAACTTCTGGGTAATTAAGTTTCTTTAAGAATAAAAAAGTACATCTATTCTAGTTATTCTTAATTCCAATGAAGGAAATTAAGAATATCCTTATCTATGATGAAAAAAATTTGAGGGATAAAATCATTTATATGTGGAAAATGTAACAAACTGATATTTTAAAAAGAACCACTATGTTAGATAGAATATAAGATACGCCACATAAAGCCTTAAATTAAAAAAATAAATATCACTATTTAAATATGACTATTATAATCTAGATGATAAATTTGATGGAATTAATAGTATTAATGGAATTATGAAATATTAAACTGTCATACTGATTGATAATGGATTAATTATTATTTTTTAAATAATAAATTTTTTAGTGATGTCATTTTATTCATCAAGAATATATTTTCTTCATAAATGAATTTTATTTTTTATTTACAAATAATTTAATTAATTTTATAGAGATTTTAGAAACATTATTTGATAAAATTTCTTTAATTTGTGAAATAATCATTTCAAAATTTTCATATGGTGTAATTTTTATAATTTTTTGAAATGTTTTATTTCTCAATAAGCAGTGAAAAATAATTATTTTTATTAAAATATACATTTTTCAAATATTTTCATGGTAATTTTTTTTACAGATTTGTTTTAGTTTTAATATGTTTATTTTTATTTAAATTATCCAATTATGGTTTTTAAAATAGATTTCATTCATGAAAATGGTATAAAAACATTTGAAATTTAAAAATATAATTGTTTGGAAAAAATGTTTTTATTGCATTTTAAGAGATAAAATTTAATTTAAATTATAAAAATTCTATATTTTGAATTAAATAAATCATTATTTGGATTAAAAAGGTTCAAATTTATTACATATTTCCCTTTTATTTTTGGCCATTACGATAGAAATAGTGGTTATTATTGATACACGGTAAAGGTAAATTGGGTGATATATGTTCTATATAAAATGATAAGGACTATAAAATGACCCCAACACTTGAAAAAATATATTTTCTAATGTTAATTAAAACCTTAATACATAAGGATAGAAATGTAGTTTTCTAAAGGTAAATTTTTTATTAAAATCACTTAAATATTATTCTAATCAGTGAAAGTCACAAAATTTAAACTTTTTTTGTGTTAAATATTATATATGTGTCCACATAGGTAGAAAGGAAGGTTATGAACTAATATAAGTGACCATTTTTTACCTCATAAACTTATTTTCATAATTAAAATTTAATTTTTATCTTTGAATTCTCTTGAATGATATTAAGATGTTTATAATATTTTATTTAATGAAATGTCAATAATGTCACATTCATGTTATTAATCACTATATCATTTTAAAATGGTCAAATGAAGCAAATATCTTAGACTATAAGTAGTAATTTGGAATTTAAAATATTTATCTTTATCATGGAAATTTATTAATAAAATTAAAAATAAATAAATAATTTCTATAAATTCTCACACAATGTTGATGTAATAATTATTTTATTTATGTAAATATCAAATAAATTTTTCTAAAACTATTAATATTATCGTAATTTTTATTAATTAAAATGAAAAAATATTTTTAAATATGACCTTTACATCTTATATATAATATAAAATAGTTTTATTTATTTTATTTTAATATATTCATATTTTTAAAAGTCAAAGTGATGAATATTTTCAAAATTGAATTTAATTCTATTTTAAAATAAATATTATTTTTCTAAATGATATAGAATTATTAAAAATCATAAATTCATAAAAATTATTCGAATAATATTTAAATTGTCATAAATGATTTGTTTATGGGTATTTTGGAATTTTATAGTAATGTTATTAACCCATAAAAATAAAACATCCATGTTGTCACAATAAGAATTAAAGGAGTTAAATCATGGTTAAAACCTACAGATAATGGTTAGAATTTAATAAAAACTAATATAATTTTTACTAGATGAGATTATTTCTACCCAAAATAATCTTATCTTAGATAATAATTTTTTTTCATTCATATTTAATTGAAATTTAATTTATATGAATTTAATATTTTGACAAATTCAATGAGTGTCTCTCCCCTCTCCTATAAAAAGGAACTATTCTTCTCTTTTGATTACACATATAATCATATTTAGATAAGTTAATATCTTCCCCAAAAAATCATAGAATCAATTCCAAATTCTAGAAGACCAATTTTTGGATGAACATAAACCATAGCGGCTTGAAGGTGTTACACAGAGATATTTTATGAAGGAGATGGTGATAAATAATTCTTGTGATGTGATTTACTCAAGGTAAGGGATTATTATGAATGTATTATTTTTATGTGATAATTTTTAATTTTTATGAAAAATATTTTATTATCAATCATGATATTGTATATGTATGTCATCTATAATTTTTAGTGACATTTTATTAAATTTAATATATTATTTTATTTTATTTTGAAAGTGTTTATGTTCCTTACCAGAAAATACAAGAGCCTATGGAAATAGGTCATAAAAAATATATATAAAAAATCGGTTCCAGCATTTATGTTCATAATTTTTAATGTAATTAATTTTTTTCTAAAAAATTTATTTCTCATAAAGATATATTTTTTTCAATATCAGAAGATATTAAGTTATTTTATTTTATTAAAATAATATATTAAATATTTCTAAATGTTTTTAATGGATATGAATGACTAAGGTAGAACCTCTAAAAATATTTTCTAAAAATTTGGAACTTATATATAAAAGGTGGAAGTGATGAATGGGGGGTAATCCCACCCCCTCAATGAGAAATTGTACAGAAATTGATATTGATATGTGGCCACATGGTTCTCATGATATCATCCATTTATCAATTTCATCCATAAAATAATTTCAATTTTAAATGAATTTTACCGATAAATCCATGTAATGTTTCATAGAATTTTAAAAATGAATTATCAAAATGATATGTATTTTTGAAAAGTAATTTATATATATCATGTATTTATAGTTGGAATAAAAAATTTAAAATGGTTTTTAAATTATATTTTACAGAATAATTTTTCAATATTTTTTAAAAATCTTTACTGGGTAATTTTATGCTCACCCCATGTTTGAAAATACATTTCATAGGTTTAGTAAAATTTAAAATGTTGATTGGTTCTTATAATTATGTTTTTATTGATAAGAAAATTATTTAAATTTTTTATAACTCTAACAATTTGAATTTATTTACCTAATTATCCTTAAATATAAACCATTAATTGTTCTGTATTGTATAAGGTAATGTGTATTTTTTTCGATTAACTTTTACAAAAATAATACACAACATGATTTATTAATGAATTCAAAAAATTGAGTTTCGATCCCCAGATAATAATTTAATATAATAAATTACATTTCATATCGAGAATATTTAGATCCAATTTTGTTAATAAGATAAATTTTATTATTATGAATTAAAACTACATTTCATATGTAAAAATTAATTATTATAGTTAAAACTAAACACAATATAAGTGAAAATATTTGACTAAAATAAAAAAATATTTAAAAAATGTGTTAAAATGAATTATTTAGGAATTCTAGAAATTAAATCATCTCCTACTCTATTATAGTTCATTTTTTTTCTTATAAAGAGAAATATGTTCACAATTAATATTAAGATGTTATATTTACAGAATCTCATCCCCTTTTGCCTGTAAATAGAGCTCAACTATATCTTATTTCAACACTCATTATAATTCATTTGAATAACCAAAACTATGACATAGAATCTCTTCCAATTTATACACATTCCCTAGAAGTGTTTTCCTTCCCTAATGACCAATTTATGGAACATTATGTTGATTATTAAGGCAGAACATCCAATGTGAGAAGTAATATTCTTAGTCAATATATATTAATTATATTCTATTCAATACCCCTCAAACATATTCAATCTTTTACTGTATTAAATGATATGTACTACTAACATGATGAAATTAAATTATACTAATGTATGGCCTATTTTAATCAATCCACTAAAACCATTCCAAAAATCGGTATGTTTTCATGCATACATATAGACTTATACCACCATGAATAGAGCGCATGATTTTTCATAACATAATTACAACGATGAATTAAAAATTATATGTAATGGATGAATATGATATTTAATATTTTTTGTGACTTTTAGATTCTATAATTTTCTTAATTTTTCTCTCGATCTTTGAAAAATGATTGTATCACTCATGCATATGTGTAGACAATATCCTCTAAGAAATTAGGGTTCTTCATTTTTAATTTAGTTTTTTTATTTATTAAACTAACTTATAAACTACTTAATCACATTTTAAAAAAATTTAATTATTCTTAATTGATACTTATATTATTCTGAATTATTCATTTTCTTAACAATACTCACACATAGATTATTTCATGTTCTTTTTTAGGTTTTTTCAACCACCAACATGAACAATGGAATAAATTTTAATTATGGGTTAATAAAGAAAAATAATTACTGGAGATATTATTAAATATGATGAAAATATTCTTATTATTTTGATCTAAAATATAAATGGGAATATCTAACATGTTATTAAAATAACATTTCTTTGTTGATACAATTAGTAAAACCAACTTGTCACTAACATTGTTGTCATAAATTTTAACTAAAAAACTTATGAATTATTATATTAAAATTATAAATAATTATTAAACATATATTAAAATAGATTTAATGAATTAAAATTTATTAAATTTTAATCATTAATAAATAATCAGCACTGACATTATAAAAATTGTGCTAAAGAAACAATCAAAAATAATAACATATGATGATGAAATTAAAATTAAAATAATTAATATATTAATAATAAATGTTAATTAATGAATAGTATTAAAATTATATAGTTATGAATAAGGTTCTGAAATATGTGATCGAGAATAAAATTTAAATAATTGGTTAAGTCACTTTTATGGAATTCAGGAATTAATGAATTTATTTTTTGTATATAAATTTTGATTAATTGAGATATAATGTATATTCATCAATTGTTTCATTTTTAAGCTATATATATTAACCTTGTAATTATATAATCATAATATTTCATTCAATTTAAGGTATTTAAAACCCCACATCTTATTTTTCATGTCATGAGATTTCAATTAGAATGATAACCATGATGTAATGGTTCCCTTCTCTAAATTGTAAATTCCTTTATACATGTTTAATATTATAAACCATGTTTTATTATATATGACATAAAAACAATCCATTTGATATTTTATTTAATTAATTGTGTATAATTCGTGATATATTAATATCAATTCTGTGATATCTCTTCAATGGGGTTCTAATAAAAATGTACTCATCCCTTAATGGGTTTTCACCAAACTAATTTACAAATAGATATATCATTTTAATGATAATTTATCTATGAAATTTATTCATTTTTTCTCTAAAACCACAAAATTATTATTATCCCCTTTTAATTATTAGGGTCTGAAATGTCTTACCACTTTCCATTGCCTCTTAGATTATAGTATACTGATTCGAAATTAAACGTGCCCCACATATCTCTACTTTGGTATCAATTCCTTTCCTATCCACATCCCTTGGATTTTTTTCGTTATGTCTATATTTATGAATCAATAATTGATTATGGTCATTTTGTACTATTTTAAATTTCATTAAAAAAATTATTTAAGTTTTTAATCGCCTTAATATGGTTCATTTTCGACAAAGCATGAAAAATATCAATTAATAATTTCATTTTTAATGAATGATTAAATAAATATTATTTTTACATGAAACATACAATCTATATTTTTAGAGTTTATAAAGTATAACCTTATTATATTATATTTATAAAAAAATATAAACAATTTTAAAATGTTATAGGTTGTTTTTCATTTCGAATGAAATTATCCCAATTATCCTCAAACATATTTTTTATCTAAGTCCACATCTTTTGTCATGTTTTATGATTTGTGATATATGTTTATTAAATAATAATATCTACCTTATTTTACCATATTGATTATAAAATATTCTTTTATATTAGAATAATTATCCATCACTTCTTATTTTCAGGCCTATTCATCCATTATTTAAAAATAATTTCGCACCGAATTCATTTCCTTGTTAAATATACAATTTATTAATTACTTGTTTGAAGGGAGTTCACTAAGATATTAATAAATTTATTATTTTGTTAAATTATTAAATGAAGTGTAATTTTTTTATATATTTGTTTTAAATACCATATACCATATCATCTTAATTGAATTTTATTTTCTGAGATTGTTTTAGAATATTATTATTTTCTCATTTATTTTTCCATGGATTATCATGTTATGAATACATTTGAAATTTTGATGGTTTAATTATGATATCCACTAAGAAAGGATATTAAAACCATTTTAATCACATGGGTCTTTTAAGTTATTATGAAATGGTATATTTAAAATGTTGCACATATAAATCGATGTTTATTTGTGGGGTAATAAATCTCCCTCCAATAGAATGGTTATTGTTTTATTTATCATCTTATATTATAGTGTGAGGCTTCTTCGATATGAAAAAAAATTTAAGGGTGGGCCTTATTAGGTATTATTATAATATAAAGTGTGTTCATTCTTGGATATTATCAGAATATTACAATAACATATTCTTTTGTTTATGAAAACATTCATTGTGATGTTCTGTTTAAAGGGTATAAAACTTTTACATACCTTATAAATATGTTTATACTTCATGGATCAGGTTTACTATCTCATGATTTCCTAAATTTTTACAAATTATTTATTTAATTATATGATAATACATATCGTTTTATAATGAAAGTTAGAGAACACTTATAGTTCAATGTTTTTTAATGGGAATATATCCTCTAATAATGTTTTATCACAATATATTGATGAAACACTTGATTAAATATTGATAATTTTTCCCTTATTGAGTTTTTAAGAACAAAACTTTAATATATATAAATTCCCTAGTGTTTGAGAATAATAGAACTTATGATATGTTTAAAAGGGATTCAAGTGTTTCCTAATTATGGAAAAAATTTCACAAGTGTTTCAAAATACATTACTTTGGTAGCTTTATCTCGAAGACACTAAAAATTAAATTCATGGGATTGTTAGATTATTTAGTAAATTTAATTTCTAACATTTTTTATTGTTTTAAATTAAATATATTGTTTATCACCGGTCACCATACATGGTATCAAATTCAATGTGCAATATTTTGGTTTTTAGCACCAGACTGAATAGTGTGAGACTAGGGTGCCTTAGTAGTTAGTAGAGAAACATTTATTTATTAATGGTGATGAGTTTATTCATTTATCGGGATAAGGATAATATAAATTTAGTGAAACCCCTAAAAATAAGTTAGAGTGATAATTATATGTGTATTCTAAATCCTATAATTTATGTGAATTTTTAAGTTTGCATTTTTCACTGAATTAACAAACATTTATTAATACAATAATGTGAATATGGTTGTGGAATAGATTCACCTTGGGGTAATCATCATAAATATAGTAGTCTAATATCAACTTGTTCTTCACTCAGTGGATGAAAAGTAGGCCTATAACTAAACACTTTGATAGAAATTCTCAAGGATTATTTTTGTTCAATCACATTATCTATAAGGGCCATTATTACGGATTTATTATGTTATTTAATTATATAATGGACTATGAGAGAACCAAACTAATTAGACAGTTAATTAGGCTAATATTAATTGTTAATTTATATAATATTCATGTTCTTTATTATTTATAAACACCATTTTAGTAAATTTTAGACATTGAACATTATTTCATATTATAATTATAATTCCTTCTTAAGATACACTAGTACATTATACTTTTTTTAACATCATTTAAAGTACCAAATTATCTTGATTTTAGTTTCATATTTAATTTTAAGGTTTATAATTACAACGGTAATCGTTCAAACTTTTGGAGTACTTGAAGATTCATATTAGATGACCACCAAAGATGGCCTTGAACAAACAACATTTTGGGTGAAGTGAACTGGATAGCAACCTAATAAAACTATTGTAGTTCCCAATATCCAAGCCCAATAATTATAAAATTTTATCTGAATATAGAATACATAATGGGTAACATTTCATTAAATAGTATCCAAATCTAATTCGGATGTTGTAATGGAGTTACAGGCGGTCGAATTTAGAGATAAAATTATGGACCGGATTCTGTGGCGTAGAAAAATAGCCCACAATTTATATCATATCTCAAAAACCAAATTTCAATTTTGGCTAAAAATTTATAGGAGTTTAGGAGACATCCATGGATCCATTATCTTATACCATGAACTACTCTAATTTGGTCCTCTAAAAGGTCATTCGGATATGTCTGTTCGGTAGATGCAAGCTGGCTGTCACTTCGAGTCAATAATAAAGAAGTCCACTCTCCCATACTTTCCACCACCCTAGGCCTACCATAATCAAGTGGGATTATTTTTACTATTGGGAGCTAGACCCATACCTCTTGAGAAGCATATTTAAGGTATTGGTGGTGATATTTTTGATCATTTTTTAGCTTTTTCATTTTAAGGTTATGCTTCCAATTTGATGTTGTAATCGCATTCCTTTAATTGTAAGTTCCTTGAATTACCTTAGCATATTGATAAAAGTTCTTCTTCTTCTATTTTTCTATTTTTCTTCTTATCACATTGATACCATTGCCTCAAGGTGTGAACATGTTCATACCAATCCTTTTGATGTTATCACACAATGGTGGAGTGACTGTTATTTCATTGTCTTTTTTTACTTCTCCAATTCCTCCCTGATGAGTCTACCTTCCACTTCCATTGAAACCATTAGATCAATAGAGGGATAACCCACTTATGGTTTGATCCAAGAGATTAGAAAGGGTCTGGATTGGATTTTATTTATCACTACCTTAATATCTAATCACTTCTTTAAAATGATATTTTTTTGATGATTTTAAATCTTCTTCATCCTTATTGAATTTTAAGGCCACACACTTCAAGTGCTAATACAAACCTTTACCTTGGAGTGCTCAAAATAGTGATCCTTCATGTGTATAAGTGATTATTATTATAGTGTGTATGCATTAAACTCGGGAGTGATGATTTTGTTTAACCTTTTGAAATGAACTCATCTCAAATATAAGAAATTGAAATATTTGAAAAAGGAATTCATCCACTCCACCCCAAGTGATAAGCAAGGAAAAACTCATACATTAAAATTGAATTAACTTCAGTCTCTTATTGTTCACTTAAACCCATATAAAATCAATCTATGTTGGCCACTTCATATCCAAAAATAATCCATATAATTTTTGTTTCTGTAGGATTGTACATAGTTCTTTGAGGAATCGACATCCCAAGCTATTATACAATTGACAGCTTAACCCTAAAAACTTGGGTAAATTTAGGTGTGAATCAAATTTTCTCATTATTTATGGGGACCCGAGTAATTCACCTCTACACCCATTCTATTCTCCCCCATTTCTTCTATTCTCATCCAAATTCTCTAATCTTTTCCCTTTCTTGTATTTTTTTCTTTAGGCGCATGTTAGCCTACACTAATGATCAATCAAACCGTCTAGTTAGGGTTGATAGACTTGGGGTTGTAGCATCAAGTTCACCAAGGAAACTCGTTCCATTATATAATAATCTTCCTAATACTATAGTGTCAAAACTTTGGCCCATTTCAATGTAATCTATTCAAAGAAACCAACTCATAAACCCGGGTAAGAACCAAAATGGAAATCCAAATGAGGTAGCCCCAATCTTGGGGAATGTAGTCGATCAAACAATGAATGACTACATAACACCTTCCTGGACCAATCCCCTCTCATGCATTATACAAATTTCCCTCAAAGATTACAAATACATCTTTAACCCTCATTTCCTAAACCACCTTCCCACATTCCATGGAATGGAGTCCGAGATGCCCTACCTTCACGTTAAGGAGTTCAATGACATTATAGAAACCATGTGTTCCCCACATCAACTAGAATCATCTAAGATGAGGTTATTCACTTTTTTTTTAAATGATTGAGGAAATAATTGGTTAAAATATATTATACCATCATCCATCCACTCTTGGGACCAATTAAAAATATAATTCTACAAAAAATACTTTTTCCAGCACAAAACAATTTCACTTAAAAAGAGCATACAAAACATTTTCAAAAAAGAGGGAGAGTAATTCTATGAAACATAAGAGATGATCAAAGACACTATAATAATGGTTTCACACCATGGTTTTTCAATTCCTGAACAGGTGATAATTTTCTATGAAGGGTTAAGTCCGGGGAAAAACAATTCATTGACATGATGTGTAATGGAACTTTCAAAATCAAAGCCCCAAATAATACTTATGAGTATCTAGAAAGGCTTTTTGAACAAATTCAAACATGGGAAACATCACCTTAATATAAGAAGCCACCTAAATCTGGTGGAATTCACTCACATTGGGAGGAGGAAATCCTTAGGGGGATACTTGTTGCACTCACTAGAAAGGTCGAGGAGATCGATCTTAATAAGGTCCATGAAATTCAAACGGTTGACCCTATTTTCACAATTTGTGACAAACATGACAACAAGAATGATAAATGCCCATCCATACCTTCCATTAAATATTTTCTTCTTGGAGAACCACCTGCATAGTTCAATTATATAAACTTTTAGAAGCCACAATACCAAAACACATTCAATCCATGGTATAATGACCATACATGATTCTGTTGGAAAGATAACCAACAACCTAGTTAACCATAAGGACCAAACCCCTAACCTCCACAAAATATTAAAAACCATAACCAATTACAACCTTAACTAGTCAATTACCAACATCCTCCTGTAATATACCAACAACCCATCCGTCAACTTATTCAACACCCAATCCAGCAACAACATTATCCTCCATGGATAAACCAATTAGCATAGGCCCCTACTCAATCTGACCCTTCTAATCCTTGAGTAGATGTGTAAACAAATGGATAAAATGACCTCAAAAGTCTCATCCCTTAAACATGAACTATAAACCATTAAAACTCGGAAGGCACCCATGACTAATCAGGCGGTTCCTTCCTCAACTTTAAGGGGAGATTCAAGTTACACTCAATCAAATCAAGAACAACTGATGTTTGTGATGGTTTTAAGAAGTGGGAAGTCAATTGAGAAACATGAAAAAATAATACAAAAACAATATAACGATTCAAAATCTAATGAAAATTAAAATTATCCACATGAAAAAACTGAAGAATGTAATAGAAAAGTGAAAGAAATACATATTCAACAAACAATCCCACAACCTTCCCCATTTCCTCAACACATGAGGGGGGGAACTAAGCCTGAATTGAGTGAAACATTGATGGAAATATTCTCACAATTCAATTTAAAAATTACACTCCTCAATGCCATTAAAACCATTACGGCATAATAAAAATACCTTAATGAACTCTGCACATTTAAAAGGAAATTCTCATATAAGAACCAAGTCCTTCTAGCAGTAAATATTAGCACAACAATCCATGGAACCCTTCCTCCAAAGATGAAATACCCAAGATTCCAATACATCAATGTTGAATTGGGAGAGAAAAAAGTTTTAAAAGCATTGTATGACCAAAGAGATAGTGTGAATCTCATTTCATAAACCATGTATTGTCAATTAGGGCATGAAGAACTCCAACCCACATTTTTCACTCTTCAACTTGATGATCGTAGCATTAGAGTTCCTAAGGGGATCTTAAAGGATGTTTTGGTGAAAGAAAAAAAAATTCATTTACCCAACTGACTTCATTGTCCTAGAAAATCACCCAAGCATAGGTCCTAGGGAGAAAACCCCCCATCATCTTTTGTTGTCCCTTATTAGAAACAATTAACTCAGGAATCTGAGTCTGAAATGGGAACATGACAATAACCTTTGGGAACATGAGTCTGGAATTTAACATCTAAAATGAAAACACTCAAATTAGTAATGATGAATAGATTCATGAGTCTAATTTTATTGTTAGTGTTGATAGTGAACTCGAGGAACATCAATGAATTACTGAAGGATATTTAATTCAAGAAGAGATTTATTTTCTTTGTTCACATGAGAGAATCTTGTCTCCTTGTATTGAATCTCATTCAGATAGCTCTATTGATGAATTTCAAGAATCACCAATTAATGATACCATGGGTGAAGTCAATAAAATTGAGTCCATACCCATTCATTACACTGCTCCGGCTAATTTAGTGGATGAAAATTATGTTAACAAGGAACAGATTCTATTAAGAAATATGAACAAAGAAACTGTGTTCAATACAAGGTCTCATTCTTTCTTGGAAAGTGATAACCAATATGATCTCAAAATTAAGTTCTTAACTTCATCACTCCAGTATGTTCTCTTAGGGGACAATCGATCCTTTCCGGTTTTCATTTCTTCCTCACATGAATCCAATCAAGATATGATTCTTTTGTATGTCCTAAGTAAGCATATGAAAGCAATTGCATGAATCCTTTTTGATATTCCTAGGATTATACCACCCATTGGAACTCATATAATTGTTGCCGAATCTGAATTCAAACCATGTCGTCAACCTGAGTGGCTACTCAATCTTAATCTCATGGAGGTACTAAGTAAGGAACTTCTGAAATTATTAAAATATTGTATCATCTACCCTATAGCTAAGAGTGTGTGGGTAAGCCCAATTCATGTTTTCCCAAAGAAAGATGGAATTATTGTGATCACCAATGAGGATGTTGACCTTCTCCCTACAAGGGTCAGTAGTGGATGGAGAGTCTGTATTGAATATAGGAAGCTCATCTATTGTACCAAGAAATACCATTTTCCCTTTCCCTTTTTTGATCAAGTCCTCGATCAAGTGGTGGGTCATCAATTCCATTGATTCCTATATATATTCTCAAGGTATTATCAAATAGAGTTTTCCTTAGAGGATCAAGTAAAAACAACCTTAACTTGTCCATTCGTAACTTTTACATTCAATCTCATGCCCTTTGGGTTATGTAATTCCCCTGGTACCTTCCAGCGGTGCTTTATGGGAATATATTCGGACATGGTGGGGGATTGTTTAAAGGTATTCAAGGATGAAATTTCCATATTTGGGGATACAATTGAGTTATTCCTTCTAAATGTTGAATTTTTTTCAAGGTGTGGGGATAAGAATCTCATACAGAATTAGAAAAAATTCCATTTCATGGTAAATGAAGGACTTGTTCTAGGAAATATGGTATCTGGTAGAGGGATTGAATTTAATAAAGATAAGGTTGAAATAATTCATCACCTTCCATCTCCTATAACTATTAAGTAACTTAGTTCATCTGTTGTACATGATGGTTTTTATATAAGGTTCATTAGGAATTTCAACTCTATTTCTCGACCACTTTGTTCTCTATTGGTGAAATATGCTCTATTTTTATGGATAGAAAGCTGAGATGAATCATTATCTACACTTAATTCATCTCTTATCTCTCCACCTATTAAGAAATATTCAAATAGAAAAATTCCTTTTGAGATCATGTGTGATGCGGGTGACTTCTCTATAAGAGCAGTCTTAGGACAACGGTGTTAGAAAACTCAATTTTCAATGCTTGTGAAAGAAAATATCTAAATGATGAAAAAATAAACCACACCAACACAAAGAAAGAGTATTTTCTATTGTCTTTGCCTTCGATAAATTCATCTCTTATCTCTTATGATCACCCATCATTGTCTTCACTGACCATTCATCCTGAAAATACCTTTTCCAAAAACAAGATTCCAAGTCTAGATTGATTAGTTGGGTCCTTTTTCATCAAAAGATCTATTTAACCATTAAGGATAAAAAGGGTGTTGAAAATTTTATAGTTGATCACCTCTCCAGGATGGAATTCAAAGACAACTCACATCAACTTTTTGTGTTTGATTCATTTCCTAATGAGCACCTCTATTCAGTGAGTAATTTCCCTATGTATGATGACATAGCGAACCATTTGGTGATGGGTGACATTACAAAATTCCTAGGGACCCAAGCTCAAAGTAAATTACTTTCTAATGTAAAAAAACTATGTGATTTAGAATCCTTACCTCTTCATGTTTTTCCTAATCAAATCATTAGGAGATGTGTTCATGAGGCTGAGCAAGAGTCCATTCTAAAATTTTGTCATGGTGAGGCAAGTAGAGGTTACTTTTCCTCAATGAAAACTTCTTAAAAGGTCTTACAAAGTGGTTTATATTGGCCTAAACACACTAAATATTCCTTCCAATTCTGAAAAAGTTGTCCTCAATGTCAACAATTTGGATCCATTACCAAAAGGAATCAAACGCCTCTCACTCCCATTCCGCTTGTCAAAATATTTGATTTTTGGGGAATTGATTTCATGGGACCCTTCCCAAACTATAGGGCATACCATTACATCCTCTTAGATATGGATTATGTCTCGAAATGGGTTGAGTCCATTCCAACAATGTCCAACAATCATCATATTGTTATCTGATTTTTGAAAGATCATATATTTTCACTATTTGGAATTCCTAGGGCTATTGTCAGTGATCAAGTAACCCATTTATACAACCGTAAATTCTCTTCCCTCATGTATAAGTATGGTATTTATAATAATGTTTCCACTGTGTACCATCCTCAAAACAATGGTCAAGCTGAGTTGGCGAATAGGGAGTTTAAGCAAAATTTTTAAAAACTGTTAATCCCTCTTGGAATGATTGGTCTGAGAAACAGTTGGATGCCCCATGGTCATATCATATAACCATCAAAACCATCATAAGAATGTCACCATATAGGTTGGTTTATAGAAAATCATTCCATTTACATGTTGAAATTGTCCTTAAGGCATTTTGGGAAATCAAAAAAAATTAATTTTGACATTTCTTTGGCTGAGGAAAATAGAAAATTAGATCTTAATGAACTTGAGGAAAATAAGATAGAGTCTTATGAAAATTCAAGGATAAATAAAGATAGATTTCAAGCCTACCAATCAAGGAATATCAATGTCAAACATTTTGAACCTGGTAACACTATGATCTAGTATATTTTAAAACATAATTTACACCAGGGATAGTTAAGGTCTATAAGGTCAGGTTTATTCATAGTGCATCATGTGTACCCCCATGGGGTAGTATAGATTTAAGATCCCACAAGTGGTGACATTTTAAAGGTTAATGGTCATATGATAAAACCATTCATTGAATCATTCAATAAACAAGAAATAGAGGTTTAGTAAACTGAGCCAACCTATGAACTAGAAAAAATTGATAGATTTAGGATCCATGTCGGGATAAGGTCATTCTATAAAAGTGCCCCAAGGGAGAAACCCCATTATTATCATGTTTCCATTATTATTGAATAATCATTATACTTTAAATAATATTAATGAATCATTTTGATATTAAAAAAAAGACTATTGACCTTTTCTTCTATTATGAGTATGGATGGGTACGAAAGGGGAGTTCCATATTCATCCATGTCACATGGTGTGATCCTTGAGTAATAACATACCTATAAATTTAAAAAGAAGACAATGTATCATCAGTCTATTTTATTTTATTTTTATGTTTTTGTAGGTTAAAATAAAAATAAAAAAAACAAAAATTATAGAAATATATTAATAATTAAAAAAATGACACATCATAGGTTATGGTTCAAACCACGTCACAACCAGTGAAGCCATGAGGAATTGAAAATGGGATTGAAGGGAGACAGGGGAACACACTTACCACTGACCTACGGCTTATTGTGCTTCCTTATTATATAATTTTTATGTATATAATTACATTTAACTTTTTTTATTATAAATTTATATATATATATATATATGTAGTTTTGTTTTTGTTTATTTTTTTTCTTTTTAAACTATGAACTTCCCGAGTAATATGGATATCAAAGGACTAAATTAGAGTAGCAAGAACTTCAACTTCAATCACCATGTGACTTTATGCCTTGATCATCATATTTCAATTTCCTTTTTGAACTTCCCTTGTCTTTCTCTACCCCTTCTAAATTTTCTATTCTTCAAACACTGGGGATGTTGTTCTTTTATTGGGTGGAGATGAAAAAAATGATCTAAAAAATTGTGTAAATGGATGAAAACATAATTTAACTTTAAACATGATAATACACATTGAAAACATTGAAACTAAATATCAAATAGTTTAGTATTCCCTGATTTTAATTTTAATCCATGTATAATTTCATGAGGAAAGATTTTAGAATATGTGGCTATCCAATGTGATATTTCTTCATATATTTTTTCATCCGAATAAAAAAAATTCACAATGCATGTCCTTTGGATAGTGGTGTATTAATATTAATTCATGGGGTCCCCCAAATAAATATCATAGGTGGGGTGATAATTTTATTTTTAATATTAGTATTTAAAATAAAAATATATAAAAAACAATAAATTTTCAAGTAGAGCAATTAAATGACCTAATGTGTGGCATTCGACACTTGGGGATCGTGACGCTATAGTTTCCTGGCCCTGAGTTAGTAATTTTATCTCTATTTGTGGTAATTTGATTTTTTTTACTATGTTAACTTAAGATGATGCCCAATTATGTAGGCTTCACTTGGTACCCTAAGGTACTTAAGCCTGGGAGTCATCGGCAAAGTCTCACTACATGGGTTGACTCTATTGACTGCAATTTCAATTACCACAACAAAATTGAAAAAAAACAAATATATATATATATATATTAAATAAAAAATGAATACCCATCTTAAAATATTTTTATGGGTTTAATAGTTGTTTGATATAAGGGTTTTTGTTGATTATTGTTTATTAAAATGTTTTTTTTGGAAAATGGAATTCAAATTTCATAATTTTGAGATACGTTTTTTCTCCGGACTAGAAAAAATCAAGATAGGGGATTGATTAGACACTTAATGATGATAATATTAATTATTAATATATATAATATATATGTTATTTATTATTTATAAACACCCTTTTACTGAATTGTACACATTTAACATTATTTTATATTATAATTGTAATTCCTTCTTTAGATGCACTGTTACATGGTACAATTTTTATCATCATTTAAAGTAACCAATGATCTTGATTTTATTTTAATATTTAATTTTCTGTTTTTTTATAACATTGGTAACAATTTAAAATTTTGGATTACTTGACGATTTATATTATAATACCACCAAAGTTGGCCATGAACAAACAACATTCTGGTTGAAGTGAACCGGAAAACAGCCTAATAAAACAACTATATTGGCCAATATCCAAGCCCAATAATTCTAAAAATTGAAATTAATATAGAAGAAAACATTGGAAAAATTTCATAAAATAGTATACCAAGCTAATTTGGATGCATGAATGGATTTCCTGGCGGCCCATGTTAGAGATAGATTTATGGGCCAGATTGTGTGGCCTAGAAAAACATCCCACCATTTCTATCATATCTCAAAAAACCCCATTTGGGATAAAATTTTACAGAAGTTTAGGATACATCTAGATCTCCATTTTCTTCCTCTATGGACCACCCTAATGCATCCATCTATAAGCTCACTTAGACATGTCTATTTGGTGGATGTAAGATGACTTCCACTTCGAGTCAAGAATAAAGAAGGCCAATATCCCTTACTTTCCACAACCATAAGCCTACCACAATCAAGTGGGATGATTTTTACTCTTGGTAGCTCAACCCATGACTCATGAGTTTCCTATTTAAGGCAGTGGTGGTAAAGGAGTTGATCATTGTTTATCTTTGTTTCAGTTTAATGTTATGTTACCAATTTGAAGTTGTAATCACATTCCATCAATTGTAAGTTCACTCAATTACCTTAGCTTCTTTATAAAAAGTTTTCATCTTATCTTTTTCTATTCTTCTTCTTATCACTTTGATACCAGTTCCTTGTGGTGTGATCTTTTTCATACCAAACCTTGTGATATTATCACATAATGGTGGAGTGATTATTATTTCATTCCTTTTTTTAATTCTCCAATTTTTCCCTCATGAGTCTACTTTCCGCAACCACTGAAACCATTGTATAAAAGGAGTGATAACCCACTTATGGGTTTATCCAAGGTAGTAGAAAGGTTATATATTTTATATTATTTATCACTACCTTAATCTCTATTCACTTCTTTAAAATGAGATTTTTATTTTGATGATTTTAAAACTTCTTCATCCTTATTGAATTTTAAGGCAACACACTTCAAGTGATAATATAAACCATTACCATGGAGTTCCCAAAACATTGATCCTTCAAGTGTATAGGTGATTATAATTATTAGGGTTGGTATGAATTAAACCATTGAGTTATGATTTTATTTTATCTTCTGAAATGATCTCATCTCAAATATAAGATATTAAAATAGTTGAAAAAGAAATGCATCCAATCCACCCAAAGTGATAACCTAGGATCAACATGTACTTTAAAATTGAACTAACTTCAGTCTCTTATAGTTCATTAAAACCCATATAAAGTCAATTGATTTTGGAAACTTAATATCCTAAAACAGTCCATAGAATGTGCATGTCTATAGAATTCTTCTTGGGACTCTTAGGAATCGACATCCCAAGTTACTCTACAATTGACCGCCTAACCCTATAAACTTGGGTAAATTTGGGCGTGAATAATTTCTTTGCACCATTTTCGGGGCCCCTACTGTGTCATATCAACACCCATTCTATTATCCACCATTTATTCTATTCTCATCCACATTCTCTTATCTTTTCACTTTCTCATTTTTTTTCTTATGGCACATGTCTGCCTACACTACTGATCAATAAAACCATCTACTTCGATGGAAAGTCCTGGATTTGGGGAGTCAAGTACACCATGGTTACTCTTTCAATTAGATCCTAATCTTCCTAATACTATAGTGTCAAAATTTTTTCCTATTTCAAATTATGGTCATCAAAAAAACCAACTCATAAACTCTGGTGGGAACAAAAATGGAAATTTAAATGAGGCAGCCCCAAACATGGGGAATATAGTCATAAAACCATGAATGACTACCTCACACCTGCCTGGACCAATTCGCCTCATTAATTAGACACAACTAAAAAGGAGATTCCAAATACAACTTTAAACCTCATGTCCTAAACCACCTTCCCACATTCCATGGCATGGAGTCTAAGATTCCCTACCCTCACGTTAAGGAGTTCAATGACATTGTAGAAAACATGTGTCCCCCACATCAACTAGAATAATCTAAGATGAGGATATTTCATTTTTAATTAAATGATAGAGCAAATAATTGATTAAAAAATTTGACACCATCATCCATCAACTCTTGGGACCAATTACAAAGAGAATTCTACAAAAAAAATACTTTCCCCACCATAAAACAATTTCACTTAAAAAGAGAATCCCAAACTTTTTTGAAAAAGAGGGAGAGTCACTCAAAAAAAACATGTGAGATGTTCAAAGACACTCTAAACATGGTTCCACAACATGGTTTTTATATTCCCGAACAAGTGGGAATTTTCTATAGAGGGTTGGGTATGGGGAACAAACAATTCATTGACATGATGTGTAATGGAACATTCAAAAAAATGCCCCAAATGATGCTTACGATTTTCTAGAAAGCCTTGCTGAACAAAATAAAACATGGGGAACATCTCCTTACTATGAGAAACCACCCAAATATGGTGGAATTAACTCACCTAGGGAAGATTAAATCTTTAGGGTGAAACTTGTTGCACTCACTAGAAAGGTTGAGGAGATCGATCTTAGGAAGGTCCATGAAATTCAAACTCTTGTCCCTATTTGCACAATTTGTGACAAACATGACCACAAGACTGACAACTACCCAACCATACATTCCATTAATGATGTTATTCTAGGAGGACCACCAGAAGAGGTCAATGCTCTAAACATTCAAAATCCACAGTACCAAAACACTTTCAATCTAGCGTACAATGACCATCCAGGATTCCGTTCGAAAGATAACCAACAACCTAGTCAGCCACAATGACAGAACCCCTACCCTCCACAAAATTTTCAAATCCATAACCAGTTCCCACCACAACTAGTCCAATACCAACATCCTCTTGTACAATATAAACAACCGATCCAGCAACCTATGCATCAACCAATCCAACAACCTATGTATCCTCCTGGGATAAACCAACACGCACAAGCCCCTACTCAATCTTTCCCCCAACCAATTCTTGATCAATTGTGTAAAAAATGGAGAAAATGAAATCAGAAGTCTCATACCTTAAACATGAACTAAAAACCATTAAAACTGGGAAGGCACCCATGCCTACTCAGTTGGTTCCTTCCTCAACTTTATGTGGAGGGTCAAGATGCACTCAAACAAATCATGATCCACTAAAGGTTGTGACACTTTTATGAAGTGGGAAATCAATTGAGAAACCTGATCAAATAATTAAAAACCCATCTGAAGATTCAAACTCTAATGAAAATTAAAATTATCCACATGAAACAACTAAAGAAAATAATAACAATGTGAAAAAAAACAACTCTTCAAAAAACAATCCCACAACCTTCCCCATTTCCTCAATGCATAAGTGGGGAAAACAAGCCTGAATTGAGTGAAACATTGAAGGAATTGTTCTAAAAATTCATGTTGAAAATTCCACTCCTCGATTCCATTAATTGATTCCTGTATACTCAAAATACCTTAAGTACATATGCACATTTAAAAGGATATTCTCACATAATAACCATTTCCTTATGGCTACAAATGTTGGCACAAAAATCCAAGGAACCCTTCCACTAATGATGAAAAACCCATGATGCCCTTACATCAATGTTGAACTAGGAGAGAAAAAAGTTTTCAAATCCTTGTCTGACTTAGGTGATAGTGTGAATCTAATTCCTTATACCATGTATTTTTAATTAGGGGTCGAAGAACTCCAAACCACATCTGTCTCTCTTCATCATGTTGGTCGTAGCATTAGAGTTCATAAGGGGATCTTAAATTATGTTTTGCTGAAAGTTGAAAATTTCATTTAAACAGCTGACTTCATTTTACTTTATAATCACCCAATATTAGTTCCTAGGGAGCAAACCCCCATTATCCTTGGCTTCCCCTTCTTAGTCATAATCAACTCAATCATTCGAGTCTGAAATGGGAACATAACAATAACCTTCAGGAACATGAGTCTAGACATGAACATATACAATGAAAACATTCAAATAGGGGATGATAAAGTGATTCATGAGGTTTATTGTATTGGTAGTGTTTATAATGAACTCGAGGAACATCAAGGAATTACTGAAGGATGTTTAATTCAAGAAGAGATTATTTTTTTTTGTTCACATGAAGGGAATTTTTTTCTGGGGATTGAATCTCTTTCAGATAGCTCTATTGATGATTTTCTAGAATCAACATTCAATGATACTGTGGGTGAAATCAATAACATTGATTCCCTTACCATTCATGACACGGCCCTGGCTAATTTAGTGGTTGAAAACTATGTTCACAAGGAACTAATTCTATCAAGAAATCTGAACAAAGAAACTGAGTTCAATAAAAAGTCCCTTCCATTATTGGAATGTGATAACTAATCTGATCTCGAATGTAAGGTCTTGCCTTCATCACTCAAGTATGTTTTATTAGCGTACAATCTATCCTTTCCTGTTTTCATTTCACCCTCACTCGAAGCCAATAAATAGATGATTTGTTTGGATGTCCTAAGAAAGAATACGAAAGAAATTGGATGGTCCCTTTCTGATATTATTGGTATTAGACCACTCATTGGAACTAATATAATTGTTCTCAAATATGAATCCAAACCATGTAGTCAACCATAGTGGCGACTCAATCCTAATATCATTGAGGTATTAAGGAAGGATCTTCTGAAATTGTTAAAAGCTAGTTGCATCTACCCCATAGCTGTGAGTGAGTGGGTAAGCCTAATTCAAGTTGTCCAAAAGAAAGCAGGAATTATTGTGATCACCAATGAGGATGGTGGCCTTCTCCCCACAAGGGTTATTGGTGGATGGAGAGTCTTTGTTGACTATAGGAAGCTCAACTATTGTACCAAGAAAGACCATCTGTCGTTTCCCTTTATTGACCAAGTCCTTGAGTGAGTGGTGGGTCATCAATTCTATTGCTTCCTAGATGGATTATCGGGGTATAATCTAATAGAGGTATCTATATAGGATCAATGAAAAATGACATTCACTTGTCCATTCGACACTTTTTCCTTCAAGCGCATGCCCTTTGGGTTTTGTAATGCCCTTGGTACCTTCCAACGGTGCATGATGTGAATCATCTCGAACATGGTGGGGGATTATTTAAGGGTCCTCATGGATAACTACTCCATCTTTAGGGATACATTTGAGGGATTCCTTATAAACTTTGAAAAGGTTTTTTCAAGGTGTGAGGATAAGAATATTTTGCTAAATTGGGAGAAATTCTATTTCATGGTAATGGAATGACTTGTTTATTTCCATCTTGTATCTGGTAGAGGGATTGAAGTTGATAAAGTAAACGTTGAAATCATTTTTCACCTTCACTATCCAAAAACTGTTAATGAAGTGAGGTCCTTCTTAGGAAATACTGGTTTTTATAGATGGTTAATTAGGAATTTAAGCTCTATTTCTCGACGAATTTGTGCTCTATTGGTGAAAGATGATATATTTTTATGGATAAAAAGCTATGAGGAATCATTATCTACACACAAGTCAGCTCTTATCTCTACACCTATCATGAAATCTCCAAATTGGAAACTTCCTTTTAAGCTCATGTGTGATTCGAGTGACTTCAATGTAGAAGCAGTCTCAGGAGAACGGTGTAAGAATACTCCATGTGTCATTGCTTATGCAAGAAAATATATAAATTATTCACAAATAAACTACAGCACCATTGAGAAAGAGTAGCTTTATGTTGTCTTTGCATTAGATAAATTTAGGTATTATCTCTTAAGATCACCCATCACTATCTTTACCAAACATTCATCCCTAAAATAACTTTTCCAAAAACAAGATGCCAAGGAAAGATTGATTAGGTGGGTCCTTCTTATTCAAGAGTTATATTTAACCATTAAGGATAAAAAGGGTGTCAAAAATTTTGTAGATGATCACCTCTCTGGGATGGAATTCAAAGAAAACTCACATCACCTTTCTGTGTCTGATTCATTTCCTAAAGAGCACCTATATTCTGGGAGTGATTGCCTATGGTATGCTTACATATCGAACCATTTGAAGACGGGTGACATTCCAAAATTCCTAGGGACCCAAGATCATAGGAAATTTCTTTCTGATATCAAACAGTATGTTTTTGATGATCCTTACCTCTTCATATTTTTTCATGATAAAAATCATTAGGAGATGTGTTCCTTAGTGTGATCAAGAGTCCATTCTAAAATTTTTGTCATGGGGAGGAAAGTGGAGGTCACTTTTCCTCTAAGAAAAATTCTTATAAGGTATTCTAAAGTGGTTTCTACTGGCCTAACCTCACTAAGTATTCCTTCCAATTCGGAAAAAGTTTTCCTCAATGTCTACAATTAGGATCCATTACCAAAAAAAATAAAATCCCCTCACACTCATTACGGTCATCAAAATATTTTATTTTCGGGGAATTGATTTCATGGGACCCATTCAAAACTCTAGGGTATACCTTTACATCCTCTTAGCTATTGATTACATCTTGAAATGGGTTGAGTCCATTCCTACCAAGTCCAACGACGATCATGTTGTGATCTGATTTTTGAAAGAGTATATATTTTCTCAGTTTGGAATTCCTAGGGCTGTAATCATTGATCGAGGAAACCATTTTTGCATCTGACCATTCTATTCACTCATATCTAAGAATGGGATTTCTCCTAAAGTTTCCACTGTTTACCATCCTAAAACCAATGGTCAAGCTGAGTTAGTGAATTAAGAGATTAAGCAAATTCATGAAAAAACAGGGAATCCCTCTACGAAATTTTGGTCTAAGAAACTCTTGGATGCTCATTGGGAATATCGTACAACATTCAAACTCATCCTAGGAATGTCACCATATAGGTTGGTTTATGGAAAATCATGCCATTTACCTATTTAAATTGAGAAAAAATAATTCTGGGCATTAAAAAAATGAATTTTGACATTTATTTTTCCAAGGAAAAGAGGAGATTAAATCTCAATGAACATAATGAATTAGGATAGAGTATTATAAAAATTCATGGATTAATATATCTAGAGGTCAAGCCTAGCAATCCAGAAATATAAAAGTCAAACATTTTGAACCAGGAATCTTTGTGCACTTGTATAGTTCAAAAAATAATTTACACCTAGGAATGTTAAGGTCTAGATGGTCAGGTCCTTTCATAGTGCATCATGTGTACCCCCATGTCACAGTAGAGATTCAAGATCCCACAAGTGGTCACATTCTTAAGGTCAATGGAAATACGTTAAATCCATTCATTGAATCGTTAAATAAACAAGAAATAAAGGTTGAGTTAACTGATCCATCCTATAAACCAGGAAAAAATTGACTGATTTAGTAATCATTTCGGGCTAACGACATTAAATAAAAGTGCTCCATGAGAGGCAACCCATGATTTTCATGTATCCAATCTTTTCGAATCATCATAAATTTTAAAATAAGATTCATGAATCATTTTGATATTTTAATAAAATTATACTGTTGAATTGTTCTTCTATTATGAGTGTGGATGGGTATGAAAGGGGAGCACCATATTCATCTCTGTCACGTGGTGTGATCCTTGAGTAATAACTTAACCAGAAATTTAAAAAGCAGAAATTGTATCATCCATTTATTTTATTTTATTTTTATGTTTTTGTAGGTTAAAATAAAAATAATAAAACAAAAATAAATAAAAATATATTAATAATTATGAAAAGGACACATCGTAGGTCGTGGGTAAAACCCCATCACAACCGGTGAAGCCGTAGGGAATCGAACCCAGTAATGTAGGGAGACAAGGGCACACACTTTCCACCGACCTACAACTTATTATCCTTTATTATTATATAATTTTTATATATTTACTTATATTTTACTTTTTTATTATATATATATATACATATATTGTTTTTTTTCATCCTTTTTTCCACTAGGGAACTCTGCGAGTAAGATTGATATCAAAGGACTAAATTGGAGTAGCAAGAACATTAACTTCAACCACGAAGTGACTTCATTCCCTGATCCTCATATTTCAATTTCGTTTTTGAGCTTTCTTTATCTCCCTCTAACCCTTATAAATTTTTGTTTCATCAAACACTGGAGACAGTGTTATTTTACATTGGGGGGAGATGAAAAAAAATCTTCTGTGTGAAAAAAATGTGTGTAAATGGATGGGAAAATTCAGTTAACATTAAACATGATAATACACATTGAAAACATTGATACTTAATATCAAATAATTTAGCATTCCCCGATTCTAATTTCAATCAATGTATAATTTCATGATCCTCGATTTTGGAAGGTGTGGCTGTCCAATGTGATATTTCATCATTTATATTTTCATCCAAATAAAAAAAATTCCCAACGCACATCCTTTGGATAGTGCGGTATTATTCTTAGTTAATGGGTTTATCCAATTAAAAATCATAGTTTGGGAGGGAATTTTACTTTTAATATGAGTATTCAAAAAAATTAAAAAAATTATAAATTTGCATTTATATAAATTAAATGACCGAATGTGTGGCTTTAGGCACATGGAGATCTTGACTCCATGGTTGTCTAACCCAGAGTTAGTAATTTTATTTCTATTTGTGGTAATTTGAATTTGTTTTTTACTAAGTTAACTCTATATGATGACCAAGTATGTTGGATTTACTTGGTTCCATAAGGTCTTTGATCCTGGAAGTCATCGGCAATGTCTCGCTACATTGGTTGACTCTATTGAGTGCAATTTCAATTACCATGGAAAAATTGAAAAAAACAAAAAAATATATATATATTCAATAAAACAATTGAATACCCATCTTAATATTGAAATGTGATTCCACCTAGTGCTTCCCTAATTTCCCCCTTGAATAAAGATGAACCCCCATTTCTAATGTGATACACAACACATCCTCATACTTAATTGATATTGGATGAAATATGGAAATAAATTTGAACAAAGGATTGGGAATGGGATTGGGATATGCTTATGAAACTATCTTTTATTAAAATATTTTGATGGGTTTCATAGTTCTTTGATAAATGGGTTTTTTATCATCATTTATTAAAATGTTTTTGGAAATGGGAATTCAAATTTCATATTTTTGAGATACATTTTTTCTCGGGACTAGAAAAACTCAATTTAGGGTGTGTGATTAGCCACTTAATGAGGATAATATTCATTTTTAATATATATAATATTCATTTGTTTTATTATTTATAAACACCATTTTAGTTCATGTTACACATTGAATATTATTTTATTTTACAATTGTAATTTATTATTAGGATTCACTATTACATGGTTCATTCTTTAACATCATTTAAAGTACCCAATGATCTTGATTTTATTTTAATATTTAATTTTCACGTTTTTCATTGCATTGGTAATAGTTTAATATTTTGGAGTACTTGAAGATTCATATTAGAAGACCACCAATGTTGGCCTTGAACAAACAACGTTCTAGGTGAAGTGAACTGGATAGTCTCCCAATAATACTACTGTAGTGGAAAATATCAAAGCCCAATAATTCTGAAAATTGAACTGAAGATATAATACATCATGGAACAAATTTCATTAAATAGTGGACACGGCTATTTCAGATGTCTATATGGAGTTCCAGGCGTCCCAAGTTAGAGATAAAATTCTGGGCCCCTTTCTGTGGCCTAGAAAAACTGCCCACCATTTCTATCATATCTCAAAAAAAATCTATTTGGGCATTTATTTTACAGGAGGTTAGGAGACAGCTGGTGATGCATTATCATATTCTATGGCCCACTATAATTCAGCCATCTAGAAAGACATTTAGACGCATCTGTTTGGTGGATGCATGTTGGATTCCACTTCGAGTCAAAAATAAACAAGTCCACTCCCCCTTACTTTCCACCACCCTAGGCCAACCATAATCAAATGGGATGATTTTTACTATTGGGAACTCGACAAATTCCTCTTGAGATTCCAATTTAAGGCATTGGTGGTGAAAGAGTTGATCATTTTTAATCTTTGATTCATTTTTATTTTATGCTGCCAATTTGAATTTGTAATTGCATTCCTTCAATTGTATATTCCTCGAATTACCTTATCTTTTTTATAAAAGTTCTTCATCTTTTCTTTTTATATTCTAATTATTATCACTTTGATACCGTTTCCGGAAGGGTTGAACTTGTTCATACCAAAAATTGTGAGATTATCACACAATGGTGGAGTGATTGTTATTTCACTGTCTTTTTTTACTGCTCCAATTCCTCCCTCATGAGTCTACTTTCAACTTCCATTTAAACCATTGGATCAAATAGAGGTATAACCCACATATGATTTGATCCAAGGGAGTATAAAGGGTCAGGATTTGATGTTTTTTATAACTACCATAATCTCGGATCACTTCTCTAAAATGAGATTTTTATTTGATGATTTTAAAACATCTTCAACCTTATTGAATTTTAAGGCCACACAATGTAACACCCCAAGATTTTATGAAAAGTATTCTTTTTAATTAATTTCTTGTGTTGTACGCTACACCAAAAGGAGCTTGCACAACACACATCCATGACTTTCCTTGCATTACACGCAATTGTGACCATCCTCGATAGCGTGTGTAGTACGCAATACCGAGTTTCACTAAACGAGATATTATTATAATATTATTATGAACTAGCTGTTATGAATAGTAATACCCACTTTTTGACATTTTATAAATTTTATATTTCAAAATGGAGTTCATTTTTGGATTCGGAATATCGAAACTACCTTAGGGTGAAATTTTGGTACTTTTCGGATAACTTTCATATTCTGATGAATAGTGAAAATTATTAAATTTTAATTAAAAACAAATTTTTTAATCGAAATAATTAATAGTGATAAATTATTAATTTGAGTGGTTTTAAATTATATTTAGAATTTATTTTTACAATTTAATACAATGTTGGTCATTGGATGTAATATCACATTTAAACAAGACATAAACAAGTGTCAATCTTTTGATAGTTATTATCTCTTAAGAACACGCTATTTGTTTTGACAACGGGAACTAATTTTTAAATTAATTAATGCAACTCATATGTTTTGAATTTGGTAAAAAAGACATCATTTTTAAATTCATAATATCAAATATATCTTAGGCCTAATTTTTGGTATATTTCTGGAATCTTTCATTTTTTGATAAATAGTGAAACAACTAAGTGGTAGTTAAAAAACTGAATTTTTCATAAAACATAATTTTACCGCTTATGTGAGTGGAATTTTTAAAATCAAAGAGACACGGTTAATATCAAGGACTAAAATGTTGTTCAATGAGATGAAAATAATTTTTGGTGAATAGTAACTTTTTACTTTTTTTCCCATGGTTAAAAGTAAATAGGGTAATTAAGGGTAAAAATGATATTATTATTACCCTAACACATGTCCTAATTATATTGGATAAGTTTAATTCAACCAAAAACAACCTCAGGAATAACATATGACCATTTAAGCCCACTTGGATTAGATTAGGACATTTATTATTAATTTATTTAAAGAAGGGTTAAAATAGTTAAAATCAATGTTTAATAAGTATATCATTTTTACTATTGGGTTATACATAAGATAAATTCGACTCTAAATATTAATTAGAAAGCTAAAACCGTTTAATACATAATGGTATTTTATTTTTAATTTTTAGACATTAAATAATTTAATTTATTTATGACACAACGATGATGCAGTAATTATCTTATTAATGAAATATTGACATAATTGATTTTATAAATACCCAAATAAATGTAATTTGAGACTTTTTATGAATTACACTAATTTTATAGGTTAATATGACATGTTATTATTTATTTAATTAACTTTTTTAGAACTAATAATTCTGTTATGATTTTCACAAAAATCAATTACTAAATAGTGTCAAAATTGACATAAAATAGTTTTTAGAACAAATATTATATTATTAATTGTTATTTTATTCCAAAAAATCTATGGTTCGGCCAAATGAATTATATAAGGTTATATATATTAATAATAATCAACTTGGGGTTCGTTTGGATTGATATAGTAAGCTTATTAACCTTATAGTGTAAGAAAACAAGAAGACACGGTAAAAGTTAAATTATCTAACTTAAAGTTAAATCTAAATGATAAGGTTAAATTTGATACCTAAACTTGTCTAAATTATATTTTATGAGAGTATTTAGACCTATACCCAACTTATCTTCTAAATATATCAATTTTTAGCTATTAAAAACAGAATTTTACTTTATAATAAAATAATATTTTTAGTTATTCCAAAGGTGCCCCTCTCCTCCCTTATAAAAGTGCACCTCCTCCCTCTCTTCCTCACACCACTTTGAGCCTTAAATCTCGGCCATCCCCTGAAAAATTATCTTCTCCACTTCCCTAGAATCATCCTAGAGGACCCGGTGTTCTTCAAAGACCAATTTTATTGCCCTAAGAGGAGGTCTCAAAGAGGTGCTTCAAAGAAGAGGTAATGTCTGTTACCGATTCTTTCACCTTTATTTCTTCTTCCACTTATTATTCTAAGGTTGTTTAATTATGAAGTAAAAACATCAGTATCACTCATATACTGATATGTTATTATAATTATGAAACAACCCTATTTCACCATCTATCCATCCTATGGAAAACGAAATCACCACGCTTGCGTACGTACGGAATACCGTCTCCATGACGTGGTGTAATCTATTTTCCACCACCACCTTACTTGGATGGGTATAGAGGTGTAAATAATAACTATATATGATTATTGTAAAGTGATATTGATTCTGAAATAGTATACATATACTCCAATACAATTCCACAATCATGAGAACGATATCATCACTCGTGCGTACGCACGGACTACCGTATCCACGACGCGATGAGATTCATTCTCCATGTTAACCATTCATGAATAATTATAAAGTATATATAATAAGTAATCATGAAATATGTGACATAATAATGATACTATATTTATGTGTATATATATTTATGTCATCTACTTAATTCAATTCAACTCAATAAGGAAACGAAAACAGCGTTCATGCGTACGTACGACCTGCCGTCTCCATGAACGGTGTATTTCATTCCATTTACTGGTCTATTATATATATGTATATTCTAAATATATATTATATATAAATAATGTTTTATATTATTTAATTATGTAATCATGATCTAAGTAATCATATGAATAATTAAAAGTCAAAACACGGATGACAAATGAAACTATTTTACCCAAAACGCTCTTTAACATGGAATTTACAAAAGAACGGGTAATATAAAGTAAACAATGAACCATATATAATATCATAACAATGAGTATGATCCTGGAATAAGTCAATGACATTATTTAAATCATTATACAGGAGGTTCGGACACTTACGAAGCAAATCGGACCTAAGGTAAGGGAAATATCACAATCTCATTTTTATCCGAGATTGTTTATACTTTGGTATTTACTGGGGTGTATTTTATCATACACATCCATGTTTCCTCAATATGTAATATTATTTCCATCCACATAAAATTGTTTAAATCCATTTTTACCCTTTGGTGTGTTTATAGTAAAAGATATGAAAGGAATCTTTTGTCGTTTTTCGTATGAGGTACTTTTTGACTTTTCTGACAAAAGTACGAGAAGAATTTTTTTAACTTATACGGCATGAATGGATTTTTTCCAACATTATTTACAAGAAGCTTCGTTTACAAGTTTTCAAGTTTATTTTTAATCAACTTATTTTAGTTTAGAATTCTATTACATGTTAAGAAAGGAAAAGTGTTTTTGAAGTAGAAAGGATATTTTCATCAAGAATGGAGTTCAAGTGTTTTATCAAAATTATTTTCCATCTAAGATAATAAAGGGTTCTGTTTATATACCTATTATTACATTGATTTGATTATGTTGTGATGGAAATATTTTCATGAATTCTTTTATCTTATATGAATTTTTTTATGATGTCATGTTGTTTAAGAATCCCATTTTTATTACATGAGTTATGCAATGATGTATGGTTTATGATTTTGTGGAACACATAAGAATGTTATCATTATGAGATGGGTGGGACCTATATCTTTCTCAATGAATTGGGTAAAGATTTTATATCTCATGAGATAGACATGGCTGGAACGGCAGGTTAAACCGGTTCAGTGAAACAGGACTGAAACGAGGAATGAACATGGTTCAGAAATGGACTTTGTCCACTAAGATAGTTTTGGAAATGAGTCTTGACTAATAAGAAACGATTCTCTATGATTATGTGTGTATGCCACAAAGATTCATGTTTTAAATTATGATTATTGTGATTAAATTTCACTATTATGATTTATCCCATGTTATGAAATTATGATCTCTTTTACAGGTTAAGATTTCCAAAAGTTATGCTCTTATGAATATGATGTGATTGATATTTATTTTGTTTACCCTTACTGAGCATTTGAGCTCACCATTTTATGTTTTCTTTTCCCCAGGATATAAAGAAAGTTTTTAAGTAAGAAAAAAAGGAAGATCTTTATGGGAGATGTTGAAGATCTTTCACCACTATTAGAAGATTATATTCTAAGTTTCCAAAGACACTAAACTATTACGGTCCTTGTGTGTGTGTTTTTTAATATACTAAGTATTCCACAAAAGTAATGTAATGTCCATGTACGTCAGGCTTCGGGTCTCTACAGTTGGTATCAGATGAAAGGTTTAGTCAACCTTTGGAAACTAGGATGCGAAAACATTAGTGAGATCCCTAGAGATATTTCTAAGGTATGACTAGGGATGTCCCTAAGGATAAGTATACGTATAGAATATAGTTTTAGAACTATGGTAACGATCTTAGAATTTAACCTAAGATGTTAGATATTGAGGGAACTCCCCCTTTACTATGTTGTTTTCCCTAGAATGATTTCTTCCTCTCACACTATTCGTTTTGGGTTTTAGAAAATGGCTGGAAACAGGAAGATTCACGATAATGGAGGACATAACGGACAATGGAATGATATTCATCATGATCAACCAAATGAAACGGGATTTGGAAGACCAAACATCGTTATTATTCCTAATCAAAAATCACATAATATGATCAATAATCTAAACATTGGTAAATTTCATGACATAGATAATAAGAGAAATATGGAGGTTCAATATGATCATAAAGGAAAGAAAGTTCAATTTCCCTCATGGAAATCATGTGGGAAGAGGCATCAGGGAGATTGTTTCAAAGGAACTGGAAGATGCTTTGGGTGTGGAAAAGAAGGACACAAATCTAGTAAGTGCAAAGGAAAAGAATCAGTTAACACCATGGACAAGGATAATGGTATTGCTACGACATCAACAATGATTAGATGTTTTAAATTTGGAATGTACGGGCATTATGAAAACCAATGCCCTAATGAAAAATCTCATGAAGAGAATCAGCTTGGTCATATGGGTAGTATTTATGTGGATGATGATGAGGAGACTACAAATGATATATGAGGTGAAAGAAGTGTTGAAGCTCAATCAGTTGTTTTAGAAGGTAGTGGAATGATTGTATGTTTATCAAGAGTTATGTTATATAGTTAATGGTACTATGGAATAAAGAATCTTCTAAGGATTGTTACACTATTGTTTTTCCTAAAAGTATTTGAATGTATATGTTGAATGGTACCAGTAACCATGGAAGGTTATTCAGATATTTTTGTAAAGTAGATGATATGCGCATAATCAAGGAATAACAAGATAACGAGATGTTTGATTGTATTCATGAGCTCATGATTGATACAAGGACTAAGTGATATCATGGTTTGAGTATATAGAATTTTGAGGATTTTGGTATGTGGAAAGTGTTAACTTTTAACTGCATTCATGTTTTCACTAAGGTTCAATGGGTATTCATTTTTCAGGAGAATACATGATTAAGGCCTTTTAATGTTTGGAATGTGACCAAAAAGACATATCTCAGGATATACGGGGATCAATGATGGTATTAACATGCTTGTTATATGAACACTTTGGTAATCGTTTTCACTATAATATGAGATTGGACAACAGTATTTTGGATAATCCTAATGATTGGAAATGATTATGTGGGACATAAGTTAGTATTGTTTAAGGATAGAACATTTTTCTACATTACTGATGGGATGTTATAGTAATGTAGTTTTAGAAAAAGGACAACCTGTAGGACGAGCGACAGCCCATCGCGTCGGACAAGGCTGTGGGAATCGAACCCACAACCACAGTGTGACTGGCCTTTATCGCCTCCCATTAGCCTACAGGAAGTCCCTGTTTAGTAGCAACTAGTTTTATTATATTAAGTAGTATGATATATGAAGTATAAGTCCATTTTAGGAATCATATATGATTAATCTCACTATATATCGACTTATGTATATTTAATAACTTTTGCTAACCTTTTGTTTGAGACAGATGGAATGACTCGTCATTTTGTCAAATGATTTACTAACACTTCACGAATAACAAATTCAACATCATTTCTTTAAGAAACGAAGTGGAAATTGTTCAAAGCACGAACAACAGTGAGATTATACCAAAATAATGTAAGTATTTATTCTAATTCAAAATCTTCATCTTTAGGGAAATGATCTTGAAAACAAAAAAAAAATTTCCTTGTGCCCTTATATCTAATGAATCAGATGGTACCTTAGATCGTCACAAATTTATGGCTTTGTGATTGATGGATTTTTCATAGCCATGTTCTCTACCACTCTCCATCAGAACTTGATGGTTATAATTTTCTTCCATATCCATGTTTTCACCTATGTTCTCCTACGTGGAAACCCAGTGATGAGTTAATTTTGGTAACCGTTACATTTCAGACTTTAGTTTTTAAAGCCAAGTATTGGAATTCCTTTTTATTATGTGGGTTTCTATTAAAGAAACGTTCGAGTAGTAAACCATTTATAACCCCGATGAATTTCGAGGGAGAAATTCATTTTAAGGGGGGTAGAATGTAACACCCCGAGATTTTATGAAAAGTATTCTTTTTAATTAATGTCTTGTGTTGTACGCTACCCCAAAATGAATTTGCACAACACGCATCCCTGACTTGCCTTGCATTACACGCAATTGCGACCTTCCTCGATAGCGTGTGTAGTACGCAATACCGAGTTTTACTAAACGAGATATTATTATAATATTATTATGAACTAGCCGTTATGAATAGTAATACCCACTTTTTGAAATTTTAGAAATTTTATATTTCAAAATGGACTTCATTTTTGGATTAGGAATATCGAAACTAGCTTAGGGTAAAATTTTGGTACTTTTCGGATAACTTTCATATTCTGATGAATAGTGAAAATTATTAAATTTTAATTAAAAACAACTTTTTTAATCGAAATAATTATTAGTGATAAATTATTAATTTGAGTGGTTTTAAAGTATATTTAGAATATATTTTTAAAATTTAATACAATGTTGTTCATTGGATGTAATATCACATTTAAACAAGACATAAACAAGTGTCAATCTTTTAATAGTTATTATCTTTTAAGAACACACTATTTGTTTTGATGACGGGAACTAATTTTTAAATTAATTAATGCAACTGATATGTTTTGAATTTGGTAAAATAGACATCATTTTTGAATTCATAATATCAAATATATCTTAGGCCTAATTTTTTGTATTTTTCTAGAAACTTTAATTTTTTTAATGAATAGTGAAACCACTAAGTGGTAGTTAAAAAAACTGAATTTTTCATAAAACATAATTTTACCACTTTTATGAGTGGAATTTCAAAAATCTGAGAGACACGGTTAATATCAAGGACTAATATGTGGTTCAATGAGATGAAAATAATTTTTCGTGAATAGTAACTTATTACTTTTTTTACCACGGTTAAAAGTAAATAGGGTAATTAAGGGTAAAAATGATTTTATTATTACCCTAACACATTTCATAATTCTATTGGATAAGTGTAATTCGACCAAAAACAACCTTAGGAATAAAATATTACCATTTAAGCCCACTTGGATTACATTAGGACATTTATTATTAATTTATTTAAAGAAGGGTTAAAATAGTTAAAATCAAAGTTTAATAAGTAAATCATTTTTAATATGGGGTTATACCTAAGTTATATTCGACTATAAATATTCATTAGAAAGATAAAATAATTTCCTACATAATGGTATTTTATTGGTAATTTTTAGACATTAAATAATTTAATTTATTTATGACACAGCGATGATACAGAAATTATCTTATTAATGAAATATTGACATAATTGATGTTATAAATTCCCAAATAAATGTAATTTGAGACTTTTTATGAATTACACTAATTTTCTAGCTTAATATGAAATGTTAGTATTGATTTAATTAATGTTTTTTGAACTAATCATTCTGTTATGATTTTCACAAAAATCAATTACTAAATATTGTCAAAATTGACATAAAATAGTTTTTAAAACAAATATTATATTATTAATTATTATTTTATTCTTAAAAATATAGGTTTCGGCCAAATGAATTATATAAGGTTATATATATCAATAATAAACAACTTGGGGTTCTTTTGTCTTGATATAGTAAGTTTATTAACCTTATAGTGTAACAAAACAAGAAGACACAGTAAAAGTTAAATTATCTAACATAAAGTTAAATCTAAATGATAAGGTTAAAATTGATACCTATACTTATCTAAATTATATTGGATGAGAGGATTTAGACCCCTACCCACCTTAACTTCGAAATATATCAATTAAGAGATATTAAAAACCGAATTTGACTTTATAATAAAATAATATTTTTAGTTATTCCAAAGGTGCCCCTCTCCTCTCTTATAAAAGGGAACCTCCTCCCTCTCTTCCTCACACCACCTTGAGCCTTCAAGCTCTGCAAAACCCTGAAAAATTATCTTCTCCACTTCCCTAGAAACATCCTAGAGGCCCTGGTCTTCTTCAATGACCAATTTTAGTTCCCTAAGAGGAGGTCTCAAAGAGGCGCTTCAAAGAAGAGGTAATGTCTGTTACTGATTCTTTCACCTTTATTTCTTCTTCCACTTCTTCTTCTAAGTTGTTTAATTATGAAGTAATAACATCAGTATCACCCATATACTGATATGTTATTATATGTATTAAAAACCCTATTTCTCCATCTATCCATCCTATGGAAAACTAAATCACCACGCGTGCGTACGTACGGAATATCGTCTCCACGCCGTGGTGAAATCTATTTTCCACCACCACCTTACTTGGATGTATATAGTGGTGTAAATAATAACTATAAATGATTATTATAATGTGATATTGATTCTGAAATAGTATACATACACTCCAATACAATTCCACGATCATCAGAACGATATCATCGCTCGTGCGTACGCACGGACTACCGTCTCCACGACGCGATGATATTCATTCTCCACGTTAACCATTCATGAATAATTATAAAGTATATATAATAAGTAATCATGAAATATATGAAATAATAATGATACTGGATTTATGTGTATACATATGTATGTCATCGACATAATTCCATTCAACTCAATAAGGAAATTAAAACAGCCTTCATGCGTATGTACGGCCTACCATCTCCATTAACGGTGTATTTCGTTCCATTTACTGATCTATTATATATATGTATATTCTTAATATATATTATATATAAATCATGTTTTATATTCTAGAATTACGTAATCATGATCTAAGTAATCATATGAATAATTATAAGTCAAAAGACGGACGACAAATGAAACGATTTTACACAAAACGCTCTTTAACATGGAATTTACAAAAGAACGGGTAATATAAAGTCATAAGTGAACAATATATAATATCATAACGATGAGTATGATTCTGTAATAAGTCAATGACATTATTTAAATCATTATACAGGAGGTTCGGACACTTACAAAGCAAATCAGACCTAAGGTAAGGGAAATATCACAATCTCATTTTTATCCTAGATTGTTTATACTTTGGTATTTACTGGGGTGTATTTTATCATACACATCCATGTTTCCTCAATATGTAATATTATTTCCATCCACCTAAAATTGTTTAAATCAATTTTTACCCATTGTTGAGTTTATAGTAAAAGATATGAAAGGAATCTTTTGTCATTTTTCGTACGAGGTACTTTTTGACTTTTCCGACAAAAGTACGAGAAGAATGTGTTTTTAACTTATACGGCATGAATGGATTTTTTAAAGCATTATTTACAAGAAGATTCCTTTACAAGTTTTCATGTTTATTTTTAATAAACTTCTTTTAGCTTAGAATTTTATGACATGTTAAGAAAGGAAAAGTGTTTTTCAAGTAGAAAGGATATTTTTTTCAAGAATGGAGTTCAAGTGTTTTATCAAAATTATTTTCCATCTAAGATAATAAAGGGTTCTGTTTCTATCCCTATTATTACATTGATTTGATTATGTTGTGATGGAATTATTTTCATGAATTCTTTTATCTTATATGAATTGTTTTATGATGTCATGTTGTTTAAGAATCCCATTTTTATTACATGAGTTATGCAATGATGTATGATTTTTGATTTTGTGGCACACATAAGAATGGTATCATTATGAGATGGTGGGACCTATATCTCCCTCCAATGCATTGGGTAAATAATTTATATCTCATGAGATAGACATGGCTGGAACGGTAGGTTAAACCGGTTCAGTGAAACAGGACTGAAATGAGGAATGAACTCAGTTCAGAAATGGACTTTGTCCACTAAGATAGTATTGGCAATCAGTCTTGACTAATAAGAAATGATTCTCTATGATTATGTGTGTATGCCACAAATCTTCATGTTTTAAATTATGAATATTGTGTTTACATTTCGCTACTATGATTTATCCCATGTTATGAAATTTTGATCTCTTTTGCAGGTTAAGATTTCCAAAAGTTATGTTCTTATGAATATGATGTGATTGATATTTCTTTTGTTTGCCCTTACTGAGAATTTGATCTCACCATTTTATGTTTTCTTTTCCCCAGGATATAAAGAATGTTTTTAGGTAAGAAAAAAAAGGATGATCTTTATGGGAGATGTTGAAGATCTTTCACAACTATTAGAAGATTATATTCCGAGTTTCCAAAGACACTAAACTATTACGGTCCTTGTGTGTGTGTTTTTGTAATGTACTAAGTATTCTGCAAAAGTAATGTAATGTCCATGTACGTAAGGCTTCGGGTCTCTACACACACTTCAAGTGATAATATGACCCTTTACCTTGGAGTGCTCAAACCATTGATCCTTTAAGTGTATATGTGATTATTATTTGTTTTTGTAGGTATTAAGTTAGTGAGTGATGATTTTTTTTTATCTTCTTAAATGAACTCATCTAAAATATAAGAAATTGAAATAGTTGAAAAACTAATGCATCGAATCCTCCCAATGTGAAATCCTAGGATCAACTTTTACTTTAAAATTGAATTAACTTCAGTCTCTTAGAGTTAACATATAACCATATAAAATCAATACATGTAGGAAACATCATACCCAAAAACAATCCATATAATGTGTGTGTCTGTAGGTTTCTTCATAGGTCTCTGAGGAATCGACATCCCAAGCTACTCTATAACTTACCTCTTAACCCTAAAAACTTGGGTAAATTTGGTCATGAATCAAATTTTGGTGCCATTGATGGAGACCCAAGTAATTTATCTCAACATCAATTCTATTGACCCAAATTTCTTATATTCGCATCCATATACTCTTATCTTTTCCCTTTCCCATTTTTTTTCTTATGGAACATGTCTTCCTACACTCATGATCATTCAAACCATCTAGTTAGGGTGGATAATCCTGGGGTTGGGGAGTCAAGTACACCTCGAGAAATATTTCAGTTAGATCCTAATCTTCACAATACTCTAGAGTAAAAAATTGAGCTTATTTCAATGGAAGGTCTTCAAAGAAATCAACTCATAAACCCAGGTGGGAACCAAAATTGAAATTCAAATGAGGCAGCCCCAAACTTGGGGAATGTTGTAGATCAAACCATGAATGACTACCTCACACCCACCTGGACCAATGCCCCCTCATGCATTAGACAAAATTCCCTAGGAGATTACAACTATATCTTTAAACCCCATGACCAAAACTACCTTCCCACATTCCATGTAATGGAGTCCGAGATGTCGTACCTTAACGTTAAGGAGTCCAATGACATTGTAGAAACCATGTGTCCCCCACATCAACTAAAATCAGATAATATGAGTCTATTTACTTTTTATTTAAAGGATCGGTCAATGAATTGGTTAAATGATTTGATACTATAATCCATCATCTCTTGGGACCAATTACAACGAGAATTATAAAAAAAATACTTTCCCCACCACAAAACAATTCCACTTAAAAAGTGCATCCAAAACTGTTTGGAAAGAGAGGGAGTGTCATTCCACAAAACTGGGGAGAGTTTCAAAGACACTCAAAACATTGTTACACACCATGGTTTTTCTATTCCAAAACAAGTGAGAATATTCTATGATGTGGTAAAAATTATAATAAGAAAACTTCACCAGTCAAAAATGGTCATCCCAAGATCCACCAAAATTGTGTACATATTCTTGAATCATATCCTACATAATTTTAATAGCTCTCAATATCTGACCATACAACTATAAATGGTATTATGTACTCAAATAGACCTGATATCTCATTTCCCCCTAAAGGCCTCTCCAAAATAAAGAAGTAAAATGGGTATCCCAATCAAATAATGTAGATGATTTACCCTATATTAATGAAAAATATCTTTCACATTGATATTTCCCTACTCCATAACATTGGTTGTATCAAAAATGGGTATAAATTAATCCTATTTGTTCAACATATCGATCAAAACTCATATCGCGTTATTCAATATCTAGGTACATGAAAACCAAACCAAAAATTTCATAGATATCTCATCCCACTCCCAATTTAGAAATGGATGTGGTTGAAGAAAACATAATGGTCTATGGGGTTATGCCTTAACATGATGGCATGTATAGTAATGAAAGACAAAATAAGAAAACCCCCATCTTAAACCAAGTGAACAGAATTGTCATTGTATGTCGTAGAACATCATCACGGTTTGGGGGTTCACTCCCCACTAGTAATTTGGAAATCCAATATAAAATATATTTTCATCAGAGAATGTTCAACATAGTAGTTATAGAAACATAGAATACCCACAACGAAGAATAACCACATAGAAATGATCTCCCCACCCTAATGTGAGTCTCCAATGTTGTTGAATTCATCATCAAACTGTAGTTCTAGAATAATCATATCAAGAAGAGTATAGGTAAATTGAAAACTGGGAAAACAATCCTTGGAACATGTTTCCCAAAATCATATATGAAACTGTGAAAAGAGATACATCAATTTAGACACTTTCTATGATTATTTCATTGACTGAATTGGATGTTTCTAGCTCAATGAATCTTCGATGAAATTCCATTTCCCTAAGGTATGGGCGATGTCAAAGTAAAAAGGATTATAGGTAATCCACCCAACACCTCTGGTGAAAATTAAAATTGTTTTGAGAGATGATATAACTAAACATATTGTCCTCAGAATACATGGTAATACATTCTTGGAAAAGGTAATTCTACCAACTCTAATGTGCATGAATCATAGTTTTGAGATCAGGATCATGGGTTTTATAAATATTATAATGTATCTTTTGTTTTAATGAGACAAGGTAATTTATATTATCACCATGTATATGAATATAGACCAATCCCGAACCTGATGAATCATAGAAGACCACACAGTCCTGCTCGACCTCTAAAAGAGTCAACACAAATAGAGAATTCAAAAGAAATTTTAACTAAAAAACTAACTATGAGATTTATCATTTCATGAAGAATTTACTACCTTCTAAGTTAGAGACGTCACTAAAGAAGACAACATTGAGAAATCCTTTATAAACTGGTGATAATACCCAGTTAAACCCAAGAATCCCTGAATCTAAAAAAGAATTCATATCTATTCCCTTATCATAACAACACTCACTTTCTCTTTATCGACTAAAGTACCATGTTATGAAACCTCATGCCCCATGAACATCACTTCTTGAATATATTAATTACATTTTTATATATTGGCATAAATTTGCTTATTTCTCAAAAATACAAGAACTACTTTCAGATGGTGCACAAGATCCACCTTAGACTTAGAGTAAATAAGGATTTCATCCAAAATAAATACCATAAATGTATCAAGATAATACTTTAAAATTATATTTATCAATTCCATAAATACTATAAAATAATTTGTTAGAGAAAATGGCATGAAAAGGTACTTATATTGTTCATAAATTCTCATAAAGGTGGTTTTACAAATTTCATATTCCTTTATTCTCAAAAGGTGACAACCAGAGCAATGATAAATCATTGAGAACCAATTTTACCTATTCAACTAGTCAAACTGATCATAAATCTATGTAAATAGAAAGTTATTATTTAATATAAATCAATTTTTTTAGTAATCAACATAATGAATAAGTGACATGTTAACATTGTTAGCAAAGTGAACTGGTGCCGCCCAAGGTGAAACACTCAGGTGTATACGTACATTCAACAAAATATCAACCAAATGAGTCTTCGATTCTTTAATTTTATGTAGTTATATTTGGTAAGAAGGAAGAGACATTGTTTGAGTACTAGTAACTGAATAAATATAAAAATTTACCTATGTTATCAGTAGAAAACCATTGAAGTTGGATGGAAAAATGTTGGGCAACTTGATGAAAATTAGAGATAGATCAATGCTCAAATATTCTCACTCTAGATCAAAAGTGAAAATGATATTACTTCCACCAAATATATAAATGAAGGTACAAATCTAATATATATTTGGTCTCATTTTCACTAAAATACATGGAATACCCTACTGGGTGATGTAATGGAAACCCATCGAAGATAATAATAAAATCAGAATTTAATAGCAATAAGCCAATATATCCAAAAAATGACATTGTGGGGTTTCATATCGAGAGAGAAAATATATCACACCAGAAAAATATATTATAATGAGAAGACACAAGATGGATAATGGAAACCCTACTCTATATTCATTATGATGGGTGAATTATTGTTGGTTACATTAGATAAAAAATCCGTACGAGGATTTAGCAGATTCACAACACATGATGAAATTAATGGATGATATGAACCATTATCAAATAAATAAGTCACTAAATATTAATCTATAGTTATGGTACCTCCCATAGTCAATGGACCATTATATACATCCTCTCGGGACTCTTCCACTGTGAGAATATTCTTCATTCTGGATGCATGTGGCTGCAACCCCTTAGTTCATGAATAGTTTTTTTTCTGATAGTATGTTTTGGAAAAGATTATATCATTCCACTTCATCAAGTATAATAGATATTAAAAAACTTTTGTAACTAACCAGAGCATCCATGTTATTCATATATATTAGGTTCCTTATTGAAAACTAATTTCCATTTCCCTAGATTTCTAATATGGTGTAAAAAAATAGGGACTCCTCCCGTCACTGTAAGAGGTCTATTAGAACCTTGATGTCAAGAAATTCCACAAGACTTTTCATGATTCATATTTCCTTTTAATTAAAACAATGATATATGAGTGAGAGAAAAATGAACACTGATCAACATAACATACCATCCAGGTCCTTGTCAACCAACAACACTCTATCTTTCACATCAACATTAGATGGGATCATCAGAGAAACAAATGATAATATATTTCAGATAAATGTACAATATCAAAGCAACGAGTCTTCCTATTCTCATTAGATATAATATCATGTGAAAATATCATAGTCTCATCAAATAGATTTTTATATCCTATCATAGTTCTGTTAGCCAGCTCAAGTTTCAAAAACTCTATATTTATATCCCACACCATATACTCTAGGTAGAACATGTTAGTGAAAAGTAATTTATGTACATAAACACTAATCCCTTATGATTATTCATTTCCACCATCATTCACACCATATCTTTCTAAATCCCTATAGCTTGAAGGTTGAAAATTTCACCTTGATTGAATATATCACGTATAAGAACTCAAATAAAAGATCAATCTTTCTCAGAAAAATCCCAACCTCTTCAGGTTCATTTGATCCTTGCAACATAGGTGGACTGTGGTGAAGAAATTTCCAAGCATGAATCCTAAATATATCCATTTGAGGTTCCGAAACTAGATCCTATACAGCAATGAGTAGATGTTCATATCCTAGAGCTTCGAAAGAAGACACAATAACCTCAACATGATTATGGTCCATTTGAGGATTTTATCAATATGGTTCATCAACAGCTTCCAAATGGATCCTATTCCCATGTCTTCTTAGAGACATGATTCTAAAAAACACCATCAGAAAACATTAATGTCAATATAAAATACACATATATCCACAATAAAAAATCAATAGGAAAAATTAATCCCATTAGATAAACAAACAATATTTGGATTTCAAACTATTCAAATAAAAATTTGGGAAGAACTATAAATAATCCTTAATATGTCATAACCAAACTACCCTTCGTGACTAAAGGTGTATTTCAGTTAGAGATATCCCAGATATCACTCACAACTACCTTCTATGTTCAAAAAATACTAAAATACTACATGCTAAAATCAAATAAATACGATTAACTTGGATATCTGAAAACACTTTTTTATGAATAGTCCTGGATACCCAAGTACCATGATACCAGAGAAGATCATGACATATCCCTAAGGGAATTCCCAATTCCCAAGAGTATGAAACTAGCACCTAACATCAAGAAATATAGATTGGGAATGGTTTTTACACATAAAAATAAAAAAATATACAAATAAATGGCAGCATACTCAAAGAAAAATCCCAAATAATATAGAACCAAAAGTCAAACAAGAATAACAAAATCCAAACTATACCTCAAAAAATTAACAGAATAGAAAAAAAATAACACATATCCCATCAGACACAACACTCCAATCCCAAAATTTTTACCGCCCTCACATCTAATTGGTTATTTCAACATGATTGAACCACGAAGAAATGAATATACAAACACTCAATGGAAAAGGTAGGGCGTGACCTAAAATCATGGCAGGGTCTCACCATGTTTTCCATAAGAATATATCAATAAAATAAATCAATACATGATTTAAATTTCAAATAAAACACGCATGGAAGTAAAAGTTCATATTTAAAATAAAACATATTATTCATTTCGAAAGATGGATTATTTAAATAAATGGATTAATAAGAATTTTTTTTATAAAATAGTTTACATATATCATAATGATTATGCAAATAAGTTTTAAAAAAAAATTAAATCTATATATAAATAATGAAAAACAAGAAACCTGGTCATCTTCCAAGAGGTATAATAGTTCAAGGTTATGGGCTTCCCTCACACTCATATAGTGATAGTGGAAATGTGCACTCGTGTTGATCCAACATTGGCCATATTGGACTAACAAACATCCCATTAGGGATAATATGTACCAATAGTTTTATGTTAGAGTTGTAAATTGTTAATCTGTTTCTAGGGAAATATCAACCTAGCATGTTTTTCCCTAATGAATCACTAACTATCTTGTCTTGTATGTTCTCAAACAACAATCAATTATGGTCTAATTATTTCAAAAGTGTTCAAAATAAAAATGCCATGTTTTCTATTTTGATATGTCAATTTCAATTTAAAAACCAAAACATGTGTTTTTTATCAATTCGTTGATTTTTTATGATGATGCATAAATGGCTTATTATAAAACAAATTTAATAAAATTTTCTCAAAATAAATATCTCAAATAAAATTAATTTCAATTAAATACAAATCATAACCCAATTCATTGGCATTGGGGGTTTTCCCAATATCTATACCATTTATATTTAAATCCCAATTCAAATAAAAATACAATTGAATATAATTAAAATAATAAATAAATTCAAGGTTAAATTAATTGTCCAATTTTATACAAAACCTCCTACCTTAACATGAAGATCATCTATCATAATGCTCATAATGGGAAACTCCAATAAAGAACGTTAAAAATGGAGATTTAATAATCAATCCTATATTAAATATCCAAAAGAAAAGAGTTCATAATGTGACCCTATCTTTTCATACATTAACATTATAAAAATATTGTGGATTACTTAAAACATTATACAAAAATACACCAAAAGACCATACTATTCTTGTTCATTTAGAAACATGGAAGCATAAATACTGATACATAACTAATCTACATTATCTACCACTATGTTCCTCTTTCCAAGAACCCATCTTAGACACATGAATCATAATACATATATTCATAACATAGGGAATGAAACATAAAAAGGGGTGAGATCATATGCTCAGTAAGGGTGAACAAGGGAGATATGTAAGCATAATCATGAGTATAAGGGTATGAGAACAAGATCATGAAAATAAAGACCATTCCCAACAACAAAATATATCATATTCATGGATCATAGAATAAATATTGGAAGATCATAAGGTATTAATATTAAAGAAATAAATAATTTAATCCATAAAATCATAACATAGGAATAAAACATGAAATTGTTTCATACACATAATCATATATAATAATTTCCATAGTAGTAAATGTATCGTTTCCAATACCATCTTAGTAGAAAAAGTCTTTTATAGAACCCATTCCACACCTCGTTACATCCTTGTATTATTGAACCATGTTAATTCCCCTTTTCATACATATAATACTGACCCGATTTTATTTATCATTCTAGTCATGTCTATCTCATGAGATATAAATGATTACCTAATGCATGGGAGGGATATATAGGCCACACCCGTCAAATAGGGAAATCGTACATACATGTGACACAAGATAATAAATAATAAAATAATAGCAAATGAAACTAAATGGGTATTATAAACATGTAATCATTTGATATCATGTGGAAAATGATAGTTTTCATAGTCATTTAATCATAAACATAACTTTTTTAAAGAAGTGGGATTCAAAAGAATATAAATTTTGAAAGATATATGGGCTTCATTAACATAATTCCATCAAAAAATAATCCATTCAGAGAAATAATTCGAATGAAATCATTGAATAATTTCCCCAAAAAAGGCTTGATTTTCACCAATGGATGTAATCTTAGATAGGAAAAAAATTTAATGTGCTTCCAAAAACCATTTTTGAGGAAAATATCATTTCATATTTGAAATTTTTTTTAAACATAAACCCTTTTGAAAAAAAAAATCATTGAAAATTTATTTGAAAATGTATAATGGAATATTTGAAAATAATAAAAATAAAATAAAATACTTTTTCATTTAAAAATTGTCTTTAAAGATCTTTGGAAAACCTTTTTGAAACCATTGTTTTTTAATAAAATAGATTTTCAACGAATGGGAGAGACTTCCAAGTTTTAGTTAAAACATTATATTAACTACCAAAGAGTGGAAATGGTAATAATAAATGAGAATATATTTATTAACTAGAGGATAAAAAAATTCATTACTGTTCATGACTGATGGATTATACTATTTCATCAATGTAATCATAAACATTAACAATAATGAAAAGTGGTGAGATTGTTTCAATAAACTCTTACCAATTGGTTACACGGAAAAATAATCTCCATGAAATTAATTAGAATTAAATTAAGCTTAAAATATGATTAAAATAAGGATATTAATGATATAAAATGTCAAATTTATATATAAAAACGTTGAATACTAATGGCAATGCATAACAAAACATGTTTCTCAAAGAAGGAAAAATGAGAAAAATTGTATTACTGCAATGGAAACTCATGAAGCATAACCCCTATAAAAAATATCCTTAACGTGATATGTGAATACCTGTAAATTTAATTATAATAATTATATAATATACTCATGGTCATGGGTGGAGAATAAATCATGTATCTCAAAGAAAAAAAGAGTTGGAATCCCCTTACCTTATGTCTTTACTATCATCATACTCATTCAAACTACCTGTATAATAAATATAAATTTATTATACACATTTCATATAAACATATTATTTTATCTAATTCCATATATGGTTTTATTATGACCTTATATTTATTTCTTGTTATCAATCCTATGTTAATGTTTCACATCAGGTAATATTCGCATTGTTCTTCGCTTATGTCTTAATTTTTTATATCGTTTGTCCTTATAATTTTATAATGATTACAGAATGTAATCAATGATACAAATATCATTTATATGCAGTATATTTTTATTAAAATAATATGTATAATATATATCAAGAAAAAGGAATACAACGTTCATGGAGATGGTAATCTGTTTGTATGTATGAATGATGTTTCAGTTTTTATTATTGTATTGAAAGAAAGAATGAAAATGACCTATATGTATATATGTATATAATAGAACTAAATTAGAATTATAATTTAATATATATAATATATGTTCATTAAAATAATCTTTCATACATTCCATGTAGTGTATGAACAAATCATATTGCATTTAGGGGGTAGTAGTCCACACCTCCCCAAATAAAATTATCATAGTTACAACAAATAGAAAGTAAAAAGATATTTGTTTGAAAAGGAATAAATAATCTTAATGAAATAATAAATATAATATATAAAAATAGTTTTCATCATTATATTCACCATGATATGTGGTAAGGAAAATTCAACAATCATCAGTTAGTGAAGCGGTAGTTCGTCATACACATAAACTGTTTGTTTGTTACCCATTAGATGGAGGTGTGTGTATGTGTAGGTCAAACCCTTAGCATAAAAACATGATAGTAAATTTATGATACTATTTTTGATATAAAATAATAGAATAACGAGTTTTTAGGGGTGGAGAAAGAAAATAAAATAAATGAATTGAGAGAAGACGTTAAATCTTATTCTGGTAACTCATTCTAGTTTGAGCCAGAAGGGTTCCTTGGATTATCTTCTACCCAAGGGAAGGATTCTAGAAGTGAAGGAGGGATTTGTGGAAGTATATTTTGTTTATCATGTACTAACATAAAAATTTTCATAGGTGTGATGAATAGGGAGAGGTGATGGCCTTTTATAGGGAAGGTAAAAGACAATGATGACATTATTTAAAACAAGTTAGGTACATCCACGTTTTTACGAAAAAAAAGTCACAAAAAACCAAAAAAACTCAAAAATGGAAGGTAATTGATGAATAATTTCCATAAAATGTGTTTTGGATTAGTGTATAAGTCATTTTGTCCCCTATGAATAATGTTTATCCCCAAATTAAGCTTAATTGGACCTCAATCAATATGATTAATTTTAATCACATTTACTAATCATTTTTGACAGAATTCGACATGATATAATTAGACTCTACATATTATAATGACTAAAATTGTGTATATCTATTTTTCAAAATTCAATTCCCAGAAATGGTAAAATTAAGATAAATGTTAAACTCGTAGACATGGTGAAAGTATGGGTTTTTAAAGTTGAAACAAGTTCAAAAGTTTATTAGGTTTTTATATAAAACATCCAAGTGAAATTCATTTTAATGACATTAATTATTTTAAAATATGATTTATTGATCTAATTTAACCTTATAAAATTTAAATTATAACTTAACATTATTAATTATTTAAACGAAAATGTGTGGGTTTTGACTGAAAAACACTATTTTTTCCATATTCATTAAAAAATGACGTTTCTAAAAAAATATCAAATATTCACCCTAAATTAATTGAAACATTATAAATTTAAAAAATGACATTTTTTATCAAAATAAATTTTTAAATGTGTATATAATTAATGTTATTATTTTTCACAAAAAGACATTAAAAACAATTTATTCGAGAAAAATATATTTTTAAACATATAATGATTTTATCAAATATCATTTATTCTATTATCAATAAGTTTTATTTATATAAAAAATTATATAACATATTTGAAAAGTAGTTGTCAATATTCATGTAACTAATTGTAATGGATAGGTTATAATTATCTCATTTAAATAATTATAACTCTAAAATCATGTTTCATAGAAACATCGGTGTTGGGTGTTATGTATGCCACATCAATGTTGTATGTAACATATGTCGAGTCGTGGATACGTGTAACGTAGAAATGTTGGTGTTGTGTAACATACATGATTTCGATGTTGTTTGAATGGAATGTTTGACTTAGTGAATTTCAATAAATAAATGATAATTTAATTTTCTAAAAAAGGTCAAATAAAACTCGATATGTTACTGTTTAGATCTCTCAAACATATTAAAATATAACAAACCATAAGAATGAGATAAGAATAGAGTTAAAGGGAAGGAACGTGGGAATAAATCTTTCTTAGGAGAGATCAAATTATGATCACCTATAAAAAAACTACATTGAAAAGGGCTGGGAGGAGCCCAAATGGGTCCTCGAGAGCCCTCTCAACCTAGGAAATTGATATATGGGGATTTATATATGAGAAAAGATAAAAATGGGGGATTGGTAATTTGAAAACATTTTTCAGAATAAAATAATTTTTCATGCGTGATTGGTTGGGTAGGGCCATAAATTTTTTCAAACTTTTCACCCTTATAGTGTGCCCCTCCAATGGGGTGTATGGGTTCTTCTATGTGGGGGTACGGTATTTCAAAACATGTACCAGTCGCGCGATCGCCCACTATGTGGGTTTGAATAGTTTACCCTTGTTGGGAACATACCAGAAAGGTTGGGGTGAACCCATTTATTAAAAAGAGAAAAATATTAAATTAACCCCTTTTGAACTAGGTATGTGAAAACCCATTATAAGCCCATAGTCCCTGAGGCACATTGCCTTAAAATTCAGTGGACTGATATCAGTGGAACAAAACCCATTAAAAATAAAATCCCATTACAAAAATGAAGCAATGAAAATAGTGGATCGAGAGTCCATTGGCAAAAAAACGAAATAGGAAACAATTCTTAGACCTGAGGTCAAGAAACACAGGTCAACAATGACCAACCACTAGTCAGTCGCCACCCGCAGTCAACCTCTAAAGAACCTCTGATGTGATCCACTATTGAAGAAGCATTCCATCGGTGCAAAAACTGCTTACATGTGAGGTCTTCACTGAGGAAGTCAACTAGACCCTTCCACCATCAGATATGGAGAAGAACCTAAAACCCAACACTGCCACATATATTTGAACCCACATTGTTGATTAATGCGTCCAAAGGCCAAGAATCAATACACTAGCTGTCGTGAATAATGTTGAAGGCTGTTTAAGTATGAGATTTCATTGCTCGAAGAAACCATTATTTCAGAAGAGAAAATTGAAGCCTATATCACTCGAAGAGACCTCGCTGGAGGATTTTGTTGGCTATACAAGCCGAGTAATATGAGAGAACGAAATTGTGAAAAGGATAAAAATTAGCACACAACACAAAGGAGATTTCAAGATTTTTCACAACTAAAATTTCAGACTATAATTACATCAATTTATAGACCCAAAAAATTAAATGTATAGTATTTATTTTTGTACAATGAACGACCAAAAGATTAAATACAGAGAATCTATGATGGTACAAGGAAAGACCAAAATATTAAATGTGTAACAATTATGATGGTACAAAGATATACCAAATCTTTAAACGCATAGCATTTAAATTCATTCAAATAAATAATAAATGATGGAGAAAAAAATGCGGGTTTCTTGACCCGTGGGTTTTTTGTTTGCCATTCCAACACTACACTTCAAACAAAAATCGGCTTCATTCCGGGCATCATTTTGAGTCTTTTGAATACATCTGTCGGTAATGCCTTTGTGAAAATATCAGCCACCTATTCTGTAGAATGAAAATATTCCAATTTTATTATTTTCTGCTTCACATGATCTGTCAGAAAATGGAATCAGCTATAAATATGTTTTCTTCTTCCATGCTACACCGGATTTTTGGAAATTTCAATTGTCGACTTGTTATCCACATATATCACTACGGATCCACATACCGAGTGGTTCTTTTTCTTTCATCTTGGTCGCCTCCCCAGTCATTGTCTGAGTATCCAAGCAGATTTGTTTCATTATATTATGGATAAAAAAGACCAAAATCCACCATTCCTTTAACGTATCTGTGGGTACATTTTGCCTCTATCCAGTGTGACTCATTCGGAGCTTCCATATACCTGCTTAGAAGCCCAAAACAAAAGGCAATATCAGGCCTTGTGATTGTGAGATACCTCAAGCTTTTAATCAGACTCATGAACAGAGTCGAGTCAACACTTCTCCCTTCTCCATCTCTTGTCAGTTTTAATCTCATTACCACTGGTTTGTTTATAGCATTGCAATTGGCCATCATGAATTTTTCAAGAAACTTCTTAGCATACCTTTTCTGAGAAATATATATGCCTCAATGTTGTTTCTTTACTTCTATTCCCAGAAAAAAGGACTTGAGACCTCCATCGGTCATCTAGAACTCATTGAACATAGAATTATTAAAATCATCGAACATCTATCGACTATTCCATGTAAACAGAAAATCATCAACACACAAGCATACAATGAGTATATCGCCACGATAATTCTTATTGATGTAAAATGCATGCTCATATGGAGAGTTAGTGAAGCTGTTCTCTCGAAGATAGCTGTCAATGCGTGCATTCCAAGCATGAGGAGCCTGCTTCAACCCATAAAGAGCTTTCTTCAGTCGATAAACTTTGTCTTCCTCCCCTTGCATAACAAAGCCTTCAGGATGGTCTACATAAACCTCTACTTCTTGAATTCCATTCAGGAATGCAAACTTCATATCAAATTGGTAGATCATCCAACTATGATGAACAGAAAGGGAGATAATCCTTCTCATAGTGTCAAGGAGAGCAACCAGAGAGAAGACTTCTTCATAGTCCACCCCATTCTTTTGTTTTTACCCCTTTTCAACGAGCCTTGCCTTATAGCGATTGATTTCACCATCAGCATTCCGCTTGATCTTGTACACCCATTTGACAACAATGTTTTTCTAGCTATTCGGAAGTGGGGTTAGCTCCCATGTGTCATTTTTCTCTATGGTGAAAATTTATTCTCCAATATCAATTCTCCAACATTCTTCCCTTGTAGCTTCCTGAAACAAGAGAGGCTCGTTATTTGCATACAGGCAAAAAATATTTACCTCTTCAGTTTACTCATAAATGTCACTTCAGATTTTTATTTTTATGGGCGCCATGGGTGAGGATGAGCTCAATAAATTTTGACTTAATGGAGTCCTTTCAAGAGTGATGGAATGTCCTCCTGGACTCATGTGTACTAATGATGTGCCCAGGGAAAGTGTTGATAGCGTTTTCTCCTCATGATCACAACTTTCTTCCGATCATCTGTTTCAACTGGAATCTATTTGTTTGGTTCTTCATCATTCCACTTCCAAGCTTTTTCCATACTAAAGACCACATCTCTACTCACCAAAAATATATTGGTTATTGGATTGTAGAGCTTATAGGCTTTCGACTCTTCACTGTAGCCAAAGAAGAATCACTTTTCACCATGACCATCTAGCTTCCTTCTTCTCGCTTCTGGAACTTGAGTGTAGGAAACCCACCCGAAAATTCTTAGGTGTGCTATGATCGGTATCTAGCCACTCCAAGACTTTTGTGGTGTCATGTTTCAGACACTCTTGGTTGGACACCGGTTGAGCAGATAGGCAGTACATGCCACTACATCCGCCCAGAAGCTCTTTGGCAAGCCTTTCTCCTTCAGCATGGTCCTCATCATGTAGAGGATGGTGCGGTTCTTCCTTTCTGCAATGCCATTCTGATGTGGCATGTAGGCAGCAGTATATTATTGTTTGATGCATTGTTCCCTGCAAAAATCTTAAAATGCATTTGAATTTTATTCTCCACCTCTATCAGATCTGAGAACTTTGATTCTAAAACCACTTTCAGCATCAACACGAGATTTGAATATTTTAAAGATCACACACGCAGAAGATTTTTCTTTGATAAAATAAACCCAGATTTTCCTGCTAAAATCATCAATGAAGGTAATAAAAAACCTATTACCTCCAAATGAGGGTTTTTCAAGCGGTCTTCATATATCAGTGTGATCTAAATGAGTTGGTTCATTTTCTCTTCTAGGCACTCCACATGGGAAGGAGTTCCTTTGTTTCTTGCTGAGTGTACACGCCTCACACACATGGTTTGGAACTTCAATTGCCGGCAATCCACGCACCATGATTGATGATGATAGAAGGTTATGCCCGCTAAAATACAGATGTCCAAATCGTAGACTCCATCTCCATGAGTCATTCTTCATGAGTCCCAAAAGACACTCCTCGGCCTTTGTGTTGATACACAGCAGAAACATGTGATTCTTCGCCATTTGGACTTGAGCAACAAGCCTCCTGTGAGCATCCCTTATAGACAAAAAATAATTATCCATGTTTATAACATACCCCTTCTCGAGGAGTTGAACATGTCTAATGATATTGTTTTTCATGTTTGGTACATAATAACCATTAGAGATGTAATTTTTCTCACCATTCATCTGATAGATTTTGATTTTACTTTTGCCAGTCACGGGTACCTTTCAGGAGTCGCCAAAGCTCACGTCACCTGGAACTTCTTCTGTGAGTGCCTCAAATAGTTATTTGTTACAACTCATGCGGTTGCATGCACCAGTGTCGAGATACCACACATCGGGGCGTTCACATTCCTTTTCTTATGCGAGGAGGAGTGTGGTTCCTTGTTCTTCATGATGAGATGTTTCAGCATAGTTGGATCGTTCATCGTGATCCACTGTGCTCCAACTATCAGAAGCATAATGTCCAAATTTCTTACAGTTGTGGCATTGAATGTTCTTTGCGTTTCCACGACCACACGTGAATCGTCATCCACCATTCCCTATTCAATGAAAGATGGTAGTATTTTTTTCTTATGTTGATGGCTTGGATAATATCCATGCCATATTCCTCTTCCACGATGACCACCTCGTTGCATGTGGCCATTCTTTTGTTGTTGTAGAGTCAACTTGGACTCCAAGGCATGCTCTATTATTGAACCAGTATTCTTTTACATTCGTTGCTCATGAACTTGCAACGACCCCATTAGTTCATCAATGGACAGTTTCTCCAAATCCATTGATTCTTCGATTGCCACACAAACAAGCTCAAACTTGGTTGTGAGTGATCGAACTGATTTTTTGATAACTTGAATTTCCTCCACTTTTCACCATTCCTTTTCAAATTGTTAAAAATAACAATTAATCTTGAGAAATAATCGGAGATTCTCTCACCTTCTTTCATGTGCGTCACTTCAAATTACACTCTTAATGTTTGAAGACATACTCGCTTCACTTGATCAAAACCTCTGAAGATGGGGGCCAGATTATCACAAGCATGCTTGTTTGATGTTTCTTCGGCTATCTTTTCGAATGTTGATTCATTCAACCCTTGATAGAGGAGGAACAATTCCTTGTTGTCTTTCATTCCTTCATTTTTTAGGGTCATCTTTTCACCATTCGTGAAGGTAGCTTCTTCTGCCGTAGTGGGTACAACATACCCATCGGTAATGATCTCCCATAATTCTTGCTACCTGAATAACGCCTTCATCTGGATGCACCATCATTTGGAGTTGTCCTTGGACAGCTTCGGAACTTGCGGCTGGATTGACGCCATCTTTTTTAAATTGGAGAATCTTGGAAACCTTGCTCTGATACCAGTTTTTTGGCTATAAAATCCAAGTAATATGAGAGAAAGAAATGATGAAAAGGAATAAATATTTGAACAAAACACAAAGGAGCTTTCAATATTTTTCACAACTAAATTTTCAGACTATAATTACATCAATTTATAAACCCACAACATTAAATGCATAGCATTTATGTTGGTACAATGAAAGACCAAAACATTAAATATAGAGAATCTGTGACGGTACAAGGAAAGAACAAAATATTAAATGCATAGAATTAATGATGGTATAAAGATATACCAAATATTTAAATGCAGAGCATTTAAATTCATGAAAATAAAAAATAAATGATGCGAAAAAAACGCGGGCTTCTTGACCCATGGGTTTTTTGTTTGGAATTCCAACAGATGCGACATCGCTCCTACTAGTTAAGGGAGTTATGTCTGAAGACTCTTCCAAAACCAAATAGTCGCACCACAAAACCTCTATCATTGTGATAGCCTCTCTCTTCGCCGCGAGATCGATACCCACACCACTACAGAAGAAGTCAAAGGCCGAAGATCTGAACCCTACCACCGTAAAGAACAGATCCTAGCCTCCTGTAGAGGAAGCAACGACATTGTCACTCGAATTCGAAGGATGTGATGTTGTTGTATAATATAAGGGATCAGCGACGGAAGTTGTACTTAGGCATAGTTTGGGATAACTGTTGACCGGAATAGGGTTGAGGAGTACATGAAATAGTACTAAGATGTTACATTTTGTTATTCTATCTCTCTGTAATTATTAAATTATTTGGGGAGTTATGAAAAGTAAAATGTATGTATATTATATTTTCCTTTTCTTATTTATTATATTTTTTCATTTCTATTTTTTTTAAAATATTTTCTGTTTTTTATTTTTCTTTTAATTTTTTTAATTTTATTTTTAGTCTTTATTATAAAAAAATATTGAAATTTTTTCTAATAGGGATGTCAGTATTTTTTATTAAAAAAATAATTTTCAGACCATTTTTATAATTTCAGAAAATTGATTTGAGTGTAATACTGTAAAATAAATTCTTGTCTAGATACAAATAAGTGGATGTGGTTCTAGCATATATGGTTGTATATATTTATCTCGAAATTAATTGTTGGGGTTTTTAAACCCTTTCTCCTTCCTAGGCATAGTGAGTGGCCCTTACTGTGCATATGTTTTGATACTCCAGAAGAATTTTTTAAGGTTTGATAATACAATTGTTTGTAAACCTTAATAATGAAAATATGTTTTCAAAAAAATTACTAAGTCTTTTTCATTATTTTTAGTTTCATTAAAATGATCACGTTTAACTCACATAAGGCATTAATTGAGTAGAATATAATATTCTTAGTATGAATATTATCTAATAAGTTAATTTTCTCCATGAAAAAATATTTTGAAAATTAAAATTATTTTTTTTATTTTGAAAATTATATTTATTTAGATTTTTAAAATATCTATTTATTTACGATTCATATGATATTTAAAAAAACATTTAACTTTCTTAAAAATCACTCTTTTAATGTCCTTCATGATTGTGATGTATATTTCTCAATAGAATTAATTTTTCCCTAACAAAAGATCATTATGGATGATAAATATAAATTTAATTTTAATCCTTTTTTATCAAAAACTATATTTCATTCTTTCTAAAATCTCAAAGGGGATGAAATATTTGGTTTTAGGAGATATATCTGTTATTATGATTTTGATATCTTTTATTCTATTCTTTAATTTAACTATTTTGATGTCTTTATAACCATAAAAAAGCGAGAGATTGTTTTTCTTCTGACAATTTGTTGATTTAAATGTTAAAAACATTATTTTTTAATTTATTTAATTATTTTATGATTTTTTAATTATATTATTATTTATTTCATACTTTTTTTTGGATAATTAATAATATTTTTGTTTTGTTATAATAATTTAATTTAAATTTATTTTATTTTTTTTTAATTTAGTATATAATATATTAATTTTCTTCTCTTTTATTTTATTATTATTATTTATTAATTTTAGAGAAAATATTTATTAAATTTCAGAATTAAATTTTTTTACGGAATGATGTGTCCATATTAAGAAATTATATTTGTTTCAGAATTTTAATGATAAATACAAGTACAAAACCCTGAATTGAGCGATTATTATTATGATGGATAGATAATTAAATTATATACATTTCATTTGAAAACAAAAATGGACAATTAATTAGTCTGTTTGTTAGAATTTTATTTCAAATGTTTATAATAATTTTTATTTATCTTATCAAATTAAATTTTTTATCATTTTAGTGATATATTAGGCTATAAAATTTATATTGGAATGATTTTGTATGCATTGGAAATCTAAAGATGTTATAAAAATATTTTTCAGATGGAACAATGAATAAAAATAATATTTTTAATGTTTAATATTGGATCAAACCAATTGTTATAGTGTTGCTATGAATTTCAGTTTTGTTTTTAATATATTATTATATTTATTATTTAAAACCACTGTTTTATTCTACAATTTTTATGAATCAATATTTCATTGGGATTTTTAATTTTGAACCTCATTTAAAATTTATATTTGAATTTTCAATTATGGAATTTTTTTTAAATGACGTTCTTCTAAGAAAAGTATTTTATGGAATGTTCCCACATAATTTATTACGAATATAAATTTTTTACTTCATTCACATATTCATTTTCATAATAAAACTCAAATATTTTATATTTATTAGTTTTTTTAATTTATTACTTCCAAAATGAAATTTACACTAAGAAATATATCCAAACCCGTGTCAATGATTTTTAATGATCTATATTTAAACCGTGAAGAATTTTAAAGCCTCAAATGTAAGATCGATCGTAGATGAAGAACATCATTGTGAAAGTGAACGTAGAATTTTGTTTGACGATAATAATGAAAAATATAAATACAAATACAAGAGAAATAATGATGTAGATAACACAATGTAGAGCCGAATGTCCCTCAAATTTCATTGACATACCACTATATTTATAGATTACATGAGATCTGATCCAACAGTTCATATTAATCCCTAAAATATTTAATCCAATGGATAGAATACCAATAGTTTGAGAATATATAAGGTTGGTCATTAAGATAGAAATTAATTGGGAATTTTGGAGTCATCATTATTGTCATAATTATGACATCCTTTAATAATGTTTCATAACACTCCCCCATGGATGTCATAATTTCTAGGTACGTTATTTAAACTTCAGGTAAAAAAACCCGATGGGAAAAATAAGTGAAGCGAAAATAAAACAATTCCATGTCATGATATCTCATTAAAAACCTTATTTGGAAAACCCTCTGAGAAAAACCCGATGAATGGAAGAAGAGTACAACGTTCCCAAATCCCCCTGATTATATCATTTAATTGTGTCTTCATGACATCAATTAATATTATAATTTAATTATGTCTTCAAGATAAGGGAGGAAGAACAAAATTAATAATTAATGGTCTCATTGAAAATTATTACTTATGGGGAAGGCTAACAATTTCAATTAATTAAAGATATCCATAATAATTTATAACGTTCCCTTGGATATCTATTATGATGTATGATTTCCTCATTAAAAACCTCATCTAGTAAAAAAACTTCATGTGAAAAATCTTGAATAAGGAAAAAGAGTACAATAACATCATGTCCCCTGAGTGTTTCCTCATTAAAAACCTTATCAAGAAAACCTAATGGGATAAAACATGACAATGGGAAAAAGATTACAATAGTTACATATCCCATTCATAATGATTATCACATAACTCATATTATTTCAATAATTAATCCATAAACAAAACATTCAATTTTCAATTTTGGAATAATTAAAATTCATACCGTTTAGATTTCAATGAATATGGAAGAACCTTAACATGAATTTTAATATGATATATTTTCATTTAAAAGGTACATATGCACATGTACATTTATATCCTTCATGGATTAATAAAATGTGCATTTGTATTTGATCCTTATGCGATATGTATGTTCTTCGTCAACCACTTAGGTATGAAATATATCACTCATGAAAACAATAGATTTTATTATTTATTAAGGGTAAAAATATTCAAAATTTATCATTTAATCTATAGGATGATTAATTCAAAATACAAGGTCATTCCATGTAATTTCATGATCAAATAATTCATTGATTTTGGAAAAATATTAAAGACTTTAGATGTTTTTCAAAACACCTTAATAATATGATGAATACAATGATTCATACAAACCACGAGATGATAAATTAAATTTACATTCTTCCTTAAACTAATATAGATACATCTTATTTCACCTGATAATTTATCAGATTGGGTGAAACATTCATAAATTTAATAAAAATGTTGTGCCCAAGTGAAGTAATTGCATTTGTTGTCAATAACTTGTCATGGTGTGCCATCTGATGAAGTACATCTTGAAGATTGATGATTATAGAAGCATAACATCTGACGATTGTTGAGCTGCTCTTTAAGTTCAAAGAACTTGTATCCTGATGATACAATGTCACAACATTGTTTGAAGACCATGCATTGTAGTGACAATGCATGAGGAGTTGAAAGGAGTTCCATCCACAACTACTAAGTGGATGATGTGCATTAATGAAGTCCATGTACTAACTCTTAGTGCATGTGAATTGGAAGTGATCCAATTGATCTCTAATTGGATCAATGAAGCACATTGAGAGAAATCTTTGATTCAGGAGCATCAGTTGATGGAAGAACCTTCAAGAATTCCATTCTTAAATAATTATTATATGTTGAAGAAGGATGATGAATTCTAATGAAGAAGAAGAAATAATGAAGAGGAAGAATGGCTTAGAAGAAGGGAGAAGTGGCTTCGAATTTGGCATTTTACATATGGGGATACTTTGTTTTTTAACAAAGTGTTTAACACTTCATTTGCCAAAAAATGTGGCCAGCCAAGGCACCTTGGGGGTTCAACCCCAAGGCATGGGCACTTGGGCACCACGCCCGGGGGAACCCGTGGGGTGAGCCAGGGCGGCAGGGCGCACACCCAAGACACCGCATGGGTGCCTGGGGCACGCCCGGAGGAGCACGGCAGGGGCGCATGAGCGCACCCGGGTGTGCATAGTGGGCGCTAAGCGCGCCCGCAGGAGGCATGAGCGGGCGCAGAGGTGCGCCCGCAGGGAGCATAGGTGGGCGCAGAGCGCGCCCGCAGAGAGAACCCGGTGCGGGGCGGCACCGGGAGGGGAGAAGTTCAACTGGCCGTTCATGGGAGCGCCAGGGTGATAAAGCGCGAGAAAACCGCGCCCCGTTTCGATGTGGGACGCGGAAAAATTCCCAGGAGCGAATCTGAGCCGCTCGATTGATCGCGTGGACGATCTAAGCCGCACATCTGATCCGCGGCGAGATCTCCAGATCGCGGCCGTCCGATGTATTTCAAATGCCGCATCCAACGGCCCAGCGCTCGTCCTCTTCCACGAGCTCGGCTGAGGCCTCCCCGCGCATTCCCGCGAGCTCCGCTCGAACCAGAGGCAACCTGAAGATGGATTTCGAGTTCCTGGCCACATCTGAAGGATCTAAGACCTCCATTGAGCTCGTCTCTCCACACCGAACACGGCCATGCATAAAAAATGGTGTGCATGCAATGTATCGAGAATTTCAAATGAGGCCGAGGCAAACGGAGTTGCCGAGTCATCGGGGTATTCATGTTTTGCATGGGATGGCCAAAACCGAGGTCGTGCATGCGTTCGAAGTCGCATGCACGTAGAGGAGAAAAACATAAATGGATCCCGCGTGAAACAGAGAATAAAAACGGGATTTGCGGATCGTTTAAAGATTTAAAAGATCCGAAATCTTCGGGATTGAAGTTATCCCACGCGGAAGATTTGAGGCGTTTCTCTGCCTATAAAAAGAGAGGTCGAGGCTCTCATTAAGCTGCTGATGCGCTGATTTTTTGAAGTCCCGTGAGCGCATCTCTCTGCCTCGCGATGTTTTGAAGCCCCGCGCAAGTATCTTGCGTGGCTGAAGTCCCTTGCGCGCTGCTCCTTTGCGCGACAAGAAGAAGAGGTTGGGCTGCACCAACTTGCAAGCCCCCTCTGTGCACCGCAGCCCCCTGCGCGGCAAGCACTTGCGCAGCAGTGGCCACCCGAGGCCTTGCGCGCCTTGAACTGCTTGCACCCGTGGCTTGCGCGGCCCTTGTGGCTTGAGCCTTGCGCGGAAGTGTTGAGGAGGAGGCCGCACCTTGCATCCCTTCATTTGGTTGGTGTTCGGGTGTGTGCAAGTGGAGGCCGAGACTACACATTGTGTGTGTTTAAGAATTGGAGAAGGCCGCAATCAAGTGTGTGTGCAAGACAAGTGAACAAGAAGCCGAGGCCTTTGTGTTTGTATGCCAAGTGAAGAGGAGTATACGGGTAGAGTGTGTGCACAAAGAGGAGAAGGTCGAGGACCTTTGTGCTTTGGGTGCAAAAGGAAGACCACACTTTGTGTTTATAAATTGAAGAAGAAGGACAAGTCAAGTGTGTGCACTAAAAGAATGAGTAGTGTATGTGTGCACATGTGAAGAAGATCAACTTTGAGAAGAAGAGGAGTACACACTTATGTGTATGAATACAAAAGAACTGATCATTCTAAGTGATTGGGTTTTTTGGTGAGCAAGACCAACGAGATCTTTTGAAGATTGTTGAAGCTACTTGAAGTTTTGAACAACACCTTTGAAGAAGTGAAGTGGAGCCATGATGAAGATGATGCTGTGGAGTTGGGGGGTTTAACCAACTTGTAATTGTGGGGGCAACCAATTACTGTGTAATCATCTTTTGGCATAGTGAAGAATCTGTGTTGGGGGGTGTAACCAACACGGCAAGGAGTAGGTCTTTGTACCGAACCTTGTAAATCTTTGTGTTCTGTGCTCCCAATATTACTGCATCACTAAAAGAGTAGATCTAGGCTTTAACCAGCTGCAGAGGTTGAATTGATAATCCAAAGGGAACAATTCATAAAAAGAAAAAGTTATCACTGATTCACCCCTCCCCTCTCAGTGATCACAACCGATCCAGGCATTTCAAAAACTTAAGACATTTCAAACCCTTCTAAGATTCATATATAAATATCCTATTATACAAGGTAGAATATTTCTTATAATAAGATCATTGATATTCAATAGTATTGATAGTATAGATAAATAATCCAGAACATTATATTTTGAACATTTCATAGGATCCTTTATTAATTTTGGCCAATTATTATGATGTCGACATCTATCAAAATCCATTGACATCAATGAGTTTTAAAAGAACTCATAAAAAATGTATCATCAACAACATTTGATTTAGATCTCATACTGTTTTATGGTACCAGTGTCACTTCAGGGAAAACATCTAAAAAGATATAATGTTGACCATAAATTCATTTTCCTCTTCATGGGAAAATTTATTTATTTATTTCTACTCATGATGAACAATGAATTTATCTAATCAGTTCAACCACAAATCAGGTGTGTATAATCATACTATTGATTTCCTGAACATTACATTCATTTAAGTGTTGTGAGTATCTTTTCAATGGATTTTCAAGAGAATATAATATATAATAATCAATATTTTTGTATAGCATGCAATGCATACCCACTAGTAGAAAATAACCCATGTGATCATTTTGTGGATGTATCTTTCATATAGATGGATCACACGGTAGGTGGGAGTGCCCATATATACTTCTTCAAAAGTATATAAGAAATTTATTTCCATAATATCTTCTAATGATATATATAATTTACCTCAAAAATTGGTACCTCAAGGTAAATTATCATACATGGGGAATTCATAATGACTTAAAGATAATAAATTCACTGATAATTTTGTAGACATGCTTCCATTAAACAAAGTCATCATTCTCCCCCTGAGGGGTGTCTACTATGTTTTCAATAAATCAATTAGTTTCTTTACTTGTATCAATATCATTCATTATAATTGATCCTAGATGGCCTAAATCATTATGTCATATATTAAAAGTGAGAGGATCGATAAAAATCTAGTTCATCAATATTGATTCGATTGTACATAACTAATTCTTTATAATCACTTTTATGAATGTTTGTTACATATTGAGGTACCTATTTTATCCAGTTTCTCCATATGACATTCATTTTCAATAATACCATTCATATATCTCATCAATACTTTAGTGATAACAAAGAATTAAGAATTTGTACTACCAGGTTGGAATATATTTGTCCTAATGGAGTTGTTAATTAAGCTTCTCTATCCATAAATGTAATCATACTAGCATATACTAACATATATGATTTCTTTTAAATAACTTAATCCAAATAATGTTTATAAATATTTTGTTTCAATATCGATTCATATAAGATCCCCAAGATCAATCATTATGCAAACTCATATTTTTCATTATATTTTCCACTTATTGTTGTTGATGAATTTTTAATATAATCATAATGGGTTAGGCCCATCACCAAGAAGATTATAGAATAATTTAGATCTTCTGGAAAAAATATTTTGTAACTTCATGCCCATATATTATTTTACATTACATCAACCTTGGATAGGATCCCCCACATCTTTTGAAGCTAGTGAATGTGGTAGCGATAACAAATGTGGATGAATCTTCTGGATTCAAAACACATGCCTTATCATCATCCAAAGTTATAATTCACAAAAAAAATTCACTTTATCAAATTAGGGAGAAATTATTTGATCAATCCTCAACAACTCTCAAATATTCATGATATCACAAATCATATCAGAAATTTCATGAATAATTTCACTTGATTCACAGAATGAGATATAGTAATTAATACAAAATTCACATCAGGGAATGAATTCATTCATCGGATTTCATGATCCATGAATGGTAATTTATTATTTATCAATAATGATCATCGTGCATCAAATATAAATATTATTTATTATGATGATCATTACTTTAACCACTTCATGTGGAAAATCATTTTCATAATATATATTGGATTATCATAACTATGTAATCCAATCATATCATTTATGTACTATATGAATAGAAACATAATCTTTAGGGGATAAATGAATGACATGAGATGATAATGATAATCTATAAACACATGATATATGATTTTTATATTAATATTACATTTTCAGGATCAATAATTGATAAATGAAGATATTCTTCAATATAATTTCAAATGACATTATTTTCATATCACCCTTAAGTGATTCATTATTTTATAAATATTAATAAAATTTATTATGATCTTTAAATATATACTACCATATAACTGGTACTGTTGGGTGTATTATTATTATTTATTATAAAAAAATACAACACAATTATCATTCATAAAAAATAGAACTTGATTTAAAATAAAATAATTTATATTTTCATTCACTTCGGGGAATAAAATAAATAATTTTCAGTAAATATTCTCCTTCACATGAGGGAATAAAAACATATTTTTTTTAGTTTTATAGTGTCTTAAAGAAAATTTCATGAATATTCAAATTAATTTCATCCACTATAGGGGTAGGGTTTTCTAGTGTCTTGAAAATAATAGAATGGATATTCAACTCTACAGTTTCTTCAATTTCATCCACTTCAAGGGATGTATATATATATAATATATTTGTTCTTGTTCATAATGAAAATTTAATTTCTCTCAAACATTTTATAAGAAATAAAATGAAAGTGAAAAAATAAAACTATAAGATATTAAAAAAAATAAAAGAAAATATCATCTCCTTCATGAAACATTATACATCATAATCAAACATGAAACCTTTCGGGTGAACAAGAAACAATATATATGAAATTTCATGTTTCATGGAATGATTAGAGAATTTCAGATCAACATACGATAGGTGCATGATGATCAACAATCTTCATCTCGATGCATGACATGTACGCGAAGTTAATCAAAAATTGGTTCAACGTATGACAGGTACGCATTGTTCATCAAATTTCGGATCGACATATGATAGATACACGATGTCCATAATTCAACGACTTCTTGTGGTGTAGTTTTTTATTCATTTGATGAATGATGTTTTTCTTGACCTTGACCACATCATTTATTAATCAATCACATACTCCCTAGGGATTGATGTGAAATTTGTCGACTGTGAGTCATTGCAGCTCATTAGGGCCTCATTATTTTTCCCGAAACAACAGAATAAGAAAATCATATATTATTTTATAATTTTCAAGAGGGAAAAAATAAATGTAACAATATATTAAATAATCAATAATAGTCACATTTTGACATGGCTCATCGAATGATTGGAGTCAATGCGCATAAAAAGGGTATATCAAAATAATAATTTTTATAAAAACATGTGACACAACTTTTTCCTATGAGATTTGTCGTATGTCGATGATGGGAGGAAGACAACCACATCACAATGTGCAATGCGGAGAGGATGATTTTTCTGATAACGTGTAGTGAAATTGAGAGTATTCCAATTGAAACAACGATGCTTTTCAAAACCAGAAATGTAAGATCTATCGTAGGTGAAGCGCATTGTTGAGAAAGTGAACGTAGAATTTGAGTATGATTATAATAATGAAAACTGTAAATACAAATAAAAGAGAAATAGAAGAAGTACAGAACACAATGTAAATCCAAAATTTCCTTTAATTTCATTGACATATAACCATATTTATAGAATACATGAGATATGATCCAAAATTTGTTTTTAATCCCAACAATATTTAATCCAATGAATATAATAACAATAGTGTGAGAATATGTAAGGTTGGTCATTAAGATGGAAATTAATTGGGAATTTAGAAGTCATCATTATTATCATAATTATGATATCCATTAATAATGTTTCATAATAGTTTTAATTTTTTTAATTCATTAGGTCCAAAATGAAATATACACAAAAAAAATATATCCCAACATGTGTCACTGTTTTTTATTGTTAAACAGTTAATGTTATTTATTATCACATGTTTGAATTTTGAAAGGAGTTTGAATTTCAAATTTAAATATTATAAATTTAATCTTTAAGAAATTTTTGTGATTAATTTTACCTATCACTTTCAATATCTTCGAACCTCCAATTGATTGTTTTTGAGTTTGTTTGATTTTTTTTTATTTCATTTAAATGGAATTATTTTGGATATTCATTTTCTCTCTACTAAATAAGTCTTCAGTAAAATTATTTTTTTCTATTTCCTAACAATTATCTGTCTCTTGTTGAGTTATTTTTATATTAGTTGGATTAAGTGGCTTCATAAAATAGAGGTTAGGATTAATAAAACATAGAATTCAATGGCATAATGCTCATTTTGGATTCTAAAACATTACTCAAGGATAATACCTCTTTAAATATAGACATTTAAAGTTCATGGAAATCATAAATGACATTAATATTCCTTGAAAATCAATATCCAATTATCATCATGCTCTATTTCACTCACTGTGATTGAATTTACTAATCTTCTCAATTCCTTCTTCAGTGTGAAAATTTTCTAATATCCAAATCACTATATTATTTTTTTTCATTTTCCCAATTTTATTTTCATATTCAATAGTAAATATGGATTGAGGTAAAATGATTCTTTTAATTCTATTTTTTTAATTGTTTCTCACCACATCGGAAGTAATAGAATAATGTTTACATGACTTTTTTCTATTCAAAATACAAGTGAGTACACTATGAGAAATATAGCTTCATGGTTAAATAGTAAGGGTCTTTGTATATCATTTCCTGCTAGAACATAAGTTGGAATGGATAGTTTTGGTATCTTAGATACCATTAAATTCAAGAGTAATATACGTTAATTTTTAAATGAATTAAGGTGGAAGATGCAGGGGTACCATTGGGTACTATTTGTGAACTTCATTTCTATATATTGTGTCCAATTTTATTTTTAATTTTTAATTTATTTATCCTTTTCAATCTTCATTTATCAATTTTTTTGTCCATCTGATGCACCTATTCAATTTATTATTCAATTACGCATTAATTTATTCTTACACATATATTATTAAACTATTTATATTTTTTCACTTTCAATTCATTATTTATTTTATTATATTTAAAAATTATTTATATCTTTAATGTATTAAAATAATTTTAGATAAATTGGAGTTTTTTCTATTAAATTTTAAAAAAACCAATTCACCACACCCACTTTATATTTTATGCTCAATCTCTGGATTATAGTATCTCCATCATGGTTTTTAGACGAAAAAGACAATCTAAAATTAAATAATCAATTTATGATCAAAATCTGATATTATAGAAATTCATGCTTGTGGAAACTGTAATGAGATCCATGCTAGCAGAATCTCCCCCATGACCTCCACCAAAGATTACCTAATGTTTAGATATTATATATTGATATTTAGGGGGTATGTAACTATAAATTATGATGATATAAACATTTAATTATTTATATAATATGTTATTTTTAAAATTTATTTTACACTTTAAACATTTTCACGTTAAATGAAAATAAATACCTATTTACTAATACATTGATGAAATTAACGAGACAATTTTATTAATAAATGTATATTTTCTAAAAAAATTTGGCACATTATATATATAAACTAAATATATTATATATATTATAAATTGGATAGTATAACACTAATATAATTAATAATTGATAGAAAATAAGAGTAAGAACATTTTATAATTAAAAAATGATTTATTTTCCAATGAAAATCGATTTCATTATATTTTTTTATTTTTATATAAATTTAAAAATTAAAAATTTAAAGGGACAAAACTATAAGTATTTTTTTATTTTCAAAAACAATATTATCCTGAGGTATAATTTTTTAATATTTATGAAACATTATTTTTATGTGACTAGTGAAAAATACATTTCATACGAAAAACAGTAATGTTTATGACTATATAAGAAGTAAGTATAAATTTAAAAAATATTAAAAAAATTTCTAAATTCTAAAAATTAATTATGATGTAAAATTATTAATTTAAAAATAATGTGATGCATTTATAAAATATTTTTATATTATTTATTAAATTAAGCAATATTCTTCTAATAAAAATTATTTTCAGTCCATTAATTTTGTGTTCACTAGAAAAAATTTGGGTTTAAATTTATTTTCAATTTAAATAAATCGCATTTAGATAATAATAGTTTTATTAATTTCATTAAAAAAATCCTATTGATAATTTTTTCATAAACATAAATTTACCCTTATTAGAAGAGTTTTTCTAAAAATAGGTTCTCACGCATTACATATGAAACTGTAAAAATTATATTATCTTAAACATAGAAATTATAATTATTAAAATGGATTATATTTTTTGGAATATTTATTATCAGATTATTTAATATGGTTCATTTTATGTTTAGTCGTTAGATGTAAATTACATAGGTAAAAATTTATTACAATGGTATAGAAAAAATTTTTGTAAAATTAAAAAAAAATAAGAGTAAGAGAGTGAAAAACAATTCTAAATAAATTTTTTATATGAATATATTAGTTATTCTCAAACATATATCATCATCCACTATATTATTGTTTACCCTGTCCCTACTTTCCCTGAAAAACTTTTACTCCCTTTGTCACACCCTGAATTTTAAATTTATTTATATTTTATTATTTCATGGATTCGGTTGACCTCATCGAGGTGTGGGTTGAGTGCATGATAATTGTTTTTTGATGTTTAGTAATTATAGTGGGGTTCAGACCCATGCGCGGTCACCGTAGAGTGGGCGGTAGCCACATCGTTAGCCCTGGTGCCCTTACAAATGTCTAACAATTATAATAAATAATGTTTTATGTAAATAAAGCAAGTTAAATTTTTAAATAATAACAATAATAATAATGATATTATTTAATTAATAATAATATTATTATTACTAAGGTGTTATTATTTTTATTATTTTTATTATTATTAATTTTTAAAATTATAATATTTATTATTTTTAGTTTTATTATTATCATTTTTTTGTTGCTACCATTATTACTATTATTATTATTAGTATTTCATTATTGTCTTTGTAATTTTTAATATTACTAATATAATTTTTATTTTTATTATTATATATTATTATTATTATTATTACATATTAATGTTATTTTAACTATTATTATTTTTGGTATTATTATTATTATTATTATTATTATTGTATAATGAAAAAAAAAGAAACACTAAGCTACTTACTTCCCACCACCACTTTTACCCCTATGCAGCGGTGCTGCACACCGTCCCCAGTCCTCATCGTCATTCCCCCTTGGCGCCAGCTCGACCCTTGCAGGACCCTACCTTCGACCGTCCTCCTCCGGTTCCCTGTTCATGTTCTAGCCTATAAAAACTTGGATTTTGGCCCTATCATACTTTGGAACATTCTTACGAATGATTCCAGAGCTAGGCGCGAAGATGATGTGCGATTACGAGGCACTGCGTACCCGATATAAATTTTATAAAAATATTATGTATTTTTATACTATGCACGTTTTGGGGGTGTGTTATCTCCTAAATGGTATCTCAGATCAGGAATTTGAGGGTATGGTTGCGTCCATAAGAATGTCGTTTACCCTAGGCGGGGTGTAAACTTTGTGGGTGCGGGACTACTATGAGAAAAGCCACCAGGGGTGTTTTCGTTAATAAATGGAAAATTATATTTATGAGCATCGGCTCGAATAAATCTTGAACGGAGTCTCAAATCACAGTTCTGAGTCCACCGTTGCATTTAGAACACCGTGTTTACCCTAGGTGCGACATAATTATAGTCGACATTGGGTGTCGGGTCGGAGACGAGTTGGTGGGAAGATAAAAAGAAGTTTTTCTTTAAAAAATTTAAAAATCATTCATCATCCCATCCCTCACCATTTAAGTGCAATCCAAATGAAGCCCTACCCTCCTCTTCTGTTTCTTCGCTAAATCGAGCACCAGGCATCCGTTTTCAGCGCTGATCGTTAACGGATCGAGCTTCAGGGCGTCGCGTGCGTCGTTCTGTACCCGATACTTCGTTGATCCTCCAAGAGGTAGGAGTTTTGAGTTTTGAAATATCCAATCCTTTTTGGTTTTGTTTTTCTCCATGTTGAGCCTGCATATGCGTAGATCGGGTCTCATGGGGTGTGATGATGGCTTCTGTAGTGCGTTTGGACCCCCGGTGTGCCCCCGGCGGACCTCGGAAGGTCCGCCGGCGCGGCTCCAGTGCATAGGCTTGTGGCGGGCCGTGGGAGACAACCAGGACCACCGAACCATGGAAGTATGATATAAATTATCGGCGAAAACCATGAGGGGGTCGGTCGTGCGCGCGATGCGTCGCGACGCGGCGACGGCGGCCGGGTTAGCGGACGAGGGCCTAACTGGCCCTCTTGGTATACGGGGGTTTTAAAACCCCTGTATTTTTCTCCCTGGAGGTCTGAGTCATGTGCCGTCTATGGTGACGCAACCTTGGGGACTAGGCAAACCCTTCAGCATGGGTTTCTGGATTTTATGTTTCGGGATCGTGGACCACGAGCTTGAAACATCTAATAAAATAATAATATTTTATTATTATTCGACTTCGGGCCGTTGTATCTTCTACGTGGAGCATCCAATTGACATGCCATCAGTGACGTTGATTCCCTGATGGTGTGGTGGAATTTTCTTGTTGTTCTTTGTGTGTTGGGACCAATTTTGGGGTGTGGGCCCCACATGGCCAGGTTTCGGTGTTTACAGAGAAACACAACTTTCTCACCAGGAGTCTGATTTTGGCGGATGAATAGTCGATCCTATGTGATTTTCCGAGATGATCACAATGGTGCAATTTGTTTGATGGGTTTTTGGATTGAGGTGTGGTCCCCACCCGTGCAAGCTTTGGTGAATAGTACCTTTTTACCAGGGGCCCATTTAGGATGAATGAGTCGTTGATCCCATGTGTTTTTCTGAGGGTATCGCAGTGGTTTGATCCGTTCGATGAGTTTTGGGATCGTTGTGTGGGCCCCTCATGGGCTAGCTATGGTGAATAGTGAATTTTTAATCGGTTGTCCGTTTCGGGAGGGTAAACAGCCTATACTGCATGTTTTTTCAAGTGGACCGCAATGGTGGCCTCGGTATCGGCCTTGGAGGTGCGCAGTGTGGCGTTGTGGTGGGTCGCTCGGGTTAGCGACGTTTGGACCAGCAATGGTTGAGGGTACTCCCTTGGTTCATTCCTATGAGGGATCACATGGCATCACAACCATGGTATAGGTTTGTGATCCTCTTGATGGGATGTTTAATCTGTTAGTGTTGTGGCATTCCTCTGGGGGTCCCGGAGCGGGATCCTCTAGCATCGTTTCCCTAGATCGGGTTCTTGGTGTCGTTGTGACCTCTTACCCATGGGAAGTGATCCCCTATCTAGAAGGTTATCCCCGTAGTGTTTGTGGAATCCTCAGGAATATGATCCCATATGCGGTGAGCTGTGCTCAGAAGGGTTTTGGAATCGTCAGGTATATGATCTCCTACTCTGCATGATGATTTTCGTAGGGTTACGGTATCGTTGGTTATATGATCCCCTACTCAGCGCGTGGTTTCTTTGGGGTTGTGGAATATTCAGTTCGATCCCCTACAGTGCGATATATAACATATAGGGTTTTGGAATTGTCATGACCGTCGTGACACGGGTGGCGATCCTCTATTTGAGTGATGTGTTTCTGTCAAGCGCTAGATCGGGTTGTGGTATCTCTCAGCGGATCCTGGGAGTGATCCCCTATTTTGTGAGATATTTGTATATCGGTGTGGGTTCTGCTATACCCTAGAAAACCCTGGGAGTGATCCCCTTTCTGTGAGATCTTCATATACTAGTGTGGGTTCTGGAATCCCCTATCGGACCCTTGGATCAATCCCCTATTCGAGGAGTTTGGTGTTTATGTTGTTTCAGCGAGATTTCCTCAGGGACGATATCCAACGAGTGTGATATCTCGGGTGAGCGTCTGAGATGTTTCTGTGGAGCCTGATGGAGTATAACACTCGGACAAGTGTCCTATGGGATGACAGTGATTGTGGAGTGTGCTCTCTTGGTTGTGAATCTTTGTTGGTGACGAGGTCAATACCTCATGTGTCTTGGTGCGTGAGCTAAGTATATCTGGATGTTCAAGGTGTATGTATGGGCATACACCTGGATTGAGCTGACTAGTTGTGTTTAGACATGGATGTTCACGAGATGGAGTTTCTCTCCTGTCTAGGTTCCCTCTGGCTAAGATGAGAAAACTGATTCCTTTCAGTTTCTCTATTTTGTTTTGGGTTTTTGGGGTGCCTACTGAGTATTGTTATACTCACACTTGAATGGTCTTTTCCCGCACATGTTTATGTCTTGTGGAGACTGTAGGCCATTCCAGGAGGAACTGAAGTAGGTGGAGCTTAGTGAGTGGGTTTGGCCATGGTGTTTACTGGAGTTATGTTGAGGAGCATACTGGCAGGTGTTTTTGGCAGTGTTTTCCCTTCTTCTGAGTAGGTTGGACACTTTTGTAGTTTTCCTTTGGTGGATCTTGTTTTTCCCTTTTTGTACTATTTTTGCACTCTGTTTTGGGATACATGTATGCATGAATTTTTTTCAGTTATATATTTCTCTTCACTGTTGCATGGAGGTGTATGTGGGTGCATGTGTACAGGTACCTTAGGCTAATGCCTCCCTTATGTGTGATAGCCTAATCGACACAAGACGCCAGCCCCTAGACTATTGGAGGTGGGCTTGGGGAGTCATGGCTTGATCCCTGTAGGGTCGGGTCATGACATAACCAACCATCCCCCTTTGACACACCCTCCTACATCTACCCCACTCTTTCCCTCTCCCCTCATCTCTCAACAGCTGACTCCCAGCCTCCGGCTTTCCACGCTCTAGTAGGAATCCATGACCAGGTCCTCACCTCACCTATCATCCATTCCCCGCTACCGGACTTACCCTTTCCTCCCTCCACCATCCTCCCTCAAATTCCCAATATCCTCCCACTTCCAAGCCTTGTGTACTACACCCAGATCCCCTACCTTATGCATCCTTTCCACTCTGGACCCCATATCCTCCTTGTGTCGCCTTCAACGCACCAGAAGATCATAACCTCACCTATCACTTGCGCTTTGGCCCACACCCAACCTCTCTAGCCTCACCCTCAACTTCGGAAGTAGCCTACCCCCCCTACTAGTCTGCCCTCACTCTTTACCGCTATGACTGGCCGACCACCACCCTGCCCTCCCTTGATCTAACTAGGGAAGCACTCAGACCCCCCCCCCCCTTCTATTACTTATAACTCGCACCGACGAACCCACTTTTCCCTGTTCCGACCACCTTCTGCTTGTGCATTCCAAACCCCTGCTCCAATATATTTATTCATTTATTTATTTACTTATTTAATCACTTTTTTTAATTAAATGTTTCTTGTTTTTATTTATCTTGGATAAATCCTAATACCATTGTGGGTTGCGTGTCGTGTGTGTTATTTGTTGTTTAGCATGAACGGTTGGCCCATGACGGATTGAAATTCCTTCCATCAGAGTTCTATCGCGTTCACACTTGATTTGAGGTAGGTTAATTCACATGGGTTTTCTTTCCAAATCATTCCATTTATATATGATTTCGTTTAAATAATTTTTCTTTTAATGTGTTTTGCACATTAATTATTATTTTGTCTAGTTTTTTGGAAAGTATATTCTATTGGGGATATTTTCTAGAATTAGTTTTTAAAATCATGCATGTGGGTTATTACTTTTAATGATATTAATCAAATTTAAATTTATCATTTAGAAGATAGAAATATGGTAATTTGTAAGGTACTTTAACATTAAAATTTTTAGAAAACTAGTTGGGCCATTTTTTAGCAATTTAAAAATTGTGTGGGAGTTGTGAAACTTATTTTGGAATGGCCTTATTGTGAGTTTGAGTTCAATGGAGTATTTCGAGTGTTTATTTGATGGAGATCCTTATTGTGCTACATAGATCTATTTTTTCAATTGTTTAAATGATTTATTAAAATGTGTATGTGATTGAAAATCATGTTTGAAATAATTTTTTTGTGTTTTTTTGGGTCATTTCATTGCCTAGTGGTTATATGGAAAATGTTTTAGAAGGTGTTCAATGGTGGAGTGCGGGTTATTTTATGTTTTCTAAATGTTGAGGATGGTTGGACATTGTTTTAAGATAATTGGTGGGTTTTTCAGAAATGGTTTTCAAATGTTCCCTTTGTATTTTAGTATTCAATTTGATGTCGGCACATCCATGAGTGCACTAGGTGCACATATGAAAGTGTCCTCAAATGAATATGGCACTTGAAAATGATATTTCTCTATAAACCTCAGTTCCCAAATTGAATTCAGTCTTCAAATAAAGAAACTCCCCTTGTGTGGTTTCTAAAGAGGGTTTTAAATGAGGTATTATAAAGTCTGGCTTCATGTGTTTTGGAAAACATGGTTTTTAATGGGTCCTATAATGTCTTTCCAGTTGGTTGGATTCATGTTTTGATGTGGGTTGAAAAAGATTGAAGGAATATTTTGTAACTAGGGAGTGTTCAAAAGTGTGTTTTGGACTTAAATGCCCATTTGGCTCTTTTAACTCATGGGTGGAGTTTTTTTAAACTTCAAAATGGTTTGTGTTTGGAAATTGTGTGTTCCTGGTCATAGATTTAAATGTTTTTAGAAAAATGGTTTTGACACGGATGTGACATGACGGCCTCGTTGGAACTTTTTTAATGTGAAATGATTGAATGTGTACTTGGGGGAGCTCCTGTCTAGGTAAACCCGTTATGGGTGAATACATTAGAAACGTTCGTGTTAGGGGTAGGCAAGTGTGGTGAGATGAGTCATGCATGTGAGGGCCTCCTACTTACACAGTAATATTATAACCACTACGGCTTCCTGGGAATATTTTAATTGATTGGGTGATGGTTTCTTGTCATCCCTTATTAGACGGGTTGGTACCCACTGGTGGGTATAGAGGACAGATGGGGAGTGTAACTGGTTTCTATTGCTGTGAGGGTGGCCAGTTTGTTATAGTCTTAGGATATTCACCATACGATGGCAGGTGGTTCCGAACCATGTATATCCAGGGGTCATGGATGGATGTTTAGGATCACCCATGGTAACTGGATTATTTTAATTTCTTGTTTACTTTCTGTTATAGTAGTTTGTTTATAGCTTGGATTGTTTACCTATTCTACTTTATCCCATCATTGGTATATTTTTAGGGGGTTTTTTTAAAATGGAAAATTATTTTTGAAATGGTATGTTTCATGTGTTGGATTTTTAAATGACAAAAACATGTTGGTTATTTTAAAATGTGAACACACTAGTGGTATATTTGTATTTCAATTTTGTGTGAATAGATAGTTTCAGGAAAGTTGGCGTTGGATTATTTGGTTTATCTTGGAAACCCTACTGATCATTTTTAATTATCTTGCCTATTTTAATCATTTCAGATTCATGTTTCATGTGCTCATGTTTTCTTGATTATGATTCTCATTATTGGATCAAGGTCGACCTTGGGTTGGGAGGTGACCTAATAGGTCACGTGTAGGTATGTTGAGTTTCTCTATTTATTTCTTTTCCGTTGCTAGAAATCAGTTTTATTGTTTATTTATTTATCTTTAATGGGAAAAATAATTCCAAAAAAATAAATTTTGATTCCTGACACTGGTTTCAAGCCCATGAGGATAGGGAACGCCCATTAGGACATTTCTCGGAAGGGATCGAGTGACCAGTTTAGGGTCAACCCAGGTTTGATACTGAAAAATTGTTATCAGAGAAGGTTTTTTTTATTTTTGGTTTATGGTAGATGGATATTATGATTTTCAGGACTCGGGAGGTTGGTACATGAAAGGCATCATGAACCATCACTCATTCTGAATGTCGAGTCATTAGGGGTAGTCCATGAATTGAGTCTTTGTTTCATTCTGGTTTATTTTATATTTATGGATTACAATGGAGGGAAGACGATGTTAAATCATGATTTCACATGGAGTAGTGACCCATGTCGAGCCTTATTTCATAGTTTATGTTCCTCTAAGTTGTTGAATCTTAATTGGGGCATGTCCCACTAACATGTCTCCAAGTTAATCATGAATACTAGTCCCTCACTACAGAAGGTTGATGCAAGTTGAGTGTTGTCATTTTTTTGGTGGTGTAAGTGCATTTTTCAAAGTGAAAAATGGATTCTTAAATGATAATGAATTATTTTAAATGGCTTTAAATTTGTGAAATTAGTTTTAAAACCAAAAGATCTTGGTCTGAAAATTTGGTTTTTGCTTGGAATTGGTAGAGAAATGGTTTTTGTGCAACCTCTGGTACATTTTATGAATGTTTTAACATGTGAGGGGATTTATGGGAAGTGTGTGTTGGTGTATATTGTTGAAATAATATCAATACATTTTCAACTGTTCATGGGATTATGAGGGTGTGTACTTGGAAGTAAAGGCCAGACCTTGTTTTTTTAAAGGTATTTTAAAAGAGAAAATTATTTTTGGAAATTGAATTTGGTTTGAAAATTGGAATTGTTATTTGGAAAGTGTCCTTGAAAGAAGGTGGTTTTGAAAACTAAAATGAAAAAATAATTTTTTGTTTTGTATATATTTGTTTGGATTTTAGCTGATTGCTTTTTAGATAAAGGCTCTTTCAATGATTTTTCTTCGGCTTGATATTGGTTTTGAATTTTTGTTTTATATGTTGTTTAGAAAATTACATCCAAAAAGGTACCCAAGGTTTCTTGATAAGTCATGCCATGTTTTTTTCCCTTCTTGGACATGTCATATCCTTCACAGTGATCGGGTTCCATTAGAGGCAGTAGAGTGGCTTGAAGAGGTTGAACCCACCTTTAGGGTATTGGGAACTCTTGACACTATCAGAGTGTGTGCCATTTTAGGAGTCTTCCAAGGCCCATATTTGGATAATTGTGAGTTTTTCACCCCCACCATCACTTCTAGTTGGGATGATGTGGGATGTATTTAAATCCATATTTGTCTGATTCTTCATACTTGAAGAGGTGAAGATGAAGATATGTGAAGGGCTCATGAATATTAAACCAGGGAAATAGAAGGTAAAGACATATGTTGACCATTTCATGGTGCTTGTGTCCTATTATCTAGAGGTATCATCACAGGATTTGATGAATAAGTCTCTGTTCATCAGGGTTCTTAGTCCAGAGATCAAGGAGAGAGTCCTCCCTTTTAGGGGTCGTTGTTTTGAGAAGCTGGTTCATGAAGCATTCTTAGCGGAATTGGTCTCCTGAGCACAAGTGCATGGAAATTCATTGTATCATGTTACTCATGAAGGATTCCCATATGGAGAGAAGGATGTACCAGAGGGGCATGTTCTTAAAGATCCTATGTAGTGGTTCTGGCATTTAGTTCATCGGACTATTCAGTGGTCTGCCACCAGTGAGGCCAGTTCTTGCACATGAAGCTGTCAGGTCGCATCCCTCCAAAGAGGTATCATTGTTGCAGCTGTTTGGGTCACATCGAGAAGTTTTGCAAGAAGCTCCACCTAAAGAAGATGTAGTGACTGGAGGAATTCTAATGCTTGACTATGAGGTAAGAGATGCTTCATCCATTAGAGACCTAACCACAAGTCTTGGGATGAAGCTCACACATAGACATGTGTTACTGAAGGTCTGAATCCTCAGTTCATGTTTTTTGTTCCATGTTGGAAGTAGAACATTTAATGCCTTTTATTTTCTAATTTCTGCAGTTAAAGTTTTTATGTGATTATATGTTCATTATTTTTTCATGATGTTATGGTGTAATCGTTCTGTTATAAACAAAGAAGTCGATTTTGTGTGGATGTGGTTATCGGTAATGGGTATTTTTCATAAAATTGTTTTTGTCCTTTTTCTGGGATGATCTTGGTTTATTTTTGATTGTTGGGAGATGTAAGTGAATGTTTAAGAATCGATTTTTTTGTTTATGCTCATGTTCACTTCATGGGGTATGTTCTTCTTGAAGGGTTTTCTCCATTGTTGGGGTTTTTTGGCCTTGGTCGAGAGTTCCAAGTTTAAGTGGAGGAGTTGTTTGGCTTGTTCTAAAGAGGATAGTTTGATTTAGTTGGGAGTTCATGCATCCACCATCCATTTGGGTGGTAGGTTTGGATGTTAAATTTCTTCACTTTTTGAGTTCATGTGGTGGGGAGAACCCTCTTGTGTTCGCCGAATATCTTGTTTCATGGATTCTATTGGTTTCAAATTGGCATGGATTCTAGTTTTGTCTACTATTTGACTTGCTGACCTTCTAGGGGTAGAATGTGACTGTGGTGGGGAGGATTTCCACACCTCGTCTTTTAATTTTTATTTTATTTTATTATTTTCTAGCTTTAGTTGACCTCGTTGTGGTATGGGTTGAGTGCATATAATATATTTTGATGTGTACTAATTTTAAGGGGTTTCAAACATGTTTATGGTCACCGTAAAGTGGGTGGTAGCCCTGTCGTTATCCCATGTCCACGCACAAATGTATAACAATTAAAATAAATAATTATTTTTGTAAATAAAGCTCATTAAATGGTTAAATTGTAATAATAATGTTAGATTTTAGTTAATAATATTATTATTACTACGGTGTTATTATTATTATTAATTTTACTTTTATTAATTATTATTGTTATTTTTATTTTTATTATTAGAATTTGGGGTGTTATTATTATCATCAACAACATCATCATCATCATCATCATTATTATTATTTCCTCACAATCATCATTATTTTTTTTAATAATGCTGAAATTTCTATTTTTATTATTATTAGTTATTATCATTATTATATTTTTTATTCTTATATTTATTATTATTATTTATGGTTTTATTATTATTATTATATAATTAAAAAACCCTACGCTACCCGCTCCCCCCTTTTACCCCTTTGCAGCGGTGCTGCACCTCGACCCCAGTCCTCGTCACCCTTCGGCATTGGATCCTAGTCACCCCCTACAGGACCCTACCTCCAGCCCTCCGCCTCCAATGCCTCGTTCATGATTCAGAAGGCCACCCCCTCCACCTCTCCCTCCTGCATTTGGCCCGTGTTATCCCACCACCGTCATCTCCTAGCTGCTAACTCATGGCCTCTGGTACTCTATGCACTAGTAGGCTTCCATGCCCACGCCCTCGCCTCACCTCTCAGTCTTTCCCCACACTCAGCCTCACCCTTTCCTCCATCTTCCATCCACCATCGGATTCCCGATCACCTCTTGCTTCTCATCTTTGTGTGCTACACCCAGATCCCCTACCTCGTTCCTCCTCACCTCTTTTGACCCCCATCTCCTCTTTACGCTAGCTTCGCCACACCAGCAGATCCCGACCTTACCTCGCCCCCGCGCTCCGGCCTTCTCCATGCCTCTATGGCCTCATGCTCCACCCCTATAGTAGCCACACCCCTATTGGTCTGCCCTCTCTCCTTACCGCTACGACTGGACAACCACCACCATTCCCACCCTTGCTTTGGCCAAAGACGCACCATGAGCACAATATTCTCCCTTATGACTCACACCGGTGAATCCGCTCCTCCTTGCTCCGACCACCTCCCCCTTGTGAACACCAAAACACATGATTTGTTATATTCATTCATTAATTTATTTATTCACTATTTTCTTCATTTCATAATTTTTGTTTGTATTTAATTTGGATAAATCCAAATACTGTCGCCGGTTGTGTGTCATGTGTTTTTTCATTGTTTAGAGTGTGCTGCTGGTTCCTAAGGGATTCCTCTTCCTTCTGTTGGAGTTCTATCATGTCCTCTCTTGATTTGAGGTAGGTGAATTCGATTTTTTTTATTTTTTGAATCATTCCATAAACACTTTATTTCTTTTAATTAATTTTTCTTTTAATCTATTTCTCTCCATAATTATGCTTTCGACTAGTTTTTTATAGTATATTCTGTTGGTGAAATTTTCTAGATTAATTTTTTAAATCTTGCATGTGGGTTGGTACTTTTAATTATTTCGATCAAATTTTAGTTAAGTATTTAGAATATTGAAATATGTTGATTTATATAGTACTTTCACTTTGAAATTTTTTAGTAAACTGGTTGATACATTTGGTAGAATTTCATGAATTGTGTGGGAGTTCCGAAACATATTTTTGAATGGCCTTGGTGTACATTTGAATTTAAAAGAGTATTTCATGTGTGTATTTAGTGGAGAGCCTTACTTTTCTACTTAAGAGGTTTTTTTAAATTTTTTAATTGATTTATCAAAATCTTAATATGATTGTAAGTCATATTTTAAAATAATATTGGTATGTATTTTATTGGTTCATTTTGTGGCCTGGTGGTCACATGGAAAATGTTTTTAAAAGCGTTAAATGGGTGAGTGGGGGTTGTTTTATGTTTTCTAAATGTGGTGGGTGTTAGAAAATGGTTTCAATATAATTGGTGGGTTTTTCTGAAATATATTTCAAATGATCTCTATGGATTTTAGTGTTCCATTAGATGTCGACACATCCATGAGTGCACTAGGTGCACACATGGAAGTGCCCTCAAATGAAGACAACACTTGTAAATGATATTTATCTATAAACCTCAGTTTCCTAAATGTATTTTAGTCTTCAAATAATGTTTTTACCCTTGTGTGGTTTCTAAAGAGGGGTTTAAATGAGCTTTTATAAAGTATTTCTTCATGTGTTTTGGAAAACATGGTTTTTAATGGGTCCTTCAAGGTTTTTCCATTTGGTTTGAAACACCTATTGGTGTGGTTTTAAAAAGAGTGAAGGAATGTTTGGTAACTAGGGAGTGTTCAAATGTGTGTTTGGGACTTAAAGGACCATTTGTATCTTCCAACTCATTGGTGAAGTTGTTAAAACGTTTGGAATGTTTTTTGTTTGGAAATTGTGTGTGCCTGGTTGGAGTTTTAAATGTTTTTAGAAAAATAGTTTCGACCTAGATGTGATTTGATGGCTATGTTGGCACATTTTTTAATGTGAAATAATTTAATGTGTATTTTTGGGTGCTCCGGTCTAGGGTTGCACTTTATGGGTGAATGCTTTGGATGCACCTGTTTTCGTGGTAGGCAAGTGCGGTGAGATGAGTCACATATGAAAGGGCCTTCTAGTCACACAGTATTATTATAACCACTATGGGTTACTGGGAGTCTTTTGGTTGATAATGTAATGGTTTCTTATCATCCCTGATTAGGCGTGTTGGTACCCACTAGTTGGTATGGAGTCTAGATAGGGAGTGTTGTTGGTTTCCTTTTTTGCGAGGGTATTCAGTTGGTTATAGACATAGGAGCTTCACCATACACCGACAGCTGGATCTGAACCGAGTACGTCCAGGGTTCTTTTTGGGATGTTTAGGATCAACCATTGTTAGTGGATAAATTTCAGTACTTTTTTACATTCTGTTATATTTTTTTATTTCCAACTTGAATTGTTTACTTGTTCTACTTTATCCAAACATTGGTATATTTTGATTTGTTTTTTTAATGACAAATGATTTTAAAAATTGTATGTCACATGTGTTGGATTTTTAAACTAGAAAAACATATTTCTTATTTTAAAATGTGAAAACCCTATTTTTATATTTTTATTTTAATCTTTTCTTAATGGATTGTTTCGGTAAACAAGATTTTGGCTTATATGGTTTATCCTAGAAACCATACTTATAATTTTTAATGCTCATGCATATTTTTATCATTTAACATTCATGTTTTCTTTTCTCATGTTTTCCTGGATGATTTGATCATTATTGGAGCAAGGTATGCCTTTGGAAGGGAGGTGACCTCGAAGGTCACGTGGAGGTATGTTGAGTTGTTCTGTTTATTTATTTTCCGCTACTAGAATTCAGTTTAATTGTTTTGTTTTTTCTTGATTATTATTTTATCTATTAAGGGATTATTCCCAGTGATTAAATTTTGATGGCTAGTACTGGTTTCCAGCCCGTGGGGATCCGGAATGCCACGCGGGACATGTCGCTGACCAGCTCAGGTGACCAGTTCTAGGTCAACCTGGGTTGGTTCGTGACAAACTTTACATTAAAATGTTATATTTACACAATTGTATTCTCTTACCCTTTAAAAGGATCATCACATCACCCCATTTCTATGCTCAATTTAATAAATAATCGTATAAAAATTCTTAAATATTTTCATATACACTCTATACTCATGTATTAGAATCAAATTCATTGTCAAACACCCAATCTAAGGTGTCTTAATTTGTTACCAATGAGGGAAAAATCAATAGGGGAGGTAAGTTTCTAAACCTAGATCTATAAATTCTTTTTCATACCTCCTAAAACATTCTATTCTCAAGAATTTAATATAACATCATTTTTAGTAATATTATTAAATGTTATTATACTAATTTAACATCAATCTTCAGCCATCCTCAAAAAATATTTGAAAAATATTGATGTTTTCATGCATATGTGTAGACAAATGGCTCCATGAACGAATTGATTAGTTTTGCATCACTCCATTACATGGATGGTTCTAAAAGAATATTTTATTTATTAATATGATATTTATATCATTATTAAGATTATTAAATAATACAACATTCCATATACTACTCTTTGCCTTTGGAAAATGAATGTGTTGTCACTACCTGTCCCCTGGGGCCCATGCCATGACTACCCCAAGCCCAACTTCCATAGGCCATAAGAGATGATGAAGAGAACCATAAAGGAATACCCCAAAAATGGAATTCATTTCCTTTAATCATGTCGCACATAGATAGATAATACCACACAAAGAAAACCCCAATGGAAAATAAGTAGTAAAACAACCATAAAGTATAACTACTTAGAGTAAAGTGTGTAAACTAAAAGTAAAGGGGCTTGAATACAAGCTCAACTGAAAGGAAAGAACCAAAAAAGATGCACAAGCTCCAGAGGTTGTTTTCCAAGGATTCTCCCTGAAGGGTAGATAAAACTCTCTGTCAGATGCCACTACAGCACACCACATCTATCGACCCACCTCTGAGCACCGTCTAGTCCTAGCTCCCCAATGTCCAGGTCAAAGCAACATGTGGCCTACATAGGACACAATAGGTGTGGGTGAAGCCCATGCAAGGGTGAGTATAACAATATTCAGTAGGGATCCAAAGAACCCATAAGGTCTCTACTACTAGAATTAAAGCTATTTGTGACCGGATATTTGTGACGGGATCCCCTCGCAAATATCCTTTAGTGATGGGGTCCCGTCGCAAATAGCCCATTGTAGAAAACAACATCACAAATACTTTTTTTGCGACGGGTCCGTCGCACAAAATAGTATTTGCGACGAGAATGTTTCTCATCGCAAACAAGTCTCTGATTATATACAATCTATATAAATAAACCTCATATGATGGGGAAGGGCCCCGTCGAAAATAAGTCTACGATTTTATTCATTATATACAAAAACTTGTTGCGACGGGACCATTGTCCTGTCGTAAATACTATTTTTAAAAATTTATATTTAAATTATTTGTGACGGGCCCCCATTACAAAATGTCCTGTCACAAATAATAAACATAATAAAAAAATATATTTAATAAAATTATGATTAATGAAAACATTAAATTAAATTTTTTGAAATAATAAAAAAATAAAAAATATTAAAAATCTCAATATTCTCAAAAAAAATATAAAAATATTATAAAAAATTATTATATTTATTATTTGTAAAATAAAAAATCCTTAAAAAATATAATACTAACAAAAATATTTTATTAAATTATGATTAAGGAAAAATTAATATTATTATTTTTCAAATCATAAAAAATGAAACACTATTTAAAATATCAATATTTACAAAAAAAATATAAAAAAAATAATAAAATATTATTATTATTATTATCTGTAAAATAAAAAATATTAAAAAATATAATACTAATAATAAATAATATAATATTAAAAATAAAAAAATATATGCAATATTTACACTAATATAAAAGATAGAAACTGTAAAAAGTTCATATTACAACAAATATTGAATTCAAATGATTTTAACGTAAAAAAATAGCTATGGGTTGTCTTCAAGAGGAGGTGGAGGAGTTGTAGGAGATGGTGGATGAATATCCATCCCTAAACTACATGTCATACGACGCATGTACTCCATCTAATCATGATGCTGTTGTTTCTACTACTGCCGCCATTGATGAATCTCCTCCTAGTGATGCTTCTGCCATCGACGCATCTTGTCCCCCTCCTGCTGCTCCTGTTGCTTTTGCCGACACATCTCTTCATACTGCTTTTGCAAACTCTCAATAATCTCAGTCTGTATTCACAACTGCTCCTAATACTTTGAGGCAGAAGATGATGCCTCTCTATGAGCACCTCTCAAGCTAGATGCGGACATTTCAGTAGTTCCATAACAAGTACAAGGAATCAAATTAGAGATGATACCAACTACTCATCCCTTCTCAAAGCCATCCTGAGTTGCATGCATCCATGCCGCCTCATCGAAATGGGGGCACTGGTCTGATCAGTCGTCTTGTACAGACTCTCAGCCTGTGTCTGAGAGGTCGCAGCGTCATATGACTCCTTTAATTCTAATTTGAAATTAAAATTGTAAAAATATTATATACAATTAATTTTCAATGTAAAAAAATAATACTATCCGCAATCCAACACTGGAAATCACCTCTAATATCTCCAGTGGCTAGATCACGGTACATCCTCCGATAAACGTCGTACTCCAAAATATCAGGATGCTTGAATGCCTACAGTAATATAATATAAGCTGTTTATATTTAAAGTTATATAAAATATTTAAAAAATTTACTTACCAGATGCTCTCTATGCCTATTGAATGTACAACTACCAGCTCGATGTGTCACCTTCTGTCTCCCCTGGTTATGCCGACCCAATGAATATCTCCTTGGAAATCCACAACCCAACCAGTGTAACCATAACCCATCCCATTCGTGAGATGAAATGTACTCTGGTCGGTGGGATCTACACGACTCATCAAATTCTGTCACTCATGATTTCCTAATTGTTGTTCTTCTCAAATTGTGCAAAAACTAATAGAAATGGTCATGCATAGAAACCATCCATGCCACGTGGATAGAGTCATGCATGCTATAATCGATTGGATACCATAAAACCTACAAATAATTTATAATATCAAGTTATTAATAAAATAAATTTCAGAATAAATATTATTTATTTACGTACCAGCCAATGATTAAACATGTCAAGCTACACATCAATGGGAATATGTTCCCATGTGATCCTTGACTGAGAAAAATAATTGTGCATGATAACACTCCCCTGTCCAACAGCTACATGCGCAAAACTTTGGAAAAGGAATAAATAATAAAACAATATATATATATATAAATAAATAAATTAAAGCTATCTAAAATTTACATGTTACCATACCTCTGTGTGCGTGGATAGAATCCAAGACGTTGATGTCGCTCAGGGATAGGGTCATGAATCATCAGTCGCACAAGACCGCACCCCCTCCGCGCACCCCCTGAACTGCCAGTAGGCTGAGGGTCATATGATCCAAAATCCCCTTCATCTAATGGTAACTAATCCTCCTGAAACTCGTGAAATATATCAGGATCCATCTGAAACATAAAATTATTATTTTTAGAAAATATTTGAAAATAACTATTATATATAGATATATATTAGTTATGATTCTAACTCGTATTAACTGTGCCAATGTCCATCTTCGTCCTCATCTTCATAGCTATATATGTCAATGACTTCATCTTCCTCCTCAACATCATCAATATCTATATGAGTTTCAGTTTCATCATCTCTTGTCATTTAAAATTCATTTGTAACATCATTAACATCTTCTTCATCATCAATCCTTAATTGTGGGGTGTCATCATCGATATTCATGTCTCTTTGTGAAAAAAGATGTATTTTGAGTAGTCTCTTGAAAATTTTCAATTCCATCCACTTTAGAGGAACTACATTCAGTTTGGCTTCATTAGCCTATGTGATATGATATCATAAAATAGTTCAAGTTCATGTCACCTGCAAATTTGGGAAATAACTAATCATGCCTTTACAATATCTTTGGTCTTTCATGGTGTATCCAAAACTATATGAAATAAATTATCAAAACAGTTCTTCTCAATATGCATGACATCCAACATGTGGCAGACCAACAATTCCGACCAATATAGAAGATCAAAAAAAATGATTCAATTTATCAAATTATGTTCATTTCTAAAGACATCAATTTTTGGTTGGTTTACTATTGGCCCAAATGTAATGGGAGGTAATGAAAATACAACTAATTTTAACTCTATAATTGAAATCATTTTTGGAGGTTCATCCCTTTCAATTGTACATTTTCTGAAATGATATTTGTTCCTCCAAAAAGGATGATTGTTTGGAAGAAATCTGAGATGACAGTCAAAATAAGAAGGTTTTTTCCATTGATGAGCCTAATGGAATTTTTTTATTTCATACAGTAAGGAAAAGATTTCAGACCATGTGTACTCCAGCCATATAACATGTCATATGTTGTAAAGTCACTAATCGTCCACATCAATGTAGTTTTTAATATGAAATTTTGTTTCACAGTAACATCATACGTACTAACACCATAACTCCATGATGCATTTAACTCATCAATCAATGCTTTCAAATAAACATCAATATTCTTTTTAAGATGTCCTGGGATTAATAAGGTCAAAAAGATATATGTCTCCTTCATTAAAATTCATGGAGGTAAATAGTACGGAGTTATAAAGATTGGCCAACCTGAATACTGACTACCATAAGAACCAAACAGATATAAGACATCAGTAGAAAGACCTAATCACATGTTTCGAGCTTATAAAGAATAGACGGATGCAAACGGTCAAAATGTTTCCATGAATCACCATTAGAAGGACGATTCAAGCTTTTATCGGTTGACATCTTGGTTTTGTGCCCGGAAATCATTGACACTATGTTTTGAGACATAAAAAAACACTGCAACCTGGGTGTAAGGGGTAAATATCTCAACTGTTTTACTATAATTGATCCAGATTCCCTAGTAAACCTTCTTTATACCTCTATTTTCCACATGAGGGAAAACTATCTAATGAATCATTTTCACTAGAATATAAGATGAAATAATTGGGACATGCATGAATTACCAATCACTAATGCCTAGATTTCGAACTAGCCGCTTGCTCTCATAGTAATTTACAGGCAACAAATTTCCTTCAGGTAACAATGTTTTAACCAAATAAAATATCTGATCAAAATTGATTTTTGACATTGCATTATCTGATTTAGTAGCCATAAATTTTTCAACCACTTCTAATTTTCTTATCTTTTAACTAGGATATAATGAATCCTCAGCACACCTCAACAACTCATAAAATTTGGATGGTTCTAACTCAGGAGTTAAATCAATGTCATCTTGAGTTTTAGTTTTTTGAACATAAGGATATATAACATCATGTACTAAATTTTGAAGCCGTTATGGTTCCAGAATCATGTTATTAGTATCTTCTCTAGAATTACGTTCACCTTGTTGATACCAACAAACATAATCTGGTTGAAACAAAACGGCAAAAGATATTCCCCAACCTTGTCAAATGTGGAAAACGTTCTCAGGTTACATTATTTACAATGTCATTTTATTGTTCCTTATAAAACATATTCTGGTTTTGATGATGCAAATGATAACAAGGTTTCAACAACCTCAATATATACATGATTTAAACCAGACCCATTTGGATTTCTATGCTGATTTATCCATGTGAGATCATCTAATAACGACTATTGTCTACTTGTACAATATTTTTCTACAAAATATAAAATCATTACTGTTTTTGAATAATTCCAAATTATAAAAACACCATATGAAAAAAACATAAATAATTACAACTACTTCTTAATAATAACCATTACTTATGGGCGACACAACTTCTAGTGGATTGAAAACTACTCTTCTGTCTAATGGATCATTTAATTCCATCTTTCTCAAATAGAAATCACAATGAAGAATCTTCTCAAAGGTACGCATATTCATTCTCATGACAGTTGCAATTAAATGACCCTTCAGACAAAAGAGACCCCTTTTCGTCGAAGAATCGTCTTCTTGCAACTGTCACCCCCCTAAACACATTATGAAAAATGTGGTCCTACGAATGCATATTCAACATAATGCATATGAGATTGGATATTCATATGTAGAATCAAACTTTTCATAATGTTTTGAGTCAATGAAATTTGAAAGGAGAAGATTCATTGAGAAAAATTAGTGCCGTCAATCAACTAGAAATTGTTCCAAGTTATTACAAGTTATTAAAATTTTTTACAATTGATTTTTTTCATAATTTTTACTAATTATTAATAATTGTCACTAATTATTCCAAATTATTACTAATTATTCCAAATTATTACTTATTATTAAAAAATTTACTAATTATTACAAATTATTTCTAATTATTACTTATTATTACTAACTATTATTAATTATTACTATTTATTAAAAATTATTATTATTTATTAATATATATTAATAATTATTACTAATTATTACTAATTATTCCAAATTATTACTAATTATTCCTAATTGTTACTAATTATTCCTATTTATTACTAATTATTCTTATTTATTACTAATTATTCCTATTTATTACAAATTATTAATAATTATTCCTATTTATTACTAATTATTACTAATTATTTCTATTTATTACTAATTATTAATAATTATTCATACTTATTACTAATTAGTCATAATTATTCCAATTTACCCCTATTTATTACTAATTATTCCTATTTATTACTAATTATTCTTTATTATTATTAATTATTCCTATTTATTACAAACAATTCCTACTTAATAAGAATTATTCCTTTTTTTAAAAATTATTCATATTTATTACTAATTATTACTAATTAATACCTTTTATTTCTAATTATTCTTAATTATTACAAATTATTCCTAGTGATTCCTAATTATTACTAATTATTAATAATTATTCATAATTATTCCTTTTTATTACTAATTATTCCGATTTATTACAAATTATTCCTAATTACTACTAATAATTCCTATTTATTCCATTTTATTCCTATTTATTACTAAATATTACTAATTATTATTAATTATACTTAATTATTACTAATTATTCCTATTTATTCCTATTTATTACTAATTATTACAAATTATTAATAATTGTTACTAATAATTACTAATTATTAATATTTATTACTAATTATTACTAATTATTACTAATTATTACTAATTATTACTAGTTATTCCAAATTATTCTTAAGTATTCCTAATTATTCGAAATTATTCCTAATTATTTTGAATTATTCCTAATTATTCTAAATTATTGCAATTTATTACTAATTATTATTAATTATTTCTAATTATTACTAATTATACCTATTTATTCTTAATTATTCCTATTTATTACTAATTATTCCTATTTATTCCTATTCATTACTAATTGTTCCTATTTAGTGGTAACTATTAATAATTATTCCTAATTAATACTAATTATTACAAATTATTACAAATTATTAAAAATTATTACTAAATATTACTAATTATTTCTAATTGATACAAATTATTATTAATTATTCATAATTATTACTATATTTATTTCTAATTATTACTAATTATTCCTATTTATTTCTATTTATTACTAATTATTACTAATTATTACTAATTATTTGAAATTATTAATAATTATTCCTAATTATTACTAATTATTACTTCTTATTAATAATTATTACTAATTATTACTAATTATTACTCACTATTCCAAATTATTCCAAATTATTTCTAATTGTTACTTATTATTACTAATTATTACTATTTATTCATAATTATTACTAATTATTCCTAATTATTACCAATTATTACTAATTATTACTAATTATTACTAATTATTTCTAATTATTACTAATTATTTCTAATTATTACAAATTATTTTTATTATTACTAATTATTACTAATTATTCCTAATTATTCCTAATTATTACAATTTATTACTTATTATTCGTATTTATTCCTATTTATTTCTAATTATTACTTTTTATTACTAATTATAACTTATTATTACTAATTATTAATAATTATTACAAATTAGTACTAATTATTACTAAATATTAATAATTATTATGAATTATTACTAATTATTACTAACTATTCCAAATTATTACTAATTATTCTGAATTATTCCTAATTATTCCTATTTATTACTAATTATTTTTAATTATTACTTATTATTCCTAATTATTACTAATTATTCATATTTATTACTATTTATTACAATTTATTACTAATTATAACTATTTATTATTGTTTATTACTATTTACTACTAATTATTCCTATTTATTAATAATTATTACTAATTATTACTAATTATAATTATTTATTACAAATTATTCTTAATTATTACTAATTATTCCTAATTATTACTAATTATTTATTTTTATTACTAATTATTTCTATTTATTAATAATTATTACTAATTATTAAAAATTATTACTAATTATTACTAATTATTACCAATTATTCCTATTTATTCCGTTTTATTACTAATTATTCAAATTTATTCCTATTTATTACTAATTATTACTATTTATTACTAATTATTGCTATTTATTACTAATTATTTCTATTTATACCTATTTATTACAAATTATTCATATTTATTACTAATTACCCATAATTATTACAAATTAAACATAACTATTACTAATTAGCGTTAATTGATATTAATAACTACAATTTACAACTACTAATTACTAATTACAAGTAATTATTTATATATAATACTAATTTTCATTTATAATTATTAATTATTACCACTTATTAATTATTATTAATTATTAAGAATTAATAATAATAATTGAAATTTATTATTACAAATAAATACTGATAACAAAACCATTTAAATCTAAAATAATTACAACTAATCAACAATAGTCAAAATTAATATAAAAAATAAAAATAAATATTAAATAAAATAAAATATAAATACCTTTAAACTTGATCTCTTATTGATGTAAATGACTTCACAACTTCGCAGTAAGAAAACTAACATAGAGAAATTTTCACTCTAAAAATTGAGTTTAGAGAGAGAGAGGAAATAAGAATTGAGGGGAAGAGAAAGAAAAACGGAGGGGGTATATATAGGTTAGATTTGTTGCGATAGGACTTTTTGCGACGATATTCCCATCGCAAAAGGTCACTTTTCAGATGGGGCCCATCACAAATACCTTTGCCCGCATTAATTTCTGTCGACAGTTAAAAGGGTATTTGCGACGGGGCCCATTTCAAAAAGTGACATGCCGACACACTTTTTTGCGACTGGCGAACATCCCGTCATAAAAACTCATTTACCGTCACTGATATTTTTGACGGGACCCATCACAAATAACCTTCGACCGAAGTAATCTTTGCGACGGTGGGATCCCGTCGTCAAAAATAACCTTCTTGTAGTTTGGCGCACATTCCGCGCCAAACCGCGTATTACTTTTTGCGACGGGACCCCAAACCCCATCGCAAATAACATTTGGGATGGAATATTTGCGATGAGAATTAATCCCATCTCAAATAGCCCATCACAAAAGCTTGTTTCTCCGTAGTGCTATCAGTAATCCATGAAGGAAAACACCACAAATGAAATACCACATAAGTAATTCCACCAACCAAGATCTCAAATACATAGCACAATGTAAATGAAGCACCTAACACCAGGTATAACTTATGTACATAAGTAAAGATGATTAGTCATGATGCTAAATAATATTATTCTTCCAAGACGCTCTACTGCGGATCCACGCATATTCTATAGGTTCCGAACAATATAAGATCTCTAGTTGTTGACCCACAGAGGATCATTAGGTGCTGACCCAACCAGGATCTCCTTTCATTCTTCACATCAGAGCCAACCATTGAATTCCCGCACATAGCATGCTTGATCCCGGAAGGATCTACAACCCATTCCATTATTATTACCTCAACTACCACGAAGTCCCACATAGAGTAACACCAATGGACCGTCTCATTGTAATGGTCCCAACGCAATAGAAGACACGTCGAACGGATGCCTAGTCTGTATGATATGGGGATTTTGGTAAAAAAAAGTCCAGTAGGATTTCAGTCTAATCTAACCCAAATGTATGCCAAATTCTTCCAAAACTCATGTAGAGTATCTTAGAATGACTGCCTTGTCACAATAATCCGAACACCACTGACGACGCGTCAATCATACGCTTGGTTTGAGAGATACATGTGTTTTAGTAAATAGGGGCTGATTGCGTCTGGGCCCGGTCCGACCTGGTCGGACCGACCAGACTATCCCGGCATGGAGATCCCCCATAAGCTGGTTAAGATTCGACTAAATCAACCTAAACTGGATTGGGACTTGGTTGGTTTGGACTGGCCTAGCCAGTGGGCTATGCCCAAAGGGCTTCGCTGGGCCTAATCCAGTTTGGCCGAGGGTCCAACCTGATGGGTCGCCTAGAAAACCGGTCTCGTCCAACCCAGCCAAAAGAGAGCGGGCGTCGCCCACCTGCCTGAGGCACGGTCCACGTGTTGTGGGCTGGTTATGCGTCACCTAGCTGGGATGCGGGCGGCTACCGTGTTCGGCCTCCGCTAGCCCCACAAATGCGAGGGGCCATCCTGTCGTGGTTGAGGGGCCATCCCTCCACGCAGCACCATGCGAGCACTGTATCTCCCCACATCCACCATAGCGCACCGACGAGCGTGCAGCCCCCTACACCCGCAGCACCGCCATGAACCACAGGACCCGCTTTAGTGGTTTGTTCTTCGTGCCGCATGCGCTTGTGCTCTCATGCCTTGTTCCTGTCGTCCTGGATCGTTTATGTTAAATGTTTACAATCATGTGGAGGCTTAAGGATCATGGATTGATAATACTAGAGATAAACTAATCCCAGATAATAACTCCCAAAATAAAAGTCACCCTCCCAGATAAACGCACGATTCCCAGATCAAGATGTTCATGGGTTGATCATCCTTCGTAGTTTCTAGAATAAGAATGGGGAAGAACATTAAAATCATATAACCCCTTCCTCTTTGACGTTCATTGTTGCAACATGATTTCTTCGAGGTATCAAGACATCAACGTCATTCATCGATTCTGACTCTTTTCTTCAAGGTGCATCGTAGATATTTGTCATTCGTCGGCATTTTTCGTTCTTCGTAGGAGATTAATTTTGATTTAGGTTCGTTAGAGAATCCTCTCAGTTTCACTCTCTACTCTCCAATGCGTTCCTTTAATCAAAAGAAATAGGTTGTAGAGTTTTTTTACGCTGCGATGTTGCGTCGTTAGGATGTTTCATTTATGAAACAGCGTAGTGGTTATGCTTGCACAATTACCCATTAAGGGGCTTCCATAATTGCAAATTATCGTCGTACCACAACATCATCATCCGCCACTCAATGGTGTGAAAATATGTAAAATAACTTTTAAAAGTTATTTTATTATTTTTTTCAAATCTCCCAAAAATTAACATTATTCGTCCGACCCTTGTTGGTCGATGATAAGTACTTTATAGGTGAATCCATATGTTCAAAGTTCAACAGTTCTCTCTGATTTTCGATCTGAGCTGTGGTTCAAAATTTAGAAAATCCCGCTTACACGTTTACAGAAGGTACCTTAAAAAAGATCAAAAAACCGTTTCAGGCTCAACAGGCCTCAGAATCACTTTCTGTCCAAATGCTCAATCTCGAAATAATTCCATATAATTAAAAATATTACTCTGAAATTCCAAGACATTACATATGTCACCTATGTGAATGTGTAGACTAGGGCCTCAAGGAAAGTGACATGTTTCACTTTTCACTCTTGATTTTTCATATTTAGAAAACACTATTATAACAAAATTCAAAACATAAAATACATCTCAATACAATAAATATTCATTTATAAGAATTCACTTATGACCAATGATTCACTTTCTAAACCATTCTATCCCTCATATTATAGCATGTCGTTATTTGGGTAGGTTTAACATCAAACATGAACAATGCAACCAATTTCTAATAGGAGTAAACAAGGAAACATAATTAATAATGATAATGGGAAATATTATTTATATAGTTATTTTTTTAATTCAAAAATTTTAATGGTAATATATAAACCATTATTATATTTCCAGCACCCATTAATGAACATTATTAAAACAATCTCATCATAAACTTCATCACCAAGAAAAATAACAAAGATACTTTTGAAGTATAATTGTAACATTAAAGAACATTATAAAACATCAATTATCGTAACATTAATGATCTTATAATGATAATTCTCTGATCTTTATACATGAATCATCTATTATATTATTGAACTGGTGGTAAAAAACAATAATAATTAAAAACCCATGAATATGAAAGTGAAATAAAACTAATAATTATATTTATAATAAATGATTATAAATTTATATTAAAAAATGTTACATGTGTAAATATGGTTCTTTAATAGGTTATTCAAATACTTAATTTTGGTATATAAGTGATTAATGAAATTTCCAGGAATTTATCATTTTATGTAGCGGTTTTTTCATCGGAGTTTTACTTCATTGAGATATGATGAATGTTCACCGCTTGTTTCCTTTTGGTTGTGTATATATTTTAAAAAAATATTGAATTTATAATTTTTTTAATATATAGGAATTAAAAATATATCCCATGTTATAAAATTCATGTGTTTTCAATTTGAATGATTACAATGATGTAAGGTTTTATTTTTCTTAATTTTCAAATCCATAATTCTTGTTTGATATTTTGAACCATTTTTCATAAATATATTGTATACAATACTCAATTTATTTATATTATCATGAATTATCATTCATTCATGGTATTCTAAATTTTTTTCAATCTCTCACTTCAAAGGGGTTCTAATTAAAATTTACTCTTGCCATGATGGTTTTGCCTCCAAATTAATTTAAAAATAAATATTTATTATTGATGGTAATAAATGTGGGAAATTTAAAAAATTGTTCTCAAACCCCCCCCCCATTACATTGTTCTCCTCAGGTCATTATTGGGTAATTACATGTATTTACACAATTATATTTCCTCGTGGAGTAAAAAATACCTAGTAAGATTGAACCAACACCACTTTTCCATGAGTTTTTCTTGTAATGGCGTCGTATGTTTAGGAAGTCAGCAAGTGTGCAATATTCTTCTATCTGGGTTATCCTCGTTTGTGGCTGTATCACTTTTCTTGTTGAGTTCTTATAGAATAAATATCAATAACTAAATTAGTTCGTGGTTACCCAAGAATAATTGAAGAAGTTGGTGACCTCCTTTTATGACCTCCTTTGATGACCAGCCACCGGAGAATACTGGAGGTAGCAGTTTTTGGCCACCCATGATGTCAATACCATAAGAGCTGATCAATGTCTGAAAAATATTTCACCATCCATTTGCATCATATCCTCCCTCCACTGCTATATATATGTTTTTATGGTGTTGTGTGAGATTTGATATTAGAGATACAGGGAATTTTTAATATGTTATTCCAATTTGAATAATATGTTTTTGCTTCCTTCCCTGTGGATGTAGGTTATACGACCAAACCACATAATTCTGTGTGTCCTTGATTTGTGTTTTTCTTCCCTGTTTTGTGTGAGAATCAGATTGTGAAAGTATTTCTACCCTTTAATGTTGTCTCATAGGGTGAGTCTGATCACCTGGGAATCAAACTCTTGACAATCAGTTGTAGTCCACACCCTTCTTGATCCAGTGTCTACAAATCTAAATCTATCTCTTTGCAACCTGTTGTCCACACACCAATGGATCTTCATCCATCCACACTCTAGTAAATTCAATGTTGTCCGCCCTCTTTAACCATACGCACATCTACAACTGGTTGTAATTTGTTCTTCTGCAACCATTCACCCAGTTCGTGAGGCCGGCTGCACTTGTGGGATGCAAACCAAAGTCTTTCAGTGCGTGGAAGACAAATGGAAAAAGGGGATTTTTGTTGTTTTGTCTAGATGCATGTCAATAAAATCAAAAGGTGAGTGGGGAAAATAATTATAACTTTTGTTGATATAAAATTCAAAATGGTGGGTGTGTGTGCATGTAAAAAAATAGAGGATTTTTTTGAGAAGTGGGGATGGAAGAATTTGTGGGGATTTTCTTTTGATTAAAAATTTGATTTGGTATTTTTATATTTTTTGAAGAAGATAAAATTTTTAGTTGATATTTTTTTGGTATTTTATAAAATAATACTTTCGGAGAAAATTCAGTATTGATTTTGGGATCTGATTGATGTAATTAAATAGTATATTTCTACATTTTTGACTATTTTTTATTCATTTTCAATATATATTATTGGAAATTCAGATCTGTTTTTCTAATAGAGAATTCCGAAAATGAAAATAGTTTGGTATCGCCCTAGGATCCCCAGGAGTCTCTTGCAGCTACACATGCTGGTAATGTAAATACTTTCAGATATAGAAGTGTGGTGTCCAATACCGAATTTGAGGTAGAGAAATTTTATGGGGAAAACAATTTCAGCATGTGGAAGAGTGATGTTTTGGATATTATAACTCAACATGATTTAGATATCACCTTGGAAGAAAGACCCGCCAGCATCTCTGATGGTGATTGCAAAATACTCAAATGTCAAGCTTGTGGTACGATCTGGCATTGTTTGGCTAAAGATAAAAAATATAGTTTGATGTGTAAAACATCAGAAAAATGTTTTTAGAGTATTTTGGAGAACAATTATATGGCCAAAATCATTGAAAATTGGGTGTACTGGAAAAAATAAATTGTTCAAATTTTAGTACAAGCAAGTTATATCTATGATTGAGCACCTTGATTTGTTTAATAAAATCATTGCAGATTTACAATGTTTGGAGGTAAAAATTGGAGATGAAGACCAGGATCTGTTGTTTTTGAACTCTCTACCAGAGAGTTATGATCACCTTACTAAAACATTGTTGTATGGTAAAGATGAGGTAAATTTTTTTGATGTTTAAAATTCATTATTTAACAATAAGTATAGACAGAAGGACAAAAATGATCACTAGTATAACAAAACAGAGGGATTGATTTAAATTATAGGAAGTTAATCTGACAGAAAATCTGGAAGATTCAGAAGTGATGAATCCTGATTGATGGAAAAAGGAGAGTCCAGCTTTAGGAATCCAGAAAAATACGAGTGTTCCTACAGTCAAGAAATAGGGAACTGTAAGAAGTATTTTCCCCAAAATTTGGAAATAAAATGTGAATGTTTAATATAGAATCGAGGATATTGAAGATGTTGAAGATACAATCCTCGTTTACTCGATGGTCAACCATTCAGAAGGTTGTATTCTTGATTCATGTTATTTATTTTATATGTGCAGGAATTGAGATTGTTTTTTAAACCTCAATGAGTCAGATGAAGGTTTGGTGTTTATGGTCAATAACCACCCTTCCCATACGAGAGGTATTGGAACAATAAGGTTGAAGATGCATGATGGTACAATTTGATGAAATACAGATGTGATATATGTACCAAAATTGGGGAAGAACCACAAATCACTTAGAGTTTTGGATGAGGTTGGTTACCAGATAAACATTGAAGATGGATTCATGAAAGTTATATGCAGCACACTTCTTACAATGAAAGTTATTCAAAAATGTGTTTTTTATTATTTGAATGCATAGTCTATTACATGTGGAGAAATGAAATCTAATAAGAGTGACGCTGCTAGTAGAACACGAAGGAATATTCGAAGACCTTACTGGTATAGAAAATTGGATATATTTTCTCTTTCTATAGTTTAAGGTGGTGTTCCAAATTTCTATCGAGATTTTCTAGAATGCAATGAAATGAACCAGTGGAAATTTGTTATGGAAGAAGATATGAATTCACTGCATCAGAATATGATATAGGATTTTGATCCTCCATTAAAGGAAAAGAGAGTTTCTAAAGAGATCAAGTTCCAACATTTTTTGGACTTTATCTATATGACTCAAAATTAAGATGCCTATGGGCATCGGGGAGGCAAAATCAGGAAACAAGATTTGTTTTAGAAGCAACATGAAAATTTTATTTAGTTATATGATGATTTGTTTGAGCAGAATAATGGTGACATTGTTTTAGTCATAGTGGAAATTGTTGTGTTTTGACAAAACAAATATTAATATCCAAATTAGTTGGTGGGATCCCCGGAATAATTGTTGTAGTTGGTGACCTCTTTTGATGTCCGGCCACCAAAGAAGACCTGCTGTAGCAGTTGGTGGCCACCCATGATGAAAATCCCACATGAGTCAGTCTCCCTTTGAAAAAAAATTCACCTACCATTTGAATTGACCCCTCCCTCCACTGCTATATATATATCTGTGTGTGTGTGTGTGTGTGTGTGGTGTTGTATGAGATTTTCATGAGAGATAGATTGAATTTGTAATCTGTTATTCCCATTTGAATAATATGTTTTTGATGCCTTCCCCGTGGATGTAGGTCATATGACCGAACCATGTAATTTTGAGTCCCTAATTTGTGTTTTTCTTCTCTATTTTGTGTGTGAATATAAGTATCAAAGGCTTTAACCAATTCATTTCTTATGGGTGGAATTGTTCACTTGAGGATCAATGGTTAGCGGTGGCTCCTCTACATTAATGGTTATGCTCGGACAACCATGTAGTTCATTCTTCTGTGGTTCATCTAACGCATCTCCCCAATGATCTATTTCCCTCATCTACATCCATGTTAGATCTGGTTCAGGTATGAGGGTTCTATCCATTTATGATTGGTATTTTAGGTGGGTGAAATTGCGAAAATGTTTTCATTAAAGGTGGATGTGTGCAGTCTGACGATGCGCCGAGCAGAAGATCGTCCAATGGTGATGGGTGATCATTCGATCTATGGTGGGGAGTCAGACGGTCCTCGAGGAAGGTGACTGGGATCAGTGGAAGCGAGTTGTGTGAACCACGGTGGAGGAGCAGTGGGATAGATTTTCATTAGGGGTTATAACAAGATATTGGACTCCAAGGAGGTGTACATTTTGACATCGATAGATGAGTAGTAGGATCTACGTTGGGAATTCTTTTAGGTGTCTCTCAGTGCAGGTCATGATAGTGCAGTGGCTATCTTGTGCAGTGTTCAGTGTGATGATGTGGGATCAACATGGTAACCTTCAGGTGTAGAAAATAGCTATGAGAGGTGTTAGCTATAAGGATTGACTGCTCTTGGGGGTCGGCTTCTTGGTGGATGGCATCCAGTTCTGCACTACTGTGGAGTGCAGTTTCAGGAGGATGAGCATACGTGTTATCAATCTCAGGATGGTTTAGAAAATTTTATTTTCTACAAAATATTGATTTATGATGTATATTTTCCTTAATAATCATCAATTTCTTTGAAACAGGTTTTTATTATATTATCTTTCCTATGTGAATCTCTTATATTACATTTCTTTGTTTTAACGTTTTTCACTTACCTACACATACATTGATTTATTATGGAAAATATATACTAAATTAAAACCCATTATCGATATATTGTAATTACTATATACCACATCATCATAATTGAAGCTATAATTGTATGTATTATTTTTACATACCCATTTATTTTCCATGGTTTTATTATGTTATGAATATTGATGGAATTATAAGTGATTTCATTAAGTCAATAAATTTTTAAAACAATATGAAAAGGATTTTTTCTTGTATGTTTTTATGATATGATAAATTATTTATTTCAAATCGAATGCATACATATGGATATTAACCGGTGGGATTAAATATATCCCTCCATTGTATTAGTTAATGTTTTATATCTCATGTGATAATATAGAAGGATCATTCAATGATGTGATCACAAACTAAATGGTTGGCCTTCATGGATATTCTCACAATTTGATGTCACCCTAATCATTTATTGTGCCAAATATCATTATAATTTTATTTTTCAAGAGAATGTTACTTTTCCCAGCTATATGTATTTGATTATACTCTGTGGATCATGTTTATTATATTATGATACAACACTACTTTAACATGGTATATGTTTGTTGATTTGAGATTTCATATCCTTATATCATTTTATAGGGAGAAATATTTTTAGTCCATGTTCTTTATAGTAATATTATTCTCACCGTATCATGATTTATTATATTCTAATGATAAAAATAATGATGACATGTTGAAAAGTCTTACCTTATTTAGTATTTGAGATCAATTATTTCTTATGATTCCATTACCAATGGTATGAACATGATTATAACATATTATAGTTCTATAATGGAGTCTATTGTTGTTAAATTAAAGAGAAATGATCAAAAGTGTTGTAAAATGTATCTCCTGAGTCGCTAGTTCTGAAAAACACTAAGAATAAGTTGAATGGGTATGTGGGGTTATTTGTGAAAAATAATGTTAAGTTATTGAAATGTTGTAAATCAAGGATATTTTTTTCTAGGGTCACCTCACTTGGTATCAAACATTTTGTTTAAAAAATTCAAATCCAGAACAATACAGTGGTGGGTTGGTCTTGGGAGACATCGTACACATATTTTATTTACACATACAAAGCTCTACATAGTTCATATTTAGTTCTTCAAGAATCAAATTTAGTTCTAAAAAACATATAAGTATACCTAAAATGACTCATTTGAACCTTCCATTAACTAGTATGAAATCCCACATAACTCATATGTATAAAATAATTTTCTAATTTTTTAAGTTTATAACAGCCCCTACTTTACATACATAGATATTACTTCAAAAATTTATGAATATTCATTAACAAACATAAATAAACCAAACAAGGACCGTATAGGTTTTGTGTTTTTTGAATTTTGTAAACATACACAACTGGTTCATAAGACATCTATATTTTCTCTCTCTTATTCTTTCATAAGTAAGATCATTTTTTACTAATCTTACTCAATACCCTTCTTCATAACCTTGGAAGAATAAAAATAATAATGTGTGAGATAGGATGCATAGTAAGGGTAAAAAGGGAGATATCAATCATTTCATAATCATAAGACATAATAACATAACATTTGAAAATTTTATCCTGCATTTGAAAGATCATGATAGCATTTCATGGGATAAATCATAAAAGGTCATAAAGAATCAATGACCTTATTCTCAAAATTCATATCATAATACATGGAATTTTTGGCATACCCATAATCATATAATATCATTTCATATTAGTCGAGGCTCATTTCCAAGACCGTCTTAGGGGACAATGTCCATTATTAAACAAAGTCCACTCCTCATTCAAATATTATATTATTCAATTGGGTTTACTTCCCATTCCAGCACTGTATTAAAGAAACAAGATCATTTATTTTTAAAAAACTATACATCTCTTGAGATATAAATATTTACCCAATGCATTGAAGGTAGATATAGGTCCCTCCCATCTCATAATGAAATCACTCTTACATGTTCCACAACATCATTATCCATTCACCACTATAGAACCCAAGGAATAAAATGGGTTTTTTAAACTTCATTCCATCATAATAGAATCCATGTAAAATAAATGGATTTCATAAATAACATCACATAAAAAACATAAAAAAACCATAGGAATAATAGGGATTTTAAACTTGAAAAATAACCCAATTAAATAATTCCATCATAGATAGAAAATAATATTTGATAGAACATTTGAAATTAATTGTTGGCGAAAATATACTTTCTTCTTTAAAAACATTTTGTTTTCTCAAAAGTAATAAAATGAAAAAGAAATTAATTTATTTGAAAATAAACCTAAAATACTATAATGGAATATTCATGGAAATAATGTGTTATGAAAACATAGAAATATGGTCATGATGTATTTGTTAAAAGGAAATATTCTTCTCAAACTTTTTTTTGGATAAGTCAAAAAATACCCTCTATCAATAATGAAAAAAAGATTCATTTCATACCATTTAATAAAAATTCCAAAATGGGTAAAACTAAATTTATAAAATTGTATAAGAGTAGATATAATATTTTTGAATATATATTTACAAAACATGGGCATGGATGTCAAATATTCCATAGTAAATACATATGTATAAAAATTCTCAGATAATAATTTGATTATGAAATTAATCATTACCTTAGGTATGATATCCTTCTTATATATTTGGTCCTCCTACATAATGATTGAAATAATTTCATGGACATATTATAGAATCATAATAAATTTTATGATATCATATATTATCATATTATCATTTTTTTATTAAATTTTTTTTATTATTACTCATTGTTCGAATATTAAATACTTCTTTTGACTTAAGATTAATTTTTTATTTGATTTTCAATTAGTGGTAACCGACAAACCACTAGGCGGGAACAATAAACAAAAGTAACCCAATTAATTGAATTCAAAATTCAAAAACATTCACCACACCTGAGAGAAGATATGAGGATCACCCACCATCATCATGATTACCACTTCAGTTTTCACCTATCATCACCATCCTGAGTACCATTGTTGACATGACGATCCATCGCCTCATCATCATCAACATCCTACCACCGCACTGCACACCGAAGATCATCCAAGACCTCCGGTACCACAGTAATCATCTCACATGCCATCATTCTCCATCGAGCCATTAACATCCAAAACAAAAAAACCAAAACCATTCAAGAACATAGAAATATACTTCAACATGCCACCATAGAAAAAAAACAATTATACCATCATCGAAAAAAATCCGGCGTCGAAGAGCTGTGTCTGGAACAATGGCGGTCACCTAACCTCAACTCCCAAAACCTTGTTGTTGCCACCCATCTGGCTCCTACTAGGAGAGGAGAAGAAGAACATAAGGACATAGTAGAGATTGAACATCCGAGAGTTCCAAATGACAGTAATGACACTGAGGAGAAAATTAGAGACAAACAAAAAAGGAGAAACCGAGCTAGGAACACCTTGAGATCTGTCGACCACCAATCCGCCTAACCCAAAACCTCCTTGAACCACCACACGATGTCCTACCTGGATAAGCACCGAGGAATATGAGATCAGAGCCGCAGAAAGGGAAACTGAAGGAATCCTCAGTAGAAAACTAGTGTCGGAACCCCCTGATCTCCTTGTAGAAGAAATCAGCATCTCGAAAGACAAAATGTCAACACCAAATCGAAAGTGATAACAAGACCGAAATAAGGACCCAAGCACACACAAGCCATAGGAGAAATAGCGGTGGAAGAATCCAAGGAGTGCGGCATCATCATGTGGGATAAAAAGCGCCGAATGAGGATAAGTGTTGGCGCCAAAATATGGCTCGAAAGGAAGGGATGAAGAAGAAGGTTGCCACTGTCTCACAAAGCACCGACGCGAAGCACCACCGCGAAGCACCCCAAGCATCACGGTCTCGCGAAGCTCCAGAGGCGGTAACTCTCCGCGAACACATTTGACATTCGTGAGACTGCCGCGAATCACCCCGAGCATCGCGGTCTCGCGAAGCTCTAGAGGCGGTAACTCTGCGCGTACGACGTTGACGTTCACAAGCGCGCCGCGAAGCACCTGAGGCGGCACACGAGTTCTGCTTTGCGGCTCCCCTTCCCTATAAATACTGGACTCCCCCTGAGTCCCGAGGACGGACAATCTGAACTTTCGGCTTATCCTCTCTCTAATTTCGAAGAACCATTTTCCCCTGGGAATCATGAGCTCCGCGAGGTACTTCTACTTCGCGAGACGCCTTTGCTCTGTCTCGTTTTGAGCCCCTCTTCTGAGAGGGATACCCTTCGTGAAGCTCAAGGGCATTCGCGAAGGAAGGGGATTCCCAAGGGAACCCGAGCAGCCGCGGAGCGTTTTTGCTTTGTGAAATACCCATGTTGTACTAGTGATCCCTATTCTAAGGCAGGATCACTACGCATCGCGAAGCACACTGCTTCGCAGCACCCTGCTTCGCGAGGCACCCCTTCTTCACGAGTCAGTACTCCACGAATACTGTTCCACATTTCAAAGAACCCCCACTCACACCTATGCCCCATGGTAATGCCAAGGCACTCCACTTCATGAAGCACACTCCTTTTCTTGGAAATTCTTCTTCCCGTGCGACCCTCCAGGTTTGCACGATGTGATTTCAAAGTCCCATGGACAATACCACTCATCGCGTTGCTTCACCTAATGCTTCTTCGCATAGGCACGCTAATGGATATTGCTTCTTCACATAGCCACGCTAACATGGACCCTGTGATGGTTCGCTCCACAACCCCCTTAACTATGGCCTTGCTGGTGCCTTCCCTTCCCCAAGGACCAGAGGGTACCAGTTATGTAAGTCATAGGGGTGCGGAGTGAACCCACCTCGTCCAAGCTGCAGGACGTTAAACTACTAAACACCTCATCCTTAACACAAGACGTTAAACTGTGGTCCGACCCCGTGCTTCGCACGCAGGGTCCCCCCCCCCAGATCAGACATTCATTACACACACTCGTCTCCATGGGAATGGACTCTTCCTCACATGGAATGAGATCCTCCTTGTCGGAGCGGCATTTGTCCGTGGGGGAAGGGCTGCCTTAGAGCGTAAGCCCCTAGCCTTTCCAACGGATGGTTGAACCCCTGCATCTCCGTATCTCCCCACTACCAAGGTCAGTGGCGGGCATAATAGGGAATGCGGCACATCCAATCATTGGTCCCGAGTCCCTCTTTAGTTGCGCTTTGTCGCACTCTGGGCATCCATCCTAGAGTAAGTCCCAGCACCATGGGCCGCCTAATGCGTAAGCCCCTCTTCCCTTCTCACGGACGCATCCTTTGCGACGTGATCGTCAGGTCCTTGCAACCTCTTGTTTCTCACACCGAGCATGACTCATGTGGGCTTAGAGTGAGCACCGACCCTGACCCTTACCTTCAGCGAACTACGAGTACTTTGATCCGTGTCAAGGCATGGTACGTAGGAAGCCTCTATGAGGTTCAAGCCACATTACTCGGTCGCTCATTCACGTCGAGTTTCGCCCTCGTCCAGCATGACGTTAAACTGAACACCCTCGTCCAGCATGACATTAAACTGCAAGCCCTCGTCCAGCATAACGTTAAACTGTATGCCTTTGTCTCACATGACATCAAACTGCACACCCATTTGAACTACGAGGTCCTTGATCCATGTCAAGGCATGGTACGTAGGAAGCCTCCATGAGGTTCAAGCCCACCCGTCACCCAATTCACTTCAAGTTCTACCTGCATCCATCACGATGTTAAACTACAATTCCAGTCTGACGGTAAGCCATTGTGACCAACCCGAACTTAGAGGACTTTGATCCATGTCAAGGCGTGGTACGTAGGAAGCCTCCCCAAGGTTCAAGCCCAACAATCATTGGCCCAAACCGTCTCCTTGTCGATATTCCAAGCCCCCCATTTTCACCCGAACTATGAGGACTTTGATCCATGTCAAGGCATGGTACGTAGGAAACCTCCCAGAGGTTCAATCCCATCTCCCATCGGACCAAGGTCCCTCATATACGTCGGTTCGTCGACACCCACCGCCCTTCGTTTATTCACATCAGGGTACACTACTGTCCCTCATGACGTTAAACTGTGTTCCATCAATCCTTCGAACTACGAGGACTTTAATCCATGTCACGGCATGGGACGTAGGAATCCTTCCCAAGGTTCAAGCCCACCACTAGTGGACCAACGGGTCTACCTTCACATCGGTTCAACGATGAAACCCTTTGAACTACGAGGACTTTTATTTGTGTCAAGGCATGGTATGTAGGAAACCTTCCCAAGGTTCAAGCCCACCACTAGTGGACCCACGGGTCTAATTTCACATTGGTTCACCGATGAAACCCTTTGAACTACGAGGTCTTTGATCCATGTCAAGGCATGGTACGTAGGAAGCCTCCCCAATATTCAAGCCCGCCACTCATCGGACCAAGGTCCACCTTCATGTCGGTTCGCTGACGATGCACATCGGACCAAGGTTCACCTTCACGTCGGTTCGCTGATGATGCCCATCAGACTAAGGTCCACCTTCACATCGGTTCACTGACGATGCCCATCGGTCCAAGGTCCACCTTCACGTCGGTTCGCTGATGATTCCCATTAAACCAAGGTCAACCTTCACGTCGGTTCGCTGACCATGCCCATCGGACCAAGGTCCACCTTCACATTGGTTCGCTGGCGACATCCATCGGACCAAGGTCCACCCTCATGCTGGTTCACTGGCACCATCCCGAACTACACAGACTTTGATTCCCTACCACGAGGATACGTAGGAAGCCTCTTCAAGTCTCAAGCCCAACTTCACTGTCGCCCTTGCGATGGTCCCATTTCATCCCTCCTCCACTCCATTCATCCACACATCACCCATCCTAATTCTCGCCCAGACCTTCATATCTCGGTGAGACCATGTCGATACTCTCCTCTTCACAGCCGCCCATGGGCTGGCCCCTGTATCGGCATCCCTTCAAGGGAAACCCCTCAATCCGAACTATTCTAGCTAATGCTCCGATCGGGCTGACCCGTCTCCACTGGACGTTAAACTCGCGGCGTAACTTGTGTTAAAACACGGGAAGCTAAGGAAAACCTCAGATATGTGCCTACGGCATATAATTCCCCGCGCTCTATGTGGGATTTCTCGGGCTTTCACACCCTCGAGAAGCCCTGTGAACAGGGATAATAGACAAACATGCCAGGTTCCCCAACATCCAGACACGCTACTGATGCCTCAACGTGACTACTCCCCCGACTGAAGATTGCTACCCTGACCGGACCCTTTGGAATGTTCTGACAGAAGCTGTGTAATTAACCGGTGCTCATGGAAACATGGCACTGGGAAGAGTTTCATGAACAACATATTAAATCTATGAGGGAGACCCGGACTAGGTGACGAGTTATGAGGAGGAATCCACAGAAGGAAGAACTTAAATCCCATCATCCTGTTTCGATCAAGGAGCAGCCATCCCAGAATAAGGAGTGAATGTCACCAGCCTTTGGAAAGCGGGAACGCAGGGCCACAAGCGCGGCGCGTCCTCCTCCATAGACGGACGGATGCGCGCGCCCCGGCAAAAGCGTCGGAAACAGAAATGGTGAACCCGACATGAAATTATTCTCCTCAATATGGAGATTAGTAGCGTTCGAGACACCAGTAGATTGACGTGTCACCTAATCCAGATATCAGGTGCCTGGTCCCGCCATGAAAATAGCGGGTCTGTCGTGAAACTCACCGAAAGTCGGGGCAGTAGAACGTGGGGCACTCCGTTCTGCAGCATGTTGGTGTGGATCCTTCTTACAGACGTGGAGAATGGAAGGACGTTGGGGCACTGGCTGTCAATCCTTTTCCTCTCAGTGCTGATGAGTTGATCCCTTCGTTTCTCAGGAACCAGGTTGCTGTTATAGAGACGCGATCACCGACCGCTCGCCTACGCAGGGGTAGGGGCAACACCGCCACAACCACCCCACCTGGCGCCGCTACCGCTGCGACGACCGCCACATCGCGGAATACGGGGCGCCCATGTCCCCTTTCCCCATCAGAGGTCATCCAGCGAAGGGTGATCAACAACCTCGTGCGCAGGTACGAGGAGGAAGGGGTCATCCTAACTCGGGATATGGCCCTCCTGGACCTGGAGGCATCCAGGCCCCACTGTCAACGCCGCCCTAACAGGCCGCGCAGGGAGCCCCTGCTCCCCACCCCAATGTTCAACCGTTTCGGGAGCCTGTCCCTGGAACGCCTTGACAAATCCTCGCCTTACGCTGATGAGGTGGGCGCCGTCCAGATCAGCCCGCTCAGGGTCCCGACCCAAGGCCTCCAGGCAAGAGCTCCAGCCCGGCCACGTCAGCGCCGCCGTCCGACTCCGCAGGAAGAGCAAGAAGGCCATGCCCCAGCACCACCTACACCCGCTCGCCTGACCCGACGTCAGCACCAGGCCCGGGCTGAGGACGCTCGCCCAGATGCGTCGACGTCAATAGCTACAGTGGTCCGAGCCACCGCCGATGTGCATCATGAAGTCCCTTCATACACTGAGCAGGGGCACTCCTTTACCCAAATAGGATCGAGACCCCAACCGCCCCACGGGCAGGCTGGGTTGACTATCCGGGTGCAGGCCCGAGTGGTGATCTCCACGAACTAACCCACGGTGATGTCACCCCGTACGAAGGCCCTCCCCGTGCCACTACTCCACAGAGCGTGGGCCTTCCCCGCTCCGAAGTTCATCATAGTGGTATGCCTCGTGCTACCCCCATCCCGAAGGAAGACCTGCCCCATGGCAGTGAGGCTCGGCGCAGAAACCTTTCCCGCGCCCACTATACAGGGTATGGAGTCCATCCCCCTGCCCCTGACCACCGATCTGAAGGCACTGCCCATCCAGTCCTTCTCCAACGTGGGGGCCCTCCCTACGTCCTCTCTGCAATTGGCGAAGGTCCTCCTCGCCCCAGCAACTCGAGGAGTGAAGGTCAGCCTCGCTCTGCCCGCATCGACAATAGATGTCCTCCCCATGCTCATGCCGATTCCAACAGAGGCTCCGCCCACATGGGTGTTGTCCATGGAGGTCCTCCCCATGTACCCTTCGACATTTTCCCTGGTGCTCATCGCACCGCGACTATCTCGAGTGGGGGCCCTCTCCGCCACGGTGCCAGTGCCGCCCCGAGGCTATATGATAGGTATCAACAATGTCCCGAAGAGCCACCCCGGGGTAGGAAAGTGGGTCGTCACCGCCACAAGAAGAGTCCTGGGAAGGCCCGGGTGGAGATCAAACCGGCCCGCTTCTCCGACTCTGAAGCAGAATGCAACTCAGTGATGGAATCTTCTCCCTGCTCCTCCATATCAAGGACTAGGGCAGGAACCAGACGTGTTAGCCTCATTCTCCCGGAATATGAGGTCCACCAGATTCCCATATCTCTCCGCAGGTACATCCAGGAGGAAGAAATCTTGGGAATTCTGCAGGTCTCAACCGCGCAATCACCGCCATTGTCACCAGAAGCGCCCTCTACCTCTACCAGAGATCACGGAGAGCTATTTTGGGGGCCAACGACGGTAGAGCGACGACATGACCTGTCGCTGGTAGCTGCGACTCCTGTTCCGGAAGCTGTGGCTATCGGCCCATCGTATCATGACATCGTGGCCATGTCACCTTACTCTTTGGAGGATGGCCCAGAATTCGGCGGCCAGTCAGCTCGTTCGCCGTATTCTCCGCCGCCAATTTTTCTATCCCAGAGGACTACCTCGGTACCGCTACGGGTCCCTCAGCCACCCCCGGTTGACGAGTTGTTGCGATACAGGGCCAGACCGCGAGTCCGAACCTAGGAGCTACTGGAGTATTCTTGTAGCAGATTACTTCCCGGAGAAGTTCTGGCCGACGGCGGCGCTGAATTTTCACGCACCAGAGTCCCTTACCCCTGAAGAAGTGGGGTGCTTTTGTCGAACCCTATGGGCGACACACTTCTGCCTTCGTTACGAACGGGTGGTATACCCCAGAAGTCGAGAGCACTTCGAAGAAATCGGCGAGCAATGCCGCCTGATCGATTCGGCCGCACTCCTTATGGTCCAGCACCCCGAGTCGTGAGGCCGTCAGAACGCCCTTCAACAGAAAAGTGTTCAGAGTTTCAAAGTACTCTGAAGAATATTCAGGGAAGCTACCCCCCATGTGCAAGTCCTTGGTTGGGGACACTATCTCGCTCTCCTCTTCGACCCTATCCGACGGCAGCCTGATTCGCTATGCGACATCGAAGACATGACCTCGAGAGGGGTCGCGGTCCACATGGCTGATGTAGTGGACAAGGAAGACGAGCTTGAATTCCTTGATGGAGAATTACACCCTGAGGGCATACCGCCACTGTTGGACCGATCAGGGAGGGTTACCCGTCAGTAGAGGAACCTGCTAAGCCTCCCCGTACCCACTGAGTCACTGGTACTCAGTTGAAATACCGGCAAGGGTAAGGAGCACGTCGGAATGGTCATGCACTCAGACCCGTCTGCCTCTATGCAGAAAATGGAAGAAGATCTCGTGAAATCCATGTTACGCCAGCAGCATGCTGATCAGAAGAGGCTGGTTGATGAACTCTTGGCTGAGCGTGCCGTAGTGCAGTGACTCGACTATGGTAATCCCAGGACGGGGCAGCAGGGGCAGGAACAATTTCCCCCCAGTGAGATGCCTCCGGGCAACCCTGCTCTTGCTATTACCCCAGACAGGGTAGAAGCCGGAACATACTGCAAGAGGGTGTGATATGTCTCTCCAAACCCCCCCCAAACAACGGGGCAATCTGAAGAATCCAGTCCGGGTTCCCCCAGTCGCCCTGCAGGTCGTTCCGCCAGTTGATCCACGAGCTGTCGAAGCCATCTACCATGTTGAAGAACCTGGCAATGCACTTGTGGTTAGGGATCCCCGTAAAGATAGGGACCCCCACCCGGATGATCTTATTGCGGCACTCACAGCCCACCTCAAAGCATTGGAAATGCGGCTGGTGGTGGTCCCACCGGATGGGAAGCCTTATCCCGCGTGGGTGGATGATATGCCCGCACCTCTGGGTTTTGGGAAGCCCACTTTCTCGCCCTTCAATGGGAAAGGGGACCCACCACAACACTTTTCACATTTTTCTTCCAGGTGTGGCCCCATGCTGGGGACCCCGGCTCAGCAAGAAGCCACCAAACTCCGGTGTTTCGTACAGACATTGGAAGGTCCAACATTCGTCTGGTACAACCAGATCCCTATCGGATCGGTGACCGGTTGGGAGGACCTCCGTCGGCAGTTCCTATACCAGTTCATCTCCACCATGCAGATGACCAGCATTGCAGACCTCTTCAAGTGCAAGCAAAGGCCTGATGAGCGGTTTGCAGATTTCATCGCCCTGTGGAAGGGACTTACGTATTCCCTCGATATGCCACTGACTCAGGAGAAATTACTGATGATGTGTGTGGGGAACGTCAAAACAAAGATGGTACCCTCCCTGATTACCTAGAACTACCTTGGAGGGTTTAGAGATTTCTTAGATAAGGCTCAGTGTCTTGAGGAAGCTTTGCAGCAGGCTAGTCAGGCACGTTCGTTGCCCCCTATGATCCCTGCCAGGAGGACCGCCAGGGCTGAACCCGCCGCTGTGGCCCAAATAGAAGCCCCTAGGCAGCTGGAATTACTGCCAGCGGCACCATCCCCGCAACTCCGCAGAGTTTCTCCACCTCAAGCATAGGATCCTTCCCAGCAACGACCGCCTCAGAACCGACAGGTTCCCCCACGCAATGCGCCACCACCATCCAGGCGAGACAATCAGGCGCCGCCTCCTCGGTAGGCCCCTCCGGCCCCTCGTCAGGGTCAGGCCCCCAGGGCCCCCTATCCGGAAAGAAGGGACCATAATTATTCATTCAACGAAAATCAAGTCTCTGGCTACTTCTGAAGTGCTCTAGAGAAAGGGATTGTGTGCCTGCCCGAGTGCAGAAGGCCGGCAGAGGCGGATCTCACCGATCACCCCAACTACTGCCCTTATCATCGGATTCTGGGGCACACCCTCAAGCAATGCTATGTGTTTAAAGACTGGCTTCAAGACAAGGTCAACAACAACATAGTCATGTTGGGGCCAACCCCAGCACAAGTGGCGGGTGTCCTTGCAGGATCAGAGATCGACAGCGACAGCGAAGGCGAGTGGCAGCAGGTTCCCAGCCGCGGATCCTGAAAATACGATGATTGGATGGCTCTAAAAACCGTCATTTGTGCCCATGGTATCCTCCGGGTGTGCCTGAAGCAGCTGGAACCTTCAGAAGAGGTAGCTGGTACCTCTGCATCGTCTTCGCAGCCGACCTCTTCCCAAAAGGGCAAGCAGTGGCGACGCACGAAGAAGCAACACGCACCGCCGTTGTCGTCATCATCTCTCACTCTCGGCGACATTACACCCCATAAAATGGGGATTTCTCCCAGAATCCGCCCAGTGGTGGATGGCTCCTCGATCGACAGCTAGGGGTACGCTTCGGTTAACACCGTGGAGCTGGTAAAGCCCAATATGACTCCTGATGAGGGGGAACTCCAGGCGAACCTCCCCAACGTTCCCAGCCGACGTCAATGTCAGCGGAATCGCAACTACGCCGGTCATCAAGGTACGTCAGCGGGCACTTTCATCCAAGCCGTGCATGCTACTGAGACTAGACAACAGGATCAGCGTAGAGCCCAGCACGCGCAACCCCATCTGACGCCCTCGGCACTACCTCCATCATCGTTTGTGCTACTGGATCAGGGAGAGCTGCCTCGTTCGTATCACAGTCAGTCTTGCCCAGCTACAGGCCAGCCTCCGCTGTCCAATCCTAGTCAGACGACTACCCTCCAGGCTTTAACTAGTAGGCAGCAGGATGTACCCAGTAATAGCCGATCGTCGGTTCAACCAGCAGGGCCCGCTATGCCTCCAAATTCCGAACGACCTCTTGTAGGCAGAGGTTCGTGTTTGGCACGAAAGTATGATTTCCTGAAGCACCTGGCCGACATTATGGCAAGGCTTTCTATCCTTGAGGCCCTTCGCCTGTCATCCGAAATGCGCGAAGCACTTGCCGAGGCCCTAAGGAGCCCCCTCTAGTTTCAGACAAAGGTAGCAGCTGCAGAAGCCTTCCATACCGACACGATTGAAAACACCGAATGTCAGGCGGTTATCTCGTTCTCCGGTGAAGATGAGGAGCCTCCTATACATGGGCACATTCACCCGATGTACATCACTGGCCACTTCAACGGTGTGGAAGTCCGTCATTGCCACGTTGATACGGGTTCCAAAATCAACCTAATTCCGACTCGGACGTTGTGAAAGTTGGGTCTGTCTGAAGGTGATTTAACTCCCTCTGACCTCAGAATCCATGGGTACGATAGGACCGAGCAAACCCCAGTCGGTAAGATCCGCCTGAAGACTCAGTTCGGTGGCTTAATTTCCAGCACCGAGTTCATGGTCATCTTTTACGACACTGCCTACAACACATTGATGGGTAGGACAAGGCTCCATCTGCATGCAGCGGTCCCTTCATCGTATCACCAGTGCCTCAAATACTCACTCAACGGTCGAGTAGGCATTCTTCAAGAAGATGCATCCCCTTTCACCTCTTGTGAGGCCCTCTATCTGGATGCGGGTTATAACAAAAGTAAGGATAAAGAAATCCTAGTAAGTGAGGATGAACCCTCCCCGGTCACAAGTGATCCCTGGGTAATCATGGATGATGCCTACATCCTCCCGATCCACCGGTTGGAGGCCATGACCCCCGACTGGGGCAATGTTTTCTTGTTTCGGGTACACAAGGAATGAATGTTCTCGTGTCCAAGCGATGGCGGAAAATCACCTCGTACTCCTACATCAACGAGGCTCAGGTGATCCCAGAACCTCCTACCCATGTACGGTACCAGGACTTCAAGCTTATGACAACGGCGGTACGCCATACATGTCTCTTCCGCCTGGCTGGAATCCACCGACTCAGGCTGACACGTCACCACTGCTTTGATATCATCAAACGTGGCCCCTTAGGCCGAAGGCCAGATGGGATAGGGTCGACTGCCTTCATTGCTATGGTCTCAATGGAAAGTGAGTCTCCTGATATGATGACCATTGCTACACGAGCCGGCACCAGCTTCCCCTCTGGTTTTGATAGCCCAGAAGTATCTCCCATCGCGGGAAATCCCCCCACGGGTGGGGAGGAAGAACTAGAGGATGCTCCCCCCGCCTTTGAGGAAGGCGTCTCTACCACGGTTGATGAACTTGTACAGGTGAACCTTGGTAGCGAGTCAGATCCGAAACCCACATTGATCAGTGCAGCCAAGTCCCCCGAGGAGCGGCAGCTGTACGTAGACTTCCTCAAACAACACCGTGACATGTTTTCCTGGAGTTACAATGAAATGCCAGGACTAGATCCCCAGGTAGACGTTCACCATCTGGGCCTCCCGGCAAATCATCGTGGGTTTAAGCAGCCTCCCATGAAAATGCACCCTTCTCATGGTGTTATGGTTGAGGCCGAAGTTGACAAGCTTATCAAAGCCAGCTTCATTAAGGAAGTCCAGTACCCCCAGTGGATTGCAAACATTGTGCTAGTCAGGAAGAAGAATGGGAAGATCATAGTTTTCATCGACTTCCATGATCTTAATCGCCACTTCCCAAAGGATGACTTCCCACTCCCGGTGATGGAGTTATTGATTGACACCACGGTCGGGTTCCAAGCGCTCTCATTCATGGATGGGTTTTCCGGGTACAACCAGATCCGAATGGCCCCCGAAGACAAGGAGTCCACTACCTTCAGGGCTCCCCAAGGTACCTTTTGTTACCAGGTTATGCCATTCAGTTTGAAAAATGCAAGTGCCACTTATCAGAGGGCCATGAACCGCATATTCAAGCCAATTCTCGGGACATTGGTGGAATTCTATGTAGATGATCTCGTAGTCAAATCATGTCACCGTCAGGACCATCTCAAAGACCTTGAGAAGGTGTTTGGTTTCCTCCATTCCCATCACCTGAAGATGAACCCGTTGAAGTGTGCCTTTGAGGTCACCTCTGGGAAGTTTCTGGGCTTTGTTGTCAGATACCGAGGTATCGAGATCGACCCAGAGAAGATTAAGGCCATCAGCCAAATTCCTCCCCCGAGGAACATTCGGGGACTTCGAGGCCTCTAAGGACACTTAGCCTATACATGCCGATTCTTCACGAATCTGGCTGGCAAGTGTAATCCCTTTTCCCAACTCATGAATAAGGGCTCCACCTACGAATGGGATGAGGAGTGTCGGACCACCTTCGAGTAAATCAAGCAGTATCTGCTCCAACCTCCGGTCTTGATGCCACCCATCTCCGGAAAGATGCTGGTCCTTTATGTGACCACCTTGGAAAGATTCCTCAGTGCGCTGCTCACCCAGAAGAATAAAGAGGGTACTGAGAACAGTATCTACTATCTCAGCCGCATGCTCCTCGATACGGAGGTCAGATACTCCCCTATCGAAAAGAACTTCCTTACGCTTGTCTTCTCCGTGCAGAAGTTACGACATTACCTGCAACACCATGAGGTTCAATTGGTCTCCCGGGTAGACCCACTGAAGTACATCCTGAACCACCCCATGCTGACTGGCCGACTAGTGCGGTGGGTAGTGATTCTCCAGCAGTTTGATATCAGGTTTGTACCTCAGAAGGCCATTAAGGGACAGGTGTTGGCAGACTTTTTAGCTGCCCATCCGACCACTACGGATCAATCCCAGGACCTGGATTTTCCTGATGAGACGATCCTCTCAGTCGATCATGTCGTCCCGTGTTGGAAAATTCATTTCGATGGCGCCTCCCGGAGCCCCACCGGTAGGTGGATCAACGATCCTAAGCTCAACAGAGTGGGCCTGGGTATTGTCTTCATTACCCTGGCGCAATCTGTCCTGTCGTACTCGTTCCTGTTGTCAGAAGGCTGTACGAACAATGTGTCAGAGTACCAGGCTCTCATCCCCGGCCTCGAGTTGGCCCTTAGATCCATGTGCCCCATCTACATGTGAACGGAGATTCTGAGCTGGTAATCAAACAGGTTAATGGCGACTACATCGTCAGGAAGCCGGAGCTTGAACCATTGTTGGAGTACACCCTCCGCCTAATGGACCAGTTCTCTTCTCGACCAGAGGTTACCCATGTCCCACGGTCACAGAACGGTCAAGTAGACACCTTGGCTGGCTTGGCCGCGTCGCTCGCAGAACCCGAGCAAGATGATTTGATCATACATGTGACACACTGGAGATTCATTTCCCCCATCACCCAAGAAGACAATGATGGCCTGTGGGTAGGTCATCTCACCGCCGGACCCTCCACGTCAGGGGTCCCGGGTTCGTCAGACACAGTGGTTGAAGCCACTCCTGACTAGAGGGCACCTTTTGTCGAGTAACTCCAAAATGGTTGCCTCCCGGACGAACGGGCCGAGCGCGAGCGAATTCGACGCCGCGCGCTGCAATTTACCCTCCAGAGTGGCCCCAGTCCTGAACAGATCCTTTATAAGCGGAGTTTCAATGGTGTCCTCCTCTGTTTCATCCAAGGAGTAGAGATACCTCATGTTATGCAAGAGGTTCACGCCGGTTCCTGTGGCGCCCATCAAGCTGGGCCGAAGCTGTCCCATCAAATCCGGAGGTTGGGGTACTTTTGGCCCTCTATGAGCCACGATTGTATTGGATATGCCAAGAGATGCCACACGTTCCAAGTTCACGCCAACTTCCTGCGTCGGCCGACAGAGCCCCTCCACCCCACCAGGTACTCTTGGACATTTGCGGTATGGGGACTCGATGTAGCAGGACCGTATCCACCGGCAACCGCCCGCCAGTGTAGGTTCATCATGACTGCTACAGATTTCTTCTCCAAGTGGGCAGAGGCAGTTACACTCAAAGAGGTAAAGGCCCGTTCCATCGTTGACTTTGTGAGATCCAATATTATCCACCGGTTTCGGGTCCCTCATGCCGTCCTCACTGATAACGGCACCAAATTCCGAGCGGCTGAACTAATGAAATTGTAGCCAAGTACGACATCCGGTCGAACCATACCTCCCGCTACCACGCGCAGGAAAATGGATAGATCGAGGCATTCAACAAAACCCTCTCTAACATTCTGCAGAATATGGTTGGTTAGAACAAGAAATGTTGGCCGGACAAGCTCCCCAACGCCCTATGGGCTTACAAGACGATGACTCGCAACTCTACCCAGGTGACCCCATATTCCCTGGTGTATGGAGCTGAGGTCGTCCTACCCATTGAGATCCAGCTGCCATCATTACGCTCTGCAGTCTATGATCACCAGACATCATATGAGGTAGCCGAAATCCGTCTAGATGAATTAGAAGCACTGGACGAGAACCGGCTTCGTGCCCTGCACAATCTGGAAAGGCATCAGGATAAGATAGCGAGGGCCTTCAACAAGAAGGTTCGTCTCTATTATTTCCTACAAGTCGACCTAGTACTGGCCCTTCGAGTGCCAATGACTCCTGGTAGGAAACCGCCCAAATTAGAACCCAAATGGGAAGGGCCTTATATCATCCATAAGGATTACCCCAATGAAGCATACTCCTTGGTGACCACGGATGGAGAGCGCATAACCCTGCCCACCAATGCCAAGTTCCTCAAGCGATACTTTGCCTTGGGAAAAAGGGTCCTGCACGACCTTAAACTGCATCTTCGTCCTGCAAGATGATAAACAGTGAAATGGTCCTGCATGACCTTAAACTGCACGTTATGGTCCAACACGGCCTTAAACTGTATAGTCCTGCACGACCTTAAACTGCATCTTCGTCCTTCAAGATGATAAATTGCAAAATCGTCCGAGCTCTATGACTTTAAACTAAGATCTCCCCCCGTCCATACTGCAAGACGTTAAACTGCAAGCCAGTCAGGCATTCCTGACCGAGGCTCAGCCTCAGGCCCCTTGGCCTCCTCGGGCCCCCGGCCCCCGTCCTTACTGTAAGACGTTAAACTGCAAGCCAGTCAGGCCTTCCTGACCAATGCTCAGCCTCAGGCCGCTTGGCCTTCTCGGGCCCACGGCCCCGTCTTCACCGCGAGACGTTAAACCGCAAGCTGGTCAGGTCCCTCTGACCGTGGTCCAGCCTCAGGCCCCTTGGCTTTCCCTGACTTACCCTCTTGTGGGATTGTACGGTATGGTGTGGGATTACGTCCTCATTCACGTCGGATTACTCGTCGTACCTTACATATCCCGAAATGAGATGCTACTCGTCCCGCATGACATTAAACTGCATCTTATGAACTATGTGTTCCTTGATTCCCATCTTCATGGGATACATAGGAATGCTCAGACACCTCGTCTTGAGCCCATCCCCAAGATTTTCTCTTCCACTATCCCCCTGGGAATAGTTTCCTCGGAAGATCTTTGTGTAGTGTGGGGTAGGCTTTGTTAGACCCGCTCATACAACCCCGCTCACACAAGGATTGTAAGGGTCGCACCATGTGCCCAATCCCATTCTTCTATCCTCCCACGTCCTCACCGCATGAAGCTAAACTGCATGGCCTTCAAGAACTATTTATGGCTTGATTCTCATCCTCATGAGATACGTAGGAATGCCCGGACATTTTGTCTGTTGGCCCAGCCCAAAAATCCAAAATCTTCCCCTCGGGTCAAGACATATGGCAGGGTGCACACTTTTGCCCCAACTCACATCGAGCAAGCCCTGACCCGGCTGCACACCCCCTGGAGATGTTTGCCTCTTTCGTGGATGGATACAGCTATGCTTCACCCACTCCTTGACTGGGATTCCATCATTTTTTTCACACCCAGAGGGACCCCCAAGAACGGCCTGGATACCATGCCCAAGGGCTCTCCTACCGATACGGGACAACGCCCCGATGGTTTTCAAGCAACAAGCCGATATAAGTCCCGCGTTGCGAATTTGGTCAGCGGTCGACGGTCCTTTGTTGCTCCCATATCGGGTCACCATAGGAACGCTGTGTTTCGAACATGGTCAACAGTGTCCTAGATCTTCGAGTCCACCCTGAGATGTCCCAAAAATCGAGTGGAGTGATTCGTTCTGCCCCATCCCAAAGTGAAAAACTTCCCCCCGGGTGGTGCTAGCGATCGGGCCCACGGCCCCGATTCCCCATAGGGGTGTACGGTGTGGTGTAGGACTACGTCCTCATTCATGCCGGGATCATGTACCATGTCGTACGCCTTCTCTTACGAGGCCCAGCCTCAGGCCCCTTGGCCTTCTTGGGTCCTCGACCTCCCGTCCTCATGTAAGACGTTAAACTGCAGACCCGTCAGGCCTTCCTGACTGATGCCTGACCTTAGGCCCCTTGGCCTTCTCAGGCCCCTCCACCCAACCTCTTACCCAGGGTGCACGGTGTGGTTTGGGACTGTGTCCTCATTCACGTAGGGATCATGTACCCTATCGTACGCCTTCCCTTACGAGACCCAGCCACAAGCCCCTTTGCCTCCTCTGGTCCCCGACCCTCGTCCTCACTACAAGATGTTAAACTGCAAGCTGGTCCGGCCTTCCTAACCAATGCCTAACCATCATGCCCCTTGGCCTTTCCGGGCCACAGCCCAGGTCCTCTCTTATGGGAGTGTATGGTGTGGCGTGTGGTTATTTCCTCATTCTCGTCGGTCTCATAATGACCACGCCATGTACCTCTCCCTCCTGAACTATTTCGTCAATCCCTTTCCAGTAGTTCCCCGATGTGCCTAAGAGTACTCTGGTTTATTACCTGGAATGCCAAGCTTTACTCGGACACGTCTGCACCCGCATTCCAGGCTTTGTGTATCCCTGCATCGGGGCTTTCATCATCTTTCACACCCGGAGGGACCCCCAATAACGGCCTAGATACTACGCCCAAGGGCTCTCCTACCATTACGGGCCAAGACCCCTGAGGGTTTTGGACAACAAATTAATAAAATCTTGCATTGAAAATATGGTCAGCGGTCGATGCTCATTTGTTGTTCCCACCTCAGGATAACGCGATATGGAAGCTGCGTTTCCACCATGGTTAACAGTTTTACTCTATCACCACGCCAACCCATTAGGCCCAAAATGTCAGGTGCACAATTCACACCATTAATCACTTTACCGTGTCCAAGTAGAGTCTCGAAACTTTTGGTACTTTTCCTCCGTGCACGTCCGCACGTTGGGGGAACAAGCTGCGTCAAAGGTGTCCTTCGGGGCTCTCTACCAACTCCCGTTTGACTCGCCCCATGTATTGCGATGAGGATACCCCCATTTTTTCCCACACCGAGTTTAACTCATGTGGGATTAAGAATCGGGTTGACATCCGTGCTTACTCAGGAAGTTGTCACCATTCACGGTCCGAGCTCTAAGACCATAAACTAAGATTCTCATCTGGAACTACGTTCAGCTTGATTCCTAGCTTGATCGGACACGTAGGAATGCCCAGACCCCTTGTCTTTGGGTCCAACATGAGTTCAGCAAATTCACCTCTCTGGTCCTGCCTTCAGGACCCCGACTACGGGACCGCGTGGCGTAGTGCGGGATTATGTCCTCATTCACGTCGGGTTTGCAATAGCTGCACCACGCTTACCCCCGTTCTGAGAGTTAGCCCTCCTATTCCTTGTCTAGCATGACGTTACAAGGCACCCTTCAGAACTACATGTGGCTTGATTCCCATCCTCATGGGATACGTAGGACCGCCCGGACGCCCTGTCTTCGGGTACAGCCCATTTAGGGAACCAGTCTCTCCCCCTATTTCACCTATTTCCTCTATATAGGCCCCTCGGCCTAAGGAATCCCTCTCCGAGTGGCGTACAACGTGATGTGGGATCAAGTCTCCATCAAATGTGTTTTATAACACTACGCACGTTCCCCACCTAGCATCATCTCTACTACGTCTGCGTTGCATGATGTTAAAATGCACGCATGGTCCTATCATAAGACCCTAAACTCTGACATTATCATCCGGTCCGCATGACGAAAAACGGCACTGCATTGTGGTGACCTCGTTGTAGAGGACATCACGTTGGGTATTGGTCACGCGCCATGCCATTTGTCAACTCCGATCATGACTTGATCCTTGTGGCGACACTACGGTCTACTACTCTAGGCATGTCGCTTCACAAAATAAACCACTCACCTTAAAGAACAAACAAGATTTATCATATTCCGCTTCTTTTAGTGCAAGGGCCACGCCCGCACTCCCCTTTTCCCCTGACACTGGTATCTTACCATGTCACCTTTCAGAACTATGTATGGCTTGATTCTCATCCTTATGAGATACATAGGAGCGCCCGAGAACATCCTCGTGGGCCCAACCTAACCTTTGTGTTCGGTCCCTCGACTCGAGCATTTCCCCAGAGAAGGCACGGTAATAGGGCTTAGGTCTTCCTTCACGTCGGGTATTGTTTCCATGTGTCCCTTGCTCCCTTTACCCATTTATGGTCTAAGGTCCATCAAGAACTACATGAGGCTTGATTCTCATCCTTATGAGATACATAGGAGCTCATGGGCACTTCTCCCCGGGCCCAGCCTAACTTTCTCTTTCTGTCCCTTGACCAAAAACCTCTCCTAAGGAGGTAGTGCAGTGTGATATGGGATTGTGTCCTCATTCACATCGGGTTGTTCATCGCACCGCACACACCCCCTATTCACATTCACGCCAGGTGTTTGAGTTACTCCACTATGTGCCTCTTATGTCTCCTCCCATCCATGGTCCGAATTCTACGACCCTAAACTAAGATCTCCCTATGGGAAAGGAATCTGCTCCCTCTATCTAATAGGTCTTGTTGTCGTATTCAGATGTGTTTTGACAAAGAGCCCGAAGTGTGGGATTTTCATAGGGACATTCCCCTCGTCCCATGACCAAGCTTCGTGAGATCGCTATTTGGATCCTCATCCTCTTCCACATCCAAAAGGACCCTCGGACGACATGGATACTAGGCTTAAGGGCTCTCCATGAATGCTGGACCGAAGGGCCCTCCAATCGTTTTGGGCCAACGTCCCTACGGATATCCGACAACAATTGTGACATGGTCCCGTGTTTCGAACATTTTCAACGGTCAACCCTCATTTGTCTGTCCCCATTATAGGCTAACGTGATATGGATGATAGGTTTCCGCTACGGTCCACAGTTATCCTCCATCGTCACGCTGCCATCATCATGATCTGGATCTCGAGCGTCATGATTCACACATTTCCAATTCCTCATGTTCAAGTGGAACCCCATCATACTCGGCTATTTCTCTTCGCGCATCCAGGTGTGCTAAATGATCGTGTTAGTGCCACTTGGCCGGTATTCACCGAGCGTCCCTTTGCCCTAACCTACCCCTTTTTGTCGGGAAATTCCCACCACTACTGCTTGTTTCCCACACCGATCACGACTCACGTGGGCTAAGTAGTTTTGGCGGGATGTGTACCAACACGGCCAGGCTTCTCATCGTCCCGTATGACATTAAACTGCGCTTTCAGAACTACATATGGCTTGATTCCCATCCTCATGGGGTACGTAGTAACGCCCGACCACTCTGCTTCGGGCCCAACCTAATTCTCACTCTTGGTCCCTCGACCTGAAGAGTTTCTTCCGAGGGTACATGGTGTGATTTGGACTCCAATTCCTCATTCACGTTGGTTTCATATCTACCACACCACACGCTCCCTAGGATATTGCCTTTTATTCCACGTCCTATCATATGACGTTAAACTACAGGAGTCCATGTGTCATCAACACTTGACAATAAACTGCGGTTCTACCCTGAACAAATTCAGGATGCCCCAAGATTACATTGGGAAGTGACAGACCCCCTCACCAGAGAGGCCAGGTCTAAAAGAAGGAATGATCCATGATCAAACCAATGTGCCGATATGGTGTACTCCCACCACGGTGGTGTAACTACCAAAGTGTTGGATTCTGTTCGGACCAACCATTACTCCAAATTCCACGCTTTGCATGCCCCTAATTCAGACCCTCGTCCCCTTTCATGTCTCATGGGACCCCCTAACGGCCTGGTCTCATGCCGCATCGGCTCACCTACCGTCTGGGGCCAACGTTCAGGGAGACTGGTCATGTTTGGAAGGACCCCCTAATAGTATGGATGTTTGAACTATGGTCCGCCAAATGTCCTGGGTCAATGTCCCGAAAGATTGACCGACAATATTTGTGACATGGTCTCATGTTTCGAACATGGTCAATGGTTGACCCTCATTTTTTTCCACATTATAGGCTAACGCATTTAGGATACCGTTTCTCCACCATGGATAACGGTTGTCCTTTATTGTCACGCCAACCCCACAGTGGTCCGGATCTGGGGTATCGTGATTCACACTTCCCATTTTCATCTGTTGGGACCGATTTTAGCGCCCCTGGAGTTGCACCGTTCATCCATAAGAGCACGCTGAAGAAACGGTAATTCGGCTGTCCTGAAAAGATCCTTCTCCGATCAAGCCTCTCCCATATTTCAAAAATCTGGACTGGTAATCCGAATCCTGGATTCCCAGAGCATGGTCCCCACTCCTATGTTAGGTGGGATGAGAGGTCAACTATCTCCTGTTTCTCAAATCGGGTTCAACCCACGTGGGCTTCGGGAATTGTCACCGAACGTCCTGCAAACATTGTAGGGATGTAACAAGATGATTCAAACAGTAGAAATCGTGCGCGCTACGGCATTCAAAACAAAGGAAGCAAAAAAATTGAAGCACGAAAGTACCAATAAAAGGTTTTTGGTTTGATACAGTACCAGGGGGTCGACTCCCCCCATGGACGGGTTGACCCCGTCAAAAGAGCATTGCAGCTCTGCCACCTGTTGGCATGTGGCGTCCAAGGCTTGCTGCCACTGACTTAGCTCCCCCTCCACCTCGGCAGCGGCGGGGCGCAGTTCGTTAGCCTTGGATTTGGCCCTCTCTACGCCAGCTTGACCGGCATCCATCTTTCCAGATGCCTGACTCATATGCTCTTCTGCCTATGCCAACTGGGCCTTCAGCCGTGAGACCAGCTCAAATTGTGCATTAAGAGAGGCTGAAAGCTCATCTGCCCGGGTCTGCTTCTGTCGGACCTCACCTTCAGCCTCCTAGAGCTTCTTGATGTTGGTCGCCTTCCTCCGCTACCATCCCACGCTGAGCCCACGATCATGCTCCCGGATCTTTTCAGCCATAAGATCTCGGATGAGTGCGTGAGGATGTTGGGCATCTACTGCCCCAGCGCACAGTTCGCGCAACCACGAGTGGAGTCTATCCATTTCGTCCAGCCATTGTGCTTGGGGGGTGTCCTTGATGAAGCCCGTGATCAACTACCACGACCGGCGGCAGACTATGCTGCTGTCTTCCTCATCGGAGGTTGTTTCGTCCCAGTCTGCGTGATTGGCAGGCCCGTACGTGGGATACGCCCTCAGGAAATCCTCGACAGGATCAACATCTGGTGTTGAATCCAGTACGACACCTGGCGCCGAAGCAAGCGTGACAAGACTGGGACTGACCGGTTGATCCTCTTCCTCGGAGTCCACCTCAATGACTTCGGGTACGGCCCTGCTGGTGGTCCCACCAGTGATTATGTGGGTCACAGCTTGAGGAGATGGGGGGACTATCTCCACCACCACCGGCATGCCCCTAGGAGGGACGCCACCAGAAATCCCGACCAGTCTTGCCACAGCAGCCCACGCCAATCGGAGAACTGTACGACAGAGGGGGACATAAACGTTAGTTGGCATGGTCTACATATGACGACAGGGAAACCGGTAGAGGAGACTTACGGAGATCGACCTCCTGGCGCTGCTCTTGAGCTGGTACTGACGGGGCCCTGAGTCGAGCCCTCCGTATAATGTTGGAAGATCTGGAGATTCCGGAGGAGCCGTCTCGGGTGCTCTGGCCCCACCAGACGCGGAACTAGACGCAGCCATAGGCGCGGATTCTGAAGGTCCCGAATCATCACCCGCCGAGGGGCAAGAACAAGGCCTACGAACAAGTTCCTCCTACATGACTCAAACATCGGTGAGAAGTCCATAGTGACCCAAGAATGGATCGTAAGGAAATAAGTTCGGAATGCAACCTCAAGAGACTCCGCGAAGTCATCGGAATCTGATCCTTGATCTCCGACCTCTCCCTCCTCCAACAGACTCCCTCCTCTAGCCTCATCCCCCCGAGAGGAGTCCTCTGATTCTTCTGGCAGGGGGAAGCGCTCCCTCAGATCGGCAGCCGATAACTGTGGGGGGACCGTCTGATTCAATAGTACCCTCACCCGGTCTGTCATTGTGTGAGGGACACCACTGGAGTGGAAGTAATCCTCCAGCTCGTCCAGGTACTGTTCTGCCTCCACTGGAGACGCCATGAATCCATCCCGGACTGGGCCTATGCCCGGTAATTCCATCCCGAGGCGATTTAGGTGGGCCCATATCTTGGGTGGGCTGAGGAATTGCCGGTTGACATCCCAAATGTCCCAGGATTCCGAGAAGATAGCATCATCTACCATGTCGATATGACGTAGCCGCTTCCCCGGAGCTTGAGTGGATATCCTACGAAATCCCCTCAGTGGATGCCCCTCTGAATGACCCTGCTCTTCTAGAATTAGTGGATCCACTGCTGCTTCCATACCCTCGGTCCGTGCAGGTCTCGCCGCCATGGAAACCCTGCTACCGCGAGCGGCCCTAGCCGGCCTCTGACCCTGACCTCGAGATAGAGGAGGCCCACCGTCACCGACCCGAATATTTGGTTGCTTCAGCATCTCCCCTGGGTAAGCAGCCTCCCAACTAATGGCATACTCCCTCACCAATCCGAAAGCGGTGGTGGATGGAGGCAATGCAATTCGCATCTTCCCATCTTCCCGTATGAACATGAGCCACAGCTGCCTCATCACACACGGGTGCTCCTCGTGACGCACCTCCCAGTAGACCTGCGAGGTCAGCCGCTGGAGGCACCAGAACTGCCTCGCAAACCGATGCGGGGCATATGGTTTGCAGAGTGGCTCACGATCCACTCGTGCCACCAAAACACCACCTTGAAAGGCCAGGAGGTAAGCCCGATGTTCTTCTATTCCCTGCCAGTCATCAGTATGTATCCCCACCGACAATGGGAAAGGGTGGAAATTAAACTCATCCGCCCTCCACATCCGATTCAACACCATCGACAAGGCTAGTTTGAACGGGAAGCTCCCGACCATGTTCAGGATGGACGGGCGGAAGTTCGATCCCGACGGCGAAATGGGGTTTGGATACTCATAAATCCCCCTAATATGTGGTGCGATCCACCCATACAGGAGGTGGAAGGGCCCACATATCCTTGGAGGCTTCTTACCCTCGCTAATGTGTCGTAACATTCTGTACAGTTTGGCGAGCATTGGAATCCCCAGATTGATCCGCTGCCCCATGGACAACATGGACACCATAATAAACGAGCTAGGCCTCACCCCCATGCTTGTATCCCTCAACGGTAGGATCCAACCACAGATGAGAGTCGCGATGAACGCTGCCAGCCTGACTATTGGCTGTTGTTTAGTGCTGACACTGAAACCCCAAGTCTTCCATTGGCTGTCCTCCAAGACCTGCCAATACGAGTGCCCCTTTCCCCGTTGGGCCGCCCTCAGACAAGTTCGAGGCCTCAGAGGGAACTCTCGATTCTCTGGGAAATTCAGGAAGCACTTGAACCATCTCCTAAAGTGGGAATCCCTCAATGCCTCCTTGTCCTCTCCTGGGATGAGCGCCATCAGCACTGACGCCAGTCGTGGCATTTGATCTGTATCCTCCCACGCGCTCATAACAGGGAGGAACTCATCATACATTTCCCCCATGATTGGAACCCCAGAAATCTGGTGGACATCCCACAGGCTGATGCCCACCTCCCTGTGGTGCAGGTGAAAGGTATTGGTCCTAGACAACCATCTTCTCATCAATTTCGGCATCAGTTTCTTTAGTTGGTAAATGTGGAATTGGGAGGCCCATGCCGCCTCATACAACCCCACTCTCCTCATATCAGCCCCAAACTCCTCGCATGAGGCGCCTACCCAGTAGGCCCAGGCCCAGTCGTCAGTAAAGTTGCTGCCCTGGCGCAGGTCCCACTCATCAGACCATCCCTTCTTCGGATCCTGCAAAGCCACTTTCAGCATGGTGCGGTTGAGATGAGGGGACGTCTCCGGTTGCAGTGGCATCCCATCAATATCATTCAAATGGTTGTAGAGACAGTCAGCAATGACATGTGTGAAGTCCTCTTACGCACGACCATCGGTCGCCCTGAACCATTGGTGCTGGCATGGTGTGCTCCTGAACCAGCAAGTTGGTTCGTCCATACTCGCCTCAGGGATGAAGACGTCATCCCTCAACCCGAAGCCGTAGAATGGCAGTTTCTTGCACTACGGATAATCCTTCTGACCCTCCAATAGCAGATCTATCAAAGAAGCGTGGTCCAAATGGCTTCGGACCATCTCCCCAAAACCTGGACAGTTGGCCATCTCATCCCGACGGTCAGCATCTGCAAGCACCCCCAATACAGCCTCTTGATGGGCCATTTCGATTTCGGCCCTCAGAAAAGAATTTTTTCAGCTGGATCGTGAAGCTGGATCGCGAAGCTGGATCGCGAGGCCGGATCGCGAGGCCGGATCGCGAGACCAAGCCGCGAAGTCTGGCTTAGGCCGACAAGTAGAAGTTCGATTGGCGCGGATGCGAAGTCGAAGTCCCGTGGTTCACCGCGAAGCTCGATTCGCGGAGGGCTGTCACGGAGTATGCGGAGCTTCGCGAAGTCAAGAGCACAAAAAGACAAGGATGTCGTGACCTCGGAGCATCGCGGTGCGCCTCACCCACGTGGAGCAACGCGGCGCATCCGGATCCGTGGCCCCGGTCAGCAGGGCGGGCCCCCTTCGCGTAGCTGCATCGCGAACCACCGACTATTTTGGAGATCTTACCTCAAACTACGACCCTTCACCCTCCACAGCTCCAAGTCTGAGGGGGGGCATTTGTTGGAGACAAAATATGGCTCGAAAGGAAGGGATGAAAAAGAAGGCTGCCGTTGTCTCACGAAGCACCGACGCGCAGCACCACCACGAAGCACCCCGAGCATCGCGGTCTCGCGAAGCTCCAGAGGCGGTAACTCTCCGCGAACTCATTTGATGTTCGCGAGCCCTCCGCAAAGCTCCCCGAGCATCGCGGTCTCGCGAAGCTCCCGAGGCGGTAACTCTTCGCGGACAACGTTGACGTTCGCGAGCGCACCGTGAAGCACATGAGGTGGAGCACGAGTTCTGCTTCGCGGTGCCCCTTCCATATAAATACCGGACTCCCCCTGAGTCCCGAGGACGGACAATCCAACCTTTCGACTTCTCCTCTCCCGAATCGCGAAGAACCCTTTGCCCCCGGGAATCATGAGCTCCGCGAGGTACTTCTACTTCGCGAGACGCCTTTGCTCTGTCTCTTTTTGATCCCCTCTTCTGAGAGGGATACCCTTCGTGAAGCTCAAGGGAATTCGCGAAGGAAGGGGATTCCCAAGGGAACCCGGGCAGCCGCGGAGCGTTTATGCTTCACGAAACACCCAAGCTATACTAGTGATCCCTATGCTAAGGTAGGATTGCTACGCATCGTGAAGCACACTACTTCGCAGCACCCTACTTCGCGAGGCACCCCTTCTTCACGATGCGGTGCTCCGAAAATACTGTTCCACTTCACGAATCACCCCCAACTCACACCTATTCCCCATGCTAAGGCCAAGGCACTCCACTTCGCAAAGCACACTCCTTTGCTTGGAAATTCCCTTTCCCGTGCGACCCTCCAGGTTTTCATGATTTCATTTCAAAGTCCCATGGACAATACCACTCATAGCGTTGCTTCACCTAATGCTTCTTCGCATAGGCACGCTAACGGCTATTGCTTCTTCGCATAGCCACGCTAACGTGGACCCTGTGATGGTTCGCTCCACAACCCCCCTTGACTATGGCCTTGCTGGTGCCTTCCCTTCCCCAAGGACCAGAGGGTACCTATTATGTAAGTCCTAGGGGTGTGGAGTGAACCCACCTCATCCAAGCTGCAGGACGTTAAACTGTTAAGCACCTCATCCATAACACAAGACGTTAAACTGTGTTCCGACCCCGTTCTTCGCACGCAGGGTCCCCCCAGCTCGGACATTCATTACGCCCACTCGTCTCCATGGGAATGGACTCTTCCACACATGGAATGAGATCCTCCTTATCGGAGCAGCGTTTGTCTGTGGGGGAAGGGCTGCCTCAGAGCGTAAGCCCCTAGCCTTTCCAATGTATGGTTGCACCCCTGCATCTCCGTACTTCCCCACTACCAAGGTCAGTGGAGGGTGTAATAGGGAACGAGGCACCTCCCATCATTGGTCCTGAGTCCCTCTTTCGCTGTGCTTTGTCGCACTCTGGTCCTCCATCCTGGAGTAAGTCCCAGCACCATGGGCCGCCTAACACGTAAGCCCCTCTTCGCTTCTCATGGACGCATCCTTCGCGACGTGATCGTCAGGTCCTTGCAAACTCTTGTTTCTCACACCGAGCATGACTCACATTGGATTAGAGTGAGAACCGACCCTGACCCCTACCTTCAGTGAACTATGTGGACTTTTATCTGTGTCAAGGCATGGTACGTTGGAAGCCTCCATGAAGTTCAAGCCACATTACTCAATCGTTCATTCACGTCGAGTTTCGCCCTGGTACAGCATGACATTAAACTGCACACCCTCGTCCAGTATGACGTTAAACTGCATTCCCTCATCCAGCATGACGTTAAACTGTATGCCTTTGTCCCCCATGACATCAAACTGCACACCTATTTGAACTACAAGGTCTTTGATCCATGTCAAGGCATGGTACGTAGGAAGCCTCCATGATGTTAAGGCCCACCCGTCACCCAATTCACGTCGAGTTCTACCTGCGTCCAGCACGACGTTAAACTGTAATTCCAGTCCGAAGGTAAGCCGTTGTGACCAACCCGAACTACGAGGACTTTGATCCCTGTCAAGGTGTGGTACGTAGGAAGCATCCCCGAGGTTCAAGACCAACAATCATTGGCCCAGACCGTCTCCTTGTCGGTATTCTAAGCCCACCGTATTCACCCGAACTACGAGGACTTTGATCCATGTCAAGGGATGGTACGTAGGAAGCCTCCCAGAGGTTCAATCCCATCTCCCATCAGACCAAGGTCCCTCATTTACGTCGGTTCGTCGACACCCACCGCCCGTCGTTTATTCACGTCAGGGTACACTACCGTCCCTCATGACGTTAAACTGTGTTCCATCAATCCTTCGATCTACGAGGACTTTGATCCGGGTCAAGGCATGGTATGTAGGAAACCTTCCCAAGGTTCAATCCCACCACTAGTAGACCCACGGGTCTACTTTCATGTCGGTTCACCGATGAAACCCTTCGAACTACGAGGACTTTGATCCGTGTAAAGGCATGGCACGTAGGAAACCTTACCAAGGTTCAAGCCCACCACTAGTGGACCCACGGGTCTACTTTCACGTCGGTTCACCGATGAAACCCTTTGAACTACCAGGTCTTTGATCCATGTCAAGGCATGGTACGTAGGAAGCCTCCCCGAGATTCAAGCCCACCACTCATCGGACCAAGGTCCACCTTCACGTTGGTTCGCTGACAATGGCCATCGGACCAAGGTCCACCTTCACGTTGGTTCGCTGACGATGCCCATTGGACCAAGGTCCACCTTCACGTCGGTTCGCTGATGATGCCCATCGGACCAAGGTCCACCTTCACGTCGGTTCGCTGACAATGCCCATCTGACCAAGGTCTACCTTCATGTTGGTTCGCTGACGACATCCATCGGACCAAGTTCCACCCTCATGCCGGTTCACTGGAACCATCCCGAACTACGCGGACTTTGATTCCCTACCACGGGGATACGTAGGAAGCCTCTTCAAGGCTCAATCCCAACTTCACTGTCGCCCTTGCAATGGTCCCATTTCATCCCTCCTCCAATCCATTCATCCACCCATCACCCATCCTGATTCTCGCCCGGACCGTCATATCTCTGTGATACCATGTCGATACGCTCCTCTTCACAGCCGCCCATGGGCTGGCCCCGGTATCGGCATCCCTTTAAGGGAAACCCCTCAATCCGATCTATTCTAACTAATGCTCTGATCGGGATGACCCGTCTCTGCTGGACGATAAACTCGCGGCATACCTTTTGTTAAAACACGGGAAGCTGAGGATAACCTCAGATATGTGCCTACGGCATATAATTCCCCGCACTCGATGTGGGATGCCTCGGGCTTCCACGCCCTTGAAAAGCCCTATGATCAGGGATAATAGACAGACATGCCAGGTTCCCCAGCATCCAGACACGCTACTGACGCCTCAACGTGACTACTCCCCCGACTGAAGGATGCTGCCTTGACCTGACCCTTTAGAATGTTCCGACAGAAGAAGTGTAATTAACCGGCACTCATGGAAACATGGCACTGGGAAGAGTTTCATGAACAACGTATTAAATCTATGAGGGAGACCCGGACATGGTGATGAGTTCTGAGGAGGAATCCATAGAAGGAAGAACCGACATCTCATCATCCCGTTTCGATCAAGGAGCAGACATCCCGGAATAAGGAGCGAATGTCGCCCGCCTTTGGAAAGTGGGAACGCGGGGCAACAAGCGCGGTGCGTCCTCCTCTGCGGACGGACGGATGCACGCACCTCGGCGAAAGCGTCGTAAACAATAAGCCATAGAAAAGTTGGAGAGTTATGCGAGAGTGGAGAACCATAGTCGAATGCGGTTAAACCCTAAAAGATAAATATGGAGATGCGAGAGTGCCATAGATATGGGAAAGTTATGGAGAACCAGGCACGTATAAGTTTTGGCTCTCCTTCTAAGGTTATGGTTGTATCATTTATAAAATTATATGAATATAATATATATCATATTTATTCATTATATACATTTATATAATCATGTTGTAATGGATTTCATGTAGAATGAATCGTATCGCATCATGGTGGTTGTAGCCCGTATGTATGCATGAGTCAATCCCATAACTGTGAAATGGTATGGAAGTGGGTGATATATATTTTGATCCAAAATCCATATAATGATATAAAAATCATATAAAGTTATTATTTTCATCATTATAACCATCCAAGTATGTTGGTGAAAAAAACATATCTCACCACAATGTGGAGATGGTAAGCTATATGTATGCACAAATAGTGATTTTGTTTTTCATTGGATTGATAGAAGGTGGAATATGGTTGTTCCATAGTCATAAAAACATCTTAGTATATAATTGATAATGGATTTATTACTTGATAATGGAAACAACTAATAAATAGGAATTATAAGAATAATAACTTTGAAATAATTGGTAGAGGATATTACCTCTTCTTTGACGAGCTCTATCTAGATCTCCTCTTAAAGCTCTAGAGTTGATATTTAGAGAAGTCCATAACCTCTAGAATATGAATAGAATATTTTATAATAAAAATATGTAAGGTATGTTCGAGATTCAATTCTCAATGTGAAGTGAAGAAGTGAGGGAGGATGCACCCTTTTATAATTGAGGTGGGGGGTCAATTTTGGAGTCTTGAAAAATATTAATTTATAATAAAATAAAACCACATCAAAAAACCTAAAAATTCCATATTTTAGAATATAATATGAGATAAGGTTGTAATATCATCAACCAATAAATTTTGTTTAGTTTTTTCTATCAATGTACACCTTATCATTTTAATTAACCCTTACTTGTTCTATTTCCATTTTAACAAAGGTAACAAATTATTAAATATTAAAATAGTCAAGTATTTACTTATTGTATGTTAATTAGAATATAAATGTAAAATTTAGAATATTTTAAACCATATCATAATTATTTTGTATTTTTTAAATTTTTTTTAAATAATATAATAAAATTTTTTTGTGATAAAAAATCAATAAAGTCGATTTTGAAATTTTTAAATACATTGTTTTTAAAAAATATTTAGATAACTATTTAACTTATAAATTGTTTTTATTATATTCCTATGACATCCAAGGAATCTATTAAATTTGTTTGATATATTTATTATCCCAATTTATATTTATTTTAATATTTTTAATATCATTTATTTTTTATCTCCAGTCATAACATAATTACTACATAAATATTGTCAAATTATTTAATATAATAATTTTTTTAATAAAAATTAAATATGAAATTCTATGATGAAGATAAATACACTAGCTTTCGGATTAATACTGATTGTTGAATATATATTCTGTAAAATCGTACATTTGAAATGATATTTTATTAAACATGAATGTGACAAATTTTACATCACATAAAATAAAATATTAAAAGTTTCATAATATTTTCTATATTGATAAAAATGGTCAATAACATGATGCTAAGATGATTATTATCTAGATATACTCAACCAATAATATTTGGTCAAGTTTTTTTTCTTTTAATCGTTATTATCATTTTAGTCAAAAATATTTTATTGATTTTTCATCCATTAAATAAATTCTACATCATTAATGAATAATCCATTAAAAAAATAATTATTTTTCTAAAAATTAAAAACAAAAACCTTGATAATGAAAAAAATATTATCTTTAAAATGGGTATTTATATCCTAATCTATCTTCTTTATAACATTGTATTAAAAATTATATTGTTATTATAATTTGAGTAAGACATATTTAAAATTTATTTAAATAAAATAAATTATATGTCCTAATCTCATCCAGGTTTCTTATAATGGATATAATTTCGACGCAATGGTGATTTAGGTTAAAAAACACTCATCCAATGATAGTATCACAAGATTTATGGTAATTTTATAATATTATTTTTACCCTTAATTACTTGTTTTTCAATTTTACAATATTAATAAATATTAATGGAGTTACAATTCATAATTCCTAAACATAAAAGAATTATATTTATATAATTTGGACCTATAGATTCCAATTTTGGAATTCAATTTCAAAAATTAAAAACACAGAAGTTTTAGTAATTAATTTACAATTAATCTGGTTGTTGGAATGAAAAAACATGTTTTAGAATTAATACATTGAAAACGGTAGAAATGTTATTATATTTAAATTCAATGTAAAATTACTTTAAATGGCCTAAATTATATTAAATTATAAAAATATAATATATTAATAATTTAAAATCACTTAGGAATATAATTTATCCATTTAAATTGTTTTGAGGAAAAAGTTGTTTTCAATTAAAATGCAGTATGTTTTTACTATTTATCAAAACCTAAAAGTTATATAAAAAACTCATCCAAAGTAAATATTTATATCCCACTTCTTAATTAGAAGTTTTTTTGTAATATAAAAAATATTAATGTGTAAAAATTGTAATTTAAAATGTGTTCCCCACTAAAAGGTGATAAATTTAAACTTTTGACAAATATAAGTATTTATATGTAAACATGATCTTATTCATATATTATAAAAGAAATATCTACTGGATGAATATAAAAAATATTTTAATAAATATATAACATATAAATTTCACTAATTTTATTTAATAATTGTAATTCACTTAATTTATTATAAAAAAATACAAATATTTCATTTACATTTAATTGGTTTAAAATTTTCAAAAATTGTTGGTAGCTAATGAATTCACCGAACATTTTAATGATTTAGTTAAATTTATTCATGCAAACATAACGACTAGGTTATAATAGTTATTTTATACTGATGGTGTCTCATTGTTTTTTAAACCCATGATTCCATGCAATTTATGATATTGAAAATTAAAATTATTTATAAAAAATCATAAAAACAACTGGGTGTTACATTATCGGCCCTTAAACAGAATTTTGTCCTCAAAATTTGTCACCTGGATACAAGTGTATGAGGATACCTCTTGCTCATCACATTCTCAAGATCCCACATGACTTCTTTAAATTGGTGGTTCTTCCATAAAACATTAACCAAATGAGTTCTCTTGTTTCATAGAACATTTTATCTACTATCAAGAATCATTATCGGGTTTTCATTATAAGAATGATCTTGATCTAGTGGTACACATTTGGAGTTTAGTACATGTGAAGGATCTGGTATGTAATTTATCAGGATTAATACATTGAAAAATTAATAAAATTGATATAGATTTTGTGTAAGTATAAATCTATAAGACACCTTCCCAATAAGATCAAGAATTCCAAAAAGACCAATAAACCTAGTGATCATCTTTCCATTCTTTCCAGATCTAAATTACTCTCTTCTAATGAGATATTCATCGAAACAATTTATCACCCACATCAAAATCTATGTCTTTTATTTGGTTGTTAGTATAAATTTTCTGTCTATTTGGAGCTACTCGTATGTGTCATTGAATAAATGTGACCATGTCTTCCATTTCTTCAAAAAGATTAGGTCATAATATATTTATTTCCCAAATTCATCCCATCATGTTGGATTCTAAATTTATTTCCAAACATGGTATCATAAAGAGCCATCTAAATACCGGAGTGAAAGATATTATTGAAAGAAAAATCTACCAAAGGTAGGTGTTGATACCAACAACCTTTGAAATCCATAGAGCAACCACTCAACAAGTCTTCTAGAGTCTGAATTGTCCTCTCAGACTCACAATATGTCGGAGGATGATATGAAGTGATGAAACATAACTCTATATCCATATCTTATAGAATACTTCTCCAAAACATTGAGGAAATCCATGGATCTTTGTCAGATATAATGGAATGTGTTACTCCATGTATTATTTCTAGTTCGTTTACATATATCTTGGAAATCTCATCAAGAGAGAAACAATCTCTAATATAAATCATATGTGGTGAATTCTTAAGGATATAATCTATAACCAATATAACTTTATGGATTTTATATGCTTTGGTATGTAGGATGTAAAAGTCTATACTAATGTTTCCCATTTCAATTCTGGTATGGGTAATAGTTGTAAAATCCCCTTATACCTCATTCTCTCAGCCTTAATAATATTACAATCCAAGCACTAAGATACATTTTCAACTAAATCTCTTATCATTTAATTCCACTGTAAATAGTCATTGTAGTCTATATTCATATTGTTCTTCCAGGATGGATAGAGAATGAATATATATGATCCTCATCCAATGAATCCTATGTTAATTATGGTATGAGAGGAATACAAACATAGTTCATGTACCTAATAATTCCATCAGAATCAAGGTTCAATTCATGATCATTTCCCACCTTCTTTTGTAGCTATACATCTTCCTTCTATTACTACTACATGTTTACATGTATAAATGGTTGAAACATAATTTTAGAGAGATATTATTTCCCTCCTTCTTTAATATATAAAGAGCCATCCTTCACAAATCAATAAATATTTGATATCTTCTGATCCGCACAATTGTTAGTCTAGCATGGTCCTTTTAACTCAAATTATCTGCCACCTTGTTTACTTTCCCAGAATTGTAACTTATTGAGAATTCGTAATCTTTAATCAACTCCAACCATCTTCTTTTTTGCATATTTAACTCCTTTTGTGTGAAAATATATTTTAAGAAGTAATTATTAATATAAATACCAAACCATTCACCATAAACATAATTTCTCTACATATTTAATTCATATATTACCAAATCTAACTAGATATCATGATTTAAGTAATTTTTATCATCGATTTTGAATATTTGTGAGACATAAGCTTTCCCCATATCCTTTTACATGAGAAAAAAATCCAATCCCTTTCTTGGGTGTATCACTATAGATGACAAAACGTTCTTTACTACAAGTAAGTGTGAGCATAGGTGCACTGCCTAACCTTTTTTTAGATCTTTGTAATTATCATCACATTCTGACATCCGCAACAAATTAACTCCTTTACATGTCAACTTGGTGATTGGATTAGATATTCATGAAAAATATTTCACAAATCATCAATAATTTCTATCCAAAACAAGTAATCTTTGGATATTAGTTATCGTTGTTGGTCTAAGACAATGTTCAATAACTTCTGGTTTTGTTGGATTCACAAATATCCCCTCTCCAGAGATTATGTGACCCAGAAATGAATCTTTCTGAAAAAAAAATTCTCAATTTTCATTTTTTTCATTAAAATTTTCCTTTCTAGGGGTCGTAAGTACAACTCTCGTGCGATCTTCTGATTCCTCCATTCCCTTTTAATATAGAATAATATTGTATATAAAGACAAACAAAAATATATCAAGATAGTCTCCAAAGACTCTATTAATTAGGTCCATTAATATAGCAGGTGAATTATTAATACAAAAATGCATACTTAAAAATTTATAGTGTTCATACCCTGTACAGAATGTAGTCTTTGGTATATCCTCATTATTAACCGTTAATTTATGATAATGTAAAATAAGATTAATCATCAAAAATTATTAAGCTCTATATAGTTGGTTGACTATGTCTTCAATGCAGGGAAGAGGATATTTGTTTTTGATAGTGATATTTTTATGTTCTCAATAATTAATACAGAGTCTCATTGATCCATATTTCTTCTTAACAAATAGAACTAGTGAACCCCAAGGTGACATACTAGAGCATATGGATCCTCTATCAATATTCTATTGGAGTTGCTTTTTCAACTCTTTCAACTCAATTGGGACCATTATACATGGTTTCTATGAAATACACGTAGCACTCGGTATGATTTATATTAAAATATAAACTTCACGATTTGGAGGGAGACCATGAAATAATTTTGGAAAGACATAAAAAAACTATCGAACAAAATTTTTATTCATAATAGTGAGTTTTTACCAAACCATTTGAGATATATAACCTTCATTTATAGGAACCAAGACCAATACTATTGAAGAAATTTACACTGGAAGGTCATATTCATCCTTACATCAATAGATGATCATAGAATGATCTAGAATATGAAATGTGACTTACCTTCCTTGGGAATTGATATGATTTCCATATAGAGAAAACCGATCCCTGTTGAGAATCACATAAAATTGTACTAAAGGAAGGATCATAAGATTTTAAGGAGTCACCTTCCCAAAAACATCAACTGAAAAAGAATTATAAACTTTTCCTTTGATTATTGTTCAATTTGGAGTTGTCATGGAAAAATCAACATCTAGTTATTGAGGTAATATGGGGATACCCATAGAAAATTATTTAGAAATAAAATAAAGTGTGGATCTATAATCAAATAAAATATTTTTTAGTTTATAATGGATTGTAAGTGTACCTTTGACCACTAAATTATCATGATCTATACCACTAATATTGATCACATGTGACTTTCCTTTTTCTTTGGCATAAAGAGTTTGCTGATGTAAATCATCATCGATAACCCTTGGAATATAGTATTGGTTATCATGATTACCTATTTTCATTCAATTGTATTATTGTAGTGTGGGATGTGCATGCTATTTGGAATTTTATATATTAACAACATTACATATATTTTCCCCATCACATCGGCATTCTATTGTTCGATGAACTTCTCTCCCACACATTAAACATTTTCTAGTCCCTTTAAGAAATTTGTTTCCCTGTTTCTTTCAACAAATTGAGCATAAGGGATAACTCATCTTATTTTTAGTGTGGTCAATTTATTTCCCCTTTATTTTTATTTTTATCTTCTTATTAAATCAATAGGACTAATGAGTTACTAGAATCTCTATATTAACATTGAGATCACATCGAATGATTCCTATTAGATATTGGAGTCCCTTATGGAGAATACCCTTTGGAGTCAAGGTTTTTCGACACTAAAGAATCGGTCAATTTTACTCTCATGTTGGATAATAATTTCAAAATCACACCTTGAAAGTCTTGTTAAATTTTATTCCTAGGTACTAACAGATTTTTCTTCCTTTTGTTTAAGATCAAGGAAAACCTTCTTTATCATTGTTTAATGAATATGGAGAATCTATTTATAGAAAAATAAGAACATGAACTCATCTCATTCCATACATTTCATTTCATCTCTTTTCCTCATATTCGTGATCATATTCCACCATTGACCGCTATCACCTTCAAAATCATCAACTTCCAAGATGAATTTATCATTATTTAAACATTGGAGAACTGAAAATTTCATTCCAGTGGCACTAATACATTGGTTTCCAATTAATGGATCAGATGACCCACTGAAGGGAATTGGTTGTTGTCTCATGAAGGACTCAATATAATGGTGTAACCTTCTTTTCTTGTATATAAGTCATGCATAGTTCATAGCTTGATAAAATTGTGTGAGTATAGTGAAATGAGTTTTCATTCCATATCCCATAATATTCAGTTTATCAGGAGGAAAATAATTACATTCCCATCACATTTATCATTAATGTGGTTCCTTTAGGTTCCATCCATTGACTAAAACCAAGAAACATAATCTGAGCAACACTAATCACAGCGGTAAAACCATATAATCAAAAAATAAATTTCATTTTAGGACACATTATGTTATATCCTAGGTTATTAATGACCATTTCTAAAAAAACAGGATTGTATCATATACTTATACACTTCCATAGGGTTTTAAATAAGGTTTTCTCCTCCCAAATTCCAAAGGATAAACATACATTATCTCTGATACCAACTATAATGGACAATACATTAAAAACATATATGCTAACTTAAAATTGAAGAATAATCATTAAAAACATAATAAAACCACTCCATTACCATAAAAATTTAGTGTATTTATAAACTGGGAAACGTAAACAACATTTTTATAATACATATATATTATCTCCCATTTATTCCTTCATAACTAGACCCCCTTTTGAAATATCAGAATTAATACACTTATTCATAACCTAGGAAAAAGAAACATAATAAGAGTGAGAACATATGCTTTATAATTGTAAACAAGGGATATATCAATGATTTTATAATGATAATAAATAAGAACATACATTTGAAAATCTTTTCAAGTATATGAATGATCATGAAATAATGCCCTGGAATAAATTGTAATGGTTTATAAATAATCAATGAATATATTCTCAAAAGTCATAACATAAGAAATAGAATGTGTATCACACACATGAGTATATAAAATCTTTATATTATTATAGGATCATTTCCAAGACCATCATAGTGGATAAAGTCCATTATTGAACTGATTTCACTTCTCATTCCAACCCTATTTTACTGAACCGAGCATACATCCCATTCCATCCTTGTATTACGGAATCAAGATCATTTCCCGTTCCCACCCTATATATCTCATGAGGCATAAATCGTTACCCAATACAATGAAGGGATAAATAGGTCCCACCCATCTCATAATGAAATCATTCTTATGTGTCCCAAAAGAACATAAATCATTCATCATATCAGAACCCAATGAATAAAATGGGTTTCATAAACATCATTCCTTCATAACATAATTCTTGAAAAAAATGGATATCATAAATAAAATTCCCTGATAAACACATTCAAACCACATGAATGATAGGTAGAGTATAGTTGAAAAATAACACTATTAAATAATTCCATATTAGATGAAAAAAAATTATGATAGAACACTTGAAATAAATTCATGAGGAAAATATCATTTCTTCTTAAAAACATTTTCTTTTCTTAAAATCTCCTGAAAATTTTAAAAAAAATTATTATTTACAAATCACATAGAAATATTATTATGGAATATTTATTGATATAAGGTGTTATAGAAACATAAAAAATTTATGTCGTCATGTAAATTAAAATAAATCATTATTATTATCTTTTTCATATATGTAAAAAAGTACCGCATACAGAAAATGAAAAAGATTCTTTTTATAATGTTTAAAAAAAATCCCCAATGGGTAAAATTGACATTAAAAAATTGTTGAATAATAGAAAGAATATTTATACATAAATATTTAGTAATCATATACCTGAATGATAAATATACACTAGTAATTAATTATGTATAAATAATCTCAGATAATAATGATATTGCGAAATTATCACTTACCTTAGGTTTGATATCCATTGTATGTATCCAAACCTCCAGTATAATGATTTAAATAATATAATTGACTTTTTTTAAAATTATATTAATTCATATCATATTACATATGATTATACAATCATTTGTTTGTTAATAACATTTCATTATTACTCATTATTCAGGTATTAACTACTTCATTTTCTTATGCATGTTTTGTGAAATACATTTTGGTTCTCCTTATTAGGATATAGTAATGTCATTTGAAAAATGTTATTAATATAATATATATCATATATATTCATTCTACATATGTATATAATCATTATTTTATAGATATCATGTAGAATGAAATGCATCGCATTATAGAGACTGTAGGTCATACATACACACAAGTGATGATTTAATTCTCATAATTATGAAATGGTATGGAATTGGATAGTATGTATTTTTTTCTAGAATCCTTATCATGTTATAATAATAACATATAATTATTCCTTCCATCATTATAACCATCTAATCAATGTGGTGACTAAAAATATATTACACCACGACATGGAGACAGTAAGCTGTATGTACGCACACATGGTGATTTCGTTTTTCATAGGATGGAAAGAGGGTGGAATATGGTTGTTTCATAATAATAATAATATCTCATTAATTAATTGATATATAATTTATTACGTTATAATGTAAAAAAGCCGTGATTAGTATGTATAAGAAGTAATAAGTTTGAATGAATCGGTAGAGGAGATTACCTCTTCTTCAATGAGCTCCCTCTAGATCTCCACTTAATACAATAGAGTTCATATTTGGAGATGAAAAGAACCTAAATAATCTATAATTTAATGAGTCAAGGGATTTTATTTCTTGAAGGGTCAATGTGATGTGAATAAGTGAGGGAAGATGTTCCCTTTTATAATTAATGTGAGGGGCAGTTTTGAAATCTCATAAAATATTAATTTATAATAATCTAAAACCACATAAAAACATCAAATATATAATATTTTCATATATGAGATGATATAAGGTTGTAATCTCATAAAATAATTGACAAGTTTTTTTAATTTAATCCTTATAATTTTTATTAACCCTTTGTTATTCTATTTTAATTTTAACTAATTTACCAAATTATTAAATATTATAAAGTGAACTATTTAATTATATTATGTTTATTAGATAGTAAAAGGAAAATTTAGAACATTTTTATCTATATCATAATTATTTAATATTTTTAAAAATGTTTTATGATTTTTAAATAATTTAGAAAAACCTTTTTTTTGATAAACAATCAATAGTGTCACTTTTAACACTATACTGTTCATTAGTTTTTAAAAATATTAAGATAAATATTAACCATTGAAAGAATATTATAGTTTTTAGAGGATTATATTATCCAGAAAAATAGTTAGATATATTAATTCTCCTAAATTATATTTATTTTAATATTTTATATAATATTAAATTTTTTACCTTCATTTATAAAATAATTAATACATTAGTTTTGTGAAATTATTTAGTATACTTATTTTAAGAATAAAAATTAAAAATAAAATACAATGAGATAGATAAATCATACATATTTCGGAAGAATACATATAGTTGAATATATCTTCTGGGGATTACTATATTAAAATATTTTATTTTTAAAACATGAATGTGAAAACATTAGTATCACTTTAAATAAAATATTATAAGTGTTATAATATTTTCCATATGGCTCCAAATGGTAAATAACGTAACCCTTGGATGATTAAGGTTGATATATACTCAAGAAATAAGGTATTCTAATGTTTTTTTTGTCATTTAATGGTTATTATAATTTTAATAAAAATTATATTATTTACTTTTCATCAATTAAATAATTTATATATCATCAATGTATAAGCGTTTATGATAATTATTTATTTCAAAAAAATTAAAAATAAAATAACATAATAAAAAAACATTAGATTTCAAATGAGTATTATTTTTGATTTTATCTACTTTATAAATTTATATAATAAATGTTATAGTTATTAAAATTTGAGTAAGACATATTTAACTTTTCTTTAAATAAAATAAATTAAATGTCCTAATCTCTTCCACGTGGATTCCAAAGGCTAAAAATTTGACCTAATGATGATTTAGGTCAAAACACACTCATAAAATGATATTAGGATAAGTGTTAGTGTAATTTTAAAATCTTATTTTTATCCTTAATTACCCGATTTACCCATTTATTGTATTAATAAAACTACCAAAGTTACTATTCATAATGCCCAGAAATAAAATAAAGTTATATAAAAAATTTAGACCTACTTATTCCAATTATATAAGCCATTTTTAAAAATTTAAAACACTAAATTTTCAGTAATTAATTTACAATTATCCTCGTGGTAAGAATGAGTAAAATGTTTTAAAAAGTTAAAACACTACAAAAGATTAAAATGTTTTTACATTGAAATTCAATGTAAAATTAATTCCGATGACATGTATTATATTAAATGATAAAAATATAACATATTTATACATTAAATCAATTAAATAATATAATTTAACCATATAAATTATTTCAATAAAAAATGTCCTTTTCAATTAAAATTTAGTATATTTTTATATAAATCAAAACTTGAAGGTTATATAAATACTTCCTAAAATGTAAATTTGTATATCCCAAATTCAAATAAGAAGTATATTTTTTCATATAAAAATTATTAATATGCCAAAATTTTAATTTAAAATGGGTTCCCCAAAAAAAGGTGGTAAAATAACCCCTTTTTAAAAATATAAGCTTTTATATATAAAATAGGGTTTATTCCAATCCTATAACTAAAATATTTTTTGGATAAATATAAAACATATTTTATTAAATATATAAAATATATATTTCAATAATTTCATTTATTAATTGTAATTATTTTAATTTATTAATAAAAAAATGAAAATATTTCATACACATTTAATTGGTTTAAATTTTTCATAAATAATTGGTAGCCAGGGTATTCACCTTAAATTTTCATAAGTTAGTTATATTTATTCCCAAAAAATAAATACCTATTATATAAATTTAATTTAATACTAATGGAGTCTTGTGGTTTTTTTAAACTCACGTTTTAATGCAATGCAAGCTATTAATGAATAAAAAATATTTAAATAAAATAGTTGATCACATCATTCATGTGTTACATTCTACCCCCCTTAAACTGAATTTCACCCTCGAAATTCATCAACTAGACACAAAAAAAATGAGGTTAATTCTGCCTCATCACATCCTTAAGTTCTCACATAGAATGATCAAATTGGTAGTTCCTCTATAAAACATTAAACCAACGAGTGGTTTTTTCGTATATATTTTTCGCTACGATCTAGATTCTCTATTGATTTTTCATCGTAAAAAAGATATTTCTCTAGTGGTATGGATTTTGAGTATAGTACATATGAAGGACCAGGTATGTATTTTCACAGAACACATCATGAAAATGAGAGAGATTTGGTGGAAGCACTGATCTATAAGATACATTCTCAAAACGATCAAGAATTTCAAAAGGAGTGATATACATAGGGTTCAACATTCCCATCATTAGAAATAACACTACTCTCTTTTTTGGAGATATTCGTATAAACACCTTGTCACCCTTTTCCAATTATTGGTCTTGTCATCGATTTTCATTATAACTTTTGTGTCAACTATGGGCTTCTATTATGTGTTATTGAATAGATCAGACCTTTTCTTTCATTTCATCAACAAGATCAGGTCCTAGTTTCTTTAATTCCATAACATCATCATATAATGTTGGAGTTATTAACTTATTTCTATAGAGGGAGTCATACAGAGCCATCTGAATACTGGATTGAAAGCTATTGTTTTGAATAAAACTCTACCAAATGTAAATTTTTATCCCAACCACCTTTGAACTCTGTAGAGAAAACTCTCCACATGTCTTATAGAGTTTTAATTTTCCTCTCATACTAACAATATATCTGATAATGATAAGAAGTCTTGAATCATAACTTCATATCAAAAGCCATCTGAAGAACTCACTAGAACATCAAGGTAAACCTTAGATACCTATCAGATATAATGGAAATTGGTACTCCCTAAAATCATACCAATTCCATTACATATATCCCAGAAATATTACTAAGAGATGAATACTCTATAATAAAAATTAAGTGTACATACATTGAAAGGTGATCAACTATAACCTACCATGAATTAGGGCCTCTAGATTTTTTGGGATTTCCACTAAATAATTCCATAGTCATGTCTTCCCATTTACATTCTGGTATGGGTAATGGTTTTATATTTTTCATAGACTTTTTTCTCTAGGCCTTAACTTTCTGAAAAACTATGCACCAAGAGACATGTTCTGCAACAAATTATTTCATTCCATCCCACAAGAAATAATCATTTACTTTTATGTACATCTTTGGGCATCTAGGATGAATTTAGAATGAAGAAATATGATCCTCATCTGATATATCCTTATTTAATTCTTGTCTTGGAGGAATAAAAAATTGTTCATGAACCTTATTATTCAATCACAATCAAGGATGAATACATGAACATTTCTCAACTTATTTTATGGATCTATATATTCTTTCTGAACATCCATAATATTCACTTGTATTAATGATTGATCATTCATTTGATAATGATAATATTTTCACAATCCATTTAAAAATTCAATATCCATACATTTCAAATCTATAAATATTGGAACTTTTCTTATACTCATCATGGATATGATAGCATGTTCCTTTAGAATAAAATCTTCTTCCACCTTGTTTTATTTCCTAGGGTGGTAAGGTATTGAGATTTTATAATCTTTAATTGACTCCAACCAACATCTTTAGTGCATACTCATCTCCATTTGTGTGAAATATATATGTTAATATTTTATGATTAGTATAAATATCACACCTTTCACCATAAACATAACACCACCAAATCATTATTTCTAAGAATACTGTATATAAACCAAATTCATGATTTGGATAATTTTTCTAATGAATTTACAATTTTCTCCAGGCATAATCTATCAGAATATCATTTTTCATGAGAAAAAATCTCATAACCTTATTGGATTCATCATTATAGGTCATAATCATTTCTCCGCTTCAAGGCAGTGTAAGTTTAGGTGCATTGGCTAACATTATTTTTAGCACTTTAAAAATATCTTCACATTCTAACATACATATGAACATAATTTTTACCAATGTCAAATTGGTGATTGGATTAAATAACCATGAAAAATCATACACAAAACATCGATAAAATAAATCAAAACCAAAAAAACATCAGTTCTTGGTTTGCATTGTTGGTCATGGAAAGAATTTAATAACTTCTATTTTTTCTTAATCACAAATATCCCCTATATTGAGACTATGAGATGAAAAAATGAAACTTTGTAATGTGGAAATTAACAGTTGGTAAATTTTTCATAAATAATATCTTTTCTCAAGTTTGTTAGTGCAATTCTCAAGTGATATTCATATTCTTCATTCATATTCAAATATTAAGAATACTATATATAAATACATCCCAAAAATGATCAACATAGTCTATAATGACTGTATTTATTAGATCCATGAAGATAGAGGATGAATTAGTAACACTAAAATGCATCATTATAAATTCGTAGTTTCCATACATTATATAGAATTGCATATTTGGTATATCCTCCTTGCTGAACCTTAATTGATGATATCCTAAATGAAGATCAATCATGGAATATTATTGAGCTTTTCATAGCTAGTTGAATAAGTCCTAAATGTGGGGAAGGGGATAATTTTTTTGATGGTGATATTGTTAAGTTCTTGATCATCAATGCAGAGTCTCATTAATACATCATTCTTCTTAATAAACACAATAAGTGAACCCCAAGGTGATTCACTAGGGAATATTTATCCCTTGTCATGATTCTCCTAGAGTCAGATCATTAAGTATTTCAACTCAATTAGGGTTATTCAATAAGGAGTATTTGAAATAGGCACAGAACCCAAAATGAGCCCTTTGAAAACTCAAGTGCATGATTTTGTGGAGGATCAATAAATTCTTCAAAAAAGATAAAAAAACTCCCATGCAATAGATGTATTCTTAATGGTGAATTTTTAATCAAATTTGAGATAGAAAATAATTATTTATATGAACCATGACCCCTAATATGGAATAAATTTCCACTGGAATTCCATATTCATTATTTCATTGATATATGATCATAGATTGATCCAAAATATGAGATGTGACATCCCTTGGTAATTTATAGGAGATCAATATAGATAATGTCAACCCATGCCATGAAGCACATAAAATTCCTCTAATTTATGGATAAAATGATTTATAAGAAGATATTTTCCACAAACTTAAAATGAATAAGATTTATTAAAATTTTATGAGACAATTGTGCCCTTAGAAGTTGTCACAGCTAACACAAAATCTAGTTCATGAGGTAATATAGAGATACCCTTATGAAAATATTCTGAAATAAAAGAGTGGGTGGAACCAGATCAGATAAAAAAATTTCTAATTTAGAGGGGATGGTCGGTGTACCTTCCACCACTTAATTACCTTACTCCACATCATTGAATGTGAACACATTTAAATTTCATTTCTTTTATTCTATGAGATTTTGGTGTTATTGGTCATTATTTGAAAATCCATGTATTACATAATTAGTTATCAGAATTCCCCATTTACTTTCACTAGTATCATTGAAGTGTGTGAGGTGAATTATGTGTCTCCTTTTCTCTATTTTCATCATTAAACATCTCTTTCCCATAACCTCATCATTAATCTTCCTAATGGCCTTCTCTCCCACCCTAAAAACAGTTCATATTCCCATTATGACTATTTTTCCATGTTCCATTCCACACATTGATCTTAAGGTAAAACACATCTTATTTTCAGTGTGGTCTTCATATTTTCCCTTAAATTATCTTTTTCTATTCATATTAGACCTAGAATACTAATGGGTTAATCCAATATCAATCTCAAAATTGAGATAACATCGAATTATTTCCTCATAGATATATAAATAACTTATTGATAATGCCCTTCTGAGACTAGGTTTTATGCTACTAATGAATCGATCAATTTTACTCATAGGATGGACAATAATTCCAGAAGTATACCTTGCAAGGCTTATAAATTTTCTTCATAGGTACCAATAGATTCGTCATCTTTTTTTAAGATTAAGGAACACCTTATCCATCTTTTTTTGAAGAATATTAGGAAATTACTTATTGAAAAATAGGTTCATGAACTCATCCCATTCCATAATTTCAATTTAATATCTTTGCATCGTATTCTTGATAAGATTCCAACATTGATCAACATCACCTTACAAATGATACACTTACAATATTACTTTATAAGGATATGAATATTTGATAACTGAAAATATATTTTTAACGGTACTAATACATTTTTCAACCACTAATGTATTATAATACCCCCTCAATGAAGGAGAAAGTTGTCTAATGAATGACTCAATTGACTGTTTTCCCCTCATTTTCTATTTTGTATATCCTAAATGATTCATAGCTTAATAAAGTTGAGTGTGCATAGTAAAAATATTTTTCATTCCATATCCCATAACATTCCATTTCTCTAAAGGATAGTCATTTCATTTCCTGCACATTAAGCAATAACGTGATTCCTTCATGTTCCAACCATTGATTAAGACTAAGATGAATAGTGTGAGAAACACTAATCATAATGGGAAAACCACACAATCAAGAATAAAATTTCAATTTAGGATAATTTAGGTTTTATCCTCATTTATTCATTGTCATTTAAAAAAATACCATGATTTAATCCTATAGTTAGACATTTCCATAGGGTTATTACTCTGGTTTTATCATCGTAGTTTCCAATGATTTACTATACCTTTTATATGATACGAACTCTAATGGGAAATATTTTAAATACATAGATATTACACCAAAATTGATGAATAATAATTTCAAAACAAAACAAAACCACACTAAGAGAGTATAAGATTAGTGAATTTAGAAACTATGAAACATAAACAACTAGTCCAGAAGATTTCTACATTTTCCCTTCTTTATTATTTCATAACTAGACCCCATTTTAACATATCATACATTATAAACCTCTTTATAACTTTGAAAAAAATTATAATAAAGAGTGAGATCATATGCTTAGTAAGGTTAAAAAATGGATATATCAATTATTTCATAATGATAATACAGAAGAACATAACATTTGAAAATATTATCCTGTATATAAAAGATCTTGTTATCATGTCATGGGATAAATCCTAAATGTTCTTATGGTATAAATGAGCATATTCCCAAAAGTCACGACATAAGACATTGAATTTGTGGAATACACAAAATCATAGTAAATAATTTCATATTAGTCAAGGAACATTTATAATACCATCATAGTGGAAAAATTCCATTACTAAATAGAGTTCACTCATTGTTTCAACCCAATAATACTAAACTGGGTTTACTTCCCATTATAGCCTTGTATTGCTGAACCATGATCATTTCCCTTTCTGTTTGTGTCTATCACATGAGGTATAAATCATTCACCAATACATTGGAGGGAGATATAGGTCCCAACTATATCTTAAAAAATTATTATTACATGTTCCACAAAAACATAAATCATTCATCATTGAATAACCCAATGTTTAAAATGGGATTTTTAAACATCATTCCATCATAACATAATCCTTTTATAAAAATGTATTTCATAAATAGAGTTCCAAAAAAAAACTAATACCATAGGAATAATAGGAATAGTATACTTGAAACATAAACCAACTGAATAATTACATTTAAGGGGGAAAATAACTTTTATATAACAGTTGAAATTAATTCTTCAAAAAATTATATTCTCTTCTTCAAAAACGTTTTATTTTCTCAAAATTCCATGAAGGTTTAAAGGGATATATTATCATTGAAAATAAAATTGAAATATAATAAAGTAATATTCAAGGAAATAAATCTTTATGAAAACATAAAAATTCATTCATGCTATATTAGGTAAAAGAAAAAAAATTCTTCTCATACTTCTGTCAGATAAGTGAAAATGTACCTTATATCGAAAACGAATTTTTTCCTTTCACACCATTTAATAAAAATTCACCAATGGATAAAATTCACATTAAAAATATTACAATAATATAATTAATATTTTGGAATTCATATTTTGGAATCATGGACATGGATGATAAATATACCCCAGTAAATACACACGTATAATCAATCTAGAATAATCATGAGATTATGAAATTATCACTTACCTTACATATGATATAATTTATATTTATTTGAACAACATGTATAATTATTTATATAATTTAATTGAATAATTCTACCATCATAATAATACTTATGAAATTATATGTGATCATATTATCATATTTTGGTTAATAACATTTCATTAATACTCATTATAAGGGTATTAACTACTTCATTTTATTATGCATGTTTTGTCAATTACATTCTAGGTATCACTATTAAGTTAAAGATATGTCATTTAAAAAATTATATTAAAATAATATATATATCATATTTATTCAGTCTATACATTTATATAAATATGCTTTAATGGATATCATGTAAATGAATCACATCGCATCGTGGAGACAATAGGTTGTAAGTATGCACGAGCAACAATATCATTCCCATAATTGTGAAATGACGAGGAAGTGGACCGTATATCTTTTTTCCATAATTTATATCAAGTTATAATAACAATATATAATTATTATTTCTATCATTATAACGATCTTTGTAAAGTGGTTGCGAAAAACATATTACATCACGAAGTGGAGATGGGAAAACGTACGTACACACATGTGGTGATTTTGTATTTCATAGGATGGATAGAAAGAATAATATAGTTGTTCCATAATCATAAAAAATCTTTTTATATAAGTGATACTAGATTTATTACATTATAATTGAAACATCTCATGAAGAGGAATTATAAGAGAGGATGTATAAGAAGAAATAAAATTGAAACAATCGGTATAAGAGATTACCTCTTATTTTAAAAGATATCTCAATATCTCATCTTAAAGTAATATAGTTGGTTTTTAGAGATTAAAAAAACATATAGATTTCTAATAAGGATGTTTAGAATGGAAATAAGTAGTGTATACCAGAGGTTTAAGGCTCAAAATGAAGAGAATAAGTGAGTGAGTTTATGTCCTTTTATTATTGAGGTGTGGGGGACATTTGGAATCTCCAAAAATAATAATTTATAATAAAATAAACCACATCAAAAAACATAAATAATAACATATTTTAGAAGCTAAGATGAGATAAATTTGTAATATTAAAAATAAATAAATATTAGACACGTTTTTCTATTAATTTAAACCGTATCATTTTAAATCACCCCTAATTATACTATTTAAATTTTAACTAATGTTACAACTGATTAAATAATTAAAGACTTGAATATTTACATACTTATCTTAATCAGACCCTAAAAATACTATTAAAAAATTATAAACCATATAATATTTATTTTATATTTTTAAAAGTGTATTATGATTTTTAAATAATTTAATAAAATTTTATTTTGTTAAAAAATATATAGTGTCAATTTTGACCTAATTCAATTCATTGTTTTTTAAAAATATTAACATAACAAGTTAACTTTGAAAAAAAATATTTTATTACATTTCTAAGAGATCAAATTAATCTAGAAATATCAATGGATATATTTATTATCCAAAATTATATTTCAAAAAAATTAATAAAATTTATTTACTATCCCCATTACTGAAATAATTACTATGAAAATTATTTGAAATTATGAAATATGCTTATTTTTGAATAAAAAAATGAAATATTATGATGAATATAAATCCTACACATTTAAAAATAGTACATATAGTATAATACATATTCATGAAAATCCAACATAATTTTTTTTATTTATTAAAACATGAATGTTACAACTTTAACATCACATTAAATTAAATAAAAATAATTGTAATATGCTTTTCTATATGGCTAGGTATGGTAAATAACTGAACCCTTGGATGGTTATGGTCGAGATACACTCAAACAAATTTTGTTTGTATTTTTTTGGTCTTTCAATGGTTATTATAATTTTAATAAAAATTAATTCATTTATTTTTCATCAATTAAATAATTTTTTCATAATTAATGTATAATCCATTAAAGTAATTATTTATTTCCTACAAATTAAAAAATTTACCATTATACAAAAAATTTATCTTTAAAATGAATATTTATTGTCGAATTTATCTTCCATATATCATTATATTAAAAATGATATAGTTTTTTACTTATGAGTAAGAAATATTTAACTTTTCTATATATAAAATATATTAAATGTTTTATTCTCATCCAAGTGGCTTCCAAAGGATATCATTTCGACCCAAATATTATTTTTGGTCAAAACACACTCATATAATGATATTAAGAAAAGTGTTCTAGTAATTTAATAATATTATTTTTACCCTTAATTACCAGATTTACCCTTTTACCATATTAATAAAAATTATCAGTGTCACTATTCATAATGTATAAAAAAAGAAATATATTTACATAATTTGGACCTACAGATTCAAAATATGGAATCCATTGTTCAAAATTTAAACCACATATGTTATAGTAATTAATTTAAAATTACACTCATTATTGTAATGATAAAAAGGGTTTTAAAAGTTAAGACATGGAAATAGATTAAAATATTTTTACATTCAAATTAAATGTAAAATTAATTCCACTGACCTGAATTATATTAAATTATTAAAATATAATATATATATATATATATATATACATTAGAATCACTCAATAATATAATATAACCATATAATTTGTTTTTATTAAAAAGTTGTTTTTAATTAAAATTTAGTATCTTTTAACTATTCATCAAAATGTGAATGTTATATAAAAAATTCATACAATGTAAAATTTAATATCTTGCATCCAAAGAAGAAGTTAATGTTTTAATATAAAAATTATTACTGTGCCAAAAGTTTAATTTTAAATGGGTTTTCCATTAAAAGGATGTGAAATTTCCTTTTTAAAAAATATAGGTTTTTATAGATAAAATAGGTTTATTTATATCCTATGAATAAAGTATCTATTAGATGAGTATCAAAAATATTTTATTAAATATATAGCATCTATATTTAATTAATTACATTTATTAATTTTAATTAAAATAATTTTTAACAAAAAATTTACAAATATTTCATTTACATTTAATTGGTTTATATTTTACGTAAATAATTGGCAGGATATGAATTTGTCAGATATATTCATAAGTTAGTTATATTTATTCTCGTTATCTTAGAAGCTAGGTTATAATGGTCATTTTTTATTAATGGTGTCGTATGTTTGGTTTTAACTCATGATTGCGTGCGATGCATGCTATTGATGAATTAGAATAATTTAAAGAAAATATTTCATAAAGACATCTTGGTGTTACAACGTTCCCACTTTTGAAGTAACTCATACATGAAAACAATTATTCAAAATTCACCTTTTCACAAAATTCACAATTCTCATGAAATACTCATATAACCTCTTTTATTCTTCTTTGAACAATTTATAACATCACAAAAGTTTTCAAAACATCAAAAAATATCTATATATCTAATAATGGTTGTCATCCAATGATTGTAAATAAATTCAATCTTTAAAAAAGTCAGAGGGAACATTGATCTCCCCATTATTGATTTAATGGTGACTCTATAAAACTCTTTCAACATACAATTTATCTATCATTTTGGGAATAATAAATTCACTTTATATTCATTTTGATATGCATCTTCCACCACAATACTACATAAGATTGTGTTTTTAAAAGAATAACATCCCTCGATTATAAGAATGTATGGACAAGTGATATATATGGACCCCCCTCAGTACCAACATCATTTTATTACATCCATATATTTCTACTATATATCAACAAACAAAACATCCAATTACAAGTAAATTCATAATCCCCCATTTAACATGAATTCTATCCATAATTGATAATGAATTTGGTTAATATTTTAACCAATTTTCCAACACAATTCAAATCCATGAAAAGGAACCTTCCACACTAATTTAGTTGATATAATATGGATGTACATGGAGTTTTATCCTAAACGTAGAGAACACCACTCTTGGAATAGTTTTTTATATGATATATAATTTCTTATTATAGGTTTATATATATTCAAATTTCATATCTCTATTGGACACTAATTCCATAATAAAATGAAATGTGATTTATATATTTTTTTCATTTAGAATGACTCACTAATTTCATTGATAGATCTATTTTACTATGACTATCAAAAATTATCCCGAATGGCCTCTCTATCCCAACATGGAAAACTAGTAACTGCACCACCATCTAAAAAACCTTTGTTCATGCACCACCATCTTCCAAATTTGTATAAACTCTCAACGGTTTCTACTTCTTACCTTCTCACATATTCCTCAATAATGAATCAATTCTCACCATAAGAGGATATTAATCGAATGAGATCACTTATTATGTCTATATTAGTGAATCAATTAAATTTTAAATCTATATATATTCTATATAACGTACCACATTTCATTATGTTCTCCACATATCTCTAAACTCTCATTACTACAAGTATGTTAGAATCACTTAGATGAATGTAAAATTTACCACAAAGATTAATTACATAGATAATGTAAGGTCTGGAAGATATCAAATAAAATAATCCTCAATTGATTATTTAATACTCGTTTTGATCAACCTTCAATAATTTTTCATCCATACATAGTTCCATTCTAAATTAAATTAGAGTTGAGAATTCTATGGACACATCCATGAATAATGTTTTAAAAACCTCTATATCCTATTTTTCTTGATAAAAAAATACGTCAAGATTTATTCTCATTTTATATCCAAGAAAATATATCATTTTATATAGAATTAAAATTTCCAAATACTTCTTCATCTTCTTAGATAAATCATACAAAAGTTACTGATTATTACAATAATTAGTGATTTCATCAAATTAAAAATGACGATAAATTTACCTATAAAAACTCTATAACATATTTTTTTTCATATTTTAGTTTTTTGAAATTCATTTTCCTCAAACATCATTGTAGTATTTAGTAAAAATAACTAGGATAGTGTTTTAAGTTGTACTATGTTTTTCATAATCCAAAAACCTGTAATGTCCTGGTTCTGGAATCCACCCAGAGGTACCCCGTACTTGGTTGGTCACATGACCTCAACTGCATTTCTCCTATTTCCAGAGTATGCCGACTATCAGCGAGGGCCTCGGGTGTGATAGTGGAAAAAATATGCCCTCATTGGCAGAGTAACATAGCGGAAACAAAATAGATATACAATAGTAGAATAATTAAACATACCATACAATAGTAAATAGCGGAAGACAAAAAATAAGAAAAAAACTAGAGCACATATATAAATGATTCATCATACGTATGTCTAGGAAAGCAGCTAAACAAGTCACGATGCTGGAATACCGAAATAACCCAAGTAAAAAAGAAAACAGATAAACTCTTCATCATCTTAACCCTCAGCTTGGTCCCATGCTCTCTAGCTCCTCAGTAATCAAGTACCTACTGTAGAAGGTCCCTTGTCCTTATCTAGTCCTACAACAATATAATCTGTTTGGGCCTAAGATCATGTCCCAAAGAGGGTGTGATAAGAACCCTATTAGGAAACCACCAAAAGATCTTTTCATAATAGTCAGTGAATATATATGGCATGAAAATAATTAAAAGAAGTAGTAAAAAAGTAAGTACTAAAAATTAAACAATTCCATAGTTTCAAAGCATTCAATTCCATATATCAAGTATTTATATAATGAAAGAAGGTAACCGTCTGGGATGTATATTCACCCTAACCCTTTTTGTTCAATCAAACAATACAGGAAACCCTCTAGTATGTACACACAGTCTAATCCCTCTGGTTCAACATAAGCATAGACTCTATGAGGTAGCACACACTGTCAATTCCACCTATTGTATCATATCGGTTTCTAAATGGTGACCTGGGGAAGCACATACATCTCATTCCCCTTGTGGCCTGCGTCGCGGAACAACAGACACTCTGAGGAATTAATTTTGACAATTCCCACTATGGTCTCACATCGTAATAGTAAAAACAAACCCTTTGGAGAAGCCCTCATGTACATTCTCTCTATGGCCTACTACACCAGGTTCCAACAGCCCTGTGTAATTCAAATGATCATATAAATGCATAGTGTCCAATGTAAACCTCATTAACTACGTGGCTGACAGTCTATAGCATAATAGCATGTCAGATGAAAAATCACAACATCATACAATATTAGGCATGAGAAAAACAAGGTGGCCTAACAGGCTATGTGGAACTAAATGGTCATAAACAAAACATGAATGAGAAACACTTCCAAATCATAGAAATTGACCCTATTCACATTCAATTAAATTCTAATCATGCATACAAGCATAACATGAAATGTAAGGGGGTAAAACCGTAAACATGAAATACCCTGATCAAGGTTATTGGGCACAATTTCACATAGAACTCAAAGACTATCTACAGAAAGGCACAAACCACCTACCTTGGAAATGGGAGATCGTTATACATGAGTCTCAAGCCTTGGATCACCATAGAATGCCGTAGATCCACATAAAAAATATAAAATGTTAAATGGAAGATAACTTGGGAAAGAAGAAGAATCAGGAAACTAAGTTCTAGAAGAACGAAGAACATACTGAGGCGTTCCCAATGAAATCGACAACGGTCGATTTGGAGAATGAATGCTCGATTGGGGGCTCGGAGAATGATCAGCGGTCGTACGATGCTCCTGGATGAAAAAAATTACATTGTGTGTACTTTATAAGTACATGGCATGTACATTCTATTACCTTCCCCCACATTAGATGGTCTCTAGGTCACCAAAAATGGATGTGTGCATGACCGTTACATGGCCAACACATGACTACCTGCGGTAACAATGTATAGGGTGTGTACTTATAAAGTATATGACATGTACTTAAGAAATTTCCTGAAACTCTTTTTTTCTCAAAAACACCCAAAAAAGGAAAATATCCCTAAAACAATATTAGGGTTTTAACAAACTTCCCCCTTAAATAAATCCATCATGGAATTTCCCTAGAAAGGCATCATAGAAGAAGAAACCTCGAACAGCTCTGGCCACTGTGATCGTACATTGACCTCCCATTCCCAGGGCTCATTTTGTACTCAACCGTGGTTCTATAACAATCCTACCAGAGGAACAGACCAGCCCTTAAGAACCATCAAAATTCTATCAATAATCTAAATAGTATTCTGCTCGAAATATGGATCCACCTCTAGCTTAACTTCCTCGATTTGAAAAGCATGAGATGGGTCTGAGAAGTAATGTCGAACCAAAGAAACATGGAAGACATTGTGCATAGCCCAGTACCTCTGAGGAAACTGCAACCGATAGGAAACCAGCCCAACCCTCTCCAACACCTCAAATGGCCCGACGTATCTTGGTCAATGATTACCATGTCTCCTAATCGATATTTTTCCCAACCTCGGTGTGACACGCAGAAAAAGCGGATCTCCGACCACGAACTCCAGATGTCATCTCCGTTGATCAGCCTAAGACTTCTATCGAGACTGTGCAATAGCCATCTTCTTCTAAATCAACTATATCTACTCTGTGGTCTCCTAGACAAGACAAGGTCCCATCATAGCTTCCACTTTTTCCTCCAGCCAACAAAAGGGGGGCCAGCATGGCCTACCATACAAATCCTCATAAAGTGCCATCTGAATAGTTTCTTGAAAACTATTGTTGTAGCAAAACTCCACAAGAGGTATGTGTCTCTCTCAAGAATCTCCAAAATCTAGTATCAATGCTCAAAGAATATCCTCCAGCACTTGAATCATAATCTTGGACTAGATATCTGTCTAGGGGTGGTAAGTTGTACTCAGAAGTACTTGTGTACCCACAACCTTCTGTAGCCCCTTCCAGACCCGAGAAGTAAAACTGGCATCAATATCTGAAACAATGGAGTGTGGAACTCCATGTAGATGTACAATATCACGAATTTAAAACCTTCCCGCATCATCAAAAATGAAGGTCTCCTTGATCAGAATGAAGTGAGAAACCTTCGTGAGTCTGTCAATGAAAACCCAAACTTCATCATTCCGTCGAGGGGTCCTCGGTAAACCTATCACGAAGTCCATCACAACAACATTCCACTTTCACTCAGGAATGGGTAACTACTGCAAAATCCTGGATGGTAGTTGATGCTCCACCTTCACTTGCTAACATGTGGGCCACCTCATGACCAAACCAGAAATATCTCTCTTCATACCTAGACACCAATACTGACGGTGTAGATCAAAATACATTTTGGTGACTCCAGGTTGAACTACCAAAAATGAGTAATGAAAGTCACACATTATCTCCTCATTTATGTCTGCTGACTCCCATATGCGCTTGTGAAAATTCCATATGTCCTCCTTTCCTATGGTCCATCAGGGAATAGAGTCCATTCCTTACATGCTCTCCTATAGTACATACCTTGATAATCGGATTGCTTCCTCATTCACACTCGATCAAGAAGAGTATAGGTATCATCTATAGAAGATAGAAACGTCTTCCCCTATCTCTCATGCACCTCCTTATTCATCTCAGAGAACAGATCCATAAGATTCCACTCACTTCTAGCCTCCTGAACTTCCTGTATTTGAGTCCACCAGCTTAGCGCATCAGCCACTACATTGCCTTTCCCAGGCATATAGGAATGTTAAAAAAATAAAAGGATTTAAGGTAATCCACCCACCTTCACCGTCTCAAATTCAGGTTAGACTAAGTGAATTTGTATATGAGACTTTTTTGGTATGTGAAAACCAAAAAATTCTATCTTAGAAGATAATGTCTCCTACAGCATAAAGCATGAACAACAGCAGCCAACTCGATATTGTGCATCGGTTAATTCCTCTCATGTGGCCTCAACTGCAGAGACTCATATGCAAAGACTCCTTCCCCCTACATAAGCACAACTCCCAAAATTATACCTGAATCATCACGATAAATATTATAGATCTTTCCTATTATTGAAAACACTAGCATTGGTGCTGAAGTCAACCTCCCTTAAATATTCTAAAAGGTTGAATCATAAGAATATTACCATAAGAACTTCGCACCATTCTTAGTCAGACTCGTCAATGGTGCTGTTAAGCATAAAAATTAGAGTATGAAACATATGTAGTATCCATCCACCATTAGAAAACTCTGTACCTCAAAGACATTCTTTGGCTGCTCCTAGGAAACTACTGCTCTCACATTATTTGGCTCTACTAGTACTCTTGTCTCTAAGATAACATGGCCCAATATGTGAATTTGGTCTATCCAAAAGTGTCATTTTGAGAGCTTAGAATATAATGGATGATCTCTTAGTGTACTTAGAACGATCTCAATATGTATGGCATGGTTGTTTAGAGTGTGAGAGTACACCATGATATCTCCCATGAAAACTAAAATGATAGAATCAAAGTATGGATTGAACACTTGGTTCATCAGATCCATGTAAACTCTATGCGTGTTCATGATACCGAATGACATAACCACATACTCCAATAGACCATACCTGCTTTGGAAGGCTATAAAAGGTATATCAGATGGTCTAATGGGCAACTGATGGTAACTGAATATCATGTCAATACTTGAGAACACCTAGGATCCTCGAAGCTGATCAAAGAGATTATCCATCCTTGGTAAGGGATATAAGTTCTTGATAATCAACTGGTTCAACTTCTAATAATCCACACAACTTCTTAGTGTCCCATTCACCATTTTCGTAAACATGATAGGTGAAACCCAAGGATATGTATTGGGTCGGATGAAACAATTTATCTGAAACCCCTCCCACTACTTCTTTATCTCCGGTAACTCTAGTGTATCCATCCTATAAGGAGGAATGGACATCGGTGCCACTCCTGGAACAATCTCAATATAAAATTCCACCTCTCACTCTAGAGTAAAACATGAAAAGTCTTCTGGAAAGACGAACCTGAAATAGTCCACCACTGAAGGAAAGTCTAACTGTGAAGTCCCACGGTCATCCAGATATACAATACCAATATGGGCAGTAACTCCTCCCAATCCATGATTCTTGGGTCCCACCCTGCTCACCTAGACATCCCATTCACCTTTATGAAGAAACAATCAGCTTTATAGTGATGGGAAACTCACCCTAGGATGATAGCAATCAACAACAGCTTGGAAGGGAACTAACCAGTCCATTTCGAGAATGACGTCATAACCTATCTTCTCTAAGACATAGAGGTCCCCCAAGAAGTGACACCCACCAACCACTAGAGGGAACTTCTTACACTAACATGCACTAGATTTGTTTTTCTCCCAATGGTGTTTCTAGCATCAAGATATCTGTAGAAGTAAAGATACAGTGCCCATGGCTCTCCACAACAGCCACATATATTAAGCTATGGGAAGTCCCTATTTCAAAAAGAGCAGAAGATAAAACTAAGGAAACTAGAATCGTACCTCGAGCAATAGAGGGTCTAGGATCCTACCTCAGTAATGTGTACTCCATTGAGAAATTATAACCTATACCGCAGCCTTGTGACCCTGCCGGACCACTCTGAGATGATCCACCGTGCTTTTTCTGAAATCTTGGCGACTGAATACCACGACCGCGACCTCCACTTCGGCCTGAACGTCCAGAAGAACTCCATTTCCCATACTGATGAGAAAATGGTGGTGCTACTCCATAATTAGGAGTCATAGAAGACCCCCTCTCACTAGCTTCTAGTGATAAGATTTGACAGAAGCGCTGATGATGCCCCATCATTCCAAAATATAGGCAGTCCACTAGGTCTCTCGGGCAATGTGGCCTCGTATACCATATCTTTCCGCATTGGTATCACACCACCTGGTTACCAGAATAAGTATCTTACCTCCTTGGATCACTACATGAAGACACCCTACGACACTTCCTGTTGTCAGTAGGAGGGATAATAACTCTAGATGTCGAGCCTCCCTGTCTCCCAACTCCAAAATCCCTCATATTTCACTCCGTGATCAGCACCTTGTTGATTATAGAAGTGATAGATGTCAACCAGAAGATGTTCACTTGAGATCGCATGTTGTGCCTAATACCACTCTCAAACATCCTTTCCAGGAATAACTCATCAACTCCTGGTATGGGTGTGAAGCTCTACAACTCTGTGAAGAGAGAAGAATACTCCATAATTGAAAGTGTACCCTAATACAGAATCATGAACTCTCAGGCTCGGTTGGCCCTCAATGTATTTAGATAGAAGTAGTCATAGAAGGCACTATAGAACTTATCTTAGGCCATAACCTGTTGGAATCCCTCCTGATATCACATACCACCATCTCTTGGACGAATCTCAAAGCATATATGTAGCGATTTTCACCCTCCTCTCCAGAGGCATCTCTAGATGCTTGAAGATCATCATCATGGCTACTAGCTATGACTCTACAGCTTGAGGTCCTCCTTCCCCTATGAAGGTGGGAGGTTGATGCTACTGGAAAACCCACATAAAATCTTCCATAGACGGGGATGGATGCGGTACTCCTCAGAAAGCTTGAATAAGCCTCATAAATCCCTCTTGGAACTGTGCATCAGCACCGGTGTCCAGAATGACAGATGATGCCAAGACTGGCACAACTGGAGGATCTACCAGTGATCCCAGATTAGCCATATCTGGTGTTTGGTCACTTCCTTGCAACTGGAAGACAACTGGAGGATGTCTGGGTGGCATGAATCTACATGGTCAAGCGCACACCTTAGAACATGATTAACATGAACATAAAACTAGAACTGTAAGAATGGAAGAGGAGAAAGAAATCATTCAGGGTTTTCAAAAAATGGATACACGGCATGTATAATTCCTACAAGACATGTTCTCTGAAGCCTTTTACATGGGCATGTATTCCTACAACAACTGGTCATGTAACACCCAAAACACACGACCTGTTATCCTAACACACGTCCTGTACTTAAATCATTTTCCCTACATGAGTTCTCTTACACAGCTAAGCCACACTGCTCTCCTAGAACAAGACTACACAACGTGTTAGTGCCAAAACAGCATGTAATAGATGTACTTCACCAACCTGTGTTGTTATCTACACAACTGGATAGTCGGGTTGCACTACATGGCATGTTCTAGTCAGAAACACCATTTATTAGAAATGACTCAACCGACCCATGTTGTTAGTGACATGGCTAGTTACATGGTTATACAACACGACGTGTACATCTGGTACACTATGTGTCCTACCAAATATTTCCAAACCCCATGACTCTTCCCACACAGTTTGAGACACGATTAGAGACTACATGGCATGTACATACAGAACACGGTGTGTACTTCAGAAAAATTGTTTCTTCCTAAATAGAAGAACACATGGCATGTATTCAACATTACGTGTCACATATTCTGGATTTTTTTGGACAGTACACCTCAGAAACTACTCTGGAACCACGAAAAACACTGAAAAGAACCACTAAGTGTCAAATTATGATCTGTGAGGTCCCATACTCCCCACGAATCAAATATTGGCATCTTATACATGTTATAAAAAAGGAAAACAAGGAAATGATCCAACAAATTCCATCCCATGAGGGCCCATAACACCTTAAGAACCAATGTTTGGAATACATTCAAACAAAACCTTACACAAACAATACCCTATCAACAGCAGGTATTTTATCAAGGCATCTATCACAACAGAATGAATATCTAACACATCATTTATCACAACAATACGAAATTTCTAATTCACCCTAAATGGAAAGGCAATAATGTATGATATGTGATTTCTTGCAAGTGCCTATATAATGCTTGTGATGGAATACACTCATCGCATCATGTTTCAACATTAATAGAACTTCAATAACATCAATGATAATAGTGAAAAAATGTGAATCACCCAATGGTGAAATCAAATAAACTATAAAATTCCAAAACCCTGAAAATTTTCAATATACGAGGTAAATTGGATATTCCCTATACACGAGTTAGCTACTCCCGGACACAACTTATTAACCAGTACCAATTCCATCCTATCCCTTTATATAGGCTCCAAACCATATGTCATGATGAAAATAAAATCCTATGATACCACTTTGTGACATCCCGGTTCTGGAAGCCACCTAGTGGCGCCCCGTACCTGGTTGGTCACAAGGCCTCAGGTGCATTTCCCCGAATTCCAGATGCTATTGACTAGCCGTGATGGACTTGGGTGTGATAGTGGGTAAACTATGCCCTCATTGGTAGAGTAACACTGCATAAACAAAACAGTTACACAACAGAGAAAGCAGTAAACATACTATACATCAGTAATCAATGTAAGACAAAAAATAAGAAACAACTGGAGCACATATATAAATGATGCATGATACGTGTGACTAAGAAAGAAGCCAAAAAATTCACAATGCTGGAATACAAATATAACCCAAGTACAGAAGAAAATAGATAAAATATTCAGCATCACATCCCTTAGCTTGGTTTCATTCCCTATAGCTCCTCAGCAATCAAGTACCTAATGTAGAAGGGAACTTTCCCTTATCTATTCCTACAACAATATAATCTATTTGGGCCCAAAATCATGACCCAAATAGGGTGTGAGACGAAACCCAGTAAGCAAAAACTAAAAGATCTATGCCTAAAAGTCAGTGAATATATATGGTAGGAAAATAGAAAAACGATGTAGTAAACAAGGAAGTACTCAAATGTAAAAAATTATATAGTTTCAAAGTATTCAATTCCACATATCAACTAAGCAGATAATCAAAGAAGGTATCCCTATGGGAAGTACACTCAGCCTAGCCCATATAGTTCAAACAAACAACACAACCAACCCTCTGGGATGTACACATAGTCTCATCCCACTGGTTGAACTTAAGCATTGACTCTTTGAGAAAGAACTCACCACCTATTCCCCCTATATTCCCATATCAGTAATTTAAAGCACTTTGGGGAAGCACATGCATCTCATTCCCCTTGTGGCCTACGTCAAGGAACTATAGACACTCTGAGGAAGCACTTTCATCAATTCTACCCATGGTCTTGCATCGTAACAATAAAAACAGACCCTCTAGAGATGCCCTCGTGTCCATTCTCCCAGTGGCCAACAAGACCAGGTTTCCATAGCCCTGTGTAAGTCAAACAATCATATAGATTCATAAAGACCAAAGAAGAACTCAAGAACTAATTGGATAACAGTCTATAGCAGAACATCATGTCAGATTAATAGTCACACCATCCTACAATACTAGGCCTGGAAAAAACAAGTCAGCCCAACATGATCAGCATAAAAAATGGTCATTAAAATAACATGCATGGGAAACACATCCAAATCATGGGTTACCTTGAAATGAGAAATAGGTTCCGACACACCTAAACATACCTTAAGGTCAACCTCACTATGTTCTACAAAAGATACTAAAATATACTCTCAAACAAATGAGACCTCTCCAGAATGTCCAATGGATGGTGTAAAGGCAAAATGCTTGAAAAACACCAAGGAAAATTTGAATGAATGTATAGACTACCTACCTCACCTCGGTAATAGACTACTAATCCAGTATCGAGTCCTGATCCATTTATATTAAGAAGAAAACTGAAGAACTAAAGTCGAATGTGATATTAGTGCATATGAACCTAAATCCAAATAGTACAGTTGCTGTTTTGATGAATCAACAATAACTAAAATGTAATTGAGTACTTACCGATGTGGATTAAATGAGACAATTAGCAATCGAAACGGTGGTCGGACAGAGGAAATATCTTAAAGACTAAGTTAAGTGAAAAATTGGATAAACACAGGAGGCTACGATATGAGGAGGTGAAATCCTATTTGGGTATAAAAATAAGAATTTGGTTTTAATTTAAAATATTTAAAAAAAACACAGCAGGGTATCACAGTTTACCCACACGATTTACCAAATCAAGCAGAAATTGTGGGCACCTCACTACCTTGGAGGGGCACTACACACGGTTACCCTATATGGTTTGACTAACTGTGTCATAACCATGTGAAACCATTATTCCAAAAAAACCATCACTTTTCAACCATGTCGTACGATTTAGACTAATTGTGTGCAAGTCAAGAGAAAACCATTCGCTAGGTCACTTTCAGCGCAAAACATTGTTTCAGACTCCAAACAAGCCCCGGACACCTGTAAAACAACCGTGATCAAGTTAATAATTCACAGAATTCCTTAACAAGGCATTTAAATCTAAAATAAAAGAAAAAATACCTTTTAAGAAAACTCGGGTTCTTATTATCTTTCCCCTTATAGAAATTCGTCCCCAAATTGCTCTTTGAAGGGAGATCATGGTCCTTTTGAGAACAAATCCGGCCACTAAGCACTGATGTCGGCCTCCCTATCCCATGTCTCATCCTATAAATGGTCATGCCACCATAGAACCCATACTATAGGAACTAACTGCCTTATAGAACCTTCATTCTCTTGACAACAATACAAATCAGATGCTCCTCAAAGGAGGAATCAACCTGAAGCTCAACCACCTCAGGCTGAAAAATGTGAGATGGGTTTAAGTGATAGTAAAACAGTAGATATAAATGGAAGACTGTCTTCATGGATCAGTACCTCTGAGGTAACTGAAACCAATAGGCAACCGTCTTGACTCTCTCCATCACTTAAACCGGCTCACGTATCACAGTGAATGTTTACCCTATCTTCTAATCTGCATATGTAACAACCTTAGGGAAACATGTAAGAATGCCTGATCCTGGACCTCTAACTCTGGATGATGTCTTTGGTGATCAGTGTATGATTTTTGACGATACTATGTAGTATTCTTCAGCTTCTGAATCATCTGATATATGTTATCATCGGTGAACATAAACTGGGGAATGTGCCTCTCCCAAGAGCCCCCAAACTTCAGGACGCATGCTCGCAACTTGTCCTCTAACACCGGTATCATACTCTCTGACTAGCTATTAGTATGAGGGTGGTATTCTATACTCAAAATCACATGTGTACCCTGCACCATCTAAAAATCTTCCTGAAATGATATGTAAAGTGATCATAACTATCTGAAATGATAGTTTTTGGAACCCCATTTAGTCATACCACCTGTTAGATATACAACAATTCAAGGTCATAAACACTGAAGGTCTCATTGATCGACAATAAAAGAGAGACCTTCATAATCCTGTCAATAGTAACCTACACAACATCATTACCATGAGTAGACCTCCGCAAACCCATCACAAAAACCATCGTGTCATCATCCCATTTATACTCAATGATAGGTAGTGTTTTAAATGCACAAATAGACACTAATGTTCCACCTTCACCTCCTCACAGGTGAAAACCCTCATCACATAACTAGCTAATTCACGCATCATTCCCGGCCACCAGTACTGAAATCTCAAGTCAAGGTATATCTTGGTGACCGCGAGATTCACTTCCCAAGATGATGGATAAAACTCCCACATTAAATCTTCATGTATATCAACTGTAACCCAACCACTTTCATGGATATGAAAGATTTCATTATCGCATACTTTCTAACTAAGAGGAGGTTCCGCACCTCCCACACCTTCCTGTAGTGTTAGACCATCTGAATATGATCACTACCTCATCCTAACTCTGTCGAGTAGGGTAGAGGTCATATTTAAGTATAAAGAGAAATTTATTCCTTTGTCTATCATGAACCTGCAGATGCATCTAAATGAACAATTTCTTAAGTTATCACTCACTACCATCATGTTTCACTACTTGTATCAGAGTCCTTATGATCATTTCATCGGCTACTGCATTACCCTTACTAGGATTCAAGGCAAACCCAAAGTCAAATGATTGTAGGTACTCCACCCACCTTCATTGAATCAAATTTAGACCATTCTGTGTAATGATATACTTGAGGATTTTTTGCTCTCTGTACACCCCAAAATTATCTCCCAATAAATTGTTCCCCCAATAGTGCAATGTGTGAGCAACTACAACTGACTCAAGATTGTGCGTAGGGTAGTTTCTCTCATTAGGCCTCAACTACCGATACACATGCGCCATGACTTATTATCCCAACATCAGCACTACCCCATCCCAATTCTTGAAGTGTCATAATAAACTGTGTTACTCTTTCCTTGCTCTAGAACTATCAGGATAGGTGCTGAGGTCAACCTACCATTCATCTCCTAAAAGGTTATCTCATAAGATTCTGACCTCACAAACTTCACACCCTTCTTATTCAATCTCGTCAATGGTGCTTCTAAACATGAGAAGTCCTATATAAAATTCTTGTAATAGCCAACTATCCCCAAGAAACTATGTATGTAAAAAATGTACTAGAATATTTTTAAGAAACTACGTTTCTCACCTTCCGTAGGGTCCACTAAAACTCATGTCTCCGAGATGATGTGACCCAGGATGTGAATATGATCTATCCAAAAGTGTAACTTTGAGCGCTTAGCATATTATTGTTTATCTCTCAGTGTATTCATAAATATTTCAAGATAGTTTTCATGGTCATGTAGATTGTGAGAATAAAGCATGATATCATCCATGATAACCACCATAAAAGAATCCTAGTAAGGATGGAACACTCGGTTCATCTAAGCCATCAAAACCACATAGGCATTTGAGAGACTGAACAAAATAACTAGATCCTCATATAACCCATACCTTTTAAAAATGTATGTATGGGGTATGCATTTAATTTTAACACCCACCTTGTGATATTCGGACCTCATGTAGATCTTTGATAACACTCGAGCTCTTCATAGCTGATCAAACAGATTATCAATACAGGGTAAAGGATAGTAGTTTTTAAGCTTCTACTACTTTAGTTTCTGATAATCAACGCATAGAATAAAAGTTTCTTCCGCCTTTTTCACAAATAGGACTGGAAAACCCCACAGAGAAGTACTGGGTCTGATAAACCCCGTTGCCTCCAAATCCACTCGCTACCTCTTGTGTTCCTGCAACTCCATTGTGGCCATCCTGTAAGGAGGAATAGATACTGGCCCATCTACTGGCAGTAGATTGATGGAGAACTCCACCACACTCTCAAGAGGTAATCCATAAATGCCGTTCGGAAATACGTCCCAGACGAGCTTCATCACTAAATGAAAGTATGTCTAACCCAATCCTTGATCATTCAGAAACAATATAGAAATCTGGTTTTTCATCCCACCTAGGCCCCGATGCTCAGGTATAGCTATGCTTGCGTGAACATCCCATTAACCCTTGTGAATAAACACTACACCCTTTGGTGATGTAAATTTCCACCTCTAGTGATAGAAGTCAGTGTACACTCAATAATCCACAATCCATTCCATTCCAGAAATGACATCAAACCCTATCATCTCATGGTCATTTAAACTCAAGAGGAAGTTGAACCCACCAATCTCAAGGGGATACTCTATACACTGGTGTACATCAGCAATTCAAACTCTTAATGGTGTTTCTTGTATCAATAGTCCCTCAAAAATCAAAACACAATACCATGGATTTTTTCTACTCATGTAGAGATAAAACTATAAGAGGCACCTGTATGGAATAGAGAAGATGCCATAATAGAAGATATTAAAATCCTAACTCCCCCAATAGATGGTCTGGGATCCTGATCATGTTTAGTCTATTACATTTCATAATTCTAGAACATACCACAGCCCTGTTACCCTTCTTGGATACCATGGGTTGATCCACTATATGGTCTCTGAGAACTCGGTGTCCAGCTACCACGACCACGACCTCCACTGCCCTGGCCTAACCGGCCTGCACTGGTCTAGTTCATAGGCTGACACATATAATAAGAACCATCTCCTGAACCCAATGTTGGAGTTTTCCCCTTCAACTCGTAGCTGGAGGGAAGTTCCTACTAAACTGCGACATGTGTCCCATTCTGCTGCAATCTGAGTACTCAACTTGGTCACAGTCGCACTGATTTTTTGTAACACCTCGAGATTTTATGAAAAATATTCTTTTTAATTAATGTCTTGTGTTGTACGCTACACCAAAAGAAGCTTTCACAACACGCATCCCTGACATTACTTGCATTACACGCAATTGCGACCTTCCTCGATAGCGTGTGTAGTACACAATACCGACTTTCACTAAACGAGATATTATTATAATATTATTATGAACTAGCCGTTATGAATAGTAATACCCACTTTTTGAAATTTTATAAATTTTATATTTCAAAATGGACTTCATTTTTGGATTCGGAATATCGAAACTAGCTTAGTGTGAAATTTGGGTACTTTTCGGATAACTTTCATATTCTGATGAATAGTGAAAATTATTAATTTTAATTAAAAACAACTTTTTTAATCAAAATAATTAATAGTGATAAATTAGTAATTGGAGTGGTTTTAAAGTATATTTAGAATATATTTTTACAATTTAACACAATGTTGGTCATTGGATGTAATATCACATTTAAACAAGACATAAACAAGTGTCAATCTTTTGATAGTTATTATCTCTTAAGAACGCGCTATTTGTTTTGACAACAGGAACTAATTTTTAAATTTATTAACGCAACTGATATGTTTTTAATTTGGTAAAATATACATCATTTTTTAATTCATAATATCAAATATGGATTAGGCCTAATTTTTGGTATTTTTTTGGAAACGTTCATTTTCTTGATGAATAGTGAAACCACTAAGTGGTAGTTAAAAAACTGAATTTTTCATAAAACATAATTTTACCGCTTCTATGAGTGGAATTTCGAAAATCCTAGAGACATGGTTAATATCAAGGACTAAAATGTGGTTCAATGAGATGAAAATAATTTTTGGGGAATAGTAACTTTTTACTTTTTTTTACCACGGTTAAAAGTAAATAGGGTAATTAAGGGTAAAAATGATATTATTTTTACCCTAAAACATGTCCTAATTCTATTGGATAAGTGTAATTCGACTAAAAATAACCTTTGGAATAAAATATGTCCATTTTAGCCCACTTGGATTTTATTAGGACATTTATTATTAATTTATTTAAAGAAGGGTTAAAATAGTTAAAATCAAAGTTTAATAAGTAAATAATTTTTAATATAGGGTTATACATAAGATAAATTAGACTATAACTATTCATTAGAAATTTAACATAATTTTCTACATAAATATATTTTATTTGTAATTTTTAGACTTTATATAATTTAATTTATTTATGACACAATGATGACGCAGTAAATATCTTATTAATGAAATATTGACATAATTGATGTTATAAATACCCAAATAAATGTAATGTGAGACTTTTTATGAATTACAAAAATTTTATATGTTAATATGAAATGTTAGTGTTGATTTAAATAACTTTTTTCGAACTAATCATTCTGTTATGTTTTTAAAAAAAATCAATTACCAAATAGTGTCAAAATTGACATAAAATATTTTTAAAACAAATATTATATTATTAATTGTTATTATATTGCTAAAAATCAAAGTTTTGGCCAAATGACTTAGATAGGGTTGTATATATTAATAATAAACAACTTGGGGTTCGTTTGGATTGTTATAGTATGTTTATTAACCTTATAGTGTAAGAACACCAAAAGACACGGTAAAAGTAAAATTATCTAACTTAAAGTTAAAACTAAATGATAAGGTTAAAATAGAAAACTAAACGTGTCCAAATTCTATTGGATGATAGGATTTCGACCCATCCCCACCTTAGATTAGAAATAACTCATTTTGGAGCTATTAAAAACCGAATTTGACTTTATAATAAAATAATTTTTTTGTTATTCCAAAGATGCCCCTCTCCTCCCTTATAAAAGGGCACTTCCTCCCTGTCTTCCTCACACCACATTGAGCCATAAATCTCGGCCAACCCCTGAGAATTTATTTTCTACACTTCCCTAGAGACATCCTAGAGGTCCTGGCCTTCTTCAAAGACCAATTTTAGTGCCCTAAGAGGAGGTATCAAAGAGGCGCTTCAAAGAAGAGGTAATGTCCATTACCGATTCTTTCACCTTTATTTATTCTTCCACTTCTTCTTCTTAGGTTGTTTCATTATGAAGTAATAACATCAGTATCACTCATATACTGATATTTTATTATAAGTATGAAACAACCCTATTTCACCATCTATCCATCCTACGGAAAATGAAATCACCGCGCGTGAGTATGTACCGAATACCGTCTCCACGCCGTGGTGTAATCTATTTTCCACCACCACCTTACTTGGATGGGTATAATGGTGTAAATAATGACTATATATAATTAATGTAAAGTGATATTGACTATGAAATAGTATATATACACTCCAATACAATTCTATAATCATGGGAATGATATCATCGCTCGTGCGTACGTACAGAATACCGTCTCCACGATGTGATGCGACTCATTATACATGAACTTCATTGAATAATGATTATATAAATGAATTGGATGAATTAATATGATATATATTACCCTAATAACATTTTGGAAATGAGGTATCTATAACCTAAAAAGAAAAATAAGAATTTATTCGACAAAACACGCATAAGAACAAAAAGGAATAAACACCTGAATAACAAGTAATAATGAAATATTACGAATAAGAAGCTAAGAATATGACCATATATGAAATCATAAAAATAATTATGATTATGGAATAAGTCAATAACATTATTTAAATCATTATACATGAGGTTCAGACACTTACGAAGAAAATTGGACCTAAGGCAAGGGAAAATATCACAATCTCATTTTTATCCGAGATTGTTTATACATTGATATTTACTGGGGTGTATTTTATCATCCATGTCCATGTTCCCTCAATATGTAATATTGTTTACATCCCCCTACAATTTTTTAAATCCAATTTTACACTTCGGTGAGTTTTTATTAATGGATATGAAAGAATATTTTGTCGTTTTTTCGTACGAGGTACATTTTGACTTTTCCGACAAAAGTACGAGAAGAATGTTTTTTTAACTTATACGACATGAATGGATTTTTAAAACATTATTTACAAGAAGCTTCCTCTACAAGTTTTCAAGTTTATTTTTAATCAACTTCTTTTAGTTCAAAATTGTATGACATGTTAAGAAAGGAAATTGTTTTTGAAGTAGGAAGGATATTTTCCTCATGAATGGAGATTCAAGTGTTTTATCAAAAAAAATTCCATCTAAGATAATATAGGGTTCTGTTTCTATCCCTATTATTACATTGATTTGATTATGTTGTGATGGAATCATTTTTATGAATTCCTTTATCTTATAGGAATTGTTTTATAATTTCATGTTTTTTATGAATCCCATTTTTATTACATGGGTTATGCAATGATGTATGATTTATGATTTTGTGGCACACATATGAATGGTATCATTATGAGATGGGTGGGACCTATATCTCCCTCCAATGCATTGGGTAAAGATTTTATATCTCATGAGATAGACATTTCTGGAATGGCAGGTTAAACCTGTTTAGTGAAACAGGACTGAAACGAGGAATGAACTCGGTTCAGAAATGGACTTTGTCCACTAAGATAGTCTTGGAAATGAGTCTTGACTAATAAGAAATGATTCTCTATGATTATGTGTGTATTCCACAAAGCGTCATGTTTTAAGTTATGATTATTGTGATTACATTTCACTACTATGATTTATCCCATGTTATGAAATTATGATCCCTTTTGCAGGTTAAGATTTCCAAAAGGTATGTTCTTATGAATATGATGTGATTGATATTTCTTTTCTTTACCCTTACTGAGCATTTGATCTCACCATTTTATGATTTCTTTTCCCTAGGATATAAAGAAAGTTTTTAGGTAAAAAAGGAATATCTTTATGGGAGATGTTGAAGATCTTTCACCACTATTAGAAGATTATATTCTGAGTATCCAAAGACACAAAACTATTACGGTCCTTGTGTGTGTGTTTTTGTAATGTACTAAGTATTCTGCAAAAGTAATGTATTGTCCATTTACGTCAGGCTTCGGGTCTCTACATTTTTCATGTGTCCTCACCTACCACACTGATGAAAAAATACCAAACTGCCTGATCCAATATCCTGACATGCACTCACATCAGGAGATGCCTCAAAACATCACATCCTTTTTGAAGACATAGATCCACTTCGGAGAGAAACAGAACACCTGTGTTCTATACACAAAGCTTCCCTCAGGTTCTACTCAGTAATTAGTGCCTAATTCACAATATTTGTTATAGAAGGAAACATGAACACATTGGATTGAGATTTGATAGAATTTCTAAGACCTTCCTGAAAATATCTCACCCTAAAAAACTCATCAGTAAGATAAATTGGCGCAAAATGCTATAGATCTATAAAGAATGTTGAGTATTCCATAACCGCCTTCGCGCCCTGCTCCAGATGCAAAAAAAATAACTAACCCTCTCTACTCACAAAATCATGTGGTAAAAGTAGTTAGAGAAATGGTTTTGTAATTCATCCCAACCCATATTCCATATCCCACCATCCTAGATTAAATTATCACACCAGCAGTTTTACATTCCTCATATCATGTAAGTTGTGATCTTGACCCTCTACTCCAGAGGCATCTGCAGATGCTAAAAAATATCTAACACGGTCTTCAACCACTGCTTTGCAGCCTCTGGTCCTCTATCACCTGAAAACATAGGATGATGGTACTACTGGAACATCTATGTTAGCTCATCCATAGTCACGGTTGATTGTGGTGATCCCTGAATCGTCTTCAAATAGTGAAAGAAACCCTTGCGGAACTGTTCCTCAACACCTGCGTCGAGAACAACCTTAGGTGCTACAGTTGACACTATAGGAGGATCAACTTGTAGCCTGTGGTCCACCATATCTAATGTATGGTCATCAAATCCATCGTAACATACCACTAGAGGTCATCATGGTGGCATGTATCTAAAATTATAAATGCACACCTCAGTAATGAACAAAATCAATGTACTCATATCAAACCGTTGGACAGGTCGAAACCCTCTTAGAAACCAAGTCAAACCCACAACCTCCTCCTAAATCTACGACTGTAAAAATATATCCATCAAACCACTAAAAACTATGCCTCTTTCCCTAACAAAATTTGGGTCATGTTCAAGTCTCTATTCACCATTTGAGTTTTCATTCAGTTATTCAGTAAATTCCTCCATGGGTTACCTATTCGGAATCCATGAAGGGACATAACAACTCATGAACCCAAAACAAGGATCCCATTCAAACCATTCACGTAACAAATTCATTTAATAATTAAATTCTCATATTTTGTCAATTTCTAGTTCATAAGGCCCCATACATTTAATGGATTGAAAGATGATGTCACACCTTTATCTACTGCACCCAACTAACACAACAGAAGGCACAACAATCACATCAATTATCACAGAAGCATGAAATATCTAATGCATCCTATATGGAATGGAAAAATGCATGACATGTGATTCTAAAAAGATTCTATATGATGCATGATATAGAATACCCTGTTCTCATCAAGTTGAAACTAAAATAAAGCTCAAAATTGATTCAATTATAAAAGATGAAATCATGGGTGTGGCCGAAGGTGAAATGAAATCAACCGTAACAGTAATAATCCAGAAAATTAGAACTCAATTGTAGGAAATTTGGCCTTTCCTTGTAAGTAGGGTAGCTACTTCTGGGCACATTTTTTTCCAACCTCCATTTCCTTCCTATCCATGTCTAACAACACCAAACAGTATGTCCAACCAAAATATCCTCTAATACCACATAGTAACGTCTCGGACACAGATGTCATTCTATGGTTCCCCTATCCTAGTTGGCCACATGGTTTCAAGAACATCTATCAAAATTTAAGAGGATGCCGACTAGAAATTAGGGACTAGGCACGTCAGTGGCGAGACTATGCCCTCATTACTAGAGTATCACACTGGAACGAAAATACATAATACATAGATATAGTGAATAAATAAGCTGTCAATTGAGGATAAGACAATATAAGAATACATATCAATACCAAGAAGTGTATCATATAAAAAATTATGTATATCGCACAATTAACTAGAAAATAGGCTGATAAGTACACGGTAATACAATACAATACATGTATCCCAAAATGTAAAAAAGACCCAATAAAGTGTCCCGGCATCACAAGCCTTATATTGGTCATATTCTCCCATGCTCCAAAGATAATATCAATAACCTAAAATAAAGATCTTGCCCATATCATCACATGAAACAATATAATATGTTTGGGTACCCAAGGAGGCCCAAACATGGTGTGAGATAAAGATCCCTGTAGGTAACCACCAAGGTCTATACAGTTCTTAAAACAATTCTACCAAGGTGCTCACAAGTGTAAAAAACTAGTAAGTGTGTATGCCCATGGCATAAGTCTACTATAACAAGTAAATCCCAACATCCCTCAAGGCTACCTAAAAAGAGAGTTGGCTACTAACAAGGAAACTATATCAAAGTAATCCTGCAAGTCACACAACCATGCCATACATCAATCTGTATCTCGTAACCCACAACCATGCTATATAGAGAAATCAAGTGTTCCACAGCCATGTTGTATAGTGAAAATAAATATCCCCACTACCTCTCCGTATAGTGAAGTGTAGACCAAAATAGTCGTATCCAAGGTGTCAGCTAACCAATGAATCCATACAATAATTCTATACCACGGAGGGCTAGATCCAAGGATCTTGTCCAAGGTATCATGTCGTGTCCCATGGGAATCCCTGGTATAAAATCGGTTAGGAATTGGTTTGGATCCAAGGATCATGGAAATAGAAATTTCTATGTGAGCCGAGGAAATCTGTATCCAATGTGTGCAAAGGCTAGAGGCATCCCACAAAATCAAGACCCAAAGGGCAGAGTCAACCCTATGCATCCACTAATGCATTCTAGAACCATTGATAGTAGTACAAGGTATATATAAGACCATTCATTCATGAATTCAGGAATCCGAATTAAAAATTCATTCCATGTGAGTTTACTCACTCACATCAACCTACACAAGCCATGATTCTACCCACTCATGAAAACCATTTATCAACTATAATTATATCAGCCTACCCTCCCTTATAAATATTTTAACATGCCATTATTTAGTTTATATATGTATACCCAACCATATTATCCATTTAACATGATAGACAATTAAAATATATATGGAAGAATAGGATATTCAGTAATCAAGGATGAAATAAATCTCCGAAGAAATATATTAAAGATATCAAGGCATTAACGAGCTTCGTCTAACTAGGAAATCACAAGAACACACCCCATGGAAGGTTTAAACAGATATAAACAGGTTATTTCCTTAAGGCACACACCTTGGGTGACCGTGAAACGAGCAATAGGTTCCAACATACCTAAACAGACCATAAAGTCAACATCACAAGGTCCAACTACTGCTACTAAAAGCAACATTCCCAAAAATGAGACCTAGTCTAAAAGTCTGACAGATGGCGTAAAGTCTGAATGCCCAAAAACACCAATGAAAAGTTAAAAGAATGTATAGACCACCTACCTCAACTTGGAAGTAGACAACTCATCTAGTATCGAGTCCCAATTCATCCTGTTTTGAAAGAAAATTGAAGAACGGATGAAAAACAAGATATTAGGGAATAAGGGAATAAATCCAAATAGTCTAGTCATTGTTCTGAAGAATCAAGATTGATTAAAAAGGATTTGATTTCATACTGATTCTGATCCGATGAGACAATCGGCTATCAAAACAGAGGTCGAATGGAGGAACTGGCTCAAATCCTAAGTTAGGCACCAAAGGGTAGAGCCACAGGAGGCTGTTGTGCATAGGAGGAGAAAAAAAGATAGATTTAGTAAGAAAAATTAGGTTTTTAATTAAAATATTTTAAAAACCCAACACATTTGGGTCACATGATTTACACGCATGTTTTACCATACCATGTAGAAACCGTGCACACTTGACTGCCTTGGAGGGGCACTCCACATGGTAACCCTGCACAGTTTGACTAATCGTGCGGTAACAATTAAAAAACATTCTTCCCAAAAACATCATTTTTCAGACCTCTTGTAGAGTTTAGACTAACTATGTGGATGTTGTGGGAAAACCATGTGCCTAGTCCTTTTCAGCCCAAATCTTAGTTCATGGGCTCTAAACAAGATCCAGACAGCTCTAAAACACCCGTGATCAAGTTAAGAATTCACATAAGGCCATAAATATGCTTTAAAATCGAAAATAAAAATAATAGAACCTCCTACAAAAACTTGTATTATTATATATTACAGCACCAACATTGAACCAAAAATATCTATTTCATTATATCTCATGTATATGGTTGTTTTATTTTCTTTATGAATTGTTTTTCTCTTTGAGGGAAACCATCTCCCAAATTCGTTATCTGATCCACACTATCCATAGTGGTAGGTTTTTTCCCATTTTCTTCATCTGTATTTGTTTACAATTTGTTTTCCAACCAAAAAACTTTGGTGAGACAGATTTTGAAACATTAATAAAAAATGTTATGGATGGTACCTATAGTATCTCAGCTACTTGTGATAGATCATTGAATGATTTCATTCTTTTCTTATTTCATTTTGGAGGTCTATTCATAGTAAAATCCTCTAATGAACATTGAGTGAAAATAGAAATTATTTCTTTCTTTTTTGAAGACTTGATATGCATATTGTAAATAATGGCCAACTGAACATCAAATTCTATACATTTCTCATTAAGGATGATATTTTGATCTTCAATCATAATCAACTTCATTTCACAAGACCTTTTAATTCTTCCAAAATCATCTTCGTACAACATAACTCTATTATGAATCAAAGAGTCAAGATTCCCGATCTTCATTGATATTTATACCAATTGTAAACCCTTAACATCGGTGATATTTTTCAATTTCTTTTAAAGTGCATGAATCTTCCCATCCAGGTTATTTTTGACTCCCATGTTCTCTATAACTTCATTGAGGCATATTTAGGAACTGATTTCAGGGTTCCTATTTATTTTATTCAAAGGTTCCAACTTTTATATAGAGATTTAAACAATATGTAGTTTTTTCTTTCAATATTTTCTACATAACATAATCTTCCCCTTCCAACTAGTTGATATATTACTGCATAAATTGAAAGACTCCAAAAATAAGGGATAATTTTTCTACCAGATTACCTTGTTGTATATCTCTTAGTTTTATTACTGATATATATCAAAAAGTTGAAATTAATCATGATCAACAATTGTTCTAAGATCATATTTATGATATTTTTTAAAGGAACAAACACATACCACTTGATTACTTGATCTATAGAGATTGTATATCTTTATGTGGAAAATTTATCCAACTTCTCATTACTTTCCAAGACTGATATTTATTCGTTGTTTCCAAGGCATGGATTAACATATTATTCCTATTAAACGGATGAAAGGTAATTCTTCTTTTACATTACCTTATCCTTATTTTTCGTATTCATTATGGTCTTGGTAGAAATTGAATTATTCTTTGAGATAACTTAATCTACACCAAAACAAAAATTCATTGTTCATTCAAGAAAGAAACTAAGCTCTTCAAAGGAGAATAAACTCACTGCAAATAACCCATTATAGGTGATCCTTGGCTCTGACACCACTAGAAAAGTTCAGTTTGGAATATTCCCAAAACTAAGAGGAGTTGAATTAGTGATGGGGAATATTTATTCTAATTACAACTATTTATCCATTTACTTATTTTGATCTTTTAAGATCTTGATTCTTTTATTCTATTTTCATTGTCCCATGAAAATAAATGAAAGTAGTAAAAGGTATCACTTGATATTATTACAAGGTTAACTAAACCATAAGAGTATATAGTCCTTGAAATGGTCTTTAAATAATACTAACCACCAAAACACATAGAAAAAAAAAATTATGTGTGGGTATAGTGAGTATGAAAAACCATTTCACATGGAATACACTATAGTTAATTGAAAGTACATGTTTTATAGGTCTTGGATGGATATTTATACTTCCTCTGATGAAATTGTTCTCCTTGTTGATAAAGATATTTATAACGCCAAAAATTCTTCCACACGTTGATAATATTATAATATTTCAAAGTGCTACTTTTTTATCACAAAAAAATCATTTTATTAACTTAGATTCTTGTACTATGGAAGGAAAGCAACAATCCTCTTAATTTTCCCCAATGACATACTAAAAGCTTCAATTTCATCTTCCTCTAATAATAATAATAATATGAATTTGTTTTCGACTGAGGATCACTATATTTTCCCTGAACAAAATAATAATTAAAAAAAAATATTTTTCCTATTCATTGTACTTCTCCCTGAGATCTTTGACACATAATAATATACAATAGTGAATATTAGTGTCTTTCTCTCTTAAGTGAAATATATAATTCCCTAGATCTTCTTCTCCTACATCTTGGTAGAATCACAAACTCAATTGTGATTGTTGAAACACTAAAATCTCAACTCATCTTAGAATAATCCTAGTCATTTATCTTCGATACAATGTTAATAGTGAATATAGTATTGGTTCTATGATCATATACACAATTAATATTGAATATATTTCAATAACTACTTCCTAGTTAATAACTTATTTGGGAAAATTATTCTTCATTCTTCTAATGATATATTGGCCTTACTTAATCAACTTCAAATAACTATTTCATGTTATATAAACATAATGAAACAATTTCATGGAACTTATCATGAAAATCCTAGAACATATGAAATATTCTTCTTACTATTTTATGTTCTTACATGTTGTATCAATCCATGTATGCACTGTTTTCTTCACGTATATTTAATCTTGTGCATTTATTGCCACTTCCTTCACACACAATTGGATAATGTAGACACTTAAACTATAATAATTTCATATTATTGTGTTAAAAGAAGTTTTGACCCCTTATACAGTTTTCTTTCTACAAGTGTAACCACACATACCTACCTCTCCATTAAAACCAGGTCATCATTTCATCTCCTTCATGAAACATGATTGATGTGTGAACCTAATTCTTTACAGAATCTTGTTAATGGTTTATAAACCAGTTATTTATAACACATAATGGGAGAAATCGACTAAAGCAATAGATTCCAGTATAGGATCTTTGTGAAGAACTATGATAATTTGTAAATTAGGGTCGACTATCCACAGTACTTCCTTGTGAAGGATGTGTGTGGATATCCTTCATGCAACCAAACTAGTTTTGGGGACTCCCCTTCTTCATGACGACTTGAAGGATCACATAACAATACTATTTCATGAAACAAAAATCCATAGATGCTTTGTTTTTAATGAAAATGAGATCAACCAATATTAATTTGAGCAGAAACAACATGTTTCACATCAGTGCATCTACTTTTATAGGTGTGGATCACTATATCTGAATCATGTATCCAATATTTGGAATCCCCAAAAAACATGTTGTGTGATGGTCGATATTAATATCTCAAAAGATCTTTCTGTTTGAAAACATCAACCACATATTTAGATACATTGAAAATTATGCTGTCATTTCTTTGTGATTGGTATCTCCTTTGCAAAGAATGTGACATGAAAACATTCATAAATTCATGAAACTCCTTTTCCAAAATTCCCAAGAATAAATGGCCCCTTATAATTGAGATTATAGTTATTACAAGGAATATCCATATTAAATCATGCAAATGAAGTTCCATGATTATTCGACCTTGTCGGTCTCATTATTTCGACCTCATATTAATCACAATGGCCTCATGTTTGACTTATGGTGGTCCAAACAACATCTCAAGAAAAACCAGCAGCAAGTTTTGTGGTGGTGGTTAGAAGATGATGGTCTATTTCATGAATTAAAGGCTTATTTTTATCCATGCGAGTGGAAGGATTGGATGGCCCAGATCAGTTTGATCGGTGGCTATTGTAATGTCCATATTTGAAGGTGTAGGAATAGTGCCCTCTTAACCTTAAGTACCACAAAAAAAGCTCAAATTTTCTTTGCCCACCATTATAAGATAGATCATTTTAGTAGCCTCTCGAGATGGCACTGAGGTTAGCACCCATATGACACAACATTGAATTCCCAAATAGTTTGTGACAAATGTAACCCATGAGCTTTGTGGGCATCATTCCCAAACTACGTGCGACCTCATATATGCTCTCTATGGACCTTACAGACGGTCTCACATACTCCCTAGCCTACCTGTGGAGGCATCTTTCATGCCTCTCTGTTAGCCCCTATGTGGGCTAGTTCCAACATTGGTTGATCTTCTCCCCATATATGTGGTTGAGATAACCTCCTTGGGATTTGGATGTCCTTATGTTTTGTCAACACTTAAAATAAAAACTATGTAATGTGTCAACATATAAAAACAAATCCATCCACTACATTTCCTCTTCTTCATCTTATAATATCTTCAAATGCTATATTTCATGGATCATATCTTTAAATAAACACAAATTCATTTTTTCTCCTTTCGGAATAAAAATTCAAAAAGCCTTTTCATAATCCAATTATCCATATTAATTATTTTAAACAAGGTGTCACTATTTAGATAAGTCATTGACATGGGTATCAGTTCAGCAATCATCAAAGTTACTAGTAGAAACATTCAATAATGATATCTAATGTAATTTAATGAATCCGTTACAATTTTGCAGGCATCACCTTGAAAATAAATGTCATAAACAGATGTTTCTTGATTTATAAGTCCTTGATAACTTCATCCAAGGCCCATTAACTCTAGAACATCACCATATTATCATCAATTAAATCATACTATTTCATTGATCACCATAGTCAACAAATTAAAATCATTTAAAATAATTACAACTCATACACAAAGTGGGAACTTCACCTTTAACCCGAGATGATTGACATATGAATGATAGAGTTAGAAGGTACTCATCCCTCTATAAAAAACGGTTTAATTCCACTAAAAAGTGAGAAAAGGATTAGGAATTTAGAGAACAACAACTAATTGATCTTTCTCTAATTTTTATTATTTTATTTTGCTTTTAGTTTATCATTACTTCTACCAAATCTAACCATCATTGTTTCCTCCTTAATTAAGGGGTGGAAACCATTTGTGTTTGGGTGAAGGGGAGGTTACATAAATTTTTTATGTTGGAATCAGGTTCAATTTATTTAAATACATTGATATTTTTTACGTATTTAACTATTTTACATTTCTAAATTACCGATTTTAGTATGAATATGACTTTGTTTGTATTTAATTATGTATTTTTAATCTTTCCTTTAACAAATATATATTTTAGCACCATTAAGGGGTATTGATCACTCATATTTGTTGATCTAGAGTCATGTAGAATGTGTTTAGTGATTACCAAACACATGAGGCAGTAACAATGGTTTGATTTAGAATCATGGGAATTGTAATATCATATTTAGTATCAACTAATAAATTCAAAGATGGATCATTGTAAATTTAAGACACTGGAAGGAGAATAATCATAGAATGTAAACTGTGAGGATTATTATCATTAATGAAAAACATGGTCAAGTGTGAAAAAGGAAAATGATTGTTAATATTTTCATTTTCATTAGTCAAAAAATAGATTAATATCACAAGGACTATGATAGAATTATAAATAAATATGTCAAACCAAATCTCAATAACTTCTGACTCATCTAAATTTTATAATCCAAGTTTCTTCACATCCTAGTCATTTAAATATTCTTCTTTTATTTAATTTTTTAGTGATGAAAACTAGATTTAAATAGTTATTCTTGGAGATGACATTGGAAACTACTACTAAAATTACACCCCTATGGGGATAAATTAATGGTTGGTTTTCACCCCCCAAGATAGGCGAGTGTCACTATGACTTAAAATTTTAGACATTTGATTTGTGATATTGGAATTTATTAGGGTACCCATGATGACATGTATTTGATTTTACATTTTAAAGGGATTAAATAATTAATATGGGGGATAAATTAGTAGCTATAATAATAGTGTTTTGGATTTGATTAATAATGATTTGGGAAGGTTGGTTGATTAATTTAGATGAAATTTATCTACAAACTTTCATGTTTTTAATTTTAAAATTTACTGTGAACTAATTTTTTATTAATAGTCATTCCATGAGTGATTGACCTAGAATTATATGTTCCCTATTCTAGATATAAATCTAGAGAAAATTTTACTTATATTTATTATAAATTTCATTAGAGATACATGGGACCTATTATCCTTCTAGAATATGAATTTGTGTCATTTCAATGTGACTGTTATAAAAAATTAAATTTAATATGATTGATGTATTTAATAATTAATCCCTTTATCCATAAAACCATCATTTCAATTGAATCCTTTGTTATCCCATATCATCCACAAATTACCTCTCTTGTGAATAGCCATATTTTAAGTTAATAATTTCCTCCAAACCCCTACTCTTAGTGTTTTAGATGATAAAAAAATATTTTAATTATGTGTGAGAGGTTGTTAATAGTGAAAATGACTATTTTTATTTGATAAGAAGATATGAGGTGGATTTTCAAGGAGATTTTGAGTAAGTTTTATGGATTGAAATTCATTTTATTTACAATTTATCACCTTTTGAAAAAGGAAAAAAATTTGAAAATGAAAAATAATTGAATAAAGAAAATAAATTTTTAAGAAAAAGTTGTTTCTATCTTGGGAAATTAAAAAATAACCCATATATTAATAAATTATCGTTTTTTAAATATTATTATTAGTTTCATGAGGATATTAAAAACACTTTGGGTGATAAAAATGATACATGTCCTAAGAAAAATTAAAAAAATGAAATAAAAGAAAATAATGGGAAATAAAAGAAGAAAGAGGGTGTATATCCTTTCTCTATTACACCAATAAAGTATTCCACCTTTTAAAAATACTTTCATATTTTATAGTGATTTTTTGTTCATACAAAAACTTATTCATCATTACATGGTTACATTCACAACAATACGAAAGAAGCCTTCCTCTTTTTTACCCCATCTACAAACTAAAAGCATCACTTCCTTCTTCTTCTATTAGTTATAATAATATAAATGTTTTGTGGACTGGTGAACACAATATTATTCTATACCCAAATGATAATGAAACTGAATATATGTATGTGATATTCATTCTTTTTTACTCGAGATATTTAACAAAAAATAATATGTAATAACGAATAGTAGTTTCTTGATCTCTTCGATAAAAAATTTGACTACAATGAATATTCTTATCCTACTTCTTACTCGAATCACAAACTCCTTTTTGATTATTAAAATACATAACGGTTAGATAACATATAATTATCACAATCATTTATCTGAAATATAATTTTAAAAATGAATGTATTATGAGTTCATTGATCTAATACACAAGGAATATGTAATATAGTTCAATAACAACTTCTTAGTTAATCAAGTATTTAGGTAAATTATTCTTCCTTATTCTAATTGGTTCTCATCCTTTCATAATATACATGAAATAAATATTTCATGTCATATAACATCATGCAACCATGTCGTTGAACTTATCAAGAAATCCCTAACACATAATAAATATTATTCTGATTATTTTATATTCTTAAATATTCTATCAAGGTATGCATGAAATGTTTTATTAATGTATATTTAAGCATGTGGGTTCACTTCCTCTTCCATGGCAAAAAATAAGCTTATGAACACACTTCACATACATTATTTTCATTTCCTCATGTGATAATAAGTGTTCTCCTACTTATGTATTTTTAATTTTGAAATTGTAAATGTCGTAACCTAGCTATCTTTGAAAACTAGGTGTCTGGTTATTCTCCATTACACAACACAATTGATGCACAAACTAGTTTATTCCTGAATTCTTGTTAATTCTTTGAAAAAGCAATGATTTTTTATTCACAATGGGAGTACTGGATTCGAGCAGTGGCTCATGGTATCAAATCTTCACAAAGAACTATGAACATGTTTCAACATGGGTCACGTGTCTTGGGAGCTTCCATGTGTAGTATTTTCACTTCAATTTTTTTTAAACCAAATGGGTTCGCTGGACTCTCCTTCTTCATGAATCATAGAAGTATCATTGGATTATGCTGGTTCACAACACCAAAAACTATATATTCTTGATTTTTTTTGGAAAATGAGAGAACTCAAAAATAATATGAGTGGATGGAACATGCTTTATCTACGTGCCTGTACTTTTATATTCAAGGATCATCACCTCTAGTTTGTATAGAATTTTTTTCTATGCTTTCTGAAAAAACAATTCAATGGGTTTGGTTAATGTTTTTCAAAAAATTCAACTTTAAGGCATCATCGAAAATGTCTCCTTTTAGTTTATTTCTAAAGGTGGAATCAGCGATGTGACCTTTTCCCCAAAACTATAAATTTATTTATTTTAATTATGTTTTTTATATATTTAAAATTTTATTGTTTTATTCATATGTTGTTATGGTTATATATATATTTATATAATGTGATTTATCAATCTAATTTATCATTTATTCAACTACGTGACTTTTCTAACTGATAAAATATACACTATAAGAATGATATAAATTTCATTTTAAAAATAGATTAAACATACAATAGGTAGTTGAAAATAAAAATAATTTCTTAAAAAGCGATGATGAAAAATAATTTATTAGCTTTCTAGTACACGTAGTTTAAACTTAATAATGTTTCACTTACGTAACTTTTCTAGTCTATTTAATATAATCTAGATGTCATATAAGAATAAAATTTTAAACATTGATTAAACATATAACAAGTAGTCCAAAATAGAAATTATTTATTAAAAGATTTTTATGAAAAATAATTTATAAGCTTTCTTATACACGTACTTGAAACATAAAAATGTTTCAAGTGCGTGACTTTACTAGCCGATATAATATTAAATATAAGACCTATATGAGTGAAATTATAAAAATTGATTAAACATATAACAATTAGATGAATATAAAAATAATATCCTAGAAAATGCTGATGAAAAATAATTTATATTCTTTCTAATCCACCTACGTGAAACTTAAAAAGGTTTCAAGTACCTGTCTTTTCTAGCATATATAATATAAACTACAAGGCCAATATGATTGAAATTTTAAAACTTCATTAAACATAAAACTAGTAGTCATAAATAAAAATAATTTCATTACCAAATGTGGATGAAAAATAATTTAAAAGCTTTCTAATCCACATATTTGAAACATAAAAATGTTTCATGTACATGCCTTTGCAAGCCAATATAATATAAACTATAAGACCGATATGTATAAAACATTAACCATTTAATAAACATATATTAAGTAGTCGAAATAGAAAAAAATTTCTTAACTAATGTTGATGAAATATAATTTCTAAGCTTCCTAATCCAACTACTTGAAATATAAAAATCTTTCAGGTACGTTCTTTTTCTAGCCTATATAATATAAACTATAAGACCGATATGAAGGAAATTTAAAAAATTGGATAAACATATAACATGTAGTTGAATTGTTAGTTTTTATTTATATGGGACTTATAGTTTATATTTTATAGTATTTTAATGTCATGTAGGTGGCTTAGGATCCTCCTCGACATTCATTATTTTCACTCTCACTTCGGAGTTACTTTTTTTACATTTCATTAATTATCATCTATTTATTTTAGTTATGAAACTATTTATTGTCAAAAAATTTAGTTGATTAGGATTTCTTTTAAATTTTACTTACATTGTATTTATACATTATTTTTTTATATTTTAATGTTATTCACTTGAAATTTAATGATTATTTCGATTTAATAGTAGTCTACTTTAAAAGTGGTCAAATATAAACTATGAATAAAATATAAATGATAACTGAAATATTGGATAAAAATATAAGAAGAGATAATAGTAATAATTGTATTTTCATTTCAGTAGACTTAAAACATGTAGATGAACATGTACAATCAATGTCTATGTCTATGGAGAGGACATTCTAACCCACATGGGGTCTGCAAATAGACCATTTGCATTGAGTGCATAGTGGAGTCTGATGAACTAGAGAGGGATGATCCTAAGGAACTGGAATGATGACTGGTGCATCCTCTATCTACGTGTTAGTGGGAGGATTTGTCAAATTCTTCTCGTACTGCCCTCTGGATCATTCACCAAACAATTTGGTAGAAGGAACTTTTATCATCACTATGGGGAACCAAGCTTGCGATGGAGATATACCCCTAGACTGCGATTGATATGAAAGCCAAGGTTGTGATGGATCCAGACCCCATGGCTGTGATGGATTTGGACCTTATGGCTATGATGGATATGGACCCTAAGATGGATAGAACTGTATGTATTCCGTCAGGAAAGATGGATATCATGCCACCTGAGGCACATCTTGAGTCGGCAGATCCTGGACTACTAGAGGTCCAACCTCTTCCTGTGGAATAGGTGAGGCCTCATGTGCAACACGAGATTGTATACATCGTCATGGTGATGACACTTCAACACCAGTAGCAGCTTTAGGTTTCTCTTTTGGGGTAGAAACCTCCTCTCTTCCATTCGGTTTCTCGAATATGATCTCAGAAAGAACATGAAAAGATTCCCTCACCTCCATCACTACAGCATGGATGGTTTCCTGTCTAAAGACCCCCTCCTTCTCTTTATCACTCATGTGAACAATCTTTTCTATGTGACTGCCCAGTAAAAAGATTCAATTTGAATAAAAAATAGTTCAATATACCAACTAATGGAAATTTATTAACTTACCATCCTCTTCATCTCTATGTCGTGTTGGGTATGATAAATTATAGACTTCGGTATGTTCCATGACTCATACTCAACCCGCTCCAAAAGAGATAATTGATTCCTCGGAACTCCTTGAATATAAAACTATAGACGTGTATGATAGCAATAGATAAATAATGCATGTACTTTGGGATAGTCCTCATCCAACCTCTATGTTAGCTTCATCCCATTAATCTCCTTTGTCTGTCTCGATGGAAATATAATCGGGTGACTACAAAAAAACGGGTGCATTAATCTATTAGGTTTTTGCCAACCAATAATATGGAAGTGAATGTGGGGAACTACAACCATAATATCCTCATTCCCAATAGAGATGTACGTGGGAAACTGGTCCCTAATTCTCTAGTATGAAATCCATGAAATCTTAAATGACAATTGACTTTGTGAAAAGAGTTCCTAACTAAAAACCCAAATTAATTCTACTATTAAAATTTTTAGACAGTAATAGATTGTATATAATTCCTTGATCGGGTAAGAGACTGTCCAAATAGAGCTAATATATGCTAAAATATTGTACCAGAACCATGTCAAAATTGTGTCACTGACCCCACATTTAAAATACATAATCGACAGTGACAAATAATGAGAAATTAAAGTCAATAACTCATAATAGCATCAGAAACCAATATAAATGAATGATCAAACCATCATCCATGTGGAGCGTCATGCAACACCTCTATCGTAATTGGCGGACCAACATGCTCAGGGAGGAATGAGGGGATGGGCTCCCATTCCCACATCTTAATAAGGACTATACATCCCATGTGACCTGTGCGGTCCCTGTTGGATAGCCTATATAATGCTATGTATGTGTATACCAAGTAGGATGGTCCCTAGTGGTATGTCCTGGCCCAATCAAAATCTTCTAGTATGGGTAGATACATCATGTACACATGCATCCCCAAGTGATCAGAACACATAGTCTCGCTAATGAGCTGTAATAAATTTGCATGGGCCGAACACATGACAGTCTTCACATCATCATCATCGTGTAAATATGGAATCTGCACCACTAACCTAGGCATTGATATAGACGCTCCATCTGTAACCCTGTAGTCAGAAAAATTATCAGCACCTAACAAGCGCTGAGAAATTTCTAGCCAAGATGCACGAGTGAGTCCAATAACGGGTCTCTATGAGAAAGGAAGACGAAGATGTACTACCGTATCGTGGAGGGTGATGGTCATCTCTCTCTAAGGTAGGTGGAATGTTCGTGTATCTGGTCTCCATCTCTCAACAAGGGATGCAAGTAGGTGATGGTCTAAAAATGTGAAATCTGATACGACAAGGCTATAGAATCCATCATGGGTCAAGTATGGTCTTATGGAATGTGGAGTCTCCCTATGATGAAAATGGTTCATTCAACGCACCTTGATCTATCGATCTGCCCCACCCACTGACACGTCCTAGGGAATATGGGTACTCTACTAAGTGATTAGTACAGTAACATGTATTTTCATATAAACAAATGAAATGAGTCATAAGTTTAAAATATAAATATAACATTATGGTCAACATAATGTTATGACGTGTAGAATGTTGGACATACCATGTTTATTAACAAGAGGATAGAAGAGAAAAAATAGATAATAGTAAAATCAAAATTTAACAATTTCCCCTTATATACTAATTGAGGAAGTAAAAACATTAATACATGCATTAATAGAATGTATCTTAAAATAATCCAAGACACTAATGTAAAAAATATGTTATAGATACTTTTGAAATCATATGATTGATATTCATGGGTATTTTGATCCAATAAACATGTTTTGAAAGAAATTGTTTAATGAAATTATCTTTTTAAGAGTAATTTATTGTATATGGTTCGTATAGTAATTCCATTTATTGATGGATTTGAGAGAATATGCAGAATGGTGCCAATGGCCATGAAATTTGAATTAGTAAAAATTTTAATATCTATTAAAACACATTATTATTTGAAGATTACCCTAGATATGTTCTTAATTTTGAGAAAATGAATCAAATGATATATCACTTATTTACCCTTACTGATCATCTAATTTAACCCTTTATTATATTTTCATTCCCCATGTTATGAAATCTGCTATGTCTATGAAGGATGGTAGATATGAAGAATTTTTTTGGGACTATGTGGATCTTTTAAAAATAGTTTTTAAGGTTTAGTAATGATTTTTTTTGGGATCAATTCTACTCTTTTGGGTTATGGGGTTTAGAAAACTGGGAAAAAAAGAATATATAAAAACATATAATTTTCAATATCGGTTATGTTTTCTTCTATTTGATTTATGAAATAAATTATATAATCTATGATTTTATTTATGGAATTAGGAAAAATATAATTCTTGAAACCATGGATGATTCTATTAAGTATTTATCATTAATAAGGTATTTAGATATTAGGTATGTGTCACTAAGATATAAATTTTTTGAAGAATGACATTCTGATTTTTAGAATTGTAGAGACAATATTTAAAAATTATTGGGTCTTGAATTTGGTATTATAGATTTTGTAGGAGTATTATGATAAACTAAATATGGATTGGATAAAGATAAACCATGGTAATTACTAATGATGGTTTAGTAACTTATCTAATTATATATATTGAATAACTTGTGCTAATAATTATGAAACTATTATTTTGTTATATAAAAGTTTATTAAAATATCAGACATATAATATGATCAAAAACCATGGTATAATGGGAAGATGTTTTTGGGATTACAATTCATCTTTTAGTTTTTAGTATTTAGAGATCATTGCGTCATATATTGAGTTTTGGGTCAAGGTTTCTATATTTTTGGTAATTATTTAGGGTTTAGGTTTATGAATTTTTTGTTACGGTTTAACTTTTAATGTTTAGGGATTTGAGTTTTGATATTAAGGTTTATGAAATATTTTTTTTTGGTTTAAGTGTTCTACTTCTCGGTTTTGGTGTTTAGAAAACTGAGAAGAAAAAAAAGATATAACAACATTTAATTTACAATATGAGAATGTCACAATGAAGATAATACATCATTATGGTTGAGAGTGTGAACTTGACCTATCAATGTTATGGAATCGTTTCCATTAATTACCTTCTCTATGAAAAATTGTGCATCTCAAACTCTTCCCTTGTTCCTGAGGCCAGTCCATCTCATTCGGCATCATACTGGCCTTAGTTATCCCATGAGGATGCAACCGATTGATTTCATGTATCATTATTTTCTGGCCTTCGAGCTTTAGGAAATAATGATACTCCCCAATAGGTGTCCATGGTGCAACCTAACATTTAGTAATGATATCAATCCGGTACACTGGATCAACATCTTCTTCATATGATATGTTCACAGAGGCACATATTGTGATTGCGTGTGTCAGTGGAAATAGTAAGGCCTGAAAGTTTCAACATTGAGATTTCCTTGATCCCAATAATACCATCATATGTATTCATTTTTAATCTTATGTTATCATTAATTATTCAATAATTAATTGCTATTAATAATATGTATTATTTGTAAACTATTTATAACTAATTAAACTACTTAATACATTACATATTTAATTAATAATAATAACTTTTTTAACTAATCAATCATTCTTTAATCACTAGTTAATCATTATTAAGTTATTAATTAATTATTTATTCTTTAATACTTAATCATATTATATTCATTAGTTAACTATAATTAACTAATCATAGGAATTCATTTTTAATAATATGCAATAATAAATTAATATATAATTAATCATTACTAATGATATGTATTATTTCTAAACTATATATAACTAATTAAGCTACTTAAACCTATTTAAATAAAAATAATAATATTCATTCTTTAGTTCTTTTATCCTTATATCATTCTATAACATAATAATACAATTGATTCATTGATAAATATAAAAATTTTATTGTACTGTTTTTAGATATTTAATTGTTTATATAGAAAATATGAATCGTCTTCAGTATATCCCCTGGGAGTGTCAAACTAGGAGTGGCACAAGGCCTGTTGTCGTGTACTAGGATACCCCGATTGAAGCCCGAAACTCCTTGTTGAATTTTTCACTCCTAGGTACATCTGTTCTAGAGCCACATCCACTTGTTAGTATCTAAATAGGTATTTCATTTCTTAGATAACCACATAATCTTTATGCTACCAAAATTTCAAAATACATAATCCGGTGTTATTCCTAAGTTAATCTGTACTTAATCTATACTTATTCTATACTACAAAAAATAATTATTTCAAACTATATATAACTAATTACAAAACCTATTAAAAATATTTAGAACTAACTAAACTACATAAAAAATTAAATATTTAAAACTAAAAAAATTAAATTAAATAAATAACAAACATTAAATGAAATAAATAAAAATACATATATACGATTCTTTGCAAAACACTGCATGTAAAATGAATTTTCTAGAGAGACAAGGAGTGGATTTAGGAGAGATGAGTTGAAATAGAGTGAGTAGAGGGGGTGGAGGTATTTCCTTTTATAGGGTGCTGAGGAAATCGAGGCATTGGTGATGCCCCCGTTTTCCTATGTGTGAGGCCAAAGGAGGCATCGGCGGTTCTACTTTTCACATTTCTCAGTGGCGATAGGTGGCATCCCCCCCCCCTCATTTTCCATTTCATTGATTTGTTCCAAATCTGGCTCAGGGGAGGGATGGCTGATTCGAAGATACCGACTTTGTGGAGTATTTTGATAACAAAAAACCTATTCCATTTAAAATAAATTCTCATAAAATGTAGAAAAAACTCTTTTATGTATCCACTTACCTATGTCCCCAAAAAAAATATGTTATTCTTAGACTGATATAAATATCAATGAATATATTCGAATTTTGATACATTTACCTAGATTTTTAGATGCCACAAATTATGGAATCTTTTCTCTATGATCATCATATCTTTTGCGGTGAATGTCACATGCATGTGATCATAAACATAAGAAGATCTTTTCCTATAATTTCAAAGATTAAGTGGACTCATGCACCATTGTTTTCATTTTGGATAAGGACTCTCTATATAAAATCATGAAAATTATGATTCATGATTGTTTGATAATGTTCATCTTATTATTTTGACCTCAAATTCGTCATGATGGACTTGGGATCGATCAACTGTTGTTCAGCCAATTTCTCTGGTGAAACAAGTAGTGGCATCGACTGGGGGAGGAGAATGATAATAAAGAATTTCAAAATGTACAACTTATTTATAGTTTTTAAATAAGTTTTCATAAAAAAATATTTTTTTAAACCACATAGGTCAATAATTTCATTAAAAATATGCCATAAAGTCCGAAGTGCCGATGTCGCCTTGAGGTTTCGGGGGAAAGGCGACAACCACATTACTGCCATTCTTATAAAACCTATTTTTTACAATCTTTTTTATTTTATTTTTAATTTTTTTAATTTTGTATTGTTTTGTTTAAATATATATATATATATATATATATATATATAACAAAAAGTTTCAATAGAATTTATCTGATATTCAATATCCAGTAGTACTGCCATTGCAACATTCTAGATCCTAACAGAAGCTCTCACCTAGGGCTCCCTTTTATAAGAGTGTTTACACTAGTAATCATTTAGAATTTTCGATGTGGGATTGTGGTTCTCCCTTTTCTGCGTATGACATTTTGTATTTCCGATGTGGATTTTATTTATAGTACATGACCTTGGAAGACTATAAAATATAAACTATAAGACCAATAAAAATTCAACAACAAAATGGATTGAAGTTATAATAAATAGTTGAAAATAAAAGGAATTTAATAAAAATGACGAAAAGAAATTTATAAGCTTTCAAAACCAGCTACTTGAAACATAAAAATGTTTCATGTATGTGATTTTCAAAGCCTAAGAAAATATAAACTATAATACCAACATAAATAAAAAATAATACATGGATTAAACATATAAAAAGTAGTTGAAAATAAAAAAAATCGTAAAAAATGATGATGGAAAATAATTTATATGTCTTCAATGACACCTACATGAAACATAAAAATTTTTCATGTATGTGACTTTGAAATCCTATAAAATATAAACTATAAGAACAAAATTAATGAAACATAAAACATGCATTGAACATATAACAAAAAGTTTAAAATAAAAAGAATTTCCTAAAAAATGTTGATGGAAAATAATTTATATGTTTTAAAAGACACCTACATGAAACATAAAAATGTTTCAATTACATTAATTTGAAAGCCTATAAAATATAAACTATAAGACCATTATAGTGGAAATTTAAAACATGGATTAAACATATAAAAAATTATTTAATTTGTTAATTAGTATTATTTATAATTAATTATATAATTATTAATTAGTTAATTAGTAATTATTAATAATTAATTATATAATAACTAATTAGTAAATTAGTAATAAAATTAGTAATTATAAAATAGTTAATTATTTAATTATTAATATAATCATAAATTATATTTATTCATTATAATTAATAATTAGTAAATATTAAAAATTATTATATAATTAATAATTAGTTAATTAGTAACACAATTACTAATTATATAATGGTTAAATAGTTAATTAGTAATGTATTTATAAGTAAAAATTATTCATTATAATTATTTATTAGTAATTATTAAAAATTATTATATAATAATTAATTATTTAATTAAAAATATTATTATTTATTATTTAATTATTTAATTATTTCATTAGTAATAATTAATCATTAATTATTTAATAATTAATTATTTAATTTTTAATATAATCATTAATTATACATTTTTTAATGACCCATATTATACCAATTTTCTTAAGAGTATTTGTAAGTGCGATTACAAAGTACATTTTATACTTTTCCAACTACCACATTGATACATGAAGAGGATACATGACTCCCATTCGATGTTGTCATTCAGCCTTTACCTACTATAACACTATGCATGTGAACACATTGTCTGCAAGTTCCCTCTTTATACCATCCCACCAAAAAGGTTCTCTTAAATACATATATATCTTTGGGCTTCCAAGATGTATAGATAAATATGATCTATTTCACTATATAGTATCTCCCTTTTCAACTCTAACATGGATGAAACACATAACATCTTCTGAAACATGAACAATTGATCCTTGTATATGAAATATTTAAATTTATCCCCATTAGTTACACTAATCTTCACTTATAAATCCATATCATCATATTGAAATTTCTCTATATTTTCTAGTAGAAATGGTTTATAAATTTCTTTCAAAAATAATAATTTTTTCTTTTCCTAACTTCAACTATATCTAAATTTAAAAGATTATTGAATATATTACCCTTGTTAATTATCATTATAGTTAAACATCATGGTCCTTCCAACTCAATGCATCAACCACTTTATTTCCCATCCCATGAAGGTAGTGTATCAAGAAATCAAAGTTCATGTGTCGTTATAACCATATTCTCTTCCTCTTGTTGAGATATTTCTAAAAATATATATTCTTAACAGTTATATGGCTTGTATATATATCAAAAATTTCATTATATAGATATAAACTCAAAATTTTAAAGTAAAATATTATTATTACCAACTGAAGATCATGTCTTGGTTAGTTATTTTTTTCTATTTAATTAACTTAATATATAAGTAACGTATTTATCGTTTCGTACAATGTAGCAACCCAGTTATAACGTTAATGCACCATAATATATTAAAACTCCTTCCATACATGATGGTAAATTAAATACTAGTGTATTAAAAAATATCCTCTTTATACCTTAAAAACATTCATTATATTCCCTTTATCCATACGAATTTAATCACTTTACAAGTCAACTTGGTTAATAGGTTTTCCAATTGTATATGTTTTTAACAAACAGATGATAGTAACCTATTAAACAAAGGAAATTATATATATCTTTTAAATTCAGTAAAATAAGACATTGTTTGACTAACTTGGACTTTTAATGATCAATATATATTTTATTCTTAGAGGATATATATCTAAGAAAATAAACATCCAAAAGACCAAATTCACTCATACAAAATTTCCATTCAATTACTTTTCCCAGAAAATCTCAATTATTCACAAATGATCCACATGATCTTCATGGATTTTATATTATAACAAGATAACATCAATTAATACCACCATAAATTTATCAAGATAATCCTTGTATATTATATTCCTCGTATCCATAAAAACAAGGAGCATTATTCAATCAAATGGGAATTATTATAAGCTCTTATTGTATATAACTCATAAAAAATTCCATATTGGAAATATCATCCTTATTCACCATTAATTAACAATAACCAGAAAAATATTAGTCTTTGAAACAAATTGAGCTTATTTAAATTTATAATCTAAGACATCAATTTATGGGATCTGATAATAATTATTTATTTTAAAAGAATTTATCTCCATTTAATTTATGCATAACCACATGTACCCATTATTATTTTTGATAAGTTAGACAAGGTATCCCCAAGAAGAGGAACTAGAACATAGAAATAACTTATCACACAACTCTAGTAATTTTTTAATCAACTATAAAATTCTATATAATTCATTTTATAGGGAGTCTTGGATATAGTTTTTTCATCAAGGATGATTCCAATGAAAAACTCAACTTTATCTTTAGGTGGATGTCTTGATAAGTAATTTTTAAATATGTATTTCCATTATAAAAGGAACATAATCTATTATTACTAAGTCTTTCCCCACTGAATATATTATTATCTCATCCTCTTCAATCATAATTTCATTATGGATAGCTACTATCGGTTGATCTATAAAGTATTCAAGAAAAGTTGTTTCTCCCTCAAGAATAAGGGATTATATACCCCTTCATTAATTGTAATATATTTTTCTCAATAATAAATTCCTTCATTACACTATAAAATCTTATCCAAAATGATTATTATATCATAGTCAACCAAAGGAAACATAACCAAATCTATAACTACGGTATATCTATGCATCTAAATTAGGACTTCTCAATATTTCATTATTTCAATAAGATTAAAATTATGTTTCTTGATTGAAAAACCTTTAATTAATGTGATAAGGGCTGATTTAATTCTCTCAAAAACCATTCTAGATAGATAATAATTAATAGATATATAGTTTAATAAATCATTAGAAAACTATGATTTTATGATCAAAGTATATGTTATAATGTCATATGAAACCTCAACCTTGATTTCAATGATCCCATATTATTTTCCTTTCTCCTATTTCCTTTTATAAGTCATATTCACTTGAATATTATATAATTCATCCAAATAGTGCTCAATATTCATAAAATTGAACCACTAAATATTGGGTTCTTAATTATTTCCATTTCAATCATGAAAATGATGTCTTTTATCTCCACAAGTGAAGAAAACTCTAATACCATTACATTATATACCATGGTGTATCATTCCACAACTGTTACATGTTTGAAATTTTACCCTTAAGATTTTCAATTTTTCCATGTTTCTTTTTAAAAAATTCTCACCCACCAACTTCATTAGATAATTTCCCTAGAAACCATAAGAATTCAAGATTTATTTGTCTATCTTGATGAAAAATAATATTATATAACCATATAAGGAAAATGTGTAAAATACTATTTCCTTTCAAATGATAGGTTTGATATCATCAAAAAAGAAATCAATCATATTTCTTGGATTATGTACCTGTTTAAAGAATGAGTTTCCAGCCATGTAAATTTAGATTAATATTCAACAACATTTTCTTCTTCATTCTTCCATTGATTTAAGGAATTATTTTCATTGTTAGATAATTTCACATGTAGAATTTATTTTTAATAATATATATTTAAAACTATTTCATTACATACTCCGTAAATTTTATGATATAATACTTTTAGAAATGAAATTCCATTTTGAATGAATAAATACAATAACTATTAAAATAATTATAGGTAACACATGAACTATATTTATTTTTTTGGTCCAATCACAATAAAAATATTTTCTTATTTAAAATATCATAAGACATCTTAACCATTGATAATATAATAATTATATATTCATTTAGAAGATTATTATTTATTAAGGGTAATGATAAAGTCTAATCTGTAGAGATAGAATAAGTATTGACAATGACAAGATTGATCATGCCCTATAAATCCTATTTATCAGAGAATCTGAGGGATATGTAATATCATTGATTTCACCTTGGAAAATAACAAGTTGAGATAAAAAAAATCACGGATGAAACCATTTTTGGGATAATATCAATCTTATCAACATTACATCCCAATCCATGTTCTCTGATCCATGCTCAAAAACCCCCACAATCTACACCTTACACTTAGGGGGTACGCTGCTATAATAAGGGCTTATGTACATAAACCATAATAGTATGCATATATATATTTTAATTTTAATTAAATATTTATTATATTTAGCCTTTTTATTATTAATTTATAAATGATTATTTAATGAGTTTGATAAAAATTATATTTTGATACTACGAAAGTATAATTTTATTTTTGGAAAATATATATTCTAAAGTAAAAAACACTTTGAATAATTTTAATAATTATTTAAATAATGGTTATTTAATATAATATACTTATTAAACACATTTTATTTTACTATAAATGATAATATATTTTAATTAAGTACAATGTAATTTTTATAAGGTTCGAAATGTTGTTAATATTGTAAAAACTAGAATTTTTCAATAAATGAGGATTTTTATTTAAATTTTAAAAATATAGTATTTATGAAATTATATTTGATAAAATAAATATTATTTTCTTGAATAAAACATTTAAATTATCCAATGGTGATGTAAAGACCTGGAAATTTAAAGGAAATTGTTTCTTAATTTTCTTTGGAATTTTACAAGAATACAGTTTCTGACGGCGCCTGATTCCGAGGCCCGGTGTGCCGGGAATCATTTTACAAAGTTTAGCTCAGGTACGTTCAGTGAACGAATGAGCGGGAATTCCTATCTATTGAACCGGTGCTCAGAATCAAATCTTGAGGGCACCTATGGAACCACAACGCCGTTATTTGCTTATGAACGCCTATTCCGGAATTGCGTTTACTCGAGAGAAGTTGATAAAAAATTTTGAAGTTAAAAATAAAAATTTAACAACAATTTTTATTTTACTCTAAGTGTTTAATCCTTTGGAAGTAAGTTGGGTAACTACCCAACCTCCCTTGGGAGGTTATGACGGTGGTGGGGCCCACACAAACCCCACCCCTTCATATCCTGTAACCCCCTCAACTCACCATTAATATTGTTAACATAAGTTAATAACTTATGACATTAATGTAGTGATTTTAATGTGAGTTTTTGAAATTCAAACACTTGAATTTCTAAAGCCATGTTGAGGTAATAAATTAAGTGTGGCTTAATTTATTTTGGGTTAGTTCTTTGTTGCTTGGGAGGATTTTGGAGGCTTAAAGAACATCTTCTTCATCGACGAAGAACGTGAAGAATGAATCGGTCTCCGACGAAGAACACCATCCTTCCACGAAGAATGACGACGTGCCTTCCTTCCACTTCACTGCAACACATGAGGAGATGCCGCTTCCTCCTCAGACGCACCCTGCCGTCGTCTTAAAATCTTCTTTTCGTGACTCCGCTCTTGAAATCGAGGTAGGGGGTTTACGTGATTTTCCTTACGTGATTCTATTCCGTCTTTTATCAGCGATAATTGGACCGCATGATATCAGTTAACGGGAGGAGGCTGGACCGCACACACAAGGCAGTCCCCCTCCCTTATTGTTTTTCATTTTGTTTCGGACCGAATGAAATTTACGCAGTGCCGTCACACCACACGGGATCGAGCGGCAAGGATGCGCGACATCGTCACGCCGCGCGGGATCGAGTGGTAAGTATGCGCGACATCGTCACGCCGCGCATTCAAATTTTAAACACTCGTGCGTGGGTATTTGATTGAAATGTGTTCGTATAATTTATTTTGGATAACTTATACCCTCGTCAATTATTAAAATCATGTGTTTATTATTTTCCAATTGATAACACCTAATGCGAAGGACACGGGCCGAACAAACACGGCCGGACAACCCTCCACAGCTTGTTAATCGATGTGCGGATCAACGGACGATGACGAAGAAGGCCGCTATGGCGTTTGAATCCCTTCATAGTGAGGGTCTGGTCCCAGGAAGACCATTGGAGAAGACGGCAGGAGAAACGGACCACTGTAGAGCGTCCAGTGGTCCGCGGAAGGCGGTGGCGGCGCGCCGCCGGAAGGTTGGCCTTGGCGGTTCACCGTCGGCATCAATTAGCCATGAGGGGGGGGGGGAGCTGCGCACCCTGCTCCACGGATTCCGCTCGGCCGTGCGGGCCGAGCTACGGCTGGCCGGTCGGGCTGGGCCACGCCGGCCGGGCCGGGGTCGGGCCCAGCTTGGTCGGACCCGGGTCGTGTCGACCCAGGGGGTGTCGGGCCAGGTCGGACCGGGCCCAGACCCCGCGTTTTCAGACCCTCATTGGACTTTTGCTCATATCATGAGTTGTAGACCTCTGATCGACGCACCGTTAGTGGCGATGCGATCCTTTGATCGAGACGATTTTTTCGGTATATCGCTCTCAAGGTTTCAGAATACATTGGGTTCAGCCGGGTTGGTTCGGAAACGAAACCAACCGGGCCCTCGGAGAGGAAACGCTCGTAACTTGAGCTCCAGACATCTGATTGACGTGTCGTTGACATTGTTGGATTCCTATTAGAGAGACTGATCTTTTGGCTTACTCCGCATGAGGTTTGGATGCCGTCGGAGTGCGGTCGGGATGGTTCGCTGACGAAACCAACCAGGCCCCTGGAACGAAAAAAGCCGATAACTCACAGACCGGGCGTCTGATTGACGCGCCGTTTGTCTCGTTGTTTTCCTCTTGATGAGACGGAACTTTTGGCATACTTTTCCCAAGTTTTGGTTGATGTTGGATAGTGGTTGGGTTGGTTTGTACCCGAAATCCAACAGGGCCCTTGGAACGGAAATGTTGTTATCTTTCAGACTGGACGTCCGTTTGACGAACCATCAGCGGCGTTGGTGATCACATTGATAAATGGTCCCTATGAGTATACCCTATGAGAGTTCGGAGTACATTTGAGATATGGCCGGGTTGGTTCGTTCACGAAATCAACCAGGCCCCTCGGACGAAAAAGCTAATAACTCACAGACCGGGCGTCCGATCGACGCGCCGACTGATGCGTTGAGACCCCTATGACTAGGCGGTCCTTTGAGATACTTCTTCATTGGCCTTTGTGATACTTGGAGTATCGACCTGTAGATCGTGGAGCGAACCCTCCCGGAGACGAGCGTATGGAGTATGGAGACCGTGTAGCCGTCTGAGACCTGACGACTGCTTGACCAACTCGACTTTGAGTGAGTCGAATAGACCAGTGGATGGAGCGCCAGGTATTTGGCGACAAACCCACGACGGACGGAGCGCCCGGTAGTTGGCCACAGACCCGCGATACTCGACCGGAGGAGTACCTCTGTATGCTATTAGGGGGAGTGCCCGGTATTTGGCGACAGACCCACAACGGACGGAGCGCCTGGTAGTTGGCCGCAGACCCGCGATACTCGATAGGAGGAGTACCTCAGCAGTCTTAGGTTAGTGAGCAGTACCTTGGAGTCGTGACAGGACCACTGCACACTTCAGAGACGGAGCTCTTCAGTAGTTACAGTTTCGATAATGAAAATCCTGGTTTGAGCTGAGACTTTTGACCTTTGTGTATACCTCATGATTGAGATGGGTCACTTGATAACTTGGGTATATGTATGGGCATATACCTGGGTAGTGGTTATCCGTTGATTTCATGATCTTGGTGTTTTCCTCATGATTGAGATGGGTTACTTGATAACTTAGGTATATGTATGGGCATATACCTAAGTAGAGGTAATCTGTTGAGATCTACTTTGTGGTTATCCATGTTGGTTTTATTGAGACCTTGAGGGTCTCGGGGTCCCTACTGAGTATCGTTATACTCAACCCTGCATGGGCTATGCCCGCACCTCATTGTGTTGGTTGAAGATGACGGGCAGTGCTGATGGAGGCTGAGTGTTCGAGGACTGGACGGTACCGGGAGGTGGACTACACGACGAGTCAGTACCCGGAGGTGGACTACACGACGAGTCGGTATCTGGAGGTGGACTTCACGGAGAGACGACACACGGAGGAGGTTGACGAGTGAGAGCATTGTGGAGGCTATCTGTACCTACCCTTCAGGTAGGATCTGTGGTGGACGATCCAGGAGCTGCGCCATTTATACCTACCCTTCAGGTAGGATCCGAGGAGGACGACCTAGGAGCTGCTTCCTTTCTTCCAGTTTTTGCCTTTTTCTGTTGTACTTTGTTCAGTTGTAGTTGTACTTTCATTCGGGTTTGTATTCTGGCCTATTTACTTTTCAGCACTTCTCTTTGTACTTAGTGTTTTACTTCTTCTTGTACTCTATGGTGTTTTGTTTACTTTTATAAAGGAAATGTCTTCCCAGTTTTCGGGATTTCTGCCTTTGGTGCTAGTCGCCAGCCCCTGGCCTATGGAAGGCGGGCTTGGGGTAGTCACGGCACGTGCCCCAAGGACGGGTCATGACAAATTTGGTATCAGAGGAGGAACCCAGCCTTAAGTGTGGTGCCCTGCATGGGTTGAGATGTAGGGCCCACAACGAGGGCGTTGTGCTCTAAATGGGGGGTGATTGTAACATTCCCAAATGATGAAGGGTTAAATAACTAAATGTTATGACTCATGTCAACAAGGTGCACCTTCCTTTTCAGGAGCCTGTGTGATTAGAACTCTATAGTTAAGCGTGCTTGGCCTGGAGTAGTGATCAGGATTTGTGACCTTCAGGGATGTTTCCCAGGGTGTGTGTGAGTGAGGACAAAGCACACGGGAAAGGACATGTGTTGGCCTGTGGGGACTATCATTAGTCAGATGACCCAGTCAGGCATGTGGGTGGACACTAGTGTGGGCCCCACATGTCTGTGAGGGAAACTAGTGGTACCTCCTGGACCAGGACTCGACGACCATGTTAAGGCGGGGTGGTTGTGCTGTCACCAGGACCCGGTTGTCACAATTTGTATCAGAGGAGTCGATTCTACCGCAGAACTAATAACTCTGATATTTTTCTTTCTGTGAAGCAATAGTGTTAAGAGTAACGAGTGTGGTTTTCAGTTCAGGGAGTCCAGTGTTTGTGCGGGCGGCTGACATATCCATACACCAGGTCCCTGACAACTGATTTCCGACTTTGTGCACGAAAACACTGATTGCGTGTGTGTTTCAAGAAGTTTTTAAATGTCATCTAAAACCAGGTCAGCTCACCAGGTATAAGTCTTTTGACCGTGTCATGTTTGTTTCTTTCATTATGCCTCCCCACGGATGACCAACTAGAGCCCTGAGAGTTGTTCGTACTGACAACCTGCCGAGCGACGTGGCCTCAGTACATGGATCTATTCCAGTTGAGGCACCATCGGTACTACTACCTGTTGGGCCACTGATGCCACCATCCCCAGCAGTAGAGGGTGCACGTCGCTTGAGCGCACTTCACGAGTTCCAGCACCAGAGGCCACCCGAGTTCGGGGGAGAGACGGACCCACAGGTGGTTGAGGATTGGCTGGAGGCTGTGGTGAGAGTCTTCAGGCTAGTGGGGACGCCGACAGACATTATGGTGATCCTTGCTACCAGCCTTCTTCAGGAAGTAGCAGGAATATGGTGGAGTCTGATGCTCCAGATGCATGAGAAGGCGACACTTATTTGGGCAGACTTCGAGAGCCTGTTCCAGGCAGAGTTTGTACCAGCCACCCTTCGAGCGGTGCATATACAAGAGCTACTTCAGCTGCGGCAGGGCAGCATGACAGTGGAACAGTATTCAGCGAGGTTCACAGACCTCTCACGCTACTCCACAGATATGGTACATGGCCCGTTCTTCAGGGCCCAAACCTTCGAGCAGGGTCTCAAGCGAGAGATTAGAGCTTCTGTTGTTCCTCATAGCTTTCCGACGCAGACATGGGTGTTGGAGAGATCCCTCTTAGTGGAGAGTTTCCTTGATGAGCAGTCTCCAGCAGTAGGACCCACCACTAGACGGCTTGCAGAAAAGTCTTCTACAGCAGGCAGTAGACAGATGACACAGAGGTCCAAGAGGACCAGACCTACCGGTGGCTGACTGCACAACTCATGTTTATTTGTGCGGGGAAACTGGGGTGGAGTCAGAGCCAGACGTGCCGAGAGTGGACAGTGTTACTCCTGCGGCGGAATTGGTCACATGGAACTTGATTGACCGACCCGCCATTCTGATGACCAACAGTTAAATGAAGAACCTCCCAGCCAGAGGCAGAGGTTTGATCAGGGCAGATCGCAGGTGACAGGAGGACATGGGAGAGCTCAGGTTCATGCAGCTGAGGCCTATGGTCATGGAGCTCCGGAAGCAGATGGAAAGGAGTGGGACTAGCTCTAGACCTGGAGGCTATTGATACTGTTGCTTCTAGTTTTGTTTATGTTTTTTTAGTTGCTTCGTGTCTTTTTACTATGAGCTGCAATAATAAAAAGACACTTAACTTTGTGATGATTGCTTTCATGTCCTTTTGTTTGGTTGATACTGAGTGGTTCTGGTTAAAAATGTTGACTTGACCCTCTCTTTTGAGATTTCTACTGGAGGAGACCTAGTGACCTCACATTGATTCCGACAGTGTGACTCGACCTTTGGAGGCGAGAGTGATAGTTGGATCTCTTGGTAGTTACGTCGAGGCCTTACGACGTCATCCATGGCATGAATGCATCATTCATGCCAGGATTGACTGTATTAGGCAATGATTTTGGTTCATCCAGGGGATGATACCAAGTTTCTCTTATCGTCAAAGAAGAAATAATAGCAGCTCTTGTGAGACTAGAGAAGGTCCAGGTCATCCAAGAGCGGATGGGGACAGCACAGGGCCGACAGAAGCCTTATGCTGACAGGACATGGAGGCATCTAGAGTTCAAGGATGACTATCACGTCCTTATACGTGTTTCACCTCGATAAGGTTTACAGAGATGTGGCCAAGGCGGTAAATTATCCCGGAGGTTGAGTGGACCTTCTTAGTTCCTCAGCTGGGTAGGCGAAGTGGTTTACCGCTTGATGCATCCACCTCAGTTGCACCAGGTGCACGACGACTTCCACGTATCTCAACTGAGGAGATACGTGTTCGACCCTTCGCATATCATCGACCATGGTGAGATGGACTTTGGCGATGTGGTGACTTTCATGGAGGTTCTAGTGGGAATCGAGGATCGACAGGAGCGGATCCTTTGAGGATGGACGATTCCTCGGGTGCAATTTCACTGGAAGTACGGGGAACTCCAGGTGAGCACATGAGAGCGGGAGGCTCAGATGCGTGCTCAATACCGCTTTTGTGACCCTAGTTTGTGTTGAAGCTTTACGGGGACGTAAATCCCTGAGGTGGGAGTAATGTAAAGACCCGGAAATTTCAAGGAAAATTTTTTCTTAATTTTCTTTGGAATTTTACAAGAACGCATTTTCTGACGTCGCCGGATTCCGAGGCCCGGTGTGCCCGGAATCATTTTCCGATGTTTAGATCGGGTATGATCAGTGAACGAACGAGCAGGAATTCCTATCTTTTGAACCGGTGCTCAGAATCAAATTCTGAGGGCACCGATGGAACCACTGCACCGGCATTTTCTTATGAACGCCTATTCCGGAGTTGCGTTTACTCAATAGAAGTTGATAAAAATTGTGGAAGTTAAAAATAAAAATTTAACAACAATTTTTATTTTACTCTAAGTGTTTAATCCTTTGGAAGGAATTTGGGTAACGACCCAACCTCCCTTGGGAGGTTATTAGGGTGGTGGGCCCCACACGAACCCCACCCCTTCATATCCTCTAACCCCCTCATCTCACCATTAATATTGTTAACTTAAGTTAATAACTTATGACATTAATGTAGTGAGCTTAATGTGAGTTTTTGAAATTCAAACACGTGAATTTCAAAAGCCATGTTGAGTTAATAAATTAAGTGTGGCTTAATTTATTTTGGGTAAGTTCCTTTGTTGCTTGGGAGGATTTGGGAGGCCTGAAGAACATCTTCTTCATCGACGAAGAACGTGAAGAACGAATCGGTCTCCGACGAAGAACACCATCCTTCCACGAAGAATGACGATGTTCTTTCCTTCCTCTTCACCGCAACATGTGAGGAGACGCCGCTTCCTCCTCAGACGCACCCCGACGTCGTCTTCAAATCCGCTTTCCGCGACTCTGCTCTTGAAACCGATGTAGGGGGTTTATGTGATTTTCCTTACGTGATTCTATTCCGTCTTTTATCCGTGATAATTGGACCGCATGATATCAGTTAACTGGAGGAGGCCGGACCACACACACACGGCCGTCCCCCTCCCTTATTATTTTTCTTGTTGTTGCGGATCGAATGAAATTGATGCAGTTCCGTCGCACCGCGCGGGATCGAATGAAAGGTGTTCGTATAGTTTATTTTGGATAAATTATACCCTCGTCAATGATTAAAATCATGTGTTTATTATTTTCCAATTGATAACACCTAACGCGGAGGACGCGGGCTGAACAAACACGGCCCGACAACCCTCCGCAGCTTGTAAATCGATGTGTGGATCAACGGACGACGACGAAGCAGGACTCTATGGCATTTGAATCCCTTCACAGTGAAGGTCCAGTCCCAGGAGGACCGTTGGCAAAGATGGACGGAGAAACGGACCACCGTAGCACGTCCGGTGGTCCACCGAAAGCGGTGGCGGCGCGCCGTCGGATGGTTGGCGGCATCGGTTCGCCACCGGCTTCAATTAGCGGCGAGGGGGGGGGGGGAGCCGCGCACCCCGCTCCGCGGCTTCCGCTCGGCCACGCTGGCCGAGCCGCGGAAGGCCGGGCCCAGCCGGGTCGGACACGGGTCGGGCCTACCCAGGGGGGGTCGGGCCAGGTCGGACCGGGCCCCGACCCCCCGTTTTCGGACCCTCTTTGGTCCTTTTTCCATATCATGAGCTGTAGACCTCCAATCGACGCACCGTCAGCGGCGATGCAATCCTTGGATCGAGACGGTCGTTTTGTTATATCGAACTCAAGGTTTCGGAATACTTTGGGTTCGGCCGGGTTGGTTCGGATACGAAACCAACCGGGCCCTCGGAGCGGAAACGCTCGTAACTTCAGCTCCAGACGTCCGATTGACGTGCTGTCGAGTTTGTTGGATTCCTCTTAGTGAGACAGATCTTTTGGCTTACTCCGCTCGAGGTTTGGATGTCATCGGAGTGCGGTTCGGTTGGTTCGCCCATGAAACCAACCGGGCCCCTGGAACGAAAACGCCAATAACTCACAGACCGGGCGTCCGATTGACACGCCGTATATCTCGTTGTTTTCCTATTAATGAGACGGAACCTTTGACATACGTCACCCGAGTTTTGGTTGCTGTTGGATAGTGGCCGGGATGGTTTGTACCCGAAATCCAACCGGGCCCTTGGAACGGAAAAGCTGTTATCTTTCAGACTGGACGTCTGTTTGATGAACCATCAGCGGCGTTGGTGATCACATTGAGAAACGGTCCCTATCAGTATACCCTATTAGAGTTCGGGGTACAGTTGAGAAACGGCCAGTTTGGTTGGTTCACGAAACCAACCGGGCCCCTAGGATGAAAAAGCTAATAACTCACAAACTGGGCATCCGATCGACGCGCCGACTGATGCGTTGAGACCCCTATGACGAGGCGGTCCTTTGAGATACTTCTTCGTAGGACTTTGTGATACTTGGAGTATCGACCTATAGCTCGTGGAGCAAACCCTCCCGGAGACGAGTGTACGGAGTACGGAGACCATGTAGCCGGCTAAGACCTGACGACAGCTTGGCTGACTCGACTTGGAGTGAGTCGACTAGCCCAGTGGACGGAGCGCCCGATATTTGGCGACAGACCCACGGCAGACGGAGCGCCCGATAGTTGGCCGCAGACCCACGGTACTCGACAGGAGGAGTACCTCTGTAGGCTATTCGGGGGAGCACCTGGTATTTGGGGACAGACCCAGAGCAGACAGAGCACCTGGTTGTTGGCCGCAGACCCGCGGTACTTGACAGGAGGAGTACCTCAGCAGTCTTAGGTTAGTGAGCAGTACCTCGGAGTCGTGATAGGACCACTGCACACTTCAGAGACGGAGCTCTTCATCAGTTACGGTTTCGATAATGAAAATCCTGGTTTAAGCTGAGACTTTGAACCTTTGTGTATACCTCATGATTGAGATGGGTCACTTTATAACTTGGGTATATGTATGGGCATATTCCTAGGTAGTGGTTATCCGTTGATTTCATGATCTTGGTGTTTTCCTCATGATTGAGATGGGTTACATGATAACTTAGGTATATGCATTGGAATATACCTAAGTAGAGGTTATCTATTGAGATATACTTTGTGGTTATCCAAGTTGGTTTTAGTGAGGCCTTGAGGGTCTCTGAGTCCCTACTGAGTATCGTTATACTCACCCTTGCACGGGCTATGCTCGCACCTCGTTTTGTTGGTTGCAGACGACAGGCAGTGCTGACAGAGGCCGAGTGTTCGAGGACTGGACGGTACCCGGAGGTGGACTACATGACGAGTCAATACCCGGGGGTGGACTACATGACGAGTCAGTATCTAGAGGTGGACTTCATGGCGAGACGACACATGGAGGAGGTTGACGGGTGAGAGCGTTGTGGAGGCTATCTGTACCTACCCTTCAGGTAGGATCCGTGGTGGATGATCCAAGAGCTGCACCATCTGTACCTACCCTTCATGTAGGATCCGAGGAGGATGACCCATGAGTTGCTTCCTTTCTTCTAGCTGTTGTCTTTTTCTGTTGTACTTTATTCAGTTGTAGTTGTACTTTCATTCGGGTTTGTATTCTGGCCCCTTTACCTTTCAACACTTCTCTTTGTACTTAGTGTTTTACTTCCGCTTGTACTCTGTGGTGTTTTGTTTACTTTTATAAAGGCAATGCCGACCCAGTTATCGGGACTTTCACCTTTGGTGCTAGTCGCCAGCCCCTGGCCTATGGAAGGCGGGCTTGGGGTATTCAGGACATGGGCCCCGAGGACGGGTCGTGACAGGTGACCTTTATATATATTTTTTGAGATACTCAAATTTTTGGGTTAAAATTAAATACGGTATAAATATATGGTCTATGTTATGATCCCATGATAGGCCAAAAGTTATCTAACAAATAATATAAGTAGTATCAACTACCAAAAATTATTTTTACACTTTCAAATAATTTTTTTATTAATTTAATAAAAAATTATTGAATTCCACAAAACCTATATATTATTTATGGTTTTAAAATAAATTCTTTATGAACATGAATCACTTCCACACAAATAGTGTTATTTTAAGGATTTTGGTTCTTTGAATTATATAATATTGAAAATCAATCCAATTTAATATAATAAATGGTAAAAACCAGGGGAATATTTTAGGTTTTTGTTATTTTATTTAGTATAGTCCAAAATATAAGTTTAGAAATTAATAAATAATTTCTACATCATTGGCATCAAATAACCACCCACCCTTCCACTCATCTTCACTAAAAACCAATTGAGCATCAATTTAATTTCTTTATACCTATCTAAATACTTCCCATGTTTTTTTGATCACTTAAGAATATCATTAAAATCTTTTTTAAGTGCCCTCATATAGTAATGGATATCTTATCAACTTTTTATCTCAAGAATATTCCTTGTACTAATTTCATGTGATTTCAAATTGTCCAAGTTGAAATGTTTTTCTACACATTCCATTAATTTTTTTGATACCCATGCAATTAAATAATACATTTATCTCTCATTTACCCATTCCATAAACCATTATATACACCTGTTATACTACTGAAATTATCCATGTATTTTCTATCCCAAACATTAGTGTATTGAAAACTTTTCACCATTTCCCCCCAATGGTATTAACATAGTTGTAAATTTCCTTCATATGTTGTATACTTCTATATATGTATCCTTCAATCATTAATCATGGGGTTAAAATTCATTAAACTCTTTCTAATGTTTTATGATATATGGTGTTCCCCAATATATGTAAATGATAAGAATGTGATAGTTGGGCCTAAAATTATATATCCATCCAATTCACATGGTAGTGTTATTAAATGCTTCGTCCATGAAATCATATACTAAACACACAATGTTGTGATGCCATAGTGGTCAGTTTTGACGTATTCATTTGATTTCATGTTTCATGATGTGTCCACATTATTATGTTTCATTTATGTTTTCAGATTATGTCATGCTTTTATGAGAATTTTTTATCATTATCACCCCTTTGTTTCACTATGTTATGCATCTTAACTAATATGTTTTACATTCATCATGTTATGTTATGATTTTTCCATTAATGGGATTTATATCTAAACCTTTTCTAACACAAATCACCAGGTTATATCTTTTAGTATTTGAAGATATAAGGAATCTAAGTGTTGGTTTTTTAATTGTTAAATAGTGTTGTTATACCCCCTTTTTCATGTTAATGTTCTATATACTTAATTTACAAAAAAGGAACTTTTTATTGTGATCTTAGTGGATTTTATTGTGTGTATCTTTTATGATAAATTATTAATCAAGGTTTATTAATTATATGGGTTTTCATATATGGTATCATAGGAAGGTCTAGTTGTTTTTTGTGATTGGGATTAGATAACATTATCCATTCCTTCGGAATTAGGATAAACTTAAGAAAACATCCATAAAATTTGGTAATGTATATAGTAATTGGTTTATAAGTAATGAAATCCATGTTGTGATAATACAAGTGGATGAGGATCTAGAACATTTTTACCTATGGGTAATAACAATGATATGTGTGCATTGGGTATTAATTCAATAATCATCTAGTGCTTGAAAAAGAGTCCTTGGTGCACACCTAGTTTGAAAATCATGGTGGGATTATTTGGTAAATTCAAAATCTATTTATGAAACAACATAATGGAAAAAAATCCAAATGAAATTTTATATTTGGAAATAAACCATAGATAAATTAGATCCAAATGTACATATTCATAGGTTAGGTCTCTTATATCACTTTATAGTTATCCTTTCAGTTTTCAAAGTTTATCATATATTTTTTTAGAAGCATTAATATTCTCACACATAATTTTATTAGTATTTAAATCTATTGCTGGGAAGAGTGGGGATGTGTCGTCAACCAATGTGATGATCAATTTAATTGATACCCCCATGATATATTAATCCCTAAGGGAGTATTATTATATAACATCTTGAAAATACTTTCTAAATTAACTCATTTTTGAATAGAAATGTAAATCTATGGAAACCCACAACCACTTCATAAGTAAAAGTTTAAATTGTGCCCTTTTTGTAATAAAGGCCTTCTAAATTAAGTGGATATTCAAATCCATTAATCATGGAACAATTGATCAACTAAATTTAAAATATATTCTTCAACTTTAAATTCTATGATCAACACAAACATATGTTATCGTTTTATCACATGGAGGGAAAAGCATATCAATGGTGGACATTGATCAAAAATGTTAATCATGTGGATTATGTTGATGTGATGGAGTGGAAATAATTCCCAAAAAATGGATACATATTTTCTTCACACTATTTAAAATAAAATGGAGAGAAATTTCTCTATCCTCAATAAAAATGAAGATGAGTCCATATAGGTGTTTGATGCCTTGTTCTTTTTCATTTCCCCAAGATGAAATATTGACCAATTATTTAGTAGGATAAAGCTAAGTCTATGGATGTTTATTATGATTTGTGATATTAATAGCTAAAAATATTTTATCTACTCTTCCCAAAAATTAGAAATTGTTAATAATGAATATCAAGGGTGTCGCCGATTTAGAGATAGGATGATGGGAGTAGATTTTAATTCTGAATGTAATATAGAGAAATTTTATGGGGGTAAGATATACCAACACCCCTCTTGTATAAATTCTGGTAAGAAGTATCACAAAAATTCCCTTAATGGTAAAAGGAAATTCTTTAGGTGTGGGAAGTAAGGTCACCTAACTAGTGAATGATGATTGGAGAAACCCATCGAAGTATGGAAGAAATAAATGATCTAGTAATCCCCCATACTGTTGTAGAAGGATTAAACTATAATGAATATGTACACTATGTGAATCAATGCTCTATGTTAAGGGTTTTCAGTGATATCTAAAACCAATGACAACAAACGATAAGAGAGAAATTGTGATATTATAACATCATAACTAGAAAGGTGGATCCCGACAATAATTTGGTGATAGATATACTAGTTATTAACTAATGGATTAAAAACATTCATTTTGATTAAGGTTCTATGCATTATTTAATATCAAGAATGTTTAGAAGAACTATTAAAATACTAAATAAAAACATAGAAGTATATCACTCTGTGAAAATAGAAAATGGGGAAATTATTTTATTCCATGTATATAACTTCTCCCTATCTATATTTTCTTGGTAAAATTACTTGAGTACCTTTTAATACTCCCTTTAGAGGAATTCTGGGTAATTCTATATCTGGATTGGATTTATCTATTTTGAGATAAATATATATTTATAGAATAATTTAATTACCTTTTATACCCACAATCATCCTATGATTCTATTCATGTTATAGAGGTGGTTTAATCCACTTTGGTATCATTATATTGATCATGATTATTATTTCCTTATATGCAAGAGAATCTATCTTAAGTGATTGAGATCATGGAAAAGATCATCCTCGAGATAATTCCCATTTTATGATAATATTCTAATGTGTTTCCCAAAAAATATGCTTATCTTACTCTACGCTATGATATTGAGTTCTTAATCAAGCATGTACCTGTATATTTTCCAATATCAAATAATCCATATAGAATGGACACTATTAGACATAGAGAGCATAAGAAGATACTATAGAAGATTATAAATGAAGGGTTTATATGCCCCTGTGATTCACTATGAATTGTGATAGTCCTATTCATAAAGAATAATGTTAGTTCAATGAGACCCTATATTGATTATAGTGATCTCAACAAGGCAATGATAATGGAAAACTATCCACTTCCATAGATTGATAACTTATAAAATCATCTATGAGTATCCTAGTACTTCACAATGGTGGATCTTCGGTCTGGATATTATAAAGTAAAGGTCAAGGATTGGAATATTATCTTGAAAAATTTTAATACACGGTACAAGCAATAATAGTTCATAGTGATGCCTTTGGGACACATTAATGCTCCATCTATCTTCCTTGACTTTATGAATAGAGTCTTTAGGGATTACCTCAATAAATTTGTATTTTTCATTATAATAAATATTCTTATCTACTTCAAAATCATGGAAGAACATGGGGAATATTTAAATAGTGTAATAAAGACCATGTGAATGTGAAATTTATAGGAAATATATTGTAAATGTGAGTTATGGATAAAGCTAGTAACATTAACATGGAATGTTATCACTGAAAAAGTAATATATATGGATCCTTCAAAAATAGATGTAATTACTGGAATTTACAAGAACAAAATCTATAGCTCATATCTATTGATTCCATGGACTAGCTTGGTACTATCCGAAATTTGTGAGAAATATATCAGTATTTTCTATCCTATAAACCATGATATATTATAAGGTAGTGAATTTTTTCTTGGTTAATGATTTCAAGTATTGATTTAAAGAGTTAAAGTTGTGAATAACCACTACACTTATACTCACATTACCCACCAATGGGAAATGAATTATTATCTGTAATGATGTATCCAAAAAAGGCATTGTTTTTCTACTAATATAAGATGAAAAAATTATAGCTTATTCCTCCAACCAATTAAAGATCCGTGGAAAAAGAACCCAATGCATAATCTTGAATTACCTGTAGTATTGTCAACATTGAATATTTGGATACATTATCTCTATTTGGATATGTTTGACATATAAATTGATCATAAACACCACATGTGTATATTCACACAATGAATCTTAATATTCTCTAACAAAGGTGGTTTGAGATAGTAAATCGTTATGAGTTTTTAACACATTACCATCATATGATGGTGAAAGAAATGGTAGATTCCTTGAGTATAAAGGAACATGTACCCTATCCATGATGAGGATTTAAAGGGATCAAATATTATTGGACATGTAATTGATATAGATAGTAATAATAAAAGTATGATCACCTTACTATACTCAAATAAATTCTTAAGCATCTATTCTTGAGAATATCAAGGATTGAAAAGAAGTTGTTGTATAACTATTGAAAAAGGTAGAAAATATTTTGGAGTTTCACATTACTAATGAAAGGTTTATTTGTTTTGTAACATGAATAAGTATCCCATTTGAACCAGAACTTATGAAATAACTTATGGATGTTTCACATAGATCATCCTTAATTATTCATACAGGAAGAAAAAAGATATGTAGATGTGTAAATCAAAACTTCTACTGGTATAACATCTAGATGGAAGATATATAATATTTATCTTGATACTTGTTATGAAAACAAGGCAATGATAAATAACTGATGTATAATAGAATTTTTCGACCATTTCCCATATGATAATGGAAATGGGAAATCCTAAGCATGGATTTATTTATAAGATTCACTAGAACCTCTATAGGAAAAACAACATCTTGGTGGTAGTCAATTTCTTTACAAAGACAGTTCATTAAATTGACCTCAAGGAAAATTTCTCTCTTGATCATCTCAAAAAGATATATATAATGTAATTGGTAATATTTCATAGAGTACCACACTACAATATATCTGATAGATATTTGAGGATTACCTCAAGAGTCTAGAGAATCCTCCAAGAAGCACTATATATAGAGTTGTGTTTTGAATTTTTGTCACCCTTATATAGATGATAAGTCTAATATTACAATTAAAACTCTAGAATATAATTTATTATCATGTTAAATAGATTTCAATGTTGAATTTCATCAACAAATTTCCCTAATGTACTTATCATATAATAGTATTTTTCATTCTAGGTGATAAATGGTTCCTTTTGAGGATCTTTATGATGAGATGTATTGGAATCCAATATATTGAGATGTAGTTAGGGTGTGGAAGTTAATGTTGGTTGATATTATACAATATATGATAAATAAGGTATTTAAAATTTATCATAAAATGAAATATGATAAAAAAATTTATACATATGCTTTGTATAAAATCATCGATGAGACATGAAGTGTGAGGTTATAGATAATGGGTTCCCTCATTTATCACCCAATGATAATGTCCTGATGTTACGGAGGAAGAAAAATATTAGTGCAAGATACATTAAACCTTTTAAGATCCTTGAACACATCAGATATGTGGAATATTGGCATACAATCCCACATAACCTATCACAAGTACTTACTTTTTTACACATATCCCTCTTGAGAAAATATATACCAAACCCCTGATAGGTACTGAATCCAGTGGTTGTACCTTTAGAGATTGATATATTATATAAATATCATACCTTGAATACCATTGAACCTAGATAACATATTGTTAAAAATAAGACAACATTCCCGATCAAAGTGTTGTTGCCAAACCATAAGTTTGAGGAAGCAACTTATGAAATGGAAGTGGTGATGAAATATAAGTAACCTCGTCTGTTTAAGTGTATGTAATAATGATATTTAGGGTCAAATTTCTTAATGGGGGGTTAATTTAAATACCCCAACACTTTTATAATATAAATTTCCTTCGGACTAAATAAATGAATTTTAATATAATAAATTTATAGAAAAGACAAGAACTAAATTGGTTATTCTGAAACATTAAAAAAATATATCATGTCAGATTTCAAAGATGAATGATTATGTTAACCATTGATATTAAGGATTTTTTTCAGTGATCAATAGGATTACAGTATACTAAGGGTTTTCATAAAGTATCATTTTCATAGACAGAAGGTTTGATAACCCAACCAATAGGATCCTACCATATGAATCCCATTGATTAGATATTTTGGGGGAGCTGACATCACTGGGCATTTCCATTAACCTATACGAAGATGAAATTCTATAAATGAAGAATGAACAAACCTATTTACTGGAGAAGTTCAAGAATATCGAGATCAGGGCCCAAAATTTGTTCGCTGAAGAACACCCTGAAATCCGCACAACCACACACCTTATCTTAGGGTTTACAATAGTAAAATAATGGGTAGTATATTTGGACAATAGTTGGTTAAATTTGAAATATTTTTATGAAATAAAAATTATATATATATATTACTTTTTATTAATAATTCATAAACTATTATGTAATTATTTTTATAGAAATTAGATTTTGATAATATGGAATCAAAATTGTATATATTAGAAATTTATTCTCTCAACTAAGAATACATTAGGATAATGGAAATAAATTTTGAAATAAATTTTATTTTAATTAAATATTCCTATTAAATAATTTTTATTTGAATATAAATTATAATTTAATTTAATGATGTTCAATGTAACCTTTTAAGGGTCATAAATCTAATTTTATTGTTAAGACTGTGATTTTTAATTAATAATGATTTTTATTTAAAAGTGAAATTTCGCATATTTATAAAAAATTTACATTAAAATAAATATTATTTTTGAAATCAACACATTAGAATTATCCAATGGTTATTCATTCAAATTTTCTAAGACAAACAATAATTTCTATAAAAATTAAATTCAGTATAAACAAAGCATCTATATTATGACATCCTAATATCCCAAAATTCTTCAAATAAATACAATTTATAATATACTAGACCAAAATTATTGTTTCCCATTAAAATAACTTCTTTATAAGTTATTTTATTAATTTTATAAACCATTATTGAATAGACAAAAACCTATATAAAAATATATGTTTTAAAAACAAATTGTCTTTGAAAAATACTCACATCAATATCAGCAATGTTATTATTTTAATAATATCATTTCATTTCTTTATAAAATATTTTAAACCACTCCTCCAAGGTATAGACCATGGAAAACCCATGGGAAGGTTTTCGGTTTTGATTATTTTATCATATAGAGTCCAAAAATTATGTTTAGAAATTAATAAATAACACCAATTTTTCTTTAAAATCTCATCCATCCTCTTACTCCACATCTCTTAAAATCCACTGAACAAGATGTTACACTCCCTCTCCCTCTCCCATAGTAATGGACTCTATCCTCTTATTTTTATTTCAGGTATATTATTATAACTTAGACCTTTTAATTTAATATTTTCCATGTTATTATGTGATTTTATACAACCATATACTTTCATTATGCTACTTATTTAATGGTAGACATCTCATCAAACACTTTAATAAACTGTTATGTACACCTATAACGCTTCTAAAATTATCTGGTTACCTTATATTCCAAACACATTTGTAGTGAATACCTTTCCCTATTTCCACTTAAGGGTATTTTCCTATTTATTTTTATCCTCCAATGATTTGGGACTTCCATGTATGTAAACTTCACTCCATAATAGTGGGGTTAAAAGGGATAAAATACATTATTATTTTAATTCCCCTACCCCAGTTACCCAAAGTTGGTGCATTATTTTAATACATTGGCATGATTACAGGGAATCAAGTCCTGAAGGACCGATCAATTTAGCAGTATTGGAAAATTTATTACATACATGAACATTAAATTACACATTATAACATAAAACATAGCATGAATAATCTTTTGAGAAATCCATTGTTCCCTTAACTTAACCCTGCATATCAATCATAAAACACTTCTTTGGAGTGAGGTAAAATAAAACATAAGAAAGGGGTGAGCTCAGATACTCAGTAAGGTTAAATAATTTATCAAAAGCTATAAACATTTAAGTCAAGATGTGTAAAAAAAGATCATTTATAAACATAAAATTAAACACAATATAGTAAAAAAATCAAAAATTACCATATTAACATTCATATGGATATTCTACGAGTCAAATAATCACATGCAATAACTAAATTCATAATGAGGGAATGCATATTGCCGGAAATTCTGAAACATTTAGTCAAGGCCTCGGCCAAGACTTCTAAAAATGATTTAGGCCTCAGCCATAATGATATATCCAATTGTGAAAGTGCTCGACTAATTCCACATCTAATTATCTCATGATACCTACTGATGAAACATAGAGCTATATCGGGATCCAACCATCACTTACTAAGTACAATGCATTCCTCATATGAAAAATGTTTAAAAATAACATAAACATTCCTATTAAAACTAATATATGATATGCCAATACTTTATCCATAAACTATGAATGGTATAGAAATAACACACCCACAATCAAACATATCAAAAAAATCCTTCAATATGATATGGATGATTAGTATCATAATAAATAAACTTCAAACATGTTTAAAATCCATCAAAGAATGTTGACATAGAAGAAAATGATTGGTAAAAATCTTTGAGAGAAATATCCATTTTTTATGAAAACATTTAAAAGTCACATAATTTAGAAAGGAAGTAATTTAATGAAATTTTTTAATAAAAGTGTCCCATACAACTTTGAATCTTTTGAAAGGAATTAACATTTTAAAAACAATCATGTCCATATAGATAAATCCTTAAAAACCATTTTGACAACACGGACATTAATGACAATGATTTAGAAGAATAAATATTTAAGACATTTAAAAATAAGTTTTAGTAAAAAGTTCCTTATAATAATCTCTTTGAATAATATTTCATGAAACATGAACATGGATAATAAATATTTTTTAGTAGATACTTACGTAAAAACAACCTCAGATAATAACGAGATTCTAAAATTAACCCTTACCTTATACTTTCCGTTAGTCGAGGGTATGTTTAGCCTCCTGTATAATGACAATAGAATGTCATTAAATTATACCATAACTATATTAATATTTATGATGTCATATATGACTCATTTATGACGTTACACTACCCAATTAGTAATAATTTCCATATTAATGTAACATTTCAGGTAATAATAACTTTCTTTATCGTACATGTAATAACTTGTTAATCTTGTTCGTATCACATAGATCATGATTTTCATACTTCAAGAATATAAAACTTGATTTATATATCATATATATTCAGAATATTAATATTTATAATAGATATTTTTGTTAAATGGAAATACCATTAATGGAGATGGTAGGCCGTACGTACATATAAACGCCGTTTCTGTTTTCATATCGTATAGAATTGAAGTAAGTGATTGAGATATATATATATATATATATATCCAGGAGAATTATTATTTCATATATTAAATACTAATTAATAATATATATTATTATATTCATCATTTAATGGTGAATGTGGAAATGAATCTAATCGCGTCGTGGAGACGTAAAACCGTACATATGCACGAGCGACAATATCATTTTTATAATGATTAAAAGGAATGGAATTGGATTTTATATTAATTTTAAAGATAAATTATAATTTTATTTTCAATATTTATATACATATTACTCATCATTATATCCATCCAAATAACATAGTGTTGAATAACAAATTACACCATGACGTGGAGACGGTAAGTCATACGCACGCACGTATGGTGACATAATTATTAATAGGATGGATAGAATAACTAATATAGTTGTACCATATTTATTATAACATCACAGTATGTAGAAGGTACATGAGTTATTATTTTGGTATAGAAACAAAAATGAAATAGGATGTAGAAGATGAAAAGAACTTGAAAGAGGGTGGTGAAATTATAACCTCTTCTTCCGGTTCTTCCTTTTGATTTGACCAAAAGGGTTCTGTAGGATGGATTAATGATCAAGAGAATGACTCTAGGTTGAAGTAATTGAATTTGATAGTATATTTTGGTAGGGTTTGGCTGATCCAAATGGCTTTGGAGGAGTGATGTTTAGAGAAGGGGAAATGCCCATTTTTATGAGGGGAGAGGGTCAATTTAAGAAAAGATTAATGTATTAATTAATTATATAATAATATTAGGTTTATAATGGCTCAAAATGAATTTACTTTGAGCCTTAGGTGGTTATGGGTCAAAATAATTTCAAACAATAGGTTTTAGACATGTTTAAGTAACCATTTTATCCTTATATTATAGATTTTACTCTTAGTTAAATAGTTTAACTTTTACCAAATCCTCTTGTATTCTTACACTATATGGTTAATAAAATTACTGTAAACTTCCACGAGAACATAAAGTGGTTCATTAATGACATATATTATATTAGTTTATCCCTTTTTCTGAACCTTATATTTTTAGAAATATTATATCAACCAATAATGTAGTTTTTGTTTTAAAAACTATTTAATGTCAATTTTGACTCTATTTGGTATTTGTTTTTTTGATAAAATTATAACCACATTATTACTTAGTAAACAATTGATTTAATCAACCATAACATGAAATATTATCCTATAAAATTATTTTATTTCCTTAAAAGTTTAAAATTACATTTTTTTGGAATTTATAATATCAACTATTTATATCATTTATAAATAAGGTAATTACTGTAGCATCATTATGTCAAAATAAATTTAATTCTTTAATGTCAAAAAACTATAAATAAAATACCATTATGTGGGAAATATTTTTATCTTTCTAATCAATATTTATAGTTTAGTTTAACTTATGTATAACCATATATCAAAAATGTTTTAGTTATGAAAACTTGAATTTAACACTTTTAACTATTCTTTAAATTAAATAATAATAAATGTACTAATCTAATCCAAGTGGAACTAAAGGATCATATTTTATTTATATGGTTGTTTTTGGTCGAGTTACACTTATCCAAATAAATTAGGCATGCGTTAGGGTAATTATAATACCATTTTTACATTTAATTACACTATTGAATTTTAACCAAGGTAAATAAGTCAAAAGATACTATTCACCAAAAATTATTATCATCTTATTGAACCACATTTTACATACTGAGGTTAATTTTTTGTCTCGTATTTTTGAAATTCAACTCACATAAGTGGTAAAATTAAGTTTTGTGCAAATTTTTAAATGCTACTAGAAGGTGGGTAAAAGACGGTAAAAAGTTCAATAAAATTTTATATTTCTAATATAATTATAAAATGACTCCAATGAATTACGTTGAATTTATAAAGGTATTATGAATCTATTTTTACCTAAATTAAATTTAAATAAAATAAATAATTATTTAAAAAAATTCCGTTTTACACAATAACTAAGTGTTTTCACTGTTCATTAAAAATTGAATATTCTAAGAAAAATACCAAAAAATCACCCTAAGATAATATTGATATTAAAAATCCAAAAATGAAGTCCATTTTTAAAGATAAAATTTATAAAATTTCAAATAGTGGGTATTACTATTCAAAATGGCTAGTTTGATTGGTCATGGTGTGTTAAAACTCAAAGTTGCATACAACACAAGCTATTGTCTTATTCAAAGAGAAATGTATCATGGATCCTTGGAATTTATGCTCAGTGTTGAAATCATGGGTTTTGACTTTTCAAAATATCATAGTTGAAATCCCACATCGAAAAATGGATTAAAGAGGCCCCTATTTTAAAATAAAGAAAGGTAAGTATGAAGGTTACCAAAAAAATACAACTAATAGAGTTCCATGTATGAAAACATGGATATGGAAGAGAAAAATAATCATCATGTTCTGATGGATGGTGATCTAGAATATTATTAGGGGAGTGTTAATGATCTAAAAGCCATAAACTTGTGATGGGTAGAATGTTCTTTGATTACGCATTAGGAAAAGTAAACAGACAACATTTCTGTTTTATGTTCCTTTTTAATAATGTTGAGGAATTTATTTTTGATATTGACTATAACCATAAGGAGATATATGTACTTTACAAGTATAGTTTTATCCATTAATAAATTTCTTCCACAAACTCATCTTTCACTGCAAAAGATAAATTAATTCAAAAATATTTTATTTATCGTAATCATATAGGGCTCAAAAAATAATGAATTCATAATTCATTTGTCAAAATATTTAAAAAAACTATATTAAAAAACCAGGACATCACATAGGCCAGTGGTAAGTGAGGCACCCTTATCGGCCTTCGGTTTCGGGTTCAAGTCATGCGGCCTTGCTAGACACGACAAGTTATTGCCCGACCTTCTAGTTTTCCTTTTTATAAAAATACAAAAATAATCTCATGAAATGATTTAACCTTAATAATAGTATCCAATTTCAAACTTAATCGATTCCAAACATTATAATTTTCCAAAATACTTCTTTCCAAACTCACAGTCCAAATTTTATAAGGACGATATACACAATGAAGATCCATTTTTCCATGTAATAACATGTGAATACCTTTATCATGTATTCCTTTAAAACATGGTAACACCCTGAGATACCATAATACCTTATCACATACATTCATGCTCCCTTATTCCTTATATAATACTGGATATACTCCTTCTATCCAAATTTTTTTTGAACTCCAACAATGATGGAATATACAAATCATTAATCAGTTCCAAGGTTGTCAAGAATATCCAATATAATTTATCCAAATAAATAATCTTTTATTCCAAAATCACTACCTCAGTATCAGGAGCATATTAAGGTTTATCTTTCCTTAAACCATGTATTTTCCAAAAAGGTTAACTTATTATTGAGTCACTTTTCATAGTACAATATAATATCATGTCTTTAATGAAATAGTATTGCAAAAAAATACTTATATACTCTATAATTCTGATAACATGTACATCATTAATACAATACTCAAATGAAACAATACATTAATAACAACATAAGAAATCTAATTATTCATAATTATCTTCGGTAGTATGATAAGTTGATTATTATCCAATAAAAGAATTTGGGGTATACTCTGATGATTTGGACATTGATTCCTGTAGTGTACCAACTCCTTGCGGATAAAGCGTTGTACGTTTGATACATTTTTCTTACCCTTACAATCATGTACTTTGTGTCCTTTTTCTCCACACTTATAACAAACTCACATTCCCTTCAAGAATTTACCACAGTGGTTCTTTCTATAGTTATCGCATAGGGGAAAGTCCTTCTTTACCCACTTCCCTTTATCCATCTTTCTCTCCACCGTCTTTTTCTTCTCTTACTTCCCTTCAAATCCATAGGGCTCAGATAATTCATTACTTATATTATTAATAGATGATAATATTTCTTTATATAATGATAATACATGAGAGACAATTTACCTTCTTAATTTTGGATTAATACCATTTAATATATGATCATTCTTACTCATTTTATTATCAGTATTGTTGGGGTTCTCATTCCTTCTACTGGGCGCCATTTCAAAACAATGGCATACACTAAGTTAGTTTATGAATTGCAATGCATAATTATAGACTTGTAAAATACCGAACATAAATGGAAAAGATTATTCATATAATCTATAATCATAAAATGTTTTCTTTGAGAAAGTGTTTACTCCTAAATACTTCATAATGGATTGTAATGGAAATGTGAATTATCCTAATAATATTCCCCAGGAGTGTCATAACCAAGAGTGAAGCATGGCCCATTGTCGTGTACCAGGATACCCCGGGTCAAGACCGATACACTTTGTCAGAGTTTTCTCTCTTAGGTAAATCTGGTCCAGCACCGCATCTACCTACTCAAATCCAAATAGGGGTGTATTTCTTGGAAAATACACAAAATCTATGTATTACCAAAAGTCTAGAATGTTCTTCTATACTAATCCTTAATTTCTATCTTAGGGTAATGTTCTCTAATCAGATTCTTTATAAATCGGTTTCCGAGGTTTCTCATAAACCTTCCTTTGATACCAACTGTAATGACCTGACCCAAGTTACCCAGAGTCGGTGCATTATTTTAATAAATTGTCATGATAACAAGGAATCATGTCCTGAAGGACTGATCAGTTTAGCTATCTCAGAACATAGATTACATACATGAACATTAAATTACACTTTCTAACATACAACATAGCATAAATAATCCTTTGAGAATTCCATTGTTCCCTTATCATAACCCTATATCTCAATCACAAAACACTTCTTTGGATATTGGGAAAATAAAACATAAGAAAGGGGTGAGCTCAGATTCTCAGAAAGGGTAAATAATTTAGCGAAAGCTATAAACATTTAAGGCATGATGTGTAACAAAAACAAGAGAATTTTTAATCCCAAACATGAACACGATACGGTAAAAATAAATCAAACATTACCATATAAACATGCACATTGATATTCTAATAGTCGAATAATCACATGTAATAACTAATTTCATAATGAGGGAATGAATAATTCCGGAAATTTTGAAACATTTATTCAAGGCCTCATCCAAGACGTCTAAAAATGATTTTGGTCTCGGCCAAAACCATATATCAAATTGGGAAAGGCCATGTCCAAATAAATGTCTAAATGTCTCATGAGACCTACCGATGCATCGATGATCTATATCGGGCTCCACTCATCACTTACTTTGTCCAATGCATTACTTATGTGAAAAGATTTAAACATAACATAAATATTTATAATAAAACAAGCATATGAAATGTCAATGCATTATGCATAAACCATGAATCGTATAAAAATTACACATCAATAGTAAAAAATATCACAAAAACTTCAATAAAATATGGTATATTTTTATCATAATAAATCAACTTCAAACATGTATAAAATCCATCAAATGATATTGACATAGATGGAAATGGTTGGTAGAACTCTTTCAGAGACATATCCCTTTTCCATGAAAACATTTAAAATTCAAACAATTTAAAAAGGATGAAATTTAAAGACATTTTTTAATAAACGTGTCCCATACCACTTTGAAACTTTTGAAAGTAATTAACATTTTAAAAACATTCATATCCATATAGATAAATCCTTAAAACCCATTTTGAAAACATGGACATTAATGAGAACAATTTAGAAGAATAAATATTTAAAACATTTAAAATGGTGTTTTAGTAAAAAAGCCTCTTAAAAGAATCCCATTGAAAACAATTTCATGAAACATGGACATGGAAAATAAATATTTCCTATTAGATACTTATGTAAAAACAACCTCAGATAATAAAGAGATAGTGAAATTAACCCTTATCGTGTACTATCCTTTAGTCGAGGGTATGTTTAGCCTCCTGTATAATGACCATATTATGTTATTAAATTATACCATAATAATATTAATATTTTAGATATCATATATGACTCATTTATGACTTTATAATCCCCATTTAATAATAATTTCCATGTTAAAGTAACATTTCAGGTAATAATCACTTTCTTTATCGTACGTGTTTTAACTTGTTATTATTGATCGCATCACTTAGATGATGATATTCATAATTCAAGAATATAATAAATGATTTATATATAATATATATTCCTAATATTAATATTTATAATAGATAAATTTATTAAATGGAAACTGCATTTATGGAGACGGTAGGCCGTACGTATGAATAAACGTTGTTTCCGTTTTCATATCATGTTGAACGAAAGTAAGTGATTGAGATATATGTAAATACACACACACACACACACACACACACACACACATATATATATATATCCAGTAGCAGTATTATTTCATATATTAAATACTAATTAATAATATATATTTTTATAATCATCATTTAATGTTGAATGTGGAAATGAATCTCATCACGTCGTGGAGAGGGAAATCTGTACGTACACACGGGCGACAATATCATTTCCTTATTGATTAATATATGTGGAATTGGATGTTATATTATTTTTAAAGAGACATTATGATGTTATTTTTATTATTTATATACATATTACTTTCATTATATCCATCAAAATAACATAGTGTTGAATAAAAAATTACCCCACAGCGTGGAGACAGTCAGCCATACGTACGCATGCATGATGACCTAATTATTAATAGGATGGATAGAATAACGAATATAGTTGTACAATGTTTATAATAAAATAACAGTATGTATAAGGAACTATAGTTATTATTTGGGTATTGAAAGAACAAAAAATAGGAAGAGGAAGAAGAAAGGAACTTGAATGGGGTATGTGAAATTATTACATCTTCTTCGGGTTCTTCCTTTTGATTTGATCAAAAGGGCTCCATAGGTTGGATTTATGACCAAGGTAATGCCTCTTGGTTGAAGTGAGGGAATTTTAGAGTATATTTGGGTAGGGGTTAGCAGAGCTGAATGGCTTTGGAGGAGTGATTTTGAGTGAAGGCAAAGTTCCCTTTTATAAGAGTGGTGAGGGTCACTTTAGGAAAAGATTAAAGTATTAATGTTTTATACAATAATATTAGGTTTATAATGGATCCAAATTATTTTATTTCAATCCAAACGTGGTTATGGGTCGAAATCCTCTCAACCAATAGGTTTTAAACATGTTTAGGTTACCATTTTGACCTTATCTTTTAGATTTAACTCTTAGTTAAATAGTTTAACTTTTACCGTGTCCTATTGTACTCTAACACTATATCATTAATAAAATTACTCTAAACATCCATGAGAACCTCAAGTGGTTAATTAATGAAATATATTATATTAGTTATGTAATTTATAGGAACATTAGATTTTTATCAATATTATATCAACCAATAATATAGTTTCTATTTTAAAGACTATTTTATGTCATATTTGACACTATTGGTATTTGTTTTTTTTTGTTAAAATCATAACAGCATGATTACTTCGACAAAAATTGATTGAATCAACCCTAAAATGTCATATTAACATATAAATTTATTGAATTTCATCAAAAGTGTCAAATAACATTTTTTGGTTATGTATAATATCAATTAATTCAATCTTTTATTAATATGGTAATTACTGCATCATCATTGTGTCATAAATAAATTTAATTACTTAAGGTCTAAAAATTATAAATAAAATACCATTATGTTGGAAATATTTTTTAGCTTTCTAATGAATATTTATAGTCCAATTTTTCTTATGTATAATCCTATATTAAAAATGTTTTATTTATGAAAACTTGAATTTAACACTTTTAAACTCTTCTTTAAATTAAATAATAATAAATGTCCTAATTTAATCCAAGTGGATATAAAGGATCATATTTTATTACTAAGGGTTTTTTGGTCAAATTACACTTATCTAATAGATTTAGGAATTGGGTTAGGGTAATTTAAAAAACTTTTTTACATTTAATTACCCTATTTACTTTTAACCGTGGTGAATAAAAGTCAAAACTTACTATTCACCAGCAATTATTTTCATTTTATGGAACCACATTTTACATCCTATGGTTAACCATGTCTCTTGTATTTTTGAAATTCATCTCACAGAAGCGGTAAAATTATGTATTATGAAAATTTTCAAATGATCCTAGAAGGTGGGTAAAAGACGGTAAAAAGATCAATAAAATTATATAGATTTAATATTATTATAAAATGAACCCTTTGAATTACATTGAAATTATAAAGGTATTATGTATCAATTTTGTCCTAAATTTTTTTTTGTTAAAATAAATAATTATTTAAATATAAAGTCGGTTTTAAACAATAACACACTGTTTTTCACTATTCATAAAAAATTGAAAGTTTTCAGAAAAATACAAAAAAATCACCAAATTCTAATTTCAATACATTGAATCCCAAAATGAAGTCCATTTTTACTGATAAAATTTCAAAAATTTGTTTTTAGTATTCATAATGGCCAGTTTGTTTGGTCATGGTGTATTAGAACTTGAAGTTGCATACAAAACAAGCTATTGTATTATTTAAAGAAAGATGTTCCGTGGATTCTTGGGGTGTTACATTCTCCCTTCCTTCAATAAATTGTGTAGTCTCAATTTATGATCAGTATTGAAAACATGGGGTTTTACATTTCAAAATATCTTAGATGAAATCCCACATCGAAAAATGGATTAACGAGGCCTCAATTTTAAAATAAATAAAGATAAGTATGAAGGTAACCGAAAATAACACATACTATTGTTCCATGTAGAAAAACATGTATATGGAAGAGAAAACTAATCATATAGTACTGATGGAGAGTGATCTATAATATTTTTTGTGGAAAGTTAATGATTTGAAAGCCATAAACTTGTGATGGGTTGAATGGTCATTGATTACCCAGTTGGAAAAGTAAATAGACAATTTTTTATGTTCTTTTTCATAATGTTGTGGAATTTTTTTATGATATTGACTAAGAGCACAAGGATATATACATACATTACATGTAGAGTTTTATATATTAATACATTTCTACCACAAACTCATCTTTCACTGCAAAAGATAATATAATTCGAAAATATTCTATTTATCTTAATCATATAAGGTTCAAAAAATAATTAATTAATAATTCATTTGTCAGAATATATTAAAAAAACTTCATTAAACAAACCAAGAAATCATGTAGGCCAGTGGTAAGTGATGCACCCTTGTCTACCTTCGGTTGCAGGTTCAAGTCACGCGGCATTACCAGACACAATGTGTTGTCTCCAGACCTCCATGATATCCTTTTTATGACAATCCAAAAAATATTCTCAAGAAATGATTTAACCTTATCAATAGAATCCAATGTCAAACTTAATCGAGTCCAAGATTTAGATTTATCCAAATACTTCTGTCCAAACTCACATTCCAAAATTTATAAGGAAGGTCTACATAGTGAAGATCCTTTTTTTCAATATAATAAAATGTGAATAGCTTCATCAGGTATTCCTTTAAAAAATGGTAACACCTTTAATTACCATAATAACTTGTTGAATACATTCATGCTCCCTTATTCCTTATAGAATACTGGATATACTTATTTTATCCAAAAATGTTGTAAACTCCAACCATGATGGAATATAAAAATCATTAATCAGTTCCAAGGTATTCAAGAATATACGATATAATTTATCCAAATCAACCATCTCTTATTCCAAAACCACTGCCTCAGTTTCCGGACCTTGTTAAGGTTTATCATTCCTTCAACCATGTATTTTTTAAAAAATTTAACATGATGATGAGTATCTTTTCATAGTACCATATAATCTCAAGTACTTAATGAAATAGTACTATAGTACAATCCTTATATACCCTATAATTATGATAAAATGTACATCATTAATACAATACTCAAATGAAACATTACATTAATAACAACATAAAAATCTAATCATTCCTCTTCATCTTCGGTAGTATCATAACTTGATTATTTTCCAATAGAAGAATTTGGGGGTATACTTTGATTATTTGGACATTGATTCGCGTTGTGTCCCAAATCCTTGCAGATGAGGCATTGTACATTTGAATCTTTTTTCTTACACTTAGAATCATGTACTTTGTGTCCTTTTTCTCTACACTTTTAACAAACTCCAATTCCCATCAAGAATTTACCAAGGTGATTCTTTCCACATTTATCACATAGGGGGAAATACTTCTTTCCCCTCTTCCCTTTATCCATCTTTCTCCCTACCCTCTTTTTCTTCTCTTGCATCCCATAAAATCTATATCACTCTGAGAATTATTTACGTATCCTATTAACACATGATACTATTTCTTCATATAATAATAATACATGGGAGACTATTTCCCTTCTAAAAGCTGGCTTAATAACCTAAAAGATATGACCATTCTTACTCTTTGGATTATGAGTACTGATAGAGTTCTCATTCCTTTTACTGGGTGTCATTTCTAATCAATGGAGTATACTAGGTTAGTTTATGAATCACAATGCACAATTAAACACTTGTAAATTACCTAACATAAACTGGAAAGATTATTCATATAATATATAATCATAAAATGTTTTCTTTGAGGAAGTATTTGCTCCTAAATACTTCATTATGGTTTGTAATGAAAATGGGAATTATGCTAAGTATATCACCCAGGAGTGTCATAACCAAGAGTGCAGCAATTCCTGTTGTCATGTACCAGGATACCCCTGGTCAAGCCTGAAACTCCTGGTCAGTGTTTTCACTCCTAGGTTCATATGTGCCAGAGTCATATCTACCTTCTCTCATCCAGATAGTAATTTTTTTTTCGAAAAATACACAAAATATCCACATTACCAAAATTCTAGGATGTTCTTCTATATTAATCCCCAATGTCTCACTTAGGGTAATGTTATCTAATACTAGTTTATCTAAATCAATTTCCAAGGATGCTAATAAATCTCCATCTAATACTAACTGTAACGCCCCAACCCCAGTTACCCAGATTCGGTGCATTATTATAAATATTGGAATGATTTCAAAGAATAATGTCCTGAAGGGACAATCAGTTTAGTAGTCCTGGAAAATAGATTACATGCATGAGAGCTACATTACACTTTCTAACATAAGACATAGAATAAAAAATAAATTGAGAAAACTATTATTCCTTTAGCTTAACCCTTCATCTCAATCATAAAACACTTCTTTGGATCCTGGGAAAATAAAACGTAAGAAAGGGGAGAGCTCAGATTCTCAATAATGGTAAATAATTTAGCAGAAGCTATAAAATTTTAAAGAAAGATGTGTAACAAAATCAAGATAATTTTTGAACATAAAATTGAATACAGTATGGTAAAACTAAATCAAACATTACTATATTCACATGCACATGGATATTCTACAAGTCGAATAATCACATGTAATAACTAATTTCATAATAATGGAATGCATAATGCCAGACATTCTGAAACATTTAGTCAAGGCCTCGTCCAATACGTCGAAAAATGATTTAGTCCTCAGTCGAAACCATATATCAAATTTGGAAATTCCTTGGCCAATTCGACATTTAATTTTATCATGAGACCTAAAGATGCATCTAGGAGCTATAGAAGGTTCCACCCATCACAAACTGTGTATAATGCATTCCCCATACAAAAAGGTTTAAAAATAACATAAACATTCTTATTAAAACGAGAATACAAAATTTCAATAATTTATTCATAAACCACGAATGGTATTAAAATAACACATCCACCGTCAAACATATCAAAAAATCATCAATAAGATATGGAAGATTTGTATCATAATAAACCAACTTCAATCATGTTTAAAATCCCTCAAAGGATATTGACATAGATGAAAATGATTGGTAAAACACTTTGAGAGAAATATCCCTTTTTCATGAAAACATTTAAAAGTCACACAATTTAGAAAGGAAGATATTTAAAGACATTTTGGAATCAAAGTTTCCCATAAAACTTTGAATATTTTTAAGGGAATTAAATTTTTAAAAACATTCATCTCTATATATATTAATCCTTAAAAACCATTTTGAAAACATCTACATTAATGAGAATGATTTAGAAGAATAAATAATTAAAACATTTAAAATGATGTTTTTGTAAAAAAGTACCTTAAAATAATCCCTTTGAAAACTCTTTCATGAAAAATGGACATGGATAAAAAATATTTCCTAAAAGATACTTATGTAAAAACAACCTCAGATAATAAAGAGATTTTAAAATTATCTCTCGCCTTGTACTTTCCTTTAGTCGAGGTTATGTTTAGCCTCCTGTATAATGACCATAGTATGTAGTTAAATTATACCAAAACGATATTAAAATTTATGATATCATATATGACTCATTTATGACTTTATACACCCCATTTAATAATAATTTCCATATTAAAGTAACATTTTGGGTAATAATCACTTTCTTTATCATACATGTTTTATCTTGTTATTCTTGTTCGTCTCACTTAGATCATGATTTTCCTACATCCATAATATAAAAAATGATTTATATATCATATATATTCAGAATATAAATATTTATAATAGATATATTTATTAAATGGAAACACCGTTTATGGAGACGGTAGGTCGTACATATGCATAAAAACCATTTTCGTTTTCATGTCGTATTGAATGGAAGTAAGTGATTGAGATATATGTAAATAGATACATACACACACACACACACACACAGATATATATATATATATATATGTATATATTTATATATCTAGTATAACGACCCATACTTTACATACATTGTTAATACTTCAAAATTGAAGCACACTTATTACAACATATGATAAAACCACAAAGGACCGTATAGGTATAGTGTCTTTAGAAACTGGGAAACATAAACAACTGGATCATAAATCTTCTATAGTGTCTCCCATTTATTTCATCATATCTAGGGTCCCTTTTAGGATATTCTACTTAATATCCATCTTACTGACCTGGGGAAAAGAAAACATAAAAGAGTGAGCTCAAATGCTCAGCAAGGGCAAATAAAGGAAATAAAAATCATATCATATCATTTTGAAAATCATAACCTGCAAAAGAGATCATAATATCTTAACATGGAATAAATCATAGAAGTGAAAATGAGATCCCGATAATCATAACATAAAACTTGAAACTTTGTGGCATGCACACATAATCATGGAAAATCATTTCTTGTTAGTCATGACTCATTGCCAAGACTATCTTAGTGGACAAAGTCCCTTTCTGAACCGAGTTCACTCCTCGTTTCAGTCCTGTATCACTGAACCGAAATAACCTTCCGTTCCAGCCATGTCTATCTCATGAGATATAAAATCTTTACCCAATGCATTGGAGGGAGATATAGGTCCCACCCATCTTATAATGAATCCTTTCTTATGTGTGCCACATAATCATAAAACATACATCATCGCATAACACATGTAACAAAAATGGGATTCTTGAAACATCATGACATCATAAAACAAATCTTATAAGGCAAATGACTTCATAAAAATAATTCCCTCATAACATAATCAAATCAATGTAATTAAAGGGATAAAAAGAGAACCCTTTATTATCTTAGATGGAAAATAATTTTGATAAAACACTTGAACTCCATTCTTGAGGAAAATATCCTTTCTTATTCAAAAACACTTTTCTTTTCTTAACATGTCATACTAAAAGAAGTTGATCAAAAATAAACTTGAAAACTTATAAAGGAAGACTCTTGGAAATAATGTTTTAAAAATCCATTCTTGCCGTATAAGTTAAAGAAAAACATTCTTCGTACTTTTGTCGGAAAAGTCAAAAAGTACCTCGTATGAAAAACGACAAAAGATTCCTTTCATATTCTTTACTAAAAACTCACCGAAGGGTAAAATTTGATTTAAACTATTGTAAGTGGATGGAAACAATATTACATATTGAGGGAACATGGATGTGGATGATAAAATACACCCCAGTAAATACCAAAGTATAAACAATCTCGGATAAAAATGAGATTGTGATATTTTCCCTTACCTTAGGTCCGATTTGCTTTGTACGTGTCTGAAGCTCCTGTATGATGGTTTAAATAATGTTATTGACTTATTCCAGAATCATACATATTGATATGATATCATATATGGTCATATTCTTAGCTTCTTATTAGTAATATTTCATTGTTACTTGTTACTCGGGTCTTTATTGCCTTTTGTTCTTATGCGTGTTTTGCCGAATATATTCTTATTCTTCTTTTAAGGTTATAGATACCTTATATCCAGAATGGTATTAGTGTAACATATATCATATTTATTCATTCAATTCATTTATATAATTACTATGTAATGGTGATCATGTAGAACGAGTCGCATCACATCGTGGAGACGGTATTCCGTACGTACGCACGAGTGATGATATCGTTCCTATGATCGTGGAACTGTATTGGAGTATATATATATTATTTCAGTATCAATATTACTTTATAATAATCATAAATAGTTACTCATTACACCATTATACCCATCCTTGTAAGGTGGTGGTGGAAAATAGATTACACCACGGCGTGGAGACGGTATTCCGTACGTACGCACGCGCGGTGATTTAATTTTTCCGTAGGATGGATAGAAGGTGAATTAGGGTTGTTTCATATTTATAATAACATATCAGTATGTAAGTAATACTGATGTTATTACTTTGTCATGAAACAACTAAATAAGAAGAAGTTGAAGATGAATGAAATTGAAAATATTGGTAATGGATATTACCTCTTCTTTGGAACGCCTCTTTGAATCCTCCACTTAGGGAACTAAGATTGGTCTTTGAAGAAGACCAGGACCTCTAGGATTATTCTAGGGAAGTGGAGAGGAGAAAATGGCAGGTTTTGGCCGAGCTTGAGTGCTCAAATTGGTGTGAGGAAGAGGGGGAGGAGGTGCCCTTTTATAAGGGAGGAGAGGGGCACCTTAGGAATATCTCAAAATATTATTTTATATTAAAGTCAAAATCGGTTTATAATGGTTCCAAAGGGTCTTATTTCGAATATAAGGTGGGTATGGGTCGAAATCCTATCAACCAATAGAATTTAGACAAGTTTAGGGTATTATTTTATCCTTATCAATTAGATTTAACTCTAAGTTAAATAATTTAACTTTTACCATGTCTTTTTGTTTTCTTTCACTATATGGTTAATACACTTACTATAACATGCCAAACGAACCCCAAATTGTTTATTATTAATATATATATCTTTATCTAAGTCATTTGGCCGAACATTAGATTTTTAGGAATAAAATAACAATTAATAATATAATATTTTATTTAAAAACTATTTTGTGTCAATTTTGACACTATTTGATATATGATTTTTGTGAAAGTCATAACAGAATTATATGTTCGAACCAAGTTGATTAAATCAACATTTATATATCATAGTAACCTAGAAAATTAGTGGAATTCATAAAAAGTCTCAAATTACATTTATTTTGGTGTTTATAACCTCAATTATGTCAATATTTCATGAATAAGATAATTATTGCATCATCGTTGTGTCATAATTAAATTAAATTATTTAATGTCTAAAAATTATAAATAAAATACCATTATGTAGGAAATCTTTTTATATTTCTAATGAATATTTATAGTCGAATTTATCTTATGTATAACCCCATATTAAAAATGATTTACTTATTAAACTTTGATTTTAACTATTTTAACCCTTCTTTAAATAAATTAATAATAAATGTCCTAATCTAATCCAAGTGGGCCTAAATGGTCATATTTTATTCATAAGTTTGTTTTTGGTCGAATTACACTTGTCCAATAGAATTAGGACATGTGTTAGGGTAATAGTAATATCATATTTACCATTAGTTACCCTATTTACTATTAACCGCGGTAAAAAAAAGTAAAAAGTTACTATTCACCAAAAAAATTATTTTTATCTCATTGAACCACATTTTACTTACTGATATCAACCTTGTCTGTCGGATTTTCGAAATTCCATTCACAGAAGCGGTAAAATTAAGTTTTATGCAAAATTCAGTTTTTAACCCACCAGTTAGTGGTTTCACTATTCATCAAAAATTGAAAGTTTTCAGAAAAATACCAAAATTTCACCCTAGGCTAATTTCGATATTCTGATCCAAAAATGAAGCCCATTTTGAAAAATAAAATTTATAAAATTTGAAAAAGTGGTTATTACTATTCATAACGGCTAGTTTTAATAGCATATTGTTGTTTAGTGAAACTCGGTATTGCGTACGACGCAAGCTATCGAGGAAGGTCGTGATTGCGTGTAAAGCAAGCCAAGAAAGTGTTGTGTAGAAAAAGATTCCTTTGATGGTTTATATAACATAAAAGTCTCGGGTGTTACATTCTACCCCCCTTAAAAAAGAATTTCGCCCTCGAAATTCGTCACTTTGTAACAAACAGATGAGGATACTTCTCCCTCATCATATCCTCAAGCTCCCATGTAGCTTCTTCAAGTTGGTGGTTCCTCCATAAAACTTTCACCAATCGAGTGGTCTTGTTTCGTAGGACTTTTTCGCTACGATCCAGAATCTCTATCGGCTGTTCTTCATAAGAAAGATCTTGCTCCAGCGGTACAACTTCTGAGCTGAGTACATGTGAAGGATCTGGTATGTACTTTCTCAGGAGAGATACATGGAACACATCGTGAACTTGAGAGAGATTCGGTGGAAGCGCCAATCAGTAAGCTACCTTCCCAACACGATCCAGTATTTCGAAAGGACCGATATATCTAGGGCTTAACTTCCCCTTCTTTCCAAATCTCATAACCCTCTTCCAGGGAGATATTCGTAAGAACACTTTATCACCCACTTCAAACTCTAGGTCTTTTTTTCGTTTGTCGGCATAACTTTTCTGTCGACTCTGAGATGCTCTTATGTGTTGTTGAATATATCTAACCTTTTCTGCCATTTCATCAACGAGATCAGGTCCTAATAGCTTTCTTTCCCCAACTTCATCGCAGCAAGTTGGAGTCCTGCATTTCTTTCCGTAGAGAGCTTCATAAGGAGCCATCTGAATACTGGAGTGAAAGCTGTTATTATAAGAAAATTCCACCAAAGGTAGGTGTTGATCCCAACCTCCTTTGAAATCCATAGAGCAAGCTCTCAACATATCTTCTAGGGTTTGAATTGTTCTCTCAGACTGACCGTCTGTCTGGGGATGATAAGCAGTGCTGAAACTCAACTCTGTATCCAGAGTATGCTGAAGACTTCGCCAGAACTTCGAGGTAAATCTCGGATCCCGATCAGATATAATAGAAAGTGGTACTCCATGCAATCTTACCACTTCCTTTACAAATATCCTAGCAAGCTGATCTAGAGAGAAATCCTCTCTAATAGCAATGAAGTGTGCAGACTTTGTAAGATGATCAACTATGACCCAGATAGCATTATTGCCTTTGGATGTTTTAGGAAGTCCTGTGACAAAGTCCATAGTGATGTTTTCCCATTTCCATTCGGGTATGGGTAATGGTTGTAACATCCCCTTAGACTTTTGTCTCTCAGCTTTAACTTGTTGACAAACCAAGCATCGAGAGACATATTCAGCAACATCTCTTTTCATGCCATCCCACCAGAAGTACTCTTTCAGGTCCCTATACATCTTCGTGCTTCCAGGATGAATAGATAATGATGAACTATGAGCCTCATCCAGCAGCTCCTTCTTTAATTCAGGGATGGGAGGAACACAAACCCGATTCCTGAACTTTATTATCCCATCACAATCAAGGTTGAATTCAGGAACATTTCTCACCTTCTTTTGTAACTCGACATCTTCTTTCTGTGCCTCTTTAATCTTCGCATGTATAGATGGTTGAACATTCATTTGAGAAAGACAAGATTTTTCCCCTTCCATTATAATTCCAAGATCCATCCTTTGTAAATCCATAAATATTGGATCTTTTGTGAGCCTCATCATGGATAAACTAGCATGGTCTTGTCGACTTAATGCATCTGCCACCTTGTTTGCTTTCCCAGGGTGGTAATGGATTGAGCCGTCATAATCCTTAATCAGCTCCAACCATCTTCTTTGATGCATATTCAGCTCCTTTTGTGTGAAAATATACTTTAAACTTTTATGATCAGTATAAATATCACACCTTTCACCATAAAGGTAATGCCTCCAAATCTTTAATGCAAAGATTACCGCAGCCAACTCCAAATCATGCGTTGGGTAATTTTGCTCATGGATTTTCAACTGTCGTGAGGCATAAGCTATCACCATATCATTTTGCATAAGAACACACCCCAATCCCTTCTTGGATGCATCACTGTAGATCACAAACCTTTCTCGACTACAAGGCAGTGTGAGCACAGGTGCACTGGATAACCTTCTTTTCAACTCCTTGAAATTCTCTTCACATTCCTCTGTCCAGACAAACTTAACTCCTTTCCGAGTCAACTTGGTGAGTGGATTAGATAATCGTGAAAAATCTTTTACAAAACGTCGATAATATCCAGCCAAACCAAGAAAACTTCGGATCTCAGTTACTGTTGTTGGTCTTGACCATCTTTCGATAACCTCTGTTTTTGCTGGATCCACAGATATCCCCTCTTTTGAGATTATGTGACCCAAAAATGCAACTTTTTGAAACCAAAATTCACACTAGGTAAATTTGGCATAAAGCTTCTCCTTTCTCAGGGTCTTCAATATAATTATCAAGTGAACTTCATGCTCTTCCTTGCTCTTTGAATAGACAAGAATATTGTCTATAAAGACTACCACAAATTGATCAAGATAGTCTCTAAATACTCTATTCATTAGATCCATGAAGATAGCAGGGGCATTAGTAAGACCAAATGGCATCACTATAAATTCATAGTGTCCATACCTTGTACGGAAAGCCGTCTTTGGTATATCCTCCCTTTTGACCCTTAATTGATGATACCCTGAATGAAGATCAATCTTGGAAAAGTATTGAGCTCCGCGTAGTTGGTCAAATAAGTCATCAATGCGTGGGAGAGGATATTTTTTCTTGATAGTGATCTTGTTAAGTTCTCGATAATCAATGCAGAGTCTCATTGATCCATCTTTCTTCTTAACAAATAGAACAGGTGCTCCCCAAGGTGACGCACTAGGGCGTATGAATCCCTTATCAAGATTCTCTTGGAGTTGCTTCTTCAATTCCTGCAACTCAATTGGGGCCATTCTATAAGCTGTCTTTGAAATAGGTAAAGCACCCGGTACGAGTTCTATTGAAAACTCAACTTCACGATTTGGTGGAAGACCTGGTAATTCCTCTGGAAAGACATCATCAAACTACCGTACAATGGGCATATTCTTAATCGTGAGTTTCTCACCAACCATTTGAGATAAATAAACTTCATTTAGTGGAATCAATACCCATAAGATGGAAGAAATTTCCACTGGAAGATTACGTTCATCCTTGCATTGATATACGATCGTAGATTGATCTGGAATATGAAATGTGACTTCCCTTCTTTGGAAATTGATATGAGCTCCATGTAGAGAAAGCCAATACATGCCAAGAATCACATCAAATTCCACTAAAGGAAGTATCACAAGATTTTCAGGAAGCACTTTCCCACAAACTTCGATCGGAGAAGAATTATAAACTTTTGATGCGACTGTTGTGCCATTAGGTGTTGTCACAGCTAACTCAACATCTAATTGTTGAGGTAATACAGTGATACCCTTAGAAAAGTCTTTAGAAATAAAAGAGTGTGTGGATCCAGAATCAAATAAAACACTTGCTACTTTAGAGTGGACGGTAAGTGTACCTTTCACCACTTCATTATCGTACTCCACATCGCTGATAGAAATTGCATGTCACTTTCCTTTTTCTTTAGCCTTATGATTTTGTTGACGTCGACCATCATCATCAACCCTTGGATTTGGGCATTGATTGGCATAATGCCCCATCTCCTTGCACTTGAAACATTGAAGTGTAGTAGGTTCATTCTGTGTATCCCTTCCTTTGTTTGCGTCATTAGACTTCTTCTTCCCATTATCACGGCATTCAAATGCCCGATGACCTTCCTTTCCACATTTAAAACATTTACTTGTCCCTTTAAGACAACTCCCTCCATGTTTCTTTCCACACTTTGAGCATAAGGGAAAGTTCATATTCTTTTTTGTGTGCTCTTTAGATTTTTCTTTGAATTCCATCTTCCTCTTCTTATCAAACCCATGTGACTGATGGGTTACTCCAATCTCCATCTCGACTTTGAGAGCACATCGAACGATTTCTTCGTAGCTATTGAAGTCCCTTATGGCTAACGCCCTTCGAAGACTTGGTTTTAAGCCACTAAAGAATCGATCGATCTTACTCTCAGGTTGGATAATAATACCAGAAGCGTACCTTGCAAGTCTTGTAAAATTTGCTTCATAGGTACCAACAGATTCATCATCCCTTTGCTTCAGTTCAAGAAACTCTTTCTCCATCTTTGTTCGGAGAATACGAGGGAAGTACTTATTGAAAAATAAGTTCTTGAACTCGTCCCATTCCATAGACTCAATTTCATCCCTTTGCCTCGTATTCTTAATAAGATTCCACCATTGATCAGCATCTCCTTCCAAACGATACACTGCTAGGATGACTTTATCATGCTCAGAACATTGAAGAACTGAAAATATCTTTTCAGTTGTACTAATCCATTGTTCAGCAACTAATGGATCATTAGACCCGCTGAAAGAAGGTGGACACTGCCTCATGAAGGATTCAACAGAATGTTGCTCCTTCCTTTGCTCGTTTTGAAATCCTGCATAATTCATAGCTTGAGAAAGTTGTGTGAGCATTGCTACAAGATTTTGCATTCCAGCTCCCATATCGTTTGGTTTCTCAGGGGGACAATCATTGCATTGCCCATCGCATTCCGCATTAACACGATTCCTTCGGGTTCCAGCCATTGACTAAAACCAAGAAGAATAGTGTGAGCAACACTAATTATAATAAGAAAACCACATAATCAAGGATAAAATTTCACACTTAAGGTTTTATCCTAGGGTATTCATGGCCATTTCTAAAACACTAAGATTGTGTTCTATGCTTAGACTTATCCTTAGGGTTCTTACTAAGGCTTTCACATCCTAGTTTCCAAAGGTTGACTATACCTTTCCTCTGATACCAACTATAACGACCCATACTTTACATACATTGTTAATACTTCAAAATTGAAGCACACTTATTACAACATATGACAAAAACACAAAGGACCGTATAGGTATAGTGTCTTTAGAAACTGGGAAACATAAACAACTGGTTCATAAATCTTCTACAGTGTCTCCCATTTATTTCATCATATCTAGGGTCCCTTTTAGCATATTCTACTTAATATCCATCTTCCTGACCTGAGGAAAAGAAAACATAAAAGGGTGAGCTCAAATGCTCAGCAAGGGAAAATAAAGGAAATAAAAATCATATCATATCTTTTTGAAAATCATAACCTGCAAAATAGATCATAATATCTTAACATGGAATAAATCATAGAAGTGAAAATGAGATCCCCATAATCATAACATAAAACTTGAAACTTTGTGGCATGCACACATAATCATGGAAAATCATTTCTTGTTAGTCATGACTCATTTCCAAGACTATCTTAGTGGACAAAGTCCCTTTCTGAACCGAGTTCACTCCTCGTTTCAGTCCTGTATCACTGAACCGAAATAACCTTCCGTTCCAGCCATGTCTATCTCATGAGATATAAAATCTTTACCCAATGCATTGGAGGGAGATATAGGTCCCACCCATCTTATAATGAATCCTTTCTTATGTGTGCCACATAATCATAAAACATACATCATCGCATAACACATGTAACAAAAATGGGATTCTTGAAACATCATGACATCATAAAACAAATCTTATAAGGCAAATGACTTCATAAAAATAATTCCCTCATAAAATAATCAAATCAATGTAATTAAAGGGATAAAAACAGAACCCTTTATTATCTTAGATGGAAAGTAATTTTGATAAAACACTTGAACTCCATTCTTGAGGAAAATATCCTTTCTTATTCAAAAACACTTTTCTTTTCTTAACATGTCATACTAAAAGAAGTTGATAAAAAATAAACTTGAAAACTTATAAAGGAAGACTCTTGGAAATAATGTTTTAAAAATCCATTCTTGCCATATAAGTTAAATAAAAACATTCTTCGTACTTTTGTCGGAAAAGTCAAAAAGTACCTCGTATGAAAAACGACAAAAGATTCCTTTCATATTCTTTACTAAAAACTCACCGAAGGGTAAAATTGGATTTAAACTATTGTAAGTGGATGGAAACAATATTACATATTGAGGTAACATGGATGTGGATGATAAAATACACCCCAGTAAATACCAAAGTATAAACAATCTCGGATAAAAATGAGATTGTGATATTTTCCCTTACCTTAGGTCCGATTTGCTTTGTACGTGTCCGAAGCTCCAGTATGATGGTTTAAATAATTTTATTGACTTATTCCAGAATCATACATATTGATATGATATCATATATGGTCATATTCTTAGCTTCTTATTAGTAATATTTCATTGTTACTTGTTACTCGGGTCTTTATTGCCTTTTGTTCTTATGCGTGTTTTGCCGAATATATTCTTATTCTTCTTTTAAGGTTATAGATACCTTATATCCAGAATGGTATTAGTGTAACAAATATCATATTTATTCATTCAATTCATTTATATAATTACTATGTAATGGTGATCATGTAGAACGAGTCGCATCACATCGTGGAGACGGTATTCCGTACGTACGCACGAGTGATGATATCGTTCCTATGATCATGGAACTGTATTGGAGTATATATATATTATTTCAGTATCAATATTACTTTATAATAATCATAAATAGTTACTCATTACACCATTATACCCATCCTTGTAAGGTGGTGGTGGAAAATAGATTACACCACGGCGTGGAGACGGTATTCCGTACGTACGCACGCGCGGTGATTTCATTTTTCCGTAGGATGGATAGAAGGTGAATTAGGGTTGTTTCATATTTATAATAACATATCAGTATGTAAGTAATACTGATGTTATTACTTTTTCATGAAACAACTAAAGAAGAAGAAGTTGAAGACGAAAGAAATTGAAAAGATTGGTAATGGATATTACCTCTTCTTTGGAACGCCTCTTTGAATCCTCCACTTAGGGAACTAAGATTGGTCTTTGAAGAAGACCAGGACCTCTAGGATTATTCTAGAGAAGTGGAGAGGAGAAAATGGCAGGGGTTGGCCGAGCTTGAGTGCTCAAATTGGTGTGAGGAAGAGGGGGAGGAGGTGCCCTTTTATAAGGGAGGAGAGGGGCACCTTAGGAATATCTCAAAATATTATTTTATATTAAATTCAAAATCAGTTTATAATGGTTCCAAAGGGTCTTATTTCGAATATAAGGTGGGTATGGGTCGAAATCTTATCAACCAATAGAATTTAGACAAGTTTAGGGTATTATTTTAACCTTATCAATTAGATTTAACTCTAAGTTAAATAATTTAACTTTTACCATGTCTTTTTGTTTTCTTTCACTATATGGTTAATAAACTTACTATAACATGACAAAAGAACCCCAAATTGTTTATTATTAATATATATATCCTTATCTAAGTCATTTGACCGAACCTTAGATTTTTAGGAATAAAATAACAATTAATAATATAATATTTGATTTAAAAACTATTTTGTGTCAATTTTGACACTATTTGATATATGATTTTTGTGAAAGTAATAACAGAATTATATGTTCGAACCAAGTTGATTAAATCAACATTAATATATCATAGTAACCTATAAAATTAGTGGAATTCATTAAAAGTCTAAAATTACATTTATTTTGGTGTTTATAACCTCAATTATGTCAATATTTCATGAATAAGATAATTACTGCATCATCGTTGTGTCATAATTAAATTAAATTATTTAATGTCTAAAAATTATAAATAAAATACCATTATGTAGGAAATCTTTTTATGTCTCTAATGAATATTTATAGTCGAATTTATCTTATGTATAACCCCATATTAAAAATGATTTACTTATTAAACTTTGATTTTAACTATTTTAACCCTTCTTTAAATAAATTAATAATAAATGTCCTAATCTAATCCAAGTGGGCCTAAATGGTCATATTTTATTCATAAGTTTGTTTTTGGTCGAATTACACTTTTCCAATAGAATTAGGACATGTGTTAGGGTAATAGTAATATCATATTTACCATTAGTTACCCTATTTACTATTAACCGCGGTAAAAAAAATTAAAAAGTTACTATTCATCAAAAAATTATTTTTATCTCATTGAACCACATTTTACTTACTGATATCAACCGTGTCTATCGGATTTTCGAAATTCCATTCACAGAAGCGGTAAAATTAAGTTTTATGCAAAATTCAGTTTTTAACCCACCACTTAGTGGTTTCACTATTCATCAAAAATTGAACGTTTTCAGAAAAATACCAAAATTTCACCCTAGGCTAATTTCGATATTCTGAGTCCAAAAATGAAGTCCATTTTGAAAAATAAAATTTATAAAATTTCAAAAAGTGGTTATTACTATTCATAACGGCTAGTTTTAATAGCATATTGTTGTTTAGTGAAACTCGGTATTGCGTACGACGCAAGCTATCGAGGAAGGTCGCGATTGCGTGTAAAGCAAGCCAAGCAAGTGTTGTGTAGAAAAAGATTCCTTTGATGGTTTATATAACATAAAAGTCTTGGGTGTTACATCTAGAATCATTTTTATGTCAAATATTAAATACTAATTAATAATATATATTTTTATAATCATCATTTAATGGTGAATGTGGAAATAAATCTCATCGCGTCAAGGAGACGGTAATCTGTACGTACGTAAGAGAGAAAATATCATTTTCTTAATGATTAAACAGTGTATAATTGGATGGTATATTAATTTTAAAGAGAAATTAGAATTTTATTTTCATTATTAATATACATATTACTTGTCATTATATCCATCCAAATAACATAGTTTTTAATAACAAATTACACCACGACGTGGAGGCGGTAAGCCGTACGTACACACACATGGTGAGATAATTATTCATAGGATAGAGAATAATGTATATATTTGTACCATATTTATAATAACATCATAGTATGTAGAAGGTACTAGAGTTATTACTCTGGTATTCAAACAAAAAAGAAATTGGAAGTGTAAGATGAAAAGAACTTGAAAGAGGGTGGTGAAATTATTACCTCTTCTTCGTGTTCATCATTTTGATTTCATCAAAAGGGTTCTTGAGGATAGATTTCTGACCAAACGAAGGCCTATAGGTTTAAGTGAGGGAATTTTAGAGAATATTTGGGTTGGGGTTGGCCAATCCAAATGGCTTTGGAGGAAAGATTTTTAGAGACGGGGATGTTCCCTTTTATAAGAGGGATGAGGGTCACCATAGGAAAAGATTAAAATATTAATTTATTATACAATCATATTAGTTTTATAATAGCTCCAAATATATTTATTTATAGTCTTAAGTGGTTATGGTTCTAAAACCTCTCATCCAATAGTTTTTAGACATGTTTTGGTTACCATTGTAACCTTATCATTTAGATTTAACTCTTAGTTAAATAGTTTAACCATTACCGTGTCCTCTAATATTCATACACTATATGGTTAATAAAATTACTCTAAGCATCCTAGAGAACATAAAGTGATTAATTAATGGCATATATTATATTAGTTAAGCATTTTTTTCGAACCATAGATTTTTTGGAATATTATATCAACCAGTAATAATGTTTTTGTTTTAAAAACTATTTTATGTCAATTTTGACAATACTTGGTATTTGTTTATTTCTGAAAATATTAATAGCATGATTACTTAGAAAAATATTAATTGAATAAACCCCAAAATTTCATATTAACCTATAAAAATAGTTTGTGTTTTCAAAAGTCTCAAATTACATTTTTTTGGGTATTTATGATATCAATTATTTCAATCTTTTATTAATAAAGTAATTACTACATCATCATTGTGTCATAAATAAATTTAATTATTTAATGTCTAAAAAATATAATTTAAATACCATTATGTAGGAATTATTTTTATCTTTATAATTAATATTTATAGTCTAATTTATATTATGTATAACCCATTATTAAAAATGTTTTTGTTTTGAGAAGTTGAATTTAACACTTTTAACTCTTCTTTAAATTAAACAATAATAAATGTCCTAATCATATACAAGTGGATCTAAATGATCATATTTTATTCCAAAGGTTTTTTTTGGTCTAATTACACTTATCCAATATAATTTGGACATGTGTTACGGTAATTATAATATCATTTTTACCTTTAATGTCCATATTTACCTTTAACAGCAGTAAATAAGAGTCTAAAGTTATTATTCACCAACAATTATTTTCATCATATTGAACCACATTTTACTTACTAAGGATAACTGTGACTCTTGGATTTTTTAAATTCAACTCACAGAAGTGGTAAAATTATGTTTTATGAAAAATTTCAAAGTCTCCGAGAAGGTGGGTAAAAGACGGTAAAAAGGTCAATAAAATTTTATATATCTAATATTATAATAAAATGACTCCATTTAATTACATTGAACTTATAAAGGTATTATGTATCTATTTTGACATAAAATAAATTTATTTCAAATAAATAATTATTTAAAAAAAAGTTGTTTTTGAACAATAACATAGGGTTTTTAAATATTCATTATAAATTGTATGTTTTTAGAAAAATAAAAAAAAATTCACCTTAAGATAATTTCAATATTCTGAATCCAAAAATTAACCCCATTTTTAAAGATAAAATTTATAAAATTTCAAAAAGTGGGTATTACTATTCATAACGACTATTTTAATTTGTCGTGGTGTGTTAGAACTCGATGTTGTTTAGAACGCAAGCTATAATATTATTCAAAGAAAAAAGTATCATGGAAGCTTGGGTTGTTATAATTATATTTTATGATATATTTTTTCACAAATGTATGTACCTTATATGAATGTTATGGGTGGGCTAAGAATAATATATCCCTCCAATGCATTGGGAAATGATTTTTGATCATGATATTCTATTTTTGGTGAATGAGAGGATATCCTAATCACACAATATTATGATGTATTTGTGGTTATCCATGAATTATACATATCATGTTATGATTTAGGTCATTATAAAATTCCTGTGTTGATTTTATGTTATCATCATATATCATGTTTTGATGATAATGTTTATGAATCTTCCCCCTTTTATGACATCTTGATATACCTTTTTACTAAAATGAATTAATTTCATCATTTTATGTGTTAATTATAACATTACTAGGTTTTTATAGATAACCCTTTTCTTATATATGTCCCGTTGTTACCCCATGCAGTATTGTAAGTTTTATAGAATATATGGGCATGATTTAGAGTTTTGAATTTTTTTGTTATTCCCATATTTCATCTTAATGTGCTATGTACATAATTTAAATAAAACACTAGGCCTCACAATATCCTAAGATTATATTATTAGAATATTTATGAAATAAATCCTAAATTAAGGTGTATTAAAGATATACTTTTCATCCTATATCCTCTGCCCATTTAATGTTCTAGAATAATGGCCACCATTGATCAATATCTCTATTAAGATGTTAAATCCCTATAATAACATTATTTCATTAACTAAATTCCAATGAATTAAATATATTTTTTAGGGATTCAATTCATTTATTAGATATTAATGGATTAGTAGTCACATTGATTGATTAACGTTCTTTTGCATGAAATGGTCTAAAAATTGTTCACCACATTGGAGATCAGTAGGTTTCTCCATAAAGGGAATATTATTAGCCATGGCATGAGTTAACTGAACTAATATAGATATAAATGGATCATCTCTAGAAACATATTCATTGAATTTATTGAATTTATCATGATATAAATCCATTCATTAATTTTGGGAGTTGATGGATTTTTTATTCTATCCTTAGTTTCCATTTATGAATAATGGAATATACAAGATAATCCCATAACAACATGAATGTGGAATCATAAAATATGATTCCTATTTATGTGAAATATTCTATATTATTTTCCTGAATATATTAATGACTTATCATACAGTTATCATTATGTTCTACTATGTAATTATAAATTTAGTTCTAATGGTTCTTACTCAACATTCTCTAATATCAACTATAATAACAAGGACTCAAATAACCCAAATATAGAAGTTACATTACTATGTTGACATAAAATTCAAGATATCAATTCCCATGATATCTAATAGTTTTTTAATCTTGAGTTACTTTATACATTTATGAATCTCTAATTATAATAAAAAACATTATATACAGCTCAAAATTCTTGTGATAATATTGTTATTCACTCTATTATATATCTAAAATCATTAAATGTTCAATTTGTGTGACCTTGGGGATTTAAAACCACAATATAGAGTGAGTTAATATTCTTAGTAAGGTAAAAAATATAGTGAAAGAAATCATATAATAAATAAAACATGAATAATGTAGAAGAGGTAAAAAATAATCAAGTATCCCATATCACTAATATCATGAATGAAAGATATATTTATAGATGATATACTAAAATAATTACCCACATGTATACTAAATAATTATTTTATAATGATATAAATCATAATGAATGATATAATAATCTTATAGTCAAACCTTCATTATAAGAATTCATATATAAATTATTATGTAATATTGAAAAAACCCAATCTAGTTTATCATGTGAGAGCTACCGATTCATTGATGTGATATAATGAACCCAAATACACACTTACTAACTCCTATGAATTCATCATATGAAATAAATAGATAAAAATACAATTCATTTTTAGTATAAAATTTAATATTGAAAAACAATCATAGAAATAAAAATATTTTCCCTAGTAAATATATAGGAAAACAAGATCATAATCCATACAAAGAAATGAGGCGTATGGTGTCATTAAATTATATCTCAATTGAAGTAAAATAATACTTAAAGGATTTTGAAATGGATGAAAATACCCTTACAATAATATTCAAACCATTATTTGAAAACATGAGAAAAATATAATTTTGTTTTAACAAAAACGTAAATACTATTTCCTACAATATTGAGAAAACAATATTAATTAAAAATAACCATTTAAATGTCTAAGGTAATCTTAAAGTCAATGAATGGATATAACGATAGCAATATCAACTTATGCTGTAAAAGATAAAAAACACATTCTATCACTATTTCTTTATAAATACATAAATATCCTTTTTGGAGGAACATATTAAAATATTCAATTTTAATCTATATAATATAAATTTAAATATCGTTAAAAATATTTTTAATCATTATTGGATCATAAGAAATAAATTCATAAAAAATTAAAGAATGTGGACCTAGGGAAAATATGTTCACTGACCAAAGTGGAATTAATGTTTACTTTTCTATTTTTGTTTCTCGGACACAGTAAATAACAATGTGAGTAATAGTTGGATGAAAATATGAAATCATTAGAAATAACCATAGGACAATAAAATATATGGGTTTTATCAAGTAAATATTATATAACCCCCATTAATGATGATTTATACATAAAAAAATTGGAAATAAAATTAGATTCTATAATAAACCCTTACATATGATTTCTACTTTTTCCAACACATTCCAAATTCTGATGTAAAAACATAAATTAATTATTTAATTTTAATATAATTTTTTTTAGTTTATTTAATTTTCAAAATAAATTTTATTTCATTCATTACCCTGTCTTATATATTTAATATATTGGTTAATTTCAGGTCTGATGTTTTGAGGATGGTCTGTTTATAATCATGGAAAAACATTGGTATGTTGACCAAAATCATAGATTTCATAATTTCATCATCTATATAATTTTATTTATGAAATAATTATATTTTTATAAATTAAATACAATTTAAAAACCAAAATAGAAATGCTTTTAGGAAAAATTAATCACATCATTTCATTAAGCCAACAGTCTGCACGTACGTCAAAAATATGAAATCATTTTTCTAACTAATGAAAATGAAATGAAATTGATAAAATATTATTTTAAATTACCATTATTGTATTATAATTATCTTATTAATTTCATAAATCCATCTTTATTGTTATCCCTATAGGGAAAAAATGAAAACCTAATCACATCACTTCATAGATGTGGTGTCCACATATATGCATGAGCGACAATATCATTTTCTAATGGATGGGAATCGAGATGGAAAATGTTTATACCATAAACCAAAGAAATTATCAATATATTTGAGATACTCGTATTATTATATTAGTTGGGTTATGACTATTTGTAATGAGGTCAAAGAAGAAATTAATGTGAAAGAAATTGGTTAATATTTCTACCTCTTCTTTGGAAAACCTATGTTTCATAACAAATTAATACCTCATTATTTTGTCTATTAGTCATACACAGACCTCTAAAATTTGGTTTGGATAGTTGGGTAGTGATTTGGTAAATTGTTGTTTAATCTATATTGATCAAAATTACTGAATAAGTGAGAATATAATGTTTTCATTTATTAGTTATGGTAGTGAAGAACTTATAAATATAAATGACATTAAATTAATATAAATGTATTACTCAAATGAAAGTGTCACCAAAATAAATATTATTAATATTTCATTATATGGAAATAACCAAAATCATTTTTTCTTTTTTTTAAAATTACATAGATTTCCAAAATATCAATCAAATATTTTTATGATCAATATTATATTTTAAAAATAATTAGATTACTACTTTAATATATATTTGGTCTTACAAAATGTCTTCATAAACTTTTAATCCAATAGTATTTCATTAAAATTTAATAAAAGTGATAATATTGTAAAAAATGTAATTTTAATATTCAAAAAAAAATCATCAATTTCTAAATATTTCTATAAAAATAATCCTAATGGAATCTGAATGTGATTATTATAAAAATAATGTCAATTTTAAATAAATTAATTAAACATTTAAATAAATTAATTTATTAAAATCCATTTCTAACTAAATTTAATGTTAATAGTAATAGTTTCGGTTTACCTATGTTTGAATAATTATAGATATAATAAATAAGTTCATGGTCCATGTTTCCGATCATGGGGGACCTAATAAGTCATTCCCTAGCTAGTCATACTTTTGTATGTCACTTTAAAAGATTGAATAACATTGTTTCAATAGAAAATAAATTTTTCCTCACTACTTCCAAAATAAAAACTCCATATTAATTATTATTTATAGATATAATAATACACTTTCATGACTTAACCCCACTATAACCCCTCATATACTAGTACTGTAAATAAATTTGACCATTAAAGCCCACCACTAAAAATACATTGTTGGGATACTAGCACCAAGTGTTTAAAAACTCACATATGGGAGGAATTTCCCACATAAATCCTAGGAACATAATACAAAACAACATTCCACTCTATAGATACAAACACACCCAAACATACAAAAATAAATATATATATATATATATATAATAAAATAACACACGGTGAATATAATTTCATTCATAAAGAAAATTATATTACAGAAACAAAAAAAGTGACTACTATGAAAATGAATCCATGAATGTATATAATATCCCACGATCACCATGAGCTATTAATGTTCTTCCAATTCACCTACTCCATCCAAAAAATCAAGAAAATATATAACGATAAATAAAGAGGTGAGAAAACAAGTACATTCAATTGAATTATCCTAAAACTCTCCAATAAAAATATTGATGGTTAATGTTAATTTAATTGTGAATAAATAGGTAAATCTACTCATTGCTTATATTTTTTCACCAATCATCCATCCCCAAAAATTATCTCTCAAAAAATATTACACAAAATATAGTATGATAGTTATCAAACAATATAGATATAAATGTACATTGTATCTTCTTCCCTACCAATGTAGTCTCCCTAAAACTTTAATGGAATACATATTGGTACTATCAACCCTTCTATATCCACATATCCAAGTCCTTATACAATATTATAATTACAACCACATGTCACATTATTACAATTTTAATGACTCGTTTCATTAAATGTTCTAAATTCACAAGTAAAATTAAACTTATAGTTTAGGGATTGGATCATTTTGAGAAAAGGGACTTAGAATGAGATTCATAGTGTCAGTACATCTCAAAAAGATGTTTGTATACATGGTTTGAGGATTTGAGGATTATTCAGGTGTTTGGGAGGGACTTAGAGTATTGGTTTCAAGATTGGGACATTTAAATATACAATTGCTCACCCTTCACTAACTGATAGAGGTTATTTAGGTCATGAATGACTATTAATGGGGTGTGTTGAGTCCTGGAATGGGGTATCTATGTAAGATGATATTGCACAAGAGTATTCAAAAGGATATCTTGAATTTCATGTTAGGAAATTGTAATGAAAAATGACCACCCCCCTAAATGGAGGATGATTCATAGCATGAACCCCTTCTCACACCATGTATCAATGTTGGAGGTTTTTTCAAGTGTTGGTAGATTGTTTTAGGGATATGTAATTTTGAAACCCTTATTTTTTACATTGATGGGAAAACACAAGAAAAGATCAATCCAAAACCCTCACTAAAATTTTCCCCATTTCAAATATTTTTTTAGTGAGATATGGATTTGGATCGATGATTTTAGTGGAGCATGGAGTAATCATTATTCTTGATGGGAATTCAACATCAATAATTATTAGATGACACAAGTTGAAGTATTAAAATTTTTGTTTATCATATTCTGATATTTAAATTTATCAATGATTAACTTTATGGGTTAGGTAATTTTGGATTAAATATCCCATTAAATTTAATAATTTTTCGTTTCATGGGACTAGGAGTGTGTTGGGAGTGGATGGATCCCCATTTTCCATGGATTTGGAATTTTAAGAAGGCATGAAGAGTATAGATTACATTATAATAATTGGGGTTTTGTTTTTATTATTTTTAATTATTTATGTTATTGAATTTTATAGATTAAATAAGTGTTCTTGGACTCAAATAATGCTGGTATGATATTAAGAGAGATTTAGGATAATTTGATGAGGTGGAGGGACTTGACCATATTGTAGACTCCTTATAAATTGGAAATTTTTATTACTATCAATATATTTTTATTCTTTTGCGAGTTTCAAACTGTGGATGGAATGGGTTTTATTTGACCTTACAATATACATGGAATGTATATAATGCTAAACAGTTTGATAGTGGTGACATCAATGAATGAGCATCAGTGGCCCTATTTATGGACATTTTATAGGAATGTGTTGGATTTAGAAAAGATAATGTATTTATTTTTTAATATTATTTTTAAAAATAATGTATAGATAAATAAAATTTTAATGGGAAAGATGTGATTTTGAATAGGTGATAAAATGGAATTTCCAAAGGGTATTGAGAGTGTTTCCAAATATTATTTTCTAGATTTTATCAAGTGTTCTAAAATTAGTAAAAGGTATGTGGTACCATTTATAATGATTTAAAAATGTTTATTTGAATATATTTTAAAATTATATCCATGAGTATGGGTTGATATGGGGTTTTCTCATCTGACTTAGTGATTGTAACGAAATATTTTCTAATATAGAAGTGTTGTTATGCTTCTCTTTTTTGATTTCATATGGATTTTTTGTTGCATGTATAAGCCTGTGAGAAATTTGTTTTTTATCAAATAAGTGGGTTGGTTTGAGTAGATGAAATAGACAAATATAATTTTGAGATAGGTTTTGGGATGGATTTGAGATATGAGACTATATCTCGAGTGATTAGTATTATGTCAGTTATAGTGACATAGGATTCTCATAAATGGATAATACAGATTTTTTGACGAATATTGAATACATTACTCAAACACAGACCTAAGGAACATAATTGTTTAGTTCCCTTGGAAACATGAAACATACTCTACTTTATCCATGAAAAATCATCAATTTCACCCACAAATATATTCCCCTTTAATACTCCTACTTAAAAACCAGTATGTATATCATGAGAAAAGAACACATAATAATGGGTGAGATCATATGGTTATTAAGGGTAAAAAATGAAGATACATGTGCATATCATGATCATAGGGGTATGAGAACATTATCATAACATTCGAAAACTATACTCTTCATATCAATGATCATAATCCCGAGTTATGGAATAAATCAAGGATATTAATAAAAAATAAATTATATGGAAGCAAAATAAGACGATCCAATAGATAAAAAATATGGATATGATATATAATTTCATAATTAAATTATTTTTATAACATTTTAAACATGTATAAATCAATATCCTTTGACTCATTAAGTTAAGGACATGAAATTATTCCCCTGTATAAATTTATGGACAAGCAATCATGTTTACACATAATATTGTGAATAGGAAATCCGGTTCATGTATAACATTGTGAACATGTAATATGTTTTACAAATAACCTTGTTAACATGTTATTAGGTTCAAAAATAAAATTTAAAACATGTAATCAGGTTCATTCATGGTGTTTTTAATATTTAATAATTTCTATGCATAACATATTTACCCATGAATTATCCATCTTTACCAAATGCATTGGAGGGAAATATAGGTATCCTCAGTATCATAATAAAAATCGTATATATATGTTCCAAAATATCATAAAACATTTATCATATAAAAACACATGAATTAAATTGGGTTTCATATCCATTTCATCATTTCATCAAAGCATAACCAATGAAAAAATAAGCAGGTTTCATTAGCATTTTATCAAGGTATAACCCGTGTAATATAAAAAAGTTTCATAAAACTGCTGGTCATGATAAGGAATTCATAGAAAGAATAAAAAAAGAGATCTTTTTTGTTATCCCAAGTTAAATAAATGTTACATCAAAAGATGTTACATTATATAGGGAATTATTTATAAAGATCAATTCGATAATTTATTGAGGAAAATAACATTTCATTGAATATATCAGTTTTAAAACTAAAAAATCCTTATACATTTTTAAAAAACAATTTCATTAAAAATAGCCGTGAAAACTTATAAAGGAATATATTATAAATTAATTTAATCATTTATTAATAAAATAATAATTTACACTTTGAATAAAAACTTTTTAAAACATTTTTGGAACCATTTTTAGAAAACATGGTGTTTGAAGATAAGTATTTTTTTACGAGAAAGATGATTTTGATGAATTTGTTTTCAAATATTGAGTATATAAAGAAATAAATGTGATGGAAAACATGTATTCTAATTAAATAACCATAATATAAAAAAACGCATCAGTTTCTTGAGAGATATATTATAATGTTTAATCATTTTAATCATAATCATAAATAATATTGATAAATGACCACATTGTAAAATAAAACTCTCACCACTTTGGTAACATAGAATCATAATGCTAATAAAATAATATCAATAAATAAAAAATAAAAAATCCTGAAAATAGGAAAATTAATTATTTAACATTTCAAAGGTTACGTAAATACAACTCATAGAAGATGATATGTGCATAAACTAACTTATATCCCAAAGAATGAAAATTGAGGAAAAAATCCATTATTGATTTGTGATATTTTAAACCATAATACCCACCAAATAGATATCCTCATGTGAATATGAAAATCCACCAAATTATATTTGTAATAAAAATAAAATTCATTCACAGTAATTACTTTCACCACATAAAATAAATCGTTTGTGAACAGAGAACATGTGTCACCAAAGTAAAAGTGAGATGAAAATTGATTTCATCAATTCTTCAATTCTATAATACAAAATAAAACATACTATATAATAAATATATTTTAATTATAAATATCTAAAATAATAATATTATATATTTCATACCAAATATGATTTTATTATGACCTCTTATTACCTTTTTATTAAAAATGCAGTTTTAATGTTACGTTTTAGGTAATCACCACTTTGTTTTTCATATAAATATTGATTTTTTTTTATTTTTTTTCCTATTAAATTGATAATTGTTCAAAAATAGGATGAATTATAACCCAGTTATGAATATAATATATATTTATTATATATTTAATTATTGTAAACCATAAAATTTAGTGACAGAGAACATATTACACCATTCACGGAGATGGTGGGACCAACATATGCATGATCATTGTTTCCATTTTATTATTGGATTGAAAGAAAGAAATATAAATAATATATTATCATTAAAAATATTTTCTATTTCTGATATAACAAATATTTTCATTAATCTTGTCCATAATACCTTCAATGTAAATCATGAATGAATCACATTTCTTAGTGAGGTGGCAATCCACCGTACAAACGAGCGATGTTATCATATTCCCAAAAAATTTAATAAATGAAGGTATGTATTAAATAATAATTTAATAATCATAATAATTTCATAAATATTATATATAAATAATAAATCCAACATTATTCCTACTATGATAGGTTGTAATGGATAAATTAACGCCATCAGTTCGTGAGGTGATAGTCAATCGTACACCTAAACAATGATTTTCTAACCCATTTTATCCATGTTTAGATAGTTGTAGGTTATTACCTTAACATAAATACATATTAGTATGTGTAACATTTTTATGTTTTTATATCATCATAATATAATAATATATTATGTATGTTGATGATTAAATGAATAAAAAACGCTCAATGTGGAACATTTCATATTCTTCAGGTATTCTCTATAGATTAGAACTAAAACCTTTCATTGGTAGGATTAATGACTGAAATAAGGATTATAGGATAATATTTGTGATGTTAGAAAGATATTTTTGGAAGATATTTATTAAAAAACATGGTTTTCTTCTTTGAATAGGATAAGATATGGAGTGTCCTTTAGTAAGTGAGGTGAGTGGAACATTTGTAATTGTTTTGAAGAATAGAATTCCACAAAAAAAAATTTCATGTTTCAAGGATATTATAATATAAAAATATAGATAATACATGGATTAATGTCTAAATATTTCCATACTATTTTTTGTTTGATAGTTTTTGTGTCGTTTTTTACTTTTATCATTTTATTTTAACCCCATAGTAAACCCATTTTTACATTAAGTACCATAAATATTTTTTTTTTCTAATTTTACTATTCCTTTTTGCCGAAAATTAAATTAAGATTATTATATAATATAAAATATGTTGATTATAAAAGTTGAATCCATTATTTCCAATTACATTCCTTTAAGTATAAAATTTGAATTTATAAATTATCATATATACATGACGAGAAATGGTTTTTTAAGAGAAAATGCTCAAATGTTTACAAAGTTATCATATCAAAATTTGATATGAAATTGATTAATATAGAAAAAATTGGATTTATGGATGTAAAATTTAAATAATTTTACATTAAACCCCATTTTAAATATAATTTAACTTTATAAAAAAATTAAATTCAATGGGAGTTTTCGATTTAAATTTTGTATTTTTCACTATTCTTCAAAAACTGAAACTTTTCAGAAATAACAAAAAAAGTCACCCAAAGCTTATTTTTACATGATAATTTGGAATATTAATTATATTTTATGAAATTAATTTTCTGAAACTATTAATAATTAATTATATTAAATTTCAGAAAAGGAAACAAAAATCATTTTTTTGAGAAAATAGTATTTCCTATACATATAAATATTTCAAGGAAAATTATATTATTTTTTATGAATATGTTTTATTTATATAAAACCATTATTCATTATATCTAAAAAGTATTCATTAATATTCATATTGATATGTATATTTACAAGGTTATTATGGTCACATTTAAATAAAAATAATAATAATATATTCTAGTTTTGTTAAAACTCAGTATTATGAGTAACACAAGTTCATCCATTGTTGCATGTAACATAATATAAACATGGTGGTGCATGTAATACCAGAAAAAATAAACATTGTTATAAGTAAAAACCATATCATTGTTATTTATTACAAAAAACTATTCATTATATTTCATGTAATGGAAAATATTGAAAATATTTAATTTAATTAATAAAAATTTAAAAAAAATTAAGGTTCTAAATTTTACCCCACATAATTGAATTTCACCCTTGATATATGTCAATATGGTATAAAAATATAATCATAATTATCCCTAATTACATTCTTAGGTTCCTAAATGTTTTACTCAGGACTGTGGTTTCACTATAAATTACTGACAATGTGAGTGGTATTCTTTCATAACACTTTCTTACTATGATCCACTTTTCCAACATATATACGCTGGGGTGAACAAGTGTGTCCGTCATGCGGTGGTTGGACGTGCGACATCGTTGCCCCACATTCCCTCTTTCCAAAGGCGTCCGGCATCCGGTCCTTGTTTAGGGACGTTTTCTCCTTGATCGAAACCAGGATGATGGATTGTCGGTACTTCCTTCCGTGGATTCCTTATCGGAGCTTGTCACCTAATTCAGGTATCCCTCATAGATTTAAGATTGGTTCGTGAAGCTCATTCCCGGCGCCATATCTACATGGACACCGGTTAATTACGCTGCATCTGTTGAGATGCTCCAAGGGTTCTGGTCGGGGAAGCAACCTTTGGGGAGGAGAATGGTCACGCTGGGGTGTCGTTGGCATGTCCTGACGCTGGGGATTGGCATATCTGTCTTCTCTCCATTATTAGAGGGTTTCTTGAGGGTGCAGAAGCCCGATGAATCCCACATCGAACTCATGGAATTGTGTACCATCTGAGGTTTTCCTCATCTTCCCATGTTTGACACGAGGTATTCCGCGAGTTTAACGTCTTGCGGAGACGGATCGTACTAATCGAAACACTGAGAGTCGATCAGATTGAAGGACCCCCTAGGGGGAATGCTGATGTTGGGGCCAGCACGTGGGCAGCTTCCTAGATACTAAGGAGTGGAATGGGGTGTCATGAACCCACCGGGATGTGGCAGACCGGGTATGAATCAGGATGGGTGATGGAGTGACGGGCTTGAACCTCATGGAGGCTTCATATGTATCCCCATGGTAGTGAATCAAAGACCGCGTAGTTCCGTGATACGGTGGGACACCTGAAGAGTCGACCCGTGAGAATGAACGCATGGATTGGAACCTGGAATAAGTAAGATCTTCCGGCAAGGGCATGAGCTTCCCTAGGAACGTGGGCTCGAGGGAGAGGTCAGGATGAGACGTGGGTGTTGAATATGGGGCTTACACTCTGAGGCCGCCCACAATGGTGGACCTGGGGCTTATACTCTGGGGCAGCCCATAATGGTGGTTGTGGACCGACACGGAGGGGTCGGAACAACTGAATGATGGGCATGAACCTCATGGAGGCTTCCTACGTACCATGCGTTAGCACTGATCAAAGTCCACGTAGTTCGGGATGGTCACAACGGCTTATCACTGGACTGAGATGCAGTTTAACGTCATGCGGGATGGGGCATATAGTTTAACACCATGCGGGATGAGTTCATATATTTTAACGTCATGCGGGATGAGGGCATACAATTTAACGTCATGTGAGACAAGAAATCTTGGGCTTACGCTCTGAGGCAGCCCATAGTGTTGGCGAACCGACGTGAAGAAGTCGGAACGACCAGGTGCTGGGATTGAACCTCATGGAGGCTTACTACATACCATGCGTTAGCACGGATCAAAGTCCACGTTGTTCAATGGGATGGGGCTTATGCTATGAGGTGTCCCATAGGAGGATGTCATGGTTGATGCTTGCTCTAAGCCCTCGTGAGTAATGCTCGGTGTGAGAAACAAGAGTCAGCCGGGACCAGACGATCACGTCGTGAAGGGTGCGTCCATGGGAAGCGGAAAGGGGCTTATGCATTGAGTGGCCCAAAGAGGAAACAGGGGCTTACGCATGGTTATCAGCCTTAGTGTTGGGGCTTACTCCAGGATGGAGGCCCGTGGTTCAACAAAGAGCAGTGGGAAAGGGACTCCACTAGCCTTGGAAGTGGGGAAGTACGAAGGTGCATGGGTGCAACCTTCCGCCAGAGAGGCTAGGGGCTCACGCTCTGAGGAAGCCCTTCCCCTGTGGACAAACGCCACTCCGAAAAGGAGGATCTCATTCCATGTGAGGAAGAATCCATTCCCATGGAGATGAGTGGGAATAAAGAATGTCCGAGCTAGGGGGGACCCTGCATGCGAGGCACGGGGTTGGACTACAATTTAACGTCATGTGTTGAGGATGAGGTGCTTGGCAGTTTAACGTCCTGCAGCTTGGATGAGGTGGGTTAGCTCCACACCCCTAGGGATTACATGCCCAATTCCCTCTACCCCTTGTGGGAGGGAAGGCATCGGCAAGGCCGTAGTGAAGGGGGGCCGTATGGTGAAACATCGAGGGGTCCACGTTTGCGTGGCTATGCATGGAAGAAAGTCATTAGTGTGCCTATGGGATGAAGCATAAGGCAAAGAAACTCAATGGTAAACACCACTCAAGGGACCTTGAGGTTACTTCATACGATCCTGGAAGACCGTACGGGAAAACAATGCATGGCATGCATGCCTGACATGGAAGACATTAGGCACCGGCGTAGAGAGGCAACCAAGGGGCGTCAAGGTGAGGAGGTACTAGGTTTTGCGCACAAATAGAAGTTTTACACGAAAAACACCAGGATGGCACGAAAGAGGATTGCGTGCAGATAGGGGATTGCACGCAAAGAGAAGGTTTTCATGCAAAACACCATGATCGCGCACAAGAGGATTGTGCGCTGATAGGGGGTTGCGCGCGAAGGGCCTGGATTTTACTCAGGGGCAATGGTCGATCCCTATGTCATGGAGAAATCTAATAGAGGGATTGCGTGAAAATTGGAAGGGATTGCGCGCAATTGGAGGGGATTACGCACAAGGGGAAAGGATTTCACGCAACGGAAGAACACAGAGGAGTTAGGAAATTCACTTAAGCCAGTGGGGTTGCACGCAAAGGCGAACCCCGGGGCAAGGTTGCACGAAATAACGGATTACCAGGAAGTCATCTTGCATGCGCTGGAAGCCGAATTGCACACACGGGAGCTCGTCCGAATTCCGAAAACCTGAACTCTTTGGGTTGCCTTCAATTTATAGGCACCTTCCGTCGTGGAATCAGGGGGCATGCGAAATCATCTGCGCCAGGGCTGGTTGACGCGAAATGCCCCACCATGCGGAACCGAGCACGCAAAATTGTGTGCCATCCGAGTCTTTTTACGAAATTCCCAGACTTCCTTCACGTGGGAAACATTTTTTCGTGCGAGTCCTCCTTAATTTCACGCACCACTTCCGGGCCATCTATACTGGGCCTCCGAGTCCAAATATGACTTCGCTTCATCATTTCGAAACTTCCTTTAGGAGTTTCGGACTTTCCGGCACCTATAAATGCCCCCCCTTAGAATTGGATCAGCGAGAGGTCACAACGATCGGGTTCCGAGTGAAAAACCGAAACACCGAAGTGGTGGATCTCATGGGCACATGGCACGAAAAGATCCAACGGGGCGCGCAAAATGGCGGATCAGCGCGGAATTCGCTTTCTGTGTAGCGTGGAACCCTGGCCTTGCCTATAAAAAGGGGTGATGGGTCCCAAGTTCCATACTCAAGCTTTTCTGTGCGATAGGCATACCACTCTTGTTCATGAAATTGCTCCCATAGTTGCGCGTAAAAACGCTTTGGTAGCATGTAATTCTTTCTTAATTTCGGTCGTTTTTTCATGCCAACTCATGGTATTGCGTGCCCACGGTTCCGATTGCGTGACCAACTCCTGGATTTCGCGCCGCATCTTCAGATTTCGTGCAACTCTCTCCGATTCCGCGCACTTCATACTGATTTTGCGCAACTCCTGAAATATTTGAGATGGCTGCAAACCATGTTGATTTGGGGGAATCTGCCGCTCATAGAGCAAAAATGGCGGCAAATGAGGAGGTTTATGGCGCCAAGGTGGTTGTTTCCAACAACCTAACCTTGTTCAACCTTCTGACCCCTGCCCAAATGGAATATACCTTATCTGAAAAGGTCCCACTCTAGAACTTTGGCATCCTAGAAGTGGTTCCGCTGCCGAGCTTCGAGGTGGACACACCGCGGTCATGGGTGACCCGGGAGGACGATCTTCCTCACTAAAACATCACTAAAAACTACCATCATTCCAGGGAAACTAGGCATATGAACGTATATGTCCTGAACCCGAGGACCAGAACTATTACTAGGGATGAACCTACTGAAGAGGATTATTCAGCCCTCTACGCAAGAACGTTCCATCATTGCATCACAAATGACACTAAGGGTTGGCTGAAAGACTAGGACCTGCGATCCAGGGGCAACATCACTAGTGAGTGGGCTTGGGCATTCTGGGTCTGCCATACATGCGACCAGTTTGGGGCCGAGCTGCGGCATATTGGCCTGTTTGAGGCAGAATGGATGTCGCAGTTCCACTTCCACCGTCAACCTGAGCTCGGGCCAGAGCTATCCACCTAGTGGTCCCCTGATACCAACACATTCCACCTCCACCATGGGTAAGTTGGCATCAGGCTCTGGGACGTTCACTGCATCGAAGGTATCCCACTGTAGGGCTACCAATACGATGACTACATTCCTCTAAAGAACACCTGGGAAGACAGGTCATAGACCCCCATGCTAACAAGGCACCAATTGGAGATGGCCAAAGAGAGGCTGGGTATCAAAGACATCTTGAAGGACATTGCCTACAAGGGCTGGTTCAGCCAGTTCTTGGAGAAGGACCCGGTGATCAAGATGTCGGGACGGGGAAAACGGTGCCCAACCGTAGACCAGAGGAGCATGGATGGGTCATATTAGAGGACCCTAGAGGTGGGGCAATACCAATCGTGGGGCTACCGCACCATCGAGGTATGGGACCCGAATGTCTGGTTCACGGGGTTCCTTGCTGCCTTCTTGAGCGGGTGGCTCCTGCCGGTGCGGGATGCATGGATGGGTGTCCATCTAGCGGCACTAGTGATGGTGGGCACCATGGCCATCACCAAAAGGTTCAACTTGGGGGGTCCACGTACTGGCCAAGATATATTCCATTCTGGGACGCATCTCACGAGGGGGGTCGCCTTGGAGGGTATGTGGCCCTTTCCAAATCTTCCATGGCTGGGTGGCGGCTCATCTTGGCAGGTACACTTTCCCAAATGCCATCCGTCCTCCGGGAAACGGCCTGTGACCATCCCTGCTGAACATCGTCGGGGTGGCACCAATGACGCTCAATGAGGAGGGCGTGAGGATCCGCATTGGTAACCAAACCAACTTCAACTTCAGCCGCTTCCCACCCCAATCAGCTGGATGGTGGACAATGGGTGAGGCTCACTAGAACAGCAGGAGTATTTTCAGAGCATCCGGGGCGAGGTGCTCAGGGCACAGATTGACGGGAAGGTGATCTACAAGACTTACGTGACATCCCGATTCTCCATGTTATTCGGGTGCCTCCAGAAGATGACGAAGAAGTTATTCAAGGCTATCTGGGAGGAGAACAATCCCTGCGTCCTACTCTAGATGTGGTTGATGTTCACCACTTTCGGCTCTGGCGACGTCATCACTCTTCCTCACATGGGGGTTGACGCTGGCCTAGTAACTGAGTATGCCGAGCACTGGTCCATTGCGTACCCTGAGGGGCTTTTATGCAAGCGAGTTTGACAACTCGAGGCTACCCACGCAGAAACCGGGCGACGAGGGAGAAGAAAAGGTGCTTCTGGAAGTGGGGACCCGGGGCGCGTTATGCAGCGAGGCCTGTACAGGCAGGGACCTCAGCGGTGGGAACATCACACGGTGCCCCCATGACCTTGTTTTCCGTAGGGGGTCACACGAGGCGGCCAGGGAACTGCCCGGGAAGCAAATAAGATACATGCTCGAACCTTCCCAAGATGCAATTTTCTAAGCACTGTGGTCGGCCCAAATGACCATGTGGCATTCACTGGTCGTTGAAGCCATCTGCAGAAGATAATGCAGGACAGATTCCAACGGCCAGAGGTCAGGCTCATTTGAGTTACCAATATAGTGAACTTCTATCGGCGACATCCATACCTGAGAGCCTTGGACACATACACGCGCCAAAGGCGTCAGCGTGTGGAGCCAACATTCCAAATGAAAGTGATGCTCAACCAAGAGCATGATCCAGAAGTGATGTCGCCGGGAGAAGGCAACAGTGACGGGGAGTCAGAGGGGGAGGAGGAGACCAGAGAAGGAGAAGGCGAAGGAGAAGATGAAGGAGAAGGAGAACCCGAAGGTGAGGGGTCGCAGAGGGAGACCTACCAAGGGAGTCTCCGGGAGAGAGGCGAGATTTTCGGCACTGATCTCGACATAACCGAGATACTCAAGGTCTGTCTCTATCGTCATTCATTTTCCTTATTCGTCCATTCTCATTTTCGATTTCTAACCCATCTCTTTACCTCAATCAGGAGCGCCTATGTGTTGGTCAGGCATCCCCACTAGAGGAGGGGGGAGAGGAACCGGTGGGACAGGATGGGGATCCGACGCCCATCATTGAATTGACAAGCTCAGAGGGGTCTCCTGTCTTGGCAGCTCCTATAGCGGCCAGAACAATGGAGGCCAATACTCTGGGTTCATGTAAGTCCCATGATTCATTAATGTAGCTTTCTATAAAGGATTCCAACTAATCATGGTACGTCTTGTGCAGTGATCCCGACATTGGAGGCTTGTCGGGATGCTGAGCCCGGGCTGTCCATGAGCAAACCAATGGCGGGCATACCACCTCGTCCAAAACATACTTCCTACACTGAGTCGGCCCCAGAAATTGGTGAGCAGGGGGCGGCGAACATCAGCGGCGCTGTCCTTGAGGCGAGGCAGGAAGCTGACGGAGTCACTGTAGCTATAGGGGTGAGAGAGGAAGGTGGCCCGAACATCGAGGATCCTATTCATCATGAAGACAAACCTGAGGCAGATCCTGCTGCCAACCTACTGGCTGCCTTTCCTGCATATCGACCCACTGATCCTGAGGATATAGTTGACTCAGACTCAGAGGCGGAAAGGAGAGTCGGATGACATGGTGAAAAGGGTGGAATTGTATACAGTGCTTTCTCAGGCTTCCCCAATCGGATTGGCTGAGGCAGATGGGATCACTCCAGACCTAGTTGTGTTTCCTGTGTGCCAGAGGGGCTGATGCTTAGAGCCTTCATCTGACGGTCTGTGATTACATGGCCGAGAAGATACGCAAGAGAATACGGTGCACTACCGTTTCCCAGTGTCAGGAATTATCAGTGAGCACCTGAGCAATTTTTAGGGTGGAGCAGGAGGTCCGATGCCTCTATGGGCAGGCGGCAGAGATGGAGGCCTTCATTGCAACGTGGTCTGAGCTCGTGGAACAACTGATGGCCCATCTGGCTGATGTCCAAGAGAAATTGACGGAGTCAAGTCCCCAAATGGCCGTTCTTCAAACCGAGCGGGTGCAGGAACAGGCCAGGGTTGGCAAGCAGTGCTCTACGGCTGATGAAGAAGAAAGAGTCTTCAAGGAGCGAGAAGCAGTCCTGGAGGCTACCAGCCAAAGGGTAACATCCTTTGAATGATCGATCAAGCACGCTGATCCTTAAGGGCTTTGTTTCGGCCATCTCATGAACTTTTTTCTTTTACGGCTCGACATTTTGACCCATGTATGGACCAATCTATTTATCTGTACCTTTGGTCTAATATTCTCACGATAATTCTGAATTGAATAACAACTCACCCGTAAGCTCCAGTGTGTCGCACCCAACGCGAGAAGTAATGGTTGCTCATGTTATCATTTCGTCCAACTGTGGGGCATTTACCAAGCATCAAGCATCTGAACTCAGGCCTGGATTTTTGAGGAGAAGAGGGAGGTCCAGCCGACAGGAGGGGACCTCAGACCGATCGATGTATCGTCTCCTCTACGTGCCCTAACACATGAGCGGGGAAGTGCAGGGGGCATTGAAATTAATCTGAACATAGGGAGATGAAAAAGGTGAATCGTGTTACCCTAATTCAGAACACAATGGGGTGCGGCGATGGAGGATAACTGCAAACCATGGAGGAAATGCAGGATCCATATCACAATGGCCTAAAATGGGGACATTAAATGAGGGCTGACCGCTGACCATGTTCACAACATGGGGCCTAACTCAAATATCAGTGATACGTCTTCCGGAACGTTGGCCGAGGATAGCTGGAAGACTATAGGTCTATCATCCATATTTCTACAATAGGTGGACCAATGGTCTATCATCCATATTTTGGCAGAAGAAGGACCAAAGTCTATCATCTATACTGTTAGAGAGTCCCATCAAAGATGACCAGTCCTCCGGGACGTTGGCCTAGTAGAGTAGGCAGACCGTCGGTCTATCATCCATACAGTTAAGGGGTCCCATCAAACATGAAAGAGGATGAGGATCCAAATGAAGGGGCACGAAAATCATGGAATGTAGAGTGGTTTTTTGTTCGAGTAGATTCCAGCACTCCCAAAATTGCACCACCGTGGCGGAGGCGCATTAGGCGGACGTACCAACCTGGTCACGGGTCATCCCAGTATTCAGACAGGACCTCTCTGGTGAGATAACTGTCTCTTCCCACCATAATTATGGGGCATCCAAAACATATTTGGGGTAGATGTCATAACTACACCACTCCCCAAGAAGTCAGGCCGAGGGACCAAGAGTTAAGAGGGACGCGATTTGGTAATCCCTGGGGCTGGATCTAGAACAAAATGTCCAGGCGTTCCTACATAACCCATTAGAGTGGGAATCAAGACACACATAGTTCTTGAATCACAGTTTAATGTCGTTTAGGACAAAAGGATGAGAAGGCTAATGATATAGAATGGGGTGCGTGGGGTACAGTCGTTGCAAACCCGACGTGAATGAGCACATGATCCCGCACTACGCCATGTAGTCCTGTGGTTGGGGTCCCAAAGGTGGGACCGAAGAGACGAACTATCTGAACTCGAGTTGGACCCAAGGACAAGAGGTCTGGGCATTCCTATGTATCCCATTAAGATGGGAATCAAGCCACACATAGTTCTTAAGATATATTTGTTTATGGTCTTAGCGCTCGGACCAAAGGGACCCAGATATAAGGAAAAATGCAGTTTAGGGTCATGTAGGACCCCGAAAAGATCTTAGTTTTAGGTCCTAGAACTCGGACCAAAGGATAATGGGAATGGAAGACACACTGTAAAGCGGTTGCGAAACCTGACGTGAATGGGGCAAGGCCTCGCTTACTATGTGCTCCTAGGGATGTGTTCAGGCCGAGGGACCGAACATGAAAATTTAGGCTGGGCCTGTGGGGAAGTTCCCAGGCGCTCCTACGTATCTCATAAGGATGAAAATCAAGCTATACATAGTACTTGAGAAAAAGATCAATGGGGGAGTGCGGGTGTAGCCCTCACACAAAAAGAAGCGACATTTGATATATCTTGTTTGTCCTTCAAGGTGAGTGGTTTTTCTTTTGTGGAGCGACCAGTATGGGGTAGGAATTCTTTGCGTCACCACAATAATCAAGATGTAACAGGCATTGAGAAATGGTATGGCAATTGACCAATACCCAACGTGATTTCCCATATGGGGAGGTCACCATAATATAGTGTCGTTTCTCATCGTGCAGCCAGGACGACATCATCATAGTTTATGGTCATGTGGTGGACCTGCCAGCACAGTTTAAGGTCGTATGGATTGGACCTGGAAGCACAGTTTAAGGTCGTATGGCTTGGACCTTGCAGCACAGTTTAAGGTTTTATGGCTTGTACATGGCAGCACATTTATGGTCGTATGGCTTGGACCTGGAAGCACAGTTTAAGGTCGTATGGATTGGACCTGGTCAACACAGTTTAAGGTCGTGTGGCTTGGACCTGGAAGCACAGTCTAAGGTCTTCTGGCTTGGACCTAGCAGCACAGTTTGAGGTCGTATGGCTTGGACCTGACAGCACAGTTTCAGGTCATATGGCTTGGACCTGGCAGCATAGTTTAAGGTCGTATGGCTTGGACATGACAACACAGTTTATGGTCATATGGCTTGGACCTGACATCACAGTTTAAGGTCATATGGCTTGGACCGGGCAACATAGTTTATGGTCATATGGTTGGACCTGGTAGCACAGTTTAAGGTCATATGGCTTGGACATGACATCACAGTTTAAGGTCGTATGTCTTAGACTTGGAATCACAGTTTAAGGTCGTATGTCTTGGACCTGACATCAAAGTTTAAGGTTGTAGGGCTTGGACCTAGCAGCACAGTTTAAGGTCGTATGGCTTGGACCTGACAGCATAGTTTAAGGTCCTACGGCTTGGACCAGGAAGCACAGTTTAAGTTCATATGGCTTGGACCTAGGGAATACTCACAATGCGGTGAGGCGTACTCGGTGTGGATGAGGGAATATCCTGATATCGTCACTGCAGGTGATTTCGGGAGAGGGGTCTCGGGCCGAAGGGGCCTACGAGGATCCAACAATCAGGGGGCCAGAAGAAGCTAGCTCCCAGCTATGCTGGGCCCGAAATGCAATTTCCGGGTGACTCCTCGTTCCCCATGGGGATGAGGGTCATGTTGCACGCAATCCTTAAATAAAAACCCAAGCACATACTCTAGCGCTCAGGTCACAGGAGCCCCTGGAGACACCGTTATGTAGCTTTTTCCGTCTAATGTTTGGAGGTGCACTGAGGGTTAGTGCAAAGAGTGTCGAGATTCCACCTTGACACAGTGGGGTTGAACATAATGTGAATCATGCAACCAAAATCTAGGGCCCGAAGATGCCAGCGTGATGACTGAGGATTACTGGTGACCATGTTCGCAACACAACATCTTGTGGAATTAGCCTAGAGATAAGGGAAACAATGAGCATCAACCACTGACCACATTCACAATGCAGGATTTGTATCAATTTGTTGCCCGAAACCCTCAGGGGCGTTGTCCCATGATGGTAGGAGAGCCCTTAGGAACTGTATCCAGGCCGTTCATTGGGTTCCCTCCGGTTGTGAGAGATAATGGTGCCCGAATAAAGGGGAGCACGAATCTTGACATGTGGATGAAAACTTTCCTAATTCGAATCTGATACTACAGGTCTTAGACCAGAGTACTCTGAACACATTAGCAGACCACAGGAAAGGGTCTAAGGGCTCAGTTTGAGAGCGGCCAAATGATGGTGGATTCCCGGGGGAAGGGGGCGTAGTGCCATAAACACTGTACCACACCTACATGTCCCGCCTTGGAGAGGGACAAGCCAAAAGACTTAGGCGACCGGGAGATCATGGGATCTCCTAAGAGATGGGGCTGGACTTGAAATCTAGGTGTTCATGGGGTCCTACTTATCCCATAAGGATAGGAATCAAGCCCCACGTACTTCTAGAAGCGCATTTTAACGTCATGCAGGACGATATGTGGCACTTCTTCCAGGGGGTATGCATGGCGCAGTAGATAAACCGTCATGAATGAGGACCTAATCCTACACTGCACCGCACGCTCTGGGTGAAGGCTGGGGATGAAAGGCCGGAGAAGGACAAGGGTCCTGAGGCTGGGCCATAGTCAGGGATGCCTAACCAGCTTGCAGTTTAACGTCTTGCAGTGAGGACGAGCACACGGTTTAAGGTCACGCTAGACCACAAGGGTCTTAGTTTAAGGTTTTAGAACTCGGAACGGAGGGGCCCAGATGTAGGAGAAAATGTAGTTTAAGGTCATGCTGAAATGTGTAAGGATATTAGTTTTAGGTCTTAGAACTCAGACCCAAGGAGCCCATATTTAGGGCCAAATGTATTTTAAGGTCATGCTGGACCGTGTGCAGTTTAAGGTCATGCGGGACCGTGTGCAGTTTAAGGTCATGGGGGACCTGGTACAGATCTTAGTTTTAGGTCTTATAACTCGGACCCAAGGAGCCTAGATGTTGGAAAAAATTCTGTTTAGTGTCATACTAGACCGTGTAATGATCTTAGTTTTAGGTCTTAGACCTCGGACCCAAGGTGCCCAGATGTTGGGAAAAATGAAGTTTAGGGTCATGATGGACCTTGTTCTATTTAAGGTCATGCGGAACCGGGTAAGGATCTTAGTTTTAGTTCTTATAACTCGGACCCGAGGAGCCCAGATGTAGGGAAAAATGCAGTTTAGGGTCAAGCTGGACCGTGTAAGGATCTTAGTTTTAGGTCTTCGAAATCAGACCCAAGGAGCTCAGGCAAAATACCATTTGAGGAACCTGACGTTGGTGGGAGGAGTGACACACTCACCACCCATAGTCACTTGGCAATACGCGCCATTAGGATAGACCTTATGGAAGATGAAAGGCCCCTCCCATTTGGGATCCAATTTAGGTGGTTTCCTTCCGGGAATCATTGGCGCTCTGGGAGCCAGCACCAGGTCACCTTGCAGGAATGAGCGGAGGCGAACCTTCTTGTTGAAAGCTATAGCCATCCTGGCCTGATACCTTTCCAAGTTATGTAATTCTTGAATCCTATTTTCGTCCAACACTTCCGATTCAGTTAGACAAATTTCGACAACTCTATCAGGCGCTTGCTAGTCATAGACCACCGTGCGCAATGAGGGCAACTAAATCTCGATGGGAAGGACGGCCTCCGCTCCGTACACCAGGGAATACGAAGTCACCTGGGTGGAGTTACGAGTCATCGTCCGATAAGACCAGAGGGCGTTGGGGAGCTTGTCCAGCCAACTTCTCTTATTCTGACCAAATTTTTTTGTAGAATGTTAGAGAGTGTTTTGTTAAACGACTCGATCTGTCCATTCGCCTGCACATGATAGCGGGAGGTGTGGTTAGAGCGAATGTTGTATTTGGCGTACAATTTATTCAGCTTGGTTGCTCAGAAGTTGGTTCTGTTATCCGTGGTGATACCCTGAGGTACTCCAAATCGATAGATAATGTTGGAAGTCACCAAGTCAGTGATATAACATGCTTTGACCTCCTTGAGCGGGATTTCCTCTGCCCACATGGAAAAGAAATCCATAGTGGTCAGGATGAATCGGCACTGGCGGGCCATCGCCAGCGGGTATGGTCCTATGTTATTTAACCCCCAGACTACAAAGGGCCAAGAATACATGGTAGTATGGAGAGGCTCTGGTGGATGATGCATAAAGTTGGTGTGAACTTGGCATGCATGACACCTTTTGGAAAACTCGATGCAGTCATGGATCATGGAGGGCCAGAAGTACCCCAATCTCCGAATCTAGTGAGACAACTTTGACTTGACCTGATGGGCACCACAGGAACCAGCATGCACTTCCTGCATGACCTGTTGGATCTTGAATCCATGAAGGCAACGAAGGAGAACACCATCAAATCCATGTCTATTAAGGAGCTGCTCATGTCTGGGACCGCTATGAAGGGTAAATTGTGGCGCACAACGTCTGATTTCGATAGCACTCGGCTTGGTCTGACGGAAGATTGCAGTTCTGGAGATATTTAACCAAGGGAATCCTCCAGTCAGAAACCATTTCGATTACCACATCTGGAGTCCCCAGGGATCCTGACTTAGGGGCACCAGCAGTGAGATGGTTCACCCGCGGGCCACGATCATCCTCCGGGATGACGAGAGAAATGAATCTCCGGTGTGCTACGTCAATAATTAGGTCGTTCTGTTCAGGCTCCTCAAGTGATACGGCCAGGATGGCCAAAGCATCTACTCGACTGTTCTGCGATCGGGGGATATGAATGACATCTGGTGGAGAAGGGAACCTAGCCATTAGATGGAGGGAGCACTCCAGAAATGGCATGAGTTCTGGAATTCTGACAACATAGTAACCATTGACCTGTTTGATGACTACCTCGGAGTCCCCTTTCACATGCAGATGGGGTACATCAATCTAGAGAGCCAACTCAAGGCCAGTGATGAGGGCATGATATTCTGACTCATTGTTTGTGCAGCCTTCTGAAAATATGAATGAATACGACATAACAGATTGCTCCGGGGTGATGAAGATGACACATAGGCCCACTCTGTTGAGCCAAGGATCATTGAGCCTTATATCGGTGGGGCTCCGGGAGGCACCACTAAAGTACATCTGCCAGCATGGGATGGCATGATCGACTGAGAGGATTACCTCCTCAGGAAATCCCGATCCAGCGGCGGATCCACAGAGGTTGTATGAGAAGCTAAGAAGTCTACAAACGCCTGTCCTTTGATAGCCTTCTGAGGTACGAACCTGATGTCAAACTGCTGGAGGATCACCGCCCATCGCACCAGTCGGCCAGTCAATATAGGTCGATTCCGGATGTATTTCAACGGGTCAACCCAAGAGACCAACGGTACCTCGTGGTGCTGAAAGTAGTGCCGCAATTTCTGTATGGAAAATATGAGCGCCAGGCAGCTCTTCTCGATGAGGGAATATCTAACTTCTGTATCGAGGATCTTGCGGATGAGGTAGTAGAGGCTATTTTATGTACCCTCATTGTTCTTCTGGGCGAGAAGTGCACCGAGGGATCATTCCAGGGTGGTCACATAAAGAACCAGCGGCTTTCCAGAAACTGGTGGCATCAATACCGGAGGTTGGAGCAGATACTTCTTGATTAACTCAAAAGCGGTCCGACACTCTTCGTTCCATTCATATGAAGTGCCTTTCTTCATGAGACGGGAAAGGGCTTACACTTGCAGGCTAGACTCACAATGAATCAGCGTATATTGGTTAAGTGGCCTTGGGGGCCTCTAAGCTCCCAAAAATTACTCGGGGGAGGCATCTGGATAATATCCTTTATATTCTCCGGGTCAATCTCGATGCCTCGACATCTAACAACAAAGTCAAGAAACTTTCCGGAGGTGACCCCAAAGGCACACTTCAACGGGTTCATCTGTAGGTGGCGAGAACGAAGGAAGCTGAACACTTTCTCATGGTATTTGAGATTGTCATGGCACTGGCAAGATTTAACCACCAGGTTGTCCACGTAGCATTCCACCAGTGTATTGAGAATCTGCTTGAATATGCGATGCATGGCCCATTGATAGCTGGCACCTGCATTTTTCAGGACGAAGGGCATAACCTGGTAGCAGAAAGTACCTGGGGGGACCTAAAGGCAGTGAAATCTTCATCCTCGGGGGCCATCAGGATCTGGGTATACCCGGAATACCCATCAATGAAGGAGAGTTCTTGGAACCCAGCTGTGGAATCGATCAACAACTCTGTCACTGGAAGGGGAAAATCATCCTTTGGACAGTGGCGATTGAGATCGTGGAAGTCGATAAAGACCTTGATCTATCCATTCATCTTCCTGACCGGCACAATGTTTTCTAGCCACCTGGGGTACTAAAATTCTTTGATGAAGATAGATTTGATGAGCTTATCAACTTCGGCCTCAACCATTGCACCCTGAGAGGGGTGCATCTTTCTAGGAGGCTACTTGAACACGTGATGGTTTGCCGGAAGGCCAAGGCGGGTGACGACTACCTGAGTATCTAGTCCGGGAATCTCATCTTAGATCTAGGAAAACACATCACGGTGCTGTCTAAGAAAGTCCACGTATTGTTGATGTTCCTCAGGGGGCATAGAGGCACTGACCAATGTGGTTCTTGGGTCCGCCTCTCATCTGAGGTTCACCTGCACTAACTCTTCGACCATGTTGGAGACACCCTACTCAAAGGAAGGGGAGCATCTTCCATGTCCTCATCTACACTTATGGAGGGATCATCCATTAGTGGAGCATTTCGGGGCTGCCAGACCCTAACGGGAAGCTGGTGCCGGCTTGGTCGGCAGCGGTCGTCACGTCCGGAGACTCATGCGCTATGGAGACCATGGGGGCAAAGGCGGTTGATCCAATCCCATCTGGCCTTCGGCCCAAGGGTCCATGCTTTATGACATCAAAGTAGTAGTGGCGCATCGGCTTGAGCCAGTCAATTCCGGCCCAGCAGAATAGAAACTTATGACGTACTGTCATTGCCATGAGCCTAACATCCCGATATTTCACTGGGGTAGGAGGCTCAGGGATCACCTGGGCCCAGGTTGTGTAGGAGTAAGAGGTGATTTCCCGTTGCCGCTTGGACCTGGAAATATGCCTTCCTCTGGTACCCGAAACAACAATTCACTACCCCATGTTGGGGGATGTGGCCTCCAACTGATGGATTGGGAAAACATAAGCGTCATCCAAACCGGCCCAGGGATCACTCGTGATAGTGGCGGGTTCGACCTCACCTGCCAGGATATGCTTTTCCTTACTCTAGTAATAGTCGGCGTCCTAATAATGGTATTCACAAGAGACAAAAGGAGAAAAATCTCATTGGAGCACGCCTTCTCGACCCATAAGGGAGTATTTGATGCACTGATGATACGATGAGGGGACCCCTGTGTGAAGGTGGATCCACACCCTGCCCATCAACGCGTTGTAGGCGGTGTCCTGAGAGACAACCAGGAATTCAATGTTGGCAACTAGGCCGCCAAACTAGGTCTTCACGCAAATCTTGCCGAGTGGAGTTTTCTCGGTCCTGTCATACCCAAGGATCCTAAGGTCGGAGGGGGTTAAATCATCCTCAGATAGACCCAGTTTGAACAGTGTTTGAGTTGGGATTAGGTTTATCCCAGAACTCGAGTCAACAAGATAGCGTCGGACTTCCACGCTATTGAACTGGATGGTAAAGTACAGTGGGTGATTGTTCCCCTGTATGGGAGGGTCTTCATCTTCACCAGAGAATGAGATAACTGCCTGACATTCAGATTTCTCAATCGCCTCGGTGTGGAAGGCTTCTACAGCTGCTACCTCCGTCTCAAACTGGAGGGGAATCCTTAGGGCCTCGACGAGCGCCTCACGCATTTCGGACGACAGGTGAAGATCCTCAAGGATAGAGAGCCTTGATGGAATTCCGATCAGGTGCTTTATAACATCATACTTTCGAGCCAAACGCGAGCTTCTGGTTATAGGAGGTCGCTCTGTGATTGGAGGCATGACGGGCCCTACCGGTGGGACCGGTGGCTGACTGGTTCTAGGAACATCTCGCTGTTCACTAGTCGAAGCCCAGAGAGTGTCAGCCGGATTAAGACCTGAAGGCTGGGGTCGGCAGGTGGCAGGGCAGATTTGGTCGCGGCATGGCCGAGGCGGTTCTGCCTGATCTAGCAACACAAATGGTGGTAAAGGTGAACCAGTCGACACCGGAAGAAGGGGCCGCGTGCACTGAGCTCTGTATTGGAACTGATGCCTTGTCTCAGTGGTGTGCACGGCCTGGATAGAGGTCCCAACTACCGTGCCCCGGTGATTCATGTAGCTGCGGCTCCATCGACATTGGCGACGACTGGGGACATTAGGAAGGTCCATCTGGAATTCCTCATCGTCGGGAGTCAAAAAGGGATTTACCAACTCTACGGTGTAAACCGAAGCATACACTAGGCTTTCACTCAAGGATTCATCCACTACCGGACGGAGTCTCGGAGGGATCCCTATTTCTGGGGGCATAAAATCGCCAAGAGTGTGGGATGATGATGTTATTGGCAGGTTGTGTTCTTTCTTCTTGCGCCGCAGCTTGCTCTTCTTGGAAGAGGTAGGCTGGGACAGTGATGCCAAAGTTGCACTCGCAGATTCTGAGGGCTCTGGCTAATTCAGGCGGGCATGGATGATGCCATGGGCGTGGGCGACCGTCTTGTAGGCCATCCAGTCATTATATTTCTAGGACGCATAGTCAGATACCTGTTTCCACTCATCCTCATTGCTACTACTGCCATCTAATCTCATGAAGACACCTGCCACTTGCGCCAGGGCAGGGCCCAACCTGACTATGTTGTTGTCAATATTGTCTTGGAACCAGTCCTTGAAGAAGTAGATTTTATGGATGGTGTGCCCCAGGGTCAGGTGATAAGGGCAGTAGTTAGGGTGATTGGTGATACATGCCGCTTCTGGCTTCCGACACTCAGGAAGCCGCACGATCCTCTGCTCAAGTACTACAGAAATAACCGGGGACCTGGGCCTCGTCAAATGAGTAATTCTGATTCCTTATTTCTAGAAAGGGGTCTCTTGGAGGCTAGACCTGACCAGGGGCCAGAGGAGCATGTTGAGGAGGTGGAGCCTGTTTATCTCGCCTAGGTGGTGGTGGTGCGTTACGCGGAGGTTCCTGCCAATTTTGAGGTGGTCGCTGCTAGGTCGGAGGCTGTTCCCATGGGGGTGGACCCCTATGGGGCTGCTGAGATGGCCTCACTAGTAGAAACTCTAGCAAACGGGGGGGCCTCTATCTAGGCCACAGAAGTATGCTCTAGCGGCTCTCCTTGCAAGGATCACAGGAGGTAGCAGGCATGCCTGAATGGCATGTTGCAGGGCTTCTTCGAGGCACTGAGCCTTGTCTGAGAAGTCTTGGAACCCTTGAGGGTAATTCTGAGTGATCAGAGAAGGAACCTGCTCTGCCTTGATGTTCCCTACGCACATTTTCAGTAATTTCACCTCAGTTAGTGTCATGTGAAGGGAGTAAATGATCCCCTTCTACCGGGCGACAAAGTCCATGACTCGCTCATCAGGCCTTTTTCACCTGAAGAGGTCTACGATGTTCGTCTTCCGAGTTGTGGAACTGAACTGGTAGAGGAATTTCCTATGAAGGTCCTCACAGCTAGTAACAGATTAGATAAGGATCTGGTTGTACCAGAAGAATGCTGGTCCTTCCAGTGTCTGAAAGCAACGGAGCTTGGCGGCCTCATACTATGCCGGAGTCCCTAACATAGGATCGCACCTCGAGTTGAAGTGGGCCAGGTGCTATGGTAGGTCTCCGGTTCTTTTAAAGGGGGAGAAAGTGTGGTTCCCAAATCCCGGCGTGGCCGGCATGTCATCCACCCATGCGAGGTACGACTTGCCGTTTGGTGGGATTGCCACCTATCGGGTTTCCAGAGCCTATAAGCAGGCGATGTGCACCTCCATCAGATCATATGGACTCGGATTCTTGCCCTGACGGGGATCATGAACCACTAGAGCATTGCCAGGCACTTCAATTCGGTAGTCAAGCTCAGAGGCTTGCGGAGCGGCTGGCGGAGAAACTATTGGGGCAGCGGCATGAAACCGAGCAGGTTCCCTTGGTTGATCATGCCGCTCAGGAGGGTTTAGAGAAACGTATCGTGCCCTCTGACCATGAGCCCCGACCTCTCCTCTTTCAGCGAACAGAACATGATCATGATTGCCCAAGAGAATCTCATCGAGGGGTAGTTGTTCTTGCCACTGATGTCCCGGCCTAGGATCACTGTAGTTAGGTCGCCGCTCTACAATGTGTTCAGCTAAGAGCTCATCAACCATCCTCTTCTGCTCAGCAAGCTGTTGGCACAGTGTGGCCTTCTCGGGATCTTCCTCTGCCTTCTGCACCGAGGTAGACAGTTCGGTAAGCTTGATATCCCCGATGTGCTCTTTAACCTTGAAGATGTTCCGGCTCAGTGTTAAGGCTTCAGTGGGTGTGGGGAGACCTAGGAGGCTCCTCTGCTGGCGAGTAATCCTCCCAGATGGGTCCAGTAGCAGCCTATCCTCTGGGGGTGAGTCCCCATCGAGATGTTCAACACTGTTTCGCTCTCCCGAATGGTTGGCCATGTTGACTGCCACTGCCCATGGCAACATTCCTTCAAAGTCGCCCATTGAGTCAGGCTGTCGGCGAATCGCAGAGAATAGAAGGGAAGCATACTGCCCCCATCCATAGACGTGCGCGTGGGGGTTGCCCTCCTAGATAACTTTTCGGAGTACTTGAAAACACTGGAAACATTTTTGCGGAAGGGCCCTGTGGTGGCCAAGTGACTCGGGGTGCCAAACCGTGGGGAGCGCAGCTAAGTCGACCCGACGACACTTCTCGCCGATATCCTCGAGATTTGATTGACTCCTGGGATATGGTGCTAGATGATGGAGAAGACAGGAGTGACTCAACAAAATAGTCTAGTGGAAACACTCAAACTCTCCTGGGATGAGCGACTCCAGAATATCAAAATCCGATCCTGCGACTGACCAAAACTTCTCGGGGAAGTGGCCTGCTGCGAGGACGGTCCCGAAGCTCCACGACTCTAGTTCGGGATCTGACTATTGCTGACTGAGATCATCAACCGAGAATGGCTGGGAAACTGGCAACAGTTTCGAGGAAGGCCGACCGGCCATTGGGAAGGCCGGCGGAGAATACGGTGAGCAGGCCGATTGGCCTCTGATCCCTAAGTCGTTTTCGAAGGGCTGATGTGTCCTGGATGCCACATCACGATAGGATGGGCTGGTGAACGGGCCTCCTGTCACAGCGCCGGTGCTTTCTGAGGTTGTTTCATGTCGCGACTCTTCCGTCAGTCTCATGAAATGTTCCCCACCCTCCATGAATGAGGTGGAAGGTGCTTTCGAGGAGGCCAGTGGTAACTGTGGGTTTGACCCCTAGGGGTACGCCATGTCCTCATCCTCCTGTATATACCTCCAGAGGGAGGAAATAATAGCGCTGATCTCTAATTCGGGGAGTACAAGGCTGACGTGTAACATCCCCACCCCTGCCCTTGACTCAAAGGGTTGGTGGGAGGTTCCATCGTCGAGTCGTACTCCGCCTCAGAGACCGAGAAATAGACTGGTCTGATTTCCTTCCGGACTCCCCTGACATTCCTCTTACGGCAATGACATCCCGCCTTCCTGCCCTTGGGTGGCTCTGCAGCGCTAGGATGATTTCCGTCAAGGAGTCCCCTGGCTGCAATAGTGCTGGGGCAGGGAGGAGTAAAGGCCGGGGAGTGAAAAGCACCAGGACAGATGTAGAAAGGGACATGGGGAGGACCTCCATGTGGGTGAGTGACCCGATACGCAATGGATCCATACTCGTGGCCAACGGTAGGGGAAGTGACATCATACCCAGTGCAGTGAGTGATGGAAAAAGCCAAACCCGGAGCGTAGCTGTCACGGGGAAGCCTTCTGCTTTTCAGATCAGTGTCATGGAGTAGGACTTCATGCAGTATGGCACTACCTCGGATTGGTCCACGGGGGCCATTGACTATGCCCACAACCGAGAGAGTCGACCCAACCTGCCTGTAGGGCGGTCGGGGCCTCGATCTGAGTCGAGCATGTTATATCCCCTGTTCAACGTGTGCGGGGGTCTGTTAACAGGAGTCAGTAGTGGCTCGGGCCACATTGGTAGCTGATGTTGGTGCCCCAAGGCGGGCATTCTCTTCCGCTCGTTCCCGACGCTGGCTTCGCATCAGATGGGTTGGATCCGGTGGTGCGGGCATGATGATTGCCTGATCCTCGGCCCGGGGAGTCAGGCGGAAGCGTCGACGTAGCCTGGCTGGGGCCCTTACCGTGGGCCCCAAGGACGGGTCTCCAATCGGGCAGACCCGTACATCCCCCACCTCATTGGTGTATGGGAGGGAGGTGTCAAGGCGCTCCGGGGATATGATCTCTATGCAGTTGAACGTCGGAGTGGGGAGCGGTGGCTCCCTGCACGGCCCATAGGGGTAGTGACGGTGGTAAGGCGCAACTGCCTCAAGATCCAAACGGGACTTGTCCCTGGTGGGGATGACCCCTTCCTCTTCGTACCTACGAACCTGGTCATTGATCACACTTCGCTGGATGATCTCTGATGGGGAGAGGGGGCGTGAACGACCAACAGTTATGGCGGTTGGAGTCGGAGTGACTGTATAGAAGGCGGGACCGCGCAAGGAGGTCGCGTCAGTACTGCCCCTTCCCCTGCGCCGGTGGGCAGGGGGTGATCGAGCTCCGAATGCAGCGATCTGATTCCTGGAAGTAGCGAGATGAACCAATTAGTACTAACAGGAAAGAAATCGACAACCAATAGCCCAAAGTCATTCCATATTCTGTGGTCACCAAGAGGGATCCATGCTGACGACGTTGCAGAATGGAGTGCTCAACATCCTGACTTCCTCAACCCCTGGCGGGTTTCACGTCTCGGTGCTAGGTGCCCAGACCTGGTGACATGCTAATCTTCCGACACCTCGAACACTAATAGTCCCCATATTGAGGAGAAGAGCATCACGTTGGGTTCAACATTTTTTTTCGACGCTTTTATATCAGGGCGTGCGCGTGCATCTGTCACGCGGTGGGAGGATGCGCGACATCGTTGCCCCGCATTCCCACTTTCCAAAGGCGGGCGACATCCATTCCTTGGTCAAGGGCGTTTTCTCCTTGATCGAAACTGGGATGACGGGATGTCGATTCTTCCTTCCATGGATTCCTCCTCGGAGCTCGTCACCTAGTCCAGGTCTCCCTCATAGATTTAAGACGAGTTTGTGAAGCTCGTTCCCGGAACCATATGTACATGGATGCCGGTTAATTACGCTGCTTCCGTCGAGACGCTCCAAGGGGTCTGGTCAGGGCAGTATCCTTCGGTGAGGAGAATAGTCACACTGGGGTGTCGTTGGAATGTTTTGATGCGGGGGATTGGCATGTCTATGTTATGTCCCTTATTAGAGGAATTCTCGAGGGCGCGGAAGCCCAAGGCATCCCACATCGAACGCGGGGAATTGTATACCATATGTGGTTTTCCCCAGCTTCCCATGTTTAACACGGGGTATGCGGCGAGTTTAACGTCTTGCGGAGATGGATCAGACTGATCGGAACACAGAGAGTGGATCAGATTGAAGGAACCCCTAGGGGGAACACCGATGTTGGGTCCAACATGTTGGAGGCTTCCCGGATACTATGGAGTGAAATGCGGTGGCATTATCCCACCGGGATGTGCCGTCCTAGGTAGGAATCAGGATGGGTGATGGAGTGATGGGATTGAACCTCATAGAGGCTTCATACATATCCCCATGGCAGGGAATCAAAGTCTACGTAGTTCAGTGATACAATGGGACACCTGAAGAGGCAACCCGTGAGAATGAATGCAGGGATTGGAGCCTGGAGGAAGTAAGATCTCCGGGCTAGTGCATGAGCTTCCTGAGGAACGTGGGCTCAAGGGAGAGGTCAGGATGAGATGTGGGTGTTGGATATTGGGCTTATGCTCTGAGGCGGCCCACAATGGTGGAGTTGGTGATTATACTCTGGGGAGGCCCATAATGGTGGGTTTGAACCGACACGGATGGGTCAGAACAACTAAATGATGGTCTTAAAACTCGTGGAGGCTTCCTACGTACCATGAATTTGGATGGATCAAAGTCCATGTAGTTCAGGATAGTCACAACGGCTTACTGCTAGACTGAGATGCAGTTTAACGTCATGTGGGACGGGGCATACAGTTTAACATCATATGGGATGAGGGCATACAGTTTAACGTCATGAGGGATGAGGTCATATAGTTTAACGTCATGCAGGACCAGAAATCTAGGGCGTACGCTCTGAGGAAAAACATAGTGATGGAAAACTGATGTGGAGAAGTAGGAATGACCGGGTGGTGGGCTTGAACCTCGTAGAGACTTCATATGTACCACACATTAGCATGGATCAAAGTCCACATAGTTTGCTAGGATGTGGATTACACTCTGAGGTGACCCATAAGAGGTTTTCATGGTTGATGCTTGCTCTAAGTGCACATGAGTCATGCTCGGTGTGAGAAATAAGAGTCAGCAGGGACCAGAAAATCAGGTCGCGAAGGGTGCATCTGTGAGAAGCGGAATGGGGCTTAAGAGTTGAGCGACCCAAAGTGGAAATAGAGGATTACACGTGGTTATCATCCCTTAGTTCTAGGGCATACTCCAGGATGGCGGCCTATGGTGCAACAAAGCACAATGGGAAAGCGACTCCACTGGCCTTGGGTGTGGGGAAGTATGGAGGTGCATAGGTGAAACCTTCCACAAGAGAGGCTAGGGGCTTACGCTCTGAGGCAGCCCTTCCCCCGTGGACAAACACCACTCTGACAACAAGGATCTCATTACATGTGAGGAAGAATCCATTACCGTAGAGACGAGTGGGTGTAAAGAATGTCCGAGCTGGGGGGGGACCTTGCGTGCGAGGCATGGGGTCAGACCATAGTTTAACATCATGTGTTGAGGATGAGGTGCTTAGCAGTTTAACATCCTGCAGCTCAGACGATGTGGGTTCTCTCCACACCCCTTCGTATTACATGCCCAATGCCCTCTACCCCTTGTGGGAGGGAAGGCATCGGCAATGCCGTAGTGAAGAGGGGTCGTAGGGCGAACCATCGAGGGGTCCACGTTAGCATGGCAATGTGTGGAAGAAATAGCCTTTATTGTGGCTATGCGAAGAAGCATAAGTCAAAGCAACGCAATGGGAAGCACCACCCAAGGGACCTTGAGGTTACTTCATACGAGCCTGTAAGGCCGTACGAGAAAACAATGCATGGGGTGCATGCCTGGCATGGAAGACATCGGGCACCAGTGCCGAGAGGAAACCAAGCTGCGTCAAGGTGAGGGGGTCCTGGGTTTTGCGCACAAAGAGAAGTTTTGCGTGAAAAACATCGGGATGGAGCGCAAGAGGATTGTGAGAGGATAGGGGATTGCACACAAAGGGTGTGGATTGCGCGCGGGGGCAATGGCTGATCCCTAAGTCATGACGACACCTAACAGAGGGATTATGCGCAATTTGAATTGGATTGCGAGCAATTGGAGGGGATTGCGCGCAAGGGGAAAGGATTGCGCACAAAGGAAAAACCCAGAGGAGTTGGAAAATTCACTTAAGCCAGTGGGGTTGCACGCAATGGTGATCCTCGTGGAAAGGCTGCGTGAAAAGATAGATTACCTGGAAGTCATCTTGTGCGCGCTGGAAGCCGAATTGCGTGTACGGGAGCTGGTCCGAATTCTAAAACCCCGAAACGGTTGGGGTTGCCTTCTATTTATAGGAACCCATCATCACAGAATCAGGGGACGCGTGAAATCTTCCACGCTAGGGCTGGTCGATGAAAAAGGCCTCACCACGCGAAACCGGGCATGAAAAATTGCGCACCATCCTGGTGTTTTTACGCGAATCCTAGACTTCTTTCGCGCGGGAAACATTTTTTCGCACGAGTCCTCCTTAATTTCGCGCACCAGTTCCAGGCCATCCGGACCGGGACTCCGATTCCAAATATGACTTCACTTCATCATTTTGAAACATACTCTAGGACTTTCAGACATTTTTGGTGTCTACATTACATAATCTCAATTGATTATTCCTTACAAGAATGTTAATTCTCCAATGGTACAAACTATGAGTTCAGTATAAGTGAATGGACACGTATTAAATTCCTTAATATAGATACATGCAACACATCATGGACTTGATATAGTTTCAGTGAATATGATATATGATAAGCTAGTGTCCCGATATGATCATGTATTTTAATTGGAAAAATATAAAAAGGGCATATTTTCTATTATTTATACAGAAATAAATTTATATAAGGACCTTCTCATTAAATTCAAATTTCATATTATGTTGAAAATTATCATCAAAACATCTCTGTCAAATTTTTTATGTTCTTACAATTTTTTTGAATTGTTCTAACCTTCTCTACCATGTAATCAAGTTTCTTCAGTCCAAATAGATTTCATTCTCCTACTTAAGTGCTTTACATTGGAGTTATACACTTCCATCCATAATGGTCTTCATAAGGATCCATCTTAATTCTCAATTAAAATCTATAATTGCATGTAAATGATCCTTTTGGATGTTGTTTATCCCAAAATCATTTAAAATCCACAGTAAATGTTCTTAGAGTATACATTAATAATATGTGCTATACTTGTAAAGTAATTCCCCATTAATTAAATTTTTCACTATATATAAAACGAATTGTTTTCAATTACATAAATGTATCTTAAAATATCCTTAATATTGATAAAATCTCATCACATAAAACCTCAAAATGGGTTTTAATTACTTTTAACATATGATCATCCTTAAACACACAATTCAATGGTGGAATCCAAAACTCTTATGTTAACATGAAATTGATACATATATTTTTATAAAATATAATCCACCATTTATTCCATAAATATGATGTTAAATTTTATAAAAACACTTCCATTTTAATCTTGGGTTTCACATTTTACTAATAGAATATCAAATGTGAATTTACTTTTCCAAAATACACTAGAGGGATATAATAACGTGAAATTTCACAAAAGGACGAACAACAATATTTTCATATGGATCAATCATACAAAATTAGAATTGAAATTCACAACTAAATAGTGTAGGATAAGTGTACCATAATTATAATGATTCACATCTTCTATTTTGTATTCATAAGCTTTCCATTTTTCTTTAGTCTTTAAACATTGTTGGGTCTTATCATCCATATTAGCCCTTAGATTGGGGATTAGATTCACATAATTAAAAACCCCATTCAATTTAAAAAATAATGTTTGGGTGGTAAATTATGTTGAGATATCTCAAAATTAATTTCATTGACTAGCCTCTTCAAATGACTTCTACATTATTTTTCTAGTTTCCATCCTTTCCACAAATAAAACATCCTCTTGTTCCATTTAAGAACTCCCCTAAGTTCTTCTTCCCATAATTTTTGAAATTATGATTTTAATACATTTTTCTTCCATTCATGTGACATATCATTGAATGTTCTATAAAAAACAATTTTCCTTTTCTTACCTCCAAAACTAATAGGGTTTACAATTTCAACTTCCACCTTTAGTACACATCGAATTTATTCTTCATAGCATGAAATGTATATTATGGATAACAATTTTTGAGTAATTGATTCCAATACACTAATGAATTGGTCAACCTTACATTTTAAAAGAAGTATAATACCTAAAGAGTACCTATCATGCCTTATACATGTTTCTTCATAGGTACCGATATATTCATCATCTTTCTACTTAATCTTTTCGAAGAATATGGGGAATGAAATTATTGATTTTTTTTAAACTTATCCCAGTTCTAGGAGTTAGTTTCTTATCGTTGACTCGCATTTTTAGTATGAGTCCACCATTGATCTGGTATTACTTCTAGACACTATAGAACCAATAAAAAATTTCATTCCATGAACACCTGATAATGGAAAATATATTTTATGTGATATAAATCCATTTCTCAAAAACCATCAGATCAACATAACCACTGAAATAATGTGGGTTTTGCCTCATAAAGGACTCAATAGAATGTGGTTCCCTCGTTTTATAATCTGTAAGTCCATAATGAGTCATATCTTGTTAATGTTTTGTGAGCATAGCCATGATTGTTTTCAACATAACACCCATAAAATTTTGATAATCAAGAACAAAATCATTACATTGTTGGTTGCATTCAAAATTAACATGGTTCCTTCAGTTTTCTGCCATCGAATAAAAAAAATAATAGTGTATGCAACAGTAATCATAGCATAGAACCACATAATGATATCGAATCAATTATAGGTTGTCTAAATCATGAGACTTTCTTTTTAATCCATGAAACCCCAGGTTTATAAAATATCTTTCAAACTCATAATCAATTTAAATCTTTCATGATGGTTAATAAAGAGTTTTTGAATTTTAAAAAAAATATCCATCAAGTGTGTAGGAATTCCTGTTTTCATGCACCAGGTTACAATAAAGTCCATGTCAATGAGCCCTTTTAGAGTTATTACCCTTAGGTACCTCTCTGTTAGGGCCACATGAACATGTAATATACATAAATTAGTATAATTTTATAGAAACAACACACTATATCCTTTACCAAAATTATAAGACTTTTTTTTATAATTTGACTACTCCTTAGAATTATCCTTAAAGACAAACACAGACATATCCATAGAAATATCCCTAGGGATCTCTCTTATTTTTTCTAATTATAGTTTTAAATTGGTTAACTAATCATTTCCTCTAATTCCAACTATAATGACCAATGCTTCTCATTCGTGGATTTTACATCTTTTTAGATGAATATTGAATAAATTACAAAAACAAATTCAAAGTTTCATAATTATTTAGTTCCTTTATAAAATTAAAACACAATATTTCTAATATATGAAATATATTTTGTGTAACATATAAATATCTTATCGTTGAATACTCCTAATTAAAAACATTACTTAGTAAAACGGGAAAAAGAAATATTAGAAAGGCTAAGATCAGATTCTCATTAAGGGTAAACAAAATAATATCATAATCATAGGGGTATGATAACATGAATATAACATTTGAAAACTATACCCTGTATATCAAAGATAATAATCTTTAGTCATGGCATAAATAATCGCAGTTCATAAGACATGAATCACAAGTAAATCAATGAACATGAGCCACAAGAGCATAAAATTTGAATATGACATAGATATGAGATATAAAAATCATATTATATCATTGTCAACATGTGTAAATAGATACCAATTAAATAATTAAGTTAATTACATGAAATCAGTCCCTTATATACACTTATGGACATGGAACCAGGTCCATGCATAACACTGTGAACATTAAATCAAGTTCACACATAACATTATTAACATGTAATTATGTTCACACATAACATTTTGAAAACGTAATCAGGTTCACACATAACATTATGAAGATGTAATTAGGTTCATGAATAACATATTTAACATTTAATAATGTTCAGGAATAACACATTTACTCATGAGTAATGCATCGTTACCCAATACATTGGGGGGAGATATTATCACCACCTGTTTGATAATGAAAATCATACATATGTGTTCCAAAAGATCATAAAAAATAAATCATATAATAACCCATGAAATGAAATGGGTTTCATAACTATTTCATCACTTCATCATATCATAACCCATTCAAAAATATGTCGGTCTCATAAGATTTTTATCATTAAATAACCCAAGAATGAGAAATGGGTTTCCAAAATATATTATATTGATAACCCATTAAAATAATGAATAATAATGGTATCTTAGGTTCATATACACATAAAATCATAATTAATGTCAAATAACGTCATCATATATTGAGAATGTGTTTTAAAGACCACTTGGAACATTTCTCGAGTAAAATAACTCTTCTTTGAAAATACAATTTTAAAACATAAAATTCATAAAAAATATTTAATACTAATTCCATTGAAGAAAACATTGAAAACTTATAATGTGAGATTTTAAAAATAATTTAAAACTTTTATTGAGGAAATTGCCATTTTGTATTAAAAAAACACATTTTTAAACATTTTAGAAAACATTTTTAGAAAACATTGTCTTGGAAGAAAACAATTATTGACTAGAAAGATAATTTTTCATAAAAACATTATTTCACAATATTTCATACATTAATAAAGGAAAATGAAATGAAAATATTTAATACCCTAAAATAAAAATATTAAAATAAAATTCATGAGTTAATTTAGGGATATATCATAATATTTCATTATTGAAGCAAACTCTTAACCATTCTTGATAAATGATGAGATTGTAACATTAAGCTCTTACCACTTCGGTAACATTGAATCATAATACCCATGAAAGAATAAAATTAAAAGAAACATAAAATATAATGAAAATAATTATATTCATTATAAAAAATGTCAAATTTTTAGTATATACACTTCATTGAAGTGGAAAGGTGCATAACATAACATATGTCCCAAAGAAGAAAAATTGCGACAAAACACCCTTATCGATTTGTTAACATTTTAACAGTAAACCCCCTGAAAGAGATATCCTCAAATTTATATTTAAATCCCCATAATTTTAATGACAATAATCATAAAATAAATTTACACTTGTTATATACATCATATGTAATACATTTTTCATATAGAATGTGTCTCAAATAAAAAACAAGTGAAAAGGAAATCCCATAACTTAAGTCTTCAATTCTATCATACACCTTTAAACATAATTTTTAACAAATATTTGTTTAAAATACATATATTAATGGAATTTCATTATATATTTTGTACCATATATTATTTTATTATGAAATTTTATCACATTTTTTTAACAATTCCATGTTAAAGAAACAATTTGAGTAATAACTACTTTGTCTTTCGTATATGTTTTGATTTGATATATTTTTTTGATCTATTAATTTGATAAAGTTTTGTTGAACTACTAAATTATAACCATGATATAAATATCATATACATTCAGTATATATGTGTTTATATTATTCAATAAAATCTAGTGACTAAAAATGAAATACATCATTCATTGAGATGGTAGGTCGTATGTACGTAGAAATGATGATTCCATTTTCTTTTTGGACAAAATGAAACAAAGATAAATGATATATTTTCATTTTATAATAATTTTTATGTCATTTATATTACATATTTTTTTAAAAATCATCCTCAATACCTTTCATGTAAATTATAAATGAATCACCTCGCTTCACAGGGTGGCAGTCCACCGTAAAAACAAGCGAACTTATTGTATTTGAAAAAAATAGAAAATGTGAATTTATTTATAATATATAATTCAAAAATTATAATAATATAATATATATAATATAAAATAAATAAAATCATAATTATTTCCAACCTTGAGAGGTGTTGATGGAAAAATGAATTTAATTGGTTCACAAGGCGGTAGTCTACTATACAAACGAATGATGATTTCATAACTCATTTGAGGGAAGTGGAAAATGTTTTAGGTAATTAAATTAATATTATATTATATTAATAAATATAATATTTTTTTTATTATATCATATTTGTATGATAATATTCTTTTATGTGGAGGATGAAATAAAAAACACTCATTGATGAATGTTACCTCTTCTGCGGGTATCCTCCATAGGTTTTCACTAAAAATATTCCATGGTTAGATTTATATACCTAATAATACCAATAGTATTAGAGGACGTAATTTTTTATGTGATTTTTGAATTTACTATCAAAACTAAAAGGGCTTCAGTGTGTGATTTTAATAGTAGAATTCGTGTCCTTTTATTAGTGAGGTGAGTGGCATACATGTAATTTTTTTGAAATAAATAATTCCTCCCATGTTTTTCCTATCATAAGGATCATATAATGTAAAAATATAGATAATATTAGGAATAAGGTCTAAATATTTCCATATTATGAGTTTTAAACTAGTTTAGGGCAATGTTTTACCTTCATCATTTTAGTTTAAACCCCGATAAAACCATTTTTACCTTAACCGCAGTAAATAATTATTACTCTTTTACTATTCACATTAGTAATAAAAATAAGTTCACCTTATTATTTAATAAAATTTATTATGATTCAAAATATTGAATCCATTTTTCCAAATTTCCTTCACATAATAATAATTTTTCAATTTAAAATTAATCCCACGTACTTGAGAAGAAAGAGTGTTTTTAAGGATAAAATGTTTAAATGTATACAATGTTTTTATATCAATATTTGACATTTAATTGATTAAAATGACCTAAATTAGATTAATGGTTGTAAAAGTGAACTAATTTTACTTTCAAAAAAATTCAAAAATTATTTATATTTATAAATAATATAAATGAAAAAGGCAGTTTTTAATTAAAATTTTGTATTCTTCAATATTAATCTAAAAATGGAACATTATAAAATAATCTGAATTATTAAACCGATGATAGTTTAGAAATAATGAGTTAAAATATTAAATTAATTTTATTAAATAAATTATATATAATATTAAAAATTAATTTTATTAATGTTGACAAAAATAATCCTAAATTATTTTTTTTAGAAAATAGTACTTTTAAAGCATATATGATTTTAATAAAAAATATTCTTTTTATCAATATGTTTAATATATATATAACCATTATAAAAAACATTTAAAACTTATTTAGTACTATTAATATTTCATTTTTTAATTGAGAGTTTAGAATATTCATTTTTAAGTAACTATATTTATAATATATCATGTTTTTTTAAAACTCGGTGTTGTGATTATTGCAAGATGACGAGATATTTCAAATAGTGAAAGATTCACTTGCTGTTGGTTGTATCCTAATATGATCTTAGTTTTGTGTTTAAAAAAATCAAACATGGTGTTGCGTTTAAGAAAAACTAAACATGATATTTTTGGTAATTAAAAAATGGAAATATTAAACATATTTGAAAAAAATACAAAATATCATGGTGTTACATTCGTGAGTTTGTGAGATAAGAAATGAAATGTGTGCCCAAAATATTATTCATTGTGTGTGTGTGGATCAGATGGTTATGATAGGATATGTATACGAGTGAGGGAGATTATTTTGACTCTAATAATATCAATGAGATTGATGGAGTTGGAAGGATCACCATGGGAGAGATGTGGTCAAACATTTCATGATATCAAGAACTATCGTGAGTTAAATGGTAGTGGTTCTAGAAATGTAATATTTAAGAGTATGATGGTCTATATGACCACATCATGAGTGAGAACATGTGGGTTGATATATGGTTGTTGGTCCGTTCATGATTAATATAACTGGAAGAAGATTCCAGATCAGATGGTGTGATCCGCACAAGTGAGATGAGATCTAAATTGTGATGTGTTGTGAGTTAAGGATGGATTTACCCACCTCAAGAGTAGAGGGAGTTGGTTTTTGTTCATGTATACTCCCTTGAGTGGGAGTGTATAATTTAAATATTCATATGCGATATGATATGGTAGGACAAACTGACCTTAGTACTTGGGTATTCGCTCAAAACATTGTTAGATTTCTTACCCAGCATCATTGGTTATAGATCATGATTATAGTACACTATGACTTTATATTTCCATGGAGATAAAGGAGGTGTGGTTAGGTGTTGTGGGGTAATTTTTTTAACATAATAACATAAAATGTATGGATTAGTGTTCATATTTTGTTATACTTTCAGGAGATTATGTTACATGAGAACAATAGTAATCTATATATGTACTACATGCACATCTAGTTTATCACAACCACACTTAGTGTCATTAAGGCTTTAGGGATCCCTTCTAGGTAATTAGACTGAACCCCTACCTATATACATGGGATTGGATTTGATGTATATGGGAAGACATTCCAATCTTTTAACAAGACATGGGAATTACTAAGAGTAAGACATGTGCTTTAATTAATATACTATGGAGGATGAGGATTTTGGAAGATGATGTCACAACCCGTCCCCCAAGGCAAGTGTCATGACTATCCTAATCCCGCCATCCATAGGCCAGGGGATGGAAACTTGCACTGAAAGGCATTTTCCATAAAACTGGGAAGGCATTGGCTTTATAACTTGCAAACTCATGTAACCAATCACACAACAAGAAACTAATACAATCAAACAATATAACCAAAAGAGTGCAGAAAGTAAAGGGGCCGAAATACAAGACCAACAGTAAAGGAACAAGTACAACTGAAATAAAATTCAACTAAAGAAAGAGAAAAAGGTAGCTACTGGGTCATCCTCTGAGCATCCAACCTGAAGGGTAGGTAGAGATCGGCTCAATAGAACTCCATATCCACCCACCTTCTCTGCATACTGACAAGCCGTATGGTCTACCTCCAGGTAGTATTGAGTTCTGATACTCCCAACCTCAGTCAGAGTTGTCCGTCGTCTACATCCAACACAACAAGGTGCGTGCATAGCCCATGCAGGGGTGAGTATAATGATACTAAGTAGGGACCCATAGACCCTTAATGTATCACAAAATCCACCAAGGATAAACCACAAAGTATGAAATCAACAGATAACCCTACCTAGGTATATTCCCACGCATATACCTAAGTTATCAAGTAATCTATCTCAATCAAGAGGAGAACCCAGAGATAATGACTCAACTCACAAAAGGATTTATTCTAGGGGTAGTGACAAGTAACATTTTCAGTCATATCATTGAACACCTCAGCTACTAGATAACCCCTCTTCTATCAACTATAGTGGGCCTGCCGTGTTGCACAGAGGTGCTTCTCACTAATCTGGGACTACTGGGGTACTCCTCCTGTCGAGTACCATGGGTCTGCCACATCACACAGAGGCCCTCCCCACCGTGGGTCTGTTACGTCACATAGAGTTTCTCCCCCTCATGACTTGATGAGGTATTCCTCCTGTCGAGTACCTTTGGTGTGTCGTGTTACACAGAGGAGCTCCCCACCGTGACTTGCTGAGGTACTCCTTCTGTCGAGTACTGTGGGTATGCCGCGTCACACAGAGGCGCTGTCCACCGCTTCCTACTGAGGTACCCCACTTGTCGAGTACTGTGGGTTTTCCGCATCACATAGAGGATCTCTCCACTATGGGTCTACCATGTCACACAGAGGCACTCCCCACTTGGCCGTTTAAGTCACTCTGAGTTGAAAAGGTTAGCATTCGTCAAGTCTCAATTAGCTACTGGGTTCCCGCACTATACTAGCCCATCATTGGTATGATCTACTCCACAATATACTGATCGATATTCCAATGGCCACAAAGTCTCATGAAGATGCATCTCAGAGGACCTCCATGACATAGTGGTTTTATTGCATCAGACGATGCGTCAATCCGAATTCCGGTCTCTGAATTATTAACTTTTTAGTCCCGGGGGCCCGGTTGGATTCGTGCTCAATCCAACCTGACCATTCCCCATGTTAACTCAAAACACCAGTGGGTTTTACTCAAAGGGGCCATCTCACTCCATGATTTCCAGCGCCATTGACTATTTTTCAAATGGACGTCTGGTGCCAAAGTTATGGCCAAAAGAAGTAAATGGGTTGTAGTGGGCCCGGGTCCGGGCGGACATGGTCGGACCTACCCGGCCCAACCCAGCATGGGATGACCCGGTACAGGTCGACCCATCCCACTATGCGGCTCATCATATTTGGTTCGGTCGGGCCTGCTAGGCAGTTCGGAGGCCGCGAGGGGCCACGGGGGTTCGGTCGTGGTTGGTGTGAGGCGTTGGGGCAACTAGGCCGGGGTGGCTCAGCCAGAAGGGTGAAGGCTGCGGGGCAGCTCTGCCGGAGCATCTCGGGGCCATGGTTGGCACGACTAGAGTAACTCAAAGAACCATGAGTGGCTTGGCCGGAGCGGCACGGAAGGCCATGAGCGGCTCTTCCGGAGCAAGGCGGATGGCCGCAGGTGGCTCGTCTGGAGCGACATGGAGGGCAGCGGGTGGCTCGACTGGATTGGCATGGGAGGCCGTGAGAGGCTCATTCAGAGTGGTGAAGAAGGCCGCGGCTGGGGGGGCAATGATGACTCGGTGGACAACGGAGTAGGATCTACAGATGGCGATGATGGCTCGGTGGACGGCAGTGGCGGCTCGGTGGGTGAAGGCTGTGGGGCAGCTCTGCCGGAGCATCTCGGGGCCATGGTTGGCACGACTAGAGTAACTCAAAGAACCATGAGTGGCTTGGCCGGAGCGGCATGGAAGGCCATGAGCGGCTCTTCCGGAGCAAGGCGGATGGCCGCAGGTGGCTCGTCTGGAGCGACATGGAGGGAAGCGGGTGGCTCGACTGGATTGGCATGGGAGGCCCTGAGAGGCTCATTCAGAGTGGTGCAGAAGGCCGCGGCTGGGGGGGAAATGATGACTCGGTGGACAACGGAGTAGGATCTACAGATGGCGATGATGGCTCGGTGGACGGCAGTGGCGGCTCGGTGGACGACAACGGCGGATCGGTGGATGGCGGCGGTGGCTCGGCCCGGTCGGCGGCAGTCATGGGAGGCATGGAGGGGCCGCAGGTGGTGGAGACATGGGGCACAGTGGCTGGGGGTGGAACGAAGAAGCTCCGCTACGAGGGTGTCGTGAGGGCACACAGGTCACAAGGCGGCGTTGGCCGCGGGGCGATGTCATTGCGCCATCGCCTTCATCGCGTTCAACACCACAAAAAATCACCAGATTTGCAGATGGGTCGAGCCATGTTCGTTTGGCCCGTAGAATCCACATTAGGGTGGTAGCATATGGCTCGACAAGAACTTGAAGAAGAACATCAAAATTTACAACCTCCCGCAATGATTTATTCCTAATCCCGAAAAATAATTCAAGGGGAGAACATGGGAAAAAAATTCATACACAAATAAACCCCTACCTTGTTTGATAGTTGATGATGAAGGGAGAGGTTGACGTTGTCGTTCCCATCACATGCCTCTAATCCTGAGCTCGTTCTTTAGATTAACGTTCTTCCATAGAGGTGACTATTCATTGATGAAGATTTCCACCATTGGAGGATGTCTCGAGGAAGAAGGTTGAAGTCGAGGTCGACGTTCTTCAATGACGTTCTTTGTAACACCCCAGGTAAATAAAGAATATGACATTTTCATATTTATCCATATTTGTGAATAAAATATTAATATGACTTTAAAGGGGACACTATGCTCGATGGCGTACCCAACACGCAACAACGCGTTTCTTGGGAATCTTACGTTGCACTCTAATAATAAAATAATATTATTTTAAAAGGTAGTTAACATGTAGCTGTTGTATTGGCGGGAATGGATAGAAATAACTAAAATATGATTATATATGTTTTTAAATGTTTTTACATTTATCCAATAAAGTATAAATTCATAAAATACAGAAATAATTCAATTTTAGGCGTATATGCCCTAGTTTTCACTAAAGGTTCACTTATCACCTTTTGATGGAGAACCGTCATTAAATATAGTTTTGTTCACTCTTATACATCCTTTTGGACCAAATAAAACTCTTCTTAAGAATTGGGACATCAAAATTTAATTTGTGTAAATTTTTGGAATCTTTCTGATAAAGTTCATTTTTTAATGAATACTGTAAAATGTTGTATTTTAATTCAAAACCAATTTTTAATCTAAATTATTTATATGATTAGATTATCATTTGAATTGGTTTTAAAGTGAAATTAGAATATATTTTTACCATTAAATCCAATATTGGTCATTGGAATTAATTTCACTTTGAAATCAAACTTAAATTAGTGTCAATCTTTTGATACTTATTGTTTCATAAAAACATGTTATTTGCTCTGATAGAGGGAATTAATTATTAAATTATTTAATGTGACTTATATGTTTTGAATTTTGTAAAATAGACTTCATTTTTGAATTCGGAATATCAAATATAGCTTAGGGTGAATTTTTGGGATTTTTCTGAAAAACTTAAATTTTTGATGAATAGTGAAACCACTATGTGGTACTTATAAAAGCTGATTTTTTCCGTTTAAATTAAATTTTGCCATCATTGTGTTTGGAATTTCAAAAATCCGACATACATGGTTGTCATTAAGAAGTAAAATGTGGTTCAATGGGATAAAAATAATTTTTTGGTGAATATTAACTTCTTAAGTTTTTAATCGCGATTAGAGGTAATTAGTGTAGTTTAAGGTAAAAATAATGTTTCAATAATATAAAATGAACTTGACACAAGTCCTAACCTCATTGAATGTGTCATGGCCGGCCAAGAAAACCCATGGGTCAACTTGGGGACCCCATGAAGCCACTTTGGATGGAAAATGATGTTAATCTCTTTTTATTTAAAGTTAAAGTAAAAATGAGAGAAACATGACATGTTTTACTAAAACAATTTTAAATGGGGTTATACAAATCATATATTTGACTATAAATATTAATTGGAAATATAAAAAGATTTCCTACATCATAGTATTTTTTTTTATTTTTAGACATTAAATAAAGTAAATTATTTATGACATCATGATAATGCAGCGGTGACCTCATTATTTAACGATTTAAATAAAATGGAAAGATAATGTAATATCTAAGACCTAAACATGTCCAAAACCTATTGTATGAGTGGATTTAGAACCCTTATCACCTTATCCTCGAAACACATCAATGTGGGACCTCTTAAATCCGAATACCATTTTAAAATAAAGTGACTTTTCTTTACCTTCCAAGAGTGCCCCTCCTCTCCTCTTATAAAAGGCCCCCACCTCTACCTCCTTACCCACACTCCCAAAGCCTTTGGATCGGCCAACCTCTGCCCATTTTGCCTCTCCACTTCCCTCTCTTACTCCTTGAAGCCTCACATTGGGCACAAGTCTTCCCAAGGAAGCCTTTGAGCTCAAACCAAAGGGAGTTACCCGATTTTAAGGTAATGTCTTCACTTGAGTCCTTTTGTTTTATTTTGCTTCTCCAACCCCCTAAACTCTTTTTATTAATTTATTTTGTAACAAATCCAGTATCATCAATATACTAGTATGTTTTTATAAGAAGGATTCGAGCTACAATTTCACACACCTACATCTAATGGTTAAAGAACATATTGTTTCCATGGATGGCGAATTTCGGTCTCCCGAAACGATGATTGTTCAACATTCTTTTATCAACTTAAAAGGTGGCCATTAATATGACACTATATTTATATATGATATATAATATGTTTATGTTTTCTTTAAGCTTCTTTATATTTAATTTTGGGCATTAATTAATGGTTTCTATTATGGGTAAATGCGATATCTTCATTTAAGGAAGTGCGGACTACCTCCCCCTCAAAGTGATTTGATTCGTTAATACCATATGTGGTACATATAAAGGATATATTTAATGATATTATTTATAATACCATACTGGAATTAAAATACTATTATGTATCATTATGTTTTAATTCCATTAAATATTAAATAGAAATGGAAGTAGCGTTCATGCGTACGTACGGCTTACCGTCTCCAGGAACAGTACATTCCATTTCTTATCTCAATATGTTATGTAATAATATAAGTACATATATATAATGGATATATATGTAATATATTACATCAAAATTATGGATATCATTCTGGAATTATAACATATATATATCTCTCTCATTTTGTTTTAATTCCATTAATCTGACAAAAAATGAAAGTAGCGTTCATGCGTACGTACGGCCTACCGTCTCCATGAACGGTGCTTTTCATTTTTTATCTCCAAATGATATGGAATAGTATTAAATGAATATTTACTGGATATATATGATATTTCAATCATTAATACTATTCTGGAAATTATTTACTTATAACTACATGGGCAATCTTTTTTCAAACAAGTTCATTTTTGACTCATGTACCAAACATCAGCAAAAACGTCTGATATGAACTAACATTATTAAACAATTATTATAACATTATAATATGTGATGTGAACTGAATAATAATCTATAAAGGAGGTACTTAGGCAATTATTAATTGAGCAATGTTTATTATTCAGGAATATAAAGAAACGAACAAGACAAGTTGGACTTGAGGTAAGGGATCATACTCCTCTCTTTCTTTTTAAGTGCACTCTTTTATGTCATTCCTTCTAAGCTCATATTTCTTGTTATTGGGATGTTCTTTTGTATTACTCTTACTGTAATTTCTATGTTCATATGATGAGAGACCCTATTCTCTCTCATCAATCCATTTTGGAAGTATTGAGTGGCGCCGTTAGGCTGCCGAATTTTCGTAAGAGATCTAACCTATCTCTTTCTCTTTATGTACTCCCCTTTATGTCACTTCTTTTAATCTCTTATTTGTTATGATGGGGGATGTTCTTTTATATTCATATTTCTGTACATTTTATTTTAATGTGATGAGATACCCTATTTGATCTCATCAATCAATTTTTTGATGTTTTAAGTGGCGCCGTTAGGCTGCCAAGTTTTCGTAAGGGATTTTTCATCTCACTTTTATTCCAGTAAGATTTATGCTACATTTGACACAATTTACTTTGAGTGGTGTATGTACTGAACATTATTTTACTCATTGTGTAATATTCTTTCATTTATGAGTATTTACATCAATGATGTATTGTCCTTTTTTCACGGGGCGTATGTTTCGAATGATACCCATGTCGGTAAGGGAACCTTTCACCCTCCTATTTTTAAAAGACTTATTTTGTTTTGTATTTTAATTCATGTAATATTATTTTGGGATATATTCTTCTATATCCTTATTGATGTAAATTTTATGTCCAAGTGATGATATACCCTTTTTATCTCTCATCAACTCTTTTTCTGAATTTTGAAGTGACGCCGTTATGCTGTCTAATTATTGCAAGGGAACTTCTTAACCCAATTTCGATTCTTTGGGATAAGCTTGTAATCCTTTAATATGTCGTTCTATAAATATGTGTGAATAACCTCTGATTGTTTTACAGTTAATATCCACTTATATTTGGTGTATTAGTTTTTCACACTTAATTATGTAATTGATTTATTTTTAATCCAAGGATACCATCTTTGTATTGGACTTAATCTCAATCTCCTTTCATTAAGGCATGTATCGTTTTATACACAACATTATTTTATATGGTGTATAAACCCCTTTGACATTTCCTTTTATACAAAAGGAATATTTGTCTACGAAGCGTTTTACAAAATAAAAAAAAATGAATGTTTCTTTTAACGTACACGGTGACAACGACCTTTTCTGCCGTCATGAGTATTATTTGGTCTTTGGCTTCCTCAACAAGCCGTAAGTTTTTTTTAAATGAAATAAATACCATATACTCTTCTATGTATTTTTTTATTGAAAATTGTTTTTTAAATGGATTCATTATTTCAATATCCTAAAATGTTATATTGTGATTGAAATGTGGAAATGTTATATTTCTTTTATGCATGTCTTTTGTGATACATTTATGTTATGGTTCTTGGGCATTGTTATGAAAACTGGTGGTTTCATGATAAACTAAGGGCGGGTGATCCCGATATAGCTCTCCAATGCATTGGGTAACGCGAAGGAGTGAAACGTTAAGGTTTCTCCGAAGAGATTTAGGGAATATACTGTGATGGATATTCCAAACGTAACCAAGAGGGTTTCTCCCTATGTAAGAATGTAATGAATGACTCAAGTTACCATTATGTCTTATGATTTCTATTTTTTATTCATGGTTTGATGAGGTATGTTAAAGTGCCTATGTTTTATGGGTAATGTATGATTTCATTCTTATGTATATATGAACTCAGGTTTCCTTTCCAAATTTTTATAACCCTTACTGATCTTTTTATGCTCATCCCATGTTTTTGAAATGTTTTTCACAGGTCAAGGGAAAGGAACATGATTTGATGATAGTGTCAATTATGTGTCAAGAATGAATCCATGTTTTATTTTCAATATGTTTCCGTTTATGGGAAGAATGAATACTATCTTTTATGTAACCACTTTGTTTAAATGTGGAATGTAATGCAAGTTTCATGATCTAATTCTCTTAAACTATAAACCTGGAAAGATCCTCAATGTGTAATCTTGTAATAAGTCAAGATTAAGTAAGGTTGAAGGCTGGGGCCTTATAGTTGGTATCAGAGGTCGGTTTAGATAACTTTAGATGTTAGGGTATTCTTTAAGCATAAGTGGAATTACCATAATGGTTAGGATTTCAGAAAGAGTCCTAGTTTTAGATAAAGTGAATGAGTAAGTATATATTAGTGTTTATCTTCCTCATTAGTACATGATGGTTTTTTTCGATATACTCACACTGACCTTTTTGTTTTTAGTAAATGCATGGATCTAGGAGGCACCAAAGTAATAGTGGATGTGAAGGAAATTGTGACAGTTTTTTGAGCAAGCAACTGAATGATATGGGAGATGCAATGAGAACTCTTGTGATTATCCTCAACCAACTATCTGGAGTCATGATTGACCACCTAAACCTTGGTGATTTCTCTAAGGCATCATATATGCGAGAAACAAATCCCTACGGAAGTACAGGTAATAATCATAAAGGTATGTGTGTTCAAAAACCTATGTGTCAAAGATGTCGAAAGAAACACCTAGGAAAATGTTTCAATGGGACAGAAATATTCTATAGATGTGGAAATGAAGGACATAAAGCAAGAACCTGCCATGGAAAAAGGAAGCATCCAGTTGACTCGAGGAAAGGGAAAGAAGTTCTTTCTGAGGGATCAATTGAATGTTTTAAATGTGGTGTGCATGGTCATTATGCAAACACATGTCCTATGAAGATGTTTCGTTAATGGGATCACCAAGAGCGTACAAATGTTCATTTACCAATACCTAATGCCATTCCGATTGAGGATGAAGAAACTGACAATGACCAATCAAAGGTATGTATTATTTCATGACTATTGTTTTCCTATTTTTGAATCTTAGGATATGATTCATGATTTTGTTTATAGGAAAGAGGTATTTCGGAATAAGTTGGAATGTAATGGTTAATGGATCATGAAGAATGTTGAATGAGTAAGATGTCAACATATAAGGTCTTCAAGAGTTATGGTGAAATTCTTAAGAGTATTAAGTCTCTTTTGATGATGGGGTTACATTAGAAGAATTTTTATATTATGTGTATCCCTGACGTTTAATATAGGAAAATTTTATTCAAGGAATAGTTATCATTTCTTTTGTGGAAATAGTTATAAAGAACCATTTGGGTTTATATGATTCTTACTTTGGAGGTAATTATGGGTTACTATATGTTATAATTGAAATGAAAGGCATGAGATAAAATTGAGGTTAAATTATGTTATGGTTATTTTTGATGATTTTATCCCTTTTTGGGGAATGATTTGAGAATTATATAGTTTTGGAAAAAGGACAACACGCAGACCGTGTGACTACCCGTCGCGTCGGACAAAGCTGCGGGAATCGAACCCACAACCAAAGTGCGACCGGTATTTATTGCCTACCACTGGACTACGTGAAGTCCCTGGTTAGTTTGACTGATTCTTTTTAGTTATATGATTTTATGAATTAATAGTAAGTTGATCTTGGGTTATTTATGGAAATGAATAACCTATCATGGAGGATATGTGATTAGGTTAATTACATTTCAATACGAGACTTTAGGAGCAACTGATGTTGTTTGGAGATAAATGTTACGATTTAACTTGGAAGACTATGTGACTAAATCCTTAAAATATTTGGGTTCCAATCTTAGATCGGTTTACATTGAAGAATTTTATGGACAAATTGTTTATCGGATGGTCCTCGTTGAACTTTGGGTTTTGTTGGACAAATTTTGGAGATTAATCATAGATTTTCTTTTTAAAGGTTTATCCTTTTCTGGATTATCTGACCTTGTACTAACCTTTTGGTTTTGGTTTTGGTTAAATCCTAAAGAAATGGGAAGTATATAGTTCTCTTTGGTGGAATAAGTGATTCTCTAGATGTTTATTATAGTACTCTTAATGCGAACAAGTCTCCCTAAATACTCATCTTTTGGAAAAAATATGAGTTTGATTAAGGAATCTAGTAAAAGTTTAAAGTCAACATGATAAGTGATTATGTTTCCTTATGAATAAATTCCTCAATAAAAATTAACTTAAAACAAAAATGTTATCTATTAACTTTTCCTACTGGGGAATCGAATACTGTTTAACCCATCACAAGTTTGTGATTTTCTTATGGTTAAATTTCTCCTAGATATGTTTACTATCACTCTCCCTCAAGAACATGACCCTTTTCTTTTTCTTCCATGTCCATGTTTTTCTAAAAATGGGTTAACTCGGGTGACCTCTGTACTTATCTTCCTTTATTTTAATGTGACTATTTTACCGACTCTTGTTCAGATGTAAGACTTTCAAGGATGTTTCCAAGCTCAATTTTAAAAATTGCGAGAACGCAATTCCCAAAAGGGGGGAAGGATGTAACACCCCAGGTAAATAAAGAATATGGAATTTTCATATTTATCCATATTTGTGAATAAAATATTAATATGACTTTAAATGGGATGCTATGCTCGATGGCGTACCCAACACACAACAACGAGTTTCTTGGGAATCTTACGTTGCACTCTAATAATAAAATAATATTATTTTAAATGGTAGTTAACATGTAGTCGTTGTATTGGCGGGAATGGATAGAAATAACTAAAATATGATTATATATGTTTTTAAATGTTTTTACATTTATCCAATAACGGATAAAGGCATAAAATACGGAAATAATTCAATTTTAGGCGTATATGCCCTAGTTTTCACTAAAGGTTCACTTATCGCCTTTTGATGGAGAACTGTCATTAAATATAGTTTTGTTCACTCTTATACATCCTTTTGGACCAAATAAAACTCTTCATAAGAATTGGGACATCAAAATTTACATTGTGTAAATTTTTGGTATCTTTCTGATAAAGTTCATTTTTTAATGAATAGTGTAAAATGTTGTATTTTCATTCAAAACCTCTTTTTAATATAATTTATTTATATGAATAGATTATCTTTTGAATTGGTTTTAAAGTGAAATTAGAATATATTTTTACCATTAAATCCAATAGTGGTCATTGGAATTAATTTCACTTTGAAATCAGACTTAAACTAGTGTCAATCTTTTGATACTTATTGTTTCATAAAAACACGTTATTTACTCTGACAGCGGGAATTAATTATTAAATTAATTAATGTGACTTATATGTTTTGAATTTTTTAAAATAGACTTCATTTTTGAATTCAGAATATCAAATATATCTTAGGGTGAATTTTTGGGATTTTTCTGAAAAACTTCAATTTTTGATCAATAGTGAAACCACTAAGTGGTACTTATAAAAACTAATTTTTTCCGTTTAAATGAAATTTTGCCATCCTTGTGTTTTGAATTTCAAAAATCCGACATACATGGTTGTAATTAAGAAGTAAAATGTGGTTCAATGGGATAAAAATAATTTTTTGGTGAATAGTAACTTATTATGTTTTTAGTCGCGATTAGAGGTAATTAATGTAGACTAAGGTCAAAATAATGTTTTAATAATATGAAATGAACTTGACACATGTTATAAACTAATTGGATGTGTAATGGGACACCAATAAAACCCATGGGTCATCTTGGGGACCCCATGAAGCCACTTTGGTAGGAAAATGACATTAAAATCTTTTTATTTAAAGTTAATGTAAAAATGAGACAAACATGAAATGTTTTACTAAAAAAAATTTACATGGGGTTATACAAATCTGTTTTTTGACTATAAATATTCAATGGAAAGCTAAAACGATTTCCTACATCATAGTATTTTGTTTTATAATTTTTAGACATTAAATAAATTAAATTATTTATGACATCATGATGATCCAGCGATGACCTCATTATTTAACGATTTAAATAAAATGGAAAGATAATGTAATATCTAAGACCTAAACATGTCCAAAACCTATTGGATGAGTGGATTTCGAACCATTATCAACATACCCCTGAAACACATTAATGTGGGACCTCTTAAATCCGAATACCATTTTAAAATAAAGTGACTTTTCTTTACCTTCCAAGAGTGCCCCTCCTCTCCTCTTATAAAAGGCCCCCACCTCTACCTCCTTACCCACACTCCCAAAGCCTTTGGCTCTGCCAACCTCTGCCCATTTTGTCTCTCCACTTCCCTCTCTTACTCCTTGAATACTCACTTTGGGCAGAAGTCTTCCCAAGGAAGCCTTTGAGCTCAAACCAAAGGGAGTTACCTGATTTTAAGGTAATGTCTTCACTTGAGTCCTTTTGTTTTATTTTGCTTCCCCAACCCCCTAACCTCTTTTTATTCATTTATTTTGTAACAACTCCAGTATCATCAATATATGAGGATGTTGTTATAATAAGTATTCGAGCTACACTTTCACACACCTACATCTAATGGTTGAAGAACATACAGTTTCCATGGATGGTGAATTTCGGCCTCCCGAAACGATGATTGTTCAACATTCTTTTAACACCTTAAAAGGTGGCCATTAATATGAAACTATATTTATATATGATATATAATATGTTTATGTTTTCCTTAAGATTCTGTATTTTTCATTTTGGTCATACCATTATGTTTTCCATTATGGGTAAACGAGATATCTTCTTTAAGGAAGTGCGGACTACCGCCCCCTCAAAGTGATTTGATTCGTTAATAACATATGTGGTACATATAAAGGATATTTTTAATGATATTATATATAATAACATACTGTAATTAAAATACATTTATGTATAATTATGTTTTAATTCCATTAAATATGAAATAGAAATGGAAGTAGCGTTCATGCGTACGTACGGCTTACCGTCTCCATGAACGGTACATTTAATTTCTTATCTCAAAATGTTATGTAATATTATAAGTACATATATATAATGGATATATATGTAATATATTAAATCAAAATTATGGATATCATTCTGTAATTATAACATATATATATATATATATATATCTCATTTTGTTTTAATTCCATTAATATGACAAAAAATGAAAGTAGCGTTCATGCGTACGTATGGCCTACCGTCTCCATGAACAATGCTTTTCGTTTTTTATCTCCAAATGATATGTAATAGTTTGAAATGAATATTTACTAGATATATATGATATTTTAATCATTAATACTATTCTGGAAATTATTTACTTATAACTACATGGGCGATCTTTTTTCAAAATTTTTATTTTTGACTCATGTACCAAACATCGGCAAAAACGTCTGATATGAACTAACATTATTAAACAATTAGTATAACATTATAATATGTGATATTAACTGAATAATAATCTCTAAAGGAGGTACTTAGGAAATTATTAATTGACCATAGTTTATTATTCAAGAATATAATGAAACGAACAAGACAAGTTGGACTTGAGGTAAGGGATCCTACTCCACTCTTTCTTTTTAAGTAGACTCTTTTATGTCATTCCTTCTAAGCTCATCTTTCTTGTTATTGGGATGTTCTTTTATATTACTCTTACTGTAATTTTTATGTTCATACGATGAGAGACCCTATTATATCTCATCAATCCATTTTTTATGTTTTGAGTGGCGCGGTTAGGCTGCCGAATTTTAATAAGAGATCTAACCTCTCTCTTTCTCTTTAAGTACTCCCCTTTATGTCACTTCTTTTAAGCTCCTCTTTGTTATGATGGGGGATTTTCTTTTATATTCCTCTTTCTGTACATTTTATTTTAATGTGATGAGATACCCTATTCGATCTCATCAATCCATTTTTGGATGTTTTAAGTGGCGCCGTTAGGCTGTTGAGTTTTCGTAAGGGATTTTTCATCTAACTTTTATTCCTGTGAGATTTATGATACATTTGCCACAATTTCCTTTGAGTGGTGTATGTACTGACCATTATTTTACTCATTGTGTAATATTATTTCATTTATGAGTATTTACATCAATGATGTATTGTCATTCTTTCACGGGGCGTATGTTTCGAAAGATACCCATGTCGGTAAGGGAACCTTTCACCCTCATCTTTTTAAAAGACTTATTTTGTTATGTCTTTTAATTCACATAATATTATTTTGGGATATGTTATTATATATCCTTATTAAGGTAAATTTTATGTCCAAGTGATGAGATACCCTTTTTATCTCTCATCAACACTTTTTCTGAATTTTGAAGTGACGCTGTTAGGCTGTCTAATTATTGCAAGGGAACTTCTTAACCCAATTTCGATTCTTTGGGATAATCTTGTACTCCTTGAATATGTCGTTCTATGAATATGTGTGAATAAAAAATGATTGTTTTACACTTAATATCCACTTATATTTTGTGTATTAGTTTGTCACGGATAATTATGTAATTGATTTATCCTTAATCCAAGGATACCATCTTTGTATGGGACTTCGTCTCAATCTCCTTTCATTGAGGCATATTTATTTTTATACACAACTTTATTTTATACGGTGTATAAACCCCTTTTACTTTTACTTTTATACAAAAGGAATATTTTCCTACGATGCGTTTTACAAAATGACAAAAACGAATGTTTCTTTTAACGTACGCGGTGACAAGAACCTTTTCCACCACCGCGTGTATTATTTGGTCTTTGGATTCCTCAACAAGCCGTAAGGTTTTTTTTAAATGAAATAAATACCATATACTCTTCTATGTATTTTGTTATGAAAATGGTTTTTTTAATGGATTCATTATTTCAATATCCTAAAATGCTATATTGTGATTGAAATGTGGAAATGTTATAGTTCCTATATGCATGTTTTATGTGACACATTTATGTTATGTTTCTTGGGCATTGTTATGAAAACGGGTGGTTCCGTGATAAAATAAGGGCGGGTGAGCCTGATATAGATCTCCAATGCATTGGGTAACGCGAAGGAGTGAAACGTTAAGGTTTCTCCGAAGATATTTAGGGAATATACTGTGATGGGTATTCCAAGCGTAACCAAGAGGGTTAATCCCTACATAAGAATGTTATGAATGCCTCAAGTTACCTTTATGTATTATGATTTCTATGATTTATTCATGGTTTGACGAGGTATGGTAAACTGCCTATGTTTTATGGGTAATGTATGATTTCATTCTTATGTATATATGAACTCATGTTTCCTTTCCATATTTTTATAACCCTTACTGAGCTTTTTATGCTCATCCCAAGTTTTTGAAATGTTTTTCCCTGGTCAAGGGAAAGGTACATGATGTGATGATAATGTCAAGGATGTGTCAAGAAAGAATCCGTGTTTTATTTTCAATATGTTTCCATTGATGGGAAGAATGAATACTGTTGTTTATGTAACCACTTTGTTTAAATGTGGAATGTAATGCAAGTTTCATGATCTAATTCTCTAAAACTCTAAACCTGAAAAGATCCTCAATGTGTAATCATGTAATAACTCAAGATTAAGTAAGGTTTAAGGATGGGGTCTTATATTCTTCATTGGTGTTCTTCATTGGAGATGATAGTCCTTAATGTTCTCTCCCAATTCTCTTTTGCCAATCCCTTCCCCAATTCCACCGAGGAGAAAAGAAATAGCAAACACAAAAATTAAATAATAACATAACATTTAATTTTATGTTGTCACATAAAATTAATTGATAACATTACATTTAATTCTAATGTTGACACATAAAATTAATTGGTAACATAACAATTTATTTCATGTTGACATAAACAATTAATTGGGGGAGTAGAGAGGTTTCTCCCCCATTAAGAGGGGTCGAGTGGTCCCCACCCCTAAATTCAAATATGGGAGATTTTGAGGACTTGGGTGGTCCCCACCACCTTGACTCATGTAGATGGGGTTTCAGCAAATAAAATAAAATGTGTGATTATTTTATTTTATTATTTCCACGAAAAACCCAAAAATTATCTTTCACCCTCGAACAACTACCGTCAAGGTGAAAGTCTTCTTAAGCGAATACCAGTGTTGCGAGTTCAACAGTGCCCTCAGATTTCAATTCCAAGCACCGGTTCGAAAGATAGAAAAACCCCCTCTCATGTTTATTGAATGCACCCAAATACAAGTTCAGAAATTCATTTCAAGACCTCTGGGCCGCAGAATCACACATCATCAATTTTAGCGGACTCGTAAAATTTCCATATATTTTGAAAAAATTATATGGAACATATGGATCATTATAGATTACTACATGAGTTGAGATACTGGTCATTTCTTCATTTTTAGTTATTATTAAATATATATTTTCCTATGTTCCATTTTATATATATAATATTTTATGTCTTTTTTGTTTTATTTTTGATACTTTATTATGGTTGAATAATTTCAAACACTATTTTACTATATTATATTTTTGAATTTTGGTTTCTATTGTGATTCATTTTTTATGTCTATAGTTTTTTGGATTTCTGTTATACAATGTATCAAGACAAATTTTCAACAGATTTTGGAAAGACCCTTGAGAATTGTTTTAGTTGGAAAAGTCTCCACATTATTATGTTATTCCCTCACTGCTTGTCAGTAACCATTGGAATATGGGTAGGTGAACTTGAGGTCATGTATATAACCTTTATAGGGTTTCATTTGGTTTACCAAGACCAAAAAATTAAAAATTGTTATCATGAGTCTTTTTATATTGTAAAGGGTATGTATATGTGGAGTTAGGTTTTTAATACTCAAGAGGTAGATCGAGCACATGCATAGCTAGTATGACATCAGTTGAAACCAATATTTTCTAGGAATATATTGTTTTTGGGGAAGGTACTCTTATATTATTGAAGTGTTGATTTGAACTGAGAATCCAAATATTGAATGGATGAGACATAGAAATAGTTATAGGTATCAGTAAGTAACTATTTAGTTTTTTAGCAACATGACAGTGGAATGCTAATGGAATGATAAACATTCTTTTGGGTGGTTATTTTTATATATTGCATAATTATAATCCATTATTAATAGAAGAAACATGTAATATAATCAATTTTTTATAAATTAAATTTAACTGGGTAATTAGATTAATATGTATATGAGAGTATTTTATTGATTGATTGATATATTTCTTGTTTGGTATTCATAGGGATATATTTTTTGGGTTTGTGGTACTTTTAGTAAAACCTTATTTTGGAAAATAGAATGTATGTGGTGGCATGGGGAGTATGTTAGATGGTTTTAAAAATTGTTTTTCATTAAAATTGTCTTATAGATCTGGTAATTTTAAATTGGTTGGGATTTTATGTATTTATATAAATGTTGAAGAAAATGATTTGGAAATTTGATTTCAAATAAACTTTTACAAATTTTGTTGGATTTTTTAAAAGTTTATGGAAATGTATTAGATTTTAGGGATTCTATATATTCATGAAAAAACTTCATATTCTAAGAATTTTTTTTGAAACACATGTAGGTGTTTGTTTCTGAGAAATTCTTCGAGATGGGTTTTAATGTGAATCTAATACTAATGTAGACATTTTCTTTTGATATTTTTTGATTTGTCGAAGAGTTACCTAGATGACTGAACGGTGTTATTGGATTGTGTGTGATTGTCATGTGTGGACCTATATTGGTGGGATAATGAAGGAATGAAACCTGTGCGTATGTAGACCATGTTTTCATTTTCATTCAAAGATGGGCTGAGATGAACTTAGGTGTTTGTATTATTAATTTTATGTGTAATCCTAGGTTCTTTTGATAGATCCACTTATAGAGGGCTTGTGGGGTGGATGATTGATATTGTGGAGATCTAGTAGCTATACTTGTGTTATTGGGATCAGGTATTGAAACTAAATATGTACGTTTTATGGTTTCATGGGATAGATAGCAAGGTGTGTTTTATATTGGAGATTCCAATGGCGTGAATCAAAATTATCCAATATCATAAATTATTAGATGATGCTTACAATGTGGGGAAACAAAAGTCTCTGAATGAATTGATTGTTGAAAATTTATTTTTTGAATTTATGGGTGAAGTTGATCACTATCTTGGCACTTAGTGATCAGTGATTTTTGTTTGGAACTCGAGTCAAAATGTTTTGTGTGGTACAAGACTTTCTGTGTTCAGGGAGGCAGGGTGTTTTGTTTAGAGAGGAAACCTGAAGGATACTCATTATGGTGGGTAGCATCAATCATTGATAGTGGTATTTCCCAAATATCATGAGGCTCATGGGTGTACTAAAAATAGGTTGTTAGATGTTTGAAATGGAGTTAGGATGCTGAGTAGTGGTTATACTCAGTTGATAAATTTAGTGCAGTGCCAGATAGTGTTTTTGTCTTGGAAATGGGATTAGATTTTTGATACATTAGTTCATGTGGGTCGAGAATTATGGTTTGATGCGTCAGCTGAGGTTACAAATTTATACTTTCATTGATTGTAAGGTTCATACTTCAGTGTGGGTGTTCAAATGGTTCAATGATGACTTCGAGTGTTAAGTGATTAAATCCAGGTAGTGTGGTGATGGTGGTGCATTGGGTGTTGAGTTCATGCACTTTCGATAAATATCATTTAAAGGAGGCCCGAATGGAATTTTTTGTGAATTTGGATATGATGATGTGGAAATAGATCAGGAGAGATGTTTGGGAAATGGTTTGGGTGGTGAGAATATCAAATTAGGATTTTAAGAGGAATGTTGATGTGTCATGGATTAATGATTGTATTTTCCTAGTGAAAGAATTTTAGGAACTCATAGATGTTGTGTGGTGGTTTAATGGTGAATTTATGGATGATGTAGGATGGTTTTTGTGAACATGGGACTACCATAGCATCATGGGGATACAAAGTGTTATGGTGGGGAGTTTATAATAACTTAGGTCATTACAAGTTTTGAATTTCTTATGAAATTTTAATTCTTGGGTTGGTAAGGGGTTCATTTTGACAACTGTGACTTGAATGGGTATTTTTAGAGTTATTAAATTTCAAAAATATGCATCTAGACATGGTTTTAAACTTATTTGATTCATGAGGTGTTCAAGAGAATACCAGAGTAGTTGTCGGGAAGTCAAGCTATTAAAAGTTGCAGTTTCAGGATAGTCCCAATGTGATAGTAGGAATTCATTCCATGGATGACCATTCATGTGGTGTGTTCCATCCATAAATGGGGTATGTAGGTGAGGGTATACCTTCTAGGAGGAATCAATGATTTAACATGTAGTTTATGTTTTTAAATTATTGATACTGAGTAGAACCCCTCTTCTTGGAGGAGGATTCACGACATGAAAACCTATTCACATCATAATCTAAGGATGGATCTAAATTATAATTGTCATTGTTTACGTTTAATGGGACTCCAATTTTTAAATTTTTTTGGGTTTCTCAGTAAGTTACATCCAATAAAGGGACATGATAAACCCCTCTCCACGCTTCTCTCTACATGTAATATAGTTTGTTTTGAGGTGTTTTATCATGATGATTTGAGGTAATTTCCTTCTCTATATTCCTATTATTACTATTTCAAATTCACAATTAATATTTGTTCAATGATTTAGTGATTTAAATTTATCATTTCACTATATCATGGATATATTATCACAATTAATGGGGCATTCATGTGTGGCTCATAGAGGAGGTTTTGAGTGGACATATTCAATTTGTTGTTCAAAATGATACATAAGATAAATTAATTGGTGGTTTTGATTAGTTTTTTAGTGATTTTATGTAAAATTGTAATTGTAATTGGTGACTGGATTTGGGGATGTTAGGAATTTTAGGACCATGTGAGTGTCCGGAATAGACCGCAGCCCACTACTTATGGTCTCATCACTATAGGGATACCTAGTGAGTTTGGTATCGTGTATTGTAATTTTGGTTTCTAGTATTAATTTTTTAATTAATTAATTTAATGGTTTTATTTATTATATAGGTGTTTGTTGACTCATAAGAGGTTATTACAAGAATTAGAGGGATTTATGGTCATTGTTGTGGTTGGGGGATTGACTTTATTTGAGTCTCCTGGTGTTTTGGAGATTTTATGTTCTTGTGCATTTATTAGTATTATCAACTACATAATATGTTTATTTTGTGAGTTTCTTCATAAGGAATAGATTGGATCACATTATCATAATGTTCTACATTGTCCATATATAATATGATAAATTATTTGACTATGGTTTCTTGGTCTAATGATCACCAGTGGTTATCATTACAGATTATTTAGTGGTGTAAGTTGTATTTCCAAAAATAAAATAGATTTCCATTCTAAAATGTATTTTAAAAACATTTTTCTGATGAATGGAATTACAATAGGAAAGTGGTGATTTATGAATGGGCTTTGAAGTGATATTTATAAATAGTAGTGTGTTTTTTTCTATAGATATTATGATGAGATTTTATCTGAGGGCATGGACTGGGTAAAATGAATCCTATTTTCATTTCTAATTATTGAAAAATGGGTTTGAAATGATTTTGAAAAGAAATATGATAGGCTTGAGTTGGAAGGTTTTGTTTCATTTTACCTAGTGAGGGAGATTACATATATTCTAAAGATCGTGAGCTGTTGTGTTTCCCTTTTATGATATATTATGGGTTTTTCTTGCATGATGATACATTTTGTGTGTGTATACCTATGAGAAATTTTATTTTATTATAAAATTTTGGGTTTGTTCTTGTAGATTGAATAGAAGCATTGGACGGTTGATATGTGTTTTGAGACATTTTAGATATGTGATGATAGGTCTTGAGTGACTAGAACCTATCTGGAAAGCTGGTAAGCTTGGGGATGAGTTGTGTATGACATTTTTGTCCGATGTATATAGACTATACACTTATGATATGTGATAGATGTTGATGTGGGAGTGGATCTTGAGGCATGTCTTCTTCGGGAGTGAGATGATATTTGTAGGATTGACATGGAAGTGATGGGATCCTACTGTAATGACACTAGTTTTTGTAGGTTGGTCCTAATATATATATATATATATATATATATATATATATGTTATTGTGTTTTTGTATTTTTTAATAGATTTGGTATCATGATTGAGCATCGTAAGACCCCATGATTAAAATATTAATATATATTAAGTCACATACACACACATATTTTTATAATAAATTGTTATTCCATTGATAGGGACCTCATATGGGAAATATGATACCATGAATGTTTCTGAAACCTGGGGTTTACCCTTGGTGTGATATAAAATTAGTCAGCATCAGGTGTTCGATTGAAGGCGATCATTGGCTAGTATGTGAAGTGATTAAATAATTAATTTTTTTAATTTACTTCAATGTCCTAAAACTAATTCACTCTATATATATATGTTTTTATGATGAATTCTCAGGATTAACTGCTTAACCCAAGGAGATTAGAGGGGAGGAGCAGGAGATCTCCACTTGCATTAGTGACTCTGGAACATGCATCGATAATGAATGATCATAGATAATTTTGAGAAAGAAATTTTTTTTGCAGGATTATCTCCTTCTTTACTAGAGGATTCATTCTTCACCAAAAATTGATTCATTATTGAGGTTGGGATCATAATTTTCTTTTTGATTTACTCCCATTGAATTATTTTATATGAATGGATTTTTTATCTTTTTATTTCTTATGATGTGAATTCTATGCATGATCCCGATTTCAAATCGAATTCTTAAACTGATTTTAAATATTATCTATACCATTATTTAAACCTTATGTTACACAATATGTAATTTTTATACAATATCACACTAGCTAAAGTAGTTTTTCACTTTGTTCTTGTGATTTTCCCACCAATGTTCTTTCTGATTTTCATTGTTGGACCAAAGTATTGTATATTCGATTTTTCCAACCAGATTCAAGCATGATCAAACCCCTGTAATTCAAGGAAGATGCACTAAAAAATTGAAATTTGGTTTTTACTATTGGATTAAGGTGAATTATGGTTACAGGTTTTATATTCATGGATCAGAACCGATGGCGGTGATGGGATGTGTGATGGTTATCGCCAGGGTAACTAGATTTCGATTATAAAGAACCTAATGGATGAGAAATAATGATAAGAGATGGAAATAATTGGTTTAAGGAAATTTTTACTGATTAAAATAATTACATCCTGACCCGGGTTCCACAAAACTGGTTCCTTGATCTGGTTCACAAAAAGGCCCCATGCACACCTTCTCGTTAGCTAGAGGCTTCTGACTAGCTGTGAGGGTCTAAGGTTGAACTGTAAGGAAACTATAACCCCATATTAGATTGTGAAACCATAAATAAATAACCAAGAATCATACACATAATAGTATATAGAAATGATAAATGAATTAAAATAGAAGTAAGATGTAATAAAATGAAATATTATAAAGGCCCAAACATTCATGCCATACATATAACATTGATCGCCCACAAGGACGATCAAAGAAAAAAAATAAACAACAATAAATAATTACAAAAGCATATAATGAAAACGCAATGCCATGAAACATACCCAGTCTCTCATTCCCTATCAATCAGTTATATCATGATCATCAGACCCCACATAAAAAACCTACTCAATCACAAAATCATGGACCTTTTTTCTATCAATAATTATTTTTTGATTAACATGGATGTAGACATAAGGTTTTCAAGCCCATCGTGGTTTATGTAAGGGGGTGATAGATAAATCTCTATTAGACACCACCAATGGAGAACCTATAACACGGATATAAGTGCATGCTCAGGAAATTTCCGTAGCCTAGAGGAAACGTAACCAAAATAAACACAGATAAAACTATCATCAATCTATAGTTACATGACATTGATAGACCATTCCTACATTGGCCAATGACATAGAGTCTCTGAGCATGTCTCGATGACTGTTTATCACTAGTTACATTTGACACCACAACCAATTTCTCTCTAACCATTTATCTCAACACTTGGATCCATTTCCACGATAGTCCTACCATTTATGTTACAAATCAATGGAATACTCAAACATTTCATTATGAATACATTCATTATCTTAATATTGGTAAACAGAAACATCATTCCCTAGTACTAATACCTCATTAAAGTACTACCAGTACCCAAAGTATCGCTCCAAAACATAACCAATCTATATTAAACAATTGTGTCTGGAGTATTAATCTAGTATCTAACACATGTATCATAAACAATCGTTTCTATACAAATGTTATGTAATATAACTCATACTCCATAACCAATAGCTCCTAGAGAATCAGTGTGGCACCTAAATAATAAATCCAATCAATAGTGTTTGTAATTTTAGTCTAGGACCTAAGGCATGGATGCAGATCATCTGTACTTAAATCCCATTACACATAGTATTCAATTTTTTCCATGATTATCCATTTGAAAATTCAACCATAAAGTATACTATCAGTATATATAGCCACATTCTGACACAAAATCCATATAGTAAATTACACATGCTTGGTGTTCCAGTTCAACAACTCAACCGAATATGTTGAACATTGTGTAGACCATTCTTAATTATATCAAAAATGAAATTCTCTTGGTACCTCAGTCCAAAACCCAATCCATGAAAAAATCTATCATTCTCGATATAGAGAATCATTCTCAAATCTATCAATGATGGAAACCATATTCGTAAAACATGCAAAAAACATGGCCATCCAACCATTTCACAATTTCCCAGTGGGTGTAAACCCTACCTTAGCCTAATCATACAAGAGAAAACATATCATGGTCTAGAAGAAAACCTATTCTCATTGTAATATCTCAGCCCCAAGCACTCACATATTGATTTTCTCCCCATGGTACACTGAAAACCATTACTACCCAAAAAAATTACTACTCACAGTCGGTCTATCAAATGGTCACACATTTTTCCATCTAGGCCAACACATTAATATAGTAATATATCTTCGGATCCATTGAAATAATACACATGTGGAGGATCCCCTCTTACAATCCTTGGTTACAACTAACTCCCATGGTAACACCTGTATATCAGGGTTCACACATCCCACAACCCAGTCTCTATAATATCATAGCCAGGAAGGTAGAAAATCCTTATAAATAAGATAAACATAATCCCAAAACCCTTCCACAGACCTCTATATTATCTCACATACCCAACCTATCAACCACCTTGAGTTGCAACTCTGTCCCCCTTACTAAGGAAAATCACATTTCCAATACCAATATTGGTCACTAATGAACTTATACTACATCCTCAAATCATTCTTTCGACCCTATACATGGTCTCATCCCATGCATCACTCTGAGGATTTATCAAAACTCATTTTTTATAGGAACACATATCTATAATAACGTTATCACTCAAAATTGCATCTTTGAAGTCCTCAAAACACCCCAAGTGATCCACCATCACGTTCTCTATGTCAAAAAATCCCAAAATTGACTCATCTTATATCCCATTATGACTTGGGGTAAATCGTCAAACAAAAGCCTCCAAAGGGTAAAAAAGGGAAGTACAGGTTGTGTACTCTAAGTAGACGATGTGTAATCCAAAACCATTTTTCTTCCCACATACTTCTACACAACTTGGTATAGATGTGGTATATAAATGTACTACTACATGGTCAAGGATTAAATATGGTCTATCTATGTACCATCACACAACCATGTTCACCCTAAACAAGGTTCTACACATGTACTCATCCACATGCCCATTTTCCAATACTTAGCATGTACTCCAAGTACACAATGTGTAGTTCCATAATTACATCTACCCAGCTACATGGCCACATAAACATGTATCGTCACCTGGCTAGGTACCACTAAAAATCTTGTAATCCTAGTAAATAGTTTCTAATTTTAAAAATTTCATCTTCCAAAAAATAGTAAGAATATATATCCTGTGTTCTTAAAACCAAACATCATGTAGTCTGAAATTTTGAACAACAAACCCCTACAAACCTTCCAAAAGACATATTTTCTCTAATTAAGCACCAATTTACCCCATGGGGTCTTTAGCAGTCATAAAAGGGGTTTAAAACCCAAAAATCATTATTATACAGGGATTAGGGAAAAACGTCAACTCTATCATACCTTATGGTGTAAACCCAAAAGCTTCAGGTCCAAATCTGCTCTCAGAAACTTATGCACCAAGATACGAGTTCGATCAGTACAATAGATGAATTAAATTGGTGGATACTTCCCCCTTCACTCCTATTTTGACCATCGCATGAAAGAGGCACATAGTTCCCCCTCACACCGTACGTTGGAAACCAAAATGGGGTAGATTAATTAATTAATTAAATTCTTATTTAAACACTTATCTCAAGACCCTGAACCCGAAGTAGGTTAATATGTCAACTAAGAAAATCCCACCATTATAAACTCAACTGCAGAGTTATAATCTCAATCTGACACTTCTTTCATAAGATAACACCACCCAAAATCTCCTAAATAAGTTAATATTTAATTAATTAAATACTAAATATTTTTCTAAAACATGAATTACTCAGAATTATAAATAAATATACTATGGTAAAATACCTTTTAGAGGACTAGCAGAGTTTTAAAAAAATAGTTGAGATCATATGTTGGGGTAAAATTAATATTCAATCCCTCAAAATAACATAAAAGAATAAAATTTCAAGATTCTTATCAAATTTAACATTCGGAGAAACACATGCCCCTACAACCACCCCACCATAAATATTCTCATCATTGAGAAGATTTAATGGTCATATGACTACACATATTGACCCACCATGTTCATAAAATTTTGATCAAATTGTTGTGTTCTACCTTAGGATGAAAACTTATTTTAATTTCATAATGAAAAAGATAAGGTGTATAACCCATCCAAGTCCAAGACACCACTTACTATCATTAGAATACCACTAAGGCAATTCCTAACCACACACATCCATCATAAGACATAATGAAATCATCCATAATTCATCCAGAAGATCATAGTTACCCGACTATATTATTTAACTAATACAGTCAATTATGATTCATGACACTACAAACCATCGGAGTCACCTATCCAAACACATCCATAGTAGTCCACTGACTCACTTGATGTGGTTCCAACTACATCACTGACCCTACTGGAATAAGGTTTATGTCATGATGACTAATATGATACTCATACCAAATTGATAAACCCCATTGATATATAAAAACAAAACAAAAACTCTATGTCATATGCTCCAAGAACACTCAAACCTAAAAACTAGACGTGTTCATATCACCATCACCCATGTGATGAAATAAAATGTCCATTAAAACTCATTTCTAGTATCCATGAAAAACATTTACAAAATTTTCTGACATTTGATATGTCATGAGGATCTCACTCACAAATGGATGATAGTTCACTTCCCACTATACGACCTCACATACACCATTCCATAGTCGTAACCTATAAGGATGACCTTCATTGAACCATAAGTGACATATAGATAGATCAGGTTATATTTGGTTCATTATCAGGGTACATAAAATGATATAAGGATATTGGGAATGATATTATCTAGACTGAAATTACCCAATGATGTCATCAATTAATTCCATGAAAAACTCATCTATTCTAAGAACATCATAGTTCTACCCCGAGGGCCTTAGGTCACCATCCCCCCAATACTCTCATCACAACCTCAATTATTCTCAACATATTCATAGATTACTGATCAACTTATGTATAATGGAATATGATTCTATAGAACCCAATCTAAGACCAAATGTCACAGAGCATCAACACATGTTAATCCCTCTAAAATACCATCAACACTTAACCATTCCATCTCTTGTGTAATCTAATCACAGAACATGATTCTAGCACTATTGAGCCACAAATCATGAAACTCATCTCAAAATCCTGATCCCCAAACCCTTATGAACCATATAGGATCTTGATATAGCTTATAACCACTAGGAACAACTTGGTTTCAAAACCATTACCTGGTATAATAACCCAAATGAACCTTCCCATTTTAAAACCAACTAAAAATAAAAAGTACTAGCTCAAAAGTAATAATTTCTATAAAAAGGCATGAAAAACACCTTAACCACATACTAGGTTTCACCCTTCATGCATAGCTGTCAAAAATAAAAAGTATCCAACTTTGCCTCACACTCACAAAGAAACACATAATTAGATAAACCCCTCTGATGTATCACCTTCAAAAATAACATGGGATAAACTCCCTAAACAAGGGTCATGCTAATAACATTTCTATGCTCTCCCACCTAGACCCACTAGTAAAAGTCGTTGGAAAATTCATTAGGTCCAACCACCTTGCTTTACGCCAAATCATATAAGGACATAACTCAATGGTCATAAAAAATTCTCTCATCCCAATTTCACATGACATAAATATTTTTAATCACACGTCTATGGGGTATCACATCTAAATTATTTCACATATCAAATCAACCATCCAAAAATAGGGCATGTGTCCTCCCTTACCATCTTCACATTAGACATCTCCTTTGAGGACTAGGAATCACAATTTCTCCCAAATAGAAAGCACACAAAAGGCTCCCAACTATCACATATTTAATACCAGGATAACCCACTGGTGTCACTACACCAACTATGAATTAGGACCACGCCAGCATCCTCATCATCAAGATCTCATTATAGATCCAAACAATATTCTATGAGAAAAAAATCAATATACCAGCAGTCCGTGATAAATAAACATTCACCAGGTAATTATATAGGAAAATTTCATTTGAGGAATTGTTGAAACTTTAAACTAGTTATCCTCTATCATCCCAAAATATCACACATTAGAGCACCTATAATAAGTAAATAATGCATTCCTACAATTATACAAGACTTGAATCTTTCCCCTACAAACCAAGATCTATAATTGAATCACATGAATCTTTCAAAAAAAGGGACACATATCCCTCATGAATCACAAAATTCAAACTAGATTTGCATCTCTCAAAAAATAAAACAAAATAAAACCATAAAATCATAAATTAGAATAAAAATCCAAACCATGGTAACCCAAAATTCTTATAGGAACTTGTTTTCACAACACACCAACCTATATCCAGAATAGGATTTAACAAATTCCTATATCTCTAGTATACGAAATAAAAACTATTAAAATTATATAAAATTAATTGATTAGATACCATTTTGTTTCAACATGAACTGGGTGACACTAAACTAGTTCCCAAAGAAGACTCGAAATGAGGCCGCAAGAACACCGCCTATTATGTAAAAGGATACTGAGAAGTATTCTATGTAAAGTGGTATAATTATATGTTTGTACCCCCGTATCATATTATGAAACAATAAATAAATAATGAAGACTCATACAAATTACAGTACACATAATGAATGACTAAACTAATATAGAATCATGATGTTACAGGTTGAAATATAGTGAAGGCCCAATAACCATTACCTATATACAACACTGAACATCCACTATGATAATAAAATATAAAAAATAAACAAATGAATAATAAATACATCAGGATCTTGTATCAACTTTGAACCATATAACATACCTGGGTTCTAGCAGCCTATCGAGCAGCTCTAGCCCAACCATCAGACTCTACATGATCAACCCACTCCACCATGAAATCTTATACCTTCAACTAATACTTTCGGAATTATTTATCTACCAGAAGCATACATAATTTATGTAAACATACTAAGTTTCACATATAGGGGTGATAAATTAATTTCTGATGGTCACCCCCAATGGTGAACATATAACATGCTTCAATAAGTGCATGCTAATGAAATATGCATAACCTAGCCAAAATAGAACTGAAATAAATAAAAATAAAACCATAATCGATAATTGGGTTAATGACTATGATAATATATAACTACTTTAGTTAGAACTGGGGTGTCTCTAAGCATGTTTTGATGAGTATGCATCACATGTAACATATAAGAAATAAATCATTGGTCACCCTTACTATTTCTATGAACAGTGGGAACATTTCCCATGGTTGTCCCAACTTTCCTGTTTCTAGTCAACGGAATCCCCTACTATATCGACAAGAGTAAATTTATTATCTTAATCTTGATAACTAGAAGCATCACTCCAAGGTACTCATAATACACTAAATTATTACAAATACACATTGAATTAGTCTGAGATTGAACCCATTATCATAAATAATAGTTCTAGTTGTAAGAGTCTAGATTCTATCCCATGAATCAAATATAATAGTTCATGGATCCTATGTATAGAATATAACCCATGTTTCATAACTAATAGCCAATTGACCAAACGTATGGAACCTACACCATAAATCAATGAAATAGTTCGTCTATAATCATTACATCACCTAAAACATATATTCATAGTGTTAATCTACCTTCCCATTCCACCTGGTATACCATCACTTCAAAGAGCACCATTCTAAAACATAAACCGTATAGCACACTATCATTTTATTGTTCCATTGGATAAAAACAAATACATATAATATTCTTCCCATTCCTAGAAAATCAATACATTATCTCAAATACATATGTGGAACATCATGTCCACCCTTCTCAATAATATCAAAAATAAAATTTTCCTAGAACCTCAATTCAACACCCACTCCATGGAAAACAAATATAGGCATGGATAAATAGAATTATGTACAAATAGTTCAATGATGTAAACCCATATAAAAAACCACGCCCAAAAACTGGAAACCCAACCATATCTCAATAGACCCATATGAATAAAGGAAGTCTCATCCTAAACAAACAAGATATAACTTATCAAGGGTTGCTCTAACTTCCATGTCTATCATCATATCCCATCCCCATTAACTCAAATATTGGTTTCGATTCCAATGGACACCCACGACCATTAGTATCAAAACAACCATACCCACTCTGGGATGGTCTATCAATCGAGATCCAACGTTAGATTTTAGGATAACATGTAAATAGAGGACTCCCCCTTGGGATTGTTGGATTCAAAACATAAGGTGAAACATCCCTCTTCCAATCCTTGGTTACAACCAACTCTTGATCCAATGCTCATCTCTCTAAGATCACACATCCTGTAACCTAATATATATAATATCATGACATCACATACCTCTAATTCAGTAAATCATCATAAGGGAGATGGCCTTAAGCCCACTCCCTTCCAATTCACCCTAGGTTGGACCATACAACCAACCTATATATCACCCCGGGTCGCAACTTAGTCCCACTTACCACGGATAATCCCATTTCCAATACCAATAGGTTTCTCTAATGAACTCATGTTATATACCCCAATCATTACCATGACCCTCACAAGATCTCATCCCATGTATCACTCTCAAGAGATAGGTGAACTCATTTCCTAGAGCAAAAAATCTATTTACAAACATTCTCTCCCCAAATCACCTATTTGATGTCCTAGAAATACCCAAAGGGATCCACCATCACATTTTATGAGTAAAAAACATATAATGGACCCATCTTGTGTCCCATTATAACTCGAGGGGACAAAATCATATGCCACCATCCAAAGGGTGGCAAAGGGGAAGTGCATGGCATTTAACCTATTTACATGGCATGTACTCCAAAACCTTCTTGTTCCCCATGTGTGTGTACATATCATAGAGTAGATATGATTTTAACGTGTAATACAACACATCCAGGGTATTCATTGATTATTTTCAGGTATTATCACACATGAAACATCCGCCTATATGGGGTGTCTACCCGTGTACTCATCCACATCCCCATGCTCTAATACATGATGTGTAATCCAGGTACACAATGTGTAGATAAAAAATATCAACTTCCCAAATTCAGGACCACATTTCCATGTACCATTGTATGGGAATGAACCACTACATGACATGTACTCCCATTACACAATGTTTAGTTCAAAAAATTCCATCTTCCCCAAATTGGAAGAACACATATCATGTGTTTTTAAAACCACGTGTCATGTAGTTGGGGTTTCTAGAAGGGAAACCCCTACGGACCACTCAAAACCCCCATTTTCTCTAATAAAACATAAATTTACCCCCATGGGGTTCATACCAGTTGTAAAAGGGATATAAAATTTAAAAACCACCTCTCTATAATTATCTAAGAATAAAACAAAAAAATCATCTACCTCCTGCCATAAACACTGATGTTTTGGGTCCAAATCCACTCTCAGAAGTTGTTGTACCTTGATTTGGTCTAGATCACTTCTATGGATGATGATTGGTGGAACCCCATCCCCCCATCTTTCGTGGAAAGGCCATAATATGTGAGATAATCCCTTTATCCCTTCTTGTCACCCGTGGAAAGCCAAATGGGGGGGGGGGGTATTTAATTAATTTATTCATTATTTAATTAAATACCCATTTAATATAGTTGTCTCAAGAACTAGAACCCAAAGAGGGGTTATACCTCACCTAAGAATATCCCGATGTTCTATAATCAACTATGGAGTAAAAATATCAATATGATGTTCGGTTTGAAAGAAACCATAACCCATACCCACACTAATATTTTAATATTTTGTTAATTAACGATTAATTATATATGCAAACAACAAATGGTGTAGAAATACACTAGAAACCTAAACTAGGGGATGCTATATTACACGACTAATAATGTTTTTTAAAAATTATTTAATAACATGTGATAGTGTAAAATGATCATTTTACCCATCAGAAGCAATGCAATGTAAAAAAAAATTAAATTTATAACCAATTTCCACATCTAGAGAAAGACAAGTCCTTTCACAAATGGAGGAGAAATCTAAGGAAATCCAGGATCTATAATTTTCAAAATTTTGGGCTTCACTAATATTTAAAAACCCTACTACGCATCATGTATCATAGATAATTACATGTCATGTAGTCTCCACATGCAGTGGTTATGGATTCACACAATCTTAAATATCACTTGTTGTGTGGTCTATCTACACACCATGTAACCTGATGTTAGAAAAATGGTGACTACCACTAGGTACAGAGAAACTATAAGGCCCCAATACATGGGTATGAAATGAGTACATGGGAATTGACATGACTAGTGTATAGGAGAAAGGCCAAAGTAAACTAGCATGGGCTGAAGGACATGGGCATACCCAGTCTTCCAAGGCAGGCTATGTACTACATATACATGCTATGTAGAGTTGAATTTATAGCCAATATATAACAATTTTAGTACACATCTAAGTGTCCAAGAAGAGTCACATACCACGTAATTCTATGTACATGTTATGGAATTTGGTTTTACACATTCAGTATAGAGATGAGTCATGATCACTATTTGGATTCATGATACACACCTTGTACTCCCATGGGTAAATTCTCCCTTGTGTATCCGCTTCATTGAGAATAATATTTGGGACTAAGAGTATCCAATCCTATGTATTTTTTTACATTTAATTTTATTGTATAATTCATATTTTTAACAAAGATATGATGTGAGTTTTTGTGAGTGATACTGTTCTTCCAGTAATTCTTGATTGTTGATAGTGGTGAGGACTGGTCATTAGAGATATATCAGGGTTGATACTCCCCTATCAAGCTAGGGCGCAGGTCCCCCATACTCTCTTCATATGTATAATTATTACAATCCTACACTATTGAGGGAGTGGGTATTCTATATTTGGAGTGGCACTCCCCCGTATTAAAGCTGTAATGGGGGTGTTGGTCCTCTACTAAAGTTAGTTATCTCCACACTTTTGAATAAATTGGTATGCTGTGGTCCCTCCACATAGATTATTGTGATGTTTTTCATGGATATGGGAATAATAAATTAACTTTGGTATTTTTAGGATGTAATTATCCATGTTTCAAACAAGATGGAAATTTGAAGAGATTTGATGTTTTTCATTTACTGGGTAGGTTGAATTTAAAAACAAGATTCAGAATGATGGTCTGATATTTTTAACCATTGAAATTGATTTTCTGGACATTGTTGATGGGTCAGTACGTTTTCTAAGTGGATCTAGGGGTATTGGGAGTACTAGAGTAGAAAAAATCATCTTTTAATGGTCCTACCCTGGGTGCACGGTTTGTATGAAACTATGCATCCCATATCAAGAAACTATGCTAGCTAAAATTGGTGGACATAGGATGTCATGCAGGCTCTGCATGGTTTACCAAACCGTGTAGCTAGCCCATATGGGTAGTTCCACATAGGTAGAATCAAAACACTATTTTCCACATAGTTGATGCATGGTTTTTTAATCCATGTATCGAAAACCATATGCGGTGACCTATATTAAAAATTGTATTATTTAAAATAAATTTATAATTAAATTAATATAAAATTAAAATTAAAATACCATCCCTCGCTCCCCTTAGAATCAGGATGAACCCATGGATGGGATCCCCTTTGTCCATGTCGTCGAACCCCCCTCCTAGCACACTCTTTAACCATTGATTTATGTCCATTTCTTTTGGATTATTCACCAAATATTCAAGGCATGGACTTCTCCTCCATTATCCTCTTTCTCTTCGACTGTTTTTGAACTCCTGTCGACCTATTTTGTCACAATGCCAAACCCAGGGATTGGGATAACCCAATTGTTTCAGTTTTACTTTGATAATAGGTTTTGTGAAAGGTCTCTCGGGACCCCATAGTTTATGTTTCGACCACCACTATAGAAGGTGAAGCGGATGATCCTGATGTGGTTCACCGCCAACATGTTGGGGTGAGATTTAAATAAACTATTTGGTCTTTACTAATTTAATTTAGTGTATTCTTGTGGTATTTAGTCTCTATAAATGTTTCTATGGTATGATCCCTTTACTTTCCCTTTTAATTTATGAAATCATTAATTGATTAATTTCCTATTCTTTTTCACTCTTATTTAATTATTTCCCATGTATGATATTTTATTCTATTGTGCATTCTTTGACAAAACATAAAGAATTTAATAAAGGTGATAATGATTAGTTTGATGAAAAAGTCTTGTTTTTTTAATAAAACCCCTCAAATGAAGACACGCTATCTTAAATCTAAAATATAGTGATACAATATTATGATCGCCTACATTGTTTTATTGATGTTTGTTCGGATTTGAACCTATGATTTATAAATGGAATTTTTAAGACATTAGAATATTTTATAAACTGAATGGATTGTCTTTTTAAATACAGAGACCCTTGTCTCATGAATATTTCAATGTGCCCAATACACCCCATGGGTGTTTGGTCTGCTTGGACTTGGAATTACCCAAGTTGGTAATTAGGTTGTTTCGAAAACCCTTTCCTTGAATGCTACCCCATGTTTTATAAGTGTAATTTCAATGTAAAAGTTGAGTTCTTCAACAATTTGAGTGATAATTTCTTTGAGTATGATGGATCATACAAAATGGAATGCCTTGAATAAATGGTTTAGTCATATTTAATTGTTTACCATCTGTTAAATAGTTTAAATGAAATTTCTTCCTTGAAATTGAATTGAACATGGAGAATGACATCCATGAGAGGCCCATGACTTATTTATTGAATTAATGCGATCAACCCCATGATATTATTTTAATTGAAATGCTTAAGATGAGTTCTATGAGTATGAATTTAATATTACTTTTATTTGGATTTGGATTTATAAGGGCATGAGTGGTTTTTGCCTCATGATTTATGATATAAATGGAAATGGGATAATGATATGCATGAGAGGTTAGTGTATCACGAATTATTCTTTATTAATGATTACGATTAATAGGAACCTAAATGCAATGTGATAGTGATGGATCTTCTTATTGGGTTAGGGGTATAACTTGAGAGCTCCTCGATAATTGGAAGATAGTGGTATGTCCAGATCGACCCAAAATGAAAATCAAATGTAAAAATTCCAAGAGATGGTGATAGATATTTGTATTAGGTTAGTGGTAGACAATGAGAGCTCCCTTTGTAATTGGATGGTAGTGGTATGTCCCAATACATCCTAATATATATTTAATGCATGAACGTTATGAGACTGTGAGGGAACATGGACTTAGGTTATGGGTAGATCGTGAGAACTTACCGAGAATTGGATGGCGGTTGTATATCCCAATCCTCCCCAACATATATCTATCTATTTATATATATGTGTATAAAATTCTACTATATATATATAGTGTTTACATGATTAGACATACTATCCATGGGATGAAGTAGTAATCACTATCAGGGGTCCTTTACGAACATGGATGAGTGTTTATTTATTTATTGAGTATTGTTAACAAATTATATATACTTGTACAATGTTTAAAATATGATTTCACTATCTGGATTGGGCATAAATCTATGAATTCATTACTACTATGATTTTATCTAACACCTTACTTAGGTACCCTTGGTACCTGAGTAGTCCTTATATTTCCAGGATCAAGGTTATTTGTTGTATTGCTTGTACCTTGGAGTTAGGAGCAAAGGACCAAGTTGGAGCTAGAGATTCTCATAGAGATCACCCATGGGGCTTGTTTATCATTTTGTTATCTCTTTATTGTAATGTAATGTTTTTTGTTTTTTTACTAATTTATATTTGGAACATCCATTATCCATGAATTTAATAAACTACTGTTATTCACTTTTATTACAGTTGTTATAATGTGTTTCTTTTCCTTCTTTGTCTTCCTTAATTCATTACTTTTTCTACTATATTATGTTTTTATCTGATAGTTTCATTTTTCATCTCTGATAATCTGTGGTAGTATCCCCATAATCACCTCCTGATACCATCTCTACTAGTATACATCCTATAGCATACATGGAGATGTTTTTTAAGCTATGCGACCCACCAGTCCAGCTATCAGTTTGATAGTAAGCGAGGTCAACACTTTACAAAGTGGTATCATAGGTTGTTACATTTCTATGGTCATACAATTTTGAGCTGGTGGATAGGATACTTGGAAAGTATCTGTGCATGGATAATATCCATTCCTTGTACTGATCACCCCACTTATGTGAAATGACCAAGTGTCCAGGGGAGGGATTGTAATTCCTAACTATCTATTATTATAGTTTCATAGGATGTCACCGAATGTGATTGGTGTACTTTTCACTACTTATGATTTAGGGAATTTATTGAAATTTACCATTTTCATGATATGTAAAGGAATCTGCATTTCATGCATCATATAGGAACATATAAAATTCACATTCCATGCATAGTTCCATTCCATGTAGTTTAATTTTAGTTTGCATATTTATTTGAATTGTGTACCTTAATTAATATACCATTATTTGTATAATACCATGTTTATTTAATTATCATCTTTAATTTATTGGATAGATAACATGCTTTAATAGTTAATTTCATCTTGTTCCTCTATGTTAGCTACTTTTAGTGACATTCTAGATTTTTTTATATAATTAGTTTCATTTTCTAAATTAAATGGTATCATGAACGATGGGAGCCAATTTTCAGTAGCATGGTGGATGGGTTCTATATAGCTAGGAAATAGTATCCTTTGTATTCGAACCATTGAAAATGGATGTGATAATGCACATGAGACTCATCCCAATTGGTGGGGACTCCTTATATGCATCCATAAGACTTTGGATCAAATACAATAAAAGGATAATTTCCTGGTACTGTAGAAGTGTTGTAGTAAGAATTATGTAGTACTGTAGTAGGTACTATAGCAAGACTATAGTATACAATATTTGGTACTATATACACCGAGAATATCCCCCTCATTTGCACCTTTGGGCAACTGATTTGGCCCCCTAGTCTTTTAAGGCCTCCGGGCCACCCAGACCATCAGTTCAATAATGCCTTTGGGCCACCTCAAGTTCTTCAGGCCACCTTAAGCGCAGATGAAAACCAAACAACCTACAAGGAACAAACTTCAAAAGGAGGAGGAGAAAGGATCATTCAATATAGTGGTATCGAAAAATATTGCACGAATGAAAGGGTATGGTACCTACCATCATTACAAGCCTTTTCATGCACGAGAAAGTCTAGCCGAATAGCCATGCGAAGGTGGAGAGCTTATATCACGATGAAGATAATGGGGAGGAGTAGTTCCAAGTTATTAGTCTGGGTTGTATGTAATGTTTGAAGCCTATGAGCAATAAATTCCTCTAAGGCATACAATCCATGTAATACTTACAACTACAGACCTTGTAAGGGTTCCACCTCACCCCTTGAATGGTGGATTATCAAAATCAATAAGAAAATGAAGGCCTTTTGGCCTTTGGAGGGTGTGATAATTAAAAAGGGCTAAGGTAAACTAGTTTTGACTAAAGGGATCCAAATGAATAAATTTAAATTTTATGGGTGATTTACATGTTGTTAGGTCATCACCCTTATAACTAATAATTTTTTATGCATAGGTTAAAATATAAAATGAAAATAATTTCAATTAATGGAAACCAATTTTTTATCCCTGGGGTTTTCAGGAACTTTATGATTTGGGAAATGGAAACCTATGATGTCGAACATTTTGTATGTGTATTTGTTATATTTTTAAATTTGTATAAATGTAATGGGGTGTGTAATATGAAATTTTAAATAAATTAGATAAGTGATAAATTTACTACTAGAAATATGTAGGTCTGTTAGGAAATATAATATTTGAGATGACCCTCTTTGGTTTTTTTTCAATAACCTATTATAATTAAAATGAGTCATTTGTAGTTCTATTTTTCTGTTAAAAAATATTTTATTTTGATTAATTTTATTTTTTTTAATGTATGTCAATAAAAATTAGATTTTTAAATGTTTTTTGAAACCTGACTGTTTTCCCTTGGGGTGATAGCTTAAAAAATAATGTACCTTGAGTTTTTGTTATGAATAATGGCACCAGATGATTGATTAAATCTCATAATGATTAAATATTAAATGTTCAAAAAAACATAGGACTTGGAAATGGAACCCTAGTTGGTGTCCCTAGATTAACCCTTGGGTAACCGTTGTCTGAGCTCTTCTATTTGCGTTTCCAATTAATGGAATTGTAGAAATTGTCCTTAGGCATTATCATTTTTAGAAATGGTTTAGATGATCAGATCTTGAGCCATGAGAACATTGTCAGACATGATCTAATGTGAAGGTTGGCATTTTTTATCAAAAGGGGATATAACATAGTAGGTATCACCCTTAATCCTTTTTTCCATACAAGTACTACGAGTTTTATAATGTTTGGTATCGTTAAGGTGATGTTGTCCCATAATGGACTATTTTTTTCTAATGACAACCCTATTTGGATGGGTGTTTTTAGTGATTTTGGGCCTTTTTATGGGTGCCGTCATCGAGTAATTCTTGTTTTCAGTACTTTAGACATGCCTTGGTCATGGTCGGTTTCTTAATTTTCTATTTGAACCATTCTTTTCTTTGATGATGGATGATTGGTTATGGTGTAATCTTGTATAATGGTTTTATGAGGTAATGAGACTCTAGAATAAATCTATTGTGATGTTTTTTATGGTCTAGATTCATCTTCAAAGTGGATTGACAGGATTTTTAAACAAACAAGTTCATCCCAATGCTAAGGAGGGGTTTTTAGACTCGAGTGTTATTAATGATTGGTCTTTTTGGATTTGGTTTCAGCTGGTTGATTTCCTCCTTTGTATGCATTGAAATACATGACCATGGCTCAGAGGAGGATCGTACATATGATTAATGTTGTTTTGATCTAGCGCTCTGGCGAGAGGAGAGTTTTTTTTCACTTTATGACTATGAAAATACTATGGTTGGGAGCATTCTGTCAGTTTTAGTTAAAGTGCCCCACTTTGTATAAGGAACATAACCAAGAGTGACCATTTCAATATGGTCAGTTTTCTTAATATCCCTTTGGGCTTTAGGTTATATAAATTTCACTGCATCCTCGATTTCACACCATCGATGAGGTGGGATGTGTTTTCAACCCTTGGAAAAAACTATTGGTTATGGATGACTTTGGTTGTAAAATATTGAAGGATCAAAAAATCACCCGTGTGATAAAGGCTAACGATCGGTAAATGACTCATTGAAATTTGATGCCAATATTATTTCTTGATGTCGACCACTTTTAGTTCAACTATTCAACCTTCCAGTAATTCGGTATGTTTGATAGGAAGCTATATAAATCCTCTTAATGAATTATGATAAGTAATGATAATGCCACTATCTTGACATCGTCCTAGAATCACTAATAGAGCATTGGTATTATGCCACCCTAACGCATTAAATTACATTGAGATTTATGGGCAGTTCTCTTTCAGTGTTTCACACTGGATGTGTGGGGTTCTTTGTTCTTTGGTCAGGAATGTCACCAGAAGTCACATATGTACTTTAGAGTATGTGTCTGATGAGAATATGAGATTTCTTGGTAAAAGAAATCATAGTTATGATTTTAAAACAGCATCCATATAAGCCATATGTCTTCTTAAGTAGTCGTACAATGTAAATTGACTATTTTTCTCTCATGTTTAATGTTTACATTCAGTCAAATACCTTCTTCAAGAACACCGTTAGGTGGAGATGAGTGTGTTTTGTTTTGGTCGGGGATTTGAATGAATATCTAGATCCACTTGTGATTTGAGGTTGATGGGAATCAACCTTTTTAATCATTTTAAGAATCACGCTAGGGGAATCATTATAACACTTATAGGCACACTTGTAATGAGATTATAACGGTGGTTGAGTCGTAGTTTGGAATCGGTCGCTCAATGTTAAAGCCTATAATGGGATGTAACATTGTCCAAATTCTTAATGAACTGCTGGTTGGATTGTGTCTGTAGATATAATAGCTTAATAAAGAGTCTTCATAGTGTTTTTTTGGATAATGAGGGATGTGTCGAGTTTCGATGACTTATGTTGCCACGTGTTTAAAAGGATTCTCAAAGGTGCATTTGGTTTTCGGAAATGCGACATGTCGTTTTTAATGAAGCATCATGACCCTTGTTGGCTGTATGAAGTGTACTTTGTTCCTGCATGCCTCTAAAAGATGATAAGTTCTATGGTGTAAAGGTTTTACTTATCCATGTTTTTAACTAGATGGAAATATGAAGGAATGTATCCTTTTTCATTTACTGGGCGGGTTGAATTTGAAACTAAGCTTCAGAATGAAGTTCTGAGAGTTGAAAAACTTCTGCGTGATGTTTTTGGACTTCCGTAAAGGCACTTTAGGTTTATTGGGTGTCTCCAGGCGTTTTAGGAGCACCAAATTGGGTAAAATATGGTATAAAATAACCTTCAATGGCAGAATGGTTTGTCTGAATTCATGCTACACAAAATATGAAATTGTATGACCTTAAACAGGTGGAAAGAGGCTATCGTATGGGCTATACACAATTTACCGAACTATGTTCATAGAATCCATGGCTTGTGAAACTTACACAATACCTCAGCACTATTCACCACACGGTTGGTGCACAGTTTTCAAACCGTGCAAAAAACGCATGCGAGGTGCCTCAGGTGCCCAGAAAGGGGTGCACAGTTGTAACAAATTATTCTAAACTATGAGTAAAAACCCATGAATGATGAACTGTATTAAAAATGTATTGTTCTTAAAAAAATTAAATAAAACATCCCCTCACCCACTCCCCTCAGAGTTGATATGTAGCCCTGTAAGGGATCCTCTTTGGCTGCATGCTCAATCCCCCTCTCGTTAACCTCTTCGACCACTGATTTTTCCCCTTTTTTCACGAGTCTTCTTCCGATAATCAATGTATTGACTTCTCCGTTATCCTCTTTTTCTTTGGCCTTTTTTTGTTCTCCCGTCACCCAATATTTTCACTCAGTTGAACTTAGGGTATGGGATATCCCAGTTGATTTGATTTTCCTTTGATGGAATGTTGTATAATGGGTCTCTCGAGACAACTTCATTCATGTTCCAAAAACTTTTACTGAAGGTGTAGCAGTATAGATTGATATAGTTCACTGCCATCATTTTGGGGTGAGTTTTAAATCATTTTTTCGTCTTCTACTATTTAATTTATGGTATTTTGGTGGTATTGAGTCTCTAGAATTTTATGTAGTTGGATTTTATCAATTTTGAAGGAGCATGCACATATAATGAAGTACATTTATATATAAATATATATATCTTCCATGTACGTATTCTCCCATGGTGTAGGGAATAGGTTCATTTGGGCGAGGGATATATTTATATATATTTATAAGGGTATTCTTGTTCATGTGTGGAATAGTTTTGAGTGGTCACCAATAAATCTATCAAATTCTGATTGTGGGCTTGGTTCCTATTTTTGGTATGATCCCTTTCCTTGCCCTTTTAAATTATAAATTCATTAATTAATTAAATTCATGTTCTTTTCACCCTTATTTAGTTATTATCCAAGTATGGTAGTTTATTATAAAGTGAATGCTTTGTTAAATTTAATAAAATTAATAACGATGACAAATGATTGGTTTGACGAAAAAGTGATGATTTTGTAATAAAACTCCTCTAACGGAGGTGCACTATCTACAATCTAAAAGGTAGTGATAGATATTTATGATATCATACATTTTGTAATGATGTTTATTATGATTTGAAGCTATTATTGATAAATGTAATTTTTTGGACTTCAGCCTATTTTATAAACTAAATGAGTTTCATTTTTAAATTAAGTATCCCTTGTCTCATGCATATTTCAATGAGGCCAAGACACACCATGGTTGTTTGGTCCACTTAGCCTTGTAATTACCAAAGTGGGTAATTGATTTTTTTCCATAACAATTTCCTTGAACATGACCATTGGGTTTATATGTAACACCCCGACCCTAGTTACCCAGAGTCGGTGAATTAATAAATAACATTGGAATGATCACAAAAGATCAAGCCTCAAAAGACCGATTAGTTTAGTAGTCTTGGAAACATTAGATATATTCATAGGTATTACAATACATCATAATGTAAAAAAAACTACAACAACATCTTGTCATCATATCCCCTCTTACTATCCCTGCTGGTCATTCATAAATTATTTAATCACATCCTAGGAATGATAAAACATTAAAATAGGTGATCTAGGATGCTCAGTAAGGATAACAATATAGCGGAAACCTTACATAAATAAGAAAAAACATTTAAGGCAATGTATAACTATATCAAAATCCTTTTAAACATGAACATTAGAATAATATGGAAAAAATAAAATAAAATATTTCCATTTACTTATTCTAATGGATATTATACTAGTGGAATAACCACATGAAATATCAATAACCACTTTCATAATGATGGAATGCATAATTCCAGACTATCATAACCACATAGTCAAGGCCTCGTTCCAAGACTACAAATAAGATTTGGTCAAGGCCTTGTGCCAAGCCAATAGTATGTCTCATGAGACCTACCGATGCACTGAGGAGCTATAGCAGGATCCACCCGTCACATAATAATTCTAATGCATTCCACATATGAAAAGTTTGAAACATAACATAAACATTCATATTAAAACTAGGATATGAAATGTCAATAGTTTATCCACAAACCATGAATGGCACAAAAATAGCACTTCCACAGTCAAACAAAACTCATTCAATACAATACGAAGGATTTTATTGTAGAATATTATCCTCAAACAATAATAATGAAGGATATTCACATAGATGAAAATAATCATCAAAACTATTTGAGAGAAATATCCCCCCTTTTCTTGAAAACATTTATAAGTCAGACTATTTTTCAAGAAGCAATTTAAAATAGATTTTTGAATGAAAGTGTCCAAAACCACTTTGAAACTTTTAAAAGGAGTTTTAACTTTAAAACTATAATGTCCATATAAATAAATCTTCAAAACTATTTTTAAAACATGGACATTAACGAGAAATATTTAGAATAATAATAATTTAAATTATTAAAAATGATATTTTAGTTAGAGTTCCTATACAAAAGAGTGACACTTGAATACATATAATTGAGGTAATAAAAACATTATATTAGCATGAGCATAAATGGATTCATGATATACTATGTCAAAGTACATTATCTACACCATATAAAAGTGATTTGGTGTATAACAACAATGAAGTCTCAAAGGAATGTAAATTGAGATGAAATCTCCTATAAAGACCATATACTTATGTTAAGGATAAATTTACGACATAATTATGTGTGGTAAATATAAATACATTCATAATGATTGGATATTCACTATAAATCAATCAGATGACATTAACATGTATTCTTGTAAAGACAACACGAATGAGTTCGATATTTAACTCAACAAATGGAGAATGAGTTAAAAATTTCTCTTATCAAGTTCATATCAATGACATGAGAAATTATCAATGGAGTGATTATTGTTATTAGAAGTATATCCACAGAAAGGGGAGTGGAAATTATGACATAAGAAAATGAATAGTGATTCCACACATAATCTTATAGTAAAATAATCAATGAAGTATGCTTAAAGTCGAATGAATGGAAATTAAAATTTCAAATTCCCTTATTGATTTGGTAACTTATGAAACATACACCCATGAAATAAGGATTGTACAATGATTATGTAAATATCCATAAATTTAATTATATTAGACAATGAATATAGTCATGGGTAGTACACACACCATATTTAATAAATAAGCGTTGAACAATGGAAATCTCACAGAATTAAAAGTTAGATAAGAAACCCCTTACATTGTACTTTTTCCAAGTTCGAGGGTAGATTAGAATCCTATAGAATCGTGAAATAATTTTTATCTAATTATACAAGAATCATATACATTAATATGATATCATATATGATCTTTTAATATTTATTTGTTAATAATATCATAGTATTATCGCCGTTTCGGGTGTTAACATTCTCATTTTATTTTATATGTTTTGTTACATAAGTCATGTTTGTTATGGATAGGTCGTATCTTATTCTTTTACAAAATGATATGAAGTCCTTAAACATTATTTTTACTCATAAAATTATAATTATACTTGTATGGATATGATAGGGAATGAATCTCATCACGTTCGTGGAGACGGTAGTTCGTACGTATGCACGAGCGATAATATCATTATTTTTATATTAAAATAATATATAATTGAATGGTATATCATATATACAGAATCACTATCATGTTGTACTTATTATTTACATTAATTACACATCATTATTATACCTATTCAATAATAATGTATTGAATAACAATTACACCACGTCGTGGAGACAGTAGGTTGTGCATACGCACGTATGGTGACATTTCATTCAAAGGATAGATAGAATACTAAATATGGTTTTACCATATTTATAATAACATCACAGTATTTAAAAGATTCTGGAGTTATTATTTTAGAATGGAAATAACAAATAATGAAAATGTTGAAGAAGAAATGAACTTGAAAGAGGTGGTGAAAACATTGCTTCTTCTTCGGGTTCTTCCTTTTGATTTGACCAAAAGGGCTCTTTAGGTTGGATTTATGATCAAACTACGTCCTCTAGGATAAAGTGAGGGAAGTTGAGAGAATATTTGGGTAGGGGTTGGCTGAGGAAAAAGGCTTTTAAGGTGTAAATTTGAGATAAGGGGGAGTACCCATTTATAAGAGGGGTGAGGGGAACCTTTGGAAAAGCTAGAAATATTATTTTATAATAAATTCGTATTCGGTTTCTAATGGCTCCAAAGTATATTATTTAAAGTTTATGGTGGGTATGGGTCGAAATCATTTCATCCAATATATTTTAGACATGTTTTTGTCACTATATTAACCTTATCATTTATATTTACTCTTAGTTAAATAGTTTGACATTTACCATGTCTCTTGGTATTTTTAAATTATATAGTTAATAAAATTACTATATACCTCTAAGAGACACCCATGTGGTCCATTAATGATACAACTATCATTATATATTTCCTTTGGCTGAACTGTAGATTTTAAGGAATTGAATATCAATTAATAATATAATATTTGTTTTTAAAACTCTTTTATGTCAATTTTAACACTATTGGGTATTTTGTTTTTGATAATTTCATAATAGAATTATTATTTCGAAAAAATTTATATAACCAATCCTAATATGTCATATTAACCTATAAAATTAGTGGAATTCATAAAAAGTTTCAAATTACATTTTTTTATATTTATAATATAAATTACTTCAAAATTCCATTAATTATGTAATTACTGCATCACCATCGTGTCATAAATAAATTAAATTATTTAATGTCTAAAAATTATAAATAAAATAAAAGTTATGTATGAAATATTTTTAACTTTCCAATTAATATTTATAGTAGAATTTATCTTATGTATCACCCTATATTAAAAATGTTTTAGTTATTAATCTTTGATTTTATCTCTTTTAACTCTTCTTGGAATTAAATAATAATAAATGACTTAATCTAATCCAAGAGGACCTAAATGATAATATTTTATTCCTAAGGTTGTTTTTGGTCGAGATACACTTGTCCAATAGAATTAGGACTTGTGTTAGGGTAATATTAATATCATGTTTACCCTTAATTACCATATTTACTTTTAACCGTGGTAAATAAAAGTAAAAAAGTTACTATTCACCAAAAATTATTTTCCTCTCATTGAAACCAATTTCTAATCCTTGATATTAACTGTGTCTCTCGAATTTTCAAAATTCCACTCACAGAAGCGGTAAAATTATGTTTTATGTGAATTTCAAATTTCTCCTAGGAGGTGGGTAAAAGACGGTGAAAAGTTTAATAAAATTCTTATATATCTAAAATTATTCTAAAATAACTCTAATGAATTACATTGAACATATATAGGTATTATGTATCTATTTTGACATTAATTAAATTTCAATAAAATAAAAAATTATTTAAAAAATTTCTGTTATAAACTATAACTCCGTGTTTTTTCCCTATCCATCCAAAATTTAATGTTTTAAAAAAAATACAAAAAATTCACCTTAAGCTAATTTCAATATTACGAATAAAAAAATGATGTCCATTTTGAGAGATAAAATTTATAAAAGTTCAAAAATTGGGTATTACTATTCATAACAGCTAGTTTGATTGGTTGTGGTGTGTGTTAGAACTCGAAGTTGTGTACAACATGCTCTACTATATTATTCAAAGAGAAGTGTATCGTGGAAGCATTGGGGGTTACACTCTCCCCTCCTTCAAATAATTTCTTCTGTGAAATTTTTTAAAAATGGGATTTGGAATTTAATGGAAGGCCCCACATCAAATAAAGAGTCAATAAAACAATCACCTTAAAAGAAATAAAGAGAAGTACAAATTTCACCCAAGCTAACTCATACTAGGATTCCATGTAGGAAAACATGGATATGGAAGATAAACTAAGTGTCAAGTTCTGATGGAGAGGGATAGAGAAGATGATCAAAAGAAACTTAACAACAAGAAAGCCACAAACTTGTGATGGGACAAACGTTCATTAGTTTCCCAGTAGGAAAAGTATATGGAAAACTTTTCTTTAAAGATACATTTCATAGATATGAGGAATTAATTTATGAGATTGACTGTGAAAATAAAGAGATATACTTACTTTTTAAGTAGAGTTTCATTCTTTAATAAATTTCCACAACTAACTCATTTTTTTAAATGATGGATATTCAAGAAGACTTGGTGACCCTAGAAGAGCTAGAATAAACTTCTATAGAATCACATGATCCACGGAGGATAAACTATATATTTACCTAGTCTTTAGAGATTAATCAAAACCTAAATGGTTAGTAAAATATCTGATGATCCCTCAAAAGTATATTCCTTTAGAGAAAGAAACACTAATCTTAATTTATAAAATTAAACGAACAATACCCCAAAGTTAAATAAATACCATTCAATAAAAAATTGTCCTTATAATCCTTCAATATAATCCAAACTAATATTGAAACCCAAAACGTAGAAGAATTTGGTTATGTAGTCTTCCACGTTAAACTATATCTCCGAAAGACATCAACTACTCTTAAAGTCACATACTTAAAAGTAATTAACCTAATTACATATTCTCTATTATAGGTTAATCATTTCCATAAATAACCCAAATCACTGTAAATCCACCATAAAAACATAGATAAAAATCAACCATTACTCCTCAAAAGAAATTCCATAGTATTCTATTTTCCTTGGGCATATAGTGTTCCCAACAAAGAGAACATCTTCCAAAAAAACATTTATCACTTAATCACCAAATCATTTTCCTATAATAAGTTTATTCATTTGATAATACATAAGAAACCAAATCAACTTATTATTTATAAATAGAAACATTTTACTATAAATAATTAGTCACACTAACCAGAGACATCAAGTAGTCCAGTGGTAGGTGATAAATCCAAATTGCACTTTTGTTGTGGGTTCGATTCGCACGGCTTTTTCCAATGTGACAGGTTGTCACATGGTTTGCGTGTTGTATTTTTTCAAAAACTATATTTTATAACATTACCAAAATGAGATAAATTCCTCAAAATAACCATAAAATAATTTTAACCAGAAATGTTATCTCATACCTTTCATTTTCATCCTAAAATATAATCACTTGTAATTTCCTCCAACCCAATGATCATATAAAACTATATGGTTATTTGTAACTATATCCACAAGGGAAAAGATAAGCCTTTCTCAAATATCATTCTCACATGGGAAATTTTGGGGTTACAAATACAAGAGAAAATTATTCCAATGTAATCCCATCAATAAGGAGCACTAATAATTTTAAACATTTCTCCAACCATTTATTTCCACATAGATTCTTCTTTGACCATGATAATATCCTATAAAATAGATAATTCACTCGATTAATGTATAGTTCCCCTATATTTATGGAAAATTACTATAAATGGATTATTGGGACCATTTTTATTTTTTTCTATAGTACTCTTCATTTTTCCTCGGCAATTCTTCACTTTATTTCCTTCATTCCTGCATGTAAAGAATTTCTCTGTTCTGTTGAGACACTTTCCTAGGTGTCTCCTTCCATATTTACTGTATGACAGAAATGAAGGATTCTTTTCTCCATGGTCTCCACTGATGGATCTCTTATCATTCATCACCTTTCTCTTCTTTACTGAGTCTGGTAGTTGGTTAATATATATGTTGTTGATCATATTTTTGGAAAGATGGTTTTTCATGAACACGATATATTTTACACCTATCAACATTCCATTTTGTTGCTAATTTCTAACACAGTTCCCACCTTGTACATCATTATCAATGTTACAACGACTTCCTAGGACTCCAGCCATTGACTAAAACTAGAAAGCATTGTGTGAGTAACAGTATTCATTAAATCATTTAGAGAATATCATGACACCATACTCACAATTTGAAACACCTTAGGATTAACCAAGGTCATTTATTCTCATCTTATATTAAAATATATGAAATTGGTTTGTAATGAAAATGTAAATTATCCTAAGCATATCCCCTGGGAGTGTCGTAACCCAGAGTGCTGCAAGGCCTATTGTCGTGAACCAGTTCCTGTTCGAGTCTAGCTCAAAGTGGTGTTTTTGGGTTTTAACCATAGGTGCATCTATGCCAGAGCCACGACTACATGCTCGTATCTAGACAGATAAGTATTTCTTGGAAAACTCACACAATCTATACAATACCAAAATTCTAGGATGTTCTTAAATACTATTCCTCGAAGTCTATCTTAGGGCTATGTGATCTAATCAGAGTTTATCAAAATCTAGTTTCTATGGTTTGTACTAAACTTTCTATGATACCAACTGTAACACCTCGAACCCAGTTACCCAGAGTCAGTGCATTATTACATAACATTTTCATTATCTCAAAAGATCAAGACTCGAAATACTGATTAGTTTAGTAGTCTTGAAACAATAGATATATTATTAAGTCTTAGATTGAATCATAAAGTAAAAAAAACTACAACAACATATTGTCCTCATATTCCCACATACTATCTCTGTAGTTCATTAATAAATTACTTCTTCACATCCTGGGAATGATAAAACATTGAAATGGGTGAGCTCAGATTCTCAGTAAGGATAACAATATAGCGAAATCTTTCATAAATATGCACAAACATTTAAGGCAATGTATAACTAAAACAAAAGACTTTTAAACATGAACTTCAGCATAATATGGAAAAGATAAAATGAAATAATTCCATTTACATATTCACATAGATATTCTACTAGTCGAATAACCACATGAAATATCAATAACCACTTTCATAATGATGGAATGCATAATCCCAGAATATCATAATCACATAGTCAAGGCCTCGTGCCAAGACTACAAATAATATTTTGTCAGGGCCTTGTGCGAAGACACTAGTTTGTCTCATTAGACCTACTGATGAATCAAGGAGCTATAGCAGGCTCCACCCATCACTTAATAAGTTCAATACATTCCTCATATGAAATGTTTGAAACATAACATAATCATTCATATTAAAACTAGCTTACGAAATGTGAATACTTTATCATCAATCCATCAATGGCATAAAAATAGCACATCCACAGTAAAAAAAAACTTATTCAATACAATATTGAGGATTTTATTGTAACATACTAAACTCAATCGATAATAATGAAAGATATTGACATAGATGAAAATAATCATCAAAACTATTTGAGATAAATATCCCCCTTTTTCTTGAAAACATTTAAAAGTCACAATATTTTCCAAGAAGACATTAAAAAATAGATTTTTGATTCAAAGTTTCTCATACCACTTTGAAACTTTTAAAATGAGTTTTAATTTTAAAATGTTAATTTCCATCTAAATAAATCATTAAAACCATTTTCAAAACATGGACACTAATGAGAAAGATTTAGAATAATAATTCTTTAAATAGTTTAAAATGATATTTTAGTTAAGATCCCTATCCAAAAGAGTGACACTTGAATACAAATAATTGAGGTAATCAAAACATTGTAATATCCTAAAAATAAAGGGATTAATGATATACTCTGTTGAAGTACATTATATACACCAAATAAATGTGATTTGGTGTATAACAACAAATAATTATCAATGGAATGTAAATTGAGATGAAATCTCTTATAAATACCATATCCTTAGGTTAAGGATAAATCAAAGACATAATTACATGTGATAAATATAAATACACTCAATATGATTGGATATTCACTATAAATAAATCAGAGGATATTCACACATATTCTTGTAAAGACAACACCAATGAATTATATATTTAACTCAACAAATGGAGAATGAGTTAAAAATTACTCTTATCCAATTCATATCGATGACTTGAGAAATTATAAATGGAGTGATTATGTGTATAAAAAGTATATCCACAGAAAGGGTAGTGGAAATTATGACATAAGAAAATTAATAGTTATTCCACACATAATCTTGGATTAAAATAGTAAATGAAGTATGCGTAAAGTCAAATGAATGGAAATTGATATTTCAAATTCCCTTATCGATTTTGGAACTTATGAAACATACACACCTGAAATAAGGATCATACAATGATGATGTAAATATCCATATATTTATGTATATCACACAATGAATACAATCATGGGTAGTACACACACCACATTCAATAAATAAGTGGTGAATAATGGAATTCTCATGGAACTAAAAGTGAGATAAGAAACCCCTTACTTTGTACTTTTTCCTTTGTCGAGGGTAGGTTATCCTCCTGTATAAAGGTGAAATAATTGTTATCGAATTATACAGTAATCATATACATTAATATGATATCATATATGATCTCTTAACATTTCATTGTGAATAATATCTTTGTATTATCGTCGTTTCGAGTGTTAACTTACTCGTTTTCTTTTATATGTTTTGTTACATAAGTCGTGTTTGCTATGGATAGGATGTATCATATTAATATACAGAATGATATGAAGTCCTTAAAAATTATTTTTAATCATAAAATGAGAATTAGACTAGTACGGACACGATGGGGAATGAATCTCATCGCGGTCATGGAGACGGTAGTCCGTACTTACGCATGAGCGATAATATCATTCTTTTGATATTAAAATCATATATAATTGGATGGTATATCATATATACAGAATCATTATCATGTTATAATTATTATTTACATGAATTTTACATCATTATTATACCCATCCAAATAATAATATATTGAACAACAATTACACCATGACGTGGAGACGATAGGCCGTACGTACGCATGTATGGTGACATGTATTTCAAATGATGGATAGAATACTGAATATGATTTTACCATATTTATAATAAGATCACAGTATATAAAAGATACTAGATTTATTATTTTATAACTTCAATTACAAAGAAAATATAAGTTGAAGAATAAAGGAACTTGAAAGAGTGTGGTGAAAACATTACCTCTTCTTCAGGTTCATTATTTTGATTTGATCAAAAGGGCTCTTTGGTTGGATTTATGATCAAAATAAGGTCTCTAGGATGATGTGGGGAAATTTTATAGAATATTGGGGAAGGGGTTTCCCGAGCCAAAAGGATTTGAAGGTGTAAATTAGAGAGAAGGGTGAATACCCTTTTATAAGAGGGGTGATGGGCACCTTTTGAAAAGCTAGAAATATTATTTTATAATAAATTCATATTCAGTTTATAATGGCTCCAAAGTGGATTATATAAATGGTATGGTGGGGATGGGTTGAAATCCTTTCCACCAATAGATTTTAGACAGGTTTGGGTTACTATATTAACCTTATCATTTATATTTAACTCTTTGTTAAATAGTTTGACATTTTCCATGTCTCTATGTATATTTATATTATATAGTTAATAAACTTACTATATACCTCCAAGAGACACCCAAGTGGTCTATTAATGATACACCTATAATTATATAAGTCCTTAGGCTGACCCTAGTATTATTAGGAATATAATTTCAATTAATAATATAATATTTGTTTTAAAAACTCTTTTATGTCAATTTTGAAAATATTGGGTATTTTGTTTTTGATAATTTCATAAAAGACTTATCACTTAGAAAAAAATTATATAACCAATCCTAATATGTCATATTAACCTAAAAAATCAGTGGAATTCATAAAAAGTCTCAAATTACAATTATTTTTATATTTAGGATATAAATTATTTTAATATTTCTTTAATTAGGTAATTATTGCATCACCATTGCATCATAAATAAATTAAATTATTTAATATCTAAAAATTATAAATAATGTACCATTATGTAAGAAATATTTTATCTTTATAATTAATATTTAATGTTGAATTTACCTTATGTATAACCCTTTATTAAAAATGTTTTAGTTATTTTACTTTGATTTTATCTCTTTTAACTCTTCATTGAATAAAATAATAATAAATGTCCTATTATAATCCTTGTGGACCTAAATGATAATATTTTATCCCTAAGGTTGTTTTTGGATGAGATAAAATTTTATAAAAGAATTATGACATGTGTTAGGGTAATATAAATATCATTTTTACCCTTCATTGCCCTATTTATATTTAACCGTGGTAAATAGAAGTAAAAAAGGTACTATTAACCAAAATTAAATTAATATCATTAAGCCACATTTTACTCCTTGATATTAACCATGTATCTGGTATTTTCTAAATTCCACTCACAGAAGTGGTAAAATTATGTTTTATGTGAATTTCCAAATTCTCCTAGGAAGTGAGTAAAAGACGATGAAAAGTTCAATAAAATTTTTATATATCTATAATTATTCTAAACTAACTCCAATGAGTTACATTGAACTTATATAGATATTATGTATGTATTGTGGCCTTAATTAAATTTAAATAAAATAAATAATTATTTAAATAAAAATTCGGTTTTAAACTATAACTTAGTGTTTTTGACTATTCATAAAAAATTGAATGTTTTCAGAAAAATACCAAAACTTCACCCTAAGTTAATTTCCATATTTTGAATCCAGAAATGAAGTCCATTTTTTATGATAAAAATTTTAATATTTCAAAAAGTGGGCATTACTATTCATAACGGCAAGTTTGATTGGTTGTGGTGTGTGTTAGAACTCGAAGTTTCGTACAACACATGCTATTGTATTATTCAAAGAGAAGTGTACCGTGGAATATTGGGGTGTTACATTATAAGTGGAATTTACATGTCATAGTTGAGTTCTTGAACTGGTTGAGAGAGAATGACCTTGAGTAGGATAAATCATACTAAATGGAATGCATTGAGAAAATGGTTTAGTCATATTGAATTTCTTGCATTGTGTTAATTGGAAATGAAATGGATTCCTTGAAATGGAATTGAGAATCCATAATGAAATGTGTGAGTTACCCTTTCCTCATTTATTTAATTGAATGTGATCAATCCTATATTATTATTTTAATTGAAATTCTCAAGATGTGTTCCGTGAGTATGAATGTAAAATAACATGTATAAGGATATGGATTTATAAGGGAATGAGAGGATTATCCTTCATGATTAATGATAAAAATTTAAATGGTATAATGATATTCATGAGAGTTTAATGCCTCATGCGTTATGTATTATGAATGATCATGCCTTATAGGAATGTGAACTCCAAGAGATAGTGAGGACTCTTGGTATTGGGTTAGGGGTAGACAGTGGGAGATGACGTGGAATTAATTGGTTGTGGTATGTCCTGATCCACCTCAAAAACATATCTAATAGGAGAATACCAATAGATGGTGAGGGATCTTGGTATTGGGATAGGGGTAGACTGTGAGTGCTCCTTATAATTGGATGGAGTTGGTATTTCCTGACCCACCCAAACATATATTTAATTCATGAAAGTCAGGAGACATTTAGGGCTCTTGGACATGGGTTAGGAGTAGACAGTGAGAGATCCCCTAGAATTGGATGGTGGTGGTATGTACTGATCCACCACGACATATATCTATCAATATAAATATATATATATATATTCTACTACTATATATATTTAAATTTTACATGATCAAACATACTATCCATTGACTGAAGAAGATATCATCATCAGGTATCCCTTCGGAACCTGGACTAGTGTATACTTATTTACACAGATTTTATCATTTTTTCTATACTTTCACACTGTTTATGTTAGTATTTCACTATATGGATTGGGCTTGACACCATGGGTGATGACCTACTGAGATTTTATATCCCACCAACTTAGGTACCCTTGGAACATGAGTAGACCTAATATTCATAATATCTAAGTTGATTAATGTATTTTGTGTACCTTGGAGTTAGCAGAAAAGGACCATGATAAAGCTCAGGGGGCTCAAAGAGATCACCCATAGGTATTAGATTCCATTTATTTATTTATTTTTGTATTCTAAATAATTTTTTTAATGCCTTAGATTATGTATAATCCATCACCCATGTATTTTAGAAAAATCCAATGGCCACATTTCTTATAGTTGTTATAATGTCTTTCTTCACTTTCTTTATCTTCCTTTATTCGCTTCTTTAACTTATTTATCATTCATCACCCCTCTTGTTTTTCGGGTGTCCATCCGGGTTTGTATATAATCATATATGTATGGCCTCTTCCCACACATGTTTTTTCTTATATAGATGATAGTTAGATCAACGGTGACATTTGTGGACTATGTTTTGGAGGATCATTGTTGTGCAAGGTGTTGTTTCCGTGTTTGGTGGTTAGTCTCATAGATTTTGAGATAGACCCTCTTAAGTATTTGACTTTTTCTAGTTTATTCCTGGTTTAGAAAACCCTTTCTTGTTGGTTATGTATTTTCCCACTCTATATATTTCACATGATGTAGTTATACCATGTCATATTTTCTTATAGGTTTTTGGATACATGGTTTATACTGTAAAATTTTCTGCATTTTATTATATCTCTTCACTATTTCATTGATATTTTATGTGATTTTGTACATGTACTATAGGATAAATCACACCATTTAAATTATATGTCTACTTTGATCTTGTCCCAGATCATAGCCTATTATAGATGAACTTGAGATGTCACCCATGGCTATCTACTAGCCCAAGAGGTGTTTGAATGGTCCAGGTGAAAACGAAGTTGTATAAAAGGAGGTTTATACTAGGGTCAATGTTTGTGTTACACATGTTGTGAGGTTTTTTAGTAAATTAGTGAAATGATTTCAGATTGTCTTGAGTTGGGATATTAGGCCCAAAAACCCCTGTGATTTTGTGAAAACCAACATATCTATATACCAGGACTCTAAAATCCTACTTTTCTGCCGAACATTATGAGAGATAGGTTGTAGGAAAAATTAGTACTTGATTCATAAAGGATTGGGTATTTTAAGTTTCATGTCCTTGATTCATATCACCATACATTCTCCTCTAACCATCATAAGTCTCGTTAAAATTTAAGATTCCTCCTCAATGATAGCCAGGTAGGATACTAATATAGTATTCTAATGATCATTATTTGATTGATGTCAGATTTATTCCAGGACCTACTCATGAGTTGTTTCCTCTAGTGGTACAGGTGAATGATTGACTAAAGGTTTCTCTGATGATAGCTCTAATAGGTCTGGATGAGGATTTTAATAGGATTAGCATGTTACACGAGTTATATTGATAGATATCACTCTAGTTTCATAGAGATACAAACCCTTGGGTAGTAGAGGATTAGATTACGGTGGTTTTCTAAGATTTATGTCTTGTTCACTCCCTAACTAATTAGATGTTCATGCTTGAAACCATTATTATTCAAGGAACAACAGGGGACTGGTGGGTAAATATTAGTTAGACCCATGATGAGTTAATGCACTCATAGATGATCTTTTTGATGTTTTCCTGCAATGAGTATTACTATTTTATCTTGTACTCTATTTGGACTTGAGAGATTATCGAGATATAGTAGGGTGATATAGTTGTTGTTGAGCACACCTTTAGTTTTATTAACTTCACATGCTATTTTATAAATATATTATGGGATCAATACTTCTGGTTATATAAGTTTTAGTAGGGCCTTCATAGTGGCATTCGAGCTAGTTTGATCTCTTCACTAGTAAAAAATACATTTAATACATTGTAATTTTCATGTTGGATGTTTATAAATAATGATATAAAATGCATTTAACATTGATTATTTTATAATCGATATGAAAAACACACTGATTTTCATTTAAACATCCTTTATCTAATAAAAATGTTTAAAAGCGGGTTTTCAAATTCATATATTTAATTATAGATGTAAAAAATTGTTTTTTACATCACTTATTAAATAACTCGTGTGAAATACCTTTAAAATTGTTATGAAATATTCAGTCAAATAATTTTTTAATCATTCACTATAATGAATTAAATTTGTTTTCTCTCACATGGGAAACCCTAAACCCTCAATCTTCAATCTGATGACCTCAAATATCATTTAGCTTTCATTACCCAAATTTTTTCACCCTATACTATCATCATTTTACACTCATGCTCTCTATAGGTTGTATTTACATTACATTCTACTTATCATTCATTTCCTTACCAGATTATCTTTCCCATTTATATTTATTGATTCCATTTTCCTTTCATCCAATGTATGTTTTAATTGATAAATGTTTTTTTATATTTTCTTGAATGATTTATATCACTGATAATATTTGTCAACTATTATCTATTGTTTATTAAAATACTCATTATTCATAAATCTAAATTATTTTTTAATGGATGAATGATTTCTTTTGATATTAATGATTAATTAAATGATTATTTTATAAATTATTGATATGAAAAATTTTATTTTATTGATTAATATGTGTCAAAGGTATGTTTTTTTCTACATTTTGAATGGGTATTTTAATGTTATACTATATTATAGAGTTTAAATATAGAGTAATGTTAATATATATTTATTTGATTATTCAGATTTTATAATAATTGTCGATATTCATATAAAATAATGATAATTAAATATGTTCAAAGTGATACTTTTTTATCCAAGAGGTTTTATTTCTTTTGTTTATGTAATATTTCATATTATTTTATTTATCAATTTAAATTATCATTTAAAATTTTAAACATAATAACTTATATTCAATTCGTGACATTTTTTATACGTAACAATGAATCAAATATGTATTAATACACTGTGAATATGTAATGATTATGAGGATGGTGATGATGATTTTTTGGGGTTTTCAAAATGAAATTTTTGGAAGATGGACTTATATTCATGTGCATGATTTAATTTTTTAAATACAAAGATGTGAAAAAGTAAAGTAACCAAATATATTTTAATTTTTTATGGTTTGAATATAGGTTATATCCATTGTATTTGGAATTATAAAATGTTGTAGAATTCATGATCTAATGATAATTATGTCTTTCATGATAATAATTCGAATCAAATTATTTAAATGATGAGTAATATTAATCTAAAAGAAATTTAGAAAAATGGATAATTAAGCATCTATCTAGTGAAGTTTAAAAACCATTGTATCCAGGTTGTATGAAATTTATAGGTTTACCAATGATGATAGGAATTATTAACTTGAAGGTCGAAATTGTATAGAGTAATAAAGGTTTTATAGAGTTTATATAGTTATTGAAATACATACATTCTAAATACAATGATCTTTTAGAGTGCAGTTATAATAGGTGGAAAATATTATGAGTAATGTGTTCAGTGAATAAGAAGATATATGTTTTTTAGAATGATTATGTGCAATATTGGAAGGAATGTGATGTTCTGTCAGAGAATACTGAAAATTGGACATCACATTGTAATTTGAATAAAAAATTATAGATTAATTTAGATGTTAAGGAGACTCCTTCTAAGTAAATATAGTATCATTAGATAATTTCTTATTTGAAATGTTTATTTACAAATTCAAATTTTGAAAAATTGGTTAATATATTATATATATGAGTGGATATATTATGGAAAAATATTTCATCCATATGATTTTAATAGTGGAAAAAATGGTCAATAATTATTGACTTTAAAAAATGATGTTAGAAATATAATACTTAGATTTTTCCCATATGGAAAAAAACCATATCAAATCCTTAGTAGAAAACATAGTTCGGGTATTATTTTATTGTTTATTTTGAACATACCTTGTTAATTTTGTATGATGTTGAAATATATAATCTTGGTTTTAATAATTCTTAGACCAAAACTTCTTGAAATGATATTGATTTTTTATTGTAACAGTTAATTGAGGGAAATAAATATTTATTAGATAAGGGTATTAGAATATATTAGTATTATAAAATGGAATATTTTCAACTACCTAAAATGACTATTATTATTATGAATTACTTACCAACATGTAGAAATGGTTTGCTGATAATATGTTAAGGGGTATAATTATTTCCAATTTTTGAACAAAAAACATCACATTATAAACTATAAAATGGGAGAAAAATAGTACATGTGGGTCATAATAGTTATTTTTCTACGGATCACTCTAATAGAATATTAAAATAGGTATTTAACATCTCATAATAATTTTATATTTCTTCAAAACCTTTGTCCACTGATCATTATCTGGAGAGGGTGAAATACATTGATGTGCCTTTCTGAATGATAGAAAAATATCAATAGATTAAATATATTTGGAAGACACGATCAATATTTCTAATTATTCAACATCGAATATATCATTACTCTAATCATAACAATGATTTCATTCATATGGAAATGAATATTTTTAATAGTTGGATTGGAACATTATAGTTACTAATGGAAATACTAAAGATGATTTGAGTGTATGAATGTACTTACTATCAATGGGAATACATTTAGAGTCATCTCCCATTCCAAATGGAATAATAACATACCATCCTCCAACATTTCAAACATTTTTCTAGTGGGAGAAAATTACATTCATTTAGTGTATCGAGGGTATCAATGTACTACAAGGTTAATTTTTGAATGTAAAACAATTCATTAAACTATTTAAAGATAATAGGAAATAAATATCATGATTTTCACATCATGATGAAATAAATAATTCTAGTTTCATTATGTTGAATATTTCCCATCAATTTCATAATGACAATAATATAATTGGGTTATTTTTTTAACTCAATTTCTAACAATGCGATTGATCTTAATTCATTGTATAATTTGGAATGTGATGAAATTTAAATTGTTTTTGAACAATAAATATGTTTTCATCCATATTTTAATTGATATCATCGTTCATTTAATGTATTACATGGTGTGAGAAATAAATATTTGTTGACCTGAATATCTATGTTGTATGTATCCTTTTGAAAGGTATATGACTGACTGACTGAAAATTATATTTTTTATTATTCGAAAACTTTTTTCTGAAAAGGTGAGAAACCATAAAAGACATCCCAACATCATGAAATCATGAATTAAATGAAAAAAACCCCAATAGGCCATAAATCAAGATCAATGAAAACTATCACAACAATAAAGAATCTCCTCCCAACAACATTTATTATAAGTCCGGCTTTCATCATTCCATTGCAGCACAGCTAGCAGTCCCGTGCCATAGAACATGGGAATTTTACCGATTTTCATAACCATACCCTCTCAAACATCTGAATCTGAGAAGCCATGAAACAATGAAACCAATTTCTTGAACCTCATCTGAATCATCTCATTGTATGAGAATGGTTGAAGAATTATTGAGCTGTGGACCACCAAGGCCACAATCAAAAAAAATTTCAATGAACCATAATTGATGATATTCCATCCAACACAGATTCATAAGAAATCAAACTCAGACCAAACTAAATGCTTTTTATGAAAGGTGATAAAACTTGAAGAGAAAAAACAGGCTCGCGGAAGCCGATGAACCAGATAATCAACACCAAACCACGGATTTAGAAAACACCAATGGACGAAACTAGCACATCCAAACCCATAAGCATTCCCAAATTGTAAATATATGAATCATAGAAGAAAGTATAGGTATCCAAATGAAAAATCCAAGATCCAAGAAACATCACCCCAAGATTGGCCTCCTGAACGCTGGTCACCAGTAAGAGGTAACACCACAAATCAGACCGAGCCAACACGAGATCTCACCGCCACTAGAAATCCCACCGGAGAAGTATATTTTCATTGTTCATTCATAATTTTATTCAAGAGACATGTCTATAGTTTATCACATTGATTTTCATATATCTCACTCTGAATGATTCAATTATGGGGGAAAGGGTATCCATATATTTAAAGTAAAATAATTTATCGGTGAGTATATAAATAATGAACATTTATACATCTTGAATAACATAGGTGGCTATCATCCAAATATAACATTTCTTTTTAATGTGTTAAAACATTGTTATCCAAAGAAGAATGATATGTGGACTTTTAATGAGCATAAAAACAATTTTTTCATGGTTTAAAGATATTGTGCATCATAGATAAGTTTAATCGGACACATTTACATGGTTAGTGAGTGGTAAATGTTATAATTTGATAAAATGGTATAGGTGTTAAATTAATGGAAATATATTTTATATAAAATATCTGAAAAATATAAATGTAGTTTAAAAAAGTAGTGTGTTGGTGTTTATATAAAAAAATAATTTTTCATGTACAAATAACAAAACTCAATCTCTATTCCGTGTGCATATTATATAGTAATTGAATAAATATTTGGGGTTGATTACATTGAATTTTGAGTTCTAATATTTAACTACAAATGGGTTATCGATAAAAACTGTTTCATACATAATAAATTCGGTATGAATCTATTTAATTTGAATAGATTGGAATACATATATAATGTTTTATTATTGAAACAAATGAAAAATAAATGTTTAATATTTTAGATATATCAAATATGTAGTGGTATATCATTTGACATGGAAACACTAGTATTTTGGTGATGAAAAAAAATATGATGATTCTGATTTATGGGATATTCCTACTTTCATTGAATTGATAAGAGAGAATATTGATCAGAACACCTTAGACATATTTTATTCAATACCAAATGATCACGAAGATGTAATATGGTGAAAAATACAGTAGTGATTTCATAATATTAATGGTTATATATATTTATTTTTAATTTTAGTATTTAAATTTATTAAAACATTAGATGTATTTGTTTTATATTTTTTACATGAAACTAATATTTCAAAAATTTATTAAAATTATTTTTATAGATTAGATAAGGATTTATGTTTTATTTTTGAATTAGTATAATTTAAATGTTACTGATGGAATTTTATTAATTTTAACTTATGTTTTTTTCTTCATTTTCCAATTATTATTTTTGTATCTTTTTTGAATCCTTTCAAAATATTTATTCAAATATTTATATAATAATAGATTTTTTTCTTCATTTATGTAATTTCTCTAGCCACTCATTAATGGTGTTACCATTTTAGTCAACTTCGTTAACAAATAAGATTAAAAATGTGTTTACAATTTAACATTTTATTGGACTATTCATATACATTTATTAAAATAAAATTTAATATTATGATTTGTATACTTGTTCACTAATTGTTTGTTACTTTAATTTATAAGATAATGTCAAATAGAACATATGAGTCACCAAATATCTTATAGGGAGTACTGTAGAAACACTTATACTGAGGATCCTCTTTATACTTATTCATAGGATCCATTTACTTTTATAGAGGTATATGAGACTTCTAAGGTTGTTAAATGTGGGTACAAATGTTTAACAATATTATCAATTTCACATAGCTAGGACAAGAGGATATCAAATGATTTTTATGATACTGATATTAATAGGGACCTAATTCAAAAACAAATTAATAAGTCTGTTTTAATGAATGCATGGAACAATGTTAGTATTTTGATTTATGATTGGAAAAGTATTGAGAAAGTAACAATATCTCAATTTTGGGATAACATCTTGGTGATCTAATTTGTTATCATCTTACATTCAGGAAATTATTTTTATAATACATGTTTTTTTCTTCTTATTAGATGAAATGTGATATACATGATACTACATAATTCAAGAATAAATGTTTATCTTTGGAGACTAAGATATGGTGTGATTTTAAATCAACCAGCAAAGAAGATTACATTTTTTGGAAGTTAAAAAATATCATGTGATATATTATCTGGATCTGAATCTATGCGGCCTGAGATGAATCCACCACAATCCCACCTTAAATAGGCTTCGAGCTACCGAATAGCACCGAGTAGTCATATCACACACATGAAATGAATTCACCTAATTTACTTTTTATACACACACATACTTCTCTAAGCACAAAAAATAAAAAAAAAATTATATAATTGATAATAAGGAAGGAATGAATCTATAATCTCACAATAAAATTACTACATATAGAACAGGAAAGAATAAAAAAGGTTAAAATACCAGACCATAGAGATCTAGCAATAAAGCCTAACCTACTCCGAAGGAGGGGACTACTATCTAATGAAACATCGGTATACACCTCAATCTGTCTTAGTGAAACTAAGATCTACATTCTCTTAGTCATCCATGGACTCTATGAAGTTGTCTTTAATCTTTATAATACATGAAATGTATGGGAATAGAACATACATGGGTGAGTATAACAATACCCATTAGGACACCCATAAATAACCAAGCCTAAAGCATCAAGAGTAGTCATCTCATCAAAAAAAGGAACTTAAAACATGTTATCAGAAATAATAATAACCAAGGATATCTTAGACATACTCTTAAAAGAATATGGGTCTAAATTTTATTAACCACTAGAAGCCATAGATCAATTGTGAGTTTTCATGGTAACACTCATCTAGGAGTAACCACTCCACGAGCTATACTGCAACTGACAATACTCATCTTAGAGGTCACACTTGTCAGGTCCATCCAAGAAAAGGAATGAAGGATACTGAGAGGGAAAATCTGATAAGTACAAAAGATCCTACAACACCTCATTAGAAATTTAAAATCTTGATACAAATATTGGGGTTTCACACCTATGAAGCACTAGGGGGACACTAGACCATACTAGAAACATCTTCCTTGATTTTGGATTGATGTATGTGAAAATATATTGGCCATGATGATTCCAAAAAAATATACTTAGGGAAAATCAAAATGATAATTAGGATCATTCTAGCACTCTCATATAGATAAATGAAGCATTCTACTGAAGTGTATAGTAGATTAAGACTAAGATAACTCACTCCAGAATAAGGGAACTCTCCCACACAAACACAGATCACCGGGATGATGCATTGGGGTGACCACTTATGAAGAGAATCAAATTCATAATTGAAACCTAAAAGGAATGGAGGAAATGAAACACACTCAATTGATACTTGTCCAATAAAGATCACACAATCTCAAAGCTGATATGAGAATAAAGAGGAATCCAACTTGTCCTTAACGGAGTACACGGCGTGTCCTATGTGTACATGGGGTGTCTCACAAATCATGTAACATACATTGTCACGTGCTCGAATAGAATTATCCTTTAAAAAATAAATGGAATGTATCTCAAATAAAATTCCTTGTAGATATCAATATGGAACTAAGAGTGTCATTTTTCCAGTGCATGTGTACATCATTTTGTGCCAGTGTACTTGGACGTGTTCGAGTACATTCCACTGCACATGTATTCTGGCCTACCCATGTAATTTGTAATTAAATGGCATGTGAGGCTACATTGCCACCTTGTATTGTAATCATTGTATATTTAGAGATTGTTTTAAAAGGTTTAAAATATTTTTGACATTTTTTACATGGAATGTCATCTGTATCATTATGTAGAAAACCATAGCATTGAATAAAGAGTGCTATACGTGGTGTGTTCGTTCAGACTACATGCCTTATAATGTATTTTATCATGTAACCCTTGGTATTTTCAAATAAAATTCACCCTATCCACTCAATTTCCGTGGTCTAACTTCAATATCAATGAAGAATATGGATATCAATCCATCATAGACCATCCATCACTATCATTCAGATTCCAGCAATTCCGAAAACTTGGGGAAACGACCGCCATCACCCATCGTAGCTACAACACACCATATCCAAATTCGATGTCTCTAATCCAAATATGATCGCCCTCTATTTTAACACATAATTATTCCATTATTGATCTTGAAAATAGAATTGTAGAAATTATCCTATGTGAAAAATATGGAATTTCCAACGATCATATTTCATGTATTCATCAATATGCTGACCAAAAGAATGATGAAAATGTGCTTGTATAAAATGGAGGGGGAAACCGTAACTAATAAAAAAAGTAATTTAAATTTACCAATTTTTAGGTTTGACTTGATTCATTTTTTAGGGTGATGTAAAATGAGATAATTAAATCTACAGAAGTAACTATTATACCCAAAATATAGGATAAACAAAACGAAACCTGAAATATGATCGGACCATGAAAAATTATTTGGTTGATTGATTTTTATTCATATTAGTATAATAAAATGGGAATAATTAAAAATAAAATAAATTTATGACATCAATTTGTATCAATAACGATAGAAGAAAAAATCATAATCATTATCACTAGTTAGATCCTCGAACTATGTTGGTGCATAATCATTGAGTTGAACTCGATCTGGTGTTGTCTTCTAATGATCCTCCAATGAATCCCCTCTAATGTATACTCTCAATCATTAGGATATGTGGATATCCCTCGGTATTGAGGCCTATAAATTTTTAACTATAGATTCAAGATTACTAAATCAATATAAAGAAATAATTAAATTAATTTATTTTATTTTATTATTTTTCCCATGATATAAATTTAACCAAACACCTGACACTAACAATGCTTATATCTTTCCTAAGTTGAAAACCATATTAATACCTCGATTTTGGTCTTATATATGTTATCTATGACAATTTTAGGGAATTATTCCACTTTTTCGAGAAAACTATATATGCATGAAATAAATAAATTAATTATTTTTTAAATATCAATTCTGGGCTCACCAGGCCTCAAAATATCATGTCGTCTCAGTGCCTGGCTATTAAGATATTCCAAAAAATATTATAAATAAATTATAGAAAAAAATCAATACACTACATTTCTTCTCTATTCAAGGATTTTCATCCTGGAAATTAAAACTCTATATAAGAAGGTGATGATATTGAACTCTCAAACGAGTCTCCCACTCCCATGAGTTTTCCCAATAGTTTCCTACTCTGAAAAAAATGCACTCAAAGAAATTTTTTTCCTCACAAGGGTATTTCTCTTCCAATTCATAAAGATAATGTATCCTTAAAAATTGAAACTCCACTCTCACATCCCAGTATACCTTGGTTGAAATAGTGTAATGTTTCTTTCACAAACCTCCTCATCTACGACATGTGGAGAACACAATGTAACCAAAAAATACTATTTGGATAAGGTTCAATGGTAAAACACCTTGATAATATAACATAGTAGTGGTAAAAATTAAAGGGCCTAAGAACCATTGAGGTAAAAATACACCATTTCTAAAAATCCTCAACTCTCAAAATCCGATGTCCTATGCCATTAGTCTGTAAATAAGCTATGATGTTTCTGGTTAGTCCTCAATCACCCCTAGATGAAATTAATCAATATAGCTATCACTAGTACCAAAAATAGGACCAGAGAACTATCCTCCAATGGCTCTGAAGAGTATAACAATGACCTGTGGGTTCTCTCATACAATGCGTCAAAAAGGTGCTACTCTAATGATGTAATGGTGGTCACTATGATACAAAAAACTCCACCGATGGTAGGTGATCCTATAAGATATTGACTAAAATGGACATGTGTACCCAAATCGTGATCATACAAACCTAGTCATTCCACATTACCTAGCTAGATGTCTGGAGTAAAACACAATGTTAAATTTAAACCAGTTCCCCAAACACTCCCCACATTATCTCCCTAGTCCTGAAATAATGTAAGAATCACAGTCTACAATGATCATAAAGGGATTAAAAGAATCCATAATACCTCCAATACATACAAGTATCTTGAAATGTCCATAATGATATATTTATCTTCACTATTAGGTAGGGGAGACAACAAGAGTTTATCTTTAAAACTTGCAGTAGCTCCCTTGGCTACCCAACTGATGCCAAGAGATCCCAGTACATCCTCACCTCTACTAGATATAAAAATAAGGGGAAAACCCCTCATAACCTCATCTTACAACTTTATTGGTGTCACCATCCACCCACAAACAAGGATAATGTTTCCATACCATTAGGATACCCATTCGTAACATATAAACTGGATATCTGGTCACAAAATGTCTCACACTATATATCCAAGACTTGTAACTCCCTAGCTCTCTAAAGAAGTGGAGGGGTAATAACTAGTGACTAGAGGTAAAACGCACCATACATGGGTTTCTTGTCTACTCCATCTTGAACACTGGTCACACATGGATGTCATGATAGAATAATACTATAAATTGGTCTATAAAAGGGTTAAGGATTCAGTCTATAAGTATCATGGTTTTGCTTTGTTGTACAACCTTCCAAATCATATCACCACAAGATCAAAACAACTGTAGTGTCTTTAGAAAGCCACATATAATATATCCTACAACTAAACAAGAGCTGATGATAATGTATCTCAAGATTAAATCTGAGAACTAGTTCACCTCAAAATACTTGTCAAAGAACTCATCAATTCTTAGGATTGGATACACTTCCACACATCGCCCGGCCTAAGTGACGCCAATTCACACCCAACTTGTTGCACTCATTCTCCTCTTAGGTGAACAATCATGAGATTGCCAACTGAAAACATTGGGTATTAAAATATCCATTCCTCTGTAATCTAGTTATTTCACCTTTATCCTAAAATGTTTAATGGGTTCCATCTGATATGTAGTCCAAAATATTTGGGGTGATCCTCAGTTCCATCCCTTTCATCAGTCCAACTCTCAGTGAAGAAATAAACCCAGAACATACCTAGGAATTTCATCCATATACTGCAGCACCACTGTTGAAAAAAATTCATATAATCCACTACACCAATGGTATAACTAACTAATTGAAAGAAATTCAGTCATATCCTCATGAACATAGGAGAATCCTACTTTACATAGGATCAATCCAAATCAAAATAGCAAAAAACCATCCCATCATGTGGAAAACACTTACACAGTCACATGTTGTAAAAAACTGAGCATGGATAGTAGAAGATCAGTCCACCTTGAGGAAATCATCAAAGGTTATCAATGCCACTATGAAGATATTTCATACAAGGCTCTCTCTCTCTCTCTAAGAGTAATATCACACTATTGGTGGAAGTTTGTAATCAATGATCATCATTGTATAAACCTTCAATACAAGGATTAAGTGGAAAGGATCCACTATTAACACTAGTTATTAAATAAGGGATATACATTTAGATATATGGCTCATGAATCTATGTAAAAACTGTAACCGAGGTAGTGAAAAATCACATTGTACTTCATACTGCACTCAAATACCCTGCAAGAAACTACTCCATGAAACTCATTCATTCACTTTACTTCCAATTTTATACAATAAAAGATTTCAATAAGACCATATCACAACAGACAACCTCAAACACACAATTCAATAGAACGAATCAACCATACATTGACACTATCCATTTTGGGCCAAACTAAACTGCTACACAATATTGGATCATATCTCAATAACCTCTCATGGAGGGAGAATTTATCATCTTACTCGAATGTATAAATTAAAACCAAACATCTCAACAACTAAGAATTACTAATTACAACATATCCAATGAAAAAACTCAAACAACACTGACATCATAGTGGATCATACCAATATATAAAAAGACTACAAAAAGATTAGAGGGAACATAGATCATATGTTGAAACACTCTTAGATCCTCTAGGTATGGAACATACAGTTCCAGAAACAGTATATGATTTTTTCCACTAGTGTCACAAGCCTATAGAAGTCCACATGTGTGTGGTGGTGGTAGCACCAATCCAAAGATCCTTCCACCTCCTACTTCCCTCCCCCACCTCCTCTAACATCCTTTTCACCCTGTGGACCTAATTACACCTACTTATTTATATACCTATGAGGTCTGTTATAATCCCTCATAGAATGAAACATAATGGGTAGGAAAATCCCATATTATATTTCCTCTTCCAACATAAGAATATGTATTTATTGGCTTTGGACAACTGATTTATCTTCAAGGTCTTTGATGAAACCTCTTATATCATGACCAACATCGGACACCTACAATCAGTATGTCATTATCACCATATATCTTATGTAATTCCAACCATAGAAGCTCATGATACATTATCAAACCCTAAAAATCATTATCATAGAACAAAATATCCAACCATGAGTAATATTGGCATAAAAAATCCACTTATGCCCCTGGAGATGTGTTTACAAACTGATCAATAGAAGAATAAACCACATACTTCTCACCCTGAAAAAAAAAGAATACCTTCTAACTAAGCCCCTATATGGAGCCCTCATCACTCATTAGCTCGAACTCTTGACCTAGATGTGGAAACCCCTATAGATTCCTTTACGAATACTTACTAAGAGATGACAATATGTACCATGATCAATGATTATATATAGTTATATGTACGTAGAAAGAAATTAAAACAAAAACCCATTCTTAAATGATGCATATACCATTGTTTTCCCAATATCCATTGTCTATATGTAATGATTTAGCAAGTAGGTTATCAGAGTTCTAGTGAATGGATACATAATCATCCTCACTAAAAAATGGATTCCCTATCCTAAAATATGAACATGAAATATATTATCATTGTTTCTATAGTTCCAAAAAAAATCCTCACATATAGAAAAAACTCAAAAATTCAGTCCTAAACACAAGTAGTTTCAGTACACTTATGATTGGGCATGACTCAAATACTACAAGACCCAGCCTGATCGGACTTTAGATATAGCTTCCCCAAGAATGCATCCAAAAGAACAGGGTCTAGAGACCAATGATGAGTAATCATATCACACATATTGGAGGCATTAGCCTAATGTACCTAGACACACACAAACACACATATCATCAAGAACATACAATGTTGAAATGTTAGAAAACTAATAAAAAACATGCATAAATATATAATCCCATAATCATAGTATAACATAAAGTACTATATTGAAGAAGAAGTTTCAAAATACAGACCCACCAAAAATTGGAAATAATCTCTAACCTACTTAGAAGGAGGAGACTGTTATCCAATACAATGCTAGTATAAACCTTAGTATCATTTGACCAAATTAAGCTTCACCATGTCCTAGTCCTCCAAGGACTTCATTAAAAGGTATGTCATATTAATAAGAGATGACTTGTGTGAGTGAAGCCTATGTATGTGTGAGTATATCAATACCCAATAAGAAACCCTAAAATCCCCATGAACAAAGTATCAAGGTTAGTCAGCTAATCAAAAAAAAAGTTATGAAAAATAAGATATGAGACATTATAATAACCCAGGATATCTCTTATATACTCATAAAAAACTCCATGTCCTAATGGTCTCAACCTATAATAACCATATATCCATTCTGAGGATCCAAGGTAATGCTCGTTTGGAAGGAACTACTCCCCAAAATATACTTCTTATGAGGATACACAGCTTAGAGGTGACATTCATCAGTTTTATCCATGATAAATCATGAAGGATAATGTGATGGTTAGTCTAAGAAACACACTCAATAGAACTACACCTCTATAGAAAGATAATATCTCAATTCAATGATAGATTCTCAATTCCTAGAGATCAATGGAGAGAAAAAAACCCCACTAGAAACATATGATATGATAGGGAATCGATGCTTATGTTAATATTGGACACACTTATTCCAAAGAACATTACCTAGTGAAAAACTATGAAGGGCATGAGGATTGCTCTGAGCCTCTCTGAGAGACACATGCTCTATGCAGCTAAGGGGTCTAGTTAATCGGTACTAAGAAAACTCTCTCTAGAATAATAAAACCTTCCCATACTACACTGATAATATGGCATATGTAGGGGGTCACCCTCTATAATTAGAATGGAAATTTACACTAAACCCTCATTGGAAGGAAGAAAAGGGAACACAATAAATTGATACTTGTCCATGAAAGCTCACATAAGATCAAAATGAAGATGAAATGAGATTAAATAGAAAACCAAATAGTCATAAAAGGTGTACACGACATGTACATATAGATACATGGTATTTCTCACTAAACCAGGCACCACCCATGTCCATCACTCATATCTCATGCACCTTTCAAATATACATGGTGATTCCCTCAAGTTACACAGTGTTTAGATGATGATATGAGACTTAGTGTTCCATTCTTTTCATTCCCATGTACATATGGTCGTTTCTGTATACTTGGTCGTGTCCAAGTATATGGTTCTACCTATGTACTCCAAACTTCTTGTGTACTTCCCCTGTACACAGTGTGTGGGGACACAAAAACATCTTTGTGTTCACTCCCTATACATACCAAGGTAATCGAAAAAGGTTTACATGATGTGTGACACCTATCACATAGCATTTCATCCATAGATCTCCATATAATCATTAGTGCTTCATAGAGAGGGATACAACAAATTGGAATATGTTTCATTAATATTGAACATTTATTAAAGGGAATTACACCAAATTCAGTGATATGTTCATTAGATTTTATATTTGTTGAAATATTTATTTGAGTGATATTCAAGTTCTATAAATGTCTAGAAACATATATTTATGAAATAAACATGTTTTATAAATCCATAAATCCCATTTTATAAAACATTATGGCTTTTTCATCATGTAAATCAATAACCATGAGTTTTTTACCCATTTATTTTTGAATTTTTAATTTATTATGTTATTTTATTCAAATGAGTTATTATTGAATATCATTAATTAAATGAGATGTATTGTAATAGGTTAATGGAAGTGAGATGTGTGATTTACATGGTGTGTTTATTAGACACCATATCTAGATTTTGGGATTCTATTCTATATATTTCAAAATTATCATTTGAACTATTGGGTAACAAAGTGGGAAATTGAGATATGAGTGTGATGCCAATTAAGATTATAAATTGGCTATGATCTTGTATTGTCTAAAGGATAAACACAATTAATAAAACATGTTGGGGATAAATTGTTTTTTAGTTAATTGTATTTGATTAAATGAAAACAATTCCATGGATGAACTGTTTAACTAGTCTCAATCAACTCTCTAGAGAAATTCCACTGACCACACCGAGAGATGATGATCCATCTATCTCCCTCCTTACCACATCTAATACACCCTCCTTCCTTCCCCTTTACGTATCTAACTCCCTCATTTCCATTAGAATCTGACATACCCTCTATTAGAATCCCATTAGAAGCTGTGTCAGTGACTGATCATTTAGATACTTCATCAGTGAAGGAACATGTCATCTCATGAGGATAAAGGAGGATGACACTTATCGGTACAAATTTTAATGTGAATAAATTTATTTCACTTTTATATACAACTAACTGTTTTTTCATAAAATATGGAAAGACATGTTAATATGGACATAAATATGAATAATTTAAATGTATGGAATTTGAAAAGATTAAATATTGTTGTCCCATTTGACTATTATGGGGTCCCCACTGATTACTTCATTGGATTACATGGAAAAATTCTATGTTGGATGACGATGCAATCGGTTACACTTCTGATTACATATGACGATTACAAGCATGTGCCTCAGACATATACAAATGATTTTTTTATTCACAAATAAATGTAATTCTAATACATTATGGTTTAATTGAACGCCATTATGTTATGAGATTCTAATATTTTAAAAAATAATCTCTTTATACAAATGTTTTCTCCAATTTACTATTTCAAATCTGATCGCACCAAAGTGGATATTGATAAATTTTGGAAAGAAATAGAAGGAATTTAAATGGATTATATGGAATTAATTCAATGATACTTCTTTAAGAGGTCGGAATCTATATGATAACTTACCTAAAGAAGTACCAAGAGAGAAATGGAAGGATGTTGATAATCATCATCATGAGAAGCACACAGTATTGAAATATATATTATTATATTAATATCATTTTACATAAATAAATGCACATGAAAAATATGACATTAAATCCATTAATATTAAATTACTTGTTATTTATCTCAGGATTTTTCAAGAAAAAATGCATCAATTCTATCTAAAAAAGTAATCCTACACACTATCTGGTCAAAGAGTTTTTCCAGAAATAGATCGATTCTAGTAATATTTTAATTAGTTAAAATGTTTATAAGACAACATTATTTGTTTAACATATCTAATGATTCATTTATCGTTGTTTAATGAAGCCAAATAACATAGGGAACCAAGTCTACTAAACAAAAATATGGATATACTTTCATATAAATATGATTGTAGTTATTTTAATGATCATGGAAATGAAGTTGGGGTATAAAATTTTTTTTATTAAATATTTTTTTGTTAGTTGATACTATGTTAACATGTATAACTTACAATATGAAATATAATTCATTTATTAGTAAAAATTAAAGAACTATGGGATGAAAATACCACATTATCTTTCACGGTATACCGGAACGCCCCAGTTAGTGATGTCCTTGGGAAGGTTCATCCTAGTCGAGTGTGTAGGATGTGTTTGTGACCATTATTACCTGAGATTTTCGCTAATACATTAGGGATTGTTATATAATCTAATCATGCTTTTACTGAATCCATACCTCTATACATCTAGAGTGAGTTTATTTCAACGAAAAACATAATTCATGAATATGGTTCTCATATAAAGATACAAGATGAAAAGGTCGATACTCTGCAGAATGCATTGGTTGAATTATATCAGAAGACAACTGGATCTATCCCCACTAATATTTCATAGAAGACTGGTAGTGATATGGTAAATCAAACAACTTAAAAATCATTTAGTACAAAAAATTTTATTGGATTCATGTTTAAATTTAAATCGACAACGTTGTTAAATTTTCAACATAAATTTCATGCATGTTTCGATAGTAATATGTGGTGATGTATATAAATATGGATAGGATGTTGACGAATGTTAAACTGGTAGTGATTAGGGTTCAATATGGATTTGGATATAGTGCTTAGCTAAAATTTTGATTATTTATTGACATGTTTACCAAATAAGCATAAATTTTTAGCTTAAAAGGTTAATTTATTTCTTACTACCACCTAATTTCCTTGCATGAAAATCCTAGGTATGTCACATATTTCGTATATCCCATTCTCTCCCTAAAGCTTCTTAGTACTTGAGTTATTCTTTTTGATTAGTTATATTTTCCATATTAGTTAACATTTATCATTGTTTTTCCACTTTTTAATGATATTTTTATGTTTTATCGTAAACCCTAAGATGTTAAAAATGGGAATAAATAGTTTTATAAATGGATATATTTGTAATCAAGTAAACAGTTTGGGTATTTGATTATTGCGAAGTGATTCAATGTAATAAATATCATCCATGGGTCTATGTGCTTTGGTGAAACAGAATAGACTCTCATAAGATGTAGGAATGAGAATATATGATGTGGGAGTAGTGGGGTCATATTTTCTTTTATTTTTCTAATTAAGATATAATATTTTAGTAAAAATAATATATGGTTTTTAGAATTAAAAAATATTTATGTCACATTGATGTATTTATATTTTTTTAACAAATTGGTTTCTAAGAAATTTATTTTATTAATTTTAATTTTGTGTCATATTTTAATTTTCTAGGAATGTTCATAGTTTGTGTATAGTAATGAAAAACCATGTGGTATTGCATGATAACATGTATCTAGTAGTATTTTTTGGGGACGTGCATTTCAAATAGTTTCTATAATGTTAGAAAAACTATTTGACTAAACCATGTGGCATCAGATGCAGATAAAAATAGGAACACAATCATTCAATAACATTTAAAATGTGTAGCCAAAAATGATATGTAAATTAAGTTACCAAAAATTATTATTTTGAACCCAATATTCATCTCAGTAGACAAATTCTTCCTCTGGATGATTATTTTCTTGATCATATTTATTACTCATGGAAATAGTGGATATAAAAACCCTTTTGAATGGAAATTGGAATGGGTATTGAGGTTTTAGATCTTGGAAACATAAAAAATAGATCGATCATTATTGTTTTTCAAAAATTTTCTATATCTCGTCTATTTATATTGATCATAATGACGGATTGGGGATTATATTTCTAGATATATGGGTTTCCTCAATATCTAATGTGTTTTTTATATATCCATTTTGATACAGGGACAAAGATACCATAAAAATGGTGGTTTATGTGGATTCTGATTGTCTAATCGATGTTTTTTATTGAAATTCTCTCATATGAAAATGTTAAGGTCTTCAGTTATTTGAATTGGTTTCCTATTTATTATTGAATTTTGGTGATTTATTTTGTTGAATCCATTGGTTTTAATGATATCCTTAATATTAATTCTATATTAATTTCTCTATCACTTCCAATCAATGTTGATATATATATATATACAAATGTAAATTTTTCTGGATTTGGTTTGGTTTGGAGATTGTGAATTAGTTTTCATTTTTTTGGGTTGTTTTGGGGGTGAAGATTGTACATATGTATTTTTTTTGAAAAGTGATATATAGTGGAAGTTTAAGCTACTACTATATATATAAATTTAATGAGTAGTAGTGTCTTAAACATCCTCTATATTAGGTTGAAGTTTGTCTAACAGTGTTTTTAGTATTTTAACGGCCGCATATGCTCTAAAAAATGGATACAACATAGTTTCATCTAAAACCACTGATAAAACCATAAAAACCACATCTAAATAAATAATTTTGTAATGGTGTATAGAAACCTCCACTAAATGTCTAGAAATGATGTCAGTTGGATTTGGATTCAAAATTTAGCTACGGTTTTTGGAAACCATCATGTACCCCTACAGAGGATTTTAAACCACCCCCATATAAAAAAGTGGCTATGATGAGTCAATTTTTTTGTAGTGACCACTCATCCGTCCAACTCGAAGCACAAACCCACCAATTGAAGCCTCCATTTGGTTTTGTTCTAAAATAAGAGACTTATCTACCACCTCATTAATTCTATATAAATGAAATATATTCACTTAGGAATTGATCTCATGTCAAATCACATCCAAGAAGCATATTTTCGTAGTGGTCTCCTCCCCTGAAAATGATGGGAAAAACAATTTCAAGACCATGAAGTGGCCAACATAATCCATCAATATTTTAATTTTCTAGGTCATCTTCCAAAAAAAGTTGTAGCTCGTTTCTATCCCGGGGTATCTGGATAAAATGTGTCCATATACATTTCCTAAATGTCTTCCACAACATACAATCGTCCTACTATGTCTAACCCAATATATCTTATCAGTGCCTCACCAATCGTTAAAACATATATTCCTCCCACTTGACTCACTTATCAATAGAATCCTTCAAGTGATCTAGAATTGGATGGATGTACTCTATCTAGAACTATACATCCTCTAGTCCACCATATCAGGAAGATGTTAGAGGGTGCTATAATTGAAACACTCTGGTCATATCAAACATACTCGGCACTACCTGCCCTTGGTCTCATTTCATCATATCAATAAAATGAGAGATGTTTTTAGATAACTACTACTCTCATTATTTATCATAAACCAATGATTTTTATTACTCCTCTACTAGTAAAGAATTATATGTGATATCCTTTTATCTCCCAACATCAAACGCCATCATGGAGGCATTTCCTTATAATTCTAAACACATGTCTTAGTACACATAACCTAAATTTTTACAATTTATATAAAAGAAGAATCCCAACTAACCATAAACAACCCATTTCACACAATCTATCATAATGGACATCACCACATCTAAAACACTTCCCTTGACCATCCCTACCATGGGTCAGCAATTATGTGGGGTAAACCAAGTTACATAGTTACAAGTATTTCATTAGGCACCTTTTTAAACCATTTCCAAATTCAAAATATAGAACTTTTTAATTTAAGAACATTTAGCAATTCACATCCTCTTACAACTAGCATTTTAATTCATTTAAAATCCATCATTTAATATAGTTATTTAAGCATTATTTAAAATGCATTCCACCTAACCATTTTAATCTTCCTTATTATACACCATTTTCGTCAGGATTCCAAGGAACTAAAATTCATTCGACCCTTCATGTTTTATATGCCCGTCTTGGGTGTTACGATTATGATGGATGCCACCAATATCCCCAAATTCCTATAATAATTAATGAATGAACAATCCTATGTCATTATTGCCACAAGGAAAATATCAGAAAATAGTTACATCACACAACAAGTGCATCACCCAATGGTGAAATATCTTTCAACCTTAACAACAGAAACCCAGAACAATAACTCCCACCCAGGGTACATGGGTTTTTTGTTGTACATAAGTTAGATACTCCCAATAATGAGCTCACATAGAAGTTCAGACACATCCTAATATCTCTTTTACCATCACATAATAATAAGACCGTTGAAAATAACTACTCTGATACAACTTTGTAACATCCTCAATTAGAAATCCATAAAAATGGTGTCCTTGGTCAGGTCACTACAAGACATCAAGGGCGCCTCCCTATACGCCAAAGGATTCTAACTAGTAGTGAGGGTATAATAGATCATATAGGAATACTATACCCCCTTTAAAAGAAGGTAACATATTATGATGAAGTATAAAGAAACCATAAAAAATTGTGATTACCAACCACTTCCCAAATAGGATAAAAAACCCAACAAAAAATATAAATATTTATTTTCATACTAACAGTTCCAAAAGTGTAGAAAACAAAAAATAAGGAAAGATAGTTGAATCCCTCGAACAATTCCTGACTTCATGTCTGGATCCCCATCTATGAATGTACCAATCCCAAATGAACTCCCTAGAACATGTCTTTTTGACTTGTTCTAACCTACAACCATAAAATCTTCTTTGGCAGCCAACGACAGCCTAAGCAGGATGTGAGTACAAATCAGAAGGATAGCACCAACAGTGTTTAACAAATATCTATTATAAACCTATTTTGAATTAAAATACTAAAAAATGTCAAGGTAAATTGAGGATATCTTGGTTTCCATCTGTTAATAATAATCACTTTGACCAGTTCATCTTTTAATTCCATTTTTCTTCGTATAATCAATTTCCATCACTCAATACATGTAAATAACAGAAAAATTTAAATAACTTTACCCTTATAAATAACATAAGCCATTTAAATCACTTAATCCATTTAAATGAATAAAACCATTTAAACCAATTAATACATGGTCTAGGCATTTACATCAAATTCACTATGGGCTAAACCAGTCGATTACTATAGATGTGGGAATAATTATTGTTACCAATATGAATAGAGATAAAAAGTTGATTAAACAACAACTTTACATTTACCAAGGAGCCTTGGTCTAGGAATTCCCACCAAAGGAATATTTTCGGAGAATTTAGCCTCAATCCCCTTCCCTAAATAATGAATTATTGGGTAGGTTTTAGAGGCTTGGTCTATCCAGACCCATGGGCCTAGATCCCCATGTACAATACCCCATAACTACCAACCCATGTGTACATACTTCTTTATAAATTTACCACATATAACATATCACAAACCATATATAATAAAGTTATATAACCTTTGTGTTACAAATTTCATTTAAAAAAAATCATCTCTCTGACTTAAACCATTAATACCTTTACCAATTTCTTTATGTAGACCATTTATCCCATTTAACTATCTCATACCTTAATCAGTTATCACATTTACCAATTACATGGAATATATGATTTGACATATTCAAAAATTCCCATACATTAACACATTTGACACATTCATCAATCCATACGAATTTACCCATTTTACAAGCTCATTATTTCACACATAGTAACCCAATTATTCATTTCAAGTAAAATTCATATCTCATTTCGCACAATCACTTTTTCGTCCCATCCATTTCATATTAAGCTTAAAAAATCCCATATACTATTATCCATTTCTATAAAAAACTAACAATATTCCATTTTCAACTCAACTAACACATCCACATGTTCATCTAGGTTCTACTTTACCAAAATTCAATCATATGATTAACATTAAAAGATTCCATGTTCGAGAATATTGAAACAACACTTGGGTGGCCCTAAATTGGTCCAGTCATCCTCAATGCATCCCACAAGTATTATGAGAGTTTCAGTTCATAATTTAGCCAACCATTTTTCTGAAACCATTTGAAGCCATCAAATGCACAACAAGAGAGAACCATTTACACAACAACGTATGAAAAAATCATCTTCATGACAATGGGATATAACATGAAGTACACCTACCTTGAATTCCTATATGAACGCTCACATAACCAAAGATTTAGATTCGGATTCAAGCACCCTTTGATACCCCAACGTAATATCCACTAAAAAATATAGTTCTATAGATTTGGAAGAAGAAGAATTATAACACAATCCATAATCTAGAAAAGAGAATCCAGAGAAGCATTAGAATTACCTGTAGCTTTGATCAGCACACAACGGCAATCCAAACATCATAGAATTTAAGGAGGTCATCCCTTAGGAATATTTGGGGTTTTAGGTTCGTCACTAAGGATTTTGGAGGAATAATGGGGAATAATATCATGTGAAACACCTAAATCATGGGGGGAATTAATTTCTAAATTTCTAATGGGGTATATGCTTCGGAGACATATTTTTACAAAAGATATGCCAAACAAGTGACTTCTTCTGTCCAAGAGGGGTCCATGTTGCAAGGATACCTGGGGATTCTGCTCAATTTTACAAACCATGTTCCAACCACGAGGAATGCCTCTATACATGACCACATTTTTTATATCTCCCCCTTGAAAAATTCACCTAAAATGGAACCACTACTCTATTCTAGTGTGGTTTGAGAACATAGTTTACATTAATTGTGCGCCAACCATAAAACATGCACAAATAGCCGGATTCCCCTTTTTATCATGTCCCAAACCCCTGGAACACACCTGAGATTCATCATACACTCGATAAAAATTTAATTATCCATGTTTAAGGGATTGAACCAACATTTTAAACAATAATGCTCCTATATTTATTCCAAGATGATGCAATATATACACATCATTACCAAATATCACTGCCTTCACATGGTAAGGTATATAAATATATGTTAAATCAACTTCATTCCCTCTTAAATATATCTCAATGTGAAATCACATAAAAATGGACACCACATTTACCAACCAAAATCCATTACAACCAATATGATAATTTTATGTCATCATAGTCTATATCATAAACTCAAGCCAAAAAATCATATTTTATATCAATAAGATAGGGAGGGAGATGAAGTGGTATTCATACATATATTTCACCATCATCATAATTACTAGGGATAAGACTTAGAACCCATGACCACATATAGGCATCCGTATGATTACCTAACATGGGAGGTGGGTAATTTGAAAAAATAATAAAATACATGGGGTATATTATAATTTACATCCCATCCTAATAGTTCCATAAAAAATAAAAAAATAAAAAATATTGGCCATAAAATCCACTCCATGATCTCCGACTATCACTAATAACTTTTTTCATCACTAAAACCAATAAAATCCCTATATATACTAAAAATATAGATAAAAATTTATACAATCTTGTAATTTTATTTATCATTACGATGATCACATTACAACCTAAATTATTGTCCATTCATTTATTTTTATTAATTATCCTTTCCATCTTATTTTCCAATTAAATTAACAAAAATCTATTCCCATCAATATTGGTAGACATAATTATCTCATTCCGTTTCACATTCTATTTATTCATTTCTTTTGTTATTTCTATCCTAATAAACTAAACACGAACACCAAGACATATCAACCTCTTTGGAGAACACATGGAATGGATAAAGTTGTTTTTTATATTTTTTTAATAGTATATGAGATATTTTTAGAAATCTTTTCAAAACCATTCTATGTATGTTTGATAATGATGAATTTTTTTGGACATGATCTTATAAGGATGAATATGGATATTTAAATTGATGTAAAAATGTATAAATCACCATATAAATACAGAATATCTCATACAACAAACATTTAATAAATTACTAGGATGTTTCGAATAATTGAAGGTGTACACTTCGATACATAACACTAACATTCTCTAATGTAAGATTTACTATTTTTATCTAAAGGATACATAATACCTCATAGATGTAATGAAAAAAGTAACATGCAGAATATTTAGGATATGTTTAATGATACCTATTTTTAGCAATGAAATATATATATACTTAATACTAATACTAAAGATATGTATGAGTAAAATTTTGTTTTAAATAATACATATGATATCATTAGGGGTCACATAATGCTTAATAGGTGATACATCATAGTAATTGTGACTTTTTTTTGTTTTTGACTGAATAAATATCATGATGTTAAGTCTTAATACATTATTCATGATAATATTGGTGTTAATATCATAATAATTATTCTTCAACAAGATTTGACGAATTATACTAAAATATTATTACATGTGAACATATATATATGTAGAGAATAAGATTTTGGATTTGTGAATAATTTAAGAAAACAAGAATCCATGTATTTATGGGGATTTAAATGAGAAAATCATAAAGATCATGAGAAGATCCTTGATTTTAGAGAAGGTTTTTATATGAATATATGTTTCCTTATTTTGTGGATCAAAGATGAAAAATTCTATAGGTAATATTTGGAATGTTTAAATGACGGACACTATGTCATGTTTTTCTTATAGTTTATTAATTTTAATTATAGAAAATATACAGGTAAAACTCTTAATAATTTATAGATATAATAATATTGATTTTATGAGGATTAAGTGAATTATATAAACATTTAGATAGAAAAAATAATTGAGTTTAAAAAAATATCAATGATATGCTAGTGCGTATGAATGTTCTGGATTTCAATTTTCATGAAAAGTGGAAGACTAAATTAATATTAATGAATTTAAAGGATTTAATATAATATATTTTAACGGTATTGAAGTATCATGATTATTTAATGAGATATTTTCATTCTAGTTCATTTATTGCTTAATAAATACAAGGGATCTAGTTTAATAAACTATGAAGGGAAAAATTATATTGGGAAATAACATTGGGTATATGATCATACCTTCCCAAAAAGAATCACTATATGATATTAGTTGTGCATCTATGTCTAAAACTCAAACTAAACTTAAAAATGATATTGTAACACACATTGTGGGTGAACCTTGTAAAATTCAAGTGTGATATTGTGTTCTTGTTTATTCTTTATCTATATGGGTTTGGGTGATGTTAAAAAGATTATAGGTTCTTATTATTAATTGGTCCTAGATATTTATTTCATAAAATAAATTATAAAAAATGTAACATTGGTTCAACCCCTCCTTCCCAATGTTACACCATAAATAACATGGGAACATAAATTGTTAACAAATTAATCTAGGTCCCCAATAAAAGATAGTATCATGGTAAAAGAGATGATATAGAATCTTAATATATTCAAATATAGATATATATTTAATTTTGATGGAAATAAGTACCATGGATGAAAAAAATGTATGATATCCTATCATCTATCACATGTACTAGAGGTTGTTGAATATTCCATTATTGGTTTTTACAACAGTTACAAATAGGAACATGACACATTATGATAATATAAATCTACAATTTGATGGAAAGACATGGGATATTATTCTTATTTCACAACTTGATATGGAATTCACCAAGGTTAGTGGAATAGAAACATACAATGTGATTAAGGATTAACAAAAAAATATCATTGATGTTAATGATAAAGTGAAGGAATCAAAATAGAAAATTTGGAGCCATAGATATAAACGTATAATGATTTGATGATTATGAAACCATTGATAACTTATTCATAATGTTATGTTGTATTATTATAAATATTAGAGGTTTTGGATATAAATTATATGATTAATTTATTGTAATTAATTTAATAAGAAACATTTCTGAAAGGATTAGTGTGAAAAATTAATCTTTGGAATATAGAATATGACTTATCTATATTAAGTAGTAAATTAAAAAATTATAACATTGAATGGTTTAAGATATATATTTATCTTATGAAAAATCTAACGAACCACAAGTGGAAATAATGAAGGTGAAGAGATGAATGTTTTTCACATGTTGAATTCTACACTAGAGGTTTCTATTAAAAAAATTAATAGGATAAGAGATGAAATAAATATTTTGAATATAGATACTAAGAGGAAGAATAAAATTAATGATGACTTACTAAATAAGGAATATGATTAAATTAATGTACATTGGATTTTCATGGTGATAATTAAACTATAATATAAAATTTCAAAAGAACATGAAATAAAATATACTTTTAAAGAATAAGAGTCGAAAAAAAGATAATCAATGAAAATTTCAGAATATTGTACCTTAAATAATAATATATACAACTAAAACATTTGTAAATAAATGCCAATCATCCTAATATTACCATAATAATATCTTAAAAATTCAGGTAAATATGATTGTGTAAATTAGAAATGTGTTAGAATATATTTTTACCATTATTTCTTAATCTAAAGATAATGATAGGAACTTTTGTGCTATCATAATTCATGAAAATTATACTCCCACATCAAAGGGGTTTATGGAAAAATTTCAATGGAATAGCTTCTCATGAAAAATTCAAAATGAATCTAAAAATGTGTCTATAGAACAATAATATTTATCAGGATAGAAGACATGAAATATTGAAAGATTTAGATTTAATTTTTAGTGTTTGTTCTAAAAAATATTGGGGATTAATCCTTATTTTATCAGGTACAAAAATTCTATCCCTTAAATAAAAAATCCAGGAATTAAGGAAAATAAATTATAAGATGGTGAAAAACGTTTCTATGTATAGGTTAGCTATGAGATGTGGTCCACTATGTCTATAAACTAAAAAATAGATTTTATAATTTAGAATTAATTTATAGAATATATAACCAATAATTCAATTATGTGAAATAATTTATATCTACTATTCAAAGATAATCACATTATTCTATTAAAGTTATGTAGTTTTAGAGAAAAGAACAAACATGGAAGTAAATTATTATTTTTTTTACTTTTAAAGAAATCAAGATTATTAATTCAATGATAAATTATATTTGTTTTTCATAATAAATTACTAGAGAAACAAAAATATTGTAATTTTTATAAGATCATGTTGTAGAATATATTACTTTCATCAATGAAATATCTAAAAAATTAAATGAGTTATTACATTTGAGAATAAATCATAAAAACTAAAAAATTAAATTATATATTAGGATATCATCAAACAAAATTTTTTTGTCTTAGAAATCCTTTTAGTGATGGTAATTAAGTAATTTTCATAATGTACTTTTGTATCATCATGTGTAAAAAATATTTCATAATTATCAATAAGGGGGAATGAAATAGAGGGGTCTTAATTAAAATTTGAAATTCTAGTGAATGTATTTATTTTTTGTTAAAAATATGATATAATATTGGGAATGAAATACTTTTATATATTGGAAAACCGAGTTTGATAAATATCTAAAAGGGAGATATGGTGAGAGAAATTGTCAAATTGAAGAGAGAAAGAGATTACATATGTGAGATATTTAAAAAATGTAAAATGGATTAAAGAAACAAAAAATTACTGTAAATTTAGGCCGCTGGGAAACTCGAATTAATAAATTTTAATTTTTTAGGAAAATTAATCTTCAATCCACTGAATTTGTCACTTATCTCATTACATTAATGAATGATTTAAACACCAGGATTGATGGTATGTCCTTGAATAAAAAGCCATATGTAATGGAAATTTTTAAAATATTTAGATCAGAAGTTGATAAATATTTGATAGTTTTTATTGGGAATTAGAGAATTTATAATGGAAATAAATTTAAAAGAAACTCTTATAAATCATATATTATAATATAAAGGATTAGGCATAAATATATTTCCTCTTATACACCACAGTATAATGGATTTATATATATTGAAAATAGATGTTTGGTTGAAATGGAATGAAACATACTAGAGGAATTTAATATTTCCAAACTAATTTTGAGATAGTTGGTAAGTATAGATATTTACATTAAAAATATATGTTTGTTGAGACCTAAATAAAACATGGGTGCCTATAAAATGTTGTGTAATTGGAATATATTTTTTAATTTTTTAATTTTTTTGGTAGTATATGATTTATGAAGATCTAAAATTCATATCTTGGAATTTTTTATGAATGAGATATTGAAAGAATTTAAAGGGATGTAAAACCAATAAAAGTTTCTACAACTATTTTAACACGATATAGAAAAAGCTGGTAAATTTTTGAAATGTGAAGATCATTTAAGATAAGCCCAATTTAATTGATTTACATGATATAGATTTTGAAAATTCGGTATAATATATAAATCATAAAAATTTGTTAATTTACCTGATTTAAATATCATGTGATTCATAGGCATGTTGAACCTGAAAATATTATTGAAATTTAGGAGGCAATAACAAAAACAATAAAAATATTGATCCTCGGTAATCATATATCTCTTGCCAAACCTGGTAAAAGACTATAATAAATAATTATCTCATTATAACATAAATAACATAATAGAGTCCCTTTCATTGCATCATCTTGGCGTAATACATAAATATAGAAAATTACATTTAATATAGAAATCACAACTAATGCTACTTAACACATAACGACCTAAGGAAACCCCACAATCTTGAACTCTAGTCGATCATACTCAAACAATAATGGACAATATATAAGATACATTTATATTATAATGGAAAAAATCAATATAATGGATATTTTAAAGAATGTAAGTCAATGATATGATGGATTTTATATTTTATAACAATGTGTATTAACAAAGAGTAATTTCAACAATGGAATGGTAATGTGATCATTGGAATCTATCAATTTGGAATATGACTGTTTTAATAATAATTCTATCATTATACATTCATGTTTCCAATAACATTCATAAAATTATTTATTAGTAATATAAGTATTAATTATTATTAAACAAGGAATATAAATATAATTATAATCAAATGTTTTATAATAAAAATAATATTAATAAAACTTCTTTTTAATTGTTTTTGTGCTAAATGCATGATTTTGAAATTTACCAAATGTTTGTTTCAATAAATAAACTTATCATATATAAAAATATATTTTCTTAAAAGTGATTGAAATTTTTAAGTACAAAATAAAAATTATCCGCCAGATGACCCCCCTCAGTGATTTATAATCTTTTATGATAATATTTTGAATGTAATATTTTTTAATTCTTTTTTTAATGCATATTATCATTTCTATATATTGTGTTTTTTATATTATTATGAATATTATAGTTTTTCTTTTTTATTATTTTATTATTTATTATATTATTATTATTGTTATATTATTATTATTATATTATTTTTATTATTATTTTATATTGGTGAGAGTATTGTTTTTTATAAGTATTATTTTTATTATATTATTGATTATTTTAAATATATTTCTATTATTATTATTTTTTATCATTTTTTAGTAATTTTAATAATAATAATATTATTATTATATTTTTAAATTTTATTAATAGTATTATTTTTTATTATTAATTTTTTTGCGACAGGGTGTGAATTTCATCACAAAAGAGTTTTTTAAAAACTCATATAATGTATTTATGAAGGGAGACTCATATCACAAATAATTTTTCTTGAAGTACCATTGAAAAAAAATATTTATGAAGATGTTTTCTACAAAATTCCATATACGATGGGACCCCATCACAAATGTATTTATTTCATGTAGGAACAGTAGAAAATATAGATTTTACAAATAACATAACATTATTTACATTATTAATATATAATTATGGATTGTAAATTAATGAATCCTTTTAAGTAAAAATATTTATTTTATATGCCACTATTTAATAATATATTTTTTAATTTATAAAACCATATTTGTTATTTTAGAACCCAAGTAATATTATATCAATAAGTATCATTAATACATTATATAATTGTCATTTTAAATTTAATTTTTATCACTTCGTAAACGGAATCAAATGAAATTTATTTAAAATCTATTATCAATGGATCCAAATTATATAATAAATACCTCATTACTTTTAGGTATTATTATTATGTAAACAGAGGTAAAAACTGTTTATCATAGTAAAATATTAGACGCTCATTGGAAAATGTTTCCTCATTCTCCAGGGCCACTGTCGGGCTCTCGGCTCTGCATCGTCCTCTTCCAAGGGTTACCTCTCTCAGTGGCAGTGTTGGTTTTTCTTCTTCAATTCCTCTCTCTCTCTCTATCTCTCTCTCCCCCTCTCTGGATCTAGGTTTCATCCACCCTGCTCCGTGAAAGAATTTCGCTGGACGTCATTCTGCATTCTGGCTTGGATTTCCACTGCTCCTCTCTAGGTCAAATCCGGTGTGATGTGAACACAAAAGATTTGGGATAACGATATACTGGTTGGTGGTCCCTTCAACCTCTCTATACTTTCACATCTATGGATTCAGCTCCTGATCCATTTTTGGGTTCCATCCCCTTGTATTTGTGATCTTTTTCTTGTGTTTATATTTTTTATGGTTTTTTCTTGTTCCAATTAGGGTTATGACCCCATTCCTCTTCCTCTCTCTCTCTCAGTGGTTTTGGGTGTTTACTGTTCAGGGTAATTGATTGCATTATGTTTTGTTCCCCTCATACTGGTTAGAAGTTATTATTTCATGGTGATGTGGTGATGGAATTGGTAGGATTTTGTGTTGTGATGAGGATGACAATAGAGAAGGTGAATTTGTTATCGGATGGAGTTTGGTTAGGTTCTTATTCGATATCGCTTCATTGATCGCTATGTTTTGTGGAACGTGTTTTTATAGAAGGATTTTCATGAGTACCATCTCATGGTGTTGGAGGGTTTTAGTGGATTCTAATTGGATTTCTCCATTGGTTATGTTGATTGGGGTTGGTGATGATGGTCTCATTAGTTTGGTTGTTAGAAGAGGTTGATTCTGAGGTTTGATTTGTTCAGGTATTCGTTTTGGTGTTCGTGTATCCATGGTTCATGGGTTCCTAGTTTAGAGATGGTGTTGGTTTTCCTCCAATGAAAACAATGTAATTTATGTTCATTATCGGCAATGTTGTGATTGTGGTTTGGAATGGTTGGTGGCGATGGGGTGATGATGACATATGCATAGTTACTCGACATGGGTGATTTGTGTTGCTTGCGTGATGTACAGAATTCGGTTGGAATTGATCTTGTTTTTTTAATTATTTAATTTTTAATTTAATTCAACTATTCTGTGTGATGTTTTTTCTATTTTATGTTTTTAAATATGTGTGGTTCCCACTCTATTCATGGAATTGGTTTTATGAAAATAATAAAAACATAATTTGGTCAGTAAAAGATAAAATAGTAAATCTAATAAATGAATGGGTAAATGGAATGAAACCGAATAATAATAATAATAATCGAGTTTATGAGTTTTTTATTGACCTTCTATATACCTGAATCTATTATTTCTCAATTCTCTATCCACTTGACATGTTTAACATGATCTCCCTTTATAATAATTTGAGACATTTACAAAAATTTCATTCTCGAGACTTATAAAAGGAGTCTCTCACTGCCCCATCAAGGCACTCCAAAAAATTTATTTTTCCACCTAAAACCCTAAAATTTTTCCTTCCCCTATAATATTATTTCTCTCAAATTATATTGATGACAGAATATATTATCATATGCCATCAATTTCCAAGTGACCTTCCAAGGAAATCAAAAATAGAAGAATGTGAGTGATCGTTCTTAATTAATTTCATTCTTTTCTATTGTTATATTCCAATTTTAATTTTAAAATACATATGAAATTAATTACATATAAACTTAATATTATTCTGTTACAGCAATAATCATTAATCATTTTTCATTTTCATTTTAATAAAAAAGAAACTATAATTTTCATGTTGTGTGGACTACCACCTCAACGACACAACATGTTTTTTTTCCAACACCTTAAAAATATTGTCTAAATATTTAATTTAAAAAATAATTAAAAAAATTATATCATTTTTATGATTCTAAAATAGATAATTGTGTTACTGAATTCTACCTTTCTACGGAAAGTGAAATTGTCAACCATATATATGTGTTGACGACCACCTCAATGGAATGATCAATTTTTTTATTACCGCCTTACATGGATGGCATTGAATATGGGTTTAAAGGATAAATATGATTTTAATGAACTCATTAAGTTATTTTATTCCATGTTTTATAACCTATTAATGATATTATCAACAAATTTACATCATTAATCTTGAAATTTAAAATGAGCAGACTAAGTGGAATATGATTTCTTCTTTCTATGAAATGATTCCATATAAATTTTATTCTCTTAAAAAATATTTCAAATTCTGATATATGAAGGTAATAAACACTAAATAAATCATTTTTTTCAATAAAATCATATTACAACTAAACCACCTCATAATCAACCATTAGTCCTAGAAGGTTCATGTTTGGATAAGTATAACTGCCTACTTGAATAATACTATGAATTTATATCATTAAGGGATATATGTACATATTTATGTGTATAATATTATATAAATTCATAAATAATGTTTTTTAGGAATGTTTATAGAAAAATTTAATAAAATATCGTTCGTTCAATATTAATCATCTATATAAACATCATAGATTTCATCTTCATGGATTGAAACCCAAAATTCCACAAAATGAAATCATTACATTATAAATATCTAGTAAATTATATTCTAGTGTATTTAATTATCTTTTATGATTATATTTTTATATATAATTAATAACAATACCATTTTTATTTAACTAGTTGAAACCGATAAAGATTACATAAACCTAGTGTTGATAATTGGTGAAAATTAACTAATATTAATATGAATATAATGATTTTAATTGAAGAGTATAAGTTATTGAATTTATGAACAAGGTCCTAGGGTAAATATTTAATTAAAATAATTTAATTATTCAAGATGTTAGGTACAATTTCAAAATAATCCCGGACTGAGGTAAGGGATTTCACCTCATATTCCTCTCTTTAGGACATGATTAGTATTATGACCCTAATTTAATTTATATGGTGTATATAATAAATATTTCATATATCTTATCAAAAATTATATTTTAATCATGTAATTTTATGATCAATTACAAGACCTCTCTTTCAAGGTATTTTTCATTAAATTATATTCAGGAAACAAGGTTATTTTTAGCCTTAATTCAGATTCATTGAGACACATTACATGTTATGCAGTGTGTTTCCTTTGTTTGATGTTATATTTAATTAATATACCACTAATTTATATAATTTTTTTCTATGTTATTCGTGTACTAAAATAAAATTAATAATTTTATTGATTTGTTATCTCTTTTGGATCAAGTGTTACCCTAGTCGGAAGAGTTATTGGTTACATAATGTTTATTCATTATGTTATAATCGTTCAATTGAACTTATTATATATAAGTTTGGTAAATTATACCCTTTTATTGTATTATATTTTATTATATAACTATTTATATTTTTACAACATGAACCCATTTTCAATTGTTTCATGATTCATGGAGTTTGTAACATATAAAAGATATTCGTAATTCAAATATTCATTCTTTGAGTTAAAATAGTTCCCCTTGACATTTTTATTTCCATTATTAGGTTCTGCAACCCAAAATGTTTATTATAATTTATTTTATAATACTCTTTATGAAAATATGGTTTTAATAAAAATTAATGTTTTGTTACTCTTCTTACAATGTGATTTTCAAACAAAGGGATTTTGAAGATAATTCCAAGGGATTTTCTTTTATATTTCACATATTTTTTCATCATATATGCATTTATTCAATATATAAATTAATTATTTTAAAATATAAATTATGTTAGATTATTTTTCATAGTATTTTTATTTAAAATTTTCCACATAACATTTTCAAATGTTTTGTTTAAATGTTAAATATAAACTTTTATATTATGTCAATGTTAAAAATATTTTTGAAATTCAATTTTAGGTTTTCATATTCAACTACATTGTTATTTTCAAAAGGATTTTCCATAAATGGGTTTATAATTCTTGAATTATCTTATATTATACATATTTTTTCATTTGGGGGATTGATCTTGAAATATAAAACAATTTGATTCTTGATCCCTTCTGAAGTGCCCAGATCAGTGTGAATCACTGAGAGGGGGAGGGGGTGAATCAGTGATCCTTTAAAACTTTTTACTAATTGATTCTTAATAAATTAAACCTCTATGGCTGGTTAAAGCCTCGATCCACTCTTCTTGTATCTCTCACCTTTCCACGAATGATGCAGTAAATGTAAAGGCACTGGACACAAGGATTTACAAGGTTCGGCACCAAAGGCCTACATCCTTGCCATGCTCTCCCAGCATGGATTCTCCCATTATAATCTGTTAGAATTACAATGGTCGATACAGCTTCCCACCGTATCTCTCCTGAGTCCCACAGGAGGGTCTTTATACTGCGTCCCACAGTGTTACCAGAGTCCCACTGGCCTGCTCCAGAATCCCACTGAAGACTTCTTCTCCCTGAGTCCCACAGGGTCTTCTCCTGGCTCCTCGAGTCACACGAGTAGCTCTTCTTCACATTAAGTTCTTCAAGTATCTTCAGCAGTCTGGGATAAAGACTGCTGGCCTTGCTCTTCTTCTGATCACTTGTGGTGAACAGGTCTTCTCATCTTGCTCGGGCTTTATCACCTTCTTCTAAGGATGACCTGGCCTTCTCTCTAATTACTGAATACTCAGACAAATGATGTATTTAACTTCAGTCTGGTCCAGTCTCAACTTCACTTCAACTTCATGCACTGAATGCATGGCATCACAATATCTTCAAGATCTCCTGGTCTTGGACTTCTCAAATGCACACAAGCTGATTCAGACTTGTTCACGTGTGCACGTGCATGCATGCATGCATGCACTCTCCTTTTCTTCCTCTTGGTGTAGTAGACCCACAAAGGGTGTAGTCACTTTAAGCACACACCTTCACTGAACTTCACACACTTTATCCAATTTGTTTACACACTTAGAGTGTGTTCTACTTTAGTGTGGGTCACTCCTTCTTCTTCTTCTAATGTGTATACACTTTTAGTGCACACACTAGGTTCGGCCAACTTCTCTCTTTGCACACAAAACTTCTTCAGTTTGGCACATACTTTGAGATTGGCCTTCACACTTCTTGTTGCACACCCTTAAATGGCTACGGCCTCTTCACTTGTTGCACACACAAATAATATTCTTTAATTTGTTCTTCAATGTGTGCACCCACATAAGGGCTACGGCCTTCCTTGTTCACTTTGCACACAAGGCACTAAAGGCCTCGGGTCTTCCTCCTTCACCTCTCACACACACAAAGTGTGGTATACTCCTTATGCACACAAACAGCCACGGCCTTCCTTGCTTCTTTGCACACACTAAGTGTTCAAGCCTTGGCCTCCTACTTCTTTTTCACACACTCAACCCGTAGGTTCTTCACTTGGCACTTGTGCACACACTTCGGTTCTCCTTTATTTGCACACCTACTGCCCGTAGGGCCTTCTTGTCTTCTTGGTACACAAGCACAAGGGCTCGGCCTTCCTTCAACACACCCACTGCTCAAATATAAAATGAAGGCGCGCAAGGGGTGCGGCCAACTTCTTTTCTTTTATCGTGCAAGGACTTGGGTGCACAAGCACTCGGGTGTGCAGTATGCAACACCACGAGGCGCGCAAGCCACAAGGGTGCAAAGACACCTTGGGCGCGCAAGCTTCTCCTTCCGCGCAAGTATGCGGGCAGGGATAGCTCTTCCTGTCGTGCAAATAATGCGCACAGGGGACTCCTCCTCCTCCTTCTTCTTGTCGCGCAAAGATGTTGCGCGCAAGGAACTCAGCCACGCAAGTTTACTTGCGCGGGGCTTCAACTTCGCGAGGCAGAGGCTTCGCGGGACACAAATCTTCAACAAGAACTTCAGAAAACCTCAATGAGGTCTCGGCCTCTCCTTTTATAGGCAGAGATGCCTCAGATTATCTGCGTGCAATAAATCTTGAATCACCGAAATCTTCGGATCTTCAAAGATCTTTCGAATCTTTATTTTCTTTCCTCTGTTTCACGCGGGATCATTATTTTTTATTCCTCTACGTGCATGCGACTCATAACGCATGCACGGCCTTCGGTTAAGCCTCATCCTATGCAAAAATACCAACCACGTGGCCTCGGCAGCTTCTCTTGCCTCGGCCTCATCTGAAATTCTCCACTGGTTGCATGCAAGATCCTTTTTAGGCATGATTGTGTTCAGTGTGGCCAGACGAGCCGAATGGAGGTCTCGGTTTCGAAAATGGTGGCCGGGAACTCGAAATAGGTTGTCGGGGAGGCTCTGGTTCAGCGGCTGCTCGCGGGTGGCTTCGGCTCGAGCTCGAGGAAGGAGACGAGCTCCGGCCGTCGGATCAGGCGATGGAGATGCATCGGGCGGCCTGGATCTGAAGATCTCGCGCGGGATTAGATGAGCGGCTCGGATCTGGCGCGCGATGAATCGAGCGGCCAGGATTGCTCCCGGGTGAAATTTCGTCGTCCCACATCGAAACGCCGCGGGAATTTCTCACGGTTTAACAAACAAGCGCTGCCCGCTTCACCGCAATTGAACCTCTCCCTCCACGGTGCCGCCCCGCACCGTGTTCTCCCTGCGGGCGCGCTCTGCGCCCACTCTTGCTCCTGCGGGCGCGCTCCTAGCGCCCACTATGCTCCTCCGGCGCGCGGGGTTCACCACCGCGTGTCCTCGGGGCTTATACACGGCCCCGGCCTCCTTTGGGCTGGCCCCATGGGATCCCCTTGGGCGTGGTGACTGGTTCCCACATGTGCCTTGGGTTGAACCCTTAAGGCTGGCCCTTGAGGTTGGCATATTTTTTGCTTGAATATACACTAAGTATACAAAGTACTTAAGTGTAAAATGCCAAATGCCCTTTCTCCTCTAAGCCATTTCTTCTCTCTTCTTCTTAGGAATTCAAGCATTAATCTTCTTCATTAGAATTCCTCCATTCTTCTTCAACATATGATCAACATTTAAGAATGGAATTCCCGAAGGTTTCTTCATCTTCAACCGAGCTCCTGAATCAAATATTTCTTCAATAAACTTCATTGATCCAATCAGGGATCAATTGGAACATCTTCTGATTCACATGCACTAAGTGATAGTGCATGGACTTCTTCAGCTCACTTCATCCACTTAGTACTTGTGGATGGATCTTCTTCAACTCCTCATGCATTGTCACTACAATGCATGGTCTTCTAATCATGTTGTGACTTTGTATCCAGTTGATACAAGTTCTATGAACTTAAAGAACAGCTCCACAATCGTCAGATGTTATAGAGAATGTTTCAACCACATCTCCTATGTCACTTAGTGAATCTCCTAAGTGACATGCATCTTAGTACTATGGCCATTCTCCTTCACCACCAACACCATCACAACCTTTGTCATTCACATCTTGACATTCCCTGACTTCCATTCATTCCAAGACAACTCCATGCCTCATTGAAAACAAATGCAACACAATGCACTTCAATCTCCCCCTTTGTATTTGTTGTCAATACACTCCTTCAGCACATATGAATGGGTCAATATATGTGTGCCAATATTTTCTCCCCCTTATTGGCAATCAAATGCAAAGGTGTGGTGTGGTTCACTTTCAAAAAACCACTTCCTCCCTTTGAATAGTATACTCTTGAAAAACACTAAGAGAGGGATGATGCCACATGTTCTTCTTTAGCAAAGAACCTTTAGTAAATCAGCTCTAAGTCTACTTGGGCTAACCCGGTGTAGAAAACAAGAGTGATATAACCAAGGTACTCAATGCTGTCCACATTCACTGTAAACATGTGAGATCATGCTAAGGGGTTCAGATATTCAATGAATTGCTAAATCCTGCACATACTCGACAAAACTCATTAGAAAATTCAGTGCAATGATAAAGCTCCCCCTTTCATCCATTTGTCTTCAATCCATACTCCCCCTTAATTGAAAAGATGAATACAATTAAGAAACAAGGGATGAAAGTATGATTGGAATACCTTCACTTTTCTCAAGATGATATTAAATCCCAAAATATCATCTTCTCCAGATTGGCTCCCCCTCAAGGGGTGCACTCCATTCTGTCCAAACCATCCTCCAGTTGAGAATGATCATCATCTTCAATTCCATGCAATGTCAGCACATGTAAATACCAATAGTATAAGGGAATAAGATGGAACCTCCTTGGTTCATCAATGTGAACAACAAGGTTGAGAAGATTCTCTCAACCGAGATGTCCCATTTTCACCAGTCTTCACACTTGCACATTTGATCTTCATTGATGATTGTGCTGGTGTGGATCTCAATACATCTTCATGTGAAATCTTTTGTTTCCTTTTTGCCTTAGCAATTGCCAGAACATTATCTTCAGCTTTTTGCAGATCTTTGGCAAGTTGCAACTGATTTGGCCATATAATTAGTAAATCTCTTGGAAGAGTGGCCTCAGTTTTGGAAGTTCCACATGGTACTTTGGATGCTATCAAGCTACCTTTCTTAGGCAACTTGTTTTCAATCAATCCCATCTGCTTCTTCTGGATTGATTGTCTGTTTGTGTCCAGTCTGCTTCTATTCAATTTCATGGCTTCTTTACAAAGGTCCATGATGTGTCCTTTCTTTCCACAGTAGAAGCATTTCTTGGTGGTCCTTCTGGATGCATCACCCTTCTTGGATTTCAATTCCAAGGACTTCTCTTCATTCTTCAAACTCTTCTTGGGAGCATCTTCCACTTTCTTCTGCTTGCTTCCCAAGGAATCTCTCTGAGCCAGGTTCTGTGATCTTTTCTTCTTTTGAGCTCTGGATACAGTTGGAGATTGACATGTATCTATTTGACCACTTTTGCAATCATCCCAGATGTTGTCAAGTAATCCAAATCTGTTAGCAGTAAACAGATGTCTCTGGACCTGTGGATGTTGCTTCTTTCCTTCTGGCTTGCTCCCCCTAGGCATGGGCTTCCTCTGTGCTTTGACATTCATTGGATTGTACCAACAATCCTTTGCACAATGCCCATACTTATTACAACACCAGCATTGACCCACAAATCTTGACCTCTTGAGTCCTTCTGATTGTTGGATACTTTTCTTGACCTGTTGTGCTGTTTCAGGAGAGCTCTACTTCTTTACTGTCTTCATCCATATTTGTTTGGAATTATTATTCCATCCTGCACTTTTTGTGGAAACACAATTAGAAGCATCAGTACAAGATGGTATGGATGGTACCTTCCTTTTAGAAGTTGTTGCCCTTTTATTAGAGGATGTCTTTCTTTTAGAATCATCCTGCTCAATGCATACTTGAGTAGCAACATTTCTCCTTTCAGCTGACTGGGAGGCTTCAGCTTTGGGTGATTGCTGATTTTTCAATATCACCTCTAGTTCTAAGAATTTCATATTGAGGGAGTTCTTCTCATCCTCAATAGTTCTTAGCTTTCCTTCCCAATTCTCCACCAGTTGTTTCATCTGGTCTTCATGCACCTTCTTTAATTCTTGTAATGAATTGTCCAGCTCCTTCACCAATTTGACTTTTTCTTCGAGTTGAGCATCTCTGACATTCATTGACACTTTGTGCCTCTTTTCCAGTGCATGGTAAACATCTTTGATAATTACTTTAAAGATTTCTTTCTCAGAAAGGCTTCTTTGCAATTCTTCACAAGTGTCTTCATATCTTTCATTGCAAAGAGATACTGTTTCATCTTTGGCATTTACCAGCTTTCTGAGAGTGTTGGTTATGCCAACCCTTTTATCCAATTGATCTTCCATTGCATTGGATTCTTCTTCTAACTGTGATTTTTCTTCTTGAAGATCAAGGATGCCTGTAGCTATACACATTGCCACTTCCTTGGGGACTGTCTTATGAAGATATTTGATTGCATTTAGAAGGTCATTGTTTCTTCCATCTTCATCACAGCTAGGACAGGCTTCATCAGAAGAATGATAAAAGGAATTGTCATCTGATGTGACTTTCACATTTCTTTCCATAGAAGGAGTTTCTCTGATTGCAGCAACCTTCTTCTTCATCTTCTTGGCCTGTTTCTTCTTTCTATTTTTCTGAGTCTTGGCAGATATCTCCATTTGAGGCTGGTTGCTCGTTTCCTCAAATCTGCACTTCATAAAGACTCCCTTGGATCTTTTAGAGGTAACCTCCCTTTGATACCAATTGAAGTGCCCAGATCAGTGTGAATCACTGAGAGGGGGAGGGGGTGAATCAGTGATCCTTTAAAACTTTTTACTAATTGATTCTTAATCAATTAAACCTCTATGGCTGGTTAAAGCCTCGATCCACTCTTCTTGTATCTCTCACCTTTCCACGAATGATGTAGTAAATGTAAAGGCACTGGACACAAGGATTTACAAGGTTCGGCACCAAAGGCCTACATCCTTGCCATGCTCTCCCAGCATGGATTCTCCCATTATAATCTGTTAGAATTACAATGGTCGATACAGCTTCCCACCGTATCTCTCCTGAGTCCCACAGGAGGGTCTTTATACTGCGTCCCACAGTGTTACCAGAGTCCCACTGGCCTGCTCCAGAATCCCACTGAAGACTTCTTCTCCCTGAGTCCCACAGGGTCTTCTCCTGGCTCCTCGAGTCACACGAGTAGCTCTTCTTCACTTTAAGTTCTTCAAGTATCTTCAGCAGTCTGGGATAAAGACTGCTGGCCTTGCTCTTCTTCTGATCACTTGTGGTGAACAGGTCTTCTCATCTTGCTCGGGCTTTATCACCTTCTTCTAAGGATGACCTGGCCTTCTCTCTAATTACTGAATACTCAGACAAATGATGTCTTTAACTTCAGTCTGGTCCAGTCTCAACTTCACTTCAACTTCATGCACTGAATGCATGGCATCACAATATCTTCAAGATCTCCTGGTCTTGGACTTCTCAAATGCACACAAGCGGATTCAGACTTGTTCACGTGTGCACGTGCATGCATGCATGCATGCACTCTCCTTTTCTTCCTCTTGGTGCAGTAGACCCACAAAGGGTGTATTCACTTTAAGCACACACCTTCACTGAACTTCACACACTTTATCCAATTTGTTTACACACTTAGAGTGTGTTCTACTTTAGTGTGGGTCACTCCTTCTTCTTCTTCTAATGTGTATACACTTTTAGTGCACACACTAGGTTCGGCCAACTTCTCTCTTTGCACACAAAACTTCTTCACTTGGGCACATACTTTGAGCTTGGCCTTCACACTTCTTGTTGCACACCCTTAAATGGCTACGGCCTCTTCACTTGTTGCACACACAAATAATATTCTTTAATTTGTTCTTCAATGTGTGCACCCACATAAGGGCTACGGCCTTCCTTGTTCACTTTGCACACAAGGCACTAAAGGCCTCGGGTCTTCCTCCTTCACCTCTCACACACACAAAGTGTGGTATACTCCTTATGCACACAAACAGCCACAGCCTTCCTTGCTTCTTTGCACACACTAAGTGTTCAAGCCTTGGCCTCCTACTTCTTTTTCACACACTCAACCCATAGGTTCTTCACTTGGCACTTGTGCACACACTTCGGTTCTCCTTTATTTGCACACCTACTGCCCGTAGGGCCTTCTTGTCTTCTTGGTACACAAGCACAGGGGCTCGGCCTTCCTTCAACACACCCACTGCTCAAATATAAAATGAAGGCGCGCAAGGGGTGCAGCCAACTTCTTTTCTTTTATCGTGCAAGGACTTGGGTGCACAAGCACTCAGGTGTGCAGTATGCAACACCACGAGGCGCGCAAGCCACAAGGGTGCAAAGACACCTTGGGCGCGCAAGCTTCTCCTGCCGCGCAAGTATGCGGGCAGGGAGAGCTCTTCCTGTCGCGCAAATAATGCGCACATGGGACTCCTCCTCCTCCTTCTTCTTGTCGCGCAAAGATGTTGCGTGCAAGGAACTCAGCCACGCAAGTTTACTTGCGCGGGGCTTCAACTTCGCGAGGCAGAGGCTTCGCGGGACACAAATCTTCAACAAGAACTTCAGCAAACCTCAATGAGGTCTCGGCCTCTCCTTTTATAGGCAGAGATGCCTCAGATTATCCGCGTGCAATAAATCTTGAATCACCGAAATCTTTGGATCTTCAAAGATCTTTCGAATCTTTATTTTCTTTCCTCTGTTTCACGCGGGATCATTATTTTTTATTCCTCTACGTGCATGCGACTCATAACGCATGCACGGCCTTCGGTTAAGCCTCATCCTATGCAAAAATACCAACCACGTGGCCTCGGCAGCTTCTCTTGCCTCGGCCTCATCCGAAATTCTCCACTGGTTGCATGCAAGATCCTTTTTAGGCATGATTGTGTTCAGTGTGGCCAGACGAGCCGAATGGAGGTCTCGGTTTCGAAAATGGTGGCCGGGAACTCGAAATAGGTCGTCGGGGAGGCTTTGGTTCAGCGGCTGCTCGCGGGTGGCTTCGGCTCGAGCTCGAGGAAGGAGACGAGCTCCGGCCGTCGGATCAGGTGATGGAGATGCATCGGGCGGCCTGGATCTGAAGATCTCGCGCGGGATTAGATGAGCGGCTCGGATCTGGCGCGCGATGAATCGAGCGGCCAGGATCGCTCCCGGGTGAAATTTCGCCGTCCCACATCGAAACGCCGCGGGATTTTCTCACTGTTTAACAAACAAGCGCTGCCCGCTTCACCGCAATTGAACCTCTCCCTCCACGGTGCCGCCCTGCACCGTGTTCTCCCTGCGGGCGCGCTCTGCGCCCACTCTTCCTCCTGCGGGCGCGCTCCTAGCGCCCACTATGCTCCTCCGGCGCGCGGGGTTCACCACCACGTGTCCTCGGGGCTTATACACGGCCCCGACCTCCTTTGGGCTGGCCCCATGGGATCCCCTTAGGCGTGGTGACTGGTTCCCACATGTGCCTTGGGTTGAACCCTTAAGGCTGGCCCTTGAGGTTGGCATATTTTTTGCTTGAATATACACTAAGTATACAAAGTACTTAAGTGTAAAATGCCAAATGCCCTTTCTCCTCTAAGCCATTTCTTCTCTCTTCTTCTTAGGAATTCAAGCATTAATCTTCTTCATTAGAATTCCTCCATTCTTCTTCAACATATGATCAACATTTAAGAATGGAATTCCCGAAGGTTTCTTCATCTTCAACCGAGCTCCTGAATCAAATATTTCTTCAATAAACTTCATTGATCCAATCAGGGATCAATTGGAACATCTTCTGATTCACATGCACTAAGTGATAGTGCATGGACTTCTTCAGCTCACTTCATCCACTTAGGACTTGTGGATGGATCTTCTTCAACTCCTCATGCATTGTCACTACAATGCATGGTCTTCTAATCATGTTGTGACTTTGTATCCAGTTGATACAAGTTCTATGAACTTAAAGAACAGCTCCACAATCGTCAGATGTTATAGAGAATGTTTCAACCACATCTCCTATGTCACTTAGTGAATCTCCTAAGTGACATGCATCTTAGTACTATGGCCATTCTCCTTCACCACCAACACCATCACAACCTTTGTCATTCACATCTTGACATTCCCTGACTTCCATTCATTCCAAGACAACTCCATGCCTCATTGACAACAAATGCAACACAATGCACTTCACCTTCTTTTATGATACTATACAAAGCATTCTTTTTACAAGATTTTTTCTCATCTATGACTACATTATTCTATGTGTAAAATCTTATAACAGGTTTATATTACTTTGAAACCATCCAACTAAATTATTTATATGTATTATTATCCTACTATTCACTTATTTTCTGAAATTATATTTGTATTCCAAAATTGATTATGAGGAAAAACAAAGAATTCACAGAACATTAACTAAAAAGGTCCTTAAAAGCATAAAAAATATCATTAACGATTAAAGTTAAATTATTATAAATAATCACCCTATATACCCCCATTATAATATTAATTACCTCTATATCCAAATCATTATTTATTAGAGATTCATAATATTTGTCCATCTTATCCCAAGTCTGGATATATTAAACCAAATTGATATTACCTCCATTAAATCGACGAGCAAATATACGATCTTTTTTGTTGATCAACACCCTTTGATACTAATTAAATTAAAATAAAACCATTATCTCATATATTCTATTAACATACTCCTATAGAACATTTATATGAAAATTTTATTCATGGATTTCTTCCTTAGTGTAGATAATGAGTTCTATAAAATTTTCTTTTTCCACATCCACCCTCTATGACACACCACCATGATCTTGTTCGTTAAAATCACCACACATAGCAATTTTCATTCCACTAAAAAAGTATGATGTCTTATTACATTCCTTTTCGTGAGTATTCGGTTCAAAATTCGTCACATTGTTCCATTCGTTAGTCCTTTTTCCATCGTCTTTTGTTGTTTAGAATAATATTTACAATCTGTAGCTTTCTTCCCCTTAATCACAATCCATCTCCATGTATCCTGGTCTCCTTTCTGACCCTTATTCGTCCTTGAGTTGTGTATACCTATTACTATTATTCACTCCCAACTATATGATGAGAAATTACTAGAGGTATCATCATGAGGATCTACCTTAGGGATGCCTTGACCAAGAGAGAATATCTCCTCGGATATAGGGGTTTTGATACCCATTATATTGGCACCAACATCTCCCAATTACTAAGGCCTAAATTCAATCTCTATACCTTCAAATAGATTGAAAATTTTTATTTTTAGATGATACATTATAGGGATCGACCTGCTCATTACCTTCACATATCCCTCTTTTTCATCTAGTTTGAACAGCATCGAATTTACATGGGCCATGTAGACTGATGTATCTCTATTGTTACCTGCATATACCACTGCTGTATGGTTATACCCAAATCCAACACACAATACCTATTCAATGATTGAATTTGGTTACAAGTAATATCTTTCACACACACCCTATATGCTTTCAAACCTATATGAGGTCTGTTCTTATGAAAGCCCATTCCTTTATTACACATTAATTCATTATTTATTACATGAGAGTGCACATAATAAAACATGAAATATTGAGACATATAGTGTATTTTGGAGTTACTTATATTTTATAACAACTTAAAAAGGTAATACATCATATTTATTGAAAAAATACTTAACATGATCACATTATTCCTACGTACTAAAAATTATATGGAATAACCTGGGGGCATACATAATAAATGGGTGAGCTATGAAGCCCAGTAAGGGAATAAACATGGAAACACAAGAAGTAAGAAATTTATTTTAGCTAATAGACATATAAATGGGGATGAAAATTCATTTAAAAATATAAATATGAACAATGAGGCATGATATATCATAATAATCATAAAGGCAAATTGGGAAAGGTGGCCACATCTAAAATGTTGCATCATAAACATTGGTCAAGTCTAACGACAAATAAATAATGATTAAATAATTACCATAATGGATTAGATTCACATAATAATCACTTTCACTACATATCATGATAATAAAACATTACCCAATTCATTTGAGAGCTATATAAATCTTTGTGCACTTGTCACATTCATTTCATTGTCATACTTAAGTGAGCATAATAGATCATTAAACATGGAATCACTGATCAAAACATTTTATTTCAACATCATGTAGTGTAAAATAAATACATTTAAGTACCAAATAAAATAATTATAATTACATGTAGGTGAAAACCATTGATAGTAAATGGGTATGGGTATTCAATATGCAATTATTTGTCATGGAAAATCACGGTGAAACTTTGGAAGAACAACGTGGGTGTATAAATTTTCATGGAAAATATAAATGTGATTAAAATTAGTATCCCATTATTTAGAAGTAATATGGATAGTTTTTGAGAAGTTTGAGGACATATCCTAACATTAGGAATTGAAGATAAAAGACATAACATAATAAATATACTTGAATAAAGTTTAGAAGAAGAGGATTTCTTACCTTGAGAGGCTGATTCCAAATAATTTAGAAGAGCTTTCTAAGATCTAGGGGGAGACTTTCTAAGGCTCTAGAGAGGATAAGAATGAGTAATGACATTGTAAAAGGTTTTCTAGGTAAATGGGATCATTGGTTGGTTTATATAGGAAATTAGTGTGTTATTATTTTTCATTTAACAAACATAGGTTTTGGACACTATATAATAAAATATAATACACCAAAAAACCTCCAATGGTTTTGTCCCATGGTTCTTCCAAATAGCGGTGGTTTTAATTATATAATTAGGACATGTAACTAATATAATAAAATAATACCTTTGTTGATGTGAAAGTGAGTCATGTTTATAAACAAATGATTCTAAAACTTTAAATTATATTTTATGGTTTAGAGGATTCATAAAATATTTATAAAAATAATAAAATAAAATTAATATTACCTTTAATTAATATTATAACAATACTTTAGCCCTTTATATAATTTATAGTATTTGTTACATCATTTTTGGGTCTTTATGATTCTATCATACATCAGTTATATTTATACTATATTTAATTTTTCCCTGAAAATTCGACTACAACATAAAATTATGAAAAAAATCACCACTGGATAATTTCATATTTTTGATTTCACAAATGACATTTATTTTATCAAAATAATTTTCTAAATCTATGAATTTTATCTTTTAAAATATGAGTCGACATTTATGGGAAAATATTGGGGTTTTTGGACATTAAAGCATTTCAAAACATTAAAAAATTTATTTGACTTAATTAATATTATATGATCAATTATATTAATAAAATTGATTTCATAAAAAGGTTTTATTAAGATATTATTGATTTTAAAAATCCATTAACTCATGAATTCGATAATTTAATTTGAGTATTTCCTAAAAATGTAATTTGTGATTTATTGTATAAAAATTATAAATCATTTATAATGTAACAATAATATGTTAATTTTTTTTGTATTCTATTCAATATACATGTTCATATTAAATGTGTCTTGATAAATATTTATTTAATACAACAGAAAATTACATGAGGGTAAGGTGTGAGATAGTGAGACTTTTATTGGGTGGTTCATCATACATGATGTGGGTCTTGATCCCAACGAGCTTAAACATCTCCCATAAACAGTTTTGGTAATTCTTAAGTTGTTGAATATCAACTTGGGATTTTTCAAGGGTAAATACCAACAATTATATCTCCCTTTTAAGCTTTGATAAATTGGATTCATAGGGTATGATCGTACTAGTTGTGGTCATCACTTCCTTTTTTATGTATATGGGATTTATCCTAACCCTATATTTGTATTAATTATATGATCAATATTAAACAATTGTATTATCAATGGTAATGATAATTAATGTTCATTTAAATTTGATATAAAATAATGAAACCAAATAGGTATATGTGCTCTATATATCAGTAATATATAATAATGAAATTTAAAAATTTTTATTGTAGAATTTTCTATTTAAACGTCCGGTCATTAAAATATCCCCCCTTCAAAAATTTCACCATAAAGATTTTAATTTCATGCACTAAAATATATGTGGGATTTTTTTTTCATCACATGCTTTAGTTCCCACATCTCTTCTTAAAAGTTGTTTTCTCCACAACACTATGGTGAGGTTCATTTCCTTATTTCCAAGAACTTTGTCTCTATGATCTAATATATTCACCATTTTCTCCTAATATGAGAGATCATTATCCAATGGTACCACATATGGATTGATTACACGCGAGGGGTATGTTATGTACTTCCTCAATAATGAGACATGGAACACATCATCTATAAGAGATATGAAAGGTGGGAGTTCTGGTCGATAAGCCACCACTCTAACGTGATCATGTATTTAAAAGGTAATAATGTGTCTTGAACTAAGATATCCCATTTTCTAAAATCATGTGTCGTTATTCAATAGGTATATGTGGGAGAATACTTTGTCTCCAACAGTAATATATTGGACTCATCGATGATTGTTAGCATAGATATTTTTTCAAAACATAGTAGCCTTGATGTACTGCTGAACAATCTTCATTTTTTCACCACTTCCTCAACCATTTTAGAACCTAGGAGTTTTAATTCCCCAAATTCATCCTAACATGTAGGTTTTTTGCACCTCTTCCCAAAAATGTGATTCATAGAGATATATTTGGATTCAGTATTGGAAGCCATTATTGTATGATAACTCGAATAGTGGAAGATGTTGATCTCTTCCTCCTTTGAAGTCAATTGAGCATGATCTCAACATGTATGTAATTTTCAAGGTAGTTTACTTTTATAGGCCACTAATTTGTGGGTGATAAGCCGTGTTGAAGTTAAACTCAATATTTAGAGAAAGTTGAAGACTCTTCCATAACATGTAGGTAAATATTGGGTCTTGATAATACATATTCAATAATGGTGTTCCATGAATACTCACTACTCATATAATGTATATCCTTAAAAGTTGATTGACTAAGAAGTTCATTGGAATCGGAATGTAGTGAGAAGTCATTGAATGACCATCCACCATAACCCTTATAGCTTAGTTTCTTCATGATGTCTTCAGAAGACCAGGGAAAAATTCCATGGTGATGTTTTCACATGCCATGCTTATATGTGGAATGGTTTCATTATCTATTTTTATTTTTTCTTTTCCAACTACACTTTATTACATTAAAGACATATTGATTAATATTTTTTGATCTCCTTCTTCATATTGTCCCTCAAAATGTACTCTATGTGAACTTGTTGAATACTTTTTTTCTTGGATGGATAGAAAAGGATGAACTATGTGAAACATCCAAAAGCCCATTCTTTAACTCGAGATTTTATGATAGGCTTAGTATTGACCCAAATATTTCAAATCCATGTTCATTAACTTTGAAATATGGGTATTGTTTTTCTTATAGCTTCAAATTTCTTATAACTCCCCACATCATCTCTTTGAAAAACCGTTATCTTCTCTAGAAGTGATGGTTGAGAGATAATTTGAGAAAGGATTAATGATGTTCCTTACTTTATGAATAACATGCCCTTACATTTAAATTCTAATAATATTGGATCATTCTAAATTTTCATAAATGATAAAATTGATGTATCCTTTCTATATAGAGAATCTACCACTTCATTTTCCTTCCAAGGATGGTAGTTGATTGATTAGTTATAATCCATGATCCGATTTAACCATATTTGTTGGTACATATTCATCTCTTTCTATGTGAATATATACTCGACGATTTTTGATCCATATATATTTCATACTCATCCCAAAATAGATAATTCCACGAAATTTTAAAAAACAAATCACTCTAGATATTCCCATATCTTTAATTGTGTAGTTCTATTTATGAACATTAAATTTCCTTGAAAAATAATCTATCACTCATTAATTTTCATTTAACAAAAAACCCAATACCCTTTTCTAAGCATCAATGAATCCCACAAAAAAGTTCTTTATACATTGGTAGTGTGTTTACTAGTGCGGTGATAAGACTCATTTTCAAATCCTTGAATCTCTCTTCACATTCATCCTTATAAACAAACTTCACTCCATTATGAGTTATCCTGGTTAGAGGGTTTCAAAATCATGATAACATTTCTCAAAAATTGATTATAGTAAACTTAGTAAACTATAGATTTTTTTAAATATATTAGACTCGACAATCCATTAATTTCATATATTGTGGAAAGGTCGATAGATATCCTATTTCTTATGATAATATTTTCCATGAATGAGAGTTCATTTATCCATAACTCACATTTTTTGTACTTTTCACAAATCTTCACCTTTTATATGGTTTTTAGAATAGTTATTAGATTCTCCTCATTATCAACTATTCTTTTGGAAAGTATTAGAATATTATTAATAAATACTACCACAATGTTGTGAAGATAATCTATAATAACTATATTCATCTTTTCTATAAACATTATTAGAGTATTAGTGAGTCTGAATGGCATTACTATGAAAACATGACACTCGTACATTGTACAGAAGGAAGTCTTGGAGATATCCCCCTTCTTTATTATAATATGATAATGTCCCAACTGATGTTTAACCTTAGAGAATTATTTGGATCCACATAGCTAATTGAAGAATTCATCAATTCATGTTAGGGGATACTAATTATTTATAATAAATACCCAATATTTATGTTCATTAGAATTACATTTCATATGTGGAATACAAAATATATTATTGAAAAAGATTCCCAAAGACCGTATTAGTTTAGTGTCTTTGGAAACTGCGTCCACATACCTATAACTGTGTCAAAGATATTCAACATATCCCATAAAAAATTCTACTTTATTTTTCCAACCTAAAACATTTATTTATATCCTAGTGAAAAGAAAACATATGAAAAGGGAGAGTAATTATAGGTACGGTTAAGCTTGGAAAATATCATACAAGACATTAACATATGATTGTAAATACATGAACTTAAATTTTGAGATTCATATCATGTATAAAATATATCATAATATCATGTCTTGAAATAAATCTTAGTAGTTAATAAGTCATAAATCTTAGAGGAAAAAATATCCATTAAAAAAAGCATTGGCACGAATAATTGAATTTTTGAAAACACATAAGCATAAAAAGTAATTTAAAAATTAGCCAATTCTCGTTTTCAAGACCATTATAGAGGACATAGTCCATTATTGAATGGGGTTTACTTGTTGTTTCAGCATGGTATTAATGAACATGGTTTACTTGTCATTCCAGCACTGTATTTCTAAACTGATATCATTTACCATTCTAGTCATATATATATATATATATCTTGAGGTATAAATATTTACCCAATTAATTAGAGGGAAATATAGGTCCCAAGAATATTATAATTAAATCATTCGTACATATGCCAGAGACCACATGAAATTAATTTTTTATGAAAATATCATTTCTTTAAAAAAAATTATTTTCAAAAAATCCCATGAAATTTTTTATGAAAATAATTTCATTGAAAATAAAATTGAAATTTTGTAAAGGAATAATCTTGAAAATATGGATTTATGAAAATTTAAAATCTCATCAAGTAATATTATTTAAAATAAAACATTCTTCTAGTACTTTTGTAGGATTTTTCAAAAAGTACCACATATAGAAAAAATAATAAAAGATTCATATTATACTATTTAGTAATAATTCTGCAATTCCGTAAAATTGTCTATAAACAATTTTATAGTGATAGAATGAATATTTTGGAATAAATATTAAGGAATCATGGACATGGGAGATAAATATAACCTTTTAAATTATTATTTTTGAAAGGTGGTTCTTTTGTCAAAAGACCAAATGAAATAAGTTGTCTATACGGCATATGTCCCATAGAAATAAAAGTGATACATAATAATCCCTTAACATAGGTCGGGGTTCCTTCATTCATTTCTGAATCTCTAGTATAAGGGTTTAAATAATATTATTAACTAATTTTTGAATCTTATTCACTTTTTATAATATCATAAGTGATTATATTATTACTTGTTTGTTAATAACATTAATACACATCCATCGGGTATTAATGACTTTATTTAATTACTCATGATTCGCCAGATAATTTATGGTTCGTATTATTATATTATCGTTATATAATTTCTATAAATATATAAATAAAATATATATCATATTTTTTCATTCAATAAATTTATATAATCATGCATTAATGAAGATCGTGTAGAATGAATCGAATCACCCTGTGGAGATGGAAAATCGTACAGACGCATGAGTGAAGACATAATTCCCTTAATTTTTAAATGGTATGGAAGTGGATTTTATTTAATAATAATTATAATTTTATAATAATAATATATAGTTATTATTTCCATCATTATGACCGTTCGAGTAAGGTGGTGGTGAAAAGAAGATTACAACATGACGTGGAGGTGGTAAGTTGTATGTACGCAAACATGGTGATTTCCTTATTCATATGATGGATAGAAGGTGGAATATGGTTGTTAAATAACCATTATAACATATAAGTATATTTTTCATACTGTATTTATTAATTAATAATGGAAACAAAAATGTAACAATAAGTATAAGAAGAAATGATCCTAAGTGATTCAGTAAAGTGGATTATCTCTTCATTATCGAGCACTATCTTGATCTCTTTTTAAAGGCACTAGAGCTGTCCTTTTGAGAAGAAAAAAACCTATAGAATTTACCAAGTGAAGTTGAGAGTGTAAATGAGCAGGTTAGGGTCGATATTTAAAACTCAAAGTGATATGAATAGGTGAGGGTGGAGGTGACCTTTTATAATTTTGGTGAGAAAAGTAATATAAAATCAAAAAATACTAATTTATAATAAACACAAAACACATTAAAAAACTAATAATTGTCCTTATTTAGAATATAATTTGTTATATGGTCGTAATATCACCAACCAATAATTCTGTAATTTTTTTATTCCATTTTAAATATTATCATTTTGTTTTACAATTAGTTATTTTCTTTTAACTTAAACTAAGGTAACAAATTTTTTAATATTAAAATCCTATAATATTCAATTATTTGAGGTCAATTAGACCATAAATGAACAATATAGAACATTTTAGATTAAAATATAGTTATTTTATATCTTATTATTTTTCTATTATTTTAAAATAATTTAATAAAATATTATTTTTAGAAAATATCAATAATTTCATTTTTACTCTACTCATTTAATGGGTTTCAAAAAATATGAAGATAAAATATTAAACTAGAAAAAATTATTTTATTATATATATATATGGGAAAATTTAATCTATAAAATTTATTGATATACTAATTAACCCAAATTATATTTATTTTTGTATTTTTAGGGACATTAATTTGATAATTACATTAATAAAAAATTATTACATCTATTTTCTGTATTTATTTAATATAATTATATGTTGAGTAATAATTAAAAATAAAATATTTTGATGAATTTAAATCCTATATAATTAAAAATTATACTTATAATCTAATATATATTTTTTAAATGTAAATATTAAAAATTATAAATATTTTTAAACAAGAATGTGACAACTTTCACCTCACTTTTAATAAAATATTGTAAGTTTCATAGTCATTTCCAAATGGATCTAAATGGCCAATAACTCATTCCTTAGATAATTATAGTTGAGATATAATCTAAAAATAATATGAGGTCAAGTGTTTTGGTCTTTTAATGGTTATTATCTTTTTAATTTTTTCCCTCAAATAAATAATTTATGCATCATCATTGTATAAGCCTTTTAGGTAATTATTTAATATCTAAAAATTATAAATAAATTTAGATGGTGTAGATAATTTCATTATATTTGTGTATAATTTTTATTAGCGATGTTTTATCAATTTTATAACTATATTGAAATTATTACACGTACAAGAAATTAAAGGGTGACATTTTGGCACTTTCATGTCACTTTTTATATTTTGATAATATTTATAACATTATCATTATTAAAAAATAAATTAAATACGTAAATTATGATCCTTATGTGTTAAGGGTCTATTTTTACTTATCTAATAGGATTTTGGACGGTGTTACGGTAATTTTATTGTCCTTTTCATATTAATTTGTTACCTGAATTACCCGATTTCTCTTTAACTTTGTTATATAAAATTTAAAGTAGATATTATATATAATGTAATAAAAGTAACATACTAACATAATTTTGACCCAAAAATTCCAAATATAGAATAATATTTTCAAAATTTGAAACAAAAAAATCACAGTAAAGAAATTAAAATTAATATCATTAAGGGAATAAGAATACAATTTGTTAAAAATTAAAAACAATCTATAGATTGACATGTGTTTATATCAATTTTCCAAGTGAAATTAATTATAAACAACAAAATTGAATTAAATTATAAAAACATAATAAAATTATTCATTAAATCAAATTAAAAGGAAAATTTCAAAATATAAATAAATTTTATTAAAATTTGTTTTGAATTTAAAAGTAGTATTTTTAAATATTAATTAAAATATGAAAGTTATCAAAAAATTATCAAAAATTAACCAAATTAAATTTTTATTTCCATATTCCAAATAATAATTTAATTTTTTCAATGATAATATAAAAATGGGTCAAAACTAGATTTGAAATCGGTGGGCCATTAAAAGGCGACAAAACTTCATTTTTAGAAAATATATCTTTTATCCAAAAATTTAATTTTTTTCATATATAATGTCTAGAAAACATATTATTATAATTTTAAACATTATATTTATTATATTAAATATATATTAAATTAATAAAATCTATCAATAGTGATTTTATTATCTATAAATTCACTTATTATCATTTTTATTGTTTTTTATAATAATGTTAATATTGTTCATACTCCCCATTATAATGACTATGTTATAAGGAAAAATAATAATATTATGTTTTTCTCTTAGACTCGGCCTTCAGTGAAATGGGTTCTATCGAAAGAACTTAGAATTCAGCGAAACATAATCCAATCATAATGTTGTGTATACCGCAAGCTAAGTCGGTGTTGCGTATAATGCAAGTATATCTTGGTATAGCATACAACAAATGAAATAAAATAAATTAAAATAATACATATCCTAAATATCTCAAGGATTTACAGTATAACCCCCTTAAAATTAATTTCTAACTCACAACTAATCTGGGATGTTAAAGGATTTAATACGTGGATGATTATTTCACCGTAACCCACATCCTAAAAATAAAGACTAAAACTACCTTTTAGAAATCAATAATTTGAAAATGATAGTTACCCAAAGTAAAAAATAACTAGGTCTCTACATAGGTTAGCATTATTGAATATTGGGAATTAAGGAAAAACATTAATAATCACAAATATTGATAAAGATCACGGATTAGAAGATATTTGGTGATCTCTTAATGGTTAAGAAAAAGAAACAAAAAACTAAATAACCATGAATGGGTTTATTGATATCATAAAAAAAATTTGATATAAAATTATCTTTTATATCACGATCCATTTTTCCAAAACTTGAACAATTTTCACGAGATGATATACTAAATGTTTTTGAGTATAATTATACCATTGGTCATGCCTTGAACAATTTCCCCTTCAGTTCTTATTCAAATACATGAAGAAGAAATGTTCATTCTTAAATAATTACCAATTCATGGAATCCAAAAATATAATGATTTTTCATTCCATATATCCTTCTCACAACAAAAATCTTAGCACATGTTATGAAATATGTATATGTCCACCTATAGTGAGATAATACAATCTTTATCCAGATTTTAACATATACTATCCATAAATGTATAACCTTACAATCTTACCCAAAACTAAAAATAAAAAACAATAGAAAGAGGTACACTAACTCAGCTTAACATTTATCCTCCATATATCATAAGGTATCTCTTGTTGGTCACATTCCAAACATATGAACACCTTCACCATATATTCTCTTAAGTCATGGTAATGACCCAAATTGCCACATATTCTTGTTGAAAACATGCATGTTTCCCTATTCCAATTGTTATTGGATATATTTCTTATGTCCCAAATAAATTATATCATCATTCATGATAGCATAAATCCATTTTGAACAAATCCATAATTTGTTCCCAATAAATTATCACCATCCAATTTACATATTCAAATCAAGCATATCTTTTTCAAAATGTCATTATCATAAGACAAGGGACAAGTTAAAGGTTATCTTTTCTTTAGTAATGTGTTATCCATGTATATAACATTACCCTTAAATCAAATATCTTGTTCTGTAGAACTACTCAACATGTCCTTTCCAATTATTAATGAAAAACATATACTAAAAAACACATATATTTTCCATGATTTATATAACATAATCTTTGAATTATGAAGCATATACACCTCAATCATCCGAATTTATTCTTCAAACATTACTCAGGATCCATTATGGTAGTCTTTAATAAAATATGAATAACATATTAAAGTTCCTCAAGATTAATATAACCAAGAATCTTCGGTTTAATGTAAACAATAATGATAGAACATCCCATACCATTCACACATCTTTTACAATATCTTTATCCATTGTAGTATAACCAATACTCGTACCACCTTCACGATTCTATCTTGTGGATTTCCAATTAGGAAATAATTTTTTCATAATTCCCATATTTTCCACATCTGAAAAATTAAAGGTTAAATACATTCTATCTAGTTCTGGCTATTAACTGAGAATAAAAATCAATATGTGAGAAATACATATCTGAGAATAAAAACAAATAAGTAAGGTAATTTACTAATAATATTTCAATATTTTGTATCTTATGTTTAATTCTATTTTATTCATGATTGTTACAAAAATTATAATATTGTAGTAGATATAAATAATTATCCCTAGGGACATCCCTACACATACCATAGAAATATCTCTAGAGATATCACTAAATATTTTTCATCATAGTTTCCAAATTATGACTAATCCTTCACTGTGATACAAAGTATAATGACCCAAGGATGACGTACATGGAAATTGCATTACTTTTTTTAGAATACATAATAAATTATACAAAAAGATTATTGGAGACCGTTTTAGTTTAGTGTATTTTGTGGGAACATATTCTGCTAATTTGGTGAAATATTTTCAAAATATCCCATTAATATCTTCTCTTATATTTTTCCTACCTTAAAAAAGTCTTTATATCATAGGGAAAAACATATGAAAAGGTTGATATATAATTCAAATTAAGGGTAATCATGGAAAATATTGTACACAACATAAACATATGAATTTAAAAACATGATAAAAACATTTGAAAATCATACAATGTATAAAAAATATCAAAATCATGAGTAATTAAATAAATCATTGCAGTTCATAAGGTATAAATAATATTGGTACAAGAGCCATGCGAAAATATGTTTTTTAAAACAATTGAATTTTTGTAAACAAATTAGTTTAGAAATTCATTTTTGTATTATCTAAGTCTCATTTCCATGACCAACATAGTGAAAACATTCCATCACTGAATCATGTTTACTTGTTGTTTTAGCCCTGTATTACTGAACTGGGTTTTCTTTCTGTTCCAGCCCTATATTTCAAAACTGAGATCATTTACCATACCAATCCTATCTATCTGATGAGATGTAAATCATTACCCAATTCATTGGAGGGAGATATAGGTCCAAATAATATTATAATTAAATCATTCTTATGTGTGCTAAAAACATAAATAATTCATCATATCAACCCCAAGGAATAAAATGCGTTACTTAAACATCATTCCATCATATTCCAAATAAAATAAATGGATTTTATAAATATCATTCTATCATAAAATCAATTAAACCGTAGTAATAATAGGGATATAAACATAACCTTATTAAAATAATTTTATCATGGATGGAAAATAATTTTGATAAAAAACGTGAAATTAATTCTTGAGGGAAATATCATTTCTTCTTCAAAAACATTATCTTTTCTCAAAATTCCTCTCAATTTTAAAATAAAATAATTTCATTAAAAAACAACATGAAATATTGTAAATGAATCATCTTGGAAATACAGTGTTATGAAAACATAAAAACTCATGATGTCATATATGTAAAAAAGAAAACATTATTCCCATACTTTTTTCAGTTAAGTCAAAAGGTACAATGTATCAAAAAACAAAAAAATATTAATTTCATTATATTTATTAAAAATTCATTAATTCTGTAAAATTATTATTAAATAGTTGTAGAAGGATATAAATATTGTTTTGTAATAGATTTTTGGGAAACACAAACATGGATTATAAATATAACCTAGTAAATTATTACATATACACAATCATAGAAAATAATGAGATTATGATGTTTCGCCTACCAATTTATAATAAGTAAAATCACATTCCTTATAAAATAAATAAAATTATTTGAATATTTAAATTTAATAACCTTTATAATAGGAATCGTAAAAACATTCATGGGAAACAAAAACACCACAAAAAAGAAATTGTTGGTGTATAATGTATATGTTCCACATAAATAAAAGTGAGACAAAATAATACATTACCTTAGGTCTAGGTTCACCTATATATGTCTGAACCTTCTATATAAGGGATTAAATAATTTTATTAACTTATTACATAATAATTAAATTTTTATAATATCATAAGTGACCATTTTATTTCCTATTTTTTAATAACATTATTACTCATACATCGCATATTAACTGCATTATTTTCTTACAGATGTTTCATCAGATAAGTTATTATTCCTCTTCATTGATTGTAGTTATAAAATTTACAAAATGATATTAATATAAAATATATCATATTCTTTTCTTTCAATACATTTTTATAATCCTGATTTAATGAAGATCATTAGAATGATTCACATCACATTGTGGTAACATTAGGTCATACGTACGCATGAGAGATGATATCATTCCCTTATGTGGGAAAGGGTATGAAAGTGGATTTTTTTTAACAATCAATGTCATATTAAAATAATCATCTATATTTATTATTTCAATTATTATACTCATCTATGTAATGTGGTGGTGAAAAATAGATTACCTCATGGTGTGGAGACATTAAGCTGTACATACACAGACATGGTGATTTTGTTTTTCATAGGATGTATAAAAATGGAATATGGTTGTTCGATAACTAGAATAATATGTATGTATATAGTTTATTCTGGATTTATAAATTTGTAATTGAAATAAGAAAGTACGGTGATGTAAAATAATAAATGATCCTTTTTGAGTCAGTAATGTATATTACTTCTTCTTCGGAGAGATCCCTCTAGATATATTATTAATGAAACATGAGTTTGTCTTCTGAGAAGATCAAAACCTCTAGTATGTAACCTTGGTTGTTTATAAGGGAAATTAGCTGGGTATTTTCTATCTTGAAAACACAACGTGAAGTGAAGAGGTAAGGGAGGAGGTTCCCTTTTATAATTGTGGTGAGGGCACTTTTGGAAACTCAAAAAATATAAATTTATAATACAATAAAACCACATCAACAAACCACTAAAATTTACTTATATAAAAAATGAGACGATATAATGTTATAATCCCACACAAGAATAATTTTTATAGATGTTTTCATTTCATTTTAAACCATATCAGTTCATGTTATCATTAATTAATCTCTTTTAATTTTTATTAAGGTTAAAAATATTTCAATATTAAAATAGTGTAATTATTACTTATTTGAGTTCAATTAGACAATAAATGTACAATATACATCATTTTAGATAAATAAAAAATTATTATATATTTTTGAAATTAATTTATATTTTTAAATAATATAATAAAACCTTATTTTGACAAAATATCAATAGTCATTTTCACACATTTAATTTAATATATTTTTAAAGATATCAAGATAAGATGTTAACCGAGAACAAAATATTTTATAATAACTATAATGATCCAAGGTAATATATAAATTTTTTTGATATATTAATTATACTAGATTATATTTATTTTACTTTATTAGTAGTTTTAATTTGATATTTTCATTAATAAAACAATTAATACATCACTTTTTTGAAATTATTTAATATTCTTATTTGATGGGTAAAAATTAAAAATAAAATAATATGAAGAAGGAAAATAATCTCTATTTTATAATAATAATAATAATTTAATAAATCTTCTGAAAAATAAAACAATAAAAATTTCATATTTAACAAAACCTGAATGTGACAACTTTAATATCACATTAAATAAAATATTATTAGTGTCATAATAATTTCTATATGGCTCCAAATTTCCAATAACTAGACACATGGATTATTATGTTCGAGATATGCTCTGCAAATAAAATTTGGTAATGTGTTTTTGTTATTTTAATGGTTATTATCATTTTAATTAAAATTATTTTATGGAGTTTTCATTTATTAAAAAATTTTGACATTATCATAATATAAGAATTTAATTTAATTATTAAATCTCTAGAAATTAAAAATAAATTACCATGAAGTAGATAATTTTATTATCTTTATTGAGAATTTTTATTATTTATGTGTTATCATGTTTTGTAATATATTATAATTATTATACTTATAAGAAAAAATAGTGTGAAATTTTGTGACTTTCATTTATTTTAATAATGATTATATCATTTTTAGGAAAAAATGTCCATTAATTTATTCAATTATGATCCTTAGGTTGTATAGTTAGATGTTAATTCTTACAATAATATTTCGGTAGGTGTTAGGGTGAATGTATTTTCCTTTTCATATCAATTTGATATATAAATTATCTGATTTATCTTTAATCATGTTAAATAAAAATTAACATAGTTACTATTAATTATATCCCAAAAAATAAAATTAACCTATTAATAGAATTTAGACCCGCTAATTCCAAATGTATAATTCATTTTTCAAAATTTGAAACATATAGGCTTCAATAATTAAATTAAAATTAATCTTGTTGAGGGAACATGAAAACATGTTTCTAAAAGATAATAACTATCAAAAGATTGACATGTGTTTATATCAAATATCAATGTGAAATTACAAAAAATGTAAAAAATTGGATTAAATTATATAAAATTTATATAATTATAATTTAAAACCAATTATAAAGATAATATAAAAATATAAAAATATAATATGAAAAAAAAGTTTTGAATTAAATTGTGGTATTTATTTACTATTTATTAAAATTTGAATGTTACCAGAAAACTAGAAAAAATTAACCAAGATAAATTTTTATCTAAAAATTGTGAATAATAATTTTAGTTTTTCAAATATAATATAAATTGTTTTCATAAACTAAATTTAAAATGGTGGCCCCATCAAAATGCCACAAAACTACATTTTCAAAAAACGTCTTATATCTGAAAAATTGATTTTATTCTTATATCATGTATAGAAAACATAAAAGATAAATTTTTATCTTTCTATTTAATATATTGAATATATATATTATATTAATAAAATCCATCAAGAGTGTTTTACTTTTTTTATAAATTAACTTATTTGCATTTAAATAGTTTTTTACAAGAAAGTTAATAATGTTCATACCCATCATTATAATGTATAGGTTATAAGGTTGCATAATAATATTTTGTTTTCCACATAGACTCAGTCTTTCAAGAAATTATTTCTAACCAATTAACTTGAATTTTTTTGAAATACGTGGTAAGAATATTGTTCCATGTACCACAAGAAAAGATGGTGTTGTACATAATAAAATCATATCTTTGTGTATCATGCAACATAAGAATCCATGAATTTAAAAATAATCTGTCTCTTAAAAATATTAGGTTGTTACATTTATCATGATCTTTTTTAGATGATGATAATCAATTCAAAGGTGAATTCACCCATCCTTCCTCTTAATGAAGAGGACTGATGCAGCCCAACGTGAATCACTTGGGCGTATGAACACTTTATCTAGATTATCATGTAGTTGTTTCTTAACTTCGTCATGTTACACAAAAACCATCCAATACAGATTCTTTTATAATGGAAGATCCCTAGGTAAGTGCTAAATTGAAAAATCAACCTCCCGGAAAGGAGGAAGACCAGATAGTTATTTTTGAAACACATAATTGTATTCCCTCACAATGGGCATGTCTTTAAGGATGATATTTCCATAAGCTCAACAATTTGATCTAGATATGATTTCTCATTGGAGAATAATATCTATTTTTGAGATGTTGGTGCTAAAGAGGGTTCATCCTCTTCCTTTCATTTGTACATAATTATTGAATAAATCATGATATAGGGAGTGATTTCATTTTCATTGAAATTTATAATGGATTTATAAATGGAAATATAGTTCATGGACTTAATTGTATCAAACTTCACTAAAGAGAGAATCACAATGTTTTTTGGTATGTTCAACTGACTTATTCTGATAGGGGAGGAGTTATATACAAGGGATGAAATAACTACACCATTTTCTATTTTAACTGACATCTCTACTTCCTTGATTTGTGGTGGTTTTTGAATAGTTCTACTAAACATTCATGATATGAAATAATGCATAGAACCAGAATCAAAAACTACATTTTCAATTCATGAAGGACTGAATGGAATACCAATCACTAATTCACTGTCTGAATCCACATCAGTGGTTGTGTTGTAAAAATATATCCCTTGTTATCTGGGAGTGTGTTGGTTTTATGCAAAAACCCTTGTCTTAGGTCATTGGTATGCAATGTTTCTCAGTTACTTGTAGTTGAACTAATGAATAATGAATTGAGGGTTGAATTGGGAATCCCTTTCCAATGTAATTTTACTAGGATTTTCCAATCTGCAGTCACTAGATATGGGTATTTCCTTCCCTCACATAAATCATTTCGTGATTCAAGTTTGGTAATTTCTGGGGTTATTCTTTCAATGCAATTGATAAGTGGGAAATTGAAATTTATTAGCACCAATATATTTCTCTATCAGACCACCATAATTAAACTCTACATTCCACTTCTTATCCTTGTGAAAACCTTGATATTTTTGGATCTCCATTTATAATTTCAGAGAATATTAGAAAATTTCCTCATATTTATCAAGTTATAAAATTGTCGTGTCTTCTCTTAGACTGGGTATTAGACCAATAAATAAGTGGTCAACCTTACATTTGAAAATAGTGAAAAAAGATAAAGGTGTATCACACAAGTCCTTAGATATTTTCTACGTACGCCCCAATATATTAATTATATTATTTCTAGATGTCAAGGAAATCCCATTCCATTTTTAAGGTGGCGAGTGAAAGGAAATATTTATCGAAAAACAGATTCCAGACTTTCTTTCACCCCATCACATTGATATCTTATTGAGGATTTATATACTTTATCAATTTCCACCATAGATCTTCTTATCCTTGCATAAAATAAATAACTAGTAGAACTATCTCTTTATTATAATATTGAATGATATTGAAGATCTTCTCAATGGAGTTGATCGATTTTTCTGCGATTAAGGGAGCATGGGATCCATTGAAATCCATGCATATTTGTCGCATAATGTTCTAAATTGCAACTTATTATTTCATATGGGTTTTTGGTGATCCTCTATATATATTATTCTATGTTGAACCACATTTAGTAGAGATATTATCTTCACAAAATTTGATATTATTTCTCCCATCAGGATGGGAATCACATTTGGTAATTCTTCACATTTCCCTTCACATAGTTCTTTTACTCGATTCCTCATATTTTGACAATTGGGAAGAATAGTGGAAAAATCAGGGATGATACTTTTTTTAACTATTAAATACATAATTTTAAATCCAATGAAATTAATGCAACATATTATAAATAAATTTTATTTTATAAGTTATGAATGTGTAGGATTCAATTTATGTAATCCATGATCTATTTCCTAACATATACTATCATGAGATTAGTTTTTTCCTTTAATAATGGTTCATAATGTTCTTTTTAATTTACCATGGAGTATCCCTAGGGGGTGTAAACCCATGTGTGTCGTAAGGACCATTTTAATGAACTAGTTCATGGATAATTCTAGATCAATGCTTTGTTTTAAGGATTTACCCCAATGTACATCTGTTCCAGATCCACATCCACTTGTAGTATCCAAATAGGGATTTATTTTCCTAAAACACCACTTAGTATTTACATTACCAAAATATATGGAAGATTTATTATATTTAGTTTTATCCCCAAGTATTTCTAGTTTTTTTAATAATAATCCCAAAAATAACTAAACATTCCTTTGATACAAACTATGAAAACCATTATCTATATTACGCATTAATTCATGATTTTGTAAATAATAGTTCACATAATTAAAACCAAATTATCGATATTTCTAGTGTCTTTTGGAATTAGTTATATTACACAAAAACATAAAACACGGAAGACAACATCGTTATTTAAGACTTCCTTAACATGATTATACTATTCCTTCATACTAAAAACTACATGGGATAACCTAGGGACATACATATGAAATGGGTGACCCCTAAATCTCAGAAATGGAATAAACCTTGCATAATATAAAGAAATAAATATATTTTTTAAATTAGGAATTTTAATGGGGTATAAAGTAGCAAGAAACAAGAACATGAAAAATTTGATATAATATACCATGATAATCATTAAGGGGACCTGCTCATTTTGGAAGTAACTTAAACCAATACATCATAAACATAATTAATGTCAAAAAACCCAGTATTCATTAAAGAAAAATCCCTATAATGTATTAGGTTCACTTCCTGATCCCTTACATGATGTCTCATGAGACTAAAACATTACACCATGCATTGGACTGTAATATAATTTTGGGGGTACAAGTCACTTTCATTTCATTCTCATGCTAATGTGAGCAACATGGATTATATAACATGGAATAATTTATCATAAACTTTTATTACATGTTAAATTAGTGTAGAATAAATACATGTAATTCCCCAACCAAATAATTATAAGTGCATGATGGTGAGAACCCTTGATATGAAATGGGTACGTGTATTCACTACACTATAGTTTGGCATAGAAACTCATGGTGAAATTTCTGTCTCATTACAAGGGCATATAAATTTTAATGGAAGGGAATAATGAGAGTAAAATGGGTATCTCATAATTTAGAAATTTAATGTATGGTAATTGGAATATGTAAGAACATATCCCATAATTAGGAATTGGAGATAAAATTGACAAGATAATGAAGATACAAGAATAAATAGGAGAATAAGGGGATCCATTACCTTGAGAGGGAGATAAAAATGCATGGGAGGAACATCTTGAGGTCTTAGGGGAACCATGGGGAAACACTATAGATAATTGCCTAGATTAAGGACCTACACAATGGTTTTTAAGAGAAATGATATCATCAGATTTTTTATGTTTGAAATGAGTGGCTAATTCATTATCATTCCTCGAACATAGGTTTTATAATCTATATAATAAAGTAACCAAAAAGAAAAACCATTTCATGATTTTGAACATGGTTTCTATAAAATATGAGTTTTTTTCATTATTTAATCAGTCCATGGGCCAAAATAAAAAAAATTAATTCCCTTTCAAATGTGGAAGTTAGTCATTTTTATGAAGAAATAATTTTAAAACATTAAAATATATCATAGGTTTTTTTGGGTTCATAATGGATTTATAAAAGTAATGAAATAAACATAATATTTAATAATATTAATAACCAAATTTATTTGGTCTTGGATCCCCCTTATGAAATATAATAATTCATTTTTAGTTAGTATGATGTCACAATACACAGTGTATACTAATGCCGAATTAAATTTTCACCCGAAAATTTGACCATCTCAGAAAATTATGAAATATAAATTATTGGATATATTTGAAATTATTATTCCAAAAATAATTGGTATTTTATCAAAAAAAGTTTCTAAATATTTTAATATTTTAATTTTAAAATACGAATCAACTTTGATTTATAAGGGTTCTATTTTTTCACAATAACAGTCTTCAAACCCTTAAAAATTACATTTGACATCATCAAAATTATATGATCATTAATATTTAATCAAAATTATTTGATAATATAATTTTATTGAAATATTATTTATTTAAAAAATCATTTAATTTATAAATATCTTAATTGAATTTGAATATCACCCAAAACATATAATTTAACTTTTGTTGCATAAAAATAATTTATAAAGTAATAGTTATAAAACAAATATATATTCACTATTATATACAATATAAATATTCATATTATTAGGGTCATGATGCATTTCCCTTTAATACACATGAAATCTCCCTAAGTGTAAGGTATGTGATGGCGAGACTTTCATAGTGCGGTTCAACATGCATAATTGGGGCTCTGATCTTGATGATCTGGAACTTATCTTGTAAATGGTTTCCCTCGTGATTATGTTGTTGTATCTCAACATGGTCTTGGTTAATGGTAAATACCAATGTTTTTATCTAACTTGTATGATCTAATAAATGGAATTCATAGGGTTTGATCTTACTAGTTGAGGCCATCACTTCTTCTATGTGTGTCAATTGGATTTATCAAGACCCTATTTTTCTACTGATTTTATAATCACTGTTTAGTAACTATATAATAAATGTTATTGATACATATTATTCATCTAAAATAATAGGATATAATGAAACCAAATATCACTTGTTTTTTCAATATAACGAATATATAATAATTAATTTAATTTAATTACAGGGTGAATTTTATTTAGAAAAGTTCTGGTTATCATAGTGTTATCAAATTGTGATTATCCAACACCCTTCTCAAAAAATAAAGATATCAACTTCCTTTGTTTCTGGATTTATGGATATTGCCTCTTTCCAGAAGGTATAAGCATTTGTTGACCATTTGGAACTGGCTGATCAAATGTGAGGCTTGTGGAAGGCGCTGTCCCAGACCAGTGGAGAGTCCCATCTGGAACTGAACCCCTATTAACGCATCTATCTGTTTTAGATGAATGAAGTCTTAATCTCAAGGGCAAACAAACTGAATCTACAAAAGGCCTCGTTAGATAATCACTCGACTATTTATCCACATAGAGTAGGGTTGGAGGATTGCTACATTGGCTGACCTGACCAAACATAAAGACTCATTGGATGTGACCTAGATGATGGTAAGAGCGACATAAATACATCCAATCATCAAAAACCACCACTTTTTTGAATCATTATTCATTATTAGTCTCAATCCACAAAAACATTATCTGAGGCTTGTGAAAATCTATTTTAATGTTGATAGAATGAAATATTTTATGGAAAAGGAACCAAGATCTACTATTAAAGCACAAAATTAGGCCTACCAAGTTTCCAATCATAGTGAGAATTGAAGGATTTTGAAATGTAGGTGGAAGGACTGGAAAACAAATACAGATAGAAACTATTAGAGGATCTCATCTTAGGTGAATGTCTAATAACCATCGTAAAATAAGGAACCAGACACTACCGATGGATATCTATATACTCATTTATCTATATGGTGTTAACATCACATTTTTACACAATTTATATTGGGTGACGTTCTTATAGAAATAATGTTTATCTCTTTATATGGAGAAACATATCGGCATTCCATATGTGATTATCCAAATATGAATGATTTTTCAATTGTTGACATTGTATTATTTAACCATACATGTGATCTCTATAGATGGGTTATGATCATGTTATCCCTTATAATTATAAAGGTAAATGCATTAGTATGATTCAGATTTACTTTCTTATAACATAAGGTGACTATGTACTAAAATTACATATATTTCAATATATGGATATCCAAGTTTTATCAAGTAAGAGATTCCTTTGGGAATTTTATGGAAAGTCATGTTAAATGTTATTATAAATTAATTGGACATAATTAAGTGGTGTTTGGGCCCGCAAATTATATATCCCATTTATGCATCGTAATATGTTGGGTTTTTTGTTTATACATGTCACCGTAACATGATATTCTCCTGGAAAAAGGCCTTGAGAAGAAGTTTTCAATGTCAATAATTATGAATTTTATCAGTATGAGATCAATATTATTAATTTTCATCTATTGATTTATTATCATGGATATATAATGTTGTTTATTTCAAGATGATTATGAATTTAGGTTTCTTTCTTATTCATTCTATAATATTTTTTCCATGAATGACTCAGCTGTATATATTAGTTTACTAGGAATATGAGTTCATCGATCCTTATGTATTTATTTCCCCATGTTATAAATAAAATTAGTTAATGTGACATATTTATAAAGATAAATTTTGTGGAATAATGTTTTGGAGATATTGAAGACTCATTATAGATTAAGTAGATACATATATAATGAAAAAAAATTTGTTTGATACAAAGAACATGGGATTTTATATTTATTATTTAGTCCAAAATATTTGATCCTCTAATCCTCAAAATATCATTGGGATATAATATATGAAATAATTATTATTAATTTTTTAATTAATAATGGTTATATCTAGGTTTTTATAGCTGTTATCAATGTGAGTGTGTAAAGTATGTGTTTGTTGAACCAGATCTGAGAGTGTGAGTTTTGGGTGTCATAGATTTTCTAACCACTCCATTATGAACAAAGAAGGAAGGATTTCCCTTTCACTAACTAATTTTGTATCGATACATATTTAATATATATTCACAAACCAAAGATAAAACCATAAAATAGTTATGATTGAATATTGATATTGGTTATAGCATTCCAACACTCATAATGACTGGTGATGTGTTGGAAGATAGGGAGGAACACATGTTATTGCGGGCCTAAAGGTCAACCCATGAAGTGAATTGTGTATCACAAGTAACCAATGGAAAATAATTAATTAGGGATGGATTTGATTTCTATAAGAGCACATAAAAACTAAAATGTTCATAGATACCCCCAATACAAGGAGGGTTAGGTCGGTCAATTCCTTCATATGAATTACATCCATATAGAGAATTAGGATGATCTGAGGGAGGTATCAAGATGGGAACAACTAAACCAATAGGAGGGTTATTGGAATGGTCTATTTTACCATGATATTTTACATGTTCATATTGAGAATCATAAATATAGTGAAGATATTCATCATATAGATGGTGAATGTTTTGGGTGCAGTGGGAGTGCCTATTATACAGTATCCTATTCAGTATGTTTGTAATAAAAAAAACTTGAGATATAAATAGAAAATAATGTCATTCCCAATTAAATTATTTTTATTTTCAATTAAAATGCATTTTGGAAGTAAAAAGAGAATATCATCATTTGTAATTTCTAAATAATTAGAGTAAAAATCAATATTTACCTCTTGTTGGAGTTATTTAATTGTTGAATATTTGGTTGAAACCACATGGCCTACAGTTGTGGTGTCAATGTAATCAAGGGAATATTCCCACTAGTAGTGATCCATAAATTTTCCCTGAACCACTGATTATTTCCAAAGAATACATTAGGTTGTATTATGGATGATTCTAATTCTTGGGTAGATCATAACCAAATTCATGTAGGTATGAAGGAATTACTTTGGTTTTCTATTTACATATAAGGGTGGAAGGAAATTTATCTCTATTATTGAGTGAATTCTAAAAAAATATATCACTAAGGACGATGGGGATCCTCTCTACAATTAATTGTGAACAACAACCATTTGGATTATAAATTAAATAATCAGATATATATATCATTAGGGATATATGAATAATAATTACACCTCATAAATGTTTATTTATAAATCCCTAGTGATCCACCATTTCTAAAATAAAATATCATTATTATACTTTACATTCAATAAAATCATGGATAAAATACCCCATCAATAAAAAACCCTTAAATCCAATTAAATGCGTTAAGGTACATGGATAATGTGTCACCAAATAGTTCCATTAATTATCATATTTTAATGGAATATATTTAGAGTAAGATAATATTGAGTGATTTTCTTAAGCATCATTTTATGCATACACTACTATAAATATGATCTATACCAACAGTTTTGCGAAAACTGTTGGTATAGGTCACTTATTTGGACCTATACAAATGGTTTGGCCAAAACCATTGGTATAGGACCATTATAGAGACCCTATACCAATGGTTTGGCCTCACCGTTGGTATAGGTCTCCCCTATAGCAATAGTTTGTCAAAAATCGTTGGTATTGGTCCCAAAATCAAATAACCTATACCAACGGTTCTCAAAACTGCTAGTATAGGTCTATACCAAAGGTTTTGAGAACCCTTGGTATAGAAACAAGTATTATTAATGGAATCTTCTTACAGAGGACATTAAATAAATCAAAATATAAAATACTTATGATATTACATATATATATTTATGAAATTATGTTCAAAAAGGTATGTTAGGTTTGTGGTTAGGTCGTTCAATTACAAACTGGAGGTACTAGGATCAAAACCAAATGAATGATTATTTTTTGAATTACATATACCAACGATTTTATGGATCCGTTGGTATAGATTTTTAATACTATTGGTACAGACCTATCTTCACGGCTTACATGGAAATGGTGCTCCAAACCGTTGGTATAAGCTATACCAATGGTTTGGAGGCCTATACCAATGCTTCCAAATAGTTGGTATAGGGTATTTTTCTAGTAGTGATAACTTTACCACTTTTAAGTGTCGAATTTATAATTAAGTGTGCCCTATTATAAATTAAATCCCTATGTCTTTTTCTAACCTGTCCGAACTATATTAACCAAATCTCAATCATCTTCTCATTAATAAAAGGCACTATAATTTTCTCTCAAACACATTATTTTCAAATAGTTTCAATATTTGTATGTTCATATAATGATCTTAATATTTTCATTTCTGTTACCCTTATTTTTTATTAAATATGTATCATAATTGGATAACACTTAGTACAATATAGAATATTTTCTCTAATAACAATCCTATAAAATTTACCCATCATTTTTAAAGGATTTTATTATCACAAAGCACCCTAGAGTAATCCCTCCCATTTATCCATCCATTTTGAATCATATAATAGAAATATGCATTAATATCTTTATAACATTGTATAAATCGTCCAAAATATCAGAAAAAATCATATTTCGAAGTAAAGTAGCCTCCCAGTATCACATTTACAACATTATAGGACAATCCTTTACTACAAATACACTTTATATATTCAATATTATCTATACTAAGATGGAAACCTAATGATTATACAATGTATCTAAAATTACCTAACATTAAATCGATAGTCCTTTTAAACTCTACAATGATAAATATATCATCTAAAAATTCATGCAATCATGTGTCTCATGTTTAATATTATTTTTATTTTTATTAAATACCACAAAAAATCGTAATGGTCTTAAAGAAGAACCATGATTCAATCGTATCAAGATCGGGAAGTATATAGTGTCACCTACTAGAGTATTAAATCGAGTTAAACTCCCTTAATATAGGTTTTGGAGTTTATATAAACCATGTTTAACAATTTTATTTCAATATTATTCCATAAAAACTCTCCATGAACATTATCACATGACTTTTCATAATTAATTAAAACCATATGAAAATATTTTCTTCATTTGATAATATACCATGAAGAATATAATCAAATAAATTAGCTCTGTATTTTAACATCCATGCATAAAAAGAAATTTATCATCTGAATTGTATATTACCCATTAAATCTTATGTGTAAACTCTCTCCCACAATGTTTCATAGTGTGAATAATATTCTCAGTTCCTATTTAATTCATTAAACTCAGGGATAAAAGTATTCTATTTTTATATAATTGATAAACCAATATTCAAATGAATAATATTTAATATTTAATTTCACTTAGGTAACATAAATCAACCCCCACCCTTGGTATTTATCAATACTTCAGTGTAGATTATTTATTTAAATAAATAAATACCACTAAATTATTTTTTCATAAATAATTAAATATTATATAATAAAATGTGAATAAATATTTTATAAATATTCTCATAACCAAATAAATAATTATTTGTAACCCTGTGAATAAACTATAATTAATATATATTATATATTCACATAATTATAAATTACATATAGAATAAAATCTTATTAAATATTAACTCACATAATATTATCTTGAAGAACTAGTGACCAAATATATGCAATCAACCCAACATGAATTATTATTAATCCATGTATAGGAATAATATTTATTCAACATGTGAAATTAAAATAGAATTTAATTGAATTTATGAATACACTTAGTGTGTGACCCTAAAATACCCTTTCTAAAATTATTTATGAAGAAACACTTAAATTCTATGTTTAGTGTCTATAAACATACCCATGCACCAGTAGAGAAAGAATTTAAATTTTGTAATGAAAATAACCACATATGAATGTAAAAAATGTTATAAGGCCACTTTATCATGAAATTTATAATCAAGCATGTTACAAGTTGGTCCCATCAATATATTTGCTCGATTTCGATTCATTGTAATTTCAATAAATGTACTTTCCAAAAAAATCACAGTCACTAAAGACTTAGTCATGTAGTTTCATTTTCATCAATTGGAGTGAGATATCAACTGTCATTAATGTGGGAAAGGATTAATCCTTCCATTCATTATTTATTAATAAAATTCCACTCGTGAGGCTCCCAATGTATTCAACCTCTCCAGGAGTATATATAACAATATGGATTATTTTAATACATTATTATATGAAAATCATGATATGAATTACTAATAATCCTAAATTGTAAGAGAAATAAAAAACTTATACGGGTAGGAATATCCAATGACACATATTAATGTTGATGTCCTACTAAGGTTCTTGTTATCATAATATACTACTCTAAAAATTACTAAGAGTTCACACCATGAGAAATGGAATCAAAGTCGTATGATTATCCACCCTAGATAGCATGCGTAATTTTCATCCCTTCAATTGATGGAATCTATTTATATAACAAATATTTAAGAATTCATTTATAGAACTTACAGGTTCACATCATAGGGGGGAAACAATGACTATTTAGTGGGACATGTATCCTTAAATAAATATCATATCCATTCCACATTTGAGAAAGATCATCATATGATATGATATTTATTAATATTCAACATAATGAATATTATAATAATAAAATGTACATATTACATTGTTCTAAAGATAAAATTCCAAAATACTACCACTTTCACTATAACCAACTAATAATAACTCAACTAGTTATCCACACATGATAAAAAAACTTCTTCATACATATGAAAATGGTTTTTGATCCCACCACATGACCTATAGTTGATCTACTTATTGTGATCTCATTAATCTAAGAAAATCTCTTAAGATATTATACAACCATGTATATAATATTTTATATATTAATAATAGATTTATAAGATAATTATATAAGTGAACATTCAATAAATTATAATTAATCATTACTATCTAGATGTATCTGCAAATGTTGGAATAAAATTTTGCTAAATTCATTTCTTATGTTTCATTATAATCCAAAACATTCTCAATATAGTCTAGGAATTCCAACTATTATATTTTATATTCATTAAAATTTCATATTTCTATCACCTAAATAATATTAAAAATCATGATTATATATCATATAAACTAGTATTTCCATTACCTTAATTTTGAATAACTCATCGATTTTTTCATCCTCAAACATTATCAAATAGTTCTGATGGGAATCTTATATAATTCTCTAGATCATGTTTGATATTTGAAGTTTATGATTTATGTATAATCTAGAATAAAACTATTTATATATCAAATCACGTGAGATGTATTTCTTAATTACACTTTGGTGTAAAAAGTTTACACATCTCACGAATACATTATATCACTAAAACCAATTCAGGTGTATCATTTCATCTTCTATTTTTCAATACCATGTCTTTTATGTATAATAACATGGATTAAAAAATTTCTTGATATATTCTATAATATCTCGTTCCTCAGAAATTCAGTTCATACTTAATTCAAATCAGAGAAATTAATATTAATATTAATTAACCAAAACACTAATAACTTATTTTCTACATGTTTTCAAATATATTCACCATTAAAACAGTAGTCTCTTAATTACCTCTTATTGGAACCTCAGCATACATTTTTTTCAAATGATTGTCCCATGATCGTTATTCTTGATTCAATCCTAAAATAAATCCTTGAAACTTATATTTAATATTTGTGTTTCTTAATTCCATTAATTTTTTTCTCATATGAAATAGGAATCTCTCAAAAGGATTCCTATAAAGACAGTGTCCTTGATATCCAATTTCCAAAACAATGATCATATATAAGCTACGAATAATAAAATTTGAATGAAAATTTTCATGATGATTAGTAAATAGGTATTATCATAGAATATGTCTTGATATAATAATACATTCCTCAATTATCTATAGTTCATTTGTCTGAACCCGACCATCTGTGTATAGTATCTCTTAAATACCTACCAACTTTTATACATAAAATGGATAAACTACAGAAATATATAACTATATTTTGATACGTTGAATTGATCATAAAATTTAGATGAACATATAAATCATAGCTATGTTTCCACTTCTTACTTACTATTGGAATATTAATTTTTAACAAATAAAATATATCACTCACTGAGCTGAATGGAAAACCATTTCTATGTTTTTAACATTCATATACTAAATGAGTCTCCGGAAAAATTCCTTCCATGAAAACTTATAGAGTTCACTATTATTATTCTTACTTGTTCTCCTAGAGAAAATATTCAACAGAATCCTTTATTTCTCCCACTATCATAATAGAATTATCCTTCCTACATAGAAATTTAGTTATAATGATTAATATATTTCTATCTTGTGTATGTTAATATCTTCAATAGTTGTGCGCTAATTACTATAATTAAATTTATGCTTTAATTGAATTACATTTGAAGATATGTTAATAATAACAATTGATTCTCCGGGAAATTCCTTAGTATGTGACCTAAGAGACTGTCACCATATTGTAAATTATATTAAATCCATTAGTCAATATAGTTTGTATATTTTTAGTCATTACACTGCTATTCTGTAGTACTAGTATAGAAATGTATAATGTAATACACTCAATATAAATATATGACTCATCACCAATATAAATTGTACTATCAGTATATCTATGATGTGAATAACATAATGAGAGTTTAGGAAAAAAATTTCACTCTACATTTAATGATCAATGATTAATTTGTTAATACACTCTTGGAAATACCATCCAAGATATTATTGTATCATTTAAAAAGTGCATTCATTAATTATATTTATCATTTGTAAAATTTATTAAATAAATTTAATGAAGTATATGAAATTACCTCAAGATTTACATTGGAATTCTTCATTTTATATGGATAATCTCTTTCTGAATCTTTATGGAAAATATTTATTTTTAATACTTTCATTGTCTAAAACAGGATAAGTATGTATATATATTTATTAGTGTTTTAGACCATATAGTCTATAAATTATTAGTTGTATAAACATTTTACTTTTTATCAATTATACATAAAAAATAATGACATTTATATAAGTGGAAATGAGTCTTATATGTCATGATTCATAATTAGTATCAAGGCTAGATTTTATTGATTCATGTATTACTAAACTATTATTTAAGTGTGAATAAAAATTTAATACATAAATGATATAATGTATTTTAATTCCCAAAATAACTTTGAGATAAATTTATATTTCACACTTACTATTAAATAATATATAAACTTGAATCAAACCTATTGGAAATTAGAAATTTGTGAAATGGTCAATCTTGGAATACGAATATCCCTTTTTATCCGCATGAATAATTCAACATTACTTATTGATGTTATGTTTTTGTCATGGATAACAAAGAAATCACTTGTTAATAACACATGGGAGAACACAATTTCTAATTTTTGTGTTTCCATATTGGTTTTTTATTTTAATACTGATTAGTATTCAATACTCAATAAGTCAAATTAAAATTTTCATTTTATTATGAATATATATTTGAAATAGAAAAATCCACTTATGTGTTCTTCTATTTATGGAAATTCTTTTCAAAATGATCTTTCTGTCCACAAGAGAAGAAATTAGATTCCTATTCTTCACAGTACCTATAAATATTTTATCTTATCAAAATGAATTATAAAGAGACCATTTAATATAAAATATTCATTGTATTTTCATCCTATTATTTTGTGTCGTTTAATATTAGTATTTTTTTAAATAAGTTCCTCATAACCCTTATCACCTAGATAAAACATATTAAAAATATTCATGATTCATTCATCCATATTTTACATCAAATTATATAGATGAATAAGGATAAATTGGTAGTTAATGATTATAATATGATATTCATTCATAATTTATTATCCATAGAAAAGCCCAAATGGTTTTAACTGATCAATATAATTTACAATATTGAGACATGATTAGTTTCTACGTACCCTCTTCTAGTTTATATTAGTGTAGGGAAGTGAAAATATCATTTCTAAAAATCCACTCTTTCACCATCATAATTTATAAATTATGAGATCTAATTTTATTGGAATATATATCATTATATTTAATTGTTAGTTATTCATAAATAATTTATATTTCGATGTAATTAGATATAAGAGTACACCAATGTACCACTCATAATATTCTTACCTATGCTTCCTTATTAAGGTGGATGAACATGTATAGGGTATTATAGCACAAAATATAAAATTTCCTTTTGTATTTCAATGTATAAATAATTATACTACCCTTGAAATTGTGTGTTTGTGATGAAATTTACTTTTTCCAAATGATCAAAATGTTATAATGATTTCATTATGCATATTATTCATTTATTGAAGGAATATTCTAGTTTTATATTTAATATAAAAATAATATAACGTGATACATTTTATTTATTAGTCCCCCAAAACTTAAATAAACCCCATTATCGCTCGCTATTGGTTACATAATATCTCATTGCTTGAATATTCTTGTCTTAAGGATCCATGTTCTCATTCTCATAACCTATAATTTAGTATGACAATATATTCTATTTGTTTTAGGTATGTATAACTAGTCAACTGCATTATCTCATATCTCTGTGATCTGTTGAGTGGACTCATCAATCATGAAATCTTGAACTTATATTTATTCAACACATGACTCTCAGTTACTCCATGATTAGATTTGGATGTCAACCCTTGATGTAAAATAAGTTAAGTTAACCCAGGGACTTAGTTGAAACTCCCCAATAATTCAAATCAACCTATATTTTGTAATACATGCATATTTAACATTGGTTGTATATTATGTGTATCCATGGAAGGCTATCCTGACTGTATATTTCACTGGGGAATTTTAAGATTTTATGCATAAATTACCATTTCTTTCTCATTGCACACTTTTTAGTATTAATTGGATGTTAAGGATGTGATTAATCCTGAATATAAAATTTTTACTTAAAATGAAATTTATTTTATTTATATATTAAATTATTGTTAATTTATTAATTTATAATATTGTGGAAATCATCCATAAATAAATTAAACATGTAAATTCACATAATAGAGTAATTAAAATTGGCATGATCATGATATTTTCAAATTGTTAGTTTATCTGTAAAATAATAAACTAAACCTATACCATAGGGGAAAACACCTTGAATCATTACTTGGTTCATGATTGTAACATCACATGAATCGACCTATGTATCTCCTATGTAGGTTTAATCTTCTCTCTAAACATGAACTGGCTCCCCTTGCATGGGGGATCTATTCATTATATAAGAATTACTAACACACGGGTTATAGGAACCAAAGGATTTGTTAAAGAGTTTGAATAAATGAAACCTTGGGCATGTGGACCCTTATATAAAGAGATAACAGTGTGATTCATAGGATGTCAATAAATTTTAAAATAAATATATGAATAAACTATTAATATACATAGATCTGGTATTATCTTATAATCATCCACACACATGAAATGAATATAAATTTTCCATCAAACTATAATTCACTTATATTCAAACTCTATTCAATATAGAAAAACATCAAATTAATCAAACAAATTATCAAATTAATAAATTAATTCAATTTATCTTAATTATATCCAAAACATACTAGAAATTTCTATCATCAACAATTTTATACAAATTATACAATTTAATTTAATTTAAAATTAATAAATTACACATGTGTACTTGGATGAAAAGACATGCACTCATCTAATCTAACTACAATGGTATTTATAATTTGTATTCACATGGAATTCGACATAAAGGAATTAAATGTCAATAAAAGGAATGTATGATAAAAAATGACACATAGTCATAGGTAAATTAAATTTCACATAATCATATTAATGCACATGGAGTGAACTACTAGTAAAGACCATACCCGACATGAGGTTCAAAATTTAGAATAGAAAATAATTATATATTAAATTAATTATCTTAGAAAATGGAATTTAGTTTAGTAAATGAATCACATACACATAAATATTAGGTTTAATTATATCATTACTTTTCATTCCATATTGAATTAATCACACATAGTATAGTGGGTTACGCAAAGTGCACAATAGTTGTGTAATATCTTCTACCCAGGTATATGATATAATCTTATGGACTATTCGTGTTGTTCTGTCATGGTCATGTATAAAATAATTGAAGTACACACCAGTTATATGTCTGGAAACCTTGATGTTTCACAGTTTATCAGTCTCCATGTCATGTAAAAAAAATGCATGACATAGTTCAAACCCCATGTTGCATAGTTTATTTTTTTACATGGGATGTGTTTATATTTTAAATAAAATAAATATTATTTTATCAAATAAATAAAGTAATATTTACTGAAATAATATTTAAAATCAAATTTTTCATCGGGCCATTAACTCGGCCCTCATCCTCCCAAATGATTATTAGATCTTTAATACTGAAATTTTTATTAAAATAAATAAATATCACCACATTATTTTACAATAAATTAATTAATATTATACTTCCAAAAATAGAAAATAAATCATTTCTAATATTCAGGTAAAACAATTAAATATTAGTTTCCTTTAAAATAATAAACAATTAAAAAATATTATATTTTCATGATTTACAATTACATTGAAAATAAAATTTATTTAATATTCAACTAACATAATATTCTATCAATTAACTAGAGACTTAATATATGTGGTAAACCCAAAATTAATAAATTTTAAACTACATTGAATTGTAATATATTTTCAAAATGATAAATTCAAATTGAATTTAACCAAGTTTGTAACTATACTTTCTATATAATCCTATGGTCCCCTATCACATTAGAATTTTTCAAACCCACCTAAAGTCCAAGGTTATCAGCTAGAAACATTCCAAGACACCCATAAATAATAAAGTTATATTCCACAATTAGAATAACCACATACGAACATACACTATGTAAAATAATCCTTTTATCCCGATTTCTTTAATCAAGAAGGTTGAATACTGGTTCCATCAAACTATATGCTCGATTTATCATTCCTTTTCATTATAGAAATGAAATTGTTATTTTAATTCCATGGCCATGAACGTAATCATAAATTTACTTTCATATCAATGGGTTGAAGATATAAACCTCCACTAAAATGGGAAGGAAAAAAATTCTTTCTCACATTATCCATTAATGAAGTATCACTTATGAAGTGCCCAACATATCCATCCTCACTATGAGTATACGACTTCATAGTTTTTGTCAATAAAGAAATGAACATGAATCCTAAAATATAAAGATAATGCCTTTATTTAATCCATAATTTAATTCTTTCATTATTATATATCTTTTTATGATTATAGTTTATAAATAATCAGGTTGTACCAATTACATAAAAAACTCATATATTACAGATTTTACACTTCCCCCTAGTATCCATTTTTTCAATAATTCAATACTTTTAATGCAAAACTGTTATTCTGTTTAAGGAAAATATTTTAAATTTTCCTCTTGACTATTTATCTATTCATAATCGTCCTTAAAAAGTGAAATATATTTGAAAACTTATGATGGACATAAAAATATTATTAAGGGACATAAAAATTAAGAATGAAACTGATTGGTCCATTTTAAAATCTTGAGGGAATAAAATAGAGTTTTTCTTAACCATAAATATATTTGACCTAAGATAATAATTTACATAAAGATTAAGTCCACCTTACTACACAATTTGTTTCCTAGAAAACACATTATAAGAAAATATAATGGAAAAATCATAACCATTAGGGTCTTTTAGAAAACATGACAACCCATCAAGTTATTTTTTTAAGAAGAATAGATTTTTACCCTAAAAGGGCATAATATTTCCTTAAAAAGGATCATTATATTAATTTTTTTAAATCAAAATATTTCAATGAAATATAATTATCAGGTATAAAAAATTAATTTAGGTTCCTTGGTACATCATCATCAACTTAACCTTACATGAACCCTTATAATTTGATAAAACCTTAACGTCGACTAAAAATATAATTCTACAAAGAACATAATCACTACCCAATGAATTAGAGAGTTATACTAGGATAAATCATTCATATAAAATATCCATGGAACATATCATAAATTAAACATTTTAATATTTTATATTTTCATCAAACATCTATTGAAAAACTATTTTTAACCCATATGTAAAACCCTTTTAGATATCAAAATAACCTTTTCTTTTAAAAAACAATTTTCAATAATAAATTACCCAAAATTGAGTGGAATTTTTTTATTTTAAAAAACATGTAATATTATAAAGATATAAAAATATAAAATAATGGTGGTGGAGGAGGGAAAATTTATTTACGTTGTAGAAGGAAAAATAAAACATTTTTTTCTATTGTAAAGAAAGTAAAAATAATCTACAATAAAATGTGAAAAATATTCTCTTTAAAAATAAAAAAATTAAAACATTATAAAAAATCTCTTCATAATTAATATATTTCTTTATAAATACTTCAATAAAATAATTTTGATAATATGGGAATTGAAGAAAATTATTTATAAAATTTGTCTTTAAAAAAATCAACATGTGTTTCAAAGGTAATGTATACCTTATCATGAGTATGGATCACCATATACACTCTTTATCTTCTTAAGTAGTAAAATTATGTCAATATTTATCTTTTTTATGAACCTTTTAAAATTTAAATACTACATTAAATTTACATACTAACATGTTATATACAATTACACAATTAATTAAGTTCATGTTGGATACTTTTATGATATTTAGTGCATATTATAAAAATGAATTCGGTATGTTGAATATAGACAATTTTTCCATTATTAAATCATCAATACAATGATAATAATGAAATAATTATAATTTGTATACATAATTATTAATTTTAAAACCATTCATGAAATGTTTTTATGAAAGATGAACTATGTTACAATCATAGAGATGATATGCCGTATTTACGCATGAGTAACATTAACATTTTTTCAGTAAAGTTAATGGGAATATGTTTAAGATTATTTTATAATCATAGAATGATGATTATATCATAAATATAATATTAGTTCATTTAAAACACTTATATATTATCCATGTGATTTGGTCATGAAAATATGAATCACATTGATTTTTAGTGTTAGTAATCGACTTGTACACATGAATGAAGTTATCATTTTTCAATGGATAGAAATGTAAGAAAATAAAAGATATATTAAATTTATATAATTACCATTATGTCATTAATATCATATATACATTAAATCCATCATAATAAGTTGTCTTGGGAGGTAGTGATGGAAAATTAATTACACCAGTTCAGGAGGCCATAGTCCGTCGTACACACGAATTGATGATCTGTATCCCATTTGATGGATGATGGAGATAAATATAGGTTATATCTTTATTGTAGTTTAATATTATTATATGATATATACCTATTCTATTATATCATCAATGATTAAAAATATTTTAAGGAGGTATAATAAAAAATAAAATTAATACATTCGGTAAAATGATATACATATTTTTCAGAAAACCACTACCCCTTTAAACATTATACACTATAATGCTGGTATTATTCCCAAAAAAACACATAAAATTTGATAGATATTTTAGGAACATAATTTTTTTGGTATTCACTAAGATAGAGTGCTAAAATAGTGTTTGAAAAAGAACAGAGCATGATCCATTGCATAAGTAATGGGAGGGGAAATGTTGGAAGTAATTAAATTATTGAATTTATATAATTTAAATTTCATGTTTAAGTAGATGAAACTTTATATAATTATAATAGAATATGGAAATGGTTTTAAATCCGGTAATAAAATCATATTAACTTATGTTTATACTATTTTTCCCTTTTCTATTTGTTTTTAACCCATCCAAATTAACCCTTTTTGAAATCTCAATGATATCAATGGTTTGCACTATTTTGGGTAATGAAAGTTACTAAAAAGTTAAAAATTAATAATAATTTCACTATGGTTAATATTTTTAACCATATACCATTCACTTGGTGAATATACTATTTTTATGAGTTTAAAATCGTTTAATAAAATATTATTTATTGTAAGATATCATGAATGTAATTTTTAGAATATTCATTTAAATTTAATTATGAAACAACATTACAAAAAAATTCAAGTATAAACCATTAAAATAACCTAATATTTTGTATTTATCTATAATATTCATGGGGAATATTGAATCACAAAAAAAATATTACTTTTAGTGTTTTAATATCATTTACATTATATTTCTACTACTTGAACAAGAATTGTGTCATTGTTACATAATTATTTAAGGTAGTTATTTACTCACTAAAACCTAAAAATAAAATAACATTATATAAAAATTCATTCATCTTTAAAATGACTATTTAGAACCAAACAGAATATTTCTTACCCCTATCACAAAATATTGTATACATTAGATGAATTAAATTCATATATTTAACATTATATTTTACATAAAGTTTTATAAATGAAATAATAAAAGATAAATGTAAATTCATGAGCATATTTTAAAATTCTAGATTAATTTAAGGTCTTATCAAATTAATTTTAACCATAATTAATGCAAATTAATTTTACCATGATAACAAAACATTAATGTTTTCACTATTCATATTGTTGAAAAATAAAAGAGGCCTATTTACTAAATTTATAGATCTTGAATCCAAATATGAAGTAAAATTTTTAATATTAAATTCTTTGATGTGGATGAAATTTATTTAAATTTAAACCCACAAAACACAATGAAAATTATTATTTTGAAAATTTCCCTTTTATTATAAAAGTATTTTCATAACAAATTAATGTATAAAATTCATTCCAAAAACAATAATTTCATTTTATTTAATAAAATCTAACTAATTAAATTTTAAAATATATCCCTAATAGAGTTTGACATTGTAAATACTTTATAATATAATATTTTTCCAATAAAAATAGTATATCCACTATTCATGGAAGAAGAAAACTTTTATGAAAATTCCTATACATTTAACCTAATCTAATTATTAAATAATGAATTAAAAAATGAAGTTAATTTTTTTACATAAAATTCTATAATTTGGAACTTAATATTTTAAATAAAATCCAATAATGCATGATACCCTAATATAGTTGGAAATATGTGTTTTCCTTTTGAATGAAAAATTACTTAATATTATTATATTGAATATAAAATTAAAAAATATAATAAATTAATATTAATAAACATGAAAATGATTTATTGTATAATGACATGTGATCTTAAATTCTTCCCCATTTTGGAAATTTAATCCTCTTAATTTTTTTCCTTAATCAGAAAAGTGAGAATATTTTTTATTTTCAACATTTTCATATTTGGATGTCACTTCTTCAATAATAAGGGGCTTCTATAAAACCTTTTAGTAAGTGAATCATCATAATATATAAAATTTTCTCACTTTGATCAAGATTCTAAATCGGTTTATCCTTATATGAAATATTATCTTCAAACTTTACTACTTCAGGGATCAAAAAATGAGATGCATCTGGAACATATGTTCTTAACAATCAAACATGAAATCATCATCTACCTAATATAAACATGGAATCAAGGCCACAAGATAGTAAATTGATCTAAATTTATATATGATTTCATACGTTCTAATGAACAATGTAATTTTCCTTACCTTTTCACCAAAACACATAACAATTTTATATTGAGACATCTTAAGAAAAACATGATCACTTACCTTGAAAAAAGGTCATTCCTTCAGTTATCATCCTAACATTGATGTCTACTCTGGGCTATCCTCATATGTTGTTGTAACATGTTAACCTAATCCTCCATTTCTTCTGAAAATTATTTTACCAATTAATTTCTCTCTCTTAATTCAACCCAAAAACCAAGATTCCATCACCACATTCCATATAATACCTCAAAAGCAACTATATGTATACTGTAAGGAAATATATTATTATAATTAAATTTAACTAATAAAAGGAGTTGAGAACAAATTCCTATGTAATCTATTAAACAATCTTGAATCTCATATTCCAAATCTTGAATCATTCTCTATAGATGTCAATCATATTAAGAATAAAAAGCTATACTCATATTTAATTCAGTACCTAATGACCTCTAGAATTTTTTTTAAATATTATAAGTTATCATGGGATCACATTTAGATATAATGGAGAGAGTAAATAAATTTATCAATATTATCTCTTAGAGATATAGTTGAGAAATATGATCTAATGGCATGTTATCTCTAATAATATCTAAAATAATAGTTCTATTTAATCGATTAATAATAAATGAAATTTAATTATTCCCTCGAGATGCCTTTTCAAATTCCACCATTAAATCCAAGGAATCATTTTATAATTTCCATTCAGACACTGTAATATGTCTAAGTATCTCCATAAGTAATTTTCTTTATTCTTTAAACTATTCAAATGAAAAAAAAAATTAATGGTAAAGTCACCAATATATTATTTCCGTCCATCTGACCAATAATACTTCTGAAGGCATATTTAAATCATTGTGCTTCCAGTGTAAACTAAAAAAAGTTTGTTATGAGCTTCACTCAATAATTCCCTCTTCAATTGGTAATCATAATGAATATATAATCTCTTTAGAAATTTCATAACACCTTATTCATCAACATTAAACTGTAGAATCTCACCCCTCGTAATATATTCTACCTTTTATTGTAAAATATAATCCTCCATTTGGGATTTATTAATTTTTTATGTCAAAGAAGATCATACTATCACTTCATAAAATATCAGAAGTTGTTTCACTAACAATTCTATGCCAAAATTAATCAAATTATTAACTAAAGTGTCATGTTACAAACATAACATGGTTAATATAGCATTATTATTCTAACCAAATGCATCATTTACATTGTTTTATTATTCTGGATGGTAGTGAATCATGTATTCATAATCCTTAATTATCCCCATTTATATTCTATGAATCATATTTAACTATTTACGAGTGAATACATAATTCACACATTTTTTATTAGTATAAATTTTACAATTCACTCTATATAAATGATGCCTTCAATTTTTGTAAGTAAAACCCACAATAGAAAATTCTAGATCATTTGTACGGTGATTTTACTAATGAGGATCCAGTTGATGTAAATAATACATAATTATCATATCATTTTGGGTAAAAACACAACCAATAATCATTAATGAAGAATTTTTTTTTGAAACTAAATTCAACATTTCTATTGGGAAGGTCCAAAACTAGAGCATTCACTAATATTCTTTTAGTTCATAGGAACAATAATTAAACTCATTTATTCAAATAAATTTAATTCCTTTTTGAATAAACATAGTCAACAGTGTCGATATGATCTACTAATCCATGAAAACTATATATTCATATGACATTTATAAGACTTTGAAATTCATTATCAAATTTACTTTTAGAAATATCAATACCTATGATATATTCTGAAATAATATTTATATGTAAATAAATACATTTCTAGAAAAATTTAAACTTAATAAATTTTCCATATATAATTTTTCTTTTGAAGATTTTAAGAAAATACATATGTTTCATTTATGATCCTCATGAATATTATAACATACCAATATATCATCAATAAAAAATAATAAACTTATCTAAATAGCCATTGAATAAAATCTTCATAAGATCTATGAATATATTTGGTGTATTAGACAACCCAAAGGAAATAAATTAAAATTAAAAAAACTCGTATCTATTCTAAAATAATGTCCTCAGAAAATATTCCTCCTTCGCCTTATACAAAAGGTACCCTGACCTATGATCAATCTTTTAAAAAATAATTTTATCAATGGATCTAATCAAAAAAATATTCATTATGTGGTATAGGATACATGTACAATATATTTAAGTTATTCAAGGATCTAGATTCACTGAAAATAATCATTATATCATCATTTATTTAACAAATAAACTAGGATCAGCACATGTGGATGTCCTAGGATGAATCAATCCTTTATAAAGTAACCCTTATAACTATGTTTTCAATTAAAAGAGTAATCATTGAAATATTTGATAAGCGGTTTTGAAATATGCTTAGCATTATGTACGAATTTATTGGTAAATTCAACCTCATAGTTAGGTAAAAATGAGAAAAACAAATCAATAAATGCATCCATATATTCATTTACTACTAGAAAATAACTAATTTGAATGTATTATGTCTTTCCAAAAATATGATCTATATAACATTCACTGCCATCTCAAATCAATTTCTCAGCTTCTTGACATGTAATCAATGAAATTAAATGATTAAATACAACATTCCCTACTTCATAATCTATATTATATTGATAATGTAAAACCAAATCCATAACCAAAACAATATCAAACAATACGATGTAAGGCTCAAAAATCTTTTATGATAAACCAACCCTCATATAATAATAGTAAGATTACAACAAATATTGATGGATTTGATATTTTCATGGGTAGTTCTCACCAGAAATTATATTTTAATTTAATAAGATGTCATCCTAATTTTACTAGAAAATTTAACCTAAATAATTGAATGTGAAGAACCAAAGTAAAACAGGGTATTGGTATAATTTTAATAAAAATGTAGTCTACTTTTCTATATATTATTATATAGAACAACATTAACTATAGTAGTTGAAAAGTATTTTTCCACATGTTTTTTCTTTAGATCTTAATAATATCCTTCATTCCTATATTTGGAAAAGTACTAACATAATGACCCATATCATTATTTTGAATGAATATTAATAGTATATTTTCATTATTTTCCGGATCTTTTTATTTCCAGTTGTGGGCCACATGTCCAAACATTCCATATCAGAAACACTTACCATATTTTATAAATAATTATCCATGTTTATTATTAACTCCACAATAATCAGATGGAAGTTTAATTTTCTTACATATGATTTTATTTAATGGTTTATACCCCATTTATTACCATATGTACTTTTTTATTATTGCATTCATGGAATACATAGTCATTGGAAAACTATATTTCTACCTTATGAGCACATAAAAAATGTTTCTAATAACATTTAAATTCATGATATTCTAATTCCTATTGATATATTTCTATCAATATTGAGTAAAACCAATTAATTTCATTATCATGATCATGGATAAAATTCTGTTTGTACCATTCTAATGAGGAGAATTTTTCTTCTAATGTGGGCAAAAAATATTCCGCTTTCTATAACAATTTCATTAATTTTTTTCTATCATCATTTGAAAATCCATCATAAAATATTTTCCAAGGGTAAAATTATTAAATAAATCTCATTCCAAGTTATTAATCTCTTCTATTTATATGATATTCTTAACCACTGAGGACCATTTTTCAGCATCACATTCAAAAAGATAAATATTAAGATTTTCCTTTTAGTTCACCAAACAACCCATAACTTTGAATATTTTTTCTAGAGATTTAATACATCCCTAATTTAAGATAGGTTGACATGATACAATAAATGTTGGAGGGTTATTTTTCATGAAATGATCTATTGTAGACATGTTCATCTATGGTGAATGTTGTTTCTAGCTCACATTAGTTCCACCATTATTTATATATATTTTTAGTGAATACATAACAACAAAAAACTACTATGTTTCAATTATAACTGTTCAAGGTTGTTTATTTGTAATGAAATTTTCCTCTTTATTCTTTCCAACTTAAGCTTCCCTATTTTATATGTGAAAAACCATTCAGAGAAGAAATAGTTTAAATAATCCAACATTGTAATATTAAAATTATATATCATGATAACCATAAATTACAATCACTTAAGGTTACATACTAAAATTATCCCCACATATAAAACTATCTAATCCTTTTCTATAATATTAACTAGAAGGACCTGATCCTTATTTAATCCATAATTTCCTTTTTTTCAAAAGATTTAATTTTCTTCTAATCCCAATGTTCGTTTAAGCTTTACATTAATTAGAGAATTATTTCATTACTATTACATAACAAACTGAATGATTAAAAATTAAAAAAAATCCTCTTATTATCCATTTTTTCACAATACTAGACTTTTATGATAAAACCTGTTTCTTTTCCTGAAAAATATTTAATTTTTTATAATTGAAAATTTAGTTTTCCCTAATTATCCTTAAAACATATGAAAAACACTTTCAAACATTGGATCATAACAAAACACTCAGTAAATGACATAAAAAATAAACATGTAAGTCCATTTTAAAAGCATGAGATCATAAAAGAGAGTCGGTATTTAACATAAAAACATTAAACTCCAAAAAAAATTTATGTACAAATGAATTCATCTTTTATTACAAAAATTATTAATAGAAAACAGTAAAAGAAAACAGAAATTAAAAGATCAAAATCATGAGGGCCTATTAGAAAACATGACAACTAAAAATACATTTTTTACTTAACATACATTTTTACCCTAAAAGAGGATAGTCATTATTTTAACAAAAAGATCATTATATTACATTTTGAAATCATATTATTTTCTTAAAACAAATTTTAAATCCTATAAAATTCATCCATGTTCCTTATTATGTTATTTTTATAGAAACATTACAAGACACCTTATAATTATAAGTACTGTTACGATCGACTTGCAACATAATTCCTCATATTACATAATAATTACCCAATGAATTAGAGAGCTATTAAATGATCATCTAACTAAAAATTCACATTTTTATTATCAAAAAAATTTAATGAAAAACTGACAAACCTCAATGTCCATAAAAAACTACAAATAATGAAAATAATCCAAAAAAACCCGGATCTACATCTCCCCAGAAAATAAATTGTGTCAATAAAACCACACCAATGCACACCACTTGGTTAACGGTCCCACACAAGGGTGTGCTGGCCTGGTACCGATGGCATATATAATCCCTCTATATCTTCAAAATACTAATGGAATTAAAATTTGGTGGATTTGTGCCCTGAACCCCCACCAAGACAGATCCAGTAAAGGCAAGATGAATCACATAAAAAGACTTCCACAATACAGCAATTATGTTTCAAAAATATACTAAAACTGAACTATATCGCACCCAAAAAACCCATGTTCCATGATAAAATAGCTACAATAGAGGGAATTAGTTTTTTTGAAGAAAAAAATGGAATATTTTAAATGAATATAGATATAAATTAATGGTTATTGTGATAGGAAAACATGTTGACCTCATATACGTTAAAATAGAACAATCCTTTTTTCTTTTTTGTAAATAAAGTCAAAACATTTTGTAATACAATATGTAAAAACATTCATTTTAAACAACCTAAAAATGTCAAAATTAACAGAAAATTTCCTTTAAATTCAATAATTTATATATAAATACATATATTAAATAATTTTATTATATGTACATAGAAGAAAAGTATTTAGAAAAATATATATTTAAAAAGAGTTAAAACTTGTTTTTATAGTAAGATATCCCCTACCATGTGTCTGAATAATCATATATATTAATTATCTTCAAAAATAATAAACATATGTTTAATATTTATGATCATAAGAACTCTTTTTCTGTTTATTATTAATTTTATTTTTCTTATTTCCATGTTATATAAAAATAATTATGTAATTAAGTTCACATATGATACTTTGCTGATATTTTGTTCATTTATCCAAAATGACTTTTGAAGTTAGATTATTGTCAATGTGGTCATTTTTAAATAATATATTGAATAATAATAATTGGATAATTTTAATTTTTATTTATAAATTATACTTTTAAAACTTAGAATGAAATATGGTTACGAAAAATGAATATGTTGCAATAATGGAGATGGTAGGTCATACGTAAGCATGTACAATGTTTCTATTTTTCAATGAATATGATGGAAAGAAGGTAACCATTATTTTAACATTATATAAATATTAATATATTAAAAAATATTATTTTCTTAAAGAAACATTTATATAGTATCCATGTTTGTGGTTATGACAGACGAATCACATCGCTTTATAGAGGTGGTAATCTACGTATACAGACAAAAGATGTTAACATTTTTAAATAGATAGAAAGGTAAGAAAAATATATATTATATATTTATAGAATTATAATTATTTTATGAATATCATATATAAATATTGTAACCATAATTATATCCAGTTGTGAGTGGTGTTGATGGAAATCAAAATTACATCAGTTCTTGATGCAATAGTCCTTCATACACACGAACGATGGTTTTTACCATTTGATCAAAGAATTAGATGAATATGTGTTAAAATAATAATGTATAAGTATTTGTGAGATACCAAATTATTATATTATCTTGTATTAATAATATTTTAAGGATGTATAAAAAGTAATAAAATGAAAACATTTGGTTAAAAGTTGAACCTCTTCTACGGATTACCTCCACCACTTTACACATTAAGCCTTATATGGTACATATTATTCTCAATATAAGAACAATATGACATGTGGGGGTATTTAAGGAATGTATTTGAGTATTTATTTGCTGATTAAGAGTTCTAAATGATCTATGACATAGAGTAGAGGTGGTACCCTTTTATAATTAAGGGGAGGGGAATTCGAAGAATTTATTAAAGTATTAGATTAATATAATCTTAGTTTCATATTAAAATGGATGAAAATTGATAAAATTATAATATATTATGAGTGTGAGTTTAAATACACTCTTCAAAAAAATTATACAAGTTTTTATTATTTTTTCCCCTTATCTATTTGTTTTAATCCCATGTTTAACCTTTTGACAATTATGATGATATCAATGTGTTTTACACTATAAGGGTGAGGAAAGTTATTATAAAGGGATATATTAACAATAAATGTAACATGGATGATATTTTAAACCATATCCAATACAGTTGGATATTGATCAATTTTTTATAAATAATAAATAATTTAATAAAATATTTTTTATTATGAAATATCATTATTGTCATTTTTTGAACTATTCATTTGATATTAATTTGAAAACCAAATTAAAGAATATTAAATAAACTAAAAAACATTATAAATTCCATAATTTGTTATATTTATCTATAAAATTCATGGGACACTATAACTCACCAAAAAATATTACTTATATTTTTTTTAATATCATTTTATTAATTTTTCCACAGCTTGAACAAACACTGATTCAATGTTGCATAAGTATTTAATGTAATGATTTCATCAGTAAAAATTAGAAATAAATTACCATGAAAAAAATAAATTTATTATTATTTCAAATAAAATTTTATAAGTTAAATTAAGTGGTTTTGATACCTGGAAGGAAATATTCTAGTAGTAAATGAATGAATGTTTCATTTTTGACATTATTTTTTACATAAATATTATAAAAGTTAAAATAAATGTTAAATGGAATAAAATGGTCTTGTTTACTATGTTTGGATGAATTTTAATCCTTACCACATTTTTTACCCTAATTCACTCATTTATCTTTTACTATGATAACAAAAATTTACATTGGTTATTATTCATACTGATCAAAAATATAAGGGACTTATTTAGTAAATATTAACCTCAAGATTCCAAATCTTTTATTAAATTTTTATGACTAAATTTATAATATTGTTATAATTTAATTTTAAATTAATCCCAAATACCATGAAAAAAAGGGCCTTTAGAAAAATTCCTTTCAAGAATGAATAAATTTTTAAACTAAATTCAGGTATAAAATTAATTTGAAAGGCCATAATTTGAGTTTTATTAATAAAAAGAAAACAATTAAATTTTAAAACTAATCAAAAATATAATTTTACTTTTGAAATTCTTAAAAATAAAATACACATCACAAAAAGAATGATAATTTTTTAATGTTCTTTGAAAAATAAAACATTTAATTAAATTCTCAAAAATTCATACCAAGCTAATTTTGACATATTGAATTCAAAAATGAATTTCATTTTTCCAAATAATAATTCGTTAATATTGAAATTGATATTTTATTTAAAACGATATAATGCTTGAAAACCCAATTTGGTTAGAAATAATAGTTTATTCTTTTTATCGAAAACATTGCCTAACATTATTATAATGAATATAGCACTATAAAATCTAATAATTGAATATTAATAAACATAAAAATTATTTATTGTTATATTCATTGAGTTTTTACATGATATACATTAATAATAAGCTCAAACTATAATAAAAATAAAAAATTTCCATACATATGATCATCTGATGACACATATAAATTTGGACCATTTTCTCATAATTTTCTTATCTAAAAACATCCCAGGGAATACACTTTGTGAATTCATCTCAGAATAATATGAGTTTCCACAACCTATAGCTTATATGATTTCTATCCTATCAAATGAAATCATTAAATTGATGAATGTATTTCAGAATATTTTCATAACACTTCTAGGTTCTAATCATATAGGGGAACTTATATGACCTTTCAACACAATAACTATCCTTAGATCATTATCACATGGATGTCACACAAAATAATGATCATCATGTGATATGTTATTTATTAATATTTTATACCACGCATATTCAATTAATAATATTTAAAATTAGTTGGTTATAGGGAACCGACTCCAATAAGGTATTGTCTTATAGGTCAAGCCAGTTTTAACATGGGTTTTAATGTCTTTTTTCATTCCTTATACACACCAAATCACCTCCCTTATTTTAAAATAGGATTGGAATAATCCATGGATTCATGTGATGTTCCAATTCCTCAAGACCTCATCCATCATCCTCATCAATGAACCATATTTTTAAATGATGAATGTCATCCATGATGTACCATTAATATTTCTACCATCCTACATCAATTCTCTACCTACAGGTATTCCCTTAGTGTGTTATCTTTCATAACACACCGAAACAAATTCCAATTAAATCCTTTGAAAATTGGGGACATGCATAAATTCATCCTATGAATGGATTCATATCAATAGGAGTGGTTTACCATTAATAATAATAATAGTAATAGTAATAGTAATAGTAATATTAATAGTGATAGTGATTGTAATAGTAATAACAATAGTAATAATACTGATAATAATAATTTTTATACATAAAAAACATAAGTTCAATCATAATAAGAGAAACAATGAAAATAAACGTGGAATACGATTTATATCATTGTATTTCTTGATTATTTAAATAAAAAATAAAAAATTTGTTTTGTTAACAAAATCATGACAAAAAATATGTTATGTTATTAAAAATAACTAACAGAGGTAAAATTATTAATTTAAAAAATACAAGCCACAAGTACTGTTGAAAAAACATTATGTAAATAAATAAATATCATTTTAGGAAATTAACATTTACATCATAATAATAATGAATAATTATATTTTTTTACAAAATGATGTCCTACCATTACAAAAATATTTACAAAAAATTTCAAATAAGAAATGTATAACACGTGATTTATTATAAAATTTAAAAATAAAAATTATGCATTAAATTTTATAATGCCTTAATAATAAAATAATCTAAAAACATCATTTGATCATCACAAAATATATTCTATGGTTTTTTATTTTCTATGAAAATATTAATAAACATAATAAAATACATGATCGATTTAAAAAAACCATTAATGAAAAATCACAAAAAGATTATTTTATGCTATTATAAATAAATATAAAATTAAAAAAAATTATAATTAAGAAAGATAAAACACATTCCTCATTATAATAAATATTCAAATAAATAATAAAATAAATTACCTGAATTAATAGTATTTAATATATATATATATATATTAATGAAAAAATATATCTTATATCCACAGGTTTACATGAAAAATATAATAAATAATAAAATAAATTAATTTTCTAAAATTAATTAACAAAACCACTAAAATGTTCTATAATTTAAAAATAATAATATATTGAATACTCTAATGTAAAAACATTAAATATTTTTTATTTCAAAAATAATAACAATATTTATATACAAACTACAATTTTTTTTCATAATTGTTTGAAAAACATTTTTCAAATCGGACATTATATGTATTGTCCCATAAGAAAAATTTATGAAAATGTATACAAATATTATCATGGTAAAATAATAATAACAATATTACACAATGTATGTTTTTTCATTTATAATGCTTATATTTATTAAGAAAACATTATATAAATAAAATAAAAAACACGTTCATTATATTAAAATGAATGGTTTCTTATATACACAAATTGCAGTTATTTTTCCATGATAATAATGAAAACTAAATAAAAAACTAAATAATCAAGATTTTAAATATATTTTTCCATTTAAAATATACAAACTAAATCTATTTCTTTGAGGATAAATCTATAACCTAAAAACATGTATTATATATTATTCAATTATTTAAGGGATATTTATTTATAATCTTATGAATTGATGTTGTTTCTATAGTCAAATACTCCCCTGGTTAATTATAAATTTATATATATCATGATTACTATTATTTTTGATATAGTGGTAAGATATTAACGAGTAAATTATTATAACTATATAATGAGCTGACTCTTGAAAATATAAATTATGAACATCTATGTGGAAACCCACTATAATTTAATTACATGGGATTTTTTTATCAATAATATAATTTAATTCAATATATAATTATTTTTATTCCATAGACTTTATGATAGATATATCTCCAATATGAATTTTTTTTAACTTTGATACTCTTCTTTTATAGTTCTTGGATTCTTGATAAGAGAAGTTTGTATGGTAAATCAATAATCATGTTGTGACGATTATATGGAACTGGATAAGGTTTTTTGGATTTATAAGAAATATATATTATTAATTGAGATTAATAAATTTTATCGATATACATAAATATTCACATGAGATATGAAATTTATATTTTATTATATTATTCAAATTTATATATAAAAATTTTGTTGAGGTTTTTGCGTAATTATTTACCCATGATGGTGTCCTAAGGTAATATTTAAAGAAATATAACAAATAAACATAACAATTTAAAAATGAGTCCAATAAATAAGTTTTTTAGGAACAAAAGGAAAAATTATGAGGTATTCCTTAAGAGGGGGTTAATCCGAGTATGGAACATTTTCTAAATTTCATCGGCTTTCCATTTTCTCACTACACATTAGTGGATATTGACCTGTTAAATATAATGTCTCTTATTCTTACCCATTGGTTGGTTCAAATTGAATCACTTGACTAGTCTTTTCTGATAACATAACATACGATGAAATGATAGTTATGTGAATAAAGAAAAACAATGAAATTTTTTAGAAAAGTATATTATTTTTTGTTTCACAACTATGAGCTTGTCTAATAAGAATAAAACTAACAGTGTGTTAGTGTAATAAAAACCCTATGAACACAACTCATTGATTTTAAGATAGGATACTCCTATATGTGATCAAATATCATACAATTTTTTAGGGTAGATTAAATACCTCCACAATATTACTTCCCTCACTATTCCCACTTTCACTCACTACTTCAAATAGAAAAAAAAATTGCATACAGGCCAAAGAAAAATATCACCCACTGTTTTGAGTTGCACCGAGTGTAATTTTAATCTATTTTAATCTAAGATTTATCTTACATATTTTTTCATAAGAATCTCCTCTACCATCGCCTTTCCATAAGATGTAATGAAATATCTATCTCCATTTGAATGATCTTCAAGATATTCCATGTCTACCTCTTTCTAGTATAATACTGGAATTCCATCACTTTTTTGGATAAAGAAACTTAACTTCTTACTATCTTTGATTTAATAGTGAATTCATAACTTAATACAATGTAGTTAGACATCCCTTCAACATGTAGGCTGTGACATGATATTTTATGGTAGAACTCATCCTCCCCCTCCTCCTCCTCTCTCTCTCACTTATATACAGATATCTCAATAGAAAACTATTTTATTCTATTATCATTTTTTGTGCTACAAGACCCACTACATTGAAACTACATTTAGAACTATTTATATATCCATGAGTACCAATTAAAATTCCATGATCTAGGGCCTAAATTAAAAAATATTTGGGTTCATCATTATTTAATTTTGAAAATTATTCCACTTTAAGGATTTGGAATCTTTTTTCTAATGATAGGGAAATCCATTCAAATGAGTTAAGTATGATTCATCTATTTATACATAATTCACACCCTCACCAGTTTCAGATTTCCATAAATTATATTTCTATATTAAAAAATTTGGAAGAACCATTGTGTATAGATCCATGAACCTCCTCAATATCTTTGTGTTAATAATTTTAGTTTTCAATAATATTAATACCAGATCTTTCTACCCAATATACACTCCAACTATATGCAATAATATATAAGGACATTTTCTTTAAGATTATTTAAATAGTTTAATGAAGTCAGGAGTTATAAATATACAATATGCATGGATATTCATTTTAAATTCCTTTTAATACCATATAAATGGTATTTAGAAAAAAATATCCATTCACTACCAAAAAATCATGTATTTCCAGTGCTTCCCTTATTTAGTCCTAAAAAGAGCACTGATAAAGGAAATTAATTTCTCAATGCTATAAAAATAATTGATAAATGGTGATTTTGTTCATGCTAAATAGTCCTAATAAAGGTACCATTTATCCGTACTTTTTTTAGCATGGATATAAGGCCCCCCTTTATCAGCACGTTTATTAGCTCTAATAACGGTGTACCTTAATCACTTATAAATCAATTATGTAGCACTTATAAATGGTATATCTCGTAAAAAATTTATTTATCATTAGAAAACATATATTAATATATAAATATATTTATATTGATATAAATATAATATATTTTATAAAATATAATTTATAAATAGCTAAACACGCATTTACACTTAATATATATGATATTTAGTGAAAATATATTATAAAATAATTAAAACTATAATATTAATTAATAAGTTTATAATTATTATCTATTAGTTGTAATTTTATAAAAATTCAAAGATAAAATAAATAAAAAATCAATAAAAAATGCATAATAAGTTGAAAATGTGACTCGAACATCAAAAAACCATAAATTTTGATCCGGTTGTCCGTTTGAGCTCTAACACATATTAAATCTAATATCATGAAATGTTCCAAGACATGGGGACTAGATAGAACATTGATCCTGTTTTCTAGGCCAAAAGGTCCCAAAATTCATCTACAACTGATGTTTTTTAAAGTATCCCAATTTTTTGACATTCAATGGAATTTCATCCTCATTTAAGGGTGTCTTACTGTATTTTTTCAGTACAGACAGAATTTATTCTCATGGATTAAATTTATACTAATATTATGGTTCAGTTGTCTTATTATTTTACACGTTATAATTTTATTTATAATCAATCCTATATAAATATATAAATTTTATGATTATATTCACTCATAAATATTTAATTTTATAAATAAACATGTCATTAATATTTAAATATAAAATATATTTCTAAATATATAATCCTTATAAAAAATAATACCCATTTTATTTTAAAAAAAGGGTATGAATATTTATATACCTATTCAATTAATGTATATATATATATAATTTTGTGTGTGTATTAACAAAGAGATATATATTTATCTATATATTATAATATATGTAAATAAATATAAATATGTATAATTATATAAGTAGGAATACACACATATATAAATATTTATGTATGTATGTATGTATTTATAAACACGCACATAGACACACATAAGGAAATATTTTATATATGTATTTAAATATATATATATATATATATCTATGTGTGTGTGAATAAAAATTGTAAATATATATATATATATATAAAATAAAATACATAGAAAAAAAATATTGGGGAGTGGAAAATGAGAAGGTGTATGAGGCAGAAGTCTCAAGTTCAAAACCAAGAAAAGGTAGGTGCGTGCAGGCGCCTGAAGCATGTACCTAGAACTGTTAAAGGGGGGATTCCCAAAACTATTAAGGGGGGAGAGTCGAGTGGTATTAAATGGGAGGGTGATATATGAGTTCTGTTAATGGTGGGGTCATGTTATGGTAAACGAGGGGGGGGGGTGGCCCACCCTCGGATTTGCAGAAAAATACTGTTTTAAGAACATTATTTATTTATTTTGACATTTAACATCACTTTTTTTACCGCTGATAAGTGATCCCTTTTATCAGTGATTCTTTAGCACATCTAAAAGGGGTCTTTATAAGTATTTTTTTAAGCTCTAACAAAAGGGATCCATTTTAACATCACTTATATTATCAAAGCTTTTTAGAGATGATGAAAGGAATTTCTATAGCTGTTAAATGGGGTATTTTTGGTAGTGATGTACATCACCCTGATGATTCGCAAATTCAATTTCTATATCTAGAGTATCTATTTATTTTTATACAAGGATTACATTAAATAAGTATCCTACATAAACATTATCATACATGGCATATCCCCTTATATAGTACATTACCAAATGTGGAATTTTCCACACAAAGCCCCTGAAACAGACACATAAGTGGTTCGTTATATAAAAGATGTCAGAGAAGAAGTGCATACATGGTTTTCATAAACTACACACATGACTTCGCTATATCCATGGAAAACATCCTCTAATGTGGTCTATATCTATGTGATAAAGATATGAGTCTACTCTCATGATTTCAAATGGAACTCGAGATTTAAGGATGAAGAATTGTTTGACCATGTTAGTTGCAAGGTATGCAGGCCAATGCATCAAACATGTAGGGTACTAAGTGAAAGGATACAGCATAGGCTTGGTTTTTTATGGATGTATGTGGAGTTTATTTTTTTACAGGTTTTACAATATTATATATTTGTGGATATAGATATTTTTTAAATATTAATGAATTTAAATAAATATTAAACAAATATTAATTAATATTAAATTAATATTAATTAATGTTAATAAATATTAATAAATATTAAAAATTAATTAAAATAATTAAATAAATTTCCAAAATTGTAATAAATATTAGTAAATTTAAGTTAATATTAATAGTTATGAGTATTTCGTAACATTAGTAATATTAATTTAAATCTTTTAAAATTAAATTGGTATTTAATATTATTTAAAAATACTTATTTATGATTTATTTAATTTCTAACTATAACATCTTATCATTTACAAAATTTATTGGTAATTATTTACTATATATTAATATTTAGTTAATATTTAATAATATTAATTTAAATTCACTATTATTTAATTATTATTTATTAATATTTATGAATATTTAATTAATAGTCATTAATATTCATTTATATTCATTTATATTTTTTTGATATTAATTAATATTTATTAAATTTTTTTAAATATTCATTATTTTTCAATTATTATTTAAAAATATCTATATATAATGAAATTTTTTTCATTACTATTTAAAAATACTTTTAGTTTTTAATTTATATATAATAATATTTAATTAATATTTATGAATATTTATAAAAACTTATTGGAATTTATTATTATTTTATTAATATTTATTAGTATTTATTAATATTTAACTAAAATTTATTACTGATTTTGAACATTTGATTAATATTTGAACAATATTTATTAAAATTTAATAACTATTTTTGAATAATGATAAATATTTATAAATATTTATTAATATTTGTGAATACTTATTTGTATTTATTAATACTTTTTACTGCTTATTTATATTTATTATTAGTTATTTACATATATTTATATTCATTAGTAATTATTAATATTTAATTAATATTGTGGAATAATAATTTAATATTTAGTTTATATGTTTTCATGTTTATATCTATTTATGAATATGTTTTTAAGTTTTTTCATATTTTTTAGTATTTATAAATATTTAATTAATATTTATTGATATTTTATTAATAATGATGAATTTTTAGATATATTAATTTATATTTTATTTTATTTTTATTAGTATTTAATTAAATTTAGATGGATATTTTTTAAATATTTAATTATATATATATACTATTATTTAGTATTAAAAAATTATGGTGGAAGAGTGAATGTCGTTCGTTCTTCCTTCAGAAATACAACACCTGATGTGTGAACCCTATTCACATTTCCTAGTGATGGAAGAACGGTCAACGAGGTTAATGCTTCTTAAGACCCATTTTTTAATATATCCCCAGCCCTATCCCCTTTTTAATAAAATTCCAATCCTAAAACCCCATTAAAAAGATCATGTTGGTGGGTATCTAACTGAATATACATCGTCATCCCCATACATGAAATACTATACATGGTTGAATTTCTTACATCAATAATATTAGTTATGTGAGATCCCATTCATAGAATCATTCATCTATATAACAATTGCACAAAAAACATTTATGGTTGTGAATTTTGTTATAGAATATTATATAGCATTTATTTGATAGTAAAATTTATTTAGCCAAATTCCACTTATCATGTCCACTTGTTATAAAATCTAACACATATATATAAGGTAGTAAAACTCGAGAGTCTATTTAATATTAGTTGAGGCTAGTAAACTCAATTATTATAGTTGGGTCCAATATTTGTAAGTTCCTAGGTCAATAATAACAAAAATCAAGAGGGGCAATGTTATTGGAGATATACTCCCATATTGATCAATTCTATTAAGGTACCATCTGAAAAGTAGTTGTAGACTATTTATGAACCACCAAACGAAAAACTTTCAAACTAATGGAAGGAAAACTAATTTCATATCCACCATATGCCCCATATGAAACCCTTTGAATAAAACATCCATCCAAAAAAATAAAATCAAAATTCCCAACATTAGACCGACAAATATTCAAATAAAAAATTAAAAAATGTATTCAGAGAAATAATTCACATTTATTCAACAAGATACCAATAATCCATATTTGAATCAACAATAATAAATATGAAATTCATTAATTAGTTATTATTCATCATATTCTAAAAAACCTATAAAATATGGCACAAAGGAGAAGTAAAAAACTTACAGTAAAGCTGAAGGAGTACAGGTGGGTGAGGGATAAAATGTCAGAGAAGTGAAGAAAAAACATCATTTTTTCTATGTTCGATGCGAGGTTATTTGATAGTAATACGAAATAAAAAAATCATGGATCAAAGAATAGGTGGTTTCTCATCCTTCATACGAGGTTGAGATAGAGAAACCTATATTGGGTTATTTTTGTTAGGAAATGTCAGGGTACAATAACAACAGAAGGAGGAATTCCTGTTAATGAAAACACCATACATCACATAATTGTATGATATATAAGGATGTGACCATTTCTAAAGATCATCATCAACACCACCAATGAACACTGTAACTTCCATGATTTTATCAAAGATATGGATCGTGATTTTTTTGTTTCATTTCATTTATTTGACCTTATTAATAAAACCTATATAAGTTAAGGATGTCTTGAGGGTGTTTGGGGCTTGTTTAGAGCCCATAGCCCCAAAATTTTAAGAAAAATAGTCCACCCCATGGTTAGCTGAAATTTTTCCACCCATCCCACATGATTTCTCTAACTTTTCGGATTGAGATATTGGGGTGTTAGGGTCTAATTGTTTTTCTATAATCGTGTGGGTGAATTTCCAGTTTTTCACATAATGAATATTAAATACCTTAATACATCTTTTTTACTTATTTATCTTTTAGTCCATCTTTTTTCTTCATTCACAAATCTCTCCTTTCCCTCTAAGGTAGGGACAAGCTTTTCCCTTTGATCTGAATTTCGTTTTACTTTCCACCGGATCAAATAGAAATCTAGAGGTATTCTCTATGATCCTCTACCTTCTGTTGGTAGTTGTTATATTCTTTTATTGTGAAATTTAGTTGGAAATCATTTGAAATATTTTTAGTTAATTTAATGATTTATTCCATATCTCTCATTTAGGACATATTTGAGGGTCAGCAATGAATAAGGGATCTGCTACGATACTAATGTAGGTGGTCCAGTTCTTTACCGCGAGTTTGGTTGATTTTTATAACATTTTATGTGGTTCTTCACACCATAGCCTTCTCGCAATGCCTATATTTTTCGAAATAAATTATGTTGAGTTGTTTTCAATTCCTGTTACGTACATAATGAGTGATTTATAACTTATTTTGTTGATTTAGTTGACTTAAATAACCCCAAATGGTGTGTTATACATTAGAGGCCTATTTTTTCCTTTTTAATAAATTTACTAAAGACTCCTTGAGGGGTGTTTCCTCAAAATTAATTCCTTGAGTGATAAATTTAATTGAATAGGGTTATTGACTTAGAATTAGTCCCTACAACTTATGGCCTAAATTAAATGGATAAACTAAATTAATTAGTCAAGTGCTTATGAATTTAACCCACAACGTAAATGGGCGACTTCATTAAATGTCATGGAAAATTTAATAATCATGTTTAAAATGACTATCTTGTGAAATTTCGTGACCTTTTGGGATCCCAAATCATTCCCTCAGCATGATATCGAGTGTAACAAAATGGGCTCCAAATTAAGGAACCCTTGTATGGGTTCATTGTGACTTAGTTATAATTTTGTGAGGACTTGTAAACATGTTGGTGGATTACACTAGCTATTTATGAGATGAGATCATCACACTTTATCAATTTTACCTCCAAATGAATGATATCAATTACCTAGGGGAGATACCATTGACAAGCTCAATAATGAGTTTATTATGCCATGCCATGAGAGAGACTTATGTCCCAACATGTGCTACCTAGAAAATACAAGGAGGTTAGTTAATGATGTTATCAAAACATTCATATAGTTACACTTGGGTTATAATACATGGGTCCTGAATGATGTACTCATATGGAATCGGTCATATAAGGATCCCCTAAAGTGATACTTGGGGTCTCACATAGACATCCATGGATGTCCTCTAGGTGTGTCTGCATAAAATAATAGCATGTACTTTATTATGAAATTAACCATGAAATTGGAATTTAGGGGCCTCTACACTAAGAAAAATCCCAATAATGGGGATATTTCATCTCTTATATATATTATCATTCTCACATAACTCTTGCAGGATCCCTTGGCTCAAACACACCATATTAGGAAGAAATAGGTAGAATGGGACGGGTGACCCAAGTAGAACCCAATATAATTGGATTTCTTGTTTATTTATTTATTTATTTATAGCTTACATTTAATTTATGGAACACCATTCATTTTATGTGTCATTAAACGGATTGGAATAAACACTATTGGTGGTGGCCTACTAGGATTATATCACACACCTTGATTAGGCTGCCTTTGGATTTCAAGAAGACTTCATGATTGTAGGTATAGATAAAAGAAATTGGTCAACTTATGATGATTGATTTATAGTTCAATGATTGAGTATGTGAGTAGAGGACCAAGCCTATGCTCGGGATTTTAATAGTAGTTTCTTTTATCATTGTTTATATTATGTTAATATGTGGTATATTATTTTAACTCTTGATTCTCATTCCCAATTTTTGGTTGCTATATTACCATGATCATCATCACATTGTATCTGCATATTAATTAGAATCCGATTGTTATTTCTTTTTCTTGTATGATTATTTATTTTGATTCCGTTATTATCTCTTTATTGATATAACTTCCTCTATGGTAGGTAATTAGTCTGTTCATACAGTGTTTTACTCTACAACTTCTTATATATATATATATATATATATTACTTCACTCCACTCTAATTAATGAGGCACTAGTCTTCCAACCAACACATACTAGGCCCTCACTACTAGTCGAAAATATCTAGAATTTAGGGAGGTGTGTATCCAGTATTGGTGTCGCCTCCTCGAGGAACCATTAAGTGGAATCTGAGGAATAATTCTAAAAAGTGGTTTAGAGATTTTTTTTTCTTTTTTCCTTACTATATGGGTTTAGATAGGAGACTGAGATATTATAATTTGGTAATGTTCCTGTGACAGTGAGTAGCTAATCCATATACAGGGGAAACTAACTTTTCCAAATATAGCTAAATGGTTTTATTTCTTCCACTATTGTGATTTCATGGATTTTACTATTGGGTGACACATTTGATTTTTACTTTTTTTATTGATGAATTATAATTATAAATGGTTTTTATCCTTGGACCAAAGATATGAGGGTGTATCAAATTATGAATTATACAAGGAACCATAAGACATAATTGTTATACATTTTTTCATTCCGTACTTACATTATATATGAATTTACTCGGATGAAATTGGTTGTTTTAGTGCATTGATTATTATATATTGAATTGTGCTGAAATTTCTTATCGAACTAATAATACATAATTGACACATAAAGCTCCTACATTAACTTAACATTGTTTTTCTGCATAAGATAAAGTATACATCTTTAGTAGTTGGTAATGAAATGTTAATTTATAGACCATTTGTTACATGGGATGCAACATTTTATAGTTAATATTAAGCCGATACCACATTTATATTAATAATGTGTTTGTTCCCTTATAAATTGTAAATTGGGATCCATATAATTAAACCATTTAATGGGATTTAAATAAATTAATTAATCAGAATGAATATGATCCTTAAAAAGAAAAAGACATCATGTATGTGTGATATGGGACCACGAACCTAACCTGACATTAGTAGTAGGCTCTAGGTACTATATTATGTGTAATATCTATGTTTACTTATCACTCAGATTGGACTCCAGGAGAAATATGAGGGTTATTCCTTGATAAATTAATGATTTGTACCTATCCATTCTTTACTAATTTCCATATATGTTATAAATTTTATCTTAGGAACAGGCTTGTAGATTTTAGTGTTATGCCACACCTACATCCTTGGTTGATGTTCCAATAGAGTGGAGATGAGCATATTCTTATGGTGGTGGACCCTACTCCACCTATGATACATCCCATAGTGTCACCAGAGAAAACAAATGAAATTATTCTACTCGGTACTAATTCTTTGTTCCAGGATAGTTTATTTTGGTTCAAGAGGTTTGTATAGGGTTTTCGGTGACCTACCCCTACTATGGTAGAGTTAAATAGGGAGTTACAGTAGTATCATCCTCCCACCCTCTTAGGAGATGGTGGTCATCAAGGCACTGAGTCATGTCTATAGTACATTCTTTCTTACCTTTAATCACATAGATATGCCTCTAGAACAAAGTTAAATCTCATGACCATCATGATCAGTGACTCCACCAAACACTGGTGGGGTGTCCTTACCCATGTTAGTGTACAACAAGGCATGGTCTTTGTGGACATCCAGATATAATTTGTCAACTACTTCATTCCACATACCTTGGGAACTGATCTTTCTCGAGAGTTTTTGAACCTTTAGTAAGGTGACTTTTTAGAGATGGAATACTAAACATACTTCATCAAATTATAGTATGTTTCACTAACATTTTCCAGTGAAAAAATGATAACTATGAGGTTATTCAAGGATGATATTTCATATACTATCCAATCATAAATGAACATCATTTGAAAAAAACCATTTAAAAAATATAGAATTAGGACCACATCATTAAGAATACCCTGAGAGAATACAACAATGTGACGAAGGGTGGTTCAACATATAGGAAGTGTAATGGTTTATCCAGTGGAAGGAATTGGATTATTGAGGGTAATTATGGGGGAAGTTCCATCCGTATGGAACACACCATTAATTATGCATTATGTCAGCAATGTATCATGTTATGCTATAAAAATACCCATTGTACAATTATCCTAATCCAGTTATGGTATTTCGGTAGTATTGGTAACCTCCAATACTTCTGAAGATCCTTAACATCAGTTCCATGTGAAGGGGTTCTTTACCAACACCTCCTTTAGGTGCTAGATCAGTGACACCATGTTTTGTTGGAAGTTGGTCTCCTACTAGCTTAGTTGGAAAATCAGATGTTTTTGGATGAGTCAATCATGCATTAGGTATTCTTCATTACCAGTAGTCTCAACCAACTCATAATATTTTAGGAGAATCGCAAGGTCCTGATTCAGGCCACAACTATGTAGTACATTCTACTCTATATGATAATATTCTCGGGGCTATATACGGTAAGATGTACTATATTGGTAGCCTCTAACGTGGTTTATTCCCTCTTTTATATAGGTTCTTCATACTTTTTTAGTTCAGTTTCAGTTACTGAAAATTTGGGAATAAACATATAGTAATTATGTTCCATTATGAGTTTTGATAATCCATTGGGAGTTCATTCTAATGTTATATGCCAATTCATGAAGTTCCCAATTGATATAAGATGTTATCATTTATTATGGAGTTTCTTTATCCTTAAGATGACTGGATCCAACATCATTCTTTTTATGGACTGGCGTGTTCCTTATTACATACATGTAGATTTTTATCACTGTTGGTTGTCATTCACATTACCCAGGGGGAAAACATATATCCATATGGTTGAATGGGTTACCAGGAAACTCAATTTGGTCCCATGTGTACTGAGAAAGGTGGAGTGAAAATCATATGGTGAGGCTCATCATGAGTGAGTAGGTAATGTAACTTATGGAATTTCCTCCTATGGTAGATCATTTTAGGGATATATTCATTGATGAATTCACTAGATTACATCTTGAGAGAGAGGTCGAGTTCACCATCAAGATTGTTCTAGGTGTGGAACCAATGTCCATTGCTCCTTATTGTATGGAACCTACAGAGTTCAAGAAACTCAATAAGCATTTTAAAAATCTAGAGGATAAAATTTTATAAGACCCATCACATCAACATGGGGATCACCTATACATTTCTCTATAAAGAAGAACAATTCCCTTATATTATGCATGAATTACTTCCTACAATACAATCTCAAGGTGAGAAACTAATTTCATCTACCTAATATAGACTACCTCATTGTCCAGCACTAAGGAGTGGCTATTTTCTCCAATATCGATTTGATGTTGGGATAACATCACGTATATGTGAGATTAGCAGACATACCTCATACAATATTTTGGTTGAGTTATGGTTTATATGAGTATATGTTAATGTCATTTGGTCATAAAAATGCACTAGAATCCTTTATGGATTTGATAAGTTGAGCATTCCACTCTTACATAGATTCCATTGTAGTAGTTTTTGTATACGACATATTATTGTATTCTTTCACTAGACACGACCATGATAACCACCTTTATATCATGTTGAATACACTGAGTCGGTGCATGCTAAATGAGAAGCTTATAAAATTGCACCTTTGAATCACCAAGGCTCACATTGTGGGTCATATCATATTAGAGGCAGGTGTATCTATTTACCTTGATAAATTGAGAGTCATAGTTTCCTTGGAGCATCCAGAGAATTTTTTTTGACTGGTGTAGTTTCATAGGGATGGATGGCTATTATAGGTGACTAATTATAGTCTTCTCACACCTAGAATCACCACTTATGGGTATAACCAAGAAGGATGTGAAATTAAACTAACATGAGGTTGTGAGAAATATTTACAGGAGTTAACAGGAAAACCGACTTCAACATCGATCCTAAATATGCCATAGTCAGGTAGAGGATACACTATTTATTATGATTCATTAAGGACCAGGATAGGATAAGCTAGGATGTAGGGTGATCATGTCATGGCATATGGATCTAACCAGTGGAGGCTTCATCAATAGAATTACCTTACAAATGAACTTGATCTAGCATTCATGGTCTATTGTTCTACATTTTTGGAGGGATTTTTTATTGGGTTAGTGGTTTTTTGTTTACACATATCACAAAATTCTCAAATATATCTCCACACAGTGAGACCTATATATTAGATAGCGCATTTGGGTTGAGTACCTACAGTCAATTGACTTTGACCATTCTTACGCACCCAGAAAGGGTAATGACATAGACGATTCTCTGATAAAAATACTCAAATGCGCCACATTAAGGTGGCTATAAATGAGTGGAAAATGATTTCACTATTTTCTGAGTTGCACCGATAGGTTCAAGAATAACATGAGAAACATGTCTTAGCAGCTCTATAAGTGACATCATCACTTATAGAGTGGGTACAAATGAGGTAGTGATTCGATTTGAAGGTCCTTTTATGAGGGAGAACATCAATTGTGAGAACCCACCTCTAGGATGGTTCATTGATGAGAATTAGATCCTACTATATCATAGGTGTGATTAGGTGGCTTCTGATAAACACAATGTGTTGTTTCCTTAATCACATTCTTTTTTGGGGAATATAACCCCAGGATTGCCAAGTTGTATCACGATAAGCTTCATCAGTATTAGTGTACATATATTAAGAGGAAGAGTTTGGGTTTCTTTATAGGTGATCTGCCCACCAACAGGTTAAGGTTGAGCACCAGTGACCAGCTAGAATTCTACAGCCACCCTATATTCTATGGCGGAAATGGAATGATATCACCATGGATTTCATGATGGTATTGCAGAGATCCCCTCAAGGTATCTATGAAATACGGGTGATCATAGATAGTTTGACTATGCTCGCACACATCCTACCGATCCAATAGGCCCTCTCAATGGATGATCTTAAGAGGATTTATTTCTGGGAGATAGTGTGATTCCATGGTCTTCCCCATTCTATAAATTTTATAATGAGATGCATGTTTTACCTCATGCTATTTAAAAGTGTTTCAAAAGTCATTGTGTACACAGGTTCTCTTGAGTAAAACATATCACTCTCATACCAATGGGAAGTCTGAGTGGAAAATACAGGTGTTAAAGGATAGGATTTTGGCTTGATTCTAGAGGTTAATAGGAAAATCATATCCCTCTATTTGAGTTTTCCTACCACAAAAACATTCAGTAAATGATTCAAATGGCTCCATATGAATCCCTTTAAGGTAGTTTGTTTTGGTCACCTACTTGCTGCTTAGAGGTAGTTGAGGAACCTCAACTGGGACCTTATCTCATTTAGGATACATGTGAGAAATTATACTAATTCAAAAGCTTATGCATATGGATTAGTCTAGGAATATCTCTTATACCATTTGATATCATTAATCACTAGAGTTTGAGGTGGGACATTAGGTCTTTCAAAGTTTTTTTACATTATTGGGTTATAGATGAATTCAAAGACTAGGAAAGTTATCACATTAATAATTCAGTCCTCTAGAGATATTGGAAAGAGTTTGGTAAGAAGCCTATTGGTTAATGATAACTAATATGTATTGTTCCGTGAATGAAGTCTTCCATGTATCTCAGTTTGAAAGGTATAATGATGATCTATCTCATTTGTTTGACCATGAGGATATTGATCTATAGGTAGATGCATCCTTTAAGGATCATCTGATATATATCATAGACCAAAGCATAAAGGATATAATAATGAGGTCCTTTCCTCAGGTCTATGTGTTTTTTATCACGTATATGTTTAATAAGAAACATGGGAGTGAGAAGTTGATGTACATGCATAGTGCTAGGAAGTCTTCTCAGATGATATTTTACCACCCGAGAAAGGGAAACTCAAGGATGACTAGTCTTAATGAAGAGAGAATATAATGTCTCAAATTTTCTCAATGGTATAGACCATTAATCTTTTTTATTCTGACCTTGGTTTGGTGTTATTAAAGAAACCTATAGGAGTTAAGGATTTATTAGTGGTTTCTAAGGCATATTTTTACATCGTATCACTGAAATTTTAAAAAATTAACTGGGATGAATGGGTAATAGAAATAATGTCACCTAGCCCACACTGTTTCTCTAACAATGTGTCGAGCGAGAGTGGGGTGCTGGGGGACACATGGCTTGTCAAAAATTGTGTGACCATATGTACAAAAACACAAACCATTTTAGACCTCTTGGAAAAATTCCATTCATATGGAATGTTCATGGTTTGTCCAGTAATGTGGCCAAACTGTGCACCCCTTCTTATGTGGGTGAATTTCTAGGTTTTCCTATACTTAACTATAAATAAATTATCCCTATTTCTACCTTACTTTTCTAGTAGAAAAACCCATCTCCTTATGAATTATCTTCCCCATCTCCCTCTAAGATAGGGATTTCCTATTTCTCTTCTATTCAAATTCAATTTTCTCTCTGGCAGATCCATCGAAATTCTAGAGGTAAGATCTGTGATACTCTCCCTTATATTTTTAGTTACTCTCCTACTTTGATGAGATATTTGGGTAGAATATGAGTTATCCTATTTTCAAATAATTTTATGGTTTATTTTATATCAATTGTTATAGCTTTATTTGAGGCTCGGTAATGGATTAGTGGTACTGTACAAGTCCAGGGTAGGTGTTTTAGTTATTTCCAATAAATTTCATTGCATTTTATAACAGGCATCGTGGTGACACTCACAATACCCTTTCTATGATGCCTCTATTTTCATAAATAAAATAAGTTGAGTTGTTTTCCATGCCCGTTATGAAATTAGTCAGTGGTATTTATCCCCTTTGGGAGATCACATTGAATTAAACCACCCCAAATAGTGTGTTCTACCTTAAAGTATTATTTTCCCATTTTCCATAAATTTCCTAAACACCCCATGGAGTGTATTTCCACTTAATTAATTCCTTGAGTTTTAAATTTAATTGAATTGGGTGATGAAACATGAGTTGGACCAAACACCTTATTCGATAAATGAAATTGATGAACTAAGTGAATTTGTCAAGTGCTTATGAATCTCACCCATGCCATAAATGTATTACATAATTAATAGTCATGGAAAATTTAATAATCATGTGGGGAATTTCTATCTTCTTAAATTACATGAATTTTGACAAGACGAATATTTTTTTCACCAATGTGTCGAGGGAGACACAAGGGGATCCAACATAAATACCACTTTGATGGGATCATCATCCCTTTTAGAAATAATTAATACTTTTTAAACACGCTAGGGGACATAGTAGATATGTCTACGATGGTCTCGCCCTGTATTTTCCATTTTACCTCTAGAAGAGTGACAATGGATCCATAGGGGAGTCCCCATAGATAGTCATAGTGAAGAATTGGTTATACCATGTAATGAGGGATACTCAAGACAATAATTGCAATACCAGGGCTAGGCATAGAGGTTAGTTCATGTTGTTATCCCACGATGCCTAGAGTGACACTTGGGATTTCATACAAGGGTCACCTCAGATAGAATCCATTGGAGTTAGTTATATTTGTATCCCTTGGAGTGATAAAAAGAGTCAACCCTAGATCACCATGGATGGGATTATGGCGCATCTTCTTAAACTCAATGCTTGAACGTTAATCACAAATGACCCTTGAAATTGGAATTCAGGGGCATGCCTGCCAAGTCTAATCACATTCTTGTTGATAATCCATCTCTTATATATATTTATATATTACCTAACTCACTTTACTCATGCATGATCCATTGGTTCATACACATCGTCTTATGATGAAGAAAGTTTAATTTGATGGGTTTCCCAAGTGTAACCCATTACAATGGGGTTATCTATTCATTTATTTATTTCAAACATAAATTTAATATTTGGAACACAGTACATTTTATATTGCATATAATGTATTATACTAAAAACCATTATTGGGGGATAGAAGGATTATATCTCCCACCCTTCATGGGCCACCTTTTGTGACCAAGAAGACTACATAATTTCATGTATCGATAAATGGATGAATCAATATTTGTAAACATGATGTATAGTTCTAGGATAGATTATGGTAGAAGAGTATTAATCCTATTCTCTAAATTCTAGTAATAGTTTATTATTATTTTTATATAAATTTTGACACATTTTATATTCTTATATCCCTTGATTCACATGATCCCTTTTGTATGTCTACATTACCATTATCTTCCTCATATTTTATCTACTTATTATTTAGATTATGCAAGTTATTTAATTATCTTGCGTGATTTTTTAATTTGTTTCTGTTATAATCTGTGTATTGAAACTACTTCAACTATGGTGGTTTACTAATATGTTCAGATAGTGTTGTCTTTGGATACTTTTTATTTATTTTTTTATTTACGTTTATATTCTACATTCTAATAAATGTGGGAATATTCTCCCGACAAACACACCTTAGTCCCTTGCTTCTAATCAGAAGCCTCTAGAATTCAGGGAGGCAATATTTAGGTCTCGTGGCCACTGTATCGAGGAACAATTAAGTGTAATATAAGGTGGGATGCTATAAACACCACATATCCAACAAACAAGATCATACGAGAAGAATTAACAATGGAGATTAACATTGAAAAAAATCAAACTATATGAAAACCAAACATTTTACCATTTCCAATCATATACACCTGTTTATCGAAGGAAGATACTAGGTCGAGCATAAACATCCATACATACACTTAATTTAAAATAACATCCCAAAAAAGAAACCATTCCTATATGAAAACAAAAGGAAAGTAGCATATCATGATTGATGTTTAAAAAGAATCAAATAATAACTGAGAGGGGGTGAATCAGTAGTTCAATTTTTATAAGTTTCATGATTTTTAGAAACATAACCCCTTCAACCTATTAAATTTAATTTTCTTATTATCTATTAATAAATACTCATGTATAAAAAAATATTAAATCATGTGACACATAGGATATTTATATGGTTATATCTCAGTGTGAGAACATAAAACCTTTCCATAGACACTCCTAGGGGTCTATGGAAATTCACTACAATGATAAAGTTAATTCAACTTTTCTACATGTCCATTTTGGAATCGTATATATCCAAATAGGAATGATTATACTAATTCTGGTTAGTTTACATTGTTTTCTTACCAACAATTTGAGCTATAAAATAAAATTACACAATCCATTGGCTCCACAAATCTCTATATAGAACCACATTATGATGTTTCTAGGTCTGATTGTCTCAGTTTTATCAACTCAGCATGATGGATTCAATTTAATGAAAACTTTTCCCAAACTACACTTATCAAACTCATCTCAATTGCTCAGTCCAATCTTCCTCAGTCTTATCTTCCCATGTATGGTAAACAAATCATTCATAAGACTGATGTGATTATGAGATATCTATATGTAATGAACTCAATCTCCAACTTTTTAGTGCTCCACCTTTTTCAGACATTAAATTATTTCAATGATAGAATTTACTGTGAATATATTTATAGGCATCCTCCAATAGAAATGGTGGGAAGTTGAAAAACTTTTCCTCCTCACTCAAATTCAAAAAACATCAAAATTAAAAAGTATTGGAAGTTCATGTGGGACCACTTAAACTCTTATGGAACCTTGATGATTGAAATTTAGTCTTAATAGTTATTAGTATTATAAAACATCTTACCTTTTCATCAGTATAATGAAACTTCCTCAACTTTAGTTTGATTGAAATTCTTTAACAGGGTCTGTCCGATTGATTTTCCTTCATTGAGTTAATCTGGTTGATCTTACTTTTTTATATGAATAAGGGAATGGAAAATTTTTATCAATAAACAATTTCTTCCACTAATTTTTCTAGATACAATTATCTATTAATTTTAAATTTTGGTATGAATTAAAACCATCATCTTCAGCTTCTCACATTTCTTCACAATGATGAAATCATAACTCTTAAAACACCAACTTCTACTATTATCAATACTCTATCATGAAATTGATAGATTTTAATATTTTCATACCATTAAATGAATTAATGTTAGATATTAAATAAAATTTTAACTTCATAACATCATTGCCTTCATTCAACATCTTTAGCAACATTCTGAATTTCAAACGAACACTGAGTATGATGAAATTTGAACATCATGTCAATGAATTTGAGATTGATGATTGGTCTTATAAAAAAATTCATATTTGTAAAGTATTATGAATCAAGTGATATTCAATACAATAAACTATGATTGTAAAACAAAATTATTAAGAACAAAACTATTCTCCCATTTTTTGTTTGGGTTCGAACATTTAGCAACTTTCACATGTTTATAAAAAACAATCATTCATGAAATATTAGTTGTCAAAAAATAAAAAAACATTATTAAAAAAACATCACAAAGGTTCTTCAATATCCCCCTTTGGATTTTCATGAAATTTTACATTAATAATTTTAAAAATCATAATTTTTCAAGCACTCATACTTTTTATAACTCATTTTTTTAATCTGTTACCAGAAAATACCCTTTCTCAAAACAAAATGTTCTGACACCACACTACTATATAAAGTGATGTTTTTGAAATAATTACATACCTTAGATATAAGAAATGTTTTCATACATGTTTAGATAAAATCCCTCTCACATAAATCTTTTTATATCACTTTTCCTTTTTTTTCATCCCCATTTCATGATAACAATGACTTTAAATTCATTAAGTATGAAAAGTACATATCTTTCCATTGAAATAAAATGTTTTACATTTTATCCCCTTTGTCAACATAATCCAAAGAATGATTGGGGGGTGGGAATATGTGTTTATGAATTAATTTATGGAGGATGAACATGAAGTTGTAGTCTCAAAATAAAAAATATTTCTTTTGAAATTGTTTCTGGAAAAAAACCAACAATTGGATACTTAATTCAGATATATTCCTGAAAAACATCTCTAGTAGAAAATATCTTTTTTCAAAAAAAATTATAACAATGTGTTTGGTATTTAATGTTGGAAATAATTTTTAGAAGGATCAATTTCACAATAATTATTAAATAGTATCATCAATGGTTAAGAAAACATTACATAAAAATCATCCAGCTAAAAATTGATACACAACATATGAGTACAAATCGATGCAGCTGCAGCATATTCTGATTCCACTATGCTCAAAGTTACTAAGCACTGATTCTTACTATGAAAACTCAAATAATATTCACCAAATAATATTTTTCCTCCAGATGATGATTTTATATCATTATAATACCATCCCAATCATCATTATAATAACCATGAAACTTAATTTCATAATTTTTTTTATATAAAATACCATGTGAAGTTGATCCTTTAACATATATCAGAATTCTATTTTCCTTCAACATATGAGACTCTTTCCATTCACTCTAATATTTATCATACCAAGTCACCAAAGAAACAATATTAGGTCTTGTGGTTGTGAGATAATGAAAACATCCTATCAGTATGAGAAATTATTTCTAATTCATAATTTTTCATGATTCATCTTTACTAATATTTTTCAACACAAAAAACGCAATAGAAAATTAATTGGATTCCTCCATCCCAAACTTATTTAAAATACCATTGAATTATTTTCTTGAGATAATAATATGTAATTTTCTTTATTGTGAATATTTAATCCAAGGAATAATGTTAATTATCCCAATATTGACATCACAAAATTGATCTTCATTTCCTCATAAATGTAATTAAAAACATTTTCTTCAACCCTAGAAATAAGTATATTATCCACATGAACAATTACAATTAGTGTTCTAGAGTTAAATTATTTCACATACAAGGTACTATCTATATTTTCTTTTATAAAAATTCATTATTCTAAAACAAATATCATGTATTGAATTCCATGAATGTAGGGATTATTTAAATAACAACCCTTATCATTAATAAAAATTAATAAATTATTTAATTAAATGAAATTAGGCTTTATAAAACCCAAATGATACAAAAGTATAGTGTCTTCAAAAATTAGGTATATTGCATTACAACTTTAAACATGAATTACAACATATTAATTTTAAACATCTTTAATATGCTTATGCTTAAAAATGGATTGGATATCCTGTGGAAATACATAAGAAAGTGGAGATCTATAAATTCTAGTAAGGTAATAATCATTTCATAATATGAAGATAATAATACATGTTAGACAAGGAAAATTAATGAGACATAAAGTAACATTGATATTAAGGAATGATATAGCATGATGATCATAACATGGAAAATGTGAAAAAACATAAAACAATAAATCATAAACATAGGTCAATGGTAAAAAAATGAATTCATGGTGTAAAAAGTCCCATAAAGTAATCATGTGTACCCCTATCACAACATGACGTATCAGGATACTAATTATTACCCAATGAATTGGAGCGCTGTATAATTTCGGGTCCACTCACCACTTTTATTTCATTCTCTAGCTTATGTGTTCCACATAAATCAATAATCACGAATTGATTTATCATTATTATTTATTCCATGATCATGGTATAAGAACTAGGTTCTTCCCATGAGGTAAGAATCTATCCTTTTCATTTTTTACTCAAGGAAATAGAGGAAAAGATATCAAAGGCTAGATATCGGCAAGTTAAACAATGTGACTGGGACTTACACACCATGTATTTCCTGGTACATTCCATGTAATTAGGGTTACACATTGTATACTTATATTACATGTCCATGTTATGACCTGACCATGATTTTTATGGACATGACAAGTTGTTTCTAGTACATGTCATGTACCTATATTTTCTTTTTTTTTCTTATTAAATTGGGCATTAGCATCATTTTTTCAGATGAAAAAAAAAACCTTGGACGAGCAATATTCCCAAGTAAATCAGAATGACAATTTGGCTCCCATTTTGTCATACGATCTCTGATTCCAAGACTGTGAGATTTTTTAGAATCCCCTCAATTATTTCTTGATTTCTTGTTATCATTTCTTCATGATTTATTCTATTGACCTAGTTATTTAGGTTTGAGTGGTTTTCTGTTTTTATAGATCTACTCAAATTTATATCAATTTGAATGTAAACACTAGATGAGGATATTCATATGAACACATGGTAGGTGGTCTTGTGCCTTCCAATAATTTTCATGCAATTTATATATGTTGGATTGTCGCACACCAATTTTTTGGTTGTCGCTTGATGTAACACCTGGAAGTTTTTTATTAAATATTTTATGTAAATAATTTTTATTCTTTAGAACATGCACTGCACGCAATTGTGAGATTAAAAAATGTGAATGATTTACTTAATATAAAATTACCATTATAGCCCATCCGTTAGGTTAGTGGGAATAATGATAACCAGATTATCAAAATTCATTTTGAATTCTTCGACTATAAAATATATATATGAAAAATATAAATCAGATATTTGTATTTTTGAGTGAAATACTATTGGTAATGAACTAAATGAGATATATGTGCCATATACTTAATAAAATATTTCTATTAATCCAATTTATATTATAATCATAGGGTACGAATTAACCCTAATTGTTGTACACAGACATATTTTTTTAAAAAGAGTGTAATCATACACCTCTAAATGGAGAACCCATTTTAAATTAATATTTTTAAACATTAATAATTTTTGTATATCAACATAAACATGTTCATTTAAATAAAAATATGAAAATTTAATTTTTTTGAATTTATGATATTTTCAGTTAACATTCATGTTTTGATGAATAGTAAAAACAGACTAAATTTTAATTGAAAATATCATTTTTAATCAACATAATTAATATTGTTTAATTATAATATTTAATGGTTTTAAAATATAAAAACAATATATTTTTATAATTCAATATAATTTATGTCATTATCATTAATTTTACAATGAATTCATATGTAAAAACATATCAATATTTTGTAGTGTTTTATCTTTTAAAAAATTCATTCTCTCATTCCAACAATGGGATTGATTTAAAATTAATTACTTCAACTTCTATGTTTTTAATTATTAAAAATGGGCTCCATATTTGGAATCATTATGTCCAAATTATGTTGATATTATAATTTTGTTTTTGGGAACTATGTATTTCAACATTGGTAATTATCTTTATTACCATGGCTAATGGTAAATAGGGTAATTAATGGTCAAAATAATATTATAAAATTATGACAACACATTTAAAAATACTATTGTATGACTAATTTATACTCTTATCTTAATGGGTTTTAAATGGAATCACTTTATGGCCACTTACATATTATTCTGACATGAATGTTGTAAATACTAATGAATGTGCCAAAATGTCACAATCTAATTTGATAAAAGTATATTAATTTTAATATATAGGTAACTAGGAGATAATATCAACAATATATAGAATTTGGAAATATAAAAGAATTACCTACATCATATAAATTTATTTTTAATTTTTAATGATTAAATAATTACCATTAATGATGACATAATAGTACTGTAGAAATTTATTTTTTAACAGAAATATCAAATAAATGGTTTTAAAAATATTAAAAAAATATCCAATAAACTAATTAATATTCTCCATGAATATTATTGGTTAGTATGACATTTTTTTAGTGTATTGAATTTTTTCATTAAAATTTATCTTCTTTGTGTATTTTTTACAGTCAAATAAATGAATAGTGTCAAAATTGACACTATTGATATTTAATAAAAATAAAAGTTTATTAAATTATTAAAACTTCATAAAAATTTATAAAAATTAAAAAATTATAATTAGAAATATAAAATTTTATAAAATACCCATTTATAGTCAATTGACACCATTTAAGTAAATATTTATAACCATTAAACATTTAGAATGTCATTACCATAATTAAAATCAAATAAAATTACTAAGTTTAAATTAAAAATATATGTATTAAATTGAAGCAATAACATTTCAAAAAAAAATTAGTTGATGATATTACAACCATTTCTCATCTCATTTTAAAAATTGGGACATTTTAGTTGTTTTTGGGTCAGGTGTTATTTTATTATAAATTTTTTTATGGAGTTTCCAAAAGATCCCATAACCTCAATTATAGATGGAAAACTCCTCTCTCACATCCTCACATCATTTTGAGCCATCAATCGCAAACATCCCATGACCTATTTTCTTTTCAAATTCTATATTTTTATTATAGTGGTTCTGGTCATCTTGAAATACCATCTCTGACACTCTAAAAATAGATTTAGAGGAAGCATGTCGAGGAAGAAGTAATCTCTTCTAATGAATATTTCAAAATTCATTCTTCTATATAAATCATATTAATTATTTGTATCATTATAAATTAATAACATCAGCATCAATAATAATCTTATATGTTTTCATAATATTAAACTATCATATTTCACCTTCTATCCACCCTACAAAAAACAAAATCATTGTGCGTGCATACTTACGGCTTTCTATCTCTACACCATGGTGTAATCTGTTTTACACCACCACATTACATGGAAGGTATTAGTGAAGGAAATAAATAATATATATGATTATTATAAGAAGATATTAATTCTTAAATATCATATACCATCCACTTCAATACCGTTTAATAACTTTGATTTATATCATCGCTCGTGCGTACGTATGGCCTACTGTCTCCATGATGTGATGTGATTCAATCTACATGATATTCATTAAACAATGGTTATATACATTAATTGACTGAATAAATATGATAAATATTATACTAATATTGTTTTACATGATATTCATTAAACAATTAAAACATGAACTTATCTGAAACATCTTTCATGAGAACATAAAGAAGTCAATATCCGAATAATGAGGGACAATGATATGTTAATAAAAAAAGATGATAATATAATCATATATTATATGAAAAAAATTATTATGATTATATAATAATTAAAAAAATTATTTATATCATTATAGAGGAGGTTCAGATACGTATGAAGGATATCCGACCAAAGGTAAGGGATAACTGTGCAGACCTCATTTTTATTTTATAATTTTTATTCGTAAGTATTTATTGGGGTGTATTAATCATCAATTTCCTTGATTCCTAAATATTTATTTACAAATATTGTTTATATCCTTCTATAATTTTTTAATATCAATTTTACCCATTGGTAAATTTTTACTAAACGGTATGAATGGAATCTTTTTTCATTTTTGGCGAGAGGTACTTTTTTACTTTCCCTGCAAAACCATAAGAAAAATGTTTTTTCTACCTTGTACGGAATGAATTGATTTTTACACATTCATAATTCCATATTTCTGTGAAGCATCCCATAGTATATTTCAATTTTATTCTCAGATAAAATTATTTCTTTTAAATAATATGGCATTTTGAAGAAAGAATACCTTTTTGAAAAAGGAAGGGTATTTTTATTAAGAATTAATTTCAAGTGTTTTCTCAAAATTATTTTCTATCTCATATATCACACTTTAAATAGGTTTATATTTCTGACCGAATTATTACAATTATTTACTTTTGTGTTATTTATGAAATCCATTTTTTATATCAATTATGATGGAATGATGTTTAAGAAACCCATTTTATTTCATGGGTTATGATATGGCGAATGTTTTTATGATTTTGTGTAACAACGTATGATTGGTTACATTATGAGATGGTTGGGACATATATTAAATACAATTAATTGGGTAAAGATTTATATCTGATCATGTATACATGAATAGAATGTAAATTAAATCTTGTTCAATAATACATGGGTGGAACAATGTCAAGATTTCTCTTATGATCAATGTGTGGAATGAAACATGTAGGGAATTATCTTAATGGGGTTAGTAAATATTTTATGTCCGGAAAAGAAACTCATTGTGAAGTTGAATACTGAAGTGATGGGGAAATATGTCTAATGACAAGAACAAAGAAATGGATACACAAAATTATCCTCCTTCACATCGATGTTATAAGGGATTGGAAATGGGGCCTTATACCAATCAATTCTATAATCCAAAGGTTATTGATGATGATCGATTTCAAAATACTCTTGTGTACAATGAAAATGGAAATTAACATAAAATCACTATCGATGATGTGGAGTATGATAACGAAGCAGTAAAATTTATTATTACCATCCACTCTAAAGTATAAATTTTTTTATTCAATTCTGGTTCCACCAACTCTTTTTTTTCTGATAAATTTCCTAACGGTATCACTATATTACCTCAAAAATTAGATGTTGAGTTAGCTCTGACAATTCCTAATGAAACATCAGGCACATCAAATGTTTATAATTATTCCCATGTTAATATTTGTAGAAACGTACTACCTATATATCTTTTAATACTTCCTATATTGTAATTTTTTGGGAGTTTCATCAATTATTGGCTTTCTCCATATGAATCTCATGTCAATTTTTGAGGAAGGGAAGTCACATTTCATATTCTAGATCAATTTATGATCATCTATCGATTCAAGGATGAATATAACCTTCTAGTATAAATTTCTTTCTTATCTAGGGTCTTGATTCCAATAAATGATTTTTATTTATCTCAAATGCTTTTAAAAAACTCAATATTAATAATTTACCCATTGTACGAGAGTTCTATGATGTCTTTTTTGTGTAATTTCCAGGTCTTCCACCAAATCGTGAAGTTGAGTTTTCACTAGAACTCTTACTGGTGAAATTACTATTTAAAATCCACCTTATATAAGTTCCACAATTGAGTTGCATTAATTGAAGAAGAAACTCCTCAATAATTTTCGTAATGGATTCATATTCCCTAGTGCAACACCTTGGGGAGAACCTGATCTTTTTTTTAGTAAAAAGATGGATCGATGATACTTTAAGTAGATTATTGAGAACATAAAAAGATCACATTCAAGAAAAAATATCTTCTTCACCACATTGATTAATTATTCAACCAATTATGTGGATCTCAATTATTTTTCATGACTAATCTTCTTTTAGGCTATCATCAATTACGGGTCAAAAAGAGGATTTACCATAGACGACATTCCGTAGAATATATAGACACTAGGAATTTATTATGAAGCCTTTTTTTATATCTAGTGCCCCTTCTAAATTCATGGACCTAATTAATAGAGTCTTTGGGGACTTCATTGACTAGTTTTTGGTAGTATTTATAGATGATATTCTTTTTTATTGAAAGAGAATGGAATAACATTAAGATCAATTGAGAATTGTACTAAAGACCCTCAGAAAGGATAAGGTTTACACCAAATTTACCAAGTGTGAATTTTGGATTCATAAAGATTCATTTTGGGGTCACATAATCTCAAGATAGAGGATATCTGTGGATCTAGGAAAAACATAGGTTAATGAAAGATGATCAAGACCAACAATGGTAAATGAGATCTAAAGTTTTCAGTGTTTGGTTAGATATTATTGACGTTTTGTGAATGCTTTTTTCACAATTATTTAATCCCCTATCCAGGATTACTCAGAAATGAGTTAAGTTTGTTTGAAATTAAGAATGTGAAGAGAATTTCAATGAGCTAAAAAGAATGTAAGCTAGTTCACCTGTTCTCACACTACCTTATAGTCGATAATGGTTAGTGGTCTATAGTGATGCATCAAAAAAAGGTTTTGGGTTGTGTTCTCATGAAAAATTATATGGTGATAGCATATGACTCATGATAGTTTAAAATCCATTATAAAAATTTCTAAACTCATGATTTGGAGCTATATATGGTAATATTTTCATTAAATATTTGGGGTAATTATCTTTATGGTGAAAGGTGTGATATTTATACTGATCATACTGGTTTTATGTATATTTTCACTCAAAAGGAGTTGATTATGCATAAAATAATATGGTTATAGTTGACTAATTATTACGATATCTCAATACATTACCACCTTGGGAAAGCAAAGAAGGTGGCAGATGATTTGAGTCGAAAAGACCATGCTTGGTTATCCAAGATTAGAATAAAAAAAGATCCAATATTTATGGATTTTCAAAGGATGTATCTGGAAATTTTTTTAGAAGGGTAGAAATCTAATCATTATCAATTGAATGTTCAACCATCCATATAGGTAAAGATTAAGGAGGTGCAAAAGGAATATGTATAGTTAAAAAAGATGGTGAGAAATGTTCCTAAATTCTACTTTGATTCGGATGAAATAATAAGGGTCAAAAATTAGGTTTGTATTCCTCTTATACTAGAATTAAAGATAATTCTATTAGATGAGGCTCATAGTTCTTAATTCTATATTCACCCTGAAAGAAAAAAGAAGTATGTGGACTTGAAAGAGAATTTCTGGTTAGATGGCAAAAAAATAGATTTCACTGAATATGTGTCTCGATGTATGGTTTGTCAGGAAGTTAATGCAGAGGGACATAATTATAATAGGTTGTCACAATCATTACCCATAATAGAATGAAAATTGGAAAATATCACTACGAACATTTCATCGGTCTTCCCAAAACATCCAATGTAAATAATGTAATCTGGGATATAGTCAATCACCATACGAAGTCGACACACTTAATTTCTATCAGAGAGGATTTCTATATTTATTAGATTTCAATGATATATGTAAATAAAGTGGTAAGATTTCCTGAATTACGACTTTCCATTATATCTGATGGGATCCAAGGATTACAACAATGTTCTAGAGATATCTCCAGCTTGCTCTATATACAAAGTTATGATTCAACACTACTTATCAACCTCAGATATATAGTTAGTCTGAGAGGAAAATTCCAACATTGAAAGTCATGTTGAGAGCTTGCTCTATGGATTTAAATGATGGTTGGGATAAACACCTACCAATGTTGTAATTTTCATACTATAATAGATTTCACTCCAGTATTCAGATGGATCCCTGTGAAGACTTATATTGAAATAAGTTCATAAATCTATTTTTATTTGATGAAGATGGGTAAAGAAAGTTATTAGGACCTAATTTGTTGATAAAATGGAAAAAAAGGTGAGAACTATTCAACAACACATAAGAGAAGCTCAGAGTTGACAAAAAATATATACTGACAACAATAGAATAGACCTATAGTTTGATGTGGGTGATATGGAGTTTCTACGAATTACTCTTTGGAAGTGGGTAATGAGATATTGAATGAAGTTAATGTTTATCCCTATGTATATCAGTCCTTTTGAAATTATAGATCAAGTTATGAAGTTAGTTTACATATTGGCACTTCTACAGAATATATCTAAAGATCATGAGGTGTTCCATGTATCTCTATAGATAAATTACATACTTGATCCTTGACATGTACTAAGCTTATAATTCATACTGTTGTAGAAGGATATTTCTTATGAAGAATAATTTATTTAGATTCTGGATCTTAGTGAAAAAGTTCAACAAAACAAGACAGCTTCCATGGTTAATTTTTTATGGAGGAACCTCCAATTTGAGGAATCTACATGGGAACGTGGGGATGTGGTGTTGGTGAGGTATCCTCCTTTGTTTGTTTAAAAGTGAAGAATTTGAGGGAAAATTTTAGTTAAAGGGGGTATAATTTTAAACTCAGATGTTTTTTTATGAATATGTTTCTTTAAATAATTTTTATTCTTCAGTAGCATGAATTTAACACAATCATGAGTTTAAATGAACCTCAAGATTCCCATAATAGAAAATTACCATTATAGCCAAGCCATGAGGTTTGTGGGAATAATTTTTATTAATATATGAAAATCCATTATGAATTAATTGGCTATCAATTATTTATAAAAAATATAAATTAGTTATGGTTATTTTTGAGTAAATTAATATTCTTAATGAAATGAATGAGATGTATATTTTATATACTTAATAAAATATTTTTTTTCATGAAATTGATATTTTAATCCTAAGGTGTGAATAAACCCCTTTTTCGTATAAAAACATTTTTTAAAGGGTAATCTTATGCCTTTGAATAGGGAACACCTTTTAAATAAAGAATATGACACATTAATAATTTTTATTTGAAAAAATAAAAAATTTCTTTTAAATTGAGATATAACAATTTAATTTGGTTGAATTTATGATATTTTATGATAACATTCATGTTTTGATGAATAGTAAACACACACTAAATTTTATGTGAAAACAAATTTTTTTCATCAAGATAATTTATATTGTTAATTTATAATATTGAATGGTTTTAATGTATAAATAGAATATAATTTTATCATTAAATATAATTTATGTCATTATCATTAATTTTTCACTGAATTCATATGTGAAAACATTTCAATCTTTTGCAATGTTTTAACTTTTAAAAAAACTAGTTCTCTCATTTTGAAAATGGGATTGATTTAAAATTAATTACTGATACATCTATGTTTTTAATTTTTAAAAATTTACTCCATTATAGGAATCATTCTATACAAATTATGTTAATATGCTACTATTATTTTTGGGTATTATGAATTATAACATTGTAATATTTTTTATTACCATGGTTAAGGGTAAATCAGGTAATTAATGGTAACAATAATATTATAAAATTTCCATAACCCAAGTAAAAAAACCTATTGGATGACTAAATTTGACCGTTTTATTCTATTTTTTTAAATGGAATTACTTGATGGCCACTTAACATTGAATATGACATGAATATTATTAAAATTAATGAATGTGACAAAATGTAACAATGTCATTTGATTTTTGTAAATTAATTTTTATATATGTAAAACTATGAGATTATATCAACTATAAATAGTCTCTAGAAATATAAAATAATTACCTAAATCATCTAAATTTATTTATTATTTTTAGAGAATAAATAATTACCAATAATGATGACACAATAGTGTTGACGAAATTATTTTTTTAATTGGAAAATTAATTAAATGGTTTTCAAAATATTAAAAAAATATCATATGAACTAATTAATGTGATCCAAAAATATTATATTTTACCAAGACATTGTAGGAGTATATTTAATATTTTGGACCAAATTTATCTTATTTGGGGATTTTTGTTAAAGTCAAATAAATGAATAGTGTCATAATTGACCCTATTAATATTTTATAAAAATTAAATTCTATTAAATTATTTAAAAATCATAAAAATATTTAAAAATTATATAATGAAAATTATAAGATCTAAAATGTCATAAAATATCCATTTACGGTCAATTAAAACTATATAATTAAATATTTATAACCATTGAATATTGAGAATGTTATTACTATAATTAAAATTAAATAGAATAACTATGTGTCAATTTAAATGATCGGTTTTAAATTGAAAAAATATGCTATCCAAAATTTATTTGTTGACGATATTAAAACCCTGTCTCATCTCATTTTAAAAACAGGGACATTTTGGTGGATTTTTTGTATTGTTTATTTTATTTTAAATTATTCTTTATGGAGTTTCCTAAAGTGCTCCTCACCTCAATTATAAAAGAGAACCTCCTCAATAACCTCTTCACTTCATTTTGAGCATTCAAGATTAGCCCTCCTATGACCTTTTTCCTTCTCAACTTCCATATTTTCAATCTAGAGGTTTTGGTCATCTTCAATGACCAACTCTAGTGCTCTAAGAAGAGATTTAGAGGAAGCATGTCGAGGAAGAGGTAATCTCTTCTACCAATTCGTTCAAACTTATTTCCTTTTCTAATTCCTCTTCATTATTTGTTTCATTATAAATTAATTACACCTGTATAACTCGTATACTGATATGTTATTATAAATATGAAACTATAGTATTTCACCTTTTATCCACCCTTCAAAAAACAATATCACTGTGTGTACATATGTAAAACTTACAATATCTATAACAGCTCATAATTTACATATAGATATTACTTCAAAATTGAAAAATATTTATTATATAAAATCACAAAACCACACCAAGATATTATAGGTTTGTTGACTCTAGAAACTGGGAAACATTGACAATTGGTTTCTAAAACATCTAATTTCATTCCCACTTATTTCTTCATAACTAGACTCCTTTTGCACATATCTTACTTAAAACCCTTCCTCAATACCTAGGTAAAAGAAAAATAAGAAAGGGTAAGATGAAATGATCTGTAAGGCTAATAATGGAAATATCAATCATATCATAACCTTTAGAACAAAACATTATAAAATCTTATCCTACCTATAAAAATCATAATATCATGTCATGAGATAAATCATAAAAGTGAAATTCAATCCCAATTTTCATAACATAAGATATGAAATTTTTTAGCATACACACATAAGCATAGAATATAATTTCATATTAGTCAAGTCTCATTGTCGAGACCATCATATTGGGCAAGGTCCATTACTAAACTGAGTTCACTCTTCATTCCAACTATGTATTACTGAACAATATATACTTTTCGTTCCAGTAATGTTTATCTCATGAGAATTAATTCTTTACCCAATGACGTGAGATATATCTCCCTCCCTTCTCATAATGAAACCATTCTTATGTGTGCCATAAAAACATAAAAACATTCCCCAAAGAATAATCCATGAAATAAAATGGGATTATTTTACATCATTCCATCATAATGGATATAAAACCAAAGGATTTAATAATTAACACACAATATGATCATGGTAATAAATTTTTTATAAATATTAGCCTATTTTAAGAGTGTCATCATAGATAGAAAATAATTTAGAGAAAACACTTGAAACAAATTCCTCAGTAAGTATCCTTTCATCTTCAAAAACATTTTCCATCATCAAAATGCCACAAAATTTTAGATGAAATCATTTTATGTGAAAATAACATTTTAATATTGTAACGGATGATTCAAGGAAATAAGGAATTATGAAATCATAAAAATCCTTGCATTCCATACAGGATTAAAAAAATTCTTCTCATACTTTTTCTGAAAATTTGAAAAAGTGCCTCATACCGAAAACGACAATTGATTCCATTCGTACCATTTTGTAAAATTTTCCCAATGGGTAAATTTGACATAAATAATTAAGGAAGTATAAAAATAATATTTTGACATACATATTTGGAAACATGTACATGGATGATAAATATACCCGAGTAAATAATTAGGAATAAAAAATCTCATATAAAAACAATATTTACAATATTATGCTTTACCATATATCCTATATCCTTCGTATGTACCCAAAACAACTGTATAAGGAATGAAATAATGTTAATTAATTATTATAGAATCATAATAATTTTTATAATATCATATGTGATAATATTATCACTCGTTTGTTAGTAACATTTCATTGTCACTCGTTATTCATATATTGACTGCTTTATGTTCTTATACAAGATTTCTCATATAAGTTCATGTTCCACATGTTATTTTGTAGTTAAATAATTTAAATAATGATATTATAATAATATTTATCATAAATATTCATTAAATTTATTTATATAATCATGTTTTAATGAATATCATGTATAATAAATCACACCACATCGTTGAGACGGTAGGTTGTACATATCCATAAGTGATGATATCCTTCCTAAATTATTGAATGGTATTGAATTGGATGGAGTATGATATTTCATAATTAGTATCATGTTATAATAATCATATATATTTATTATTGACATCATTATACCCATCCATTTATGGTTGTGGTAAAAATAGATTATAGTAAGATGTGGCAACGGTAAGCAGTACGTACGTACACATGGTGATTTCATTTTTTAAAGAATGGATAGAATGAGAAATAATTTTTCCTCATATTTATAATTACATATAATAATATGAGTGATACTAATGTTATTACTTTATAATGAAACAACTAACAAATAATATGTATAATAATGATGATGTTTGAAAGAATTGGTAGAAGAGATTAACTCATCCTCAACGTGCTTCCTTGAAATCTCTTCTTAAAGCACTAGAGTTTGTCGTTGAAGATGACTAGAACCTCTATAATGCAAATATGTAAGTTTTGAAGGAAAATTATAGGGTATGTCCAATCATTAAGGCTCAAAACGAAGTGAATATGTCAGGGGGTGGTTCCCTTTTATAATTGAGGTGTGGGGAACTTCTAGAAAGTCCATAAATAATAATTTATAATAAAATAAAAACATTCCCAAAAACCTCTAAAATGCCTCAATTTCAATGATAACCTGAGATAGAGTTGTCATCCCATCAACCAATAAATTTACGACATGTTATTTTTTAAATTTAAATCATTTATTTTAAATCAACGCTTAATTATTATATATGATTTTAATTATGGTAATAACATTCTAAATATTTAATATTTCTAATTATTTACATATATGGTGTTAATAAACCATAAATTGATATTTTATTACATTTTAGATCTTAAAATTATCACTTTGTAATTTTTTTTAAATAATTTAGTAAAATTTTATTTTTATAAAATATCAATAGTTCAAATTTTGAAAATATTCATTTATTTTACATTAAAAAAACTACACATAGAATAGAAATTTGAAAAAAAATATTCAATACAATACTAACATGTCATAGTCACCTATAAAATTCTTGGAGAACATTAATTAGTACATATGATATTTCTTCTAATATTTTTAAAACCATTTATTTGATATTTCGATTAATAAAATAATTTCTACATCACTATATTTTCATCATTAGTTGTAATTATTCAATCCATATAAATTAGAAATAAATATCCATGACAGAGGTAATTATTTTTTATTTCCATATTATATCTATAGTTGATATTATCTCTTAGTTATCCTTATATTAAAATTAATATACCTAGATCAAATGAGATTGTTAAATTTTGTCACGTTCATTAGTTTTTATTGTATTCATGTCATATTCATAGGGAAGTTTCCATTAAGTGATTAAAGTTCAAAAATTAGATTATAATGGTATAATTTAGTCATCCAAAAAGGTTTTAACAGGTCTTATGGTAAATTTATAATATATTTGTTACCTTTAATTACAAAATTTCACTTTAACCTCAGTAATAATAAAGTATTATCAATGTTACTTTTCATAATTCCCAAAAATAAAAATAGTATATAAAAAAATTTGAACTACTAATTACTAATATCGTGTCCATTTTTAAATATTGAAACCCAAAATTTGTATTAATTAATTTAAAATCAATCCCAATTTCGTAATGATATAATGTGTTTTCTAAATTTTAAAATATTGAAATGTATTTACATATGAATTCAATGAAAAATTAATTCTACTGAAAAAAATTATATTTAATGATACAAATATTTTATATTTATAGTTTACAACCATTCAAAATTCTAATTTAACCATATAAATAATCTTGATGAAAAAAGTTTTTTCACTTAAAATTTATTGTGTTTTTTAAAAAAATCCAATGTTGAATGTTATCTGAAAATATCATAAATTAAATGAAAGTAAATTTATTTATCCAGATTTAAAATATATGTTTATGTTTTCATATTGAAATTATTTATGTGTTATAATTCTAAATTAAATGTGGGTCTCGATTCAAATGTGTAATATTATTATTTTTTTAAATGTTTTTATATAACTAATAGGGTTTATTCAAACCCTATGATTAAAATATCCATTGGATGAATAAAAATATTTTATTAAGTTCATAACATATAGATCTCATTAATTTCATTACCAATAGTAATTCACTAAAAAATAAAAATATCTAATTTATATTTTTAATAAAAAATTTATAGCCAAATAAATCGCAATGAATTTTCATAAGTTAGTTATAATTAATCCCGCTAACGGAGAAACTAAATTATATCATAAATTTTATACTAAGGTTGTCTTGAGTTTCATTTAAACACACTAGTGTGTTTAACAAAATCTATTGAATCATAAAAATTATATAAATAATTTTTTTCTTAAAAAACATATGGGTGTTACATTCTTCCCCATGAAAATGAATTTCACCCTTGAAATTTTTCAATTGGAAAAAAAAGATGTTGATACCTCTCCCTCATCATATCTTCAAGTTCCCATGTAACTTCATCAAATTGGTGGTTCCTCTATAAAAAATAACAATGATAGTGGCCTTTTTCATAGAAATGTTTTCCTACGATCATGAATTTCTATTGGATGTTCTTTATAAGAAAGATATTTCTCCAATGGTATGACTTCTGATCTTAGTACATGTGAAGGATATGGTATGTACTTTCTTAGGGGTGATACATGGAACTCGTCATGAACTTGATATAGATTCAGTGGAAGCACCAATTGGTAATCTACCTTCACTACACAATCTTGAATTTTAAAAGTACCTATATACCTAAGGTTCAACTTTCCCTTATTTCTTATTTATTTACTCTCTTCTAGGGAGATATTATTAGAAACACCATATCACTGACTTCAAACTCTCGGTCATTTCTTCGATTGTCAACATAACTTTTTTGTCTACTCTAAGCTACTATTATGTATTGTTGAATAGATCTGACCTTTTATACCATTTAATCAACAATATCAAGTCCCAATAGTGTTCTTTCCCCGACCTTATCTCAAAATGTAAGATTTGTGTACATCATTCTATAGAGTGGTTCATAAGGATCTATATGAATACGGGATTAAAAGTAATTATTGTAAGAAAATATACCAATGGTAGGTGTTGATCCAACCACCTTTGAAATACATCGGGCATGATCTAAACTTGTTTTCAAGAGTTTTAATTGTCCTCACAAACTAAACATCTATCTAAGGATGATAAAAACTGATGAAATGTAACTTTGAATATAGATCATGTTGAAGACTCCTCCCGAACTTCTAGGAAAACCTCGTATCCTGATCAGATTTAATGGAGTGTGGTACTCCATGCTATCTTACCACTTCATTTACATATATCTTGGAATGATGGTCCAATGATAAATCCTCTCTAAAAACAATGATGTTTTCCTACTTCATAAGGTGATCAACTATAACCGATATAGAATTATTACCTTTGGATTATTTGGGAAGTCTGATGACAAAATCCATAGAGATGTTTTCCCACTTCCATTATGATAAGGGTAATTGTTGTAACATCCCCTCATACGTTTGTCTCTAGGCCTTGACCATTTGACAACTGAACATCGAGAGACATTTTTTTTCAACATCTCTTTTCATCAAATCCCACTAGAAAAACTCTTTCAGGTCCCTGTACATATTTTTGCTTCCAGGGTGAATAGATAATGATGAACTATGAGCCTAATCCAATATCAATTTATTTAATTATTGTATGGGATGAATTCAAACCGGGTTCATGAACCTTATTTTTTCATCACAATCAAGGCTGTATTTAGGAACATTCATCACCTTATATTTTAACACTACATCTTCCTTATGCACCTCCTTAATCGTCACTTGGGTAAATTGTTGAAAATTCATTTTTGAAAGATAGGACTTCTCCCCTTTCATTAAAAGATCAATATCATTCCTTTGTAAATCCATAAATAATGGATATTTTGTGATCCTCATCATGGATAAGAAAACATGTTCTTTTCAACTCAAAGTATCTTCTGCCTCGTTCAAATTCCCAAGGTGGAAATGTATTTAGTGGTCATAATATTTAATGAACTCCAACCATCTTTATTGGAACATATTCAGCTCCATTTTTGTGAAAATATACATTAATCCTTTATGATCAGTATAAACATCACACCTTTCACCATATAGATAATTCCTCTATCTCTTTAATGTATAGATTACCGCAACTAACATCAATTCACGAGTTGGGTAATTTTACTCATGGATTTTCAACCATCGTGATGCATAATCTATCACTATAGCATTTTTCTTGAGAACACGTCACAAACCATTATTTGATGCATCATTGTAGATCACAAACCTCTCTCTACTACAAGGGAGTGTGAGCACAAGTTCACTAACTAACCTTATTTTTAGCTCTTTGAAATTATCTTCACATTCCTTAACCCAAACGAACATAACTCCATTCTGAGTCAACATGGGGAGTGGATTAGATAATCATGAAAAATATTTCACAAAACGATGATAATATCCACTCAAACCAAGAATTATTCAGATCTTAGTTACCATTGTTGGTCATGAAAATCGTTTAATAACTAATGTTTTTATTGGATCCATAGATATCCCCTCTATTGAGATTATGTGACCCAAAAATTAAACTATCTGAAAGAAAAATTCATACTCGGTAAATTTTTCATAAAGATTCTCATTTCTCAGGGTCCCCATTACAATTATAAAGTGAGCATCGTGTTCCTTATTTATTTTTGAATAGTCAAGAATATTGTATGTAAAGACTACCAAAAACTGATCATGATTGTCTCTAAAGACTCTATTCATTATATCTAGGCAGATATAAGGGGAATTAGTAAGAACAGAAGTCTTCTATATAAATTCATAGTGTCCATACCTTGTAATAAATGATTTCCTTGGTTTGTCCACCCTTTTGACCCTTCATTGATGATATCCAAAATGAAGATAAATCTTGGAAAAGAATTTAAATTCACATAATTGGTCAAATAAGTCATCAATGCGGGGAAGATGATTTTTTTTCTTGATAATGATCTTGTTAAATTCTCGATAATAAATTTAGAGTCTCATTTGTGAGTAATTATTCCTAAAAAAATTGAACATGTTCTCCAAACGGCGACACACTGGGGACTATGAATCCCTTATTATGATTATCTTGCAGTTTCATCATCAATTCCTTTATATAAATTGGGGTCATTCTATATGGTGTCATAGAAATATGCATAGTTCCTAGTATGAATTATATTAAAAATCAACTTCACTATTTTGTGGAGGACCTGGTGATTCCTCCGGAAAGAGGCCATCAAACTCCCGTACAATGGCTGTATTCATAATAACGAGTTTATCCTTAACCATTTGAGAGAAATAACCTTCATTTATAGGAATCAAGACCCCTAAGATGGAATAAATTTATACTAGAAGTTTATATTCCAACTTGCATCAATAAATGATCATAGATTGATCTGGAATATTAAATGTGACTTCCCTTCCAGGGAAATTGATATGAGATCCATATAGATAGAGCCTATTCATGATAATAATCAAATAAAATTACCAAATAGGAAGGATCACAAGATTTATATGTAGTGTGTTCCCACAAGCATAAATGAGGGAAGAATTATAAGCTTTTTTATGATATTTCTATGCCATTAAGAGTTGTCACAACTAACTAAATATCTAATTTTTGAGGTAATACAACAATAACATTTTCAACTTTAGATTCGATGGAAACTGTATCTTTCACAACTTAATTATCAAACTCCAGATCACCAATAGTGATTGAATGTAAAATTCCATTGTGTTTGGCCTTAAGAGTTTTTTACGTTGATCATCATCAATAACCCTTGGATTATGGAATTGATTGGAATAATTCACAATTTTCATCACTTGTAGTATTGAAGTGAAGAAGGTACATTTGGTGTATCCTTTTCATTATTTGAATCATTTGACATATTTTTTCCATCACACAACATTCAAATACCCGATGAACTTCTTTTCCACACATAAAACCTTTAATAGTACCTTTAAGACAATTACCTCTATGTTTTTTTCAAACATTGTGCATATGAGGATACTCATATTCTTTTCAGCATGGTATTTAGATTTTCCATTGAATTCCATTTTTCCCATCTTATCAAACCCATATGACTGATGGGTTACTCCAATCTACATCTCAACATTGAGAGCACATAGAAACATTTCCCCCTATCTATTGAAGTCCCTTATGGATAATGCCCTTCATAAAATTGGTTTCAGTACATAGAAGATTTGATCAATTTTAATCTCATGTTGGATAGTAATTCCAAAAGAATACCTTCCAAGTCTGCTAAAATTTTCTTCGTAGGTACCAAGGGATTCATCAACCTTATTCATATGTACAAGGAACTCCTTCACAATCTTTATTCGATGAATATGAGGAAATTACTTTCTGGATCATATGTTCTTGAACTCATCCCATTCCATGGACTCAATTTTCAATCTTGGCCTCATATTATTGATAATATTTAACCATTTATAAAATTAACCCTCCAAGAAATATACAGAAATGATGACACTATCAGGTTTAGAGCATTGTAGAACTGAAAATATCTTTTCAGTGGTATTGATCCATTGTTCAGCTTCTAATGGATTATAAGACCCACTTAATGAAGGTGGTTGCTACCTGAAGAATGATTCAACAAAACTTTTCTCCATCCTTTTCTCATTTGGAATACCCACATGATTACTACCTTTGGAAATCCGTGTTATCATATATGAAATATTTTTCATTCTATATCCCATATCATTTGGTTTCTCGGGGGGTGGGGGATCATTTTATTTCCTGTCACATTAAGTATTAAGGAGGATCCTTCAAGTTCCAGCCATTGACTAAAACAATGAAACTTTTTATGAGAAACACTAATCATAATAGGAAAAAAAACATAATGAATAATAAAAAATCTATTTAGGACACTTTAGGTTTTATCCTAAGTTATTCGTGGTCATTTATAAAACACTAGGACTATATCCTATACTTATACGTAGCCTTAGGATTCTTACTAAGGATTTCTCATCCTCTTTTCAAAAGGTTAACTATAAAATTCTCTTTAATACCATCTATAACCGCCCATAATTTACATATAGATATTACTTCAACATTTAATAATATTTATTAAATAACATAATAAAATCAATGCTTGGACCATATTGTTTTAGTGTCTCTAGAAACTGGGAACCATAAATAACTGGTTCATAAAACATCCATATTGTCTCCAACATATTTCATCATAACTAGACTCTCTTTTGAAATATAATACCTAAAACCCTTCTTCATGACATATGGAAAAAAATAATACAAAAAGTTGATCTCAAATTCTTTTTAAGGTAAACACGGTAAATATCCATCATACCACAATCATAAAACATATGAGTTGAAAATCTTATCCTACATATAGAATATCATAATATTATATCATGAGAAAAATCATAAAAGTGAAATGAAATTAAAATAGTCATAATATAAGATATGGAATTTTATGGAATACACACATAAGCATAGAAAATCATTTCATATTAGTCAAGTCTCATTTATGATACTATCATAGCAGACAAAGTCCATTACTGAACTGAGTTCACTCTTCATTCTAGCCCTATATTACTGTACTATATTTACATTTTCCATTCTAATCAAGTCTATATCATGAGATTTAAATCATTCCCTAATTAATTTAATAGAGATATAGGTCCCACCCATATCATAAGGAAACCAATCTTACGTGTTCCAGAAAAACATAGAAACATTCACCATAACATAAACCATCAAAAAAATGGTGTCTTAAAAATCATTCCCTCATAATTGATATAAAAAATGGAATTACTAAACAATACACAGTAAAATCATAGTAATAATTGGGTTATAAATATAATCCTATAAAAATAGTTTCATCATAGATGGAAAATCATTTTTAGAAAACACATGAAAATAATTCTAAATGAAAATACCCTTTCTTCCTCAAAAAAAGTATTCCTTCCCCAAAATGCCACACAATTTTTGAAGAAGTCATTTTTTGTGAAAATAAACTCATACGGTTTTAGGGTAATATCGAAGTAAATAATTCATTAATAAAATATAAAAATATGTTCATCTGTATAAGTTAAAAAAAAATATTCTCATACATTTTCTAGAAAATTCAAAAAGTACCTTGCACTGAAAACAACAAAATATTCCATTAATACCGTTTTGTAAAATGTTTCCAATGGGTAAACATTACATATAACAAATTATAGAAGTATATATATAATATTTGGAAATAAATATTTAGGAAACATTGAAGTGGATGATAAATATACCTTGGTAAATAGTTACGAATAAACAATCTCATATAAAAACGAGATTTGAAATTTTATCCATTATCTTAGGTCCGATATACTTCGTATGTATCTAAACCTCATATATAATTATTTAAATAATTTTATTGACTTATTATATAATCATAATCAATTTTATGATATCATATATGATTATATTATATCCATTTTTTGGTAACATTTTATTGTCACTCGTTATTCAGTTATTGACTGCTTTATGTTTTTATGCTAGATTTTTCAGATGAGTTCATGTTCGACTTATTATGTTATAGTTAAAAAAATTCAAAATTGATATTAGTATAGAATTTATCATATATATTCATTCAATTATTGTATATAATCATTGTTTAATGAAGATAATGTTGAATTAATCACATCGCATCGTGGATACGGTAGGTCGTACGTACACACGATTGATGTTATCATTAAAAATGATTGAATAGTATGGAAGTGGATAGTGTATGGTATTTAATAATTACTAAAATGTTATAATAATCATTTATAGTTATTATTTCGATCATTAAATCCATCCATGTAAGGTGGGGGTGAAAAAGAGATTACCCCACGATGTGGAGATGGAAAGCCGTATGTACATTTGCAAGGTGATTTAATTTTTCATAGGATTGATATATGTGAAATATGGTTGTTTCATATTTATAATAACATATAAGTATATGAGTGATACTAATGTTATTACTTTATAATGAAAAACTAATGAAGATTAATTATACAAAAAATGGTTTTTTAAAGAATTAGTAGAAGAAATTACATCCTCCTCAACGTGCTTTCTCTAAATATCTTCTTAGAGCACTAGATTTGGTTTTTGAAGATGGAAAAAACCTATATAATGAAAATATGGAAGTTTAAAAGGGAAAGGGGTAGGGGATGGAAGAGATTGAAGGCTCAAAAATAAGTTAATAGCTGAGGGAGGAGGTTCCCTTTTATAATTGAGGTGAGGGGAACTTCTGGAAACTCCATAAATAATAATTTATAATAAAATAAAATCCTTCCCAAAAACCTCTAAAATGACCCAATTTATAATATTATATGAGATATGGTTTAAATATCAGAAACCAATAAATTTTGGACAGGTAATTTTCAATTTAAACCATATATTTTTAATGTACACTTAGTTAATCTATTTAATTTTAATCATGGTAAAAATATTGTAAATATTTGATTGTTATAAATATTTAATTATATGGTGTTAATTGATCATAAATGGATATTTTATGACATTTAAGTTCTTATAATTATCACTATGAAATGTTTATATATTTTTAGTATTTTTAAATAATTTAATTAATGTTATTTTTATGAAATATCAATAGTTTCGATTTAGACACTATTAATTTATATGACTTTGAAAAAACTAAATTGAAGATAATTAGAACCAAAATATTCAATAACCTCCTAACATGTCAAAGTATCCTATAAAATTCGTGGAGAAAATTAATTAGTTCATATGATATATTTCTATTATGATTTTTAAAACCATTTATTTGATATTTCTTTTAAAACAATAATTTCATCATCACTATTGTGTCATCATTAATGGTAATTATTTAATCTATAAAAATTATAAATAGATTTCTATGATGTAGTTAATTTTTTATCATTCCAAAGCTATCTATAGTCTATATTATCCCCTAGTTATCCATATATGAAAATTAATATACTTATATCAAATTAGATTGTGACATTTTGTCACATTCAATAGTTTTTTATATTCAAGTCATATTTAGAGGTAAGTGGCCGTAAATTGATTCCATTTAGAACAATAGATTATAAGGGTCAAATTTAGTCATCCAATAGAATTTTTACAGGCGTTAAGGTAATTTTATAATATTATATTTAGCTTTAATTACCTGATTTACCTTTAACTATAGTAATAAACATAAGCACATGAGCTTTAGCCTAGTTGGTTAGGACTCCTTACGTTCATCCAGGAGACCCGAGATCAAATCCTGGCATAGGCAAATTTTTGGGGACTGTATCATGGATTGTGCAGAACTGAAGCAGGTACTGTAGTGGGAACTATAATAGGAACTATTTGGTATTGTAGAAACCATAAATATTCCCTTGTTAGGGCCATCAGGACACCGATTTTGTCCTTGAGTCCTTTAAGGCCTTCGGACCACCCATGGCTTCGGGTCAGTAAGGCCTTTGGGCCACCACAGGTCCTTTGTGCCACCTTAAGTGCAGATGTAAACCAGAAAACCTACAAGGAACATGTTTCAGAAGGAGGAGCAAGGATATTTCACCAGATTAGAAGCTAAACAGATTTCAAGAATTAGAGGATATGACACCTGCCATCGGGAAAAGACTGTGCATGCATGAGAAAGCCTAGCTGAACAACCATGTGATGGTGGAGAGCAGATTTCAAGATGAAGATGTGGGGAGGAGCAGTTCCAAGTAGTTAGTATAGGTTTTATGTAATGTCTGAAGCCTACAAGTAATGAATTCATCTATGGCCTATGGTCCATGTAATGCTTCTGCCTACAGTCCTTGTAAGGATTCCACCTCATTCCTTGAAAGGTGGATTATAAAAATCAATATGAAAATGAAGTCCTTCAGCCGTTGGAGTTAATAAATATAATGAAAAAAGTTTCTCTTCATAATTCCCAAAAATAAAAGAATACTATTAACATAATTTTGATCTACTGATTCCAAATATGGAGTTTATTTTTAATAATTGAAAAAAGAGATGTTTTAGTAATTAATTTAAAATCAATCATGTTGTCAGAATGAAAGAACTAGTTTTACAATAGTTAAACTATTGAAAAATTTATTTCATATGATATAAATATAAAATTACTTCTAATAACATAAATAATATTTAATGATAAAAATATATTTTATTTATACATTAAAAGCATTAAATATTAAAAAATAACCATATAAATTAACTGGAGGAAATAAGTTTCTTTCACATAAAATTTAGTGTGTTTTCACTATTCATAAAAACTTGAATGTTATAAAAAAATATCATAAATTTAACCTAATTAAATTTTAATATCCCACTTTAAAATAACATGTTTATATTTTAATATAAAAATTATTAATGATTCAAAATCTTAATTTTAAAGGGGTTCTCCATTCAAAGGTGTATGATTACCTTTTAAAAAATATATTTTTATACAGGAAAGAGGATTTATTCACACTCAATGATTAAAATGTCCATTGGAAAAATAAAAATATTTTATTAATTATATAACATATATATCTCATTAATTTCAATACCAATTGTTATTAACTCAAAAATAAAAATATCTAATTTACATTTTTTTATAAATAATTGATAGCCAAATAATTCACAATGCATTTTTGGAAGTTAGTTATTATTATCCCTGCTAACATAACAGCTATTATATAATGGAAATTTAATAATAATGTAATCTCATGATTCTTTTATACTCATGATTTGTTTAAACACAAGCTACTGAAGATTAAAAACTATTTAGATAATATTTTTCATAAAACACATTCTGGTGTTTCAGTCTCCACACCATCGTGTAAATCTGTTTTCAACGCCACCTTACTTGGATGGTATAATGATAAAAATAATAACAATATGTTATAATTATAACATGATACTAATTCTGAAATATCATACACCATCCACTTCAATATAATTCAATAATTTTGAATAATATCATTATTCTTGTGTACATACAACCTACCATCTCCATGAAGCGATGTGATTAATTGTACATGATCGTCATTAAACCATAATTTTATACATAAATGGAATGAATAAATATGATAAATATTATATTAATGTCATTCTATAAATGGTTTTACTATATCATACGAAGTGGAATAAGGACTTATCTTAAATATATTGCATAAGAAGATACAATAGTCAATATCCGAATAATGAGTGATAATGAAATGTTACTAACAAAGAGATGATATTATAATTATATAAGATATCATAAAAATGATCATGATTATATATTAAATCAATAACATTATTGAAATCATTATACATGATGTTTAGATACATATTAATGATATCAGAGCAAAGGTAATGGATAACTTTGTAGATTTCATTTTTATCTGTGATTATGTATTCGATAGTATTTACTCGGGTATATTTATCATCTACATCTATGTTTACGAAATATGTATTTGAAAATATTGTTAATATAATTCTATATTTTTTTAAATTAATTGTTACCTATAGTTAATTTTTTACTAAATGGTATGAATTCTATGATGTTTTGTCTTCTGTAAGAGGTATGTTTTGTCTTTTTTCAGAAAAAATATGCGAATAATGATTTTTATATTGTACAGCATGAACAGATTTTTACACTTTTATAATTTATTATTCCTATGATACTTCCCCTACGATATTTCATGGTTATATTCAAAAATAATAATTTCTTCTAAAATTGTGTTGCATTTTGAATAAGGTAAATGTTTTTGAAAAAAAATAGTTATTTTATTGAGGAATTTATTTTTAAGTGTTTTCTCAAAATTAATTGCCATATAAGATGGAACTCTTTAAAAAGTGTTATATTTATAACAATTTTATCACAATGATTTGATTGTGTGATATTTTGGAAATCTATTTGTTTTATATTAATTATGATGGAATGCTGTTTAAGAAACCCATTTAATTTCATGAGTTATGCTATGGTGAATGTTATAATGTTTTTGTGGCACACATATGAATGGTTTCATTACAAGATGGGTGGGACTATATCTCCCTCTAATGAATTATTAACTATTTTTATCTCATGAGATAGACATGATTGGAATGTAATGTAAATCTGTTTTGGAAATACAGGGCCGGAACAATGAGTTAACTCAATTCTGTAATAGAATTTTTCCACTATGATTATCTCATCAATGAACCTTCACTAATAAGAAATGATTTTATATGCTTATGTGTGTATTCTAGGAAATTTCATGTCTTATGTTATGACTAATTGGATTCCATTTCTCTTTTATGATTTATCTCATGAAATGATATTATGATCTTTTATATGCAGTATAATATTTTCAAATGTTCTGTTCTTATGATTATGATATGATAGATATTTCCTGTATTTACCATTTCTGATTATTTGAGCTCACCCTTTCATTTTCGTCTTTTCTCGAGGTCATGAAGAATGGTTTTAAGTAAGATATATCAAAAAAGAGTCTATTTACAATTAAATAAGTGAGGAACAATGTGGATGTTTTATGAAGTAGTGGTTTATGTTCTCGAGTTTCTAGAGACACTAAACCTATAAGATCTTGACATGGTTTTGTTATGTTATTTATAAAATATTATTCAACATTGAAGTAATATCTATATGTAAAGTATGGTATATTATACATTATTTATAATTCACCCATATATTTTCCTATTGATTTATAGTTATTTCAATATGCGCCCTTATGCATGGTTAGGGTTGTTTGGCTTGAATTAGGGCCACCCCTTGGGTGTGTCTCCCTTTGATGACCAATTATATCCATTTGTCCAAGGATGCCTATGCCATTGATTCACTGATATGGGTTGTTTGAAATGGAAATCAGTAAATTGAAGTTCATTACATGTGGATTTTTTTTGGAAGACATGTAATAGTTTAATTTACATGTTGATTGTGTGTAAAGACATCCCATGTTATAATTTGAAAGGCCAAGCCTTTTTTAGGTTGGTTCATTCATGTTTATATAGGATTCCTTTAGTTTGGTTTCTCTATTCCTTTGGGTGAGGTTTTTCTATGACTAAGGGCTATGGTTTTCGATTCCTAAGGTAGAGGGATCTATATGCCTCATGGAGAGGGTTTTCTATGCCTAGGGGAAAGGTTTTTCTAGGCCTAAGGGTGACGGTTCACTTACTATTACTGTGTCTTGAGTGAGCTAGGATGTAATAGATGAGATTAACTTCTCCTTTAAAAGAATAATGATATATGATGAATCTGCCAAGAAAAAGCATAAACTTGTATTAAATATTCTTATATACATGCATAGAACGTCTTTTGATACATCTTTTGTGCTTACTTGAAGAACTATTTACTTTTGAGTATATTCTAGTTATTATTTCAATACAATACATTGATTGTTATATATATTCCATGATCGATCAGAATCATTATTGGGTTGTTACATACTGGTATTTAGTCTCAAACCCTATTTGGGTCATTATTTTGGTCCCAACTAGATAATATGAGTGCAGGTGTTGATCAGGGAAAGTTCCCTTATGTTTGTTATTGGTATGCTATTTTGGATTATGAGAGCATGGGACTATGCTGAGGATTGTGATGCTTCTTATATTCATTTATTTATTTTTTATTTTGGAACATATATTGTGGATTTAGGTAGTGTACTAGTTTTGGATATTTTCTTGGTACAAAACATGATGAATCATCTTTTTATAGAAATATTCTTGGTTATTTATCTTATCATACTTCTATTTATTTTAGTTGTTTTATATTTACTATTTCTGCTATTTTATTGTTATTGATTTCATTATGTTATAGTCTACCAATGAAGGCATATATTCCCCACAATAACAATTTAGTCCCTTAGTGTTACTCTACAGCCTCTGGAATTTAGGGAAATGTGCTTAAGGCAATTTGGCCAACATGGTATGGGGCACCAGTTGAGTGGAATCCAGATCTGGGATGCTACAAGTGGTATTATAGGATTTATTTTCTTGTTTGGTTTATTTTTTTGGGGAAAATAGGAAGATATAGAAGTGAAATGGGATTTAGTGTTAATATATACTCAGGAGTACCTACCCCACATTTAGAGAAAAGACAAATTACCTCGAATTTAATTGTCATTTTTTGGATTTTGAGCTTTTATTATTGATTCAATTTCACCATACAGTGAAAAACTATTATTTTGATGTTATTATAGACATCATTGGGGTTATGGTTTGTTACAACCAGATGAGATGAGGGTATTCCATCCCATTCATCATATATTCTCTTATTCTAAATAACAAGTCTTTCATTTTTTCCATGGCATTTAGAGATCGGTACTGATTTCATATTATACTGATAGATTTAATACTTGATATTCATGATTTTGTGATAGGTATCATGATATAAATTTCTAGTATTGTGATAGGTGTATTGGTACATGTCATGGTAGAATAGTACAGATCCAAAAACAATTTGGTTCCTAAAGAGTTTGTTCCCTCTTTGATCGTAATTTGGAAGATCATCATTCATACATGAGATGAAATTGTGTAGTATTGTGCAACATGTGTATTCCACGATTTGTATTTCAGTGATCACGGTCCCCCATGGATTGGAATTTGGCACACCGTTGCATTATTTAGAAAAAATATTGGATCTTGTAATGTTTATGTGGCTTACTGTCCAAAAACCTAGACAACACTATGTGTGGTCCTATGAATACACTCCATGTGTTCATCCATTTGGTAAGAGTGAACTTTATTCTATTACACACCATGTAACCTATGTACAGATTGTGTGGTAGATGATCGTGTAACCGATCGTGTGAGAGAAAATATACTTTGTTATTTTTTGATCAGTACACACCATGTACCTTAAGTACACCCCGGGTAGTTTTACATTTGTCGACCCTGTGTGGCTATGGCCATGTTATATTACATGGCTATAAGGAAGGACAAGTGTAAACACCCTACTTCATCCTAGCATGTCATATGCTAAGGATGTTTACACGACCAAGGCAGGCAGAGCTACAGTCACATGTGAGAGATTAAGGGGACACACTGTGTTTAGGTTCTCCATATTGTGTACCTAACGTTTTTTATTGTTTAAGGATTTTATTCCCATGTGTAGTTCTTTCCCTATTGAAATGCATACCTTGATGAATAATATTGTGTATTGGTGTATGTTCTGGACCTTACAAATAAATTCCACCATGACAACCTCTAATAGTATGCTAGGAGGTTGGTGATGAGAATACCCTAGAGGTGGTAGGAAATGAGATACCAGTGGATTCTCTAGTCGTGCCAGCTGAGGCACCAATGATTCTTCTAGATGAACGGTTTGAGGAACATATCCATGAAAACTTTTTGCAATTTATGCAAACTTTCCAGGGAGCACCTCTAACTACCACTTCCTTTGATGTGAAGAATAGAGTGTTCCAACAGCAACATCTGCCAAACTTTTTTGGGTATGGGGGAACACAATATGATGATTCATGGAAATAGGCCATGTTATCTATCTTTGAGAATCAGGATATGTCTCTTTAGTGGAGGGTCAAGCTCACGGTTTATATTCTATGTGATTCCTCTAAGAGATGGTGGGATGTGGTTACTCAGATAGGGGATTGTTAGGATATACCTGGGGAAGACTTCTAGAGTGTCTTGTATGACTATTTCTATCCCAATATGTTATGGGACAACAAATCATGGGAGTTATTGCATCTAGAGTAAGTCAATTGGTTAGTTGTGGATTGATCAGCTCTTTTTACTGAGCTCCAGCGCTTCTCACCTATTCTGATGGGTGATGAACTCTCACAGTCTATATGATTCGTGGTTGGTCTCAAGTATGATATCTAATTGCAGGTGAATATCTTTCATAGGACAACTATATATGTAGAATTGAACTGGGAATTGATATCTGAGTGGTATAAGATGGAATTTGGAGGTGCGGGCCTGGGAGGTTCAGCACCAGGATCTAATATTGTCTCAACATGTAGCATAAAATGTAATCTGTAGCTTACTCCATGCGAATCTAGTAGCCATAACATTTCATCTGGTAGCCAGGTGAGGTGTTACCAGTTTGGAAAAGATTGGAATATGAAATTGTGTTAACTTATAGACCAAGTAGAGTTCCAAGATTGCGTAATGATGGGCCATCTACAATGCTTCTACATGACTTTTCCACTGGTGGTTAGTGAGAGATAATCTTCATAGACTTATCATTCTAGAGTAGGGCAAACAACTTCTCACTAGTCGAGAAACTAGAATATTTCAAGTCGTTCAGGCCGATGTGGTGGTCGAGGATTTGGTAAATAGAATCTATTTTTTTAGATACAACATAGTTGATAAGCATGGGGTAGGCAGGCAGTTTTGCAGGGTCGCGACACATGCCAGACTTATACAGTGAAATAGACCCAAAAGGAACATGATCCTCGATCTCCTAATGTTTGATGTACTATTCTATGTCGCCTCCATTTTATCTTATAATGTTTTTATATAGATTATTCATATAGATTTATATCTATTCCCATTTTGGAGATCCTAATTATCTGTGTTTTTACTTCTAATGATGTTATGATGCTAAACACACCGTTAAGGATTATAATGACAAGTGTTGTCCACTGCAAGGAGTTCCCCCTTGAGGTTCAATTGTTTCACTTCTTATGGGGTCTCTACATCATAGAAATGAAAGTATTTGAAGTCATTATTGGAATGATCTAGTTGATATCCATTGAATCCTTTATCGATTTCTATTGCCACATCATGATTTTTGCTTTACCAAAAGGTGGATCATTTCTACACAAGGGTGAATTGGATGTCCAGGAAAGCCCAGTAGAACCCACGCATCGTGGGTTAGAAGGGATGATAGCCTAGATTGTTAGTTTATATCTGGATGACTAGTGGACAAATCAGGAATATTTCCATCATATATTTGATCATTTCAGGGACATCTTTCTGGTTGAATTTTTAGGCCTACCTCTGATATGAGAGGGAGAGTTCTCTATCGAGCTAGTCCCAAGAGCTTCATCAGTATCCATTAATCCTTACAGGATGGATACGTTGAAGTTGAAAGAGCTCAAGAGGTTTCTATAGTATTTGGAAACTCAGGGTTTTATCTGATCCATTACTTCTCTACGGGGTTCCCCATTCTTTTTGGGAAAATAGTGGATGGTACCCTCAATCTCTATGGGGATTTTCGGAAATTGAACTGGTTGATAGTTAATAATAGTTATCCTTTACTACTAATTGATGATCTCATCGATCATATCTAATGATATAGGTTATTTTATAACATTAATTTAAGATCTAGTTATCATCCATTTTGTGTTAAACCATCAGACATACCTTGAACAGCCTTTTGAATTAGGTATGGTCGGAATGACTATATTGTAATACAGTTTGGTCTCATGAATGTGCATTAGGTTTTCATGGAACTGATGAACCATGTTTTCCTTCCTCATCTTGATTCATTTGTTGTGGTTTTTGTGGATGATATCCTGTTGTATTCTTACAATCGAGCAGACCATAAAAGACATCTTGAGACAATTTTGAATACATCGAGATAACATCGGTTAAATGCTAAGATCACAAAGAGCCACATCAAGATCGATCAGATTCACTTCCTAGGTCACATCATCTTAGAGATAAGAGTATCAGTGGACCCATAGAAGGTGAGAGCAGTTTTCACTTGGGAGTATCCCATGAACGTCATTGTGGAGGGGAGTTTTCTAAGGATGGTTAGATACTCTAGAAATTTAATAATAGACTTCTAATGCTATGAAGTTCCAATTAAGGGCTTAAAAAAGAATAGTGTGAAGTATGTATGGTAATCTTATTGTGAGATAACCTTTTAGGAGCTAAAAAAGATATTAACATCATCACATATACTCATTTTTCAAAACCGAGTAGAATTTACACTATGTATTGCTACACATGAGGTATCGTGCTAAGTGCAGTGATTATGTTGGGGTATTGAGTCCTTGCTTATGAATCATAATAGTTGGGTCCACATGTGAATAATTTCACAATCCGTGATCTCAAGTTAGCTGTGGTTGGTCATGCCTTATTCTATTGGAGACATTACTTATTAGGGGAGTGTTTTATGGTGTACACAGACCACAAACATCTCAAGCACATATTTACTCAGCGTGATCTAAATTTGAGGTAGGGAAGGTGGGTGGAATAATTTTAGTATTTTGACATCGATATTGTCTACATGCCTAGAAAATCAATGTAGTGGTTGATGTACAAAGAAGGAGGACTCAGATACAGGTATTGTAGTAGAACATTAGTGAGTGGAAACTTAGGGAATTGTTATCAGAGATGCACTTGGAGGTGCACTATAGTCAGTGATAAAATTTTCATTCATCTCTAGATATTACCTCTACTCTACTTGACATAGTGGGGATGATGAATATATCAGAATTCGAAGGCATAGTTCTAGGGGAGAGTGTTTCATGTGAGGAGCATCCACCTAGTTGTACCATAGGTGAGGATGATGTTCTAATTTTATAGGTTCATGTATGGGTTTCGACGGACATGCGTGAGGAGATGATAAATGATTTTCAAAATTCAGTTTGGGTTGGAAATCCTGGTGTCACCAAGATGTATTGGGATTTACATTGTTAGTACTTCTCTCTAGGTATGAAGAGAGATTTAGCTAGTTTTTCCATGAGATATTCCAGCACTCAGCAAGTGAAGGTAGAGCATCAACAACCCACCTAATATTTATAGTATCTATCCATTCCAGCTTGTAAATTGAATGACGTCACGATGGATTTATGGGTGGGTTTATTGAGTTTTACCCGATGTAATGATCAGGTGTGGGTTTTTGTTGATAGGCTTAAGAAGGTTGCACATTTTTTACTGGTCAAGGAAAGCTTCAGTGTTCCTGATCATGGGAGGTTGTACATCTGTGAGTTTGTACGACTACATGGGGTATCACATTTTATCATTTGAGATAGGGACACCTGATTTACTTCTCTTTTTTGGAAAGGGTTACAGAGGGCCTTGGGTATGTAGGTGCTTCTGAGAATAGATTCCCCCCCAACTAGTTGTTCATTCAGAGCGCATGATATATTTGTTGTTGGAAATGCTTTGACAATGTTTCCTAGATTTTGGGGTCTCTTCGGAGAAGAAAATTCCCCTGATGGATTTCACCTATAACAACATTTATAAGGAAAAAATAGAGATGGATCCTTATGGGGAATAGTACGGTAGGACATGTTGTTCCCCCTATTCTAGTATGAAGTAGATGAGGAAACTTTACTGTGATCGTGTCTCATGCAAGAGACATCTGAGTTGGTCTAGTTGATTCAGAAGAAGATGGATAGTGCACAATCTTGCTAGAAATCATATGTCAATCACCACAGATGAACCTTAAATTTTGAGGTTGGGATCTGTTTTTTTATTTTTCACCGATTTTAGGACACAAGAGGATCCAAAGACATGCCAATATTTCACCAATATATGTGAGGCTATTTGAGTTTCTTGAGAGACTCAATTAAGATTCCTATCAATTGTAGTTTCTTTATAGGTACAAATCCATGAGCGGTGTCTTCCATGTATCTCAAATATGCCCTATCACCCAGACCCTCAGTTTTTTCAACCTGATGAGGATGAACTTCAGGTTGATTCATCCTTTGAGGAGCATGTGATATGTATAGTTGGCGGGATAACATAGGTAATTAGAGGCTGGCCAGTTCCATTATTACGAGTTCTATGGAAGCTTGAGCATTATTATGATGAGACCTGGGAGCAGGAGGCACACATGCACACATAGCGGCCAGAGTTATTCTCAATTATTCTTTTATCACTCTTATAATGGAAATTCGTAGAAGGACTAATTTAAGGGGGAATGTTGGTAATAAATAATTTTCTCCCTTGAGGTACGAATCATTCCATTCTAGTTTTTAATTATGTAAATATATGTAAATGAAATAAAAGGCTAGTTGTAGGCCTATTACATGACATGGCTGGGAGGTACACGCCATATATTTCTATGTGCACAACATGTAATAAGGGTTACATGTTGTATAATCCCTGTACACAGCCATATAATGACTTTGGAAAAAACTTGTACAAGAACAATGTTTAGTTTCTAGTATATGCTGTATAATTTTAATGGTTTAATTAAATCAGGTAGTAGTGTCTTTTTTTCAGATGGACAGAAATGATCCCCTCCAACGAGCATCATACCTAGGAAAATCCAAATATAATTTTTCCTCACATTTCTTCATAGGGTCTCTGATTCTAACAAAGTTAGATCCATTAGAATTCTCTTGGAGAGTTTTCAATTTATTTTGATCCATTTATCTTGATTTATTCTCTCGAACTAGTTATTGAGGGTTGATAGTTTTTCTCATTTTTTTAGATTTAATCTGATTTAGGTCAACTTGAATGCTGACACTGAATGGGGATAGTCATAAGAACACAATGTAGGTGGTCTTGTTCCATTCGCTAATTGTCAAGCTATTTATATATTCCGGAGTGCTGTACACAAATGTTTGGGTTGTATCTTGATTTATAATTCACCCTAATTATTGACTATTGATTTTTAGGAAATTGAATATGTTTTCTAAAGAATTGTTTGCTTTTTTCCTTGAATTAGGGCCACTCTATGGGTGTGTTTCCCTTTGATGTCCTATTATGGTCGTTTGGCCTAGGATACCTATGGGAATGTCATTGATTCCCTATTATGGGTTGTTAATAATGGAAATTGATTAATTGAAGGTCTTTTCACGTGAGTTATTATTGTGGAATCCATGTAATAGTTTAATTTATGTGTTTCTTGTTATAAATCCACCGCATGTGAGTATTTGAAAGGCCATGCTTTATGTGGTTGGTCCTTTCTTTTTTATGTATGAAGCCTATGTTTCATTTTTTCTGTGCATGTGGGAGAGGATATTCTATGATCGAGGGTATGTTTTTCTATGACCAAGGGTGAGGTTTTTCTATGCTTGATGGAGAGGTTTTCTATGCCCTAGGGAAATGTTTTTCTATGATTGAGGGTGGGGATTTTCTATGCCTAAGTGCGAGGGTTCACTTAATGTTATGATGTCGTGAGTGATCCAAGATGTAATAAATTAGGTATGTTTCTATTTGATCTAAATAATGATATATGACATATATTCCAAGCTAAATTAAAATATTGGATTTGATCTTTACTTATTCTTTCTTAGATTGTCTCATGAGAAATCTATTATCCTTACTTCTAGAAGTGCTTACATTTGAGTATCTTCGAGGTACATATTTCGCTCAAGTACAATGTCTATTATATATTATGATTAATAGATCAACACAGAGCATGGGTGGTTACCTACTGGAATTTAGTCTCATACCCTATTAGGGTCATACATTTTTGCCCAAACATATTATATGATTTCAGGTGTTGATGAGGGCAAGAACCCTTCAGCTAGTTTTTGATATGTTGTTTTTGAGCAGGAGGGAATGGGACCGAGCCATGGCTTGTGATTCTTCATAGATTCCTTTATCTATTTCGTGATTTTGGAGCATATATTTTTTACTTCCACAGTGTACCGTTTTTGTATATTTTTGTAGAACAAAACACGTTGCATCAACTTTTGTATGGAATAATGCTTGGGTATTTATTTTAGCAGTATTACGTTGTTCATTTCACATGAGTGTTTTTTTATTATTTCGAAAATTGTATTATAATTTATTCTTATGAGTTACACTCTACCAATGAGGGAATAGTTTCCCCAATATCACAACCTAGGCCCTCACTACAAATTGACATCCACTGGCGTTCGGGGAAATGCACCTGAGGCCATTGGACCAATCGGGTACGGGGAACCAATTGAGTGGAATCATAATCCAGGATGTAAAAAATGGATCATAGAATAGATCATTTATGTCCCCAATCAAATGGAATATGTTAAAAATTGTGAAAACCCTTGATAGTAAATTGTTATGGTATTTCAAACATAATTGGTTTGGCAAAGAAAACTGTAGTATAATTCGACAACATAACAACGTCACATAAAAGTTCATAAATTTGCTAAATCCTCATATGGAAATGAATTGAAAAATAATAGAGACATGGAAGAACATTTCCACAAATATATAATTAAAAAATAATTAATATGGAAATAAATAACCTTGAAAAAAATGGAAAGTATGCTTAACAAATTTCGGCATAGTATTAGGTGTATATGGGAGGGTTTAATGAGAAATAATGAGGTCTATCATAATTTATACATAATAAGATAATTATGGGTGATGTTTAAAATCATACCCCATTTTTAAAAATTTAAAATAAAATTTAATAACATGATAAAGAAAATCTGATAAAGATGTGAAAGGAAAGAACCGTTACATGAGGGTGTGGCTTCAAAGGCATGAAAATGGGATTCCTGAGAGATAGGGGTTCCTTGGGAGGTTTCTATGGAGGGTAAGGAATATTATGGGCATGTTAAAAAGATTTTTATTGAAGGTAAGTCAGAAATTGGGTGGGATTATATAGAAATTGAGAGGGGAATTCTTTAATATTTTAGAAACTTTGGATGTTACTCTATAAAATAAAATATTCAAAATCATAGACCATACCATGGTTTTCATAAAAGTTAGGTGGATTTAATTATATTAATATGAAAAGGGCCTAACATATTAATATTTTACCCTTTATTATATCTAGGTGAGTAACTCTTTTAAATATATGGATTTAAAATCACAAAATAGATTATATATTTTCGAGGATTCATAAAGAAATTATAAAATTAATCAAAGAAAATTAAATAAAATTATTTTAAAAGGAAAAAATATATTTTTTGAGGATAAACATTAATGTATGTATTACATCATTTTTTGGTAATTATAATGTAATAAGACACGCCATATATTTATATGGTATTTAATTTTTACTAGAAAATTCGACTGTCATAGAAAATTTTAATAAATTAAACATTATATAATTTCAATATTCTTGTTGCAAAAATAATATTTATTTTATTTAAAAAAATTTCTAAATATGTTAATTTTTACATTTATAATAATATTCAACATTTATTGAAATGTGTTGGGTATTTTTGATAATAACAGTTTTTCAACCCTTATAAAATATTCATTCCACTTCATAAAAAATATATGACCATTTATAATTAATAAACCTTATTCAGTAATTAAATTTTATTAAAATACTATTTATTTCAATAGTCCATTAATTAATCAAAATAAATCCCTTAATTGAATTTGAATACAACTAGAAAATACAATATGTGTTTAATTGTATCAAAATAAATTTTAAAGTAATGGTAAAAAAATGAATATAAATTCATTATTCTATAAAATATACATATTAAAATTATTAATCTCTAAATACATATCCCTTTATTGTATTGGCGTACACCATGAGAGTATGGTGTGCGACGGTGATAGTTTCATGGGTTCATTTGGAAAACCTGATTTGGGTCATGATCACACTGATATTGAAAATATCTTATAAATGGTATCTTTCATGCTTACGTTGTTGGATATAAACAACTGATCGGTCAAAAGAAAATCTCATTGAATCTGTCTTCCTTGGAAGCTATGATGAATGGGATTCATTGGGTGAAATCCTACTAGAAGAATCCATCACTTACTTTTTCTGCGTCAATTAGATTTGTTAAAATCCATATATTTATACCATTCATGTCATCATTTTTAAATAGCTATATTAACAGGGGAAAATATTCCTAATATATTCATAAATCCAAATGGTTATAATAAAACAAAACGATGTCATGTGTTTCCTATAAATGTATTACATAATAAAAAAAATAAATCATAAGAGAGGTTTATTTACAATAGTTCGGGTCATTACAATATTTACCCCTTGAGAAAATTTTCCCTCACAATTTTCCTTTCGCCACTATAAAATAGATGAGGATAATTTTGTCTCATCACTTCCTCTAGTTTCTACATTGCTTCTTCAAACATTTAATTTCACTACAAAACTTTAACATGTTGTATTGTCTTATTTCATAGAACATTCTCTCTATGATTGAATATATTAATCGACCACTCCTCTAAGAAATATTATTATCCAATGGTACCACCTCCAGATTGGTACATGTGAGGGGTCATGTATGTACTTCCTCAAAAGTGATACACAGAATATATCATGATCTTGAGATAGTTTAGGTGGGATGAAAAGTCTATAGGACACTGCTCCAATGTGATCAAGGATCTCAATGGGGTTGATGTATCTTGGACTAAGATTTACCTTCTTCTAAAATCTCATCTATTTCTTACATGGATATATCTAGAGGAATACCATGTCTCCAACATCAAACTATATGTCTCGTCTATGATTATTTGAATAGATATTTTATCAACTCTGAGAAGTCTTGATGTGTTGAGGAATGGTATTAACCTTTTTACCATATCTTCAACCATTTCAAGACCTAGTTGTTTTTGTTCCAAAACTATAACCCAATATAATGTTTTTCTGGACCTCTTACAATAAAGGGTTTCATAGGGTTATATTTGGACGCTTGAGTGGAAACTATTGTTTTGAGAGAACTCAAATAGTAGAAGATGATTATTCCATCCTCCTTTGAAGTCCATTGTGAATTCTCTCAGCTTGTCCTCAAGTGTTTGGATAGCCTACTCATAGTGTCCATCAGTCTGAGGGTGATAGGACATGCTGAAGTTCAACTCAGTATTCAAAGCATTTAGCAGAATATTTTATATATTGTATGTGAATATTTGATGTCGATCTTATATAGTCGATAATGGTACTCTATGTAGCCAGACCAATTCCATGATGTTTATTCGTACTAGTAGATCTCTGGATAATTACTCTAGTATTATTATGGAGTATACTATTTTAATAAGATGATCCAACACAAACCATATAGAATTATCCCCTCTTGATATATTTGGAAGATCTGTGAAAAAATCCATGGTGATGTTTTCCCATTTCCATGTAGGTACGGGTGATGGTTTCTTCATCTCCTTGTATTTTACCATTACTCTTACACATGTTGGAATACAATAAATCTTGATGAATATTCTACGATATCCTTACTCATATTATCCTACCAAATGTGTTCCATAATATCTAGATACATCATTGTGATTCCAACATGGATGGAGAAGTTTGAGATATTTGAATCATCAAATAGTTCCATTAACTCAGGATTTGATGGTACACATAGTCTAGACCTAATTATCAGAACATCTTCATCATTAACATTGAACTATGAGGATTTCTCCTTCTATATAGCTTCCATTTTTTTCTAAACTCCCCATCAACTATTTGAGAATCTTTTAACATCTCCAAAAGTGGTGATTAAGAAATTATTTCTGAAAGGATTGATGATTTTACTTCTTTTATGATCCCCATGTCCATCCTTTCCAAATATAAGAATATTGGATCCCTCTCAATTCTCATCATTGATAGAATTTCTAGTTACTTTTTTCTTAGTGAATCTTCCACATTATTTTCATTCCCATGATGGTAGTGGATTGAGCAGTCATAGTCTTTGATCAGATCTAACTATCATTATTAGTGCATATTATATTTTTTTCATGAATATATATGTCAAAATGTTGTGATCCGTATGTATTTTAAACTACTCCAAAAATAGATAATTCCACCAAATTTAAAAACTAAAACAACCACAACCAACTATAGATCATGTTATGGGTCATTCTGTTCACGAACATTCTACTACCTTGAAGCATAGGCAGTGAATTTATCATTTTTCATCAATACATATCCAAGACCCATCTTCTATGCATCCCTAAACACAATGAAAAGATCTCCACTTGTTGGTAGTGTGAGAACATGCGCAATGATAATCCTTCATTTAAACTCCTTAAATCTATCTTATCATTCATCATTCCGTGAAAACATCACACCCTTCCCTATTAGCTTAGTAAGAGGTGTTATTAATCATAATAAATTTCTCAATAATCGTATATAATACCCACCTATCCCAATGAAACTATGGATATCTCTCATAGATGTTGACCTCAACCATCCATCAATTGATTTAGTATTTAAAGGGTCCAAAAATACCCTATTTCTTATGATGATAGGCCCCAAAAACGAGACATATTTCATCTAGAACTTACACCTATTTTACACTTCATAAATCTTCTCCTTTCATAAGGTCTTTTGTACAATGTTGAAAAGATCATAGTCCACCACCTTGATTTTTGAGTGTATTAAAATATCATCTATGAAGAGTACAATAAATTTTTCAAAGAAATCCCTAATGAATATATTCATCTAGCTCATAAATATTTTTAGGGAATTAGTGAGTCTGAGAGGCATCACTATGAACTCATAGTTCCAATACCTTATACAAAAAGTAGTCTGGGGGATATCCTCTTTATTTACCCTATCTTGGTAATAACCTAACCACATATCCACCAAAGAGAAGTATTGTGCTCCACATAGCTAATTGAACAATTAATGAATTCAAGGATGATGATAATTGTTAACTATCATGATCTTGTTGATATAAGGATAATAGATGCATAGGATCACTCTCCCATCCTTCGTATTGTTGGGGAGGAATAGTGAACCCTATGGTAAAGCACATGGGCTTATCAAAACTTTATATAGATTATCATATAGATTTTTTAACTCTTCATGTTCTATAAAATCAATTCTATAATATTTCATGGATAATGGGAATTCCCCATGTATAATCTTGAAAGAAAATTTAACATCTTGTCTAGGAGGAAGACCAGACAATTCCTAAATAAATACATCAGTGTGTTCCCTCATAATGGGCATGTCTTCAAATATGATTTTTTCTGTAGAATAAATAGTTTGAGCTAGATAATCATTCTCATATGGAAATAATATGGATGATTGAGACTAGGGTAGTAAGGAATATTCTTCCTCCTCCATTTACTTGAATAGAATCGAGGGGTGATTAGCAATGTGAGGATTTTCTTCATTCTTATAGAAACTTTTGTTGGATCTATATAGGGAAATCCAATCCATTCTAGTAATTGAAATAAACTCTACCAAAGGGAGTATGATAAGGTTATAAAGGAAGTTCATCCCTCATAATTTGATATGGGAAGAGTTATAATATTGAGTTGCAATAATTGTCTCATTTTTCATTTTCACGGACAACATTACTTCAATGATTAGTGGTGTTGTTTGGATAGTTCTAAAAAACTTTTGTGATATTAAGTAACATTTATAACCATAATAAAAACATATATTCACTATTCTTGAATGAATAACTAGAATATCTGCCACCACTCTATTTTCAAGAGTCATATCAATGGCAATGATAGAAAAAGATATCCCTTTATTCCTTTGAAGTTGTTTGTTTTATCAAAAACCCATTCTATTAGTGAATTGTTTTTCAATGTTTCGTGGTTCATAGAAATATTAAAAATGAAATATATGGTGAGGGATGACTGTAGGATACTTTTACTTCATCACAGTACCAGGTTTCTCTGATTGGAAATCAGTGGTTAGATTCCCTATAACAACCTTGCTCTTTATTTCACATTTAAACATGACTTATTACATATATTTTCACTTAATACAACTCAAAATATTGAGATGTATAGTGTGATGCGAAATTAAGAAAAATACATAACAACTTAAAATATGAAATTCAACATTTTTATTGAAAACATCATTTACTTGACAAAAACAGTCCTTCATACTTATGACTGCATTGGATAATATGAAGACATACGTAAGAAATGGGTTAGATATAAAGCCTCGTATGAGACAAAACAAGTGATAAAATGAAGTAAAAATACATATTAGATCATTGGAATCTTAATTAGTCTTAAAAGAGACCTGAATATAAAGTCATGATAAAGCATGATAATCATATCATGGAAATGTGGAAACAACATACAACCTGATATTATCATGAACCAAGAATCATTGCACATGGAGTAGAATGAGCCAAAGATCATTACACATGAGGTATCATGAGTCAACACCCATTATACGTGATGTATCATGAGTCAAAACCCATTGAACATGAAGTATCAAGAGTCAAAACCCATTTAACACGATGTAGAGTTATTCAAGACACATCACACATGAAGTAGCATGAGTCAACCCTCATTTCACAATAAGTATCATGAATCAACCCTCATTTTACATGATATATCTTGATAATAAACATTTCCCAATGTATTGTAGGTCTATCAGGGTCAACCCTTCATGATCAATTCATTTTCATGCTTAAGTGTTCCACATAGATCGTACAACATGGATTCATTAAACATAACAGTATATTCCACGATCAAGGAAATGTGGAATAAACATATAAATTAACAATCAAAAACTACATGTGAATAAATTTTAATACCGTTGATAGAGAAAAGGGTATGTTATTAATTAAATAATCATTTTTGCATAGAAATTCATTGTGCACTTTTGGCAGTATAACGACGTCATTTAGAAATTCAAAAATTTGGTTGATGATATGAAATGGTTATCTTATAATATATACAAAAAAAACAATAATTCTAATAGTTAATAATTTATCCAAACTTTATTAATTTTTAATTGAATGCTATATCATGAACAAGGTTTTTGATAAAAAGGGGATAGAGAGAAACCCCTTATAGAGATTTAGAATAGTAACGACTTTGTTAAGGGTCCAACTGTAAAAGGATAACTTACCCATCATTGAAATAAAATAAAATGGATAGTAGGTAATAAATTATAAAAGGTTGAAAATATAACTAATTTAAATAATAATCTCTAATATGAAAAAAGGCTCTTGAATTGAAAGGAAACGGGGAAGGTGTGGATCCCTTACACGGATGTGTGACCACAAAAGCTTGAGAGAGGATTATTTGGAGCATTGGGGTACCTTGGGAGGACTCTGGGAACAATAGGGAAGATGGTAGTCGAGAATTGTAGAGATGGAGTGAAGATAAATTGGAGCTTCGGTGGGTTTATTTAGGAAAGTAGGGAGATTTCATTATTATTTTTTCTTTTGTCACTCCATAATAAAATTTTCAAAACCACAAACCATACCATGGTTCTAGAAAAGGGTAGTTCTATAAATTATTTTATAAGTTCAGGGGATGAATATATAAAAATACTTCTTTTTCATATGGGGATTTGAGTCACACTTTCAAGGAAATGATTTTAAAATTTAAAATTATATTAGAGGTCTTGGAAGATTCACTATGGTTTATAAAATTAATCAAATAACTGTAAAATTAAATTATATTAAAGTAAAAAAAACATATATTAGTGTGAATAGACATTTTTTTGGAATTTATTACATAATTATTGGTCCATTATGATGTCATAAAACACATCGTACATTAATATGATATTTAATTTTCAACCTAAAATTTGACTATCACAGAAAAGTATGAAAACTTCACTGATAAATAATTTGGAATTCCAGATTCCAAAAATAATATTCATTTTATCTAAATATTTTTTCAAATATGTGAATTGTTTCTTTTAAAATAAAAACCACCTTTTATTGAAAAGATTTGGGTTTTCACAAAATAAGTTTTCAAACCTTAATAAACATTATGTTTCAATTCATAAAAATTATATGAACATCTATATTTAATTATTTTAATTTAATAATATTATTATATAAAAAATATGGTAATTCATCAAACAGTATTTATTAATTGATTTTGAATATTAAAAATATACTACTTTGCTTTAATATTCTTTTACAAAGTAACAATAATTGGAAGTAAAATATATTCATTATTCTATAAAATATATTATAAATACTCTTATTGAAAGGGATTTGATACATATACCTTTATTACACCATCATATGACCTAAGAGTACGGTTTTCGATGGTGGGGCTTTCGTGGGGCTGTTCGATGAACCTGGTTTGGGTCATGATCTCAATGAGCATGAACTTCTCGAGTAAACTGTTTTTCTCTTGCATATGTTGTGGGATCTAATCTTGGGATTGGTCTGAGGAAAATCCTAGAAATATGATCAACCTTAGAATCTCTGATAAATGGGTTTATTATATAATTATCCTACTAGTGTAGGTCATCACATCATTTTTCTATGCCCAATGAATTATATAAAACCCCATATTTATAGTAGTCATGTGATCACTGTTCAACGACTATATTATCAATGGTAAAGATACTTGACTGTCATTTAAATCTAATTAGATATAATAAAACAATATAAGTGAATGTATTTTATATAACCATAAGACGTTTAATTAAATCATAAAGGTTAATTTCATTCATAACAGTTTGGTTAATTACAACCATTTTCCCATAAGAAATGTTTCCCACAAAATTCCATTTTTCCCACATTAAATAAGATGAGGGAAACTCTTCATCATCACATCCTATTGTCCCCAAAATTCGTCTTCAAACATTTTGTTTCACAACAACACCTTGAAAGGGGAATTTTCTTATTTCGTAGAACTTTCTCTCAATAATATATGATCTTCACTGGCTGCACCTCATGGGAAAGGTCATTCTTCAGTTGTTCTACCTCTGGATGGAGTACATGTGATGGGTCAGCTATGTGTATTATTAAGAGGGATACACAGAATACATTATAAAATTGTGATAGGTTCAGTGAGAGTGTTAATTTATATTAAAATCCAATGTGATCAAGGTTCTCAAAAGGGCCTATGTACCTTGGACTATGCTTTCCCTATTTCCCAAATCTCGTCAATATTTTATATGGAGATATGTGCAAGAATACCACGTCCCCAACATCAAACTATAGGTCTCATCCATGATTGTCAAGAAAACTCTTTTTTAGACTCTAAGAAGCATTCATGTGAAACTAGATGGTCTTAACCTTATCCACCATTTCATCACCCAATTTAGGACATAGAATGATTCCCCCCCCCCAAAATCATCCCTACATTCATGTGTTGTGCACCTCTTCCCATAAAGGCCTTCATAGGGATCCATTTGGACGCTTGAGTAAAAAAAATTATTGTAGTAGACCTCCCCCAATGGAATATGTTGGTCCCATCCACCTTTTATGTCCATTGAAAAATCTCTCAAAATTTCCCCAAGTGTTTGGATAATCTATTTATATTTCCCATTAGGTTGAGGGTGATAATTCATACATACATTCTGCTCAATGTTTAGAGAATTCAAGTTACTTTTCCAAAACATAGAGGTTGATATTGCATCTCGATCAGACACAATCGATAGTGGTACTCCATCCAACCTTACCACTTCTATGATGTATATTCATGTCAGTTGATCTAGTTATAAATCCTCTCAAATCACAATGATGTGTGAAATATTTTTAAAACGATCCATAACATCCTAGATTTCATTGTTTCTCTTGGATTTATTTGGATGTCTGGTGACAAAGTACATGGTGATGTTTTCTAATTTCAATGTTTTAATGGGTAATGGATGCATCATAACAATATAATTAAACCTTTTATCCTTCAATTTCTATCACACAAGGCACTTTTCTGTATATTCTATGATCACCTTCTGCATATTATCCCACAATTATAGCTCTTAGAGTTCTTGATACATCTTTTTGGTTTGTTGGGTGAATAGAGAAAGTCAAAACTACGAGCATCATCCAAAATTTATTTCATTAACCTTGGATTTTAGGGAACAAAATTTCTGGACTGAAATATAAAACATTCTTCTTCATTAACCTTGAACTATGCGGAATTCTATTTTTTTATAGTTTCCACATTCTTATGAATTACTATATCACCTTTACGATCGTCGTTTACCCTTTCCAAAAGAATGGGTTCAACAATTATTTGTATAAGGATATATGATGTTAATTTATTTATTACTTCAATGTCTATCTTCTTCAATTAAAAGGCTATCATATCCTTCTAAATTCTTATCAAGGATATAATTGTTGGGCCCTTACCACAAAGAGCATTTCCCACCTTATTTTCATTCTCAGTATGGTAGTGGATTGAGAAATTGTAATCAATGATCAACATTAAACATATTCATTGGTACATATTTAGATCTTTATTTGAGAATTAATATTTTAGACTTTTTTGATCCGTTTATATTTCACACTTCTCCCGAGAGAGATAATACTGCCATATTTTTAATGAAAAGATCACAGCTGCTAACTCCAGGTCATGCGTTGGATAGTTTTTCTAATGAATTTTCAAATTCCTTGAGGTGTAGAAAATGAATTTATAATTTTATTTTCAAATTAAACCACATGGAGAGTTTTAATATTCCCAATAATAAAATTCCCATTATATCTAACATGTGATTAAAAACTTATAGTAGTTTTCTATAAGGCCCCAGCCTTAAACCTTACTTAATCTTGAGTTATTACAAGATTACACATTGAGGATCTTTTCGGGTTTAGAGTTTTAGATAATTAGATCATAAAACTTGCATTACATTCCACATATAAACAAAGTGGTTACATAAAGATAGTATTCTTCATTCCCATAAATGGAAACACATTTAAAATAAAACATGGATTATTTCTTGACACATCCTTGACTCTATCATCTTATCATGTACCTTTCCCTTGACCTGTGAAAAACATTTCAAAAACTTGGGATGAGCATAAAAACTCAGTATGGGTTATATAAAAAAAAACATGGAAAGGAAACATGAGTTCATATATACATAAGAATAAAATCATACTTTACCCATAAAACATAGGCACTTTAACATACCTCATAAAATCATGAATAAATCATAGAAATCATAAGACATAAAGGTAACTTGAGGCATTCATAACATTCTTACGTAGGGAGTAACCCTCTTGGTTACGTTTCGAATACCCATCACAGTATATTCCCTAAAATCTCTTCGGAGAAACCTTAACGTTTCACTCCTTCGCGTTACCCAATGCATTGGAGAGCTATAACGGGCTCACCCGCCCTTAGTTTATCACGGAACCACCCGTCTTCATAATAATGCCCAAGAACCATAACATAATCATATCACATAAAACATGCATAAAGGAAACATAACATTTCCACATTTCAATCAAGAGATATCAATACAACACATTGTTATAATAAAAACATTATGAAAGCCATTTTCAATACCAAAGTAAACCATGGTATTTATTCTTCTTTTTTTAAAAAAAGGTATGGCTTGTAGAGGAAGCCGAAACTCAAATAACGGTTACGACGGAGGAGACGTCGTTGTCGCCGCATACGTACGACAAAAACATTCCCTTTTGTCGTTTAGTAAACGCTTCGTATAAAAAAGATTCCTTTTGAATAAACGTAAAAGTCAAAGGGGTTTATACACCGTATAAAAGAAAGTTGTGTATAAAATAAAATATGCCTCAACGAAAGGAGATTGAGACGAAGTCCCATACCTCGTATCTGACTTGACCCGACCGTTCTTTAATCTCCTGAATAATAAACTTGAGTTAATCTCTACTTGATTATGAATCTTTTTCAAGTTCATTATTCCTTTTATACCATGTTATGAACATCAAGTAATCATTTAAGTTAATAATGTTCATTTTGTCGGTATTTGGTTCTTAAGTCAAAAATAGACTTCTTACACTTACATGTTGTTAATTTGGTCAAAGGTTCATTATATCCAGAATGGTATTCATGATGTAGATATCATATATTTCATATATATCCAGTACCTACATTCATTTATAATATTACATCACATTTAGAGGTAAGAAATGAAATGCACCGTTCATGGAGACGGTAAGCCGTACGTACGCATGAACGCTACTTCCATTTCTATTTCATATTTTCTGGAATGGAATCATAATGATATAAGAGTATATTATAATTCCAGTATAATAACATATATAATATCATTAACTTTATCATTTACACATCCCACATATGGTATTAACGAATCAAATCACTTTTAGGGGGCGGTAGTCCGCGCTTCCTAAAATGAAGATATCGTGTTTTACCCATAATGGAAACCATAAAGGTATGCCCAAAATGAAAAAACAGAAGCTTAAGGAAAACATAAACATATTATATATCATATATAAAAATAGTGACATCATAATGTCCACCTTTGAAGGTTTTTAATGAGTGTTGAACAATCATCGTTTCGGGAGGCAGAATTTCGCCATCCACGGAAACGGTATGTTCTTTAACCATTTGATGTAGTTGTATGAGAGTGTAGCTCAACTAAATCTTATAACAACATCCTAGTATATTGAAGATACTGGTGTTGTTACAAAAGAAGTAAATAAAAAGATTTTAGGGGGTTGGAGAAGCAAAATAAAACAAATGAACATGAGAGAATGAATTACCTTAAAAAGTGTAACTCCTTTTGATTTGAGACTAAAGGCTTCCTTTGAAAGGATTCTGCCCAAAGGAAATCCTCTAGGATGAGTAGAGGGATGTGGAGAGAGCAAATGGGCAGGGGTTGGCCGAGCCAAAGGGTTGAAGAGTGTGTGAAATGAGGTAGAGGTGGGGGCCTTTTATAAGAGGAGAGGAGGGGCACTTTTGGAAAGTAAAGAAATATTACATTATTTGAAAATGTGTTTCGGTTTTAAAAGGTCCCAAATTGATAGAATTCGTGTATAAGGTGATAAGGTTTCTAAATACACTCATCCAATAAGTTTTGGACATGTGTAGTTCATAGATTTTACATTATCTTTCTATTTTATTTAAATCGTCAAATAATGATGTCATCGCTGCATCATTATTATGTCATAAATGATTAAATTTATTTAATGTCTAAAAATTATAAAAAAAATACTATGATATAGGAACTCTTTTTAGATTTTCAATGACTATTTATAATCAAAATTTTTACTTGTATAACCCCACTTAAAAATTGTTTTCGCAAAACATATTATGTTTGTGTCATTTTCACGTTAACATTAAATAAAAAGTAATTTATGTCATTTCCCAACAAAAGTGGATCCATGGGGTCCCCAAAATTACCCATGGCTTGTATTGGTCGGCCATGATACAACCAATAAGGTTGGGACATGTGTCTAGGTCATTTCATTTTATTAAAGTATTATTTATACCTTAAACTACCCTAATTACCACTAATCGCGATTAAAAACTTAATAAGTTACTATTCACCAAAAAATTATTTTAATCTAATTGAACCACATTATACTTCTTAATGACAACCATGTATGTCAGATTTTCAAAATTCAATACACATTAGTGGTAAACTTTCATTTAACTGAAAAATCAGATTGCTTGATTATCACTTAGTGGTTTCACTATTCATCAAAAATTGAAGTTTTTCAGAAAATTACCAAAAATTCACCCTAAGCTATATTTGATATTCCGAATTCAAAAATGAAGTCTATTTTACAAAATTCAAATCATATAAGTCAAATTAATTAATTTAATAATTAATTCCCGCTGCCAGAGCAAATAACGTGTTTTTACAAAACAATAAGTATCACAAGATTGACACCAGTTTAAGTCTAATTTCAAAGTGAAATTGATTTCAATGACCACCATTGGATAAAATGGTAAAAATATATTCTAATTTCACTTCAAAACCAATTCAAAACATAATCCAATCATATAAATAAATTAGATTAAAAAGAAGTTTTGATGTAAAATGTAGTATTTTTTACTATTCATTAAAAAATGAACATTGTCAGAAAAATACCAAAAATTCACACAAGGTAAATTTTGATGTCCCAATAATAAAGGATAAGTTTATTTTGACAAACATAGTTTATAAAATTTTCAAAATATAGATTCAAAAATGGTTTGCCATCAAAAGGCAGTAAAACAATCTTTTAGGAATATTAGTTTATTCCATGCATAAGATTATATTTATTTTCATTTTATGCCTCTATAACACTATATTAATCATTAATAGACATAGAAAAAAATATCTATTATTCATTACTTACTTGGGATGTTACATCCTTCCCCCCTTTTGAAAATTGCGTCCTCGCAATTTATTTACTTATCAAATAAATGGGGGTACTTATCCCTCATTGCATTTTCGGATTCCCATGTTGCCTCTTCAATCATGTGGTTTTTCCACAAAACCTTTACCTGCTTAATCACCTTATTCCGTAACACTTTCTCCCTGTGGTCAAGAATCTGGACCGGTTGTTCCTCATAAGATAGGTTCTCTTCCAGCTGAACTACCTCTGGACTCAAAACATGAGATGGATCGGGCATATACTTTCTCAACATCGAAACGTGAAAAACATTGTGTACCTGAGATAAACTCGGAGGTAAAGCCACTCGGTATGCAACTGATCCAACTCTTTCCAGAATTTCGTATGGTCCAATGAACCTTGGACTCAACTTTCCTTTCTTACCAAATCTCATCACACTTTTCCAAGGAGAAACCTTGAGAAAAACATGATCACCTACCTCGAAAGACAGATCCTTCCTCCGGTTATCCGCATAACTCTTCTGCCTGCTCTGAGCTGTTCTCATGTGTTTCTGAATCAGCTGAACTTTTTCTACCATCTCTTCTACCAATTCTGGTCCCATCAACTTCCTTTCACCCACTTCATCCCAGAAAGCTGGAGTTCGACACCGCTTCCCATATAATGCCTGAAATGGTGCCATCTGTATACTGGAATGAAAACTGTTATTATATGAAAACTCAACCAAAGAAAGATGTTGGTCCCAACTTCCCGGATAATCCATAGAACAAGCTCGTAGCATATCCTCCAATGTCTGAATTGTTCGTTCTGACTGCCCATCTGATTGAGGATGAAAAGCTGTACTAAAATTTAATTCAGTACCCAACGACTTCTGAAGGCCTTTCCAAAAGTTAGAAGTAAACCTGGGATCACGATCCGATACAATGGAGAGAGGAACTCCATGTAACCTGACTATCTCTTTATGATACAAACGGGAAAGTTGATCAAGAGAGAAAGTATCTCGTATAGCAAGGAAATGAGCAGATTTGGTCAAGCGATCAACAATAACCCAGATTGCATTATTACATCGAGATGTCTTTGGTAATCCAACAACAAAGTCCATGGATATATTCTCCCATTTCCACTCTGGCACTGGTAAAGGCTGAAGCATCCCTTTCAGTAACTGCCGCTCTGCTTTAACCTGCTGACAAGTCAAACACTTCACAGAAAAATCAGCAATATCTCTTTTCATTCCATCCCACCAGTAATACTCCCGCAGATCTCTATACATCTTAGTACTGCCCGGATGAACTGAAAACGGAGAACTATGAGCTTCACATAACAACTCTCTCTTCAACTGTGAATCACAAGGCACACACAATCTCTTCCCAAATCTCAAAACGCAATCACTATCAATGTTGAATTCAGGAAACTTACCTTTCTGAACCAGCTCTACATTTTTCTGCAACTCACTGTCTTGCTTCTGTGCTTGCTTGATTCTATCTGATAGAGATGATCTCACTGATACCTGAAACAAAACAGAAGGACTTCCTGCACCAACAACTTCTATGCCAAATTTCATCAAATCCTTAACCAAAGGATCACGTTCCAAATGCAACATTGTTAATGAAGCATTACTTTTTCGACTCAAAGCATCAGCCACTTTATTTGCTTTTCCCGGATGCTAATGAATTGTACAATCATAATCCTTGATTAATTCCAGCCATCTCCTTTGTCTCATGTTTAACTCTTTTTGAGTGAATATATACTTTAAACTTTTGTGATCGGTATATATTTCACACTTTACTCCATACAAATGATGCCTCCAAATTTTTAAAGCAAAAACAACAGAAGCTAATTCCAAATCATGTGTAGGGTAATTTACCTCATGAGTTTTCAACTGTCGTGAAGCATAAGCAATTACCTGATCATTCTGCATTAGGACGCAACCAAGTCCTTTCAATGAAGCATCACTGTATATAACAAACTCACCATTCCTGGAAGGTAGTGCCAAAACTGGAGCATTCACCAATCTTCTTTTCAATTCCTGAAAACAATCATCACATTCTTTTGTCCAGATAAACTTAACACCCTTCCGAGTTAGCTTAGTCATTGGACTAGATAACCGTGAAAAATTTCTAACAAACCTTCGGTAATAGCCCGCCAAACCAAGGAAGCTACGAATCTCGGTTACATTTGTGGGTCTTGGCCATTCTTCCACAACTTTTGTTTTTGCAGGATCAACAGTTATTCCATCTTTAGAAACAATGTGACCAAGGAAAGAAATTTGTTGCAACCAAAACTCACACTTGCTGAATTTCCCATACAATTTATTTTCTTTTAAGGTTTGCAAGATAACCCTTAAATGTTTTTCATGCTCCTATATACTTTTAGAAAACACCAAAATATCATCAATGAAAACCACCACAAACTTATCCAAGAACTCATGGAAAATTCTATTCATTAAGTCCATGAATACAGCAGGTGCATTGGTTAGCCCAAAAGGCATTACTCCAAATTCATAATGGCCATATCTCGTACGGAACGCGGTCTTCGGAATATCTGCCTCCTTTACCTTCAGCTGATGGTACCCCGATCTCAAGTCAATCTTTGAAAAAAACTGAGCTCCCTGGAGCTGATCAAACAAATCATCGATATGAGGCAAAGGATATTTGTTCTTAACAGTGATATTATTCAAGGCTCTATAATCAATGCAAAGTCTCATAGAACCAGCTTTCTTTTTAACAAATAAAATAGGAGCACCCCATGGTGATGTGCTATGTCTAATGAAACCTTTCTCTAATAAACCTTGCAATTTCTCCTTCAACTCTAAAAGTTCAATTTGTGCCATTCGATAAGGGGGTTTTGAAATTGGCTTAGCATCAGGAACTAAGTCAACAGTAAACTCAACTTCACGATCTGGTATTATTCCAGGCCACTCATCAGGAAAAACATCAGGATACTCATTTACCACTGGCACATCATTAATCTGAACAGTTCCTTTATTTTCAACGATGTGTGCAAGGTAACATTCATTTCCATCTTTTACAAGTTTCTCGGCCTCTTGATATGTTATCAAAAGTAAGGGTTCATTCTTGTAAACAAACTGAAAGTCTTTCTGAAAAGAAACTTCTTTAGCTCTACAGTCAATCTTAGCATGGTAAATAGAGATCCAATCCATACCCAGGATAACATCAAACTCTAATAGAGGTAGAACAATAAGGTTTGCAAGTAGGTTCATTCCACAGATAAGGATAGGAAGATTATTATAAATTCTTTTTGCCTCAACACTTCCCCCAGGTGTTTTTACCAAAAGTTCAGGAGTCATTTCTTGAGATGGTATTACCATTTTACTGGAAAAGGTTTCAGAGATGAAAGAATGTGTAGACCCCGAATCAAACAACACACTGGCATAATCTGAAAAAACAAACAATGTACCTGATACAACTTCATTTGATGGCCCGACATCTGCTGAAGTAGTTGCAAAGGATTTCACCACCCCTTTCTGCTTGTAGTCTAACTGCTTCACATCACTCAAGCTCCTTGTCGGACACTCGTTTGCATAGTGACCCATCTCATTGCACTTATAACATTTCACTAACTGTAAATCAAATTTGTTCTTACCTTCACCTTGATCCTTTTCAGTGCAATCACGAGCCTTATGTCCCATCTTACCACATCGGTAGCACTTCCCAGAATTCAGAAGACATTCCCCAGCATGCCTTTTGCCACATTTATCACAAACTGGAAACTTAGTTCTCTTACCATCAGACTTTTTTGAAGAATTCTTACCTTTCTCCTGCCACCTCGGTCTCTTCTTCTGCTGGTTGTTATAGAACACTTGGTCATCGACAAACTCCATTTCCACCTTCTCAGCACATCGAACAAGATTTTCATAACTTTTAAACTGACGAGAAGCTAATGCCCTTCGATATTTTGGCTTTAATCCTGAGTAAAAACGATTGATTTTACTATCAAGGTCCCGGATAAAATTTGGAGCATACCTTGCCAATCAAGTGAACCTTTCTTCATAGGTAGCCACTGAGTCTTCCTCTTGCCTCAATTCCAAGAATTGATTTTCCATCCTAAGTCGAACAGCCTTAGGAAAATACTTCTCAAGAAACATACCTTTGAATTCATCCCAGTCAAGAGCATCAATCTCATCGGCATCCCTGATATTTTTAACCATAGACCACCACTGATCTGCTTCACCTTCCAAACGGTAAATAGAAAGACTAACATTTTGATTGTCTGAACACCCCATGACATCAAAAATCTTCTCCAGTGCTTTAATCCACCCTTCAGCTAGCACAGGGTCAGATGATCCTCTGAATGATGGGGGATGTTGCCTCATGAAATGTTCCACCACTGACATGTTCCTCTGCGGTTGATCTGGCTGATCTCGTGCATGGATACCATCGCCATTTATCGCTTGAGTCAACTGCGCCATTACTGCAAAAAACTGTTCAGTTCCCATTCCGACCATTTCTGGATGCTGATTCAGAAGGTTATTTCCTTCTGTATGCCTTCCTAGCACTACTTCCCTGTTTCCTCTGCAGAAAACCATTCTGAACAAACATGTCTTAGATGAAGCAACATGGTAATCTTTAAATGCTATATCATTTCAAAAAAATATTTTTGGATTATCATTTAATAGAATTCTAACTCCTAAAGTTATCTAAACCGACCTTTGATACCAACTATAAGGCCCCAGCCTTAAACCTTACTTAATCTTGAGTTATTACAAGATTACACATTGAGGATCTTTTCGGGTTTAGAGTTTTAGAGAATTAGATCATAAAACTTGCATTACATTCCACATATAAACAAAGTGGTTACATAAAGATAGTATTCTTCATTCCCATAAATGGAAACACATTTAAAATAAAACATGGATTATTTCTTGACACATCCTTGACTCTATCATCTTATCATGTACCTTTCCCTTGACCTGTGAAAAACATTTCAAAAACTTCGGATGAGCATAAAAACTCAGCATGGGTTAAAAAAACATGGAAAGGAAACATGAGTTCATATATACATAAGAATAAAATCATACTTTACCCATAAAACATAGGCACTTTAACATACCTCATAAAATCATGAATAAATCATAGAAATCATAAGACATAAAGGTAACTTGAGGCATTCATAACATTTTTACGTAGAGAGTAACCCTCTTGGTTACGTTTGGAATACCCATCACAGTATATTCCCTAAAATCTCTTCGGAGAAACCTTAACGTTTCACTCCTTCGCGTTACCCAATGCATTGGAGAGCTATAACGGGCTCACCCGCCCTTAGTTTATGACGGAACCACCCGTCTTCATAATAATGCCCAAGAACCATAACATAATCATATCACATAAAACATGCATAAAGAAAACATAACATTTCCACATTTCAATCACGAGATATCAATACAACACATTGATATAATAAAAACATTATGAAATCCATTTTCAATACCAAAGAAAAACATGGTATTTATTCTTCTTTTTTTAAAAAAAGGTATGGCTTGTAGAGGAAGCCGAAACTCAAATAACGGTTACGATGGCGGAGAAGTCGTTGTCGCCGCATACGTACGACAAAAACATTCCCTTTTGTCGTTTAGTAAACGCTTCGTATAAAAAAGATTCCTTTTGAATAAATGTAAAAGTCAAAGGGGTTTATACACCGTATAAAAGAAAGTTGTGTATAAAATAAAATATGCCTCAACGAAAGGAGATTGAGACGAAGTCCCATACCTCGTATCCGACTTGACCCGACCGTTCTTTAATCTCCTGAATAATAAAATTGAGTTAATCTCTACTTGATTATGAATCTTTTTCAAGTCCATTATTCCTTTTATACCATGTTATGAACATCATGTAATCATTTAAGTTAATAATGTTCATTTTGTCGGTATTTGGTTCTTAAGTCAAAAATAGACTTCTTACACTTACATGTTGTTAATTTGGTCAAAGGTTCATTATATCCAGAATGGTATTCATGATATAGATATCATATATGTCATATATATCCAGTACCTACATTCATTTATAATATTACATCACATTTAGAGGTAAGAAATGAAATGCACCGTTCATGGAGACGGTAAGCCGTACGTACGCATTAACGCTACTTCCATTTCTATTTCATATTTTCTGGAATGGAATCATAATGATATAAGAGTATATTATAATTCCAGTATAATAACATATATAATATCATTAACTTTATCCTTTACACATCCCACATATGGTATTAACGAATCAAATCACTTTTAGGGGGCGGTAGTCCGCGCTTCCTAAAATGAAGATATCGTGTTTTACCCATAATGGAAACCATAAAGGTATTCCCAAAATGAAAAAACAGAAGCTTAAGGAAAACATAAACATATTATATATCATATATAAAAATAGTTACATCATAATGGCCACCTTTGAAGGTGTTCAATGAGTGTTGAACAATCATCGTTTCGGGAGGCAGAATTTCGCCATCCACGGAAACCGTATGTTCTTTAACCATTTGATGTAGTTGTGTGAGAGTTTAGCTCAAATAAATCTTATAACAACATCCTAGTATATTGAAGATACTGTTGTTGTTACAAAAGAAGTAAATAAAAAGAGTTTAGGGGGTTGGAGAAGCAAAATAAAACAAATGAACATGAGAGAATGAATTACCTTAAAAAGTGTAACTCCTTTTGATTTGAGCCTAAAGGCTTCCTTTGAAAGGCTTCTTCCAAAATTAAATACTCTAGGATGAGTAGAGGGATGTGGAGAGAGCAAATGGGCAGGGTTTGGCCGAGCCAATGGGTTGAAGAGTGTTTGAAATGAGGTAGAGGTGGGGGCCTTTTATAAGAGGAGAGGAGGGGCACTTTTGGAAAGTAAAGAAATATTACATTATTTGAAAATGTGTTTCGGTTTTAAAAGGTCCCACATTGATAGAATTAGTGGATAAGGTGATAAGGTTTCGAAATACACTCATCCAATAAGTTTTGGACATGTGTAGTTCATAGATTTTACATTATCTTTCTATTTTATTTAAATCGTCAAATAATGATGTCATCGCTGCATCATTATTATGTCATACATGATTAAATTTATATAATGTCTAAAAATTATAAAAAAAATACTATGATATAGGAAATCTTTTTAGCTTTCCAATGACTATTTATAATCAAAATTTTGACTTGTATAACCCCACTTAAAAATTGTTTTCGCAAAACATATTATGTTTGTGTCATTTTCACTTTAACATTAAATAAAAAGTAATTTATGTCATTTCCCAAAAAAAGTGGATCCATGGGGTCCCCAAAATGACCCATGGCTTGTCTTGGTCGGCCATGATACAACCAATAAGGTTGGGACATGTTTCTAGGTCATTTCATTTTATTAAAGTATTATTTATACCTTAAACTACCCTAATTACCACTAATCGCGATTAAAAACTTAATAAGTTACTATTCACCAAAAAATTATTTTAATCTCATTGAACCACATTCTACTTCTTAATGACAACCATGTATGTCGGATTTTCAAAATTCAATACACATTAGTGGTAAACTTTCATTTAACTGAAAAATCAGATTGCTTGATTATCACTTAGTGGTTTCACTATTCATCAAAAATTGAAGTTTTTCAGAAAATTACCAAAAATTCACCCTAAGCTATATTTGATATTCAGAATTCAAAAATGAAGTCTATTTTACAAAATTCAAATCATATAAGTCAAATTAATTAATTTAATAATTAATTCCCGCTGCCAGAGCAAATAGCGTGTTTTTACAAAACAATACGTATCACAAGATTGACACCAGTTTAAGTCTAATTTCAAAGTGAAATTGATTCCAATGACCACCATTGGATAAAATGGTAAAAATATATTCTAATTTCAATTCAAAACCAATTAAAAACATAATCCAATCATATAAATAAATTAGATTAAAAAGCAGTTTTGATGTAAAATGTAGTATTTTTCACTATTCATTAAAAATGAACATTGTCAGAAAAATACCAAAAATTCACACAAGGTAAATTTTGATGTCCCAATCATAAAGGATAAGTTTATTTTGACAAACATAGTTTATAAAATTTTCAAAATATAGATTCAAAAATGGTTTGCCATCAAAAGGCAGTAAAACAATCTTTTAAGAATATTAGTTTATTCCATGCATAAGATTGTATTTATTTTCATTTTAAGCCCCTATAACACTATATTAATCATTAATAGACATAGACAAAAATATCTATTATTCATTACTTACTTGGGATGTTACATTTTCACTAATGATTTAATATCATTTTTGGTTGGTAGTCAGTGTACATAGAAAACATAAAAGATATACTAATATGACCTAAATTGAAATACATTATGAAATATAATACTTTAAATTAGTTGTTAAATATAATTAATTCATTATTATCCATCTTACCATAGGAGTTTCTATGCTTCCTTGATCGTAGATATTTTTTATTCTAACTATGCTTCTTAGCCATTGCAATAGAGCATTGTGTTGGATAATTCATGACATCAACAAATTTATGATATATAACTAGACATTTTTCCGTAGATTTAACTTAGTTTCCATTAATAAAAATATAAATTTTAACATGGTAATTGGTTACTTTTTTCCTAATCATTCCATAATTAAAACATCTCCTTGTCCCTCTGTGACATTTTCCTTAGTGCCTCTTTTAATAATTTTTTCATGAAGTAAATTTGGCCTTTCCCCCCTTATCAGCTTTATCATATGGACTCTCATGAGATAGAATCCTACTATTTCATGATTTATTTGAGAATTCAAAAAGGTTTCAATATTTATTCATGATATTTGATTACTAGTTGAGCATAATCCCAATATGTCCTCCTTGGGCTTCTATTTTATTGGGAATCTCATTTTTACAGGAATCAAATTTCCCTTCATATTGATTACTTATTTCATTCTACCTATTTAGGTCAATTGGATTGAATTAAAGGAACATTAGGGATGAGTATATTGAATAGTTAAACGCATAATGAAGAATACAATGACATTAATGTGACAACATATAAATTACATTTATCTCGTTATCTTATGAGATTCGAGGCTTCAATCTATGTTATCCATGATATACTACCTAATATATATACTATTCGTTATTTTTTTTGTTCTCGTAATATTGGTTTGTAATGAGGTTATGAATTTATCAAAGGATATCCCATGATACTATCAAACCATGAGCACAATAAGGCATATTATTGTGTACTAGGTTACCCTGAGTCATGCTTGGAACACCTTGTCAGATTTGTTATTCCTAGGAAAATCTTTTCCAAAACCACATCTACATTTAATTTCTAGATATGGATGTATTTTATTGATAAAACACATTCTCTATACTTACCAAAATTTATGAATGTTTTATTAAACTTATTATTATCCCTAAATGGTTTCAATAGGGTTTTATAATCCTAATCCCGAAAATAAATAATCCTATCCTATGATAACAATTATAACAACCATGTTATTTATTTAACATTTAATCATGACTTATTAAATTAAATTTTACTTATTAAAACTCATAAGATTATGAGGTCTACTGTCTAGGGAAATTAAGAACATTACATAATAACATAAAACATGAAATACAATATATTTACTAAAATCTTATTTTACATGACCATAAAATTCATTCATACTTAGTACTACAATGGATAACCAGAGGACATACATAAGAAAGGGGTGATCTATAAATCTAGGTAATGGTATAAATAAGGAATAACATGCTGAATACAATACATGTTAGATAATAGACATATCCATGAGGTGTAAATGTAACATGAATAGAAACACATGATAAAAATTGATTACCATAACATGGAAATGTGGCCAGAACATACAACATGATATTAACATGAACCAAGGCTCATTGCACAATGATTAAAATTATTAAAATATCATTTTACATGCATTAGTATGAGTCGGAACCCTTTTCAAATGAATTATATTAGTTCAACACCCATTTCATATAATGTAGTATGAGTCTACACTAATTGCACATGAATTAGCATGAGTCAGCACCCATTGCACATTTTGGACCATTAGTCGACACCCATTCCATGTGAATTAGAATGATCCAAAACTCAATGAACATGAATTATCATGAGTAAAAACTCATTCAACATGATTTATCTTGATATTAAACATAACCCAATTCATTGGTGAACAATCCAAGAACACACTTCATAATAATTTTATTTTCATGCTTAAGTGTGCCACATAGATCTTATAACACGGATTCATTAATCATCAGATTTTAATCTGAGATCATGTAAATTTAGAATAAATAGACAAATAATCACAATAAATAATTACATGTTCACAATGCTGAATACCATTGATATAGTAATGTGTATAGTATTGACTACACATTGATTTTTAAATTAGAAATCATGATTCAATTTTTGAAGTATAACGTCGTCATTTAGAAATTAATGAAATTGGTTGACAATAGTTAAAGAGGTCTCTCATCATATATGAATGAAATTTAATGTAAGGGAGATAGGTACGAATGTATCCCAACTTAAGAAATTCTAAATTAATGGTAATATCATAAATGAGGTGCTTGATAAAAGGAGGAGAGCAAGAAACCCCTTACAGAATTTTGGCATAGTAACAACTTTGGTAAGGGTAAAAATGGTGAAGGATAAATGATCTATAATTTAAATAACATAAAATTGATAATTGGTAAATGATTATAAAATAATGAAAACATAACCAATTCAAATTTAAAATAGTAATTTTAAACAAGGTTCTTGAATTGAAATGAAGATAGAAAGGTTAGTATTTTTTGGATGTGTGACACTAAAATCTTTGCAGAGGCTTATTTGGAGCCTGGGGGGGAACCTTGGGAGGACTGTAGGGAGTAGTGGTAAAATTTTATTTGATCTTAAAAGGGAATTAGTGTTGAGAAATGGGAACATTGTTGGGTTTATATAGGAAAGGAGGGGGGGTTTCGTTATTATTTTTATTTTAGACCCTTCATAATACAATACTCAAAACCACAATGTATCCCCTGGTTTCAACCATTGGTTTTCTGAAAAGGGTAGTGGTATACATTATTTTATAAGTTCATGATATGAATATATTAAAATATTTACAGTTCTTATGTGGAGTTGTGTCACACTTTCAACGAAATGATTTTAAAATTTTAAAATATATTTTATTTATTGAGGGATTCATTAAGACTTTATAAAATAAAAAATAAACATAAAATGATATTATTTTAAAGGTAAAGACTATATGAGAACAAATGCAACATTTATGGTATTTATTTCATTATTATTGGGTCATTATGATGTCATAAAACATATCATATAATTATTTGATATTTATTTTTTAGGCATAGAATTGAATGTATTAGAAAATTATGAAAAATTACCAATTGGATAATTTTTTCAACATGATTCCAAATTTTTTTTATTTTTATATAAATAGTTTTATAAATATTTTAATTTATACTTTTAAAATAATAACCAACTTTTATTGAAAATTGATGGGTTTTTGCAAAAAAAACCATATTTCAAACCTTAATAAAAATATGTTTGAATTAATAAAAAATATATGATCATTTATATTTAATAAAATTAATTTAATAATAAAATTTAAATAACTAATATTTCATTTAAATAATACATTAATTCATCAAACTAGATTTCTTAGTTGAATTTGAATATTAACAAAAAATATTACTTCTTCATTATAAAACATTTGTGAAGTAACATTAATAAGAAGAAAAATATATTCTTTTTATATACCATATAATGAACATAATATTATTTTTAGGGTATTGATACATATCCCTTTATTACACCAAAATATTCAATATGAGTAAGGTGTGTCATGGTGGGTTTTTATGGGGTCGTTCGGTGAACATGGATTGGGTTGTGATCTTGATGAACCTGAACATCTCCAACAAATGGTTTCACTCATGCTTAAGTTATTGGATCTTATGTTGGCCTCAGAATAAGTAAATTCCCAAAAAGTCTACATCCATAAGAAACTATAATAAATGGGATTCGTAGGGAATGATCCTTCTCTTTGGAGCCATCACTATCTTTGTCTATGCCAAATGTTTTTTTTCAACCCCATATTTATACTATTCATGTGATGATTGTTCAACATATAAATTATCAATAGTAATTATACTTAATAGTAATTTATATAAAATTTTTTATAATAAAAAAATATTAGTTCAGGTATTTTATATATCCATAAGAAATTTAATTAAATCAAAAATAGTAATTTCATTCAATATAGGATGGGTCATTCCAAGACATTATTTCCCACATGCAAAGCATTTTTTCTTCCCCTTTAGGAAGTTTCTAGGGTGCTTCTTTCCACACCTTTGGAAAATGGGATGTTTAAATTTCATGGAACCATATTATCTCTCTATAATAATGATAGAATTTATCTCCAATTTCTAATTCTTAGCCCCATGATAACCCTGAGATTCTCTGATCTCTATTTCGAACATAAGGGCACATCGGACAATTTTATCAATGATATCAATGTCACATATCCCTAGGGATTTTGGAATCAATGTTTTATCCCACCAAAGAAGAAGTCAAACTTGAACATGGGTGGTAACAAAAATGTTTCAGGTGTATCGTGAAAACCTTGATAAGTTTCCCTCATACTTACTGATAGATTCATCGTCTTTTTTATTGAGGGAAAGGAAATCCCATTAAATTTAAAGAAGAAGAGTGTGAGGAAAATATTTATCAAAAAAAAGTTTCCACAAATCCTTCCACACCATTACTTTGATATCTTCTTCAGGATTCATATTTTTTATCAGTGTACAAAATTGATCTGTTTCATCCTCAATAAGATAAACAACAACAAAAACCTTCTCTTTTTTATTTCATTGAAGGTTAAAGATGATCTTCTCAATAGAGTTGATACATTTTTTCATTATTAAGGGATTGAATGATACATTGACAGATGGAATCTATTGTAACATGATGATCTCTATTGAGACCTTTTCAATCTTAGAGGGGTTTGGTCACTCCTCCTGATATATGTTTCTATTCATAACCTAATTCGGCTTTGAGATTATCATCACGAGGTTCATGATTCCTTCTCCCATGGGGTTGAGCATCTCATTGGGAAAATTTTCATATTTTCATTCCCGATGATTTATTTACCCAATTCCTCCAATTTACAGACATAGTAAAAAATATAAAAGGCAACTAACGATTATTATATTTAACTTTTAAAAATATAAATATAAATTTAATGCTATTAAGGGAAAATATATAACATAAATTTATTTCCTTAACATATATATTTCTAGGATTCAATCATTGTTATCCTTGATCTACTTCTTAACATATACTCATATATGATTTTTTTAATCACTTAATAATGGTTCATAATAAGTTTATGAATTCCAAAATATATCCACTGGGATTATCAAACTATGATCGCAGTAAGGCCCATTGTCTTGTATCCTGTCACCCTGATTCAGGCCCATAACACCTTGTCAGAGTTGTTACTCCTATGTATATCTATTCTAGAACCACGCCCACTTTTAGTATCTATACAGGCATGTATTTTCTTGATAAAACACTGACTATATACTAATCGAAATGTGTGGATGTTTTCATATACATATTATTTTCTATAAGGATTTCTATAGAGTTATCAAATCCTAATCCAAAAAAAACTATTCCTTTGATACCAACCTAATCAACCCTTATATTTATTAAAAATTAATACATGATTTCATTACATAATATTACACTAAATAATACCTTAAATATTGAGAAGTCTAGTGAATTTTTGAATTAGGTACTTTTATTTACGTCTTTGAACATGAACTGCAATATCATTATTGAAAACTTATTTAACATTAATGATCTTGATAATATATTGGATAACATGCGGAAATAAATAAGAAAGGGGAGAACCATAAAGCCCATAAAGGGAATAAAAATGGAATAACATGAATATAATAATATCTGTTAGATAAGGAATATCCATGATGCATAGAGGAACGTGAATAATATGGAATGTTATTGCATGATAATTATAATATGGGAAATGTGGAAACATTTTAAAACACTGCATAATAAAAATTGGTCAAGGATACACTGCTAAGGATTCATGATTGAAAAATCTACATAATGGAATCAGGTATACCCCTATCCCAACTTAACATATAATGACACTAAAAAATACCCAATACATTGGAGTTATATATAATTCTCAACACACCTGTTATGTTAATTTTATGTTAATGCTTAAGTGTGCAACAAAGATCATAAAAAATGGATTCAATCATCATCTTAACGTATTCCATGATCAAGGAGTGTTAAAAAATACATTTACTTCCCAAATCAAAATGTATATTTACATAAAAGGGATTTCTCTTTATATAAAATTTGTATGTTATTCACTACACAATTAGGTTTGAACGGAAAAACATAGTCAAAATTTGGAAGAAAAACTACGTCACTTAAAAGTTCATAAAATGGGTTGATGATAGAGAAATTGATCTATATTCATTTGGAAATGAATTTTACAGTGTTAGGGATTCATAAGGATATGTATGCACATATATAATTAGAGAAATAATGTAAACGATAATAAATAAGCTTGAAAAACAGAAAAGGGAAATTATGCTTATAAAATTTCAGAAAGGTAACAGCTGTAAGTGGGAGGGATTAATGTGAGATAAATGGGTATATAATTATTTATAAATAAAAGGTTTGTATGGGGGTTAAAAATAATACCCCATAATTAATAATTGAAAATAAAATGGCATAACAAGATAAAAAACATTGAGAAATAAGAGAAAGGAAAGAACCATTACATGAGTGTGTGGCTCTGAATTCTTGAAATGGGATTCATGAGAGATTTGGGTTCCATGGATAGATTATAGAGAGGGGAGGGAAGAGTAAATAAATATTATATATTTTTTTGATGATAATTGGGATATTGTGTTGGGTTATATATTGAATGAGAGGATAATTCTTTAATATTTCACAAACATAGGTTTTGGACTGTATATAATAAAATATACAAAACCACAAAACGTACCATGGTTTACCCATGGTTATTTTAAAATTTGGGAGGATTTAATTATCTTATTTTTTTAATGGGATTAATATATTAAAATATTACCTTTTCTATGTGGAGGTAGGTCACTCTTTTATAGAAATGGATTTAAAATCGTAAAATATATTATATATTATGGTGGATTCATAAAGGCATTACAAAATTAATAAAATAAAGTTAACTCATATTATTTTTTGGTAAAACATATATTTGGCTGAGGTTACCAATTATAGTACTTATTACATCATTCTGGGGTCATTATGACTTCAACAAGCACTCCATATATTTAAACAATATTTTATTTTTACCCAAAAATTCAATTGTCTAAAAAATTATGAAAAATTCACCATTGGATAATTTAAACATTAAAATTAAAAAAAATATATTTATTTTACATATTTATGTATTTAAAAATTTTAATTTTCACTTCTAAAAAAACATTCGATAATAATTGAAAATTGTTTGGTTTTTTGACAATAATTGGGTTTTAACCCTTACAAAAAGTACACTTCACTTCAGAAAAACATATATGACCATTTATAATTAATAAAAATTATTTAATAATATAATTTTATTAGAAAACATTTTAGTTCAAAAATACATCAATTAATCAAAATAAATCCCTTACTTAAATTTTAATATTACCCAAAAATACAATTTTTTTAATTGAATCAATATCAAAATGATTTATAATGTAACAATAAAAAATGAAACTAAATTCATTATTAAATAAAATATAAACATTAATAATATTATTTTTTTGATACATATCCCTTTATTACACCATTTTACACCATAAAAATAAGGTGCATGATGGTGAGAGTTTCATGGGGTTGTTCAATGAACATGGTTTGGGGTGTGATCTTGAAGAGATTGAACATATCCCAAAAATGGTTTCAATCATTCTTAATTTTTTGGATCTCATCTTGGGATTTCTCATGGGAAAATCCCAATGATATTTTATCCCTCATAAGCTCAGATAAATGGGTTTTATGTGGTACAATCCTACAAGATGATACCACCACATCCTTTGTCTATGTTAATTGTATTTCTTAAAATAACTATATTTATACAAATCATGAAATCATTGTTCAATGACTATATTAACAATGGTAAATATTCTTAATTATATATTAAATTTAATTGAATATAATAATAAATAACTATTTCATGTGTTTTCAATAACCATTTTACATAATAAAACATTAAATCATAAAGGAATTTTATTTATAACAGTTATGGTCATTACAATATCAACCCATAAAAATCATTATTTAATATAAAAACATTCTTTCCCTAATTATAAATTGGAAAACCATACGGTTGGTGAATGTAATCTTCTTCCAAAATATCCCTATTTAAGAATCCTAACATTACATCCATCTAAAATACTTTGTATTTTTTATGTGCATCCACTAATATAAAAATTATAATAGTTTATAGTCATTCTAATGGGTAAAATATTTCTTACAAATAAACACAAACATCCTATGCATATCCTATAAAAACAATTCTTTCTTTTTTTCTTGGAACTTATCCTTATTGATTCAATTTGTTCCAATAAACTCACGTTTTTTTTGATAAAAAAATTGTTGGTCATGTTTTAAGTTCAATTGTATCATTTTTTATATGATATACTGCTTCATTCATAAAATTAATCCATTCTTTGTTTTTAATAGCTTTTGAAACTAATTCTGGTTCAAATTTTTTGGTGATAGAAGTATGATTTTATAATCTCAACTATCCTCTGGTCTGAACTGGATCCTTCTAGTTCCCAAATTTTCTTCAGACTCAACATATTTCTGTAATGTAGTAAATTTAATTTTTCTCTTCTGTATTAACCTTCCTTATCAGATGATTCTTCGGAGACTTGAAATTTTTGTTTTGTATCATTGTAATTTTCATTGAAAACCAACTATTTATACTCCTCCACTTTATAATCTTATTTTGTTAAGAAAATTATATTTTCTATAACATTCACATCATATGAGTCAATAAAAAAATTTAAATTTTTTTGCCAACATTTTTTCTCCGTCCGTTAGGTGAATATCCCATGGAAATTCCGTCTTCATGTTTCACATCAAACATTCCAAGATTTGTATTTTATCTTTTTAAAAAACAAGTAATTCCAAAAAAAATTGAATTAATTAAATGGTGGTTATTTTTTATAGCCCATATCCAAAGAATTCATGTTCGATTTTAGCCTTAAAAATGTCTGTTTTGAAAAAGTACAACAGTACAAACAACTTCTCTATAATAGAACTTTTAATATTTATATTCTGCTAATATGTTTCTTCCCATCTCCTCTAAAACTCTATTCATTATTTATGCATCTCAATTTTGTTGCGGGTATATGGGAAATTATACAAATTCTTCCTTCAATTAATTATCAGATATGTTTCTAAACTATTTCCTATGAATTATGTTCCGTTATCTGTTCAATTTTTTTTATGTAATCTCCCATTTCTTTCTCAATATCTTTTCTGAAGAATCTAAAAATTTCCAAAGCATGTTACTTGTTCTTCAAAAACATTATGTTTTTCATTTTAGTGATATCATCAATGAATGTGATAATTTAAAAATCACCATTTGTTTATTTATGTCTCATCATCCCACATAAGTTAGAATGATTAATTTCAAGAGGTCTTGAAGAATAAATATCAACATTCTTTTTATATTTATTGGACATATTCCATTTCTATTAAGTTACATAGACATACTATTATCTTCTTTTCAACTCTATAAAATTTTATTCAACATCAGATTTGGAGAGTTGGTTAAAAATATTCTACCTATACAGCTAAGTCATAAGTGCCATAACTTTTCTCATCTTCAACATTAAGATAGCATCAGTTGTCAAGATCACCAATCAGAATGAGACTTCCGATGGTTCTTTCTCACTTCGTCGGAAATATTACATCTTCTATAATTATGATTATGTAAAAATATTTTTTAATGCAACTTATTATCAATCATCACAAATTTGACATAAATTAAGTAAGTTGTGTTTTATTTCATAAAAAAATTAATCTTCTTTATATTTAAACATTTTTTCTTGTATATAATCAGTTCCTAGTCCTAATATTTATAATGAAATATTATTTACAAAGTATCTACTCCTCCATCATGAATTTATACATAGTTTGATATTTTATATCTCCAATCATGTGTGAAGAGAAACCATTATCACTTATACATGGTTTGTACCTCATAATTACATTTAAAGTTGTCTCAACCACAAAGGATCCATCCTCAACATTATTGTTTCTGACGCTTTCACTGGGGCGCGTGCATCCGTCTGTGGAGGAGGACACGCTTCTTGTTGCCCCGCATTCCCGCTTTCCAAAGGTAGGCGACATTCGTTCCTTGTTCGGATACATCTGCTCCTTGATCGAAACGGGATGACGGTATATCAGTTCTTCCTTCCGTGGATTCCTCCTTAGAGCTCATCACCTAGTCCGGGTCTCCCTCATAGATTTAAGATGGGTTCATGAAGCTCATTCCCGAGTCCATATCTACATGGACGCCAGTTAATTACGCTGCTTCCGTTAAGACGCTCCAAGGGGTCTTGTCGGGGCAGCCACCTTCGGTGAGGAGAATAGTCACGTTGGGGCGTCGTCGGCATGCCTGTCTTTGTTACCTCATCACATGGATTCTTGAGGGTGCGGAAGCACGAGGCATCCCACATCAAATGCGGGGAATGTGTACTATATGAGGTTTTCTTAAGCTTCCCATGTTTAACACGGGGTATGTCGCGAGTTTAACGTCTTGCGGAGACAGATCGGGTTGAAGGATCCCTAGTGGGAACACCGATGTTGGGGCCAGCACGTGGGCGGCTTCACATATATCATGGAGTGGGATGGGGTGGCATGATCTCATTGGGATGTGGCGGCCCAGGTAAGGATCAGAATGGACGGTGGAGTGAGACATGGGGCTTACGTTCTGAGACGGCCCAAGATGGGATACAGTTTAATGTCATGCAGGACGCGATACAGTTTAACGTCATGGGGGACGGAATACATTTTAACATCATGCGGGATGAGGGGTTTGGAGCTTACACTCTGAGGCGGCCCAAGGTGGTCAGGGAACTGACATGGAGAGGTCGGGATGACCGGGTGGTGGGCTTGAACCTCGTGGAGGCTTCCTACGTACCGTGCGTTAGCACGGATCAAAGACCACATAGTTCGTTGGGATAGAGCTTACACTCTCGGGAGGCCCATAAGAGGATGTCATGGTCGATGTGCACTCTAAGACCACGTGAGTAATGCTCGGTGTGAGAAACAAGAGGCAGCAGGGACCAGACGATCACGTTGCGAAGGGTGTGTTTGTGAGAAGCGGAATGGGGCTTACGCGTTGAGTGGCCCAAAGAGGAAACGGGGGCTTACGCGTGGTTAGCGGCACTTGGTGCCGGGGCCTACTCTTGGGTGGAGGCCCGTGGTGCGACAAAGCGCGGTGGGAAAAGGAATCCACTGGCCTTGGCAGGGGGGAAGTACAAAGATGCATGGGTGCAATCAACCACAAGAAAGGCTAGGGGGCTTACGCTTTGAGGCAGCCCTTCCCCCGCAGACAACGCTGCTCTGACAAAGAGGATCTCATTCCATGTGATGAAGAGTCCATTCCCGTGGAGACGAGTGAGGTAAAAAATGTCCGAGCTGGGGGGACCCTACGTGCGATGAATGGGGTCGAACCACAGTTTAACATCTTGTGTTAAGGACGAGGTGCTTAGCAGTTTAACATCATGCAGCTTGGATGTGGAGGGTTTTCTCCACACCCCTAGGGCTTAAATGCCCAACGCCCTCTACCCCCTGTGGAAGGGAAGTCATCGGCAAAGCCATTGTGAAGGGGGGCCGCAGGGAAAACCACCGGGGGGTCCACGTTAGCGTGGCTATGCAAAGAATAAATAGCCGTTAGCGTGCCTATGTGGAGAAGCATAAGGCAAAGAAACACAACGGGAAACACGGCCCAAGGGACCTTGAGGTTACTTCGCACGAGCCTGGAAGGCCGTGCGTGAAAACAACGCATGGAGCGCATGCCCGGCAGGGGAGACATCAGGTGCTGGTGCAGGGGGCAGCCAAGGGGCGTCAAGGTGAGGAGTCCTGAACTTTGCGCGCAAAAGGGAAGGTTTGTGCGCAAAACTCCGGGACGGCGCGCAATTGTAGAAAGGGAATCGCGCGCGGAGAGGGAACTACGCGCATGGTTTTTCGCGCACGATAGGGTATTGCGTGCATGAGACACAGATTGCGCGCAAGGCTGGAACTTCGGGGAGGGGGAAAATTCACTGAAGCCGGTGGAGTTGCGCGCAAAGGCGAACTTCGGGGCATGGTTGAGCGAAATGAGGGTTTTACGTGGAAGTCATCTTGTGCGCGGGGGGAGCCGAATTGCACGCACGAGAGTCACATCAGATTCCTCATCCCCCAAACCGTTCGGGGTCACCTTCTATTTATAGGTGACCTCCGTCGCGGAATCCAGGCGGTGCGCGGAATGCTTCGCACCGAGCGTAGCCAGCGCGCAAACATTCTCCGTGCATAACCAGGGCGCGCAAAGTTTATGTGCCTCATCGGCTCAATTTCGCGAAACCTGGGGATTCTACATGCGCAGAACGATTTTTCGCGCAGATCTTCCTTTATTTCGTGCACCACATCTCGGGCCTCCGGATCGGGCCTCTAATTCCGAATATGACTTCGCTTCGTCATTTCGAAACTTCCTCTGGGAGTTACTTTATTTTTTCGGCGTCAACAAATGCCCCCCCTTGGAATTGGATCGGCGAGAGGTCACAACGATCAGATTCCAACGGAAACACCAAAACACTGAAATGCTAAGTCCCCTGATCATGTTGCGCGCAAAATTCTTACGGCACGTGAAAAACTAAGGATGTGCACGGAATCCTCTTTCTGTGTGGCGCGAAACCCTGGCCTCGCCTATAAAAAGGGGCGCTAGGTCCCAAATCCATACTTCCTCTTTTTCCACACGATAAGCTTATCGCTCTCATGTGTGAAATCGCTACCGCAGCTGCGCGTAATAACGCACTGGCAATGTGGAATTACATCCGAAATTCAGTCGTGATCTCGCGCCTCTTCGGGCTTTTTCGTGCTCCGCGTGCCAATTGCGTGCTCATCTCCAAGATTCTGTGCAACTCATCCAGATTTCGCGCAGATCTCTCCGATTCTGCGCACTGCATCCTGATTTCGCCCAACTCCCGAAAGATTTGAGATGGCTGCAAACTGAGTTGATGAGGGGGAAGCCGCTACGCGTAGGATAGAGATGGCGGAAAACAAGGAGGTTTATGGTGCCAAGGTTATTGTCTCTAACAATATGACCTTGTTCAACCTGCTGACTCTGGCCCAGAAGACATATCCATTGTCAGACAAACTCCCGCTCTGGAATTTTGGAATCCTGGAGGAGGTGCCCCTGTCGGGCATCGAAGTGGACACGCCGCGGTCTTGGGTGACTCGGGAGGACGAACATCCTCGCTACAACATCACAAACAATGGTCATCCTTCCAGGGAAACTAGACATATGGACGTTTATGTCCTGAACCCGAGGACTAGGACCATTACCGGGGATGAGCCTGTGGAAGAGGATTCTCTGGCCCTCTACGCGAGCACGTTCCGTCAAAGCGTTATGGATGACACGTAGGGCTGGCTGAAGGATTGGGACCTGCGGTCCGGGGGGAACTTCACCAGCGAATGGGCCTGGGCGTTCTGGGTTCTCCATACTTGTGACCAGTTCGGGGATGAACTGCGGTATATCGGCATGTTCGAGGCAGTATGGACATTGCAGTTCCATTTCCACCACCAGCATGAACTCGGACAGGAGCTATTCACCCGGTGGTCTCCTGAAACCAACACATTCCACCTTCATGATGGGGAAGTCGGCATCAGTTTCTGGAACGTTCACTATATCGGAGGTATCCCACTTTAGGGTTACCAATATGACGAGTTCGTTCCTCTAAAGACCACCTGGGGAGATAGGTCGCGGACGCCTATACTGACGTGGCACCTGCTGGAGCTAGCCAAAGAGAGGCTAGGGGTCAAGGACTTCTTGAAGGACATCGTCTACAAGGGCTGGTTCAGCCTGTTCCTTGAGAAGGATCCCACTGTCAAGATGTCGGGACGGGGCAAACGGTGCCCAACCGTGACTCAGAGGAGCAAGGACGGGTCATACTGGAAGACCCTAGAGGCGGGGCAATACCAATCAGGGTGCTACCGCTTCATTGAGGTCTGAGACCCAAATGTCTGGTATGCCGGGTTCCTTGCCACCTTCCTGAGCGGGTGGCTCCTGCCGGTGTGGGACCTGAGGATGGGCGTCTGTCCAACGACATTGGTGATGGCGGGCTCTATGGCAGCCAACAAACGGTTCAACTTGGGCGTCCCCGTGCTGGCCAAGCTGTATACCATCCTGGGGTGCATCTCACGAGGGGGGTTGCCTCGGAGAGTATGTGGTCCCTTCCAGATCATCCATGGCTAGGTGGCGGCTCATCTCGGCGGATATACTTTCCCAAACGTTGTCAGTCCTCCGAGAAATGGCCTGCGACCGTCCTTTCTAATCATCACAGGGGTGGCGCCATTGACGGTCAATGAGGAGGGCATGAGGATCCGCATTGGAAACCATGCCAACTTCAACTTCAGCCCGTTCCCCACCCTAGTTGGCCAGCTGGTGGACAACGGTCGAGGCTCTCTGGAATAGTAGGAATACTTCCAGAGCATTCGGGGCGGGGTGCTCATGGCTCAGATCGACGGGAAGGTGATCTGCGACCCTTACATGCCATCCCGATTCGCCAGCTAGTTCGGGTGCCTCCAACGAATGCCGAATAAAGTATTCACAACTATCTAGTAGGAGAAAAATCCATGCGTTTTGTGCCAAATGTGGTTGATGTTGACCACTTTCGACTCTGGCGATGTTGTTACCCTTCCCCCCACCGGGGTCGATACCGGCCTAGAAACCGAATACGTCGAACAATGGACCATTGAGTACCCTGAGGGGCTATTATGCAAGCACATCCAGCAACTCGAGGTTACTCGCGCGGAAACCGGGTGACAGGAAAGAAGGCATGGTGCCATCGGAAGGGGAGGACCAAGGGCACGTCAGGCAGCGAGGCCTACGTAGGCCGGGACTTCGGCAACGGGAACATCACATGGTGCTGCCATGTCCTTGTTACCCGCAGGGGGGTCACATGAGGCGGCCAGGGAACTGCCCGGGAAGCGAATAAGATATATTCTCGAACCTTCCCAAGATGCAATTCTCCCGGCACTGTGGTCGGCCTGGATTACCATGCGGCAATCACTAAGTGTCGAAGCCATCTGGCAGAAGATAATACAGAATGGGATCCAACTGCCCGAGGTCGGGCTCGTTCGAATTACCGACCAGGTAAACTTACATCAGCGGCATGCTTATCTGACGGGCATGGATGCAAACGCATGCCAACGGGGGCGGCGTGCAGAGCCAACTTTCCTAGTGAAAGTGATGCTCGGCCAGGAGCATGATCCGGAGGCGATGCCTCCGGGAGAAGGCGATAGTGACAAGGAGCCGGAGGGGGAGGAGGAAACTGGAGAGGACGAAGGAGAGGGAGAAGACGAAGAAGAGTAGCCCGAAGGTGAGGGGTCGCAAGGGGAGACCTACCAAGGGAGTCTCCGAGAGATCGGCGAGATTGGTGACTCTGATCTTGACATAACCAATATTCATGAGGTTTTTCTCTATCTTCATTCGTTTCCCTCATTCATCCATTCTCCTTTCCAACTTCTAACTCACTTCCCCATCCTACTCATGAGAAGTTGAGCATTGGATGGGCGTCCCCATCCGAGGAGGGAGGAGAGGAACTAGTGGGACATGATCGGGATCTGACACCCATCATTGAATTTACAAGCGCAAAGGGGTCTCCCCTTATAGCGGCTCCTGCAGCAGCCGAAACACTAGGGATCGACGCTCTGGATCCCTGTAAGTCTCACGCTTCACTACTGGTGCTTGGTGTCAAAAGATCCCATCTGACCAGCGTATTCCCTATGCAGTGATCTCAACACTAGAGGCATGTCAGGCTGCGGAGCCCGGGCCATCCGCGAGTGGACCAACGGCGGACATACCATCTCGCTCGGAACATGCTCTCTGTCTTGAGTCGGCCCCGACCATTGATGAACAGGGGGCGGCGGACATCAGCGGCGCTGTTCTTGAAAAGAGGTCGGAAGCTGGTGGAGGCATCATTGTTGCTGGGGAGAGATAAGGTCACCCGAACGTCGAGGATTCTATTCCTCACGAGGACATCCCTGGGGTGGATCCTGCTGCCGATTTGCTGGTGGCCTTCCTCATATACCAACCCACTGACCCTGAGGAGATTGATGACTCAAACTCAGAGGCAGCCGAGGAGAGCCGGATGACACGGCGCAAAGGGTGGAAGTGTATCCAGCGCTTCCTCAGGTATCCCCAGTCAGATTGGATGATTCGGATGGGATCACTTCAGACCTGGTTGCGCTTCCTGTGCGCTGGAGGGGCTGATGCTCAGCACCTTCATCTGATGGTCTGTGATTACATGGCCGAGAAGATACGCAAGAGCAGCCGGCGCACCGAGATTTCCCAGTGTCAGGAAGGATCGGCAAGCGCTCAAGCGCTGCTGAGGGCGGAGCAGGAAGTCTGACACCTCGAAGGGCAGGCGGTAGATAAGGAGGCCGTCATCGCAACATGCTCTGAGCTCGTGGAGCAACTGACGGCCCAGCTGGCTGATGCACAGGAACAACTAGTGGAGGCGAGTCATCAGATGACCGTACTTCAAACCAAGCGGGTGCAGGCACATGGTAGGGCTGGCGAGCTGCGCTCTATGGTGGCCAATGAGGATAGAGTCTTCAAAGAGCGAGAAGCGGTCTTGGAGGCTACCAGCCAAAGGGTAGCAGTGCTGGAAAGATCGCTTCAGCACGCTGACCCCTAAGGGCTTTGTTTTTGCCATCTCATGAACTTTCTGATTGTACTGATCATCGTCTCAATCCAATATATGGCCATATCCACTCTTTTGTACCCTTGGTTTAATGCGCTCAACCATAGTTTCGAAACAAATAACAACTCATCCCTAGGCTCCGGTGGGTCGTTCCAAATGAAAGAAGCAGAAGATGCTCGTACCATCATTTCATTCAACTGTGGGGCATTGACCAAGCTTCAGGCATCCAAAATTGTGCCTGGACTTCTAAGGAGACCCCGGGCCGATTGATGCGTCGACTCCTCAATGTGCTTTAACACACAAACGGGGCAATGTCGGGGGCATTGAAATCCATCCGAATACAGGGGGATGGGGAGGAAGGGTGAATCACACTTCCCAAATTCGGAAACCAATGGGGCGCAACCATGGAGGATAACTGTCAACCATGGCGGAAACACAGCATCCATATCATGTTGTCCTGGAATGGGGGGGCAATAAATGAGGGCTGACCTCCGACCATGTTCGAAACATGGGGCCTAACTCAAATATCATTGGTCAGTTTTCCGGAACATTGGCCCAAGACAATAGGCAGACCATAGGTCTGTCATCCATACTGTTAGGGGGTCTCGTCAAACATGACCAGTCCTCCAGAACGTTGGCCCATGATAGTAGGCAGACCATAGGTCGAGCATCCGTACTGTTAGGCGGTCCCATCAAACATGAAAGGAAATGATGATCCAAATAAAGGGGGACGCAAAGCATGGAAGGTGGAGTGGTTGTTTTTTCGAGCAGAGTCCAACACTCCCGAAATTGCGCCACCATGGCGAAGGTGCAATAGGCAGACATAACGACCTGATTACGAGTCGTCCCAATTTCCAGGTAGGGCCTCTTTGGCGAGAGAACTGCCGCTTCCCATTATTATCATGGGGCATCCCGAACCTGCTCGGGGTAGATGTCCTGATTACACCACTCCCTTTGAAGTCGGACCAAGGGGCCGACAATAAGGAAGGACGGGGTTCAGTAATCCCTGGGGCTGGACCCAAGACGAAATGTCTGAGCGGTCCTACGTATCTCATTAGGATGAGAATCAAGACACGTGTAGTTCTTCAAACATAGTTTAACATCATGTTGGACGGAATACAGTTTAATGTCATGCGGGACGAAATACAGTTTAACATCATGCGGGACGGAATACAGTTTAACGTCATGCGGGATGGAATACAGTTTAACATCATGTTGGACAAAATACGGATCTTAGTTTTAGGTCATAGAGATCAGACCGAGAGGAACTTAGTTTTAAGTCTTAGATCTCAGACCATGAGGATCTTAGTTTTGGGTCTTAGATCACGGACTAAGAGGATCTTAGTTTTAGGTCTTAGAGCTCATACCATGAGGATCTTAGTTTTAGGTCTTAGAACTCAGACCAAGAGGATCTTAGTTTTAGGTCTTAGAACTCAGACCATGAGGATCTTAGTTTTAGGTCTTAGAACTCGGACCATGAGGATCTTAGTTTTAGGTCTTAGAACTCAATCCATGAGGATATTAGTTTTAGGTCTTAGAACTCAGACCATGAGGATCTTAGTTTTAGGTATTAGAACTCGGACAATGAGGATCTTAGTTTTAGGTCTTAGAGCTCAGACCATGAGGATCTTAATTTTAGGTCTTAGAACTCGGACCAAAGGGAAAGGGGAGAAACGGACACATGGCAAGGCGGTTACAAAACCTGATGTGAATGAGGACCTAAACCCTACTTACAATGTGCTCTCCGGGGAAATGCTCGAGTCGAGGGACCGAACATGAAGGTAGGCTGGCTGGGCCCGCGGGGAAGTTCCCCAGGCGCTCCTACGTATCTCATAAAGATGAGAATCAAGCCATATGTAGTTATGAAAGGTGACATGGTAAGATACCAGTTCCAAGGGAAAAGGGGAGTGCGTACGTGGCCCTTGCACTAAAAGAAGCGGAATTTGATAAATCTTGTTTGTCCTTTAAGGTGAGTGGTTTTTTTGTTGTTGTGAAGTGACATGCCTAGAATGGTAGGCCGTGGTATCTCCACAAGAATCAAGTCGTGATAGGCATTAAAAAATGGCATGGCACAAGACCAATACCCAACGTGATGTCCTCTACAACGAGGTCATCACAATGCAGTGCCATTTTTCGTCTTGCGGCCAGGACGATAATGTCACAGTTTAGGGTCGTGTGATAGGACCGCCAACACAGTTTAAGGTCATCAGGTTTAGACCAAAAACACATTTTAAGGTCATATGGTTTGGACCAACAACACAGTTTAAGGTCATATTGTTTGGACCGACAACACATTTTAAGGTCATATGGTTTGGACCAACAACATAGTTTAAGGTCATATGGTTTTGACAAACAACCTAGTTTAAGGTCATATGGTTTGGACCGACAACACAGTTTAAGGTCATATGGTTTGGTCCCACAACACAGTTTAAGGTCATATGGTTTGGACCCACAACACAGTTTAAGGTCATATGGTTTGGACCGACAACACAGTTTAAGGTCATATGGTTTGGACCGACAGCACAGTTTAAGTTCATGTGGTTTGGACCGACAACAGAGTTTAAGGTCATATGGTTTGGACCGACAACATAGTTTAAGGTCATATGGTTTGGACTGACAACACAGTTTAAGGTCATATGGTTTGGACCTACAACATAGTTTAAGGTCATATGGTTTGGACCGACAACACAGTTTAAGGTCATATGGTTTGGACCGACAACACAGTTCAAGGTCATATGGTTTGGACCGACAACACAGTTTAAGGTCATATGGTTTGGATCAACAACACAGTTTAAGGTCATATGGTTTGGACCAACAACACAGTTTAAGGTCATCTGGTTTGGACCGACAACACAGTTTAAGGTCATATGGTTTGGACCCACAACACAGTTTAAGGTCATATGGTTTGGACCAACAACACACTTTAAGGTCAAATGGTTGGGATCGACCGAGAGAGGATCCTCGGGCCAAAGGGGACTATGAGGGATCAATAATCAGGGAGGGGGCAGGAGATGCTAGCTCCCAGCTATGCTGGGCACGAAACACAATTTATGGGCGACTCCTCACTCCCCAAGAGGATGAAGTTCAAGCCGCACACAACCGGTAAAGAAGAGACCCAAGCACATACTGTAGCGTTCAGATCGCGGGAGCCCCGAGAGGCACCGTTATGCAGCTCGGTCTGTCTGATGTGCGGGGGTGTACTGAGGGTTAGTACAAGGAGTGTCGAGATTCCACCTTGACACAGTGGGGCGGAACATGACATGAACCATGCCACCAACATTCAGGGCCTCGGGAAGCCGGCGTGACGACTGAGGATTACTACTAACCATGTTCGCAACGCAGCATCCTATCATGTTATCCACGGGGAAAAACAATTGAGCATCAACCACTGACCATGTTCACAACGCCGGATTCGTATCAATTTGTTGTCTGAAACCCTCGGGGGTGTTGGCCCATGACGGTAGGATAGCCCTTGGGCATTGTATCCAGGCCGTTCTTGGGGGTCCCACTGGGTGTGAAGGATGACGAGGGCCCGAATGAAAGGGAACACGAATCTTGGGAAGTGGATGGAACTTGCCTAAGTCGAATCTAGAACTCCAAGTTCTAGACCAGAGTGCCTTGAGCACATCAGCAGACCAATGGAAAGGGTCAGAGGGCTCAGTCCGAGAGCGGCCAAAAGATGGCGGATCCCTGGGCAAAAGAGGGGGCGTAATGCCAAACACCATGGGAACCAGGAGATCATGGGATCTCCTAAGAGATGGTGCTAGACCTGACATCTAAGTGTTCAGGCGGTCCTACATATCCCATAAGGATGGGAATCAAGCCACACGTAGTTCTTGAAAGCGTGTGTCTTTAAATGCCATTCGACAGAGGAGGGATAAACCCCGAGGATAGGGTGCACGTGGTGTAGCTATTGCAAACCCGACGTGAATGGGGACATAATCTCACACCACGCCACACGATCCTGTGGTCGAGGTCCCAAAGGCGAAACAGACGCGATAGCGGACCTCAAGCTGGACCCAAGGACGAAAGGTCTGGGCATTCCAACGTATCCCATTAGGATGGGAATCAAGCTAGATGTAGTTCTAGAAATACAGTTTAATGTCATGTCGGACGAAATACGGATCTTAGTTTTAGGTCTTAGAGCTCGGACCGAGAAGAAAGGGCGGAGTTTGGAAACTCTTGGGCTGGACCCAAGATTAAATGTCTGGGCGGTCCTATGTATCTCATTAGGATGAGAATCAAGCCACACGTAGTTCTGGAAATACAGTTTAACGTCATGTTAGACGAGATATAGATCTTAGTTTTAGATCTTAGAGCTCGGACCACGAAAAGGGTATAACCAAAAGAGGATCTTAGTTTTAGGTCTTAGAGCTCGGACCATGGAGCCCAGATGTAGGGCAAAGTGTAGTTTAAGGTCATGTTGGACTGTACAGTTTAAGGTCATGTAGGAACATAAGGCGAAATATGGATCTTAGTTTTAGGTCTTAGGTCTCGGACCAAGAGGATCTTAGTTTTAGGTCTTAGAACTCGGACCACGAGGATCTGAGTTTTAGGTCTTAGAACTCGGACCAAAGAATAGTTAGGGTCGTGCGGGACCATACAGTTTAAGGTCATACAGGACCATACAGTTTAAGGGCATGCAGGACCATACAGTTTAAGGTCATGCAGGACCATACAGTTTAAGGTCATGCAGGACCATACAGTTTAAGGTCATGCAGGACCATACAATTTAAGGTCATGAAGGACCATATAGTTTAAGGTCATGCAGGACCATACTGGTTAGGCAAAGTACTTCTTGAGGAACCTGGCATTGGTAGGAGGAGTGATACGCTCACCATCCATAGTCACTAGGGAATACTCACCATTGGGATAGACCTTGTGGACAATAAAAGGCCCCTCCCACATGGGCTCTAGCTTGGGTGGTTTCCTGCCAGGAATCATTGGTGCTCTAAGAGCCAGCACCAAGTCACCTTGCAGGAATGAGCGGAGGCGACCCTTCTTATCGAAAGCTCGAGCCATCCTACGCTAATGCCTTTCCATGTTATGTAAAGTGCAAAGCCTACTTCCATCTGGCACATCAAATTCGGCTAGACGGATCTCGGCAACTCTGTCTGGTGCTTGTTGGTCGTAGACCGCCATGCTCAATGAGGGCAGCTGGACCTCGATGGGAAGGACGGCCTCAGCTCCGTATACCAGGGAATACGGAGTCACCTGGGTGGAATTGCGAGTCGTCATCCTATAATCCCAGAGGGCGTTGGGGAGCATGTCCGGCTAACTTTTCTTGTTCTAACCAACCATTTTTTGCAGAATGTTAAAGAGGGTTTTGTTAAACGCCTGAATCTGTACATTCGCCTGCGCATGATAGTGGGAGGTGTGGTTAGAGTGAATGTTGTACATGGCGTACAATCTCTTCAGCTCGGCCGCTCGGATGTTGGTTCTGTTATCCGTGAGGGTAGAATGAGGTATTCCAAACCAGTGAACGATATTGGAGCTCACGAAGTCGGCGATAGAACCATCCTTGACTTCCCTAAGAAGGGATGCCTCTTCCCACTTTGAGAAGAAATTTGTGGCTGTTAAGATGAACCGACACTGGCGGGCCGTCGCCAGCGGGTACGGCCCTACGACATCCAACCCCCATACTGCAAAGGGCCACGAATACTTAGTAGTATGGAGAGGCTGCGGTGACCGATGCACAAAGTTAGCATGAACTTGGCACGAATGACACCTCTTGGCGTACTCGATGTAGTCGTGGATCATAGATGGCCAGAAGTATCCCAGTCTCTGAATCTGGTGGGACAACATCGACCCGACCTGGTGGGCGCCACAGGAACCAGCATGCACTTCATGCATGACCAATGGGATCTCAACTCCTTGAAGACAACAGAGGATAACACCGCCAAACCCGTGCCTATAAGGGAGCTGCTCACGGCTGGGACCGCTTTGAAGGGTGAACCGCAGCGCGCGACGCTAGATTCATTCCCGCTCTGCTCGGACCATCGGAAGATTGCCATGCCGAAGATATTCAACCAAGGGTGTCCCCCAGTCAGGAACTGTCTCGATCACCACGCCTGAAGCCCCGGGGGTCCTGACGTAGGGGCACCAGCTGTGAGATGGTTCACTCGCGGGCCATGATCGCCCTCCAGGATAACAGGAGCAATTAATCTTCGGTGCGCCACGTGGATGATTAGGTCATCCTGTTCGGGCTCCGTGAGTGATGCGGCCAGGCTGGCCAAAGCATCTGCTCGACAGTTCTGCGACCGGGGAACGTGAACGACATCTGGTCAGGATGGGAACTTAGCCATTATATGGAGGGTGCACTCCAGCAACGACATGGGTTCTAGATTCCTGACAGCGTAGTCACCGTTAACCTGCTTGATGACTAGCTCAGAGTCCCCTTTTACATACATGTGGGGTACGTTAACCTCCAGAGCCAACTCGAGGCCGGTGATGAGGGCATGATATTCTGCCTCATTGTTGGTGCAGCCTTCTGACAACGAGAAAGAATATGGCAGAACGGCTTGCTCCGGGGTGATGAAGACGATACCCAGGCACACTCTGTTAAGCCAAGGATCGTTGATCCTTCTACCAGTAGGGCTTCGAGAGGCTCCATCAATGTGCATCTGCCAGCAAGGGGTGGCGTGATCAAGTAAGAGTATTGCCTCATCAGGAAAGCCCAAATCTAGTGGCTGGTCCGCAGAGGGTGGGTGGGCAGCTAAAAAGTCTGCCAACACCCTACCTTTGACGGCCTTCTAAGGTACGAACCTAATGTCAAACTGCTAGAGGATCCCTGCCCAGTGTGCCAATCGGCCGGTCAACATAGGCCATCTCAGGATATATTTCAACGGGTCTACCCTATAGACTAGTTGTACATCGTGGTGCTGCAAGTAGTGCCGCAATTTCTGTATGGCGAATACGAGCGCCAGTCAGCTCTTCTTGATGGAAGAGTATCTAACTTCCGCGTCGAGGATCATGCGGCTGAGGTAGTCGAGGCTATTCTCTGTTCTCTCATTGTTCTTTTGTGCGAGAAGGGCACCGAGGGATCGCTCCAGGGCGGTCACGTAAGGGACCAGTGAATTTCCGGGAACGGGTGGCATCAGGACCGGAGGTTGAAGTAGATACTTCTTGATTTCCTCAAAAGAGGTCTGACAATCTTCATCCCACCCATAGGTGGCACTTTTCTTTATGAGTCGAGAAAAGGGCTTACACTTGTCGGCCAGATTCGCAATGAATCGGCATATATAGGCTAAGTGGCATTGGAGGCCTCGAAGCTCCTGAATATTACTCGGGGGTGGCATCTGACTTATGGACTTGATCTTCTCAGGGTCGATCTCGATACCTCGATACCTAACGACGAAGCTAAGAAACTTTCCGGAGGTGACCCCGAAGGCACACTTCAATGGGTTCATCTTCAAGTGGCGAGAACGGAGCAAACCAAACACTTTCTCAAGGTCTTTGAGATGGTCCCAGCGCTGACGAGATTTAACCACCAGGTCATCTATGTAGCACTCCACCAGTGTCCCGAGGATCGTCTTGAATATGCGGTGCATAGCCCGTTGATAGGTGGCACCCGCGTTCTTCCGGCCGAAGGGCATAACCCGATAGCAGAAAGTGTCATGGGGGGCCCTGAAGCCAGTGAACACTTCATCCTCGAGGGCCATCCGGATCTGGTTGTACCCAGAGTACCCATCCATGAAAGAGAGGGCTTGGAACCCGGCCGTTGCGTCGATCAACAGGTCTGTCACGGGAAGGGGAAAGTCATCCTTCAGACATTGGCGATTAATATCGCGAAAGTCGATGCAGACCCGGATCTGCCCGTTCTTCTTCCTGACGGGCACAATTTTGGCTATCCATATGGGGTACTGGAATTCCATGACGATGTTGGCCTTAATGAGCTTATCAACTTCGGCCTCAACCATGGCACCATGAAAGGAGTGCATTTTTCTTGGAGGCTGCTTGAACCCATGATGGTTTGCTGGGAGGCCAAGGCGGTGGATGGCTAACTGGGGATCTAGTCCCAGCATCTCATCATAACTCCATGAAAAAAACATCACGGTGCTGTCTGAGGAAGTCTATGTACTGTTGCCATTCCTCGGGAGGCATAGCGGCACTGACCAATGTGGGTCTCGGGTCCGCCTCACTACCGAGGTTCACCTGTACTAGCTCGTCGACTGTGGCAGAGACGCCCTCCTCAAAGGGAAGAGGAGCATATTCCATGTCTTCTTCTCCTCTTGTAGATGGATCGTCAATGGGGGGAGCCGTTTCGGGGCTGCTCGACCCTGATGGAGAGCTAGCACCGGCTTGGGCGGCAGAGGTCGTCACGACGGGAGACTCATGCACCGCGGAGACCATAGTGACGAAGGCCGTTGATCCAATCCCATCCAGCCTGCAGCCCAAGGGGCCACGAATTATGACATCAAAGTAGTGGTGACGCGTTGGCTCGAGCCGGTCAATCCCAGCTTTGCGAAACAGACACGTATGACGTACTGCTGTTGCCATGATCCCAACGTCCTGATATCGTATAGGGGTAGGAGGCTCGAGGATCACCTGAACCTGGTTGGTGTAAGAGTACGAGGTGATTTCCAGCCACCGCTTAGACCCAGAAGTATGGCTTCTTATGGTACCTGAGACAACAAAGCACTCTCACATATCAGGGGTCGTGCCCTCCAACTGATGGATTGGGAAGACATATGCGTCATCTAAACCTGCCAAGGTATCACTCGCGCCAGCGGCGAGCTCATCCTCACTTTCCAGGATTTTCTTTTCCTTTCTCTTGTAATAATCAGCGTCTAGGTAACGAGCTTCACAAGAGGAAAACGGAGACACATCTCCTTGGAGCACACCCACTCGACCATTATGGTAGTATTTTAGGCACCGATGGTATGATTAGGGAACCGCTGCGTGAAGATGGAGCCATGGACTGCCCATCAATGCGTTGTAGGCAGTGTCTTGAGAGACAACCATGATTTCAGTATTGGTAATTAAGCCACCGAACTGGGTCTTCAGACGAATCATGCCGAGTGGAGTTTTCTTGGTCTTGTCATACCCATGTATTCTGAGGTCATATGGAGTTAAATTATCCTCGGACAACCCCATTTTTTCACAGTGTCCGAGTTGGGATCATGTTAATCTCAGAACCCGTGTCGACAAGACAGCGACGGCCTTCCACGCCATGGAACTGGCCGGTGATGTATAGCGGGCAGATTTTCCCCTGTATGGGAGGGTCTTCATCTTCACCGGAGAATGAGATAACCGCCTGACATTTGGAATCCTCAATAACCTCGGTGTGGAAGGCTTCTGCGGCTGCTACCTCCGTTTCAAACTGGAGGGGGCTCTTCAAAGCCTCGGCGAGCGCCTCATGCATTTCGGACGATAGGAGAAGGTCCTCGAGGATGGAAAGCCTTGCCGGAATGTCGGCCAGATGCTTCAGGACATCATACTTTCGCGTCAAACGCGAGCTTCTGCATACAGGAGGTCACTCTGCGATTGGGGGCACGATGGGCCCTACTGGCGGGACCGGTGACTGACTGGTACTAGGCACGTCCTTCTGTTAACCAGCTGAAGCCCATGAGGTGGCCGTCATGCTAGGACCGGAAGGCCGTAATCGGCCAGTGGCAGGGCTAGGCGGGTTGCGACGCGGGCAAGGCGGTTCCGCCCGATCCAGCAACACAAACCCTGGTGGAAGCGAACCTGTTGTCACAGGGTGAGGGAGCCGCGAGTGCTGCTCTCTATACTGGGCCTGCTGCCTGGTCTCGGTAGCGTGCACAGCCTGACTGGAGGTGACGACTTCCGTGCCTTGGCGATTCACGTAGCCACGGCTCCGTTGACGTTGGCGACGGCTGGGGACATTGGGGAGGTCCACCTGGCGCTCCTCGTCGTCGGGATCCACAAAGGGATTTACCAACTTTATGGTATTAACCGAAGCGTACCCCGGGCTCTCGGGGAGGTCCACCTGGCGCTCCTCACTGTCGGGAGCCAAAAAGGGATTTACCAACTCTACGGTGTTAACCGAAGCGTACCCCGGGCTCTCGGGGAGGTCCACCTGGCGCTCCTCACCGTCGGGATCCAAAAAGGGATTTACCAACTCTACAGTGTTAACCGAAGCATACCCCGAGCTCTCACTCTAGGAGTCATCCACTACCAGATGGGGTCTCGGAGGGATCCCCATTTCCGGGGGCAGGAAATTGCCAAGCGTGCGAGAATATGACGGCAATGGCAGGGTGCGTTCTTTCTTCTTGCACCACCGCCTGCTCTTCTGGGAAGAAGTAGTCTGGGACGACGATGCCAAAGCGGCGCTCGCAGACTCCGAGGGCTCTGGCTAATCCAGGAGAGCACTGATTATGCCATGGTCACGGGCGAACGTCCTGCCGTCCATCCAGTCATTATACATCCGGGATCCACATTCGGAAACCTGTTCCCACCCATCCCCGTGGTCACTACTACCAAATGATCCCACGAAGACACCTACCACCTGTTCCGGGGCTGGGCCCAACCTGACTATGTTGTTGTCAATCTGGTCTTGGAGCCAGTCCTTGAACACATAGCTTTGCTGGATGGTGTGTCCCAGGATACGGTGATAAGTGTACTAGTTAGGGTGACCCGTGAGACACGCCTCTTCTGGATTCCAGCACTCAGGCAGTCACACGATCCTCTACTCCAAGGTGCTATGGAAATAACCGGGGAACTGTGCCTCGCCAAATGAGTAAGCCTGATTCCTCTTGTCTGGAAAGGGGACTATTGGGGCTGACCATGGCCAGGGTCCGGAGGAGGAGGCCGAGGAGGCAGAGCCGGATTACCTCTCCTAGGTGGTGGCGGTGCGTTACGCGGAGGCGCCGGCCGATTCTGAGGTGGTCACTGCTGGGTCAGAGGTTGTGCCCATGGGGGTGGACCCCTATGAGCCTGCTGAGCTGGCCTCACTGGCAGCAACTCTAGTTGTCTGGGGGCCTTCATCTAGGCCACAGCAGAGGGCTCGGCTCTGGCGTCTCTCCTTGCAGAGATTACAGGAGGCCACGGGTGTGCCTGACCGGCCTGTTGCAGGGCTTCTTCAAGGAGCTTACCCTTTTCTGAGAAGTCCTGGAACCCTCCAGGGTAATTCTGCGTGATTAGGGAAGGAACCAAATATGCCTTGACGTTCCCTACACACATCGTCAGTAATTTCTCTTGAGTCAGCGGCATGTCAAGGGAGTACGTGAGCCCCTTCCACCGGGCGATGATGTCCACGACTCGCTCGTCGGGCCTTTGCTTGCACCTGAATAGGTCTTCAATGTTCGTCTTTCGGGTTTTGGAACTGAACTGGTAGAGGAATTGCCGGCGAAGGTCCTCCCAGCTAGTCACATATCCAACAGGGAGCTGGCTTTACCAGACGAATGTTGGTCCTTCTAGTGTCTGAACGAAGCACCGGATCTTGGCAGCCTCCTACTGCGCCAGAGTCCCTAATATAGGCCCACACCTCTAGTTGAAGTGTTCCAAGTGTTGTGGCGGGTCTCCGGTCCCGTTAAAGGGGGAAAAAGTGGGGTTCCCAAATCCCGGTGGGGCCGGCATGTCATCCACCCATGCGGGGTACGGCTTGCCATTCGGTGGGATCGCCACCTGCCGAGTTTCCAGGGCCTCCAAGCGAGCGATGTGTACTTCAATCAGATCATCCAGATGTGAATTCCTGTCCTGACGGGGATCTCTAACCATGAGCACATTTCCAGGCTCTTCGATACGATAGTCGCGCTCAGCGGCTCGCGGGGCAGCTGGCGGAGCGACTCTTGGAGCGGTGGGAGGAAACCGAGGAGGGTCCCCCCAGTTGTCTTGCCGCTCGGGAGGGTTTGGAGAAACATATCACGCACTCTTTCCATGGTCTCCAGTGTCTCCCCTATCGACGAACACGACACTGTCACGGTTTCCCGGGGGGATCTCAGCAAGGGGTAGATGCTCCTGCCCCTGCTGTCCTGGTCTAGGGTTGCCGTAGTCAGTTCGCCGCTCTGCAATGCATTCAGCCAGGAGCTCATCAACCAGCCTCTTTTGCTCGGCTAGCTGTTGGTGTAGTGTGGCCTTCTCGGGATCTTCCTCTACCTTCTGCACTGAGGCAGATGGGTTGGCAAGTTTTACAGACCCGACGGGCTCTTTACCTCTGCCGATGTTTCGGCCTAGCGCCAGTGCCTCAGTGGGTACAGGAAGACCTAGGAGGCACCTTTGATGGCGATTAATCCTCCCAGATGGGTCCAGTAGCGGCCTGTCCTCGGGGGGTGAGTCCCCATCGAGGGGCTCCACAATGTTACCCTGGTCTGAAAGGACATCCATGATGACTGCTATTGCCCTTGGCGACGTTCCCTCAGGGCCGCCTTGTGGATCGGGATGCCGGCAGATCGCACATAAGAGAAGAGTAGCGTACTGCCCCCACCTGCGGACGTGCACGTCGGGGGTGGCCTCCTCAATACCTCTTCAAAGTACTAGAAAATTCTGGACGCATTGTTGCTGAAGGGCCTCATGGTGGTCCAGCGACTCGGGGTTCCGGAGCACGGGGAGTGCTGCTAGGTCGACTCGGCGGCACTGCACACCAATCTCCTGGAGATGCGCTTGGCTCCCAGGATAAGGCGCTAGCTGATTGCAGAGGCGGGAGTGAGTCACTCGAAGAATCTGGCAAAAGAATTCAAACTCTCCCGGGGTGAGTGACTCTGGCACATCAAAACTCGATTATGTGACCGACCAAAACTTCTCTGGGAAGTGGCCCGCTGCAAGAACGGTCCAGAAGCCCCACAGCTCCAGTTCAGGGTCCAGAACTTGCCGCCCTTTCTCATCCACCGAGGAAGGTCGGGGAATTTAAAATGGCGTCGAGGCAGGCCGTCAGGGCGGTGGGCTGGCCGGTGGGGAATACGAAGAACAGGCCGATTGCCCGCCAATCCCTGGGTCATCCTCCAGGGGTTGTAGTGCCCTGGCTGCCACGTCGTGATAGGATGGGTCGGCGAATGGGCCTCCTATCATAGTGTCGGTTCTTTCCGAGGGCGTATCGCCTCGCGATTCTTCCGTCAGTCCCAAGAAAAGTTCCTCACCCTCCATAATAGGGATGGGAGGTGCTTCTGAGGAGGCCATCGGCAACTGCGGGCTTGATCCCCAGTGGTATGCCAAGTCCTCTTCCTCCTGGATATACCTTCTAAGGAATGAGGGAATCATATGGATCTCGCATTCGGGGAGTACAAGACTGACGGGCCGCGTCCCCATCCCTGCCCTCAACTCGAAGGGTTGGGGGGAGGTTCCATCGTTGAGTCGTACTATGCCTCAGAATCCGAGAAAATGACTGGTCTGATTTCCGTCCTGACTCCCCTGACATTCCTCCTACGGCGACGACGCCCGGCCTTCCTACCCCTGGGTAGCTCCTCAGGGTAAGGACGATTTCCGTCATGGAGTCCCCTGGCCACAATAGAGCTAGGGTAGAGGGGATTGAAGGCTGGGGTGCGAGAAGCACCGGGACAGATGTCAAAAGGGACATGGGGTGGACCTCCATGTGAGTGAGCGACTGGATACACAACGGCTCCATGCTCGCGGCCGGAAGCAGGGGGAGTGACCTCATACCCCATGCAGTGGGCACTGGAAGGAGTCATACCCGAAGCACAGTAGTCTTGAAGAAGCTTCCGGCTTCATAGATCGGTGGCACAGAATGAGCCCTCATGGTGAGCGGTACTACCGCGGATTAATCCGCAGTGGCCATTGCCAGTGTCCGTGACTAGGAGATTCGACCCAACTTGCCGGCAGGTTGGTCGGGGTTTCGATCCCAGTCGGGCAAGCGGCTGCCCGTGCTCAACATTTGTGGGGATCTAGTAACAGGAGTCAGCAGTGGCTCGGGCCACAGTGGTTGCTGATGCTGGTGCCCTAGGATAGGCATTCTCTCCCGCTCACACCCAGGACTGGCATCGAGCCAGATGGGCCGGAACCGGCGGTGTGGGAATCAAGATTGCCTACTCCTCGGCTCGGGGAGTCGGGCGGCGACATCGACGCGGCCTGGAGGGGGTTCTTGCTGTTAACCCCTGGGATGGATCGCCGATCGGGTGGACCCGGACATCCCCCACCTCATTGGCATAGGGGAGGGATGTGTCAAAGTGCTCCGGGGATAGGCTCTCAAAGCGGTTGAATGTCGGCGTGGGGAGCGGCGGCTCCCTGCACACCCCTCGAGGGAGGTGATGGTGGTGAGGTGCAAACACCTCTAGATCCAAGCGGGCCATGCCCCTGGTGGGGATGACCCCTTCCTTGTCATACCTACGAACCAGGTCATTGATCACCCTCCGCTAGATGATTTCTAACGGGGAGAGGGGGTGCAAGACCCCGGTTGATACATCGGTCGACGTTAGAGCGACCGTGGGATAGGTAGGACCGCGTGGGGTAGCCGCGTCGGTACTGCCCCTGCCCTTGCACTAGTGGTCAAGTGGTGATCGAGCTCAGAATGCGGTGAACTGATTCCTGGAAATAGGGATATGAACCCATTAGTATCAACAGGAAAGGAGATCAACAACCAAGTCCCAGAGTCATTCCGTCTTCCATGGTCGGTGAGGGGGATCCATGCTGACGATGTCGCAGAACGGAGTAGTCAACATCCTGACGGCCTCGACCCCTAGGGGGTTCACGTCCCGGTGAGGGTTACCCGGACCTGGTGACATGCTATTCTTCCGATGCCGCCAACGGCTACCATTCCTCGTGTTGAGGAGAAGAGCTTCACGTTGGGTTCACCATTTTTGTGGATCCAACGCCCCAACAGCTACCATTCCCCGTGTTGAAGATAAGAGCTTCACGTCAGGTTCACCATTTTTGTGGATCTGATGCCCCAACGGCTACCATTCCCCATGTTGAGGAGAAGAGATTCACATTGGGTTCACCATTTTTGTGGATCTGACGCCCCAACGGCTACCATTCCTCATGTTGAGGAGAAGAGCTTCACGCTGGGTTCACCATTTTTGTGGATCCGATGCACCAACATCTACGATTCCCCATGTTGAGGAGAAGATATTCATGTCGGGTTCACCATTTTTGTTTCTGATGCTTTCGCCAGGGCGCGTGCATCCATCTGTGGAGGAGGACGTGTTGCTTGTGCCCCACATTCCCGCTTTCCAAAGGCGGGCGGCATTCGTTCCTTATTCAGGTACGTCTGCTCCTTGAATGAAATGGGATGATGGGATGTCGGTTCTTCCTTCCGTGGATTCCTCCTCGGAGCTCATCACCTAGTCTGGGTCTCCCTCATAGATATAAGACGGGTTCGTGAAGCTCATTCCCAGTGCCATATCTACATGGACGCCAGTTAATTACGATGCCTCCGTCAAGACGCTCCAAGGGGTCTTGTCAGGGAACCAACCTTCGGTGAGGAGAATGGTCACGTTGGGGCGTCGTCAGCATGTCTGTCTTTGTTCCCTCATCACAGGGCTTCTCGAGGGCGCGGAAGCCCGAGGCATCCCACATCGAACGCGGGGAATGTGTACCATCTGAGGTTTTCCTCAGATTCCCATGTTTAACACGGGGTATGTCGAGAGTTTAATGTCTTGCAGAGACGGATCAGGATTAAGGATCCCTAGGGGGGAACACCGATGTTGGGGCCATCACGTGGGCAGCTTCCCATATATCATGGAGTGGGATGTGGTGGCATGATCTCACCGGGATGTGGTGGCCCGGGTAAGGATCAGGATGGATGGTGGAGTGAGACATGGGGCTTACGTTCTGAGACGGCCCAATAGGGGATACAGTTTAATGTCATGTGGGACACGATACAGTTTAACGTCATGCAGGATGGAATATAGTTTAATGTCAAGCTGGACGAGGGGTTTGGGGCTGACACTCTGAGGCGGCCCAATGTGGTCAGGGAACCGACATGGAGAGGTCAGGACGACTGGGTGGTGGGCTTGAACCTCATGGAGGCTTCCTACGTACCGTGTGTTAGCACGGATCAAAGTCCACGTAGTTCGCTGGGATGGGGCTTATGCTCTGGGGCGGCCCATAAGAGGATGTCAGGGTCGATGCGCACTCTAAGACCACGTGAGTCATGCTCGGTGTGAGAAACAAGAGGCAGTAGGGACCATACGATCACGTCGCGAAGCGTGCATCTGTGTGAATCGGAATGGGGTGTACGTGTAGAGCGGCCCAAAGAGGAAACAGGGGATTACGCGTGGTTAGCGGCCCTTGGTGCCGGGGCTTACTCCAGGGTGGAGGCCCGTGGTGCGACAAAGGGCGGTGGGAAAAGGACTCCACTGGTCTTGGCAGGGGGGAAGTACAGAGATGCATGGGTGCAATCATCTGCAAGAAAGGCTAGGGTCTTACGCTCTGAGGCAACCCTTCCCCCATGAACAAACGCCGTTCCAACAAGGAGGATCTCATTCCATGTGAGGAAGAGTCCATTCCCGTGGAGACGAGTTGCGTAAAAAATGTCTGAGCTGGGGGGACCCTGCGTGCGAAGCATGAGGTCGAACCACAGTTTAACGTCTTGTGTTATGGAAAAGGTGCTTAGCAGTTTAACGTCATGCAGCTTGGACGAGGTGGCTTTGCTCCACACCCCTAGGGCTTACATGCCCAACACCCTCTACCCCTTGTGGAAGGTAAGGCATCGACAAGGCCATTCCGAAGGGGAGCCGCAGGGCGAACCACCGGGGGGTCCACATTAGCGTGGCTATGCGAAGAAGCAATAGTCGTTAGCGTGCCTATGCGGAGAAGCATAAGGCAAAAAAAACGCAATGGGAAACACGACCCAAGGGACCTTGAGGTTACTTCGCACGAGCCTGGAAGGCCGTGCAGGAAGACAACGCTTGGAGAGCATGCCCGGCAGGGGAGACATCATGTGCTGGTGTAGGGGGCAGCCAAGGGGCGTCAGGGTGAGGAGTCCTGGGCTTTGCGCGCAAAAGGGAAGGTTTGCGTGCAAAACTCCGGGACGGCGTGCAATTGGAGCAAGGGAATCGTGCACAAAGATGGAACTATGCACATGGTTTTGCGCGTACGGCAGGATATTACATGCACAAGACACGGATTGCACACAAGGCTGGAACCCTGGGGAGGGGTAAAATTCACTGAATCCGGTGGAGTTGCGCCCAAAGGCGAACTTCGGGGCAAGGTTGCACGAAATGAGGGTTTTACCTGGAAGTCATCTTGCGCGTGGGGGGGGGGGGGCTGAATTGTGCGCATGGGAGTCGCTTCGGATTATTCAACCCCCAAACCGTTCGGGGTCACCTTCTATTTATAGGCAACCTCCGGCACGGAATCCAGGCGGCACGTGGAATTCTTCGCGTCGAGCGTAGCCGGTGTGCAATCATTCACCGCGCAGAACCGGGGCACGCAAGGAATGCGCACCTCATCGGCTCAATTTCGGGAAACCCAGGGATTCTAAGCACGCAGAATGATTTTTCGCGCGGATCCTCCTTTATTTCGCGCACCACATCCTGGGCCTCCAGATCGGGCCTCTGATTCTGAATATGACTTCGCTTCGTCATTTCAAAACTTCCTCCGGGAGTTACGATCTTTTTTCAGCGTCAACAATTATTCTTTAAATCATACTTTTATATTCTATCATAAGAATCATGTTTCAGATCGAGTTTCATACAAATTTTGGCATGATGCCAAGCCTAAACACAAATTCTTAAAAGCTCTTCAAGATATTAAAATTGATTTTTTATTGGGATGTTTCTCACATCTTGATATTTTTATTTTCTAAATTCTTATGGATTAAGAAGGTGATACATTTTATTTCACCATTTATTTCTCTTTGTTCGAGTCTTCTTCTAGAAATTGATAAGTTATACAGAACATTATAATATCTGGGCCCATATATTCTGCAGAACCAATAAAAATCATCAAATCATGTTTTTAATTTGAAGTAAGATCATTATCTATTGTATCTTTTTAGAGGTTGATAACTTCTTCCATCTCTAACATACTTTAGACTTAAGCTATATATCCTTTTAAGGGAGTTTTAAGATTTTATAGATGTGATAAGTTTCTAACACCCTTTCTCCATCCAAACTTTCCCATTCCTTTTCTTATTAGAAAAATGTTTAAAAAATTGAAAGAAATATTATATTTGGAGGGTGAGGATTTCCATTGATTCCTGATTTGATATTTCTATGCAACATTTCAATTCATATCATTTAATTCTAGGGCTTTGTGGAAGTTTTCATTCATCTTCCTCATGTTAATTTTGGTCTCAAGAAGTGTTTATTGAAACATGTTAACTTCATATTCTTTAGTTCACACTTGTTTACTAATATCTTCAACCATCATTACTTTTTCATTAATTCATAGTTTTTTACACAAAATCTCCTAAATGTATTTTTATTATTTCTAGACTACATACATTAATTTTTGTTTCTTTATCATTTGATTTCTATATTTAGACATTTAAATTTCTCAAGACATGAAACAAGTTCTCTTTCTAGGTGATACTCTCTGTAATATTATTCAACTTATTATTATTCCCTATTTGAGGAGTCTTCTATTTTATCAACTTATAAAATGACTTTCTAATAATTTATTAACTATAATCTTATAAAATACTGTTTTCAGTTGATTCTGATTCAGATTTCTTACTCAACGTACTTCTCTTGTTCATAATAATCATCTTCCCATATTTTTTGTATGGATTTTCATATTTATAATTTTTTCTCCACTTCTTCTAATGAGATTTTTAAATATAATCTTGTATATAGTAATCAAAATTATTGATGGGAAAATTCATAAAAAAGTGTGTAATTCCACCACACTCAAAACACATTAGAGTACATTTTCCTCAATGCATTACTATTCCCATCCTATAGTTTTTATAAATAAGATACATGATTTTATCATTCAACTCATCATCCCATTCATCATCAGAATCACACATATCATCATCTTCAACACCATCAATTGTCCCCTTTATCAAAAATTAAAAATCCCTTTCATTCTTCATCTTCTTTTTGAGCATATGTTGTTTTCTCATTTCATAATCAATAATAATGTTATGCAATTCAAAAATTGATTAATCATATTTATCTTATAAAGATTATATTTTAGAATAAAACATATATGGAATGTTGCTCATAAGATTCTCACTATGGTTAAATCTTATAATGAAAATAAAAATCCTATGATATTGAAAAAATAATAATTTACAATAGTGATGTATTCATCAATAATTTATTCATCTCTCATTCTTATGTCTTCAAACATATGATACCAAATTTTTTGATTTTCTTCCATCACATTAGTATTGCCTTCCAAAATACATTCCAATTGGTCCTAGATTCTAATTTATGTTTTGAGGCCCAAAATATACATATAAACCTTTTTTGATAGAGGCATAAGGATAAAATTTATATCCTTTACATCAAATTCTGAATTTCTTTTGTGTGCAATCACCATAAGGTCATGTTTCTCAATTGATTGAAATCCAATTATAGTAGCATCAACAGGTTCATGAAAAAAGAGATATCAGATATATAATCAAACTATTTTTCAACAATAAGAAATATTACTTTCAAATTTATAAATTCTTCTATTATTTACATAATTCAGATTATCCAGGATATGCATTCAACAAGGGAGTGTTGGATCTGTTACTAATTGAAGTTTCAATTAATCAAATGAAAACATAGAAGGGGGGATGAGTTGTACATTTTTTTAAATATTTCATGAATTCTAGAAACATAACCCTTGTATCCTATTAATGTTTCTTTCCTTAAAATATTTTAGTAAATAATAATGCATGAATCATTATGAAATAATGTAAAGCACCTGAAATTTACAAGGTTCAACCAAAGTTTGAGAACCTACATCCCTTTCATAGCCACTCACATGGGTCTTCTAAAATTCACCATAATGAATAAGTTAATACAACTTGTTCCAAATCCAATTAAACACCTTCTATCTCACAATAAGAATTATTATATTTACTCCCATTAGTTTAAACATTTTTATTACAAATAATGTGATCCACAAAATAAAAAATCACAAACAATTTTCTTTAAAAAAAATTGTCTGGGACATCTGTCTGAATGTTCTATTTCAGATTACCCCAATCTCATCAACATAGTTTGATGGACTCAATATAATGAAATATTTTCTAAAACATCAATTCTAAAAATCTGTTCAATTTCCTAGTACCAGAATCCTTAGTATGATCTTCCTTATCCCGGTAAACAAAAATATCATAACTTCAATCTTCTTATGAGATCTCTATTCGGAAAAAACACAAACTAAAAGTATGAATTGGTTAATATTTTCTACATATGAAATAATGGAAAAGTATAAATTTATTGTGAATCGTTATATTAGAATCCTGAAATATAAAAGGATGGAAACATTAAAAAATTCATTCTTACTCAAATTCAAAAATATTTAAAATTAAATCATATTTTAACTTAATATTCAACTCTTCTCGATCTATCATCAATCATCTTGACACTTCGTAAAAATAATCCATATAAAAATTTATAATTTTTCTTCAGTACGATGTAACTTCCACAACTCATTACGTTGGAACATCCTCATCATCAGTCTGATAAACTTTTCTTCTTAGAGTTAGTCAGATTAATTTTACTTCTAAAAGTCAGTCTGATGGATTTTATTTCATTCTTTAATTATGACAATGGAAAACTTCTAGAAATAAACACATTTTTCCTCAGATTCTACAATGATCTGATTATTTGTGAATATTATTTATCAGTCTGACTGAAAAATATAACCTTCATCTTCTCATGTTTCTTCCCACATATGATCTCCTAACTATTCAAACACGAAATTATACTTTTATCCTGACAATATAATGTTTTCTAGAACTTTTTATATCACCATATAATCATCTAACATAATGTTATAATGTTAATATCTTTTTAACACATAAAATCACTATATTTAGAAAACTTATGACTTTCTAACCAACACTAAGTCTAATGAATCTTGAAGTTCATGTTTATGGATTTGAGATCGATGATGCATCTAATTAAAATTTTTATATATCTGACATTTTATTCATCTAGTGATGCTTATTCCGATTCACTAAAACTACAAAACAACTTTCATATGAACAAAACTACTCTTCCCCATTGTGTTTGGGTTCAAAAATTTAGAAATATTCACTATTTTATAAAAAATTATTTTATAAAATATTAGTTGTCAAAAAGAAATAAAACATTGTTAAAAAACATTACAAAGGTTATTCAAGTGATAATGACTCTAACCATGATACAATTTGTGATAATCATTTGTTCCATAACCTACATCATTTCATGGATATCATGGTATACATTAGTTATAGAAACCCATTCTCAAATATACATATTGATATATGAATTTAGTATATGGCCTATCCTTTATTGTGTGGCTTACCTAGTCTTAGGATTAGATCAGAGGTAGATTTTATATGAAGAAGCAGTGTCAGAAAACTCATTGTGGATATTTTGTGATGTAGCAGCACTAGTAGAATAGTGGTGGGTCCTATGTTTGATGTAGTGTAAGAGGACCAGAAATGAAAACATGGAAACCCTATGTAGATAAATGTGATCGAGGAAGGTTTATAGCGTGTGTCTTTAGAATTAAACAAGGGGTGGATGGTTCACTCGTCTAAATTCAACATTCTGTATGAGCGAGAGAGTACATTTCAATTATACAAAAAATAGGAATATTTTTATACATAATGATTCTTGTTGACATTAACAAATTTATATCCTATTTCACATGTATATTCATATGATTCTATGAGTGGAATGTTGATTTTTGACTACCTTTCATATATGTATGAGCTCTATTTTCAAAAAACCATCAAGAATCCCCTCGGCCTTTGAAAACATCAACATACATTCAGAAATATCAACAATTTATTTTAACAAAATCCTATATAACATGAAAAAATTGAACTTTGTTCATGTCAAACCATCTTTTCAATGAATCAAACACACACCTTGTGGTATTTAATAAATGTGTAATAATAGTTTCTGAATAACCAAATAATATTCATTTAGAAATATTCTAATATAATTCTCCATGATTGATTGATTAAAAGAATAAGTGACGTCACATGATAATTATATAGAGATACATTAATTTGAATTTCAACAAAAGTGTGAAAATATCTTGTAAAAGTCATTTAAGTGTGACTTATTCATTATTAGTCAAAATCCATATAAATATTAAGTTTGTGTATTTATTTTAGATGTTCTTCTTTGGTGGTCTATATAAACACTTTGTAAAATATTTTCAAGCAATGTTGTCTCAAAAAAAATTAACAGGTGTAACATTTATCATCCTCTTTATATCATGTAAACACTCTTTTATTCAATCTCAAACAAAAAAAATTATAAGGTTAAATTCTAACCACTTATGAGTATTTTCATTTTCTCATGGATATAGCAATGACTTATGTCGTCAATGCTCAGTGTGACTACTGAAGAATTAGAGTATAGTATAACTAGATCAGAATTTTATTTGAATTTATTTGTTTTGAATATGAAAGTGATTTTGTCCAGGTGTTTAAATATATTAAAATGTAGTTATGAAGGTGGAGTTTTGGTAAGAAAAATCTGGATGTGAATTTCACGTTTTTTTGTAAATTAAAATGATTTTTGGATATGGTTGTAGAGACCATAGGTTACCCTATATGGTACCATATGGTATCTGATTGAGTAACTAGTAGGGTTTCCCCACTGGTATGGTCAGTAAAAGGATCACGGTCTTCCACAATGTACTTGGTGATCCACCAAATAATTAGTGTGTGTCCTCCTCTTAAGGCATACATTTTATCTTTCTCAAAAAAACACGTTTTTATTTAGTGTATAACTTATATATACAAAAGGCATTCAAATTTTTACCAAATGAAACATTTCAAATCTGATAGAGATAATGTGTAAGACTCTCATGTATAGTCATACTAATGGAAGTGAGTCAGACAACCTTGTCAAACATGCTCAATGTACTCATCTCCCACACCATCAGTGAGAACACCTCACTTAAATACATTCATTTTCTATCATTGTGAAAAAAAACAATCCAAATCACTTATTTCCATTAAAATATAGAACTGAAGCTCCAATTGAAGGACCTTAAAAAATTAACCAATTCATTAGGTATGTGTGAATCCACAAATTACCTAATATTCATAGTTTTTATTTAAAAAATAATATTTCAACAATTTCGTTTCATAATCATTACCCTATGTATTATGGTTTCAATGGGGGCATTTTTAGATGGAAATCCAATGGACATTCCCAACTCGAATGAGATAACACTTATATATTGTCTATATAATAGACCATGGTAAGACCTGAAGGGAATTCCCAATCCCCACGGGTGGGGGAAAACCACTTGGGCTTGAAATAACAACCAAATTGAATGATTTTTTCCAACCTGGAAATGTATAAATAGTGTATAAAAATATATATATATATAATGAAAACCATAAAACAAATACATCATATATAAATAGTGACAACAGTAGCAATACAACTCAATGTAGCTAGAAAATACCACAAGAATTTACCAAAATATAAATATAAGGATAACCCAAAATATCCAACAGTTAATACATATGATATGTGGTTCATTCCCCACCTCTCACTACATGTTTCCCATATCTAATTCATTAACACCTTATATACACACTATGGTGAGTTTCCCATTCTTACATCATAAAAAACAAGGTCTACACACTTCCAATGGAATGTATAAGGTATGATCTAAAGAAGTCTATAAAGATCCAACTAAGTGATCCATATCAAGTCTCTATATAATAATAAAAATATGTGCATATCAAAAGAAAACACAGCATGATAAGCTGTTAAAGAGATTCTTAACAAAAATATTGTAAAATGTTCCCATTTTTTCAAATCATTCACAAAACCAAGTAAAATATTTTCAATGAATAATTCCAATAACCATTTATATCCGTCTTTGAATTTAACATCTCATATTAAACATGGTTCTAAATATTCTACACACAAAGGAAAAAACCTAAAAGATAACATAAGTTCAGGACATCTGGTCAACTCATACCTCAATATCAATCAAATAGTACTGCTCACTCATGTACAGAGATCCCATAGAAAAAATATATGGAATACAGGTACCCTCTCTAAAGTGAACCCCCTATTATTTCAATCATGTTCCAAGAAACAATGTATTTATGATTTATGAACAAAGGATCACCCTAGAATGTGATCCCCATTTCAATACCAATGGATGAGACCTAGTACTACACCTTCAACATAAGTAGCTAATGCATTCCTATTATAGGTCACATTAAAAGAAAATTTACTTTCTAATATATCTTAGAGGATAACCAGAGATTCTTCACATGAGGATCTTTATAGTTGTTCACCTACATAATTTACTTCACATATGATACTTATTTTTGTTTATTTTTTATTTATTCTATGACAGTAATGGAATTTGAGAAGATACATGAATTACTAAAATTTATACTAACAAAAAATTATTGAATGTTATTAGAAAATAATTAACTTATCCTTTATGGTTTATTTTATGGGTTCCATCATTCTCTTTTTTGGTGTTTATAATTAGTTTCATAATACAGTTCTATGATCTCAAGAATGAATTACTATTATTTAATTTAGTTGTGTAAAATATTGAATGCCTTCAGAAATTATAATTCAACCTCCTCATGTAATAAAGGGTTACTACACACCTTAATTGATAATGTGACACCTTCCAGGGGTCAACTCCATCTTCTGTCATTTCATCCACTAAACGACTCAACCTCATCACTGGATGTTTTTATGTTTAGTTGATGAGAGGGAAATGATTTAAAAAAATAATAGAAATGAGTTTGAGTACAGTATCATAGTGAAAAAATTACACACTCAATCACTTCACTCTTTCTCACCAAAATAATAAACAAAACATAAGAATTAATACACATAATGAATGAAAAAACACAACTTACCTCCACAGGGAGAAACCTTTGGTTAGCACCTTATTTTTTAGGGTGATAAGTCTTTGTTAAGAGAAGAGAGAAGAATAATAGAAAATAAAATAAAAAAAGAATGAGGGAAGATAGATTGATAGAGAATAATAAAACTAAATCAAATGAAATATTAAACTAAATATAAAAGTACAATAAAAAGGAAATATGAAATAGAATAAATAGAATAAAAAAAATTAAAAGAAGTGGGAATAAGAATAAGAGTTAAAAAGAATAAGGAGAAGAAGAATTTAAAAATTGGCTGGTATAAAATACTTTTTCATTAATCTTTCATAAATTATGTTTAAGGAAATCAATTAAAATAATATAATAAATAAATATAAAAAAATAATAAAGCGAAGAAAAAAGTAATGGAGGAAAAAGTGATGCTTGCTTGGCCTCTATAAAGATCCAACTCGAACGGGTCTCCTACTCCCCAACAATGTCATGGACTCCAAATTTTATTTATTAAGGGAGAGCCTTAGTATTCTTTCAAATATATTCCATAAATCTTCATTTAATAATTCAAATTTCAATATTTAAATATCCATCAAAGATCTAGGGAGATCTGCAGTGGTGGTTAAATTGGATAATTGGGGAATCACCATCATGGTGCATAGGATGCCTGGAGGTATATGGAAGCATGGTAATTAGAAATGAAGGATGGAGGACGTGGATGTTGGTAATACCATTTTATTTGGCCATTAAAGTGGCTGAATGAACCTTGAAATGATTTTTATAATGATTATATGGGGTGCCAATGTCGTTCCAAGGAGGTTTTGAGCCTTAGTGGTGGTTCTATACCTTGAGCATGAGTTTATGGTTGCTCCCATGGTGATTATCATGTGATGAAGAGGGAGTACTGAGACATTAAGTGGTGAACCGATGTAAGAGACTACATCTAGATATATCAGAGGTGGTGTGTACACACGAGATGTGGGACATAATCATTTATCTAAAAATGAATAGTATCTTTAAAACCCACAATCCTACATTAACATGAGTATGTTGATTGGAGATCACATATAATGAAAACCATAGATGATCTGAATTTGAAGCCTACACCAGGGTGGGATCCAAGAAACACACACACACACACTCAAAATGGGACATGTTGCATCAGTCATCCTGCACGTGCCTTTTCCCCACCTATATCATGTGATCTCTTATAGGTTCACACACCGCACAAGCTTGACGCCCCTATGTGGAATCACACCCTTCCAAACCATGAAGGATCTACGTCTAGCCAACATGGATGGTCTATCACATAATGGGGAGGGCTAAGTGGTTGTGGGTCAATGGTTGAGGGCCAGATGGCTTGGCCCACGTGTTTTACATGGAAATGTATGAACAATGAAAATTTCAAACTCACTTATAAATGTTCCAATCCAATAAATTATAATAAAAATGAGAATCCAAATATCAACATTTCTTAACTCATTTATCACTATTTAGTAGCTTTGATTATAAATTCTAACATTCAAATAAAACATTAAAGAATATTGAATTATTCAATTAAATCCTTGAAGAATAATTAATCCATAATTAACACAATGCATGAAATATGAGTGTGTTAGTACCCAAGTATCGCATGGGTGGAATATATAAAATAAATTTCAAATGTATTTCACTCATCAAAAAAAATTACCAACATCCCTCACCCGAAAATTAATTTTTTTTATTAAAAATAATTTTATGTAAAAGTGGGAAAACAACACAAGTATAACAATATCCAATGGTTATCCAACACAAAAGGATATCACAAAGATGTTGAAAAAAAGACTAAGATTATTATAACAACATAAAAAGTATAATCCCCATTGATGTGGTTCATCCTTCATGCTGGGGTCATCCCTGAATAACTCTTCAATGTGGGTTGCTATCTAGTACCAAGTATCGATATATTTCTCCACATTGATCTTTATTACATTGAAACCCCTTACCAAAATAAAATCTTGGTGATTGATCCAGTCCATTTTTTCCTTATTGACATCCAGTTTATACACTATTTCTATAATTCCTTAGACCTCCTCCCTTGAGGAATTATGTTTTGTATCCTTTTCAAGCATATCATCATTTGAATGAAAAATTTAGTTAATAAATAGATTCTTCTCTCCTTCCTTCTATACTGCCACACAACCCTCCCCTGGATTTTTGATGTCTCTACACATAGCTTAAGCCTTTTCAATTCTTGGACCAAAACATTCTAGATCATGAGGTTTTGATTAACATTCCATTTTATTTTCCTTAATAGATTATCTTGTTTTTATCAACATAGTTAGTGGGGTGTAGTCCTTCCTCCCATTATATCTCAAACCCTTAGACACAATGTAGCTCCCCACATCATGGTGCCCCTTATGACCCTTCTTCTTTCTTGTGTATGGAGGACTATATTTATCGCTCCATCCTCATTGATAATAGAAAACTAACTAGAGACCACAACATAATTCTCACCATCAAAGATATCCTGAACAACCGAGGGATACACCGCTTCCAATGGTGCACTCACATATGGAATAGTCACTGGGGCCTAAACCAGGAGGTCATCCTTCCTACCTCAACTGGATAATAGGTCTCTTTCCTAGTCCATAACTAGACCTTCCTACATCAGTTCTTCAAAATAGTAAATGAGATTGATGGTTTCTGGATCATTTTTCAAATTGGACATGGTCCGTGTATCTACTCCACCCTAATAACTTGTGTCTTCTTGGTACATTCATAGACTCTATTATTTTCAGCATCATTCAATCCTATATGATCAGGGGTGTGACCATAGAAAACGAAATCATCATTCTATTTCATAGATCCTATCATTTTAGGGACTAAGGTTTTATGTTCTGGAGTAACTCGAGATGAAGGACTTAGCAATGGAGGCAGTTTAACCCCCTTGAAACAAGAACCTGAGGCTCCCTTCTACCCAGTGATCAAGCCACCATTCTTTACAGTTTCATCAAATAAAGGAGAATACAAAGGAAAAATATGTGATCCTGTTCTAGAAATAGTCCTTCTTGATGGTTGAATCCCAAATCACAGTTCACGGAATTAATGATATCAGATTCCTTCAGATCATTAGATCCTTTTCCTTTATGAAGATGATAAAATGTCCATGTTTTCTTATAACCGAAATTATTAACTGTGAGAACCATGGGAGATACATACCCATTTTTTGAAACATCATTCACCACCCCATGGTGAATCGAGCTACTATTTTGAAAATTAGTGTCTAAATTCCCCATGTGACGACATGAAGAGAAGAAATATATCCAACAATAAAAAACCACCGGTTGTTTTCACCAGGATTCCTCCCTGATGGTGAACCAGATACAATCGACGAGAGGTTTGGAAGTATCCACCTCAACCAAAATGTGTAGGGATATGATATGACACACAGAATTAGATATACTATCCAAACATTGAAATCTGCCAATCATATTACCACAAAAATAGATTATATCCTGATTTTGAAAGTGGAGGGGGAGTTCGGGAAGAATAACCCAAAACTCCATAGAAGGATTGTCATGTTTCTTGTATAAATCAATGGACTTGTGAGAAAGGTAGAAGCCTGATCCATTGCATACACGAGGAGCACTAGATGACGCTAGGATCAGGTCTTCCCCGGATGATAAATGAATCATCGTTGGATTCTTTTCAATTATCCCCACAATAGATCTATCTTGTAAACCACAGGAAGTAAATACAAATCTATCAAAATCATCAATTGAAGGGAAACGAAGCTTGAAGCATGCCAACATGGTCAGATTTAAGCCAGTTGGGGCATCGTATAATTATGGGGGAGATAATGAATTGTTAGGGAATCATCAATGAAGCTCAGAGTCTTTAGGGATGAGGACAATGGATGGGAGAGAGGTATGAAAGTTGGGATATAAAAAGGGCGAGAACAATGGACTGAAGGCTATAGGTAACCAAGGAAGTCCCTCTCCCTTGAGATGTGGAGGGACTGGTCTCACGTCCATCTCTACCTAGGTCATCCCTGCTCAAGCGCCAAGATAATGAAGGATATGCTATATGATTATCCCAGTTTCTCTCATAATTTACAACACTCGTGTATTCATAAAAACATTTTTTGAAAACCCATTTCTAAACCCACTTCACAATTCTTAGAAAATATATTTTCTATCACCAAAATGAGGTGAATTCCATATTTTCTTAAAACCCCATTTAAACACAAATATTTATAAATCTTGTATTATTATAGTTAATTTGTAAAACCATTTTGTAAATCAATAGAATTTAAGGATCATCCCACATAGGATTGATATGGAACCACCAACCTCAAACCCGGAATGAACACCAACCTTGATGGGATCCACAGACACCAGAAGGAAAGGAATTAAATAACAATTAAAATAGGGACTAAAACATATTCTCACATCATAGGATTGATATTTTAAAATAAAAAGGCTTGATTGAGATGGTAGTTCAATACATACGTCAGTAAACACACACACCACAACACAACAGATATGAAACTCCACCATCAAAATAAAAACAAACAAAAAATATGGAAGATATTGGAGAAGAATCATCCCATGATTATTGATTCCTAAAATAATTTCTCAAATTATTATAAATTCCATGATAAATGACGAAAATGTAAGGATAGTGACCACACTTACCTAAAGGGGAGTAACTAATCAACTAAGAAATCAAATAACCAATTAGACAATCATAGAAGAGATGGATTCACCCAAATTCACCTAGAATGATCCTAGGGATAGAAAGAGGTGGTGAAAGTTGAATGGGAGAGTAGTTAAGAATGAAAAAAATTCCAAAATCTACAATCAAATATGATTCAATATGTGAATAATTGATTCACGATGTGATCATTCAGGAAGGACTTTGTGCTAAAATGTAAATCCCTTTGATTCAAAATCATGTAGGGCTTCTTGATGACAAAAACCATGTATCAATTTATATATGTTTTTAAATTTATTAATGAAATATTCATGGATTATTCCCATGACTCATTAAAATAATGAATCATCATTTCACAATGTGATCGTTCTCTTATAGTTATTTTTTTTGTTTCAAGTCATTTTGTTATATCTTTCTCTAGATTCCCAAAACACACCTCAAACCATTCAGTAACACCGTAAAAGATGATTCAAGGATTAAAACGAGGTGTACCTTAAAAATTATTGTTCAATAATTCTCCATACCATAGGACATTATACCTCCAAAAATTAACTCAAAAGAAGGATTCTATAGAATAATGTGAGGAAACTGCTCCCATGCCAACAATTCTTGGCCCCAAGTATCATGATAATCCAATCTATGTCACTATAAAACATTGGCCAATGAAATAGAATTTCCATGAAATAAATTCATACGCGAATAAATGATAATCATTTTTTATCCACAATAGAGACGTTTGAATCGAAATCAATTTCCATCAAACTCAAAACATTGGAAGGATTATGATGGTACTTCTTATGCTGAGATATGTGGAAAACATCATCAATACCCATCAGTAGAGCTAGTAACTCACACTTAGAAGAAAAAATATCAAGAATTTTATTGATCTGAAATGGAATAACATATCTCATAGCTTGCTTCCCATATTTTCCATGTCGATGGTGACCTAACCCAGGGGAAACTGTCAAGAAAATCCATTCATCAATGTAAAACTCCAAATGATAATGCCAAAGACTCACATATTATTTATTCTGAATCTAAGATGTTACCATGAATCAATGTATATCTAAAATCCTAGGTATTATTTCCTGAAAAAGAATCAGTCCCAAGAGAGATGCCTTTAAAATCTCTTCCCAACAAATAGGTGACATTCACGACCAACAATACAAATCCTCGTATGGAACCATTATGATAGAATATTGTTAAATGTTATTATATGGTAATTAGACCAGTCCCATATGGGTGTCCCATGATCTAATAAAATAAAAGATGTATTCATGGAGTATATTCTTCATAATTAGTATATCATGCTCTTCTTGACTATCCATATGTGGATGGTCTGTTGTACTCAACCTAACTTAAGTCCCCATAACCTCTTAAAGACTCTTCCTAAACTGAGAGGTAATCCAGAGATCCCTATCAAAGAAAATCATAGAGGCGACCATAGGAAACCCCACAATCTCTTGAATATATATTTTATTGAGGTATTTAACCTTGGTGGTGTCCCTGATCAAAATAAAATGATATGATTTCTTTAACTAAACAATCTCTAATTAGATAGAATTCTTTCCACATTGAGTCTATATCAACCCAATGATGAATTATATAGAAACCAAAACTCATTTTAAAACTAGATTATGAAGATTATATATTTGAATATAAATCATTATGTGATCTATTATTATCTATAAGAATGTGTAAAATGTGACACATAATCAGCAATGCCAAGGATGCTATATATCTTGATGAATCACCGAATGTATATTGCCTTACCAAGGATTCTATATATCTTGAAGATGATTCAATGTTCTTACCATGATAAGACAACATTCACATTTTCAAGATTGATAGAGAGACCATGTTCTAATATCATGTGTCCTCATAACTTCACTTTTGGATCAAGAAAATTCATTTTCAAATCCTCCCATATAGGCGGTGCCTCCTCGGGATTTTGAAAACTAGTTTCATATGGGGATCATGCTTATGCTCAGCAATTGAATAAACTAGGATATCATATACAAATACCATGAAATGGGATTCAAGATACTGTTTGAGAATATGGTTCACCAAATCCATAAAAACTATAAGATTATTACGTTGTCCAAAAAGAAATAAAAGATATTAATAATGTCTATATCTGCTCCTGAATGTAGTATTTATAATATTTGGCTTCCAAACACATAGTGGATGTCAACCCAACCAAAGATCAATTTTTGAAAACCACTTCACCCCATTTAATTTAGATAACCGTTCATCAACATGGGAAAAAGTGTATTTATTATTAACAGTCTCCTGGTTCAACATTCGATTGTCCACAAATAGATTCAATGGAACATTAGCCTAAATGGAAAAGATTACGAGGGCCTCCCACAATGAAACATGGGGAAGAATAAATCCTGTATCATGAATATTTTCAAACAAAATAATGATATATTTAACATCAATGGGTTCTATATCAGAATGGGGTATATAAATCAGTTTTTTACCAATATAAGATTATTCAAGTACAATACCTCGATTCCTAAAGACAGACCAAAAAATTCATTTGGGAAAGAATTAGGGAAGATTATAAAAACCAAGGTAAGATCAATAATGAAGGAATCATCAACAAGATAAATTGATAAAATAAACAAAAAATCCTAATATCTAGATGGGAAGGTCCTTCATAACTAGACTGTAGGTCCCAGTATCCCCAAAACACATGAGAGCTCCCATAATCTATAGATAATGAAACATAAAAATGATAACAATCAGTGTATGCATTATGATAAACTCACCAATACATCCCTATGGTGATTTCAAAAATATCAATATCAGTAACTATGAAATACCAAACATACTCCACATTAGAAATCAATATATAACATGTTGGAAAGTTTAACCATTTACCCTTACTCATTCTAATAGGGTACTCTATCTTCATAAAAACAGACATGAGATCTATTGAATGTTTTTGAAAATCTATAAAATTGGATGATATAAAAGAGTGTGAGGAACCTATATCAACTAGACCAATTGCTATAGAATATTAAATTTATACCTATCACTATAATCTGGACTATGTCAAAGTCCACTAGGAACTCACCCCCTATGTGATAGTGATTCTCTTCTGAGACCTATGGCTAGATCCCTACAGGCATAGAATCTTTTGAACTCACCATGTTTCCCATTGTAGCTAAATATTTCTAACCATAACTAGGTATAAAAAAATAGTGTAAGAACATCTATAGATGGACTCAATGGACACACGCACTACAACTTTTTATGTGTGTGGGACAAGTACATCGGTGGTTCCCTTCCTTTCCAAACTTATAGTAAGTTAGGGGAACACTACTTCCTACGACTGATAGATTAGAGATGTCCCGATATTTATAACCACATCCACCACCATTATGATTATTATTACACTTCCTATTATTTTAATGTGTTCCCCTAAAACTACCATTGGGTGGAAAGGGAGAGTCATAGAATCTAATATTGCCTTTGAAATTTATTTCCACCAACATAACCCTATTAAATTTACCTGTATAAGTGGATGTATTCTTTATATGTACTTATGATTGAAATAATAGTCACAAAACCAATAGGTATATATGATATTTTAGTTCTGTGTCCATAAACACCTCTAGAGAAAACTGAACAAGCTCTGAAAAATTATTGGTGTTGAAACACCACAAGGTTTTGTAAAAATAATAAATGGAAATGCATGAAACTGTGTTTTATGTAGTTATTTATAAGTAGCCTTTAAAACTAATTTTTCCACTTATATGTTTTGAATTTTGAAAAATGTTCTTCTAAAATTGTGTTCTGTATGTCATTTAGAGTCTAATGGAAGCAACTTGTTTTTTGGTGAATAGTAACAAACCCTTATGAATAGTAATATAAAAAGTATTATGGATCTAATGAATAGTAAGTTGTGTTATTATTTTATTTTAATAAGACTTTAAGATAATTACATCTTGGTTAATTTTACAATGCGATATAAAAGAACTTATAGTTTTTAAATTATTAATTTTTGAATCAAGTAAGATTTTATTTAAAAATTAAATGAATAATATTTAGAAATATATTTTAAAAAAATGGTGTTCATGTTTGATTTCAACAAATAAATACGTGGTAAGGGTGAATTTTTGGGAATTTTCAGAAATTCATGAATTTTTGTTGAATAGTGAAATATGGTAAAATTCCATATATTCAAATTATTAGTAAAATACACTATTTATGACATCATAAGTGATGTAAGGACACTTGTTTCAAACTCACATGCCATTATTACTATTTGGGGTCACATGAATTAATATTATTCATTTTCTTGAGAAAAAATATTATAATAATGATTAAAATAATGTTAAATACCACCTCCCCTACACTATAAATACCACCATCATTTCTCTATTCCTACCACACCTATCAAGCCATGAGAATTACATAACTTATATCCAATACTCCTCTCAAGGCTCTTCCCCACGTCCTTGAGCTTCTATTCTCACCAAATGGTCATAACTAAAGGCCTTAAGAAGGATCTCAAGGAGAAGGATCAAGAGGTAAACATCGTCTTTTGTTTTCTTTCCTTTCATTCATTTTATGTTATTATTTTAAATACGATTTGGGATTTGTTGGGATATGTCATTACATATCCCCTTAATGAACATATTATGTAAGCTTGATTAGATACCCCATTTCTCTCATCAAACTATGTTATGAAATTATAAGTGACGCTGTTATGCTGCCGAATTTTTCTGAGAGATTTCTAAATTTTATAATTTTGAGTTCCTTTCATATTTTTCTCCACTAAAACTTATCCAATAGGAATGAAAGATAAACTATCATTTATATTATGTATTTTCTAATGTTCATTTAAAATTCTTCATCTGTCTTCTTCTCATCCTCCACATATTCAATGAATTAAAAACATTGTCTATGATGTGTCAAATTACCGACATCGTGGACGATGTGATTTCAATATGCATTAATTCCATCATAGACAGTAATGAAACCATTTTTATGGTTGAACCATGTTTTAATATATGTAATATTTCTCTTTCATGGTTATGTAATTACCATGTACACATGGTTTTAATTTATAAAACCAAATGAAGTCGTTATTATCAAAGAACCACTAAAATGATCTAAACTAACAACATTAATGTTTTAACTTAGGAATAATCCTCATGTAACAATTAAAAATGATAAATGTTCTAATTTACAGCTCTAAAAATATTTAAATAATTCCTAATCCCAATTATGTATTTTCACTTACAATCGACAAAAACAACCATCATGAACCAATCATTGAAATCAAGTGAAGAACTCACTGAAAAACAGTGCAAGAAACAAAATACTGACAATTAATGGGTGAAATGATGGAATGAAATATTCATATAAGGTATTATAAATATTTTTTTTTATTTAATATATTAATAAAACTCTTTTATCCATTATTCAGGAGTTTTAAACATTTTTTAAGCAAGCCAATCCTGTGTTAAGAGAATTATTAACCCGATTTCTATTCTTTGGGTTAACCTTCTACTTTTTTATTTATGATGTATTAGAATTGTTGTGTGTTATGGGTTATTTTTATATTAAGTTATATTATACATATTTAAAATGTATATACATATTTTATCCAATCTAATAATTCTCACTTATATTATATGATTTTGGTAAGTGGTTTTTCATTTAAATCTGCTTTTAAAATTCTTTTTTACAAAATTCAAAAGTAATGTTTTGTATACAATTTTTCATGTTGTAGGATTGGGTTCCAGTTCTTGGGAATTGTTTACTATTAAGGTTGGGACCTCTATCTCCTTCAAATTTATTGGTTATGTGTATGTTTGAGGTCATTTGTATGGTTACTCCAAGTGTAACTGTGATGGTTACACAAATTGTATGGTAACCGTGAGGGTTACAAATTATAAGGTAACTGAGAGGGTTACAAGATAATGTATGTAATTCCACAAGATATATTTATTGTTATATATATATATATATGTTCTTATGTATTATGTAAATATTTTTGAAATAACATGTTTCTCAATGTAAGTATATATGAGTGACGAGTACGTATTTTGAAAATGATTTCATACATTACACGTTTTCATGGACAAATGTGCACTTTCATTCTTCTACATCCATTACTGAGCTTTTTGTGCTTATCCAAACATTTTAAATGATTTTAATAGGTCATAAGGATTTGTAAGACAATGAATGAATCCATGTGAAATGTTTTAATACTTTTCAATGAAATCGACGTCTAAGCTCTAATGTTTTATATTTTGACAAAAAAATGAAAACTATTTTTCTGGTACCCACTCTGTAACAATGTGTATTGTTATGAATGGATTATGTCCCAATTATTTAAAGCTCTATACATGAAAAGATACTCAATTTAAAAGTATGTGATTTATTAAATAAAATCTTGATTATGTAAAGTAAAAAGGATGTGTTCTTATAGTTGGTATTGGAAGATGATTTATATAACTTTATGGGTTATGATAATGTTAAAAGTAAACCATAAATGTTTTTTACTGTATGATTAATTTGAACTATTTTTGAATTTAAATATAACCATGTTGCTTCATATATGATATGTTTATTCATAATGGTTGTTCGTAGACGAAATAGGGAGGATGAATAGGAGAGGCACCGACAGAACAACATCCTTCTGAATCTGCAACCCTGATTGGTAGGGATTGGAACCGACCTGTTTGTGACATTATTGGATAAGATAACACAAGAAATAAATGGTGGTGAAATCAATTTAAGAAAAAAATAGAGGTACCACAACATAAAATGATAATATTGAAACATTTTATTAGACAACACCCTCCATCCTTCAATGGATCTTCTGACCCATCAGCGGATGAAGGATGGATTAAAGCCCTTTAAAACATATTCACTGTTATGGGATGTTCATAAAATCAAAAGGGAAGTCTTAAAATTTATTATTTTAAATGTGAAGTTGATCCATGGTGGTCAATGGTAAATAATATATGGGATAAAGAAGATATTGATTCCTTAGAATGGTTTGAATTTAAAATTCTTTTCCTTGAAAAAATATTATCCTATGGTGGTGCGACATAAGATGGAGAATCCATTCCTTGAATTGAATAAAAAGGATGAAGATTTCGTGGTTGTGTATATAGTTAACTTCACCCAACTGGATAGGTATGCTACAAATCTTATTTTGGGACTTGATTGAAAGATCCACTGATATTACTTAGGACTGATGCTAAGGTATTGAAAGGAATTGGCCTCCCGTGAATTCAAAAGTTATGAGAAACATGTTCAATTTGATGAGGGGGTAGAGATGGAGTTTTCTGATGATAACATGCATTTTTGAAACAAGGAGTAGAAGAGATCAATATGGAAATAGATGGGTAAGAATCAATAAAATAAATATGATGGTATGAAAATCTAGTTATTAGTTTGTGAAAAGTGGGGCAAGAAGCACCATGGTGAATGTCTTAAAATAACTGGGATGTGTTTTAAATGTGGTATGTTTGTTCATATTGCCTGATGTTGTAATAAAAATAATCCTATGACTAATCCTGATAACCAAACTATTATGTGTTTTAAATGTGGAGAGACGAGTCACTATTCAAATGTCTTCCCAAATAGAGATCAAAATGATGCAAAGAAGACATACACTATGAAGAAAGGTGTGGTGGGTTCTTTTGCAACCATGTCAGAAGATGTCGAGCCATCCCATGAAGTTGTATCAGGTACATTTTTTATTTACTCAAATTATGCTAATGTTTTTTCTGATACGGGGTATACACATTCCTTCATCTCTGAGAATTTTTTTTGGTAAATTGGAAATATCACCTCAAAAAATGAGTCCAAAACTAGTTTTTAAAAAAAATATAGGGAAATATTATAGCAAGGTGGAATTATATGAATCTTTTAAATGTGGTTTGTGGAAAGACATTACATGAAAATCTTTTTGTTTTACCCTTAATCGGGTTTGATGAAATTCTGAGAATCGAATGGATTTCTATTTATCATGCTAAGATTGACTGTAGACATAAAGAAGTTCTTCTTCAAGAAGTGTTTTAGTTTTTATACAATAATTAACCCATGAAATTGATAACATATCCAGATGTTGAAAAATGTTGAAATATGGAAGTGAATTTATATTTCTCCTTCTGTCAAAAATAAGTGAATGGTTCAGATTGATGATGTTCCAGTGGTAAATTAATACCATGATGTTTTTCTTGATGAGTTACCCAGTGTCATTTATGATCAAGAAGTTGATATTATAATTGAATTAGTTCCTGATGATAAGACAATTTCAAAACCCCCATATTGTATGGCTCAAATATAACCTCTTTAATTGAAAAATCAGTTGTAGGATTTTCTTGATAAAGGATTCATTCATCCTAGAACATTACATTTGGGAGTTCTTATTTGGTTCATTAAAATGAATAATGGTTGCAGGAGACTTTGCATTGATTATGGAGCTTTGAATAACATCACTGTTAAAAATAAGTATCATTTTCTTCACATCATTGACTTGTTTGATCAGCTCTAGGGAGCTTAGTTATTTTCCAACATTAACTTGAGGTTAAGATAGCCTCAACTAAAGGTGAATAAGGATTATATCCCGAAAACAACCTTTCGTAACATATATGGGCATTAAAAATTTGTTTTTATGTCATTTTGGTTATATAATTCACCCGTTGTAATCATTAATCTTATTAATAGAATATTTCATGAGTTCTAGTATAATTTTGTGGTTGTTTTTATTGATGATATTCTACTATTTTCTAATATTAAAGAGGATAATGAAAAATATCTAAGGGTTGTTTTACAAACCCTAAAGGAAAAAAACTATTTGGATAATTCAAAATGTGTTATTTTTGGTTGCAATAGATTTCTTTTCTTGGACACAGTTCAAATAAGGATGGAATAACTATTGATCCTACTAAAACAAATGTCGTTAATGAATGAACAAGACCTAGAAATGTTACATAGATTCATAGTTTTCTTGGATTAGCATGTTATTACCAAAATTTTGTTAAGAAATTTGCACAGTTATCTAGCCTAATAACTTAGTCAACACGAAATGGGGTTGATTTTTTCTGGATAGAAAAATGTGTTGTTTGTTTTCAAGAACTGATGAAGAGATTGGCTAATGATCCCTTTTGGCCCTTGCCCTCTCAAAATGGTGAGTTTTTCATCTATAGAGTTGATTCTTTGAAAGTAAATGGTTGTGTTTTGATGAAGAATGATTAGGTAATTGCTTATGATTCATCACAAATTAAACATCATGATTTAAATTATCCCAAACATGATTTTTAATTGGTAGCTATGGTTTTAGATTTGAAAATTTGGAGGAATCATTTTTATGGATCCAAATGTCAAATATATACTGACCATAAAAGTCTGAGTTATAAATTAACTCATAAGGAATTAATCATAAGGAAGAGAAGATGACTTGAACTGATAAATTATTATGATTTCATGATCAACTACCATCCAGAAAGAGAAAACAATGTGGTGGATGCTTTGATGTGAAAAAATAATTCATCATTAACAATGTTACGTTGGGAAAATGATCCCTTGATTAATGATTTGATGAATTTTGGCTTATAAGTTGTTGGTGAAGGAAATATGTTGGTTTTGTCTCAGGTTTTATTGATGTCATCATTATTAGAAAATATTATGAAAATGTAGAAGGAAGACCATGAGCTACAGAAAATGGTTGAATCAATTAAAATTGACAAGTTTTTAGAATTTATCCTTGATAAATAATTTTTTAAAATTTAAAAAATGGTTGTGTGTGCCTTGTGATTCTCAGCTGAAGAAATATTTTTTTGTGATGTTCATAGTTCTAAATTATCAGTTTATCCTAGTATTAATATGATGTACAGACACCTTCAGGAGTCTTATTGGTGGAATGGATCGAAAAGAGATATTGCTGATTTAACTCGGAAATGTTTGACATGTCAAAAGGGTAAATTAGAGTGACAGTTGGTGAAGGGGATACTTCATCATTTTCTAGTTCTATAGTGGAAATGGGAGAATGTATCATTGGACATTGTGGTGGGACTTCCAATGACATATCGATGTAACAATGTGATTTGGGTTATTGTTGATCAGTTGACAAAATCTGTACATTTTTATTCTATTCGAGATACAATGCCTTTGGATCAGCTTTCTCGATTGTACCTCCAAGAGATTTTCAGGCTACATGCAATTACTCTTTCCATTGTATCTGACCAGGATCCCATGTTAAATTCTAACTTTTGGAAGGGTCTTCAGAAGATATTGGGCACGAAATTAAATTTCAGTACAACTTTTCATCCTCAATTAGATGGCCAGTCAGAATAAACGATTTAGACATTAGAGGATATGCTTCAGGATTGTTCAATACACTACGAGGAGAGTTGGGATCATCATATTTCATTAGAATATGTTTCTTATAATAATAGTTTTCCTTCCATTATATAGATGGTACCTTTAAGGCTTCTTATGGGAAGCGGTATTAGACTGTTTTTTTGGGATGATGCCATTGAAAGAATGTTGATGGGGCCAGAATTAGTAGATGAAGTGGATAAAAAAGTTATGATGATCCAAAAACACATGAGGATAACATAGATCATGAATAATGGTATGTAGATAACAAAAGGGAGGACTTCTCTTTTGAGGTAGGTGACCATGTTTTCCATAAAATATCTCCTTGTAAAAGTGTGATGCATTTCAATAAGAAATTGAAGCTATGCTTATGGTTCATTAGACCATTTGAAATCCTGGAGAAAATTGGAATAGTTTCATTCTGAGTTGCATTGCCTCCAATTTTTTCTCAGTTACACAATTTTTTTCGTGTTTCAATATTGAGAAATGTATGTTCCAAATTAATCACTTGTAATGAACCCAGAAGTAGTTCAGTTGGAAGAGAACCCTTCTTATGTAAAGAAACCAGTTCAGTTCCTTGATCGAAGGGAATAGGTATTGCAGAATAAGGTAATACACTAGGTAGAGGTTTTTTGGAGAATCAACATGGTACAAGAAGAAACATGGGAGTCTGGAAATGCTATGAGAGAAAGGTCCCCCCACTTGTTTAATAAGAAAATAAAATTTCGAGCATGAAATTTTCAGATGGAGGGGATATTGTAACACCCTTATTTCTCTTTAAAAAATAAATGGAATTGCATGAAACTTTGTTTTAAGTAGATATTTAGATATATCCTTAAAAAAAATCCACTTTTATGTTTTGAATTTTGAAAAACAGTCATCTACAATTGTGTTCAGTATGTCATTTGGTGTCTAATTGAACCAAATTGTTATTTGGTGAATAGTAAAATACCCTTATGAATAGTAATATGATCCTAATGAATAGTAAATTGTGTTCTCTTTTTATTTTATGAAGGATTTATTATAATTACATCTTTGTTAATTATTCAAAGAGATATAAAAGGAGTAATAGTTTATAAATTATTAATGTTTGAATCAAGTATGATTTTATTTAAAAATTAAATTGATAATAATTAGAAAATTATATTCCAAAAATGGGGCATAAATAATGGAAAGGTATCATATATCTCTAGAGATGAATTTTGATATCTTAAGCATTGAATATTGTGTTTGAGATTAGACCTTGTTCATGTGGTTCTTGGGATGATGCTTCCTTGATAACTTTTTCCCTTGTTGTATTTTGAGTTTTTAGGTGGTATTTTTTATTCGATTATCACTGTTATATTGCAGTTCTTTTGGTTTTATATTTTGGTTATATTACTTATACTCTCTATAAGTATAGTAGGATTGGATTTTTATATTTTATGTTATTTGGATGTTTAATATATAAATGTAAAATCACATCCCAAATTTTTACGAATCCCTTGGAATTTGTTGAAATCCTATGGTGTATTCAGGATACGTCTTAATGTTGTTTCCACTCTATATTTTCTCAATGTAATGATTTGGGGGGGGGGGATGTTTTAAAATTTTTCAGACTTTATTGGTGCACTTATATCATGGTATGGTAGCAAGGTTATAGTAATGTTGGAACCTGAGATATGTAGCTTAAAAATATGTAGCTAACCTTTTCATATTGAACATCAATTTACTCAGTTTTATGGGTAAAAATGTTTTATAATACGCTTATAGGTGAGTGGTCATGTCGTAAGCATATGTTTATTCATTTTTTTTCATAACATGAATTATTATTGAGACTTCCCACTATGAATGCATTGTTAATTTTTAGTTTGATGGGTTTTCATGTTATTAAATGATTTTTTCCAAAATGTCACAATTCTTATTAATTATGTTGATTTTGAATTTTCTAATTCATCCGTATCTAGTGAGTTATGACTAAATGGAGTTTTGTTCAAGTTATAAATAATGGAAGTGGATAGAAATTTAAATAATAATCAAGAAGATATTACTAAAAATATGGTTTCACCAAATCCATAGATGAATCAACAACTTTTCCAAAGTATCATTCAGGATTTTATAGCCATTAATAGAGTAATGGGTAATGATTTACCCTGATATGTAGAATAATTTTAATAATATAATAAATTGAAGCCATAATTTTTTTGAGGTGATTCCAAACTTATAAATTCAAATGAATTTCGGAATAGAATGAACTGAATTGTCAAATTATTGGGTACACCAAAGTAGCTCAAATTTATGTTTGTAACATATATGTTGGAGAATATTTCATACCAAGGTTTCTATTTTTCTCTCCAAGAAAAATGAATCCATGGAATTAAATAGAAGGACTCTTTAAAATTTTCAACAAACAATTCTACCATCATATATTTAATATACAAACAATGGTTGATTTCTTCAACCTAAAATAATAAAATCTATCTATGAAAGAATATGAATTTATGTTTATGAACCTATTCACTATTCCCAAGAAGCTTGTACTAGTGTGTATTTGGGGGTACACATTATTGAGTTTGGAATACCATGGGAGATTCTCTATAAGATTGTGATTATTTTTATTATATATTTTATGGATATTGTAAATAAAGGGATGGTAGATAAATGATATCTTTTTTTTAATCTATCTTGAGTGAATTTTTTAATCACCATGTAAATAGGTGGGAAGATAAATTATATGAATAAGAAAATCAGATATAGCTACTTCCAAAGTGGTATAGAATCTGAAATCCAAACCTTAAGATCTATTAATTTCCCTTTATGGGCCTATATAATGCATGACTGTTTCCAATGTGGTTCTACCTATCAAATGAAGTGATATTGTATGGAACCACCTAGATCTTGTCACTAACATAATTATATGGTACATATCCTATGTTTCTATCATATCACACAAAATTATAGGTAATGAGATATATCTCATGTTTCTCAGAAATCATATGATTTGACAGAGCGATCTAATCAGAATAATTCTCACCCTTAGAACCAAGCTATCCAAGGTGATTCCCAGAACACCACAAATCCTCATGTTATCCAATCAAATCATGGAATAAGGTATTTTGGATAATATAGTAAGTATATATATGTTTCTGAATGGAGGATCAGGAATAATTAATTAGGAACACTAACTATTCAAGGTATGATTATTTGGAAATCTACACCCATGAATGGCCTATATTATATGGCTATGTCCAAACATTTTATCATTTTTTGTGTTGCTGATCATATAGGTTCGAATTCTAAAATTATGAGTCATGTATTAAAACATAAAAAACCTTTGTGGAAATTGGACTGTCCAACCTTTAAATGATTTTTGTGTTCAATAAAAATCAATGGTGATGAATTGGTTTTGTATTTCTCCATTTCATATATGGATATCTATTAACTTGTTTTGGGAATGGATTTGTGGACATTGTTCAAGGACCATATCAAATGTTATGACTGATATGATAGTTTGACTTTTGTAATGTTGATAAGAATCTCTTTAAAAGTGACTAGGATGTGAATGATTGTAGAAAGGGACCTTTGGTACTGTATATTGGGAACATATCCTTTAATTTGGTAGAGATTACATTATCATATGTTGATATAATTAGGCCTAGATATGTTCGAACAATTATTGACCAATTTCTTGATGTCTTTCAATGAAAATTTCATTATGTTTTCACACAAAATATAAGTGGAATTTATCATTGATCTCTTACTGGCTACCATTACTATTTCACATTCGTCTTATAGGATAAAACATACAAAATTTATGGAGTTGAACGTTTATGTGAAAGTATTATATTCAAAAGGGTGTCATTTTATCAAGTATATCCCCATTGGAAGCACTAGTTTTTTCTGAAAAAGGTTAATGTTACTATTCGAATGTCCATGTAGTATCATAAGAATATATCAGTTATAAAAAATAATTTCTGTACTCATTCAATAAATAAATAAATATTTGATCAATTGAGGAGATACCATTTGTTTTTAAAAAAATTTCTCAAGATCATGATATCACCAAGTATGAGTTTGAAAGGAGGATATTCTAAGCACAACCTTTAGGATCCATTATGGTCACCATGAGTAGAGGTTCATGGGATTTGGTATTAATAATAAAACAGTATTATTCATGGAATTGATGATTCAGATATTTTAGTGGTACTTTAATTACTTTTTATTGGTGCTCATTGATGATATTCTATTGTATTCTAGGAATTTGTTCGATTATGAAAAGTGCATGGATATAGTGTTGGTTATCTTGAGTGAACATAACCTATATATAATTTTTTCAATGCGTGACTACTGGATACAATACAAAATTTTTATTTACCCTGTCATTTCTGGAAGAGTATTTTCTCTAGATTCTAAAAATATAGAGGTTTTCATCTCTTGTAAATCATGACAGAAAGACTTTGAGAGACACAGTTTCCATATCTTAATAGGATATTATCGATGCTTTGTTCAACATTTTTCATGATCTTCCACTCCAATGAAAACATTTAAAAGAAAGTTTTTACATTTCTTATAGATCAATGAATTAAATAAATATATCCAAGAGATTACAGTATTTCTAATACAAACAAAATCCCTTATTATTCAAAAAATAAGATAAGGCATTGTGGTCTATTATGAGGGAATAGAATCTGGATTGGGTTGTGTGCTCATACATGGAGATTATATTGTTTCTTGTGGATCATGATAGTTATGGTTTTATGATAAGAAATACCCAACACATAATTCATAATTGGTTTTAGTAGTCCATTACATAAAGACGTGGAATAATTATATTTTTGTTGAGAAATTTATAGTGTTTGTGGATCATATTATCATGAAACCTATTTTCTCCCAAAGTGATTTGAATATAAATTCATAAAATAGATGTAATATCTAAAAATATATGAATCCCACTTGACTCATACACCAATAAGAACAATTATGTAGTTGATGCATTGAGTATGACTTCATATAATCATTTGGAAAACTAAGCTTTAAATCAATTAAAGCTAATGTCGTTTCGATATTATATATATCTGGATTGTACTGAGCATAATGATGTTCTAGTTTTTTTCTTGTTTCTATTATTCATGATTTGGTAGATCATGTTAGAGATTCCTAGACAACTGATCCCAAATTATTTGCAATAATGTCAGAACTCAATAGTGGGGAGACCATTTAGTGATGGATACTATATGGGAGATATTTATTATGTTTTAGAGATCATATAGAGGTTCCTCCAACAAATCTGGAATAGATTCATATTTCTTTTCACCATTCGATATGGAATATTCTTCGTGGTTTCTAGAATATATATAATTTTTAGAGAGCATAGTTCATGGTGGTATGTCCTGAAGAGGAAAGTGGTAAACTTTGTCTTAAGATGCCTCACCTGTTAGTAGTTTAATTTTAATCATCAACATTGAACTGTTATGTTTCATTCTTTACCAATTACCATCTATAAATGGGAGCGGATAACCATATATTTTATCATATTTCTACCAAGAATGGTTAATAAATATGAAACCCTTTGGGTAATTTTTTATCAGATCAAAAAGGTATCTCACCTTATCCCTTTTTGTGAATATAGTACCATAGTAGACTTTTTTAAATGCAACGTTAACAATATTGTAATGATTTATGATGTTTAATTTTCAATTGTGTTTGGATGTGACCCCATGTTTATATCTTGGTTTTGGAAGTCCTCACAATAATCCCTTGGAACCCAGTTGACCCTGACCATAATGTATCATGCTAAAAAAGAATAAAATTCCCAAAATATGATCCAAAAGTTGGATAAAGTTCATATAGAATGTGTTATAGATTTTGGATGCTTGTGGGATGTGAATATATTTTTAGTAGAGTTCACAGAAAATAATAGCTATGGTGATTCTATATATTTGTATCCTTTTAAATAATTTTATTGATAACCTTTTCATTCTCCAATTTTTTAGAGGAAACATGTGAAATTACTTTTTAGACACACTGTTGTGAAATATACAACATTAAAAAATCAAATAATCAAAAATATAATAGTGATTTATTAGTGTCATAAAAAACCAAATGTTTATCATCATCGACGACCGTTGTCATTTAAAGTGAGTAATCATGTTTCTTGAGGATATCTTCAATGAGAGGAAATCGTCATTTTTTGTATGAAGGGAATGTTGAATCTGTAGAACATTATTTCTTTTGAGATATTTGAATAAGTTTGATATGTGTCTTATCAGATGGATTTACCATTCAGGTTCAGGTTTATGCATAATTTGATTCATGTATCTTAATTGAATAAGTACCAGCCAAATCTCGACCTTGAGATTAAATGGAACCATGATGATCTTGAAATAGATGATACATTGATTTATGTGCCAATACATATTATGGATAGTTAATATATACTATTTCATGGGAAAATCATTAGTTTGGTAAGGGCATTATGGAAGCATCATTAGAATCAGGAAGAGTTGAGGGAGAATGAAAAAGAGACTCTAGAGAAATGTTATGAACTCATCCAAATAAATGCAAGTATTCCACGTTTCATAAAGGGAAAACCACTGGGGGGGAGATAATGTAACACCCCTGGTTTCAGTTACATTAATCTTTTATTCTGTATTTTAATGTAAAATAATTATTTGGTAAATTTTAAATATTTTATGGAAGGTTTTGAAATGTTGTGGGATTGTTTATAGAGGTTCATGGTTTAATAATGGTTATTAAAAAATATTAATTGTCTTTCTGAATCGTTAAATGTGATTTTTGGGGTCACAATATATGCACATTTTTGGATCATGGTCTTTCCAAGTAGTTCACAAGCTAGGGGAAAGTGTGTGGATTGAGACAATTAATAAAATAATTTTTTAATCATAGTTTTTAAACCATGTGGTTCAACTGTGTGGAGGTGGAATTAAGAATGTGGCATTGAAAAGTTTGTGAATGGGTTGTAAAACCTTGTCGAACAACAATGAGACTACTTGGGTGATGTCCAGTAGCCTATTTAGGGTTGGTGCATGGTTTCCCAGACCATGCGACCTAACCATGTGACGTTAAGTTAATGATCTAAAAATGTGTTTCTTTTTCTTATTAAGACCCAGAACCCTCATTACACTCATATTATTCAATTATATTTAACATCTTTTATCCCCTAGGCTCCCCATAATATTCCCATTAATCAAACAAAAACTTTTGGGTGAATCAATGTGCTTTGGAGATCTAAAATCAACGCTAAGTCCTTATTTCTACTTATTCCTCTTTGATCTACTCTTCTCCTCTCTCTCGGAGATATAGATATTTCCCATTATATATAGATATATATTATATAATGTAAATCATAATGACAACCTATAGGAAATATTTATGGAAAAGTATTATGATATAATATCTAGAAGATCTTAGTGTTGTTCTTCATTTCTTCTATCTATTGATCGATAAGTGGATTCTCTCTCATCTCCAGTTATTCTAGAACTTTAAGTATTAGTTTTTTAAAACAAAGTGTTTTCTTTTATTTTATATGGTATCATTGTAAAATTTCATGAAGAAGACCATTTTTTATACATTATTTGAATTTTGTATAAGTTGGTGGTTTTTGGTAAATCTACCTTACTTATAATTTTTAATTGACGATTTAATAAATAATGAAAGTTTTTTATGGATGAAACGTGTCTAATGGAATGTATTAAATGTAAGATTTGTTTTATGAAAATTTGATTGGCCTAGAATATATAATAATTGGGATGGATTTTGTTCAAAGTGGATGGAGGTTGGTCGGATGTTCCACCGTCCATGTAGGAAATATTATGTTCATATAGTACCACGGTCAATGGTTATAAAAAACATGAGTGTACGGTTGAATGTACATGTTTGTGTGTCTGTGTGTATGCAGAAAAGGGAATGGTTATGCCCAATTTCAATTAATGGTAATGAACATCATTATGGTTTTCTAACTTGTATTTTAGGCACTTATTAATATAAATTAATTAACTACTCTTCAACTATTTTATATGAAATATAATAATAGTTTCTATTCATAATGGCATGTGTTGGGAAGTATCTGGGTATTTCCACTGCATTTTATACTCAACCACTTCTTGAAAACATTCCTTCACTTGAAAATTTCCTTTAATGAGGCATAGGTAATTTAATTTTTATGTATATACCTATAAGTACATCATGATTCAATTATCATGTTAGGTGGGATTAATTCTTGATCTAGTTTATATAGATCTTGGGATGATTCCACCATGGTATCTTTGGGTCTTGTTGTCTTTTGATTTTAGATAGGCTATATTATTTATACCATTTTCAAATTGACATTGTAGTTCTATTATTTTTCCAATTGGGTTGTATTACCTATACTCATTCATCATATATTAGCGTAGGATGTTTATATTTTATGTTTCTAGGTTATTTTATCTTTAAATGGAAAATAATACATCAATGTTTTCATATGTGCATGAGTTTTATTGTAGGAACATTGGTGTCTTTGGAGTGTCACCAAAGTTAGTTGAACTCCATCACTTATTACCACAATTTGATGGGTTCATGATGTTACAATGACCCTCTAGGCCATTATTTGAATAGTAGGGAGTACTACTCATAGACCAAGGGTAGACGCTAGTAACCCATAAACTCCCATTAGGGAAAAAGATATAATCATAGAAATGAAAACCTCTTACAAACACACATTTTGTAATACAATATCTTTGTCTTATTATATCTCATAGATATTTATGTATACTTTATGTTACCATCTTTTCTTGATTTATTATTTACTTATCATACTGGAAATGCATACCTTTTTTACAATATACTTGGATTTAGTGATGGTACCAGCATCCAGATCAACTAAACCTAAGACAACACTTTATTTAGTAAGAAAAATGTTTTTTCTTAATCATTCAATCAATTTCATATGACCAATGATGCACTGACACAAGATACCTCCCCAAAAAATATATTTTATGGTTTTCATCTTAAATTGATGTACAGATTCAAATGGTATGCATTGATAGTAATATCCTATAAAGATACCATTTCATATGTTTTAATATAGTAATAACCAATGACACTAATAAAATATGGTGTTCCAAATAGAATGCAAATTTGTATGTTTTTATCTACTCAAGATCATCCAGTGAAAACATTGTGAGAAGACATCTCAATGCTTATGAGCCCCTAATACCTAATAGTTCCATATTATCTATGTCCTTTTATAGTGATGTATCTACACTATAGTACAAAAGTTTATGATTACAATCATGGTATCTCTATGTACTCGTTATAACCTATGTACAACTATAACATTTTTAAATTACATTTCATCTAAGGAAATTACCATAAATATAGTGGAATCATAACTATAATATCTATTATGGTAATGTAAACACATTATACATCAAAATGTATACGTGAAATGGTTATAAATGTATATAATGGAGTTGGTTATAGGGAACCCACTCAAAAAATGAATGAGGTTGCAGAGTTGGAAATTCATTAACTTAATTTTGTGTAGTGTACAGTAGAGAATGTTAAGTGATTCATGAGTAGATAAATTATACTCATGGTAAAATAAATAAATATATGAATTGGAGGTGATATCCTGAGTTTGTAGTCAGTGATCAAATTTTTTGATGTTTTCATAATATGGGCAGTTGATGTTTGGAGGCGTCAATATGTTTTCCCCATTTTTATTATAAAGTTCGATGTTTTTCAGTGAGTTAGTGAGGTGTAATATTGATTTAAGATACTCCTAATATGGATTGTGTCGATAACATATTTTTTGTATCATTGCTTCAGTGATATAATTATGTTGATTCATATGTCATTGATTTGGGTGAGATGGATATTGAAGAAGATATAATGTTTGGGAAGTAGCCTATGGGGATTTTGTTCCATCAATATAATGTGTTTTAGGCTATGTTATTTCATTAGTTCGTTTCATTGAGAGGTATGGCGGTTTAATAGAATGTACATGGGAGTAATAGTAACATATATTACATCAGTATCCTGAGTTTTTTTATTTCATAGTTCCTTTAAGTATATTAATATTAGGTTTTATGGTGATATAATTAAATTTTATCTCTCTCAATTATATTTCATTTGAGATTTTATAAATTTAATATTCTTATTTGAGAGGTGGCTCATTGATATTTTTTATATTGGTTTTTTTTAATTCCAATGTTTTGATTTTATTTTCAATGATGAGAATATATTGAGAGGTATTATAACGACCGATGATTTTTGAAATGATATTTGTTTCTTGATCAAATGTTGTTATATTAAATTTTATACATAAAAAATAAATAGTATCAAAGAAACCATATCTCATTAATAAGTATCATTACATTAGTCACCTATGAAACCAATCATTATGTAAAACATTACAATTGGAAAAAACAAGATAGAGAATATAAAATGGGATAATATGGATCACCCCGATCTATTATGATCATCTACCCTATAGTCAACAATATATAAATGAAAAATATATATTAGTAAATCAATCAATATCTAAGAAAATTAAAATTTATCCTTATGATGAATTGTATTAAATATTTAGTTAAATAATGATGTTATATTTATTACGAATAAAGGAAAATGTGATCATTGTGATTTGACCATTATGTGATCGTTGGTCCAATATGACCATTGGTAAATTTTAATGTTGGGAACTATAAACATTGGTAATAACTTATAAATTATAATTATTTGTTACATGTATTAATGATAATGCAATTGATGTAGGAAGGATAAATGATGGCCTCAACTAGTAGAGGCAATTCTTTTGAATACCATTTGTCAGAACATGGGAGGGAGGTGACATGATAAGGATTTTTCTTTGACCAAACCCATGGGATGCTTTAAAAAGTCAATCTTGAATGAAATTTCCTACAGGATAAGTTCATGTTAGTGTAGATTTCAACATGGTCAATGTTATTAGATCCACCCAATGAAACTACCACCATCACACACCTTATCCATAGGGAATATGAAGGCTTAATAAGGGGTTAAATGTCTAGGGGTAGATACATATGTTAAAATTTACATTTTAAAAGCTAATTTTTTTATCCATCAATCCCATTTGGAGAATATTTTTTAACAAGATATATGTTCAGGTAAAAAGAATTCGAAAAAATGATCTTATGACACAAATTAAACATAACATTATTTTTTAGAGAATATGTACTCTTTTATAATAAACTCAAGTATTCTAAATAATAATTTTCATAATATAATAGTATTTTAAAATTCTCATATTTAATTGAAAATGAAAAGACAATATTATAATGTCTTATTTAATTTTTATAAGTGTCTGAAATTTTATTGTGTCTATAAAACTATTTTCTCAATAAATAAGAATTTTCGTATTTAAAAATTATAATTGTCACATTTTTTGTATCATTTTGATAAAACAAATATTACATTTTAAACCATCATGTCTAAATTTATTTATGGTGGATTTTGGATAATTTTCTAAAATACTTTATTTTTTTAAATAGTAACTATGTTGTTTTGGGTTTCCGGTATGTTGTATAATTTACTATTTATTTCATAGTGATGTAATAATTTATTAGCCATAATGAAATACCTAAAATGTTTTATTTTGTTAATATTAAGTACATTAGTATATTTTAATAAATTTTCATACATATAAGCGACTTTCCAAAGTCTAAAATCGAAAAATTGGTTATAAAAACATTACTTTGTGAAAAAATTAATTTCCCGTGTCAAAAAATGTATTAATAAAATGTTGTTCGGTTCTAATGGATTAAAATATCACAAAATTTTAATCATTTTTCCCAACCCATGAGAAAAACCCATGGTTATGCTAATGTATTTCAATTTTCCACAACCGATATTTCTGAGAGCAATATTTGGAAAATATTAAACAATTATTCCACTTTTACTATAAATACCTACCCTTTCACCAATACCCTTCGCTAAAAATCAATAATATATTAATTTATCATTCTTTATTTACTTCTAAAAAGTCCCCCAACGTCTCCATAAGCCCCCAAGGTTGAATCCTCAATATTTAGGAGCAACTCTTCAAGGTTAGGGAATTGTCGCCATCTTCTTTTTAATTCATGTCATTCTTTTTTTCACATATTCCAAAGGGTATGTTGCATTCTTTTAATATGATTTTTATGATACCCTTAATACTAAAACAATTTTTTACAATTTTATAACTTTCTTATCTCTCATTATACCCTTTTATTAAACAAAATTTTATACCCCTCATGATGCAAAATTAACATCTCAAGTCTCTCACTTTTACTTTAGAAATTATTATTTGTTTTCTATAACTCTACCATTTCCTTGTGTATTCACCTAGATATAAAATATTATTTAATTATTTATGTATTTATATATATGAAACACACATTCCCCTTTAAGTGGTTAATAATTATGTAATTATTACTTCATTTAGAACGTTTTTCTACGATGACTTTGTTAAGAACCCCATTATTCATTCAACATGGGTTATTAATGAAATGATTTAGACTGATCTCTATGGATCAAAAGAAATTACTAAATATGAAAGGTGTTACCGGATAGAACATTAATTAACTAGGTATCTAATTTAATCTATATAGATGAAATATTTTATGATTCTTTGGCGAATAACCATGGTAATTTTTATATATGACACCTTTGTGATAAACCATGGTGATATGCTTATTCTTTTCTTATTTAAATTTTTAAACCACCTTTCCATGTTATGATTCATTTACTTTTTATTATGATATTCCTCCTGTTCTATTTATTTTTTTATATTGTTATAACTCGTGTTCTTATCGATATGTCTCATGATCACATGCTAAATGTATCACTTGTTTATTCCCTTTTAGGGAACATGATCACCCCTTTCCTTTGATGTATTTCCTTATGTTTAGAGAGGCGGTAAAAATAAATAATATTAAACCCATGAAGGATACATTCATGAGGAATATAAATTTTTTTTATGTTTTCTTGAATTATGCTCATAATTTCCATAAAACTAATCTTTAAAAGATTATATATTTTGTTACATGTAATGGGAGTTTTATGTTTTAAAATTTTGGGCTGTCATAGGCAGTATTACAAGACTATTTATTTATTTATGGAAACTGGGACATTATAACTTTAGTAAGAACCCTAAAGAAAAGTCTATATATAGGAAAACATCCTTGTATTTTTATGAGTATAATATAATTGGTTTCCTAGAAAATACATCCATCTTTGGGAACTACAAGTGAATGTGGCTCTAGAATAGATATAAATAAGGGTAACACTCTAAAAATAGTTATTCATATATACTCAATCAGGAATTGGTTCATGAAAATGGTCTTTTCTACAAACACGGTCTGACAGTCATGTGGGATTTGTTTGGTTAGTCACAAGATTTTTATGATCCTCTATAAAGGATATACAGAAAAATTTGGTGTTATTTTTGGAGATTCATAATTAAAATATTTAAAAAATTTGTTTTGAGAAATAAAATCCCTTTATAATTATAAAATTCCTTAAAGTAACACATTTCTCACTATGTTATTATTCTTCTTAAAAAATGTTGGGAAATAAGAGGAACCACGTACATGAAGAGTGCATTATATGATGCACTGAAAGCCTTCTGATAGATGTTGTAATTGAAAACATCAGGAGGATTATGAATAAAATATCTCAATTTATGAATAATAACATGAATAGAGGTGATAAAACATATTCCATTTGAAGGGAAAAAATTTTCCTGGAGTCCATCATAATTCAACGACTATAAGGCCCTGGCATTAATCCTTAATTAATATTGAATTAAATGAATAATTCACATTGTGGATCTTTTTAGGTTTAAAGTTTTAGAGAATTAGGACATAACTATTACATCTCAAAAGTTTACAATGTAGACACTTCTACTAAGTTTCCATAGAATAAAAACTCTTAAAAAGAAACATGTCTAGTTCCATGTTTTATATAGCATGACTTTCCCTTAATCCCATCCTTGACAGTATTCCACATTAAGTCCTGTGAAAAACATTTCAAAAAAACCTGGGGTGAGCATAAGAAGCTCAGTAAGGGATACACAAAGAATGAAAATTGTTATTTTATCAAAACAACAAGTAAACCATGTATACTTTATCAAAGTAATACTTTTCACCTTAATGAAGTAGTAAAAACTATTCACTGAATAAAAGATCATTACATACCCTTTTGTAACCAAACGATTACCATAAAACCCATATAATGAACACATAACATATAACGGTGCCTTGGGACATAAACATACTTAAATGGAATAATCATACGGTCGACTTCCACACATATCAATTAATGGAATAGCCATATGGCTGACTTCCATACCCAATGCATTGGAAGTTATAACATAACCACCCATCCTGGTATTCACTACACCACCCATAATATGTTTTATCACGTAACCACCCATCAAATGTCCAAGTACCATTATAAAATCATAATACATAAAACAAATATAATGGAAAGAAAACATTTCAACACTTTGATCACAATATATCACTTAAATATATTGACATAACAAATCCATTATAAAAACCATTTTAAATACCAAAATACATAATAGAGTATATGTTATTTATTTCATTTTAAAAACATTACGGCTTTTTGGGGAAGCCAAATGTAACACCGCGAGCTTCTACAATACGTTTCTCATTCAATAATGCAATAGCTTGCATTGTACGCAACTTCGAGTTCTAAAACACCGCGACTAATCAAAGTAGCCGTTATGAATAGTAATAACCACTTTTTAAAATTATAGAAATTTTATATTTCAAAATGGACTTCATTTTTGTATTGGTAATATCGAAATTATCCAAAGTTGAATTTTTTGTAATTTTCTGAGAACATCCAATTTTTTTATGAATAGTGAAAATTATATAAAAACAACTTTTTTAATCAAAATAATTTATAGTGATAAATTATACTATTTAGTGGTTTTAAAGTATAATTAGAATATATTTTTACCATTTTATCCAATGGTGGTCATTAGAATTAATTTAACGTTGAGATTGGACATAAACACTTGCCAATCTTTTGATATAAATTGTTTCTTGAAAACACGCTATTTGTTGTGACAGCGGGAATTGATTATAAAATTAATTAATGCAACTTATTTGTTTGGAAATTTGTAAAATAGACATCATTTTTGAATTCCTAATGTCAATTATATCTTAGGGTGAAATTTTGGCATTGTTCTGAAAAACTTCAATTTTTGATGAATAGTGAACACACTAAGTGGAAGTTAAATAACTAATTTTTCATTTAAATGAAATATTACCACTTCTGTGATTTGATTTTTAAAAATCCGACATACATGGTTGTCATTAAGAAGTAAAATGTGGTTCAATTAGATTAAAATAATTTTTTGGTGAATAGTAACTTCTAAGTTCTTAATCGCGATTAGAGGTAATTAGTGTAGTTTAAGGTAAAAATAATGTTTTAATAATATGAGATGAGATTGAAACTTGTCCTACTCCTATTGGATGAGTCATGGCCGACCAGGACAACCCATGGGTCAGCTTGGGGACCCCATAGAGCCACTTTAGTTGGAAAATGACATTAATATATATTTATTTAATGTTAAAATTAAATTGACACAAACATGAGTTATTTTACTAAAACAATTTCTAAGTGGGGTTAAAAAATCCCCAATTTTGACTATAAATATTCATTAGAAAGCTAAAAATATTTCCTACATCATAGTATTTTTTTTATAATTTTTAGACATTAAATAAATTAAATTATTTATGACATCATTATGATGCAACGATGACCTCATTATTTAACAATTTTAATAAAATGAAAAGATAATGTAAAATTCAAGGCTTAAACTTGTCCAAAGACTATTGTATGGGTATATTTCGAACCCTTATCACCTTATCCACGAATTATATAAGTTTGGGACCTTTAGAATCCTAAAAGCATTGTGTAATAATGTAACATTTCAATCTTTCCAAAAGTGCCCCTCCTCTCCACTTATAAAAGGCCCCCACCTCTCCCACCTTATTCGCACCTTCAAGCCATTTGGCTTGGAAAACCTCTACCCAAATAATCTCCCAACTTCCCCCTCTTACTCCTAGAAGCCTCACTTTGGGAAGAACTCTTCTCAAGGAAGCCTTTGGCTCAAATCAAAAAGAGTTACCGGATTTTGAGATAATGTCTTCTCTAATGTTGTTTTGTTTTATTTTTCTTCTCCAACCCCTTAAACTCTTTTTATTAATTTATTTTGTAACAACACCAGTATCCTCAATATACTAGGATTTTGTTATAAGATGTATTCGAGATAAACTTACACACACCTACATCTAATGGTTAAAGAACATACGGTTTCTGTGGATGGTGAATTTCTGCCTCACGAAACGATGATTGTTCAACACTCATATAACACCTTCAAAGGTGGCCATTAAGATGTCAATATTTTTATATATGATATATAATATGTTTATGTTTTACTTATGCTTCTGTATTTCTCATTTATGTCATACTTTATGATTTCCATTATGGGTAAAACGCGATAATTTCATTTTAGGAAGTGCGGACTACCGCCCCCTCAAAGTGATTTGAATCGTTAATGCCATATGTGGGATGTATAAAGGATGGAGTAAATGGTATTATACACTATTTTATACTGGAATTATATTATACATTTATATCATTATGATTTCATTCCATTAAATATGAAATTGAAATGAAAGTAGCGTTCATGCGTACGTACGGCTTACCGTCTCCATGAATGGTGCATTTCATTTCTTACCTCTAAATGTTACGTAATATTATAAATGAATGTATATACTGGATATATAAGATATATATGACATCTAAATCATTAATATAATTCTGTAGATAATGGATATTCTACCAAATAAACAACTTGTAATTATAAGAAGTTTATTGTTGACTCAAGTACCAAACATCGACAAAACGACCGTTATTAACTTAAATAATTACATAATGATCATATCATTGTAATAAGTGATATAATAAGGATAATGAAATTGAAAATGGTTCTTAATAAGGTATATATTAACTCTAGTTTATTATTCATGTGGTTAAAGAACGGTTGAGTCAAGTCAGACACGAGGTAAGGGAACTTCTTAACCCGATTTCCATTCTTTGGGTTAATCTCCTACTTTCAAATTATGTCATGATATTATTATGTCCTATCTTGTATTTTTACATTATTTATGTGTACTTATAGTGAATACACATTATAGATGTAATTTATTTTAAAAAAATGATCTTTTTAAGGACTTCATCTCAATCCCCTTTCATTGAGGCATATTTGGTTTTATACACAACTTTCTTTTATACGGTGTATAAACCCCTTTGACTTTTACATTTATTCAAAAGGAATCTTTTTTATACGAAGCGTTTTGCTAAATGAAAAAAGGGAATGTTTTTCTTTCCGTACTTATGCAGCGACAACGACTTCTCCGCTGCCGTGACCATTATTTGAGTTTCGGCTTCCTCTACAAGCCATCATTTTTTTTAATGAAAAATAAATACAAAGTTTTAACTTTCTTTTATTTTGGTATTGAAAATGGTTTTGAAAGAATTTTTATTATATCAATGTGTTGTATTGATATCTTGTGATTGAAATGTGGAAATGTTATGTTTCCTTTATGCATGTTTTATGTGATACGATTATGTTATGGTTTATGATATGTTTAAACCTATTCATATCAGGATTTTAATGGACTTAATAAGTGACGGGTGGAGCCCGCTATAGCTTCTCGATGCATCGATAGGTCTCATGAGACAACTGGACATGGAATTGGCCGAGGCCCTTTCCCAATTTGATTTATGGTTTTGGCCGAGGCCTTAATCATTTTAGATGTCTTGGCCGAGGCCTTGAAAAAATGTTTTAGAATGTCTGGCATTATACATTCCCTCATTATGAAAGTGGTTATTGATATTGCATGTGATTATTCGACCAGTAGAATATCCATGTGAAGAAGTGAATGGTATTATCTCATTTTACTTTTGCCATATTATGTTGAAGCTCAAGTTCAATAAGGCTTTTGTTTTAGTTATTCATTGCCTTAAATGTTTATATTTATTGATTAAAGCTTCCGCTATATTGTTATCCTTTCTGAGCATCTGAGCTCACCCCTTTCAATGTTTTAATATTTTTCCAGGATGTGAAGAAGTATTTTATGAATGACCTGAAGGGGTAGTCAAAAAGGGATATGAGTGTGGACTATGAAGACTTTGTTATTAGTTTTTCACTTTATGATGTAATGTAACATTTATGAATGTATCTAGTGTTTCCAAGGCTACTAAACTAATCGGTCTTTCGAGACTTGATCTTTTGTGATCATGCCAATGTTACAAAGTAATGCACCGACTCTGGGTAGCTGGGGTCGGGGCGTTACAGTTGGTATCAGAGGCAGTTTAGTACTAACCTTGGAAGCTAGATTTAGATAAACTCTGATTAGAGCACATAGCCCGAAGATAGACTTTGAGGATTAGTATAGAAGAACTTCCTAGAATTTTGGTATTATAGAGATGTTATGAGTTTTCCGAGCAATACATCCCTATCTGGATACGAGCAGGTAGAGGCGGCTCTGGCACAGATGTACCTAGGGGTAAAACCCGAAAACACCACTTTGAGCTAGACTCGAACGGGAACTGGTGCACGACAACGGGCCTTGCTGCACTCTTGGTTACGACACTCCCGGGGGATATGCTTAGGATAATTCTCGTTTTCATTACAAACCACTATGAACGGTTATGAGTATATACTTCCTCAAAGAAAACCTTTTTATGATTATGGATTATATCCATAAATAGTTCAATTTATGTTAAGTGTTTTATAATTATGGGATTATGTATTTTGATTCATAAACTGATCTAGTTTATGCCATTGTATAGAAATGGCGCCCAGTAGAAGGAAGGTGAACTCCATCAATATGTATGATCCAAAGAGTAAGAAGGATCATATCTTTCATGGTATTAATCCAACATTTAGAAGGGAAATATTCTCCCATTTGTTATCAACATATGAAGAAATAGTATCATGTGTTAATAAGATAAGTAGAGAATTCTCTGAGTCTTATGGATTTGAAGGGATGAAAGAGAATAAAAGGATGGAAGAGAGAATGATGGATAAAGGGACGAGGGAAAAGAGGAATTTTCCAATATGTGATAACTGTGGGAAGAAACACCTTGGAATTTTCCTGAAGGGAATGGGAGTTTGTTATAAGTGTGGAGAAAAAGGACACCAAGTGCGTGACTGCAAGGGTAAGGAAAAGGTTTCAAATGTACAATGCTTCATCTGCAAGGAGTGGGGACACTACGCAAACCAATGTTCAAATCATCAGAGTATGCCCCAAATGATGTTATTGGATAATAATCAAGTTATGATACTACCACAGATGAGGAGGAATGGTTAGAGTTCTTATGTTGTTATTAAAGAATTTTGTAATTTGAGTGTTGTATCAATGATGTATGGGTTATAATAATTATGGAGTATATAAGGATTGTACTGCAGTACTATTCATCTAGGACTTGAGATTGTGTGGAACCAAGAAAAGTAACTCCACAATAGGTTAAATTTTTGGAAAATATATGGTTGAGAGAAAGATAAACCATAATATGGTTTTGATACCGAGATAGTGATTTTGGAATAAGACATGATTGATTCGGATAAATTATGTTGGATATTCATAACATCCTTGAAACTGATTACTGATTTGTATACATTTTTGGATAGAAGGAGTATATCTAGTTTTCTATAAGGAATAAGGGATCATGAATGTAATCAATAAGGATTTATGGTAATTCAGTATGTTGCAGTGTTTTAAAAGAATACATGATGAAGGTGTTCACATGTTGTTACGCTGGAAAAAAAGGAGCTTCATTATGTTTACCTTCCTCATAAAATCTGGACTACGTGAAGTCCCTGGTTATTACAAAATAGTTTTTCTAATCTAAATGGTATGTGTTAATATTTGGAACCTTATATAATTAGGATAAATAGAATATTTTTGAGTTCTATTACCTTTTAGAGTGAAAGATGGGTTTTTGGTAAAAAATTTATTAAAGAATGAAAGTCTACATGACAAGTATGTATATTCCCTTACGTTCTTAGTAAATCTCCTAAATAAATTCTTTAACTTTATAAAAGGTAACATAAAACAAAAATGTTGTCGGTTAACTTTTCCAACTGGGGATTCAATGACCATTTAACCAATCACAAGTTTGTGATTTTCTTGTGGTTAAACTTTCTCCTAATCCTGTTTTCTATAACTCTCCATCAGACCTTGATGGTTTGTTTCTCCTCCATATCCATATTTTCATAGAATCCTAGAATGGGCTATATCGGGTGACCTTTGTACTTATCTTGCTTTCTTTTAATGTTATATATTTATTAACCTTATTTCCGACGTGGGTTTTCCTCAAAGGTATTTTCTCTTTTCAACCTTTTATTTTCAAAGAAAAATTTCAAATTGCGAGGACGCAATTTATTGAAGGAGGGGATAATGTAACACCCCGAGCTTCCACAATACGTTTCTCATTCAATAATGCAATAGCTTGCATTGTACGCAACTTCGAGTTCTAAAACACCGCGACTAATCAAAGTGGCCGTTATGAATATTAATAACCACTTTTTAAAATTATAGAAATTTTATATTTCAAAATGGACTTCATTTTTGTATTCGTAATATCGAAATTATCCAAAGTTGAATTTTTTGTAATTTTCTGAGGACTTCCAATTTTTTTATGAATAGTGAAAATTACATAAAACAAATTTTTTAATCAAAATAATTTATAGTGATAAATTATACTATTTAGTGGTTTTAAAGGATAATTAGAATATATTTTTACCATTTTATCCAATGGTGGTCATTAGAATTAATTTAACATTGAGATTGGACATAAAAAATTGCCAATCTTTTGATATAAATTGTTTCTTGAAAACACGCTATTTGTTGTGACAGAGGAAATTGATTATAAAATTAATTAATGAAACTTATATGTTTGGAATTTTGTAAAATAGACATCATTTTTGAATTCCGAATATCAATTATAGCTTAGGGTGAAATTTTGGCATTGTTCTGAAAAACTTCAATTTTTTATGAATAGTGAACCCACTAAGTGGAAGTTAAATAACTGATTTTTCGTTTAAATGAAATATTAACACTTCTGTGATTTGATTTTCAAAAATCCGACATACATGGTTGTCATTAAGAAGTAAAATTTGGTTCAATGAGATTAAAATAATTTTTTGGTGAATAGTAACTTTTAAGTTCTTAATCGCGATTAGAGGTAATTAGTGTAGTTTAAAGTAAAAGTAATGTTTTAATAATATGAGATGAGCTTGACACTTGTCCTACTCCTATTGGATGAGTCATGGCCGACCAAGACAACCCATGGGTCAACTTGGGGACCCCATGGAGCCAATTTAGTTGGAAAATGTCATTAATATATATTTATTTAATGTTAAAATTAAATTGACACAAACATGAGTTGTTTTACCAAAACAATTTCTAAGTGGGGTTAAAAAAGCCCAAATTTTGACTATAAATATTCATTAGAAATCTAAAACGATTTCCTACATCATAGTAGTTTTTTTATAATTTTTAGACATTAAATAAATTAAATTATTTATGAAATCATTATGATGCAGCGATGACCTCATTATTTAACGATTTTAATAAAATGAAAAGATAATGTAAAATTCAAGGCATACACTTGTAAACAGACTATTGGATGGGTATATTTCGAACCCTTATCACCTTATCCACGAATTATATATGTTTGGGACCTTTAGAATCCGAAAAGCATTGTGTAATAATGTAACATTTCAATCTTTCCAAAAGTGCCCCTCCTCTCCACTTATAAAAGGCCCCCACCTCTCCCACCTTATTCACACCTTCAAGCCATTTGGCTCGGCCAAACTCTGCCCAAATACTCTCCCAACTTCCCCCTCTTACTCCTATAAGCCTCACTTTGTGAAGAACTCTTCTCAAGGAAGCCTTTGGCACAAATCAAAAAGAGTTACCGGATTTTGAGGTAATGTCTTCTCTAATGTTGTTTAGTTTTATTTTTCTTCTCCAACCCCCTAAACTCTTTTTATTCATTTCTTTTGTAACAACACCAGTATCCTAAATATACTAGGATGTTTTTATAAGAAGGATTCGAGCTACACTTAAATACACCTATATCTAATGGTTAAAGAACATACGGTTTCTGTGGATGGCGAATTTCTGCCTCACGAAACGATGATTGTTCAACACTCATATAACACCTTCAAAGGTGGCCATTAAGATGTAACTATTTTTATATATGATATATAATATGTTTATGTTTTACTTATTCTTCTGTATTTATCATTTATGGCATACTTTAGGATTTCCATTAGGGGTAAAACGCGATAATTTCATTTTAGGAAGTGCGGACTACCGCCCCCTCAAAGTGATTTGAATCGTTAATTCCATATGTGTGATGTATAAAGGATGGAGTAAATGGTATTATACACTATGTTATACTTTAATTATATTATACATTTATATCATTATGATTTCATTCAATTAAATATGAAATTTAAATGAAAGTAGCGTTCATGCGTACGTATGGCTTACCGTCTCCCTGAACGGTGCATTTCATTTCTTACCTCTAAATGTTACGTAATATTATAAATGAATTTATATACTGGATATATAAGATATATATGACATCTAAATCATGAATATAATTCTGGAGATACTGGATATTCTACCAAATAAACAACTTGTAATTATAAGAAGTTTATTGTTGACTCAAGTACCAAACATCGACAAAACGACCGTTATTAACTTAAATAATTACATAATGATCATATCATTGTAATAAGTGATATAATAAGGATAATGAAATTGAAAATGTTTCTTAATAAGGTATATATTAACTCTAGTTTATTATTCAGGAGGTTAAAGAATGGTTGAGTCAAGTCAGACACGAGGTAAGGGAACTTCTTAACCTGATTTCCATTCTTTGGGTTAATCTCCTACTTTCAAATTATGTCATGATATTATTATGTCCTATCTTGTATTTTTACATTATTTATGTGTACTTATAGTGAATACACATTATAGATGTACTTTATTTAAAAAAATGATCTTTTTAAGGACTTCATCTCAATCCCCTTTCATTGAGGCATATTTGGTTTTATACACAACTTTCTTTTATACGGTGTATAAACCCCTTTGACTTTTACGTTTATTCAAAAGGAATCTTTTTTATACGAAGCGTTTTGCTAAATGACAAAAGGGAATGTTTTTCTTTCCGTACTTATGCGGAGACAACGACTTCTCCGCCGCCGTGACCATTATTTGAGTTTCGGCTTCTTCTACAAGCCATCATTTTTTTTAATGAAAAATAAATACAAAGTTTTAACTTTCTTTTATTTTGGTATTGAAAATTGTTTTGAAAGCGTTTCTATTATATCAATGTGTTGTATTGATATCTTGTGATTGAAATGTGGAAATGTTATGTTTCCTTTATGCATGTTTTATGTGATACGATTATGTTATGGTTTATGATATGTTTAAACCTATTCATATGAGGAATGTATTGGACTTAATAAGTGACGGGTGGAGAACGCTATAGCTTCCCGATGCATCGGTAGGTCTCATTAGACAACTAGACATGGAATTGGCTGAGGCCCTTTCCCAATTTGATTTATGGTTTTGGCCGAGGCCTTAATCATTTTAGACGTCTTGGTCGAGGCCTTGAAAAAATGTTTTAGAATGTCTGGCATTATACATTCCCTCATTATGAAAGTGGTTATTGATATTGCATGTGATTATTCGACCAGTATAATATCCATGTGAAGAAGTGAATGGAATTATCTCATTTTACTTTTGCCATATTATGTTGAAGTTCAAGTTCAATAAGGCTTTTGTTTTAGTTATACATTGCCTTAAATGTTTATGTTTATTGATGAAAGCTTCCGCTATATTGTTATCCTTACTGAGCATCTGAGCTCACCCCTTTCAATGTTTTAATATTTTTTCAGGATGTGAAGAAGTATTTTATGAATGACCTGAAGGGGTAGTCAAAAAGGGATATGAGTGTGGACTATGAAGACTTTGTTATTAGTTTTTCACTTTATGGTGTAATGTAACATTTATGAATGTATATAGTGTTTCCAAGGCTACTAAACTAATCGGTCTTTCGAGACTAGATCTTTTGTGATCATGCCAATGTTATGAAGTAATGCACCGACTCTGGGTAGCTGGGGTCTGGGCGTTACACCAAAGACCAAATAATACTCGCGGCGGTGGAAAAGGTCGTTGTCACCGCATATGTTAATAGAAACATTATTTTTTGTTGTTTAGTAAAAACCTTCGTATAAAAAGATTATTTTTGAATAAAATTAAATGTCAAATTGTTTTATACACCATATAAAATAATGTTGTGTATAAAACAAAATATGCCTCAATGAAAGGAGATTGAGACGAAGTCCCTTACCTCGGGTCTGACTTGACTCGATCGTTCTTTAACGTCCTGAATAATAAACTTAAGTTAATTTATACTTTCTTAAGAACTTTTTTCATGTTCATTATTACTTTTATATCACTAATTACCATGTTATAAACATTATTTAATCATTAAAGTTAATAATGTTTGTTTTTTCGGTATTTGGTTCTTAAGTCGAAAGTGGACTTCTTACAATTACATGTTGTTTGTGTGGTCAAAGGTTCATTATATCCAGAATGATATTCCTGATTTTGATATCATATATATCATATATATCCAGAATATACATGTATTTATAATATTACATAATCATTTAGAGGTAAGAAATGAAATGCACCGTTCATGGAGACGGTAAGCCGTACGTACGCATGAATGCTACTTTCATTTCTATGTCATATTAATGGAATTAAAACTAAAAGAGATATATGTATATTTAAATTCCATAATTATATTAATAATTTAGATGTAACATAAATCATATATATCCATTATATATATGTACTTATAATAGTACATTACATTTGGGGATAAGAAATGAAATGCACCATTCATGGACACGGTAAGACATACGTACGCATGAACGCTACTTTCATATCTATCTCATACTTTAATGGAAAGAAATAATAATGATATAAAGGTATATTATAATTACAGTATAAAATCATATATAATAACTTTAAATCCATCCTTTATACGTCCCACATATGGCATTAACAAATCAAATCACTTTAAGGGGGCGGTAGTCCACACTTCCTAAAATGAAGATATCACGTATACCCATAATGGAAGCCATAAAGGTATGCCATAAATGAAAAATACCGAAGCTTAAGGACAACATAAACATATTATATATCATATATAATTATAGTTACATCTTAATGGCCATCTTTGAAGGTGTTAGATTAATATTGAACAATCATCATTTCGTGAGGCAGAAATTTGCCATCCACAGAAACAGTATGTCATTTAACCATTAGATATAGGTGTGTGTAAGTGTAGCTCAAATGATTCTTATAAAAACATCCTAGTATATTGAAGACACTATATTTGTTACAAAATAAATGAATAAAAACAGTTAGGGGGTTGGAGAATAAAAATAAAACAAAATAACACAAGTGAAGACATTACCATAAAATCGGGTAACTCACTTAGATTTGAGCTCAATGGCTTCCTTGGGAAGACTAATGCCCAAATTGATGATTCTAGGATTTATAGAGGGATTTGGAGAGACAAAATGGGCAGGGTTGTCTGATACCAAGGCTTTGAATGTGTGGGTAAGGTGGTAGAGGTGGCGTCCTTTTATAAGAGGAGAGGAGGGGCACTCTTGGAAAGTTATAAAAGGTTACTTTACCATGAAATGGTTTTCTGATTTAAAAGGTCCCAAAATTATACATTTAGAGTATAAGGTTATAGGAGTTCGAAATATACTCATCCAATAGGTTTTTTACAGGTGTAGGTCTTACATTTTACATTATCTTTTCATTTTATTTAAATCGTTAAATAATGAGGTAATCGATGCATCATCATGATGTCATAAATAATTTAATTTATTTAATTTCTAAAAATTATAAAACAAATAATATGATGTGGGAAATATTTTTATATTTCTAATGAAAATTTATATTAAAAAATATTACTTGCATAACCCCACTTAGAAATTTTTTTAGTAAAACAACACATGTTTGTGACATTTTTACTTTAACATTAAATAAAAAGATATTAATGTCATTTTCCTTCCGATGTGGCTCCATGGGGTCCCCAAGTTTACCCATGGATTTTCATGGTCGTCCATAACACATACAATAAGGTTAGGACACGTTTCAAGTTCTTTTCATATTATTAACACATTATTCTTACCTTAAATTACACTAATTACATCTAATCGCGATTAAAAACATAAAAGTTACTATTCACCAAAAAATTATTTTAATCCTATTGAACTACATTTTACTTCTTAATGACAACCATGTATTTCGGATTTTTAAAATTCAAAACACAGAGGTGGTAAAATTTCATTTAAATGAAAAATCAGTTTCTTTAAGTACCACTTAGTAGTTTCACTATTCATCAAAAATTGAAGTTTTTCAACAAAATAGCAAAACTTCACCCTAAGCTATATTTGATATTCCGAATTCAAAAATGATGTCTATTTTACAAAATTCAAAACATATAAGTTACATTAATAAATTTAATAATTAATTCCCACTGTCAGAGAAAATAGCGTGCTTTTATGAAACAATAAGTATCAAAAGATTGACACTAGTTTAAGTCCAATTTCGAAGTGAAATTAATTTAAACAACCATTATTGGATTAAATGGTAAAAATATATTCTAGTTAAACTCTAAAAACAATTCAAATGATAATATAATCATATAAATAAATTATATTAAAAAGAGGTTTTGAATTAAAATACAACATTTTTCACAATTCATTAACAAAAATGAACTTTATCGGAAAAATACCAAAAATTTACACAAAGTAAATTTTAATTTCCTGATTCTAAAGAAGAGTTTTATTTGGTCCAATAGAATGTATAATAGTGACCAAAACTATATTTAATGACGGTGCACCATCAAAAGGCGATAAGTGAACCTTTAGTAAAAATTAGGGTATATATGCCTAAAATTTAATTCATTCCATATTTTAAGCCTTTATCTTTTATTGGAAAAATGTAAAAACATTTAAAAAAATATATAATCATATTTTAGTTATTTCTATCCATTCCCACCAATAAAACTGCTATGTGTTAACTACCATTTAAAATAATATTATTATATTACTTGTGTGCCACGTAATATTTCAATGAAACTCATTTTTGCGTATCAGGTACGCTATCAAACATAGAAACCCCTTTAAAGTAAAATTTATATTTATTTCGTAAATATTAATAAATATGAAAAGGATTTATTCTTTATTTACCTGGGATGTTACATCCTTCCCCCCTTTTGGTAATTGTGTCCTCGCAATTTTATTCACTTATCAAAATAAGTAGGGGTATTTGTCCCTCATAGCATTTTCAGATTCCCACGTTGCCTCTTCAACCATGTGGTTTTTCTACAAAACCATTACCTGATGAATTACCTTATTTCGCAACATCTGCTCTCTTCAGTCAAGAATCTGGACTGGTTGTTCTTCATAAGAGAGATTCTCTTCCATCTGAACTACCTTTGGGCTCATAACATGAGATGGATCTGGCATATAGTTTCTCAACATTGAAACATGAAAAACATTGTGTACCTGAGATAAACTCTGAGGTAATTCCACTATTTAAGCAACTGATCCAACTTTCTCCAGAATTTCATATGGTCCAATGAACCTTGGACTCAGCTTTCCTTTTTTACCAAATCACATCACACTTTTCCACGGTGAAACATTGAGAAAAACATGATCACCTACCTCGAAAGATAGATCCTTCCTCCGGTTATCCGCATAACTTTTCTGTCTGCTCTGAGCTGTTTTCATGTGTTTCTGAATCAACTGGACTTTTTATGCCATCTCTTCTACCAATTTTGGTCCCATTATCTTCCTTTCACCTACTTCATCCCAAAAAGCTGGCGTTTGACACCGCTTCCCATATAATTCCTCAAACGGTGCCATCTGTATAGTAGAAGGAAAACTGTTAGTATATGAAAACTCAAACAAAGAAAGATTTTGCTACCAACTTCCCTGATAATCCATCGAAAAAGCACGTAGCATATCCTTAAATGTATGAATTGTTCGTTCGGAATGCCCATCTGATTGCGGATGAAAAGCTGTCATAAAATTTAATTCAGTACCCAACGACTTCTGAAGGCCTTTCCAAAAGTTAGAAGTAAACCTCGAATCACGATCAGACACAATGGAGAGGGGAACTCCATGTAACCTGACTATCTCATTAAGATATAATCGAGAAAGTTGATCTAGAGAGAAAGTATCTCTAATAGGAAGGAAATGAGCAGATTTAGTCAATCGATCAGCAATAACCCATATTGCATTATTACCTCGAGATGTCTTCGGTAATCCCACCAAAAAGTCCATGGATATGTTTTCCCATTTCAACTCTAGCACTGGTAAAGGCTGAATCATCCCTTTTAGTAACTGGCGCTCTACTTTAACCCTTCTGAACCAGCTCTACCTTTTTCTGCAACTCGCTGTCTTCCCTCTGTGCTTGCTTAATTCGGTCGGATGGGAATGATCTCACTGATATCTGAAACAAAACAGAAGAACTTTCTGCACCAACAACTTCTATGCCAAATTTCATCAAATCAAAAACTAAAGGATCTCATTCCAATCATAGCATGGTTAATGAAGCATTACTTTTTCGACTCAAAGCATCATCCACTTTATTTGCTTTTCCTGGATGGTAATGAATTGTACAATCATAATCCTTGATTAATTCTAGCCATCTCCTCGGTCTCATGGTCAATTTTTTTTTGAGTGAATATATACTTTAAACTTTTGTGATCAGTATCTATTTCACACATTAATCCATAGAAATTATGCCTCCAAATTTTTTGAGAAAAAACAACAGCAGCTAATTCCAAATCATGTGTAGGGTAGTTTACTTCATGAATTTTCAACTGGCATGAAGCATAAGCAATTACCTAATCATTCTTCATAAGGACGCAACCAAGTCTTTTCAATGAAGCATCACGGTAGATAACAAACTCACCATTCCTGGAAGGAGGTTCCAAAACTGGATCATTCACCAATATTCTTTTAAGTTCCTAAAAAAAATCATCACATTCTTTTGTCTAGATAAACATAACACCCTTCCGAGTTAGCTTAGTCATTGGACTAGATAACTATGAAAAAATTTCAACAAACCTTCGGTAGTAGCCTACTAAACCAAGAAAACTATGGATCTCAGTTACATTTGTGGGTCTTGGCCATTCTTCAACAACTTTTATTTTATCAGGATCAACAGTTATGCCATTTTCTAAAACAATGTGACCAAGGAAAGAAATTTGTTGCAACCAAAACACACACTTTCTAAATTTCCCATACAATTTATTTTCTTTCAAGGATTTCTAAATAACCCTTAAATGAATTTCATGCTCCTATTTACTTTTACAAAACAAAAAAATATCATCAATAAACACAACCACCATTCATCACCTGATTCAACTGAGTCATCACTGTAGTAAGCTTCTCAATTTCTGATTCCGACCATCTCTGGTTGCTGATTCGGAAAGTCATTCTCCTCTATATGCCTTCCCAGAAAAGTTGCTCTATTTCTTTTAAGAAAAATCATTCTTAACACAGATATATCTTGGACGAAGAAACCTGGTAATCTTTAATTACTATATCATTTCAATCATACCATAAACTAATTCATGATTTATCAATTTTCTAACTCCTAATGTTGTCTAAACCGACCTCTGATACCAACTATAAGGCCCTGACCTTAAACCTTACTTAATATTTAATTAAATGAATAATTCACATTTATGATCTTTTCAGGTTTAGAGTTTTAGAGAATTAGGACATAATTATTACATCTCAAAAGATTACAAAGTAGACACTTCTAATAAGTTTCCATAGAATAAAAACTCTTAAAAAGAATCATGTCTAGTTCCATGTTTTATATATCATGACTTTCCCTTGATCCCCTCCTTGACCCTATTCCACATTAAGTCCTATGAAAAACATTTCAAAAAAACCTGGGGTGAGCATAAAAATCTCAGTAAGGGATACACAATGAATGAAAACTATTAGTTTATCAAAACAATAAGTAATCCATGTATACTTTATAAAAGTAATAATTTTCACCTTAATTAAGTTGTAAAAACTCTTCCCTGAATAAAATATCATTACTTACCCTTTTGTAACCAAAATATTACCATAAAACCCATATAAAGAACACATAACATATAACAGTAACCTGGGACATAAACATACTTAAATGGAATAACCATACGGTCGACTTCCACACATATCAATTAATGGAATAGCCATAGGGATTACTTCCATACCCAATTCATTGGAGGTTATAACGTAACCACCCATCCTGGTATTCATGGCACCACCCATCATATGGTTTATCACATAACCACCCATCAAATGTCCAAGTACCATTATAAAATCATATAACATAAAACAAATATAATGGAAAGAAAACATTTCCACACCTTGATCACAATATATCACTTAAATATATTGACATAACAAATCCATTATAAAAACCATTTTCAATACCAAAATACATAAATGAGTATATGGTATTTATTTCATTTTAAAAACATTACGGATTTTTGAGGAAGCCAAAGACCAATTAATACTCATGGCGGCAGAAAAGGTCGTTGTCACCGCGTACTTTGAAAGAAACATTCTTTTTTTGTCGTTTAGTAAAATTCTTCATATAAAAAGATTATTTTTGAATAAAAATAAAAGTTAAAGGGTTTTATACACCTTATAAAATAAAGTTGTGTATAAAACAAAATATTCCTCAATGAACGGAGATTGAGACGATGTCCCTTACCTCGGGTCCGACTTGACTCGATCGTTCTTTAACGTCCTGAATTATAAACTTGAGTTAATTTATACTTGCTTAAGAACCTTTTTCAAGATCATTATTACTTTTATATCACTTATTACCATGTCATAAACATTATTTAATCATTTATGTTAATAATGTTTGTTTTGTCGATATTTGGTTCTTATGTTGAAAGTGGACTTCTTACAATTACATGTTGTTCGTGTGGTCAAAGGTTCATTATATCCAGAATGATATTCATGATTTCGATATCATATATATCATATATATCCAGAATATAAATGTATTTATAATATTACATAATCATTTAGAGGTAAGAAATGAAATGCACCGTTCATAGAGACAGTAAGCCGTACGTACGCATGAACGCTACTTTAATTTCTATGTCATATTAATGGAATTAAAACTAAATGAAAGATACGTATATTTAAATTCCAGAATTATATTAATCATTTAGAAGTAACATACATCATATATATCCTTTATATATATGTACTTATAATAGTACATTACATTTGGGGATAAGAAATGAAATGCACCGTTCATGGAGACGGTAAGCCGTACGTACTCATGAACGCTACTTTCATTTCTATCTAATACTTTAATGGAAAGAAATAATAATGATATAAAGGTATATTATAATTCAAGTATAAAATCATATATAATAACTTTAAATCCATCCTTTATATGTCCCACATATGGCCTTAACAAATCAAATCACTTTGAGGGGGCGGTAGTCCGCACTTCCTAAAATGAAGAAATTGCGTATACCCATAATGGAAGCCATAAAGTTATGACATAAATGAAAAATACAGAAGCTTAAGGAGAACCTAAACATATTATATATCATATATAAATATATTGACATATTAATGTCCACCTTTTAAGGTGTTAGAAGAATATTCAACAATCATCATTTCGTGAGGCAGAAATTAGCCATCCACAGAAACAGTATGTTATTTAACCATTAGATGTAGGTGTGTGTAAGTGTATCTAAAATGATTTTTATAACAACATACTAGTATATTTACGATACTGTAGTTGTTACAAAATAAATTAATAAAAAGAGTTTTTGGGGTTGGAGAAGAAAAATAAAATAAAAGAACACAAGTGAAGACATTACCTTAAAATCAGGTAACTCTCTTAGATTTGAGCTCAAAGGCTTCCTTGGGAAGACGTCTGCCCAATGTGAGGCTTCTAAGAGTTAGAGAGGGATGTGGAGAGACAAAATGGGCAGGGTTTGGCCGAGCCAATGGCTTTGGAAGTGTTGGTAAGTTGGTAGAGGTGGGGGACTTTTATAAGAGGTGAGGAGGGGAACTCTTCGAATGTTATAAAAGGTTACTTTATCATGAAATTCTTTTCAGATTTAAAAGGTCCCAAAATTATATATTTCGAGTATAAGGTAATATTAGTTTGAAATATACTCATCCAATAGGTTTTTGACATGTTTAGGTCTTATATTTTACATTATATTTGCATTTTATTTAAATCATTAAATAATGAGGTAATCGCTGCATCATCATGATGTCATAAATAATTTAATTTATTTAATGTCTAAAAATTATCAAAAAATATCATGATGTAGGAAATCGTTTTATATTTCTAATGAATATTTATAGTAATAAGTTTGACTTGTATAACCCCACTTAAAAATTGTTTTAGTAAAACAACTCATGTTTGTGACATTTTTACTTTAACATTAAATAAAAAGATATTAATGTCATTTTCCATCCCAAGTGGCTCCATGGGATCCCCAAGTTGACCCATGGATTGTCTTGGTTGTCCATGACACATAAAATAAGGGTAGGACATGTTTCACGTTCCTTTCATATTATTAAAACATTATTCTTACCATAAATTACACTAATTACCTCTAATCGCGATTAAAAACATAAAAGTTACTATTCACCAAAAAATTATTTTAATCCCATTGAACCACATTTTACTTCATAATGACAACCATTAATGTCAGATTTTTGAAATTCAAAACACAGAGGTGGTAAAATATCATTTAAACAAAAAATCTGTTTTTTAAGTACCACATAGTGGTTTCACTATTCATCAAAAATTGAAGTTTTTCAGAAAAATACCAAAACATCACCCTAAGATATATTTGATATTCCGAATTAAAAAATGATGTCTATTTTAAAAAATTCAAAACATATAAGTTACATTAATTAATTTAATAATTAATTCCCATTGTTAGTGCAAATAGCATGTTTTCATGAAACAATAAGTATCAAAAGATTGACACTAGTTTAAGTCCAATTAATTCCAACGACCACTATTGGATTAAATGGTAAAAATATATTCTAATTCAACTCTTAAAACAATTCAAAAGATAATCTAATCATATAAATAAATTAGATGAAAAAGAGGTTTTGAATTAAAATACAACATTTTTCACTATTCATTAACAAAAATGAACTTTATCGGAAAAATTCCAAAAATTTAGACAAAGTAAATTTTGATTTCCCTATTCTAAAAAAGAGTTTTATTTGGTCCAATAGAATGTATAAGAGTGAAAAAAACCATATTTAATGACGGTTCGCCATCAAAAGGTGATAAGTGAACCTTTAGTGAAAATTAGGGTATATATGCCTAAAATTGAATGCTTTCCATATTTTAAGCCTTTATCTTTTGTTGGAAAAATGTAAAAACATTTAATATATATATATAATCATATTTTAGTTATTTCTATCCATTCCCACTAATACAACATCTATGTGTTAGCTACCATTTAAAATAATATTATTATATTACTTGTGAGCAATGTAAGATGTCAATGAAACACATTGTTGCGTATCAGGTACGCTATCGAACATAGAAACCCCTTTAATGTAAAATTAATATTTAATTCGTAAATATTAATAAATATGAAAATTCATTATTCTTTATTTACCTGGGATGTTACAAAGACCACTTTCTTTTTGTGGATCTACTGACCCATTGGATATAGAATAATGGATTTTATCAATCAAAAAGATATTTCTAGTACTCTACAATTCTGATTTTGATAAATTCAACATGAATCTATCCCTCTAATAAGAAAAAGTTGATTGGTTGTGGACAATAATTAAAAATAGGATTCAATGAATTGATATTGATTCTATAGAGTGGAATGATTTTAGGGTGATATTTTCCAATATATATTCTCCACATTTTAACTAATAAGAATATATAAGGAATTTCTAGAGATGAAGTAGAATGAATTTGAGTTAGTGGGAAGCTATTAAATGAAATTTAATAGACTTTCTCAATATTTCTCTAGTATTTTTATTAATCCTAAGGGAATGGTGGATATGTTATTTAGTTAACTGAGACCCCATATGTGGAGGAATTTAGAAAATCAAGATAATGAATGATATAAAGAGATACTCGGGAGTGCTATTAAGGATGAATTAGAGTTTGGAGAGATGATGTGGTAGCATCGATATAATGAAAAGTTGAGTAAAATAAATCCAAAATTAGGGAATAATATTGACCGTGGAATGGGAGTATAGAGAGTGAAATTTCCCCCATGAAACATTTCTGGGAAGAATTATTTAGTAAACTAGTGTATTGGGAGTAAAATGTGCTACATGTATGGAATATATGGTCATATATCTTGGAACATTCATGGTTGTGTGAAGCCTAAAATTCACAACACTAACAACCAATGGAATATTTTACTGGGAAATCCTAATGTTTAGTGCTTCAATTTTGGACAGCACGGATTTTTTTTAATTATTGTACAAATCAGAAGATAATTGAGGGAACACCCCATCAAACTCAAAATTATCCAAGGGAGAAAGGTTAGGTATTTTTTATCGTGATGTATGAAGTGGAGGCTTCAAATGATGTGGTGGAAGGTACAACTAAATTGACCTCAAAGCTAGCATGTATTTTGTTTGATTCTGGTTTTACACATTCATTCATTGCGTCAATGTTTTCAATGAATATAGAATTATTCCATGAGAACTAAAATTCAGGCATTGTATAATCTCAACTTTGGGAACTACAATCTCATCATAAATCTATTAGTAAATCCCATAATGTAATTCAATATTATAATATGGATGGACTAGATCTCAAGGTATAATGATAAGTTTAACTACTGGATAATGTAAATTTATGTAATCTTGAATGGATAACCTATATTTATTTTCAATGGAGAGATATCTCGATGTGATATTTTTCTATAAGCACCCTTTTAGCCTAATTTATGGATATTATTAGTAAATACGGTCAATGAAATTAATGTATAAGGATAGAAGATGTCCCCATTATTTAGAAATTAAATTATGTATTTAGTAAAGAATTACACAAACATACCCCAAAATGATATGTAAATTTCTCCATTGAACTCATAACAAGCTCCAGGATGATATAAAAAACTCCATATAAAATGGAAAATCTGGAGTTAATGAAATTAAATAAACAACTCCCATATCTTTTGGATAAGGGATTTATCAGACCAAGTATGTATCCATGTGGAGAAAATGTTCTCTTTGTAAAGAATAAGGCTACACCAATGCATCCACGCATCGATTAGAGATAACATAATGGGATCATAGTGAAGAACAAGAACCCTCTCCACATGATTGATTATTTATTCGACAATCTTTTTGGGGTTCAATTATTCTCCATGATTGACCTCTGATATATGTATCATCAATTGTGGGTGAATAATGATGATATTCTAAAGAATTAATTATGAACAAGATATAGAAATTATGAGAATTTGGTTTTTCCATTTGTCTTGAATAATTCCGCTTCTATATTTATGGGTTTTATGAATAGATTAATTAATGACAACCATTATGATTTCATTATAGATTTTAATGACGATATAATGATATATGCTAAAAATTATACGGAGCATGAGGATAATCAATGTGATATATCAAAAAAATATAAGCAATGATATGTTTTTTATAAAATTATAAAAATGTGAATTATGGTTAGAATAATTTTAATTCTTGGGGCACATTATGACCAATGAAGGAATATTAGTTTACCCTAACAAGACAATGGTCGTAGAGGATTTGGATCATCTGAAAATAGTAAATGAGTTTCATAATTTCCTTATATTAGTAGGAATTTATTGGAGGTTTTTGAATAACATTAAATGAATTATTAATCTTGTAACCATGTTAACTCAAAATGTGGATTATTTTATCTGAAAAACAGTGTGTGAAGAATGTTTTGAAGAACTAAATAAGAGATTGGTTATGAAACCTTGATAACATTAACTCCTATTAGATAAATAATTTTTTTATAGTGATTAATCTAGGATATTTTTTGGGTGTTTCATCATGTAAAATGAAAAGGTGATTGCTTATGTATCTCGGCAGTTAAATAATCATTAACATAATTATCCTATGCATAAAATAGAGTTAGTTGTAGTTAGTTTTCAGGTGATGATATGGTGGCACTGTATTTTTGGGGTGTAATGTGATATATACTTATAACACCAAATTTGGAAATATATTTTCACAAAAAAGTAATTGAACATCAGAAAAAGGTTATGTCTAGATCTTCCTAAATACTATTACTATTCAATTCATTATAACCATATAAGAGAAAAAAAAATTCCCTGATGCATTAAGTGGGAAACATCTTATTATGCTAGAAAGGATGAGGATTCATGGAGATCCATTTATCACGGACCTTATAAGGCTAAACATGGATGTTATAAGGTAAGGTTCATCATCAATGCATACCAAATGAGTTCTCAACCATCATTACTATATAAGATCATGAGGGATCAAATATAATAACCTTTGATATAAAATATGATAGAGTGTATAACGAATGAGAAGTTTCCTGGGATCAATATTTATCACAACGATATACTATAATTTTGTACATTGATATATGTCCCATACATATTAGAAATAAAGGACTTAATGGATGTTGCTAATAACTCTATATTCTCTATACATCATGGAAGCACTAAAACATATACAGACCATCAAGATAATTAGTTGTGTGGTAATTTGAAAAGGTATATTTTTAACTACACTACGAGGTGCTTGGTGTGTCAATAAGTAAAGGTAGAGAAAAAACATCTTAAAGGGGTATTGCAACAAATACCCATACCAACATTGATGTGAGACAATATCACCTTTGAATTATTCAATGGAAACAAAAGAAAATACAAAGTAAAAAATGTTATAGTGGTTATATTGGATCAAATCACCAAGACTACCCATTTCATCACTATTTGGGATGATTTTACTCTTGATAAACATTCCAAGGAATTCCTAAAAGATGTGGTGAGGATACATGATGCACCAATTTCAATCATATATAATCAGGATAAAATGTTCATACCTAAATTCGGGATAAGTGTTCAACATGATCAAAACATTAAATTGAATTTTAATATGGCCTATCACCCCTAACCCGATGGCCAATCTGAAAGGACTATTCAAACACATGAGGAAATACTTCAAACATTAAAAAAGGTATTTAAAGGTGGATGTGATAAAAACCTCCAATTAGTTGAATTATAATAAAGTAATAACTTTCATTCGATTATTCAAATTGTACCCTATGAAGCTCTATACCAGAACTAAAGTAGAACACTTACTTTTTGGGATTTATATGGTGAGGGAAAGCTACTTGGGCCTGATCTTGTATAAGAGATAATATAAAAGGTTCATGAAATCCAATAAAATATAAAATATTCTCAGAGTATATAGTAGAAAAATGTTGAAAATATTTGAAGTTACATGGATTTTGATTTTAGAGACAACGTTTTCCATTGGATATCACCATTGGAGAGACTCACACACTTTGTAAATAAAGGGAATCATATCCCAATGTAGATTGGCCCCTTTTAAATCCATGATTTAATTGGAATAATGATATATCAGCTAGAACTTCTACCAAATATACATCAAGTTCATGATGTATTCCACTTACCATTATTAATGGAGTACATACCTGATCCCTCACATGTAATAAATCTGAAGGCAGTACAAATGCTACATGACCTCTCTTATGAGGAGATGAATGTGGAGATCGTGAACTGTAGGAACAAAGTTATACAAAATAATAAAAATCAACTACTCAAAGTGTTTGTAGGAACTATAATCATAAATTGGTGGCATGGGAAACAAAGGTAATAATTAAAGAGAATTATGCTCACTGATTCCAAATCTACAATATGAGTTGAAATTTCTACGATGAAATTTCTAAAGGGGGGAAGAAAGTAATGAACTAGGATTTTTAAAATGATATTTATTTCCCTATAAAATGTGTTTTTTATAATATTAAATACATAAAAAATATAAGAACCAATAAAACCTTGTATCATTAATAATGATCATTACATTAGTCAACTATGAAACCAATTAAAATGTTAATCATTGAAATCAGACAAAAAATATAAAATAGTAAATATAAAATGGGAAATTATATCACCCAAATATATAAAAATCATATCCCACATAAACAACACAATAAAAATGAAACAATATATTAGTAAACCAATCAAAATAATAGAAAACAAAAATATATCTATTGGAGGATTTTTACTGAAAATTGAGTAAATGAATGAAGCGGTATTTGTAGTGTATAAAGGAAAATGTGGCCTTTGGGATTCGACCATCATACAACCATTGGTGAATATAATCCTTGAACAATTTTAACATTGATAACTATACACATTGTTAAAAATTTCACCATTATAATTAGTGCATATAAGTAGTAATGATAATGGAATTGTGGTATAATGGACAAATGATGGCCATAACCAATAGTGTCATGTTGTTTGAAGCCCATTTATCAGAACAAAGGAGGTATATAGTGTCACTAGGGTTTATCCTTGACCAAGCCCACACCAAGAATCAACAATTGAAGCTTGAATGAAATCACCTACAAGATAATTTCATGTTATTAGAGATTATAAATCGAACAATGTTAGTAGAGCCACCCCATGAGACTACCACTATCACACACCTTACACTTAGGGCGTATGCAGGTATAATAAGGGATAAATATCTAGATATTGGTTTCTAATAGTGTATTTTTTTTAAAAATTATTTTTTTTATTCTATAAATCATATTATGAGAATAATATTTTTAATAAAATATATGTTTATGTAAGTTTAATGTGATAAATTGATTATTTGACATATATAAAACATAACTCTATTTTCTAAAAAATATATAATATTTTATCATAAACTCTTTTGTTATAAATATTATTATAATTAATTTAATATTATTTAAAAAACTATTATTTAAATAAATATTTTAAAATAATTTTATAATTTCGTTGTAATTTTTGATAAGTGACCGAAATTTAACTATCTTAAAAAGTATTTTTTTCAAAAATATAAATGATTGTAATTTTGAGGTGTAATTATAATAGTTAGAGAAATATTTTTATAAAATAACTATTATATTTAAAATCATCACATCAAAATTATGTTAGCAGGTTGTTTTTGACAATTTTTTAAAAAAAATTATATTTCAATGAATAGTAAAAAATACAGTTCTGGGTTTTCAGTATGTTGTATGAATTCATAATTATTTTAAAATGCTGTAATAATTAATTTGTTTCAATCCATGACCTAAAATGTTTCATTTTTTTAATATTAATTATATAAATATTATTTAATAAATTTCAAAACCTATAAGTGGCATTATAAAATCTAAAATGGAAAATTTGATTTTAAAAACATTACTTTGAAGAAAATTTAATTTTCCGTGTATAAAGAAGTATTAAAAAATGGAGTTAGATTATTATGGATTAAAATATCATAAAATTTGACTCAAATGTCCTAAAACAAGTTAAATAACCATGTTAATCCAATGGTTTTACATTTTCTTCAACCTAGATGTCTAAGACCTAAATTTAGAGATTATTAAAAAATCCCTCCACTTTTTCAATAAATACCCATCCATTTATCCCATACCATTCACTTTAAATATATTTTACACAAATTAATGGTTATGTTTCCCCTAAATATTCCCCAAGGTAACCATATACCCGCATGTTTTCATCTTCATGATTTAGAAGAAATTTCTCAAGGTAATGGAATTCTCATCATCTTTTTTTCCATTCATGTAATTATTTCTGAGTACATATTCCAAGGTTCTCTCTTGTTTTGTGCTATTCGAAAATAATGTTTTATACCCATCATGTTTCTGAATTAATTTCTCATATGTATCTATTTTACTTTATAAATTCACATTTATTTTCTTTTTTTGAATACCAAAACCTCATACATTTAAATCTGTATTCACTAAGATATAAAAAATATTTATTAAATCAAGTATATATATATATATATATGAAACCCACATTCCCTTTTTATGGGTTTATAATGATGTAAAGATCATGTGTTTAATAAGATTTTATGTGAAGATTATGATTTGAAATTAATTATTAATTATCTGTGGGTTTTTAATGAAATGGTTTATTATAATTTATTGGGATTAAATGAAATCAATACCATTAAATGGTGATACCTGATAGTTCTCCAATTCATTGAAAAATAATTTAATATATAGAGATGACATGTTCTATGATACCTTGGTAAATAACCTTGGAAATTTTGATTTATAACACCTTGGTGATAATCATTGGAGATATGATTATGAATGTATCATTTGTATGTTGTTTCCAAATTTCCATGTTATTATTCATGTAACTTTATTATTATATTCCTCATTCTCTCTTGATCATGTTATATTTTTATACGTCATCTTCTTATGGATATTTCACATGATCACATGTTAAATGTCTTCCTTTCTTACTCCCTTATTAGGATCATGCTTACCCCTATCCGTTGATTTAAGTCCTTGAGATATGAGATGTAGTAAAAGTTACATTGGGTGAACCCATGAAGGATAATTTGATGATTATTATAATGATTTTTATGTTTCCCGGTATTATGTTCCTAATTTACAATAAACTTAACATTAAAATATCCTAAATTTTGTTCCATGTAAGAAACATTTATGTAATATAAAGTTAGGATTCCATATGTATCTTATCTATAATCATTAATATTTCAAGTAACACACTTATTGTGTTATATGTGTTTCAGGTAGAGGTAAATATTTTAGATGTTTTTTCGGATAGATGCGGTGATTTTTGGGATTTTTTAGGAAATGATAACACAGTTTAGACTCATTATGTCACGGTGTGTTATTTCTTTATGGTTTTGGTTTTGGTGATGGTGGATTGATAATTTCTTAAGGCACCAGGCTTGGGTTATTTGTAACTATTTTTTGGGAGATTATTTCATGATTTATAAACATGGAATTGTGGTCTTTTTATATTGTGTTTTGGGTTGAGTTTTGGATAAATATTAACCTATTACTCGGAGTACAAAACCCCCATTTTTCATCATGGTGTACAAAATTTCATGTTTTCATAACTTCAAATTAGGGTTGTTTTGTAGAATATGTTGAAGGTTTATAGAATATGTCATGGGCTAGTCCTACTATGTTGCAGTTTGGTTAGGGTGAATTGAATTGAAAAAATATCCAATAATATTATGGATTTTTTGTCATTTTATGTAAATATTGTTTTCGTATTAGAATTGACCAAGATATGCCAAGACATGGTTTAGACTCTCCATATTATGATTTGGACACCCATGATTTTATTATAAATATTTTTCATCCCTCGATAGTTTTTCGATAAATTTATTTTATTTAATACCCTTTGAATTTGTTGTATAATTTTAAATATTTTTGAAGGCACTATGTGTTATCTTAATCCTTTGGATTCATGTTATTAATATTTTTTGATTTAATGTTCTCTCTTATTCATTTCTTCTGTTCATTATTATCTCTTCTATTTATAAAAGGATAAAGAAAAGGATGGTGCGTACATTTTTTTTATTGAAAAATTATTGTTGTATATTTAATTTTTTATTGTTTTTGTGGGATATCCTTATCGGTTTCTGGAATTTGATCAATTATTTGCTTCTCCCATTAATGTTATTTTGTTAATGATTTTCTTGAGGTAGTTGATTCAACTTCTCTATATTTATTAACTATTTACATTTATTATCATTATTTTAGTTTTAATTAGGTGGATAATCTGGATTTTAATAATTATGATAAATAATTAAATTGCAAATTGAAATGTGTTGAGCATGTAACACGTGAGATTTAATTCTTATAATATATTCTTTTTAAATAAACAATAGTACAATACACATAGTTTTGTTGATGAATTTGATTAAAACCTAAATTCTACAATTCTATAATTTTAGTTTCTTAAATTAGTTACATTTTTGAAATAATCATATCAAAATTTAATTACAGTGAAATTTTTGGATTTTTCAGAGATGATTGATTTTTTAATGAATAGTAAAAGACCATTTTTTTTAAAATTTCATCTCATTTCATTAGATGTAAATGTAACATTTTGATTTATATATGGACTAAAATTAAAAACTCATCCATTTTATTTATATTAATATAATTAATTCCTACAATTTTCTTGATTTGGATATATGCTAATTGTTACGCTTAAAAATGCATTGTTCTAAAAACTATGTTTTCATGATTTTATAAATTTATGTTAAAAATAATTTATACCACTTATAAGAATTGAGTCTCGAAAAATAGACATCATATTTGAAATTAGTATAGTTTAATTTTCTAAATTGGACCCTTTTTTTGTCATTATGAATAGTGATTGTGGTAAATATTTTTTAATCTCGATAAGGGTAAAATGTATAAAACAAGTTTAAAAAAAATGAAAATAAAGTCTCAAAATAATCCCAACACATGAATTTATTTAATTGGAATGGATATATTTGACCAAAGACATCAAAAATTAATATATATGTAATATTTGGCCATTTTACTATGATAATGACATTTATAATATTTTAGGTAATGAAAATTTCAAAATGTCCCACTCTTGGATTTAATATTTTTTAATTTTTTCATAGGGTTAATAAGACAATAATTCTGGTTATAAATATTTCTTCGAATGTTAGGATTATTATTTATTATCATATTAATTTATTTTTAATTATTAGTGTTGAAATAACTACCTTAAATTCTTATACAACACCGACATAATTCTTGTGCAAGTAGTTGAAATATAAGGTGAATAATTATAAAATCCATAAATTTAATAATTTTTGTGTTATTTATAGTTAATTAAGAATTAAATATATGAATATAATATTTTAGATATGTTTTAATGGATTATAATATAATTCCACTTCTGTATTTATGCATTTCCTGTCAAATTAAATAAATAGTGTAAAAATTGATATTAACGTTGTTTTAGGAAAAATAATATTTTACATATATTTTTCAAAAATTAAAATAAGGATGAAATAGTAAAATAAGGAATAAAAATGATCTAAATTTTTTTCCTTGGAGGTTTTTGAATCATTTTTTAGCTTATAAATATAATTATAACCCCTTAATATTGAAAACATTGTTACTATAGTTAAGGTGAAACCGAGTTACCAAAGGGTTAATTTAAAAAGATATGGGTCAAAATTAACCAAAAAAATTATTAAACAGATTTTTTTTATTTAAACCATAACCTTATCTACTTATAATACGATTCATTGTGAAGATATGTTTCTAAAACATTGACTAAATAATATTCTAAAACATTAAAAATTACAATTAGGCCACTCACCTCATTGATAAAAGGGAATTTCCTCCCATCTCTTCTTAACATCTCATCAGCTACTAGACCAACCAAACAATTTCAAAATAAATCACAAAATCTATATACCCATTATATTGTTTATTTAATTCACAAAATTCAAAACCAAGGGTTTTTATAAAGATATCCAAAGGAAGTTGCTCTAAGAAAATGAAATTATTTTTACTACCCTATAAAATTTTTCAAATTTCCTACGTTATATAAAACTTTTTAACCATGAGAAAATAATAAATTATAATAAATATAATTATCTGTTATTTGGATTATGATAAAACCATTTCCCATCACATTTTCATCTTAAAAAAAGTGAAAAACTGTGCACAAGCCTAAGTATGGCGTATCGTCTCTACGCATCAGGTTTAATAATATTTCATCACTAAATTACTTGGATGGTTATAAATAATAATCTAATGAATATATTTCATATTTATGAAATTATTTTTTTATTATAATATAATCTATACCTTCATATATTCCAATCCATTTGAGAATGATAACATCTTTAATGCGTTTGAGTAAACATCCACCTCTAGAAAACAATGTGATTTTTTTCATTTAAAATTTTCATGGATTACTATAAGGATAGAATTAATTAATAAATGTCATGTGTATGATATAATAATGATTCTTGGAATGGAAATTATTATTTAAACTTTATTTCATTCTATCCCTCAAAAAGTGAGAATGACATTCATCCATATACAGAGTCCACCATCTTTATGAATGGTGTAATTCATTTTTCTATCTCTACCATTAAAGGAATATTAAAAATATGTAATATATATATATATATATATTTTAATTATATAATTTAATATACTAGATGTTATGAGACCATGAGCAATATGTAAGGATCAAAATTACTTAACCAATTCATACATGAAAAAAAACAATTAAAACTCAGAAATGACAATTTTTATAAGTAATTAATAATAAATTGGTACTAAAAGGTTATATTTTGATCATATATGATATTATAATTATTTATAGGGTTTTTTATAAAAATAAAATAAAATAAAATTTATTATATATAGGTATGGGTTTCTTTCGCAATGTCATTATTATTCATGATTGCTTATTTTTAAGTCTTCGCATGGGGAATTTTTTGATCTTAGTATCTTAAAACAAAAATGTTTTCTTATCCAATGTTAAGTTCTATAAATTACAATTTTAAATATTATTTTTCTATATTTATGTACTCACTATACCAAAATATTGTTTTAATGGAAAACCAACTTTATTTTTCTACATATTCGAGAATATGATTCTTCCATGTCCATATTTTCCATATAATATTTTAATGAATGTTTTTACAATTATACATTGATTTATTAAGTACGTATTTACCCATTTTTAACATTTTATAAAAATGGCTTTCATGAAATCTTTTAAAAAATTTCATGAAATTTACTTTTTGACATTTTTTTCAAAAATTGTAAAAGGAATGTTTTATTTTTCCCTCTATACTTTGATATGAATTTACCGATATCATGATAAATCAATAATTTTAAAACTTATTTATGATTTTCAATCATTGTTTTCCAAAAAAAATATTTTCCCTTTCATTTGGTAAATTTTTAGATTTTTAATAAGTGATTTCAAAAAGGAAAGGTTATTTTCCTAAAGAAATCTTCCAGAGATCTTTAAAAGTATTTTCATCTATTTCAACAATATTTTGTAATTGTTATGACATAATAGGAATGTAAAATTTTGATAGCATTCCCTATATTACTCTAAAGATGATTATTAGGTTTATTGATTGGTGAAATAATTAATAAAATTTATTATAGTTTTTCAATATAAATGATTATGTTGATTATCTTCCACCCATTTCATATGATGAATTAATTTGACATAGTATGTGATGGGTGTGGCCTGATAAATCCCCGTAATGACTTGTTAGGTTTCATGAGACAAACTAACTTTTCTATTTGGTGTACTTATTAAATTTTTTATGTTTCTCATCTTAGAAAAGTAATTGTCTTAATATTATGATGTCCAATATTATGAATTATATCATTATGAAAGTTTTTATTACTATCCACATGATTATTTATGTTGTTATTTTATTACTGGATTTAGTCCCATTTTTAGGGAATTAGTTATATGGAATATTTGAATACTATTTAGATCAGCCATATTATATAGGTTTTATTTAATTTAGGATATATTCTATTGTATATTTTCCCGTAAAAAATTTCAGATCTCAAACATTATTGTCTTCTTCCCATAGGATAGGAAAAGGGATGCATGAATGAAATTATGGATTTTAAAAAATAAATATTAATGTCCTTATAAGAATTACTATATTATATTTCATGATTTATGATGTAATAGGAGGCTTGTGTATGTATCAAGTCTATGAAGACTATTGAACTATTCAATCATTCAGGATGAGATCACATGTACTTGGTCTAATGTAGAAAAATAACGACCAGCACTAGGCTACTGGAGTCGATGTGATATAGTTGGCTTCAGACAAAGTTTAGTAGAAACCATGGAAACTAGTTCTTGTAAAACATATATTAGGAAACCCAACACAATGGAAAACTCTATATATTTGTCTTATTATAGAATAAAATCGGTAAGTTTTTAATTGTGTAGATATTAGTTGGTTTTAATAACAATACATTTCTTTCTTGATACTATAGCTTGAGATGGTTTCGGAACAGATGCATATGAGAGTAATAACCCAGAAAATAGTGGGTGAAGTATATATTGACCATCATTCTAGTACATTCTTACTGTTCACTTATTATTCAACTAACTCAAAAATCCTAAGGGATATTATTGGGTCAACTAAAATTTTATATACATAAAATTGGGAAATATTTTAAAATATTGAGAATATTCCCATTGATATTAATCTTATAATTCTACGATAATCTATGAATAAATTTCAAATTTATGCCAAGTGTTTAACCAATTTCATAATTATAGAATATGATTCATAATGTTATAATATAGTCTAGTTTATGAAATTGTTTATAAAGGGATCTGATAAGAAGGAATGTAAATAATATCAATTCCTATAATCAATATATGGATTTAACTCCGCATTAAGATAATGAAACTATAGCTATAATAGAGACTAGAATATGTTCTTGAAAAATTATAGATATATTATGAAAAATGACTTAGGTTATGACTAATAAACATTTTCATATGAAGGAGACTACTAATCTACAATGTGGTGAAATATTTTCTGACTGTTTCATGTATTATAAAACTCCATAATTAATTAGTACTAATAATAAATTTGTGGGTAAGAAATGGATAAGTTATTTAGAGATGATTCGTATTTATTTGGGATATAATGAAAGGGTGAGAGTCATCCTAGAATTTAATCATCTCATGGGGGATTCATATCAATAATGGTAATTGATTCAAAACACTATGGTTGTGGAAGAAATAAAAAATGTGGAGTGGAAGAGTTTTATGTAACTTTTCATGGAATAATAGTTTCCTCATGTGAAATGAGTGGATATAGTGACATAATTATGATATATAAGACAAAATGATGATGAAAATTCTAGTATGTATGAATCTAAAATTAAAAATTTATCTTGACATATTGCAAAATATGTACATAATCCAAAGGGTAATATTGATCATTGGTTTTATGGGAAAAATCCATTACTTAAAAGGTAACTAGTCTCCCAAACCTTATCATACACTGAGAATATATTACCAGTTCAATCAAGACATAGAAATATTTCTCTATGTCATATGACTTTTAAGGAAAGTATAAAATTAAGAGGATAGCTAGGAACTATGTAAAATGAAATAAGGAATTTGGGAAAAGGGTGATGGTAGAATTTATAACTTGTAATAAATGTTTAAAGATACATTGTGGAACATGATGGTTGGGAATGGGAGTTTGTTTCTAGTGTGGAGAAAAATTCCATTTGTATCACTATTTTAAGGGAAGTAAAGAAAATTCCAATTTTAAATGATTGACATTAAGGATATGGGAAACTATATGAATTATTATCCCATATGTTAATGGAATTTATATTATAAAATGTTTAGAGAGAAAAAAAATTATGTGATCACTATAGTTGAGGTTAATTTTCTTAAAGATGTGGTAGAAGGCACACATTCACAGATTCTAGATCTTCACATTCATTTATATAATCCATTTTTCCAGGAATATAATATATTTTTACTATAACCTTAATAAGGTAGTTTCCAGTGAAGAATACTAGTGATAATATTGCTATAATAAGGATGTGTCTGTCTATTACCATCATGACACATAAACTTGCCCAAGTTCTAGACTTAATTATTATATCTATAGTGGATTTTGATATAATATTTGGTATTTATTACCATTAAAAGTATAATAATAAAAATTATTTCCAAGAGAGGTAAATTACTATTCTTGATGAGGAGGTAGAATTCTATATCATTATAGGAGAAACATCAAAATCTAAAACTTATCCAGATCCACCATTAGTAGCTTTTTAGAATGTGATTTATGGGAAATATGAGCATACATAATCTAAAAATGGATACAGTGATCTTTAAATCGATTTTTTTCAATTATAAAACAATACATTGATGTATTTTCTTTGAAATTAATTAGATATGTAGTATAATGTGAAGTTAAGTTTTCTATTGATTTTCCCAATGAAAGACATATATCAAAGAGTATGTATTAAATGGCCATTGATGAATTAGTGGAGTTGAAGGGACGACTATAGGAGTTGTGTGAAAAAGAATTTTTATACCCCAGTGTTTTATTTTAGGGAGACCCTATTCTTTTTCATTAAAAATGATGTATTTTTTTAGTTTTTTCATTTATTATTTGAAATCAATGCTATTACTATAAAGAACATCTATATTAGGCCTCACATTGATGACTAATTATATAAACTTTATTAATTATAACATTTTTCAATGATTGACCATCATTTATGGTGTCATAAATTTTTAGTAAAGAAGGAAGATATTATAAAGAAAAAATTTCACAAAAGGTTCATAAATTAATTTTTATAGTACATTCATTTGGATTTAATAGTTCACCTTCTATTTTTATGGATCTGATGAATAGAGTACTCGTTAAATATCATGATAATTTTTTGTGTGGTATTTATTGATGATAGATTAGTGTTATTTAAGAGCTATGAGAATCAAGAAAATCACATTCTTATCATTCTTGAGGATCTTATAGAAAAATAGATATATGCTAGTTTTAGAAAGTGTGAATTTTTTCATTCGAATTTTTTTTATAGATATATTTCATTAAAGGATGGAATCTCAGTTTATCCTACAAAGGCAATGTAAGACAATGAATAGAAAATACCAATAAATATAAATAAAGTATGAAGTTTCATTGAATTATATGGTTAATATCAGTGATTTTTTCAAAAAAAACCTTGGTTGGGTATCCAATTAACTATGATTAATTTTAAAGTTGTTATGATCATATGGAAAAAGGAATGTGAAGAATGTATTGAGGAATTTATTATGAGATTAGTGAATGCTCTGATTTTGACTCTCCCCTTATGAAATGATGGATGTTTGATATATAGTGATATATGTGTGAATGGAATTGGTTTTTTATGTATGAATAATGATAAATTTAATACATATGCATCAAGGTATTTAAAAACTAATTAAAAAAACTATCCACCACATTTTCTTGAGTTGGCAGTCATAAACTCTTCTTTGATAATATGAATACATTATCTTTATATTGAAAATGTGAGATATATAAAGATAAAAAGAGTTCAAAATATATAGTTTTAAATAAATTTATAAACATGAGGCAATAGAGGTGGATCATTATACTCAATGATTTTGATTTCTAAACACACTACCACCTATAGAAGATTAATAAGGTAGTAGATTCTTCGGATCATAGTGATCATCGATTCCTATGAAAAATTATGATTTAAATGGATCCCATGTCCATGGATTTAGTGAATATGGATATAGGAATTATTATGTAAAGAGAAACATCACTCCTTTTTAATGATTTTGAACAAAACATTATTGAATCATATAAAAATATATTTGCACAATGATGGGAAAATTCAACAGAAGATTGAAATCATGAATGAATAGAAATTGGATGATTTATTAAATAAAGATGAAATTATGAACTTCAGAAAGAGGATATGTGTTCTATATATATCTGAGCTAAATAAACTATTACTACATGATCCTCATAACTCATAATTATATGTAAATCCTATAGGCACCAAGCTGTATATATATTTTATGGAACATATTTTGTAGTATAGAATGAAGTGGAAAATTGCTGATTATGTGTTATGATATTTGGTTTATCAATAGGTGAAGGTAGAATGACAACATCATAGTGGAGTAATAAAACCAATATCATTTATAATGTGAAAATGGGATGACATTACTATATAATTTTCACAGGATTACCAAAGACCCTGAGAAATGATTATAAAATATGGGTTACTATGGATCATCCTAATAAAATTTCACATTTCATTAATAAAATTGATTATTTAACTCTTGATAAACATGAATTACTATATATTATTGATTCTATAGAACTTTATGATGCTCCACATTCAATATTTTCTAATAATAACCCATCATTTACATCAAAATTATTAAAATGTATTCAGAATGCTCTTGATACTGAGTTTCATTTAAGCACTGCCTATCACCCTCAAACTAATGGATAATATGAATGAATTATGAAAACATTATATAACTTTTATATGTAATTATAACATAACATTAAATGTATTTTGGATAATTATTTAATTTTTTGAGAGTTTCTTATAATAATATCATTCATTCAATTATTTAAATGTCATAGTATGAAGCATTATATGGGTATTGATGTTGTCCTCTAAATTTTTAGGATGAATTTAGAGAAAGGAATATTGTAGGCCTAGAAATTATGGAGAATAAAATGTATAAGGTAAATAATATTTAGATTCATATTAATTAATCTCATATCAAGAAAAAGAGATATGTTTATCCCTTGGTACATCAAAACTTTTGAAATTCTTGATTGAATTGGAGTTGCAGCTTACTGATTGGAAAATCCACTAATCCTCTCTAAATTACCTGATATATTCCATATCTATTTATTAGAGGAGTAAATTCCATACCCAATTCATGTTGATACATAAATTGAAATAAAATTGGAACATTATGTATATTAATTTTAAGAGACTTTTCTTATTTTGGTCACTAGAAACAAGAGTTGAGGAATTAGATGACTCGGTTGGTAAAAGTACTTTGAACGAATCATAAGATAAAAATGGAAACATGGTATCCTAAATATGTTATGATGAATAAATACCCAAATATATTCTTGATATCAAATACTAAAATTTTAAATGATTAAATTTTTTGAATGGTTGAAGAATGATATAGTCGAGGTTCAATTATAGAATTATTTTCCTTTGAAATAAACAAATGCACAATACAAATTATTTTATTCAATAATGTGATTAAAAGATAAATTTTAAAAAATTTAAATTTAATTTTTATCAATTAAATTCAATTTTAAAATCTGTATATCAAAATTAATTTAGGGAGAAATTTTAGGATTTTCCAGAAATGATAGATTTTTCAGTGAATAGTAAATAAAATAACGATTTTTCCAAATATGTTATTTCGTTAAAGTTTGTTTAAAAGTACCATTAAAATTTGGATTTTTCCTTAAAGTTACATATGAACCATTTTATTTATAATAATATATTTAATTCCTTTAACTTTCATGATTTTTATATAAGTTAAATTTTTATGCCAAAAAATGCCTTTTTTTAAAAACTATTTTTCATTAAGTTTTACACAATAATTTCAAAATTATTTTATACCAATTATAGTATATAAATATTAAAAAAATTATTCCATATTTTGAATCATAATTTTTATATTTGTTAAATAGTACTCTTTTATTTTGGTTATTATGAATTGTAAATGGGGTTAATTTCTGTCCCCTCATTAAGGGTAAAATGTGAAAAATAAGGTTAAAAATATAAATTATTTCTTCAAATCAACCCTAAAAATTACATAATTTAATTTTATAGGGTAAATTAGATCATATAAACATCAAATTTTTATATATTTAATTATTTCCTTTTTTATTTTTATAATGAAATGTACAATATTTTGAATAATGAAATTTCCAAAATGCCCCTCTCTTTACTGTAAAATATCTTATTTTTTTATATAGGGGTAAATAAAGGATCATTTAAGTTATAAATATTTATTTAAAATATTAAATAATTTATTTATTTTTATTAATTTATTTTTAGTTTTTTTGTTTTTAAAGACTTACTTTAAATATTTACACAACACCGACGCATTGCTTGGGTAGGCTATAGAAAAATAATTTAAGTAATTATAAAAAAAATAAAACTAATACTATTTGGATAATTTATAGTAATATATTAATATTATATATGAATATAACATATTAGCGATGTTCCATAGGATTATATTTTAATTCCACTACTATATTGATGTCTTTAAAGTCAAATTAAATGAATAGTATCAAAAACAGCATTAAGAACATTTTATCAAACATAAACTTTTATTAAATTGTTTAAAAATATAAAATTATTAAAATATATTAATTATGGTGATAAATGGTCTATAATTTAATTCAACTTCCATTTATGAACTAATTTTTAATTTATAAGTAAAATTATAAAACCTTAATATTGAAAAAGTTATTACCGCAGTTAAGGTTAAAATGGGTTACTAGGGGGTTAATAAAAAAAGACAAGACTTTAAATGACATAAATACTTAATTAAACCAAAATTTTTGGTTTTATTTAGAACTTAAACTTATATACTTATAATATGAGTCATTTTATCCATTTTTTCAAGAATTTGAATTAATAATATTTTAACACATTGAAAATTTAAAAGCCTGCCACTCACCGCAATTATAAAAGGGAACCTCCTCCCCTCACTTCCTCACATCTATTTAGACATATATCGTGAAAACACAGTTCCAAAATACCTAAATGAAATCTTTATTTACATTAGAGACGTTTTTTCCTTCCTAAATGTCCTACCCTAGAGTCCTTAAGAAGAGACCCAATGGAATTTTCTCTTAGAAAATATTTTCAATTTTACAAAACTTTGAAATTTATTTCATCATATATTTGCTATAAATATGTTTTACCCATAATAAAATCATAAATATTATATCATAAATATAGTCACATGTTATTATAATTATGGAAAAATAATTTTCTATATCGTTTTTCAATTTTATGAAAAGTGAAAACAATGCTTGTGCGTATATATGACTTACCGTCACCACGTACCGGTGTATTTCATTTATCACAACAAATTTATTTTGTTGAATATAAATATGGAAATAATTAATACATATAAAATTTAAGAAATTATTATTCCTTTTTAATTATAATATCATATATATATCCTGACTTTCTATATTTTTAAAACAATGATGTCTCTCAAGCATATATGTGGACCAGCACCTTCGCGAAGTGATGTAAATTGTTTTTTCATACCAATTTATAGGGATGGTAATAATAATTTATTTACTATATTTATAGTTATAAATTATATAATAATTATTCATTAAACATGAATTATTATTTATATTTCTTTCATTCCTTCCATCAAAAAGTGATAACAGTGTTCATGCGTACATACGACAACCCGTCTCCATGAATGGGGTAATTCATTTTAATATCTATAACATTAAAGGATAATTAAAATTTATTATATAATAAATATATATGGTGTTTATATCATTATTTAAATACTATATATGGAGAAAACAACGAAATATGTAGGGACTAAAAGTACCCAACAGAAACATATTCGAAAAACGAAACAGTTAATACTCACAACAATAATTTTAAATATGAATTTTCAATTAATGGGTTTTGAAATGTAATAAGGGGATAAAATATGATGTTATAATTATGTACGTGGTTCTAGAACAAAATAATATTAAATTTCAATTTATTATACAATAGGATAAAAATATCTAAAAAGAAAATCGAAACAAAGGTACGGGTTTATATAACCATGTAATTATTATTTTCTATTGTTTATTTTTATGTATCTATTTGGGTGAATATATGATATTTACAACATAAAAAATTATATTTTATTATTATTTGATTATTTATATAAATTAATTTTTTTATTTAATTTTACTGTCTTTAATTACTAATGATTCAGAAATAATTTTTTGATGGAAACCGAACTTTTTTATACCCGGTATAGAATCGTTTTCTTCCATGTCCATATTTTCCATAAAATGGTTTATATAAATGTTTTACTATTCTATAATGATTTATTAAATATATATTTACCCATTTTAATTTTTTTAATGGTTTATAGGGAATCCTTTTTTTGGTTTCCAAACTATATACTTTTGGACTTTTTTACAAATGTGTGAAAGGAATGTTTTCTTTTAACTCATACTACATGAACATAATTTCCCACCATCATGACTACATGATTATTTATATATTTATTTAAATGTTTTAGTATATTCTTACAAAGACATATTTTCCCCAAATATTAATGAAATTATTATATTATGAAATAGTGATTTTAAAATTTAAATTGTATTTTCCTCAAGAAACAATATAGTGACATTTTAAAATATTTTATTCTATATTACAATTATTTGGGGAATATTATTATTTTATGGAGATGTGATCATTTGATACCATTATACATATTACTCTATATGTATTTTGATTATGCTTAATAATTTGGGATGTTATTAACATTTCATGTTCTATTTTTCGACATGAATGTGTACGAAGATTATGTTTCTCTCCTTTAATACGACGAATGTATTGGACTTAGTAAGTGATGGGTAAGACCCTCTATATCCGATTGATACGTTTATAGGTCTCATGATATAAACTAGCTTGGGTATTTGGAATATGCCTTACTTGTTTACATATATTTTCTTAGAATAAGGCATTGACGGTAAATTTATGATGTCTAATATTATGAATTCTATCTTTGTGAAATTATTTATTATTATATTTGTGATTACTTATGATTTTATATTATCCATGGATTTAATCCTATTTTAGGGTATTAGTTATTGGGAACATTTTTTTTATTTTTTATATTAGAAATATTATTCATGTTTTATTTACATTATGATATATATTATTATACTCTTTTCATTACTAAGAATATTTTCTCACCCATTAATATGTTTTCATTTCCCAGGATACAAAAAATGGGTACATGAATAAAATCAGTGATTTGAAATAAGAAATAATAATGTCCCCAGGAAAATAAATATATCATATTTCAGGTTTTAAGATTTATTTTGAGACTACTATGTATACCTAGTCTACAAATGCTACATAACTATTAGATCTATTTGGATGTGATTCCTTTAATTTGTTACAATATAGAAAAATAACCACTGTTTTTAGGATAATGGAGTTAGTGTGCCATAGAGCTTGTTCTACATTATTTATTCATTATTCTTAATGATGTGAGTTGTTATTATGATCAGTATGATACTATATTTAATATATGGAATGGAATATAGAATTGGTTAAATTATTTAGAGATATTAATAATATATAGAATTGTAATTTGAAAAAATTAATATTGATTTGATAATTAAGAACTACTATCTTGGTAGAAAAGTGATGGAATGAGATTGTTATTTAGATTTTTTGATCTAGATTTTTGTTTTTATTCCTATATTTTATATAGAATTTTTTATGTGGTTTCTTATTAAGGTAGTGATATAGATGTTGATGTGGAGGGAAGTGGTTGATTTGTGATGAGCCTTTGAGAATCATCACTCTTAATGAGTGTTAGCTTAATGTTTGGATTTATTTATATAACACTTAATCCATAAAACAACAAATTGTAATATAGTGAATGAAAGTATCAACAATAATCAACTATGAATTATTGGAGAATAAAACTAGTAATCGTTTCTATATTATTGATTCAAATACTATTGTGTGAATGTTATTTTGAAGAAAAAAATTATAAAAATGACAGAATTGAAAAAAATATAGTGTAAATCACATTTAGGATTTATGATAAATATATATAAATAATTAGGATTGTGGATCAATTTTATAGGGTTATCTTTATAAAATAATTATTTAATTCTCTTATTGAATAACATGTTTGAATAGTTGTGAGAATCATTTAAGGTAATTAATCAAACATTGCTAGTGGTGATTAGAAAAAATAAATTATTTTGATTAATATGGTAAAATAAATGTAATAAAATTTAAGTGCATTATGATATATATCAAAAGAAAAAAATATTAGAGACAGTTCTTATGATCATATCCTTTCTTACTAAATTGGGGTTCATCCGATAGTTTTTTCTCTTTCAATTTTTAACTATGGGATATGATATTGATTAATCTCAATGTGATAATTATTCAACACATATAATCCCCAAGAAAAAAAATCATAAATGTAGAAATACCATCCTCTAACTCTCAAAACAACATCCCCTATGAAACTACTCACTCATGATGGAATAATTATCAATTCATAGAGAGCAGGTGTTCTTTTGGGATGGATAAATTATTGTGACCTAGGGAAAACATATATTTATTTTAAATAATTTTCTTCAGTTAATCATTACATCTTATATATAATAACATAATATGAAAAATAAAAGTTTTAGTGTCTTTTAGAGTCGGCTGCATAAGGAAATGATTTTATGATACTTGTGAACAATTCTCTATATTTAAACCCCACAAGATCCAATTTTAGAAATATAAAATTTTATAATCAATAGTTGGATCATAACTATATGAATGAAACTATGCAAAGAGCAATTTCATATTAAAAATAACATGGAAAATACAAATTGTCTATAAATAATGAATTAAGTTCATATAAACATAATATAAGTTCCATATACCATAGAAGAAAAATTATAAATAAAGATATAATATACATGGTAAATGGAGAATAATCATAATCATATATAAATCTGGAATATTAGTGATGCATATCACGATATGTTATTATGGAAAAAACAAAAGCATAAACAATATAATGAATGAAGATACATGTATCAGGTTAATGCAAAAAATATTTAGAAAAAAAGTCTTTTATAATTTCCACATGACAAAATAATGAACAAAGATTCCCACATAATGTTTACATAAAGAACATTTGAACAACAATTGGAAAATCATGTTCACAAAATAACTTTATGAAAAAATCATTCTATATCATGTTTACACAAAAATTCATCACCTCATGTGATATAAAACCTTATCTAATAAATTATAGGGATATATAGGACCCCAACATATATAATAATAATAATACAAGTGTGTTCTATTGGAACAGGAAAACAATCATACTTCAAATATCCCTTAATTAAACCATGTAAAAAAGACAGGTTTCAAGGAAATATTCTCTTATAATACACCATAAGATATCAAAATAATTATTTGGGATGGTATATTTAAAATATAGTAATTTAATAGAGCATTATGAATATATTAATATATGAAAAACAACTTTTTTAGATTATTGGATAAATCATTTAAAAAATAGTTGGCAATTTCTCTTTTTTGAAGGCTTGAAAACTCATTAAAATGGTTTATTTAAAATGAAATAATTTACCTTGATAAAAAAAATTAAAGTATATTATAACACCAAAATAGTTTTTTTAATATTTTATAATAAAACTATTCTTTTAAAAATATTCTTTATGAATATATAAAAATAATTCGAAAATTAGTTGATAAAACAAAGGCCACTAAAATCCCTTTTAAAATAAATAATTCCTATAAAAATACAATATTAAATTTAGAAAAATATAAGAATATTTAATTTAGCTTTCAAAATATTTACTAGTAAAAATCATTTGGAAATACATTTTAAAATTTATAGAGTAATCCTTGTATAAAGAATGCTCATATGGTTAAAGGGGCCATAAAATAATATTTAGAATTTTATTACTATATTAATAAAATAAAAAGTTTTGGGAATTATTTAAAATTAATTTTATATAAGAACAGAATATAAGGTTCCATTAAATAAAAATATTTCTTTGAATAAACCAATCATGGAAGAAATACGTTCCAGAAGATTCATTATTATTCAAAAAAGGGGTTTGAGTATCCAAAAACCCTTATAACATTGGTATATTTTGACTCAAACCCCATTTAAATAAACAACATGATATTGATCATACAACAATGTGAATTTTATGAATATGTTAAAATAAAATCATTGGATATTAATCACACCAAATCAAATATATGATGGTGAATAATAAAAAATATTTCTTGAGGAATTAAATTTGAGGCAAAGAACCCCTTACAGTAATGGTAATGTAAGAATAAGATTATTTCTAAAAAATATCAATTACAATATCCTGAAATTATATATATTAATAATACTTGAAAGAAATGGGTTATTTAATTCACCCTATAAATTAAATGTTTGCATTTATTATCAAACATGTCTTATTGATTTGGAAATGAGAAAATAAACCCATATCTTGTATTAATGCTTACATGGACATGATATAACCTCCTATAAAATAAAAATAAATGATTTAATATAATATTTTTAAATAATATTCATATTTATGAACCTTTATAATATTAAATTATAAACATTTATTATATATTTACTACCTAGTTAAGGTTTCTTTCGATCATTAGATGATAATAATTCTAATTTTAATATGTATTATTTATAATGTAAATATTGATACCCGTTATTTTATAATAATATAATCATTAAAAATATGTTTTTATGTTATATAATAGTAAAATTATATTTATTTATAAATATATCATCTCATTCAAAAATTACCTTTGTTATATTTAGTGAAAATGGAATCGGGTTCAGCATATTTCAGTAATCTTAAAAATCCAATCTGATATTTTAATAATTGTTGATAAAATTAATATAAACATTAAATAACCATAAAAAATTTAAGGATTTGAATAAAAATTATGGAAATGTTAGTATTTATATTCTCATAGTGAACCATGGTAGTGTTTTGTAGCATCGTTAATGTATGTTTTTAAATTGGCCCAAACAAGAACACATTATAACTCATTCGATGAGTATGGTTAAGGAAGTTTATAATGTTATTATTATAGAATAATAATGATGTTACTTATATTATTTGATTTATTGAATATTATTTTTATATTTTGTATAAATAATTAAAATATATATGACAAAAACATTATTTCATGGAGGCAGTATTCCGCACAAATGCACGATCAACATTCTTTTGTTTTTATAAGTGGATGAGAAGGAATAAATAATGTTTTTTCCATTAATATAAAAACAATTAAAAATAATAATGATATTTATTTCATTATATTACAATATTTAGGTTCTATTTCGAATATAAATATTACTAATAATAGGTTATGGGCTAATTAACACTCACATCGGGACCGTGAACTTTCTCTTGAATGTATCCTTAGATTTGAAGGGTTTAGGATGACTAAAAGAGTAAAAAAGACTATGAACATGAGTGTGGTTACTAGGAGGATAAAAATGATATATTATAAGGATTATATTATATGGTATAGGTGTTTCATGAAGTGGTGGAAGTGTTCCCCTTTTATAAGTGATGAAAATAGATATTTTGTGAATATCCATTATTTTTCAATAATAAAATGACACTATTTAATGGTTATTGGAGACAAAAGTGGGAAATATTTTATTATAGGGTGTTATTAGGTTAATAAATCCCCCTCCACTCATATTAACACATTTTCCTAATATGTTTCAATAATTTAACCACTATATTTTAACATTTTTATTAATTTAAAATTACCTTGGTAAAAGGTTTTTACCCTAGTAATATATATTTTCAAAAAAATATAATTTAAACCTCATTGAAATATTTTGTTTTGATTATAAGAACAATGTTTTTATATATGGTAAGGATCCTTTAATTTTTTTATTTCCTTGGTTTTAACATTATATGAATTCTTGATGAGGCTATGGAGGAAACAAGGGTGTCTGGGGATTGTTTGGAGCTCGGAACCCCTATCAGTCAAAGAAACCATTGGGATGCATGGTTAGGAGAAAAAATTGATACCCAATCTAGATAGTGTATTCTAACCTTGTGGGGAATTTATTTGGGAATAGTTGAGATTCACGATTTTCCCTAACCATGCGTCCAAGGGCGCACGCCTGTGTGGTTTCTGAAAAATGTTAAGCATAAAAAATCACATAGTTTACGCCCAGTTTTCCAAAATTTACACAAGAAAAACATGAAAACATTCCATGTATAGTAGTTCAAGATCAAATAGTTCATGGTCTTTCAAACTATGTAGGTAAACCACAAAACCTTGTTAAAAATGGTGAAGTGTTTATTTTCCCATACATCTTATAATTTTAACAACACCTTCCACTTTCATCCCACTAGAAGACAACAACTCCCATTTCATCCTAGTTGAGTTCCCAAGACTATTACTCTAGTATTTTATCCCATTTTCATCAAACCTATGATTTGATATTTGATCATCTCATTGGGTATCCATTAGTAAGTGCTCCACTCTGTAGACCCTTTTTTTTGTTTCTCTTGTCCTCGACAGAACTATGTTAACGCAGGATCATATGCCCAATTTTTACAGCATTATTCCATTCTTATATTTTCGTATAATCTAAGACAAAATATGTTTTGATATTGTTATGGTAATCTAATATAGGTGTTAGGATGCTAGTTTATGGCTTTTCTCTAAAATTGTTGTCATTTATAAGTGGTCATCTTTGTATGCACGTCAGGAACTCTGGGAGTTGCTTATTAAATTCATCGGTCTTGATTGATATTTTCTAGATTATATTATAAAGACCTAATAAATTAACTTAATATCATTGTAGGTTTTATATTCAAAATATACAACCTATTTAGGTTTTTTTCCTCCATTTATACTTTGGGGACCCATGTTTTGTTCGTCTCTGATACTTTTTGGGTGCTTCTGACTTGAACTTTGATAAGGATAGTGTTATTCTATAATTAATAACCCCTTAAATGGATAAATGGAATGTATTTTTGTAGACATAACTAGAACTAGTTTAATTAGGAAATGAATTATATTGGTTACATTTCCTATACCCCTTCTCATGTTTAATTTAATGTATGGAATTAACCAATTAAATGTTTATCAATTAATATGATAAATGGTTTCTTGTTCTTGATTAACCATGTCACATTGTCGAAAGGTAATGAAATGAACCTAAATAATTATTAAATGAAATGAGTATTACATATCATAAATTGAATAATTATATAGGTATAAGGATTCTATTTTTCATGGAACTTGTTATCTTTATAGAAATGGTTATACTTGAGACAACCTTGGATTCATGAGGGAATGCCTTGAGCAATCAGAGGATGTCATTATGATTCAAGGAGCAAGTTTCCAAGAGAGAAACCCACCCATGGAACATCTTACATGTAGATTATAAGATTCCCAATAGGATGTCGAATGATTGTGTCACCATATATCTTGATATTAGAAATATTTTTCTATACTCCTTGGATTTAAATTTCTGTCCATGGACATGTGGCGCCAAGGATTAACCCCATTGGTCCCAATAATTATTATTCCGGGATTATGAAGGATGATGTCCATGGAATCAATTAGCCACATTTAAAATGAAATACCATGGTCATGCCCCTTATATTACACACAAACACTTTATTTCCAGATGGAATGGGTTATTACTATGAGTTTGTATTGAATGTAAGTTCCCTATACCCAACAAGTGTTTTAATTTTATCACGACTAGATGTATGAAGTTTGTTATATAAACATGGGTTTATCTATCCAAACTTTTTTAGATACATCTTCATCCACATTAATTATGGAATTTTCCTTAGATTACATGTCGTATTAAAGTGTTACAACATATCCCATGACATAATTAGAACCTTGAGATGCCCTGACTGTAATCCTAATGTAATGTCATGTGTTCCAGTTACATCATTTTCAAAGGACATATATGATGTCCGACTATCAGGTGTTGGGGTATCATAAGAAATGATACTTATTCTCATTAATTATGTGATTGATTATATCATGTAGTTGAGATTTTGTGGACTGACCCGCAAAATATGAACACCCCATCTTTTAGGTTTCATTAGTCATTCCTACATATAGAAATGTGTAATGTTATCCTAAATAGATTTCATTATCAAAGTATTTCATTTAATTGTGTACTTTGATGGAAGTTGAAAACCATGGTAATGAAGTCGTGGTGAGGTAGTTTCTATTGGATCCAACATTGGTGTCTTGACATTGATTGAATGATCAATATAGGATTTGTCGCTTCCGAGTCGAGGAAGAGGTTATCTTGGGCCTGGTATATTAGGATGGTAGCCCAATAATTAAATCCATGTCCATGGTAGTCAATGTAAATACCATCTAGATAGATCACCAAATAAAATAAATCAAGATAAAGGATATTGAAACTACTCTTCATTCTTCTTTATTGAGATATCGATGATAAACTGATTATATTACACAGACCATGTTCTTATGAAGGGAGTCATTTTGTTGACTTTACCTTATCTCTATAGGGGAGCTAGTGGGTTTCTATACCCCGCTCTTGGTTGGTGAATATTATTCAATTCTATTGAGTTATGGGACTAATGGGTCACACACTATAGCACTTTGAGAATATTCCCTATTATGAGGAATAAGAAATCGGAACTTGCTGGGACCCACCATAGAGTCTGAGTATTATCCATGATCTATGGGTCAACAAGTAATAAATAAATCCATTAATTATTTAGTTTTGAATAATTCTCTGAGATTATTTATAACATGTATTTTCAAGTGACTAAGTAAATAAATGGATTAAATTTTATTTGAATGAATCTTAATATCCCAACTTCATTTAACATTTTCAGGAGATTCAAGTTGAGATAATGAATCATTTTTATCATGAAATATATATTTAATATATATATTAAAGTTATTTATGAAATTATAAATATAATTTATAGAATAATTTAATTTATCATAAATAAATATTTATAAATCTTATACTATGAATATTTATTACATGGGGGTCGAGAACCCATACATGGTATTTTTGATATTCCCTATATAATAAAGATAGAGACTCTTTCCATGTAACTATTCATGTGTTGGAATTGAGAGAATATCTCTCCTCCTGAATGTTAGGGAGGGATTATCTCAAAAAATAATGATCTTCCAGCTCCTTCTTCTTGGAAAGAAGAGTTTTGCTTTTGATGATCATCTGTACGTCGAAGTGGTTGTTGGTTTACTTTGATTTCTCCCAGATTCCAATGAACGAAAAATGAGAAGATTCAATAGGTGTGTGTGGATGATATAGATGGATTAGACATCAGAGTGTTAAAGAAATTGTTTATGGAATCCTATGACGGACTTGCACACCTCCGATTCGAACAAGGTACATGTTCGCTTTTATTTTGTTCTCTGTCAAATCGACACTTGGTCCTCGGATTGAACAAGGATAGGATCATCAGAGTCAACATTGTTACATCGCTCCGGTGATGTAACCATTTTAAATTCCCAGCCCATCAGCTTTTGTTGCCCATCCTAGTACCTAACAGTGGTATCAGAGGGATGCATGGTTTCTCAGAGTCAAAGAAAAATTAAATTTCATTAAACTTATATATGAGGTACTAAATCAGTTCTAATGGAATCGACTGTCAGTTGATCCATTTTCAAATGGCCATGTTACAACAATTTGAAAATTTTAATTGGATCGATGTCATAGGTTTTATGTTTATCGGATTATTAATTTAGAAGAATGTGTTTTTAATTTATTTTAATGTTCTTAAAAGTACCGAAATCAGGCCACGTTTTGGCTAAAATCCGGGCATAGAAGTTTTTCCGGTGGACTTGTTTTTAGGAGTTAAATAAAATATATTATAAGATAATATTATTTTATTTCACTCAAATAAAAAATCAAATAAATGGAATGTCATTTAGTCATGTATTCTCATTTTTATTTTTTATTAACTCATTTTGACTTTAAAAATTAAAAAAATGTGGTGGGGTGTGTTTTGTCAAAAGAAAAAAATTTAAAAAAAAATAAGAAGGATGACCATAATGGTTATTCTTCCACTTGTACAACTGAACCCTCCCCTTCCTACCTAATCCCCCTTCTCATATCCCGGCCGGACCTGCAAAAACCCTACACACCAATAGTGCCTCACCGAAACCAAGCTTCACACCTCCCTTTAAGCTCGTTGTTACCTCGTCGACCTAATGTGTCTGCTCCTCCTTGCTACCCTGGTCCTTAATCTCTTCACACCTCACCAAAACTGAGTTCCCGACCTCCCTCAATGTAGCATCGGCTTGTGTCATCCTAGGGGACCCCATCATTTCATTCTCTTCTAGACATATCTACGACTGTCTCTGCCGGACCATGCCACCATCGTCTCATCTGTACCACGTTGATGCCATATCGACCGAACCATGCCACCACTGTCTTGGCCAGACCATGCTTAAGTTGTTGTCTCCAATAGAGGCTGCCACCTCTGTTATCCCCGTTTCCATTACACGTCACCAGAGTAGTGTGCCACTACCCATGTCCAGTTGTGCCTCGCCGGAGGATTTTTTCCACTACCCCTTTTCAGTTTCACCATGTTGTGGGGAAGGTGCCATCATGGGGTGTTTCTTTATAAGGTAGACACATTGTAGTCACATCGCAGACTCTCCGCAGTCAGACCATGGTTATGTCGTTATTCAGACGTACAGTAGTAAAACACCCTCACAGAATATTGTAGTCATGTCGAACTCCTACCTCTACAGGAGGTATACAGTATAATTTTATTTAAGCAACTTAGTTTTTTTAAATTAATTTTAATAGAATTAATTTTGGGTTTAATGATTAAAAAGAATCAGAAACATTAATTTAATTAGGGATAAAATAATTTTAATGGTTTAATTTAATTTTAGAATAAAAATTTAATTAATGGTTTAATTTAATTTTTAGAATTTATAAAAAAAAATTGATGATTTATTTAAATTTTCAGAATCAAAATTAAATTAAAATATTAGAACTGATAAATAAATTATATGAATTTATTTAAATTCATTTAATTTTTTTGAACTCCCTCATACTATTTAAATTTCTTATAGTTTAATTTTAATTTCCCTTTATTTATACTGAATGGTGTTGATATAGTTACCAACCCGTGCATGTATGGTTTTATTTATTTAAATTTTTAATCAATAAACATGATGATAGAAATAATTAATCAAATAATTGATGGTCTTCAAATCACCTTTTTTAATTCAAATATTTATAAGGGCATGCACATCCAACACAACTATTGTATTTTCTTCCTGGGACCCCCTCGCCTGTATGGGTCTATATTTTCTAAAAGATGTTGATCATATTCCAAGATGTGGATGCTGTTATGTTGAGGTGGAAATCCAGATGGGAGCCAAGCACTATGAACATGTGGAATTCTCTAATACAAGATGGGTTTCAACTCAGGTGTAGAATTTCATAGGTCCTTATTGATCTGATATGGATCGATCAATGTTTAATGCTCAATACCAGTTAAATTTCACGATTTACCTTTATGTGTTGTTTATTTTTTTATGTAGGTGCAAGATTATTTATTGAACAAGTCTAATAGTAAACAAGGTAAAAATTCATAATCATTTGACAAATGTATTTCCATTCCATTTTCAGTTGTGAGAGTGACTATCTAGTTTGGACATATATATTAAAAAAAATTATATTCATTAATAAATATCGAAATCCATCAAAAGATATATTAAGTCTTAATGCCTTCCATTACTCACATTTGATCAAAACTAGGTATTTCGGGTCATCTTCATCCATAGTTGAAAGAGCCTCTTACTACTGGGGTGTTTTCATTAGAGAACTAGGTCTACATAACTAATGTGAGTACTCAAGGATTAGCCATATCAAACTTGCTATCACTTTATACGAAAGATGTTGAGGGAATCATGTTCATATTCCAAAATCTCTGGCTTTACTCGACAATACAAGGAACCACAAGTCAATTGGTTTTACAGTCTAGTGCCTACCTTGAAACCCTCAGAGTAGTGGTATAGCCATAGCTTGTAGACTATAAGGGAGGTTTCGACGATCTTTTCAACTAGTGTTCTCATGCGAGAGAATATTTCCAATATAAAAGTGTATGATTTTAAGGTTTTCTAAAATAGTTATAGACATTAAAATGATATGATAATTATTTAATCATAAATATAAAAAGGTAATCATGATATATTACTAAATTCTAATGTTTATGTATTGTAGATTTAAATTTGACATCACAAACACCACAACTGCATTATACCTGCGATCAATTATAGATAATGAAAATATTTTTAATGTAAATAACTTCCAGGTGTGGTACAATCACTTTCACATAGTACTACACCAATAAAGGAAATTATATGTACCAAAATACATAGTTCATGCTGAGCCTCCTCAATGAGGAAGTAAGGTAGAAAGAGTGAAATGGGAAAAGCATGTAGATGATGCACTTGATGATCAATTAATCATGTTGTCATCTATGTCCATCCAATTAATGAAAATTTATGAGTATTAGTATTCTAACAAGATTCTTTCACTTCTCCATGATTTATATCTATAGAGGGAAATTAGGGAATGGTGTGAGATCTCAAGTGACCTATATAAGTGCAGGCTAGCATAAGGGTATAATGAAAGTTATCATGGACTCAATATTATTGGTTATATTGAGAGGCTTGAAGCCCTTGGTTTAAAATTGAACCAATAACTAGTAGTCTATCTCATTATTGCCTCTTTACCTCCATGGTTATGGACTTTTATTATCAATTATAACATGAATGATATGACAAAGTCACTCCCAAACATTTTTAATTACGTTTTCCATGCTGATAAAGATATGAAATTTACCAATTCATCTATCCTTATGGTGAAAAAAAGAACCAAGTAAAATGAAAAGTGGTAGAAGGCCATGCCAAGACCAAACATAGCAATGCGTCGTCCTGAAATGAACCAATGATTTAGTGGCAGAGTAATGAGTAGGAAGCTGTCTACTTTTGATGTGACAAGAAAGGACATTGTAAGAAGAATTTCATAGATGGGAAGAAGAAGCAATTTGATTCTTCTACATCAAGTATTTTTTACATTTAATTCAATCTATCATTATCTACAAGTTTGATATTGGATACATCATGTGGATCAAACATTTGTATTCATATAGAGGAACCCATTATGTTCCTGAAGATTGCAAAAAGTTAAATGGGCCTCTGAGCTACAAATGGTGCAAGTCTGGCAGCCTTGGTAGTGGGATACTATCACTTAACCTTTCCTAGTGGTTTGGTTCTAGTTTTAAGAAACTGTTATTATGTACCTTCTATAACCAGGAACATTATCTTTGTATCGAGTGTAGACACTATGTGATTTTATTTCATGTTTGGATGTAAATTTTATCTTTTTTAAAGGGATAACATCTGTTATGGTATGGAACATCATTACAATGGTTTATACAAGATGGAAATCAGCAACCCCATAACAGAAATCAATGAAAAACCATCCAAATAGACTCATTTAACACCCTCTGATGGAACTTTAGGATAAGTCACATAAACAAGAAGCAATTATGAAGATTACCTCCAGAAGTGTATTTAAACTTGGGAAAGTTATAACCCTTGGATGTATGTCAATCTTGTTTACCAGGAAAGATGACCAAAGCACCATTCTATGGGATGGGAGAAAGAGCCATGTAAGTACTAGAATTAATACATACTGATGGAGGTGGTCCATTTCCAGTAAATGATATCGGTGGTTTTTCATAATTAATTACATTCACTGATAAAAATAGTAGGTATGGATATATCTAATTAATCTGGTAACAGATTTATTGCTTTCAAATATTTAAGTAACACCAAAATGATGTAGAAACCCAACTTGTTATGAAGATAAAAGAACTCCACTCAGATCGAGATGTAGTGTATCTTAACCACGCATTCATTAATCACTTGAAGGAGTGTGGGATAGTATCCCAACTCACTCCACTTATACACCATACTGGATTGGTGTTATTGAAAGGAGTAATTGGACCTTTCTTGACATGTTCATATAAATGGTGATTCATACAAATCTTCAGTTATCCTTTTGAGGATACAATATACAGATAGTAGCATACAACCTTAATTAAGTACCAACTAAAGGTGTATATGGGATTCCATGTATTTTAGGGTATGTAAAGAAACCCAGTTTGACACACATATGTGTATGGCGGTGCAAGGAATTTTTTCCATACCTTACCAAGTGAAAAATTACCATCCAGAAGCACGAAGTGCATCTTTATAGGCAATCCCAAGGAAAGAAAAAGATATTACCTATATAACTGTTTACATAGAATAGTTTTTGTTACAAGACATTCCATATATCTTGAAAGGGAACTCAAATCTATTCAAAACAGTGGGAGATGGATTGACTTTAATGAAGTTAATGCTTCATATGCACAAGATTTTGTAGAGGAACAATTTCTACAACATATGTGGAAGAATAAGTTGTCATTGAGACACAAATAAAGTATAGGACTATGATAGAGGTTATAGTACAAGAGTGTAATGGTTTTTTGTTCATCGAGTTATGTGACACATTAGATCTATAGGATGATGAACCTATAACCTTCATGGAATTAATAGAACGAAAAAATCTGCTAAATGGAAAGAATCCATCAATTATAAGATGGAGACCATGTACCAAAATCATGTTGGGATTTTGTTAGACCCTCAAGTATATTTAAATACCATTGGATGAAAATGGGTTTCAAAATGAATATGGATATGGATGGTGAGGATAATAAAATTAAAGAAAGACTGGTTTCAAACGGTTTCAAGCATCATCAAGGCATAAACTATGATTAAACCTTATCAGCTATTGGAATTCTTAAATAAATCAGAATATTGCTTGAAATAACATCCCTTCATTATTAAGAAATTTGGAAAATGGATTTCAAAAAATCTTTTTAAAATTGTAAGTTGATTGAAGACATAATACATCTCAACCTGAAGGGTTTGTCAGGTAAAATAACTCTAATAAGGTATTCAAGCTCTATTGATACATTTATGGGTTGAATAAGGCATCACGGTCATGGAAATTTCGTTCTGATGAGGCCATAAAAAAATTTGGTTTAAAAAAATGAAATTGATACTTGTGTCTATAAAATGGATGAAGGGAATGCCATCGTTTTCCAAGTGCAATATGATGATGACTTATTAGTTATTGGAAATGAGGTGAAAGTATTATAGTCAGTTAATACATAGTTAAATGAATGCTTCTCTATGAAACAAATAGGTGAAGCATCATAAATTCTAGGGATAAAGATCTATCGAGATAGATCTAAAAGGACGATTGTACTAATTCAATATACACATATTCACACGATACTCAAAATTTACAATATAGAACAATCTAGGGGAGGGTATTTTCCTATGTCACATGGAATTAATTTATCTAAGAAAATGAGTCTATAAATGAAGTATGAGATTGACAGAATGAGTACAATACCTTATGCATCGGTACTAGGTTCTATCTTATATGTCATGCTATATTCTGGGTTGGATGTCTCATTTTCTTGAAGCATGCTGGGTAGATATCAAGCCTTTCTGGGAGTGTGTCATAGGATAAATGTTAAAACTATTCTAAAGTACTTGAGGTGGAAAAAGGAAATTTTCCAGGTTTATAGAGGAGATTATGAACTAGTAGTGAGAGGACCCACTGATTCTAGTATTTGTATAGATCATGATGGTCTGAAATCATAGCCAGGCTACAACTTATTGAATGGTGGTGTAGTTAGTTGGACAATCTCGAAGAAAGTTTTGGTTGTTGATTCTATAGTAGTGTCTAAATATATTAAAACTTTTGATGCAGCAAAGGAATCAGTCTGGATAGGCCTCTCTATCTCATACATTGGTGTTGTGGCAATCAGTGTAGACCATGTTCGAGTATATTCGGGTAATATTGCTATAGTTGTGTTTTAAAAAGTTCCCAGGACACTCCAAAGACAATGCATATTCTATGAAAATTTTATCTCTTGACGGATTTTACTCAAAGTGGTGAAGTCACAGAAAAGAGAGTATCCGTAGAGCATATAACGGAAAACCCCTTGACTAAATCCTTTTCTCAGCAGAATCTTTATTATCATATTAGATCTAGAAGATTGATATATTTTAGCTGTTGGATCTAGTGCAAGTGGGAGTGATGAAAAGTGGATTCCCTAGACCCAACTTGTGTTGTACATTTATTACCACTACATGAATTCAGTTTTATATATATTCCTGTGTTTATCTTTTCTTATTAGTGGAGATACTTCGGCATCAACTTTAATTATTTTAATTTCCTAATATTACATTTCAAATCAAAGGGTTATAGTAGATCCCATGCTATAATGAGAACCATGAGATTATATGATAGTAATATTAAAATAATGTCTTATGGTCCAGTTACATCATTCCTAAAGAACACGAATGATGTGATACTATCATGTGTTTTAGATCATAAGCATTGAGACTTTTTCTCATGAATTTTCCACATGGTGATCTTTAGTAGTTGTGATCATGTGAACTAAACCACATAATAGGAACACAATATTTTTCAAGTGTCATTGGTGATTCCTCTCTATGATCTTGTGTAATGGTATCTAGACTTGATATAATTATCGATGTATTTCATTTAATTATGTACATTAATGAAAGGCTAAAACCATGGAAATGAAGTCGTGGAGAGTTTGTTTTTGTTGGGTAGGTAATTGGTCACATGACATTGAATGAATATTAAGGTAGGATTTGTCGCTTACGAGTTGAGGAAGTGATATCTCGGGCATGGTTGATTAGTATGGTAGCACCATAATTAAATCCACGGACATGGTATTCAAAGGTCAGAATATCCAGACAGATCAAAAAATAAAATAAAAAAAGATATTGGATGATGACACTAGTGTTCATTATACATTATTAAGATATCATTGGTGAAGATATTTTAATACACATACTATGATCATAGGAAGTAATTCATTACTTTGACTTTACCTTATCTCTATAGGGGCCTCAATTGGTTTCTATACCCCGCTCTTGGTTAGTTAATATTATTCACTTCAATAGAGATAAGGTCCTAGAGGGTCACACACTACAGCACATTGAGAATCATCCCCATTATGAGGAATAGGAATATAGAACTTTGAGGTCCCTACCATGGGGTCTATGTATTATCCATGTTCTATGAATTACCCTGTAATAAATAAATTCTTTAATTATTTATGTTTGGAAATATTCATTGTGATTATTTATAACATGTATTTACAAGTGATTAAATAAATACAAGGATAAGATATTATTCGAACAGATTTAAATATCCCAGGTTCATTTAATATTTTCAGGAGACGTTAGTCAAGTTAAATAATTATGTTTATCATACAATATATACTTAATATATATATATATATATTATATTTAGTGATAAAATTATAAAAATTATTTATGACATAATTTAATTTTTCAGAAATAAATATTTATAATAATTATACTATTAATATATAATACACGGGGGGCCAAGAAACCATAACGGGTGTTGTTGATATTCCCTATATATGTAAGAGAGAGGATCTTCCCATGTAACTATTCATGTGTTCGAATTGAGAGCCTCTCTCTCGTCCAAAAATCTAGAGAGAGATTCTCTAAAGAAATCCAGATCTTCGAGTTCATCATTCTTGGATCAAAGACTCTTTCTTGTAGTGATCATCGCTACATCAAAGTGGTTGTTGGGGTACTGTGACAGTACCTAGAATCTGATGAACAATGATTGAGAAAATTTAAGATTCTCTTTTGGAATATTTAGAGGTCTTCAATGTCGGAGTATTCGAGAAACCGTCGCCAACATCCTGTGATGGACATGCACATGTTAGATCTTAACATGGAACATGTTTGATTTTATATTTTGTTGAGTCAAATCCATGTATGTCCCTTAGACCATACATCGATAAGATCACTGGATTCGACGTTGTTACATTTCTCCTGTGACCCAAAAAATTTGAGTTCCTTGCCCATCGGCTTCCACTTTCAGTCCTGGTACCTAACAGTTGTCCGACTCCTGAGGTCAGAGATGTAATTTTTTCACCTTGGATCCTTCTTTACTATTATGATGATCTATTTGGGAGGTTCTGACACATTCACATGATATATATATATATATAAATAGAATCATAATTAATTAAATGGTTACTTGTTCAAACACCTTCCTAGGGTGAAGTAGTTATGAGATATTTATTTTCATTGCATTACATTATTATATACATGAATATTTTATAATTTATATTCATAGACATGATTGAATAGACGTCATTGGTAGTGGAATACTAAGATCTATCTCACAGCCTATCTAGGAATCTGTTGTTACCTAAGAAGAATATATAATCACTTGTATGGAAAAGGGTAAGCATCATGTCTTGGAAACCTAACATTCTATCATTTTTTTCATTAGTATGGGAGCTTTCTAGAAGATAATAGAGGCATATATAAGGATGTTTGGATAATTTTTTTTATTTATTAATTTTTATATCATGTATTGTACTTATTTCTTTATTACATGTATTCCTTATTTTCCTTTTTTATAGATATGACATCACATCATCATCTTTTGGATATTATATTGTTCCATATTCGTAGTTGGCTATTTATTATTGATGGATGATTATTCCCACTTGTACTGCTAGTATTATTTATTATTATTATGATTCTATAATTTTTTATACATCTATTAGTATATATTTTGTTCTCTACAGTGAAATGATATAATATTCTCCCCATAGACACACCCTAGTCCCTCACTAGTAGTCAATAGCCTCTAGAATTCAGGGAGGTCCACTTGAAGCTATGTGGCCAATTAGGTCCAGGGAACCTTTGAGTGGCACCTGATTCCAGATATCACACTGTGTCATCATAGATTTATTTTCTTTTTTTCATACAATTTTTGAATTTATACAAGTGATTAAAAATATCTTTTAACTTTGTTATAAGTAATCCATTAGAGTAGTTAACCCATTTTAAGGTTAAATACAATGTTTCCTAGGAATGAGATATTTTTGTTTATAATTTTTTTTCTTATAGATGATATAAATTCACCCTTTGGTGATCCACGTGAATTATAGTATTTGATATTATTTATGGTTATAGATCCTTGTTCTGGTATAATAAGGACCATTATTACACGCATCATTATAAACACCTATAATTCACATGCCATGTAGGTTCCATGTCATATAGTTTCATTTTACTCCATGCATTGTCTTTGTTGCCTCTAATTGTTGAGTGATCCATGGTTTTAATATATATTCTGATTCTACAAACATCTTTTTCATGGAATGAATTCGGTAGTTTAAAATGTCAGTAAGAACCTAAATAGTTTTTTTCATGTATTGATTGATTCTGTCATCATAAATATAAATTTTCAAACCTTATAAGCTATGTACACATTACTATATGAGATGGGATTATTATTCAATAACATTATTACTATTTTCAATTATAAGGTGTATGGGACATTATGAATATGGAAGGGTAATTCAATGAGTCAATCCAACTTATTTTACCCATTATATTCCAATAATCAATGTACAATAGTTGGATGAAATTAAATGGTTTTCTATTTGTGATATAAAGTGTATGGGCCTTTATTAGATTGGAATGGTGGTCCATTTAATAAAAAAATCCTATGTATATAAGCACATCAAACATAAAATATATATTCTTGCATATAAATTAAATTGATTCCAGTAAATGGAGAGGCCAAGTGTAATTTAAAGGTTGTTTTCCTCCTTGAATTGAAATTAACCCTTCCATATATAGAATCCATGTAAATAAAAACATGAACAATTATCAATACCATAGCCTTGTGAGCAGGTAGTTTGGATATAAATCCTTGGGGTGACCCTTCTTCATTTAGATCTTATAATTCTAGTGATTATATCATCTTTAAATCGTGTTTTGAGGCATGTGATTGGCATTTTTTGGGCTATTCCAGTAAGATATCCTCGGGTCATTTTCCAGGAGGGTGGAGATGACAATTATCCAGAGATTTTGGATCCAAATCTACTTGTCTTACTACAAAGAGTACCACTTATTCCACCACCTTCTCTTCCCAATTTGGCCACTGACACTCAGCTTCATGAGGGTTTCTTACGTTTGAGGCAGTCTGTGCAGGGTTCTCCATGACCAACACCTACAATGTCTAATCTGAATCCTGAGATCAGTATCCATATAATCCCATATTTTTAGTGTGTGGTGGTCCTTATGCTTATTATAATTGGATACATTATATCTTATATGTCATCAATCAGTTGGAGACACCAAAAGAGAGGAGGGTCAAGATTTCTACCTATATGGTGCATGATTCCTCCAAGCACTAATGGGATGTGATTACCTAGGTTGATCATAATTAGGGTATATTATGGGTATGAATTCATACTTCCTTATACAATTAATTTTTCCCTTATATGTTGAGATCCAACTGATCATTCTAGTTCATTCAATTTAAGTTGGGTGTTATATCTGTTATGGGATATTTATTTTGTTTCACTGAGTTACAACAATTTGAACTGCTTCTAGATGGTGATGAGTTATCATGAGAGAGATACAATGAGGGTGGTCTCAAGTATTCCAACTGATAATTGGGGAATATCATTCCACTATCAATCTTTTCTAATATTGTTAATTAAGAACTTCTCACTGAGCGAAACATAATAGAATCTAATCATCCTTGGAAAAATGGTTTAAGGCCATGATAGGGAAGTAGTTCTCTCTGTTAAAGGAAGTGTATCCTTGAGGTTTCACGTTTCAGTTGTGGAAACCATAGTATCTACATTGAAAGACTCTTTATAAACCATCAGTGTTGGTGGTAGAGGCATGTAAAGCCTCAATGTGATAGAGAACCACTTGACTGTCGTGCTTGAGGCAGCATGGGAGATCGTTAGAGATTTTCTCATACCATCTCACCTATTTCTTATTGAAGAGAACCCACTCCATCTCGAACATAAGAATTTGTATTAGTTATGACACATGAGGGAGGAAGATGGAGTGGCACTATAAATACATGCCAAGGAGGAGGCCATGGTCATGGTATCGAGACTTTGGTTATCAGTGCTAATAGATAATACTTTCACAGTGTAGTAAAACTATATCCCAAGGTTTTGGATCAAGCCAATTTTACCCATTATATTCGATACCAAAATATTATAATACAATATCACCATTATATGTACTATTATAGTAGTTGAAACTATCATATCTTCTTTATTTGATGAATATGATTCTCACTCCTTTACCTCTTTATCAACCATGTAAAGTCTTAGTCCTAGAATTTAGTACTACGATGGGGTGGTGACCCAAGACAAATAGTTGGGAGTTTGGTAAATGGGTATATTCCAATTAAATGGATACACACTTTAGGAAGGTATTTTTCATTTCATATGGGACCTCTTTGTCCTTGATATGATGGGTTTAGATGTCATATTTGGGATGGACTAGTTAGTTCCCTATCATGCCTATGTGAAATTTTACCACCTCATGGTATTTTTTACATTACTATAGGGATAAAATTATCTTCAATATGTTGATTCAGATGTCCAGGATGTTAGAGTTGGAATAGATAATTGTGGTCTAGGCGGTGTACCACCTATACTACAATCCTTTATTTGGAAGATGAGGGAATAAATATAATAGATTTTCCTCCCACTATTGATCGTTTCATGGTTATCATTCCTGATGATTTTTTTGGCTTACCTCATGAGATAGAGATGGGTTTGTGATAGATCTGTCTCCATTTTCATATCTAGTAACTATTCCTCTATATAGGAAGGAACCTACTGGATCAAGTTTCATAAGAGAAATTTTGGAGGATTTTGAATAAAATTGTGTTATCTTACCTAGTACATCATCTTGGGGTTAACCTATTCTTTTTTATAAGGTGAATTATATAAAAATGATTCTATTCATGTATAATAATGGTTTAAAAAGCTTATGGTTATGAACTAATATCCATTTCATCAATTGGATGATCTTTTTGACCAGCTCAACGGTTCGATATTGCTTACAAAGATCGACCTAAGATTGGTCTATCATCAGGTGGGAGTAAGTCCTTTATATATACCAAAAATAACATTCCAAATTTAGTACAGATTATATGAGTATATAGTTATGTTGTTTGATCTTTCAAATGTTCCCACCATTTTCTTGGGCCTGATTAATTGTGTTCCCCTACACCTATTTGGATTCTTTTGTTGATATTTTTTTTGAATTGAATCTTTGTTTATTCTAATACACATAATGAACATTCTCAACATCTTATGATCATTATGAATACCATGAGAGAGAATCATATGTATTCTAATCATTCCATGTACCACTTCTAGGTTATGAAATTTCACTTCTTAGGTCATATTATTTTAGAATCCAGAGTATCAGCAGTCCTAGAGAAGGCGAGGGTTCTGGTTTCCTAGGAGCAGCCACAGAACGCGTTTTATATATTAAGTTTCATAGGGATGACTAGATATTACATAAATTTTATATATCACTTCTCATGACTTTCTACACCTCTTATTGGTCATACTAATAAGCATGGAAAGTTCTGGTGGTTTAAAGAGTGAGAGAGTCATTTAAATATATGAATTTAAGGATTGTTTCAACACTAATTTCTAATTCTTCCAAAGCCTAGTAGTGGATATATACTATTTTATAATGAATCAGACATCATGATATGTGTAGTATTTATGTGATATGATTTATTCATTGAATATGGATATAACCAGTTGAGACCTCATTAGAGTAATTACCTAGCGCGTGACCTCGATTTTACTACAGTCAGTCATTCCATACACTACTGAAGATAAAATCTGATGGGTGATCCCTTTATGGTGAATCAAGTCCAAAATAACCTCAAATATATTTACCTATAATGACATGAATCTATGATACTGAAGATGAGTTGAATACCTTCTGTATTTTTTTGATTGCCTATAAGCCTAGAAAGAGAAATTCAGCTGCAAGTGTGCCGATCTAGAAAACTCAAACATAGACTATACAAGAATCCAATGATGAATGGTTCTGGAAAAAATTTATTTTCCATATGAATCATGGGTTTCATGAGAGTTGTGAGAGGCATTTTTTTACAGATTTAGTAGTTACCTCTTCACTTAATGATTGGTGATGAGAAGATAGTTCTCTGATCCTAAATTTTTGTTCATATGAGAGACTATATCTATTGAGGACCCACCTTCATATTGGTCTATTAAAGGAGAAAAAATCCAATGTATCCATGGTATTTTCTAGGATACTATGAATATGATAGAGGAACTAATGTTAGATTTTAATGTTTCTTAGAAGAATGTTCATCCCAAAATATCCAAGATGTATCGTTATATGTGTTACTAGTATTGGTGGAATGGGATGAAATTTCAAATAAAATGTTTTTTCACACTTTTTTATGCCTATCAGTAGGTGATGATAAAGAATCAGTGGAATGTTCACTTTTCATTAGCATTGTCAGCCCTAGAATGGAAATGGAAATAATTTGTAAAGGATTTTGTGGTTGGTTTACTGAGGTCAACTCGATGTAGTGGCACAATTTGGGTAGACATAGATCATCTGACAATGGTATCACACTTCCATCATATTCGAGATACTTTCTCAGTTGATGAGATTGAAGGATTTTTCCTTTGAGGTTATATGTCTACACATGGTTCCTTTTAATACCATTTCATATAGGGATACTCATTTCACATTGAGGTTCAAGAAAGGGATGCATAGATATCTGGGTACACTGGTGCTTCTAATCCTATCTTTTCAACCTGAGACCAATGTCCATGTAGAATGGGTTATAAATATTTTGGAGGAAATGATATGTGCATGAATCGTTGATTTTGAGGGTTCTTAAGATAATCGTATTTGTCTTATCAGGTTCACCTATAATAATAGTTATTGGGCATTGATTCTTATAGATCTCTATCTGGATTAGTATGGTAGGCCATGTCATTCACCCCTGTGTTGGTAAGATATAGAAGATGCAATACTACTTGGTCCTCATTTCATGTAGGAGACTTCAGAGTATGTGTAGTTGACTACAAATAAAATTTCAACTTCTTATTTTTGACAAAAATCTTATGTCTATCACCATAAATGACCTCTATAGTTCAAGGTCACGGATCATTTTTTCCCATGGGTATCATCCAGACAAGGGAATATGTGAAAACAAAGTAAATAAAACATGTTGCCTCATTTTTCTCTAGCTATTTTAGATATTGGATTGTACTATTTTAGTAGCTTATCGACCACTATTACTGTAGAGGTACCGTGTCATGCATGAAGTCATCTATGTTTCATAGCTTCATCCTTGGCATGCCTAACTGTATCATACTTTTAATCCCGAGGATTTTGAGTTAAAGGTTAATGATTCCTTCAAGGAGTATTCCATAAGCATCATGGATCAGAAAAAGAATTCTCTCGATCAATCCCATTAGTATGGATTTTATGGTCGGATAACATTGTACATGATGAGACAAGGGACTATTAGACTAATGTACATTCTCCGTGGCCAGTGTTATTCTCTGGTAGAATTATACAACCCTTGTAAGGGAAACTCGGGGTTGAGTTTTTTTGATGTGGGAGACTGTAAGAACATGCTTTTACTATGAGGTATTGATCCTTAAATTTTTAGATTAACTCCTTTGTTTTTACTTCAAATGATATTATTATTGAGGTTATAAAGGAAATGAGCGTATATGGGGCCCGTTCGGAACCCAGAATCTATGTTAGTGGAAGAAACCGCAAGGCCGCATGGTTAGTACAAACTGTGATGACCATCCCGCATGGTTTCTCCTTACCATGCAGAGAGTTTACGTGGGAAGTAGTAGGCATTATGGTTTTCCTTTACCATGCAGCCCAGGGAACATGCCAATGTCGAGGATCTGTTATTTTTAAAAGAGAAAATCACATTGTTTTCCCATGGTTTTGTAAACTGTGCTTATAAACCATTTGATTCCCCTCTATGGATTGTAAGTCACACATAATTGGAACCTAGATTTCCAATCAAATGGTCAAACTATATGACCAAGTAAAAAATGGTCAAATGCCCATTTTCCCTTGTGGATTATAATTTTAACAACTCCTCCATTCATTATTCTATCAAACAATAACTCCCTTTTACCCTCGGATGAGATCCCATGCATATTGCTCTAGGATTTGATCCTATTTTATTGTTTTACTCGGATTTGAGATCTGATCATCTCATTATATGGAAAATTGCAATTGATTCACTCCTTAGACTCAATTCACAATTTCTCTTCTCCTTGATAGTGTTATTTTGATGTGGGTTCATTGACCCATTTTCAGGGAGTTCATCTGTTCTTCCATTTTATAATAATAAATTCCAAACAAAGTGTCGATACTGGACAAGGAATCTACTGAAGGCGTAAGGTAGGTTGTCTAGAAATTTTCCTTAAATATCTTGTTGTTTATAAGTTATTTTCATTCTACGCATGCTGTTTTCTTAGGTGTTTCATATAAAATTCATCTTCCATGATTTAAATTTTCAAGTTTATATTCCTAGGACCTAATAATATAACATGATATTTTGGATCATGAGACCTCAACATAAACCACCAAATTTTGGTTTTTTCTTCATTTATACCTTGTCAACCTATGTTATGTCCATATTCTCCAATGTATGCGTGATTTTGACTTGACCATTAATGAGTTAAGTGTTCCCCAACAATTAATGAACCCTTTAATAGATAAATATAATTTATATTTATACATATCACTTGGGATAGTTTAAATATAAAATGAATTTTATTGGTTGTATATCATCTACCCCTTGTCATGTTTCATGATTTGTATTGATTGAACCTATTAAATGATTGTCAATTAATGTGATAAATTGTGGAATTTCCTTGATTATGTAGCTTCCTGGTTCTGGTTTCCACCCAAAGGTGCCCCAAACCTGGTTGGTCATATGACCTCAAGTGCATTTCCACAAATTTAAGAGGTTGCTGACTAGTAGTGAGGGCCATAGTCTGATAATGAGGAACCTATTCCCTCAATGTAAAATCATACAATGTTGAATAACAATTATTAAATAATAAAGGAAGCAGTAAGACCATACAACAGCAGTAAACAATGGAATAATGGTAGAAAATAAGTAACTAGATATTACTTATAAATGATGCATGTAAATTCTATCTAGGAAATCATCCAAACTGGTTACAATGTTGGAAATACAATACTTAAACCAAAGTATATAAATGTAGTAAAACTGTAACTCCCAAGACTTTTATGAGAAATATTTTGTTTTTATCAAAGGAATCTTTCACTACACACAACACTAGCTCGGCTTGCTTTACACGCAATCGCGGCCTTCCTCAATAGCTTGCATCGTACGCAATACCGAGTTTCACTAAACAACGATATGCTATTAAAATATTTTTAAAATTAGCCGTTATGAATAGTAATAACCACTTTTTGAAATTTTATAAATTTTATTTTTCAAAATGGACTTCATTTTTTGAATCGGAATATTGAAATTTGCCTAGGGTGAAATTTTGGTATTTTTTTGAAAACTTTCAATTTTTGATTAATAGTGAATCCACTAAGTGGTAGTTAAAAAAACTGAATTTTTCATAAAACTTAATTTTACCGCCTCTGTGAGTGAAATTTCGAAAATATGAGAGACACGGTTAATATCAAGGACTAAAATGTGGTTCAATGAGATGAAAATAATTTTTGGTGAATAGTAACTTTTTGCTTTTTTTTACCACGGTTAAAAGTAAATAGGGTAATTAAGGGTAAAAGTGTTATTATTATTACCCTAAAACATGTCCTAATTCTATTGGATAAGTGTAATTCGACTAAAAACAACCATAGGAATAAATTATGACCATTTAGGCCCACTTGGATTAGATTAGGACATTTATTATTAATTTATTTAAAGAAGGGTTAAAATAGTTAATATCAAAGTTTAATAAGTAAATAAGTTTTAATATGGGGTTATACATAAAATAAATTAGACTATAAAACTTCATTAGAAAGATAAAAGGCTTTTCTACATAATGGTATTTTATTTGTAATTTTTAGACATTAAATAATTTAATTTATTTATGACACAACGATGATGCAGTAATTATCTTATTAATAAAATATTGACATAATTGATGTTATAAATACCCAAATAAATGTAATTTGAGACTTTTTATGAATTACAATAACTTTATAGGTTACTATGACATGTTAGTATTGATTTTATTAACTTGGTTCGAGCTAATCAGTCTCTTATGATTTTCACAAAAATCAATTACTAAATAGTGTCAAAATTGACATAAAACAGTTTTTAAAACAAATATTATATTATTAATTGTTATTTTATTCCTAAAAATATAAGGATCGGCCAAATTACTTAGATAAGGTTATATATATTAATAATAAACAACTTGGGGTTCTTTTGGCTTGATAAAGTAATTTTATTAACCTTATAGTGTATGAAAACAAGAAGACACTGTAAAAGCTAAATTATCTAACTTAAAGTTAAATCTAAATGATAAGGTTAAAATTGATACCTAAACTTGTCTAAATTCTATTGTATGATAGTATTTATACCCATAACCCCCTTAGCTTCGAAATATATTAATTTGTAGCTATTAAAAACCTAATTTTACCATATAATAAAATAATATTTTTAGTTATTACAAAGGTGCCCCACTCCTCCCTTATAAAAGGGCACCTCCTCCCTCTCTTCCTCACACCACTTTGAGCCTTCATACTCGTCCAACCCCTGACAATTTCTTCTCTCCACTTCTCTATAGAAATTCTATAGGTCATGGTCTTCTTCAAAGTCCAATTTTAGTGCCCTAAAAGGAGGTCTCAAAGAAGCGCTTCAAAGAAGAGGTAATGTCCATTACCGATTCTTTATTCTTTATTTCTTCTTCCACTTTTTCTTCTTTAGTTGTTTAATTATGAAGTAATAACATCAGTATCACTAATATAATGATATGTTATTTTAATTATGAAAAAACCCTATTTCACCATCTATCCATCCTATGGAACACGAAATCACTGCACGTGCGTACGTACGGAATACCGTCTCCGCGCTGTGGTGTAATCTATTTTCCACCACAACCTTACTTGGATGGGTATAATGGTGTAAATAATTACTATATATGATTATTTCAAAGTGATATTGATTATTAAATAGTATACATACACTCCAATACAATTCCACGATCATGGCAATGATATCATCACTCGTGCGTACGTACGGAATACCGTCTCCACGATGTGATGTGATTCGTTCTACATGATCTTCATTGAATAATGATTATATAAATGAATTGAATGGATAAATATGGTATATAGTACATTAATAACATTCTGGAAATGATTTATCTATAACCTAAATAGAAGAATAAGAATTTATTCGACAAAACACGCATAAGAACAAAAAGTTATAATCACCCGAATAACAAGAAGCAATGAAATATTACTACTAAGAAGCTAATAATATGACCATATATGATATCATAACAAAAATTATGATTCTGGAATAAGTCAATAACATTATTTAAATCATTATACAGGAGGTTTGGACACTTACGAAGCAAATCGGACCTAAGGTAAGGGAAATATCACAATCTCATTTTTATCCAAGATTGTTTGTAATATGGTATTTACTGGGGTGTATTTTATCATCCACATCCATGTTTCCTCAATATGTAATACTATTTCCATCCACCTACAATTTTTTAAATCCATTTTTACCCTTTGGTGAGTTTATAGTAAAATATATAAAATGAATCTTTGGTCGTTTTTCGTACGAGGTACTTTTTGACTTGTCCGACAAAAGTCCGAGAAGAATGTTTTTTTAACTTATAAGGCATGAATGGGTTTTTAAAAACATAATTTTCAAGAATCTTCCATTACATGTTTTCATGTTTATTTTTAATAAACTTATTTTAGTATAAAATTGTATGACATGTTAAGAAAGGAAAAATGTTTTTTGAAGTAGAAAGGATATTTTCCTCAAGAATGGAGTTCAAGTGTTTTATCAAAAATATTTTCCATATAAGATAATATAGGGTTCTGTTTCTATCCCTATAATTAAATTGATTTGATTATGTTGTGATGGAATTATTTTTTTGAATTTCTTTATCTTATATGAATTGTTTTATGATGTCATGTTGTTTAAGAATCCCATTTTTATTACATGGGTTATGCAATGATGTATGATTTATGATTTTTTGGCACACATATGAACAGTATCATTATGAGATCGGTGGGACCTATATCTCCATCCAATACATTGGGTAAAGATTCTATATCTCATGAGATAGACATGGCTGTAATGGCAGGTTAAACTGGTTCAGTAAAATAGGACTGAAACGAGGAGTGAACGCGGTTCAGAAATGGACTTTGTCCACTAAGATAGTCTTCGCAAAGAGTCTTGACTAATAAGAAATGATTCTCTATGATTATGTGTGCATGCCATTTCACTACCATGATTTATCCCATGTTATGAAATTATGATCTCTTTTGCTGGGTACGATTTCCAAAATGTTATGTTTTTATTTTGATGTGATTGATATTTCTTTTGTTTAACCTTACTGAGCATTTTAGATCACCCTTTTGAATGTTTTCTTTCCCCATGTCAGGAAGAAGGTTATTATGTAAGATATGCCAAAAGGGACTATAGATATGATGAAATAAATGGGAGATAATGTAGATGCTTTATGAACCAGTTGTTTATGTTTCCCAGTTTCTAAAGTAACTATACCTCTACGGTCCTTTAATGGTTTTGTTATATGTTGTAATAAGTATGCTTCAATTTTGATGTATTAACCATGTATGTAATGTATGTGTCATTTTAGTTGGTATCAGAGGGAGGTTATAGTCATCCTTTCGAAACTAGGATGTGAAAGACTTTGCAAGAACCCTAAGGATATGTCTAAGCATAGAACACAAACTTAGTGTTTTAGAAATGACCCTGAATAACCTAGGATAAGACCTTAGGTGTGAAATTTTATTCTTGATTATGTGGTTTTACTATTATAATTAGTGTTGATCACACTATTCTTCTTGGTTTTAGTCGATGGATGGAACCCGAAGGAACCGTGTTAATGCAGAATGTGATGGGAAATGCAATGATTGTCCCCCTGAGCAACCAAACGTTATGGGAGATGGAATTAAAAATCTTATAGCCATGCTCACACAACATTCTCAAGCTATGAATCGTGCAGGACTTCCAAATGAGAAAAGAAGGGAGCAACATTCTGTCGAATCCTTCATGAGGCAGCGTCCACCTTCATTCAGCGGGTCTTCTGATCCATTAGTGGCTGAACAATGGATCTATACCACTAAAAAGATATTTTCAGTTCTTCAATGTTCTGAACATGATAAAGTCATCCTAGCAGTGTATCGTTTGGAAGGAGATGCTGATCAATGGTGGAATATTATTATGAATACGAGGCAAAGGGATGAAATGGATTCCATGGAATGGGATGAGTTCAAGAACTTATTTTTCAATAAGTACTTCCCTCTTATTCTCCAAACAAAGATGGAGAAAGAGTTTCTTGAATTGAAGCAAAAGGATGATGAATCTGTTGGTACCTATGAAGCAAATTTTACAAGACTTGCAAGGTACGCTTCTGGTTTTATTATCCAAACTGAGATTAAGATTGATTGATTATTTAGTGGCTTAAAACCCAGTCTTCAAAGGGCCTTAGCCATAAGGGACTTCAATAGCTATGAGGAAATCGTTCGATGTGCTCTCATAGTTGAGATGGAGATTGGAGTAACCCATTAGTCATATGGGTTTGATAAGAAGAGGAAAATGGAATTCAAAGAAAAATCTAAAGAGCACACTGAAAAGAGTACGAGCTTTCCCTTATGCTCAAAGTGTGGAAAGAAACATGGAGGGAGTTGTCTTAAAGGGACAAGTAAATGTTTCAAATTTGGAAAGGAAGGTTATCGGGCATTTGAATGCCGCAATGATGGGAAGAAGATTTCTAATAATGCAAACAATGGAAGGGACACACAGAATGAACCTAATACACTTCAATGTTTCAACTGCAAGGAGATGGGGCATTATGCCAATAAATTCCCTAATCCAAGGGTTGTTGATGATGATTGATATCAACAAAATATGATGGATAAAGACAAAGTAATGTTACATGCAATTTCTATCATGGATGTGGAGTACGATAACGAAGTGGTGAAAGGTACACTTACCATCCACTCTAAAGTAGAAAATGTTTTATTTGATTCTGGATCCACCCACTCTTTTATTTCTGAAGAATTTTCTAAGGGTATCACTGTATTACCTCAACAATTAGATGTTGATTTAGCTATGACAACACCTAATGGCACAACAGTCACATCAAAAGTTTATAATTCTTCCCCGATTGAATTTTGTGGGAAAGTGCTTCCTAAAAATCTTGTGGTCCTTCCTATAGTGGAATTTGATGTGATTATTGGCATGGATTGGCTTTCTTTATATAGAGCTAATATCAATTTCCAAAGAAGGGAAGTCACATTTCATATTCCAGATCAATCTATGATCGTCTATCGATGCAAGGATGAACATAACCTTCCAGTGGAAATTTCTTCCATCTTATGGGTCTTAATTCCACTAAATGAGGGTTATTTATCTCAAATGGTTGGTGAGAAACTCACGATTAATAATATTCCCATTGTACGGGAGTTTGATGATGTCTTTACGAAGGAATTTCCGGGTCTTCCACCAAATCATGAAGTTGAGTTTTCAATAGAACTCGTACCGGGTGCTTTGCCTATTTCCAAGACACCTTATAGAATGGCCCCAATTGAGTTGCAGGAATTGAAGAAACAACTCCAAGAGAATCTTGATAAGGGATTCATACGCCCTAGTGCATCACCTTGGGGAGCACCTATTCTATTTGTTAAGAAGAAAGATGGATCAATGAGACTCTGCATTGATTATCGAGAACTTAACCTGATCACTATCAAGAACAAATATCCTCTCCCACGCATTGATGACTTATTTGACCAACTACGCGGAGCTCAATACTTTTCCAAGATTGACTTTCGTTCTGGGTATCATCAGTTAAGGGTCAAAATGGAGGATATACCAAAGACGGATTTCCGTACAAGGTATGGACACTATGAATTTATAGTGATGCCATTTGGTCTTACTAACGCCCCTGCTATCTTCATGGATCTGATGAATAGAGTCTTTAGATACTACCTTGATCAATTTGTGGTAGTCTTTATAGATGATATTATTGTCTATTCAATGATGAAGGAAGAGCATGAAGATCACTTGAGAATTATATTGAAGACCCTGAGAAAGGAGAAGCTTTATGCCAAATTTACCAAGTGTGAATTTTGGCTTCAAAGAGTTTCATTTTTGGGTCACATAATCTCAAAATAGGGGATATCTATGGATCCTGTAAAAACAGAGGTTATCAAAAGATGGTCGAGACCAAAAACAATAACTGAGATCCGATGTTTTCTTGGTTTGGTTGGATATTATCGACGTTTTGTGAAATATTTTTCACGATTATCTAATCCACTCACCAGGTTTACTCGGAAAGGAGTTAAGTTTGTTTGGACGGAGGAATGTGAAGAGAATTTCAAGGAGTTGAAAAGAAGGTTATCTAGTGCACCTGTACTCACACTTCCTTGTAGTGGAGAATGGTTTTTGATCTACAGTGATGCATCCAAGAATGGACTGGGATGTGTTCTCATGCAAAATTATATGGTGATAGCTTATGCCTCACGAAAATTGAAAATACATGAGCAAAATTACCCAACTCATGATTTGGAGTTAGCTGTGGTAATCTTTTCATTAAAGATTCAAAGGCATTACCTTTATGGTGAAAGGTGTGATATTTATACTGATCATAAATGTTTAAAGTATATTTTCACACAAAAAGAGCTGAATATGCACCAAAGAAGATGGTTGGAGATGATTAAGGATTACGACTGCTCAATTCATTACCACCTTGGGAAAGCAAACTAGGTGGCAGATGCATTAAGTCAACAGGACTATGCCAGTTTATTCATGATGAGGATCACAAAAGATCCAATATTTATGGATTTACAAAGGATGGATCTTGGAATTATAATGGAAGGGGGAAAATCGTATCTTTCTCAAATGAATGTTCAACCATCTATAAATGTGATGATTAAAGAGGCGCAGAAAGAAGATGTAAAGTTACAAAAGATGGTGAGAAATATTCCTGAATTCAACCTTGATTATGATGGGATAATAAAGTTTAGGCATCGAGTTTGTGTTCCTCCCATCCCCGAATTAAGGAAGGAGCTGCTGGATGAGGCTCATAGTTCTTCATTCTCTATTCATCCTGGAAGCACGAAGATGTATAGGGACCTGAAAGAGTACTTCTGGTGGGATGACATGAAAAGAGATGTTGGTAAATATGTCTCTCGATGCATGGTTTGTCAGCATGTTAAAGCTGAGAGACAGAAGTCTAAGGGGATGTTACAACCATTACCCATACCCGAATGGAAATGGGAAAATATCACTATGGACTTTGTCACAGGACTTCCTAAAACATCCAAAGGAAATAATGATATCTGGGTCATATTTGATCGTCTTACAAAGTCTGGACACTTCATTGTTATTAGAGAGGATTTCTCTCTGGATCAGCTTGCCAGGATATATGTAAAGGAAGTGGTAAGATTGCATGGAGTACCACTTTCTATTATATCTGATCGGGATCTGATATTTACCTCGAAGTTCTGGTGAAGTCTTCAGTATACTCTAGATACAGAGTTCAGTTTCAGCACTACTTATCATCCTCAGACAGACGGTCAGTCTGAGAGAACAATTCAAACTCTAGAAGATATGTTCAGAGCTTGCTCTAAGGATTTCAAAGGTGGTTGGGACCAACACTTACCTTTGGTGGAATTTTCTTATAATAATAGCTTCCACTCCAGCATTAAGATGGCTCCTTATGAAGCTCTCTATGGAAAGAAATGCAGGACTCCAACTTGCTGGGATGAAGTTGGGGAAAGAAAGCTATTAGGACCTGATCTTGTTGATGAGATGGCAGAAATGGTCCGATATATTCAACAACACATAAGAGCTGCTCAGAGTTGACAGAATAGTTATGCCGAAAACCGAAGAAAATACCTAGAGTTTGAAGTGGGTGGTAAAGTGTTATTACGAATATCTCTCTAGAAGAGGGTCATGAGATTTTGAAAGAAGGGGAAGTTGAGCCCTAGATATATCGGTCATTTCGAAATACTAGATCGTGTTGGGAAGGTAGCTTTCTGATTGGCACTTCCACCGAATATCTCTCAAGTACACGATGTGTTCCATGTATATCTCCTGAGAAAGTACATACCTGATCCATCACATGTACTCAGCTCAGAAGATGTACCGCTGGAGCAAGATCATTCTTATGAAGAACAGCCGATAGAGATTCTGGATCGTAGCGATAAAGTCCTACAAAACAAGACCACTCGCTTGGTGAAAGTTTTATGGAGGACCCACCAATTAGAATAAGCTACATGGGAGCTTGAGGATATGATGAGGGAGGGGTATCCTCATCTTTTGGTTACAAAGTGATGAATTTTGAGGGCAAAATTCATTTTAAGGGGGGTAGAATGTAACACCTGAGACTTTTATGAGAAATATTTTGTTTTTATCAAAGGAATCTTTCACTACACACACCACTATCTTGACTCGCATTACACGCAACCGCGGCCTTCCTCAATAGCTTGCGTCGTACGCAATACCGAGTTTCACTAAACACCGATATGCTATTAAAATATAATTAAAACTACCCGTTATGAATATTAATAACCACTTTTTGAAATTTTATAAATTTTATTTTTCAAAATGTAATTCATTTTTGGATTCGTAATATCGTAATTAGACTAGGGTGAAATTTTGGTATTTTTCTGAAAACATTCAATTTTTGATGAATTGTGAAACCACTAAGTGGTAGTTAAAAAAACTGAATTTTTCATAATACTTAATTTTTCCACTTTTGTGAGTGGAATTTCGAAAATCCGAGAGACACGGTTAATATCAAGGACTAAAATGTGGTTCAATGAGATGAAAATAATTTTTGGTGAATAGTAACTTTTTACTTTTTTAACACGGTTCAAAGTTAATAGGGTAATTAAGGGTAATAGTGTTATTATTATTACCCTAACACATGTCCTAATTCTATTGGATTAGTGTAATTCGGCCAAAAACAACCTTAGGAATAAAATATGACCATTTATACCCACTTGGATTAGATTAGGACATTTATTATTAATTTATTTAAAGAATAGTTAAAATAGTTAAAATCAAAGTTTAATAAGTAAATCATATTTATTATGGGGTTATACATAAGATATATTCGACTATAAATATTCATTAGAAGGATAAAAAATGTTCCTACATAATGGTATTTTATTTTTAATTTTTAGACATTAAATAGTTTAATTTATTTATGACACAACGATGATGCAGTAATTATCTTATTAATGAAATATTGACATAATTGATGTTATAAATATCAAAATAAATGTACTTTGAGAAGTTTTATTAATTAAACTAATTTTATAGGTTAACAGGACATGTTAGTATTGATTTAATTTACTTGGTTCATGCTAATCATTCTGTTATGATTTTCAAAAAAATCAATTACTAAATAGTGTCAAAATTGACATAAAATAGTTTTTAAAACAAATATTATATTATTAATTGTTATTTTATTCCTAAAAATCTAAGGTTCGGCCAAATGACTTAGATGAGGTTATATATATTAATAATAAACAACTTGGGGTTCGTTTCGCTTGATATAGTATGTTTATTAACCTTATAGTGTAAGAAAACAAGATGACACGGTAAAAGCTAAATTATCTAACTTAAAGTTAAATCTAAATGATAAGGTTAAACTTGATACCTAAACTTGTCTAAATTATATTGGATGAGAGGACATCGACCCATACTCACCTTAGATTTGAAATATATCAATTTTGAGCTGTTAAATACCGAATTTGACTTTATAATAAAATAATATTTTTAGTTATTCCAAAGGTGCCCCTCTCCTCCCTTATAAAAGGGCACCTCCTCCCTATCTTCCTCACACCACTTTGTGCCTTCAAGGTCGGCCAAACCCAGCCAATTGCTTCTCTCCACTTCCCTAGAGACATCCTAGATGTCCTGGTCTTCTTAAAAGACCAATTTTAGTGCCCTAAAATGAGGTCTCAAAGAAGCGCTTCAAAGAAGAGGTAATGTCCATTACCGATTATTTCACCTTTATTTATTCTTCCACTTCTTCTTATTTAGTTGTTTCATTATGAAGTAATAACATCAGTATCACTCATATACTGATATGTTATTATAAGTATGAAACAACCCTATTTCACTATCTATCCATCCTACGGAAAATGAAATCACTGCGCGTGCGTACGTACGGAATACCGTCTCCACGTCGTGGTGTAATCTATTTTCCGCCACCACCATACATGGATGGGTATAATGGTTTAAATAATTACAATATATGATTATTGTAAATTGATATTGATTCTGAAATAGTATACATACACTCCAATACAATTCCACGATCATGAGAATGATATCATCGCTCGTGCGTACGTACGGAATACCGTCTCCACGATGTGATGTGATTCGATCTACATGATCTTCATTGCGTAATGATTATATAAATGAATTGAATGAATAAATATGGTATATAGTACATTAATACCATTCTGGAAATTATGTATCTATAACCTAAATAGAAGAATAAGAATTTATTCGACAAAACACGCATAAGAACAAAAAGTTATAAACACCCGAATAACAAGTAGAAATGAAATATTACTACTAAAAAGCTAAGAATATGACCATATATGATATTATAACAATAATTATGATTCTGGAATAAGTCAATAACATTATTTAAATCATTATACAGGAGGTTCGGACACTTAGGAAGGAAATCGGACCTAGGGTAAGAGAAATATCACAATCTCATTTTTATTCGAGTTTGTTTATACTTTGGTATTTACTGGGGTGTATTTTATCATACACATCCATGTTTCCTCAATATGTAATATTATTTCCATCCACCTGTAATTTTTTAAGTCCATTTTTACCCTTTGGTGAGTTTATAGTAAAATATATGAAAGGAATATTTTGTCATTTTTCGTACGAAGTACTTTTTGACTTTTCCGAAAAAAGTACGAGAATAATGTTTTTTTAACTTGTACGGAATGAATGGATTTTTAAAACTTTATTTCCAAGAAGTATCCATTACAAGTTTTCAAGTTTATTTTTAATCAAGTTCTTTTAGTTTAAAATTGTATGACATGTTAAGAAAGGAAAAATGTTTCTTGAAGTAGAAAGGATATTTTCCTCACGAATGGAGTTCAAGTGTTTTATCAAAATTATTTTCCATCTAAGATAATATAGGGTTCTGTTTCTATCCCTATTATTACATTGATTTTATTATGTTGTGATGGAATTATTTTTATGAATTCCTTTATCTTATATGAATTATTTTATAATGTAATTTTGTTTAAGAATCCCATTTTTATTACATGGGTTATGCAATGATGTATGATTTATGATTTTGTGGCACACATATGAATGGTATCATTATGAGATGGGTGGGACCTATATCTCCCTCCAATGAATTAGGTAAAGATTCTATATCTCATGAGATAGACATGGCTGGAATGGCAGGTTAAACCAATTCAGTAAAACAGGACTGAAATAAGGAGTGAACTCGGTTCAAAAATAGACTTTGTCCACTAAGATAGTCTTGGAAATGAGTCTTGACTAATAAGAAATGATTCTCTATGATTATGTGTGCATGCCATTTCACTACCATGATTTATCCCATGTTATGAAATTATGATCTCTTTTGCTGGGTAAGATTTCCAAAACATAATGTTTTTATTTTGATGTGATTGATATTTCTTTTGTTTACCCTTACAAAGAATTTTAGCTCACCCTTTTGAATGTTTTCTTTCCCCAGGTCAGGAAGAAGGTTATTAAGTAAAATATGACAAAAGGGACTATAGATATAATGAAATAAATGGGAGATAGTGTAGACCTTTTATGAACTAGTTGTTTATGCTTCCCAGTTTGTAAAGACACTATACCTATATGGTCCTTTAATGGTTTTGTTATATGTTGTAATAAGTATGCTTCAATTTTTAAGTATTAACCATGTATGTAAAGTATGGGTCATTTTAAAAACCCCATAGCATCGTAAGCCTCATATTGGTCCCATGCTCTCCAAGTCCAACAACAATCATGTACTTGATGAAGAAGGGAGCTTTCCCATATCTATACCTGCAACCATATAATCTATGTGGTTCCAAAAGCCTGACCCAAACAAGGTGTGAGTTGAATCCCATTAGGCAACCCCAAATGATTTGTGCCTAACTGTCAATGAATATATATATTGGAGGTAATATGTAGAAATGAAGCCATAAACTAGGATGTACTCAAAAGTAAATAGTTCTACAGTTTTCAAATTTTATTCATTTACATTTATTAATTATTAAAACCCTTGAATAATGAATCCTGAGATCAATTATATGCTCTGTATCCCTCTGTGTAATAGTAAAAATAGTCATCTACAAAGATCATCTATGAAACCATGTATGATTGGGTACAAACTTGTGCTTTTTCTTGGCAGACTCGTCACATTAACATTCATCCATTCATAACCACACTCTGAGAAAGCTCTAACTGTCTATCCCCTTTGATTTAAACATAGCACTAAATAATTTCGAACGACCACCTGGGTAGCCCTCGCCTCTAATGCCTCTGTGTACATAAGGCATCAATAATTTATACACAATTATTGGGTAGCTCTCACGGTCAAACCCCCTGGGTTAGATTCTACACCAAGGTTCTCATGGTCCTATGTAAATAAACATGGAAACCCCAACAGTTTTTCACGTCCAAGGATTTCACATTCCATTGGAAGATCATCACACAGATCATTTCAAGGCATCACATGTAATCTATAACTACTAAATGGATAACACTCTCAAGCATAACACCTGAAATTCATACAATCAATCAAATTCATCCTAAAAATCCAGGTGTGGAAAACAAGGTATGCCTCATAGGTAACCTAGGTAAAATATACCTAAACTATTAAAATAGGGAAACAAACCCATGGGGTATCTCAAAAACAATGAATCAAACCTTACACATATTCTAGAACCCCTTTTCAATCAATTAGACCATAGATGTTAGATAATGGGTTTAAAACCAAAACATGTAGTACCCTGAACATGGGTATTCTTCACATAAAGCATATATAATCAATATACAATAAAAAAGGCACAAACCAACAACCATAATGTTTTATGATGAAGTCTCTTGAACTTTGGCCCCTGAATAATTCTATAATGATGTAGATCTACAACAGGTTAATATCGTTCAACCTTGTATAATCTACAATTGAAGAGGAATCATGAGGAGAGGATCTAGGGAAAGAGATAACTCACTCATGGTAATCCAACACACCTAGTGGTATCTCAATCAAATATCCGATGGGGGAACATGGTGATCATGATGTTTCTCGACCATTAGTCACACTCCTGTATGAACTGTGGGAAGAATAAAGTATTTCGGGAGATGAGATGTGACCCCGCTCTGATTATTCAATAAAAAATAAAAGTACATGATGTGTTCATTTAATATACACGTGTGTACTAGCCACAATTATCTCCCTTTTTTTGGTCATTCAGGTCACCTACACTTCCATGTAATCGGTCGTTACATGATGACTACAGGGATTCATGCGACAACTGGGTACATAGCCTGTACTCAAAAGTTCAAAGCTTGTACAAAGAAAATTTCCAAATTCATCATTTTTACTCAAAAACAACCTGAAATAAATATCCATAACTGAAATGAAGATACATGTTCTTAGAAACACCTCTTTAATGAAATTCCATCATGAATTACCCTTACAAGGGTTGTGAAAAAGAAACTTGAAACAACTCTAACCACTGTGATCATAAGATGGCCTTCCACTCCCAAGTCTCATCATGTACTTGCCCATACTACCATATCAATGGTATCATAAAGAAAATACCATCCATAGAGATCCTTCATTCTAAGATTCACAATTCAAATAGGGTGCTCTTAAAAGGATGCATCAACCTCTAACTCAAACACAGCATGTTAAAAAACATGATTATGATCTAAAAAGTAACGTCATAGCTGAGAAAAATAAAAGACATTGTGCATATCCTAGTACTTCTAAGGTAACTAAAAATGATAAGAACCCATCCCAAATCTCTAAAAATACTCAAAAAACGTGACGTATCTCGGTAAAATATTCCCATGTCACATAATCCTCCTCTGTCCCAACCTCGATGTGACATGAACAAAAACATGATCTCTAACCTCAAACTTTAGAGTTCTACTCCATTGATCATCATAAGATTTATACCGATACTGTGCAGTATCCATCCTCTTCCAAATCAACTCCACCTTCTCAGTGGTCTCCTAGACAAGACGATGTCCCAACACACCTACCTCTCCTACATCCAGCCAACAAAGGGGTAATCGACATGCCCTACCTTACAAAGCCTCATAAGGTGCCATCTGAAATATCGCATTAAAATTGTTATTATAGGAAAAATCCATATGGGGTATGTGTTTCTCCTAAGAGCCCCAAAAATCATTGATGTGTTCTCAAGGCATGTCCTCCAACACTTGAATCATGCACTCAGACTAGCCATATTTTTTAGGATGGTAAGATATACTTAGAAGAACCTATATACCAAAATCCATCTATAGCCCCTTCATGACATGAGAAGTAAACCATGAAACTCTATCCGAAACGATAGAGTGCATAACCCCATGAAAACATAAAATCGCTTGATTGTACAACCTTCCCAGCTCATCAAAATTGAATGTTTCCATAATCAGCAAGAAATGCGCAAACTCTGTTACTCTGTCAACAACAATCCAAACTGCATCATTCTCTCTAGATAACCTTAGTAATACCATCACTAAATCCATTAAAACATCATTCCACTTCATCTTGGGAATGGGAAACTGCTGTAAAATACTTTTTTGTCACTGATGCTCCACCTTCACCGGATGATAGGTGAAACATCTCATAACAAAAACAACCACATCCCACTTCATACTTGGCCACCAATACTGACAGTGTTGATCTCTACACATCTTGGTGACACTAGGATGAACTTCCCAAATTGAGGAATGAAAATTTCCAATCAACTCCTCACGTATGTCTAGTGATACCAATAGACATCCATAAAATCTCAATATCTCATTGATTCCAATGGCCTACCTAGAAGTAGGGTCCTCTCTGGACAAACTCTTCTGTAGGACTAAGCATTCAGATTCTGATAGCTGACTCATTCACAATAGATCCAGTAGAGTAGAGGTAACACCTATAGAAGAATGAAATGTCTACCTCTATCTGTCATGCACATCCAAATGCATCTCAAATAACATATCCATAAGCTTTCTCTCACTATTTTCCTCCTGAAATGAATATATTTGTGTCCTCCTACCCAACACATCATCCAGTGGGATACCATTACCAGGAGTATAGGCAAACACAATTTCAAAATACTGAAGGTACTCAACCCACCTTCGATGTCTAAAATTTAGATCACTATGAGTAATGATATACTTGAGTCTATTTTCATCACTATATAACAAAAAATGCTCTCCAAATAGACAATGTCTCCAACAGTGTAAAGCATGCACACCTGTAGATGACTGGAGATCGTGCATCAGGTAGTTCCTCTCATGTGGCATCAACTACCGAGACACAAACACAATGACTCCTTCATCATATACATGAACTTCTCCCAGTCCAATACCTGAAACATCATAGTACATATTGTAACTCTTTCCCAATTCTAGAAAATCATGTATCATTGTTGATGACAATATCGCTTTTAGATCTAAAAAGGATGAATCACATGATCTATCCCCAAGTAATTAGTACCCTTCTTAGTCAGGCCCATCTTTGGTGCCTCTAAGCGTGAAATGTCCTGTATTGAGTGTAAATTGTATCCAGCCAGCCATATAAAACTCCATACATCAAATACTTTCTTCTGATACTCCCATTAAACTACCTCTCTCACTTTATCTAATAAAACTGATACTCCTGTCTCTGAGATAACATGACCCATGAAGTGAAATTGGTCTATCCAAATATGGAATTTCAATCTCTTAGAATATAACAAATTACCTCTCAATGTGCTCAATATGATCCAAAGATAGAGGGATTGGGTGGGTTAAGTGTGTGAGTACACCAAGATATCATCCACAAAGACTACCACAAAATAATCTAATTATGGATGGAACACTCGATTCATCAGTGCCCCAAAAACTTCTGATGCGTTCGTGAGACCAAAATGAATAACCAAACACTTGTATAGACCATACCTACATTGAAAGGATGTAAGAGGTATATCAGATGGTCTAACACACAAAGGATGATAATCACATCTCATGTAAATTTTCGAGATCACTTGGGATCCTCGAAGATGATCAAAGAGATCATCAATCCATGAAAGGGATATTGGTTCTTGACTGTCAATTGGTCTAGCTTTGGATTATCCACACCATTTATGAGGGTACCCTCAACATTATTCACAAAAAGAATAGGAGAACCCCAATGATATGTATTGGGTCAGATGAAACCATTTTACTATAACTCCTCTAACTGATTATTGAGATCATGCGACTCTTTTGTAGCCATATTATAAGGAGGAGAGGAAACCGCTTCCTCTCATGGAAAAAGGTCAATAGAGAAATATTCTTCTTGCTTCATAGGTAAACCAAAAATTTCTTCAGGAAAGACATCACTGAAATGAATCACCATTCGAAGAATGTCCAGCTGTAAAGTCCCTTAGTCATCCATATAAAAACTAGCAATCTGGGTTGTAATTCCTCCCTACCCATGATACTCGGGTCTAGATCTCCTTTCCAGGTCTTCCCATTCACCCTTGTATAGAGAATATCCACCATCTGGTGACGTGAAACTCACATTATAGAGATAACACTCAATAAAGGCTAGAAATGAGAATAACGAATCTCTTCAAAGGATGACATCGAATCCTGTCATCTCTAATGAATAATGTTCCCATAAGAAGTGACACCCACCAACCTTAAGAGGTAACTCCTTGCACTTCCATACACTTGCTATCATAATCACCAATGGAGTTTTTAGTATCATAACATCCATAGATGTAATGATATTGAGACCAAGGCTCTCTACATAAGAAATACATATAATACTATGGGAGGCCTATGTATCATAAATAGAAGAAGATAAAACATATCCAACTTTAATCGTACATCTATTCGTAGAGGTTATGAGATATTACTCGTGTGGGGTCTACTCGACTAAAAAATTATGTACTATACTACAACCCTATGACACTGTCTGACTACCCTGAGTTGTTCCACCCAGTTTTCACTGAAAACCTACAGACTGCCTATGAAGGCCACGACCTCCTCCTCGACATGAATAGCCTGAAAACCTCTAGTTACTTAACTGATGAGAAACTGGTTGTCCTACACATAAACATGGATTCATAACTGATCCCCTCTCTCTAGCTGGTGGTGACTTAAATCAGAAAATATGCTGAAGATGACCCATGTTGTATCAAGATCAGCACTCAACTACGTCTCTCAGTTACTAATGTCTCATGTGTCCACTCTTCTAGCACTGGAAGCACCTCACCTAGATAGTAGCAGATACATCCCAGTTACTGGAATCATCATGCGAAGGCTCCGTGTGGTGCTTCCTATTATCAAACAAAAGAGTACCAACCCTGGATGTAGAACTGCCCTTGCTCGCACCTCCCAACGCCCTCAGATTACACCCAGTTATCACCGCCTAGTTCACTATATCATTCACAAAAGATAGCTTAAATACATTCACCTGATATCAAACGTCATACCTGAGACCATCCTCAAATGGCCTAGCTAGAGATAACTCGTCACCTCCCAGAATAGGTGTGAAGCACTGAAGATTTGCAAAACGATATGAGTACTCCCTCATTAAAAGAGCACCCCTCTCCAATGAATGAACTCTTGGGATCGATCACCCATCGATGTCTCCAAGTAGAATAAATAATAGAATGTCCTCTGGAACTCTTCCCAATCCATATCCCAGTGACATTCCTCCTGTGAGATAACATCCCACCATGTCTTTGAGGAATCACATTACATGTACTTCGTGAGCTTCACCCTTCTCTCTAGAGGAATCAACAGATGCTCAAAGATAGAAAGCATGGCCTCCATCCATGAATCTATAGCATGTGGTCCTCCATTCCATAAGAATGTGGGGGGAGATGTTAATGGAACACCCACGTCAAATATTCCATTGTCTGGGTATGAAGTGGTGCTCTATGAAAGTTTTGCATCATCCACATAAAGCCTTCAAAAAACTATGGATCAGCACCTGTGTCAAGTATACCTGATCATGACAAGATGGTAATGAAGAGAGGATCTGCAGGTAGTCCCTAATTTAGCATTTTTGGTTTCTGATTATTTCCCTATATTTGGAATAAAATAAGAGTACATCTTGGAGGCATGACTCTGCAAGGTCAAGTATAGACCTCTGTTCAAGATTATCAAGGAAAAACATAGAATTGAAAGGAAGGAACTAGAAAAGAAACATTCACATTTAACTAAATAGTGTTACACAACATGTATAACCCCTACACAACATGTTCACATAGTTTTTTAACATGTCGTGTACCACTTCCAAAATTGTTCATGTAACATCCATACACACAGTTTGTTTATCCGATGACATGGGGTGTACTTGAATTTTCCCTCCAACCCAGGTTCCTCTACATGTCTAGAAGTACATAGTTCTCTCCATGGTTACACTATAGGTGTGTTCGCCCGAGACACAGTGTGTAATAATTATTCTCTATCTACCAATGTTTTTATTAACATAATTAGATACCTAGATGACTATACATGACATTCATAAATGCGACAAAGAGTGTACAACCTATGTTTCGTCCACCCGTTTCATTGGTCACATGGCCAGATACATGGTTCTCTACAACACGGCATGTACAATCCATACATATCATGTTTTACCAAAATTTTTCCCTACCTCGTGTCTCTACTCACACATTCAGTCACATGGTCAAGTACTAAACAACATGTACTCCCAGTACACATTGTATTAGAAAGAAAATTTTATTCTTCTAGAATAGAAGAACTCATGGAATTTTTTTATAACAGCACAGGCCGTTTTGTCTAGGTTTCCAGACAGTAATCCTCTGAAATTTATTTGGAACCCTTAAAAACATAAAATTTTGTACAAGGAATGAAAAATTTTGACTTATGAGAGACCATACTTCTGCAAATCAATGATTGGAATCCTCAGTCATCTCATAACGTGAAAAAATTCAATTACAGTTCAATCATGATCCACCAAATTACAACCCAAGAGGGCCCATAGGACCTCATAGATCAAAGTTTTGCATTCATACAAATAAAACATTAAATATTCCAATACCCTATAAAAATTTCATGTATTCTATCATGGAATATTTCAAATCAGCCTTCATATCTACCACAACATCTATCACTACAACATGCAATCAGTAATGCACACTAATTGGGATGACAATAATTCATGACATGTGATCTCTACCAAGTGCCTATATGATGAATGAGATGGAATACCCTTATCATATTGTGTTGAAATAGATATATTATGTCAATAATATCCACAATAATATCATAAAATGAGTGAATCACCAAATGGGGAAATCAAATGAACTGCAACAATTGCAATACCAGAACAGATTGAATTATTTGAGGTATCTTGGCTTTTCACAATACACAATATAGATAATCCCAGGAAAAGCATTTTACCAATTACACATTCCTTCCAATCCCTATCAATAAGCTAAAAATAGAAATAAAAATCAAAAAATAAATTCCTATGGAACCACTTTTTAACATCCCGGTTCTGGGTGCACCAAAAGGTGCCCCAAACCTGGTTGGTCACCTGCCCACAAGCACATTTCCCCAAACGTCAGAGGCTACTATCTTGAAGTGAGAGACATGGTCTAGTAATAGTGAAAAAACGACCTCATTGGAAAATTATACATTTCTAAATAATAATTAGTAAATAATAGAGGAAGTAGTACGACCAGAAAACCAAAGTAAACTGAAGATGACTAATAGAAAATAAGCAACTAGATCTTATATATTAATGATGCATTTTAATTGTGTTTAGGAAAGCATCAAAACAAGTAAAAATGATGGAAATATAATACAAAAAATAAATTAAAAAAAATAATTAAAATCAAACAGCATTGCAAGCCTCATCTTGGTCACATGCTCTCCTAATCCAACAAAAATCAAGTACCTGAAGAAGAAGGGCACTTACCTACATCTATACCTACAACCATACAATATGTTTGGCTCCAAATGAATTAACCAAATAGGGAGTGAATCTAATCCCTATAGGTAACCACCAAATGATCTATTCCTAACTATATTTGAATATATATGTAGTAGGTAATATGAAGAAATGATGAAATAAATTTGAAACTACCCAATAGTAAACAATTATATAGTTTTCAATTACATTCATTAACATTTATTAATTATTCGAAACCTTGAATAATTAAAATTGGGATCTAGCCTATGCTCAATATCCATCTATGTAATAGTAATATGAGGTGTCACAGAATACCATCTATGAAAACAAGTAAGACTATGTCCAAGCTTGTGCTTTGGCTTGGAATACTCGTCACTACAATAATCAATCATTTATAACAACTCTTGGGGAAATCTCTCACTGTCTAACCCCTTTCATTTAAACATAGCACTAAAAAATTTCAAACATCCACTAGGGTAGCTCTCACAGTGAATTTCCATGGGTCCAAATTTCATCAATTATTTATATATGACCTATGGGATGATTGCACGGTTAATACACCCGTGGTCAACATAGTATAATTTATCAGAAATGACCTCTCAGTAGCTCTAATTATTAATAACACATATTTCCTAGTCTTCGCCAATGATATCATTGTCTTCTGTAAATAAACGTGGAAACCGCCACCATTTTCATGGTCCAAGGCTCACATGATCCATTAGATGATCATCACACATAAAATAACAAGGCAGAACACGTAATATATAACTTCTACATGGATTATTTTCTCTTTCATAACACATGAAATTCATATAATTAATCAACTTCATCCAAAAAAATCTTGGAATGGGAAAAAGGTTTGCCTCAAAGGAAACCAAGCCCAAATGGCCCTAAATAGTAAAAATAGTGAAACACAGCCGTGGGGTGTTCGATAAACAACAAAACCAACCTTATGCATATGATAAAACAAATTTTCAATCAATAAAATCATAACAGGTACATAATAGAGATGAAATTCAAAATGCGCAAATCCCCAAACAGAGGTATTCTTCATATTAAGCATATATAATCCAAATAAAATCAATAAAAGGAACAAACCACCCACCTTAATGTTGTAAGATGAACAATCCTAAACATTAGCCCTTGAATCAGCCAAGAATGGCATAGATCTACAAAAAGGATAAAATCATTCAACATTGTATTACCCATGAGAGAATAGGAATCAACAAAAGATTCTCTACAGAAAGAGGGAACTCACTGGTGGATATCAAACGCTCGAGGCAGTATCATAATTAGAGATCAGATAGAGGAATGAGAGGAGCTCTAATTTTTTCAGCGATTCATCGCTCTCCTATGTGAAAAAAGGGAATACGATAGTGTTTGTAGAGATGAGATAAAACACTAATCCAATTAATCAATTAAAAAACTACATATTGTGTTCATTTAATATACACTCCATGTACAATGCTCAACGGGATCCCACTTCAGGCGGTATTCCTAGTCTCCCACATGACCATGTACTCGGCTATTTCATAGCTAATACACAACTACACACGGAAACTAGGTACACATTGTGTAATCAAAATTACAAGGTGTGTAATATGAAAATTTCTCAATTCTTCCTTTTTCCTCAAAACAACCTGAAATAAAGATCCATACCTAAAATGAAGATTGAGGTTCTTACATATTATCCTTGTCATGTTGATGAAAGGTAATGTAATGAACGTAATGATATATTAATTTTAATGAGTATTAACTAGAAAAATTGAAAAATGATATCTTTATATGGTTCCAAAAACACGTGCACCCTCTTATCCTTATAGGAATGGTCAGACATGAGCCAACCTTTGATTCCCAAATGAGTGCCTTGATCACTCAAAGGATCCCATTCGGATTGAAAGAGATGGTTGCAAGGGAGATACCTACATTGGAACATGGTCCTTGTCTATTAGCATATTTATTACATGATTTCGTGGGATCCCTCTCTATCACTCGAGATATTACAATTCCTTGGATACACTCCTTCGATTCATCTTGATTTATTCAAACAAGTGGTGCCATTGATTCAACCCATTAGGCCCAGTGATTATTATATTGGGATTATCGAGGATGAGATCCCTAGTCATGGATGGACACATTTATAGTGGAATAACTCTAACTTTCCCCTTGGATTACACATTGACCCCTTACTGCCAGAAAGTTATCACTATGATTTGGTTTACCCTTGAGTTCATGGATGCCTTGGTTTCATGTAAGATCCCCCTCTAATATTATGATGATATACCAGGTTATTGCTGACATCTTTACATGAATTATCTATATAAACATAACCATAATTAAATAAATGGTTACATTTTCAAACACCAGGTGAGGCTGAAGCAGGTATGAGACATTTATTTTTATTGATTTTCTTTATTATATACATGATAACTACACAACTTATATTCACATATTAGTATTTATAAACATCATTAGTGGTGTCCTAGTAAGATTTATCTCATGCCCTATCTGGGTTTCCATTCTTACTTTGGAAGATTATATGATGTTGGGTATGGACAAGGGGAACCATCCCGCCTTGAACAACTAACTTGCTTGCCTATTTTCATTAGGATTGGGCTTGGTAAAAGATGACTGAGCCATATAATTGTATTCTTGGATAGTTTTTTCTTATTTTTGATTCATTTTTATTACATGTATTGTATTTATTTCCTTATTCCATATTTTTATAGTATTTTTAGATACATGAAATTACGTCATCATCTTTTTTTATGTGATATTGTTCCAACTTTTGTGTTGATTATTTATTATTGTTGGATGATTGTGCTTAATTCAGCGACCAGAAATATTTATTTTTATTACATTTATGATATTTTATCCATTTTTTATTATATTTGGTGGGATCCACACAAAAATGGGGGAATAATCACTCCACAGATACACCTTAGTCCCTCACTACTAGTTGGAAACCTATGGAATATCATAATGCATGTTTGAGGCTACATGGACAATCAGGTTCGGGGCACCTTTGAGTGGCACCTGGGGTGGGAAGATACAATGATGAACCTAAATTTATTCTCAATATAATCTAATTCAATTTAAAAAATAATATAAATACACATTTAAATTTAATCATTTATCATATAGAAAAACTATTTTGTATAAAAAATTTGTTTTAACTATTAAGTGTTCTTAATCTTTTTTAGTATTGATTACCAATTGAATGGTTGATAATATATTAATATATAGGCTAAAAAGTTATATTATATTTATTTTGGATAAGTTTTTAATTTATTTTATTAGATGAACATTACACAATATGAATAAAAAAATTCTTGAAAAAATAGCAGTTTTACCATTATCATGGGAAATATGTTTTATCATAGTAATCAAACCGTTATGGCAGAAAATAATATTGGGAATATTACATAATATGACTATTTTAATCTAAAATATTTAATCTATTTTTATAGTTTTAATTTATACAAGTGATGAAAACTAATTTTTAATGTAAGGGATAAAAGAAGTTTTTAGAGTAATATATTATTAGAGTTTCCAAAACATTAAACATGGGTTTTATAAATTTGACATAGAGCTTTTAAAAATTTTATTTTTACTACATAAATATATATTTTTATAGAAAATAATTAATCACTTTATTCCATTCTTGTGTTATTATAATATCATCAAGGTGACCGTATTATAAAAATCGGTATTTCATTACAATTCTCCTAAAAATAAATTATTTTAGAAAAATATCAAAAAATAAATGTAGAATGATTTTATTATAAAGAAATAAAAAATAATTTTCATTTAGTAAAACTAAAAGTCTAAAAATTATAAATTAATAATAAAATTTAAATTCATCATATATAAATAAAAACTACATTTATTAACGAATGATGTTCGGAAACTTGTTCCTAATCATATTTTTTATGTATTTTCTAATTGATTGTAATATTTTTCTTATTAACTAGACAATTATTATTATAAATATTTAATAAAAATAAATATATTTCCAACTTTTTAATTCAGTGTTATATGTGGAGCAAGAAATTTAATGTAATATTATTTTTAAATATATATATTCTAATATTTTGAGACATTACAAATAATACATACATATATAGATGTGTTAAAACAATCATGAATGAATGGAATGAAACCTATTCTACCATTAAAATTTAAATCTTGAATCAACAATCACAAATCAACACATCATATTATTATTATGATAGTTAGGTTTCCAAAGAAGGTCTTTTAAACCATTTCTTCTTCTCCTTCATTCTAATCCAATTTTTCAATCCTCCCTTAAAACTCAAATTCATGGTATAATTATGTGCCATAGTATCATTATGATCTAATAAGATGGTTGTGGCAGGATAATTATAAATCCTATATTTGTTTTTTTATTATCCAATATCATGATTCAATTTATAGGATTCTATGTGATATCAATATATCATCATTAAAAATCAAATATATCCTAAAGATCATGGTGTAACCTCTAAAATACATAGTCATGGATTGACCGTATTTAATTTTTCCTTTGAGTAAGTTTTAGCACAGTTCAATGGTAATTTAATGAGTGGTAATTTATGTAAAACTTATGTTTCTATCTTTTTTAACCTACAGAGTGTGGAAATGGACACACATTATATCATCTTATCAACTTATTGAATTTTATTCATCTACATAGCAACTAAGATGTGAGGATTGATCTTATGGGGTGATATCTATTTAATTTTCCTATTTTCACTTATTATTATAATGTATCATTTTTTTCTTACAATGCACCACCATAGTTGATACATGGAACAAAATTTATTGAATTCTTCAAGACACATTCAACTAATGAAATCTTCTTTCAATCCTCCTTATCATTAAAGTTGTTTTTATGCATCCTTGTTGCAATGTAGTGGATATCATCATAGTGTATCCAAATAATCAACATATATAACTTATTGTTTTATATCTATATGATTTATTCTTATGTAGGTATATTGTGTGAAAAGGATCTCATCTTGGTTCGAGTGTGGCATTCATCTTCCTCAAAGTTAAATATATATATCTATAGTGTGACATGATGACCTTGTTCATAGAAATTAATTCATCCTCATCTATTCTAATTTATTCACAAATAGTTGATTGGTTTTACAATCATATTTATTTGATCATATTATTTTTGTGGAAACAATATTTAAATTCATCTCACAAAAATAGACTTTAATTATCTAGGCCATAATGTTCCAATTTCCATTCAATATTCTATTTACACCACCAAATTCATCAACCACTCCAAATATTCATAAATCATCAAAACACATCAAATTATGATATACTAAGTATAATTAATCACTGAAATTTTGTGTGGCCATTATTTGATAAATTGTTGACACATCATTATGATCAATTCATTGAGCTTTTAATAAACGGTGATGATGAAGATGATAATGGATAATTATGGAATTTTGGATTATTATCAATGGAAATTGTTTTTCATAGTATATATTGATGCAAATATGGAATTTTTTTGTTTAATTTTTTTTCATTAATTAAATTTTCAAATGAATTTTGAATGAATATTATGGTTATTTTTTTGATTCACGGTTGGAATTTAATTTTTAATTGATTTTTTAGAAATTCCTATTCTAAAATATTATTTATCAAAATTACCCACTCTTATCTCAATAAATATTTGATAGATTAACTGGTTTAAAAAGGTAATAAATGCTAATAATTGACACAAAATTGTGATAGAGTTACTAGATGAAGGGGATAACCAAGTTGTGCAAGTATATTTGTGTAAAATAAGTGGAATAAGGTAGATGACTCAAGATCATCCTAAATAAGAAAACAACATGGAAGAAGGTCGACCAAGTTCCCACCTCATTCAATCTAGGATTCCCTTATGATCGACATTGAGAACCAAGTCACCTTGATTAATCCGAGTGAAAATTTCCCAATTCTCATAAGAATTTTGGACTAGACCCTTAAAGGAATCATACTAATACAGATCATCTGAATGAAATAGAGTTTTCATAGACAATTTTATAAATGAAATAAATTTTTTTCATGCTTTTAGAAGAAGCAATGGATTTTATGTATTGGATAAAGAACTAATATATCATCCAGATAGAGGTTAAGAATTTATTCATCGATTGTTAATTTTCAAATTGCAGGTGCTATTTGAAGATAATGGTGGGGCCTTGAAATTACCATATACATTAGTTATGGGGTCATGAATAGATTATATGTATGTGTTTGATTAGATTCCACCAAAATATTTTCATGAACCAAATGAATATAATGGATGAAGGACCAAAATTGGGTATTGTTTGCGGAAAGTGATGCAGTTTTGTTTCAAGTTGTTTGGTCAAATATGACAATTGAGGGATTAAGAAACATCGTGAATCTTAGTAGTTTGAAGAGGCTAATCATGGTTAAATTGACTATAACATGTGTTGTGATGAATATATTTGAACAATTTTTTAGATGACCCAAATAGAGGATAAAGATTGGGTAGATTTTGATGTTTGTTACTCAAGGTTAAAACAGTAATTAAGAACCTATTCCAGATCTCCATTGAGTCCGGTACAAGAAAAAATGAGTTAGTGCATATTGATGTTTTTAAAGACTACAAGAACATGAGACATCAACTTGGGATCATAGTTGTTTTTTGTTTCACGTACTATGGTCAAGTTGGGATAAAGGAAATGAGTCTAGGAACTCTAGATTTACTTATGTGTGCTGATTGTTTGACATAACGGCAGTTTAAGATAGTCTGAAAATTTATCTAGATTGGTAAATCTTCTTAAATAACTACATCAAAGATGTGAGTTGAATGAATGGAAGATTAAAGAAGAGAATCAAGTTTTGTAGGTTATTGATGTGTTAGAGATTTGTTGAAAGAATGTGTTGCATTAATTACTTGAATGTAGAATATTAATGAAATATAATTTAAATTCAAGGGGAGAAAATTTCATTTGAGCTGGAGCCACCTGAACTTGTGATACTGAGGTTAAATGTATATTTTCAAAGATTTATTCATATGCACAATAGATTTTCAGTGGGGAATTTATGAGTTTCTCTAGTAGCTAGGTAGATACAGATTGAATCGATGATGAGGATCTGGAGGATATAGAAGATTGGAGAGGAATTTTTCTGGAATGGGAAAATTCCTTGAATTCTCCTTTTTTTCATTTCTTCTATATTAGACAAGAAATTATTTTCTATCATGGTATTTAAAATCATTCATGGCTAAATTTTATTTGGAAATTAGATTGTTCTCATTTTTTTCTATGATTTTATTCCTATTCTTAATTTAACAAATGAGTTTCTTATCTCGTTCATTTTTTTCTGTATGAGGGTTTCATTTAAAATTTCATTCAGTTTCCCGGATAGGTAAACATGGATAAAACATAACCAGTTTCATATTTTCTTTTTCAAAATTATTTTGATAAGAATATTTTTCATTTATAATAGTAGGTCACTAAATTCAAATTGTTTTTCCATAGTGTAATATAATGACATCAAAGCATTATTAATGAGCACAATACTCACAACTTACTCAGATACCTGCTTTTCATTTGGATTTATGATTTTTCTGGATAAGAATTACTATGTCAATATAAGATTTAATTAAAAGTTAATAATGTGAGTGGTCATGTTCAATGGTTTGGAATTTTGTTTCTAGCAGATATAGATGCAGATTATCTGATCCAAAAAGATCATGAAATACCATTAATCGAAGCTAAACAATAAAACATGGATAAAGTTGAATTGGAATATCTAGATAAGAAATATATTAGTTTGATTCAAATGAAATTAGAATAGAAATATTTTTTCCTTGTCTATGACTAAAAATACAAATGTGGAACATAGGGAGGAATAAACAAATACATATGGGAAGTCGATTGTGATTAAAAGGTGTTTCCTATACATAGGTAGTTTAGTTTGAGATTATTCAATGGAATATTAGTATAACTTCATGATAGTGGTTTAAAAATGATCTGAAATTCATTCAAATAACTGAATGTATCATTCAAAGATGTCCTTTATTCTATTTAGTTATTGTCCTCTTTGCTAGATTCAAGGGAACAGTTACAGACATTTGTGAGGAATTATTTCAAAAAAACAAATTTGTGGTCCCCTGATTCCTAGAACATAATTATAAATAAATATATATAGATAAAGGATATATAGATCATTCAAATATGAAATGAATGTAGATGAAATATTTTTTTTAAATCATCGATTAAATCATATCCATTTGACGGATAAATATAAAAGGCTGAGTTAAGGGAAATAGACTGAACCTAGACATCCAATTTGTTAGTATGTGAAGATGGGGAACCTCAAGAATTACTCTTAGTATAGAAAATTTATCATAAGGGAAATTTTTATAATTTCATGCACCATAAATATAGTACTAGAATAATGAAATCCCAGGTTACATAGTGTTAATGTTCATATAGTCACATAGATTATAGATTCCAGTTCTTATGTGAAAGGGGGTACAAGTTAAATTTTTTCTCTAGAAATTCTGTTAATGTGCATATAGAAAATGATAAAGCTTTATAGATTATAGGAAAGAGATATATTATGTTTTGGATGAATAATTAAATGTTTCATGGGTTGATGGGTTTTTTGTATAATCATTTCCATTAGAAGAATCAAATTTTCTTCACTTAGTTAGATAAAACTAGTTTTCCAAAAAGTTTTTTTGACTAAGTATAAAATATCACTTTTGGTTAACATGTCATTGATATAGGGGTGAAAGATGTATCTTTATAACATACTAGGAGAAAAATAAGGATTCATAATTATTAGACTGTAAACAACGGGAAATAAGAGTTGTGGAACCACCAATTGGGACATCCTAATGAAAATTGTATGAAGATTCTAACAGAAAGAGGAATCTTGAAGCATGACCAGGAAAACATTTGAAAGATAAAAATGTTTCATAATTATTTTGGGGGAATATATCCATTAATATCATGTGGAGAGTCATAGTATTTAGTGAAATTCATTAAATATGACATAATTAATGTACAATTTATTTCTTTAAGAACATGTTGGATTTTTTTGGAATCATTGATCAGCGGAAAAGAATGATGGATATGGAAACTTGTGGTAAACTAATTTGGTTTTGATATGATCATGAATTTTAGTTCATGATAAGGTTTTTTTTAATATACTACCAAAATAGGGGGAAATACATGAGAAAATGTTTTCTAGAATGTGGAAAAAATACGAATATTAGAGAGGATGAATCATACACTGATTGAGAGGGAACCAAGTATAAGGATTCACATAATTAACAATGACTAAGGAGTCTTAAATAGATATACATGGCCACATACTTAGTCAATTCATGTTGTTTTTATTAGTAGTAAAGGATATTCCATAATCATGTATGTTTAGTAAACCATAAAAACATCATCATCTCTAGATCTTTGGGTGTGTTGAATATCTCCTTGTGGATTCCATGGATCGAGACAATCTGGAAGAGATGTCCCACACATATTTATTTATAAGTCATGATAAATAAGATACTGGATTTAGAATTTTTGATTAAAGTAAGATGTAAGTCCTCATATGTAGAAATGTGTTGTTTAATGAGAAGGTAATTTAAAAATACCTGATCTTCTAGTAAATAATGATAGGAAAAAATAATTATTTCAAGCCCAAGTTGACCTGGGTTAATGTTTTAATAGAATACCAATTCTATAAATCTCTATGGTACTCAGTCAACTAGATGTTTTTATATTTCAAAGGAAATAAAAAATTTCATATTGTAGACCAACAGTTGATATAATAGATAGACTACTAATCGGTGAATCTTGAAAAAGAGTATTAGAATGATTATTTTCAAAAAAAGATTAAAAATTGAACAAATAAAAGTAGAGTAGTGAAGGTTCTTTGTGATCAGACGATTTGTAAAGTTATATAGAGCTAATAATCACATCAAACTCATAACAAATGTGGCATCACATGAAACTATGATATGGGAATCCAGTATAAATGATTCTTCTACATGGGAGTTAACTAGAAAAGAGTATATGGATTTGTTATATGAAAATAACACATGGGAGCCAATGTAATTTCCACATAGAAGCAATGAAATTTAAACCAAATGGATTTTAAAATTAAATAAAGAAGCTAATTGAATTAATTGGGGTATGTCTAGGCTAGTATTGAATGAGTTTTCTAAAAAGCAATGAATATACTTTTCATAAATATTTTCATTAATTTCGGAGAACTAAATTATTATCACTGTTCTTGGTATGGTTTCCTCTAGGGATATACATTTTTAACAAATGGGTTTTAAAATATCTTTTCTTTATTGTGGTAGAGGAAGATATTTATATGATGAAACCGAATTTTTGTAGTGGATAAAAATAATCATGACTAGGTTTGTAAACTCAAAATAATTTTTTATGGGATGAAAGAAGCACAAATGTAGTGGAATATGAAGTTTGGTTCTTCTATGAAAGAAAATGATTTCATAAGGAAAAATATATTATTGTTCCTACCAAAAGATGTTGGAAGATAAATGTTTGTTATGTTATTTTATAGAAGGATGATATGATTTTGGTTGTTCCTTTATATAAATGGATTCAAGAAGTAAATAAATATTTTTCCTGAATGTTTTGAAATGAATGGTATTAATATATCATAGAATATATTGGGAATGTGGATTGAAAGGGGCAGAAATTTTAGAATTTTGGGTATCTTCGAGAAGGATTTCATCTAGAAATTAATTGAACATTTAGGAATTCCTGGATGTAAATTATTTTTTATTCCACTTTCTATGCATTTGAAATTATCTCCAAAGAGAAAACCTAAATTGGGATATGAGGTTAATAACATTTCTAAAGTTCTATTCTCATATACAATTGAATATTTTTATGTATTCTATAGTCTGAAATCATCTGGAAATTGCGTATTCGGTGATATTTATTACCCAGTTTAGGTAAAATATAGGAGAATAAAATTGGTATGCCATAAAGTGGATTCTCGGGTAACTTGCATGAATGAAATAAATTAACTTTTGTTTTTTATGAATGAATCATTTCAGGGTTATCTTGATGAATACATGGGAGATATTCTGGTACTTCAATGAATACCCATAGTTATATTTTTACCAATGGAATAATTACTATCAATTGGTTGTAAATTGTATATCAACTTGTATCTCTCTCATCAATAGTGGTAGAATATTTTATAGTAAAAGAAGCTCGAAATAAAATATTGTGGTTGAGGATATTACTTGAGGAAACTTGAAGGGACCAAGAATGTGGGAAACATTATTATGATGGTGAAATTTTAATTAACTTGGATAAATAACAATATTATAATGAAAGGATGAAACATATCACCTTAAATTTAAATTATATTCAAATGCCATGGGAAAATGTGGAGTTAGAGCTATAGCAGATTGTTGGGAAACAAAACCCAGAAAAAATTTCACTAATATATTGTCTCGATAAATTCCAAGCCATCATAGTGTCTTAGTGAGATGTGTGTGAATTGAAGGAGTATGGAGAAAATTTCTCAAACCCTAAGACGGTGGGTTGACCATGTTTTCTCGATTGTTGAAGGATTCCAATGATCCTTAAAGAAAACTCCAAGTATGAGATTGTGTGTATTTTGAGGTCTCTTTTAGGATATTTTTTTTCAATTTAATATAATTTCATGGTTCATTTAAGTAGAATAAGGATGTGGCTGGTTAATTCAACAATAGAAGGTTGATCATGATGTTTTTTCGATGGATATTTAGTACATATTAAATTCACCTGAATTTTAGGTGTCATATCCTAAAAATATTAGTTTTTAAAGCTCCTGGAATTTTGATCGGTCTACATTTTTTTAAATAACATTGAACATGGAGTTTTGTGTGAAAAGAGTGAGTTTTTTGAGGTATTATTTGACTACCTGTGATTGATGATAAAACTGATGAATTATAAATGGGTTCATAGGTTTCACAGTGGAATTGATGGATGTTTATAATTGTAAGAAGTTGGTGTTACATGACGATTGAGTGAGAGCCTCTATAAATGGGGATGGGACCAATTTTTCTAGGTTTCGAGCAATAATTTGTGTTAGATATATTTTTTATGAAATAGGCCTAGTTATTGTAACATTTTTCATTGAGAGATATAGTTTTTTTTATAATTATGGTCTATGGATGTTGGATGGAAATTTGAATCATGTAAAAACCAATGTTAGTTTACATTATTTTTTTATCGTTTTAATGTATTCTTGTGTGTGATTGTTTTTTAGAAGACTTTTTCTGTGGTGATATAGTGTGATTATGATATTCTTATGTTCCAGAGCATTTAGTGGGTGAGGTTAAGCATTCTATTTTTTTGAAAACTCATAATGAAGATAAACATCTAGTGGATTGAAGAATAATTCATCTGGTGGTTTAACTTTCGTTGACTTTATTGTTTTATGCTAGTCACCTCCATTCATTATGGTAGTGGTTTTGTGTTTTTGAAATTATGGTTATGTGATATGTGGATGTGATGCGGTATGTGATAGAGGTTATGGATGGGATGTGAGTGATAGGAAGTACGTTTTTGGGATGTGATGGTGACTATATAAATACGTATGAAGGTGTGGGGTACATTGCATGATATATTTTCATGAATACTATATTTTTTTACTAGGGTATAGATAGGGAGATCATCCTCAGTGATTTTGTGATTGTAGTTGAACTAGGATATGTAAAATGTCTATTTCATTGTTTATCTACATGGGATTTAGTCTAATTCATTCACATTATCAGGTGGGTTTCTAGGGATAAACCTATTAATTATACTTATATGCCCACTCCAACTTCTATATACTCTTTTTACATATTTTTACTGTGGAGATGATGACCCAGCTGGTCATTACTAGGTCATTGGGTGGTGATCACGTTGATTTATATTTATTTCCTAAAAGACTTATTTTGTATTTTATTTGGATACATTGTTTTTGTTTGGCATTAAAAGCATATTTTATTACATTTTGGGTTATATATGACATATTTAATAGATTTTTTTGGTGTTTTTTATTATCTTGTAGGTTTATAAGAGTAATTCCTCCCATGATACATGTAACATATCCTTGTTTGTAGTTGCTAACCCATGGATTATTATAGTAGAGTTTCAGAGGTCACTTCTTTTACCATTACTAGACCATGCGAGTTCTAGTAGAGGAAAGTCAAGAAATTTATATATATGATCAGCCCATTTGGTGATATTTCATTTATATATGACTTTATGATTATCATGATTTCTATTATGTTATAATATGGTGATGTCTATTTATCATAGATTACCTACCACTATAATTCCATGCTATAATCTAATGTTATAACTATTTTCATGGATTTTTTATTATTTATTTATTATTATATTTGATGATACTGAGGATATAGGATCAGTGAATGTGTTTTTACAACCCATTCCACTATTCAGTAACCATTGGAATGTGTTGATATACACCTATGGTTTGTGACATAGTAGCTCAATCTACATGATTAGATTCCAATCCCAGTGCAAAATAAATTTTTAGGGAGAAAGTAATCTTTTCTTTGGTGCATGATATAAAGAAAACTAAAGGAATATGAATAAATAAATGAGTAAATGAGAGATCATTCAATGTAATTTTTTTTCTTATCATCATCTATGCACAATATATATTCAATATATTTTAGTGTTTTAATATATATTTTTATTCCGCATCTGTATAGTTGAAGGTGATATTCCATAAATCTATATTTGTATATGATATATTTGTGGGGTGAATTTAGGCATTCATTAAAATTATGATTTTCATGTGTTGGGAAAATTATTTATTGTGTGATAGACACCCAAACTAGTTCACCCTTGTAAGCTATAATTAAATGATATTATTTCATATTTATATGAAATTTAAATGGATTAAATGCCTACAATGCATAAACCATCCATGACAATTTTACATGTGTTGAAACGCATGGGTTTATGTTGAAAAAAACATTGGATTGTCCTCAATTATTATTTAAATCACTATCATGTGATTGTAGTGGGTTGTGGGTGGATATTCAGCCATTGAATACCAAGAAAATAAATCTCCCTTCCAAATTTTTCCTTTTCACTGTGAGACGCTAGCATGCCATGGAAGTTGGTGGATCCTACTCAAATGTCGAGTGATTTGGATTTTTCTCACGGATACTTACAGAGGTGGGATTATTTTTCCCATTTTATTATCTTTATCTATCACATTAGATGAAGACAAAAAATTTCATATTATATTTGGTGTATGGTACACCAGATTTATTATGCTTATTCATTTCTAGTTTTATACATAGTTTTTTATTTCTTGCATGGATGATCCTCAAACAAGGGTTTTAATCACTTCTTCATTATAAAATTATTTTTATTAGACTCTAAAAAACAATAAAGTGGTATCAAAGGTGTTCATAGATTATATCTCTGAAATATTTAATTAACATGAAAAAGAAAACAAAAACATTGTTTTGTTTTTTTAATCTAGAAAAAGGTATTGGGATACGTAAAGGTAACCCAAGCCTTAACCTTATGAAACAGAGAGATATAATGTTTACTTAATCGTTACACTAATGAATTTTTTTTATATGGATCACCACAACTAACCATTGTATGAAATAATTGTTGCATAAATGTAGTTGAATTTGTTATAATTGTTATGTAAAATTAATCAACTGCTTTCCATTCTGTGACACCCTTACACAAAAGGTCTATGTAATGACATCATTATTGTTACCTTTATGAAAATGGTTTAGGTGAAGGTATTACCCTTATGTATTTGTTCCAGAAGGTTTTGTAAAGGTAAAAAAGGCACACCCTTGAAGCATACATGTAATGGTGATATCATTTGTTCCCATATGTGAAATGATACGCGTAAAGGTAATATTTTAATTACCATTACACAACACATAATACATAAGTTGTGTAAAGTTAATTAGTGAAAAAAATTTACATAAGGAATTTTGATATGGCCTTTTTATGGGTAGATGGATTTACCCTTATATTGGAATACACATATTCTTCATGGTAATCAGATTTTTTTTAATAACTAATTGTTGGACATTTTAAATGAATAATATGGTTAATAAAATGTTTATAAACTATTAGATAAGGTATTTGAGAATATTTAATTTATAAAGGGTTTTATAAATTAATTATTAAAATATAAATGGATTACAAATAATTAAATAAATATTTTTGAAACATTTTATTCCAAAATATCAAAAAATAACATTTAAAATGTGTTTTAAAAACTTATATGGAATACCATAGGAGATGGGAATAAATGTGTTTATTTTGAAATCATAAGTGATAATTTATAAAAGGTTTCATATTTTTAAATATGTAAAAAAATATAAAATTTTAATATTTCAGTTATGAATTGTTCATAATTTTTTATTTTGAGTCGATCAAAATAAAATAGGGCATTTTTTGGGATATTATTTAACCAACATCAAATGTGTTTTGATGATTGATATGATCATGGTTTCAATAATGATTAAACATATGATTTTAAAATTATATAAAATATTTACATAATAAATATTTGATTTTAAATAGTTTATAATTTATATAATATCCTATATTTTAAATTTAAATTTCATATATGATATATAAAAATTAGTTCAATTGGAATAAATATGAAGTGTTTATATATAAAATATTGGAATGAATATAAAAGGTTTATATTAAAATTTATGGAATTTTCAAAATATTAGAGCTAAAATAAAATATGATTTTAATTATATCATATTTATAAATTATTCATAAATGGTTATATAATGTTAAAATATTTAAATTGTTCATTTAACTAAAGTCCATTCCCTTGTATATTCTAGTTTAGAAAATTATTTAAGAAATGTGTATTTTGTAGAATTTATTTTATAATGCTAAATTGTTTCGATGATGGATCCTTGCATTACATATTTGGATTAACTCTTTATTGAATTTTGTTTTTCATCAACTTATATCTCAGTTTCTAATTGATGATATTGGATTGGATTTATTTATTGAATATAGTGTGTGCATTTTATGTGTAAGGGTTATGAAGATTTTTTTTTCATGGGTATATTATCTCTATGTAAAGGAACTTGGGGTTAAACTATCTACTTACATGGAGGCCTATGCCTTGTGTAGGAAAATT